>CM057339.1:257045160-261845160 GCA_030015575.1 Agapanthus africanus | reverse complement strand
GCATGGCGAGTTGAATTAAAAACATACTTTTATTGATGTAGGAGCATTCCCACTCATTCACATTTGCACCCCAAAAGCTTAATGAACTTGAAATAAATAAATGAATCTGAAATCACTACAACACAACCAACTTAAAATGCCTCTTGGTTCATCTCAAGAAGTCTAAATTCATCAGTTTATAGTTCATTAGATATCTATCTGTCTAGATTCTAACACAAGAAACGATTCGAGGTTTGGAGTTCTCTAGAAGAAGTTATTGCCGAAATATTATAGGGCGTGCATTAACGACTGCATTGCGGTATAATCTATTATTTAGTTTGACGTATGAATTGAAGGGTTGTTTCAAGGCTTATAACTAGTTATGTTTGATCAGAAATAAAGCAAGTTTGTTGTTGATTATGAATATAAGCATATTGCTTTATCTCTTCTTTAATCCCTTGGTGGATTCCATTGAGTTTTGAGTTTAGTCTTCGATTCCTTGGCAGTGTGACTGTATCCTCAGACCTATTGGCTTGTGGTCTAATTCTAAGATGGTGCGACAGTATCCTCAGAATAGCCAATTGTCATCTTTGCTTTGGTGGTGTGTTTATAACCTTGGCGTAGTCCGCAACCCTCTTCTGTTTCAATGCGCTGTTATTGTATCCCCTCAATCTTCTATCTCAAGATGGTGTTTCTGTACCCTTGAGGTAGTCGATTCTACCGCCACTCATGTTCCATCTCCTATCATCCATCTTCCCTCGCCGTACCTACATCATTTATGCAATGTTTTTCATAGCGTAATGTCGTATTCATGTCACCTAAAGAAAATCCATGTCGGATTGCGGATCTTGGGATATATTATTGGCATTAAGTAAATATCGTTTTTCATGACAAAGGAGAGTTATATGGCATAAATGTCTACCAAATTTTGCATTGACTAAATATCCTAAATATCATCCATCAGTTGTGTTAGAATATCTATGTATTATACATTAGAGTGTGTTAGATGAGGGGCAATCATGTAATGTTACCTCACTTTGACTTAATATAAAGAGGGGTGGAGAAAGAAGTAACTCTTCTCTCTTTCACTCTCACTCTAACCTAATCCTAATCTCTCCAACACTTTAACATAGTTCAATATATTCATTTATTTATATAGACAACCACACTCGCACTAAACATACTTAGTTAATAACCACATAAGAAACATAAACATAATACTATACAAAAGATATTTTTTTGAAAAAAATACACTTATCCTTATCATGAGTCCTTAATGCTTTGCTATCAAGCAACACATAGCCAAAAATTATAGAAATAAATGAACCATAACAAAATTATTATAATTTTCATATTTAAAATATTCAAAGTCAAGCAGGGCATTGTGTCGGAGCAAGCATGCCAAGCTGGGTCATTGACCTAAAAACACTATAATTGTATTTGCCTGCATGTTGTGGTGTGAGTGCTTAACAAAGGGCATTGTGGAGGGCATTTTGAAACTCTCATGGAAAACAATGCCTTCATAGAGTATACAATGCATTCTAATATCATGTATCAGTCCCTCATGAAATTGATCATCAATGTAAGTACATTCTTGATTTTTTTTGTCCATGATCAACTTGATATCCATCCATACATTAATGTGAGGTCATGGTATTTGAGCTAATAGTGGTCTCAATCTTTATCCCTTGCCTTGTCATCATAATAACGTGGTTTGGTAAAACCTGAAAAAGTTTATGAATTCTGCTAATGTATGGGAACAAGAATTATGGTAATTCACATGGCATGGATGAGATTCAAAATTGAGTCAGCCATCATCTTTATACTAGTGGGGTTTGTGCAATTGTTAAATAAATATACCAACTTTTATCCCTTGTTATGACATTTTGAGTGAACAATAAGATTTTTATTCAATAAGCAAAAGATGATTTACAAACAGCTGCTCCCAATGGGATCGGCAAGATGTCAAGGGACTTGATTGACGAGAGATCTGAAGAGACGATTTCGATTGAGAAACTCGAGAAGATGGGTGTGCGCCAACTCCGTCAATTAGCCTCCCTTCGTCATCTCCCTGAAAATGGGTCAAAGAAAGAACTCATAGAGAGGCTTTCAGCTGACAGGGATATGGATTCCAAAGAGAACCTCGAAGGTACAGCATTATTCTTTGATGCTTTTAATGGCTAAGGTTCACACAGAGTCAAAATGTTATGTATATACCTTTCAATTTGTTTATAATTTGGTTAAAGTTCTATATATGTGTTGTATCATTGTAGTTGCAAGTTTGGTTTATCCGTCAAAGAATTAAAATATGATTTTCTGTATTATTTGAAATTATCAAAGCTTTTTTAAATGCATACTTCTATATAATTTCACTTGTATATCATCTATCTAGATCCTTATTGAGTTGATCATCATCTTATGCATATCCTTTGTTACAATTATCTCCAGATCCTCTATTATTACCCGACTCTTTAAAAATTTTAAATAACAATTTGTTTGTTTTGAGGATATGGTGTTTCCGCTAATTCAGTGTTTATATATGGTTGCCAGCCAAAGTGTCCGAGGGATGTAAGGAGGAGAAATTGATCGTTGCTACCAAGAAAGGTGGGGCAGTATTGGATCAGTGGCTTCCAGATGATATAAAATCAAGCTTCCATGCGCTGCAGATGGTGAGTTGATGTTCCTTTTCTTTTCTCCGTTTTTATCTTGTTTCATTTATAGTCACCTTGTATTAACATAGCACATAGAGTGAAGATGTTTGCTACGAGGATGTATTGTAAAATCATGTCCTTGAATCTAAGTGAATAATGGCACCTGACTTGAGAAGTGCAGTGCTTATTCAATCCAGTACATCCACATCATTAAACCATGTTTTTCTCGAATTGTAATGTAAGTGATTGAATTGAACACTTGACTTGAGACACCATAAATATATTCAAGAAGTGCACGCGCACGCAAATACACACACAGAGCGACATCTATGAGAATACTTATCCAATATCATTATCTATCTTGTGTACCAAAATGCATTGGTAGTCATACTCCCTTCATCTTGGCTTGTAACATCTGCCCATTTACATAATTGATCAAATCCATCTCATTAATATTGCAAACTCAATAGCAATAGTAACACATGCAAATAGTCACACGTTCAAGGGGACTGCAATCTTCAAAGGATAATTCAGAAGGGCAAAGCTTGTCATACCATTATTTTGCTGCCTCCCAACCCACAATCATTTTACGAATGGAAGTATCTCATGAACAAATCGTTTCAAATGATTTAAATTAATGGATAAATAGGGATTCTCATATTCTGCTGTATGAAGGTTCTATAGTGGACATTTCCCTATTACGGTACAGTTATACATAGTGACGTATATTGCGAAATATGTGCTTATAACCATATAAGCTGGTTGTATTGATTTTGTAAATCAATATCAGGATTTAGACCACTTGTCATCATAATCTTTGCAGAGCAGCATCAGAATGCAGATCACCTAGTAGCTCTGAAATATATGCTATGAATATTTCACTCTGAGAATTCGTAGACATTTTGTTTTTTTACTATTTGACTCATGTGACGGTGCTTAGGTTCAGATAAATTATAATTTTTTAAAACTCATGAGCTATAATTTTAATTCTCATGAGTTACTGTGCCATAAAGAAACCTACTAATAATTATTTATGATTCACATGTAAAATTCTTTTTTGGTTTGTATTGTACTTTTCTTTAATTAATGACTCATGTATTAAATTTTTTTTTTTCAAATTAAATCCCAAGCTATAGTTCCTCACCCTTTTATTCTCTGCAGGGTGAGGAAATTTATGATGCCATCCTAAATCAGACGAATGTTGGAGAAAACAATAACAAGTTCTATGTGATTCAAGCTTTAGGTTTGTTCTTCCATCTGTTGTTTATCCTTTATCTCCCAGGTTACTTGGCAATAAATATGCTTGGGTGTCTTGTAGGTTTGGTTGATCTTGAGCAAGCTTCGGCTGAAAACTCAAGCTTTCTATCTAGGCTTTTTTACTTAGGAACTCTTTCTTTATTATTCAGTTTTAGATTCGTTTCCCCCCTGGGTCTCAATTTTCTGTTTGAGTCCAACACATAATTCTTGCACCAAGTCCACAAAAAAAGAAAAACAACAGCCATTGGCTATGATACCATGTTATTTTTAAGGTAGAGTAGAGTTGGAGGAGTGATGTGCTTTTACACATGGGCTTTTAGCGATAAGCGGGTTCCAACAATAAGCCTAAAACCTTGTTGAGGTATGACCCATTTTATATTTTATACCCATGCGTTTCTTTTGTTGTTTCCATTGTGGGACTATCTTTAAAGTCCCATCATTTGGTTTTTTTACTTTCAACATCATCAAATTTGTGTTTTGGTCCAGTATATACCTGCCTTGTACTGTTGAACTTGTACTTCTTTTATATGCATAATATCCCCCCTCTCCCTTCTCAGGTAGATAACTCTTAGTATACTGGCATACTGCACTTATGAATTTGCACCTAAGTTTCTCCTTGGAGTGGTTACGTTTCACTCTCCCTTCCGTCTCATATCTGAAGAATACATAATTATCTTGTAGCCTGTATCATTTTAAACAATTAGAGGGGTAAATGTATATTACTTAAACGACTAAAAACTATTTCACTGAGATGGTCATTACCATATTTGTTTCCCTGAAATGAAGCTTGGGGCTTTGTTACTTTTATGATTGAGTTACTCATTGGTGCTTCCTTGGATAACTTATCTAACACGCTGGCTTAAAAACACATGGTTGGACATCCTGTATCACACCATTCATCATGATCTTCACGTCCTTGAACATCTATGGAAGTGAGATGCACAGTTGATCTCTAAAGCCATTAATTTAGTGTCTCATTCACTTCACCCTAAAGTTTAAGCTGATGGGTTGTGGGATAGCTATGCTGACAAAACACTCAACTCTCATGTGGGCCTTTGGACCAATGTGGATAGGCCTCCAGTGGTCACTCTATTGTAGAGGCAGAATAAATGGAAGGTGAATAAATATATATTAAATTGACACCGATGAGATATCAGAATATCTAGAAACTTGTTCTGATATCATGTCAAGAACCACTTTGCCCAAAATCTTAAGTGGTTGGTAGTGGGATGACTATATCAAGCCGGTATGCCACTTAAAGTTGTTGGTTAATTGTTTGATTTAGGGCGGGGGCTTATAAGGTGCTTAACTATGCAACTTCATCGTTTACATTCTAGGAAATTCTGATCGTATTGTGCAATTCATCCTAGGGTAACTCACCAAGGCCAACTTCATAAAAAAAAATAACCAAAGGAGTCACCGGAGAAATACTTTACCCAAAGTACAAAATGTTCAATATTATGTTCATAACTTTTAAGGTTTGCAAATTATGCACTTGGCCCAAAGATTATGTATCTATTATAACCTCTTGACTTCAATCTGGAATGACAACAACCGAGTCTTTTTTACTGTGACTTGAGCATTTGCCCTAGACCATGACTTAGCTACTTTGGTGAAGTTTCTCAAAGCTTATTTGGGGATCAAATCAATCATAAGCGTTAGTTGAAGGGCTAGCATCTTTAGACTTAATTGCTATGCAGCCTTACAACAACAACAACAACAACAACAACTGAGCCTTTTATCCCAAGCGTATGGGGTAAGCTACATGAACCAACATGAGAATCACGCCGGGTCCAGCACATGAATCCTCCGCCTCCACTCACTCCTATCGAACAATATACTTTCATTGAGGCCTTTGGCAACCATATCGTTTCGTATCACCTCCATCCATGATTTCTTCGGTCTCCTTTTTGCCCTTTTGTCATTGTCCATATTGAGAGTATCTACTCGTCGAACCGGTGCTTCCATAGGTCTGCGTCGCACATGACCAAATCATCTTAGTCGGTTTTCCCGCATCTTCTTCGCCATAGGTGCTACACCAACTTTTGCACGAATATCCTCATTTCGCATCTTATCTTTTCTAGTGTTACTGCACATCCAACGAAGGATGCACATCTCCGCTACGTGCATCTTCTGTGTATGATGCTTCTTAGGAGCCAAGCATTCTGTACCATATAATAAGGCAGGCTGAATACCGCTCCGATAAAACTTTCCTTTCAATTTAACGGAAAGTTACGATCACACAAAATCTCTGTTGCACTCCTCCATTTCAACCAACCAGCTTGGATCCTTTGATTAACATCACTATCGATCTCCCCATCCTTTTGGATGATGGAACCTAGATGTCTAAACTGATCGCTCGGTGGTATCTCTTGCCCTTTCAATGTTATACCAATATGGTTTTGACTTCTCTGTTTACTAAATTTGCAATGCACATATGTTGTCTTGGACCTGCTCAATCTGAACCCCCGAGATTCCAATGTTTGCCTCCATAATTCCAATTTGGCATTAACCCCTACTCTCGTCTTATTTACTAGAACAACATCATCAGCGAATATCATATACTAAGGTATCTCATCTTGGATAGTTCTAGTAAGCTCATCCATCATGATGGTAAACATGAATGGATTTAATGCAGATTCTTGATGTAAACCAATTGTAATCGGAAAATCACTCGTTAGGCCGCCGCAAGTTCTGACATTTGCCACTACTCCATCGTACATATCCTTGATTATGTCAATATACTTGACGGGGACCTCCTTCTTCATCATTGCCCTCCATAATACCTCTCTAGGTATCTTGTCGTACGCTTTCTCTAAATCAATAAATATCATATGCAAATCTCTTTCTCTTTCGAAAGCGCTCGACAAGTTGATGAAACAAATGAATAGCCTCTGTCGTCGATCGTCCAGACAGGAATCCAAACTGGTTTTCTGTTATCTTAATATCCTTCCTTAGCCTGTATTCAATCACTTTCTCCTAAAGTTTCATAGTGTGACACATAAGTTTTATTTCACGGTAGTTTGAGCAACTTTGAATTTCACTCTTGTTCTTGTAGATAGGTACAAGAATACTTTTCCTCAATTCATTTGGCATCTTTTTTGTCTGCCAAATCTTATTAAACAGATCTGTCAGCCATTTAACGCTTATTTCTCCTAAGTATCTCCAAATCTCGATAGGAATCTCGTCAAGATCAACCGCTTTTCTTAAACTCATTCTGTTCAAAGCTTCTTTAATCTCAGACAGTCTTATTTTACGCATGAAATCACGGTTTATATCTTGAGATTGAATGACAAGTCCATCCAAATTCTTAGTAAAGCTCCCATTGAACAATTTGTCAAAATAATCTTTCCATCTTTCCTTGATATCCTCATCTCGAACTAAAACCTTCTGATTTTCATTTTTGATATACTTCACCGCACATAAGTCTCTGGTCTTCCTTTCCCGCATCCGAGCAATCCAGTATATATCATTTTCAATCTCTTTAGTGTCGAATTTCTCGTAGATCTCCTTGTAGACCTTTGATTTAGCTTCCCGAAAAGTTTTCTTAACTTCCTTTTTAGCCATTTTATACTTCTCAAATCTCTCCACATCTCTACTTTTCTTCAAATTTTTATAAGAATCCCTTTTAATTTTAATAGCAGTATTTACTTCTTCATTCCACCATGATGCTTCCTTAGATGGTGGAGCACCATCTCGCGACTCACTAAGTAGATCTCTAACTACCCTCTTGATACAACTAGCCATTTTGTTTCATGTTCTGTCTGAATCATCTGCTTCTTAGACTACACGATGTATAAAAGCCTTTCGGTTACTTTCTTTCAATCGCCACTATTTAATTTTAGGTTTTACCTTACGTCTAATCTTTCTAGGTCTTTTTCTAAATCGAAAATCTAAAACTAAAAGTCTATGTTGAGTGATTACACTCTCATCTGGCACCACCTTACAGTCGATACAACAACCTCTATCTATTCTTCTCGTCAGAAAAAAGTCTATTTGACTAGCACTTGATCCGCTCCTAAAAGTGATAAGGTGGGACTCTCTTTTCCTAAACCAGGTGTTTGCTAAGATCAAGTCATTTGATAAGGCAAAATTTAGAATCGAGCCACCTCCTTCATTCCTTTGTCCAAAACCAAAACCTCCATGAATAGTATCAAATCCACTACGACTAGTACCTACATGTCCATTGAGATCACCACCAATAAATAACTTCTCTCCACTAGGTATACTTTGCACCATCTCATCTAAATCCTCTCAGAATAGACGTTTACTGGCGTCATCAAGACCTATCTGTGGTGCATAAGCACTAATAATATTAAGGATCTCTCCATCTAGAATAAGCTTAACCAGTAAAATTCTATCACCTTTTCTCCTAATCTCAACTATATTCTCAAACAACCGTCTATCTATGATAATGCCTATCCCATTACGATTTTTATCTCTACCTATATACCAAAGCTTATAACCCTCAAGGCTATATGACTCTATTCTTTTCACCTACCCACTTAGTTTCTTGCAAACACATAGTACCAACTCTTCTCCTAATCATCACCTTCATTAATTCTATTAGTCTACCCGTAAGGGAACCTATGTTTCAGGAAGCAAGCTAGACGGATCCTATAAAACCCTTGCTTATTTGTCACTACACCCGGGGTCCAATGTAGCGCGCCGTTTCTGGACGACGACTTAGAAGCCTTTGCATACTTAACACTAAATCCGAGATCCGATGTAGCGCGTCGCTGAGTAGGGGACGCCCCAACGATATTCTTATTATGGTTCATGTCATAGAATGTGACAAAGTTTTACGTTGGCTGTCACAAGCCTACCACAACCCTCACCCTTTCTCATCCGGACCTGGGACCGGCAACGGTGGGTTTTGCTATGCAGCCTTACATAGCTCAAAATGGCCGTGTTCTTTATCCAACCCATGTTGGTCTTTAGATACACTCCGTTGATCAAGAGTGAATGATTCATCACATGCCCATTATCTTTGATCAAAATATATTGATAACATATGCTTTTCAAGAATATGTATCCTTCGATTTTCTTCCACGGTAGTACAGGTGCATCTAAATATCTGTATAAAAATAAATTTTGCAATCCTCACTTTTATCTTGTTTTATTCTTGTTATTCATGTGAAAAGGAAACAGTCTATTAGAATTTTGATAGATCACAAGCAAGGTTGTCATGTTCTTATTCACACTATCTCTGTAGTTAATTATAACTCAAGCTTTAAATGTGCATTATAGATTGCCCTCGTAAGTCTAAATCTTTATTTCAATGTCTTGGTCTAGTGTTCTAATGTGGATCATCATTGCTTATTAGTCCATAACGTTTGCTGTTGCAATGATCACATATACCGGGTATCCAACATCACATATCAAATTTGTGGTCAGAAAGCTATTTATGGCAATTTTTTAACAGGAACAAATGAGACCTCAACGGAATTTCATTGTCTAGTTCAACTTTTGTATGTGATTATGTGTAATTCTTTGCATGTGTTTATGCTTTATCAACTTGCATGGGGAAATAGTTGTGCTGTTGCATTTTCTTGTGTTCTATAGATGTATTTATAGTTTTATTTGTTCTATTTGAGATATGTTCATACTAAAATACATGCACATCATTTGGTAAACTTGCAGTTACATTAGATTTGTGGTCTTATTGCCTTCCGTTTCATGGGGAATTCTGGTTTTAGATCCCATAGGTAGCTTTGTTATGATTTAAACTTGACTTTATGTAAAATTGCAATTACTAGTTAAGCATTCGGTTGAATATGAAAATGAGGCTTATTAAGACAAATCAAACTCCTAAAATTTGATTGATCGTGAATTTTTGTCAAGTATGATGGCTTGCTCACTGTATTATGTCAAATTTTATAAGCCCAACAAATGATCTTTATCAGACGTCTTGTTTAGAACTCCACGATTCCTCATTTCTCATATTGATCAGGTCAAATCTTTGGTATGGATTGATCTAAATCTTATAATATTGCTTGCGTCACAAGATACTCTGGCAAGATGGCACCTTATTTAACCTATTCGGTACTTGGCCTTTGTGTTTCCTGCAATGCATTTTGTCTGCCTCATCCCAACCTAATTCCCAACCCCAAAACAACTTCAGAACCAAAAAAATATTTAAAAAGAAAGAATGTAAAGAAAGAGAATGGGAATCAATCTTGACACTATCCTTGGTTGGCATGATGACCATAGCCATGAATAATAATCCTTTCTAGGGATAATGGAGATATTCTTGTATCAACCCAATATTTTTGCTCACCTAATTTTTTATATATCATGTTCATCCAGCCTGATAATTCTGTTTTTAACTGGAGTTGTTGCCTTTTCTGCAAATGGCATTACTATTCCAAACGTTGAACCATTATTTTTTCGTTTATTGGCATGAGTTTGAACCCAAGTGCTCATGTGAAAATCTATCCTTCCATCATTCTTACACTTTATCCAAAAGCTCTCCTGCTTATTTGCTATTACACATAGCGTGTTATGCATGACGCCTAAGCATTACAGGACATTCTGATCCGTATAAATTTATCATCCTGACCTTTTCACTTTTATCACTTTAAAAGTCAATTTGCTTAATGATTATCACTAGTATACCGCTCTGTAATTTAGCAAACAAGTCTTTTCTAGCTTCCACTCTATTGTTTTGTGGGTCCATTGGGCCAATGAATTTAATACTTGGGGCTATTTTCATGAAGTTCTTGAGTGAATATTATAACTCTTATGCTTTGCTTCATTGCTCAATTGGTTCATGGTTGTTAATGTATCTTTTCTTGCCTGCAGAATCCGATGACGGTGGGAAATTTTTGGTTTACAACAGATGGGGTAGGGTTGGAGTAAGAGGTCAAGACAAGTTACATGGCCCATACACCTCACAAGAAAAGGCAATAGCTGAATTTTGTATGAAATTCTTTCACAAGACAAGGAATTATTGGGCAAACCGCAAAAAATTTACATGCTACCCGAAATGCTATACTTGGCTGGAAATGGACTATGATGACGCTGAAATGAGAACAGTTATGTGATGCACTTCATAATTAGGAAGCACTGTTTACAGAAAACTAACAAAATAACATTGAAGTTTTATTCCTTTTCTTGAACAACTAGGCTGAATCCTGGTAGTTCTTATTTTCCCCCAAAACATACGCCTCTATCGTATATGTTTAATGCGAAGCAATTTTACTCATTTTTCTTACTATTATTATTAGGTCCCAAAGAAAGATGTATCAATAGGCACCCATCTTCGTGAGACAAAACTTGAACCCCGGATTGCAAAGTTTATATCCCTTATTTGCAATATCAGCATGATGAAGCAACAAATGCTGGAGATAGGTAAGCGATCTCTACTCATAATTCCAATAGGTACATGATTTGGTTATGTAATCATATATTGATTGGTTTAAAGGGAAAAATATATCTTTTCCACATTATCAATGTCGCTTATTTATGATTTTATTATTAGTGCTGGTCTTTGATTCTGACCTTTACAATAGGTGTAGATCGATTGATATGTGGCTGACTTGTTGCAGTTATCGCCGCCGTAGACCCATTGCATGTGGTTATATAGAAAGCCATTCACTATTTAAGAGGCTATAGGCTTTTACTTTTATTTTGGCCAATATTTGCAACAATAATTGGCTGTCATCAACTACTTTAGCACCTTTTTTTCCTCATCATTTTATAAATTAAGTATTTTAGTTTAATTAGGATCTTAGCAGAAATGTAGATCTTTCATGCCAATAACTGTTGGCTTTTCATTAAAGTAATTAGTAAAGTCACAATGCGCTATGCACACAGGCTTATCATCAGCAAAACCACCTTCCTCTCACTTCGTATCATTTTTAACTGAAATTTAGGAAAAAGTGATTATTAGCTTTTCTGACTGGGCTCAATTTGTGTTTTAACATATAATGTTTCTGATGACATGAATTAAATACTTCTACACAGTGATCACAGCTAAGGAAGACATTGTAATGACTGTTTAATTTATTCATCTGCTCTTTGTTGATCGCAAGATAAGTTATACACTATAAGTGCAAGTGTGATACATGAACCAAGAAGCCCTTCAATTCTTTTGTTTATACATGTTCTTCTAAAGTTCAATCTAATGTAGACTATAGGAGAGGGAAAAGCTCCATGTGACAATAGGTTATGAAATTTTAGCTAGCGACTATCATACTAACGTGGCGTGGTAGGAGATTGACTTAGCGACTCCTGAGGAGTCATTATTCAATTCATGACCCCCTCACGTGTGGGCCCGGGGGCGGGTAATCAGTAAGTCTTTTAAAGACCCTTTATCTACCTGTGCTTGTAATTTTTAAGGTAGGATAGGAGAATGTAGAGACCTAATGCTTCAGGCTTATACCATCACCTAATTGAGAGTGCCTAGAATTGATAGATGGATTTCTCACCTTGTTTACTATCATAACTATAACAGGAAAAATATATTCTTGTGTTTCCACTTCATCACTATAGCTGCTCCATATTTCTTAAAACTAATGATAAAAAGGTGGGTCAGTTAATTTTGATATGTTTAAGCAAATACCAGGAACAATTAGACGTTATTGGGTTCTGTATATGTTGATGAAACGAGGATGCTATTAACTTCAAATATATTAAGGGGGATGCCAATGCATCGAGAAACTCAAACCAATGCCAATAGGATTGCCTCCACTGGCAATCTGGCATATGATGCTGATTAGAAACTGCAATATGCATTATCTTTAACTCATGGATTGGTCGATAATTTAAGCTGCAATCGTGATAATATCTCTCAGTTGGCCAGGCATAGTGGGTGGAGTGTTTTAGAGAAGGCAGCACATAACTAAAGAGAATACAAAGGAAAGAATCTTGGTTAAAGGCAATTTTAGATACATAGTAGGCAAAGTGTGATTTGACAGCAGGAGAACATGAACGGCTTGCTAAGTGCAATAGAAGCCAACAGAAATTCATTTAGGTTTATCCTGAATAGTTGTGCTATGGAAAATATGTGAATGCTTGACAATTTGAGCCAAAGAAGCCAGAGATTTTCACAGATTGAGCCATTTTGAAGGAGCTTTTTAGATGGAGAATAAAAAGGCTTTGGGTAATTTTACTGTGGTGCCAAATTCACCCTTCAACTAATTGATTGAATTTCAGAGATCGATCATTAACCGACAAGCTTAGGCTATTGATGGCTCTCGTACGGAGCTGAAAACTCTGATGAATGCTTACAAATAGAGGAAGCTATAGTTTTCTATGTGCTTAGATCTATCAGTTGAACCCATCATTTCAATGTAACGACACTGATGAATGCGTATCGAGCTAGGAAGGAAGTTTTCCATGAAATTTCACAGTTTCTCATAGAACTTGATTTTATAGAACGAAAGGAACATATTTTAAGACGAATATACACTGAATAAATAGCCAAATTCTAAAAATTTGACTGTGGTTCTCATCCTCTGCTTACACCACTCATAATGAGATGTGTTTATGTATATAGTAATTAACAGTTTGAAGGCCGTTATTATCTTAAACTGCCGAAGTGTTGCGTGCATTTTATATGCTGTAATTTGTTTAATGTGCATGCCTATCAATCCCATATTGGATTACTAGGTTTAGGCTACTGCTATTCTAATAATTAACAATTGGCTGTATGTTTTCCTTGCATCTAGGATACAATGCTGAGAAGTTGCCACTTGGTAAGCTGAGCAAATCGACAATTTTAAAGGTGAGTATTAGATCGAAACATTGATGATTTTTTTAATAATAAATTGAGAGCGCCCTTTTGCTTTGTGTTCGTTTGATGGACATCAAACTAATTTCTATGCCTATCATATGTTTTTCGATTCAAATATATTAACTTTAAATATTTATTCGAAAATACTAAAAATTTTAATTTCTTAAATATTTCCTGCACATATGAAATTAGGATAATGGAGGAAAGGTGCCATAGGAGGGAATTTCCTCCTATGGCGTCGAAAAAATACGCACCCCCACGATTTTTTTAGACGATTGGCACCCATCATCATCATCTTTATCACCTAAGGCGTGGATACACCAAATTCCATGTTATTCCATCACTTTCTCACCGTTGATTTATTGGTGCAAAATTAACGGTTTAGAGACAATAGAACTTTTTACATCGCTAATTCAATGGTGAAAAAGTGGTGGAATCACATGAATCCACATCTTACATGATAAAGGTGATGATGATAGGTGCCGATTGTCGAGAAAAATCGTGGAAGATATAGATTTTTGACGCCACTTAACGAAAAAGCCTCTTAGGGCATCTTTTCTTCATTATCCACGAAATGATTTTTGACGCCACCCAGCGAAAAAGCCTCCTAGGGTCTCTTTTCTTTATTATTCTCATATGAAAGAGCCTTCATAAATGCGTGTTTGTTGTGTGATTGTGTGACTTAGAGAATAGTATAATTCTGTTAAGTGTTATGATTGCTTGATTGCATCGTGCGCCACAACTCATCAACATAAGCTTTTGGGAAAGTGACTAACTCATACCAGACATACGAGCAATAGATTTCAAGAGGTCTTGGATGTAAATCTTGTTATTGACATATCAAAATACAATCATACTCCTTCAAATTTTCTATCCAGTGAATCATCTTTCCGCTGATGACTTTTGAGGCAACCTCAAGGTTAAATGAGGGGTATTGTGTAAGTGTTATGATTGATTTGATAATTTGATATACATTGTTAGCCCACACCTTAAGCTTCCGAGTAAATTGGTTACCTGACAAATCCCAGCAGCGATACTTGTATCTTTTTTCCAGACGCTTTCTAGTTAAGGATATTCTGGAGGCTTGCTCTCAATTTGCATAAGCTTAAATTCCATGGCTCAAAAAGATGGGTCGCATATGTCCTATCTACCAGCTAGTCATTTAAGGTTTTATAAAAGAAGCTTCTCTTGCATTAAGTTACCTTGGCTATGAATTGTGACCAATGGAGTGTTGATGTTACTCGACAATAAACAACAACAACCGAGCCTTTTATCCCAAGCATATGGGATAGGCTACATGAACCACATGAGAATCATGCCGGGTCCAGCACATCAATCCTCCGCCTCCACTCACTCCTATCGAACAATATACTTTCATTGAGGCCTTTGGCAACCATATCTTTTCGTATCACCTCCATCCATGTTTTCTTCGGTCTCCCTTTCGCCCTTTTGACATTGCCTATATCGATAGTATCCATTCGTCGAACCGGTGCTTCTATAGGTCTGCGTCGCACATGACCAAACCATCTTAACCGGTTTTCCCGCATCTTTTCCTCCACAGGTGCTACACCAACTTTTGCACGAATATTCTCATTTCACACCTTATCTTTTCTAGTGTTACCACACATCCAACAAAGCATTCGCATCTCCGCTACGTGCATTTTCTGTGTATGATGCTTCTTAGGAGCCCAACATTCTGTACCATATAATAAGGCAGGCCGAATAGCGCTCCGATAAAACTTCTCTTTCAACCTTAATGGAAAGTTGCAATCGCACAAAATCCCTGTTGCACTCTGTAATTACAACCAACCAGCTTGGATCATTTGATTAACATCGCTGTCGATCTCCCTATCCCTTTGGATGATGGAACATAGATATCTAAACTGCTCGTTCGGTGATCTCGTTCTTCCAGTGTTATACCAATGTGGTCCCGACTTCTCTGTTTGCTAAATTTGCAATGCATATATGTTGTCTTGGATCTGCTCAATTTGAACCCCCGAGATTCCAACGTTTGCCTCCATAACTTCAATTTGGCATTAATCCCTACATTCGTCTCATTTACTAGAACAATATCATTAGCGTATAGCATACACCAAGATATCTTATCTTGGATAGTTCTAGTAAGCTCATCCATCACAATGGTAAACATGATTGGACTTAATGCAGATCCTTGATGTAGGCCAACTGTAATCGGAAAATCACTCGTTAGGCCGCCGTAAGTTCTAACATTTACCACTACTCCATCGTACATATCCTTGATTATATCAATGTACTTGACGGGAACTTCATTCTTCATCATTGTTCTTCATAATACCTCTCTAGGTATCTTGTCGTACGCTTTCCCTAAATCAATAAATATCATATGCATATCTCTTCTTCTCTCTTGAAAACGCTCGACAAGTTGACGAAGCAAATGAACAGCCTCCGTCGTCGATCGCCCAGGCATGAACCCAAACTGGTTTTCTGTTATCTTAACATCTTTTCTTAGCCTGTGTTTAATCGCTTTCTCCCAAAACTTCATGGTGTGACACATAAGTTTTATTCCACGATACTTTGAGTAATTTTGAATGTCACCCTTGTTCTTATAGATACGTACAAGGGTACTTTTTCTTTACTCATTTGGTATCTTTTTAGTCTGCCAAATCTTATTAAACAGATCTGTCAGCCATTTAATGTCTATTTTTCCTAAGCATCTCCAAATTTCTATAGGAATCCCATCTAGACCGACCGCTTTTCTTGATTTCATTCTCTTTAAAACCTCTTTAACCTCTGGTATACTTATTTTACGCATGAAATCACAGTTTATATCTTGAGATTGAATGACAAGTTCATTCAAATTCTTAGTAAAGGTCTCATTGAACAATTTGTCAAAATAATCTCTTCATCTTTCCTTGATATTCTCATCTTGAACTAAAACCTTCCGATCTTCATTTTTGATACACTTCACAGCACATAAGTCTCTGGTCTTTTTTCCCGTATCTGAGCAATCCATTATATATCATTTTCAGCCGTTTAGTGTCCAACTTCTCGTACACCTCCTTGTAGACCTTAGTTTTAGATTCCCGAACAACTTTTTAAACTTTCTTTTTAGCCATTTTATACTTCTCAAATCGCTCCGCATCTCTACTTTTCTTCAAATTTTTATAAGAACCTTTCTTGATTTTAATAGCAACATTTACTTTTTCGTTCCACCATGATGTATCCTTAGATGGTGGAGCACCACCTCTCGACTCACCAAGTAGATCTCTAGCTACTCTCTTGATACAACTAGCCATCTTGTTCCATATTTTGTTTGAATTATCTTCAGACTGCCAATCCGCTTCTTGAACTATACAATCTATAAAAATCTTTTGGTTACCTTTCTTCAGTCGCCACCACTTAATTCTAGGTTCTATCTTATATCTAATTTTCCTAGATTCTTTTTTAAATCGAAAATCTAGAACTAAAAATCTATGTTGAGTGGTTACACTCTCGCCTAACACTACCTTACAGTCGATACAACAACCTTTATCTATTCTTCTTGTCAGAAAAAAGTCTATTTGACTTGCACTTGATCCGCTCCTAAAGGTGATAAGGCGAGACTCTATTTTCCTAAATCAAGTGTTTGCTAAGATCAAATCATAAGACAAGGCAAAATCTAGAATCGAGCTATCTGCTTCATTCTTTTATTCAAAATCAAAACCTCTATGGATAGTATCAAACCCACTACGACCAGTACCTACATGTCCATTGAGATCACCACCAATAAATAACTTCTCTCCATTAGGTATTCTTTGCACCATCTCATCTAAATTCTCTCAGAATAGACGCTTACTAGCGTCATCAAGACCTATCTGTGGTGTATAAGCATTAATAATATTAAGGATCTCCCCACTTAGAATAAGCTTAACCAGTAAAATTCTATAAGCTTTTCTCCTAATCTCAACTACATCCTCAAGCAACCGTCTATCTATAATTACGCCTATCCCATTACGATTTTTTTTTATCTCTACATTTATACCAAAACTTATAACCCCAAGAATCTATGACTCTACTCTTTTTACCTATCCATTTAGTTTCTTGCAAACATATAATACCAACTCTCCTAATCATCATCTCCGCTAATTCTGTTAGTCTACCCGTAAGGGAACGTATGTTTCAAGAAGCTGGACGGATCTTATGAAACCCTTACTTATTTGTCACTACACTCGGAGTCCGATATAGCGCGCCGCTTCCGGACGACGACCTAGAAGCCTGTATACTTAACACTACACTCGGGATCCGATGTAGCGTGTCACTGAGTTGGGGATGTCCCAACGATATTCTTATTATGATTCATGTCATAGAATATTATGACAAAGTTTTACGTTGGCTGTCACAAGCCTACCACAACCCTCACCCTTTCTCATCCGTACTTAGGACCGGCAACGGTGGGTTTGATGTTACTCGACAATAAGTTATAAAATTTTCTTTTGTTGAACTTTCTCAACTAAGTTTCTGTTATATAGTTGCCCATTCTTTATGAGAAAATAGCGTTTAGAAACTGGTTATTGTTCAGAACAATATAATATATAGGGTGATGGGACACTATGGTGTCCACTGCCCCAAGTTAGCCAAATTAAGCGAGAACAAGACCAAACCATATAAGTGCAACCATGCAAATGGTCAGATTTTATATCATGTTACACCATTGATTTTGTTGTTGTGGTCTAATGCTTGGAGAGTGAAAATACATCAAAGTGTTCCAGTCCTTTGGGTTTCAGCTTTGTGATTTCTGCGTTCAGCTCTATTACGAGTTATGTCTTTTTTTAAACTAGTTAAGCTGATAAATAGAAAGAAAGCGTGCATTAATTTTTATTTTACTTGATTAGCTCCTTCCCTCTTACAACTTTCTCTTTAGAATGGGAAAATTTCCTACTTATCTCTTTAATGAAAATGCCCACCAACAGGATAATGGGGTCAAATTAGAAACTGTCTATGTAGCCTAATTGGGGTCAACTTAGATCCTAATTCTTTGTTGCTGATCCTAGTCGTTGTAGCCTATGTAATTAGGGTTTATATATAATGTAAGAACCTAGTAGCCGCGCTTATCCTATCGGATAGAACATATCAGATTTGTGGCTCGTTGGATCCTTTTGGATTCTGTAGGTGGGTCCTGTTGGGATATAGATTACATATTGGAGAGTGTTTCCAACTTTATCTTATTTATTTTTACGACTAGCAACTTTGGTACTTTTGTCAAAATTAACTTGTTTTCTGCTTAGTGCTGCCTTGCCTTATATCTGTTTGAAGTATTGACTATATAATTGATCAATCTGCCCTTTTTCCTCCTCTCTTCTTATTTCTGACGCTTTTATGTCCACATTTTATTGCTTGCAGGGTTATGATGTCTTGAAAAGAATTTCTGATGTTATCTCACAAACTGATAGGAAAGCGCTGGAGAAATTAAGTGGGTAAGAAATTTTTCCTTAAGTTGATGATTACCGCTTCTTTACCATTCTCTTGAGAGAGGAAACAATCTTTACCTGCAATTTTTCTTTTCCTCGTAACATGCTCGACAAAGTCAACGATATATTATCAAACCCTTTCAGAGTCTCTCCCCCCTCCCCGCGTGCATGTATTAGCCCCACATATATAGTTTTAGTTATTAGTAAGTCATGGTCATGTTAGTCAGTAATTGTTAGATGTCCAGATAAAATAGGTTATGTGCTAATGGCAAGACAGTGACCATGTGCTTAAAAATAGTGTCACTCATATTTTATATATCTAATTTTTTTGGGCAGGTAAATTTTATAAACTACCTTTGAACTTTCAGGGTTATTGAGATAACACCAACAAACTTAAAAAATTCCATGACCCCCCCATGAATTAGTAACATTGAAAATGTTAGTTTCGTCTGCTCGTTTAAGACACGAGTGGATTAAATAGCCCCAAAATGAGGATTAAATAGCCCCAAAATTTAATGAATATGGTATTTCCCATTTTCTTGATGAAAGTACATTTTTAAAAAATACCCTTCAAGGGGGTTTCATGGCGTTTTTAAAGTTTGTTGGTGCTATCTCAAAAACCTTATAATTTCGATGGCGATTTATTAAATTTACCCTTTTTTGAGCATGTTAGATAATGTGATCCCGGTGAACGATTTTTTTTCTTCTGAATGCTATATATATGCACTGTTCGTCCTCTTTCCTCAAGCATTATCTTACAGTTGTCTCCCTTTCAGCTCATGAAATTTATTTTTCGCAGAGAATTCTACACTGTGATTCCTCATGACTTTGGTTTTAAAAAGATGCGTATGTTCCATTTCCGACTTAATTAATTTTTTTTGGTGATTTCATTTGCTAACACACTTCATGGCTTCGTCCAAGTTGAAACTGATCTCTATATATGTATTGTTGTACAGGCGAGTTCATCATTGACACTCCTTACAAATTAAAATGCAAGCTGGAAATGGTGATTCTTTGTCCATAATCGCATTTCATTTGCCTATTTAGACTCACTCTAGCCGATGCTTACCTTTAACCTCCGTTTTTAGTGCCTCCGCCGTCTCTTTTATTAATCAACCACAAGCTCACAGTTGGCTGATTGACACCTGCCTGATAGAAACCCTGTCCAAAATGATACATGGGCGTTAAGCATCTACATCACCCATCAATTAGTATTTTGTTTTGAATATATGCTTTCTATGTCTTATATAACAGTAATTTGGTTTACATCTCTGCTCACCCAGATTATGCCCACATTCCTATGCTTGCCAGCCTGCACTTTCTAATCAATTGTTTTTGATGTGCTTGTCATGCATACCGTGGTTTTCAATATGCCATATTTGGCTATTATACATTTGACTTCTCTTTCTGATACTCCTTGAAGGTTGCTGCATTAGGTGAGATCGAGATTGCAACTAAGATTCTGAAAGATGACATGGAAGTGGGGGTATGCTTCTGATGTAAACTTTATTCTTCTTTCTCCAAATTTCTCTCTTAATCCATTGCCTTTTAATCGCAAGTTGCTCTTTATTTTCTCCGTTCCTCACATTTTCCTTTGGAATAAAATAATTCAATCCACACAGGAAAAATAGCTCCTGCTTTGCGTTTTTTCTATATAAAAAAAGCTTCTACTAATATGAGAATCAATTATATTTTTCTGAACTTTTAGCAATCCAACAGATTTGTATAAAACGCAGTAAGCATAAACCATGCTCATATTTACATCTGGAAGTAAATTAATAATTTGCTTGTGTTATACAGAACTTCAGCAATTAATCTGGCATATGTATTATGTATTTTCTTCACCTTTTCAATTTCCTCGCTTTGTGTCTTTTGTGCCTTTCATTCCAAAGGAAATTGTATCTTAAATAATTTAAAAGAATTGTGTTTCATGCTTAGTCTTTGATGCATGCTTCTATACAAAATTTTGCATAAAGATGCATATAGTCTCTATGGTTGATGTATATTAAAGTGTGCTTAACCCTCTATATCATGTTCCGGTTACATCATACACTATTTTTTTCATAGCTTCTTTTTACTCTTTCTTTGTAGGATGACCCTCTGTATTCTCATTATCGACATCTCCAGTGTGAACTAACACCAGTCGAAATTGATTCTCAAGAATTTTCTATGGTAATTGGTAACATCTCTTATGCATCACTTCATCAGATTTGATTGGTCCATACTTTCTTGATTGATAATTAAAATAGTATTTATGATAGGACGGTTGATATTTAATAATTTCGTGTTTATAGCTGTAAACTCTAGATTGTAGAGGGTGTTGATTTCTTCAGAAAAAAATTGCATGTCACTATATATATAGCAGTTGGTGCTTGTCCCTACATAGTTGTCTCTAATTGGAACATCCTCTACACATTTATGAAATGGCATGCAATTGCTTTATCAAATATACTTGATAATATTGAATTAACAGCATTCAATTGCTTTATTAATTATACATCGATAACATTGATACCCCTTTCCTCATTATTGAGTCCCTAAGGCCATGTTTGGATACCCATATTCCAATGGGAAAAAAGTCTAGATTCCTTTTTTCCATTGGATCGGGTCAATCCAAGAAACTGGTTGTTTGGGTAACTTTTTTATGAAGAATTCCAATAGAAAAAGACCCAAAAATATCCCTAATCCATTGGATTCTAAAAATCGGCAAAGACCCAATTTTTCTAATCCAAAACTCTCTTGAAATAACACATCATTACTTCAATCTCCCCCCCTCCCCCACACACTTTAATGTTATCCTTACCCTAATCATCCAAACATGCATTATATTACCAAAATCTATTGGAATTTTACTTTTGGGATGCATATACATTCCAAAATATTTTAATCCTAAAATCAATTCTATGGACTTTAACCCTAACTATCCAAACATGGCCTAAGCATTATTTCAACCACAAAAATGGAAGGCTGGAAGACCTGTACTTTGAAGATGTTCTTAACCTTGTAATACTGTTTATCACAAAATTTCAGGGTCGATATATGGTTATTATGTATTTAAATTCCCATTGTATTTTATCAGATTTACTTTGATAAATGCATACAGCCACTATTCATATGTGCCATAAATATTGTTATGGAAATATATTTAGTTATTAGTTTGATTAGTTATTATATGTTTGTTAGGATATGTGATCTATAACTCTCTATATAGTTGTATGGACCATTACTTTTCTTTAAGCTAATAAAATATTTTCATCTTGATTTCTTCATGGAATCAGAGCGGCTTTGAAGAAAATAAAATAAAAATAAAATAAAAAAGGAACGCTCCAATCCCCCTCGCTCCCATTGATCCCCTTCGCCTATCGTTCCCACCGATAGCGCCTCCCTCCTAGCATCTGCATAGACACCGTCGATCCTACCGACGACCTTCGATCCTACCGATGCCTCCTTCGTTCACACAGCAACCCTCCAGCCACCGACCTCACTAGCAGCTTCAACCCCCTCCAGCGCTTCGATCTCCAGCACGCCGCCTCCGCCTCTTCGTCATCCATCGCTACACCTCGCCAGAACCTTAGATCCCTTTTCAAACACCTCATTGGCCTCCCTCCAGCTCCTTCAGCACCTTGCCAGCACCTTCGATCCTCCTTCCAACACCTCTCCGACCATCTAATGATCAAGTCGATTACTTCCAGCGCCTCCAGCACCTACGATGCCCTTATTCGACCATGTTTTCCTTCAGATATGGGAGATTTGAGTTCAAATCTATGTGATGGGGTTGATTTGAAGCTTGATTGTAGCAAATTCTTGATATTTCTTTGTTTGTGGAGAGATGAGTTACTTGGTTCGTTTTTTCTTTTGAAAAGCTTGTGCTCTCGGAGATCGGGTTCAATTGATTGGTGTTTTTTTGGCTTGACTGATATTGATTTGAGAGTGGATTGGATCGTGAAAGATTGATCATAGAGATCTTGAAGTAGCTCACTATTCTTAGTGTTTTGAGGCCTCGAATTGGCTGTTCTTGAGGATCTGAGGCTCACATCTTGGATTTTCTTAGAGATTTGTTGTTCGATTTGTTTTTTTGGAAGTTGGTGCATTCTTGACTTCGACTATTCTTTGCTGATTTGGAGAGGATTGTGAACTGCCGCGTCCGCCTGGAATTTGTTGATTTTGTTGATTGTGTATCTTGTTTTCGCTCTCGCGATTTACCTCTGTGCCATTCATCATGGATTCTGATTCGGTCTCAATTACTGCTCATGATTGTTCTCCTATTACTGCTTGTGCTCATGGTTCCCGTACTCGTGGTCGTGACTATACTGGCCTTTATTATTTTTATTGCGGCGACACTTTTCATCCGTGTAAACTGGTGTTGGGAGCAATGTTGTAAAACACGTATTCGTTTTCTATTCGTTCGGCTAGCGGCTAGCGTATAATCGGATTATATGGTGATTAATCGTTTTGCGAGGATTATACGGCCATAAACAAACACACAAAAATATTTATAAGAAAAATTTCGCCTTATTTGCGACCATTAAATATTAAATATGTATGTGGCCTAACGGTAAGATACCCGAATAAAATTAAATGATGACTATTGTGAGTTCGAGTCCCACCGGACATATAATATATTTTGTACGATATATATTATATAATTTGCGTACAAACAATTTATGAGGGCATATGCAACATTTCACACATTCTACAATTATAAATTACTATATAAACACACCACAACAAACCATGCAAAGAATATCAAATCAAAATATTGATAGCATGATACTCTAAACCATAACACTACATAATGTGACATAAAGATAAGTCTCGCAAAGAAGCAATACCATAT
This sequence comes from Agapanthus africanus, assembly GCA_030015575.1. Taxonomy (NCBI): domain Eukaryota; kingdom Viridiplantae; phylum Streptophyta; class Magnoliopsida; order Asparagales; family Amaryllidaceae; genus Agapanthus; species Agapanthus africanus. The sequence continues at coordinate 261,821,271 of CM057339.1, read as the reverse complement.
GGTCTACAAATAGCTTTAAAAGCAACAAAATATCATAAATTGCCACAAAATATCATAAAGAGATATTGTACTAATCGTACTCATTATTTTCATAATGCTTTTCTGTATCATCCATCTCCTTTTCATAAATTGACATTCATCATGCCGTTATTAATAGAGATTGAAAAATAAAGCTGGTTTTTTGTTCTCCATAACCAATAATTTCTTGCTTGCTACAGTCGATATAAACAAAAATTTTCTTGAAAAATTATCAATAAATGGCATGCCGCGAACAAGGAAAAAAATAAAAAATTTGGAGGAAACCCCAAAAATTACCTCTGGAGGCTATGATCGAGGATAGAGTTGAAGCAAGAGGCTGTGATCAAGGTTGATGGCTGGAGGTTGGAGACGTCGAGGCCGGAGGATGGAGGTCGAAGACTGGAGTATCGAGGTCGAAGGCTCATCGAGGCTGGAGGATCGAGGTCGAAAGCTCATCGACGTCAAAGTGGAGGATCGAGGATGGAAGTCGAGGCTGGATCGAGGAAGAAATCTGGATGAAAAAAATGAAAGGTCTGGGTTGCTTCAGTAAATGAATAGAAGCGGGTATGATTTTTTTCCAAAGCGGGTTTATATTTTTTCACAACTGTTTAGATATTAAATGCCGATTAACCGTTTTAATCTCTTTATACGAAGTTTAATCGTTTTTGACCGGCTAATGGAGCGATTAATGCAATTTTTATGCGGTTAAGCACTGTTTACGATTATATGGCCGACTAATCGGCCGGGCAGACCGTTTTTTTCAACACTGGTTGGGAGAAGTATGACTACCATGATGATACACCTACAGCTTGACAGACATTCACACCAGTTGCTACTGCCCGATCTTTCTCTTCTGCTGGCAATTTACCTTTATCCAGTGCTGAGTGGGGCTAGTTGCATTGTCTTCTCTCCTCTGTAGCTCCTGCGAACCTTTCTACTCCATCAGGTTTATCGTTCCTTTCTCATTCTAATTCACGAGTCGCTGATTCCGGCTCCTCACATCACATGTCTTGTGATGGACCGTCTGATCTTTCTTTTAGTTCTCACAAGTTGATTTCCATGGTTGATGGCAATATCATACATGTTTCTGGTTCTGCCGATTTATCACTTCATCTTTACACCTAAAACATGCTTTAATTGTGCTATCTGTAAAACAAAACGTGTTTTCTATTTGTCAGCTTATAAATGATTTTAACTGCTCCGCAATATTTTATCCATATCATTTTATGATACAAGATCTTCTGACGAAGCAGTGGATTGGTGGAGGCCATGAATAGAATGGACTGTATTACGTTGATTACCTTTCCAATACGTCTGCAGTCGTTTCTACTATCCAGTAGCATCGGAGACTTGGTCACCCTCCTCTTTCTTCTTTATGTAATATGCTGCTTTCTCTTAATTTATCAGAATTCAGTTGTGAATCCTATATTCTTGGTAAGCATCATCGCTCCTCTTTTCTTCCGGTTAATAAAAGATATGATTTGCGTTAGTTCACTCCGATATCTTGGATCCTTTTAAAATTACTATTGTGTTTGGTTATAGATATTTTATAACTTTTATCGATGATCATTCACGTATGACTTTGTTGTATCTTTTGCGTAATAAGTCTGAATTTTTGTCTACCTTTAAAGTATTCATAGCTGAGATTACTAATCAATTTGGTGTTCCGGTAAAGGTTCGTCGTTCAGATAACGCTAAGGACTATGTCAGCAAGAAATTTACTGCATTTTGTCAGACCAAAGGTATATTGTATCAAACTTCTTGTTCTTATACTCAGCAAAATAGGATTGCTGAACGAAAGAATCGACCTTTGCTTGAGACAGCTCGTTCTCTTATTTGCATATGCATGTCCCTAAATGATTGTGGAATTTTGCGGTCTTAGCTGCTTGTTTTTATATCAATCACATGCCTTCTCCGGTCTTAGGCAACCAGTTCTCTTTCTCTATTTATTTTCATAGGGCAATCCTTTTCCTGTTTCTTCTAGAGTGTTTGGTTGTCTATACTATCCCTATGTTCTTGGTTCTCATATTGACAAATTTAATCCTTGAGCTACCTGTATGGTGTTTGTAGGTTACTCTCGATCCCAAAAAGGGTATGTACATTTTGACCCTGCCACATCCAAAGTTTGTACTTCATGTGATGTGCCCTTCTTAGAAGATCAAGCTTATTTTCCACCATCTGTTAATGACCTCACTTCTATTATTCATGTTCCACACTTGCCTTCCTCAGAACTTGATTCATTTATTCAACCTGTGCTCCCTGGTGATCAGCCGGTAATCTCTTATCCACAGGTGTACCATCGTCGTAAGAAAGTTATCCCGCCACCTCCCATCAATGATTCTTCTAACGATTCTTATGTAGGTACTCCAGTACATTTCATTGTTACTAATTCTCCACCACCGTTGTTTTCCGAAGAAGCACTATCTTTTTCTATTGCCTTACGCAAGGGTAAGCGTTCTTTTCCTACTGCTCATCCCAGTTTTAATTTGGTTTCCTATTATAAACCGACCTCATCTGCTCGTCAGTTTGTTTCTTTCTTGTACGCCATCACTCTTCTTTCTTCTGTTCATGAAGCACTTCAGCACTCAGGTTGGCATTCAGCTATATTAGATGAGATTGTCGCACCGCGCTCTAATCAGACTTGGAAATTGTTATCGCCGTCTTCAGATAAGAAGGGTGTTGGCTGTAGATGGGTTTTTTCTGTCGAGCAAAATTCAGATGGGATGACTGACCGTCTCAAAGCCCGATTGGTGGCCAAAGGATTTACTCAGCAATATGATTTGGATTATGTGGAGACTTTTTCGCCAGTTGCCAAATTAATATCGGTTCATGTTCTTATATTCTTGGTTGTCTCTAAGGCATGACATCTTCATGATTGATATGAAGATTGCCTTTCTTAATGGTGATCTCTCGGAGACTATTTATATGCAACAGGCTCCTGGTTTTGAGCGATCGGAGGAGTATAGTTTGTATTCTACACAAATTGTTATATAGACTGAAGCAGTCACCATGTGTCTGGTTTGAAAAGTTTAGCATGATTTTACGATAGATTGGTTTCAAACGCAGTCGTGCCGACACGTCTTTTTTTTATATACATAATCGTCCTCAGGACAGGATAATTGTGTTGGTGTATATTGATATTATCACCACCGGAGATGATTCTACCAATATCTTTAGGTGAAAAAATATTTGGCTTCACACTTCCATATCAAGGACCTTGGGCCATTTAGATATTTCCTTGGAATTGAAGTATCATGGAATTCTGGTAGATTACAACTCTCTCAGCGTAAGTATGTACTTGATTTTCTATCCGAGACAGGATTTCTGGGATGTAAACCTACAAGCTCCCCTATGGATTTCTCAGTCAAGTTAACTCGATTAAGTTCTTTCTCGGATCCTTCACTACCTGACCCAGGACGATATCGACGTCTAGTTGGGAACCTTATTTACCTCACTGCCACTCGTCCGGATATTGCCTTTGCTGTTAGCATAGTGAGTCAATGCATCCAAAATCTTATGACCTTTCACCTTAATCCAGTTGAACATATTCTCAGATACATCAAAGGTTCTTTAGGACAGGGTTTTCTTTACAAACCATCTATGTTGTCGTTCCCAGCCTTTGCGGATGCTGATTTTGCTGGATCTGTTGATGATCTCCGTTCCACGAGTGGTTATTGTGTCTTCTTGGGAAGAACCTTGGTTACATGGAAAAACAAAAAGCAAAATGTAGTTGCTTGTTCTTTTGCAGAGGCTGGGTATAGATTTATGACGCATACAGTTGCTGAGTTGGTATGGTTTACCTCCCCTTTGACAGATTTTGGAATTCCTTCTTTTCCGACTACATTTTTCTGTGATAACAAGGCCGCAATTCAAATTACTGAGAATCCAGTTTTTCATTAACGGACCAAACATATCAAGATAGATTGTCACTTCATTCGTGACAATGTGACATATAAGGTGGTTGCACTCCAGATTGTTTGCTCTACAACTCAACTAGCAGGTATTCTTACCAAAACTCTTTCTTGACCAGATTACGCTCATGTTCTGTCCAAGTTTGGCATGATTGAAACCTATGCCCAAGCTTGCGGGGAGTGTTATGAATATTGTTATGGAAATATATTTAGTTATCAGTTTGATTGATTATTATATGTTTGTTAGGAGAGATGGTCTATAACTCTCTATATATAGTTGTATGGATCATTACTTTTCTCTTGAGCTGATAAAATATTTTCATCTTGATTTCTTCAATATGTACCAATAATTACAATTGAAGTCCTTATTTATTAAAGCAGCCTTGCTCTTCACCCTTTGAGTCCTAATCGTTTTTTTTTGGGGTGCACTTAAACTGATTTGTTCTCAATTAAATGAAGCAGTTAATTTCGAGTTTCAACTTCTTCTTACTTCCATGCTGCTTCAACATTAGAATGGATGTTACTGTGACATCTTTAAATGTGGATTATAATATGAGAAAAAAGAAATTGATGACAAAGCAATTGATTGTAATGAGTTGATTATATGCTGAAAGCAATTCAATCAATGTGATGTTTGCATGCACGGTTGAAATTTTGACTTGATATAATCAAGATAGAAATCATATATCATCATCATACCTTTTCCTGACAATGAGGTCGTATATGAAGCAAGGCTTAATGAAATATTTGATGAAGTTTTACGATTGGCTGCTAACATGGCGTCAATTATCTTAATCAGTCAAGATTCAAGCGCAAAAGAATTATGGACAAGAGAGAGCTTTCCATTATCCTAATTTGGACAGGTGGCATGACTGGCATCCTTTATATTCTGAGATCCGAAAGGAAGTCTAAGAGAAAAGATGATAGATATGTTCCACCCACATTTCAGTAATTATACACACATGTTAAAATTTATATCAATGTCATTGATTTTACTGAAAAATAGCAAAACTAGCTTATATTTTATGGGCCGTTTTGACCTATTTAAATATAATCTTGTTGAACATAGGTCATGGATCACTGTATCCTATAATTAATAATATACAGATACGTTTAGGTTTCATAAACTGTTTATAGTCCATATGTGTCAACCATACAACTAGAATTAGAAATATTACATGGAAAAAGTTGGACTCTTCTAAGCAGGTTATGGATTCTTACTCCATTTCCTTGGATCTCTTTATTCTGAAAAAAAAAATCCAGAGAATCCCATGTGTATCCATTGTTATTCATGTCTTGTGATAATACCGACTCCATTATCTCTGTCAGGGCAAGATGATAGAAAATGTTAGATTTTTAGCGCTGTTACTGTGTGGATATGCTGGTTCTCATGAACTTTCTATTCAATGCATAAATTCTATGTAAATCATTTTTAATTGCATTCAGCTTCTCACTACAAGTATAGACTATATATTGCGTTTTTGTGTTGTTTCCAGATTGAGAAGTATCTTCGAAACACTCATGCCGAAACACATTCAAGTTATACCGTTGATATTCAACAAATATTCAAGGCCTCCAGGGAGGGTGAAACTGAACACTTCAGCAAGGTGAAAAAATTGGTATTAGATCTATATATATTTTCGAGGTTAATGGATATCAAGTGCCATATATAGAAGGAAATTTTCTTTCTGTGTCTGTCAAAGGCAAGCACTCCAAATTTTAATTTGATGATTGATAGCGTTCATCTTGACTGCCTAAATGTAGACCCACCAAAACTTGCGTGCTTTAAATACTTATTGCCCTTTCAAAATTATTGTTCATCAATAGAAGAATTTCCAACTAAGTATCAATGAGCAAACAACATGGACATCTCATGAAATCTGGTCTGTGTATGTTTTACGCTTAAAAGATCAAGTTGGATGGCATCAATCATCTTTAAAAAATGGCGTAGAGTCGACCTTTGACCATTATAAAAGAAAATTCTTCCTATAGCATGTGATACCCATTTTCCAATACTTCTTCTCATATAGTTCATCTCTCTGGGAATGTACCCATCTGCCTTTAGCACGACTTGCTCTCGTTTATCATAAGGATTGTCGATCAAATATTTTCTTAGAGATTTTCTTTGTGGTGTCGTACTATGTGCTTTTATGCAGTTCTCCAATGTGAAAAATAGGATGCTTCTATGGCATGGTTCTCGACTCTCAAACTGGACTGGAATACTTTCACAAGGTTACCCTTGTACTCATTTTCTTTTATGATCAGCTCTACTTCTTAATCTACAGATTTTCTTTAAATAAATTCATTCAATATTTTTTCCATTCTGTGATTGGACATGTCCTAGTCAAATGGGCTTTTCAAAGTCAAATAATCTACACAATTTCCCAGAGGGCAACTAAAATTGAAAGAAAAATGGAAATTTTGCAACTCCATGATTAAAAATACTTTTAAAACTCTAGTTTCATGTCAACGTGACTAATTTTATACACGTGCATGACGTGTGTCAAAAATCTTGTCCTGAATTATAGTTGTGGTGCATACACTGGCGAATCTACATAGAGCCCAGGTGAGGCGGACACCTCACCTAGATTTTGTCTGCCTCGCCTGGATTTGTGTGTGTGTGTGTGTGTGTGTGTATAAACTAATATATAGTAATTAAGTACTTCATTAACAAAATGAACTTCAGTCTTAACTTGGGATTTTTATGGTGGAGGGTAGAGTTCGAACTTTGGTCTCATCATTTTCATATTATTATTTTTCTTTATGCATGGGGATTAACAAATCTAATGTATTCTAAAATTATGCATATCATTAGTGATTTCAAATTTTAATGTACGTTAGAGGATCTTCTTTTAATTTCGAAGCTTATTTATAATATTTTAACACCATTTAATTTTCGCCCTCCTTGACCAAATTTTTTGGATCCGCCACTGGGTGCATAAACAACAGGATTGCGCATTGCTCCTCCAGAAGCACCATCTACAGGCTACATGTTCGGAAAGGGAGTTTATTTTGCGGATATGTTCTCAAAGAGTGCAAATTATTGCTTCGCTACAAAAGAGTGCACAACTGGTGTTCTGCTTTTGTGCGAGGTTGTTGCTTCCCTATGATAATTGTTGTTTCGTTAAAGACAGTTTCTTCCATACATCTTCTGCCACAAATTTTCTTATCGATCGATGACTGTTTTTCAGGTTGCTCTAGGTGATGTGGCTGAATTATTAGCTGCAAATTACGAGGCTAACCTCTTGCCTGAGGGAAAACTAAGGTTCATTTTTGTATAATCTATTTGTTGGTTGCATTGAAAATCTTACTATTATAATACTAATTTTGGGTATTGAGAATTTGAGGATTCAAATCCACCTCGCTTAATGTGAGAGAAATAGAACCAGAGAGGTACTGACATGTGCCGCTGTCTTTGGAAAGTAATAATTATTCACCTCTTTCTTATATATTCACTCCTTTATATTCCTTCCATGATATCAGGGAATATGAAAACCCAACTAAAGAAATTGTTTAATCACACCTTTTTTAAGAACATTTTGGAATTGCACCTTAAATTACATATAATCACATACACACTCTAGTATACTTGTGGATAACAGTTTTCAATAATATTTTGTATATCATGTCATACAAGGATACATAGTTTTACAAAAGAAATATAAAACTTTAACAAATGTATACAAAATAAACTTCCCGAAACATAATTAATATATTGTTTCACATCCAAACCCTCCAACGAGAAAGCTTACAATTAATCCATTTTGTTTTTGGAATTGGTCAAGCCTCACCCAACCACACACCACACAGCACACACAAGCATCCAACACACATGCGCACCCAGGGGACCCACAAATTTGCCCCAAAAGCGTTAATTTGTGTCCATTTCTCCTCGTGTTCGAAACCTGCACTCTCCCCAGGAGGGGAAGTGCCATATCAACTGAGCTATTGCTCATTGGTCAATCGGTCCATTTATTTAGTCTCAAGTATGTCCTCTAAGGTCTTGTGGCACTTGAAAAATAGTGACATGTTAATTTTGATTGCAACCTTCCATTAACTTCTTCCCTACCCACATAGCACATGCATAATGATATGTATCTAGACTCATGGTTTGCTAGGTTTATTTTCCTCTTCAGCATCCAGTATACATCATTTTCTGAACATCAAGGAAAAGAATATAAACCATAAATCCCTTACAGTTGCATAATATAGAGCAGAAATGGCTATTTGAAAAAATGGGCAAAAAAATAAAATAAAAGAAAGAATCAACCAAAAGGAAGGTTCTGCATGAGAAATCAAGCATATAAAGTTAAATTTCGCATGGTCGTCACTGGCATTCTGCCTAATTATTCCATCAGATCCAGTGTGCTGACTAGTTCCAGAGTTCTTTGGATGAGTTTAATATACGCGAGACCGTACATCGACTTTGAGGCTAGGCAAAAGAGCTAGCTGTGCACCTTTGAGCTGACGCCTGCCATACTTTCCCTGATACGCACCTAGAGTTATTAAAGCCATAGGTCTTGCTTGTACATCTTATGTTGCCCAGGAAACCAACCATTCCGCTAGTAGGTCCATTCACATCAATCTCATCCAGATAGAGGTAAAGGAAGTCATTTGTGATAAATCTTTTTGGACAGCAATTCGGAGATATACCAGAAAAGAGAGTCATCGCATATCAATCAAACCTTCTTTTCCCTTCCACTACGTACAATTGAGGACATTACAAATTCAGTCTTTGGTTGAGCTATTAATCTGTTTATCTATAGCTAATAACCTAATGTCAGGAGCTTCTGTATTTGAAGCCGAAAGCGTTCTGTCCGAGCCGGCTGGAGTAAGCACAATAGAACATTAAATAAACCATTGTTCGAAGGAGTTTGATCCAGTGGCCGGGAAGGGGACTAGAAGTGCAAAATATAACCATTGAGTATTCCTTCTAGACTTCTAGTATGGTTTTTAGGCTTTTTTTTAACACATTTCCGTTCTGCCATAGTATATCTCTTATATTGGTTTCAGGCTTCAATCAAACTCACGAGAGCTAAAGACATGAGATGAGATGGTCATACAACTTAGCAAATTAATAATTACAGATTTCAATTTACCAGCATTAATGCACCAGATTTCAATTTTGATGGATTTTTTAGACTGCAATGATGACGAATAGTTGCATTTTTTACAACTTTGCCCCCCCCCCCCCCCTCCTATCATCACTTTGCAGCACAAAAGGAGTCGGTGCCACAGCACCCGACATGTCGGAAGCTCAGGCTCTCGAAGATGGCGTAGTTGTGCCGCTTGGAAAACCTAAACAACAAACTGGAGATAAGGTGATGCTTTTCACAATTTTCAGTATTTGTCACTAATCTGCTGCCAATTACTTTATAGTATGTAATTATTCTGAATAACTTTTCATTCTAGTTTACTCTTTTTTCCGTTAAAATCACTTGCAAGCATGCCTCATGGTTTTTATTACTGAAATATCGCAATAAGCTAAATAATTCCAACCATATTCTTTTGAATTATTTAGGCTGTTGGGGTTATTTCAAAAATTAATCATGTGCTCTGCATGTGATTATTTTCTAAATTAATGAATACTAATTTTGTGAATAAAATGGAGAAGGTTTTTTTTTATATAAGAAAATTAAATGGAGACGCTATTGGGGTGACAGTCAGTAACTCAAGTCTAGTATCTGGGCTGTTTGATTTAGAACAATAGGAAATGCAAAATTTGTCGCATGCAACATTGTTGAAAGTTTACCTAAAATCATTATTTGTGTGTTCCACTTTTGTTGTTGGATTTCCAAATTAAAACCACTTCTTGTGTTTGGTTGAACAAAAATAAGTGAAAATGCAATTCTTGTTGCAGAAAACTTATGTGGCTTATCATGAGCTTATGTGACCCCCTTAATAATCGTCCTGTGCACATTTTCTTTAGTTTCAACATTTATTGCAACCAGAATGACAACTGTTGCAAGAATTTGTTGCATATTGCTACCCCAATTCCAAATCCAACTCAGTTCAAGTTGTTGCTGGACAAACATGCAAAAATGGAATCTTTTTGCAACAAATTTTAAATGGTAGTTTGAAAGAAGCTCTGTTTCCTAGCAACCAAACCCGTGGAAAGGCGAAAGTTTAGTATATAGTATGTGAAATTTAATTATTCTTGAAACATTAAAACCTTGATGGGAACTGAGAAATGTAAATAGGAACTAAGATTACTTAAACAATCTTTTGCAGGGTAGCTTGCTGTACAACGAATACATTGTTTACAACGTCCAACAGATACGGATGCGATATGTTGTCCAAGTAAACTTCAAGTGGAATTTGAGTTAACTACAAAATGGTTTTGTTCCTGTAAAATTCCAGCTTCCAAGTCCATAATTGATTTCGTAAGAGGAGGAAAAGTGCATGCAGGTGAAAGGACTTCTGCTTCAGCTCAATTTGTGAGAACTGATTCTGGGGCATTTTGCCATTGTCTTGTGTTCTCAGCCAAGCCATATGCTCTTTCATGTTGGTTTTGTCCCGGGGTTATGTATTGGCACGTGATATGCATGCTTGTAAATGAAGGCATCCATTATTGCAAGCTTAAGTTGAGAACATTTCATTTTCAAAATCAAGGCATCCATTATTGCAAGCTTAAGTTGAGAACATTTCATTTTCAAAATCTTATCGAATATTTCCAGAAAATATTAACTAGTTTCAAGGACTTCTATATAGAAATAAGTGATTGATCGTAAGAGAATTTTAAAAGTTAAAATCTGAGCGGAGGTAAAAGGGAAGAAGGGGTTAGATGAAAATTAATTCGAACACATGACATTGTCTTAGGCCATGATTATTTCGTTCCATTGGAATTTCGCCAATAATAGCAACCGTTTTCTGATCAAAACCAATTGTAGTTTTGATATATCTCTATCGGTTTATCAAGATATATCATTCAACTTTAGGACACAATTTCTCTTATTTTTGTACCGTGAAGTAAAAATAAATTGGTGAAGTAAAAATAAATTGGATTGCGACGATATTTATTCCTCTCATTTCAAATAAATTTATGATGACGAATTGAAAAGCCCGCTGATGACATCTCACAAACAAACATGGAACAATATTAATATTATAAGGACAACGATATATTAATATTATAAGGAAAATTTTGTTTTATAATAAACCAAATTTAAATAATAATTAAAAAAAAATTCATTTTCAAAAATAATTACAAAAAAGAGACCATTTTTTGTCTCGTAGGCGTCATATCAGCGCCAGTGCTGGCGTGAAATAAAAAAAATGTATGGGCGCAGTTTGAAACTGCGTTCCAAACATTTGTTATGAGCGCAGTTTCTGCGCCCTCTACATTTGTATGGGACGCGGTTTCAAACCGCGTCTCATACAAATGTAAAGGGCGTAGTTTCAAGCTGCGCCACATACAAATGTTATGGACGCATTTTTAAACTGCGTCCCATACAATTAATAAAAGCAAAATAATATGAATCATTGTCATTATAAGGACTTTATTTTTTTTTGGCGCAGTTGCAAACTGCGTCCCAAAAAGAAACATACTCATTCGCGGATGTGTTTTTCTATGGCGCGGTTTGAAGGTGCGTCCCAAAAGGAAACACAATCATTCACGGGTATGATTTTTTCTAGGACGCAGGTGCGAACTGCGTCCAAAAAAAGAAACATACTCATCCACGGGTCTGTGTTTTTCCTTTGACGCAGTTTGAAGGTGCATCCCAAAAGGAAACACTATCATTCACGGGTATGTGTTTTCCTGAGACGCAGTTGCAAACCGCGTACCTAAAAAACACTTACCCGTGAATGGTTGTGTTCGTTATATTAAGAGTTCAATCTCTTCCTCTCTATCTCGAATCTCACTATCTGTGCCGAGCTCTCTCACACTCTCTCAGATTTCATCGCCATCACATTCTCTGTCTGTCTTCCTTTCAGTTCTTAGCCTCGCTCTCTCTGAATGTCAGGATCTTCATCTGCAGGATTGCCATCAATCGATGAAATTAATAGGTGCATCCCTTACACCGTGGTGAAATCTTTATATACGATGATAGACTACTCTGGTTACGAAGGCATTCTCTATCGATTATGAGGGGGTATGAACCGGCCGATGAAGATCGATCGTGAAACCCTGCAGCTCTTGCATTTAGCCGTATTGGATGCACTCCCGTCTCCCCATGAAGAAGTAACTCATGATCATCATGTGGAAGCAAATCGTCGTCTCCACTTCTTTTATTCTACATGGTGGATACGGTAAGATACCCCAGGGCAAGAAGATCGTGGGGATGCCGTTGAGCCTGGCAAGAGGTAGCACTACCTACCGGTGATAGTTTGGACCCGGCGGTTATCCGGAGGATACCGACCGGAGTCGTGAGATGGATATGGGCCGATCCGGGCTGACGGAGCCCGAGAAATGAGGATTTACGTGTCGATACTGGACATGGGTTTCATGATGTTTCGAGTGTCGATATTGAACACTCAGGTTCCATGATTTTGATGTGTCGTTGATGGACACATGTTGGTTGATATCCTCATACATACAGGCATATGTTTTCATGATGATTCGAGTGTCAATGTTGGACACTCAGGTTCCATGATATTGATTGTGTCGTTGATGGAAACACGTGGATGATGTTAGTTGTATATATGCCCTAGAGTCCATTATTGTACATGATTGTATATTATAGTGGATGCTTGGACATATAGAGAGAGGATTTTCTTGCTCGACATGATAGTATGCAATATGGTTGCTCTTTGTCTTAATATATAGACTTGTATTGTGATACTGTCTCACTCTCACATGTTGATAAAGCCCTTAAGATGTGTACTTGACTATCAGGACTATGATGGAGATCATACTAGTGGGGCTAGGGCAGTCCATAAATTCATCCTTTAATTGTTCCCAGTCGAGGGTGTATCGAGACGGGGCATCGATATTCCAAAGTAGACTAGCGTATACGCTTCTTGACCCATATGATGGACGATGGATGATCCCACATCCATTGGTGTTTGACATCAAAGATGGTATACAGATGCTCAGTGGAGACTGGGTACACTGAACAAGACTCGCCGAAAACTCCTAGATGGTGTTATACCTTGCGTCAGATAGTTGTTCTCTGGTAACACTGGTACAGGTTAGTCTGTAAAACCAAGATCGTCATAGAGTCCTGCGTGATTCCCACCGTGCTTTGATTTCCACCTTACCACGTTCAAGAGAACGTGAAAAACGGTGGTTTTTGGGTACAGTCCCGAGTCACATGGAGGTAATGAGCGATGGGAGGGGATTCGTCTCTCCCGATATTGGGGGTTAATGTTGCACTGTGCTCGATTGGCTATAACAGGAAGTCCCTGGCCAGGGCTGATACAGAGATTTACTGGTAAGTGTTATCAGTAGTTTCTCGACCCGTTATGAGCCTTACATCGGCACGACTTATCAAGTTACCGGGGTTTGACTTTTACCACCCCTAGACTAGATATGCAACATATCAGACGAAGAGACCGGACTGTACGACAGTGTTACTCATTAGATTCACAGGAGTATGAGCAGACTTGCTTGTTGATCTTCTGATCGATCAATATCCGGGTAGCCGTTACGTCCAGCTAGTACCGCTGACGGCTTGTAGGTGACTGATATGATCATCACCTTCTGCCGGCGTATTGACGAGTCTTTAGAGTCCTACACAGAGGTTTCCTGGCTCAGGCGAAACGAAGTAGGAGCACGTATGTGATATGTGCGGGACCGAGATTAATACGTATATGTGATACCGTATTCTATTCTCGCGATATATGATATCGGTCGGTTATATGTGATATAGCCGGTTATCGAATCAAGTGTTGATTCGATAAGTCGATACAAATGATATTAGTCGGTTATATGTGATATAGCCGGATTATTAAATCAAGTGTTGATTTAATAATTTAATAAATCATTATATATTTGATATATTAATTTACATTAACTAATATTAGCTCACTTTAGCACTTCTTTTTCTCACTTGTGTACACTTAATATATATGTGATATATATCATTGTGTCATGCTTGTTGCTACATGCAACATGGGTGTATGAGACTCACACCATGCTTATCATAATGAAGGGTTTTATTTATTTAAAGTAAATCAAAATTAGTTGGAAATTAGACACATGGTTTGAGCTTAGCGGAAGCTTGTAGAACCATTGACTTAGTCCACTAATTTTGTTTTATTTGAGATATTTATTAACCCAACAATTACCTTAAGCCATGGTTAAGTCTCTACATGAGTTAGTATGAGATATTATCTCACCCATGATTTCTATTCTCACTCATTGATTCATTCATGACATTCTCCACTTCATCTTCTTCTTCATCTCCAAGAGCTCTCTAGGTTTTGAGGAGGTGAAGAAAATTAGTGAGAAAAATATTTCTAAAGCGAGCAAAATTCCTATTTTATCAACCTATATTAGATTAGCCATTTAGTTTAGGTTGTTTGCTTTACTAATTCCTAATTAGTGAAGAGGTAGCTTGAGTTAGTGTCTCCTCGACATAGATCATCTTCGGCCTCGAAGACTTCAAGCAAGCTTGTTCATTTCACCTTGAGGAGCCTTACTAGAGTTCGGGAGATCACTACTTTGAGCGAAAATACTACTACACGGAGCTTTTGAAGTGAAGGACCGGTCTACAAAGGTTGTATTCCTTGTTCACTTTGTATGTAAAGTTGTTTACATTCTGGCATAACTCTAATTCTCTAGTCAAGATCTTGTGTTAGGCTTTCTTAGCACACTATTTTTTATAAAATGGCATGGTTGATGCCTTCCATAACCTTATAGTCGTGCTAAAGAACCCTACAGATGATATCCACATGTATATAGGCATATGATCTCAGATGTTTATTTCTACATGCCATTGACATTGACTCTATTGTTGACATATATGCATAAATGGTCACCCTAGAGATCATAGTATTACCTTCATGATACAATATGACTTAGGAATTGTTGTTATTCGATTTCTACCTGCTGCTATTTTCTACTCATGGGTTGGAAACTCACCCCCGTTGTGCCACAGTTTTCTTGTATGTCCAACCGCTTGGATCAGTAGCGGTATCGCTGGCACACAGTTTCTTCAGGATGTTTGCTTGGGTAGATGGGACACATTGGACCGTGACCATTCTTGTATTATTATTTCTATTGTATCTAGATAAACTCTATCAGTCAGAAACTAGAATTTGTATATTGGTAGACCTAATCAGACTTGTATTTGCAAGACTTAGAGCGATGGGTGTATATTTGCTTCTTTGAGATGATGATGTCTTGCCTTATTTATTCTTTCTGTGTTTGATCTTCACCGTAGGGCGTCGTATATATATTTATTTCGTGGTTGTGATTCCGCCAATTGGCAAAGAGCTAGCTCCCGCTTGGGGATGCCTTTATATATTGCTTGTATATGGTTTTGGATCAAAATATACAGGGGGGTGTTGCCCAAATTTTTTAAAGACGAAAAATGTTTTCAACAATAGTATAATCCACTTGCATTTTTATATGCTATTACCTATGCATTTTAAAGGAAAAATTCAATTTCATTATACCTTTAATTTAAAAACCTCACATCTATTATTTCCCTAAAAAGGTTTAGATTTATAAGATTTGGCTTACTTGAATTAGGTGCTTCACATGATTCAAGTGCTAGTCACGTGCCTTTTTCCGGGTTGTGACAACAGGGATGGGCGCTCGGGGTTCTTGATGGTGGTGGTTTGCGGTGTCGGGGATGAGAGAGGGAGGTGAGGAGGTGGCGACAAGGCGATGAGGGCTGTGATGGTGAGGTCTCCGGCGAGGGGTTGGATCGCGTCGGGGAGTTTGCAGGGTTCTTGGGTGCTCGGGGTTTGGGTGCAGGGTGCTCTCGAGTTGTAGGGGATGGAGAGGGAGAGGAGGTGGAGAAGGTGAGGGTGAGGTCAAGGTCGGGGGATGTGATCGGCGGCGAGGTGAGGTTGGGTTTCTGCAGGGTCGGGATCGTGGGTTTTCTTGGGTTGTTGGGTCGCGGTTGCAGGGTGGTCGTTGGGTAGAGGAGGAGAAGAGGTGCCGAGGTTGGGATGGTCGGCGGTGAGGTCGAGCGCAGGTTAGGATGAGGGTTCTTGGTAGGGTTCGTCGCCGGAGGTAGGAAAAGGAAGTAGGAAGGAGAGAGAGGGATTGTATAGAAAGTATATTAGGTTAATTAATATATTAATGTGTGTGTGTGTGTGTATATATATATAGGAGAGAGAGAAAGTGTGCGAGAGGAGAGAGATACAGTGAGGATATAGGATTTATTAGTTATTATATATATTATATATATAATATCAACTGTTAGATTATTTTAGGTTTTATAAAAATATCATAATATATTTTTTAGGATTTTATAGCTAATACAAAATTACTATAAAAATATCCGGATCTTTTCTAAAATTCCAGTTTTAAAATACGGATAATATACGTGTCAGTTAAAATTATAATGCGACGTCCGGTTAGATAAAATGCATACCCTCAAGAACGGATATACATAAAATCACGCAGCGATCCAAACGAGTCTGTTTTAACAATCTAGACAGGAACACGATGTATGAATGCAAACATAGGTTATGGGGTATGATAACAGGCCTTGCTAGATATTAAAATGTATATTTGGTTATAAATTGCATTATTTAAAACGTATGCAGATGCTAAATATATGATACGTGTATATAGAATTTAGATATGCATGGATCTTTTGTACCAGTAAGGATATGACGTAATCTAGAATCAAGATGAGTTTCGAGCATGCGGGTCGGATCGGATTCTAACTATAGATACCAAATGCACTATTCGCACCCAAAACGATAATAATCAAGAAACTGTCGTATGATTAGAAAATACCAAAATAAAATATGGTATAGGTGTTGGAATGTAAATTAGAAGAAGCTGCTTAAAAAGAATCTTGCAAGTACTGTCCACGTAAGACAACATTACAAAGGACGGGAAAAGTCAATTTTAAATATTTTCTGTTGGAATAGTAACATTCTCAAAAAAGGTTAACAAGAAATTCATAAGCACCTGTTTGGTTGTGGTTGTAGGATTATGGAATTTGGATTTTAAAATATTACGGTTGAAATTTATGGATTTGATAATTTGTTGTTTGGTTGGTTTTAGATTTCTAGTATTGGATTTGTAGATCCTTGTAATTTTTGTTTGGTTGGCGAAAAAGGTAGGATTTGGATTTGAAGATTTTAGAGGGAAATAGATAGATAGAGGATTAATAAATAAATAAAGCACAAAAGTAAAATGAATAGTGCCAAATCCTGAAAATCCTTGAAATTTTTTAGGATTTACGAATCCTAGTTTGTGGCGGGCCTCCCATAAAAAACAAAGGAATACTAAAAATCCAAATCCATCAACCAAACACAAAATTATGGAATTCCAGGATTCTACAATCCAAAATCCAAATCCAAATCCATAATCCTGCAACCAAACAGGCACTAATGATCCAAGAGGTTTGATCAATCATAAGCAAATATTTTCAAATATAATTTCTCTCTCTTATAACTAAAAGAAAATATATTACTTAAAATCAAATCGAGATATCAGCTTCAAATCTCGCTTGACTTTTGAGTTAAAATCAAATATGAGTTTTTTCTTGTTTTTTCAAATATGACTTGTTTTCTCAAAGCATTTTTTTTGCCGGAGAGATGGTATCTCAAAATTAAGAATAAATTTAAGATTCTTTTATTTTCTTTTCAAAGTTTTACTTGAAATCAGGATAACATGACAAACCGATTCTCTTAAGTTCCAGTTACGAAAACAGAGGTTTTTTCCTCGAAGGGAAAAAGTTAAAGGATTAAAACATGACATTTTATTTATTGCCGATTAGACAAGCTATGCAAACGCAGGAATGAGCCAGGTACAAATAAAATTTTAGCGGATGTAAAAGTAAAAATATAAACACGTGATTGGATTATCCAAATATCCGGATAGCAGGCCTAATGGGCCAGGTATGGTCTTTCGACACATACCGGCCTACTGAATTGTATCTGGACATGATGCAGACCAGGATCCAATAAGAAAACGGATCGCACTTGAGGAACCCGCAAAAAAGGAAAGTTTTTCAAACCCCCGCCCCAAAATCCAAGAACTCGTCAACACCCCCTCCCTCTCTCTCTTCCCTACCTTCTGTCGGAAGATTCATTTCAATTGAACTTCCTCACTAAAATCTTTCCTTCAACCCCCCCTATAAAATCCCAATTAATCTTTCGTCTCTCTCTACATAGAAGAAACTCATGGCCTCCAAGCTTAAGGTAGAGGAGCTCCGCTCTCAGCTCTCTCTTCGCGGCCTCGACGTCACTGGAACCAAGCCCGCTCTCGTAACCCCCCAATCTCTCTCTCTCTCTCTCTCGATTTCTCGTTCTCTCTCTAAATTTTTTCTATTTCAGGTTAAGAGGCTGGAATTGGCGATCCGCAGAGAAGAGAGGGAGAAGGAAGCATCCAAAGATGCGAGCAATGGAGCCAAGAAGAGGCCAAGGGAATCTGTAGAAATCGTCGAAGGTACAATAGTCGTAGCTTTAGTGGTCGATTATTAGTCAATAGTCATGTTTTCATTCATGGGTTTGTGCCCTGATCGAATAAATGTGCTGCCTTTAACCCTTAGCATGTCTTGATGGAACCGGGTTTTGTAAAATCGGCAGGATCTTAGGAATTTTGCTAAACATCCGAACAAGAACCGTTTTGATTTATAATCCATTACTGAGATTGAAAATTAGGTCGGTCATTTTCTATTTGTTTATGGGGGCAGTGCAGTATTTTAGAAAGATGCCAGCTTTACTGATTGCGGCAATTTAATTTTTGGTTAAATGCATATACCACCCGTCATTTATACGTACAATCGTAACCCTTCAAGTGGCTTCACCAGACAATCCTGTGGTTGGTCAGCGGTAGAGTATCTCGAATGGCAATACAGTTCAATCCCTGTGATAGAACTTCCCTCTTTAAAGTGAGAGGTCGCCTTTTCGATTTCTAAGAAGGCCGCATTTAAAAAATCAATAAATAAATAATTGATGAGCGAAGCAGATCACCTGCCACGATGAGGTGTAGAAGAAGATAAAGTAGGCATGTCTTATAGATTAGTGACATGTGGGGGATGAATAGATAACTTATTCTCGAAGCCAAATACATGTGAAGGTGTATCTCCTATGTTGTTCGACGGTCCACTCTTGCAACCTTGACAAATCCTGACTAACCTCGGATATATGCCAGGTGCTACTCCACTGCATGAGGTATAGGTGAAGGGTATATGAAATTAAACCTAAATTTTTATGTGCTGAAATAGTGTTTGGTAAGCGCTTGGATTTTTATTCAATAAGCAGAAGATGATTCAAATACCGCTGCTTCCAATGAAAGCAACAAGAGGCCACCGACCTTGCTTGATGGGAATCCTGAAGTTTCGATTGAGAAGCTCCAGAAGATGGGTGTATGCCAACTCCGTGAATTAGCATTGCGACGTCATCTCCCGCAAAATGGGTCGAAGAAAGAACCCATAACAAGGCTTTCGGTTGATAAGGATAAGGACCCAGAAGAGAACCTCGAAGGTATAATAATCTTTTTCACTACTTTTATAGTTTAAATTTTAAAGGTTCATAGAGTCAAAAGCTATGTATATATTTGTCAATTTATTTCTAAATTGTTAAAAGTTCAATATTTATCCTCTCAGCGTAGTTACAAGTTTGGTATGTAGGGAAAGAACAAAAGTTCGGTTTTCAGTAAAAAGCAGGAAATTTAAGAGCATGGCGAGTTGAATTAAAAACATACTTTTATTGATGTAGGAGCATTCCCACTCATTCACATTTGCACCCCAAAAGCTTAATGAACTTGAAATAAATAAATGAATCTGAAATCACTACAACACAACCAACTTAAAATGCCTCTTGGTTCATCTCAAGAAGTCTAAATTCATCAGTTTATAGTTCATTAGATATCTATCTGTCTAGATTCTAACACAAGAAACGATTCGAGGTTTGGAGTTCTCTAGAAGAAGTTATTGCCGAAATATTATAGGGCGTGCATTAACGACTGCATTGCGGTATAATCTATTATTTAGTTTGACGTATGAATTGAAGGGTTGTTTCAAGGCTTATAACTAGTTATGTTTGATCAGAAATAAAGCAAGTTTGTTGTTGATTATGAATATAAGCATATTGCTTTATCTCTTCTTTAATCCCTTGGTGGATTCCATTGAGTTTTGAGTTTAGTCTTCGATTCCTTGGCAGTGTGACTGTATCCTCAGACCTATTGGCTTGTGGTCTAATTCTAAGATGGTGCGACAGTATCCTCAGAATAGCCAATTGTCATCTTTGCTTTGGTGGTGTGTTTATAACCTTGGCGTAGTCCGCAACCCTCTTCTGTTTCAATGCGCTGTTATTGTATCCCCTCAATCTTCTATCTCAAGATGGTGTTTCTGTACCCTTGAGGTAGTCGATTCTACCGCCACTCATGTTCCATCTCCTATCATCCATCTTCCCTCGCCGTACCTACATCATTTATGCAATGTTTTTCATAGCGTAATGTCGTATTCATGTCACCTAAAGAAAATCCATGTCGGATTGCGGATCTTGGGATATATTATTGGCATTAAGTAAATATCGTTTTTCATGACAAAGGAGAGTTATATGGCATAAATGTCTACCAAATTTTGCATTGACTAAATATCCTAAATATCATCCATCAGTTGTGTTAGAATATCTATGTATTATACATTAGAGTGTGTTAGATGAGGGGCAATCATGTAATGTTACCTCACTTTGACTTAATATAAAGAGGGGTGGAGAAAGAAGTAACTCTTCTCTCTTTCACTCTCACTCTAACCTAATCCTAATCTCTCCAACACTTTAACATAGTTCAATATATTCATTTATTTATATAGACAACCACACTCGCACTAAACATACTTAGTTAATAACCACATAAGAAACATAAACATAATACTATACAAAAGATATTTTTTTGAAAAAAATACACTTATCCTTATCATGAGTCCTTAATGCTTTGCTATCAAGCAACACATAGCCAAAAATTATAGAAATAAATGAACCATAACAAAATTATTATAATTTTCATATTTAAAATATTCAAAGTCAAGCAGGGCATTGTGTCGGAGCAAGCATGCCAAGCTGGGTCATTGACCTAAAAACACTATAATTGTATTTGCCTGCATGTTGTGGTGTGAGTGCTTAACAAAGGGCATTGTGGAGGGCATTTTGAAACTCTCATGGAAAACAATGCCTTCATAGAGTATACAATGCATTCTAATATCATGTATCAGTCCCTCATGAAATTGATCATCAATGTAAGTACATTCTTGATTTTTTTTGTCCATGATCAACTTGATATCCATCCATACATTAATGTGAGGTCATGGTATTTGAGCTAATAGTGGTCTCAATCTTTATCCCTTGCCTTGTCATCATAATAACGTGGTTTGGTAAAACCTGAAAAAGTTTATGAATTCTGCTAATGTATGGGAACAAGAATTATGGTAATTCACATGGCATGGATGAGATTCAAAATTGAGTCAGCCATCATCTTTATACTAGTGGGGTTTGTGCAATTGTTAAATAAATATACCAACTTTTATCCCTTGTTATGACATTTTGAGTGAACAATAAGATTTTTATTCAATAAGCAAAAGATGATTTACAAACAGCTGCTCCCAATGGGATCGGCAAGATGTCAAGGGACTTGATTGACGAGAGATCTGAAGAGACGATTTCGATTGAGAAACTCGAGAAGATGGGTGTGCGCCAACTCCGTCAATTAGCCTCCCTTCGTCATCTCCCTGAAAATGGGTCAAAGAAAGAACTCATAGAGAGGCTTTCAGCTGACAGGGATATGGATTCCAAAGAGAACCTCGAAGGTACAGCATTATTCTTTGATGCTTTTAATGGCTAAGGTTCACACAGAGTCAAAATGTTATGTATATACCTTTCAATTTGTTTATAATTTGGTTAAAGTTCTATATATGTGTTGTATCATTGTAGTTGCAAGTTTGGTTTATCCGTCAAAGAATTAAAATATGATTTTCTGTATTATTTGAAATTATCAAAGCTTTTTTAAATGCATACTTCTATATAATTTCACTTGTATATCATCTATCTAGATCCTTATTGAGTTGATCATCATCTTATGCATATCCTTTGTTACAATTATCTCCAGATCCTCTATTATTACCCGACTCTTTAAAAATTTTAAATAACAATTTGTTTGTTTTGAGGATATGGTGTTTCCGCTAATTCAGTGTTTATATATGGTTGCCAGCCAAAGTGTCCGAGGGATGTAAGGAGGAGAAATTGATCGTTGCTACCAAGAAAGGTGGGGCAGTATTGGATCAGTGGCTTCCAGATGATATAAAATCAAGCTTCCATGTGCTGCAGATGGTGAGTTGATGTTCCTTTTCTTTTCTCCGTTTTTATCTTGTTTCATTTATAGTCACCTTGTATTAACATAGCACATAGAGTGAAGATGTTTGCTACGAGGATGTATTGTAAAATCATGTCCTTGAATCTAAGTGAATAATGGCACCTGACTTGAGAAGTGCAGTGCTTATTCAATCCAATACATCCACATCATTAAACCATGTTTTTCTCGAATTGTAATGTAAGTGATTGAATTGAACACTTGACTTGAGACACCATAAATATATTCAAGAAGTGCACGCGCACGCAATTCACACACAGAGCGACATCTATGAGAATACTTATCCAATATCATTATCTATCTTGTGTACCAAAATGCATTGGTAGTCATACTCCCTTCATCTTGGCTTGTAACATCTGCCCATTTACATAATTGATCAAATCCATCTCATTAATATTGCAAACTCAATAGCAATAGTAACACATGCAAATAGTCACACGTTCAAGGGGACTGCAATCTTCAAAGGATAATTCAGAAGGGCAAAGCTTGTCATACCATTATTTTGCTGCCTCCCAACCCACAATCATTTTACGAATGGAAGTATCTCATGAACAAATCGTTTCAAATGATTTAAATTAATGGATAAATAGGGATTCTCATATTCTGCTGTATGAAGGTTCTATAGTGGACATTTCCCTATTACGGTACAGTTATACATAGTGACGTATATTGCGAAATATGTGCTTATAACCATATAAGCTGGTTGTATTGATTTTGTAAATCAATATCAGGATTTAGACCACTTGTCATCATAATCTTTGCAGAGCAGCATCAGAATGCAGATCACCTAGTAGCTCTGAAATATATGCTATGAATATTTCACTCTGAGAATTCGTAGACATTTTGTTTTTTTACTATTTGACTCATGTGACGGTGCTTAGGTTCAGATAAATTATAATTTTTTAAAACTCATGAGCTATAATTTTAATTCTCATGAGTTACTGTGCCATAAAGAAACCTACTAATAATTATTTATGATTCACATGTAAAATTCTTTTTTGGTTTGTATTGTACTTTTCTTTAATTAATGACTCATGTATTAAATTTTTTTTTTTCAAATTAAATCCCAAGCTATAGTTCCTCACCCTTTTATTCTCTGCAGGGTGAGGAAATTTATGATGCCATCCTAAATCAGACGAATGTTGGAGAAAACAATAACAAGTTCTATGTGATTCAAGCTTTAGGTTTGTTCTTCCATCTGTTGTTTATCCTTTATCTCCCAGGTTACTTGGCAATAAATATGCTTGGGTGTCTTGTAGGTTTGGTTGATCTTGAGCAAGCTTCGGCTGAAAACTCAAGCTTTCTATCTAGGCTTTTTTACTTAGGAACTCTTTCTTTATTATTCAGTTTTAGATTCGTTTCCCCCCTGGGTCTCAATTTTCTGTTTGAGTCCAACACATAATTCTTGCACCAAGTCCACAAAAAAAGAAAAACAACAGCCATTGGCTATGATACCATGTTATTTTTAAGGTAGAGTAGAGTTGGAGGAGTGATGTGCTTTTACACATGGGCTTTTAGCGATAAGCGGGTTCCAACAATAAGCCTAAAGCCTTGTTGAGGTATGACCCATTTTATATTTTATACCCATGCGTTTCTTTTGTTGTTTCCATTGTGGGACTATCTTTAAAGTCCCATCATTTGGTTTTTTTACTTTCAACATCATCAAATTTGTGTTTTGGTCCAGTATATACCTGCCTTGTACTGTTGAACTTGTACTTCTTTTATATGCATAATATCCCCCCTCTCCCTTCTCAGGTAGATAACTCTTAGTATACTGGCATACTGCACTTATGAATTTGCACCTAAGTTTCTCCTTGGAGTGGTTACGTTTCACTCTCCCTTCCGTCTCATATCTGAAGAATACATAATTATCTTGTAGCCTGTATCATTTTAAACAATTAGAGGGGTAAATGTATATTACTTAAACGACTAAAAACTATTTCACTGAGATGGTCATTACCATATTTGTTTCCCTGAAATGAAGCTTGGGGCTTTGTTACTTTTATGCTTGAGTTACTCATTGGTGCTTCCTTGGATAACTTATCTAACACGCTGGCTTAAAAACACATGGTTGGACATCCTGTATCACACCATTCATCATGATCTTCACGTCCTTGAACATCTATGGAAGTGAGATGCACAGTTGATCTCTAAAGCCATTAATTTAGTGTCTCATTCACTTCACCCAAAAGTTTAAGCTGATGGGTTGTGGGATAGCTATGCTGACAAAACACTCAACTCTCATGTGGGCCTTTGGACCAATGTGGATAGGCCTCCAGTGGTCACTCTATTGTAGAGGCAGAATAAATGGAAGGTGAATAAATATATATTAAATTGACACCGATGAGATATCAGAATATCTAGAAACTTGTTCTGATATCATGTCAAGAACCACTTTGCCCAAAATCTTAAGTGGTTGGTAGTGGGATGACTATATCAAGCCGGTATGCCACTTAAAGTTGTTGGTTAATTGTTTGATTTAGGGCGGGGGCTTATAAGGTGCTTAACTATGCAACTTCATCGTTTACATTCTAGGAAATTCTGATCGTATTGTGCAATTCATCCTAGGGTAACTCACCAAGGCCAACTTCATAAAAAAAAATAACCAAAGGAGTCACCGGAGAAATACTTTACCCAAAGTACAAAATGTTCAATATTATGTTCATAACTTTTAAGGTTTGCAAATTATGCACTTGGCCCAAAGATTATGTATCTATTATAACCTCTTGACTTCAATCTGGAATGACAACAACTGAGTCTTTTTTACTGTGACTTGAGCATTTGCCCTAGACCATGACTTAGCTACTTTGGTGAAGTTTCTCAAAGCTTATTTGGGGATCAAATCAATCATAAGCGTTAGTTGAAGGGCTAGCATCTTTAGACTTAATTGCTATGCAGCCTTACAACAACAACAACAACAACAACAACTGAGCCTTTTATCCCAAGCGTATGGGGTAAGCTACATGAACCAACATGAGAATCACGCCGGGTCCAGCACATGAATCCTCCGCCTCCACTCACTCCTATCGAACAATATACTTTCATTGAGGCCTTTGGCAACCATATTGTTTCGTATCACCTCCATCCATGATTTCTTCGGTCTCCTTTTTGCCCTTTTGTCATTGTCCATATTGAGAGTATCTACTCGTCGAACCGGTGCTTCCATAGGTCTGCGTCGCACATGACCAAATCATCTTAGTCGGTTTTCCCGCATCTTCTTCGCCATAGGTGCTACACCAACTTTTGCACGAATATCCTCATTTCGCATCTTATCTTTTCTAGTGTTACTGCACATCCAACGAAGGATGCACATCTCCGCTACGTGCATCTTCTGTGTATGATGCTTCTTAGGAGCCAAGCATTCTGTACCATATAATAAGGCAGGCTGAATACCGCTCCGATAAAACTTTCCTTTCAATTTAATGGAAAGTTACGATCACACAAAATCTCTGTTGCACTCCTCCATTTCAACCAACCAGCTTGGATCCTTTGATTAACATCACTATCGATCTCCCCATCCTTTTGGATGATGGAACCTAGATGTCTAAACTGATCGCTCGGTGGTATCTCTTGCCCTTTCAATGTTATACCAATATGGTTTTGACTTCTCTGTTTACTAAATTTGCAATGCACATATGTTGTCTTGGACCTGCTCAATCTGAACCCCCGAGATTCCAATGTTTGCCTCCATAATTCCAATTTGGCATTAACCCCTACTCTCGTCTTATTTACTAGAACAACATCATCAGCGAATATCATATACTAAGGTATCTCATCTTGGATAGTTCTAGTAAGCTCATCCATCATGATGGTAAACATGAATGGATTTAATGCAGATTCTTGATGTAAACCAATTGTAATCGGAAAATCACTCGTTAGGCCGCCGCAAGTTCTGACATTTGCCACTACTCCATCGTACATATCCTTGATTATGTCAATATACTTGACGGGGACCTCCTTCTTCATCATTGCCCTCCATAATACCTCTCTAGGTATCTTGTCGTACGCTTTCTCTAAATCAATAAATATCATATGCAAATCTCTTTCTCTTTCGAAAGCGCTCGACAAGTTGATGAAACAAATGAATAGCCTCTGTCGTCGATCGTCCAGACAGGAATCCAAACTGGTTTTCTGTTATCTTAATATCCTTCCTTAGCCTGTATTCAATCACTTTCTCCTAAAGTTTCATAGTGTGACACATAAGTTTTATTTCACGGTAGTTTGAGCAACTTTGAATTTCACTCTTGTTCTTGTAGATAGGTACAAGAATACTTTTCCTCAATTCATTTGGCATCTTTTTTGTCTGCCAAATCTTATTAAACAGATCTGTCAGCCATTTAACGCTTATTTCTCCTAAGTATCTCCAAATCTCGATAGGAATCTCGTCAAGATCAACCGCTTTTCTTAAACTCATTCTGTTCAAAGCTTCTTTAATCTCAGACAGTCTTATTTTACCCATGAAATCACGGTATATATCTTGAGATTGAATGACAAGTCCATCCAAATTCTTAGTAAAGCTCCCATTGAACAATTTGTCAAAATAATCTTTCCATCTTTCCTTGATATCCTCATCTCGAACTAAAACCTTCTGATTTTCATTTTTGATATACTTCACCGCACATAAGTCTCTGGTCTTCCTTTCCCGCATCCGAGCAATCCAGTATATATCATTTTCAATCTCTTTAGTGTCGAATTTCTCGTAGATCTCCTTGTAGACCTTTGATTTAGCTTCCCGAAAAGTTTTCTTAACTTCCTTTTTAGTCATTTTATACTTCTCAAATCTCTCCACATCTCTACTTTTCTTCAAATTTTTATAAGAATCCATTTTAATTTTAATAGCAGTATTTACTTCTTCATTCCACCATGATGCTTCCTTAGATGGTGGAGCACCATCTCGCGACTCACTAAGTAGATCTCTAACTACCCTCTTGATACAACTAGCCATTTTGTTCCATGTTCTGTCTGAATCATCTGCTTCTTAGACTACACGATATATAAAAGCCTTTCGGTTACTTTCTTTCAATCGCCACTATTTAATTTTAGGTTTTACCTTACGTCTAATTTTTCTAGGTCTTTTTCTAAATCGAAAATCTAAAACTAAAAGTCTATGTTGAGTGATTACACTCTCATCTGGCACCACCTTACAGTCGATACAACAACCTCTATCTATTCTTCTCGTCAGAAAAAAGTCTATTTGACTAGCACTTGATCCGCTCCTAAAAGTGATAAGGTGGGACTCTCTTTTCCTAAACCAGGTGTTTGCTAAGATCAAGTCATTTGATAAGGCAAAATTTAGAATCGAGCCACCTCCTTCATTCCTTTGTCCAAAACCAAAACCTCCATGAATAGTATCAAATCCACTACGACTAGTACCTACATGTCCATTGAGATCACCACCAATAAATAACTTCTCTCCACTAGGTATACTTTGCACCATCTCATCTAAATCCTCTCAGAATAGACGTTTACTGGCGTCATCAAGACCTATCTGTGGTGCATAAGCACTAATAATATTAAGGATCTCTCCATCTAGAATAAGCTTAACCAGTAAAATTCTATCACCTTTTCTCCTAATCTCAACTATATTCTCAAACAACCGTCTATCTATGATAATGCCTATCCCATTACGATTTTTATCTCTACCTATATACCAAAGCTTATAACCCTCAAGGCTATATGACTCTATTCTTTTCACCTACCCACTTAGTTTCTTGCAAACACATAGTACCAACTCTTCTCCTAATCATCACCTTCATTAATTCTATTAGTCTACCCGTAAGGGAACCTATGTTTCAGGAAGCAAGCTAGACGGATCCTATAAAACCCTTGCTTATTTGTCACTACACCCGGGGTCCAATGTAGCGCGCCGTTTCTGGACGACGACTTAGAAGCCTTTGCATACTTAACACTAAATCCGAGATCCGATGTAGCGCGTCGCTGAGTAGGGGACGCCCCAACGATATTCTTATTATGGTTCATGTCATAGAATGTGACAAAGTTTTACGTTGGCTGTCACAAGCCTACCACAACCCTCACCCTTTCTCATCCGGACCTGGGACCGGCAACGGTGGGTTTTGCTATGCAGCCTTACATAGCTCAAAATGGCCGTGTTCTTTATCCAACCCATGTTGGTCTTTAGATACACTCCGTTGATCAAGAGTGAATGATTCATCACATGCCCATTATCTTTGATCAAAATATATTGATAACATATGCTTTTCAAGAATATGTATCCTTCGATTTTCTTCCACGGTAGTACAGGTGCATCTAAATATCTGTATAAAAATAAATTTTGCAATCCTCACTTTTATCTTGTTTTATTCTTGTTATTCATGTGAAAAGGAAACAGTCTATTAGAATTTTGATAGATCACAAGCAAGGTTGTCATGTTCTTATTCACACTATCTCTGTAGTTAATTATAACTCAAGCTTTAAATGTGCATTATAGATTGCCCTCGTAAGTCTAAATCTTTATTTCAATGTCTTGGTCTAGTGTTCTAATGTGGATCATCATTGCTTATTAGTCCATAACGTTTGCTGTTGCAATGATCACATATACCGGGTATCCAACATCACATATCAAATTTGTGGTCAGAAATCTATTTATGGCAATTTTTTAACAGGAACAAATGAGACCTCAACGGAATTTCATTGTCTAGTTCAACTTTTGTATGTGATTATGTGTAATTCTTTGCATGTGTTTATGCTTTATCAACTTGCATGGGGAAATAGTTGTGCTGTTGCATTTTCTTGTGTTCTATAGATGTATTTATAGTTTTATTTGTTCTATTTGAGATATGTTCATACTAAAATACATGCACATCATTTGGTAAACTTGCAGTTACATTAGATTTGTGGTCTTATTGCCTTCCGTTTCATGGGGAATTCTGGTTTTAGATCCCATAGGTAGCTTTGTTATGATTTAAACTTGACTTTATGTAAAATTGCAATTACTAGTTAAGCATTCGGTTGAATATGAAAATGAGGCTTATTAAGACAAATCAAACTCCTAAAATTTGATTGATCGTGAATTTTTGTCAAGTATGATGGCTTGCTCACTGTATTATGTCAAATTTTATAAGCCCAACAAATGATCTTTATCAGACGTCTTGTTTAGAACTCCACGATTCCTCATTTCTCATATTGATCAGGTCAAATCTTTGGTATGGATTGATCTAAATCTTATAATATTGCTTGCGTCACAAGATACTCTGGCAAGATGGCACCTTATTTAACCTATTCGGTACTTGGCCTTTGTGTTTCCTGCAATGCATTTTGTCTGCCTCATCCCAACCTAATTCCCAACCCCAAAACAACTTCAGAACCAAAAAAATATTTAAAAAGAAAGAATGTAAAGAAAGAGAATGGGAATCAATCTTGACACTATCCTTGGTTGGCATGATGACCATAGCCATGAATAATAATCCTTTCTAGGGATAATGGAGATATTCTTGTATCAACCCAATATTTTTGCTCACCTAATTTTTTATATATCATGTTCATCCAGCCTGATAATTCTGTTTTTAACTGGAGTTGTTGCCTTTTCTGCAAATGGCATTACTATTCCAAACGTTGAACCATTATTTTTTCGTTTATTGGCATGAGTTTGAACCCAAGTGCTCATGTGAAAATCTATCCTTCCATCATTCTTACACTTTATCCAAAAGCTCTCCTGCTTATTTGCTATTACACATAGCGTGTTATGCATGACGCCTAAGCATTACAGGACATTCTGATCCGTATAAATTTATCATCCTGACCTTTTCACTTTTATCACTTTAAAAGTCAATTTGCTTAATGATTATCACTAGTATACCGCTCTGTAATTTAGCAAACAAGTCTTTTCTAGCTTCCACTCTATTGTTTTGTGGGTCCATTGGGCCAATGAATTTAATACTTGGGGCTATTTTCATGAAGTTCTTGAGTGAATATTATAACTCTTATGCTTTGCTTCATTGCTCAATTGGTTCATGGTTGTTAATGTATCTTTTCTTGCCTGCAGAATCCGATGACGGTGGGAAATTTTTGGTTTACAACAGATGGGGTAGGGTTGGAGTAAGAGGTCAAGACAAGTTACATGGCCCATACACCTCACAAGAAAAGGCAATAGCTGAATTTTGTATGAAATTCTTTCACAAGACAAGGAATTATTGGGCAAACCGCAAAAAATTTACATGCTACCCGAAATGCTATACTTGGCTGGAAATGGACTATGATGACGCTGAAATGAGAACAGTTATGTGATGCACTTCATAATTAGGAAGCACTGTTTACAGAAAACTAACAAAATAACATTGAAGTTTTATTCCTTTTCTTGAACAACTAGGCTGAATCCTGGTAGTTCTTATTTTCCCCCAAAACATACGCCTCTATCGTATATGTTTAATGCGAAGCAATTTTACTCATTTTTCTTACTATTATTATTAGGTCCCAAAGAAAGATGTATCAATAGGCACCCATCTTCGTGAGACAAAACTTGAACCCCGGATTGCAAAGTTTATATCCCTTATTTGCAATATCAGCATGATGAAGCAACAAATGCTGGAGATAGGTAAGCGATCTCTACTCATAATTCCAATAGGTACATGATTTGGTTATGTAATCATATATTGATTGGTTTAAAGGGAAAAATATATCTTTTCCACATTATCAATGTCGCTTATTTATGATTTTATTATTAGTGCTGGTCTTTGATTCTGACCTTTACAATAGGTGTAGATCGATTGATATGTGGCTGACTTGTTGCAGTTATCGCCGCCGTAGACCCATTGCATGTGGTTATATAGAAAGCCATTCACTATTTAAGAGGCTATAGGCTTTTACTTTTATTTTGGCCAATATTTGCAACAATAATTGGCTGTCATCAACTACTTTAGCACCTTGTTTTCCTCATCATTTTATAAATTAAGTATTTTAGTTTAATTAGGATCTTAGCAGAAATGTAGATCTTTCATGCCAATAACTGTTGGCTTTTCATTAAAGTAATTAGTAAAGTCACAATGCACTATGCACACAGGCTTATCATCAGCAAAACCACCTTCCTCTCACTTCGTATCATTTTTAACTGAAATTTAGGAAAAAGTGATTATTAGCTTTTCTGACTGGGCTCAATTTGTGTTTTAACATATAATGTTTCTGATGACATGAATTAAATACTTCTACACAGTGATCACAGCTAAGGAAGACATTGTAATGACTGTTTAATTTATTCATCTGCTCTTTGTTGATCGCAAGATAAGTTATACACTATAAGTGCAAGTGTGATACATGAACCAAGAAGCCCTTCAATTCTTTTGTTTATACATGTTCTTCTAAAGTTCAATCTAATGTAGACTATAGGAGAGGGAAAAGCTCCATGTGACAATAGGTTATGAAATTTTAGCTAGCGACTATCATACTAACGTGGCGTGGTAGGAGATTGACTTAGCGACTCCTGAGGAGTCATTATTCAATTCATGACCCCCTCACGTGTGGGCCCGGGGGCGGGTAATCAGTAAGTCTTTTAAAGACCCTTTATCTACCTGTGCTTGTAATTTTTAAGGTAGGATAGGAGAATGTAGAGACCTAATGCTTCAGGCTTATACCATCACCTAATTGAGAGTGCCTAGAATTGATAGATGGATTTCTCACCTTGTTTACTATCATAACTATAACAGGAAAAATATATTCTTGTGTTTCCACTTCATCACTATAGCTGCTCCATATTTCTTAAAACTAATGATAAAAAGGTGGGTCAGTTAATTTTGATATGTTTAAGCAAATACCAGGAACAATTAGACGTTATTGGGTTCTGTATATGTTGATGAAACGAGGATGCTATTAACTTCAAATATATTAAGGGGGATGCCAATGCATCGAGAAACTCAAACCAATGCCAATAGGATTGCCTCCACTGGCAATCTGGCATATGATGCTGATTAGAAACTGCAATATGCATTATCTTTAACTCATGGATTGGTCGATAATTTAAGCTGCAATCGTGATAATATCTCTCAGTTGGCCAGGCATAGTGGGTGGAGTGTTTTAGAGAAGGCAGCACATAACTAAAGAGAATACAAAGGAAAGAATCTTGGTTAAAGGCAATTTTAGATACATAGTAGGCAAAGTGTGATTTGACAGCAGGAGAACATGAACGGCTTGCTAAGTGCAATAGAAGCCAACAGAAATTCATTTAGGTTTATCCTGAATAGTTGTGCTATGGAAAATATGTGAATGCTTGACAATTTGAGCCAAAGAAGCCAGAGATTTTCACAGATTGAGCCATTTTGAAGGAGCTTTTTAGATGGAGAATAAAAAGGCTTTGGGTAATTTTACTGTGGTGCCAAATTCACCCTTCAACTAATTGATTGAATTTCAGAGATCGATCATTAACCGACAAGCTTAGGCTATTGATGGCTCTCGTACGGAGCTGAAAACTCTGATGAATGCTTACAAATAGAGGAAGCTATAGTTTTCTATGTGCTTAGATCTATCAGTTGAACCCATCATTTCAATGTAACGACACTGATGAATGCGTATCGAGCTAGGAAGGAAGTTTTCCATGAAATTTCACAGTTTCTCATAGAACTTGATTTTATAGAACGAAAGGAACATATTTTAAGACGAATATACACTGAATAAATAGCCAAATTCTAAAAATTTGACTGTGGTTCTCATCCTCTGCTTACACCACTCATAATGAGATGTGTTTATGTATATAGTAATTAACAGTTTGAAGGCCATTATTATCTTAAACTGCCGAAGTGTTGCGTGCATTTTATATGCTGTAATTTGTTTAATGTGCATGCCTATCAATCCCATATTGGATTACTAGGTTTAGGCTACTGCTATTCTAATAATTAACAATTGGCTGTATGTTTTCCTTGCATCTAGGATACAATGCTGAGAAGTTGCCACTTGGTAAGCTGAGCAAATCGACAATTTTAAAGGTGAGTATTAGATCGAAACATTGATGATTTTTTTAATAATAAATTGAGAGCGCCCTTTTGCTTTGTGTTCGTTTGATGGACATCAAACTAATTTCTATGCCTATCATATGTTTTTCGATTCAAATATATTAACTTTAAATATTTATTCGAAAATACTAAAAATTTTAATTTCTTAAATATTTCCTGCACATATGAAATTAGGATAATGGAGGAAAGGTGCCATAGGAGGGAATTTCCTCCTATGGCGTCGAAAAAATACGCACCCCCACGATTTTTTTAGACGATTGGCACCCATCATCATCATCTTTATCACCTAAGGCGTGGATACACCAAATTCCATGTTATTCCATCACTTTCTCACCGTTGATTTATTGGTGCAAAATTAACGGTTTAGAGACAATAGAACTTTTTACATCGCTAATTCAATGGTGAAAAAGTGGTGGAATCACATGAATCCACATCTTACATGATAAAGGTGATGATGATAGGTGCCGATTGTCGAGAAAAATCGTGGAAGATATAGATTTTTGACGCCACTTAACGAAAAAGCCTCTTAGGGCATCTTTTCTTCATTATCCACGAAATGATTTTTGACGCCACCCAGCGAAAAAGCCTCCTAGGGTCTCTTTTCTTTATTATTCTCATATGAAAGAGCCTTCATAAATGCGTGTTTGTTGTGTGATTGTGTGACTTAGAGAATAGTATAATTCTGTTAAGTGTTATGATTGCTTGATTGCATCGTGCGCCACAACTCATCAACATAAGCTTTTGGGAAAGTGACTAACTCATACCAGACATACGAGCAATAGATTTCAAGAGGTCTTGGATGTAAATCTTGTTATTGACATATCAAAATACAATCATACTCCTTCAAATTTTCTATCCAGTGAATCATCTTTCCGCTGATGACTTTTGAGGCAACCTCAAGGTTAAATGAGGGGTATTGTGTAAGTGTTATGATTGATTTGATAATTTGATATACATTGTTAGCCCACACCTTAAGCTTCCGAGTAAATTGGTTACCTGACAAATCCCAGCAGCGATACTTGTATCTTTTTTCCAGACGCTTTCTAGTTAAGGATATTCTGGAGGCTTGCTCTCAATTTGCATAAGCTTAAATTCCATGGCTCAAAAAGATGGGTCGCATATGTCCTATCTACCAGCTAGTCATTTAAGGTTTTATAAAAGAAGCTTCTCTTGCATTAAGTTACCTTGGCTATGAATTGTGACCAATGGAGTGTTGATGTTACTCGACAATAAACAACAACAACCGAGCCTTTTATCCCAAGCATATGGGATAGGCTACATGAACCACATGAGAATCATGCCGGGTCCAGCACATCAATCCTCCGCCTCCACTCACTCCTATCGAACAATATACTTTCATTGAGGCCTTTGGCAACCATATCTTTTCGTATCACCTCCATCCATGTTTTCTTCGGTCTCCCTTTCGCCCTTTTGACATTGCCTATATCGATAGTATCCATTCGTCGAACCGGTGCTTCTATAGGTCTGCGTCGCACATGACCAAACCATCTTAACCGGTTTTCCCGCATCTTTTCCTCCACAGGTGCTACACCAACTTTTGCACGAATATTCTCATTTCACACCTTATCTTTTCTAGTGTTACCACACATCCAACAAAGCATTCGCATCTCCGCTACGTGCATTTTCTGTGTATGATGCTTCTTAGGAGCCCAACATTCTGTACCATATAATAAGGCAGGCCGAATAGCGCTCCGATAAAACTTCTCTTTCAACCTTAATGGAAAGTTGCAATCGCACAAAATCCCTGTTGCACTCTGTAATTACAACCAACCAGCTTGGATCATTTGATTAACATCGCTATCGATCTCCCTATCCCTTTGGATGATGGAACATAGATATCTAAACTGCTCGTTCGGTGATCTCGTTCTTCCAGTGTTATACCAATGTGGTCCCGACTTCTCTGTTTGCTAAATTTGCAATGCATATATGTTGTCTTGGATCTGCTCAATTTGAACCCCCGAGATTCCAACGTTTGCCTCCATAACTTCAATTTGGCATTAATCCCTACATTCGTCTCATTTACTAGAACAATATCATTAGCGTATAGCATACACCAAGATATCTTATCTTGGATAGTTCTAGTAAGCTCATCCATCACAATGGTAAACATGATTGGACTTAATGCAGATCCTTGATGTAGGCCAACTGTAATCGGAAAATCACTCGTTAGGCCGCCGTAAGTTCTAACATTTACCACTACTCCATCGTACATATCCTTGATTATATCAATGTACTTGACGGGAACTTCATTCTTCATCATTGTTCTTCATAATACCTCTCTAGGTATCTTGTCGTACGCTTTCCCTAAATCAATAAATATCATATGCATATCTCTTCTTCTCTCTTGAAAACACTCGACAAGTTGACGAAGCAAATGAACAGCCTCCGTCGTCGATCGCCCAGGCATGAACCCAAACTGGTTTTCTGTTATCTTAACATCTTTTCTTAGCCTGTGTTTAATCGCTTTCTCCCAAAACTTCATGGTGTGACACATAAGTTTTATTCCACGATACTTTGAGTAATTTTGAATGTCACCCTTGTTCTTATAGATACGTACAAGGGTACTTTTTCTTTACTCATTTGGTATCTTTTTAGTCTGCCAAATCTTATTAAACAGATCTGTCAGCCATTTAATGTCTATTTTTCCTAAGCATCTCCAAATTTCTATAGGAATCCCATCTAGACCGACCGCTTTTCTTGATTTCATTCTCTTTAAAACCGCTTTAACCTCTGGTATACTTATTTTACGCATGAAATCACAGTTTATATCTTGAGATTGAATGACAAGTTCATTCAAATTCTTAGTAAAGGTCTCATTGAACAATTTGTCAAAATAATCTCTTCATCTTTCCTTGATATTCTCATCTTGAACTAAAACCTTCCGATCTTCATTTTTGATACACTTCACAGCACATAAGTCTCTGGTCTTTTTTCCCGTATCTGAGCAATCCATTATATATCATTTTCAGCCGTTTAGTGTCCAACTTCTCGTACACCTCCTTGTAGACCTTAGTTTTAGATTCCCGAACAACTTTTTAAACTTTCTTTTTAGCCATTTTATACTTCTCAAATCGCTCCGCATCTCTACTTTTCTTCAAATTTTTATAAGAACCTTTCTTGATTTTAATAGCAACATTTACTTTTTCGTTCCACCATGATGTATCCTTAGATGGTGGAGCACCACCTCTCGACTCACCAAGTAGATCTCTAGCTACTCTCTTGATACAACTAGCCATCTTGTTCCATATTTTGTTTGAATTATCTTCAGACTGCCAATCCGCTTCTTGAACTATACGATCTATAAAAATCTTTTGGTTGCCTTTCTTCAGTCGCCACCACTTAATTCTAGGTTCTATCTTATATCTAATTTTCCTAGATTCTTTTTTAAATCGAAAATCTAGAACTAAAAATTTATGTTGAGTGGTTACACTCTCGCCTAACACTACCTTACAGTCGATACAACAACCTTTATCTATTCTTCTTGTCAGAAAAAAGTCTATTTGACTTGCACTTGATCCGCTCCTAAAGGTGATAAGGCGAGACTCTATTTTCCTAAATCAAGTGTTTGCTAAGATCAAATCATAAGACAAGGCAAAATCTAGAATCGAGCTATCTGCTTCATTCTTTTATTCAAAATCAAAACCTCTATGGATAGTATCAAACCCACTACGACCAGTACCTACATGTCCATTGAGATCACCACCAATAAATAACTTCTCTCCATTAGGTATTCTTTGCACCATCTCATCTAAATTCTCTCAGAATAGACGCTTACTAGCGTCATCAAGACCTATCTGTGGTGTATAAGCATTAATAATATTAAGGATCTCCCCACTTAGAATAAGCTTAACCAGTAAAATTCTATAAGTTTTGCTCCTAATCTCAACTACATCCTCAAGCAACCGTCTATCTATAATTACGCCTATCCCATTACGATTTTTTTTTATCTCTACATTTATACCAAAACTTATAACCCCAAGAATCTATGACTCTACTCTTTTTACCTATCCATTTAGTTTCTTGCAAACATATAATACCAACTCTCCTAATCATCATCTCCGCTAATCCTGTTAGTCTACCCGTAAGGGAACGTATGTTTCAAGAAGCTGGACGGATCTTATGAAACCCTTACTTATTTGTCACTACACTCGGAGTCCGATATAGCGCGCCGCTTCCGGACGACGACCTAGAAGCCTGTATACTTAACACTACACTCGGGATCCGATGTAGCGTGTCACTGAGTTGGGGATGTCCCAACGATATTCTTATTATGATTCATGTCATAGAATATTATGACAAAGTTTTACGTTGGCTGTCACAAGCCTACCACAACCCTCACCCTTTCTCATCCGTACTTAGGACCGGCAACGGTGGGTTTGATGTTACTCGACAATAAGTTATAAAATTTTCTTTTGTTGAACTTTCTCAACTAAGTTTCTGTTATATAGTTGCCCATTCTTTATGAGAAAATAGCGTTTAGAAACTGGTTATTGTTCAGAACAATATAATATATAGGGTGATGGGACACTATGGTGTCCACTGCCCCAAGTTAGCCAAATTAAGCGAGAACAAGACCAAACCATATAAGTGCAACCATGCAAATGGTCAGATTTTATATCATGTTACACCATTGATTTTGTTGTTGTGGTCTAATGCTTGGAGAGTGAAAATACATCAAAGTGTTCCAGTCCTTTGGGTTTCAGCTTTGTGATTTCTGCGTTCAGCTCTATTACGAGTTATGTCTTTTTTTAAACTAGTTAAGCTGATAAATAGAAAGAAAGCGTGCATTAATTTTTATTTTACTTGATTAGCTCCTTCCCTCTTACAACTTTCTCTTTAGAATGGGAAAATTTCCTACTTATCTCTTTAATGAAAATGCCCACCAACAGGATAATGGGGTCAAATTAGAAACTGTCTATGTAGCCTAATTGGGGTCAACTTAGATCCTAATTCTTTGTTGCTGATCCTAGTCGTTGTAGCCTATGTAATTAGGGTTTATATATAATGTAAGAACCTAGTAGCCGCGCTTATCCTATCGGATAGAACATATCAGATTTGTGGCTCGTTGGATCCTTTTGGATTCTGTAGGTGGGTCCTGTTGGGATATAGATTACATATTGGAGAGTGTTTCCAACTTTATCTTATTTATTTTTAAGACTAGCAACTTTGGTACTTTTGTCAAAATTAACTTGTTTTCTGCTTAGTGCTGCCTTGCCTTATATCTGTTTGAAGTATTGACTATATAATTGATCAATCTGCCCTTTTTCCTCCTCTCTTCTTATTTCTGACGCTTTTATGTCCACATTTTATTGCTTGCAGGGTTATGATGTCTTGAAAAGAATTTCTGATGTTATCTCACAAACTGATAGGAAAGCGCTGGAGAAATTAAGTGGGTAAGAAATTTTTCCTTAAGTTGATGATTACCGCTTCTTTACCATTCTCTTGAGAGAGGAAACAATCTTTACCTGCAATTTTTCTTTTCCTCGTAACATGCTCGACAAAGTCAACGATATATTATCAAACCCTTTCAGAGTCTCTCCCCCTCCCCGCGTGCATGTATTAGCCCCACATATATAGTTTTAGTTATTAGTAAGTCATGGTCATGTTAGTCAGTAATTGTTAGATGTCCAGATAAAATAGGTTATGTGCTAATGGCAAGACAGTGACCATGTGCTTAAAAATAGTGTCACTCATATTTTATATATCTAATTTTTTTGGGCAGGTAAATTTTATAAACTACCTTTGAACTTTCAGGGTTATTGAGATAACACCAACAAACTTAAAAAATTCCATGACCCCCCCATGAATTAGTAACATTGAAAATGTTAGTTTCGTCTGCTCGTTTAAGACACGAGTGGATTAAATAGCCCCAAAATGAGGATTAAATAGCCCCAAAATTTAATGAATATGGTATTTCCCATTTTCTTGATGAAAGTACATTTTTAAAAAAT
This sequence comes from Agapanthus africanus, assembly GCA_030015575.1. NCBI lineage: Eukaryota > Viridiplantae > Streptophyta > Magnoliopsida > Asparagales > Amaryllidaceae > Agapanthus > Agapanthus africanus. The sequence continues at coordinate 261,781,970 of CM057339.1, read as the reverse complement.
ACCCTTCAAGGGGGTTTCATGGCGTTTTTAAAGTTTGTTGGTGCTATCTCAAAAACCTTATAATTTCGATGGCGATTTATTAAATTTACCCTTTTTTGAGCATGTTAGATAATGTGATCCCGGTGAACGATTTTTTTTCTTCTGAATGCTATATATATGCACTGTTCGTCCTCTTTCCTCAAGCATTATCTTACAGTTGTCTCCCTTTCAGCTCATGAAATTTATTTTTCGCAGAGAATTCTACACTGTGATTCCTCATGACTTTGGTTTTAAAAAGATGCGTATGTTCCATTTCCGACTTAATTAATTTTTTTTGGTGATTTCATTTGCTAACACACTTCATGGCTTCGTCCAAGTTGAAACTGATCTCTATATATGTATTGTTGTACAGGCGAGTTCATCATTGACACTCCTTACAAATTAAAATGCAAGCTGGAAATGGTGATTCTTTGTCCATAATCGCATTTCATTTGCCTATTTAGACTCACTCTAGCCGATGCTTACCTTTAACCTCCGTTTTTAGTGCCTCCGCCGTCTCTTTTATTAATCAACTACAAGCTCACAGTTGGCTGATTGACACTTGCCTGATAGAAACCCTGTCCAAAATGATACATGAGTGGCGTTAAGCATCTACATCACCCATCAATTAGTATTTTGTTTTGAATATATGCTTTCTATGTCTTATATAACAGTAATTTGGTTTACATCTCTGCTCACCCAGATTATGCCCACATTCCTATGCTTGCCAGCCTGCACTTTCTAATCAATTGTTTTTGATGTGCTTGTCATGCATACCGTGGTTTTCAATATGCCATATTTGGCTATTATACATTTGACTTCTCTTTCTGATACTCCTTGAAGGTTGCTGCATTAGGTGAGATCGAGATTGCAACTAAGATTCTGGAAGATGACATGGAAGTGGGGGTATGCTTCTGATGTAAACTTTATTCTTCTTTCTCCAAATTTCTCTCTTAATCCATTGCCTTTTAATCGCAAGTTGCTCTTTATTTTCTCCGTTCCTCACATTTTCCTTTGGAATAAAATAATTCAATCCACACAGGAAAAATAGCTCCTGCTTTGCGTTTTTTCTATATAAAAAAAGCTTCTACTAATATGAGAATCAATTATATTTTTCTGAACTTTTAGCAATCCAACAGATTTGTATAAAACGCAGTAAGCATAAACCATGCTCATATTTACATCTGGAAGTAAATTAATAATTTGCTTGTGTTATACAGAACTTCAGCAATTAATCTGGCATATGTATTATGTATTTTCTTCACCTTTTCAATTTCCTCGCTTTGTGTCTTTTGTGCCTTTCATTCCAAAGGAAATTGTATCTTAAATAATTTAAAAGAATTGTGTTTCATGCTTAGTCTTTGATGCATGCTTCTATACAAAATTTTGCATAAAGATGCATATAGTCTCTATGGTTGATGTATATTAAAGTGTGCTTAACCCTCTATATCATGTTCCGGTTACATCATACACTATTTTTTTCATAGCTTCTTTTTACTCTTTCTTTGTAGGATGACCCTCTGTATTCTCATTATCGACATCTCCAGTGTGAACTAACACCAGTCGAAATTGATTCTCAAGAATTTTCTATGGTAATTGGTAACATCTCTTATGCATCACTTCATCAGATTTGATTGGTCCATACTTTCTTGATTGATAATTAAAATAGTATTTATGATAGGACGGTTGATATTTAATAATTTCGTGTTTATAGCTGTAAACTCTAGATTGTAGAGGGTGTTGATTTCTTCAGAAAAAAATTGCATGTCACTATATATATAGCAGTTGGTGCTTGTCCCTACATAGTTGTCTCTAATTGGAACATCCTCTACACATTTATGAAATGGCATGCAATTGCTTTATCAAATATACTTGATAATATTGAATTAACAGCATTCAATTGCTTTATTAATTATACATCGATAACATTGATACCCCTTTCCTCATTATTGAGTCCCTAAGGCCATGTTTGGATACCCATATTCCAATGGGAAAAAAGTCTAGATTCCTTTTTTCCATTGGATCGGGTCAATCCAAGAAACTGGTTGTTTGGGTAACTTTTTTATGAAGAATTCCAATAGAAAAAGACCCAAAAATATCCCTAATCCATTGGATTCTAAAAATCGGCAAAGACCCAATTTTTCTAATCCAAAACTCTCTTGAAATAACACATCATTACTTCAATCTCCCCCCCCCACACACACACACTTTAATGTTATCCTTACCCTAATCATCCAAACATGCATTATATTACCAAAATCTATTGGAATTTTACTTTTGGGATGCATATACATTCCAAAATATTTTAATCCTAAAATCAATTCTATGGACTTTAACCCTAACTATCCAAACATGGCCTAAGCATTATTTCAACCACAAAAATGGAAGGCTGGAAGACCTGTACTTTGAAGATGTTCTTAACCTTGTAATACTGTTTATCACAAAATTTCAGGGTCGATATATGGTTATTATGTATTTAAATTCCCATTGTATTTTATCAGATTTACTTTGATAAATGCATACAGCCACTATTCATATGTGCCATAAATATTGTTATGGAAATATATTTAGTTATTAGTTTGATTAGTTATTATATGTTTGTTAGGATATGTGATCTATAACTCTCTATATAGTTGTATGGACCATTACTTTTCTTTAAGCTAATAAAATATTTTCATCTTGATTTCTTCATGGAATCAGAGCGGCTTTGAAGAAAATAAAATAAAAATAAAATAAAAAAGGAACGCTCCAATCCCCCTCGCTCCCATTGATCCCCTTCGCCTATCGTTCCCACCGATAGCGCCTCCCTCCTAGCATCTGCATAGACACCGTCGATCCTACCGACGACCTTCGATCCTACCGACGCCTCCTTCGTTCACACAGCAACCCTCCAGCCACCGACCTCACTAGCAGCTTCAACCCCCTCCAGCGCTTCGATCTCCAGCACGCCGCCTCCGCCTCTTCGTCATCCATCGCTACACCTCGCCAGAACCTTAGATCCCTTTTCAAACACCTCATTGGCCTCCCTCCAGCTCCTTCAGCACCTTCGATCCTCCTTCCAACACCTCTCCGACCATCTAATGATCAAGTCGATTACTTCCAGCGCCTCCAGCACCTACGATGCCCTTATTCGACCATGTTTTCCTTCAGATATGGGAGATTTGAGTTCAAATCTATGTGATGGGGTTGATTTGAAGCTTGATTGTAGCAAATTCTTGATATTTCTTTGTTTGTGGAGAGATGAGCTACTTGGTTCGTTTTTTCTTTTGAAAAGCTTGTGCTCTCGGAGATCGGGTTCAATTGATTGGTGTTTTTTTGGCTTGACTGATATTGATTTGAGAGTGGATTGGATCCTGAAAGATTGATCATAGAGATCTTGAAGTAGCTCACTATTCTTAGTGTTTTGAGGCCTCGAATTGGCTGTTCTTGAGGATCTGAGGCTCACATCTTGGATTTTCTTAGAGATTTGTTGTTCGATTTGTTTTTTTGGAAGTTGGTGCATTCTTGACTTCGACTATTCTTTGCTGATTTGGAGAGGATTGTGAACTGCCGCGTCCGCCTGGAATTTGTTGATTTTGTTGATTGTGTATCTTGTTTTCGCTCTCGCGATTTACCTCTGTGCCATTCATCATGGATTCTGATTCGGTCTCAATTACTGCTCATGATTGTTCTCCTATTACTGCTTGTGCTCATGGTTCCCGTACTCGTGGTCGTGACTATACTGGCCTTTATTATTTTTATTGCGGCGACACTTTTCATCCGTGTAAACTGGTGTTGGGAGCAATGTTGTAAAACACGTATTCGTTTTCTATTCGTTCGGCTAGCGGCTAGCGTATAATCAGATTATATGGTGATTAATCGTTTTGCGAGGATTATACGGCCATAAACAAACACAAAAATATTTATAAGAAAAATTTCGCCTTATTTGCGACCATTAAATATTAAATATGTATGTGGCCTAATGGTAAGATACCCGAATAAAATTAAATGATGACTATTGTGAGTTCGAGTCCCACCGGACATATAATATATTTTGTACGATATATATTATATAATTTGCGTACAAACAATTTATGAGGGCATATGCAACATTTCACACATTCTACAATTATAAATTACTATATAAACACACCACAACAAACCATGCAAAGAATATCAAATCAAAATATTGATAGCATGATACTCTAAACCATAACACTACATAATGTGACATAAAGATAAGTCTCGTAAAGAAGCAATACCATATGGTCTACAAATAGCTTTAAAAGCAACAAAATATCATAAATTGCCACAAAATATCATAAAGAGATATTGTACTAATCGTACTCATTATTTTCATAATGCTTTTCTGTATCATCCATCTCCTTTTCATAAATTGACATTCATCATGCCGTTATTAACAGAGATTGAAAAATAAAGCTGGTTTTTTTGTTCTCCATAACCAATAATTTCTTGCTTGCAACAGTCGATATAAACAAAAATTTTCTTGAAAAATTATCAATAAATGGCATGCCGCGGACAAGGAAAAAAATAAAAAATTTGGAGGAAACCCCAAAAATTACCTCTGGAGGCTATGATCGAGGATAGAGTTGAAGCAAGAGGCTGTGATCAAGGTTGATGGCTGGAGGTTGGAGACGTCGAGGCCGGAGGATGGAGGTCGAAGACTGGAGTATCGAGGTCGAAGGCTCATCGAGGCTGGAGGATCGAGGTCGAAAGCTCATCGACGTCAAAGTGGAGGATCGAGGATGGAAGTTGAGGCTGGATCGAGGAAGAAATCTGGATGAAAAAAATGAAAGGTCTGGGTTGCTTCAGTAAATGAATAGAAGCGGGTATGATTTTTTTCCAAAGCGGGTTTATATTTTTTCACAACCGTTTAGATATTAAATGCCGATTAACCGTTTTAATCTCTTTATACGATGTTTAATCGTTTTTGACCGGCTAATGGAGCGATTAATGCAATTTCTATGCGGTTAAGCACTGTTTACGATTATATGGCCGACTAATCGGCCGGGCAGACCGTTTTTTTCAACACTGGTTGGGAGAAGTATGACTATCCTGATGATACACCTACAGCTTGACAGACATTCACACCAGTTGCTACTGCCTGATCTTTCTCTTCTGCTGGCAATTTACCTTTATCCAGTGCTGAGTGGGGCTAGTTGCATTGTCTCTCTCCTCTGTAGCTCCTGCGAACCTTTCTACTCCATAAGGTTTATCGTTCCTTTCTCATTCTAATTCACGGGTCGCTGATTCCGGCTCCTCACATCACATGTCTTGTGATGGACCGTCTGATTTTTCTTCTAGTTCTCACAAGTTGATTTCCATGGTTGATAGCAATATCATACATGTTTCTGGTTCTGCCGATTTATCACTTCATCTTTACACCTAAAACATGCTTTAATTGTGCCATCTGTAAAACAAAACGTGCTTTCTATTTGTCAGCTTATAAATGATTTTAACTGCTCCGCAATATTTTATCCATATCATTTTATGATACAAGATCTTCTGACGAAGCAGTGGATTGGTGGAGGCCATGAATAGAATGGACTGTATTACGTTGATTACCTTTCCAATACGTCTGCAGCCGTTTCTACTATCCGGTAGCATCGGAGACTTGGTCACCCTCCTCTTTCTTCTTTATGTAATATGCTGCTTTCTCTTAATTTATCAGAATTCAGTTGTGAATCCTATATTCTTGGTAAGCATCATCGCTCCTCTTTTCTTCCGGTTAATAAAAGATATGATTTGCGTTAGTTCACTCCGATATCTTGGATCCTTTTAAAATTACTATTGTGTTTGGTTATAGATATTTTATAACTTTTATCGATGATCATTCACGTATGACTTTGTTGTATCTTTTGCGTAATAAGTCTGAATTTTTGTCTACCTTTAAAGTATTCATAGCTGAGATTACTAATCAATTTGGTGTTCCGGTAAAGGTTCGTCGTTCAGATAACGCTAAGGACTATGTCAGCAAGAAATTTACTGCATTTTGTCAGACCAAAGGTATATTGTATCAAACTTCTTGTTCTTATACTCAGCAAAATAGGATTGCTGAACGAAAGAATCGACCTTTGCTTGAGACAGCTCGTTCTCTTATTTGCATATGCATGTCCCTAAATGATTGTGGAATTTTGCGGTCTTAGCTGCTTGTTTTTATATCAATCACATGCCTTCTCCGGTCTTAGGCAACCAGCTCTCTTTCTCTATTTATTTTCATAGGGCAATCCTTTTCCTGTTTCTTCTAGAGTGTTTGGTTGTCTATACTATCCCTATGTTCTTGGTTCTCATATTGACAAATTTAATCCTTGAGCTACCTGTATGGTGTTTGTAGGTTACTCTCGATCCCAAAAAGGGTATGTACATTTTGACCCTGCCACATCCAAAGTTTGTACTTCATGTAATGTGCCCTTCTTAGAAGATCAAGCTTATTTTCCACCATCTGTTAATGACCTCACTTCTATTATTCATGTTCCACACTTGCCTTCCTCAGAACTTGATTCATTTATTCAACCTGTGCTCCCTGGTGATCAGCCGGTAATCTCTTATCCACAGGTGTACCATCGTCGTAAGAAAGTTATCCCGCCACCTCCCATCAATGATTCTTCTAACGATTCTTATGTAGGTACTCCAGTACATTTCATTGTTACTAATTCTCCACCACCGTTGTTTTCCGAAGAAGCACTATCTTTTTCTATTGCCTTACGCAAGGGTAAGCGTTCTTTTCCTACTGCTCATCCCAGTTTTAATTTGGTTTCCTATTATAAACCGACCTCATCTGCTCGTCAGTTTGTTTCTTTCTTGTACGCCATCACTCTTCTTTCTTCTGTTCATGAAGCACTTCAGCACTCAGGTTGGCATTCAGCTATATTAGATGAGATTGTCGCACCGCGCTCTAATCAGACTTGGAAATTGTTATCGCCGTCTTCAGATAAGAAGGGTGTTGGCTGTAGATGGGTTTTTTCTGTCGAGCAAAATTCAGATGGGATGACTGACCGTCTCAAAGCCCGATTGGTGGCCAAAGGATTTACTCAGCAATATGATTTGGATTATGTGGAGACTTTTTCGCCAGTTGCCAAATTAATATCGGTTCATGTTCTTATATTCTTGGTTGTCTCTAAGGCATGACATCTTCATGATTGATATGAAGATTGCCTTTCTTAATGGTGATCTCTCGGAGACTATTTATATGCAACAGGCTCCTGGTTTTGAGTGATCGGAGGAGTATAGTTTGTATTCTACACAAATTGTTATATAGACTGAAGCAGTCACCATGTGTCTGGTTTGAAAAGTTTAGCATGATTTTACGATAGATTGGTTTCAAACGCAGTCGTGCCGACACGTCTTTTTTTTATATACATAATCGTCCTCAGGACAGGATAATTGTGTTGGTGTATATTGATATTATCACCACCGGAGATGATTCTACCAATATCTCTAGGTGAAAAAATATTTGGCTTCACACTTCCATATCAAGGACCTTGGGCCATTTAGATATTTCCTTGGAATTGAAGTATCATGGAATTCTGGTAGATTACAACTCTCTCAGCGTAAGTATGTACTTGATTTTCTATCCGAGACAGGATTTCTGGGATGTAAACCTACAAGCTCCCCTATGGATTTCTCAGTCAAGTTATCTCGATTAAGTTCTTTCTCGGATCCTTCACTACCTGACCCAGGACGATATCGACGTCTAGTTGGGAACCTTATTTACCTCACTGCCACTCGTCCGGATATTGCCTTTGCTGTTAGCATAGTGAGTCAATGCATCCAAAATCTTATGACCTTTCACCTTAATCCAGTTGAACATATTCTCAGATACATCAAAGGTTCTTTAGGACAGGGTTTTCTTTACAAACCATCTATGTTGTCGTTCCCAGCCTTTGCGGATGCTGATTTTGCTGGATCTGTTGATGATCTCCGTTCCACGAGTGGTTATTGTGTCTTCTTGGGAAGAACCTTGGTTACATGGAAAAACAAAAAGCAAAATGTAGTTGCTTGTTCTTTTGCAGAGGCTGGGTATAGATTTATGACGCATACAGTTGCTGAGTTGGTATGGTTTACCTCCCCTTTGACAGATTTTGGAATTCCTTCTTTTCCGACTACATTTTTCTGTGATAACAAGGTCGCAATTCAAATTACTGAGAATCCAGTTTTTCATTAACGGACCAAACATATCAAGATAGATTGTCACTTCATTCGTGACAATGTGACATATAAGGTGGTTGCACTCCAGATTGTTTGCTCTACAACTCAACTAGCAGGTATTCTTACCAAAACTCTTTCTTGACCAGATTACGCTCATGTTCTGTCCAAGTTTGGCATGATTGAAACCTATGCCCAAGCTTGCGGGGAGTGTTATGAATATTGTTATGGAAATATATTTAGTTATCAGTTTGATTGATTATTATATGTTTGTTAGGAGAGATGGTCTATAACTCTCTATATATAGTTGTATGGATCATTACTTTTCTCTTGAGCTGATAAAATATTTTCATCTTGATTTCTTCAATATGTACCAATAATTACAATTGAAGTCCTTATTTATTAAAGCAACCTTGCTCTTCACCCTTTGAGTCCTAATCGTTTTTTTTTGGGGTGCACTTAAACTGATTTGTTCTCAATTAAATGAAGCAGTTAATTTCGAGTTTCAACTTCTTCTTACTTCCATGCTGCTTCAACATTAGAATGGATGTTACTGTGACATCTTTAAATGTGGATTATAATATGAGAAAAAAGAAATTGATGACAAAGCAATTGATTGTAATGAGTTGATTATATGCTGAAAGCAATTCAATCAATGTGATGTTTGCATGCACGGTTGAAATTTTGACTTGATATAATCAAGATAGAAATCATATATCATCATCATACCTTTTCCTGACAATGAGGTCGTATATGAAGCAAGGCTTAATGAAATATTTGATGAAGTTTTACGATTGGCTGCTAACATGGCGTCAATTATCTTAATCAGTCAAGATTCAAGCGCAAAAGAATTATGGACAAGAGAGAGCTTTCCATTATCCTAATTTGGACAGGTGGCATGACTGGCATCCTTTATATTCTGAGATCCGAAAGGAAGTCTAAGAGAAAAGATGATAGATATGTTCCACCCACATTTCAGTAATTATACACACATGTTAAAATTTATATCAATGTCATTGATTTTACTGAAAAATAGCAAAACTAGCTTATATTTTATGGGCCGTTTTGACCTATTTAAATATAATCTTGTTGAACATAGGTCATGGATCACTGTATCCTATAATTAATAATATACAGATACGTTTAGGTTTCATAAACTGTTTATAGTCCATATGTGTCAACCATACAACTAGAATTAGAAATATTACATGGAAAAAGTTGGACTCTTCTAAGCAGGTTATGGATTCTTACTCCATTTCCTTGGATCTCTTTATTCTGAAAAAAAAAATCCAGAGAATCCCATGTGTATCCATTGTTATTCATGTCTTGTGATAATACCGACTCCATTATCTCTGTCAGGGCAAGATGATAGAAAATGTTAGATTTTTAGCGCTGTTACTGTGTGGATATGCTGGTTCTCATGAACTTTCTATTCAATGCATAAATTCTATGTAAATCATTTTTAATTGCATTCAGCTTCTCACTACAAGTATAGACTATATATTGCGTTTTTGTGTTGTTTCCAGATTGAGAAGTATCTTCGAAACACTCATGCCGAAACACATTCAAGTTATACCGTTGATATTCAACAAATATTCAAGGCCTCCAGGGAGGGTGAAACTGAACACTTCAGCAAGGTGAAAAAATTGGTATTAGATCTATATATATTTTCGAGGTTAATGGATATCAAGTGCCATATATAGAAGGAAATTTTCTTTCTGTGTCTGTCAAAGGCAAGCACTCCAAATTTTAATTTGATGATTGATAGCGTTCATCTTGACTGCCTAAATGTAGACCCACCAAAACTTGCGTGCTTTAAATACTTATTGCCCTTTCAAAATTATTGTTCATCAATAGAAGAATTTCCAACTAAGTATCAATGAGCAAACAACATGGACATCTCATGAAATCTGGTCTGTGTATGTTTTACGCTTAAAAGATCAAGTTGGATGGCATCAATCATCTTTAAAAAATGGCGTAGAGTCGACCTTTGACCATTATAAAAGAAAATTCTTCCTATAGCATGTGATACCCATTTTCCAATACTTCTTCTCATATAGTTCATCTCTCTGGGAATGTGCCCATCTGCCTTTAGCACAACTTGCTCTCGTTTATCATAAGGATTGTCGATCAAATATTTTCTTAGAGATTTTCTTTGTGGTGTCGTACTATGTGCTTTTATGCAGTTCTCCAATGTGAAAAATAGGATGCTTCTATGGCATGGTTCTCGACTCTCAAACTGGACTGGAATACTTTCACAAGGTTACCCTTGTACTCATTTTCTTTTATGATCAGCTCTACTTCTTAATCTACAGATTTTCTTTAAATAAATTCATTCAATATTTTTTCCATTCTGTGATTGGACATGTCCTAGTCAAATGGGCTTTTCAAAGTCAAATAATCTACACAATTTCCCAGAGGGCAACTAAAATTGAAAGAAAAATGGAAATTTTGCAACTCCATGATTAAAAATACTTTTAAAACTCTAGTTTCATGTCAACGTGACTAATTTTATACACGTGCATGACGTGTGTCAAAAATCTTGTCCTGAATTATAGTTGTGGTGCATACACTGGCGAATCTACATAGAGCCCAGGTGAGGCGGACACCTCACCTAGATTTTGTCTGCCTCGCCTGGATTTGTGTGTGTGTGTGTGTGTGTATAAACTAATATATAGTAATTAAGTACTTCATTAACAAAATGAACTTCAGTCTTAACTTGGGATTTTTATGGTGGAGGGTAGAGTTCGAACTTTGGTCTCATCATTTTCATATTATTATTTTTCTTTATGCATGGGGATTAACAAATCTAATGTATTCTAAAATTATGCATATCATTAGTGATTTCAAATTTTAATGTACGTTAGAGGATCTTCTTTTAATTTCGAAGCTTATTTATAATATTTTAACACCATTTAATTTTCGCCCTTCTTGACCAAATTTTTTGGATCCGCCACTGGGTGCATAAACAACAGGATTGCGCATTGCTCCTCCAGAAGCACCATCTACAGGCTACATGTTCGGAAAGGGAGTTTATTTTGCGGATATGTTCTCAAAGAGTGCAAATTATTGCTTCGCTACAAAAGAGTGCACAACTGGTGTTCTGCTTTTGTGCGAGGTTGTTGCTTCCCTATGATAATTGTTGTTTCGTTAAAGACAGTTTCTTCCATACATCTTCTGCCACAAATTTTCTTATCGATCGATGACTGTTTTTCAGGTTGCTCTAGGTGATGTGGCTGAATTATTAGCTGCAAATTACAAGGCTAACCTCTTGCCTGAGGGAAAACTAAGGTTCATTTTTGTATAATCTATTTGTTGGTTGCATTGAAAATCTTACTATTATAATACTAATTTTGGGTATTGAGAATTTGAGGATTCAAATCCACCTCGCTTAATGTGAGAGAAATAGAACCAGAGAGGTACTGACATGTGCCGCTGTCTTTGGAAAGTAATAATTATTCACCTCTTTCTTATATATTCACTCCTTTATATTCCTTCCATGATATCAGGGAATATGAAAACCCAACTAAAGAAATTGTTTAATCACACCTTTTTTAAGAACATTTTGGAATTGCACCTTAAATTACATATAATCACATACACACTCTAGTATACTTGTGGATAACAGTTTTCAATAATATTTTGTATATCATGTCATACAAGGATACATAGTTTTACAAAAGAAATATAAAACTTTAACAAATGTATACAAAATAAACTTCCCGAAACATAATTAATATATTGTTTCACATCCAAACCCTCCAACGAGAAAGCTTACAATTAATCCATTTTGTTTTTGGAATTGGTCAAGCCTCACCCAACCACACACCACACAGCACACACAAGCATCCAACACACATGCGCACCCAGGGGACCCACAAATTTGCCCCAAAAGCGTTAATTTGTGTCCATTTCTCCTCGTGTTCGAAACCTGCACTCTCCCCAGGAGGGGAAGTGCCATATCAACTGAGCTATTGCTCATTGGTCAATCGGTCCATTTATTTAGTCTCAAGTATGTCCTCTAAGGTCTTGTGGCACTTGAAAAATAGTGACATGTTAATTTTGATTGCAACCTTCCATTAACTTCTTCCCTACCCACATAGCACATGCATAATGATATGTATCTAGACTCATGGTTTGCTAGGTTTATTTTCCTCTTCAGCATCCAGTATACATCATTTTCTGAACATCAAGGAAAAGAATATAAACCATAAATCCCTTACAGTTGCATAATATAGAGCAGAAATGGCTATTTGAAAAAATGGGCAAAAAAATAAAATAAAAGAAAGAATCAACCAAAAGGAAGGTTCTGCATGAGAAATCAAGCATATAAAGTTAAATTTCGCATGGTCGTCACTGGCATTCTGCCTAATTATTCCATCAGATCCAGTGTGCTGACTAGTTCCAGAGTTCTTTGGATGAGTTTAATATACGCGAGACCGTACATCGACTTTGAGGCTAGGCAAAAGAGCTAGCTGTGCACCTTTGAGCTGACGGCTGCCATACTTTCCCTGATACGCACCTAGAGTTATTAAAGCCATAGGTCTTGCTTGTACATCTTATGTTGCCCAGGAAACCAACCATTCCGCTAGTAGGTCCATTCACATCAATCTCATCCAGATAGAGGTAAAGGAAGTCATTTGTGATAAATCTTTTTGGACAGCAATTCGGAGATATACCAGAAAAGAGAGTCATCGCATATCAATCAAACCTTCTTTTCCCTTCCACTACGTACAATTGAGGACATTACAAATTCAGTCTTTGGTTGAGCTATTAATCTGTTTATCTATAGCTAATAACCTAATGTCAGGAGCTTCTGTATTTGAAGCCGAAAGCGTTCTGTCCGAGCCGGCTGGAGTAAGCACAATAGAACATTAAATAAACCATTGTTCGAAGGAGTTTGATCCAGTGGCCGGGAAGGGGACTAGAAGTGCAAAATATAACCATTGAGTATTCCTTCTAGACTTCTAGTATGTTTTTTAGGCTTTTTTTTAACACATTTCCGTTCTGCCATAGTATATCTCTTATATTGGTTTCAGGCTTCAATCAAACTCACGAGAGCTAAAGACATGAGATGAGATGGTCATACAACTTAGCAAATTAATAATTACAGATTTCAATTTACCAGCATTAATGCACCAGATTTCAATTTTGATGGATTTTTTAGACTGCAATGATGACGAATAGTTGCATTTTTTACAACTTTGCCCCCCCCCCCCCCCCCCCCTCCTATCATCACTTTGCAGCACAAAAGGAGTCGGTGCCACAGCACCCGACATGTCGGAAGCTCAGGCTCTCGAAGATGGCGTAGTTGTGCCGCTTGGAAAACCTAAACAACAAACTGGAGATAAGGTGATGCTTTTCACAATTTTCAGTATTTGTCACTAATCTGCTGCCAATTACTTTATAGTATGTAATTATTCTGAATAACTTTTCATTCTAGTTTACTCTTTTTTCCGTTAAAATCACTTGCAAGCATGCCTCATGGTTTTTATTACTGAAATATCGCAATAAGCTAAATAATTCCAACCATATTCTTTTGAATTATTTAGGCTGTTGGGGTTATTTCAAAAATTAATCATGTGCTCTGCATGTGATTATTTTCTAAATTAATGAATATTAATTTTGTGAATAAAATGGAGAAGGTTTTTTTTTATATAAGAAAATTAAATGGAGACGCTATTGGGGTGACAGTCAGTAACTCAAGTCTAGTATCTGGGCTGTTTGATTTAGAACAATAGGAAATGCAAAATTTGTCGCATGCAACATTGTTGAAAGTTTACCTAAAATCATTATTTGTGTGTTCCACTTTTGTTGTTGGATTTCCAAATTAAAACCACTTCTTGTGTTTGGTTGAACAAAAATAAGTGAAAATGCAATTCTTGTTGCAGAAAACTTATGTGGCTTATCATGAGCTTATGTGACCCCCTTAATAATCGTCCTGTGCACATTTTCTTTAGTTTCAACATTTATTGCAACCAGAATGACAAATGTTGCAAGAATTTGTTGCATATTGCTACCCCAATTCCAAATCCAACTCAGTTCAAGTTGTTGCTGGACAAACATGCAAAAATGGAATCTTTTTGCAACAAATTTTAAATGGTAGTTTGAAAGAAGCTCTGTTTCCTAGCAACCAAACCCGTGGAAAGGCGAAAGTTTAGTATATAGTATGTGAAATTTAATTATTCTTGAAACATTAAAACCTTGATGGGAACTGAGAAATGTAAATAGGAACTAAGATTACTTAAACAATCTTTTGCAGGGTAGCTTGCTGTACAACGAATACATTGTTTACAACGTCCAACAGATACGGATGCGATATGTTGTCCAAGTAAACTTCAAGTGGAATTTGAGTTAACTACAAAATGGTTTTGTTCCTGTAAAATTCCAGCTTCCAAGTCCATAATTGATTTCGTAAGAGGAGGAAAAGTGCATGCAGGTGAAAGGACTTCTGCTTCAGCTCAATTTGTGAGAACTGATTCTGGGGCATTTTGCCATTGTCTTGTGTTCTCAGCCAAGCCATATGCTCTTTCATGTTGGTTTTGTCCCGGGGTTATGTATTGGCACGTGATATGCATGCTTGTAAATGAAGGCATCCATTATTGCAAGCTTAAGTTGAGAACATTTCATTTTCAAAATCAAGGCATCCATTATTGCAAGCTTAAGTTGAGAACATTTCATTTTCAAAATCTTATCGAATATTTCCAGAAAATATTAACTAGTTTCAAGGACTTCTATATAGAAATAAGTGATTGATCGTAAGAGAATTTTAAAAGTTAAAATCTGAGCGGAGGTAAAAGGGAAGAAGGGGTTAGATGAAAATTAATTCGAACACATGACATTGTCTTAGGCCATGATTATTTCGTTCCATTGGAATTTCGCCAATAATAGCAACCGTTTTCTGATCAAAACCAATTGTAGTTTTGATATATCTCTATCGGTTTATCAAGATATATCATTCAACTTTAGGACACAATTTCTCTTATTTTTGTACCGTGAAGTAAAAATAAATTGGTGAAGTAAAAATAAATTGGATTGCGACGATATTTATTCCTCTCATTTCAAATAAATTTATGATGACGAATTGAAAAGCCCGCTGATGACATCTCACAAACAAACATGGAACAATATTAATATTATAAGGACAACGATATATTAATATTATAAGGAAAATTTTGTTTTATAATAAACCAAATTTAAATAATAATTATAAAAAAATTCATTTTCAAAAATAATTTTTTGTCTCGTAGGCGTCATATCAGCGCCAGTGCTGGCGTGAAATAAAAAAAATGTATGGGCGCAGTTTGAAACTGCGTTCCAAACATTTGTTATGAGCGCAGTTTCTGCGCCCTCTACATTTGTATGGGACGCGGTTTCAAACCGCGTCTCATACAAATGTAAAGGGCGTAGTTTCAAGCTGCGCCACATACAAATGTTATGGACGCATTTTTAAACTGCGTCCCATACAATTAATAAAAGCAAAATAATATGAATCATTGTCATTATAAGGACTTTATTTTTTTTTGGCGCAGTTGCAAACTGCGTCCCAAAAAGAAACATACTCATTCGCGGATGTGTTTTTCTATGGCGCGGTTTGAAGGTGCGTCCCAAAAGGAAACACAATCATTCACGGGTATGATTTTTTCTAGGACGCAGGTGCGAACTGCGTCCAAAAAAAGAAACATACTCATCCACGGGTCTGTGTTTTTCCTTTGACGCAGTTTGAAGGTGCATCCCAAAAGGAAACACTATCATTCACGGGTATGTGTTTTCCTGAGACGCAGTTGCAAACCGCGTACCTAAAAAACACCTACCCGTGAATGTTTGTGTTCGTTATATTAAGAGTTCAATCTCTTCCTCTCTATCTCGAATCTCACTATCTGTGCCGAGCTCTCTCACACTCTCTCAGATTTCATCGCCATCACATTCTCTGTCTGTCTTCCTTTCAGTTCTTAGCCTCGCTCTCTCTGAATGTCAGGATCTTCATCTGCAGGATTGCCATCAATCGATGAAATTAATAGGTGCATCCCTTACACCGTGGTGAAATCTTTATATACGATGATAGACTACTCTGGTTACGAAGGCATTCTCTATCGATTATGAGGGGGTATGAACCGGCCGATGAAGATCGATCGTGAAACCCTGCAGCTCTTGCATTTAGCCGTATTGGATGCACTCCCGTCTCCCCCTGAAGAAGTAACTCATGATCATCATGTGGAAGCAAATCGTCGTCTCCACTTCTTTTATTCTACATGGTGGATACGGTAAGATACCCCAGGGCAAGAAGATCGTGGGGATGCCGTTGAGCCTGGCAAGAGGTAGCACTACCTACCGGTGATAGTTTGGACCCGGCGGTTATCCGGAGGATACCGACCGGAGTCGTGAGATGGATATGGGCCGATCCGGGCTGACGGAGCCCGAGAAATGAGGATTTACGTGTCGATACTGGACATGGGTTTCATGATGTTTCGAGTGTCGATATTGAACACTCAGGTTCCATGATTTTGATGTGTCGTTGATGGACACATGTTGGTTGATATCCTCATACATACAGGCATATGTTTTCATGATGATTCGAGTGTCAATGTTGGACACTCAGGTTCCATGATATTGATTGTGTCGTTGATGGAAACACGTGGATGATGTTAGTTGTATATATGCCCTAGAGTCCATTATTGTACATGATTGTATATTATAGTGGATGCTTGGACATATAGAGAGAGGATTTTCTTGCTCGACATGATAGTATGCAATATGGTTGCTCTTTGTCTTAATATATAGACTTGTATTGTGATACTGTCTCACTCTCACATGTTGATAAAGCCCTTAAGATGTGTACTTGACTATCAGGACTATGATGGAGATCATACTAGTGGGGCTAGGGCAGTCCATAAATTCATCCTTTAATTGTTCCCAGTCGAGGGTGTATCGAGACGGGGCATCGATATTCCAAAGTAGACTAGCGTATACGCTTCTTGACCCATATGATGGACGATGGATGATCCCACATCCATTGGTGTTTGACATCAAAGATGGTATACAGATGCTCAGTGGAGACTGGGTACACTGAACAAGACTCGCCGAAAACTCCTAGATGGTGTTATACCTTGCGTCAGATAGTTGTTCTCTGGTAACACTGGTACAGGTTAGTCTGTAAAACCAAGATCGTCATAGAGTCCTGCGTGATTCCCACCGTGCTTTGATTTCCACCTTACCACGTTCAAGAGAACGTGAAAAACGGTGGTTTTTGGGTACAGTCCCGAGTCACATGGAGGTAATGAGCGATGGGAGGGGATTCGTCTCTCCCGATATTGGGGGTTAATGTTGCACTGTGCTCGATTGGCTATAACAGGAAGTCCCTGGCCAGGGCTGATACAGAGATTTACTGGTAAGTGTTATCAGTAGTTTCTCGACCCGTTATGAGCCTTACATCGGCACGACTTATCAAGTTACTGGGGTTTGAGTTTTACCACCCCTAGACTAGATATGCAACATATCAGACGAAGAGACCGGACTGTACGACAGTGTTACTCATTAGATTCACAGGAGTATGAGCAGACTTGCTTGTTGATCTTCTGATCGATCAATATCCGGGTAGCCGTTACGTCCAGCTAGTACCGCTGACGGCTTGTAGGTGACTGATATGATCATCACCTTCTGCCGGCGTATTGACGAGTCTTTAGAGTCCTACACAGAGGTTTCCTGGCTCAGGCGAAACGAAGTAGGAGCACGTATGTGATATGTGCGGGACCGAGATTAATACGTATATGTGATACCGTATTCTATTCTCGCGATATATGATATCGGTCGGTTATATGTGATATAGCCGGGTTATCGAATCAAGTGTTGATTCGATAAGTCGATACAAATGATATTAGTCGGTTATATGTGATATAGCCGGATTATTAAATCAAGTTTTGATTTAATAATTTAATAAATCATTATATATTTGATATATTAATTTACATTAACTAATATTAGCTCACTTTAGCACTTCTTTTTCTCACTTGTGTACACTTAATATATATGTGATATATATCATTGTGTCATGCTTGTTGCTACATGCAACATGGGTGTATGAGACTCACACCATGCTTATCATAATGAAGGGTTTTATTTATTTAAAGTAAATCAAAATTAGTTGGAAATTAGATACATGGTTTGAGCTTAGCGGAAGCTTGTAGAACCATTGACTTAGTCCACTAATTTTGTTTTATTTGAGATATTTATTAACCCAACAATTACCTTAAGCCATGGTTAAGTCTCTACATGAGTTAGTATGAGATATTATCTCACCCATGATTTCTATTCTCACTCATTGATTCATTCATGACATTCTCCACTTCATCTTCTTCTTCATCTCCAAGAGCTCTCTAGGTTTTGAGGAGGTGAAGAAAATTAGTGAGAAAAATATTTCTAAAGCGAGCAAAATTCCTATTTTATCAACCTATATTAGATTAGCCATTTAGTTTAGGTTGTTTGCTTTACTAATTCCTAATTAGTGAAGAGGTAGCTTGAGTTAGTGTCTCCTCGACATAGATCATCTTCGGCCTCGAAGACTTCAAGCAAGCTTGTTCATTTCACCTTGAGGAGCCTTACTAGAGTTCGGGAGATCACTACTTTGAGCGAAAATACTACTACACGGAGCTTTTGAAGTGAAGGACCGGTCTACAAAGGTTGTATTCCTTGTTCACTTTGTATGTAAAGTTGTTTACATTCTGGCATAACTCTAATTCTCTAGTCAAGATCTTGTGTTAGGCTTTCTTAGCACACTATTTTTTATAAAATGGCATGGTTGATGCCTTCCATAACCTTATAGTCGTGCTAAAGAACCCTACAGATGATATCCACATGTATATAGGCATATGATCTCAGATGTTTATTTCTACATGCCATTGACATTGACTCTATTGTTGACATATATGCATAAATGGTCACCCTAGAGATCATAGTATTACCTTCATGATACAATATGACTTAGGAATTGTTGTTATTCGATTTCTACCTGCTGCTATTTTCTACTCATGGGTTGGAAACTCACCCCCGTTGTGCCACAGTTTTCTTGTATGTCCAACCGCTTGGATCAGTAGCGGTATCGCTGGCACACAGTTTCTTCAGGATGTTTGCTTGGGTAGATGGGACACATTGGACCGTGACCATTCTTGTATTATTATTTCTATTGTATCTAGATAAACTCTATCAGTCAGAAACTAGAATTTGTATATTGGTAGACCTAATCAGACTTGTATTTGCAAGACTTAGAGCGATGGGTGTATATTTGCTTCTTTGAGATGATGATGTCTTGCCTTATTTATTCTTTCTGTGTTTGATCTTCACCGTAGGGCGTCGTATATATATTTATTTCGTGGTTGTGATTCCGCCAATTAGCAAAGAGCTAGCTCCCGCTTGGGGATGCCTTTATATATTGCTTGTATATGGTTTTGGATCAAAATATACAGGGGGGTGTTGCCCAGATTTTTTAAAGACGAAAAATGTTTTCAACAATAGTATAATCCACTTGCATTTTTATATGCTATTACCTATGCATTTTAAAGGAAAAATTCAATTTCATTATACCTTTAATTTAAAAACCTCACCTCTATTATTTCCCTAAAAAGGTTTAGATTTATAAGATTTGGCTTACTTGAATTAGGTGCTTCACATGATTCAAGTGCTAGTCACGTGCCTTTTTCCGGGTTGTGACAACAGGGATGGGCGCTCGGGGTTCTTGGTGGTGGTGGTTTGCGGTGTCGGGGATGAGAGAGGGAGGTGAGGAGGTGGCGACAAGGCGATGAGGGCTGTGATGGTGAGGTCTCCGGCGAGGGGTTGGATCGCGTCGGGGAGTTTGCAGGGTTCTTGGGTGCTCGGGGTTTGGGTGCAGGGTGCTCTCGAGTTGTAGGGGATGGAGAGGGAGAGGAGGTGGAGAAGGTGAGGGTGAGGTCAAGGTCGGGGGATGTGATCGGCGGCGAGGTGAGGTTGGGTTTCTGCAGGGTCGGGATCGTGGGTTTTCTTGGGTTGTTGGGTCGCGGTTGCAGGGTGGTCGTTGGGTAGAGGAGGAGAAGAGGTGCCGAGGTTGGGATGGTCGGCGGTGAGGTCGAGCGCAGGTTAGGATGAGGGTTCTTGGTAGGGTTCGTCGCCGGAGGTAGGAAAAGGAAGTAGGAAGGAGAGAGAGGGATTGTATAGAAAGTATATTAGGTTAATTAATATATTAGTGTGTGTGTGTGTATATATATATATATAGGAGAGAGAGAAAGTGTGCGAGAGGAGAGAGATACAGTGAGGATATAGGATTTATTAGCTATTATATATATTATATATATAATATCAACTGTTAGATTATTTTAGGTTTTATAAAAATATCATAATATATTTTTTAGGATTTTATAGCTAATACAAAATTACTATAAAAATATCCGGAACTTTTCTAAAATTCCAGTTTTAAAATACGGATAATATACGTGTCAGTTAAAATTATAATGCGACGTCCGGTTAGATAAAATGCATACCCTCAAGAACGGATATACGTAAAATCACGCAGCGATCCAAACGAGTCTGTTTTAACAATCTAGACAGGAACACGATGTATGAATGCAAACATAGGTTATGGGGTATGATAACAGGCCTTGCTAGATATTAAAATGTATATTTGGTTATAAATTGCATTATTTAAAACATATGCAGATGCTAAATATATGATACGTGTATATAGAATTCTGATATGCATGGATCTTTTGTACCAGTAAGGATATGACGTAATCTAGAATCAAGATGAGTTTCGAGCATGCGGGTCGGATCGGATTCTAACTATAGATACCAAATGCACTATTCGCACCCAAAACGATAATAATCAAGAAACTGTCGTATGATTAGAAAATACCAAAATAAAATATGGTATAGGTGTTGGAATGTAAATTAGAAGAAGCTGCTTAAAAAGAATCTTGCAAGTACTGTCCACGTAAGACAACATTACAAAGGACGGGAAAAGTCAATTTTAAATATTTTCTGTTGGAATAGTAACATTCTCAAAAAAGGTTAACAAGAAATTCATAAGTACCTGTTTGGTTGTGGTTGTAGGATTATGGAATTTGGATTTTAAAATATTACGGTTGAAATTTATGGATTTGATAATTTGTTGTTTGGTTGGTTTTAGATTTCTAGTATTGGATTTGTAGATCCTTGTAATTTTTGTTTGGTTGGCGAAAAAGGTAGGATTTGGATTTGAAGATTTTAGAGGGAAATAGATAGATAGAGGATTAATAAATAAATAAAGCACAAAAGTACAATGAATAGTGCCAAATCCTGAAAATCCTTGAAATTTTTTAGGATTTAAGAATCCTAGTTTTGTGGCGGGCCTCCCATAAAAAACAAAGGAATACTAAAAATCCAAATCCTTCAACCAAACACAAAATTATGGAATTCCAGGATTCTACAATCCAAAATCCAAATCCAAATCCATAATCCTGCAACCAAACAGGCACTAATGATCCAAGAGGTTTGATCAATCATAAGCAAATATTTTCAAATATAATTTCTCTCTCTTATAACTAAAAGAAAATATATTACTTAAAATCAAATCGAGATATCAGCTTCAAATCTCGCTTGACTTTTGAGTTAAAATCAAATATGAGTTTTTTCATGTTTTTTCAAATATGACTTGTTTTCTCAAAGCATTTTTTTTGCCGGAGAGATGGTATCTCAAAATTAAGAATAAATTTAAGATTCTTTTATTTTCTTTTCAAAGTTTTACTTGAAATCAGGATAACATGACAAACCGATTCTCTTAAGTTCCAGTTACGAAAACAGAGGTTTTTTCCTCGAAGGGAAAAAGTTAAAGGATTAAAACATGACATTTTATTTATTGCCGATTAGACAAGCTATGCAAACGCAGGAATGAGCCAGGTACAAATAAAATTTTAGCGGATGTAAAAGTAAAAATATAAACACGTGATTGGATTATCCAAATATCCGGATAGCAGGCCTAATGGGCCAGGTATGGTCTTTCGACACATACCGGCCTACTGAATTGTATCTGGACATGATGCAGACCAGGATCCAATAAGAAAACGGATCGCACTTGAGGAACCCGCAAAAAAGGAAAGTTTTTCAAACCCCCGCCCCAAAATCCAAGAACTCGTCAACACCCCCTCCCTCTCTCTCTTCCCTACCTTCTGTCGGAAGATTCATTTCAATTGAACTTCCTCACTAAAATCTTTCCTTCAACCCCCCCTATAAAATCCCTAATTAATCTCTCGTCTCTCTCTACATAGGAGAAACTCATGGCCTCCAAGCTTAAGGTAGAGGAGCTCCGCTCTCAGCTCTCTCTTCGTGGCCTCGACGTCACTGGAACCAAGCCCGCTCTCGTAACCCCCCAATCTCTCTCTCTCTCTCTATTTCTCGTTCTCTCTCTAAATTTTTTCTATTTCAGGTTAAGAGGCTGGAATTGGCGATCCGCAGAGAAGAGAGGGAGAAGGAAGCATCCAAAGATGCCAGCAATGGAGCCAAGAAGAGGCCAAGGGAATCTGTAGAAATCGTCGAAGGTACAATACTCGTAGCTTTAGTGGTCGATTATTAGTAGATAATCATGTTTTCATCCATGGGTTTGTGCCCTGATCGAATAAATGTGCTGCCTTTAACCCTTAGCATGTCTTGATGGAACCGGGTTTTGTAAAATCGGCAGGAGCTTAGGAATTTTGCTAAACATCCACGAACAAGAACCGTTTTGATTTATAATCCATTACTGAGATTGAAAATTAGGTCGGTCATTTTCTATTTGTTTATGGGGGCAGTGCAGTATTTTAGAAAGATGCCAGCTTTACTGATTGCAGCAATTTAATTTTTGGTTAAATGCATATACCACCCGTCATTTATACGTACAATCGTAACCCTTCAAGTGGCTTCACCAGACAATCCTGTGGTTGGTCAGCGGTAGAGTATCTCGAATGGCAATACAGTTCAATCCCTGTGATAGAACTTCCCTCTTTAAAGTGAGAGGTCGCCTTTTCGATTTCTAAGAAGGCCGCATTTAAAAAATCAATAAATAAATAATTGATGAGCGAAGCAGATCACCTGCCACGATGAGGTGTAGAAGAAGATAAAGTAGGCATGTCTTATAGATTAGTGACATGTGGGGGATGAATAGATAACTTATTCTCGAAGCCAAATACATGTGAAGGATGTATCTCCTATGTTGTTCGACGGTCCACTCTTGCAACCTTGACAAATCCTGACTAACCTCGGATATATGCAGGTGCTACTCCACTGCATGAGGTATAGGTGAAGGGTATATGAAATTAAACCTAAATTTTTATGTGCTGAAATAGTGTTTGGTAAGCGCTTGGATTTTTATTCAATAAGCAGAAGATGATTCAAATACCGCTGCTTCCAATGAAAGCAACAAGAGGCCACCGACCTTGCTTGATGGGAATCCTGAAGTTTCGATTGAGAAGCTCCAGAAGATGGGTGTATGCCAACTCCGTGAATTGGCATTGCGACGTCATCTCCCGCAAAATGGGTCGAAGAAAGAACCCATAACAAGGCTTTCGGTTGATAAGGATAAGGACCCAGAAGAGAACCTCGAAGGTATAATAATCTTTTTCACTACTTTTATAGTTTAAATTTTAAAGGTTCATAGAGTCAAAAGCTATGTATATATTTGTCAATTTATTTCTAAATTGTTAAAAGTTCAATATTTATCCTCTCAGCGTAGTTACAAGTTTGGTATGTAGGGAAAGAACAAAAGTTCGGTTTTCAGTAAAAAGCAGGAAATTTAAGAGCATGGCGAGTTGAATTAAAAACATACTTTTATTGATGTAGGAGCATTCCCACTCATTCACATTTGCACCCCAAAAGCTTAATGAACTTGAAATAAATAAATGAATCTGAAATCACTACAACACAACCAACTTAAAATGCCTCTTGGTTCATCTCAAGAAGTCTAAATTCATCAGTTTATAGTTCATTAGATATCTATCTGTCTAGATTCTAACACAAGAAACGATTCGAGGTTTGGAGTTCTCTAGAAGAAGTTATTGCCGAAATATTATAGGGCGTGCATTAACGACTGCATTGCGGTATAATCTATTATTTAGTTTGACGTATGAATTGAAGGGTTGTTTCAAGGATTATAACTAGTTATGTTTGATCAGAAATAAAGCAAGTTTGTTGTTGATTATGAATATAAGCATATTGCTTTATCTCTTCTTTAATCCCCTGGTGGATTCCATTGAGTTTTGAGTTTAGTCTTCGATTCCTTGGCAGTGTGACTGTATCCTCAGACCTATTGGCTTGTGGTCTAATTCTAAGATGGTGCGACAGTATCCTCAGAATAGCCAATTGTCATCTTTGCTTTGGTGGTGTGTTTATAACCTTGGCGTAGTCCGCAACCCTCTTCTGTTTCAATGCGCTGTTATTGTATCCCCTCAATCTTCTATCTCAAGATGGTGTTTCTGTACCCTTGAGGTAGTCGATTCTACCGCCACTCATGTTCCATCTCCTATCATCCATCTTCCCTCACCGTACCTACATCATTTATGCAATGTTTTTCATAGCGTAATGTCGTATTCATGTCACCTAAAGAAAATCCATGTCGGATTGCGGATCTTGGGATATATTATTGGCATTAAGTAAATATCGTTTTTCATGACAAAGGAGAGTTATATGGCATAAATGTCTACCAAATTTTGCATTGACTAAATATCCTAAATATCATCCATCAGTTGTGTTAGAATATCTATGTATTATACATTAGAGTGTGTTAGATGAGGGGCAATCATGTAATTGTTACCTCACTTTGACTTAATATAAAGAGGGGTGGAGAAAGAAGTAACTCTTCTCTCTTTCACTCTCACTCTAACCTAATCCTAATCTCTCCAACACTTTAACATAGTTCAATATATTCATTTATTTATATAGACAACCACACTCGCACTAAACATACTTAGTTAATAACCACATAAGAAACATAAACATAATACTATACAAAAGATATTTTTTTGAAAAAAATACACTTATCCTTATCATGAGTCCTTAATGCTTTGCTATCAAGCAACACATAGCCAAAAATTATAGAAATAAATGAACCATAACAAAATTATTATAATTTTCATATTTAAAATATTCAAAGTCAAGCAGGGCATTGTGTCGGAGCAAGCATGCCAAGCTGGGTCATTGACCTAAAAACACTATAATTGTATTTGCCTGCATGTTGTGGTGTGAGTGCTTAACAAAGGGAATTGTGGAGGGCATTTTGAAACTCTCGTGGAAAACAATGCCTTCATAGAGTATACAATGCATTCTAACATCATGTATCAGTCCCTCATGAAATTGATCATCAATGTAAGTACATTCTTGATTTTTTTTGTCCATGATCAACTTGATATCCATCCATACATTAATGTGAGGTCATGGTATTTGAGCTAATAGTGGTCTCAATCTTTATCCCTTGCCTTGTCATCATAATACCGTGGTTTGGTAAAACCTGAAAAAGTTTATGAATTCTGCTAATGTATGGGAACAAGAATTATGGTAATTCACATGGCATGGATGAGATTCAAAATTGAGTCAGCCATCATCTTTATACCAGTGGGGTTTGTGCAATTGTTAAATAAATATACCAACTTTTATCCCTTGTTATGACATTTTGAGTGAACAATAAGATTTTTATTCAATAAGCAAAAGATGATTTACAAACAGCTGCTCCCAATGGGATCGGCAAGATGTCAAGGGACTTGATTGACGAGAGATCTGAAGAGACGATTTCGATTGAGAAACTCGAGAAGATGGGTGTGCGCCAACTCCGTCAATTAGCCTCCCTTCGTCATCTCCCTGAAAATGGGTCAAAGAAAGAACTAATAGAGAGGCTTTCAGCTGACAGGGATATGGATTCCAAAGAGAACCTCGAAGGTACAGCATTATTCTTTGATGCTTTTAATGGCTAAGGTTCACACAGAGTCAAAATGTTATGTATATACCTTTCAATTTGTTTATAATTTGGTTAAAGTTCTATATATGTGTTGTATCATTGTAGTTGCAAGTTTGGTTTATCCGTCAAAGAATTAAAATATGATTTTCTGTATTATTTGAAATTATCAAAGCTTTTTTAAATGCATACTTCTATATAATTTCACTTGTATATCATCTATCTAGATCCTTATTGACTTGATCATCATCTTATGCATATCCTTTGTTACAATTATCTCCAGATCCTCTATTATTACCCAACTCTTTAAAATTTTTAAATAACAATTTGTTTGTTTTGAGGATATGGTGTTTCCGCTAATTCAGTGTTTATATATGGTTGCCAGCCAAAGTGTCCGAGGGATGTAAGGAGGAGAAATTGATCGTTGCTACCAAGAAAGGTGGGGCAGTATTGGATCAGTGGCTTCCAGATGATATAAAATCAAGCTTCCATGTGCTGCAGATGGTGAGTTGATGTTCCTTTTCTTTTCTCCGTTTTTATCTTGTTTCATTTATAGTCACCTTGTATTAACATAGCACATAGAGTGAAGATGTTTGCTACGAGGATGTATTGTAAAATTATGTCCTTGAATCTAAGTGAATAATGGCACCTGACTTGAGAAGTGCAGTGCTTATTCAATCCAGTACATCCACATCATTAAACCATGTTTTTCTCGAATTGTAATGTAAGTGATTGAATTGAACACTTGACTTGAGACACCATAAATATATTCAAGAAGCGCACGCGCACGCAAATACACACACAGAGCGACATCTATGAGAATACTTATCCAATATCATTATCTATCTTGTGTACCAAAATGCATTGGTAGTCATACTCCCTTCATCTTGGCTTGTAACATCTGCCCATTTACATAATTGATCAAATCCATCTCATTAATATTGCAAACTCAATAGCAATAGTAACACATGCAAATAGTCACACGTTCAAGGGGACTGCAATCTTCAAAGGATAATTCAGAAGGGCAAAGCTTGTCATACCATTATTTTGCTGCCTCCCAACCCACAATCATTTTACGAATGGAAGTATCTCATGAACAAATCGTTTCAAATGATTTAAATTAATGGATAAATAGGGATTCTCATATTCTGCTGTATGAAGGTTCTATAGTGGACATTTCCCTATTACGGTACAGTTATACATAGTGACGTATATTGCGAAATATGTGCTTATAACCATATAAGCTGGTTGTATTGATTTTGTAAATCAATATCAGGATTTAGACCACTTGTCATCATAATCTTTGCAGAGCAGCATCAGAATGCAGATCACCTAGTAGCTCTGAAATATATGCTATGAATATTTCACTCTGAGAATTCGTAGACTTTTTGTTTTTTTACTATTTGACTCATGTGACGGTGCTTAGGTTCAGATAAATTATAATTTTTTATAACTCATGAGCTATAATTTTAATTCTCATGAGTTACTGTGCCATAAAGAAACCTACTAATAATTATTTATGATTCACATGTAAAATTCTTTTTTGGTTTGTATTGTACTTTTCTTTAATTAATGACTCATGTATTAATTTTTTTTTTTTCAAATTAAATCCCAAGCTATAGTTCAACACCCTTTTATTCTCTGCAGGGTGAGGAAATTTATGATGCCATCCTAAATCAGACGAATGTTGGAGAAAACAATAACAAGTTCTATGTGATTCAAGCTTTAGGTTTGTTCTTCCATCTGTTGTTTATCCTTTATCTCCCAGGTTACTTGGCAATAAATATGCTTGGGTGTCTTGTAGGTTTGGTTGATCTTGAGCAAGCTTCGGCTGAAAACTCAAGCTTTCTATCTAGGCTTTGGCTTCACTTAGGAACTCTTTCTTTATTATTCAGTTTTAGATTCGTTTCCCCCCTGGGTCTCAATTTTCTGTTTGAGTCCAACACATAATTCTTGCACCAAGTCCACAAAAAAAGAAAAACAACAGCCATTGGCTATGATACCATGTTATTTTTAAGGTAGAGTAGAGTTGGAGGAGTGATGTGCTTTTACACATGGGCTTTTAGCGATAAGCGGGTTCCAACAATAAGCCTAAAGCCTTGTTGAGGTATGACCCATTTTATATTTTATACCCATGCGTTTCTTTTGTTGTTTCCATTGTGGGACTATCTTTAAAGTCCCATCATTTGGTTTTTTTACTTTCAACATCATCAAATTTGTGTTTTGGTCCAGTATATACCTGCCTTGTACTGTTGAACTTGTACTTCTTTTATATGCATAATATCCCCCCTCTCCCTTCTCAGGTAGATAACTCTTAGTATACTGGCATACTGCACTTATGAATTTGCACCTAAGTTTCTCCTTGGAGTGGTTACGTTTCACTCTCCCTTCCGTCTCATATCTGAAGAATACATAATTATCTTGTAGCCTGTATCATTTTAAACAATTAGAGGGGTAAATGTATATTACTTAAACGACTAAAAACTATTTCACTGAGATGGTCATTACCATATTTGTTTCCCTGAAATGAAGCTTGGGGCTTTGTTACTTTTATGATTGAGTTACTCATTGGTGCTTCCTTGGATAACTTATCTAACACGCTGGCTTAAAAACACATGGTTGGACATCCTGTATCACACCATTCATCATGATCTTCACGTCCTTGAACATCTATGGAAGTGAGATGCACAGTTGATCTCTAAAGCCATTAATTTAGTGTCTCATTCACTTCACCCAAAAGTTTAAGCTGATGGGTTGTGGGATAGCTATGCTGACAAAACACTCAACTCTCATGTGGGCCTTTGGACCAATGTGGATAGGCCTCCAGTGGTCACTCTATTGTAGAGGCAGAATAAATGGAAGGTGAATAAATATATATTAAATTGACACCGATGAGATATCAGAATATCTAGAAACTTGTTCTGATATCATGTCAAGAACCACTTTGCCCAAAATCTTAAGTGGTTGGTAGTGGGATACCACTTAAAGTTGTTGGTTAATTGTTTGATTTAGGGCGGGGGCTTATAAGGTGCTTAACTATGCAACTTCATCGTTTACATTCTAGGAAATTCTGATCGTATTGTGCAATTCATCCTAGGGTAACTCACCAAGGCCAACTTCATAAAAAAAAATAACCAAAGGAGTCACCGGAGAAATACTTTACCCAAAGTACAAAATGTTCAATATTATGTTCATAACTTTTAAGGTTTGCAAATTATGCACTTGGCCCAAAGATTATGTATCTATTATAACCTCTTGACTTCAATCTGGAATGACAACAACTGAGTCTTTTTTACTGTGACTTGAGCATTTCCCCTAGACCATGACTTAGCTACTTTGGTGAAGTTTCTCAAAGCTTATTTGGGGATCAAATCAATCATAAGCGTTAGTTGAAGGGCTAGCATCTTTAGACTTAATTGCTATGCAGCCTTACAACAACAACAACAACAACAACTGAGCCTTTTATCCCAAGCGTATGGGGTAAGCTACATGAACCAACATGAGAATCACGCCGGGTCCAGCACATGAATCCTCCGCCTCCACTCACTCCTATCGAACAATATACTTTCATTGAGGCCTTTGGCAACCATATCGTTTCGTATCACCTCCATCCATGATTTCTTCGGTCTCCTTTTTGCCCTTTTGTCATTGTCCATATTGAGAGTATCTACTCGTCGAACCGGTGCTTCCATAGGTCTGCGTCGCACATGACCAAATCATCTTAGTCGGTTTTCCCGCATCTTCTTCTCCATAGGTGCTACACCAACTTTTGCACGAATATCCTCATTTCGCATCTTATCTTTTCTAGTGTTACCGCACATCCAACTAAGGATGCACATCTCTGCTACGTGCATCTTCTGTGTATGATGCTTCTTAGGAGCCAAGCATTCTGTACCATATAATAAGGCAGGCTGAATATCGCTCCGATAAAACTTCCCTTTCAATTTAACGGAAAGTTACGATCACACAAAATCCCTGTTGCACTCCTCCATTTCAACCAACCAGCTTGTATCCTTTGATTAACATCACTATCGATCTCCCCATCCTTTTGGATGATGGAACCTAGATATCTAAACTGATCGCTCGGTGGTATCTCTTGCCCTTTCAATGTTATACCAATATGGTTTTGACTTCTCTGTTTACTAAATTTGCAATGCATATATGTTGTCTTGGACCTGCTCAATCTGAACCCCCGAGATTCCAATGTTTGCCTCCATAATTCCAATTTGGCATTAACCCCTACTCTCGTCTTATTTACTAGAACAACATCATCAGCGAATATCATATACCAAGGTATCTCATCTTGGATAGTTCTAGTAAGCTCATCCATCATGATGGTAAACATGAATGGACTTAATGCAGATTCTTGATGTAAACCAATTGTAATCGGAAAATCACTCGTTAGGCCGCCGCAAGTTCTGACATTTGCCACTACTCCATCGTACATATCCTTGATTATGTCAATATACTTGACGGGGACTTCCTTCTTCATCATTGCCCTCCATAATACCTCTCTAGGTATATTGTCGTACGCTTTCTCTAAATCAATAAATATCATATGCAAATCTCTTTCTCTTTCGAAAGCGCTCGACAAGTTGATGAAACAAATGAATAGCCTCTGTCGTCGATCGTCCAGGCAGGAATCCAAACTGATTCTCTGTTATCTTAATATCCTTCCTTAGCCTGTATTCAATCACTCTCTCCTAAAATTTCATAGTGTGACACATAAGTTTTATTTCACGGTAGTTTGAGCAACTTTGAATTTCTCTCTTGTTCTTGTAGATAGGTACACGAATACTTTTCCTCAATTCATTTGGCATCTTTTTTGTCTGCCAAATCTTATTAAACAGATCTGTCAGCCATTTAACGCTTATTTCTCCTAAGTATCTCCAAATCTCGATAGGAATCTCGTCAAGATCAACCGCTTTTCTTAAACTCATTCTGTTCAAAGCTTCTTTAATCTCAGACAGTCTTATTTTACGTATGAAATCACGGTTTATACCTTGAGATTGAATGACAAGTCCATCCAAATTCTTAGTAAAGCTCCCATTGAACAATTTGTCAAAATAATCTTTCCATCTTTCCTTGATATCTTCATCTCGAACTAAAACCTTCTGATTTTCATTTTTGACATACTTCACCGCACATAAGTCTCTGGTCTTCCTTTCCCGCATCCGAGCAATCCGGTATATATCATTTTCAATCTCTTTAGTGTCGAATTTCTCGTAGATCTCCTTGTAGACCTTTGATTTAGCTTCCCGAAAAGTTTTCTTAATTTCCTTTTTAGCCATTTTATACTTTTCAAATCTCTCCACATCTCTACTTTTCTTCAAATTTTTATAAGAATCCCTTTTAATTTTAATAGCAGTATTTACTTCTTCATTCCACCATGATGCTTCCTTAGATGGTGGAGCACCATCTCGCGACTCACTAAGTAGATCTCTAACTACCCTCTTGATACAACTAGCCATTTTGTTCCATGTTCTGTCTGAATCATCTGCTTCTTAGACTACACGATGTATAAAAGCCTTTCGGTTACTTTCTTTCAATCGCCACCATTTAATTTTAGGTTTTACCTTACGTCTAATCTTTCTAGGTCTTTTTCTAAATCGAAAATCTAAAACTAAAAGTCTATGTTGAGTGATTACACTCTCATCTGACACCACCTTACAGTCGATACAACAATCTCTATCTATTCTTCTCGTTAGAAAAAGTCTATTTGACTAGCACTTGATCCGCTCCTAAAAGTGATAAGGTGGGACTCTCTTTTCCTAAACCAGGTGTTTGCTAAGATCAAGTCATTTGATAAGGCAAAATTTAGAATCGAGCCACCTCCTTCATTCCTTTGTCCAAAACCAAAACTTCCATGAATAGTATCAAATCCACTACGACTAGTACCTACATGTCCATTGAGATCACCACCAATAAATAACTTCTCTCCACTAGGTATACTTTGCACCATCTCATCTAAATCCTCTCAGAATAGACGTTTACTGGCGTCATCAAGACCTATCTGTGGTGCATAAGCACTAATAATATTAAGGATCTCTCCATCTAGAATAAGCTTAACCAGTAAAATTCTATCACCTTTTCTCCTAATCTCAACTACATTCTCAAGCAACCGTCTATCTATCATAATGCCTATCCCATTACGATTTTTATCTCTACCTATATACCAAAGCTTATAACCCTCAAGGTTATATGACTCTACTCTTTTCACCTACCCACTTAGTTTCTTGCAAACACATAGTACCAACTCTTCTCCTAATCATCACCTTCATTAATTCTATTAGTCTACCCGTAAGGGAACCTATGTTTCAGGAAGCAAGCTAGACGGATCCTATAAAACCCTTGCTTATTTGTCACTACACCCGGGGTCCGATGTAGCGCGCCGTTTCTGGACGACGACTTAGAAGCCTTTGCATACTTAACACTACATCCGATATCCGATGTAGCGCGTCGCTGAGTAGGGGACGCCCCAACGATATTCTTATTATGGTTCATGTCATAGAATGTGACAAAGTTTTACGTTGGCTGTCACAAGCCTACCACAACCCTCACCCTTTCTCATCCGGACCTGGGACCGGCAACGGTGGGTTTTGCTATGCAGCCTTACATAGCTCAAAATGGCCGTGGTCTTTATCCAACCCATGTTGGTCTTTAGATACACTCCGTTGATCAAGAGTGAATGATTCATCACATGCCCATTATCTTTGATCAAAATATATTGATAACATATGCTTTTCAAGAATATGTATCCTTCGATTTTCTTCCACGGTAGTACAGGTGCATCTAAATATCTGTATAAAAATAAATTTTGCAATCCTCACTTTTATCTTGTTTTATTCTTGTTATTCATGTGAAAAGGAAACAGTCTATTAGAATTTTGATAGATCACAAGCAAGGTTGTCATGTTCTTATTCACACTATCTCTGTAGTTAATTATAACTCAAGCTTTAAATGTGCATTATAGATTGCCCTCGTAAGTCTAAATCTTTATTTCAATGTCTTGGCCTAGTGTTCTAATGTGGATCATCATTGCTTATTAGTCCATAACGTTTGCTGTTGCAATGATCACATATACCGGGTATCCAACATCACATATCAAATTTGTGGTCAGAAAGCTATTTATGGCAATTTTTTAACAGGAACAAATGAGACCTCAACGGAATTTCATTGTCTAGTTCAACTTTTGTATGTGATTATGTGTAATTCTTTGCATGTGTTTATGCTTTATCAACTTGCATGGGGAAATAGTTGTGCTGTTGCATTTTCTTGTGTTCTATAGATGTATTTATAGTTTTATTTGTTCTATTTGAGATATGTTCATACTAAAATACATGCACATCATTTGGTAAACTTGCAGTTACATTAGATTTGTGGTCTTATTGCCTTCCGTTTCATGGGGAATTCTGGTTTTAGATCCCATAGGTAGCTTTGTTATGATTTAAACTTGACTTTATGTAAAATTGCAATTACTAGTTAAGCATTCGGTTGAATATGAAAATGAGGCTTATTAAGACAAATCAAACTCCTAAAATTTGATTGATCGTGAATTTTTGTCAAGTATGATGGCTTGCTCACTGTATTATGTCAAATTTTATAAGCCCAACAAATGATCTTTATCAGACGTCTTGTTTAGAACTCCACGATTCCTCATTTCTCATATTGATCAGGTCAAATCTTTGGTATGGATTGATCTAAATCTTATAATATTGCTTGCGTCACAAGATACTCTGGCAAAATGGCACCTTATTTAACCTATTCGGTACTTGGCCTTTGTGTTTCCTGCAATGCATTTTGTCTGCCTCATCCCAACCTAATTCCCAACCCCAAAACAACTTCAGAACCAAAAAAATATTTAAAAAGAAAGAATGTAAAGAAAGAGAATGGGAATCAATCTTGACACTATCCTTGGTTGGCATGATGACCATAGCCATGAATAATAATCCTTTCTAGGGATAATGGAGATATTCTTGTATCAACCCAATATTTTTGCTCACCTAATTTTTTATATATCATGTTCATCCAGCCTGATAATTCTGTTTTTAACTGGAGTTGTTGCCTTTTCTGCAAATGGCATTACTATTCCAAACGTTGAACCATTATTTTTTCGTTTATTGGCATGAGTTTGAACCCAAGTGCTCATGTGAAAATCTTTCCTTCCATCATTCTTACACTTTATCCAAAAGCTCTCCTGCTTATTTGCTATTACACATAGCGTGTTATGCATGACGCCTAAGCATTACAGGACATTCTGATCCGTATAAATTTATCATCCTGACCTTTTCACTTCTATCACTTTAAAAGTCAATTTGCTTAATGATTATCACTAGTATACCGCTCTGTAATTTAGCAAACAAGTCTTTTCTAGCTTCCACTCTATTGTTTTGTGGGTCCATTGGGCCAATGAATTTAATACTTGGGGCTATTTTCATGAAGTTCTTGAGTGAATATTATAACTCTTATGCTTTGCTTCATTGCTCAATTGGTTCATGGTTGTTAATGTATCTTTTCTTGCCTGCAGAATCCGATGACGGTGGGAAATTTTTGGTTTACAACAGATGGGGTAGGGTTGGAGTAAGAGGTCAAGACAAGTTACATGGCCCATACACCTCACAAGAAAAGGCAATAGCTGAATTTTGTATGAAATTCTTTCACAAGACAAGGAATTATTGGACAAACCGCAAAAATTTTACATGCTACCCGAAATGCTATACTTGGCTGGAAATGGACTATGATGACGCTGAAATGAGAACAGTTATGTGATGCACTTCATAATTAGGAAGCACTGTTTACAGAAAACTAACAAAATAACATTGAAGTTTTATTCCTTTTCTTGAACAACTAGGCTGAATCCTGGTAGTTCTTATTTTCCCCCAAAACATATGCCTCTATCGTATATGTTTAATGCGAAGCAATTTTACTCATTTTTCTTACTATTATTATTAGGTCCCAAAGAAAGATGTATCAATAGGCGCCCATCTTCGTGAGACAAAACTTGAACCCCGGATTGCAAAGTTTATATCCCTTATTTGCAATATCAGCATGATGAAGCAACAAATGCTGGAGATAGGTAAGCGATCTCTACTCATAATTCCAATAGGTACATGATTTGGTTATGTAATCATATATTGATTGGTTTAAAGGGAAAAATATATCTTTTCCACATTATCAATGTCGCTTATTTATGATTTTATTATTAGTGCTGGTCTTTGATTCTGACCTTTGCAATAGGTGTAGATCGATTGATATGTGGCTGACTTGTTGCAGTTATCGCCGCCGTAGACCCATTGCATGTGGTTATATAGAAAGCCATTCACTATTTAAGAGGCTATAGGCTTTTACTTTTATTTTGGCCAATATTTGCAACAATAATTGGCTGTCATCAACTACTTTAGCACCTTGTTTTCCTCATCATTTTATAAATTAAGTATTTTAGTTTAATTAGGATCTTAGCAGAAATGTAGATCTTTCATGCCAATAACTGTTGGCTTTTCATTAAAGTAATTAGTAAAGTCACAATGCGCTATGCACACAGGCTTATCATCAGCAAAACCACCTTCCTCTCACTTCGTATCATTTTTATCTGAAATTTAGGAAAAAGTGATTATTAGCTTTTCTGACTGGGCTCAATTTGTGTTTTAACATATAATGTTTCTGATGACATGAATTAAATACTTCTACACAGTGATCACAGCTAAGGAAGACATTGTAATGACTGTTTAATTTATTCATCTGCTCTTTGTTGATCGCAAGATAAGTTATACACTATAAGTGCAAGTGTGATGCATGAACCAAGAAGCCCTTCAATTCTTTTGTTTATACATGTTCTTCTAAAGTTCAATCTAATGTAGACTATAGGAGAGGGAAAAGCTCCATGTGACAATAGGTTATGAAATTTTAGCTAGCGACTATCATACTAACGTGGCGTGGTAGGAGATTGACTTAGCGACTCCTGAGGAGTCATTATTCAATTCATGACCCCCTCACGTGTGGGCCCGGGGGCGGGTAATCAGTAAGTCTTTTAAAGACCCTTTATCTACCTGTGCTTGTAATTTTTAAGGTAGGATAGGAGAATGTAGAGACCTAATGCTTCAGGCTTATACCATCACCTAATTGAGAGTGCCTAGAATTGATAGATGGATTTCTCACCTTGTTTACTATCATAACTATAACAGGAAAAATATATTCTTGTGTTTCCACTTCATCACTATAGCTGCTCCATATTTCTTAAAACTAATGATAAAAAGGTGGGTCAGTTAATTTTGATATGTTTAAGCAAATACCAGGAACAATTAGACGTTATTGGGTTCTGTATATGTTGATGAAACGAGGATGCTATTAACTTCAAATATATTAAGGGGGGTGCCAATGCATCGAGAAACTCAAACCAATGCCAATAGGATTGCCTCCACTGGCAATCTGGCATATGATGCTGATTAGAAACTGCAATATGCATTATCTTTAACTCATGGATTGGTCGATAATTTAAGCTGCAATCGTGATAATATCTCTCAGTTGGCCAGGCATAGTGGGTGGAGTGTTTTAGAGAAGGCAGCACATAACTAAAGAGAATACAAAGGAAAGAATCTTGGTTAAAGGCAATTTTAGATACATAGTAGGCAAAGTGTGATTTGACAGCAGGAGAACATGAACGGCTTGCTAAGTGCAATAGAAGCCAACAGAAATTCATTTAGGTTTATCCTGAATAGTTGTGCTATGGAAAATATGTGAATGCTTGACAATTTGAGCCAAAGAAGCCAGAGATTTTCACAGATTGAGCCATTTTGAAGGAGCTTTTTAGATGGAGAATAAAAAGGCTTTGGGTAATTTTACTGTGGTGCCAAATTCACCCTTCAACTAATTGATTGAATTTCAGAGATCGATCATTAACCGACAAGCTTAGGCTATTGATGGCTCTCGTACGGAGCTGAAAACTCTGATGAATGCTTACAAATAGATGAAGCTATAGTTTTCTATGTGCTTAGATCTATCAGTTGAACCCATCATTTCAATGTAACGACACTGATGAATGCGTATCGAGCTAGGAAGGAAGTTTTCCATGAAATTTCACAGTTTCTCATAGAACTTGATTTTATAGAACGAAAGGAACATATTTTAAGACGAATATACACTGAATAAATAGCCAAATTCTAAAAATTTGACTGTGGTTCTCATCCTCTGCTTACACCACTCATAATGAGATGTGTTTATGTATATAGTAATTTACAGTTTGAAGGCCATTATTATCTTAAACTGCCGAAGTGTTGCGTGCATTTTATATGCTGTAATTTGTTTAATGTGCATGCCTATCAATCCCATATTGGATTACTAGGTTTAGGCTACTGCTATTCTAATAATTAACAATTGGCTGTATGTTTTCCTTGCATCTAGGATACAATGCTGAGAAGTTGCCACTTGGTAAGCTGAGCAAATCGACAATTTTAAAGGTGAGTATTAGATCGAAACATTGATGATTTTTTTAATAATAAATTGAGAGCGCCCTTTTGCTTTGTGTTCGTTTGATGGACATCAAACTAATTTCTATGCCTATCATATGTTTTTCGATTCAAATATATTAACTTTAAATATTTATTCGAAAATACTAAAAATTTTAATTTCTTAAATATTTCCTGCACATATGAAATTAGGATAATGGAGGAAAGGTGCCATAGGAGGGAATTTCCTCCTATGGCGTCGAAAAAATACGCACCCCCACGATTTTTTTAGACGATTGGCACCCATCATCATCATCTTTATCACCTAAGGCGTGGATACACCAAATTCCATGTTATTCCATCACTTTCTCACCGTTGATTTATTGGTGCAAAATTAACGGTTTAGAGACAATAGAACTTTTTACATCGCTAATTCAATGGTAAAAAAGTGGTGGAATCACATGAATCCACATCTTACATGATAAAGGTGATGATGATAGGTGCCGATTGTCGAGAAAAATCGTGGAAGATATAGATTTTTGACGCCACTTAACGAAAAAGCCTCTTAGGGCATCTTTTCTTCATTATCCACGAAATGATTTTTGACGCCACCTAGCGAAAAAGCCTCCTAGGGTCTCTTTTCTTTATAATTCTCATATGAAAGAGCCTTCATAAATGCGTGTTT
Organism: Agapanthus africanus; assembly: GCA_030015575.1. Lineage (NCBI taxonomy): Eukaryota > Viridiplantae > Streptophyta > Magnoliopsida > Asparagales > Amaryllidaceae > Agapanthus > Agapanthus africanus. The sequence continues at coordinate 261,743,764 of CM057339.1, read as the reverse complement.
GTTGTGTGATTGTGTGACTTAGAGAATAGTATAATTCTGTTAAGTGTTATGATTGCTTGATTGCATCGTGCGCCACAACTCATCAACATAAGCTTTTGGGAAAGTGACTAACTCATACCAGACATACGAGCAATAGATTTCAAGAGGTCTTGGATGTAAATCTTGTTATTGACATATCAAAATACAATCATACTCCTTCAAATTTTCTATCCAGTGAATCATCTTTCCGCTGATGACTTTTGATGCAACCTCAAGGTTAAATGAGGGGTATTGCGTAAGTGTTATGATTGATTTGATAATTTGATATACATTGTTAGCCCAGAACCATCACCTTAAGCTTCCGAGTAAATTGGTTACCTGACAAATCCCAGCAGCGATACTTGTATCTTTTTTCCAGACGCTTTCTAGTTAAGGATATTCTGGAGGCTTGCTCTCAATTTGCATAAGCTTAAATTCCATGGCTCAAAAAGATGGGTCGCATATGTCCTATCTACCAGCTAGTCATTTAAGGTTTTATAAAAGAAGCTTCTCTTGCATTAAGTTACCTTGGCTATGAATTGTGACCAATGGAGTGTTGATGTTACTCGACAATAAACAACAACCGAGCCTTTTATCCCAAGCATATGGGATAGGCTACATGAACCACATGAGAATCATGCCGGGTCCAGCACATCAATCCTCCGCCTCCACTCACTCCTATCGAACAATATACTTTCATTGAGGCCTTTGGCAACCATATCTTTTCGTATCACCTCCATCCATGTTTTCTTCGGTCTCCCTTTCGCCCTTTTGACATTGCCTATATCGATAGTATCCATTCGTCGAACCGGTGCTTCTATAGGTCTGCGTCGCACATGACCAAACCATCTTAACCGGTTTTCCCGCATCTTTTCCTCCACAGGTGCTACACCAACTTTTGCACGAATATTCTCATTTCGCACCTTATCTTTTCTAGTGTTACCACACATCCAACAAAGCATTCGCATCTCCGCTACGTGCATTTTCTGTGTATGATGCTTCTTAGGAGCCCAACATTCTGTACCATATAATAAGGCAGGCCGAATAGCGCTCCGATAAAACTTCTCTTTCAACCTTAATGGAAAGTTGCAATCGCACAAAATCCCTGTTGCACTCTGTAATTACAACCAACCAGCTTGGATCATTTGATTAACATCGCTATCGATCTCCCTATCCCTTTGGATGATGGAACATAGATATCTAAACTGCTCGTTCGGTGATCTCGTTCTTCCAGTGTTATACCAATGTGGTCCCGACTTCTCTGTTTGCTAAATTTGCAATGCATATATGTTGTCTTGGATCTGCTCAATTTGAACCCCCGAGATTCCAACGTTTGCCTCCATAACTTCAATTTGGCATTAATCCCTACATTCGTCTCATTTACTAGAACAATATCATTAGCGTATAGCATACACCAAGATATCTTATCTTGGATAGTTTTAGTAAGCTCATCCATCACAATGGTAAACATGATTGGACTTAATGCAGATCCTTGATGTAGGCCAACTGTAATCGGAAAATCACTCGTTAGGCTGCCGCAAGTTCTGACATTTACCACTACTCCATCGTACATATTCTTGATTATATCAATGTACTTGACGGGAACTTCCTTCTTCATCATTGTTCCTCATAATACCTCTCTAGGTATCTTGTCGTACGCTTTCCCTAAATCAATAAATATCATATGCAAATCTCTTCTTCTCTCTTGAAAACGCTCGATAAGTTGACATAGCAAATGAACAGCCTCCGTCGTCGATCGTCCAGGCATGAACCCAAACTGGTTTTCTGTTATCTTAACATCTTTTCTTAGCCTGTGTTTAATCGCTTTCTCCCAAAACTTCATGGCGTGACACATAAGTTTTATTCCACGATACTCTGAGTAATTTTGAATGTCATCCTTGTTCTTGTAGATACGTACAAGGGTACTTTTTCTTTACTCATTTGGTATCTTTTTGGTCTGCCAAATCTTATTAAACAGATCTGTCAGCCATTTAATGTCTATTTTTCCTAAGCATCTCCAAATTTCTATAAGAATCCCATCTAGACCGACCGCTTTTCTTGATTTCATTCTCTTTAAAACCTCTTTAACCTCTGGTATACTTATTTTACGCATGAAATCACAGTTTATATCTTGAGATTGAATGACAAGTTCATTCAAATTCTTAGTAAAGGTCTCATTGAACAATTTGTCAAAATAATCTCTTCATCTTTTCTTGATATTCTCATCTTGAACTAAAACCTTCTGATCTTCATTTTTGACACACTTCACAGCACATAAGTCTCTGGTCTTTTTTCCCGTATCTGAGCAATCCATTATATATCATTTTCAGCCGTTTAGTGTCCAACTTCTCGTACACCTCCTTGTAGACCTTAGTTTTAGATTCCCGAACAACTTTTTAAACTTTCTTTTTAACCATTTTATACTTCTCAAATCGTTCCGCATCTCTACTTTTCTTCAAATTTTTATAAGAACCTTTCTTGATTTTAATAGCAACATTTACTTTTTCGTTCCACCATGATGTATCCTTAGATGGTGGAGCACCACCTCTCGACTCACCAAGTAGATCTCTAGCTACTCTCTTGATACAACTAGCCATCTTGTTCCATATTTTGTTTGAATTATCTTCAGACTGCTAATCCGCTTCTTGAACTATACGATCTATAAAAATCTTTTGGTTACCTTTCTTCAGTCGCCACCACTTAATTCTAGGTTCTATCTTATATCTAATTTTCCTAGATTCTTTTTTAAATCGAAAATCTAGAACTAAAAATTTATGTTGAGTGGTTACACTCTCGCCTAACACTACCTTACAGTCGATACAACAACCTTTATCTATTCTTCTTGTCAGAAAAAAGTCTATTTGACTTGCACTTGATCCGCTCCTAAAGGTGATAAGGCGAGACTCTCTTTTCCTAAATCAAGTGTTTGCTAAGATCAAATCATAAGACAAGGCAAAATCTAGAATCGAGCTATCTGCTTCATTCTTTTATTCAAAATCAAAAGCTCTATGGATAGTATCAAACCCACTACGACCAGTACTTACATGTCCATTGAGATCACCACCAATAAATAACTTCTCTCCATTAGATATTCTTTGCACCATCTCATCTAAATTCTCTCAGAATAGACGCTTACTAGCGTCATCAAGACCTATCTGTGGTGTATAAGCATTAATAATATTAAGGATCTCCCCACTTAGAATAAGCTTAACCAGTAAAATTCTATAAGTTTTGCTCCTAATCTCAACTACATCCTCAAGCAACCGTCTATCTATAATTACGCCTATCCCATTACGATTTTTTTTTATCTCTACACTTATACCAAAACCTATAACTCCAACAATCTATGACTCTACTCTTTTTACCTATCCATTTAGTTTCTTGCAAACATATAATACCAACTCTCCTAATCATTATCTCCGCTAATTCTGTTAGTCTACCCGTAAGGGAACGTATGTTTCAAGAAGCTGGACGGATTCTATGAAACCCTTACTTATTTGTCACTACACTCGGAGTCCGATATAGCGTGCCGCTTCCGGACGACGACCTAGAAGCCTGTATACTTAACACTACACTCGGGATCCGATGTAGCGTGTCACTGAGTTGGGGATGTCCCAACGATATTCTTATTATGATTCATGTCATAGAATATTATGACAAAGTTTTACGTTGGCTGTCATAAGCCTACCACAACCCTCATCCTTTCTCATCCGTACTTAGGACCGGCAACGGTGGGTTTGATGTTACTCGACAATAAGTTATAAAATTTTCTTTTGTTGAACTTTCTCAACTAAGTTTCTGTTATATAGTTGCCCATTCTTTATGAGAAAATAGCGTTTAGAAACTGGTTATTGTTCAGAACAATATAATATATAGGGTGATGGGACACTATGGTGTCCACTGCCCCAAGTTAGCCAAATTAAGCGAGAACAAGACCAAACCATTTAAGTGCAACCATGCAAATGGTCAGATTTTATATCATGTTACACCATTGATTTTGTTGTTGTGGTCTAATGCTTGGAGAGTGAAAATACATCAAAGTGTTCCAGTCCTTTGGGTTTCAGCTTTGTGATTTCTGCGTTCAGCTCTATTACGAGTTATGTCTTTTTTTAAACTAGTTAAGCTGATAAATAGAAAGAAAGCGTGCATTAATTTTTATTTTACTTGATTAGCTCCTTCCCTCTTACAACTTTCTCTTTAGAATGGGAAAATTTCCTACTTCTCTCTTTAATGAAAATGCCCACCAACAGGATAATGGGGTCAAATTAGAAACTGTCTATGTAGCCTAATTGGGGTCAACTTAGATCCTAATTCTTTGTTGCTGATCCTAGTCGTTGTAGCCTATGTAATTAGGGTTTATATATAATGGAAGAACCTAGTAGCCGCGCTTATCCTATCGGATAGAACATATCAGATTTGTGGCTCGTTGGATCCTTTTGGATTCTGTAGGTGGGTCCTGTTGGGATATAGATTACATATTGGAGAGTGTTTCCAACTTTATCTTATTTATTTTTACGACTAGCAACTTTGGTACTTTTGTCAAAATTAACTTGTTTTCTGCTTAGTGCTGCCTTGCCTTATATCTGTTTGAAGTATTGACTATATAATTGATCAATCTGCCCTTTTTCCTCCTGTCTTCTTATTTCTGACGCTTTTATGTCCACATTTTATTGCTTGCAGGGTTATGATGTCTTGAAAAGAATTTCTGATGTTATCTCACAAACTGATAGGAAAGCGCTGGAGAAATTAAGTGGGTAAGAAATTTTTCCTTAAGTTGATGATTACCGCTTCTTTACCATTCTCTTGAGAGAGGAAACAATCTTTACCTGCAATTTTTCTTTTCCTCGTAACATGCTCGACAAAGTCAACGATATATTATCAAACCCTTTCAGAGTCTCTCCCCCCTCCCCGCGTGCATGTATTAGCCCCACATATATAGTTTTAGTTATTAGTAAGTCATGGTCATGTTAGTCAGTAATTGTTAGATGTCCAGATAAAATAGGTTATGTGCTAATGGCAAGACAGTGACCATGTGCTTAAAAATAGTGTCACTCATATTTTATATATCTAATTTTTTTGGGCGGGTAAATTTTATTAACTACCTTTGAACTTTCAGGGTTATTGAGATAACACCAACAAACTTAAAAAATTCCATGACCCCCCCATGAATTAGTAACATTGAAAATGTCAGTTTCGTCTGCTCGTTTAAGACACGAGTGGATTAAATAGCCCCAAAATGAGGATTAAATAGCCCCAAAAATTAATGAATATGGTATTTCCCATTTTCTTGATGAAAGTACATTTTAAAAAAATACCCTTCAAGGGGGTTTCATGGCGTTTTTAAAGTTTGTTGGTGCTATCTCAAAAACCTTATAATTTCGATGGCGATTTATTAAATTTACCCTTTTTTGAGCATGTTAGATAATGTGATCCCGGTGAACGATTTTTTTTTCTGAATGCTATATATATGCACTGTTCGTCCTCTTTCCTCAAGCATTATCTTTACAGTTGTCTCCCTTTCAGCTCATGAAATTTATTTTTCGCAGAGAATTCTACACTGTGATTCCTCATGACTTTGGTTTTAAAAAGATGCGTATGTTCCATTTCCGACTTAATTAATTTTTTTTGGTGATTTCATTTGCTAACACACTTCATGGCTTCGTCCAAGTTGAAACTGATCTCTATATATGTATTGTTGTACAGGCGAGTTCATCATTGACACTCCTTACAAATTAAAATGCAAGCTGGAAATGGTGATTCTTTGTCCATAATCGCATTTCATTTGCCTATTTAGACTCACTCTAGCCGATGCTTACCTTTAACCTCCGTTTTTAGTGCCTCCGCCATCTCTTTTATTAATCAACTACAAGCTCACAGTTGGCTGATTGACACTTGCCTGATAGAAACCCTGTCCAAAATGATACATGAGTGGCGTTAAGCATCTACATCACCCATCAATTAGTATTTTGTTTTGAATATATGCTTTCTATGTCTTATATAACAGTAATTTGGTTTACATCTCTGCTCACCCAGATTATGCCCACATTCCTATGCTTGCCAGCCTGCACTTTCTAATCAATTGTTTTTGATGTGCTTGTCATGCATACCGTGGTTTTCAATATGCCATATTTGGCTATTATACATTTGACTTCTCTTTCTGATACTCCTTGAAGGTTGCTGCATTAGGTGAGATCGAGATTGCAACTAAGATTCTGAAAGATGACATGGAAGTGGGGGTATGCTTCTGATGTAAACTTTATTCTTCTTTCTCCAAATTTCTCTCTTAATCCATTGCCTTTTAATCGCAAGTTGCTCTTTATTTTCTCCGTTCCTCACATTTTCCTTTGGAATAAAATAATTCAATCCACACAGGAAAAATAGCTCCTGCTTTGCGTTTTTTCTATATAAAAAAAGCTTCTACTAACATGAGAATCAATTATATTTTTCTGAACTTTTAGCAATCCAACAGATTTGTATAAAACGCAGTAAGCATAAACCATGCTCATATTTACATCTGGAAGTAAATTAATAAGTTGCTTGTGTTATACAGAACTTCAGCAATTAATCTGGCATATGTATTATGTATTTTCTTCACCTTTTCAATTTCCTCGCTTTGTGTCTTTTGTGCCTTTCATTCCAAAGGAAATTGTATCTTAAATAATTTAAAAGAATTGTGTTTCATGCTTAGTCTTTGATGCATGCTTCTATACAAAATTTAGCATAAAGATGCATATAGTCTCTATGGTTGATGTATATTAAAGTGTGCTTAACCCTCTATATCATGTTCCGGTTACATCATACACTATTTTTTTCATAGCTTCTTTTTACTCTTTCTTTGTAGGATGACCCTCTGTATTCTCATTATCGACATCTCCAGTGTGAACTAACACCAGTCGAAATTGATTCTCAAGAATTTTCTATGGTAATTGGTAACATCTCTTATGCATCACTTCATCAGATTTGATTGGTCCATACTTTCTTGATTGATAATTAAAATAGTATTTATGATAGGACGGTTGATATTTAATAATTTCGTGTTTAAAGCTGTAAACTCTAGATTGTAGAGGGTGTTGATTTCTTCAGAAAAAAATTGCATGTCACTATATATATAGCAGTTGGTGCTTGTCCCTACATAGTTGTCTCTAATTGGAACATCCTCTACACATTTATGAAATGGCATGCAATTGCTTTATCAAATATACTTGATAATATTGAATTAACAGCAGTCAATTGCTTTATTAATTATACATCGATAACATTGATACCCCTTTCCTCATTATTGAGTCCCTAAGGCCATGTTTGGATACCCATATTCCAATGGGAAAAAAGTCTAGATTCCTTTTTTCCATTGGATCGGGTCAATCCAAGAAACTGGTTGTTTGGGTAACTTTTTTATGAAGAATTTCAATAGAAAAAGACCCAAAAATATCCCTAATCCATTGGATTCTAAAAATCGGCAAAGACCCAATTTTTCTAATCCAAAACTCTCTTGAAATAACACATCATTACTTCAATCACCCCCCCCCACCACTTTAATGTTATCCTTACCCTAATCATCCAAACATGCATTATATTACCAAAATCTATTGGAATTTTACTTTTGGGATGCATATACATTCCAAAATATTTTAATCCTAAAATCAATTCTATGGACTTTAACCCTAACTATCCAAACATGGCCTAAGCATTATTTCAACCACAAAAATGGAAGGCTGGAAGACCTGTACTTTGAAGATGTTCTTAACCTTGTAATACTGTTTATCACAAAATTTCAGGGTCGATATTTGGTTATTATGTATTTAAATTCCCATTGTATTTTATCAGATTTACTTTGATAAATGCATACAGCCACTGTTCATATGTGCCATAAATATTGTTATGGAAATATATTTAGTTATTAGTTTGATTAGTTATTATATGTTTGTTAGGATAGATGATCTATAACTCTCTATATAGTTGTATGGACCATTACTTTTCTTTAAGCTAATAAAATATTTTCATCTTGATTTCTTCATGGTATCAGAGCGGCTTTGAAGAAAATAAAATAAAAATAAAATAAAAAAGGAACGCTCCAATCCCCCTCGCTCCCATTGATCCCCTTCGCCTATCGTTCCCACCGATAGCGCCTCCCTCCTAGCATCTGCATAGACACCGTCGATCCCACCGACGACCTTCGATCCTACCGACGCCTCCTTCGTTCACACAGCAACCCTCCAGCCGCCGACCTCACTAGCAGCTTCAACCCCCTCCAGCGCTTCGATCTCCAGCATGCCGCCTCCGCCTCTTCGTCATCCATCGCTACACTTCGCCAGAACCTTAGATCCCCTTTCAAACACCTCATTGGCCTCCCTCCAGCTCCTTCAGCACCTTGCCAGCACCTTCGATCCTCCTTCCAACACCTCTCCGACCATCTAATGATCAAGTCGATTACTTCCAGCGCCTCCAGCACCTACGATGCCTTTATTCGACCATGTTTTCCTTCAGATCTGGGAGATTTGAGTTCAAATCTATGTGATGGGGTTGATTTGAAGCTCGATTGTAGCAAATTCTTGATATTTCTTTGTTTGTGGAGAGATGAGCTACTTGGTTCGTTTTTTCTTTTGAAAAGCTTGTGCTCTCGGAGATCGGGTTCAATTGATTGGTGTTTTTTTGGCTTGACTGATATTGATTTGAGAGTGGATTGGATCGTGAAAGATCGATCATAGAGATCTTGAAGTAGCTCACTATTCTTAGTGTTTTGAGGCCTCGAATTGGCTGTTCTTAAGGATCTGAGGCTCACATCATGGATTTTCTTAGAGATTTGTTGTTCGATTTGTTTTTTTGGAAGTTGGTGCATTCTTGACATCGACTATTCTTTGCTGGTTTGGAGAGGATTGTGAACTGCCGCGTCCGTCTGGAATTTGTTGATTTTGTTGATTGTGTATCTTGTTTTCGCTCTCGCGATTTACCTCTGTGCCATTCATCATGGATTCTGATTCGGTCTCAATTACTGCTCATGATTGTTCTCCTATTACTGCTTGTGCTCATGGTTCCCGTACTCGTGGTCGTGACTATACTGGCCTTTATTATTTTTATTGCGGCGACACTTTTCATCCGTGTAAACTGGTGTTGGGAGCAATGTTGTAAAACACGTATTCGTTTTCTATTCGTTCGGCTAGCGGGTAGCGTATAATCGGATTATATGGTGATTAATCGTTTTGCGAGGATTATACGGCCATAAACAAACACAAAAATATTTATAAGAAAAATTTCGCCTTATTTGCGACCATTAAATATTAAATATGTATGTGGCCTAATGGTAAGATACCCGAATAAAATTAAATGATGACTATTGTGAGTTCGAGTCCCACCGGACATATAATATATTTTGTACGATATATATTATATAATTTGCGTACAAACAATTTATGAGGGCATATGCAACATTTCACACATTCTACAATTATAAATTACTATATAAACACACCACAACAAACCATGCAAAGAATATCAAATCAAAATATTGATAGCATGATACTCTAAACCATAACACTACATAATGTGACATAAAGATAAGTCTCGTAAAGAAGCAATACCATATGGTCTACAAATAGCTTTAAAAGCAACAAAATATCATAAATTGCCACAAAATATCATAAAGAGATATTGTACTAATCGTACTCATTATTTTCATAATGCTTTTCTGTATCATCCATCTCCTTTTCATAAATTGACATTCATCATGCCGTTATTAACAGAGATTGAAAAATAAAGCTGGTTTTTTTGTTCTCCATAACCAATAATTTCTTGCTTGCAACAGTCGATATAAACAAAAATTTTCTTGAAAAATTATCAATAAATGGCATGCCGCGGACAAGGAAAAAAATAAAAAATTTGGAGGAAACCCCAAAAATTACCTCTGGAGGCTATGATCGAGGATAGAGTTGAAGCAAGAGGCTGTGATCAAGGTTGATGGCTGGAGGTTGGAGACGTCGAGGCCGGAGGATGGAGGTCGAAGACTGGAGTATCGAGGTCGAAGGCTCATCGAGGCTGGAGGATCGAGGTCGAAAGCTCATCGACGTCAAAGTGGAGGATCGAGGATGGAAGTTGAGGCTGGATCGAGGAAGAAATCTGGATGAAAAAAATGAAAGGTCTGGGTTGCTTCAGTAAATGAATAGAAGCGGGTATGATTTTTTTCCAAAGCGGGTTTATATTTTTTCACAACCGTTTAGATATTAAATGCCGATTAACCGTTTTAATCTCTTTATACGATGTTTAATCGTTTTTGACCGGCTAATGGAGCGATTAATGCAATTTCTATGCGGTTAAGCACTGTTTACGATTATATGGCCGACTAATCGGCCGGGCAGACCGTTTTTTTCAACACTGGTTGGGAGAAGTATGACTACCCTGATGATACACCTACAGCTTGACAGACATTCACACCAGTTGCTACTGCCTGATCTTTCTCTTCTGCTGGCAATTTACCTTTATCCAGTGCTGAGTGGGGCTAGTTGCATTGTCTCTCTCCTCTGTAGCTCCTGCGAACCTTTCTACTCCATAAGGTTTATCGTTCCTTTCTCATTCTAATTCACGGGTCGCTGATTCCGGCTCCTCACATCACATGTCTTGTGATGGACCGTCTGATTTTTCTTCTAGTTCTCACAAGTTGATTTCCATGGTTGATGGCAATATCATACATGTTTCTGGTTCTGCCGATTTATCACTTCATCTTTACACCTAAAACATGCTTTAATTGTGCCATCTGTAAAACAAAACGTGCTTTCTATTTGTCAGCTTATAAATGATTTTAACTGCTCCGCAATATTTTATCCATATCATTTTATGATACAAGATCTTCTGACGAAGCAGTGGATTGGTGGAGGCCATGAATAGAATGGACTGTATTACGTTGATTACCTTTCCAATACGTCTGCAGCCGTTTCTACTATCCGGTAGCATTGGAAACTTGGTTACCCTCCTCTTTCTTCTTTATGTAATATGCTGCTTTCTCTTAATTTATCAGAATTCAGTTGTGAATCCTATATTCTTGGTAAGCATCATTGCTCCTCTTTTCTTTCGGTTAATAAAAGATATGATTTGCGTTAGTTCACTCCGATATCTTGGATCCTTTTAAAATTACTATTGTGTTTGGTTATAGATATTTTATAACTTTTATCGATGATCATTCACGTATGACTTGGTTGTATCTTTTGCGTAATAAGTCTGAATTTTTGTCTACCTTTAAAGTATTCATAGCTGAAATTACTAATCAATTTGGTGTTCCGGTAAAGGTCCGTCGTTCAGATAACGCTAAGGACTATGTCAGCAAGAAATTTACTGCATTTTGTCAGACCAAAGGTATATTGTATCAAACTTCTTGTTCTTATACTCAGCAAAATAGGATTGCTGAACGAAAGAATCGACCTTTGCTTGAGACAACTCGTTTTCTTATTTGCATATGCATGTCCCTAAATGATTGTGGAATTTTGCGGTCTTAGCTGCTTGTTTTTATATCAATCACATGCCTTCTCCGGTCTTAGGCAACCAGTTCTCTTTCTCTATTTATTTTCAAAGGGCAATCCTTTTCCTGTTTCTTCTAGAGTGTTTGGTTGTCTATACTATCCCTATGTTCTTGGTTCTCATATTGACAAATTTAATCCTTGAGCTACCTGTATGGTGTTTGTAGGTTACTCTCGATCCCAAAAAGGGTATGTACATTTTGACCCTGCGACATCCAAAGTTTGTACTTCATGTGATGTGCCCTTCTTAGAAAATCAAGCTTATTTTCCACCATCTGTTAATGACCTCACTTCTATTATTCATGTTCCACACTTGCCTTCCTCAGAACTTGATTCATTTATTCAACCTGTGCTCCCTGGTGATCAGCCGGTAATCTCTTATCCACAGGTGTACCATCGTCGTAAGAAAGTTATCCCGCCACCTCCCATCAATGATTCTTCTAACGATTCTTATGTAGGTACTCCAGTACATTTCATTGTTACTAATTCTCCACCACCGTTGTTTTCCGAAGAAGCACTATCTCTTTCTATTGCCTTACGCAAGGGTAAGCGTTCTTTTCCTACTGCTCATCCCAGTTCTAATTTGGTTTCCTATTATAAACCGACCTCATCTGCTCGTCAGTTTGTTTCTTTCTTGTACGCCATCACTCTTCTTTCTTCTGTTCATGAAGCACTTCAGCACTCAGGTTGGCATTCAGCTATATTAGATGAGATTGTCGCACCGCGCTCTAATCAGACTTGGAAATTGTTATCGCCGTTTTCAGATAAGAAGGGTGTTGGCTGTAGATGGGTTTTTTTCTGTCGAGCAAAATTCAGATGGGATGACTGACCGTCTCAAAGCCCGATTGGTGGCCAAAGGATTTACTCAGCAATATGGTTTGGATTATGTGGAGACTTTTTCGCCAGTTGCCAAATTAATATAGGTTCATGTTCTTATATTCTTGGTTGTCTCTAAGGCATGACATCTTCATGATTGATATGAAGATTGCCTTTCTTAATGGTGATCTCTCGGAGACTATTTATATGCAACAGGCTCCTGGTTTTGAGCGATCGGAGGAGTATAGTTTGTATTCTACACAAATTGTTATATAGACTGAAGCAGTCACCATGTGCCTGGTTTGAAAACTTTAGCATGATTTTACGACAGATTGGTTTCAAACGCAGTCGTGCCGACACGTCTTTTTTTTATATACATAATCGTCCTCAGGACAGGATAATTGTGTTGGTGTATATTGATATTATCACCATCGGAGATGATTCTACCAATATCTCCAAGGTGAAAAAACATTTGGCTTCACACTTCCATATCAAGGACCTTGGGCCATTTAGATATTTCCTTGGAATTGAAGTATCATGGAATTCTGGTAGATTACAACTCTCTCAGCGTAAGTATGTACTTGATTTTCTATCCGAGACAGGATTTCTGGGATGTAAGCCTACAAGCTCCCTTATGGATTTCTCAGTCAAGTTATCTCGATTAAGCTCTTTCTTGGATCCTTCACTACCTGACCCAGGACGATATTGACGTCTAGTTGGGAACCTTATTTACCTCACTGTCACTCGTCCGGATATTGCCTTTGCTGTTAGCATAGTTAGTCAATGCATGCAAAATCTTATGACCTTTCACCTTAATCCAGTTGAACATATTCTCAGATACATCAAAGGTTCTTTAGGACAGGGTTTTCTTTACAAACCATCTATGTTGTCGTTCCCAGCCTTTGTGGATGCTGATTTTGCTGGATCTGTTGATGATCGCCGTTCCACGAGTGGTTATCGTGTCTTCTTGGGAAGAACCTTGGTTACATGGAAAAACAAAAAGCAAAATGTAGTTGCTTGTTCTTTTGCAGAGGCTGGGTATAGATTTATGACGCATACAGTTGCTGAGTTGGTATGGTTTACCTCCCCTTTGACAGATTTTGGAATTCCTTCTTTTCCGACTACATTTTTCTGTGATAACAAGGCCGCAATTCAAATTACTGAGAATCCAGTTTTTCATTAACGGACCAAACATATCAAGATAGATTGTCACTTCATTCGTGACAATGTGACATATAAGGTGGTTGCACTCCAGATTGTTTGCTCTACAACTCAACTAGCAGGTATTCTTACCAAAACTCTTTCTTGACCAGATTACGCTCATGTTCTGTCCAAGTTTGGCATGATTGAAACCTATGCCCAAGCTTGCGGGGAGTGTTATGAATATTGTTATGGAAATATATTTAGTTATCAGTTTGATTGATTATTATATGTTTGTTAGGAGAGATGGTCTATAACTCTCTATATATAGTTGTATGGATCATTACTTTTCTCTTGAGCTGATAAAATATTTTCATCTTGATTTCTTCAATATGTACCAATAATTACAATTGAAGTCCTTATTTATTAAAGCAACCTTGCTCTTCACCCTTTGAGTCCTAATCGTTTTTTTTGGGGGTGCACTTAAACTGATTTGTTCTCAATTAAATGAAGCAGTTAATTTCAAGTTTCAACTTCTTCTTACTTCCATGCTGCTTCAACATTAGAATGGATGTTACTGTGACATCTTTAAATGTGGATTATAATATGAGAAAAAAGAAATTGATGACAAAGCAATTTATTGTAATGAGTTGATTATATGCTGAAAGCAATTCAATCAATGTGATGTTTGCATGCACGGTTGAAATTTTGACTAGATATAATCAAGATAGAAATCATATATCATCATCATACCTTTTCCTGACAATGAGGTCGTATATGAAGCAAGGCTTAATGAAATATTTGATGAAGTTTTACGATTGGCTGCTAACATGGCGTCAATTATCTTAATCAGTTAAGATTCAAGCGCAAAAGAATTATGGACAAGAGAGAGCTTTCCATTATCCTAATTTGGACAGGTGGCATGACTGGCATCCTTTATATTCTGAGATCCGAAAGGAAGTCTAAGAGAAAAGATGATAGATATGTTCCACCCACATTTCAGTAATTATACACACATGTTAAAATTTATATCAATGTCATTGATTTTACTGAAAAATAGCAAAACTAGCTTATATTTTATGGGCCGTTTTGACCTATTTAAATATAATCTTGTTGAGCATAGGTCATGGATCACTGTATCCTATAATTAATAATATACAGATACGTTTAGGTTTCATAAACTGTTTATAGTCCATATGTGTTAACCATACAACTAGAATTAGAAATATTACATGGAAAAAGTTGGACTCTTCTAAGCAGGTTATGGATTCTTACTCCATTTCCTTGGATCTCTTTATTCTGAAAAAAAAAATCCAGAGAATCCCATGTGTATCCATTGTTATTCATGTCTTGTGATAATACCGACTCCATTATCTCTGTCGGGGCAAGATGATAGAAAATGTTAGATTTTTAGCGCTGTTACTGTGTGGATATGCTGGTTCTCATGAACTTTCTATTCAATGCATAAATTCTATGTAAATCATTTTTAATTGCATTCAGCTTCTCACTACAAGTATAGACTATATATTGCGTTTTTGTGTTGTTTCCAGATTGAGAAGTATCTTCGAAACACTCATGCCGAAACACATTCAAGTTATACCGTTGATATTCAACAAATATTCAAGGCCTCCAGGGAGGGTGAAACTGAACACTTCAGCAAGGTGAAAAAATTGGTATTAGATCTATATATATTTTCGAGGTTAATGGATATCAAGTGCCATATATAGAAGGAAATTTTCTTTCTGTGTCTGTCAAAGGCAAGCACTCCAAATTTTAATTGGATGATTGATAGCGTTCATCTTGACTGCCTAAATGTAGACCCACCAAAACTTGCGTGCTTTAAATACTTATTGCCCTTTCAAAATTATTGTTTATCAATAGAAGAATTTCCAACTAAGTATCAATGAGCAAACAACATGGACATCTCATGAAATCTGGTCTGTGTATGTTTTACGCTTAAAAGCTCAAGTTGGATGGCATCAATCATCTTTAAAAAATGGCGTAGAGTCGACCTTTGACCATTATAAAAGAAAATTCTTCCTATAGCATGTGATACCCATTTTCCAATACTTCTTCTCATATAGTTCATCTCTCTGGGATTGTGCCCATCTGCCTTTAGCACGACTTGCTCTCGTTTATCATAAGGATTGTCGATCAAATATTTTCTTAGAGATTTTCTTTGTGGTGTCGTACTATGTGCTTTTATGCAGTTCTCCAATGTGAAAAATAGGATGCTTCTATGGCATGGTTCTCGACTCTCAAACTGGACTGGAATACTTTCACAAGGTTACCCTTGTACTCATTTTCTTTTATGATCAGCTCTACTTCTTAATCTACAGATTTTCTTTAAATAAATTCATTCAATATTTTTTCCATTCTGTGATTGGACATGTCCTAGTCAAATGGGCTTTTCAAAGTCAAATAATCTACACAATTTCCCAGAGGGCAACTAAAATTGAAAGAAAAATGGAAATTTTGCAACTCCATGATTAAAAATACTTTTAAAAACTCTAGTTTCATGTCAACGTGACTAATTTTATACACGTGCATGACGTGTGTCAAAAATCTTGTCCTGAATTATAGTTGTGGTGCATACACTGGCGAATCTACATAGAGCCCAGGTGAGGCGGACACCTCACCTAGATTTTGTCTGCCTCGCCTGGATTTGTGTATGTGTGTGTGTGTATAAACTAATATATAGTAATTAAGTACTTCATTAACAAAATGAACTTCAGTCTTAACTTGGAATTTTTATGGTGGAGGGTAGAGTTCGAACTTTGGTCTCATCATTTTCATATTATTATTTTTCTTTATGCATGGGGATTAACAAATCTAATGTATTCTAAAATTATGCATATCATTAGTGATTTCAAATTTTAATGTACGTTAGAGGATCTTCTTTTAATTTCGAAGCTTATTTATAATATTTTAACACCATTTAATTTTCGCCCTCCTTGACCAAATTTTTTGGATCCGCCACTGGGTGCATAAACAACAGGATTGCGCATTGCTCCTCCAGAAGCACCATCTACAGGCTACATGTTCGGAAAGGGAGTTTATTTTGCGGATATGTTCTCAAAGAGTGCAAATTATTGCTTCGCTACAAAAGAGTGCACAACTGGTGTTCTGCTTTTGTGCGAGGTTGTTGCTTCCCTATGATAATTGTTGTTTCGTTATAGACAGTTTCTTCCATACATCTTCTGCCACAAATTTTCTTATCGATCGATGACTGTTTTTCAGGTTGCTCTAGGTGATATGGCTGAATTATTAGCTGCAAATTACAAGGCTAACCTCTTGCCTGAGGGAAAACTAAGGTTCATTTTTGTATAATCTATTTGTTGGTTGCATTGAAAATCTTACTATTATAATACTAATTTTGGGTATTGAGAATTTGAGGATTCAAATCCACCTCGCTTAATGTGAGAGAAATAGAACCAGAGAGGTACTGACATGTGCCGCTGTCTTTGGAAAGTAATAATTATTCACCTCTTTCTTATATATTCACTCCTTTATATTCCTTCCATGATATCAGGGAATATGAAAACCCAACTAAAGAAATTGTTTAATCACACCTTTTTTAAGAACATTTTGGAATTGCACCTTAAATTACATATAATCACATACACACTCTAGTATACTTGTGGATAACAGTTTTCAATAATATTTTGTATATCATGTCATACAAGGATACATAGTTTTACAAAAGAAATATAAAACTTTAACAAATGTATACAAAATAAACTTCCCGAAACATAATTAATATATTGTTTCACATCCAAACCCTCCAACGAGAAAGCTTACAATTAATCCATTTTGTTTTTGGAATTGGTTAAGCCTCACCCAACCACACACCACACAGCACACACAAGCATCCAACACACATGCGCACCCAGGGGACCCACAAATTTGCCCCAAAGCGTTAATTTGTGTCCATTTCTCCTCGTGTTCGAAACCCGCACTCTCCCCAGGAGGGGAAGTGCCATATCAATTGAGCTATTGCTCATTGGTCAATCGGTCCATTTATTTAGTCTCAAGTATGTCCTCTAAGGTCTTGTGGCACTTGAAAAATAGTGACATGTTAATTTTGATTGCAACCTTCCATTAACTTCTTCCCTACCCACATAGCACATGCATAATGATATGTATCTAGACTCATGGTTTGCTAGGTTTATTTTCCTCTTCAGCATCCAGTATACATCATTTTCTGAACATCAAGGAAAAGAATATAAACCATAAATCCCTTACAGTTGCATAATATAGAGCAGAAATGGCTATTTGAAAAAATGGGCAAAAAAATAAAATAAAAGAAAGAATCAACCAAAAGGAAGGTTCTGCATGAGAAATCAAGCATATAAAGTTAAATTTCGCATGGTCGTCACTGGCATTCTGCCTAATTATTCCATCAGATCCAGTGTGCTGACTAGTTCCAGAGTTCTTTGGATGAGTTTAATATACGCGAGACCGTACATCGACTTGGAGGCTAGGCAAAAGAGCTAGCTGTGCACCTTTGAGCTGACGGCTGCCATACTTTCCCTGATACGCACCTAGAGTTATTAAAGCCATAGGTCTTGCTTGTACATCTTATGTTGCCCAGGAAACCAACCATTCCGCTAGTAGGTCCATTCACATCAATCTCATCCAGATAGAGGTAAAGGAAGTCATTTGTGATAAATCTTTTTGGACAGCAATTCGGAGATATACCAGAAAAGAGAGTCATCGCATATCAATCAAACCTTCTTTTCCCTTCCACTACGTACAATTGAGGACATTACAAATTCAGTCTTTGGTTGAGCTATTAATCTGTTTATCTATAGCTAATAACCTAATGTCAGGAGCTTCTGTATTTGAAGCCGAAAGCGTTCTGTCCGAGCCGGCTGGAGTAAGCACAATAGAACATTAAATAAACCATTGTTCGAAGGAGTTTGATCCAGTGGCCGGGAAGGGGACTAGAAGTATAAAATATAACCATTGAGTATTCCTTCTAGACTTCTAGTATGTTTTTTAGGCTTTTTTTTAACACATTTCCGTTCTGCCATAGTATATCTCTTATATTGGTTTCAGGCTTCAATCAAACTCACGAGAGCTAAAGACATGAGATGAGATGGTCATACAACTTAGCAAATTAATAATTACAGATTTCAATTTACCAGCATTAATGCACCAGATTTCAATTTTGATGGATTTTTTAGACTGCAATGATGACGAATAGTTGCATTTTTTACAACTTTGACCCCCCCCCCCCCCCCTCCTATCATCACTTTGCAGCACAAAAGGAGTCGGTGCCACAGCACCCGACATGTCGGAAGCTCAGGCTCTCGAAGATGGCGTAGTTGTGCCGCTTGGAAAACCTAAACAACAAACTGAAGATAAGGTGATGCTTTTCACAATTTTCAGTATTTGTCACTAATCTGCTGCCAATTACTTTATAGTATGTAATTATTCTGAATAACTTTTCATTCTAGTTTACTCTTTTTTTCCGTTAAAATCACTTGCAAGCATGCCTCATGGTTTTTATTACTGAAATATCGCAATAAGCTAAATAATTCCAACCATATTCTTTTGAATTATTTAGGCTGTTGGGGTTATTTCAAAAATTAATCATGTGCTCTGCATGTGATTATTTTCTAAATTAATGAATACTAATTTTGTGAATAAAATGGAGAAGGTTTTTTTTTATATAAGAAAATTAAATGGAGACGCTATTGGGGTGACAGTCAGTAACTCAAGTCTAGTATCTGGGTTGTTTGATTTAGAACAATAGGAAATGCAAAATTTGTCGCATGCAACATTGTTGAAAGTTTACCTAAAATCATTATTTGTGTGTTCCACTTTTGTTGTTGGATTTCCAAATTAAAACCACTTCTTGTGTTTGGTTGAACAAAAATAAGTGAAAATGCAATTCTTGTTGCAGAAAACTTATGTGGCTTATCATGAGCTTATGTGACCCACTTAATAATCGTCCTGTGCACATTTTCTTTAGTTTCAACATTTATTGCAACCAGAATGACAAATGTTGCAAGAATTTGTTGCATATTGCTACCCCAATTCCAAATCCAACTCAGTTCAAGTTGTTGCTGGACAAACATGCAAAAATGGAATCTTTTTGCAACAAATTTTAAATGGTAGTTTGAAAGTAGCTCTGTTTCCTAGCAACCAAACCCGTGGAAAGGCGAAAGTTTAGTATATAGTATGTGAAATTTAATTATTCTTGAAACATTAAAACCTTGATGGGAACTGAGAAATGTAAATAGGAACTAAGATTACTTCAACAATCTTTTGCAGGGTAGCTTGCTGTACAACGAATACATTGTTTACAACGTCCAACAGATACGGATGCGATATGTTGTCCAAGTAAACTTCAAGTGGAATTTGAGTTAACTACAAAATGGTTTTGTTCCTGTAAAATTCCAGCTTCTAAGTCCATAATTGATTTCGTAAGAGGAGGAAAAGTGCATCCAGGTGAAAGGACTTCTGCTTCAGCTCAATTTGTGAGAACTGATTCTGGGGCATTTTGCCATTGTCTTGTGTTCTCAGCCAAGCCATATGCTCTTTCATGTTGGTTTTGTCCCGGGGTTATGTATTGGCACGTGATATGCATGCTTGTAAAGGAAGGCATCCATTATTGCAAGCTTAAGTTGAGAACATTTCATTTTCAATATCTTATCGAATATTTCCAGAAAATATTAACTAGTTTCAAGGACATCTATATAGAAATAAGTGATTGATCGTAAGAGAATTTTAAAAGTTAAAATCTGAGCGGAGGTAAAAGGGAAGAAGGGGTTAGATGAAAATTAATTCGAACACATGACATTGTCTTAGGCCATGATTATTTCGCTCCATTGGAATTTCGCCAATAATAGCAACCGTTTTCTGATCAAAACCAATTGTAGTTTCGATATATCTCTATCGGTTTATCAAGATATATCATTCAACTTTAGGACACAATTTCTCTTATTTTTGTACCGTGAAGTAAAAATAAATTGGTGAAGTAAAAATAAATTGGATTGCGATATTTATTCCTCTCATTTCAAATAAATTTATGATGACGAATTGAAACCCCGCTGATGACATCTCACAAACAAACATGGAACAATATTAATATTATAAGGACAACGATATATTAATATTATAAGAAAAATTTTGTTTTATAGTAAACCAAATTTAAATAATAATTATAAAAAAATTCATTTTCAAAAATAATTACAAAAAAGAGACCATTTTTTTGTATCGTAGGCGTCATATCAGCGCTAGTGCTGGCGTGAAATAAAAAAAATGTATGGGCGCAGTTTGAAACTGCGTTTCAAACATTTGTTATGAGCGCAGTTTCTGCGCCCTCTACATTTGTATGGGACGCGGTTTCAAACTGCGTCTCATACAAATGTAAAGGGCGTAGTTTCAAGCTGCGCCACATACAAATGTTATGGACGCATTTTTAAACTGCGTCCCATACAATTAATAAAAGCAAAATAATATGAATCATTGTCATTATAAGGACTTTATTTTTTTTTGGCGCAGTTGCAAACTGCGTCCCAAAAAGAAACATACTCATTTACGGATGTGTTTTTCTATGGCGCGGTTTGAAGGTGCGTCCCAAAAGGAAACACAATCATTCACGGGTATGATTTTTTCTAGGACGCAGGTGCGAACTGCGTCCAAAAAAAGAAACATACTCATCCACGGGTCTGTGTTTTTCCTTTGACGCAGTTTGAAGGTGCATCCCAAAAGGAAACACTATCATTCACGGGTATGTGTTTTCCTGAGACGCAGTTGCAAACCGCGTACCTAAAAAACACTTACCCGTGAATGGTTGTGTTCGTTATATTAAGAGTTCAATCTCTTCCTCTCTATCTCGAATCTCACTATCTGTGCCGAGCTCTCTCACACTCTCTCAGATTTCATCGCTATCACATTCTCTGTCTGTCTTCCTTTCAGTTCTTAGCCTCGCTCTCTCTGAATGTCAGGATCTTCATCTGCAGGATTGCCATCAATCAATGAAATTAATAGGTGCATCCCTTACACCGTGGTGAAATCTTTATATACGATGATAGACTACTCTGGTTACAAAGGCATTCTCTATCGATTACGAGGGGGTATGAACTGGCCGATGAAGATCGATCGTGAAACCCTGCAGCTCTTGCGTTTAGCCGTATTGGATGCACTCCCGTCTCCCCCTGAAGAAGTAACTCATGATCATCATGTGGAAGCAAATCGTCGTCTCCACTTCTTTTATTCTATAGGTCTTCTTTCAGGTCGCAATATCGAGTACTCCGCAAGCTCTCTTTACTGCATTTTTATGCACCGTCGGACTTTGAACCACCTCGAACTCACTCGAAATTCCGTGCTAGGTGATGAGGCCATTGATGCAAATTATAGAGTGGATTAATTCTGTTGCTGCGGAGCTAAGTAACGTAGATGATTTATTTTTGAAATTTTAGTGATGAATTATGGCGTTGTTACTGTTCTTTCTATCTATTTTGTTTGCGTCATTCTCGTGTATGTTGTGGATGGGTGAACCATGTGTGTGTAATATATCGTGTATGAACACGTGTTTATGTGAGAGAGAATCAACGTTTGAATTAAAATGAATTAAAGTGTTGTTTTGTAAAGAAATAATCGGGGAAAATCGGACATCACCTTATTTGTAAATTTTGAATAAAATTCATGTACAAGCATAGTAAAATAATAGCATTCACAGACGGAGCTAACTCAACGCCCAAACGGCGGAGACACAATCCACGCACAATATACGACGTCCAAACGGTGAAGAAAAATAAGCTGAAAACAATAAACAATGTAGAATAAATAACGAATTCACCGCAACACAATACAACACGAACACTCATGACAATCTATGGAAGTCGTCGCACCATCTCAGGTGTCCTCCTCTTCGCTACAGGACGTCAAGGCTATGACGGTTCGGCTTCGGCGGCGGCAGGCGGCTGAGACGGCTCTGGATGTGATGGTTCATGCTCGTACTCATCGGGATGTTAAGACGGCGCCGGCTGTCTCCGTCTACGTCGTGCATACGTGATAGGAATGGCAGGTGCGGGCACGGGTGGCGAGGGCACGGGTGGTGCAGGGACGAGTGGCGGAGGCACGGGTAGTGCAGGCACGGTCGACGGACGTGTGAATCTGTGTCTCGTCATCACACTTCTGATCAGGGACTTGATGTTCATAAAGCAGCTTACTGAGTCCCTGGAGCCACTAATACCCTCATCAGCTATATTCTCCAACGCGTAAAGGCGGAGGGGCAGCTATGATGACGAATCTGTGGGTAATCATCCAATACCAGAAAAGGTACTGATATATCGGTATACCTGGCTGTATCTCATCGGCTATGTGGTGTACCCGATAGTACCATCGACCTACCCAAATCTGATACTCCACGAACCAAGCATCCCCAACTAGCGCTCCACCTTGTCGCGGTGTCTGCTCCACCGCGCCTGGTTTGTGCTGCCTCAAACCGAACTGGCGAAGTACACGGTCTGGCACGTGTATCTGAATACATCATTGCAGACGATCGGCGTCCGCGCACGCCAGAAGCCGGCGCCTGCCAAGAATAATGGATGTAGAGTGTCCATCAGGTCATGTGTGTACGGTGTCCACGTAACTGCTGCCTCTTCCATGACATCGAACTCATTGCGGTAGAAACGGAGGCTGCGATCCGGTGTCACATCCCATGACCTGGGCACATTCCACCTGCATAGAGATTACATACAAGTTAATATTTCCAAAAAAACTTGAAATTTGAAATATGCGTATAGTTTCAATTGCTTACTGGCATCCATATGGCCTTTGGCCATTTAAAGCGAACTGTGTCATAATGGTCGGTCGACCAATAGAGAGATATGCCTATGACCATATCTGAAATACAATATGATAGTGTCACGCCTCGCTTCCCAAGATACGTAAACTACGGCACGTGACAGAGTCAATCATGCTACCTGTGGGTAGAAATCATCCCTCCATAGTCACATTATGGCTGTCTAAAGGATATCAAGAACAGTAAAATATATAATCTAGCTAACACATGTCCATCTGCCACAGTAAATAAAATCAAGAAAATGCATAAAGCGGAAACGAATCAAGATCCAATAAACATTATCTGAACCATATCCCAATAAGGGCTCACATAAATAAACAAAACTAAGGAAATAAATAAACTAAACATTTCTAATAATACACGTTCAATTCCTCATTGCTCGGCTTGATTGCTAAAGTACTCTTGATCTGCCTGCGATAAAGGCAGAGGAACTGGGCCATACAAAACCCAGACGTCAGTGCGTCATAAAATCAAAACAACAGTAATGACCATGATATAATGATGTGATTAAACATAAATATAAATAATAAACACAGGTATAAATAGTGAGCTATGTGTATGTATGATGTGTATCCTAAATCTGTACTTCTAGGTTATATTCTAAAAGTCATGTAATTCTCATCGTAACTCAACTGTATATATTCCGTTCATTCCCCAAGGGAACACATTAAACAATGATTTATTCCGTAACGCCCGGAACCACGGCAAACAATGATTTATTCCGTAACGTCCGGAAACACGGTAAACAATGATTATTCCGTAATGCCCGGAACCACGACAAACAATAATAATATTCTCTTGAGTTACGTTTCGGTTACATTCTTGATTTCCCCTTTTCTCCAGGTTTATGTTCAAGTCAGGTATTGCCAATATAATCTAATGCCAACACAGGATCGAGATGGTACCGGTCTTGTCTATGCAGACAACAAGTCACGTCCGTCAGGACAACAAATCAGGATTGTTGGCATTAGCAATAAGATCCAAGTAACAAGTCAGGTAGTGTGTCGTGAACATGTCATGTAATGCATATTAACCAAATACATACCCAATGTGAAACTGTAATCAATATCGGAACATGGTAAACACAACTGATGCCAGGATGCATATGTATCTATCTGTAATAACCACTATACATCCATTACCATGTATGATGCAAACTAGATAACATGTTATACTGATGTAGTAATATAATGATATCATGATATTCCGGCATGCAACTAGATAAACGATTATCAGTATGGATACGAACGGATACCGTAAAACTGTAAATCGGTAATATTTGTTGAATAATAAAACACATGCACTATTCTTATTCATATAGATATCGATATAATTATAGCATGTTGCAAGTTTGAAACTTGCCTGATTGGATCTCACGTCGAGATGCGGATGCTACGTCCGACGTCAGAATAACGTCGCGATGCAAACTGTCACGCTCCGCTTCCCAGAGTGCGCTAAGATAGGCGTTCCCGCCAAAAAATTTCTGCGCAAAAGAGCTCAAGGTATCAAATGGCAGCGATACGTTTAAGAAAATGTGGACCAGTATTTTCCGGGCTGTATTTTGACAAACTCCTAAATGTGAAACATCTAAATTCTGATGGTATCGAAAGCGTCTCGAAAAAGCCTTCGATTTGATATATTATGGGCTTCATAATTCATCCGGGATCAAATGTTATGAGCAAATATGCTATGCACGTGTAATCTAAGAAAGAAAATGCGAGCCAGTATTTTCCGGGCTACATTTTGACAAACTCCTGAATGAGAAACAGTTAAATTCTGATGGTATCGAAAGTGTCTTGAAAAATCCTTCGATTTGATATATTATGGGCCTCATAATTCATCCGGGATCAAAAGTTATGATGTATCACATGCCCACACGTGACCGGGCATCACGTGCCCACACGTGACCGGGCATCACGAGCAGACACGTGACCATTTACAGGCAAAACCTGTAGACACTGAATAAAATAAATAATTAAATGGGGTCACGTGCCAACACGTGATAGGCTCTTAAACCCTCTAAAATAATAGAATTAAATTCTAATCAGATGCTTTCTCAAGAGGAGTCACGTGCCAACACGTGATAAACCCCTAAACCATTTGAACTAATAGAATTAAATTCTAATAAAAAGGAAAATCAAAAACCCTAATATTTCCCTAGATCTTTCCAAACAAAAAGATTGCGCTCTGTAAAGAGGAGCACCGTTGGATTAAAAATCCAATGGTGACTAAAAATCACCAATTTATGAAAAGATTTTATACAAGGAAAGATTTCCCTGAAATTCACCAAGAATAACAGACAAAAAAAATCTTTTGGATTAAAAATCCAACGGCGAATAAAATTCACTGAGTGATCTAAAAGATCATGTTGGTTACAAAATCAATTAAAATCTTTCAAGGAAAGATTGACTAAACAAATTGATTCTTTTCTTTCTCCTATAAATAGGAGCCAAGAAGAGAAGAGGGGGGATCTTTTTTGGGGGGAGAAGAACAGAGAGAAAAAAAGAGAGGAGAATTTAATTCTCAAGAGAGAAAAGAAGATTTCTTCAAAAGAGAAAAGAAACCCTAGGTGAGAAAGGGGAAAGAGATCTAAGCTCCATAAAACAAAAGAAAATTTAATTTTCAAATTAAGAGTTTAACTCTTCTGAATAAGAACTTAGTTCTTCCTTCGGTTGAAGATCTGCAGAAGCGGATCTCCCCACAAGTTGAGAATTTAATTCTCATCGGGGAGATTCTGCCATGCAGATCCAAAACTTAAAGGGAGAATTGAGTTTAGAGAATTTAATTCTCACAAATTCATAAGAATTTAATTCCTCCAAATGAAATTAGGGTTTAACCCTATATGAGAATTATTCTCCCAAATACATAGGAATTTTCTCCAAAACAGAACTAGGGTTTAACCCTATATGAGAATTTAATTCTCCCAAATTCATAGGAATTTAATTCCTCCAAAACAGAACTAGGGTTTAACCCTATATGAGAATTTAATTCTCCCAAATTCATAGGAATTTAATTCCTCTAAAACAGAATTTGGGTTTAACCCTACAGAGAATTTAATTCTTAAAACAAGAGACTTAAGGCTCTCCATGCACGTAAAGAACTTGGTCACGTGGTAACACGTGACCCCCATTCTCAATGAGCAGAAAAGAACGAACAAGGCTAGGTCACGTGCCCCCACGTGACCCTTAAACAGACTCCTCAAAATGAGAAAGAACAAGTCTGGAGGTGATGCCTCACGTGCCCCCATGTGACCCTATAACAAGTTCCTCAAAATGAGAAAGAAAAACTTGGAGGCAATGCCTCACGTGCCCCCACGTGACCCCTTCCTTTATAGTGTTTAACACTATTTTGAGCATTCTGTCTCCAGTGTTTAACACTGTTTTAAATACATCACGTGAGGACACGTGACCACCAGATGTCCTCTAGTGTTTAACACTATTTTCAAACCAGCTTAGCCCAAATTGGCTAAGTTTTCCAGAAGCAAATCTTCCCTTCAAATGAGCCTTAAAATCCAGAGCTATAATGTTTAGTGCTCAACCAAAGACAAAATGTTATCAGAGCCCTCAAACCCTTGTTTAGCATTGCTAAATAAGGAGGGGCTGAACCCAAACAAATGTTCAATAGTCCAACAAAGGGCCAACATTTCAAACTTAATTGGACTTAGCCCAAATTGGCCATAAGTCCTCAATTTAGATTTAACTGAGCCAATGTGCTCATAATCTAATTAATTGATCTTAGTTCCAAATTGGACTACAGATCTCCCAATCAACTTTGGTTCAAGGGTACATCTCTTCACTCCTTTGATATTTGCCGTTGTAATCCTTCAACGTCTTTAGAGAGGTGACGGGTCCCGATAACCAATCATTCCATGGACTGTGGGGTCCTTAAACCCATGGACTATGATGTCCTTAACCTCGGACTGTGGGGTCCCTTTAAACCCATGGACTATGATGTACTTAACCTGGACTGTGGGGTCCCCTTTAAACCCCATGGACTATGATGTCCTTAACCTTGGACCACCATGTCCTTAAACTGGTAATCGACCGCATAGTTCCTAAACTAAAACAATAGAGTTCAAATACTCTTTTGTTGGATCTAAATGATCATGTTAAGTAGATCTTAGTCTAAAATTAGACTAATGTATTCTTAACAAACTGTTAAGTTGATTCTAGTCTAAAATTAGACTAACGTATCCTTAACAATGGTTTAAGTTGATCTTAGTCTCAAATGAGACTAACGCATCCTTAAACCTAAACCCAAATCTAAGAAAATACGGATTTGGACTAATCCACGCCCTACGGGCGACAACATAAATTAGTCTCCGTATACAATCCACGGGCAACCAAAAACAAAACAAACATCCACGACACGAAGTGACCATCTGGAGAAGGAGAAAGTGGTTACCGCGATGTGGTAGCGTAATTAACTGCAGGGGCTTGCGCCTGCAGGGAAGAGCGTCCCCACAATCAAAAACCCCTCAAATGAGGGGGAATCTAACGAAATCTGCTACATCGGCCGCATCCGTTTAAACCTTCGATACATGGTGCCATAAATCAACTTGGCAACTTCGGAGAGGTGGATGGATAGCAGCAATTAGCATCTGCTCCCGAAATTCAGGCCGGACGTCCCAACGTCCCGGTCGCATCTTCCGGCGGAGAACAATAGGCACGTGACAGAGCCAACCATGCTACCTGTGGATAGGAAATATCACTCCACAGTCACATTACAATTGTCTAGAAATATCAAGAACAGTAGAAATAAAATAAACTATCTAGTACATGTCCATGAGCCAGAATAAACGAGTCAAGAAATAATATGCGGAAGCAATAAATCCAATAAACAGTAACATCTGGAAAGTACGAAAATAACTAAACTAACTGGATCATCACTGCTCGGCCTGCGACAAAGGTAGAGGATCTGGGCCATGCAAAACCCAGACGTCAAGCGTCATAATATCAAACAATAATATAATCAGGAGGTAACAAGACATGCAGGCATGAGTAGGAACAGTAATAAGAGTATAACAGTAACATGCATAAGAAACGGTGAAGGGTATAAGCACATGTGACGTGCAGTGAATAATCTAAATTACGCTACTGGGTTAACTACTCTCAAGTCTTTGAAATCAATTTAATGAATCGTCGATATAACTCAATAGTATCCCGTGCATGCCCGGGACCACGGTCAAGATTCTCGGGCTGAAACCGAGACATGCCGCTAGGCACTAAAACAGGAAATATGTATAGATGAATGATGTCAGCAGCATCATCCCAAGGCTGGCCTAACCCCTAAAACTGATCAGTATAAGCAAGCGAACTGTCGAGTTACAAGTCAGGTTTCATCATTGATTTCCCCATACCCCCAAGTTATGTGTTCAAGTCAGGTATTGATAAATCTGAAGCTAATGCCAACACATGATCAAGCAGAAACAAGTTTGTCTATACAGACAACAGGATATGTCCATCGGGACAACATGTCAGGATTGTCGGCATTAGAAACAGTATCAGGTAACATGTCAAGTAGTGCTATATCAGGTCATGTCAAGTAGTGCACATGTATCAAGTCATGTCAAGTAGCAGTATGTCAGGTCGTGTCAGGTAGTGTACAAGTATCAAGTCATGTCAAGTAATACACGGGTATCAAGCGGAAGCTCATAATAAAACTGTAACAGCTACGGATGCACAACAAAAGCACGGATGCACAAATATTTATCAGTGGTTATCACATTACTATGTAGGGTGCACAATATCAAGTATGGAGTACTAATATAACAATAAAATGAAATAATGTGATATGGTATGCAAATAGATATATCTATTTGTAATTATGAACAAGTAATTCTCAGTTCCAAAGTAATAGAGCGTCTCTATTCAATAAACTCTTATGTGAAGGAGATTAATTTTTCCATGTGTCACATAGAGGAAGAGAAGATGTTGATCTGAAGATGTTGATCTGAATATAAAGGTTTTAGAATAAACTATGTGAGATGCTTCTAAACATAGGGGATGATTTAAAAATTGGTGCCTCGATAAATATTGGGGGAGAGAGAAAGAGCGAAAAATGGTAGTTGGAATTTGAATTTGTAAGACAATTAAAGCTAAAGTAATTAAATAGGCTAGATACTTCTAAACATAGGGGATGACTTAAAAAATGGTGCCTAGATAAATATTTGGGGAGAGAGAAAGAGTCAAAAAATGGCAGTTGGAATTAGAATTTGTAAGACAATTAAAACTAAAGTAATTAAATAGGCTGTGAGTAGCTTGAAATGAAATGTGATGGAGGTCCTTTTCGGGTCTCCGTCAGATGTTGTCTTCCGTCGATCTCCCAGTGGATTTTAGAGGTGATCTCCTGTTGCGTGTGGGTCTCAATGGGTTTGAGGAGATTGGTGATTCGAGGAGTTTAGCGCCGAGTACCTGCAAAGAAGTCCCGGGGTGATTTGGTACCACCGAGGACCCTCCGACGATAAAGTTAGCACTAGATCCGAGCAGAGTAACGGCTAAGTGTAATAAAAAATAGCTTACTTGACCCCTCTGTGATGGGGGTTTATATAGTGGCGGCATCACGCATCAGCAGACACGAAGATCCCGCCGGCAGTTACGCCCTCGACGTCACGCCTGCGTAAAGAGCGGATCGCCCATTAATGGGGATCGTGATGGCATGGAATGTGGGATGTTGCTGGTGGAGAATCTGCGCATGGCGAGATGCGCGGAGCGGTGGTTACGCCTGCGAATGGTGGAGTTGGTCGGTCGGAGGGACCGAGGAAGATAGCCTTGGTTGGGGAGCTCGGAGGTGAGCAAGAGGGCTGAGGAGTCTTGGACCAGTGGCAGCTCGGGGCGAGCTGAGAGGCCGAGGATGCCAGTTTCAAGGGGGCTCTGAGGAGAGCCAGCTAGAGCTTGCGGGTCGGGTACACGGATGGCCTGGTCGGCCCCTGCGAGCCCTTTCTTCTGAGTTCTGGGACACGTCATCTGCCACGCGTTGTGATCTTGGAGGTTGCCAATATCGAGCATCATCATTATCCCCCCACTCTTCTCCCGACCATCTAGCGGGTCGGGTCAGGAGTGGACCGCCGGGTCGCCCGGGGTGAGCTCCCAATTAAGGTTTCGTCGGGACGTGCCCCCGGGCTGTCAGCTATCTTTTCTGCCAGCGAATCAGGGCGAGATCTCTGCATTTAAGGAAGGTGCGCCGGTTCATGCATCCTGCTACTGAAGCGACGGTCCACGTGTCAAGCGTCGGTTGGCCGACGCGACGTATGCAGGCCTGCGACGTCTGATGGGATGTGGCCTAGTACGGGAATAACAAGTGGAGCGATTGGAGCCGCTGAACACGAGGAGGCGTTTTGGCGGGAGATGACGGGCGCCGTTGGATGTGGTCGCTTGCAGCGATAAATAGGGGTTGGGCCTATCCCTGGGTCCCTACTCCTTCATATTTCCCGCTTCTAAATCCTGGTTGCTCGGCGCTCGTCTTCTTTCTCCCGCTTTCGTTTCCCGAGGATCCCTTTTCTCAAGGTTAGATGTCTTCCTTTGTAGAGTCAGTAGATGTTGTAGGAGTAGGTTCCAGGGACCCTTTAGTTGAGTCTGAGTCCTCCCGGGGAGCAGGGGTCGGGTCCTCTCCCCAGGATCGTGCGGCGGGGGCAGCCCCCAGGGAGGAGGCGGTAGATGCGGCCCCCGGCACCTCGTGTTGGGTGAGGCATGAGGACGAGCTCGCAAATGCTCGGGCTCGCTTCCACATCCCCTCACGTTATACGCTCCGACTGGCTAAGGAGGGAGAGAGGGCGTACCAAGTACGGGGCAGGGAGATCGCCCTGTATTTGGAAGCTTTTTGGGATGGAATGCCCCTGCCCTTCTCTCCCTAGGTCGTCGAAGCGCTGAACTTTTTCGGTTTGGCCCCTGGCCAGTTAGTGCTGAACTCGTAGAGGATCCTACTCGGGTTCCTGATCCGCCTGAAGTTACAGGCGGTTCCTTTCAGCCTCTCCCTCCTCGATTCTTCTCTCGTCTTCAAAAATCACCCTGGTGGTCGAGTGGGCGATCCGAGGTGGGTCTATCTCTCTTTTAGAAAGCGGCTGGAGGGCACTGCCGGGACAGGGGTCGTGGCCCTGCCCTCTTCCATTCATGACTGGAAGAAGAAGTTTTTCTTCGTTTCCCCTCCCGAGGGCGAGAACTAGCCCGTGCCTACAAAGTGGTCGAGGGAGAAATGCTTGCCGGGGAACCAGTCCAATGACCCCGCCGCGGTGAGAGTGGCGTCGTGGAAGCCCATCCCCCGATCCGACGTGCTGCTGTCTGAGAGGGTCCTGAGTTGGGCCGGGCTCAGTCCCGTTGAGTTCGTCGGTAAGTTAGGCTTGCTTTTCGGCTTGTATATTGCTTGTGTTGCTAACTTCTTTGTTTTTGTTTTTGTGCAGGACCCATGGATATGGATTCGCTCAAAGCCTCCATGCGCCAGCCGAGGAGGGTCACGAAGGCTGGGGGCGCCAGCTCTTCTCGTGCGAAGCCTGCCCCGGCTCCCTTTCCTCCGGTGGTCGAGTCCCGTGAGCGTTCGGTGGCGGATCCCGTCCCGGGTCCTAGCAGAGTGTCGGACCGGAACCGAGCTCTGATTCTGGAGGACCCAGTCTCGGAGGAGGAGATCGGCTCTCTCTCGGAGCCACTCAAGAGGAGCTCCCAGAGATCTTCCCGGGGCCGGTCCTCACCGATCATGGTGGAGGAAGGGGGCCTCCGGTTCGCAGTGCCATCGGGGCTATCCGTTGCGGATAGCCTTCTGCATGAAATAGAGGTATCGGCCGGGGGTAGAGTCCCCGGGGGGACTTTCAGGGCTCAGATGGCGTCCATCGCCCAGGAGTCCGTGCAGATAAGTGTTTGGTTTTTTTTTTGTGGGATTCGGTGCCTCCTTCATCTTTCTGATCTCTTTCCTGTCTCTCAGGTTCTCCAGCACGTTGCCCTCGCCTTACGCATGAAGGCTGAGGTGATAGCCCCGGCAATGAAGGCTGCTGGCCAACTCACCTCGCTGGAAGAGAGCTCCAAGCGGGAGCTGGAGGCGGTGACGGCGAGGGTTGCCGTCTTGGAGGGCGAGGTGGAGGCCGGGAAACGGGAGGTAGCCCGGTACCGTGAGGCCGTCGTGGCTGCTGAGGTTAAGCTTTAGGACGCTCAGGTGCTCGCCGGCAACCTGAAGAGGACGGTGAAGACCCTCCGGAAGGAGCTGGGGGCGGCGGCCGAGGCGGCGAAGTCGGCCGACCTTAGAGTGGCGAAGTTGGCCGATATCTCGGCGGCGAAGGCGGTGGAGGGCTACAAGAAGTCGAAGGACTTCTATGATGACCTGGCCGTGGCCACGACCCGCATCTTGCACGAGGTCCTCGACGCCGTTAAGGCCCGGATGCCGGAGTTTGCCGACGGAGCGCTCCGGGCCTGTCACGCCCCGCTTCCCGGTATACGGCGAAGGGGACGGGACTGGTCTGCTACGTATATACTCAGAAGTATATACGCTAAGCGTATCTAAGCAATATAAAAATAAATACACAAGAGAAAAGATATAATAAAAACATCAACTTTTATTTATTAACATTCTTTTGTACAATGCATGAAAAGGAAATACAACTGAAATAAAACGATGCCTAAACAATGGCATAACAGGAAATGAAAAGTACTGAATTGAAAATGTACAAAAGAATGTTAATAAATAAAAGTTGCTGTTTTTATTATATCTT
Source organism: Agapanthus africanus (assembly GCA_030015575.1). Classification (NCBI taxonomy): domain Eukaryota; kingdom Viridiplantae; phylum Streptophyta; class Magnoliopsida; order Asparagales; family Amaryllidaceae; genus Agapanthus; species Agapanthus africanus. The sequence goes on along the minus strand of CM057339.1, from coordinate 261,710,775 downwards.
GTCTCTTGTGTATTTATTTTTATATTGCTTAGATACGCTTAGCGTATGTACTTCTGAGTATATACGTAGCGGACCAGTCCCGTCCCTTTCGCCGTATACCGGAAAACGGGGCGTGACAGGTTTTGTTGGTGGCCCATGCATGTCAGAGCTGTATGAAACTCTATCATGCAGTTCTGTTCTGCGTGAACAACCTAAGCAATATAACATAAGAACCAGCAACTAAAACATTCTTTACAATTCATGTTCCTTGAATCTTACATATTCCTTGAATCTTATCATTTCATGTACTTGAATCTGTCTTAATCCAAATTTTTCTTCAAGGTTATGGATTCCCCGAATAACACCAGCACCAACGCCAACAACACACCTCCACCTCCACTACCAATCGTTCCTGCTGTTCCTACGCCACCCACCGAGCAGACAGTGCTACTTGAGGCGATCCGCAGCCTTCTTGAGGGACAACAACAACTCATAAACCGTCCCGAGACTGACGCACCTGGGGTAAAGCAATTCAGGGCTTTACATCCCAAGCAGTTCTCCGGAAAGGGAAGTCCTCTTGAAGCTGAGGAATGTGCACAAAGTATAGAAGATGATCTGGCGGCAGCACAAGTGCCAGACATAGCTTGGGTCCGTGTGGCGAAACTGCTGCTCACGGACAATGCTCGCAACTGATGGAAGGCGGAAGAAAGCCTTCTTGTACAGCCTATTGAATGGAAGACTTTTCGCGAGAAGTTCGACGCGAAGTACTTCCCTGTGACTGCCAGGTTTGCCATGGAGCAGCAGTTCATTCATCTACAACAAGGTTCGATGTGGGACAAGTCAGTAGATGAGTACGACGCTGAATTCACCATGCTAAGACGGTAAGATATGTCACAATAGTTCAATTTTTAAATATCACATACTACACAATTAATACCGACGCTGAATTCGCGGCACACTTGATACCGACGGACGAGATCAGAGCCCGTCGCTTTCAACAAGGTTTGGACACGGAAATCCAGGTTGCACTAGCCACAAGGAAATTTCCAACTCATGAGGAAGCTCTGGAAGCTGCCCGCAGTTATGAGGCAGTGATAAAAGCAAGGGGCAGACCTCAGTTTGTAGGAGTTAAGCGCCCTGCCAACCAGATGGCAGGAGGAGCCTCGTCCAGGCCACCTTTTATGCCAAGGCGACCCGGAGTACCGAACCATCGTCCCAGCCTAGCCTTTTATACCTACTGCAAGAGAGCCGGACATATGATGAAAGACTGCCGGCAAGCCAACCGTATTTGCTTAGTTTTCGGCTCAGCTACTCATGATATTGGGTCTTGTCCCCAAAGACAGAACCCAGTTGCTGCACCCAGGCCAGCAAACAATTACCCACAGCGCCCAGCCATCCAAGCCCCTGCTCTAAGATTTGCACTACCTGCACCACCCAGAGGACCACAAGCTGCACCACCTCCTCGTCAGTTCTATCAAGCTCAAAGGAACGTTCCAAGGAATGCTCCTCGGGCCAAGAGGTGTTGGAGATAGTGCCCTCATAGTCAATTATTGGATCGCAGGTACGTGATTGCAATGATTGCGGAGGACCTATCCCGGTAGGACAGTCTTACTCGAAATGATAGTATGCTATCTGGTTTGCCTTTATCAGTCATGTACATGTTCAGGTGACTGATTGCATGTTACACTTTGATAGAGCCCTTAGGATTTTGCTATACTACCAACTGTATGATGGCGATCATATACGTGAGAGTTGGGTAGTTTATATGCATATCCTTAATTGTGGTCCCTAGTCGTGGGAGTTTCGAGACAGGGCATCGATACTCCGGAGTAGACTAGTGTGTACAGTCGAGACCCCGACAAGGGGCGGTGGCCGGTCTCACAAGCCACTGGTGTCAGTTGGATCACCTAAGATGTATACAGGTGCTCATTGGGTTATGAGTACACCGGACAGGACTCGCCGGGAATCTGCTAGTTAGTATTATATCTATCGTCAGATAGCAGTTCCCTGGTGACATGTGTACAGGTTAGTTCATCGACCTGAGGTCGTCATTTGTCTCGTGTGAGTTCCCACTGTGCTTTGATTTCTACCCTACCACGGCTCAAAGGAGTCGTGCAAACAGGTAGCTTTTGGGTACAGTCCCGAGCCATATGGAGGCACGTGAGCGGATCGGCAGGGGATTCGTCTCTCCCGGTATTGGGGGCGAGATCGTGCTGTGTCTAGGAGAGCCATTACGCAAAGCCCTCGGTCGAGGCAGGAGATTTACTGGTAGGTATTCCAATAGTATCTCAGGGCGTTCTGGGCTACACTCCGACACGACTTATACTGCTAATGGGGGTCTGACGTTACTAGCCCCCTAGGCGGATATGCGATACTCATTGACGAACGGACCGGACTGTATATACATTGTCACTGTTAGGCTCAGTAGGGTTTTCGGAGGAGTTCGCTCATCGGTCTCCCTTGAGTTCGCTCCTCGGCCACCCTTGAGGTCAGTCCATGGGCAGCCGTTATGCATAGCTAGTGCCGCTGACGGTTTGTGGTTAAACCCACTGCCAGGGTGCTGACGAGTCATTAGAGTTCCCCACAGACAGTTTCCCAAGTTCGGGCGAAACGTTGTAGAGGCCGTATGGTTTTATGGCAGGGTTCGGAAAATGCACGTGTGTTTACGCACGTGTCGATTTTCGGACAGATGATACTGGTCGGCTTTGGTTTAAGCCGGATCCGAGTATTATATTGAGTAGGTATAATATCTTTGTTTCAGTTGCATTTATATTCGGTCGTAATATAAATGCGGGTATATTTATACAGTTTCGGGGTTATCCTGAAAGTCGTTTCAGGATCACTTTTGGAAGTTGCCAGTTTCCAGTTTTCTATCAGCCGTCTTTTAACATTCGGTTAAAGACGGATTTATCTTTTCTTGAGATGAGTGTGGATTCTTCTAGAAGTTTCTAGATGAGGTGACTAGGATTAATTGGTGTTGGATTTTCATTGGTTGCTTTAAAGGTTCAATTAATGCATAATGACTCATGCTTTGTAATTAAGGTTTTTTGTTTTCCTTAAGATATTTTGTTCATAATATCTTATGCTTGTGGTCACCTCCCTCCTCCTACGGTCACCTCCCTCCATCATATAAAGAGGCCGGCCCCTCTCCCTCTCACTACTCACTCTCACTTGAGGTTTCATTTCGGTTAGAAAAGATATGATAGTTTTGGGGTGTATGGAATTCACAGTTCATTTCATTCCATCACCCAATTTTCACGGCAACTTCATTAACCGATCGTCCACGGATTTGGACGAAGTGAGACAAAGTCATCTACTCATTCTCTACATCAATCTTGGTCGTCTCTTTTAGCAAACTTGACGATCGAGTTGCCTCGAGTCAGAGGCGGGAGCCCGTTTAAAGAACCGATCATGTGGTGCCACCTCGACGAAGGACATCGGAGATCGACGAGATCGGAGCAGCCGCAACGGAGCGTGGGATGATGGTTGAAGAACGAAGGACTCGGATCGTTCGGTACAATCTTCCTACACTCTTTACAGTTTGTTAGTTTAGCAATAATGGCAGATCCGGGTTAAAGTATACGATAGCGCCAAGTTTAAAAGTTTTTGTTCCGCATTTGGCGTCTGTAGACTGCCGGGGCGCTAGCGTAGACTTACAGTGGTATCAGAGCCTAACCATTTTGCTATACTAACTTGTGCTAACGTGTTCAAAACATCGATCGAACCGAAACTCAAAAACGACAAAATCCTATATTGACAGTTTCTGTTGTTTTTAAACGGTCTCAAAAATTATTTCTGGATGTCTTAAAAATCCGTGCAGGGAATTCTAAGACCCACGACAAAATTTGGGGTCGTGATCCCTCCAAGTCGCCGCGGAAGGGCGGCCAAACCCATGGTTTGGCCGCGCAACCGCGGCCACGTGGGGAGCACGTGCTCCCAAATTTTGTCAGTAGGTTCTGTTTGGGATTTTGGGGTTTTTGGTATATAAAGTTTTGGCCCAGATTTTGTTACTGTTCACCAGTAAGCTGTGGGGCCCACTTTTTAATATTTGGTCTTTGGTCGATCGAAATTTAAACACGTTAGTTTACAGTGCTTACATTATATCTCCGACCGGGAATGTCATTTGATCGGTAAACCGCGTCTGATTGCTATAGTTCTTTTAGACGGGTTTGCGAACGTGACATTCGCGTTGATGTTCTGTGTTGTGCTGTGATGTTGCGGATTTGTCGTGGTGGATAGCAGTGTGCAATGGTAGTACAGTTTGAGTTTATTTGTACATTTGATATTGCGGGGCGAGCGTCCAACATGTGGACAGCCGTCACTGCCTGTTGTATAATATTCTTTTGGGGCACGACCAGGTTGCGGTCGATGTACCTATTGTACTATTTTTCATTACTGTACTAGGTTTTGCCCCGCGACGGAGTGCACGGATAGCCGGGTTCGGGAAAGCAACGGGTCCGCATCTCATGGCTTTGAGAGGCAGAGGGGTCCCACTTCAGAATTGGCAGACTATTCGCCGCACTCGTAGGGGGTACAGGTTGACCCAAGGAGGGGTGCTCAATTTACCGGATTCCGTGAAGTGCCGGGTGTTCCATTCACTATGCTGTGGGGACTACCTCGCTTCAGGTTTTGGCGGGTAACTTGCCGCACCCGTAGGGGTCTAGGTTTCATTGCACAGGCTATCCACACGACAGGGGAACGTCGAGTTTCAGCAGCGGCTCTGTGAAACTCGGGGATCCCAGATATCTGTATTGTTCTGTGATGCTTATTACTTTTTTATAATGTTGCATATTATCACGCCTGGAGCGATTATGTATATTGGTTTATATACTATTAGATGTTGTATATGTTTTACACCCGCGCTAGTCCAGTCCCCGCTCTGTCGTTAGTTAAGTAACCTAACGGGTGATGACGGGACCCAGTGACGAATGCGGATGGCATATACGTACATTTTATTTTCGTTCTTTTCTGGTGTGATTGAATGATGGGACTGCGTTGATTCTGATCAATGCAAAGTAAAACAAACCTGTATACAGTTGTTGGAACAATTTAAAAAGTGTTATTGCAAAGACGTTTCCTTTTGTTATGCATAGCGGTATTCGGTGTGAATATCCAGCACCTCATTCGACGAGGCAAGGGCTGATATCCCTTCACCGGGAAAGACCCCTTGGACAGAAGTTTGCGTCAGAGTAATAACTTCACTATAGTCGATTACAAGTTGCTTTGCATAGCGGTATTCAGTGGAATATCCTGCACCTCATTCCACGAGGAAAGAGCCGAGATCCCTTTACCGGGAGTGACCTCTTTAGCATAAGGTTTTCGCCACTATATTTTAAAAAGCTATCAGGTTCCTTCAGCGATATCAAGTTCACTACGCTAAAGGTTTTTCGCCAAAAACCAGCCGTAGCCCTCCGTCACTTCTTTTGGGTATTTAGTAGTATTCAAGCTATGCATTTTAGCCAAAGTTAAGGCATAGTGTTTGGTAGCTGCTGGGTATTCAATTGTTGCATAGATAGATGAGTTAGTTTGGGACAGTCGTTCTGCCGATTGGCCAAAGTCAGGGGCATGTGCGGGTGGGTTCAAATTGACAAGATAGTGACGGGTAGAACTTGGCATGTGACTTATGACACTTTGACCAAAGCCAAGGTTATAAGAGCATGGGGCAAAAAATTATATCAGGAGTTTCTAAAGAAACTGAAACTTGCCGAGTATGCGCATACCTTCTGGAGTATGAGTAACGTGGATGCATTCCATCACGTTATCATGCGATGAGAGTTGGATCCTGATTCCCACTGATGAGTTGGTTTACTCTTCGGGTGATCCCGATTGATTCTTCTTTAGGTTTGGAGGAGAATTTGACAGGACAGTGGGAGGTTTCCGGATTAGATAAAGTGATGACCATTCTGATCTAGGTTAGAGTGCACGCAGAGTGTTTCTTTTCTCTCTCTCTCTTTGGCAGCGACCTTTGACCGACCCTAGACTATGACTCAATGACCAGGTTGACCGAACCTTCTTAAAATACTGGCTTTTGGATTGTCTATGTTGCATAAAGTCATTGCCACTCTTTCTTTTACCCTTTGAATTTCTCAGAACACCCGTATTACTACGGTTATCCACTTCCATTGGATAGAGCCATCGTATGGTTATATACGAACTCGAAGGGACTTCTTCGAGGATGGATCAAGGTTCAGGAGAAATAGAATTGGTTTATTCAGTTGTCTTTTATTATCACCTTCTCTCAGGTTGCGAGAGCTCCTTGGTTTAGGAGAGTACACCTATTACGCCTATTGGATAGTCTTATTCCAAACCATAGGCTGGTGCCGAAAGGTAGGGAATAAAGAAAACCAATTAGCCTAAGTAGGGTGTGCAGAAGGTAATATGTAAAGACAAAATAAAGGGATTAGAAAGAGGGCAAAGTAAAATGCGACTGATATCATTCACGACCAAAACCGCGTACTTCATCGCCGCTCCTATTTCACCTTTAAGAAGAATAAGGTATTATTCAGTTGTCTTTTATCGTCACCTTCTCTCAGTTGCGAGTACTCCTTGGTTTAGGAGGGTACACCTATTATGCTTACTGGATAGTCTTCTTCCAAACCATAGGCTGGTGCCGAACGGTAGGGAAGGAAGAAAACCAGTTAGCCTAACGATGGTGTACAGAAGGTAACGACTAAAGACATATAAAGGGGATTTGGAGAGAGGGCAATAAAATATACGGTTGAAGTCATGAATTGGATTATGGAAGAGGCATTGCTATGAATACCAGGATACCCCTACGAAACATTTTCATGTTTCAGTGCATTGTTAAAGGAAAAACTGTTTTCCCGATTAAACACTTACTCCAAGGGTATGTATTTACCAGGTTTCATTCTCATATCTGTATGGTTTTACAGATGATGAGTGGGAGTAAGATATTGGGAATTAGGTGATCATCCTCATTATATCGGAATTCGTTGTAATTGGTGATATTTAAGGAAGTCGCCAGGGTACAGTTTTCCACCTACAACGCACAGGTTTTGAGTTGTTCAACTCAGCGGACTTATACAGAGTATTGTATGTTGTCTAGTGTCCATCAGGACAAAGGGGTAGGTCCTCGTACTATGTTCTGTTTACTTATAACTTCTCTAGTATTTAGACAAGTGTTTCGTAGAAATACAAGGTCTAAGTTTTGAGAAGTTATGGGTATAAGAATAAAGTAGAGAACCAAGTATCACAAGTATCGGGATTCTTCAAAGAGATCGAAGATGTAGATTCTTGTGAATGGTATTCAGATGATAGTGATGGTTTTGAGAAACGTGTTTCTCTTACAGGTTACTCATAATTGGATGGATTCCTAAGTTGAGTAATGCTGATTAGCCTCTTTCCATTAAGTTGATATGCACTGGAGACAGATGCATGGATTTGAATATGGTTCCAAATTAAATTAGTGCCAAAGTTTCTATATTAGATATAGAATAGTTCGTACCTTAAAAGAAATTAAGGTACGGGGAGTTGTCCAGCTTATGATTAAAACCAGACACTGGATAACTCAGGGCACGTTTCTGTAATGGCTGTTTGTGGGTTGACCCTGGCTATGACGAGGGTTGATATTCTACCATTTAGAAGATCAATAGTGATATTGTTCTTGACTCGCCACAGTTTTAGTAAAAATGGATCTTTTTCAGAAAACAGTAGTGGGAGTATGGTAGAACTGGAAGTGATTCCAGAACCGCGAACGATTACGGAAAAATTTAATAGGACCTATACATTCAATCAGGTTTGACATTCCAATAGCCACTCCGCAGGTATGGTAGGTAACCTCAGACACCCGAGAGGTACTTCGGTAGCCTCAAGGACGGTGACAGGGAGGTTCTTATCTACCCAGACTTAACACTACTGTTGTTCCAGGATATGAGACCCGGTAGGAGGGTTGTCGTAGTCAGTGGGAGCAACGGAAGCATGGTGGGCAAGTAGCTTATGTCTATTTATAGACTTGAGCAGTTATAGCGGAGATAGATCATCTAATTTTGATGTGACAGTCATGGGTTTGACTTCAATCAGAATAGGGGATGGATCAGTTAAGAAGGTAGTAGGGTGTGATGTCATGGTATCTGGATGACATACACAGAGTAGGAAGTAAAATTCCTATACTACGATCGGTTGGACTGTGGTCGTCGCACAGTTGTTTCTCCAGACAGGATATGGATATAATATTTGACATTCTGGTTTCTGGATCTATGGCTTTAGATCTGGATTTGGGTAGTTTCCTAATGTGGGTACTTTGACAGATATTCTAATGGTTTTTAGAATAGTTGACTCCTAGCATGGTAGTGTACCTGCAGGTGATGGAGTCACCCTCTCTAAAGGTGTCGTATAGACTAAAGGGGAGAGGGATGTGCATGATTGGCAGATCACTTGCTTAGGCAATTGAGTCAATCATGTGATGTCAAGTACCACACCAAATATTGGTTTTGCACTAGATGCAATAAGTTTGTATTAATCCAATCCTGGAGAAACATAAGGAAGCAGTTTTAGAACATTGGTACATGTTCTGCGGATTTGATAACGACAGCCTCTTTCGGGAGACGGTTATCATTCCAGGCTTCAAAGGTGACATGGATGACAGAGTGTTTGTCAGAGTTTTAGTTTCCCCTCTGACGAGGGACAGTATTATGGACAGGTGGTTCCAGAGGATACTGTGGGTGGCAAGGTGCCCGATACTGATTAGGTTCAGTGATCGATTCAGTCTAAGAAGTTTGGATATGGAGTTCATTTATGAACTAAGGTCCCATCAGATATCCAGACATGTTCTAAGACAGGTATTACTCAATTCGGGAGATGGCTTTCTCCGTGAACTTGAGATTAAGAGAGATACAGAAAGAAACTTCTAGGCGAATCCACTCACCGAGGCTATTTCTCGAACACAATAGTTTTACAAACGGGCTTTGTGAAACTGATTAGTAGAGGAGTTGGACGTTCGGTTTCACACGGGCTGTGAGTAGTCGACATCGCAATAATAGCCTTGAGTGCAAGTGGGAGATTGTTGGAGATAGTGCCCTCATAGTCAATTATTGGATCGCAGGTACGTGATTGCAATGATTGCGGAGGACCTATCCCGGTAGGACAGTCTTACTCGAAATGATAGTATGCTATCTGGTTTGCCTTTATCAGTCGTGTACATGTTCAGGTGACTGATTGCATGTTACACTTTGATAGAGCCCTTAGGATTTTGCTATACTACCAACTGTATGATGGCGATCATATACGTGAGAGTTGGGTAGTTTATATGCATATCCTTAATTGTGGTCCCTAGTCGTGGGAGTTTCGAGACAGGGCATCGATACTCCGGAGTAGACTAGTGTGTACAGTCGAGACCCCGACAAGGGGCGGTGGCCGGTCTCACAAGCCACTGGTGTCAGTTGGATCACCTAAGATGTATACAGGTGCTCATTGGGTTATGAGTACACCGGACAGGACTCGCCGGGAATCTGCTAGTTAGTATTATATCTATCGTCAGATAGCAGTTCCCTGGTGACATGTGTACAGGTTAGTTCATCGACCTGAGGTCGTCATTTGTCTCGTGTGAGTTCCCACTGTGCTTTGATTTCTACCCTACCACGGCTCAAAGGAGTCGTGCAAACAGGTAGCTTTTGGGTACAGTCCCGAGCCATATGGAGGCACGTGAGCGGATCGGCAGGGGATTCGTCTCTCCCGGTATTGGGGGCGAGATCGTGCTGTGTCTAGGAGAGCCATTACGCAAAGCCCTCGGCCGAGGCAGGAGATTTACTGGTAGGTATTCCAATAGTATCTCAGGGCGTTCTGGGCTACACTCCGACACGACTTATACTGCTAATGGGGGTCTGACGTTACTAGCCCCCTAGGCGGATATGCGATACTCATTGACGAACGGACCGGACTGTATATACATTGTCACTGTTAGGCTCAGTAGGGTTTTCGGAGGAGTTCGCTCATCGGTCTCCCTTGAGTTCGCTCCTCGGCCACCCTTGAGGTCAGTCCATGGGCAGCCGTTATGCATAGCTAGTGCCGCTGACGGTTTGTGGTTAAACCCACTGCCAGGGTGCTGACGAGTCATTAGAGTTCCCCACAGACAGTTTCCCAAGTTCGGGCGAAACGTTGTAGAGGCCGTATGGTTTTATGGCAGGGTTCGAAAAATGCACGTGTGTTTACGCACGTGTCGATTTTCGGACAGATGATACTGGTCGGCTTTGGTTTAAGCCGGATCCGAGTATTATATTGAGTAGGTATAATATCTTTGTTTCAGTTGCATTTATATTCGGTCGTAATATAAATGCGGGTATATTTATACAGTTTCGGGGTTATCCTGAAAGTCGTTTCAGGATCACTTTTGGAAGTTGCCAGTTTCCAGTTTTCTATCAGCCGTCTTTTAACATTCGGTTAAAGACGGATTTATCTTTTCTTGAGATGAGTGTGGATTCTTCTAGAAGTTTCTAGATGAGGTGACTAGGATTAATTGGTGTTGGATTTTCATTGGTTGCTTTAAAGGTTCAATTAATGCATAATGACTCATGCTTTGTAATTAAGGTTTTTTGTTTTCCTTAAGATATTTTGTTCATAATATCTTATGCTTGTGGTCACCTCCCTCCTCCTACGGTCACCTCCCTCCATCATATAAAGAGGCCGGCCCCTCTCCCTCTCACTACTCACTCTCACTTGAGGTTTCATTTCGGTTAGAAAAGATATGATAGTTTTGGGGTGTATGGAATTCACAGTTCATTTCATTCCATCACCCAATTTCCACGGCAACTTCATTAACCGATCGTCCACGGATTTGGACGAAGTGAGACAAAGTCATCTACTCATTCTCTACATCAATCTTGGTCGTCTCTTTTAGCAAACTTGACGATCGAGTTGCCTCGAGTCAGAGGCGGGAGCCCGTTTAAAGAACCGATCATGTGGTGCCACCTCGACGAAGGACATCGGAGATCGACGAGATCGGAGCAGCCGCAACGGAGCGTGGGATGATGGTTGAAGAACGAAGGACTCAGATCGTTCGGTACAATCTTCCTACACTCTTTACAGTTTGTTAGTTTAGCAATAATGGCAGATCCGGGTTAAAGTATACGATAGCGCCAAGTTTAAAAGTTTTTGTTCCGCATTTGGCGTCTGTAGACTGCCGGGGCGCTAGCATAGACTTACAGTGGTATCAGAGCCTAACCATTTTGCTATACTAACTTGTGCTAACGTGTTCAAAACATCGATCGAACCGAAACTCAAAAACGACAAAATCCTATATTGACAGTTTCTGTTGTTTTTAAACGGTCTCAAAAATTATTTCTGGATGTCTTAAAAATCCGTGCAGGGAATTCTAAGACCCACGACAAAATTTGGGGTCGTGATCCCTCCAAGTCGCCGCGGAAGGGCGGCCAAACCCATGGTTTGGCCGCGCAACCGCGGCCACGTGGGGAGCACGTGCTCCCAAATTTTGTCAGTAGGTTCTGTTTGGGATTTTGGGGTTTTTGGTATATAAAGTTTTGGCCCAGATTTTGTTACTGTTCACCAGTAAGCTGTGGGGCCCACTTTTTAATATTTGGTCTTTGGTCGATCGAAATTTAAACACGTTAGTTTACAGTGCTTACATTATATCTCCGACCGGGAATGTCATTTGATCGGTAAACCGCGTCTGATTGCTATAGTTCTTTTAGACGGGTTTGCGAACGTGACATTCGCGTTGATGTTCTGTGTTGTGCTGTGATGTTGCGGATTTGTCGTGGTGGATAGCAGTGTGCAATGGTAGTACAGTTTGAGTTTATTTGTACATTTGATATTGCGGGGCGAGCGTCCAACATGTGGACAGCCGTCACTGCCTGTTGTATAATATTCTTTTGGGGCACGACCAGGTTGCGGTCGATGTACCTATTGTACTATTTTTCATTACTGTACTAGGTTTTGCCCCGCGACGGAGTGCACGGATAGCCGGGTTCGGGAAAGCAACGGGTCCGCATCTCATGGCTTTGAGAGGCAGAGGGGTCCCACTTCAGAATTGGCAGACTATTCGCCGCACTCGTAGGGGGTACAGGTTGACCCAAGGAGGGGTGCTCAATTTACCGGATTCCGTGAAGTGCCGGGTGTTCCATTCACTATGCTGTGGGGACTACCTCGCTTCAGGTTTTGGCGGGTAACTTGCCGCACCCGTAGGGGTCTAGGTTTCATTGCACAGGCTATCCACACGACAGGGGAACGTCGAGTTTCAGCAGCGGCTCTGTGAAACTCGGGGATCCCAGATATCTGTATTGTTCTGTGATGCTTATTACTTTTTTGTAATGTTGCATATTATCACGCCTGGAGCGATTATGTATATTGGTTTATATACTATTAGATGTTGTATATGTTTTACACCCGCGCTAGTCCAGTCCCCGCTCTGTCGTTAGTTAAGTAACCTAACGGGTGATGACGGGACCCAGTGACGAATGCGGATGGCATATACGTACATTTTATTTTCGTTCTTTTCTGGTGTGATTGAATGATGGGACTGCGTTGATTCTGATCAATGCAAAGTAAAACAAACCTGTATACAGTTGTTGGAACAATTTAAAAAGTGTTATTGCAAAGACGTTTCCTTTTGTTATGCATAGCGGTATTCGGTGTGAATATCCAGCACCTCATTCGACGAGGCAAGGGCTGATATCCCTTCACCGGGAAAGACCCCTTGGACAGAAGTTTGCGTCAGAGTAATAACTTCACTATAGTCGATTACAAGTTGCTTTGCATAGCGGTATTCAGTGGAATATCCTGCACCTCATTCCACGAGGAAAGAGCCGAGATCCCTTTACCGGGAGTGACCTCTTTAGCATAAGGTTTTCGCCACTATATTTTAAAAAGCTATCAGGTTCCTTCAGCGATATCAAGTTCACTACGCTAAAGGTTTTTCGCCAAAAACCAGCCGTAGCCCTCCGTCACTTCTTTTGGGTATTTAGTAGTATTCAAGCTATGCATTTTAGCCAAAGTTAAGGCATAGTGTTTGGTAGCTGCTGGGTATTCAATTGTTGCATAGATAGATGAGTTAGTTTGGGACAGTCGTTCTGCCGATTGGCCAAAGTCAGGGGCATGTGCGGGTGGGTTCAAATTGACAAGATAGTGACGGGTAGAACTTGGCATGTGACTTATGACACTTTGACCAAAGCCAAGGTTATAAGAGCATGGGGCAAAAAATTATATCAGGAGTTTCTAAAGAAACTGAAACTTGCCGAGTATGCGCATACCTTCTGGAGTATGAGTAACGTGGATGCATTCCATCACGTTATCATGCGATGAGAGTTGGATCCTGATTCCCACTGATGAGTTGGTTTACTCTTCGGGTGATCCCGATTGATTCTTCTTTAGGTTTGGAGGAGAATTTGACAGGACAGTGGGAGGTTTCCGGATTAGATAAAGTGATGACCATTCTGATCTAGGTTAGAGTGCACGCAGAGTGTTTCTTTTCTCTCTCTCTCTTTGGCAGCGACCTTTGACCGACCCTAGACTATGACTCAATGACCAGGTTGACCGAACCTTCTTAAAATACTGGCTTTTGGATTGTCTATGTTGCATAAAGTCATTGCCACTCTTTCTTTTACCCTTTGAATTTCTCAGAACACCCGTATTACTACGGTTATCCACTTCCATTGGATAGAGCCATCGTATGGTTATATACGAACTCGAAGGGACTTCTTCGAGGATGGATCAAGGTTCAGGAGAAATAGAATTGGTTTATTCAGTTGTCTTTTATTATCACCTTCTCTCAGGTTGCGAGAGCTCCTTGGTTTAGGAGAGTACACCTATTACGCCTATTGGATAGTCTTATTCCAAACCATAGGCTGGTGCCGAAAGGTAGGGAATAAAGAAAACCAATTAGCCTAAGTAGGGTGTGCAGAAGGTAATATGTAAAGACAAAATAAAGGGATTAGAAAGAGGGCAAAGTAAAATGCGACTGATATCATTCACGACCAAAACCGCGTACTTCATCGCCGCTCCTATTTCACCTTTAAGAAGAATAAGGTATTATTCAGTTGTCTTTTATCGTCACCTTCTCTCAGTTGCGAGTACTCCTTGGTTTAGGAGGGTACACCTATTATGCTTACTGGATAGTCTTCTTCCAAACCATAGGCTGGTGCCGAACGGTAGGGAAGGAAGAAAACCAGTTAGCCTAACGATGGTGTACAGAAGGTAACGACTAAAGACATATAAAGGGGATTTGGAGAGAGGGCAATAAAATATACGGTTGAAGTCATGAATTGGATTATGGAAGAGGCATTGCTATGAATACCAGGATACCCCTACGAAACATTTTCATGTTTCAGTGCATTGTTAAAGGAAAAACTGTTTTCCCGATTAAACACTTACTCCAAGGGTATGTATTTACCAGGTTTCATTCTCATATCTGTATGGTTTTACAGATGATGAGTGGGAGTAAGATATTGGGAATTAGGTGATCATCCTCATTATATCGGAATTCGTTGTAATTGGTGATATTTAAGGAAGTCGCCAGGGTACAGTTTTCCACCTACAACGCACAGGTTTTGAGTTGTTCAACTCAGCGGACTTATACAGAGTATTGTATGTTGTCTAGTGTCCATCAGGACAAAGGGGTAGGTCCTCGTACTATGTTCTGTTTACTTATAACTTCTCTAGTATTTAGACAAGTGTTTCGTAGAAATACAAGGTCTAAGTTTTGAGAAGTTATGGGTATAAGAATAAAGTAGAGAACCAAGTATCACAAGTATCGGGATTCTTCAAAGAGATCGAAGATGTGGATTCTTGTGAATGGTATTCAGATGATAGTGATGGTTTTGAGAAACGTGTTTCTCTTACAGGTTACTCATAATTGGATGGATTCCTAAGTTGAGTAATGCTGATTAGCCTCTTTCCATTAAGTTGATATGCACTGGAGACAGATGCATGGATTTGAATATGGTTCCAAATTAAATTAGTGCCAAAGTTTCTATATTAGATATAGAATAGTTCGTACCTTAAAAGAAATTAAGGTAAGGGGAGTTGTCCAGCTTATGATTAAAACCAGACACTGGATAACTCAGGGCACGTTTCTGTAATGGCTGTTTGTGGGTTGACCCTGGCTATGACGAGGGTTGATATTCTACCATTTAGAAGATCAATAGTGATATTGTTCTTGACTCGCCACAGTTTTAGTAAAAATGGATCTTTTTCAGAAAACAGTAGTGGGAGTATGGTAGAACTGGAAGTGATTCCAGAACCGCGAACGATTACGGAAAAATTTAATAGGACCTATACATTCAATCAGGTTTGACATTCCAATAGCCACTCCGCAGGTATGGTAGGTAACCTCAGACACCCGAGAGGTACTTCGGTAGCCTCAAGGACGGTGACAGGGAGGTTCTTATCTACCCAGACTTAACACTACTGTTGTTCCAGGATATGAGACCCGGTAGGAGGGTTGTCGTAGTCAGTGGGAGCAACGGAAGCATGGTGGGCAAGTAGCTTATGTCTATTTATAGACTTGAGCAGTTATAGCGGAGATAGATCATCTAATTTTGATGTGACAGTCATGGGTTTGACTTCAATCAGAATAGGGGATGGATCAGTTAAGAAGGTAGTAGGGTGTGATGTCATGGTATCTGGATGACATACACAGAGTAGGAAGTAAAATTCCTATACTACGATCGGTTGGACTGTGGTCGTCGCACAGTTGTTTCTCCAGACAGGATATGGATATAATATTTGACATTCTGGTTTCTGGATCTATGGCTTTAGATCTGGATTTGGGTAGTTTCCCAATGTGGGTACTTTGACAGATATTCTAATGGTTTTTAGAATAGTTGACTCCTAGCATGGTAGTGTACCTGCAGGTGATGGAGTCACCCTCTCTAAAGGTGTCGTATAGACTAAAGGGGAGAGGGATGTGCATGATTGGCAGATCACTTGCTTAGGCAATTGAGTCAATCATGTGATGTCAAGTACCACACCAAATGTTGGTTTTGCACTAGATGCAATAAGTTTGTATTAATCCAATCCTGGAGAAACATAAGGAAGCAGTTTTAGAACATTGGTACATGTTCTGCGGATTTGATAACGACAGCCTCTTTCGGGAGACGGTTATCATTCCAGGCTTCAAAGGTGACATGGATGACAGAGTGTTTGTCAGAGTTTTAGTTTCCCCTCTGACGAGGGACAGTATTATGGACAGGTGGTTCCAGAGGATACTGTGGGTGGCAAGGTGCCCGATACTGATTAGGTTCAGTGATCGATTCAGTCTAAGAAGTTTGGATATGGAGTTCATTTATGAACTAAGGTCCCATCAGATATCCAGACATGTTCTAAGACAGGTATTACTCAATTCGGGAGATGGCTTTCTCCGTGAACTTGAGATTAAGAGAGATACAGAAAGAAACTTCTAGGCGAATCCACTCACCGAGGCTATTTCTCGAACACAATAGTTTTACAAACGGGCTTTGTGAAACTGATTAGTAGAGGAGTTGGACGTTCGGTTTCACACGGGCTGTGAGTAGTCGACATCGCAATAATAGCCTTGAGTGCAAGTGGGAGATTGTTGGAGATAGTGCCCTCATAGTCAATTATTGGATCGCAGGTACGTGATTGCAATGATTGCGGAGGACCTATCCCGGTAGGACAGTCTTACTCGAAATGATAGTATGCTATCTGGTTTGCCTTTATCAGTCGTGTACATGTTCAGGTGACTGATTGCATGTTACACTTTGATAGAGCCCTTAGGATTTTGCTATACTACCAACTGTATGATGGCGATCATATACGTGAGAGTTGGGTAGTTTATATGCATATCCTTAATTGTGGTCCCTAGTCGTGGGAGTTTCGAGACAGGGCATCGATACTCCGGAGTAGACTAGTGTGTACAGTCGAGACCCCGACAAGGGGCGGTGGCCGGTCTCACAAGCCACTGGTGTCAGTTGGATCACCTAAGATGTATACAGGTGCTCATTGGGTTATGAGTACACCGGACAGGACTCGCCGGGAATCTGCTAGTTAGTATTATATCTATCGTCAGATAGCAGTTCCCTGGTGACATGTGTACAGGTTAGTTCATCGACCTGAGGTCGTCATTTGTCTCGTGTGAGTTCCCACTGTGCTTTGATTTCTACCCTACCACGGCTCAAAGGAGTCGTGCAAACAGGTAGCTTTTGGGTACAGTCCCGAGCCATATGGAGGCACGTGAGCGGATCGGCAGGGGATTCGTCTCTCCCGGTATTGGGGGCGAGATCGTGCTGTGTCTAGGAGAGCCATTACGCAAAGCCCTCGGCCGAGGCAGGAGATTTACTGGTAGGTATTCCAATAGTATCTCAGGGCGTTCTGGGCTACACTCCGACACGACTTATACTGCTAATGGGGGTCTGACGTTACTAGCCCCCTAGGCGGATATGCGATACTCATTGACGAACGGACCGGACTGTATATACATTGTCACTGTTAGGCTCAGTAGGGTTTTCGGAGGAGTTCGCTCATCGGTCTCCCTTGAGTTCGCTCCTCGGCCACCCTTGAGGTCAGTCCATGGGCAGCCGTTATGCATAGCTAGTGCCGCTGACGGTTTGTGGTTAAACCCACTGCCAGGGTGCTGACGAGTCATTAGAGTTCCCCACAGACAGTTTCCCAAGTTCGGGCGAAACGTTGTAGAGGCCGTATGGTTTTATGGCAGGGTTCGGAAAATGCACGTGTGTTTACGCACGTGTCGATTTTCGGACAGATGATACTGGTCGGCTTTGGTTTAAGCCGGATCCGAGTATTATATTGAGTAGGTATAATATCTTTGTTTCAGTTGCATTTATATTCGGTCGTAATATAAATGCGGGTATATTTATACAGTTTCGGGGTTATCCTGAAAGTCGTTTCAGGATCACTTTTGGAAGTTGCCAGTTTCCAGTTTTCTATCAGCCGTCTTTTAACATTCGGTTAAAGACGGATTTATCTTTTCTTGAGATGAGTGTGGATTCTTCTAGAAGTTTCTAGATGAGGTGACTAGGATTAATTGGTGTTGGATTTTCATTGGTTGCTTTAAAGGTTCAATTAATGCATAATGACTCATGCTTTGTAATTAAGGTTTTTTGTTTTCCTTAAGATATTTTGTTCATAATATCTTATGCTTGTGGTCACCTCCCTCCTCCTACGGTCACCTCCCTCCATCATATAAAGAGGCCGGCCCCTCTCCCTCTCACTACTCACTCTCACTTGAGGTTTCATTTCGGTTAGAAAAGATATGATAGTTTTGGGGTGTATGGAATTCACAGTTCATTTCATTCCATCACCCAATTTCCACGGCAACTTCATTAACCGATCGTCCACGGATTTGGACGAAGTGAGACAAAGTCATCTACTCATTCTCTACATCAATCTTGGTCGTCTCTTTTAGCAAACTTGACGATCGAGTTGCCTCGAGTCAGAGGCGGGAGCCCGTTTAAAGAACCGATCATGTGGTGCCACCTCGACGAAGGACATCGGAGATCGACGAGATCGGAGCAGCCGCAACGGAGCGTGGGATGATGGTTGAAGAACGAAGGACTCGGATCGTTCGGTACAATCTTCCTACACTCTTTACAGTTTGTTAGTTTAGCAATAATGGCAGATCCGGGTTAAAGTATACGATAGCGCCAAGTTTAAAAGTTTTTGTTCCGCATTTGGCGTCTGTAGACTGCCGGGGCGCTAGCGTAGACTTACAGTGGTATCAGAGCCTAACCATTTTGCTATACTAACTTGTGCTAACGTGTTCAAAACATCGATCGAACCGAAACTCAAAAACGACAAAATCCTATATTGACAGTTTCTGTTGTTTTTAAACGGTCTCAAAAATTATTTCTGGATGTCTTAAAAATCCGTGCAGGGAATTCTAAGACCCACGACAAAATTTGGGGTCGTGATCCCTCCAAGTCGCCGCGGAAGGGCGGCCAAACCCATGGTTTGGCCGCGCAACCGCGGCCACGTGGGGAGCACGTGCTCCCAAATTTTGTCAGTAGGTTCTGTTTGGGATTTTGGGGTTTTTGGTATATAAAGTTTTGGCCCAGATTTTGTTACTGTTCACCAGTAAGCTGTGGGGCCCACTTTTTAATATTTGGTCTTTGGTCGATCGAAATTTAAACACGTTAGTTTACAGTGCTTACATTATATCTCCGACCGGGAATGTCATTTGATCGGTAAACCGCGTCTGATTGCTATAGTTCTTTTAGACGGGTTTGCGAACGTGACATTCGCGTTGATGTTCTGTGTTGTGCTGTGATGTTGCGGATTTGTCGTGGTGGATAGCAGTGTGCAATGGTAGTACAGTTTGAGTTTATTTGTACATTTGATATTGCGGGGCGAGCGTCCAACATGTGGACAGCCGTCACTGCCTGTTGTATAATATTCTTTTGGGGCACGACCAGGTTGCGGTCGATGTACCTATTGTACTATTTTTCATTACTGTACTAGGTTTTGCCCCGCGACGGAGTGCACGGATAGCCGGGTTCGGGAAAGCAACGGGTCCGCATCTCATGGCTTTGAGAGGCAGAGGGGTCCCACTTCAGAATTGGCAGACTATTCGCCGCACTCGTAGGGGGTACAGGTTGACCCAAGGAGGGGTGCTCAATTTACCGGATTCCGTGAAGTGCCGGGTGTTCCATTCACTATGCTGTGGGGACTACCTCGCTTCAGGTTTTGGCGGGTAACTTGCCGCACCCGTAGGGGTCTAGGTTTCATTGCACAGGCTATCCACACGACAGGGGAACGTCGAGTTTCAGCAGCGGCTCTGTGAAACTCGGGGATCCCAGATATCTGTATTGTTCTGTGATGCTTATTACTTTTTTGTAATGTTGCATATTATCACGCCTGGAGCGATTATGTATATTGGTTTATATACTATTAGATGTTGTATATGTTTTACACCCGCGCTAGTCCAGTCCCCGCTCTGTCGTTAGTTAAGTAACCTAACGGGTGATGACGGGACCCAGTGACGAATGCGGATGGCATATACGTACATTTTATTTTCGTTCTTTTCTGGTGTGATTGAATGATGGGACTGCGTTGATTCTGATCAATGCAAAGTAAAACAAACCTGTATACAGTTGTTGGAACAATTTAAAAAGTGTTATTGCAAAGACGTTTCCTTTTGTTATGCATAGCGGTATTCGGTGTGAATATCCAGCACCTCATTCGACGAGGCAAGGGCTGATATCCCTTCACCGGGAAAGACCCCTTGGACAGAAGTTTGCGTCAGAGTAATAACTTCACTATAGTCGATTACAAGTTGCTTTGCATAGCGGTATTCAGTGGAATATCCTGCACCTCATTCCACGAGGAAAGAGCCGAGATCCCTTTACCGGGAGTGACCTCTTTAGCATAAGGTTTTCGCCACTATATTTTAAAAAGCTATCAGGTTCCTTCAGCGATATCAAGTTCACTACGCTAAAGGTTTTTCGCCAAAAACCAGCCGTAGCCCTCCGTCACTTCTTTTGGGTATTTAGTAGTATTCAAGCTATGCATTTTAGCCAAAGTTAAGGCATAGTGTTTGGTAGCTGCTGGGTATTCAATTGTTGCATAGATAGATGAGTTAGTTTGGGACAGTCGTTCTGCCGATTGGCCAAAGTCAGGGGCATGTGCGGGTGGGTTCAAATTGACAAGATAGTGACGGGTAGAACTTGGCATGTGACTTATGACACTTTGACCAAAGCCAAGGTTATAAGAGCATGGGGCAAAAAATTATATCAGGAGTTTCTAAAGAAACTGAAACTTGCCGAGTATGCGCATACCTTCTGGAGTATGAGTAACGTGGATGCATTCCATCACGTTATCATGCGATGAGAGTTGGATCCTGATTCCCACTGATGAGTTGGTTTACTCTTCGGGTGATCCCGATTGATTCTTCTTTAGGTTTGGAGGAGAATTTGACAGGACAGTGGGAGGTTTCCGGATTAGATAAAGTGATGACCATTCTGATCTAGGTTAGAGTGCACGCAGAGTGTTTCTTTTCTCTCTCTCTCTTTGGCAGCGACCTTTGACCGACCCTAGACTATGACTCAATGACCAGGTTGACCGAACCTTCTTAAAATACTGGCTTTTGGATTGTCTATGTTGCATAAAGTCATTGCCACTCTTTCTTTTACCCTTTGAATTTCTCAGAACACCCGTATTACTACGGTTATCCACTTCCATTGGATAGAGCCATCGTATGGTTATATACGAACTCGAAGGGACTTCTTCGAGGATGGATCAAGGTTCAGGAGAAATAGAATTGGTTTATTCAGTTGTCTTTTATTATCACCTTCTCTCAGGTTGCGAGAGCTCCTTGGTTTAGGAGAGTACACCTATTACGCCTATTGGATAGTCTTATTCCAAACCATAGGCTGGTGCCGAAAGGTAGGGAATAAAGAAAACCAATTAGCCTAAGTAGGGTGTGCAGAAGGTAATATGTAAAGACAAAATAAAGGGATTAGAAAGAGGGCAAAGTAAAATGCGACTGATATCATTCACGACCAAAACCGCGTACTTCATCGCCGCTCCTATTTCACCTTTAAGAAGAATAAGGTATTATTCAGTTGTCTTTTATCGTCACCTTCTCTCAGTTGCGAGTACTCCTTGGTTTAGGAGGGTACACCTATTATGCTTACTGGATAGTCTTCTTCCAAACCATAGGCTGGTGCCGAACGGTAGGGAAGGAAGAAAACCAGTTAGCCTAACGATGGTGTACAGAAGGTAACGACTAAAGACATATAAAGGGGATTTGGAGAGAGGGCAATAAAATATACGGTTGAAGTCATGAATTGGATTATGGAAGAGGCATTGCTATGAATACCAGGATACCCCTACGAAACATTTTCATGTTTCAGTGCATTGTTAAAGGAAAAACTGTTTTCCCGATTAAACACTTACTCCAAGGGTATGTATTTACCAGGTTTCATTCTCATATCTGTATGGTTTTACAGATGATGAGTGGGAGTAAGATATTGGGAATTAGGTGATCATCCTCATTATATCGGAATTCGTTGTAATTGGTGATATTTAAGGAAGTCGCCAGGGTACAGTTTTCCACCTACAACGCACAGGTTTTGAGTTGTTCAACTCAGCGGACTTATACAGAGTATTGTATGTTGTCTAGTGTCCATCAGGACAAAGGGGTAGGTCCTCGTACTATGTTCTGTTTACTTATAACTTCTCTAGTATTTAGACAAGTGTTTCGTAGAAATACAAGGTCTAAGTTTTGAGAAGTTATGGGTATAAGAATAAAGTAGAGAACCAAGTATCACAAGTATCGGGATTCTTCAAAGAGATCGAAGATGTGGATTCTTGTGAATGGTATTCAGATGATAGTGATGGTTTTGAGAAACGTGTTTCTCTTACAGGTTACTCATAATTGGATGGATTCCTAAGTTGAGTAATGCTGATTAGCCTCTTTCCATTAAGTTGATATGCACTGGAGACAGATGCATGGATTTGAATATGGTTCCAAATTAAATTAGTGCCAAAGTTTCTATATTAGATATAGAATAGTTCGTACCTTAAAAGAAATTAAGGTAAGGGGAGTTGTCCAGCTTATGATTAAAACCAGACACTGGATAACTCAGGGCACGTTTCTGTAATGGCTGTTTGTGGGTTGACCCTGGCTATGACGAGGGTTGATATTCTACCATTTAGAAGATCAATAGTGATATTGTTCTTGACTCGCCACAGTTTTAGTAAAAATGGATCTTTTTCAGAAAACAGTAGTGGGAGTATGGTAGAACTGGAAGTGATTCCAGAACCGCGAACGATTACGGAAAAATTTAATAGGACCTATACATTCAATCAGGTTTGACATTCCAATAGCCACTCCGCAGGTATGGTAGGTAACCTCAGACACCCGAGAGGTACTTCGGTAGCCTCAAGGACGGTGACAGGGAGGTTCTTATCTACCCAGACTTAACACTACTGTTGTTCCAGGATATGAGACCCGGTAGGAGGGTTGTCGTAGTCAGTGGGAGCAACGGAAGCATGGTGGGCAAGTAGCTTATGTCTATTTATAGACTTGAGCAGTTATAGCGGAGATAGATCATCTAATTTTGATGTGACAGTCATGGGTTTGACTTCAATCAGAATAGGGGATGGATCAGTTAAGAAGGTAGTAGGGTGTGATGTCATGGTATCTGGATGACATACACAGAGTAGGAAGTAAAATTCCTATACTACGATCGGTTGGACTGTGGTCGTCGCACAGTTGTTTCTCCAGACAGGATATGGATATAATATTTGACATTCTGGTTTCTGGATCTATGGCTTTAGATCTGGATTTGGGTAGTTTCCCAATGTGGGTACTTTGACAGATATTCTAATGGTTTTTAGAATAGTTGACTCCTAGCATGGTAGTGTACCTGCAGGTGATGGAGTCACCCTCTCTAAAGGTGTCGTATAGACTAAAGGGGAGAGGGATGTGCATGATTGGCAGATCACTTGCTTAGGCAATTGAGTCAATCATGTGATGTCAAGTACCACACCAAATGTTGGTTTTGCACTAGATGCAATAAGTTTGTATTAATCCAATCCTGGAGAAACATAAGGAAGCAGTTTTAGAACATTGGTACATGTTCTGCGGATTTGATAACGACAGCCTCTTTCGGGAGACGGTTATCATTCCAAGCTTCAAAGGTGACATGGATGACAGAGTGTTTGTCAGAGTTTTAGTTTCCCCTCTGACGAGGGACAGTATTATGGACAGGTGGTTCCAGAGGATACTGTGGGTGGCAAGGTGCCCGATACTGATTAGGTTCAGTGATCGATTCAGTCTAAGAAGTTTGGATATGGAGTTCATTTATGAACTAAGGTCCCATCAGATATCCAGACATGTTCTAAGACAGGTATTACTCAATTCGGGAGATGGCTTTCTCCGTGAACTTGAGATTAAGAGAGATACAGAAAGAAACTTCTAGGCGAATCCACTCACCGAGGCTATTTCTCGAACACAATAGTTTTACAAACGGGCTTTGTGAAACTGATTAGTAGAGGAGTTGGACGTTCGGTTTCACACGGGCTGTGAGTAGTCGACATCGCAATAATAGCCTTGAGTGCAAGTGGGAGATTGTTGGAGATAGTGCCCTCATAGTCAATTATTGGATCGCAGGTACGTGATTGCAATGATTGCGGAGGACCTATCCCGGTAGGACAGTCTTACTCGAAATGATAGTATGCTATCTGGTTTGCCTTTATCAGTCGTGTACATGTTCAGGTGACTGATTGCATGTTACACTTTGATAGAGCCCTTAGGATTTTGCTATACTACCAACTGTATGATGGCGATCATATACGTGAGAGTTGGGTAGTTTATATGCATATCCTTAATTGTGGTCCCTAGTCGTGGGAGTTTCGAGACAGGGCATCGATACTCCGGAGTAGACTAGTGTGTACAGTCGAGACCCCGACAAGGGGCGGTGGCCGGTCTCACAAGCCACTGGTGTCAGTTGGATCACCTAAGATGTATACAGGTGCTCATTGGGTTATGAGTACACCGGACAGGACTCGCCGGGAATCTGCTAGTTAGTATTATATCTATCGTCAGATAGCAGTTCCCTGGTGACATGTGTACAGGTTAGTTCATCGACCTGAGGTCGTCATTTGTCTCGTGTGAGTTCCCACTGTGCTTTGATTTCTACCCTACCACGGCTCAAAGGAGTCGTGCAAACAGGTAGCTTTTGGGTACAGTCCCGAGCCATATGGAGGCACGTGAGCGGATCGGCAGGGGATTCGTCTCTCCCGGTATTGGGGGCGAGATCGTGCTGTGTCTAGGAGAGCCATTACGCAAAGCCCTCGGCCGAGGCAGGAGATTTACTGGTAGGTATTCCAATAGTATCTCAGGGCGTTCTGGGCTACACTCCGACACGACTTATACTGCTAATGGGGGTCTGACGTTACTAGCCCCCTAGGCGGATATGCGATACTCATTGACGAACGGACCGGACTGTATATACATTGTCACTGTTAGGCTCAGTAGGGTTTTCGGAGGAGTTCGCTCATCGGTCTCCCTTGAGTTCGCTCCTCGGCCACCCTTGAGGTCAGTCCATGGGCAGCCGTTATGCATAGCTAGTGCCGCTGACGGTTTGTGGTTAAACCCACTGCCAGGGTGCTGACGAGTCATTAGAGTTCCCCACAGACAGTTTCCCAAGTTCGGGCGAAACGTTGTAGAGGCCGTATGGTTTTATGGCAGGGTTCGAAAAATGCACGTGTGTTTACGCACGTGTCGATTTTCGGACAGATGATACTGGTCGGCTTTGGTTTAAGCCGGATCCGAGTATTATATTGAGTAGGTATAATATCTTTGTTTCAGTTGCATTTATATTCGGTCGTAATATAAATGCGGGTATATTTATACAGTTTCGGGGTTATCCTGAAAGTCGTTTCAGGATCACTTTTGGAAGTTGCCAGTTTCCAGTTTTCTATCAGCCGTCTTTTAACATTCGGTTAAAGACGGATTTATCTTTTCTTGAGATGAGTGTGGATTCTTCTAGAAGTTTCTAGATGAGGTGACTAGGATTAATTGGTGTTGGATTTTCATTGGTTGCTTTAAAGGTTCAATTAATGCATAATGACTCATGCTTTGTAATTAAGGTTTTTTGTTTTCCTTAAGATATTTTGTTCATAATATCTTATGCTTGTGGTCACCTCCCTCCTCCTACGGTCACCTCCCTCCATCATATAAAGAGGCCGGCCCCTCTCCCTCTCACTACTCACTCTCACTTGAGGTTTCATTTCGGTTAGAAAAGATATGATAGTTTTGGGGTGTATGGAATTCACAGTTCATTTCATTCCATCACCCAATTTCCACGGCAACTTCATTAACCGATCGTCCACGGATTTGGACGAAGTGAGACAAAGTCATCTACTCATTCTCTACATCAATCTTGGTCGTCTCTTTTAGCAAACTTGACGATCGAGTTGCCTCGAGTCAGAGGCGGGAGCCCGTTTAAAGAACCGATCATGTGGTGCCACCTCGACGAAGGACATCGGAGATCGACGAGATCGGAGCAGCCGCAACGGAGCGTGGGATGATGGTTGAAGAACGAAGGACTCGGATCGTTCGGTACAATCTTCCTACACTCTTTACAGTTTGTTAGTTTAGCAATAATGGCAGATCCGGGTTAAAGTATACGATAGCGCCAAGTTTAAAAGTTTTTGTTCCGCATTTGGCGTCTGTAGACTGCCGGGGCGCTAGCGTAGACTTACAAGAGGAATGTACCAAGGCGCCAGGCTTTCACGATGTCCGTGGAAGAAGCTGAGGCCACTGGCCAAGTCATCACTGGTAAACTTTTCTTCTTAAACTTTTCTTTCAGTCTTGTTTATCTACACACTTTTCCTATACCTAAAACATATCCCACATACCTTAGGTACAATTTTAGTAGCCTCACTACCTGCACTAGCACTGTTTGATACTGGAGCATCGCATTGCTTTATGTTGCAACGATTTGTCCGAACCCATGCGATTCCAGTCTCACCGCTTGTATCCAGCTGGAATGTCAGTTCAGGAAATGGCGTTCTAAAGGCAACTATGGGATACAGCTTGTGTCCAGTCGTCGTTTGCAGCAGAGAGTTTTATGCTGATTTCAAAGTACTGGACATACCGAACTTCGATGTGGTTCTAGGAATGGATTGGCTTGGAACTTTTTATGCTACCATCGACTGTCGTCAAAGGAGGGTAGTATTCAAGATTCCAGACCATCCGGTCTTCTATTTCAAAAGCGGAGACCGTACCCTGGAGCCAAGTACCTACAAAGTGAAGCCAAGGGAAGCAGTAATTGCAGCAGCTCAAGCGGAGGAAGAATCAAGACCAGAGGTAGTTTGAGAGTTCGATGATGTATTTCCTGACGATATATCAGGTTTGCCTCCCGATCGAGCTCTTGAATTCAGTATTGATTTAGTACTAGGAGTGCAACCGGTGATCAAAGCACCTTATAGATTAAGTCCGGAAGGTTTGAAGGAAGTCCGAACACAGTTGGACGAATTATTGGCGAAAGGATGGATTCGTCCCAGCACTTCAAGTTGGGGAGCACCTGTACTACTTGTGAAGAAAAAGGAAGGTTCATACAGAATGTGCATCGATTATAGAGCCTTGAACGAAGTCACAATAAAGAACAAGTATCCACTCTCGCGCATCGATGATTTATTCGATCAACCAAGTGGATCTTGTGTGTTCTCTAAATTGGATCTTCGTTCAGGATATCATCAGGTGAAGGTCAAGAAAGCTGATATTCACAAAACAGCTTTCAGAACTCGATATAGACATTACGAATTTCTAGTGATGCCATTTGGAGTGACCAATGCACCAGCAATATTTATGAACCTAATGAATCAAGTTTTCTGGGAGTACTTAGACAGGTTTGTTGTCATCTTCATCGACGACATACTGGTGTATTCTAAGAGTCGGAAAGAGCATGCAGAGCACCTACGAATTGTCCTGGAAACTCTTCGACAACATAAGCTCTATGCCAAGTACAACAAGTGCGAGTTTTGGCTAAAGCAAGTTGGTTTTCTTGGACATATCGTATCAGGAGAAGGAATCTCTGTGGATCCAGCGAAAGTTGCAGCAGTTAGCGATGGCCTACACCAAAGTCAGTAAAGGACATTCGAAGTTTCTTGGGTTTAGCTGGATATTACAGAAGGTTCATTGAAGGATTTTCGAAGATAGCAACACCCCTGACCAAGCTTACACGTAAAGATGAAGAATTTGTGTGGTCAGAAGCATGCGAACAAGCTTTCGTAGAACTCAAGTCAATGTTGACATCAGCACCTATTCTCGTAATACCGGATCAATCTGGAGGATTCGAAGTGCATTGTGATGCATCCGGTAAGGGATTAGGATGTGTTCTACATCAGCACGGTAAGGTTGTGACTTATGCTTCAAGACAACTGAAGACTCATGAGCGCAATTATCCGACGCATGATCTGGAGTTGGCAGCCGTCATCTTTGCTCTCAAGATTTGGCGCCACTATCTACTTGGTGAACGAGTGAACATCTACACAGATCATAAAAGTCTGAAGTACGTGTTTACTCAGAAGGAGTTGAATATGCGGCAGAGAAGATGGTTAGAACTCATGACGGACTTTGACATCAACTTGCAATATCATCCAGGGAAGGTGAACATAGTACCTGATGCTCTTAGTCGCCAACCATTAGCAATGAATCTCACCGCTCAGTGGAAGCTTCAACAAGACTTGAATCAGATGGAGATTGAAGTAGTCATGCCAGGTAACACTTTAAGTATGATGAATTTACAAGTTCAATCAACCATTGTCAATCAGATCAAGGCAGCTCAAGCAAGTGATGCTAAGTTGCAAAAGATCAGAGAACAAGTGGAGAATAGACTCAGAACAGATTTCATCATCCATGAAGACGGATCTTTGAGATACGGCAGCAGATTGTGTGTATCAAAAGGTCCTGTTCGGGAAGAGTTACTGAAAGAAGCTCACAGCTCCCCTACTCAGTACATCCTGGAGGTACCAAAATGTACAAAGATCTACGTCAGAATTATTGGTGGCATGGAATGAAGCGTGAAGTAGCCAGAAGTGTCGCAAAATGCTTGGTGTGTCAGCAAGTAAAGGCTGAACATCACAGGACAGCCGGACTACTTCAGCAGTTACCAATCCCAGAATGGAAGTGGCAACACATCACGATGGATTTTGTAACTGCTCTTCCTCGCAGCACAAAGGGTAACGATGCTATATGGGTCATTGTGGATCGACTCACAAAGTCGGCTCACTTCATCCCATTTCGAGTTGGCCAATCAACTGAGACACTAGCAAAGAAGTACATGGAGGTAATAATCTACTTAAGATTTAAACTCTTCATAATGTATTATCTCTGATACCCATGAACTCATACAGGAAATTGTGAGACTTCATGGAGTACCGGTCTGCATTGTCTCTGATCGTGACACCAGGTTCCGATCGCAATTTTGGCAGAGTCTGCAAGCAAGCTTGGGAACAAGTCTGAACTTCAGCACGGCTTATCATCCACAAACAGATGGTCAGTCGTAATGAACTATTCAGATCTTGGAGGATATGCTCAGAGCATGTATGCTAGACTTCAAAGGATCGTGGGAAGATCACCTGCATCTTGTGGAGTTCGCGTTTAATAACAGCTACCAAGCAAGTATAGGAATGGCACCTTTTGCAGCATTGTATGGAAGGAAGTGTCGACAAGTTGGGACGACATCGGAGATAGAGAACTTCTTGGACCAGAGATGATAGTAGCGACCGTTGATGTGGTTCGTATTATCAGGGAAAGGATGCGCATAGCCCAAGATCGACAGAAACACTGGGCTGATGTGAAGAGACGACACTTGGAGTTCTAGCCAGGAGATCACGTATTCTTGAAGATATCTCCGAACCGCGGAGTGATCCGATTTGGAAGACGGGGTAAATTAAGTCCGAGATACATTGGACCGTTCGACATACTCGAACGAGTCAGTGAAGTGGCATACCGCTTAGCGCTTTCACCCTCATTGGAAGGAGTGCATAATGTGTTCCACATATCCCAACTCAGAAAGTATGTGAGTGACCCCAGCCATGTTCTTGATCATTCCGAGCTCACTATACAGCCCGACTTGTCTTGTAAGCAACAGCCTGTGGAGATCCTGGACAGGAAAGTGAAGACACTTCGGAACAAGGAAGTTAACTTAGTCCGAGTAATGTGGCGGAAAGACACTCCGGGAGAATACACTTGGGAAAGGGAAGATGAAATGGTGCAATATATCCTCACCTCTTTGTAAACTAGTTCTCAAATAAAAGTTGTAAATTTCGAGGACGAAATTTTTGTAAGGAGGTCAGACCTCCGCAAGGAGCATTCGGAATCTCGTACTACTAAGCCCGAGGGTGTGCGATAAACCGCACCATCCCGAACGGGTTCCCCAAAATGGGTTGTAGCGGCGCTTTGCAAAGATTGTAGAATATTAAATCCTTTAGAAAACGGTTTTATAAAGTAAATGGTATTTATTTGTAAAAATGTCAATTTTCTGTATTCTATGTTCTAGGGTCTCCTAAGTCAACTAGACTATTTCTAAATGGTCTAAACGACAAGTTGTGAGATACCTCAAATCGCCTCTTCACCGCCAATTGTGCCCAGGTAAGTACAAGCGAGGAAAGGAGGGATCCGCTCACGAATCACCGTGAGACGGGCCTTTTAAAGTTACCTTTCTCACTTGCCTAGCCTAGACACTACAAAGCCAGGTTTAAATAAACGACTGATGTCCACAACTTATCGTATTTTTCCTAATAAGTGGTATTTATTTAAAAAGTGTATCAATAATAAATCTTTTAGTAATGGTTTATTAAGTATGTGGTATTTAAATGAAAAATGGTTGTTTTCTCGTATTCTAGGTTCTCGGGGGTGTTGCATATGAGTGTGTGAGGAGGTAGGTCATTACCTCGTGATCTACTTGAAATGTATAGCAAGTTTGATGGAGTTAAATGGAGGATTGAAACAATGTGGTATTTAAGTGAAAAATATGATAAATTGAAATAGCTATCATTTCATGTGATGAAACTTGTTCAAATTGTTTGATTAGTGTTTAATAGTCAACATGAGAAAGTTTAAGTATGATTGTATTAGTGAGAAGTGGAAATTTATAGAAAACCGAATCGGAAATCGGATTTGTTATGATTCCGTCGGGTTTGTAAATTCGTATTTTGAGAATGGAAAAGAGATAGAAAAGGGACTTACGGGTTTTCAATTACACTAGAGAGTGAGAGGGAACTAGAGAGATCGCAGATGTTGCGTCGTCGCCGGTAGTTCCTAAGACGTTCGCCGGAAGTTCCGCCGGAATTTCGTCGGAGCTTCGCCTCGAGCTTATTTTCAAAGTACACGACTCTTGGAAAATTTTTTAGAGAGTAGGCTCAGGATTTTGGGGTGAGAGGGTAGAGAGTAGAGGGTGTATTTATAGGGTAGGCTAGGGGTAGGGTAGGTGAAGGGTTTTTAAATAAAAAAAATTGTAAAAAGTGTGAAAAATCACTAAAATGGTTTAAATGGGGCATAAATCATTCTCTGGAACCGATCCATTAATTTAGAGTGTGCAGGGGGTTAGAGAAGACGAAGAGACACGTTTTTGGTGTTGTGGACTCGGCCGTCCGGCCGAGTCCGGCCGGCGGTGCCGGCCCGAGTCGGGGTCGAGGAGGTGGGGGGTCGCCGGGGTAAGACACTGGTATTTTTAGATTTTTAGGTTTAGTTCAACTTTTGGGAGTTATGGTGTGTGGACTGTTGGGCTTCCAAAGGATTTGAAACAAAATAATATTAAAAATAATGTGGGTCAGGGGATTTGAACTCTGGTGGCTTGGTTCAGCAGTGCAAGGTATTACCAATGAGCTACAAGCTCCTTCTTGTAATTATTGTGTGAAATAAATACTTTAAGAGATATCAGTAACATTAAATACTCCAAGTATACTTTGAATTTAAATCAATTCTTTGTACATTAAAAATGGAGTTGTTACAGGGCCGAATTCCCCCTCGCGGACGCCGATGAGCAAGGGGAAGAGATTCCTGACAAGGAAGTCGCCGAGGACCCTGCCCGTCACGTGGTGGATGTCGAGGGCCCTGAGGTCGCGCCTGGCCCCGAGGCCTAAAGCCCCCGTCTTCCTCCTTTTATTTTGTTGTTTTTGGAATTTTTGTAAGCCTCCGGGCATTTTGTAAGGCCGGGGAGCCCAAGATACCCTTTGTAAAGCCTTTGCCTTTGGTAGTAATAGAACTTTTTCCTTTGGTTTTATCGGCTTGCACTTTATCTTTCGTTTGCAAAGGATGCTTGTAAAATATCTCTGCTTGCACTGTTGGGTTTCCATGTCAGGTCGGCCATCTGTCTAGCGATCGTTCGTCGAGTTGATTTCGATCACTTGCCAAGTGTGCCAAGCGCTGCCGAGGAGGGCATCTCCATGGCCCCGAAGTCGAGGGGGGATCGCTTAGACTTGGATAGACTTGATGCCCCTTTTTGGGGCCTCGGATCCTCTGCATGTGATGGGCAGAGTGCTGTTCGTCGTATTTGTGCCGAACATGAATGGGAATGTAACATTCTAGTTCATTTATACCAATTCCAGTTCTCGTATTTTCTTAATTGTGGTATTTTCCTGATTTATCGTGTTTTGGGTGCGAATAGTATTTTACATTTTACATTGCATTCGACCCGACCCGCTTGCTTGAACCTATTTGATTCATATTTATAGATTACCCTGAGTTGTTATATAGACACGTGCATCTCATGTATACTGCATACTGGCATTTTACCTGGCATTGTATATTTTACCATATAACATTTTAGGTCATGTAAAATAATTTAAAATTGCATTTCATAGCCTGCATGATACCCCTAACCTCGTGGTAGCATCCGCTCATCTTGTTCTCGTCCCGTTCAGTGAAACGAACGTGTTTGGATGGCTACGCGCATGTACGTGCATCCGTTCTTGGGGGTATGCATTTTCGTTAACTGAGCATTCATTTTGAATTTTGAAAGTCGCACATATTTTTCGTATTTTAAATCTGAATTTTTAGACTCGACCCGGACGCGTTTTGAAATATTTTTGTATTCCGCCAAAATTCAATTTATTTAATTTTAAAATTTAGTTTAAATATTTTCATATGATTTCTTTAACAAACTGAAACCTCTTATCTAAAATTTTAAATCTAAAAATCATTTAAAATTTTAAATCTAATTTCCTAACAAACTAACAACTCCTTTCTCTCTCTCTCTCTCCCTTCTGCATATATATATATATATATATATATTTTTTTTATTTAGTTAATTTTTCTTTCCTTATTTAATACACAATCTCTTCTTCTTACTTCTTCTTCTTCTTTCTTTTCCTTGATCTTGTTTCTTGATTCCGGTGAACACCGTCGGAGCCGTGCTCGTCGCTGACGATCCGAGTGATCCAGTGAACGTACCTGACTTGCGTGATCACCCTCGTGCGTTGTTTGGAACCGTTCCGTGTACCGTGCGCGCGTCGTGACATTTCGCCGACGAAGGACGTTCCGTACACATCCGTTCTTGTTCCGTCTAGGCAAGTTAATCTTGCTACATGCAATATAATTCATTTTATACCTATTTAAATAAATACCATACCTATAGTTTAAATCTAGTACCCCATGTTTAATTTTATAACGTTTCGATATTCCGTTTGTATCCGTTTGTATCATTTTAAATCTAGATCATGAAAACTTATCTTGTGACATACTAGATTACATTATACTGCATCCATATCATTTAAAATATATATCGTCGTAATATTTCTTATTATTATCTTTAATTAGTTTATAATCTGCATTTTATAATGTTATACATTTGAAAATATTATTGTTTACACATGAAACGTCGTTGAAAAAGCGGATACGACAAATCTGAAATTTACTGTACACCTTACCTTATAAAATTCATTATAAATCATAGAAAAATCATCAGTATACGTTCTTTAGTTCGTTACGAAGCTAACTCAGAATACTATAACTCTATGAAATATGTACTTGCAAAATAAATTGTTTAAATAACGTAAAATGCAAATGAAAATGTCTCTAAACTGCTGTCCAGGGAAATTCCAGCAGCAAACTTTCAATTTCGAATGTTCATAGCTTTTTGTAGGGACAACCTGAGATGCTTATACTTATAAAACTGAAAACCTTATTGAATTATCTTTGTTTTGGTATAAGACACGTCCCTTTTGGAGAACGTTTGTTATTTTTAAGCTATTTTACAAATTAGGGTGACGCTGAATTTCTGAACGGAACATTCTTGTGCTTGGTTAATTAATACCACTTTTATAGTTATTAATCGCTTTGAATATGCTATCCATATTAATATTATTATATCAATATTTATATCACATATTGCTTAGTTGTACATCCCACATTACCATTTTATAGTTTTATAACTTTTCGGATACCCGTTAGCATCCATCGCATTTAAGATACATATAATTGCATCCATAGATCACATTACTACATAATACCGTGATATTGACACTCCATGTATAATAAATTGCATCCTAATTAATATTGGAACTATAAATGTAACCCTAATCGATAACTGTGCATCCATATCCTTGAAATTATATCTATTTGCATATCATATTACATGTTCCAGTTTATTGTTCTGATAGTACCCATGCTTGTTTATTTATACACATGCTTATGTTAGTTTGATTATGAGCACCCACATGACATCTTGTGCTTCCTGACATGACCTGTTACACTTCCTACTTGACATGATATGGTACCTTACACTCTTGACATGACATGACACCTTTATACATTATCTGGTTTGACCTGATTTACCATGGCTTTACCTGTTACCTGATCTTGTGTCTAATGCCAACAAACATAACCTGTAGTCCTTACGGACCGTTCCTGTTGTCTATCCATACAAACCTGCTCTTACCTGATCCTGTGTTGGCATTAGTTCTTGATTACTGAATACCTGACTTGACATACACAACTTGGGGTTATGGGGAAATCAATGATGAAACCTGACTTGTAACTCGACAGTGTACTACCTTTACTGATCAGTTTTAGAGGCTAGGCCAGGCTTGGGATGATGCCGCCGACATTATTCATCTGTACATATTTCCTGTTTTAGTGCCTAGCGGCATGTCTCGGATTCAGCCCGAGAATCTTGACCGTGGTCCCGGGTATGCACGGGATACTATTGAGTTACATCGATAATTCATCAAATTGATTTCAAAGACTTGAGAGTATTTAACCCAATAGACCAGTTTAGATTACTCACTGCACACTACCTGTCACTGCCCTGATTTACATTGCTGTTACACTTGCTTTACCTTTTATGATCATACTTGCATGTCTTGCTACCCTGTTTATATATTATTGCTTGATGTTATGACGCACTGACGTCTGGGTTTTGCATGGCCCAGATCCTCTACCTTTGTTGCAGACTGATCAGGAGTTTTGCTGCTGTTAGACCGAGCGGTAAGGATCCTGTTGGTATCCGGCCTTACTTTCCAGGTGTTCATTTGATCCTTTGCTTCCGCATACTATATTATTTCTTGACTCATTTATTCTGGCTCATGGACATGTACTAGATAGTTTAGTCTACTTTCCTGTTCTTGATATCTCTACAGCCGTAATGTGACCGTGGAAGGATTTTTCCTATCCACAGGTAGCATGGTTGGCTATGTCACGTGCCTACCTTAGCGAACTCTGGGAAGCGGGGCGTGACATGGTTCTTTTGGTATCAGAGCCATAGGATATAGGTTAATCGAGTTTGATTCTTTTGTAGTTGGGTATTGGACCCAATACACGAATCAGAATACTCGTGATTAAGAACATGTCCTGCCACCTTGTTATCGTAATTCTTGAATCATATCCTTCTTTTATCCTTCGCCTTGACGATATGCAAACCACTTGCATCTCGACTTGAAACCTTTTTCGTTCACTATTGTTTCTCCCTGTTCCTTGATTCTGATACTAGGATTTGGACGACTTGAGTGGAGTTATGTAATTGTACCCATGAACTGCAGCATGGTTACAATACGGTACTCTATTTAAGTAACTTGGAGTCCTGGTCTTGATTCATTCCCTTGTTTCATGATCGTTATATTACTTTGCTGCTCTCGGTTTCATTGCTTACCAGTTATTATTTTATCGCCAGCTTGGATCACGTTTACCGTGCTTAATCCTCTTCAGTATCTTGACTTCGGATGAAGTCATCTCAGTATCTTACTTGTTCATGTTTTCCCCGCATTAGGCTTATTCAATTCTGGTGCATCTCTTTGTTTGTTTTTGTCTTGGGAATGGATTTTCGTGGCACTTTCCATGCTCATATTGATTGTAAGGAAAGGAAAGTGATTCTCCAGATTCCCGGACATCCGGAGCTTGTTTTGCTGGAGGAAGCGGTTCTGTCGGGCCAGTCGATTTTAGGGCTAGGCCGACAAACAATGTTCTGTCGTAGATGGAAGTATTAAGAAAGAAGCGACGGCTATGGTTTGAGAATTCATGGACGTGCTCGAAGACACCTCGGGTTTATCGCCAAGCAATATGTGGAGTTTACGATTAATTTTGTTCCTGGTGCAGCGCCAATCATAAAGGCGTATTATCCAATGGCACCAGTAGAGTTGGAAGAAGTCAAGAAGCAGGTTACTGAATTACTTGAGAAGGGTTAGATTCGCAGCAGTAACTCACCTTGGGAAGCTCCAGTTCTTCTAGTAAAGAAGAAAGATGGCACAAGGAGGATGTGCATTGATTATTGAGAATTAAACCGGGTGACTATTAAGAACAAGTACCCGATCCCTCGCATTGGCGAATTATTCGAGCAACTCAGTGGCGCGAGGGTATTCTCGAAGCTGGATTTGCAATCCGGATATCATCAGGTCCGAGTTAAATCAGAAGATATTTGCAAGACTGCGTTCTGAACTCGGTATGGATATTACGAGTATTTAGTGATGCCATTCGGAGTCACGAATGCACCGGCAATATTTATGGACTTGATGAACCGAATCTTTTCACCATTCTTGGACCAGTTTATAGTGGTGTTCGTTGATGATATTCTGGTCTACTCAAAGGAGTATTGAAGAGCGTGCATAACACTTGAAGATCGCACTGCAGACATTGAGGCAAGAAAGATTGTATGCTAAGATGAGCAAGTGCGGGTTTTGGCTTGAAGAAGTGAAGTTTTTGGGCATGTCGTATCTGATGATGGAATCGCCGTTGATCCCGAGAGGATTGCAGCAGTTCGAGATTGGCCGATTCCGAAGAATGTTGCAGAGATAAGAAGCTTTCTTGGACTTGCCGGGTATTACAGGAGGTTCGTGGAGAACTTTGCTCGTCTGGCAGAGCCTTTGACCAAACTTACGCGTAAGGAAGTACCATTTGTGGGGACTGGTAGGTGTGCGTCAGCTTTCGAGACGTTGAAACAGAGGTTGATAACCGCTCTTATTTTGACCGTACCAGACGGTTCCGGAGGATTGGTGTTTCGCAGCAACGCATCGGGGAAAGGATTGGGATGTGTTTGATGCAGCGTGGGAAGGTTGTAGCTTACGCGTAGAGACAGTTGAAGACCCATGAGAAGAATTACCCAACTCATGACTTGGAGCTAGCAGCGGTAATTCTTTTGCTGTGAAGATTTGGAGACATTACTTATTGGGCGAAAGGGGTCGAAATATTCACCGATCACAAAAACCTAAAGTACGTGTTCGCTCAGAAGGAGCTAATTGTGAGACAACGAAGATGGTTGAGGCTGACGGCTGACTACGATCTCGATCTTAAGTACCATCCGGGAAAAGTTAATGTTGTACCGGATGCGCTTAGTCGGTTGCCAGCAATTCAGATGTTGATTGTACGGAAGGAACTTATCGAAGACTTTCGAAGATTCGATTTGGAGATTGTGCTACCACATTCTTCGGGATAGTTGATGCAGATGGAAGTACAGTCGTCGTTGATCGAGAATATTACAGCAGCGCAGTTACAGGACCCTAGATTGCAGAAATTTCGAGAACGGGTTGAAGCTGAATTTCGAACGGACTCATTGGTTCATAAAGAGGGTTCGTTACGATATGGTAGTCGTTGTGTGTGCCAAAGGGAGACATCCGCGAAGAAGTTTTGAAGGAGGCACACAATTCCACATATTCTGTACATCCAAGAGGCACAAAGATGTACCGAGATCTACGACAATATTTCTGGTGGGAAGGCATGAAGCGGGAGATTGCCCGCTTTGTGACAAAGTGCTTGGTGTGTCAGCAAGTTAAGGCTGAACATCAAAGGGTTGCTGGTTTATTGCAACCACTTCCGATCAGTGGAAGTGGGAACATATAACCATGGATTTCGTGACAGCTCTACCGCGGAGTCCAAAAGGCAACAATGCAGTTTGGGTGATTGTTGATCGATTGACCAAGGCAGCTCATTTCATTCCATTTCGAGTTGGTCAATCAACAGAAGCTTTGGTAGAACGGTACATGCAGGAGATTGTAGGATTGCATGGAGTGCCGGTGAACATCGTGTCCGACCGTGACACCCGTTTCTTACCACATTTTGGAGGAGCTTACGGGAAAGTTTGGGGACTTGATTGAAGTTTAGCATAACTTACCATCCTCAAACAGATGGCTAGTCGGAGAGAATGATCCAAACTCTTGAGGACATGTTGAGAGCTTGCGTGTTAGACTTCAAGGATTCATGGGAAGATCATCTACATTTAGTGGAGTTTTCTTACAACAACAGTTTTCAGGCGACTATTCAGATGGCTCCATTCGAGGCATTATGTGGTCGCAAGTGTCGTTCACCATTTGTTGGGACGGTGTTGGTGAACGAAGATTATTGGGACCGGATTTGGTTGTGCAGACAGTTGAGAAGGTTAATATATTATGGAATCATATGAAAGCAGTACACGACCGACAAAAG
Organism: Agapanthus africanus; assembly: GCA_030015575.1. Taxonomy (NCBI): domain Eukaryota; kingdom Viridiplantae; phylum Streptophyta; class Magnoliopsida; order Asparagales; family Amaryllidaceae; genus Agapanthus; species Agapanthus africanus. The sequence continues at coordinate 261,672,485 of CM057339.1, read as the reverse complement.
AGTTGGGCAGATACATCGAGAAGACCTCTAGAATTCGTCATTGGTGATTTGGTATTCTTGCAGATATCACCGACTAAGGGGTGATCCGTTTCGAAAGTCGAGGAAAGCTTAGTCCTCGATTCGTTGGACCTTTTGAGATCTTGGAACGTGTTGGAGAAGTGGTTGATCGTTTGGCGCTATCGCAATCCTTGGCGAATGGTTATGACGTGTTTCTCGTATCTCAACCCCGTAAGTATGTTCGAGATGAAACACATGCGTTGGATCATTCGGAGCTGACTGTACGAGAAGATTTAACCTTTGAGGAACGACCGATGTTGATTGTGGATCGAAGGGAAAATGTTCTTAAGAACAGGGTTATCCCTTTCGTACTTGTTTCTTGGGGAAATCGCTCGCATGGAGAATCAACTTGGGAACGAGAAGATGAAATCCGACAGAAGTTTCCATATCTATTCTTGTAGTTTATTTATTGTTTATCCTTTTTTGTTCTTGGAATTTCGAGGACGAAATTCTTTTGTAGTTGGGTATAATGTAACATCCTGGTTCATTTATACCAATTTCAGTTCTCGTATTTTCTTAATTGTGGTATTTTCCTGATTTATCGTGTTTTGGGTGCGAATAGTATTTTACATTTTACATTGCATTCGACCCGACCCGCTTGCTTGAACCTATTTGATTCATATTTATAGATTACCCTGAGTTGTTATATAGACACGTGCATCTCATGTATACTGCATACTGGCATTTTACCTGGCATTGCATATTTTACCATATAACATTTTGGGTCATGTAAAATAATTTAAAATTGCATTTCATAGCCTGCATGATACCCCTAACCCCGTGGTAGCATCCGCTCATCTTGTTCTCGTCCCGTTCAATGAAACGAACGTGTTTGGATGGCTACGCGCATGTACGTGCATCCGTTCTTGGGGGTATGCATTTTCGTTACCTGAGCATTCATTTTGAATTTTGAAAGTCGCACATATTTTTCGTATTTTAAATCTGAATTTTTAGACCCGACCCGGACGCGTTTTGAAATATTTTTGTATCCCGCCAAAATTCAATTTATTTAATTTTAAAATTTAGTTTAAATATTTTCATATGATTTCTTTAACAAACTGAAACCTCTTATCTAAAATTTTAAATCTAAAAATCTTTTAAAATTTTAAATCTAATTTCCTAACAAACTAACAACTCCTTTCTCTCTCTCTCTCCCCTCTGCATATATATATATTTATATATATTTTATTTAGTTAATTTTTCTTTCCTTATTTAATACACAACCTCTTCTTCTTACTTCTTCTTCTTCTTTCTTCTTTCTTTTTCTTGATCTTGTTTCTTGATTCCGGTGATCACCGCCGGAGCCGTGCTCGTCGCTGACGATCCGAGTGATCCAGTGAACGTACCTGACTTGCGTGATCACCCTCGTGCGTTGTTTGGAACCGTTCCGTGTACCGTGCGCGCGTCGCAACATTTCGCCTACGAAGGACGTTCCATACACATCCGTGCGCGCGTCGCAACATCGCAACATTTCTTTTTCTTGTTCCGTCTAGGCAAGTTAATCTTGCTACGTCTAGGCAAGTTAATCTTGCTACATGCTATATAATTCATTTTATACCTATTTAAATAAATACCATACCTATAGTTTAAATCTAGTACCCCATATTTAATTTTATAACGTTTCGATGTTCCGTTTGCATCCGTTTATATCATTTTAAATCTAGATCATGAAAACTTATCTTGTGACATACTAGATTGCATTATACTGCATCCATATCATTTAAAATATATATCGTCGTAATATTTCTTATTATTATCTTTAATTAGTTTATAATCTGCATTTTATAATATTATACATTTGAAAATATTATAGTTTACACATGAAACGTCGTTGAAAAAGCGGATACGACAAATCTGAAATTTACTGTACACCTTACCTTATAAAATTCATTATAAATCATAGAAAAATCATCAGTATACGTTCTTTAGTTCGTTACGAAGCTAACTCAGAATAATATAACTCTATGAAATATTTACTTGCAAAATAAATTGTTTAAATAACGTAAAATGCAAATGAAAATGTCTCTAAACTGCTGTCCAGGGAAATTCCAGCAGCAAACTTTCAACTTCGAATGTTCATAGCTTTTTGTAGGGACAACCTGAGATGCTTATACTTATAAAACTGAAAACCTTATTGAATTATCTTTGTTTTGGTATAAGACACGTCCCTTTTGGAGAACGTTTGTTATTTTTAAGCTATTTTACAAATTAGGGTGACGCTGAATTTCTGAACGGAACATTCTTGTGCTTGGTTAATTAATACCACTTTTATAGTTATTAATCGCTTTGAATATGCTATCCATATTAATATTATTATATCAATATTTATATCACATATTGCTTAGTTGTACATCCCACATTACCATTTTATAGTTTTATAACTTTTCGGATACCCGTTTGCATCCATCGCATTTAAGATACAAATAATTGCATCCATAGATCACATTACTACATAATACCGTGATATTAACACTCCATGTTTAATAAATTGCATCCTAATTAATATTGGAACTATAAATGTAACCCTAATCGATAACTGTGCATCCATATCCTTGAAATTATATCTATTTGCATATCATATTACATGTTCCAGTTTATTGTTCTGATAGTACCCATGCTTGTTTATTTATACACATGCTTATGTTAGTTTGATTATGAGCACCCACATGACATCTTGTGCTTCCTGACATGACCTGTTACACTTCCTACTTGACATGACATGGTACCGTACACTCTTGACATGACATGACACCTTTATACATTACCTGGCTTGACCTGATATACCACGGCTTTACCTGTTACCTGATCTTGTGTCTAATGCCAACAAACATAACCTGTAGTCCTTACGGACCGTTCCTGTTGTCTATCCAGACAAACCTGCTCTTACCTGATCCTGTGTTGGCATTAGTTCTTGATTACTGAATACCTGACTTGACATACACAACTTGGGGGTATGGGGAAATCAATGATGAAACCTGACTTGTAACTCGACAGTGTACTACCTTTACTGATCAGTTTTAGAGGCTAGGCCAGCCTTGGGATGATGCCGCTGACATTATTCATCTGTACATATTTCCTGTTTTAGTGCCTAGCGGCATGTCTCGGATTCAGCCCGAGAATCTTGACCGTGGTCCCGGGTATGCACGGGATACTATTGAGTTACATCGATGATTCATCAAATTGATTTCAAAGACTTGAGAGTATTTAACCCAATAGACCAGTATAGATTACTCACTACACACTACCTGTCACTGCCCTGATTTACATTGCTGTTACACTGCAAACTCCTCAACTCACGGATACAAACACTCCTTGACGAGAGCCTCCTGATCCGCGTCGACTCGCAGAGCCACCAGTGCCTCCGCGAGAAATCCTCGACTCGTTTCAAACCCCAAGGAAACAAATAATCCCTAACAAACTCCTCAACTCACGGATACAAACACTCCTTGACGAGAGCCTCCTGATCCGCGTCGACTCGCAGAGCCACCAGTGCCTCCGTGGGAAATCCTCGACTCGTTTCAAACCCCAAGGAAACAAATAATCCTTGGCGCTTGGGAAACAAATAATCCCTAGCAAACTCCTCGACTCACGGATACAAACACTCCTTGACGAGAGCCTCCTGATCCGCGTCGACTCGCAGAGCCACCAGTGCCTCCGTAGGAAATCCTCGACTCGTTTCAAACCCCAAGGAAATAAATAATCCTTGGCGCTTGGGAAACAAATAATCCCTAGCAAACTCCTCGACTCACGGATACAAACACTCCTTGACGAGAGCCTCCTGATCCGCGTCGACTCGCAGAACCACCAGTGCCTCCGTGGGAAATTCTCGACTCGTTTCAAACCCCGAGGAAACAAATAATCCTTGGCGCTGGGGAAACAAATAATCCCTAGCAAACTCCTCGACTCACGAATACAAACACTCCTTGACGAGAGCCTCCTGATCCGCGTCGACTCGCAGAGCCACCAGTGCCTCCGTGGGAAATCCTCGACTCGTTTCAAACCCCAAGGAAACAAATAATCCTTGGCGCTTGGGAAACAAATAATCCCTAGCAAACTCCTCGACTCACGGATACAAACACTCCTTTACGAGAGCCTCCTGATTCGCGTCGGCTCGCAAAGAAACCAGTGTCTCCGCGGAAAAATTCCCGATTCGTCTCAACTTGCAAGATGAAGCCTCAGGCAGCAGGGACTAAAAAACTTGCTTCCTGAATAATGGGACCCGGCAAGTCGATCTAAAACGGTCTCTTGCATACTATCCATGGGTCTCACTCTCCGAAGTCGAGTTTCGACAAGGAGGGAAACAACCGCTTACGAGTTCTCTCGACTCGTAGGAGGGAAAAATTCTCTTATAGGATCCTTATGACTTTTAAGAGAAAATGCACTTAAGAATCCTCACGATTCCTAAGGAGAAAATACACCTACGAGATCCTCTCGATCCGTAGGAAGAAAAGTCTTTATGAGACCCTCACGGCTCATAAAGTTGAAAAGTCTTAGGTGGCAGATCCTACCCCTGTCTTCTAAGTCATTACTGCCCTATAAAGAGGTTAAGATGGACCATCTACGAGCCACACTTGCTAAAGCTACATGCCACTGAAATGGAGAAGTTACTCATGAGCGTATAAACTACTTCACACCAGAGTAAAACATCAAGAAATAGAAGGGTGCGGCTCATGAAATTGAGAGTTTGGAACTATATCTTTTAAGAGTCGAGATTTGAGTCAATGATAAATGACGACGCTCGTGTCCGCTCGTTATCTTCTCAGATCAAGATTCTGAAAGTTATATACCAACCCGAAACTGGTCATATGCTATGCATTACTCTGCACTACTTCACCTACATATATACTTACGTGGGCAAAGTAGTGGGGGGCATTTGTTCCCACCAAAAATTTCTGCGCAAAAGAGTCCAAGGTATCAAATGGCAGCGATACGTTTAAGAAAATGCGAACCAGTATCTTCCGGCCTGTATTTTGATAAACTTCCCAATGAGAAACTGTTAAATTATGATGGTATTGAAAGTATCTCGAAAAACCTTCGATTTGATATATTATAGGCCTCAGAATTCATCCGGGATCAAAAGTTATGAGCAAATGTCTATGCACATGTGATCTAAGGAAGAAGATGCGAACCAGTATTTTCCGAGCTGTATTTTGACAAACTCTGGAATGAGAAACAGCTAAATTCTGATGGTATTAAAAGTATCTTTAAAAGACCTTCGATTTGATATATTATGGGCCTCATAATTCATTCCGGATCAAAAGTTATGAGCAAATGTCTATGCACATGTGATCTAAGGAAGAAGATGCGAACCAGTATTAACCGAGCTGTATTTTGACAAACTCCGGAACGAGAAATGGCTAAATTCTGATGGTGTTGAAAGCATCTCGAAAAAACCTTCGATTTGATATATTATGGGTGATCAGTCGAAAATACTGCATATTTTAACCGGCAATTTCCTTAACATCTGCATACATATAGGAGAGTACGGTATTCATAATTCACATATTAGCTAATTGGTCGCAAAATATCAAATTACATGTATTCGACCTTTAAACCGGAAATTCTAGGGAAAGTAACCGCATTGCATTACATAGCATATTTTCTATATCTTGCAACCCCTATTTTGAAGTCTATGCAGGAAAAGAGATACTTGCTCGATCAATTCATTGCTCGACCATTACAATTGCTCGTAAACTCATTGAAAGCAAATCTGGTATCAACATAGAAGGGCTACTGCAACTCTGAACATCAAAGAATAACCCAAATAGAAGTACAAAGCCACAGAAGAAAGCACAGTTCCCGAGGCCACCAAGGCGCGGCGGAAGCGCGGCAAAACCCTACCTCACGCGGCGGATCCGCGGTGGGTCCAAGACATCAGCTCCTCAAACTTCACCAAAACTCCTGTTTCAGTGCCCTCAGCTCATAAATGCACATAAACTTCCAGAAGATTCCAGACACTTCCACCAGATCATCAAGTTCCCAAACTACCCTAATCTTTCTAGAACTTTCCTAAACCCTAAGCTAAACCCCAACAACTTGTCAACAAACTTTGGGAGGGAAAGTCTAATTCAAACCTAGACCTAGTTCTATAAATAGGACCCTAGGCTCTCTCATCTTAGAAATGTTAGAAATCTTGGAAAAATCAAGAAACCCTAGAGAGAAAAAGATTCAACCCATTTTAGTTTAGCCATTCTCTTTCTCCATCTTCTTCTTCCTCAAGATTAGTGAGAAATCTTGTAGGAAACCCTAACCCTAATTCCACTCCAAATCCAACATCTTGAGTACCAAATCAAGCGAGAAATCTTCAACCTTTTGGGAGCCGAGCCGATCTTCAATCGGGCAAGTGATCCAAGCCGATCCGCGATCCACGGAGACGAGCGAAGCCAAGTCGACAATCACGTTCCTCCTCTTGTAGTTCTTGAGTGATTGTAACGGAATTGTTGATATAAATAAAAGGTGAAATTTGTTAATCTTGCTTTCTTTTAATTCCGCATCATGTTATCTTTACTGTTCTTGAATATTGTCTATGTGATGATGCGCGAGTAAAACTCCGCTCGTTAAGGAGTCGAGAAGATCTTTAGTATGATGATGTAGCAAATTTGTAATCAATTCTTGAATCCCACGAGATTGTAAACCCTAGCTATTTCAAGAATCGACAACCCAATTCGATTCGATGCTTTCTTGATCAACATCGCTCGAGATTGGGGTGATCCGATCGATTCTTGAAATTACTAGAGGCTAGAATATAAATGGTATCCTCGAAAGAGTAAGGGTTAAGAGATGAAACTTTAATTTCATCAAGAAAACCCTAATTCTCGTCGATAACCATTGATCTAGCGTCAATTCCTCGAAGGACAAGAATATGAAATATTGTAGACTACAACACATCTAAAGATCCTATCGATTCCTACGAGCCTCTTTATCAGTTTGGATTGTCGTTTGGAAAATTCCATTGAAACCGATTCTTGTTGTTTATCGTTCTTGATTCTTTAGAAAAGATTAGTGACACACGAATACAAATCAATCAATTGAATCGTGTTTTCTCTTATTGTTGCTTAACATTTCATTTCAAACAAATAAAAGTAAAAACGAATCTCGAGATCCCTGAGGACGAACCGCACTCATTCATTAACTTCAACTGACACCGTTGTTTGATTGCGGTCAAATATTTTTTGGTTGTGATTTCTTTACTATTTGATTCTATAAACACATCCACGAAAATCATCAGATCAAAATGGCGCCGTTGCCGGGGATCGCGCGTTAATTCGTTACATTTTATAGTTTGAAGTGAAAGAATTATTACGTTTCATTTCTTGAATTCAAAATTCGTACAAACTCTTATACGTGTGTTGTGAATTGATTGCAAGGTGATCTGGAGCAATCTGAGCTGTGGAAAAATTATTTGGGATATACCAGAGAGCTGGAGATAGCAATATCAAGCAGCTGAAGAAAAATTGTACACTGTTCCCCACAATCGACCGCGGAAGGGCGGCAAGAACAGGCTTTATGCGGCGGAAGCGCCGCAGTATAGGGTGATCTCTGTACCATCTTTCTTCAGGTGATTTCTCTCTCTCTCCTCTCTCCCTTTTTAGCTCCAACTAATCCTTTCTGCAGGATTCTTTGCAAATAATAGCTGCGCCGCAAAAGCAAATTAAAATTGTGCGTGATTTTGCTTTTCTTGGTTGTTTTGCATTGCTAATACGGAAAATTAAGGGGCACGGCCAAATCCAAATTAGGTGGGGATTTCATTACCCTTCCTAGGCCCCGAAAACCACCAAACTTGCATCCGCATTTACCCCCATTAACTAAAAGAAATTTAGAGATGACTCTAAGGACTGTCGCGCTCATTTAGGACAAGAGAGGGCCGTGGGTAATTCATTGCTTATCCGCGTTTTTCTGTGGTGCCTAAGGCGAGTGTGTCTAAGGCTAGTGGTTATTAATTAGGTCCACTGTAGTGGTGGTTCCTTCCCACTTACCTGGCACTCATCCGGCCACAGGGGGACAAAGAGGCAGTGGAGGATTGATCCCGCGACTTGTCTTTTGGCAGTTAGGAGCGGTCTAGAGCCGGACCTAGGTGACCATTAGATTCTAGGGTTTGTGTTGCTGTATTTGGTTGTCGCATCATTTTTTTCAAAATCCGTCCCTTTTCAAAAGCAAACACCGCATTCATTTTACCCCTAATTATAAGCCAACGCTGCCACTTGTACTAACCCTTTTTAGTACAAGATAGGCTGGACACGGGATTCTAGTGCCCGTTTAGTCCGCGTACCTTTTATCGACTCTGAAGTCGATAATTCTCCATTTACCTTTTCTTTACCTACTACCATACCCACACCGATGGATCCGAATCCATCAAACTTCTTTAACCCCAATCTGCCACCGTCCGTTGGTGCGCAGAATCCTCCACACATTTCTCTTCAGGAAAGATGTTATCCACTTAGAGGTCCACTTTCGACCTGCTTATCCACACCACCAGCGAACGGGGATAACTTTGAAATAAAGCCTCAGTATATCAACCTTCTACCTAAGTATCACGGACTCGAGACCGAGGACGCTTACGTTTTCATTACCAAATTTGAAAACGTATGCGCTATGATGGGTACGTCTCAACTGTCTGTGGATGCGATGCGTCTACGACTTCTTCCTTTTACCTTGTGCGATATAGCCGAGAAGTGGCTATATAACACCACCGCACACTCCATCACAAATTGGGAATAATTCGTCGCAGCATTCCTAAAGAAATTTTACCCAGTCCAACGAACGGCTCGAATTCGTAGTGAATTGAACCAATTTGCCCAGCTCCCTACCGAACCATTTTCAAAGTACTTTGAACGTTTCAAGGATTTAATGGTTCAATGTCCTCATCACGGCATCCCGAGATGGGAGTTGTGCCGAATCATCTATGAGGGCAGTAACCCTAGCACGAAACAAAGCCTTGAAAATATGTGTCAGGGTACATTTATGACTAAAGACGATGGGGAAGCCTGGCGATACTTAGAAGAATTCGCTGAAAAATCACTGATTTGGGAGAGTGGAACCCAACCACTGAATAGGGGTGGCGTACACCAAGTAGATGTGTCCATAGGTGTTCGAGCTGAAATGGCAGCAATGCAAAAGAAGCTCGACGCTATGGAACACAAATTTGCAACAGCCTCCCTAAACCCGGTATCACTCCCCAAAACTATTTGTGGGTGCTGTTCTGATCCGTCACACTTAACGGAAGAATGTCCTTTAAACTCGGCGTTTCAAGGTCAAGAGCATTCTAATGCCGCATTTCAACGACCTCGAAACGATCCATATTCTTCCACGTACAATCAGGGTTGGAGGAACCACCCGAATTTTGCTTGGAACCAAAATCAATCTCAAAACACGGTTCCAAACACAAATAACTTTCAAAGGGCTCTTCCTCCACCACAACAGCAACCCCTTCAACTCACTCAGCACCCCTATCAGTCACAAAATTTTCAAAACCAGGGCAACACTCATGCACAGTCTAATCCTATGCAGTCCTGTTCTGACGATTTCTCTCAATTTACTCAAACCATGAAATCACTTTTATCCAATTTCATGGAGGTTTCAACTGAGGTTAGATCTTCCGTCAGCGAAATAAAGAAAAACTCAGCGTCACAAGCTGAGAGTATTAGAACGATGGAAGCTGAAATCGCACGCCTCAAAGCTGAAATGAGTGCGAGAGAAAAAGGGAAACTTCCCTCTCAACCCCTACAGAATCCTGGGCATTACAATGTAAATGCCATTACCACGTTGAGATCGGGAAGAGTGCTGAATAATAATGTCGGGGAAGATATTGATAATACTGAAAATCATGTCAAAACCCCGGCTGAGACCTTTCCACATACACACACTTCTCCTTCTGATCCTTCTTCTTCTACCAAACCACCTTCGCACGAGCCTATTCTCCAGTTCCCTTTAGGCTCAACACCTTCACCCAACCCTTATAGTTCTCCACAGACGGTCCCCACACCTCTTTTGGGATCTCGTCTACCCCCCTTTCCTTCTCCTATGATGGACCCCGCGCTTATTGCGAAAGCACCTTACCCGAATCGGCTAAGGGCTAACAGAACGAGTCCTCATATGGAGAAAATTTTAGAAATGTTCAAACAGGTTAACATCAATATCCCTCTCCTAAATGCAATTCAACAAGTCCCCGCTTATGCGAAAATTCTAAAGGACTTGTGCACTAGGAAGAGGAAGACTCAAGTGCCGAAGAAGATCTTTATGGCTAATAATATCAGCACTGCTTTTATTCCCCAGCTACCAAAGAAACGAAAGGACCCAGGATGTCCTACAATATCGATTTCGATTGGGGGTAAAAACATAAATCGTGCTCTTTTAGACCTTGGCGCGAGTGTTAACCTGTTACCTTATTCTGTCTATGAGCAACTAGGAATTGGAGAGCTGAAACCTGCTCATTGTACTCTCCAGATGGCGGACCGATCTATCACCAAACCAAGGGGTGAATTAGAGGATGTGCTGATAAAGGTCGGGGAATTTGTTTTCCCTGTAGACTTCATTGTGCTTGACACACATCCTGTAGCAAACCCCCGGGGCCAAATTCCGGTGATTTTAGGTCGTCCTTTCCTTGCCACTTCCAACGCTGTTATAAACTGTAGAAATGGTTCAATGAATTTATCATTTGGAAATATGACCATTGAACTAAATATCTACAGAGTTGGGAGTCAGCCATCAGAACCTAGTGCTCATATTTTAGATGTGTGTTCTGTCCATGAGATCGCTCCCGATAGTTGTGGAGCCGAGGAACTTTGCTTTAATGATCTCGATGACATTAGCACATCTCTGCTTGATCTTACACTTAGTGAGGACACTACACTTACACTTGAGTCCTGCACTTCTGACTTTTCTCCACCCGAGTCTGTATCTTTCACAGGCTCTGAGCTTCTTTGCAAATCCAAAAATCATTCTATGATCCTTCCTTCGATCATTTCTCCGCCTGAATTAGATCTCAAGGTCTTACCTTCTCACCTGAAATATGCATATCTTGGTGAGAACGAGACTTTACCGGTTATAATTTCCACTTCTCTTGCATCAGAGCAAGAGAATGCACTTTTATCGGTATTAAGATCTAATAAAGAGGCGTTTGGTTGGAGTATGGCGGACATCAAAGGGATCAGTCCCTTGATTGTTGAACATCATATACATGTGATGGATGATGCCAGACCGACCCGAGAACCACAGAGACGGTTAAATCCCGTCATGAAGGAAGCTGTCATAAAAGAGATCGTCAAATGCTTAGATAGTGGTATTATATACCCGATCTCCGATAGCCAGTGGGTAAGTCCTATACACGTCGTTCCTAAGAAATCCGGCATCACTGTGATCACAAATGAAGCGAATGAGTTGATTCAGACACGCACCCAAACTGGGTGGCGTGTATGCATCGATTATAGAAAACTCAACGCTGCTACAAGGAAAGATCATTTTCCTCTACCATTTATTGATCAAATGCTGGAACGCTTAGCGGGACGACAATACTATTGTTTCATGGACGGTTACTCAGGCTATAATCAGGTCCCCATCGCCAAAAAGGATCAAGATAAAACCACTTTTACTTGTCCTTTTGGTACCTTTGCTTACAGTCGCATGCCTTTCGGGCTATGCAATGCTCCCGCTACCTTTCAGCGGTGTATGATGGGGATATTCTCTGATATGGTAGAGAATTTCCTGGAGATCTTTATGGACGACTTTTCGATTTTTGGAGATTCTTTTTCTGAATGCCTAGCGAATCTGGACGCCGTTCTTATTCGATGCAAAGAGAAGAACTTGACTTTGAACTGGGAAAAATGCCACTTTATGGTCCAAGAAGGAATAGTCCTTGGACATGTCATTTCACAGAAGGGCATTGAGGTTGACAGAGCTAAAGTAGATGTCATTCAAAACCTCCCTCATCCCAAAAGCGTCAAAGATATTCGCTCTTTCCTTGGCCATGCTGGATTTTATAGGAGATTTATAAAGGACTTTAGCAAAATTGCTAGACCTTTAACACTACTCCTGGCCAAGGATACTACCTTCCACTTTGACTCGGATTGCGAGACAGCTTTCGACTCACTTAAACACTCACTCACTTCAGCCCCCGTTTTATCATCACCAAATTGGGACTACCCCTTTGAGCTGATGTGTGACGCATCTGATTTTGCAGTAGGTGCTGTCCTTGGACAGCACATCGAAAAGATGCCACATGTGATTTACTATGCCAGTAAGACCTTGAATGATGCGCAAATCAATTATACAACCACAGAGAAAGAACTATTAGCAGTTGTATTCGCATTGGAGAAATTCAGGCCTTACTTAATCGGCTCACCTATTGTTGTATATACTGATCATTCCGCTTTAAAACATCTGTTGGCGAAGAAAGATGCCAAAGGTCGACTAATACGTTGGATCCTTCTTTTACAAGAATTCGATCTTGTTATCAAAGATAAGAAAGGATGTGAAAACGTAGTAGCTGACCACCTTTCACGCATCATTTCTTCCCCTGTGACCCTGCCGATCAATGACTCATTCCCTGACGAACAACTCTTGAGCGTATCCTCTGAACCATGGTTCAGGGATATTGTGAACTATCATGCCACGGGATTGATACCGAGCGATTGGTCAAAACAGGACAAATACCGCTTTCTTTCCCAAGTAAAACACTATTACTGGGACGAGCCTTATTTGTTTAAATATTGTCCTGATCAGATCATTCGCCGGTGCGTCCCGAATGAAGAGTTCAAGAGTATTCTTTCATTTTGTCATGATCAGGCCTGTGGGGGTCACTTTGGTCCAAGAAAAACAGCGGAAAAGGTTTTGCAATCTGGATTTTATTGGCCGACCTTATTCAAGGACGCATTTGAACATTGCAAAACCTGCACACAATGTCAGTATACGGGTAGAATATCCCAAAGGAATGAAATGCCTCAGCAACCCATTCTGGTTGTTGAAATGTTTGATGTTTGGGGCATAGATTTTATGGGTCCTTTTCCCAACTCCTTTGGGAATCTGTACATATTGTTGGCGGTTGATTATGTTTCCAAGTGGGTAGAAGCCATTCCAAGTCGCACTAATGACAGGAAAGTTGTCATTAAGTTCTTGAAAGAGAATATCTTCTCGCGATTTGGACACCCACGCGCTATTATTAGCGATAATGGGACACACTTCTGCAACAGATCTTTCGAGACTCTGATGCGGAAATATTCAATCAACCACCGTCTTTCTACACCCTATCACCCCCAAACAAGCGGGCAGGCTGAGATCTCAAACAGACAAATCAAACTTATCCTGGAGAAAACTGTTGCTAAAAATAGAAAAGACTGGTCGACCAAATTGACGGATGCTCTTTGGGCATTCAGGACTGCATATAAGACCGACCTAGGAATGTCTCCATATAGGATAGTGTTTGGAAAAGCATGTCATCTACCTGTTGAGATAGAACATAAAGCATTGTGGGCTATAAAGGAAATTAATTTTGATTTAAACCTTGCTTGCAACTTTCGGAAGCTGCAACTAAACGAGCTAAGCGAACTCCGCGATGAAGCTTATGATAATGCTGTAATCACAAAGAATAGGACTAAGGTTTTTCACGATAAAAACATTGTAAGGAAAACATTTTTACCTGGTCAACAAGTCCTTCTTTATGATTCACGATTACACCTTCATGCGGGTAAGCTCCGATCTCATTGGAAGGGACCTTTTGTTGTGCGGTCTGTATACCCGCACGGGGCAGTAGATATTGAAAATGTTAAAAACGGCACTGTTTTCAAAGTAAATGGACATAGATTAAAGCCGTATTTTTCCACTGACCCCACGGAGGAGCTCTTGTTCTTACAAGAGCCAGTTTATCTTGATTAAAATTCCTCCGTCTCACTTTCATATCACTGCATCATATTTTGAATGAAGGTGAGTAAATAAAACAAGTTTGGGGGAAGTTCTTCACTTATATATTTGCCCCCACTAATAATTCCTCCCAGATTTACAGATTTTTGTAGGTATGACTGTCGGCAACAGTGAGGACACTGTTGAAAACAAGTTTGGGGGAGGTTTGTGCTTATTTTCGCATCATTTGCATATCATCTGCATAAGCACAAAACATTTCTTTTTAAAAATCTATAAAAATTAAAAAAAAAAAAAAAAAAAATTTTCAAAACCTATAAAAATTTAAAATTTTTTCAAATATAAAAATAATTTTAATATTTACACTTTTTGTATATAAATAAGATAATGAAAGTTTAGACAGTGAACAATTACATCCATGAGATTGGAAAAATTTAAGAAAACTAAGAAAATTAGAAGTTTTCTCATACGAACTAGTAATAAGTAGTTATGAGCCGTTGTCCCAAGGGTTAGTAAGATGAAGGACGTCACTAATCTGAGGATAAAAATAAGTCTGAAAAATAGTTTCTATTCTGGAAGCCAAACATTTTGAACGTTGCTACCCTGCTATTCGCACTTACACACGTCTTGAAGCCTGGGATAGTAGAGGATACCTTGAAATGCTCTTGTCTTAAGGCCAAAAGTATGAAAAAGAAAAATGTGTTTTAAAGTGGTGAGAAAAATGGACACTGGTTTTGTTATCACCAAGGGCAAGAAAAATATATAGCAAAAGGGTGCTTCTTCACCTAGTGCCCCAAGGTCAACTGGTCTGGGAGTCACTGCTATGCCTGAGGTGGTGCAAGATTAGGAAAATACACCAAGTTAGCATGCACATCAGTAATCGGTCGGTTAGTACCTCAAGAAGTATTAACGGTCGCATGAAAGTGTGTAAGCAATCTCGTTTGCCAAGAAGTACTGAGGCTGATGGGCAAGAGTATGATAGCTTGAATTGAATTCTCCGGGTGTAGGGATGTCTTTACACACACGCAGGGTTATATGATCGATGTTTGGAATAAAGATGGGAATGAAGAATAAGACGATATTTTATTGAGGGAGGACGTGATTTCTGACATCTTTTCATGACCATTAAGATAGGGCTCATGACAACCGAAAAACTAGCTTAGTTGGAAACCCTAATTTTCAAGGCTTTTCTTTTACAATTCTTATCTTTAAATGTAATATTCATGATCTTGCTTTTATTATTGGATTTTGTGGGTGCAATCCGCTGAAAACCCTCAGGAGACAACACTCCTCCTATTAGGGACACCTAGAGGTTTAAAGGCTTGTTGCACGTGCTCAGTGCAATCGTGTTGCCTACGAAAGTGTGCTAGTTAGTTTTTTTTCTCTTTCTTTGTTTTCTCCTTCTTTTTTTTAATAAAACATTCTCTCGAGACGATCGAAATTAAGTTTGGGGGTATTTGATCAGTCGAAAATACTGCATATTTTAACCGGCAATTTCCTTAACATCTGCATACATATAGGAGAGTACGGTATTCATAATTCACATATTAGCTAATTGGTCGCAAAATATCAAATTACATGTATTCGACCTTTAAACCGGAAATTCTAGGGAAAGTAACCGCATTGCATTACATAGCATATTTTCTATATCTTGCAACCCCTATTTTGAAGTCTATGCAGGAAAAGAGATACTTGCTCGATCAATTCATTGCTCGACCATTACAATTGCTCGTAAACTCATTGAAAGCAAATCTGGTATCAACATAGAAGGGCTACTGCAACTCTGAACATCAAAGAATAACCCAAATAGAAGTACAAAGCCACAGAAGAAAGCACAGTTCCCGAGGCCACCAAGGCGCGGCGGAAGCGCGGCAAAACCCTACCTCACGCGGCGGATCCGCGGTGGGTCCAAGACATCAGCTCCTCAAACTTCACCAAAACTCCTGTTTCAGTGCCCTCAGCTCATAAATGCACATAAACTTCCAGAAGATTCCAGACACTTCCACCAGATCATCAAGTTCCCAAACTACCCTAATCTTTCTAGAACTTTCCTAAACCCTAAGCTAAACCCCAACAACTTGTCAACAAACTTTGGGAGGGAAAGTCTAATTCAAACCTAGACCTAGTTCTATAAATAGGACCCTAGGCTCTCTCATCTTAGAAATGTTAGAAATCTTGGAAAAATCAAGAAACCCTAGAGAGAAAAAGATTCAACCCATTTTAGTTTAGCCATTCTCTTTCTCCATCTTCTTCTTCCTCAAGATTAGTGAGAAATCTTGTAGGAAACCCTAACCCTAATTCCACTCCAAATCCAACATCTTGAGTACCAAATCAAGCGAGAAATCTTCAACCTTTTGGGAGCCGAGCCGATCTTCAATCGGGCAAGTGATCCAAGCCGATCCGCGATCCACGGAGACGAGCGAAGCCAAGTCGACAATCACGTTCCTCCTCTTGTAGTTCTTGAGTGATTGTAACGGAATTGTTGATATAAATAAAAGGTGAAATTTGTTAATCTTGCTTTCTTTTAATTCCGCATCATGTTATCTTTACTGTTCTTGAATATTGTCTATGTGATGATGCGCGAGTAAAACTCCGCTCGTTAAGGAGTCGAGAAGATCTTTAGTATGATGATGTAGCAAATTTGTAATCAATTCTTGAATCCCACGAGATTGTAAACCCTAGCTATTTCAAGAATCGACAACCCAATTCGATTCGATGCTTTCTTGATCAACATCGCTCGAGATTGGGGTGATCCGATCGATTCTTGAAATTACTAGAGGCTAGAATATAAATGGTATCCTCGAAAGAGTAAGGGTTAAGAGATGAAACTTTAATTTCATCAAGAAAACCCTAATTCTCGTCGATAACCATTGATCTAGCGTCAATTCCTCGAAGGACAAGAATATGAAATATTGTAGACTACAACACATCTAAAGATCCTATCGATTCCTACGAGCCTCTTTATCAGTTTGGATTGTCGTTTGGAAAATTCCATTGAAACCGATTCTTGTTGTTTATCGTTCTTGATTCTTTAGAAAAGATTAGTGACACACGAATACAAATCAATCAATTGAATCGTGTTTTCTCTTATTGTTGCTTAACATTTCATTTCAAACAAATAAAAGTAAAAACGAATCTCGAGATCCCTGAGGACGATCCGCACTCATTCATTAACTTCAACTGACACCGTTGTTTGATTGCGGTCAAATATTTTTTGGTTGTGATTTCTTTACTATTTGATTCTATAAACACATCCACGAAAATCATCAGATCAATGGGCCTCATAATTCATCCGGGATCAAAAGTTATGAGCAAATGTGTTATGCACGTGTAATCTAAAGTAATGCTCTACTACATGGGGAATGCATTTTTTTAGTCCCAAATCGGAAAAAGGAGAGATGGCTTCTCTACCACTACCATATAAATAAGAGGGGATACCTCTTAGAAAGGATAGAGTTAAATCCTCAAAGGATTCAATACTCAAAGGAGCTTAGTTCTCCAAAGGAGCTTAGTTCTCCAAGATAGGAGCATGCTCCTCCATAATGCGCATATGCGCAAGCGCCATGTGCGCTACGTGCAACGCACGTATGCCCGCCATGCGGCACTACGTGCAACGCACGTGCGCACCACATGCGCACCACATGAGAATATTTAATAATATTAAAAGGAGCTTATTCTCCATATATAGAAGCTTTGCTTCTCCTCATAATGCGCATGTGCGCCACGTGCAACGCACGTGCGCCATGTGCAACGCACGTGTGCCCGCCATGCGGCACCACGTGCAACGCACGTGCGCACCACATGAGAACATTTAATAATATTAAAAGGAGCTTGTTCTCCATATATAGAAGCTTTGCTTCTTCTCATAATGCGCATGTGCGCCACGTGCAACGCACGTGCGCACCACATGAGAACATTTAATAATATTAAAAGGAGCTTGTTCTCCATATATAGAAGCTCTGCTTCTCCTTATAATGCGCATGTGCTCCACGTGCAACGCACGTGTGCCCGCCATGCGGCACCACGTGCGCACCACATGAGAACATTTAATAATATTAAAAGGAGCATGTTCTCCATATATAGAAGCTCTGCTTCTCCTCATAATGCGCATGTGCGCCACGTGCAACGCACGTGTGCCCGCCACATGCGCACCACGTGCAACGCACGTGCGCACCACATAAGAATATTCAAAGGAGACTCATTCTCCATAGGAGCTTGCTCCCCCCCATAATGCGCATATGCGCAAGATCCATGTGCGCTACGTGCAAATATGAGCGCCCAACACGTGCGACACACGTGCGACGCACGTGCGCGAACGCAAAGAAGCCTTTTTCAGTAGCGAGAAGCTTAAGCTCCAGCCTGTTCTTCCCCTCTAATGAGTGAGACATGGTTCAAAGGGTACATCCTTCCACACCTTCGATATATGGCACTGTAATCTCTCAGTGTCGTCGAAGAGGTGGTGGGTCCCAACGACCAATGATCCTTCTTTCTAAAATAAAAAAAGGGGGGATCAACATTTTTTAAAAAAAGGTCAAGAGCTTCAAACAGAGAGAACTCTGAGAAAATTCCAAGAAAAAGGTAAAGAACCTTCATAAAATAGAAGAAGAAATTTCTTCTAATAGATCATTGATCTAAAAACAAGATCAATGATCTTTACATAAAAAACAGTGCTTTGCACTTCTTATGAACCTCTGGTTCTTTAAAACAAGAAAACAATAAAATAAAATAAAAATAGTGCTTTGCACTTTTATGAACTTCCGGTTCTTGAAACAAAAAAGAAAAAAATTATTTTTCTTTGATCTAAATTTAGATCAAGAAATTAAACAGTGCTTTGCACTTCTGTTCTTGAATCTAAAAGATTCTTAGTGCTCCGCACTTGCAAACTGCGCTGTTGCGCTCTTAAGAGGGCGCCACGTGTTAGCTATAGAACCACTTGCGCTACGCGCCCTTGAAATAGAGCTTTGCTCTCTGGAATTGGCGCAACTCACCAGAACGCGCCACGTGTCAGCTATAGAACCACTTGTGCTACGCGCCCTTGAAATAGAGCTTTGCTCTCTGGAATTGGCGCAACTCACCAGAACGCGCCACGTGTCAGCAGCGCAACAGCGCAGCGCACTGCGCTAGCACGCTTGCGCTCACCAGAGCGTGACACGTGTCATCGCCATACGAGTTTGCGCTCAATACTTAGCGCAAAGCGCCTGACAAACCACGTGGGGCACTGTCAGAGTATTTAATGCTCTGCATTATTAAAGAAAAGGGACAGAGCCCAATGAAAAAGCCTAACAGGCCTGATAAAAATGCTATGCATTTTAAAAAAAAGGGGGGGAGGGCAAAGCCCAAACAAAAAAATAGATGCTCTGCATCATTTATAAAAGGGAAAAGCCCAATCAAAACAAGAATAATGCAGTGCATTACTAAAAAGGGGGTAAAGCCCTAGCACAGGCCAAAGACAAAAAAATATTGAAACTGGACTTAGCCCAATTTTGGCCATAAGTCCTTAAATTAAATTGGCTGAGCAAGATTGCTCTCTTAAATCAATTTATATCCGGTTCGAGGGTACATCTCCGAGCTCCTCTGACACCTATCGTTGTAATCTTTCAACGACGTCAGAGAGGTGACGGGTCCCGACGACCACATACATGAATATGGACTGCGGGGTCCTTAAACTCGTGGACCGGAACGTCTTTAAACTAGTATCGGACCGGAACGTCCTTAAACTAATATTGGACCGGAACGTCTTTAAACTAATATCGGGCCGGAACGTCCTTAAACTAATATCGGACCGGAACGTCCTTAAACTAATATCGGACCGGAACGTCCTTAAACTAATATCGGACCGAGACGTCCTTAAACTAATATCGGACCGAGACGTCCTTAAACTAATATCGGACCACCACGTCCCTAAACTGGAATATGGACCACCACGTCCCTAAACTGGCGATGGACCACCACGTCCCTAAATTGGAAAATGGACCACTACGTCCCTAAACTGGAACAATAGAGCCTCCAAATGCTCTTTTGCCGGATCTAAACGGTCCCGTTTAAGTTGATCTTAGCCCCAGATACGGCTAACGTATCCTTAGACATTTAAATGAATGATAAAACCCCAAATCAACTTTGGTTCAAGGGTACATCTCTGAACTCCTCTGACACCTGTCGTTGTAATCCTTCAACGACGTCAGAGAGGTGACGGGTCCTGACGGCCAGATATTAAATCGATCATCACGTCAAGTTGATCTTAGTCCAAAACAGGACTAACGTATCCTTGACGAACGTTTAAGTTGATCTTAGCCGCAACGCGACTAATGCATCCTTAAACTAAAAACACCAAACCCAAATCTAAGTAAATACGGATTTGGACTAATCCACGTCCTACGGGCGACGGCATTACTCAGTCTCCGTATACAATCCACGGGCAACCACAAACAAAACAAACACACACGACACGAAGTGAAATTCTGGAGAAGGACAAAGTTGTTACCGCGATGCGGTAGCGTAATTAACTGCAGGGGCTTGCGCCTGCAGGGAGAGCGTCCCCACAATCAAAAACCCCTCACCCTGAGGGGGAATCTGACAAAGTCTGCTACATCGGCCGCATCCGTCTAAACCTCCGATACACGGTGCCATAAATCAACTTGGTATCTTCGGAGAGGTAGACGGATAAAACCACATAGCATCTGCCCCGAATCTCAGGTAAGACGCAAAGTCTGCGCCGCCATTCGGAAGGGAACAGATTCTGGCACGCCCGGTGGGACCTTTTCCTCTTTCCACTCCACACTTCGTGTGTTGTCTTTGCGAACCAATCGCGGTTTGTTAACGGTTGCCTTTGGATTTCCAAGTCACTAAGATTTGGTCTTTTGTCTGGCGCAGAACTCAAGCATCCTTGGATTCTAACTGCACCAACTGCGCGAAGTGCCACTGCAACGGACGCTCCCCCTCACCTAGAGGTGTAGCATATGGGCCCCAAGCGGCCTCTTTCCTCGCTCTGCCGGTAGAACAGGTGACCCAGGCCACCACCGGCCTGTTTTTCGGGACCATGGTCCCACCTACAAGCTTCTCTATGCCGATACCTGCACCGGAAGTGAATAAGAAGTCGGTGTTCGACCGGCTCACTGCTACCACGACCCCTGTCAACGGGTCGCCCACCACGAAGCCAACAGCCTCTGTCTTTGTGAGGCTGGATCAAAACTCTGAAGGGCCCGCTAAGAAGCCCAGGAACTCTAAAATGGCTGTCCCAAGGAGGGCAACGGCAGCTGCTCCGGAAGACGTTAAGGCGGCTTCTCCCGTCAATGAGTCAGTCTTTTCAAGACTGATGATTCCCGTTCCTGCCCCTACACGAAGATCTGTCTTTGACAGATTGGATATTACCCCGCAAGGAACAACCTCAGTTTTTAAAAGGTTAACACCGGCGGTGCCTCATTCAGACAGGGGGCAAAAAGAAGCTATCTATATCTCTGAGCCAGTCCCAACGGCTCGTCGTGCTCGACGTCGCCATTGGCAATGAGTGAGGAAGGCAGGGGGCAACTCCCCCTCAGGGCTAACTCCACCGGCTCCAGTGGTGGAAGTCAACGCTGCTGTTCCAACTGGGAACAGCTTTGAACTGCTGAGGATGGTACGGAAGAACTCTCCAACCGCTACACTGAAGAGATCTCCTCCACCTGCGGAGAGAGTTCCAGAAACGAAACGAGAACAGCCCCCTCAACGGCTGTCCTCAAGAATTTATAAAGTTTGGAGGAGGGTTCAAGACTCCGTGATCGACACGGATCACTCCCGTCAACGAAAGAAGATGAAGGTGCATAAAGAAAAAGACCGTCCAATTAAACAGCAGAGGACAACGATCGCTAGGGTGCCCACTGCAATGGCCCCTTCCACCTCAACGGCCCACAAAAGAAGGAGGCCAGAGAAAACTCCCGTGTCAGCGGCAAAAGTTAAAAATGGTGAATCTAAACGCCCCAAGTCAGGGGGCATAACAGTCCATACGGTTTACATGGCATCGGGAAAAGAAGATAGCCGCATGTCAACAGGTCATAGACCGCACACGAGATCAGTGACCAAGGCTCAGGAGCAGCAGCAGAAGCTCCAAGAAATGATGAACGCTATGGCCGCACTTACAGGGCCAAAAGAAACCCCGGAAATATCCTCAGACGAGCGTCAAGAACAAGAAACGGACGCCGAATTCCTTCGGCGCGTGCTAGAGAAGAAAGATAAAGAAGCTGCGGAGCAGGCAGCCAACATAAAGAAAATAACCCTCCTGTTCCAAGATATGGTGGGTATGATGATTCAACAAGATCCACCTGCTGAAGATCCCCCGATCATTCTTGAAGACGATAGGGGAGAGACGTCGAATCCTCCACCGGCTCTATCCACAGCTAAAGAGGATACCATCTCAAAAGCTGATTTGGATGAATACATCGCCCAGCAAATACGGGTGCATCATGCGACCGAAGCGGCCGGTCAGGTCGTAAAAACGGGGCGGCCATATCCAAGTTGGTACGATCAAATCAAGTACCCGCCAGGATATACAATTCCCAAGTTCCATGTCTACAAGGGGACGGGTAATCCTCATCAGCATGTTGCCCAGTTCAGGGCACTCTGCGGCAATACCGGCGGTGACGACAAGCTGTTGCTTCGCCAGTTTGTTGGAAGCTTATCAGATACGGCGTTCGAGTGGTATTCTGAGCTCCCAAATGACTCTATTAAAACCTTCGCGGAGATGGAGCTGTTGTTTACTCAACGTTTTGCAAGTGCCAGTGAACGTACCCCAATGACGGCACTGATTAATGCCAGGGTAAAACCCGGCGAGACGTGGGTTCAGTACGCTATACGATGGCGAAACTTATGGTCGAAGTGCGAGCAGCGCATTGAAGAAGCTCCCGCAGTGGGTATGTTCGTGGGGACCCTTGATCCACAAGCAACCATCTCGCAGTTTATGATGTTTTTCAAGCCGACTACCTTCCAGGCCTTGATCGACAAATTAGCACAGATGGATCAGATGGGCCATAAACCTCCTCTTCCAAGGCCGGACTCCCGAAATGACAAAGGGAAGGGAAAAGCGATCGTTGTCGCTAATGCTCAACAACAACCAAGCGACCCGAAGCCAGTGGCTCGTCAAAATAATATGCACCCGTACGTACCCCTTGAGGATAGGATGAGACGTCCTTATTCCTTTCCCCACGATAAAACGAGGAGGTTATTCGAGCTGGCGTTGCGCAACAGACTCATAAATCTGCCGGATCCAAAACGTCCGTTGCAACCAAGTGACGTCAACGAGCCCAACTACTGTCCTTATCATCGAGTACTAGGCCATCCGATCGAAGATTGCTACGTTTTCAAGAATTGGCTTGAAAACCAGTACCGATAGGGCAAGTTCGCGTTATCTGACAAATGGAAGGTGAATCCCCCGCAGCCCCACACCTCTAAGGGGACGAATACGCCGGGGGCAACATGCTCCGTCATTGAAGAAGCTCCTTGGGAGGTTGTATTATCAGCCAAGACAAAGAGAATGCTAAACGATCTTCAGGCATGTCCAGCAATCAAGTGGAAGAACTCGTTGGAACCGCAGGTCATTGAAGGGATGTTGAAACTGCGTACAACTCCAAAGACTGATGGTGGTGGCTCAAACACTCGCAACCAGCCGTCAAAATCTTCGAAAAAGAAGAAGAAGAAATCTAAGAAACCCGTGAAGCCTGGCGACAAGCGCACGGACTTACAAAAGCAAATTGACGCGCTAGATGAATACAACCAAAAGGCGCGGACTCCCATTACGCTCCAAGAGTTCCTCAATCACGTCTTTCAAGAGGAAGATGAGGGAGAAAGTTCATCGGATGAATCCGAGGAAAATGTAGCGAGCTGTCATATGATCTCCCATTCGATCACGAACGATGAAGAGACTTCTGGCACTAAAACGCTGGGGGCAGATACCGAATCAAGAATTCCGGAGCTATCAGTCGAAATGATTGACGCGTTCCTTAACGAAGCTCGACTGAAAAGTAAAGCTGATCGAGAACGCGAAATGGCTATATTTGAAAGGGCCAAGCGCCAGCGACTTGATGAAAGAGCTGAGGCGATCCCGCTGGAGCAAAACACCTTCGCTACCGACAAAAGCCAATTCAAGATAAAGAAAAGGTTTGCTAAGGCCACATCAATGGGCATGAAGCTACCATCCTCTGAAGGAAAAATTACTGGTGAAATAGAAATGCACCCCTCCTTTTGCTTATATCATCAGAAGGTTTCGCACCCCACTCAAGAATGCAAAGCTTTCGATAAATGGTGGCAAGGATATGTTGCTCGTCAACAACGCTTCAAGCGGGAAAAGCGTAAAACTCGTCGAGAGTAAAGAAATACGACCGAAGAGCTTAAAAGAACTACCGGCGATTGTCGCATGGTTAACACTGCCGGGTCACAAGTGCCTACATTCGGGAGCGATTCTGATGAAGAGCTGGAACTCGCCCCTCTCTTTAAAGAGTCAACTTCGGGAAAAGAAGAAGAGCCAAAGCTTTGCGAAAATATCCAGCTACGCAATCGGACGTTACCTGAAAAGAATCTCGGGCCCTTAAATAAGAAAGATAAAGGGAAAGAAAAGGTCTCTGAGGATATTACTCTAGATGACCAAGTTGCGGAAGAGTTAACCGCCAAGAATCCGCCGAAGAGAAATAAGGTGGATTACAATGTCTTGGCGCATCTGAGGAAGCTGCCCTCACAACTCAGCATTCTTGATGCCCTGTTACTATCAAAAGAGGCGAGGGATTCTTTGATTAAAGCGCTACAAGATCCGGACCAGTTCCAAGCCTTCCTGGTCGAAGAAAAGATGAAGAATGAGTTGGAAGAGGTGCGCACGGCCGACGTTGCTTTTGGCGATGAAGACCTTCTCCTTGGGACGTGCGAACACAATCGCCCTCTCTATGTCTCAGGATACTGCCATGATATAAAGATAGGCAAAATCTTGATCGATAATGGATCATCTGTTAATCTCCTCAACGTGCGAGTGTTGAAGGAAATCTGCATGAGCGTCCAGCACCTTGCTCGGAACAAGATCACCATCTCCGGGTTCGACTCCCAATCGTCAAAGACTCTTGGATCTGTGATATTGATGTTACGCTTCGGGTTGCTCGTCACAGATATTAAATTCCATGTCATAGACGCCAAGACATGCTACAATGCTCTGCTCGGTCGACCATGGTTACACGAGTACAATATTATCCCTTTTACACAGCATCAGTGTATGAAATATTGTAAGGATGGTCTCGAGTACACTGTGGCAGGAGAATTGAATCCGATTTCCGTGAATGAAGTTCGTAAGTATGAAGATGCCAAATACTTCTTGCCGAGTTTCGAAGACACGGAAAGGTGTCACAAGCCTGAGAACAAAACTAACGCCACCATCCCTGTCTTCGGCAGCGATACCGAGGAGGAAGAGGATATAACTTATTCGGGTCCGCCCCAATACACCAAGCTGGGACCATCCGTTCCTTCATTGATCTTCGGTAGTGATTCGGAGGATGAAGTTCATGCTGTGTTCCCTGCTCGGCTGTCAATACGAACTTCTGCTAATGAAGAGCAAAGTCTACAGATAGCCATGGTGCCGCCTAGACACCATAAAGAACTGGATGCACTTAATATCTACAGTGTAGAAGAGTTGCGGACATTCTATATCCCTCCCAGGAGAAAGAGAGAGAAAGCAATTTTGCTTTACCGCTCTGAAGAAAATAAAATGGAGAAAGAGATCTGGTATAGAGCAGATCCAACGCTGGACAGGCTTCAACCCATTCGTCTACCCAGATATTATACAGAAGGCTTGAAACGACTGTTAAAGCGCCAAGGGATACCCTTCGAATAGACTGTTAGGAAGGCCAAATTCTATGACAGGGTTTGGAACGTCCCCGGAACTCAACACAAGCTACCTAATGGGAGGATGGAGACGATCGGGCTCGGATACATCCGGTCAAAGAAACGAGAGCTATTAAACAGCTGCTATGTCATATATGACTTCGATGAAGAAGCGGATGCTCAATGGGAGGACGCTAATCCTGAGCCAATAAAAGTGCCAGATGCAAAGGAACCCAGTCCATCGTTCGAAGAACAAATGGACAAGCTTATAAGAGAAGCGGGTCAAAAGGTCCGAGATGACCATAACCGTGAAATGTTCATCTACGAGAAAGCCAGAACGCAACGCCTTCTCCAACAAGCCGTGAAAGATGAAAAGGCTGCTCCCTGTCAACCTGTTATAAAGAAGGCTCAGCGTAAAAGCAGAAATAAGTCGAAAGGCCAAAAAGACGCTCAACAACAACAAAGCAGGGCTAAGAAACCACGCAAACGGGAGTCGAGCGCTATTGATCTATCCCTTATGAAGAAAATGGGTCGAGCGTACTCGTTTCCTCGGGACAAAACGAAGAAGATACTTGACCTCGCTCTAAAACATCAGATGCTTACACTGCCGGAGTCCAAACACCCCGAACGAACAGGCGAAGTCTCACACCCAGACTATTGCTCTTATCACCGAGTAATAGGGCATCCTCTCGAAGATTGCTTCACCTTCAAGAATTGGGTCGAAGATCAGTACCAGCTTGGCAAATTCGCTCTGTCCGACAACTGGAGGGTAACGCCACCACAAAAGCACGAGCCCAAGGCCACGGAAGAAAAACCAGTTCCACATTAGGATTGGAAACGAATTCACACCTGTCACATGATCACAATATTAAAAGAAGAGCCCGAGGACATAGATGAGCTCCCTTGGTGCTTCGAAAACAGCAGCGACGAGATAATCTCAGAATTCCCACCAGCGCCAAAAGAGCTGGAAGATGGAATCCATACCACTGCAGATAATCTCAAGAAAATTGAGTTGTGGACGGCAAATGACCCGCGACCAACATTCATCAGCGAGCTGCTATCTGAAGAAAGGGTGGCTGCGTTAAAGGATGTGCTTCTACAGCATAAAGATTGCTTCGCATGGAACTATTCCGAAATGCCGGGACTAGATCCAGAAATTGATGTACACAAATTGGCGATATCCCCGGACATCAAGCCAGTCAAACAGGCGCCGAGGAGAATGCGACTCGAGCTTGAAATGAGTATCAATGCTGAAGTCAAAAAGCTGATCGACTCTGGCTTCATCCACGAGGTTCAATATCCGGAGTGGATCGCCAACATCGTCCCGGTGATGAAGAAAAATGGGACAGTGCGTATATGCGTGGACTTTCGGGATCTCAATAAAGCTTGCCCGAAGGATGATTTCCCAGTGCCAGTCACCGAATTGATGATAGACAATACATCCACTCATGAGGTTTTCTCCTTCATGGACGGCTCATCGGGGTATAACCAGATAAAAATGCATCCAGAAGACCAGAAGCACACAGCCTTCAGGACCCCTTTAGGAATATTCTGTTATAAAGTGATGCCCTTCGGTTTAAAGAACGCCGGTGCTACTTATCAGAGGGCCATGACGAAGATCTTCGACGACCTTATACACGAAATCGTCGAATGCTATATCGATGATCTCGTGGTTAAAAGCAAATCATACGAGGAACATCTCGAGCATCTGAAGACCGTATTTCAACGCCTTCGACAATACAACTTGAAGATGAACCCTCTTAAGTGTGCATTCGGAGTTTCCTCAGGCAAATTCCTGGGATTCATTGTTCGACATCGAGGTATTGAAATAGATCCGTCAAAGATCAAAGCGATCATGGAAATGCCTCCGCCGAGGACTCTCAAACAGCTGCGGTCTCTCCAAGGGAAGCTCGCATACATACGGCGATTTATAGCCAACCTTTCAGGAAAGTGCCATCCCTACAACCACCTGATGAAGAAGGGAGCCCCGTTTGTCTGGGATCACAAATGCCAAGGCGCACTAGACAAGATCAAGCAATACCTACAAAACCCTCCAGTGTTGGCTGCTTCGGTTAAGGGAAGGCCTCTCATTCTTTATACAACTGCCCTCGAAGGTTCTTTAGGCGCATTATGGGCACAAGAGAACGATCAAGAGAAAGAAAGAGCACTCTACTAGTTAAGTCGAGTTCTACTGGGGGCAGAAAGCAACTACTCCCCCATTGAAAAACATTGCCTGGCGTTAATCTTCGCGATAATAAAGCTTAGGCACTATGCGTTGGCGCATGAAGTCCGTCTCATTTCAAAGGTGGACCCCCTTAAATACTTGATGTCAAAGGCCATATTGACGGGACGACTCGCTAAATGGGCCCTGCTCTTGATGGAGTTCTCGATAACGTATCAACCTCTCAAGGCAGTGAAAGGCCAGGCCATCGCCGACTTCCTCGCTGAGCATCCGATACCCGCCGATTCTCCTCTGAATTGCGATCTTCCAGACAAACATGCGTTTGATGCGATCGACGGTGATAATATCCGATGGGAGCTTTATTTCGACGGAGCATCTTCCGTGAAGAAGCGCAAACAAAGTACCCCTATAATTAAATCGGGGGTAGGACTCATCTTTATAACTCCACAAGGAGGGATAATACGCTACGCGTTCTCCCTAACAGAGCCGAGGACAAATAACGAAGCCGAATATGAAGCTCTGATAGCAGGCCTCGAGATCGCCATTGACATGGGAATTGAAAACCTCCTTATATACGGGGATTCTAAACTGGTCATTAGTCAAGTAAACGGCGACTACCAAACGTGCAAACCGGAATTGGTGAAATACGGTGAAAAGGTGCAACAATTGTTGACCCAAATTCCCTCTTATACTTTGGAGAACATACCGCGTGCGGAAATAGCAAAGCAGACGCGTTGGCCAAACTTGCTAAAGAACTGGCTGACGAGAACCTCGACGACGTTAGAATCGTGGTACAAAGCCGTCAAGTTCTCGCCCCAGCAGAAAGATCTTCGGAATCATCCGAAGAAAAAGGAGCGAGCGAGCAGACGACCCTGCAAGTAAAAGATTGGGAAAATGCCGAGGATTGGAGAGAAGTCTTCATGGACTACTTTAAATCCCACCGAATGCCCGAAGAAGCATCCACGAGATATCAGCTCATGAAACGAGCTCTATCTTTCGCCTTCGTCAATGATACTCTGTACAAGAGGTCATTTGATTCTTTGTGGCTGAGATGCTTAGGACCTGACGAAGCGAAAAGGGTCATCCAGAAAGTTCACGACGGACTCTGCGGTTCTCACCAAGCAGGCCCAAAGATGAAGTTGAAGATCAAACGGATGGGCTACTACTGGCCCACGATGATCCAGGACTGCCTCGAATATGCGAAGCAATGCCACTCATGCTAAATTCATGGGGACTTCATCCACCAGCATCCAAATCCACTACACCCAACGGTGGCTAGCTGGCCATTCGAAATGTGGGGGACTGATATAGTCGGCCTCATCGAACCAGCATCGTCTAGGGGACATCGTTTCATCCTGGCAACGACTGACTACTTCTCCAAATGGGCAGAGGCAGTACCGCTGAGGGAAGTAAAGACGGAGAATATCCTCCACTTCTTCAAGACGCACATCATATATCGGTTTGGAACGCCAAGACGGATCATCTCCGATAACGGGCCAGCCTACAGAAGCCACAAGATCAGTCGCTTCGCGCAACAGTACAATATAGACTGGAGATATTCCTCAGTTTATAATCCACGAGCTAATGGTCTAGCCGAGGCCTTCAACAAGACTTTGACAAAGATCATAAAGAAAACGGTATCCCGAAATAAGAAGGACTGGCACGAAAGACTGCAAGAAGCTCTTTGGGTGTATCGAACTACGTTCAAGACGGTCACGAACACAACGCCGTACGCGTTGGTGTTCGGTACAGAAGCAGTACTTCCCCTCGAGATAGAGCTACCCTCTCTACGAATGACAGTCCACTACGAGCTGACGAACGAAGAAAATGCTAACCTTCGGCTTGAGGAGCTTGATGCCCTTGAAGAAACACGGCTCATAGCGCAACAAAATCTGGAAGCTTATAAAGCAAAGATGACGCGCTCATACGAAAGATTGACCCGACCGAGGACATTCCGCCAAGGCGAACTTGTGTTAGTGGTCAAAAGGCCTATGATCCCCAATCGCGCCAAGCGGGGAAAATTCGAGCCAAACTATGAAGGCCCATACATCATAGATAAGGTCTACCAGGGTGGGGCCTATCTACTCATGGACATGCACGGTGAAAGGCCTTTCAGGCCAATAAACGGTCGCTTCCTAAAAAGATACTACGCTTAATAAGCCACGGCCTAGGTCAATGATAGATGAAGACAACTATGTCCGCTCGCTATCTTCCTAAGCTCAAACTCCATCAGCAGTAGCCAGCCTTCTCAAAAGTCGGACCGAAATGTCCTTAAACTAATAGCAGACCGAAACGTCTTTAAACTACTACCGCAGCATCTTTAGGCTGACGAGATATAAAAAAAAACATATAAAAAAAAAATAAAAAAAAATGGTATGTCCATAAGCAAAAAGGGCACGGATGAAAATCCGAAAGGGCTCCGTGAGTAAAAACAGAAGGGCTACCGGCGAGTGTTCGTGAAAAACCCGAAAGGACGCGACCTCGTAAAAAAAAAGAGAGAAAAAAAAATATATAAAAATAAAAAGAATAAAAAAAACGGTAT
Organism: Agapanthus africanus; assembly: GCA_030015575.1. NCBI lineage: Eukaryota > Viridiplantae > Streptophyta > Magnoliopsida > Asparagales > Amaryllidaceae > Agapanthus > Agapanthus africanus. The sequence continues at coordinate 261,642,030 of CM057339.1, read as the reverse complement.
GTCCATAAGCAAAATGGGTGCGGATGAAAACCCGAAAGGGCTCCGTGAGTAAAAACAGCAGGACTACCGGCGAGTGTTTGTGAAAACTCGAAAGGGCGCAACCTCGTCAAAAGACACTTACAGGGTACCGTCGACCTTGTAAGGAGAAACCACCCTTGTGAGCGCCTTACGACTCACAAGGGAGCAACACACTTAGGGATCCTCACGATTCCTAGGGAGAAAATACACTCGCGAGATCCTCACGACTCGTGAGGAGAACTCTCTTATGGGACCCTCACGGCTCATAAGATTTGAAAGTCTTAAGTTACATAGACCTAAACCTGTGCTTAAGCAACCCTCACAACTTCCGATATTGCCCTACAAGTGGCTCAATACTGACCCTTGTATACAATCCACGGGCGCGAATAAACATTTCCCTAACCAAGTCTCATCCGTGACTGGGGATATGTTCGCATGGTGAACAACCCTTGTAAATCCTCTCGATTTATGAGGAGAAAACCCTCCTGTATGATCCTTACGACTTACAGAGGAAACGAACACTTAGGAATCCTCACGATTCCTAAGGAGAAAATACACCTACAAGATCCTCACGACTTGTAGGGAGAAATAACTTCGTGAGACCCGTACGGCTCATGAAGTCAAAAGCCTTAGTCGACAGGACCTTAACCCTGGTCGCTAAGCCACCTTTGTTCGACATCGACAGAGGCAGATGATCATTCGCTCCTGCCAATATCCCAGTTGTAGCGGTGCTGATGCCGAAATCGGTTTACAGCGGAAAAGCCAATAGGCCGCGTATGCATGCAAAATAGCCGAAATGATGGGGCAACTTGCAATAAAAAAACAGCAAGTAAAATGTATGCATGCAAAATAGCCGAAATAATTGGGCAACTCGCAATAAAAAGCAGCGAGTGAAAATAAAATAAATAGCCGAAATGATTGGGCAACTTGCAATAAAAAGCAGCGAGTGAAAATAAAATAAATAGCCGAAATGATTGGGCACCGCGAAAAATAGCCGAAATGATTGGGCAATCGCGACCTTCGCGATATAAAAGCTGAAATGATAGAGCATCGCGGAGATAAAACAAAAAAATGATGATAAAACTTTGGCCCTATAGTTAAAGATCACATCGATCCCTGTATACAATCCAAGGGCGTAAACAAAGAGGGAAACATACTTTTCCCAACAGGCTCCGCCAGAAGACGAAGCCGAATCTCGACAGTTCAGTCCAACTCTGAAGAAACCAGTATCTTCAGCAAACTCCTCAACTCACGGATACAAACACTCCTTGACGAGAGCCTCCTGATCCGCGTCGACTCGCAGAGCCACCAGTGCCTCCGCGAGAAATCCTCGACTCGTTTCAAACCCCAAGGAAACAAATAATTCTTGGCGCTTGGGAAACAAATAATCCCTAGCAAACTCCTCAACTCACGGATACAAACACTCCTTGACGAGAGCCTCCTGATCCGCGTCGACTCGCAGAACCACCAGTGCCTCCGTGGGAAATCCTCGACTCGTTTCAAACCCCAAGGAAACAAATAATCCTTGGCGCTTGGGAAACAAATAATCCCTAGCAAACTCCTCGACTCACGGATACAAACACTCCTTGACGAGAGCCTCCTGATCCGCGTCGACTCGCAGAGCCACCAGTGCCTCCGTGGGAAATCCTCGACTCGTTTCAAACCCCAAGGAACAAAATAATCCTTGGCGCTTGGAAAACAAATAATCCCTAGCAAACTCCTCGACTCACGGATACAAACACTCCTTGACGAGAGCCTCCTGATCCGCGTCGACTCGCAGAGCCACCAGTGCCTCCGTGGGAAATTCTCGACTCGTTTCAAACCCCAAGGAAACAAATAATCCTTGGCGCTGGGGAAACAAATAATCCCTAGCAAACTGCTCGACTCACGGATACAAACACTCCTTGACGAGAGCCTCCTGATCCGCGTCGACTCGCAGAGCCACCAGTGCCTCCGTGGGAAATCCTCGACTCGTTTCAAACCCCAAGGAAACAAATAATCCTTGGCGCTTGGGAAACAAATAATCCCTAGCAAACTCCTCGACTCACGGATACAAATACTCCTTGACGAGAGCCTCCTGATCCGCGTCGACTCGCAGAGCCACCAGTGCCTCCGTGGGAAATCCTTGACTCGTTTCAAACCCCAAGGAAATAAATAATCCTTAGCGCTTGGGAAACAAATAATCCCTAGCAAACTCCTCGACTCACGGATACAAACACTCCTTGACGAGAGCCTCCTGATCCGCGTCGACTCGCAGAGCCACCACTGCCTCCGTGGGAAATTCTCGACTCGTTTCAAACCCCAAGGAAACAAATAATCCTTGGCGCTGGGGAAACAAATAATCCCTAGCAAACTGCTCGACTCACGGATACAAACACTCCTTGACGAGAGCCTCCTGATCCGCGTCGACTCGCAGAGCCACCAGTGCCTCCGTGGGAAATCCTCGACTCGTTTCAAACCCCAAGGAAACAAATAATCCTTGGCGCTTGGGAAACAAATAATCCCTAGCAAACTCCTCGACTCACGGATACAAACACTCCTTGACGAGAGCCTCCTGATCCGTGTCGACTCGCAGAGCCACCAGTGCCTCCGTGGGAAATCCTCGACTCGTTTCAAACCCCAAGGAAATAAATAATCCTTGGCGCTTGGGAAACAAATAATCCCTAGCAAACTCCTCGACTCACGGATACAAACACTCCTTGACGAGAGCCTCCTGATCCGCGTCGACTCGCTGAGCCACCAGTGCCTCCGTGGGAAATTCTCGACTCGTTTCAAACCCCAAGGAAACAAATAATCCTTGGCGCTGGGGAAACAAATAATCCCTAGCAAACTGCTCGACTCACGGATACAAACACTCCTTGACGAGAGCCTCCTGATCTGCGTCGACTCGCAGAGCCACCAGTGCCTCCGTGGGAAATCCTCGACTCGTTTCAAACCCCAAGGAAACAAATAATCCTTGGCGCTTGGGAAACAAATAATCCCTAGCAAACTCCTCGACTCACGGATACAAACACTCCTTGACGAGAGCCTCCTGATTCGCGTCGGCTCGCAGAGAAACCAGTGTCTCCGCGGAAAAATTCCCGATTCGTCTCAACTTGCAAGATGAAGCCTCAGGCAGCAGGGACTAAAATACTTGCTTCCTGAACAATGGGACCCGGCAAGTCGATCTAAAACGGTCTCTTGCATACTATCCATGGGTCTCACTCTCCGAAGTCGAGTTTCGACAAGGAGGGAAACAACCGCTTACGAGTTCTCTCGACTCGTAGGAGGGAAAAATTCTCTTATAGGATCCTTACGACTTTTAAGAGAAAACGCACTTAAGAATCCTCACGATTCCTAAGGAGAAAATACACCTACGAGATCCTCTCGATCCGTAGGGAGAAAAGTCTTTATGAGACCCTCACGGCTCATAAAGTTGAAAAGTCTTAGGTGGCAGATCCTACCCCTGTCTTCTAAGTCATTACTGCCCTATAAAGAGGTTAAGATGGACCATCTACGAGCCACACTTGCTAAAGCTACATGCCACTGAAATGGAGAAGTTACTCATGAGCGTATAAATTACTTCACACCAGAGTAAAACATCAAGAAATAGAAGGGTGCGGCTCATGGAATTGAGAGTTTGGAACTATATCTTTTAAGAGTCGAGATTTGAGTCAATGATAAATGACGACGCTCGTGTCCGCTCGTTATCTTCTCAGATCAAGATTCTGAAAGTTATATACCAACCTGAAACTGGTCATACGCTATGCATTACTCTGCACTACTTCACCCACATATATACTTACGTGGGCAAAGTAGTGGGGGGCATTTGTTCCCACCAAAAATTTCTGCGCAAAAGAGTCCAAGGTATCAAATGGCAGCGATACGCTTAAGAAAATGCGAACCAGTATCTTCCGGCCTGTATTTTGATAAACTCCCCAATGAGAAACTGTTAAATTATGATGGTATTGAAAGCATCTCGAAAAAACCTTCGATTTGATATATTATGGGCCTCAGAATTCATCCGGGATCAAAAGTTATGAGCAAATGTCTATGCACATGTGATCTAAGGAAGAAGATGCGAACCAGTATTTTCCGAGCTGTATTTTGACAAACTCCGGAAAGAGAAACAGCTAAATTCTGATGGTATTAAAAGCATCTTGAAAAGACCTTCGATTTGATATATTATGGGCCTCATAATTCATTCCGGATCAAAAGTTATGAGCAAATGTCTATGCACATGTGATCTAAGGAAGAAGATGCGAGCCATGTGCGCTACGTGCAACGCACGTATGCCCGCCATGCGGCACTACGTGCAACGCACGTGCGCACCACATGAGAATATTTAATAATATTAAAAGGAGCTTGTTCTCCATATATAGAAGCTTTGCTTCTCCTCATAATGCGCACGTGCGCCACGTGCAACGCACGTGCGCCCGTCATGCGGCACCACATGCAACGCACGTGCGCACCACATGAGAACATTTAATAATATTAAAAGTAGCTTGTTCTCCATATATAGAAGCTTTGCTTCTCCTCATAATGCGCATGTGCGCCACGTGCAACGCACGTGTGCCCGCCATGCGGCACCACGTGCAACGCACGTGTGCACCACATGAGAACATTTAATAATATTAAAAGGAGCTTGTTCTCCATATATAGAAGCTCTGCTTCTCCTTATATTGCGCATGTGCTCCACGTGCAACGCACGTGTGCCCGCCATGCGGCACCACGTGCGCACCACATGAGAACATTTAATAATATTAAAAGGAGCATGTTCTCCATATATAGAAGCTCTGCTTCTCCTCATAATGCGCATGTGCGCCACGTGCAACGCACGTGTGCCCGCCACATGCGCACCACGTGCAACGCACGTGCGCACCATATGAGAATATTCAAAGGAGACTCATTCTCCATAGGAGCTTGCTCCCCCCCATAATGCGCATATGCGCAAGATCCATGTGTGCTACGTGCAAATATGAGCACCTAACACGTGCGACACACGTGCGACGCACGTGCGCGAACGTAAAGAAGCCTTTTTCAGTAGCGAGAAGCTTAAGCTCCAGCCTGTTCTTCCCCTCTAATGAGTGAGACATGGTTCAAAGGGTACATCCCTCCACACCTTCGATATATGGCACTGTAATCTCTCAGTGTCGTCGAAGAGGTGGTGGGTCCCAACGACCAATGATCCTTCTTTCTAAAATAAAAAAAAGGGGGATCAACATTTTTTAAAAAAAGGTCAAGAGTTTCAAACAGAGAGAACTCTGAGAAAATTCTAAGAAAAAGGTAAAGAACCTTCATAAAATAGAAGAAGAAATTTCTTCTAATAGATCATTGATCTAAAAACAAGATCAATGATCTTTACATAAAAAACAGTGCTTTGCACTTCTTATGAACCTCTGGTTCTTTAAAACAAAAAAACAATAAAATAAAATAAAAATAGTGCTTTGCACTTTTATGAACCTCCGGTTCTTGAAACAAAAAAGAAAAAAATTATTTTTCTTTGATCTAAATTTAGATCAAGAAATTAAACAGTGCTTTGCACTTCTGTTCTTGAATCTAAAAGATTCTTAGTGCTCTGCACTTGCAAACTGCACTGTTGCGCTCTTAAGAGGGCGCCACGTGTCAGCTATAGAACCACTTGCGCTATGCGCCCTTGAAATAGAGCTTTGCTCTCTGGAATTGGCGCAACTCACCAGAACGCGCCACGTGTCAGCTATAGAACCACTTGCGCTGCGCGCCCTTGAAATAGAGCTTTGCTCTCTGGAATTGGCGTAACTCACCAGAACGCGCTACGTGTCAGCAGCGCAACAGCGCAGCGCACTGCGCTAGTGCGCTCACCAGAGCGTGACACGTGTCATCACCATACGAGTTTGCGCTCAATACTTAGCGCAAAGCGCCTGACAAACCACGTGGGGCACTGTCAGAGTATTTAATGCTCTGCATTATTAAAGAAAAGGGACAGAGCCCAATGAAAAAGCCTAACAGGCCTGATAAAAATGCTATGCATTTTTAAAAAAAGGGGGGGAGGGCAATGCCCAAACAAAAAAATAGATGCTCTGCATCATTTATAAAAGGGCAAAGCCCAATCAAAACAAGAATAATGCAGTGCATTACTAAAAAGGGGGTAAAGCCCTAGCACATGCCAAAGACAAAAAAATATTGAAACTGGACTTAGATAAGTCCTTAAATTAAATTGGCTGAGCAAGATCGCTCTCTTAAATCAATTTATATCCGGTTCGAGGGTACATCTCCGAGCTCCTCTGACACCTATCGTTGTAATCCTTCAACGACGTCAGAGAGGTGACGGATCCCGACGACCACATACATGAATATGGACTGCGGGGTCCTTAAACTCGTGGACCGGAACGTCTTTAAACTAGTATCGGACCGGAACGTCTTTAAACTAGTATCGGACCGGAACGTCTTTAAACTAATATCGGACCGGAACGTCCTTAAACTAATATTGGACCGGAACGTCCTTAAACTAATATCGGACCGAGACGTCCTTAAACTAATATCGGACCGAGACGTCCCTAAACTGGAATATGGACCACCACGTCCCTAAACTGGCGATGGACCACCACGTCCCTAAACTGGAAAATGGACCACTACGTCCCTAAACTGGAACAATAGAGCCTCCAAATGCTCTTTTGCCGGATCTAAACGGTCCCGTTTAAGTTGATCTTAGCCCCAGATACGGCTAACGTATCCTTAGACATTTAAATGAATGATAAAACCCCAAATCAACTTTGGTTCAAGGGTACATCTCTGAACTCCTCTGACACCTGTCGTTGTAATCCTTCAACGACGTCAGAGAGGTGACGAGTCCTGATGGCCAGATATTAAATCGATCATCACGTCAAGTTGATCTTAGTCCAAAACAGGACTAACGTATCCTTGACGAACGTTTAAGTTGATCTTAGCCGCAACGCGACTAATGCATCCTTAAACTAAAAACACCAAACCCAAATCTAAGTAAATACGGATTTGGACTAATCCACGTCCTACGGGCGACGGCATTACTCAGTCTCCGTATACAATCCACGGGCAACCACAAACAAAACAAACACACAAGACACGAAGTGAAATTCTGGAGAAGGACAAAGTTGTTACCGCGATGCGGTAGCGTAATTAACTGCAGGGGCTTGCGCCTGCAGGGAAGAGCGTCCCCACAATCAAAAACCCTCACCCTGAGGGGGAATCTGACGAAGTCTGCTACATCGGCTGCATCCGTCTAAACCTCCGATACACGGTGCCATAAATCAACTTGGTATCTTCGGAGAGGTAGACGAATAAAACCACATAGCATCTGCCCCGAATCTCAGGCAAGACGCAAAGTCTGCGCCGCCATTCGGAGGGGAACAGATTCTGGCACGCCCGGTGGGACCTTTTCCTCTTTCCACTCCACACTTCGTGTGTTGTCTTCGCGAACCAATCGTGGTTTGTTAACGGTTGCCTTTGGATTTCCAAGTCACTAAGATTTGGTCTTTTGTCTGGCGCAGAACTCAAGCATCCTTGGATTCTAACTGCACCAACTGCGCGAAGTGCCACTGCAACGGACGCTCCCCCTCACCTAGAGGTGTAGCATATGGGCCCCAAGCGGCCTCTTTCCTCGCTCTGCCGGTAGAACAGGTGACCCAGGCCACCACCGGCCTGTTTTTCGGGACCATGGTCCCACCTACAAGCTTCTCTATGCCGATACCTGCACCGGAAGTGAACAAGAAGTCGGTGTTCGACCGGCTCACTGCTACCACGACCCCTGTCAACGGGTCGCCCACCACGAAGCCAACAGCCTCTGTCTTTGTGAGGCTGGATCAAAACTCTGAAGGGCCCGCTAAGAAGCCCAGGACCTCTGCTGTGGGAGACCTACGTCTGGGCGTGGCCCCGGTTCCTCTCGATGAGGTTCCTGAGATCCCCGGGCGAGGGAGCCCTCGAGTCGTCGTGGGGAGCCCCTTCTGCGCGACCTCGCCGAGGGTAGGGGTGTCGATCATGCCGGTGGACAGGCGAGGTGACCGACATCTCCTCATAGGGGTAAGGTTCGCGAGGAGGTTCGAAGCGAGGCGCTATGGCGGCGTATCCTGGAGTGGAGCCGTGGGGCGCCCAGCGGGCCTCAGATAGTATCGGCCCATGAGATCTGTGGCCAGGGGTCGTAGCCTGCCGGTGGTCAGCCGTGCCGGCAAGGGCAGAGCCTTCTAGAGGTGGAGGAGCGGCGATCTGGGGCCCTGACCTGGCCGTTTGAACGCGGACGAGCGCCTCCACGAGGGACTGCAGCCGGTCTATTCGGCTGGCGAGGGCGTTGATGATGGTCGCCGGGGGAGGCCCATCCGCGCCTCCGGTGGGAGGGAGGCGGTCGGTACCAGGATCTTCAGGGTGCTCGCTGGCCATGCGGATGGAGATCGGAAGGCCAACTTTGTGTTTTGTGGAGTTTCTTTCCCACCGACAGCGCCAACTGATGGAGGTCATTTTCGGGTCTCCGTCAGATGTTGTCTTCCGTCGATCTCCCGGTGGATTTTGGAGGTGATCTCCTGTTGCGTGTGGGTCTTAATGGGTTTAAGGAGATTGGTGATTCGAGGAGTTTAGCGCCGAGTACCTGCAAAGAACTCCCGGGGTAGTTTGGTACCACCGAGGACCCTCCGACGATCAAGTTAGCACTAGATCTGAGCAGAGTAACGGCTAAGTGGAATAAAAAATGGCTTACTTGACCCCTCTATGATGGGGGTTTATATAGTGGCGGCAGCACGCAGCAGCAGACGCGAAGATCACGCCGGCAGTTACGCTCCCGACGTCATGCCTGCGTAAAGAGCGGATCGCCCATTAATGGGGATCGTGATGGCGTGGAACGTGGGATGTTGCTGGCGAAGAATCTGCGCATGGCAAGATTCGCGGAGAGGTGGTTACGCCTGCGAGTGGTGGAGTTGGTCGGTCGGAGGGACCGGGGAAGATAGCCTCGGCTGGGGAGCTCGGAGGCGAGCAAGAGAGCCGAGGAGTCTTGGACCAGTGGCAACTCGGGGCGAGCTGAGAGGCCGAGGAGGCCAGTTTCAAGGGGGCTCTGAGGAGAGCCAGCTAGAGCTTGCGGGTCGGGTACACGGATGGCCTGGTCGGCTCCTGCGAGCCCTTTCTTCTGAGTTCTGGGACACGTCATCTGCCACGCGTTGTGATCTTAGAGGTTACCAATATCGAGTATCATCAAAATGGATCGACTAGAAGATCTTTTATCGTTTCATAATTTCTTTCATTAAAAGTAGAGACAATAAATAGTTAACATGATCCAAACCTGTAGGGTAGGCATTATATGAGTAAAAATAACGACACAGGGTTCGAGCCTCTAATTTGTTTTTGTTTTTTAAAGAAAAAAGTTAAATTTGTTTTATTGGTTGAGGGATAGAAGATCTGGCATAATTATTAATGAATTTGGACCTTGATCCATCCCAAATACACCTCATAGATAATTAAATGGTTGGTTTTTTTTTTGAAATAGGATAGTTTTAAATTAAAATTATTAAAATAGGGTAGTTTGATTTTAATTTCGCAGAATAGGATGGTTTGGACGATCCCACCCCCTGTACAAACAGAGGGCGGCCTCTACCTATTATAGGGGAGGGCGGGTTCCTAGAACCCGCCCTTCCCTTAATTAGGAAGAGGGTTGGTTCTGAGAGCCCGTCCCATTTTTTAAAAAAAATTTAAATAAAAATCACGAAATTAATTAAATATGAAATAAATGAATAAAAATTGTATAATATTAACCGTTTGAATCTGGTATACACTCTAATAACAAAATGAATCCGTCAAATTTATAATATAAAAAAATCATATCTGTTTGCAAAATGTAAATTCTATCTCGACGGTTAAATTTATAATAACAAAATAAATCCGTCAAATTTATAATACAAAAAAATCATATCTGTTTGTAAAATTTATATAACTATCGCTTTCCCTTTCCCAATCCGAGAAAGCTTGATATAAGCCTATGCCTCCTGGGATGACTAGAGGACCCTCCCCTTTCTAAGGTATATGGCGGCGGCGTCTGCTCTTCTGTTTCGGCTTCTGCTTCGTCTTCCGCAGCGTCTTGGACATGCTGTTGTTCCGAAAATCCTGAATGTGGGACAGGTGTCAGATAGGTGCTGCCTCCCAACAACTGTATGTAGGACGAAAGATCCGTATCCCAACTGGGCAGTTGTTGCGAAGAACCTGTCTCGGTTTCATGCGGCTGCTGTTGCACAAAACCTGGGCCCCATGGCTGCGTAAATCCTGACCCCCAAGATTGCTGTTGTTACGCAAAACCTGACCCCCAAGACGGCTGTTGTGCAAAACCTGACCCCCAAGATGGTTGTTGCGCAAAACCGGTCTCCCAAAGCTGTTGTTCCTCCGGTTGTTGCGCTTGTCCGGTTTGCCAGGGTTGCTGCTGACAGTATGGTGATCCAAACCACTGATGTTGCGGCTCTGGTGCCAGTTCATGCTGCTGCTCCGGTGCCGGCTCATGCTGCTGCTCTGGTGCCGGCGAGAAATATGGAAGCATATTATATTGACCGAATATACCACCAATATATGAATCGCAATTTGCAAATAAAGCCTGAGTATCCGGACCAGCATCAGACGGATATGGATCCTACATCATTGATTGTATATGATGCAACCCACGAGCCTGTCGTTACATTAGAAATAAGAAATAAGTATTGACTCATACCGCCGCATGTTAAAAAGTAATATAATTTAAAGAATTCAACTTACTAGATCTCGTTCCACGTGGCCTTTAGGCTCGTACCGTTGGATGTTTGGGAAGTCGTTAGGGGGAGCAGAAAGATATCTTATGGTGACACGCTTATACCACTGTAGATATGCTTCGGTAGCGTCGGTGGTTGTTTGGTCACCTATTTGCTGTAAGGCAATATTACGCTACCTATCCTCCCATCTCAGCAAATATTGATGATGATGCTCCCTCCAATCACGCTCCGCCTTTCCTCCTCGCATGTCTCCCTCTATTGTCATAGGTGCAGGCGGCGGGACAGGAATATGTTGCGATCTACTGAACTGTCGCAACACCCGGTCCGGTAGGCGCATGACAACGATATTAATGCAGAGGAGTGGGCATCGAGCCCGCCAAACCGGCTCTCCTTCGATACAGATGCCAGGTAATCCTTGCAGACGATGTGCTGTATAAGGCGTCCATGTGAACTGCGCAAATAACATAGTACAAAAATTGTGATGAAGGTATTTCAAAATTTTAAAACAAAGTTAATTACCTAAGTTATGGTTACCTGAGTCGCTTCCATACGATCCAACTCATCTCTATAGTACCTAAGTACTCGACGAGGAGCCTTATACGCTTTCTTGCCATTCCACCAAGAGCCGAGCGGCTTTCCACGGGTATCCAAGGCAGTTATTTTAACTCGATCCGGTCTTGCCATACACATATGCTCTCATGACCAAATCTATAAATAAAGTGTCAGATGATAAGAGAAAGAACCAATATTACAATTTTGTAAATTTCTAGCTGTGAAAAACAAGGAATGTACCTGAATTAATGTAATGCAGCCATAAATTTTATTCTTCGTTGGAGCACATGCCTTATCGAGTTCCTTGTAAAGATAGGCCAGGACCCCTACTCCCCAAGTATATTGGCCACACACATCAAAATCCGTAAGGAACCCAAGATATAAAGGATGGACATGCGTTGCTGATTTGTCCGGTATCAACCAAGAACCGATCATGTACAGAATGTAGGCACGTGCATGTCTATTCAAGACTTCATTGGTAGCTTCATCAGGAATATTAGTGAATGTATCTTTCAGCTAGTTTAAACTGATCTTATACCCCTTACTATAGTCTCCTGGTGCCTGATATTAGCATTTTTTATGAAATATTAAAGCTAAAAATAATGTACAAAATGTCCATGTAATAGGTACACTAAATAGGGGAACCAATAAGAGAGAATCTGAATCTGAATATTAAATATAAATAATTTACCTAGCTAAAAACAAAGATATCGAGAGTTTATTGACATTAATTTTTTTACCTGTCCGAGACCAGACTCGGCATATGTATCCCAGTATGGGTGGTCGGTATTTGGACCAACAATTTTTTCTCCGACCAATCCAAGCCCATTGACCCGTAAACCAAGTAAGAGGCCAATATCCTGGAGTGTGATAGTGGCCTCACCCCATCTTAGATGAAAAGTGTGGGTCTCTTTTCTCCAGCGCTCAACTAGAAAGGTAACGAGAGCGTGGTCGATTTGGATATGACGAAACAATGAAGCTTCATAAAATCCGGCCATTCGAATCCGCTCGATTATTCGCTGGTCGGTAACTATCCACTTGTCAGAACTATAGGTAACGACGGTGAGATTATCTCCACCCTGCAAAATTAAATAATGTTATTTTCAACTATTAGAATTAAAAGAAATGGGGAATTAAAAAAAATTGAATAAGTTTTGAATCTTTCCTCTCCGTGTAATATATTGAAAGATCTGTGTTCGTTTTGATCTATGAGCAGAGATTTGTCGAATGGTTGATTCTCCATTGAGACAATTTTGATATTTTAGATATGAGAAGGGAACTTGGACAGAGTTAATTTGACGAAAACCATACTGAAAAGGGCAAGATTTTATAGGAAAAGGAACCCGCCCTCATATTTGCAAGTAGTGTTGTCACATCAACAGTGTGTTGCAAGACCAATAATTAAAATTCTGAAACGAAGAGGGCGGGTTCTTTGAACGCGCCCTCTTCAATAATTAAATAAGGGCGTGTTCTAGGAACCCGCCCTCATATTTCATTATTATTTTTTTAACAGTGTGTTGTCAAATCAAACAAGACCAATAATTAAAATTCTGAACGAAGAGTGCGGGTTCTTAGAACGCGCCCTCTTCAATAATTAAATGAGGGCGGGTTCCAGGAACCCGCCTTCATATTTGCAAGTAGTGTTGTCACATCAATTATTTAACATAAAGTGATTTGGTTGCAGGATATGTTTGCAGTGATATGTTATCAATTTATTATTATAAAAATATGTTTTTTTAAGTGTTGTCACGTCAATTTAATTAATTTAGTGTCGAGTCGCATCATGTTTTTTAATGTTTTATATTTTTATCATAACGAAGAGGGCGGGTTCTTAGAACGTGCCCTCTTCAATAATTAAATGAGGGCGTGTTCCAGGAACCCGCTCTCATCTTTTATTATTATTTTTTTAACAGTGTGTTGTCAAATCAAGCAGGACCAATAATTAAAATTCTGAACGAAGAGGGCGGGTTCCAGGAACCCGCCCTCATATTTGCAAGTAGTGTTGTCACATCAATTATTTAACATAAAGTGATTTGGTTTGCAGGATATGTTTGCAGTGATATATTATCAATTTATTATTATAAAGATATGTTTTTTTTAAGTGTTGTCACGTCAATTTAATTAATTTAGAGTCAAGTCACATCATGTTTTTTTAATGTTTTATATTTTTATCATAACGAAGAGGGCGGGTTCTTAGAACGTGCCTTCTTCAATAATTAAATGAGGGCGTGTTCTAGGAACCCGCCCTTATCTTTCATTATTATTTTTTTTAACAGTGTGTTGTCAAATCAAGCAGGACCATTAATTAAAATTCTGAAACGAAGAGGGCGGGTTCTTAGAACGCGTCCTCTTCAATAATTAAATGAGGTCGTGTTCCAGGAACCCGCCCTCATATTTCATTATTATTTTTTTAACAGTGTGTTGTCAAATCAAGCAGACCAATAATTAAACTTCTGAAACGAAGAGGGCGGGCTTTTAGAACGCGCCCTCTTCAATAATTAAATGAAATACAGGTCTCTCCTATCTAGTAACTCTCCATTTACCCTTATTTTGTGCAAGTGTCCAGGTTAGGAAGAATGTCAAGTTCAGTGCCATAGTCGTGGGAGTTGCTGGATAGGATCAAGACGGAACCACGGCTTGCTGTAAAATTCTGGAGCAAATTCAGTGACCAAACCAAGGTTCAGGGGCTCTAAACAGGAAGAGGAGAGACCAAAATAAGCACAGGGAAGAAATTTGAAGTTCCAAATTCTCTGTGAGTATTTCAATTCTCTTCTCCCCTCTTCTGAACTCCTATGAACTATCGACTGCAGCATTCTTTGCACAAACTCTCTTCCCCTCTCCAATAAAACTGTTTTTGTGCAGGATTCTTTGCGCCGCCGCCAAATAAATTTTTTGCTTTTCGATTTTTGTTTGTTACTATTTTGCATAAATAATACGGACTTTAAGTGGCTATAACACCAATTCAGATTGGGTGGGGATTTCATCACCCTTCCTAAGACCCCAAAAATCACTAAAAGCATACGCATTACCCTTGAGCTTAATAAAAAAATATCTAGACTCAGCCAACTAAGGACTGTCGTGCTCAATAGGACAGAGGAAGGTTGTGGGCATTCGATCGTTTATCTAAACTTGACTTTGTGGTGCCTAGGCTAGACAAGTGAGAAAGGTAATTTTAAAAGGCCCGTCTCACGGTGATTCGTGAGCGGAACCCTCCTTTCCTCACTTGTGCTTACCTGACTACAATTAGCAGTGAAGAGACGATTTGAGGGTTATCTCACTACTTGTCACTTTGGAACAGTTAGGAGCAGTCTAGTAGAATTTGAAGACCATAACTCTAGGTATGATTGTGCATGGTTTGACTGTGATTGTATGAAATTGTTAACGCTTTTTTTATTGTTGGTTTGATATTGTTTGATGCAGATTATGGCAGGTTCAAGTTTATTTGTTGTATGTAAATACGATGGCCGGATTATCACAAGTGCACAAAGTCCTGAGTATATAGGCGGGTCCACAAGAATCATGCGATTAGAACCATCAACGACTTATAATGAAATCGAGAATAATGTGTTCAAAATCACGAAATACGATCCCCGTGAAATTAGGCTTAAGTTAAGTTGTATATGGCCTATGTTTAATGGAAATGCATTGGTTGAAATTATAGACGGTGCATCAATATCTTCGATGATAGACTTCGTTCTGTCAAACACTCAGCATTCTTTTGAACTTTTGGTTCAGAAGGAACAATTGGAAGTATCAGATGTCCCTCCAACGGGTAATTTTGATGGTAATACTGGAGGTAGTTCCTGGAGGTACGGTCACATGGTTAACGATGATACCGTCAGTCTCAGTGGATATGACCATACACAACATTATTCAAACCTTCAAACTCAAGGGTAAACATTTTATAAATCTACCTTCAAACATTTTAGTAATACCAAAATATTAATATGTTTTATATATTGAATACAGGTTCTCCCAATCGACTACTGCAGTTACATGCACCCCAGAAGAACAACAAGGATTACCATATACAACCTTCCAAAGGTAAATAAATCTGAAACAAGTGGTGATTATGTTTATATTCTTCGAAATACGAAAATATTAAGGAATAATAGTATAATAACAATTTATATACTAAACGCAGATTTTCCCATACCTCCGCATCATTCCAACACGATTCAAGTAGCGCATTCCAAGTATGTCCGTCCACATATTTTCGGTCTTTTCACCCCGAACCATCCACATTACACCGACCCCAACCATCATATATTGCACCCGAGCCTTATGTTGCTATGGGTGATATTGAAATGTGTGGCAGTGATGATGATGAAACTGGTGAATGTCATGAAGGGGAGGATAGCGTGGAATATGCCGCTGGATTGAATGAGGTAGCATTGTTTGATGATATGGTTGCGAATAATGATTTCGTCGAACTAGAAGATCCCGGCCTCGATCCGGTGGAAGATGCTAGTTGGGTAGACTTAGCCGTGGCAGAAGTAAATACGGCATCCTATTTGGAAGCGACAGTAGCAAGCGAAGATCGCGTCACTGTCGTGGATTTGTTTCAAGAAAAAAGATATCTTATTTGTAAGCTGTGGTCGTGGGCTATTCAGTAAAACGTTACATTTAAAACCGAAGAGTCAAATAAGACGTACTATACCGCAGTATGTACGAAAGCTCCTGAATGTAAGTGGAGATTGTATGCATATTGTTCCAAAAGAGCCAAAGCTTGGAAGGTCACGAAATACAACCAAGAGCATACTTGCATCAATTCTATTATGTTACAAGATCACAGGAATTGCACTTCATCTTACATTTACTCACTAATCATGCAACTAATCCGTACTGATGTGGCGATGACTCCCCGAGAGATACGGCTCTACGTTAGCGGAGAGCACAAAATTCAGATTTCGTATGTGAAGGCATGTGATGCTCGTAGAAAAGCATTATGCAAGATATTTGGGGACTGAGAAAGCTCGTACAACTCACTAGTCCCTTTTATGGAAGCCATGAAAGTATCAAATCCGGGGATCGTATACCGGTTAAAAATCACAGAAACAGATGTCGATGGCTCTGTCAGGTTTCAAAGAATTTTCTGGTGCTTTGCTCTAAGTGCGGCAGGTTTCACACACTGTCAGCCGGTATTGTGCGTTGATGGGATGTATCTATACGGTAAGTACAGAGGTTGCATATTAATTGCTACAGGTGTTGATGCTAATAACGGTATATTTCCATTGGGATTTTCTATTGTCGATGATGAAAATACATCATCCTGGTCATGGTTTTTCCGTCAACTCAAAAGTATCCCATCTGTTATTGATAGAACAGATTTATGCATCATATCTGATAGACATCTAGGAATACTGGCTGCAATGAGATCTGTATTTCCGACGACCCCACATAGGTTTTTCCTGCGGCACTTTAGGCAAAATTTTGATAGAAAATTTAAAAATTCAGATCTACATAAGCTTATGTACAAAGCCGGTGAAGCGTCTGACCCTAATGTTCATGACGAAAATTGGAGAGATGAGTCAAGCCGCGAAAGCGTGGTTAGATGAGTATCCAGTCCGCATGTGGTCACAAGCACATGATAATAGATGCAGATATCTACTAATGACCACTAATATGTCTGAAAGCTTCAACGGGGTCCTTAAAGGTGTTAGAGGCTTACCGATACTGGGGTTGATTGTTCGAACTTTTTTCCGGGTGAATACTTATTTTGTGCAAAGAAGAGAAAAGTCCTTGGCGATGGAGACTCCGCTCACCGCGTATTACGAAGATATATTCCGGAAAAGAGAGCGCAGAGCACTATACTGCAGATCCGAAAGGTTTGACACGGCGGAGTTTCAAGTAACGGGAAATAATGGGAATCAATATACCGTAAACTTTAGAGATGAAGGGCTCTCTTCGTGCACATACGGTGTTTTCCAGCAACAACATTTACCTTGTGCCCACGCAATTGCTGCTGCGAGCAGCATGCATAACTCACATTACAAATTTGCTTTCCATTACTATACATTACCAAGGCGCATACGATCCAAAATTTCATCCTATACCGGACAGTCGCTATTGGCACTATTATACTGGGAACAGACAAACACCAACTGTATTACCGCCGGAAAAAAATATAGGACCCGGAAGACCTAAGGTGCGTCGAGATCGAATGACAATGGATGATGATCCTCAGCAAAGACACGCCAGATGTAGCCTATGCAAACAACCAGGTCATTATAGGACCAGATGTCCATGACAGTCATCAGGAGCGGTACCTTCGAGATCGTGATAAATGCACCGGAAGATTTTTTTGTATTATAAATTTGACGGATTCATTTTGTTATTATAAATTTGACCGTCGAGATAGAATTTACATTTTACAAACAGATATGATTTTTTTGTATTATAAATTATAAATTTGACCATCGAGATAGAATATACGTTTACAAACAGATATGATTTTTTTGTATTATAAATTTGACTGATTCATTTTGTTATTAGAATGTATACCAGATTCATATGTAAACAACGATTACTAATATACAATTTTTATTCAATTATTTCATATTTAATTCATTTCGTGATTTTATTTAATTTTTTTTAAAGAAAATTGGGCGGGTTCTGAGAACCCGCCCTCTTCCTATTTAAGGGGAGGGGGGTTCCGGGTTCTGAGAACACGCCCTCTCCTTTATATAGGAGAGGGCGGGTTCTCAGAACCCGCCCTCTTCCTATTTAAAGGGAGGGAGGGTTCTAGGAACCCGTCCTCCCCTATAATGGGTAGAGGGCGGGTTTCTAGAACCCGCCCTCTGTTTGGAAGAGGATGGGGCCGTCCCAAACCGAACCTGCCCTCTGTTTGGAAGGGGGTGGGGCCGTCTCAAACCGTCATATTCTTACAATTTAAAAATAAACCCCACTATTTTAATAATTTTAATATTTAACTGCCCTATTTCAAAAAAAAACCTTAAATGGTTTGGATCCACCAAAAGTCAAATACAAAAGACGGCTACTTTTAAAGGCACTGGGTAGCTATTTGTATAGGTCCTTGAGAAGAAAGCTTTACTAATAAAGTGGATTGGAGATGAAAATCATGCATCTCATCTTCATAGCGACTTTGTGTGAAAACATGGATTCTAGATGGAAAGCGTGTTGATCTGTAAAGTATAACTCAAACGATCGATGATCATCGAATACAACTGGCACGAACATATATGGAAGTATAGGCTTTATATACATAAAATGGGATAACGCATTTAACTTTGGCCTAATCCTTTTTCAGGTTAGTCAACACACACTATAGCACTAGAGGGGTATATAGAATAGGGTGGGTATTACCTTAATTTGTGTGTGTTGATTAAAAGGCTGTCTCTTTTTTATGGAGGTCTGGAACTCCTTCAGTTGTTGTCTTCCGTTGATCTGTCGACGAGCGTTGATGAACGGCTGAGATTAGATTGAGGGTTGTCTCCTGAAGCGTGTGGATCTCAGTGGGCTTGGTTTGGAATGAGGCCGATCTATCTGCAAGGAAGTCCCGAGGTGGTTGTACCACCGTGGACTCTCCGACGATCAAGTTAGTCGAGGTATTTGGGCAGAGCAGCGGCCTATTCAGATAGAATTGCCTTACTTGAGTCGTCTGAGGGGGTTTATATAGTGGCAGCCATGGGCTGGTGGGTGCGAGATTTACGCCGGCCGTTACGCCTTTGGAGCTACGCCTGCGCAAATGGCGGGATCCTCCATTAATGACGAGATACGCCCGTTGACGAGGGAACGCGATGGCGTGGAACACGGGATCGTGGGGCGGCGGATATCTTGCGTATGGCGAGATTCGCGGAGCTATGGCGGGGACGCCTGTGATCTGTGCTCTGGGTCGGTCGGTGAGACCGAGGAGGCCTAGTTCGGCGAGAGGCCTAAAAAGGGCGGGAGGCCGAGCTAGTTCGGCTCTGTGATAGCTCGGGGGCGAGCTGGGAGGGCTGAAGAAGCCCAGTGCGTAGGAGGGCTCGTAGGTGAGCCAACGGTTATTTGTAAGACGAGCATAGGAGTGTTCTGGGAGGTCATCGAAGGTTGAGGACACCCTCGGGTTGAAGGCCCGAGATACGCCTCCAATGTACCATTCTTGCTCCTTTCCCGTAAGCCTCTGGACACGTCATCTGCCACGTGTCGTGATCTGGGGAGTTCTCAGTACTGAGCATCATCATTAGCCCCCCACTCTCGTCCCGGCTTATTTATGGGTCGGGTCGAGAGTGGTCTGATCGGTCACCCGGGCTAAGTTCTCAGTTGAAGACATCGTCGGCACGGATTCCCGGGCAGTTAGTCGTATTTTTTGATGGCGTCAGCGGATCAGAGAGGAGATCGTGCATTAAAGGGGAAGCACCGATTCGATCGTACGTTCATTAAGACGCCAGGCCACGTGCCCGACGCTGATTGGCTGACGTGATGGGCCGCCGGTGTCCTTTGTGGTTGAGGGGACGTGTCCAATGCTCGTGAGACACGTGGAACGTTGATGGCCGTCGAACGCGAAGCGTTGTTTTAGCAGGAAATGATCGGCGCCATTGTATGCGCTTGCCAAATGCTATAAATAGAGGTGAGATCCCCCTAGGGTCCACACTTCGCTATAATTTCCTCATCGCTGCGTGTGTTAGCTCGGCGCTCTTCCCTTTAGGTCGGATTTCTTTCGTTCTTTTCTCGGGGGTCTCCTTCCTTTGCTCAGGTTAGATGTCTTCTACTGGGGAGTCTGTTGAGATAGTTCGGGTAGAGTCTAGAGAGTCTTCTGCTGCTTCTTCCTCTGCCTCATCCGAGTCGGATTCCCCCCTGGGAGTTAGGGTTAGACATGCTTCCCGGGGCCGCGCGACGAGGATGGTCCCCAAAGCTCGTATCAAGAGTGCTTGTGACGCGCCTTCTCTCCTGAGGAATGTGGACGAGCTCACCATAATCCGGGCCCGTTTCCACATTCCCCCTGGCTACTCGCTTCGCTTGGCCGGGGAGGGAGGGAGGGAAGACCAGGTGCGGGGTAAGGAGATTGCCTTGTACCTGGATACTTTTTGGGTTGGAATGCATCTGCCCTTCTCCCCCGAGGTGAGTGCGGTGCTGCGTTGTTTTCAACTAGATCAGGGCCAGCTAGTGCCGAACTCGTGGAGGATTCTCCTCGGGTTCCTGGTCCGGTTGAGGCTATAAGAAATCCCTTTTAGCCTGGCCCTTCTCCTTTCCTCCCTCTGTTACAAAAATCATCCCGGCACCCGTAAGTACGAGCCGAGCTGGGTATACGTTTCCTTTAGAAAACACAGGGGAGGGGCGGCCGGGTCGGGGGTCGTAGCAGTTCCTTCTTCCATCCATGAATGAAAGGAGAAATTCATATTTGTCGGGCCACCCGAGGGTGAGGATTGGCCTGTGCCTGTTCAGTGGCATAGGGTCGACTGCCCGTGAGTGAGGCGGTCGTCCAATCCCGAAACGAGGGCAGTGTCGGCGTGGGATCTCGTCCAACGGACCGATGTATTGCTTTCTGAGCAAGCCCTCAGTTGGATTGGGTTCAGTCCCGCTCAGTTCGTGGGTAAGTTAGGAGCCTAGGCGACCTGTTTAGACTTGCATATGTTTCTTCTATTCTTTCTGGCATCGCTAACTCCCTTTGTGTATTTTCCTCCTTTGCAAAACCGATGGACCGCTCTAAATTTCTGGCTGCGATGGCTGAGAAGAAGGGAAGGAAGGCCGGAGGCGCCGGCTCGTCACGCCCCGCTTCGAGCCCGGCCTCGTCGGCGGCCGCTTCGGCTAGGTGTTCCACTACGCCCCGGGCTCCGAAGACCAGCCACGGGGAGAGCCGCAAACACGCTCGAGAGCAAGAACCCCGGGTTGTGGAGGTGGCGGATGAGGCCGACCCTCCCGTGGCCCCCCTCAAGCGGCACAAAAGGACGGTGTCCTGATCCCCGTCTTCCCCGATCTTCGTCCAGGAGAGGGATATTCGCTACGAGGTGCCCTCGGGACTTTCTGTCGTCGATAGCCTGCTCTCGGAGATAGAGTAGTCGGCTGGGGGCAGAATCCCCTGGGGAACCCTCAAGGCCCAAATTGCGGCCATAGCTCAGGAGGCCGTGCAGGTTAGTGTCCGCCTCCCGTTCGGGTTTTCATTAAGCCTTTTTGTTTGCAGCATCGGATACCTTTTTAACCCCTCCTTTCGTTTTCCTCCGGTCCTCCAGCACTGCGCCCTCGTCGCCAACATGGAGCAAGAGGAAATCGCCCCGGCACTGCAGATAGCGGGCGAGTCTTCCTCACGAGAGGAGAGCCTGAGCCGAGAGCTGCGTCAGGTGAGGAAGAGGATGGCCGCCCTCGAAGACCGGGTGGCGCCGAGGAGGGGGCGAACGCCAACTGTCGGGAGTTCATCTGAGCTTTGAGGGAGTCGAACAAGGTCGCTGAGGCCAAGTTGGAGGATGCCAGGGTGCTCTCCGCCACTCTGAAGAAGACGCGGGAAATCCTAAAAAGGGAAAACAAGGCGATGAAGGAATGGATGAAGCGCGCCGACCTCCGGGCTGCGAAGGCGGTGGAGAGCTACAAGACGTCGGGTCAATTCTACGTCGACCTTACTGACGCCTCGGCCCTCGTCTGGCATCAGGCCCTCGACGCCGTCAAGGCGTTGATGCCGGAGTTTCTCGACGGTGAGCTCCGGCTCGAGTACCCCCTCAAGGATGAGACGCAGGGGAATGCTGCCGGAAGTGCCGCCGGAGGGAAGGCCCCCGGTAGGGGCGTTGGGGATAAGGCGATCACCCCGGATCCCAGTGTCAAAGCTCCTGCTATGGGCGGTGATCCTCAAGCCGCCACCGCGGCTTCCGACGTTGGCGCGGAGCACGATGAGGTCCTCCCAGGCCCCGAGGCCTGAACCTCTCTGCCTTCTCCCTTTTTTTTCTTTTCTTGTTTTTGTTTTGGAATTTTGCAAGCCTTCGGGCCATTTTGTATTTGTAAAGACTCCCGAGTTGTGAATAAAGCCCCTTTGCAGAAATTTGTGTGGTAATGTTTTTATTTCATGGTAATGTTTTCATTTTCCTCGTCTGACGAGCCATGCGCTAGGTCCGACAAGCCCATTTACCGAGGTTGAGGGCTTCTGATCCTTAGTTGGCGATCGCGCGTCGAGTTAAATCCAATTGTTTGTCAAGTGTTCAAAGGCCGGTGTAAGGTCGGCATCCTTATATCCCCGAAGTCGAGGTGGCGATCGCTCGTTGAAGGTATGTCGGTTGGCACCTCCTAGTATAAAGGTGTAGACTTGCCCATTTACCGAGGTTAAGGGCTTTTGATCCTTAGTACAGATGGGTAGGGTGTTACCCACTAAGAATAGACCGAGTAGGGAAGCTGCTCGGCGACCTCTTGAGGAGGGCTTTGATCCTTAGCACAGATGGGTAAGAAGTTACCCATTAAGGATGGTCCGAACATGGGAGCTGCCCGGTGGCCTCTTGACGAGGGCTTCGATCCTTAGCACAGATGGGTAAGAAGTTACCCACTAAGGATGGACCGAGCAGGGAAGCTGCTCGGTGGCCTCTTGACGAGGGCTTTGATCCTTAGCACAGATGGGTAAGAAATTACCCACTAAGGATGGACCGAGCAGGGGAGCTGCTCGGTGGCCTCTTGACGAGGGCTTCGATCCTTGGCGTCAGTGGGTAGTAAACTACCAGACACGGATTGACCGAGCAGGGAAGCTGCTCGGTGGCCTCTTGAGGAGGGATTTGATCCTTAGCACAGATGGGTAAGAAGTTACCCACTAAGGATGGACCGAGCTGCTCGGTGGCCTCTTGACGAGGGCTTTGATCCTTAGCACAGATGGATAAGAAGTTACCCACTAAGGATGGACCGAGCAGGGGAGCTGCTCGGTGGCCTCTTGACGAGGGCTTCGATCTTTGGCGTCGGGGGGTAGTAAACT
This sequence comes from Agapanthus africanus, assembly GCA_030015575.1. Taxonomy (NCBI): domain Eukaryota; kingdom Viridiplantae; phylum Streptophyta; class Magnoliopsida; order Asparagales; family Amaryllidaceae; genus Agapanthus; species Agapanthus africanus. Next base: position 261,618,879 of record CM057339.1, on the reverse strand, counting down.
ACCAGCCATGGATTGACCGAGCAGGGAAGCTGCTTGGTGGCCTCTTGAGAAGGGCTTTGATCCTTAGCACAGATGGGTAAGAAGTTACCCACTAAGCATGGACCGAGCAGGGGAGCTGCTTGGTAGCCTCTTGACGAGGGCTTCGATCCTTGGTGTCGGTGGGTAGTAAACTACCAGCCATGGATTGATCGAGCAGGGAAGCTGCTTGGTTTTGCGAGGCGTTGCATGACCTTCCTTGGTGTGTGAAAATCTGGAAGAGTGACCGTCGTGGGCGGCACGTGGCAGGAACGCACAGGTAAGGCGAGGCGTTCCAAGATCCGCGTCGTTCCGATTCCGGTTGGCCGAGAAATACGTGATGCCCGCCACGTGGCGGTGCGGTATTGGAAGAATTTGCGAAAATCCCAGGATTCGTGCCCACGCGCACGTAAATTTGGGCCCTTGGGGATTCTATTGAGGTTATAAATAGAGAAGGGGATGCGTTTGTTTCAGCGTTGCTTTTTCTAGATGGCAGGGCGTATCTATGCGATTGAAGAGATCATCACACCCGATGACGTCTACCTGTACGACCAGTCCGTTTCCGAGGAGAAGTACCGAGGTGTGGTCCAGTGCATCGAAGATCACATCGGTCGTCTTCTTCCTCGTCGGTCGTCCCTCCTCCAATTGCTGATGTACGCAATCTGGAGGAGGTCCCCGGATTTGTACAACCCCCTTTCCGAGGAGCTGCTGGACGAGGCGCTCGACAACATGCGTACGATCTATGTGCTCGGCCTCATCTTGAAGAGCAGGCACGACCGATTTTTGGCCTTTATTTTGGAGTGCTTCCAAAAGAGACAGATCGCAAGCCAGGGCTCGGCAGATGGAGGGCCCGGCGTTTCCGCGGCTTCCCGAGTTCGTGGGCAGCATAAGCGGGTGCGGGCTGAAGAGGCAAGGGCTCGTCTGGCGAAGATCTCCACGGAATACCACCAGCAGTGCTTCCTTGACCCCATTCCCCCTCTTTTGTAATTTCAACTTTTATGTAAGTCTGAGGAGCCCACAATACCTTTTGATAAATAAATAAAGCTCTCCTTTTTACGATGTTCTATTGTTTTCTTTTTGTCTTCTGGGCGCATTTGAGTGTTTTTGTGAAACGAAATCCGTGAGCTTTGAACCGGGAAAGAGGGAAACACATAGAGGAAGTTCCTTCTTATTATTAAAAAACTTAGAAAAATTTACATCGCTTTGTCAAAGAAGAAACATGTATTCATAGATATACTTTTCAAAGGTACAACTTGAGCTTCTTGGCGTTGTAAGGCCGTGGAAATCTGCGACCTGCAGCGTCTTGTAGGCGATAAGCCTCGCCGGGAAAGACTTCGGAGACGAGGAACGGGCCATCCCATTTCGGAGAAAACTTGTGCAACTTGCCCTGATCAACGAACTCGTTCCGCCTTAGAACCAAATCTCCGGTTTTGAAGGCGCGATGCTTGACTCGTGCGTTGTAGTAGCGGGCAGTCTGTTGTTGGTAAGCGGCAGCTCTGATTTGTGCTCGGTCCCGCTTCTCCAACAAGATGTCCAAATTAGTCCGGAGGGCCGAGGTGTTTGCTTCGTCGTCGAAGTGCTCGACCCTATAACTGGGCAGCCCGATCTCTGCTGGGATCATCGCCTCGGTGCCGTAGCAGATGCTGAATGGGGGTCTCTCCAGTGGGGGTCTTCTTCGATGTGCGCAAGGCCCATAAGACCCGGGGTAACTCGTCGACCCAACTGCCATGTCGTCCTTCCAGGCGAGCTCGAAGACCTCGAATGACGTCCCGGTTAGCGACCTCGGCCTGCCCGTTGCACTGGGGGTGCGCGACCGCGGCGAACTTCATCAGTATATGGTATTCGCTACAGAACCCTTTAATTTTTTCGTTTTCGAAATTCGTCCCATGGTCGGTGATGATACACCTCGGGATCCCGAACCGGAATATTATGTTGTTCTGCAGGAACTTGATGGTCGTGGTGGCGTCCGGTTTTCTGATGGGGACGGCCTCGATCCATTTAGTAAAGTAGACCACCACGACGAGGATGTATTTGTGCCCGCCCGTACCAGTAGGGAATTGGCCTATCATGTCCATTCCCCACTGGGCAAACGGCCAAGGGGAGGTTAGGTCCGTTAGCTCGGTAGCTGGAAGGCGGGGTATGCTGCCATGGAGTTGGCACTGTAGGGTTGCTAGGCACGCGCACAAGGGTCTACGAGGCATCAACCATGCCCGATTTAAAATTTAGCCGTGCCGAACAACCCGAATACGGAACTTTAAACTAGAGATTAGGCGAAAACAAGCATGCTAAACATTTTAACACTAAGTGAGAGGGATTACAACCTTTGTAGATCCGGTCCTTCACTTCATATGCTCCGTGTTGTGGTCCCTTCGCTGCGATCATCGGGTTCCGGGCTCTCGAGAGGTTCCACGAAGAGAAAGACGCAACCTTTGCTTCCGATCTTCGATACTAAGATGATCTACCTCGAAGTTTCTTTAACACAAGCTAACACTCATGAAATGATGTGAACACCCTCATCTAAATGGCAAGGGAAGATGAGGATGATGAAGTAGGATTTTTGCTCTCTTTATTTATATTTTTCTCACATTTATCCATCACAAAATCAAAGTAAGAAACCATTTTCAAGCAAAGAAGAAGAAGGAAGAAGATGATGAATAATCAATATCCTTTTTTGTGATGAATAGGAAAATAATAATATGATAGAATTATGCAACCATGGTTCAAACTAACCCTTGTAGAGACTTTACTAGGGTTAAAGGTTTGGTTAGGATTTTGGAAATATCTAGCATAATATCTTAACAAAGACAAAGAAAGAAAACATCTAGAATCTTCTAGAAAGCCTTAACCCTAATCAAACCCTAACCATGTTTAATCTCTACTAAACAAGTTGCATTATTTATCATATCATGTTACAATATTATATATCACATATACAATATTTATTGCAACAAAATAAAATAATACAATTAACATATATCGCATATATATCAATGCATTACCCGAGTGAGAAAAAGAATCTTTTAGTGAGCAAATATTAGTTAATGTAATTTAATATATCATATATATTATTATACATTAAATTATCGAATTAACACTTGATCCGACAATCCGGCTATATCGCATATAACCGGCTAATATTTATCCGTACCGATTCACCGAATCAACACTTGATCCGATGACCCGACTGATATCAAATATCGCGAGAATAGAATACGGTATCACATATCACATTATCCTCGGTCCCGCACATATCACATATGTGCCCCTACTCCGTTTTGCCTGAGTCAAGAAACCTCTGTGTAGGACTCTAAAGAATCGTCAATACGCCGGCAGTAGGTGATGATCATATCAAACACCCACAAGCTGCAAGCGGTCAGCTAAACGTAACAGCTACCCAGGTATTGAGCGCTCAGAAGATCAACAAGCGAGCCTGTACATTCTCCTGTGAATCCAAACAGTAACACTCCCGTACAGTCCGGTCTCGTCGTCTGATATGTTGCATATCTCGCCTAGGGGTGGTAAACGTCAGACCCCAGTAGCTTGATAAATCGTGTCGATATGAGGTTTATAACAGTTCGAGAAACTACTGATAACATTTACCAGTAAATCTCAGCAACCCTGGCCAGGGATTTCGGGTTATAGCCAATCGAACACAGCACAACATCAACTCCCTATACCGGGAGAGACGAATCCCCTCCTATCGCTCATTGCCTCCATGTGATTCGGGACTGTACCCAAAAGCCATCTTTTTGCACGCCCTCTTAGATGTGGTATGATGGAAATCAAAGCACAGTGGGAACCACACAAGACTTTATGACGATCTCGGGTCAACAGACTACTCTGTACCAGTGTTACCGGAGAACTGCCATCTGACGTATGGTATAATACCATCTGGGAGTTCTCGGCGAGTCCGTCCAGTGTACCCAGTCTCCACTGAGCACCCGTACACCATCCTTGATGTCAAACACCGATGGATATGGGATCATCCATCGCCCATCATATGGGTCAAGATGCGTATACGCTAGTCTACTCTGGTGCATCGATGCCCTGTCTCGATACACCCTCGACTAGGAACAGTAATAGGATGTACTCGTCGACTACCGTGGCCCCACTAGTATGATCTCATCATAGTCCCAGTAGTCGAGTACATATCCTAAGGGCTTTATCAACATGTAATATAGAGACAATCAAAGTACATGTTAAGATAAAGTACAACCAGATAGCATACTATCATGTCGAGCAAGAAAGTCCTCCCTATATATGTCCTAGCACCCACTACAATATACATCGTATGTACAGTAATGGCCTCTAGGGCATACATATAACTAACAATCTCCCACTTGCACTAGGGCCATCTGTTATGGTATCGCATACCCAACAATTAGCTGCGGTTGAAGTATCTCATACTCAACCATCCCATAAAAGTCTCTACTGGGAAAAAGGCCTTCGTGAGTGGATCCGCGCTGTTGTCCTCTGTGTCTACTCTCCTAACCTCGATCTCCCTGGAGATCAACCATCTCCATGATCAGGTGATACTGCCTAAGAATTATATCTGGATTTCTGATGGGACGGTAGTTCCTTGGCTGAAGCCACAACTCCATTGTCACACAATGGTAGGAACGAAGTTCATCTTATGAACTTATATATATCCAGACTGTCTCTTTGGTAGCATCCTTGGTAACGATGTATCTTGCCTTTAATCGTCTAGTATGTCACGGTATCTAGCTTGGAACTCTTCCAACATACCGTCCCTCCACTGAGGGTATAGACAAGCCTGCGACTGACATTCAGTCGTCCTTATCAGCCTGGAACCTTTCCAGTGATTCTCCCCAGGATCGATTGATACCATCTCACTACAACTAGTGAGTGTCCTAACATCCAATTAGATCTATCTCATAGATCCAAAACCCAGGATTTAGGAGGTATCACTTTGATCCTATATGGAGAATCCTTGTGATAAGCGGAGATTGACCGAGCGTAGCATAGGAAACTTCTTCCCTATCAAGAGTATGTCATCCACGTACTCTACGAGGATCACCACCATACTCTCTACTACCTTTTCGTATATACAAGGTTCATCTACCATTTTGATGAAGTCAAACTCTTTGACTACCACATCAAAACAGATGTTCCAACTCCGCGATGCCTGTTTTATTATATAAAACATCTTGCACACGTTTCCGCTGCTCCCACTGTCTACGAAGCCCTCTGGCTGTGTACTTATAGACGCTCTCTTCTAAAACATCACTTAGAAAAGCAGTCATGACACCCAACCACCAGATATCGTAGTCATGGTATGTAGCCGTGGCAAGTAGGATCTGGATGGACTTAAGCATAGATCCTTAGAAAAGGTTTCAACCTAATCCATACCTGGTCTACGATGCAAACCTTTAACAAGCCTAGCTTTGAAAGTCTCAACTTTTCCATGTACACCAAGTAATCTTCTCAAGATATACTTGCTCCTGATGGGGATTTAACCCTTCAGATAAAGCAACCAAAGTCCATACTTTGTTGGTGTATAAGGATTCCATCTCAGATCGATAAGCACCCAGCCATTCTTACAGAGTCTCACTCCTGATGGCCAGCTCGAAACTAGTTGGGTCATCATCTCATGATGCAATCCTCGCTCCCACTGTCATAGAGAAACCAAAGTATCTCTCAGGTGGGTGAGGAACCTTACTAGATCGGCGGAGAGGCTGAGGTTCGTTGGTTACTATTGAATCCTTTGGTTCTATCAAATCATCTGCTGTAGTTTGTATAGCTGGAACCATTCCAGTTCTACATAACAGACCTAGCCTCGAGCTTGTCCGGATTTTGCTTTTAGACATAGGCCGGACAACCCCAAATCTTAACCAACTTAAGATATGGGCTCTTCCCTTTCATATCACATATGAAGTGGTAGACAACTGATTTGATTTGAACCCTATTCAATAGGTATGCAACTTCACAATTGCATAACTCCCTAAAGGAAATTGGAAACTCAGTAGTACTCATCATAGAGCACACCATATCACATAGGGTGTGATTGCTCCGCCCCGATACACCGACGTGCTGTGGTGTATATGGAGGAGTAATGTCGAGAGAGAATCTCATTCTCCTTTAGAATAGTCCAGGAATTCCGTGCTCAAGTATTCTCCTCCTTGATCACATCAAAAGACATAATACTTTTACCCGTATTTTGGTTCTCTACTTCTAACTTATATTCTGTGAATATCTCAAAAGGTTCGGACTTGTGTTTCAGCAGGAACATATGTCTGAATCTTAAGAGATCATCAGAGAATGTAATGAAGTACAAAGAACCAGCCTTGGCATGTGTAGACAGAAGACTTTCATACATCAGCATGTATCAATCCCAAAAGTTCACTAACTCTTTCTCTGTTTCCAATAAACAGAGCTGTGATCATCTTATCTTTGTGACATGACCGGCAAGTTTCACAAGATGTAAATTCAAACTAATTTAAATATGCATCTATATGAAACTTCAGCCAGTCGGGTCGCATTGATATGACCTAGTCTACAATACCTCAAGAAGGATTCGTTCATTTCTGAACTCTTCCTCTTGTGTGTGTTCGGTATACTAAGAACTGTAGTTTGATTTAGAACGTCAATGCTTTTAGATAACGTGCCTGAACCGATCAACTCTTGATATAGGAAATGTTCAAAACATTATCCAACAATACAAAATTATATCCTTTCTTTACTAATAAAGAGACTGATATGATTTTGTATATCAGGTTCGGTATCTAATAACATTTGTTCAGAATCAATGTATTCTGGTAATACAGGGTGACAGTGACCAACAGACTTGGCTGCAACACTTGCACCGTTTTCTGTCTCATGAAACTTATCACCCGTTCTCAGTTCTTTACCTATCTGTAGCCCATGTAACAGATTACATATACGGGATCCTGATACGGTATCACATATCCAGGACGTAAAGGATACTGAGAAACAGTTCTGTGTAATGAACACACCCGAAGATGATGCATCAACATGCACTTTCTTCGTTTGGGCGGCACGGGAAATCTGGTATTCCCCAATTTCCTGCTCTGTCTTATAACAATTATAAGTTGGAGCGGGACCAACGTTCCCCAGCTCAGTATAACAAGCGGGTTCGGTCAATATATCCGTTTTATTATCTTGATTAAGGCGTGATATGGTCGCTTTCTGGAGAGAGAGAGAAGAAAACACTCGGCGTATGCTCTTGCAAGATTAGATTGGTTATATAATATATCTAATCAGGATGTCTCCCACTGTTTTAGTCAAATCTTCCTTCAAACCCTAAAAGGAAAGACTAGCCGGGATTAATTACACGCTACAAGTTCGCCAATCTTTCAGCCAGGCCAGTGTCGGTACTTTGAGGGAGGTCCCCCGTGCTTTCGCACGAACCTAATTACAGTAAACCTCGTTTTCCCAGAGGCGTAACCCCGTTAACACCTTTCTAGACACCTACTTGATCGGCTAATTGTAATGTGTAAAACTCTCCCAGGAGTAACTCTTACTCGCAGCGGGTATCGGGATCCAACCTATCTCATAGAAGGTATGCAATCTCATTGCAAATTTCAATACTTGAAATTCCCAATAATATTTTACCCCTAGCGTCCTATAACCTTGACGAAGGCCAAACTACTCATAGTCCGCTAGTCAAGTTCAACCCGTACATTTCTTGATTGAATTAAACCCACCCGCACGACCCTTGACGAAGGACAAACTACGCCGTACGAATACCCTAATCCAATCGCATCGTATGCTAGCAGATAAACATTAGTTAGCTACCGTACACTACGCCTTGACGAAGGCCAAACTACCGCAGCACGAATACTAACTAGTACTTATCTGAAATGACGGAGGGCTACGCAGGTTTTTAAGAAAACCATAAGCGTAATGAACTTGATATCGTTGTAGAATCGAGTGATTTTAAATGGAATGCTTTTGAGGCTTTTCTAGTTTTGCTAAAGGGGTCACTCCCGGTGAAGGGATCGTCGGCCCTTTCCTCATCGAATAAGGTGCAGGATATATCATATATACCGCTGTGCAAAGCAGAAACTATAGAAGCAATCAAAAGACAAACCGAGTTTGTAGCATCTGCCAGTTATTGCTAAAGGAGTCACTCCCGGTGAAGGGATCTCGGTCCTTTCCTTATCGAATAAGGTGCTGGATGTTCTACAAGGAACACCGCTATGCAAAGCAAGAACTGTAGCTACCAGTTTTTATAAACAAGTTTCTACAACATCTTAGGTTTCTTTTAATTTCATTAATCTCATTAATGAAGTCCCATTTTAATTATGCTTCACAAGCATCTCTTTTGAAACGAAATCTGCAATATAACATATATCTCATATATATAATATAAACATTCGTCTCAGGCAGTAATATGATCTCATCACAGAACATTGCTGCAGAAGAACATATATGAAATATTGGATATACTAGGACGTCCGTGTTTTCAATACGAGCCTGTATAAAACACGGATTCCACGGTCGCGATGAATAGCCAAACCCACATCCCTAGACCCCTACGAGAGCGGCAAGCAACACTGCCAATTCTAGGGTTAGGAGACCCGGTCTCGACTCCTCGAGATGGTCTCCCACTGGACCCTAGAACCCGGTTACTTGTGCTCCCCGCCTTGGGTCTACCTAATGCGGAAAAGTAAATAATATACAACGGTGACATCTTCCGCTACCTGGAAGTGCCCCAATAAAAGAATATTATATACAAATGACGATCCAATATAACATATCACAGCAACACATAATATCTCATATCATCAACGTAAGCAAGTATGCGTATCCCGATTGTCGTTGATGTATAGCAACGAAACCGGCGATACACCACATACTACGCTTACGGTCACAGAAAAGAAAGTGTAAAACTACAACAGTTGGAATCCGCAACCTCCTTAGACATCACATGCCTAACCAAATGAATTCCTTAGACATCACATGCCTAACAATTATAAACTCCGCATTTTAGTCTCATTATCGAAAACTCTTTTCAATATCAAGTCGGGCAATTCAACAAGATTCCCGACGTCCTGATCGAATGCTCGTCGCAAACTTTAGTAAACGGCCGCACCCCCGATACCGTCGATAAAGTGCACCAAGGCGGAACACCGCTACCGGGAGCACCCGAACGGATGCTTTCGGCGACGGGGTTCTCCTACAGTCACTTGGTCGGGGCTATGGAGTGAGGCTGTCTATTAAGTTTACCCGGCGAGTATCCGCGTACGCTACGTGATTGCGACGGACTTTTGATCGTATCAAAATTCCGTGGCAACCGATCATCTGAGACTAAACTGCTATGTCTATAATATTCAAATCAGTTATCTCATAACTACCTGTGGATTCCAATTATTGTATCACATTCCAGATAAATAGAAAAAGTTAAACTTTCCGATCGAATCATCAAGCACCCAAGATTTCCCCAATATATTTCAACACTTGAAAACAGTTTAAAAACATCCATTACATGCCACAGTACCAATGGTCCAGCCGTAGAAGGGTCAAGCCAACGCCTCACATGTGGCACGCCGTACTGCCCCAAACCCTAAGGTTCAAAGGGCAGTTCAAGACGGTCACATAATCGAGTTAAGGTTTGTTGTCTTCTAGAGGGTCCATCGAGTTACTTGCACGACTTAGAACATTCTTAAACACGAGGAAAAATCCAACTTTTGAAAAATTTTCCGACAGGGGAAAAAGTGAGTTATTGATATCCGTTCGAACTTTTTAACAGTTTCTAAAATTATCCGGACAAAACTAAACAAAGTTATAATATCCGATCAAAACTTTAATTCCCCAATACAACCTAGATAATTCAACAGTTGAATAAAAAATAAAAATTTCCAGAAAATACAACATTAAAAATTAGTAGTTACTGTGAAAAGCTCGTGCGCAGAATCGATCACGTGGCCGCGGAACCGCCGCACAAGCTGGGGTGGGGCCGCGGTTCCGCGGCTCTTTGGTCGAATTGCGCTCACGTGCTTCACAGTAATTCTTGTAATTACCTGCTGTAATTTTTGGATATTTTTAATGTGGAAAAATCCCAATTTTTAGAAAATTTCCAGAGAGCATGTTTTATCGGGGTTTCGGGTTTCGATCGGACTTTAAACTTCGTTCAGACTTCGCCTAAAGCTCTAGCTTGGCTCTGATACCACTGTAGGGTTGCTAGGCACGCGCACAAGGGTCTACGAGGCATCAACCATGCCCGATTTAAAATTTAGCCGTGCCGAACAACCCGAATACGGAACTTTAAACTAGAGATTAGGCGAAAACAAGCATGCTAAACATTTTAACACTAAGTGAGAGGGATTACAACCTTTGTAGATCCGGTCCTTTACTTCATATGCTCCGTATTGTGGTCCCTTCGCTGCGATCATCGGGTTCCGGGCTCTCGAGAGGTTCCACGAAGAGAAAGACGCAACCTTTGCTTCCGATCTTCGATACTAAGATGATCTACCTCGAAGTTTCTTTAACACAAGCTAACACTCATGAAATGATGTGAACACCCTCATCTAAATGGCAAGGGAAGATGAGGATGATGAAGTAGGATTTTTGCTCTCTTTATTTATATTTTCCCCACATTTATCCATCACAAAATCAAAGCAAGAAACCATTTTCAAGCAAAGAAGAAGAAGGAAGAAGATGATGAATAATCAATATCCTTTTTTGTGATGAATAGGAAAATAATAATATGATAGAATTATGCAACCATGGTTCAAACTAACCCTTGTAGAGACTTTACTAGGGTTAAAGGTTTGGTTAGGGTTTTGGAAATATCTAGCATAATATCTTAACAAAGACAAAGAAAGAAAACATCTAGAATCTTCTAGAAAGCCTTAACCCTAATCAAACCCTAACCATGTTTAATCTCTACTAAACAAGTTGCATTATTTATCATATCATGTTACAATATTATATATCATATATACAATATTTATTGCAACAAAATAAAATAATACAATTAACATATATCGCATATATATCAATGTATTACCCGAGTGAGAAAAAGAATCTTTTAGTGAGCAAATATTAGTTAATGTAATTTAATATATCATATATATTATTATACATTAAATTATCGAATTAACACTTGATCCGACAATCCGGCTATATCGCATATAACCGGCTAATATTTATCCGTACCGATTCACCGAATCAACACTTGATCCGATGACCCGGCTGATATCAAATATCGCGAGAATAGAATACGGTATCACATATCGCATTATCCTCGGTCCTGCACATATCACATATGTGCCCCTACTCCGTTTTGCCTGAGTCAAGAAACCTCTGTGTAGGACTCTAAAGAATCGTCAATACGCCGGCAGTAGGTGATGATCATATCAAACACCCACAAGCTGCAAGCGGTCAGCTAAACGTAACAGCTACCCAGGTATTGAGCGCTCAGAAGATCAACAAGCGAGCCTGTACATTCTCCTGTGAATCCAAACAGTAACACTCCCGTACAGTCCGGTCTCGTCGTCTGATATATTGCATATCTCGCCTAGGGGTGGTAAACGTCAGACCCCAGTAGCTTGATAAATCGTGTCGATATGAGGTCTATAACAGTTCGAGAAACTACTGATAACACTTACCAGTAAATCTCAGCAACCCTGGACAGGGATTTCGGGTTATAGCCAATCGAATACAGCACAACATCAACTCCCTATACCGGGAGAGACGAATCCCCTCCTATCGCTCATTGCCTCCATGTGATTCGGGACTGTACCCAAAAGCCACCTTTTTGCACGCCCTCTTGGACGTGGTATGATGGAAATCAAAGCACAGTGGGAACCACACAAGACTCTATGACGATCTCGGGTCAACAGACTACTCTGTACCAGTGTCACCGGAGAACTGCCATCTGACGTATGGTATAATACCATCTGGGAGTTCTCGGCGAGTCCGTCCAGTGTACCCAGTCTCCACTGAGCACCCGTACACCATCCTTGATGTCAAACACCGATGGATATGGGATCATCCATCGCCCATCATATGGGTCAAGATGCGTATACGCTAGTCTACTCTGGTGCATCGATGCCCTGTCTCGATACACCCTCGACTAGGAACAGTAATAGGATGTACTCGTCGACTACCGTGGCCCCACTAGTATGATCTCATCATAGTCCCAGTAGTCGAGTACATATCCTAAGGGCTTTATCAACATGTAATATAGAGACAATCAAAGTACATGTTAAGATAAAGTACAACCAGATAGCATACTATCATGTCGAGCAAGAAAGTCCTCCCTATATATGTCCTAGCACCCACTACAATATACATCGTATGTACAGTAATGGCCTCTAGGGCATACATATAACTAACAGGCACACCTTCTGACGAGCTTTTGAGCATCCTGATAGATGGTCGGCCAATAGTACCCTTAGAGGAGTGTCTTCTGGGCTAAGGTGCGGGCCCCTTGATGTGCTCCGCCAACCCATTCGTGAACCTCACGAAGGACATAGTCGGTTTCGTGGGGATCGACGCACCGAAACAGAGGTTGAGTGAAGGATTTCTTGTAGAGGTTCCCTTTGCTCCAAAAGAAATGGCTGGCTTTGGCTCGGAGGCGGCGGGCTTCCCCTCGATCGTCTGGGAGCGTACCCTCCTTCAGGAATTCCACGAGGGGCTTCCTCCAATCCCGGCCTTCTTCCCGTGCCGTGTAGACTTGGAGTGGTGTCGCTCTGTCTTCCATGCTGGGCCGTGGAAAAACCTCAAAGAGGATATTTCTCTTGTCATTGGCCGTGTAGGAGGAAGCTAGCTTGCTCAGGTCGTCGACCTGGGCGTTTAGGTGCCGGGGGATCTGCTCCACTTAAACTTCGTCGAAGTCCTTTCGTAGTCTTCTTACCTCGTCTAAGTATTTCACCATCAGAGGTTCCCGTGCCTTGAAACGGTCGGTCACTTGGCCAACGACCAGGGCGGAGTCACTGCGGATTCAGATCGTCTTCAGCCCTACTCCGGAGGCGATTCGCAGTCCAGCTAGCAAAGCCTCGTACTTCGTTGCGTTGTTTGAGGCTTTGAACCCGAGCTTCAAAGAATACTCTATCTCTGCCTCGTTCGGGCCTCGAATGACGAGGCCCGCACCACAGCCCTCCTCGGTTGATTACATGTCAACGTAAAGGACCCAATCGGGGACGGAGTCGGGCCTCTCTTCGATCGAGGGTTGAGATCCGAGGGCCGGCACGACCACCGCCTCCTTGTTGGGGATAGTGCATTCGACGATAAAATCGGCCAAGGCTTGCGCCTTGATAGCCTGCCTCGGGCGGTATTTGATGTCGAATTGGGATAACTCCCACCTCCACTTCTCCAAACGACCAGAAGACTCGGGGGAGGCGAGAATGGCCCCTAAAGGGCACTCGTTGAGAACGAGGATGGTGTGTGTCTGGAAGTAGTGTCGTAGTTTCCTTGAGGCCGCTATAAGCGCCAAGACAATCTTCTCTATGGCCGGGTATCTTGTTTCCGCGTCCTTAAAGACGTGGCTTACATAGTAGACCGGCCTCTGGACTCCTACGACCTCTCGGACGAGCACCGAGCCTGCAGTTTGATCGGACACCGCTAGATATAGCGATAGCTTGTCTCCTTCAACTGGCCGGGTGAGTAGTGGGGGAGTCGCCAGGTGCATTTTCAATTGCTCGAAAGCAATTTGACACTCCTTCGACCATTCGAACCTTGGGATCTTCCTCAGGGCTTTGAAGAATGGGAGGCACTTTTCCCCGGATCTTGACATGAAACGACTTAGGACGGCTACCCTCCCCGTGAGCCGTATGATTTCGACGTTGGTCTTTGGCGCGGCCATGTTGAGGATGGCGCTAATTTTCTCGGGGTTAGCCTCGATTCCTCGATGGGTAACCATGAATCCGAGAAACTTTCCGCTAGTGACCCCAACGCGCACTTGGCGGGATTCAGTTTCATTTTGTACTTACGGAAGACGTCGAAATTCTCACTCAGATCTTTGGTGTGCTCATCTGACGAGGTCGATTTAACGAGCATGTCGTCGACGTAAACCTCCATGTTCCTCCCGATCTGTGGTTTGAACATCTTGTTGACCAAGCGTTGGTACGCAGCCCTGGCGTTTTTGAGGCCGAAGGGCATCACTTTATAGCAGTATACCTCAGGTCCGTTGTGAATGCGGTGAGCTCTTCGTCTGCCGGGTTCATACGGATCTGGTTGTAGCCGGAGAAAGCATCCATAAAGCTGAGTAGCTCATGGCCTGCCGAACTGTCGACGGGCTGATCTATCCGAGGGAGGGGATAGTTGTCTTTCGGGCAGGCCTTGTTGAGATCAGTGAAGTCGACGCACATGCGCCACTTCCCGCTTTCCTTTCTGACCATGACCACATTCGCCAACCATTCCGAGTATGCTACGTTCTGAATGAAGTCGGCTGCAAGCAGCCTGTCAATCTCGTCCTCGATCGCTTTTTGCTTGATCGGAGCGAAGCTTCGTTTCTTCTGCCAGACGAGTCGGACCGCAAGGTCGACCCCGAGCTTATGCGGTATTACCTTAGGGTCGATCCCGGACATGTCGGCGAGCGCCCAGGACAACACGTCTGAGTTCTCTCTGAGGAAGTAGACCAGGTCGTCACGCCGAGTCCCCGTTAAGAATGACCCGATTTGGACGGTTCGCTCATTGTCCCTTTCGACGAGGGGGGCCTCCGTTAGCGGCTCCACCGGGGATCCTCGGATTTCTTTTTGCTCGTCTCGAGTATCCAAGGACCCCCTATAACCATCCGTGCTTTCTAGATCGTCTCATCGCTCCTCGGGCATAGATGTCGCTGTGAAGCAAATCTTTGCGGCTTGCTGGTTCCCGTAGGCCCGGCCTATTCCTCCTTGGTCGAGCGGAAACTTGATCGCGAGGTGGTTGCTCGATATCTGGGCCCGAAGGGAGTTTAGCATCGGGCGTCTCAGGAGGATATTGTAGGCCGATGGAATTCTGGTGACGATGAACTCCACAGGCACGGTGCGCGTACGGCCTGCCTCCCCGATGTTAAGTAGGAGGCTGGCAACTCCTTCTGCCGGGATGGAGTGGTTAGTAAACCCCGACAGGATGTGGGCGGTCGGCCTCAGGTCTGACGGGGCAAGCCCCATACGTAGAAAGCAGTCGTAGAAGAGGATGTCTGCCGAGCTTCCCGAGTCAACCAGTATCCTTTGAACTTTGTAGCGGTTGACCCGTGCTGTAATCACCAGGGGGTCGCTGTGAGGCAAAGATATCCCGTGGAGGTCCTCGTCGGTGAAGGTGATGGGCTCGGCTGCTTTGCTCTTCTTCCAGGGCTGGCTGCTAGTCCCCTCGATCTGCAGGAGGCGTCGAATCTCGCCGGCTCCAGGCGCACTCCCTGTTGACACGACCATGATTTGGCCGATCGTCAGCTCCCCAGAAGGGGGATGGTTCTCTTGCTTCCGGTCGGCTTGTCGCTTTTCCCGCAAGTATTTTTCCAGGTGCCCCGAGCGAATTAACTCCTCGATGCAGTTCTCGGAGTTGTTTGCAGTTCTCGGTGGGGTGTCCCTGCGACCTGTGGTAGGCGCAGTAGGGGCCCCGTGTCCGTTTGGCCGCCTTATTGTTGACCGGGGAGAGTTTGAAGAATCTCTCGCCCTTCGCCTCCTCCAACAGCTCTGTCTGGGAGATGTTGAGTGAGATATACTCCTGAAACTTCGGGGAGTATGGTTTTGGCCCGTCAATCTTCTTTTTCTCTTCTCTGGCTCTCTTCTTTTGATCGGCCTAGTCGGTCCTGGGTAGGTTCGCGTTCACCTCGGACTCGAGCTGGATCTCTCGCTCGGTCTAGGCTTTTACCTCGGCCATGGTCTTAGGTTGCGCCAATGCAAAGGAGCGGAGCCACTCCTTGTGCCTAAGACCCGACCTAAGAGCCGTGATGACCGTCTCGTCCCGGTGCTCTGGGACTTCAAGGAGAGCGTTGTAGAAGCGGGTGACGTATCCTTTGAAAGATTCCTTATCCCCGCTCTTTATAGTGAAGAGGTGGTCGACAGTCCGCTTCTTCCATCTGTTCCCAACGAAATGGCCGAGGAATTGGGCGGCCAGCTCATCGAAGGTAGAGATGGAGCGTGGCGTGAGTCCTCGGAACCAATCTCGTCCAGCGCGGATGAGAGTGGCAGGGAACGCTCGGCATTGGGCGGCGTCAGAGTTGTCCTAGAAGCTCATCCCCGCCGTGAACGCGTCTAAATGGTCTTTCGGGTTGGACTTTCCGTCGAAGAGGGACACCTTCGGAGGCTTGTTCCTGGAGGAGACGCGAACAGCGAGCAACTCTTCGGTGAAGGGCTTCGTAAGCGGGTCGGTGGCATATCTAGCCCCCTCGCTTGAAGAATGACCTTCCCGATTTATACCTTTGATCTTCTTTTCGAGGGCGTCGAGTCGGTCGTGGTATTCCGAGGATTCAGCATACTCGGAGTTATGACCCCTCCTGCTGGCGGCCTGCGCCTGGCCGCGGTTCCGGTTCGGTTCTATGAGGTTCCTTAGGTCCCCTGGCGAGGTCGTCCTCGAGCTACCGTGGTGAGTCCCGTCCGCGCGACCCTGTCGAGGGATAGGGCATCGGCCATGCCTGGGAGCAGGCGAGCTGACCGACACCTCCCCGGGAGGGACAGGAGCGCGATGGGCCTCAGGGCGAGGTGCTCTTCCATGAGACCTCGACGTGGAGCTGTGAGGTGCCCAACGGGTCATCGAATTGGTCGCCACGGGGGATCTGTGGCCGCCGGAGATAGCGATGCGTTGTTCGGTCGTGCCAGCGTGGGCGGTGTCTTCTCCCCTTCCGTGGAGGTCCCGGTCCCGAGCCGGGGGAATGGCGACCCGGGGTGTTCGTCCAGCCGTCTGGACACGGACAAGGGCATCCACAATGGACGCGAGCCTGTCGATTCGTGCAGACAGGGCGTGAACGGTGTTCTGGAGAGGAGATGATTCGTCCACACCTCCGTTGTGGGGAGGGCGACGGCTAATGCTTGGATCGTCGCGGTGATCACTCTCCATGAATTCGAGATCGGAAGATCAACTTTCGTTGAGTGGTATCCTCGGTTCCCACAGACGGCGTCAACTGATGGAGGTCTGGATCTCCTTCAGTTGTTGTCTTCCGTTGATCTGTCGACGAGCATTGATGAACGACTGAGATTAGGTTTGAGGGTTGCCTCCTGAAGCGTGTGGATCTCAGTAGGCTTGATTTGGAATGAAGCCGATTTACCTGCAAGGAAGTCCCGGGATGGTTGTACCACCGTAGACCCTCCGACGATCAAGTTAGTCGAGATATTTAGGCAGAGTAGCGGCCTATTCAGATAGAATTGTCTTACCTGAGTCGTCTGAGATGGGGTTTATATAGTGGCAGCTATGGACTGGCGGGTGCAAGATTTACGCTGGCCGTTACGCCCTTGAAGCTATGCCTGTGCGAATGGCGGGATCCTCCATTAATGACGAGATACGCCAGTTGATGCGGAAACGCGATGACATGGAACACGGGATCGTGGGTTGGCGGATATCTCGCGTATGGCGAGATTCGTGGAGCTATGGCGGGGACGTCTGTGATCTGTGCTCTGGGTCGGTCGGTGAAACCGAGGAGGCCTAGCTCGGCGAGAGGCCGAGCTAGTTCGGCTCTGTGATAGCTCGGGGGCGAGCTTGGAGGGCTGAGGAAGCCTAGCACACAGGAGGGCTCGAAGGTGAGCCAACGGTTATTTGTAAGACGAGTATATGAGTGTTCTGGAAGGTCATCGAAAGTTGAGGACACCCTCGGGTTGAAGGTCCGGGATACGCCTCCGGTGTACCGTTCTAGCTCCTTTCCCGTAAACCTCGGGACACGTCATCTGCCGCGTGTCGTGAACTGGAGAGTTCTAGCATCATCACTTTTCTTCCGGTGTTGTCAGCTTGGAACAATCCCTGGTCAAGTTGTACAACAAGAGGAAGAGGAAAAAACAAAACAAAGAATGAATTACTAGTTAGCGTAGGTAAAGGGGGGGGGGGGGGGGGGGGGCATCTCATACATAAATTATTCAATAAAACATGCTACGAGAGGAAACGAAGCAATGGACTTACATGAAAGAAGTCGATCTTGATGGGGCAAGCAAGGGCATGCAAAGCAGATGAACCTGTATTGGACATCTGTCAATTTCCTGTTTTGATGCACTAGGATCATCCGCCTCAGGTTATGATCATAAATGCGGTGCGCCACCGCCAGCGCCACGCCTTGTAGTAGGCGTAGCTAGGCCTCTCCCATCGTCACGTTGCACCGCTCTATGATTCTCCTCACCCTCTCGTCTGCCCTCATCATTTCCGCCTCCATTCCTCTCCTCTTTCTTTCTTTCTTTCCTTTCTCCCTTCCTTTTCATTTCGAGGCCAAATAAATTTGGGTACCCTAACCCTGAGAGAATGCGTGATCGTCGTGATCTGCATCCAGCAACGATGGAAACAGTCTTTAGGTTGGGTCACTTCTTATTGGAAACAACAAGGCCTTTTTGTCCTAGCTGACAAGGACAATGGAGATTTTTAAATAAGCCTTACAAAATCTTCATTTTTAAAAAAAAATAAGTCCCCCAATCCCTTATTTAGTTAGCCTCCATTAAAATATATATGCAACGGCAGCATCGGTCGACAACGACAAACGGCCGGCGGCGGAGGGCGATAATGTCGGGCAGCAACAACAGCGATGGTGACATCATGCGGCAGCCGGTGACTAGGGGTTTTGGGGGCAGCGGTGATGGCGACATCCAGTGACGGGCAACGACTTGGGATGGCAGCCGACGAGAGGGAGGTGAAGGCCGGGGCAACGAAAAAGGGGATGCAGGCGGCGGGGGGAGGAATGCCAGCAGTCGGCAACGGGGGCATCCAACGGCAACCTACCGGTGGCTGGCTGCGACTGCGAGCGTCAACAGTCATGACACATCGTGTATTAGATAGGAATATTTCATGGTAACATAAGATAGATCCCTGTTTAAGTTGAATGAGATTGCTATGATTCGAGACAAAATGAATGCTGAATTCCTTATAACTTGGAGGCCTGTTTGGCTTTAAGACTTAGTTTGTACCGTAAGTATTGCTTGATATTGGTCCATAAGTTTTCGCAAATAAATAAAGAGATCCAGTATCTATAATTCAAACGATGTCATCAAAAGAAGAATTAATCCCTGCATTTACTGGACAATCCTGATGATAGGATTGAAATCAGTCCAACACTATAATGCTTTTCTTGAAAAAACTATATAATTTGATGCTGATTAAGCAACAGACTGTTTTTTCAATTCAATAATCCCTACATATAACAAAAAGCGTCAAGAACCTATCTACCACAAAAAAAATTCCACCACATGGTGGTTGGCCCATAATCAACATAATGTCTCCAAAATATCCGTCTCCCGGGGGAAAATTTATAGAGCTCCTTGATCATGTATATAATACAATACACGGTTGTACTAAAGATAGCAAGGAAAAACTAAGTATACTGCAACACACCCTAATTTTTTGCACCAAAAGACTGCTGCTGGTTTAGCCTTGCTTCCAGCCTTCGAGCTGCACGGTATACCGCTGCCTGCTTCTGCCGATGGCGGTAGCTCTTCCTTTTGCTGCAGAAAGAAACAACAGACGTTCTTTCCATGATTTTCACACTATTTTTCATATAATAACGATGGGAATAAAATTACTTCAACAGCATTAAGTTGTATATTTCACTTCATGCAAAGACGATCAATGATTTTGAATTTTTGATCCGGCAACAGATTAGTTGCTACACTCCTGGAGCTGATGATGATTATGAAAGGTGTAAAATTTTATGAGCAGTGCAAGGTTGATGTTGGCTGCTTGGTTTTCTGCAAAGGAAATGCAATGTTTGTTTCATGCAACATTAGTTGCAGGTAAATAGGCTTCCCACAATTCATTTGGCGTTTCTTCCTTTTAACATTTGTTGCATGTGGTTGATCGAAAATTCAGCATATGTTTTACCTATCTGGGACCGTAGTTTATGGTTGTCAAAACGATTTAGGGGCAATTCAGAAAATAAAAATGCTTAACATGATGACGCACACTTCTGCAATAAAGGGGAAAACTGCTGAATTGGGTGCAGTTTATTGGATCAAAGTTGCAGCTCTCTTTATAGTTTTCATAGTAGCATGCTGCTAATCAAACAGAGATATATAATTTGATACAGCAATATTCATTCCTGCGTTTCCGTTTCCGTCCAACCAAACAGCCCCTAAAATGAGCCCATCATCTTGCAAGGAACAATAGAAACCAAATACAATAAATCTGTTTAGATACTATCAACACCCTTTCTGGATTTAGCCATAGGATAATTGGAGTTTATATTCAAGTGGAGGTATAGGTTATGCAAATTTCAGCTTGCAAGTCTACTTCAAAAGTCCAACGTGTCCGACCTCAATTGTGGAGTTAAGAGAAAACAGGTAAGTCTGGATCTTAGATAACTACAGTTAACTCAAGTTTGGAGTTTACGTAACTAGAGTAATCCCAACTCTAGACCATAGCCAAACAGGCACAGTTAGGACTTCAATGTTAGGTTTAAATAACTTTATAGATCTCGAGTAATCTAAACCTAAGTCTTATAGCCAAATAGGCCTCCAAGAAGTTAAAAGTCATAGCAAGAGACAAACCTCATAAACAATATTCCTGCAGTGAGCACCATTCCTCCAACTGCCCAAGAAACCTTTTCGCTAACAGGCATTTCCTTTACCCGCTGCCGAAAATCGTCCAAGACATGAGATTTTTCGCCATTTGATGAACCATACCGTGAACCCTTCCACGAATTGGATATCGATTCTAGGCTCACTTTCCCTCCATAGCAAAAAGGCTCAACTGCATCTTTATGACTAATCTCATCTTGGTGCACAGAGAAACCTGCGAGGCTGCAGAGCTCTGTACCATTAGACGCCCATTCACTTGCTCGACCACAGACAATGTCGCTTAATCCACAAGGAGACAAATCCTGACAAAATAGGAGGCGAATTTGATAAGAAAACTAATTTCCAAGAACCAAAATTTTCAGTATGTGCAATAAATAACATCAAGCAACTATTTATGAACAAGTATAATATAATTTTTCTAATGCAAATTAAGACTATTCAAACGGTGTTTGAAAAGGAAGGTAGGAATTTGAATGCAAAATAATAATTTTGAGCAGTTTGTATGTAAGAAGTCGTGTCTATGAGGTACACTTATCCTTTTATTATTGATATGTTTTTGGCCCATGAAGATGTGGCACAAGGTGTTTTGTGTGGCAAAAACACCAATTGCACATCCCCATGTCAGACTGTGACAGAATATTTGCATTATAAAATAATAGATTTCCACTTTATAGCTAATGATCGAATTTTTCTATCCACTAAACAAAAAAATCCAATCCGGGCATCTAGAAAATATATCATATTATATTGTCAAGAAACGATTGGCATGAAGGCCAATAATAGGCTTATCCCAGTGCAATAATAAATCCACCATTCCAACAAGTTAGATTTGAGAGGCAACTCTGACAAACTAAATAATTATAAGATTGACTTGATAACAGCTGCATACCTGAGTTTTTGGATCAATCGC
The DNA here is from genome assembly GCA_030015575.1 of Agapanthus africanus. NCBI lineage: Eukaryota > Viridiplantae > Streptophyta > Magnoliopsida > Asparagales > Amaryllidaceae > Agapanthus > Agapanthus africanus. The sequence goes on along the minus strand of CM057339.1, from coordinate 261,597,345 downwards.
AAAGTAAGCATCTGCACAAGCCTGCAGCACCTTATCGCAGAGAGAGGCACAGATTAGAGGAGGTCCAGGACGAACACCAACTCTTGGATCGCAAATGGAGCACTCCAAAAGCTCCCATAAATCCAAGCATTCTCTGCTGGCTTCTCCAGTGGATGCCAGCTTTCGGATCAATATCAAGGCAGGATATGTTTGGGTAACATCACAGCATGTACTTTGACGGAAGACCCGACAAAGTGCCAAATCTCTGGGTCCTTTAGTTGATTTTCGAGGCGGCTTTCCCTCATATGAAAATGGAGGGAAACGGCCACCAGGAGAGACGCACACTCCACTTGATTGACCTGCATTGAGACGTGTTTAATGATCTCTGCCAAACCAAAATCGACTTTTTATCATTATCAGATATTCAAAGAATATATTATATATGTATTGGTTTCGGTGTTTGTGACTTGAGCAATTGTTTAGGAATGATTGTTGGCAAGTGATGAGAAACTTCTTTTTTCTTATTGGGGTGGGGGTGGGGGGTAGATAAAGTGGTGCGTGCTAATAGTGAATTGAAAAGATGATCGAGCAAACATAACTCTCATGACTATCGAACATCAGTAATCTTCATGAAGCTCACCAAGCATTCTGTTCAGAATTTATCACGGCTTATTCATCTTAGTAGATCACATTTCTAAGTATTGACATATCTTAGACTAACAATAGATGATGAAAGTTCTCTCCATCTAGCAATTCCATATTTCCATGTGTATTCCAGTTTCTTTATAAACAATCTGGTTTAAATTATGCATTTAAATTCTTTGAAGATCAAATTTGTGAGCAACTACGACATGCAATTCCCATTACTAACCTTAGTGGCATAACCGTGATTTTCTACTGCATGATGTTTCTCAGAACAACTCTTCTTTGACAATACTCTTATCAAGGGTAACATAATATTTGACAGAAAACTTGATATGATATTTTCTTAGGTTCTAATCAAGTTAGCCAGCTTGGATCCTTCTCTCCTAGTTTTGATCCCTTCTTTACAAATTTGATTAACTCTCCTCATCACGGCATCCTCGTCTACTCGTTTCATAGCAACTCCTAAGATCTCTTGAAAACACATCTTCTGAAATTTATCATACAATTATTTAGCATTCTCATTTGTGCGATTAGCATTCTAATTTGCTTGAACCCTCTATATTGTCCAACCTTCCAAGGAATTTACTGTATCCAGGAGTTGTAGATTTACAAAATTTTCCTAAGTTGCCAAAGATACATTGTGTACTGTCAAGAAGTACTTCTATATTTGATCACTCCAACTCTAGTCTTCCTAGTCTTTCATTCTCTGACAACATCGCTAAGACTTCAAATCAGTTACAATACTGGATCCTTTAATCGACTAAATTTGTTTTCTAACTCGTAATACTGCCAATATCAATGATACTGCATTTCATGTGCTGCTTCCCTATGTGCAATTTTCTGTCACCCATCACAATCGAATCAAGGATATTTCCATTGTTTCTGTTGCAAACTATTATCTTTCATATGTAGAAACTCCACTATTCGGTTGCATTAGTTTAAATTATAGATTTAAAAACTAAGGTGACTTAGGTGTTTGAAGATAAGGTAGCAACACAAGCTCATGGCCATCATCTTCAAGCCTTTTCACATAAACTGGAGCTTACTAGAGATTACAGAACTCCAGGAAAAGTTGTCAAAATTGATGACTGGCTATTAAACCAAACATCAGTTTAGAAACATCGAATCTATAATTTGGTTCCAGGCAAATAAGTAAATCTCAAGAGAGGACATGTCAAAGATCCTAGACGGCCGGCGCACAAGTGGGAAGGCATAACCCCACTGGTAATATGTTGTGCAATTAATAAAAAGTCTATAAAGGGATGATGTATAGAATTACAATCAACTCTAAGGTGTGGAGAAAAGTAACAAGCCAAATGGAAACATCCCAATATCCTCGAACAAGTCAATTGATAAATAATTGAAATAGCGCATCAATATTGAATTTAGTTAAGATTTTCCATAATAGATCTCTCAAGAATTCAGCCCAGCTACTCCAATTGCAAAAGGTCCGAACCCCGAATTTCGTCCAGCACTTTAATAAATAGGCCGCTATATACATTCCTGGTATAATGCCACCAAGGCATGCATCTACTTCAATACTAAAATAACTACTGTATATGCAAAACTAATATCATGTAAGAACATACAAAAGGCCTAAGAAAATCATTTGTTACTTTACCATCCAAATGAGGACAGAAATACCTTTATGCAAAGCTTTGCGTTACTGAAAGTAAAGTTCATATGTGAAATGCGTTTTTAAAGTTCGTGAAGGCCATAAATCTATTGAAGCACCCAAAAAATTCAATATTTGGAAAAAGACGCTGAGTCTAATCCTTATGTTGTTTAGCAAAACTAATATCTTCTGCTAGCACACTTCAATCGAAATTAAATTAGACGCCTGATTTTGCCACGGGAAGACAGATTCCAATTAATTTTACATCTTTTTTAATTAGATATCATGTTGAGTGACTTGAGTCGGCTAGGGGTGTAAATATTAAATAACCTTTGAAAGTCTCTTTTACATGCCTTAAGAATTGCTAAATGACTTATTTCCATTTCTTTGGTGCTCAAGCTTCTTCTACTAATGTGATTCAGAAAAATAATTTGACGTGACCCCAAATGCTGCAACCACCTTTTTTATATTGTATAGGCTTACGTGGGTGTAATACAGCTAGGGGTAAGAGACCACCAACAAATTGTGCAGTGGCAGTAGTAGAATAAGACAGCTGATTAGACAAAGAACAGTCAGTAGGTGCTCACCTAGGTCGCAACTTCATCCCCCCCTTCCCCATTCAATAAAAATAAAAGGAACAACTCTTTATTGTAGAAGATTTTGCAGCATTGCTACTTAAATCTCTTTGGATGCTGATCCAGAAAATGTTCCTCTTCTTTATCTTTGTCTATAGTCCTATATATATTTTGTAGGTTACAAGCTCATAGTTATTCTCTATGAATGAGGTCTTTAGTCTTGCATCAAACATCTTGCTTTTCCATTACAAATCTACAACTACGGTCTACAATGTCACTGTCATTTATGCATCAGAATGAACAAGTTCATCATAAATATCATCAAACTTCCATCTCCTCACTATGTTGAAAATTATAATCTTAGTCTGAAAACTTTTTGTACGGAAAAAATCATCAAGTACTGAATTGGATTAATGTAAAATGGTAAGCACAACGATTTATTTAAAAGCATCAACCAAGGGAGTATATCTAACCTGCCAATTTCGTCGGTAGAAAAAATAAAAAATGAAATCAATTACAGGTTCATCTTTTATTACCAAAAAAGAAATGGCATGTTCTATTGCTCCAAATATCACAACATCCAAACATAGCATAATACTCGCCAAACCCCTCACAGCAAGTTCCTAGTGCCATGCCAAATGTGCCGGAAGTGCAAGCAAACATAAGATGCCCAAAATGTATCAAACAATTGAACAGCTAAGGATAACACCCTCGCATTTCAAAGTAGCATGGTCTGACCCGGAAAAATCACCTAATTGTGCACAACTTGCATATTTTATTACAGCACTAGGATCGCTATAGCTAAATGCATCGAGTTTGCCACTTAACAATTTAGAACTCAACAATACACTTGTTTTTCAACACTATACTCTGTCAATTCAGGACGAACATTTGTTGTCACAATTTTATCTCCACCATCCAAAACAACCTAATAAGGGCATGTGTCCTTGTTTGTCAGTACTTATGGGGTGTCCTATTCATCTAATGGTTAATTTCGTGCCTAATGTCCATTGAACCAATATTACCAATGTAATCAACATAAAGTAGTTTTGGCGTTAAATTTAGATTCTAAAGTTGACTTCGAGGGAAGTAATTGTTTTGATCCAATAAAAGTTTTCAATTATTCAAGATGGCATCGACCTATATATATAGCTGATCCTATGAGGTCCGGCCTCATTTTTTTATTTTGAGGCCAACTTTTCAAACACCTAACCCCCCATATTTTACACCGATCCAAACAGATCATCTTAATTTTCATGATATAGATAGGTTGCGTATCAAATTTCATAAGATTTCGAAAGCTCTAACTCATTCATCAAGTGGAGTAAAAAATTACTGGTTCTTCGATGCATGAAAAATGTAATCACTTGATGGAGATGTTAGAGGATTCCAAATCACTTAAAATTTAAATCACAAGCTAACTGTAATAAATCACAAGCTAACTGTAATATGTAGATCAAGGTGACCAGTTTGGATCGGTGTAAAACATGGCGGTAGGACGTTTGAAAAGTTGGCCTCAAAATAAGAAATGAGGCCGGACCTCATAGGATCAGTTGAGGCCAGTTCTCATTTCTTATTTTGAGGCCAAACTTTTAAACACAACCTTCTGTGTTTTTGACCAATCCGTACCGGTCACTTTAATCTACTTGTATTAGATATGTTATGTATAAAGTTTCATTACATTTGGAAAGCTCTAACACATCCATCAAACGATCTTGTTTTTCATGTATTGTAAAGCCATCGATTTTTTAGTCTATTTGATGGATTAGTTAGAGAACTCCAAATCTCGTAAAATTTGACACATAACCCATCTAACATGTGCAGATCACGATAATTGGTGCGATCGGTGAAAAACACATCGTATTGTGCGTTTGAAAAGTGGATCTCAAAATAAAAATGAGCCCGGACCTCATAGGATCAGCTTAGAGGTCTCCAAATCTCGTAAAATTTGATACATAGCCTATCTAACATGTGTAGATCATGGTGGCTGGAGCGAATCGATGAAAAACACCGGGGTTGAGTGTTTGAAAATTGGACCTCAAGATAAGAATTGAGACCGGATCTCATAGGATCGGCTCCATGTGTGTGTGTAAAGTTATGGTTCTGATTTTGGCTTTGTTTATGTAATTCGGAAAATGGACTAACCCCTTTCAATTTATCAACAGATTCATGCCACTTATCTTCTTGAGACTCATAAAGAGGGAAAGGGGCATGGCTAGTTGTAATTTGGTTGAAGTTCTCATCACAAATATCTGTGATGTCAAACAAAGGTATATGATCTAATTCTGGTTATTTACTACCCAACTATTTAGGAGAAATCAGCAGAAAATACCCAAACGTTGTTGGACATTATATTTAACCAAAATAAATGGTATATTTGCATATCAACAACTCTAAGATGCAAAGCAATAAATGGGATGAGAACAATTGAGGGCATGGAACTTGTAATATGAAGGTTGCAAGAGTAAAGCATGCAATCAACACAAAAGGAGATATGAGTTCCAACCCTACAAAGATGGTATAAATTGTTGTTGAATTTGCTTTTGGTTACAAACTTGATAGCAACTTGATTGTGACATCATTTGTCATTTAGGAATTGATGGAATTCAACTTCTGTTAAAAGATGATTACACCTTGCAAGCAATTTGATCTTTGGTACAATATTTATGACTCATTTGGTTTTATGGGGTTCACTTTCGAGTGAAAGACAATCATAAAATAAGTGTATGAATAGCTAGATGCATGGATTATCAAGGTATGTATGCATGTTTGTTTGTATGCAGATCAATAGAAAAAAATTGTGAATTAAATGACCAAAAACATAAATTTGCATTTGATCGCTAATGAAACTCACGCCACGTAACCAACATAACCTAGAGATAGCACGGTAATGTTTCAAACAACTACAAGCTCTAGGAGAAGTAAGACAACACTAATGTTTTTTTAGATACATGGCAAGGTTTATGTTTCAAGCATCCAAAGGATATACGACGGTTCTTTTCCCCAAAAACACATTAAAAAAACATGTTTATTCTTATAGAATTAAAGGTACGAATAATAACATGTAGACATATAATATGCATAGTTTAATGATTAATTGTTTAATATTATTGTAAATCATGGTTTGAGTACTCTGTTTTGGTTCGATCTTTTCAAAGTTGGTCGATTTCGCCGAGTTTTGGTTAGTTTCATTAGTTCGTCTTAAGTTTCAGTTTAGGTAATTAATTCAATGTGTGTATAATATCCTTCATTCTAAACATGGTTTGAAAACTCTATTTCGGTTTTAGTCTTGTCTTTCAAATTTGGTTGGTTTCATTAGACTGTGTTGTTCCTTAGTTTCATTTAAGTTTAAGTTTCAGTGATAATGTGTGTAAATTATCCTTTAATGTTTTATATACCATAAATAGTATATGTGTGTAAGATCAATTTTCAGACGCAACTCGCAAAAGAAGGAACATTTTTGCAAATCTTTAGAGTTGTAAAGCTACTCAAAAATAGTTATAAAGTTGTTTTAATTGCTTTACATAGTTGTAGATCTCTCTCTCTCTCAATTAATTGTCAAAGTCCTGCCACACACACACTCATACATTAAGAACTCTTCTCAAAGTCCGCCACACACACACTCATACATTAAGAACTCTTCTCACTCCTAGACATCTGATAAGTAGCCTCACTAATAATCTCTTGTCTCTTTCAGCCCTGCCCTTGTGACCATCTCTCAAGCATTAGCTTTCATTTCAATGGAGATATGAAGTTGCAAGTTCTTCTATTTATCTTTCTTCAATAGGGCTTCGCCGAGTTATGACGGGAACTTGTAGGGTTTCTACGAGTCAAGATTGAAAGATGTAGGCTTTCAATAGGATTCTACCGAAGCTTTACAACACACAAAAATATCACGTGTTTTAAGCCGAATGAATGCGTTTTCTACTCGAAAAACTTCAAGGTTTCAGCCAAACCTCAAACCATGTTGTAAACCCATTGCTTGATGCATTTAATTTCTCCTATTAAATCAATTTGAGAGGACCGTCAAGTTGTCATTTTATAATTATAAAGAGGGAGTCCAAAGACAATGCATACGTCCCAAAAAAAACTGATGTCTAATTCATATTAGTAATGCAGGTTTGAATGGAGGATAAGGACTATGGAAGCATGAAAAATCCATTTTGCCCCAGCCTCTTGCTTTTGAATGTTGGGTGGGGTAGACTATAATTAACTTCTTATGTCGAATAGGATGAATTTTTGGAATCAACATAAAGAAGTGGATTCTAGAAAATATTTATATCGTTAAGGATGAACATCATGAGTTTCTAGAATCAAAATAAAATGTGAAATTGAGACTGGTCCATATAAAGTAGTTATTAAAGATTGCAAGAAATCAGCTACAAGTTATATGTATAACACCAACAAGCCTTCATCTCAAATTTTTGGGGTCAACTATATTGATACGGGTTATATGTATAATGCTATAAAAAGTCCATAAAGACTACAATGTATTAGAGTTAAATGAAATATTTAATAAATTGTACTTAAAACAGAGTAACAATTCAGTTAACATAAGAATCATGCGGTACAAATAATTTTTTTAACTTATCATTGAACAGCCCACAACATATCTACAAGGACAAGGTAAAACGAATTATGTTGATATAATAGTGTTTAAAGGGGCGGCTATTATGCACAGAAACTCGGTAGAAAACTCTTGAAAACTTGACTTTTTTGTTAACAATTAACGACGAAATGTGCTCTGAACTGATATTGCAGCGCTCACAGTATGTGGGTGTTAAGTATCACAAGGTCACAAATTTTGACAAGCAGAATTTACAAAAGAAACGCGCTCTAGATAATCTCATACTTCGTTATAAAAATATATTGATAGAATTGACTAGACCTCAACCAGTCCAATTCATAAGTGTGTGTGGAGAGGGAGTTAGACTAGGATCCACCCGATAGGTTTTTAGTCATTTGATCCACTTTAAGATTCAAGCGAACAATGATTTATGATTGGAATAAATGAGACTTTTCCTTCATAATTGATTGCACAGATCTATCGAGTGTGTGTGTGCGTATTGTTAGATAAGCTGAATTCCTATAGAAAATCTATCATATTTCTCCTCCTTCTAGACTTTTCCTTGTCTTGGAAAAAAATTGGATACCAACTAGTCATTTATGATTATGGAAAGCAATTGACTGGACCCTTAACTAGTCTGTTGCACAGATAGACGCATTCATCATTTGAATTTTAATAGCAAATCTATCGTATTTCTCCTTCTAGACTATTCCCCTAAATCTTGATAAGTTTTTGGGATACTAATTAGTTAATGATGATTATGCGAAGCAATATGACTAGACCCTCAACTGGTCCAATCCACAAATAGACAAGTCTACATTGTTGGCAAATCTATCATATTTCTCATTTTTCAGTACTTTCTCCTATAAGACTTGAAAAGTTTTTGGGATATCAACTAGTCATTGAGGTTCATGGAAAGTACCAAACTTTGTGTTTAAAGCACAAGTGAATTAGTTACCAAGTAGGAGATGATTAAAAAAAAGGGACACAATGGTTCGTAAGATGCAATTCAGAAACTATAGAACCTAAGAAAAATTCTAACAAATTCATTTCAAAACCCAGACAGAGACTCATTATCGCCATGAAAAGCCTAAAGTTTTAAGTCAGCGATCATCAGTCAAGAAATTGAAAATTCTTCCACACGATCAATATTGTTTCAGTTCAACCCAAACCGGGAGCCATTCTTCACTCGTTGCCTCAAAGACTGTACTTCTAAAAAACACGAAGTTTTCTAACAAGAGTGCAAGATCAAAGCACTTCAGACAATGTAATTCCGAACCTAAATTCATTCAAACCCCAGAAAGGGAGTCTTGTTTGAAGTCTTATTAAAGCAACTGGAGAAGTCGCGGACAAAAATGTCACGGAGCCACCCCCAATTGTCCTCTAGCAAACCATCGAGAACGCAAGGTGAGATATCAAACGATACAATTCAAAACCCTAGATAGATCGCCCCTTAAAAAAAATCTGAAAATAAAAATCATCTAAGAAACCCAGAGAGAGAGAGAGAGAGAGAGAGAGAGATGAGGGGGTTTACCAGCGGCGATGGGAGAGAGAAGAAGGTTGAAGAAGAGCAGCGGCAGCGAAAGAAGGAGACAGCAATCCATTCTCTCTCTCTCTCTCTCTGCCTCCTTTTCACTTCATCTTTGATCGATCCCTGATGTTTGAGAATTGGGATCAATCGAATCCAAGATGAACCCTAAACACACCCAAGTGAGGGGATGGATCATCAATCAAGTTCTGCTGCTGGGGCGTAGCTCAAATGTCCCTCCATCCTACTTTAATAGTGGTTTTAGTATTTTTCATGCTCGTGTTAAATTATTAGTACTTCAATTTACCACAATACTAATAATGCATCAATTTACATTATGCAGATAATATCTCTTGATTTCATGTATTCATTCGATTTAAAAGTTCCCATAATTTTTGGGCCCCTTGCCTCCTACCCAAAAACAAATAATGCACAACATTAATCAAGAGCATGGAGAGTTGATGAAGATTGAAATAGGAGAATGTGAAGAGTTAATTTGTTTGGATTCTCAAAATTGCATGAGATTATAATGAAAGGTAAATTTGGTGATCGGCTGGTAAAAATACATCAATTGTCAAAAACGACTTGAATTGTGGGACAAAAATAACTCTCTAAAACGACTATTAAAATGGGACGGAAAAAGTGTAACTTTTTCTTTTCCGAAAAGGCCCCAAAAAAACTCATTTTGATTGAAAAGGGGAAAAAAATTCAGCGCCGTTGCTGGTTATATGATTTAACGTAACTTAGGGATGGGCCCATTGGGATTTCAAGTAGGCTTAGGGCTTATTCTTAAGAATTATGTATGTCCTAGCCCGATCAATTCCCGCTCTACCTATTTAACTTTTTTTTGAAGAACATGTTCTCCTCGGTCACTAACAACGATCGATAATTATATGGGCCTCATAATCGTTCTGAAGGTTCTTTTTCTCTCTGCAGACGGTTTATGTGCTTTCCCAAATAATTTCTGTCATATCCCGTTTTTTAAAAGTACGGAAACGGTGACGTATCAAGGTCTGCAACCTAACTGTATCGAGAGTGGTTTTTCTCGATACTGTTACGTTAAGCGTATAAATAACATGCAGGCTATGTACCAAAACAGAGAAATAAAAGCAGAAACGTTTATTTTCATTAACTAGAATTTATTGCATCCCAAAGTACAGAAACATAAAATCTAAATAGTCTGATTATATTCATGGAAAGTAAGCAAAGCCCTAAACAAGTGGGCAACTGAAAGGAAGATAACTGCTCCTAATAACTGACCGTGAGCTTCGCATAGTCTTCGTCGATGAGCTCCACTCCTTCATCTTCAACCTAAATCTCGTTCTCATCTAACAGACGTTCCAGTGATAGAGAAGGAAAAAGAAAGTCCGTCAGCGAGTTACATCCGGGTAGGATTTTCTCAACACAAATTAATAGCAAAGAGAATAAGTGTGTATAATATATGATATCATATGTGTGTAGAGGTATGATGTATGTATTGTAGGTGAAGGTAAAGTATGGTATACTGTGTAAAGTAACTATAGGTAATATGTTCGTTTAGTTTGTTAGACATGGGTACCGGGTTCTCGAGATTCTTCTGTTGCACCACGGAACAACAGCTGGGGAATGTGAAATGTACTGTTCCACTTTTTCGGATCTGATCGAGTAATAGGAGAATCCGAGTCCGTACACTATCTTACCTAATCAAACTACCCAGCCCCGTTTTATTCAATGTAAAGGTTTTACAAATTAAAATTAGTGTGTATATTATCTAGGCATGGAATATCATTCACCCGAATATCGGGTTAGCAGTCGTCCGTATGCGGGACTGTATCATATCATTCGCTTGAATATCAGGTTAGTAGTCGTCCTTATGTGGGACTGTATCATATCATTCGCTCGAATATCGGGTTAGTAGGCGTTCGTTTATTGGACTGTTCACCCTGCTTGCAGGGATCTTTATTTGTAATAGTATTTCATACCCAGGTTCGCGTATTCTAACCCTAACCGTATCGTAAATCATGTCGTGTGATGTATCAAAACTTTGAATAAAGATAGATGATGTCTCAGTCTATATGGACTTCCACGGCCGTTGGGTATGTCTTGTTCCATTATAGTTTGTAAAGTATACACAGTATTTTATAGAAACCTTAGTTTATAATAGACTGTGGTATTTTATCGTAATTATGATTTATGTGGAAGCCATGGTATTTTGGTGAAATTGTTTATTTATAAAAAGACCATGGTATTTTAGGGAAATTGTTCGCAGTATTTTAATAAAAAAAACATCATTTAGAAAAGTTTAGGGTATTATAAGGAAAATACCATTTTTCCAAAGTTCGTGGTATTGTAATGAAAATATAAATTCTAAGGAGTTGATGATATTTTTATGCTATGGCGATTTTAGTGACAATATGGTTTTACAAGTTTACCATCAATTTCATTTAAAATAACAAAAATATAAAAATTTACTATGATTTTTCCATAGTTTAATAATCAGAGAAAAATTATCGATACCCTTTATTTAATGACGTAGAATAATTACGTTTATTCACGTAAAAATTGTCCCGTCATGATAGTCACTTTACGACTTAGTTCCATATGTCCAAGCATAAAATGGGGGTTGTCCATTACCCCGTGCTTTTATCGTGAATGATAACTACTAAAAGTTCATTATTTAATTAGGGTTTAATATCGTTTTTAATTATCATAACCCATAAAATAGATAATCGAGTTAAAAACTTATGGTTAGGTCTTGGAATTTTTTCCACAGATAGATATTATCATAATAAAGATAATAAAGAGTCAAGTGTTGAGAGATCTTACCTAAAATGAGTTAGGAAAATGAAAGTTGGTGAGTGTCGGGTTGTATGAGAACAGATATATATTGAATTCAAGAATTATTTAGCCTCTGAGAATGGAACCAGTGTGTATAGTACTTAAAAATTAATTTCTGAATTTTTTTTTGGGATTTTTGTGTCAATCATATTTTTTTCTGGGATTTTTACAAGTTCAGAGGTATTTATCGGGATTTATGGGATAAAAAAATCCCTATTTTTTTCACCCCGGCTACAAGAGCCGTGTCCTCACAAATCGACCGGATCCGCCCATCAGTGTACCCGATCCAACGACCCATATCACGTCGCGTCATGAGCTGGCATAAGCCTCTCGCTCGCTGGCGCTGGCGATTCTTGGACGTTGGATCAATGACCCAACGGCTGAGATTTAAGACGCCGGTTTTATTTATTTATTTTATTTTTCTTTATAAATAACTGTCGGTCGGATCTGGGCCATTGTTTTCCAGATCCAACGGTCCAGATTTGTTCCTGCTCTAAAAATAAATAAAAATTCATTTTTAATATTTAAAATGTTTTAAAATTAGTTTTCTTTTAAAAATTATTTTAAAATAGTTAAAAATAATTTAAAATTTTGGAAAAATTATAGAAAATATATTTTGATATTTTCTTCCATTTGCAACCAAATTTGGTCCAAAATAACTCCCTTTGTCAGTTTTAAAAACTTTTCCCTTCGATAAAAATTCCCAAAAATTTATAAAAATTTATAAAAATCATATTAATTCATTTTAATGATGGAAATATATTTTAAAAGTATTTTCTACCAATATAAGCAGTAAAATAATTGTTTTGATCTCGAGAAAAATTATAAAACGCTTTTATTACGTATCTAGAGTACACGGTCGTTACAATCTACTCTCCTTGAAATAAGTTCGTCATCGAAATTCTGGAGATAAGCAAAAGGGTGTTACGTAGAAGAAGTTGAAAATAGATGGGGATAATGTTCCCTCATATCATCCTCTCCACCCTATGTAGAGTCGCCCGGAATGTCTTTCCTCCACATAACTCCAACAAGCTGGATTATCATGTTCCTCAACGTCATCTCTTTCTGATCCAGGATTTCGACTAGTTGTTGCTCGTAGGTTAGGCCGGTCCCCTCGGTGATCTTCGAAAGATTCATGACATGACTAGGGTCGCCGACATATCTCTTTTACCGTGAGATATGAAAAACGCCGTGCACGCCCTCCAAAGAAGATGGTAAGGCTAAACGATACGCAATCTCTCTAACTCGTTCAAGGATATCGAATGGGTCGATGAATCGTGGGCTGAGTTTTCCGCGTTTCCCAAAACATATCACTCTATAGTTAGGAGAAATCTTTAAAAACATGCGATCTCCTGGTTGGAATTCTAGATGCCTCCTCTTAGTATCTGCCCAATGCTTTTGCCGATCCTATGCTATACGTAGCTGTTCTATGAATGTTCTTATCACCTCTACTGTCTCGACAATCATCGCTAGTCCTAGAATTCATCCCAGCTCAATGGAGACATGCACTTCCTTCCATATAATGCCGCGAAAGACGCCATACCGATACTTACCTAGTAGGTATTGTTATACGCAAACTCTACCAAGTGCAAGTGATCTTCCCAAGATCCCTTAAAATCCAACATACAAGCTCGGAGCATATTTTCGAGAATCTGAATAACTCTCTCGGACTGTCCATCGGTTTGAGGATGATAGGTTGCCACTACAAGAAAAAAGCCTTTATTTCATCAGGGATGTCATTCTGTCGGCACATAGTCAACGGAATAAGGAGCAAAACCGACGAAATAATGCCCGGTTAATTAAATGCGGGCCTATTATTTTTTTGGTTTATTTAGTCTGCTCTTAGCCGACGGAAAAAACCAATTCCTTAAAAGGGGTCGGGTTCAACTCAGAGCCCTAAATTCCCTCCAAAAAATCCTAGCTCCCCATTTCCCCCCCAAATCGGCGACCACTCCTCCAATCGACGATCGCTCCTCCACCGTTCGCCGGCGATCACCCTTGGTAATAGCCCACACTCTCCCTCTCACACACTCTCTTTCTTGAACTCTCTCTCTGTGTGCAGCGCCGGCGACTGTCCCTTGTCACCCTTGACGGTGACGATGCCCCTCCTTCGCCAACGACCTCCCTACTCTGCCGACGATTTCCTTCCTCCTTTGGTAAGATCTTCCCCCTCTCTCTGCCACTCTCTCTCACACATAGTGTCTCTCTCTTTCTCTCTCTCAGGAGAGCGACGTCGAGATCGTCGCCTGGTCTCTGAAGATCGAAGCCTTCGCCATCTCAAAACAATTTTTGACAAGAGGTATTTTAATTTGGTTTGATTTAAAATTAAAAAATTTTGGTTTAATTTTAAATTTTTTGGATGTTGTTGTAGATTGTTGTTGTTGATGATGTTGCTCTTGTTGATGGGTTAAGAAGAGTTTGGGTTGGGGTTAGGGTAAGGGTAAGGGTAATTTACCTAATTTTTCTATGTAGTTTAGTGGAAAAAACAATATTTATGTGTTAATTAAGTGTTTGTGTTAGGGTTAGGATGAGCGTAAGGGTGAGTGTTTACGAAGATGAATTGTTTTTTAAAAATTTGTTAAGGTAGTTTAGTGAAAAACCAACAATAGTTAAGGGTATTTTAATTTAATTTAGTAAAATTGAATAAATAAGTTGGTTAGGAAAATTTTTAAGGTAGTTTAGTGCGAAAACAACAACAGCAAAGGGTAGTTTAGAAAGATTTTTTTTGTTATTTTATAGTAATTTAGTAAATGTGTGTATGTGTATGCTTGTTTGTGTATGTGTGTGTGGCTACATACCGACGGAATAACCCAATCCATAAAATAGACCCTTGACTCAGAACAATCCCCTAAATTCTATCTCAAAAGTAACCCTAATTCCCCCCCCCCTCATCCGATCCCCTTTCCCCCTTGAATTAGGATTAAGGTTAGGTGTTAGGGGATGGGTTATTTAACTAATTTTTCTAGGTAGTTTAATGAAAAGTAACAATATTTAAGTGTTAAGTGTTAGGGTTAGGGTTAGGGATGAAATTCGATGATAATAAGAAATATACTTGTTGTCATCGCAATCTCACAATCAAAAAAATCGAACCTACAATATCAAAACAACACGAAAATCTTATACTTAGTGGATGAAACTCAATGATAACAAGAAATATACTTGTTGTCATCGAGGATCTCACAATCAAAAAAATCGAACCTAGAACTTAAAACAACACGAAAATCTTATATTTAGTGGATGAAACTCGATATTAATATGAAATATACTTGTTGTCATCGAGAATCTCATATTCAAAAAATCGAAACGCGCTTTAGATTTCATATTGATGGGATGATCTTTTAAAAAAACGAATTTTAGAGTTCAAGTAGATCGAAAAGGCATATAACGCATTCTTTTCCCGGATCATTTCTTAAATTTTCATACTGTGAAGGCTTGGATTATGAATGCTTGGATTGCTTCGATGATAATAAGAAATATACTTGTTGTCATCGACAATCTCACAATCAAAAAAATCGAACCTACAATATCAAAACAACACAAAAATCTTATACTTAGTGGATGAAACTCAATGATAACAAGAAATATACTTGTTGTCATCGAGGATATCACAATAAAGAACATTAAAACAACATGAAAATCTTATATTTAGTAGATGAAACTCGATGTTAACATGAAATATACTTGTTGTCATCGAGGATCTCACATTCAAAAAATCGAAACGCGCTTTAGATTTTCATATTGATGGGATGATCATTTAAAAAAATGAATTCTAGAGTTCAAGTAGATCAAAAAGGCATATAACGCATTCTTTTCCCGGATCATTCCTTAAATTTTCATATTGTGAAGGCTTGGATTATGAATGCTTGGATTGCTTAATTTATAGGAATACTTGGATTTGTGGTTGTGGCTCATCTTCTCGTACTCTCTATCCATCTTTTCGATGTGAAAAATGAGTTAACGCTAAAAGGACTATGGTTTGGATTCATATTCCAGCGTGAAATATGCAAGGTATACAAATCAATATTCGTCATTCTCTCTTGAGGCACCGAGAGAAGAAAGTACCGGATGCAAGTTTGACAATCCTTACTTTATATACATTTTAAAGATAATTATCGATAGTATTGTGTACTAATTAACACTTATTTATAGATAACGCTATTGTAAAATTGAGCAAAATTAAGCCAATTTATCGATTTGTTTCTCATTTGCAGTGCCCCCGCTTATTATGCACATCTAACTAATCTCTTGCCACAAATAAACCATTTGTGTGTGAGTATGTGTGTGTATGTGAGAGAGAGAGTATGTGTGTGTATGTGTGTCTGTGTGGACACACATACACAAATGAATAAATAGCAACAGTTTAGGGCATTTTAGTATAATTAGTAAAATTGAGCCAATTTATTGATTTCTTCTTCATTTGCAGTGCATCCGGCTTATTATGCACATCTATCTAGTAGATCTCTTGCTATAAATAAACCAAACAACCATTTCAGTCTCTCCCCCTTTATCCTCTCATTTTTCACATCGAAAAGATGGATAGGGAGTGATATACAATGCACAACACTCGTCGACGTTCGATGAAATACTTTTCCAAATTGGAATTGAGGTGAAAATATGTCATCGAGTATCGGCGAGTGATGTGTATTGTGTCTCACCTCTATCCATCTTTTTGATGTGAAAAAAGAGTGGATAAATGGAGAGATACTGGGATGGTTGTTTGTTTATTTGTGACAAGAGATCTACTAGGTAGTTTGTTTTGTACCTTGTGTCTCACTCCCTATCTATTATCGGAAGGAACATGGAGTCTGCCTGCAGTATATGACAATCGACCAAGAAACTTGTGTTTGAAAGGTAATGTTTGCTTGATGTAGACCATTTTTTGTTAACATCATTGATATCATAACCTGATTTGTACGATCTAATTTGATCTATAGGACTGTTGGTGACTCCAAAGATGCTTTTGCGAAGTTTAACTGATGTAGGCTTGTTTCAAAGCTAAATTTTACTTGTGCTGGGTAAGCTAACTGCTATGGTTGTATAGTTATCATTTACAGAAATTTTGAGCATACAATTAAATATATGATGTGTGCTTTGTCAGAGTCGGATGAGGATGAAGTCGATCGCTGTTGTATACAATTGTGTTCATTCAGAGCTTAACCTACCAAGGGAAAAAAGTACCGGATGTAAGCCCATGATTTTGTATATATTTGAATTAATTTGTATATATTTCAATTGATTTGTATATATTTGAATTGATTTATTGTGAAATGAATTGATTGTGTGGATATTTGATTTGAATTTGTCGTGAATTGAATTGAGTTTGTGGTGAATATATATCTTAGTGAAATGGAAATGGATTTTGAATTGGATTTAGAACTGCATTGTATAGCAGGTATATATATATTTTTGTGTATCGAATTTTTTCGACGAAGCAATTGCAGTTCAGACTTTTTTTTCTTTGATGCCAGCTTATTTCGTCGGGCCTTACCCGACGGAAAAAGTAAATAGCCGACGGAATAAGTCTTCAAACTTAGGAAAAAATGACTTACCTTCCCAGGGTTTTTAACCTTTTCCGTCGGGATGTAGTCGACGAAAAAAAAATGCTAACAAAATAAGTTTAAGATCTTACGTAATAAAAATTATTATGTCGTACTTTTACATGTCGGGTAATGTCCGACGGAATAACTTTATTCCGTCGGATATCAATTTAATCCTTCAGGCCTATGCCGACGGAATAAATACAATTTTCTTGTAGTGTGTACTAAAACTCAGGTTCATGCCAAGACTCTCTTGCAGACTCTGCCAAAACTGAGATGTGAAACACGTATCCCTATCGGAAACAATGCATATCGACACTCTATGCAGTCTAACAATCTCCTCCATATACTTCTTTGAGAAGATTTCGGCCGATTGGCAGACACGAAAAGGAATGAAATGTTCCGACTTGGTGAGTCGGTCCACTATCACCCATATTGTATCGTTTCCCTTTGTACTACGAGGGAGCGCAGTCATAAAATCCATTGTGATGTTTTGCCACTTCCATTCGGGTATCGGTAAAGGTTGTAGTAAACCTACCGTTATGTGGTGTTCGATCTTCACCTATTAGCAATCAAGGCATTTGGATACACACTTTGTTACCTCCCGCTTCATTCCATGCCACCAATAGTTTTGATGGATGTCCTTGTACATTTTCGTTCCTCCCGGATGAATGGAGTATGGAGAACCGTGCGCCTCCTTCATTAATTCCTCTCTGATCTTGATCTTCGGCACACAGATTCTGCTTCCATACCTTAGTGACCCGTCTTTATGAATGATGAAGTCAGTTCGCAAGTTTGTTTCTACCCACTCTCGAATCTTTTATAATCTTGCATCTCCAGCTTAGGCTTCTTTGATCCGTTCAACAAGCGTGGACCGAATTTGTAAATTTATAAATGATGTGAGTATGCATGGCATGATCATCTCAGTCTCTAACTCATTAAGGTCCTGCTGATTCCTCCAGTGTGTCGTCCAACTTAAAGCCATCGGCCGTCGACTTAAAACATCAAAGACTACATTCACCTTTTCTGGATGATATTGCAGATTTATATCATAGTCTGCCATCTCCTTTGCCTCATGTTAAGCTTTTTCCGAGTGAAGATATACATCAAATCTTATGGTTGCCATAAATTTTCAGGGCAAAAATTACCACGGCAGGCTCTAAATCATGGGTTGGGTAGTTGCGTTTATGAATTTTCAGCTGTCTCGGTACATACGCCACTATCTTGACGTGCTGATACTTCGCACCACCAAGTCCCTTCCCCAATGCATCATAGTGGATGTCCGGGTCTATTAGGGATGGTAAGGACGAGTATGATCGTTACGATCTACCCTCCTTAGAATAACTTCATATTTGAAATTTTCAAAAGAGTTAACCACTACTGGGCACGAAAATCAATAACGCTGTCAGGAAACTTCTTTACTCCATATGTCGCTCTCGGGAGTTGATGTATCACCCAAAAGACAAAGTCTAAGACATGTTTAGATACCAAGAATCGGAAATGTGTAAAATCGGCGGTTGCTTCCGGAAAAGTTTGTAAGTTGAAGGAAGTTTGTAGGTATTTCTAGACTAAAGAGAAATGTATAATGGTGTTAGTTATATATATGCCCTAGAGGCCATTACTGTACATGCGATGTATATTGTTGTGGATGCTTGGACATATGTAGGGAGGACTTTCTTGCTCGACATGATAGTATGCTATCTGGTTGCACTTTATCTTAACATGTTAACGAATACTGTTTTGTGATCACATGTTGATAAAGCCCTTAGGATAATTACTTGACTACCAGGATTATGATGCAGATCATACTAGTGGGGACAGGGTAGTCGATAAGTACATCCTTCAAATGTTCCTAGTCGTGGGAGTATCGAGACAGGGTATCGGTACTCCAGAGTAGACTAGCGTATGCGCTTCTTGACCCATATGATGGGCGATGGATGATCCCATATCCATTTGTGTTTGACATCAGAGAAGGCATACGGGTGCTCAGTGGAGACTGGGTACTCTGAACGGACTCGCCGAGAACTCCTAGATGGTATTATACCCATCGTCGGATAGCAGTTCTCTGGTGACACTGGTACAGGTTAGTCTGTAAACCCGAGATCGTCATAGAGTCTTGTGTGATTCCCACTGTGCTTTGAATTCCACCATACCACGGTCAAGAGATCGTGCAAAAAGGTGATTTTTGGGTACAGTCCTGAGTCGCATGGAGGCAATGAGCGATAGGAGGGGTTTCGTCTCTCCCGGTATTGGGAGTTGATGTTGCGCTATGCTCGATTGGCCATAACAGGAAATCCCTGGCCAGGGTTGCTGAGATTTACTGGTAAGTGTTATCAGTAGTTTCTCGAACCGTTATGGACCTTGCATCGGCATGCTTTATCAGGCTATTGGGTTCTGACATTATACCACCCCAGGCTGTGATATGTGACATATCGGACGAAGAGATCGAACTGTACAGTAGTGTTACCGATTGAATTCGCAGGAGTTATAGCAGGCTTGCTTGTTGATCTTCTGATCGCTCAATACCCGGGTGGCCGTTACGTTTAGCAGACCGCTTGCAGTTTGTGGGTGTTTGATATAATCATCACCTACTGCCGGCGTATTGATGAGTCTTTAGAGTCCTACACAGAGCTTTCCTGGTTCATGCGAAACGGAGTAGGAGCGCATATGTGATATGTGCGGGACCGAGATTAATGCGAGTATGTGATGCCGCATTCTATTCTCGTGATATATGACATCATAGGTTATATGAGATATAACCGGGTTATCGGATCAAGTGTTGATTCGATAAGTTGTTACATTTGATATTAGTCGGTTATATGTAAAATAGCCGGGTTATTAGATTTAATAGTTTAATGTAGAATTATATATTTGATATATTAAATTACATTAACTAATATTAGCTCACTTAAGTATTTCTTTTTCTAACATATGATACATTGATATATATATATATATATATATATATATATATATATATATATATATATGTGATATATATTAATTGTATTCTTTTTGCACAAAATATATATATAATATATATTGTTGTGTCATGCTAGGTTATACATGCAACATGTATGTATGAGACTTACACCATGCTAGGATTAATGTTAAGGTTAATATTTATTCTTAAGTAATTACAATTAGTGGAGATATTTTGATGGTTGGAAGCTTGGAGAAGTTTCAAGATAACTATTGACTTAGTCCACTCTTTTGTTTTCCTTAAGATATTTATCAACTCAACCATTAACCATACACAATGGTTAACTTTCTACAAGGGTTAGATATATGATATACTCACCCATGGTTGCATTTTTAACCTTAATGGATTCTTTCTTTCATCACTTGAGTTTCATCTTCTTCTTCCTCATTTTTAAGCTTTCTAGCTTTTGACAAAGTAATGATAGATTGTGAGAAAACCAAATCAAAAGTGAGCAATATTCCTACTTCATCATCCTATACTATTAGCCATTTAGTTTAGGGTGTTTGCTTCACTAATCTACACAATTAGTGAAGAGATAGCATGAGCTAGTATCTCCTCGACGTAGATCATCTTCGGCTTCGAAGACTTCGAAGCAAGCTTGTTCCGTACATCTTGTGGAGCCTCTCTAGAGTCCGGAAGTTCGTGATCGCAGCGAAGGGACTACTATACGGAGCTATTGAAGTGAAGGACCGGTCTACAAAGCTTGTATTCCTTGTTCACTTAGATGTAAAGAGTTTACATATCATGTTTAACCCTAATTCTCTAGTTCGATTACTTGGTGGGTTTGTTTAGCACCCAAAAAATTATAAAGTAGCATGTTTGATACTTTCCAAAACCTTCACAAGGTGCTAAGCTAACCCTACAGTGGTATCAGAACCAAGCTAGAGCATTAGGCGTTGCCTAGACGAAGTTTAAAGTCCGATCGAACCCCGAAAGCCCGAAATGACCCCCTTTCTGGAATTTTTTCAAAATGTTGGATTTTTCCATGTTAAAAATACCCAGAAAATCATGCAGAGAATTCTATGGACACACCTGAAGAACGAAACCCTAACTCATCTAAGTGACCGCGGATCCGCGGCTAAAACATGGTTTTAGCGGCGGATCCGTGGCACTGCTTGAGAGGCTTGGGTTGGGCCCTTCAGCTGTTGGTCCGTAGGTACTGGGGCATGCTTCTGAGAACTTTTAATTTTTGTTTAAGTGTTAAGCTCTCTGGGAATTTTTGGGAATTCGTTGCATCGATCGAATTATCTAACTTCGCCTAGCTATCTGTGATTGTGATACAATATTTGGAATCCACATAATTGGTTATGTGATAACTAGTTTGAATTTTATAAATCTAGCACTTTAGTCTCATTTGATCGGTTGCTACAGCATTTTGATGTGGATCAAAAGTCCGCCGCAATCACGTAGTGTACGCGGATACTCGCCGGGTAACCTTACTAGAGAGCCACACCCCATAGCCGCGACCAAGTGACTGTAGAAGAACCCCATAGCTAAAAGCATCCGTTCGGGTGCTCGCGGCCGCGGTGTTCCTCTTTGGTGTACTTCGTCCACGATATCGGGGGGTGCGGCCGTCTAATAAAGTTTCCGACGAGCATTCGATCAGGTTATCGGGAATCTTGTTGAATTACCTGACAGCTTATTGGAAAGTGTTTTCAATATCGAGAATAAAATGCGGGGTTTATAATTGTTAGGCATGCGACGTCTAAGGAATTCATTTGGTTAGGCATGAAATCCAATGTATGTGATATATTGGGTTTATGATGTCTAAGATAGTTGCGGATTCCAACTGTTGTAGTTTTTCGCTTTCTTTTCTGCGACCGTAAGTGTAATATGTGGTGTATCGCCGGTTTCAGTGCTATATGTCAACGACAATTGGGATACGCATATTTACTTACGTTGATGACATGTGATGTTATGTGTTGCTGTGATATGTCACATTGGATCGTCGCGCTTAAATAGCCGGGGTTTTTATGTGAGATGAGAGTTTTTCTTTTTCATTCATGTAAAATTCATTGTATGTAATATTCTTTTATTGGGGCACTTCCGGGTTGAGGATGATGTCACCATTGTATATTATTTACTTTTCCGCATTAGGATAGACCCAAGGCGGGGAGCACAAGTAACCGGGTTCTAGGGTCCAGTGGGAGACCATCTCGAGGAGTCGAGACCGGGTCTCCTAACTCTAGAATTGGTAGGGTTGCTTGCCGCTCTCGTAGGGGTCTAGGGATGTGGGTTTGGCTATTCACCACGACCGTGGAATCCGTGTTTTAACTGGCTTAACTTAAAACTCGGAATTCCTAGTATATCCAATATTTCATATATGATTCTTCTGCTGCTGATATTCTGTGATGTGATCATTTGATATGTTCTGAGACGAATGCGTATATTATATATATGAGATATAAATAAATATTATTGCTTTCGTTTCTTCTGTGATGCTTAGGAAGCATAAATAAATGGGACTTTATTAATGAGATTAATGAAATAAAAGAAACCTAAAGATGTTGTAGAAACTTGTTTAAAAACTGGTAGCTCTAGTTCTTGATTTGCATAGCGGTATTCCTTGTAGAATATCCAGCACCTTATTCGATAAGGAAAGAGCCGAGATCTCTTCACCGGAAGTGACCTCTTTAGCGAAACTAGCAGATGCTACAAACACGGTTTGTCTTTTGATTGCTTCTATAGTTTTTGTTTTGCATAGTGGTATTTGTGAAATATCCTGCATCTTATTCGATGAGGAAAGAGCCGAGATCTCTTCACCGGGAGTGACCTCTTTAGCAAAACTAGTAAAAGCCTCAGAAACACTCCTTTTCAAAATCACTCGATTCTACAACGATATCAAGTTCATTACGCTCATGGTTTTCTTAAAAACCTGCGTAACCCTCCGTCATTTTAGATAAGTACAACTTAGTATTCGTGCTACGTTTGTTGACCTTCGTCAAGGCGTAGTGTGCGGTAGCTGACTAGTGCTTATCTGCTGCATACGATGCGATTGGATTAGGGTAGTCGTGCGGACTTGTTGACCTCCGTCAAGGGTCGTGCGAGTGGGTTTAATTCAATCATGAAATGTACGGGCAGAACTTGACTGGCAGCATATGGTTTGTTGACCTCCGTCAAGGTCATAGGACGCTAGGGGTAAAATATTATCAGGAATTTCAAGTGTTGAAATTTGCAATGAGATTGCATACCTTCTATGAGATAGTTAGATCCCGATACCCACTGCGAGTAAGAGTTATTCCTGGGAGAGTCTTACACATTACAATTAGCCGATCAAGTAGGTGTCTAGAAAGGTGTTAACGGGGTTCTGCCTCTGGGAAAACGAGATTTATTTTAATTAGGTCCGTGCGAAAGCACGAGGAATCTCCCTCAAAGTGCCGACACTGGCCTGGCCGAAAAATTAGTGAACTTGTAGGGTGCCACATTGAGATTTGCGGTTCCATCTTATCTCATATAACTGGCATTTCTCATTTCCCTAGGCGCAAATCGACATCTATTTGAAGAAACATCTTATCTCATATAGCAAGCAGTGTTTTTGTATCGGTATGGAGCCAGCGTCGATCGGAGAAGTGAAACGGCCCAAAGAACTGTCCGAATCCTTGCTCAGTCTGTCGGGTTGCACAAGGACTATTTCAGTCCGGAATCGGGCTGCCCATGCAAGGCGACACCCGACTTTTGAGTCCGAACCTACTTAAGGCTCTTGCATGCCCCGACGATCCCAAACTCAATCTCTGCATCGGAAGGCATTAATCCTGGCTAGTCTTACCTTTTAGGTTTTGAAGGTAGATTTGACTAAAACAGTGAGAGCCATACTGGTTAGATAAACTAATAACCAATTTAATCTTGCAAGAGCGCACGCAGAGTGTTATCTTCTCTCTCTCTCCAGGTTGCAAATATGTCACGCCTTAATCAAAATAATAATATGGATGCATTGACC
Source organism: Agapanthus africanus (assembly GCA_030015575.1). Classification (NCBI taxonomy): domain Eukaryota; kingdom Viridiplantae; phylum Streptophyta; class Magnoliopsida; order Asparagales; family Amaryllidaceae; genus Agapanthus; species Agapanthus africanus. The sequence goes on along the minus strand of CM057339.1, from coordinate 261,573,162 downwards.
GAACCTACTTTTTATACTGAGCTAGGGAACGTTGGTTCCGCTCAATCTTATAACTGTTATAAGTCCGAGAAGGAAATAGGGGAATATCCGGATTCCCATGCCACCCAATTCGAAGAAAGTACATGTTGATGCATATTCTTCGGGTGTCCTTATTACCGAAAACTGTTTTTCAGTATCCTCTACGTCCTGGGTATGTGATACCAGATCAGGATCCCGCATATGTAATATGTTACATGGGCTACAGAAAGGTAGAGAACTGAGAATGGATGATATGTCTCTAAGTGTTAGAGAATATTGCGATTGTTGCAGCCAAATCAGTTGGCTGATATCACCTTATAATAATACATTGATTCTGAACAAATGTTATTACATATCGAACTTGATATACAACATTACATCATGTTCTTTACTGAGTTAAAGAGGATATAATTCTGTATTGGAGGATAATGATATGAACATTTTCCCGAATCAAGAGTTGATTCTATCAGGCACGTTATATAATAGCATAGAAGTTCTAAATCAAACCACAGTTCAAAGCATATAGAACACAGACAAGAGGAGTAGTTCAGGAACGAACGAATCCTTCTTGAGGCATTGTAGACTAGGTCATATCAATGCGACATGACCGACGAAGTTACATAAGGATGAATATAAGAATCTATTCGAATTTTTATTTTATGCTACTTGCTAGTCTTGTCTCAAAGATAAAAATGACCAATACTCCGTTTACAGGAAACAGAGAAAGAGTTATTGAACTCTTGGGACAGATACATGATGATGTATATGGTCCCATGTCTACAAATGCCAAGGTTGTTTCTTTTGAGAACCAAACGGGTAAAAGTATTAAAGTCCTACGATGTGATCGAGGAGGCGAATACTTGTGTATGGAGTTCCTGGAGTTTCTAAAAGGAAAATGTGATTCTCTCTCAGCTTACTCCTTCGTATACACCACAGCACAACGGTGTATCGGGACAGAGGTATCGCACCCTATGAGATATGGCGTGCTCTATGATGAGTACTGCTGAGTTACCTGTTTCCTTTTTGGTGTTATGCACTTGAGAAGCTGCATACCTATTGAATGGGGTTCCATCCAAATCAGGGCCTACCACTACATATGAGATATGGTATGGGAATAGACCATGTCTTAAACGAGTTAAGATATGGGGTTGTCTGGCCTATGTTGAAAAGCAAAATCCGGAAAAGCTCGAGGCAAGGTCAGTTGTGTGAGTTTGTCGGGATATCCCAAACATTAGTAAGGGAATATCTTCTACCTAACCAAGGAGCAAAATGTGTTTTGTTTCTCAGCATGCCACCTTTTTAGAAAAGGAATTTCTTGTGAAGAAATTAAGTGGTCATGAGGTAGAATTGGAAGGAGTTCCAGCTAGACAAACTAATAGCTGATGATTTGGTGAAACTAAAGGATTCAATAGTTTCCAACGAACCTCAGCCTCTCCGCGAATCTAGTAGGGTTTCTCATCCACTTAAGAGATACTATGGTCTTCTCGGTGATAGTGGGAGCGAGGATTGCATCATGAGATGATGACCCAACCGGGTTCAGGCAGTTGGAACGTCTGTTTTGATGTGATAGTCAAAGAGTTTGACTTCATCAAAATGGTAGATGAACCTTGTATATACAAGAAGGTAGTAGAGAGTAAGGTTGTCTTCCACGTATTGTACGTAGAAGACATACTCTTGATAGGAAATAATTTCCTATGCCACACTTGGTCAATCTCCTCTTATCACAAAGATTCTCAATAGAAGATCTGGATGATGCCTGCTACATCTTATACATTATGATCTATGGTGATAGATCTAAGTAGATTTTGGGAGTGTCCCAAATCCAGGTACATTAACACCATACTAAAGGGGTTTAGTATGGAAGATTCTAAGCATGATGGTTCGTCCACTTACTCATGGATCACTCTCTCCAATACTGATTTGGAGAGACCTCGCGTGCAAGGGATACCCTATGCTTTGGCAGTAGGCTCTATCAGAGTGTGCGATGTTATGTACCAGACCATATGTATATGACTCACTAGGAGTAGTGATCATGAATCAATTGGATCTTGGGAGAATCACTGGAAAGCTGTGGAGGACATTCTTAAGTACTTGAGAAGCACTAAAAGAAAGTTCTTGGTTCCAGCTTCCAGAGTGATAAGTTCGACTGAGAGTCAGTCACATGCATTGTCTTTACCCTCGAAGGAGGGACGGTATGTTGGAAGAGTTCCAAGCTAGATACCGTGACATACTAGACGATAAAGGCTGAATACATTGCTACCAACGATACTACCAAAGTGGCTGTCTGGACATTTCTTGTTCATAAGAAGAACAAGGTTCCTACCATCGAGCGTCCACTAACTGTTATTGTGATAATAATGGAGTTGTGGCTTATGCCTAGAAACGCAGGTCCCAACAGCGTTCCAGACATATTCTGAGGCAAGTATCACCTGATCAGGGAGATGGTTGATCTCCAAGGGATCGAGGTTAAGAGAGTAGACTAGAAAGTTGACACATCGAATCCACTCACAAAGGCCTTACCCCTAGAGAGACTTCTTGATTGATTCAAAAGAGTTTGTTTGTAGTGTAACCGCAATCAGAACGGTGTCGCGTGTAGCTAGACCGAGGTGAGTACGGGTCTTCCTCTGGGAAACGTTGAATCTTTTACTCTTACTTTAGATGTGTTGAGAAAGAGAGGAGGGATAAAGAATTTTGAAGAATGGTTTCTAGATCTACGTTAAGCAAGAATGCAAAAATATAGATCTAGATTATTTTAGGGATGTAGTTAATATAATAAGAGGGCTTGTAGGGTTCGTTAGGATTTAGTAGTCATGGACGATTAATTAAAAGTTACCCTTTTTATCCTTTAATAGATTTAAAACTAGAACGACGGTGATGCGTGTAGATTAGGGTTTCTGGAGGGAAAAGGAATCCCACTCTTAACCCTTATCTCGACACGGAACTCCGTTCTTATCTAGCCTTTACCAAAACAATCATTAATCTAATCTCTAATCGCGGTCGGAACTAACAAAGAATTGTTAACGCGCCCGATTAGGATGTTAATGATTCTTTTGATAAAGTTCATAAACTTTATAGGACTTAAAAAGGGTTTAGGGATGTTCATCATCCATTAGCCTACCCTAATCCTACGAACCCTAACAAGCGGAGAATTACTCGCGCATGTTGGGAGAAGAAGAGATGGAGAGAAAATGCATAATTAAACTACGAAGAAATAGAATAAGAAAAAGAAAGCTACCTTTATTAATCAACAATATTCATTACACTTTGATTCCTTAGAAAATGATTACAAAGACTAGTTTGCTTCTCGATCTCTTCCAAGGAGGTAGACGAACAGTTGATGATCAGCCTGGATGCGTGAGCCGTCTTGGACTTCGTGATCTCGTCGGCTTGATGATTTTTCCAAGAGGCTCTCGGTCTTTATTTATAGTCCCAAAGCCAGAAAGTTAGATGCCTAAATTGGGGAATGGTAGTTACAATCCTACCAGAAAAGTTCCAGCCTTTAATTCCACTACTATGCGGCGAATCCGTGGCATCAAGGGGCTCGGGCCGCGGATCTGCGGCCTGATGATCTTATCCGTTGATCAAGTTTTTATGGGTTGCTCCTTGTGACATGTGGCGATCCTTGGAACCTTCAGAATTTGGAAATATTTTCTTTTCTTCTGCCAGAATTGATTTCTTAATTTTGATTTCTTAATTAGGCAGGTTAGCTTTAACAACTTGATTTCCTTGATTTAAGACCTGAAAATTCTGCACAACAACTTAAATAATATTTAGTAGACTTAGTTCTACTAGGATTAGGTCAATAATATTATATACATTTTCCTACCAAATGCTAATTATAATATATCAACACATGGAAAATAGTATTTTTACAAATAAACCCTCATATGTATGATATATTATAATAAAGACCTTTTTAAATATGGAAATGGTAGGAAAAATGTAATAACAAATGTGCAGTTTTATCAACTGAACAAATACCCCCAAACTTATCTTTGATCGTCCCGAGCAAACTAGTTTATTCAAGAGAAGGAGAAAAAGAAAGGAGAAAACTAAGCACACTTTCGTAGGCAAACACGATTGCACTGAGCACGTGCAACAAGCCGTTAAACCTTTAGGTGTCCCTAGTAGGAGGAGTGTTGTCTCCTGAGGGTTTTCAGCGGGTTACACCCACAAAATCCTATAATAAAATAAAGATGGTGAAATTTACATATAAAGATAAGAACCATAAAAGAAAGACTTTGAAAATAAGAGTTTCCAACTATACTAGCTTTTCAGTTGTCATGAGCTCTATCTTAATAGTCATGAAAAATGTTAGAAATCACATCATCTCTCAATAAAACATCGTCTTTATTCTTTATTCCTATATTTCATCCAAATATCGATCATATACCCCTACGTGTGTGAAATGGACATCCCTACACTCGGAGAATTCAATTCAAGCTATCATACTCTTGTCCATCTACCTCAGTACTTTTTAACTTGATGAATATTTAGGGATTGCTCACACATTTTCATGCGACCGTTAATACTTCTTGAGGTACTAACCGACCAATTACTCATGTGCTTGCTAATTAGGTGATAATATTTTCCTCGTCTTGCACCACCTAAGGCTTAGCAGTGACTTCTAGACCAGTTGGCCTTAGGGCACTAGGTGAAGAGGCACCCTCGCTATATTTTTTTATTGCTGCCTTGGCGATAACAAAACCAGTGTTCATTTTTCCTTTCACCATTTTTATATTTTCTTCATTTTTTTATTTCCTTCATACTTTGGCTTTTAGACAAGAGCATTTCAAGGTATCCTCTACTATCCTGAGTTTCAAGACGTGTGTAAGTGCGTATAGTGGGGTATCAACATTCAAATATTTAGCTTCTAGAATAGAAACTATTTTTCAGACTTATTTTTATCCTCAGATTAGTGACTTCCTTCATCTTACTAACTCTTGGGACAATGGCTCATAACTACTTATTACTAGTTCGTTTGAGAAAACTTCTAATTTTCTTGGTTTTCTTAAACTATTCCTATCTTTCATATATAATTTTTCACTTTCTATTCTTTTATTATCAATTTTTTATAATGAAAAGTATCGCGTAAATAAGCACAAACCTCCCCCAAACCTGTTTTCAACAGTGTCCTCACTGTTGCTATCTGCTGGATCACAAAAACCTGTAAGCTTGGGGGGACATTATTAATGGGGGAAAGAATATATGAAAGTGAAAATCCTCCCCCAAACTTATTTTAGGCTCACAAATTTGAGGACAAAAGTTATGTTCAAGAGCCAAAAATATACCCCCCCTCAAACATGAGTTAGACAATACGAAGCATTTTAAGAGGGGGTGAATCATTTGGTCAAAGTAAGACTTTACACAGACCAAAAGTTAACACCAACCATTCAAATATTTTATCAGTATAGCGTATAGGTTGGTGGAAGAATGTGTTGTATCGAGTCAAGAAAAAATGGGGAAGGTATAAGAGGTGTTCTGGAAAGGGTTTGAAATTAGAGAAAAGAAAGAATGGGGATGAATGTGAATGATTAGGAAGAAAGAATGGTGACGGTTCAACCTCAATAGGTGGAGATTGATCAATCACAAAATCCGTATTCTTTAAAAATTCAAGTTCGTCAGCAAAAAGTTCTTCAAAACTTTTATCAATGGTGTGATTGAACATTTTGCTGTCAAAGAGTTTTATGCCAGAATTTATCCTACTTGATTCAAAAATTATTGAGGTAGAGGACTCGAAAAACTCATCTACCTCATTTTCAAAAATATCCAAATCAAGTTGAATTTCTGGTATTGTTGAACTTGAATTAACGGATTGTGATTCATCAAAACTCACTGAAACTATAGGAACAGAAGAAGAACTAGAGAAAGTAGAAGGTGAAATGGGTAAACAAATTGGTGTGTCGAGTGTTGCTGAACCAGATGTGGAAGATGGAGGCTGTATTTCGGTCTGATCTTCAGGTATACCATTATCATCAACTTCAAGACATATTTGGGGTTCGGGAAGAATTAAAGTCTTAAGATGATGGCCACAAGGAAGTGAAAGGATTTGATGAATTGGTGGGACAAAATCAACAAAAATTTCGGGTTCATCAATCAATATATCCCCAACGTCAATCACCTCATTCAAGTAAAGGTTAAAATTCTCAAACACCTCATCAAAAGTATGGTTTTCAATTAGTTTTGGTTCAAGAGTGGAGGTGTAGAGATCACAAGGGTTGGGTATGGTTTCACTTGAAATGGACCCTTCACAGTCGGGTAAATCAAACACTACAAAGTCACACAACTTATCAGTCATTCTATTTGGTGTACTTGATGAATTTATGAAACTGGAGTTGTGGATTTCAGTTTGGAATGGGGAGGTTTGATTAGGAAGGGTGTACAGTTCTGTCTTACTACCCAAATCCTTCCTAATTTGGTTCGACAGTTCCAGAAATTTTTCTAATGTCTGCTCCAGACTAGTCTTGGGTTGATAAGGGGTTTCAGTATAAGATTGAAATTCCTGTGGATAATTAAAACTCCCAAATGACTGATTAGAAAAACTGTCTAGAGTAGGTGGAAAAGTCGGATTGGATTGATAGGAATAGAATGGTTGCGGAACTTGGGTAGGAGTAGGATCAATATTATGATAAGAAGAATATTGATATGGGTTGGTTGGTTGGCTATTTTCAACAGACATCTTATATGCCATAAACCGCATATCAAACTCTTCTCTGGACAGTGGTGGTGATGGTTGATATTGGTCCGGGTTGAAACTTTGGCCTCTAGACCTAGCTATGTGCTCAGCAATGGACATTCGTCTAGGGGCTTCCTCACTCTCGGTATGAACTGAAACAGGTGTAGGATTATGATACGGTTGATAAGACCTAGACTGAGGTGGCCAACTGTTTCTTCCTGCTTATTCTATATGATCTCTTAAGGACATGGAAGAGCCGGACGGTATACCAAAGGGATTACGAAAACAAGAGATATCTGGTTGTGGACAGCAAAGCTCGGCAAGTGTTCTTCTGTTTAGGTCACCCATTATAAGAAGAGAAGAAGGGGGAAGGGGTAAAAAAAAGGAGAAAATAATTGGTTTGTTTTGAAAAATGACGGATTTAGACAAATCACACAAAAATACACAAACAACCCTAGAACTATGGTCACATAGGTCCAGTCTCTAGACCGCTCCTAGACTTCCAAAGGACAAGCCATAGGATCAATCCTCTACCGCCTCTTTACTACCCTTGTAGCCAGGTAAGTGCCAGGTGAGTGGGAGGCTCCCCACTACGAAAGTAGTGGTCTTAATTAAGTAACCACTCGCCTTAGACACACTTGCCTAGACACTACAAAAGTAATGCGGATAAGCGATAGATTACCCACGACCTTCCTCTGTCCTTATTGAGCGCGACAGTCTTTAGAGTCTGGTCTAGATATTTTTTAAATTAATGTAGGGTTGATGCAGATGCTCGGTTCGTGATTTGTGGGGCTTAGGAAGGGTGATGAAATCCCCACTTAATCTGGATTTTGGTCTTGCCCCTTAAAAATCCGTATTAAAATATGCAAAAACAAACTGCAAAACAAAACTTTGCAAAAAGATTTTTGAGCGGCGATATTTTGCAAAGAATCCTGCAGAAAAGATATTTTATTGGATTTCAGAGGAGAGAGAAAGAGTTGAGAAAGATACCAGAGGAGTTTGGAACCCTAGATCTCCTGTTTCCTCAAGTCTGTGACTCCAGATTCCCTCGCAAAATTCACACAATAATCGTTAAATATACAATTTGCAGTTTTGTTTTATTTATGATATTGATCGTATAAGAATTCAACACAAATAGTAAGAATAAAAAATTACGCACGTATTCCCCGGCAACGGCGCTATTTAATTGATTCAAAAGAGTGTGTTTGTAGTGTAACCGCAATCAGAACGGTGTCGCGTGTAGCTAGACCGAGGTGAGTACGGGTCGTCCTCTGGGAAACGTTGAATCTTTTACTCTTACTTTAGATGTGTTGAGAAAGAGAGGAGGGATAAAGAATTTTAAAGAATGGTTTCTAGATCTACGTTAAGCAAGAATGCAAAAATATAGATCTAGATTATTTTAGGGATGTAGTTAATATAATAAGGGGGCTTGTAGGGTTCGTTAGGATTTAGCAGTCATGGACGATTAATTAAAAGTTACCCTTTTATCCTTTAATAGATTTAAAACTAGAACGACGGTGATGCGTGTAGATTAGGGTTTCTGGAGGGAAAAGGAATCCCACTCTTAACCCTTATCTCGACACGGAACTCCGTTCTTATCTAGCCTTTACCAAAACAATCATTAATCTAATCTCTAATCGCGGTCGGAACTAACAAAGAATTGTTAACGCGCCCGATTAGGATGTTAATGATTCTTTTGATAAAGTTCATAAACTTTACAGGACTTAAAAAGGGTTTAGGGATGTTCATCATCCATTAGCCTACCCTAATCCTACGAACCCTAACAAGCGGAGAATTACTCGCGCATGTTGGGAGAAGAAGAGATGGAGAGAAAATGCATAATTAAACTATGAAGAAATAGAATAAGAAAAAGAAAGCTACCTTTATTAATCAACAATATTCATTACACTTTGATTCCTTAGAAAATGATTACAAAGACTAGTTTGCTTCTCGATCTCTTCCAAGGAGGTAGACGAACAGTTGATGATAAGCCTGGATGTGTGAGCCGTCTTGGACTTCGTGATCTCGTCGGCTTGATGATTTTTCCAAGAGGCTCTCGGTCTTTATTTATAGTCCCAAATCCAGAAAGTTAGATGCCTAAATTGGGGAATGGTAGTTACAATCCCACCAGAAAAGTTCCAGCCTTTAACTCCACTACTACGCGGCGGATCCGCGGCATCAAGGGGCTCGGGCCGTGGATCCGCGGCCTGATGATCTCATCCGTTGATAAAGTTTTTATGGGTTGCTCCTTGTGACATGTGGCGATCCTTGGAACCTTCAGAATTTGGAAATCTTTTCTTTTCTTCTGCCAGAATTGATTTCTTAATTAGGCAGGTTAGCTTTAACAACTTGATTTCCTTGATTTAAGACCTGAAAATTCTGCACAACAACTTAAATAATATTTAGTAGACTTAGTTCTACTAGGATTAGGTCAATAATATTATATACATTTTCCTACCAAATGCTAATTATAATATATCAACACATGGAAAATAGTATTTTTACAAATAAACCCTCATATGTATGATATATTATAATAAAGACCTTTTTAAATATGGAAATGGTAGGAAAAATGTAATAACAAATGTGCAGTTTTATCAACTGAACAAATACCCCCAAACTTATCTTTGATCGTCCCGAGCAAACTAGTTTATTCAAGAGAAGGAGAAAAAGAAAGGAGAAAACTAAGCACACTTTCGTAGGCAAACACGATTGCACTGAGCACGTGCAAGAAGCCGTTAAACCTCTAGGTGTCCCTAGTAGGAGGAGTGTTGTCTCCTGAGGGTTTTCAGCGGGTTACACCCACAAAATCCTATAATAAAAGAAAGATGGTGAAATTTACATATAAAGATAAGAACCATAAAAGAAAGACTTTGAAAATAAGAGTTTCCAACTATACTAGCTTTTCAGTTGTCATGAGCCCTATCTTAATAGTCATGAAAAATGTTAGAAATCACATCATCCCTCAATAAAACATCGTCTTTATTCTTCATTCCTATCTTTCATCCAAACATCGATCATATACCCCTACGTGTGTGAAATGGACATCCCAACACTCGGAGAATTCAGTTCAAGCTATCATACTCTTGTCCATCTACCTCAGTACTTTTTAACTTGATGAATATTTAGGGATTGCTCACACATTTTCATGCGACCGTTAATACTTCTTGAGGTACTAACCGACCGATTACTCATGTGCTTGCTAATTAGGTGATAATATTTTCCTCGTCTTGCACCACCTAAGGCTTAGCAGTGACTCCCAGACCAGTTGGCCTTAGGGCACTAGGTGAAGAGGCACCCTCGCTATATTTTTTTATTGCTGCCTTGGCGATAACAAAACCAGTGTTCATTTTTCCTTTCACCATTTTTATATTTTCTTCATTTTTTTATTTCCTTCATACTTTGGCTTTTAGACAAGAGCATTTCAAGGTATCCTCTACTATCCCGAGTTTCAAGACGTGTGTAAGTGCGTATAGTGGGGTATCAACATTCAAATGTTTGGCTTCCAGAATAGAAACTATTTTTCAGACTTATTTTTATCCTCAAATTAGTGACTTCCTTCATCTTACTAACCCTTGGGACAATGGCTCATAACTACTTATTACTAGTTCGTTTAAGAAAACTTCTAATTTTCTTGGTTTTCTTAAACTATTCCTATCTTTCATTTATAATTTTTCACTTTCTATTCTTTTATTATCAATTTTTTTATAATGCAAAGTATTGTGTAAATTAGTAATCAGAACGGTGTCGCGCGTAGCTAGACCGAGGTGAGTACGGGTCGTCCTTAGGGAAACGTTGAATATTTTATTCTTACTTAAGATGTGTTGAGAAAGAGAGGAGGGATAAATAATTTTGAAGAACCGTTTCTAGATCTACGTTAAGCACTAATGCAAAAATATAGATCTAGATTATTTTAGGGATGTAGTTAATATAATAAGGGGGCTTGTAGGGTTCGTTAGGATTTAGTAGTTATGGACGATTAATTAAAAGTTACCCTTTTTATCCTTTAATAGATTTAAAACTAGAACGACGGTGATGCGTGTAGATTAGGGTTTCTGGAGGGAAATGGAATCCCACTCTTAACCCTTATCTCGACACGGAACTCCGTTCATATCTAGCCTTTACCAAAACAATCATTAATCTAATCTCTAATCGCGGTCGGGACTAACAATGAATTGTTAGTGCGCCCGATTAGGATGTTAATGATTCTTTTGATAAGGTTTATAAACTTTATAGGAATTAAAAAGAGTTTAGAGATGTTCATCATCCATTAGCCTACCCAAATCCTACGACTAACAAGCGGAGAATTACTCGCGCATGTTGGGAGAAAAAGAGATGGAGAGAAATTGCATAATTAAACTACGAAGAAATAGAATAAGAAAAAGAAAGCTACCTTTATTAATCAACAATATTCATTACACTTTGATTCCTTAGAAAATGATTACAAAGACTGGTTTGCTTCTCGATCTCTTCCAAGGAGGTAGACGAACAGTTGATGATCAGTCTGGATGCGTGAGCCGTCTTGGACTTCGTGATCTCGTCGACTTGATGATTTTTCCAAGAGGCTCTCGGTCTTTATTTATAGTCCCAAAGCTAGAAAGTTAGATTCCTAAATTGGGGAATGGTAGTTACAATCCCACCAGAAAAGTTCCAGCCTTTAACTCCACTACTACGCGGCGGATCCGCGGCATCAAGGGGCTCGGGCCGCGGATCCGCAGCCTGATGACTCATCCGTTGATCAAGTTTTTATGGGTTGCTCCTTGTGACATGTGGTGATCCTTGGAACCTTCAGAATTTGGAAATCTTTTCTTTTCTTCTGCCAGAATTGATTTCTTAATTTTGATTTCTTAATTAGGCAGGTTAGCTTTAACAACTTGATTTCCTTGATTTAAGACCTGAAAATTCTGCACAACAACTTAAATAATATTTAGTAGACTTAGTTCTACTAGGATTAAGTCAATAATATTATATACATTTTCCTACCAAATGCTAATTATAATATATCAACACATGGAAAATAGTATTTTTACAAATAAACCCTCAGATGTATGATATATTATAATAAAGACCTTTTTAAATATGGAAATGGTAGGAAAAATGTAATAATATATGTGCAGTTTTATCAACTGAACACTTCTCTACAATGGTTGAGTATGGGATACTACAACCACAGCTACATTGTTGGGTATTGGATACTACAACAGACGGCCTTAGTGCAAGTGGGAGATTGTTAGTTATATGTATGCCTTAGAGGCCATTACTGTACATGCGATGTATATTGTAGTGGACGCTTGGACATATATAGGGAGGACTTTCTTGCTTGACATGATAGTATGCTATCTGGTTGCACTTTATCTTAACATGTTAACGAATACTATTTTGTGATCACATGTTGATAAAGCCCTTAGGATGATTACTTTTCTACCAGGATTATGATGCAGATCATACTAGTGGGGACTGGGTAGTCGATAAGTACATCCTTCAAATGTTCATAGTCGTGGGAGTATGTAGACTAGCGTATGCGCTTCTTGACCTATATGATAGGCGATGGATGATCCCATATCCATTTGTGTTTGACATCAGAGAAGGCATACGGGTGCTCAGTGGAGACTGGGTACTCTCAACGGACTCGCCGAGAACTCCTAGATGGTATTATACCCATCGTCGGATGGCAGTTCTCTGGTGACACTGGTACAGGTTGGTCTGTAGACCCGAGATCGTCATAGAGTCTTGTGTGATTCCCACTGTGCTTTGATTTCCACCATACCACGGTCAAGAGATCGTGCAAAAAGGTGGTTTTTGGGTACAGTCCCGAGTCACATGGATGCAATGAGCGATAGGAGGGGTTTCGTCTCTCCCGGTATTGGGAGTTGATGTTGCGCTATGCTCGATTGGCCATAACAGGAAATCCCTGGCCATGCTTGCTGAGATTTACTGGTAAGTGTTATCAGTAGTTTCTCGAACCGTTTTGGACCTTGCATCGGCATGACTTATTAGGCTATTGGGGTCCGACGTTATACCACCCCCAGGCTGTGATATGCGACATATTAGACGAAGAGACCGGACTGTACGGTAGTGTTACTGATTGAATTTGCAGGAGTTATAGCAGGCTTGCTTGTTGATCTTCTGATCGCTCAATACCCGGGTGGTTGTTACGTTTAGCAGACCGCTTACGGCTTGTGGATGTTTGATATGATCATCACCCACTGCCGGCGTATTGACGAGTCTTTAGAGTCCTACACAGAGGTTTCCTGGTTCATGAGAAACGGTGTAGGAGCACATATGTGATATGTGCGGGACCGAGATTAATGCGAGTATGTGATACCGCATTCTATTCTCATGATATGTGACATCATAGGTTATATGAGATATAATCGGGTTATCGGATCAAGTGTTGATTCGATAAGTTGTTACATTTGATATTAGTCGGTTATATGTAAAATAACCGGGTTATTAAATCAAATGTTGATTTAATAGTTTAATGTAGAATTATATATTTGATATATTAAATTACATTAGCTAATATTAGCTCACTTAAGTATTTCTTTTTCTCACATATGATACATTGATATATATATATATGTGATATATATTAATTGTATTCTTTTTGCACAAAATATATATGTGCTATATATTATTGTGTCATGCTAGGTTATACATGCAACATGTATGTATGAGACTTACATCATGCTAGGGTTAATATTAAGGTTAATATTTATTCTTAAGTAATTACAATTAGTGGAGATATTTTGATGGTTGGAAGCTTGGAGAAGTTTCAAGATAACCATTGACTTAGTCCACTCTTTTGTTTTCCTTAAGATATTTATCAACTCAACCATTAACCATACACAATGGTTAACTCTCTACAAGGGTTAGATATATGATATACTCACCCATGGTTGCATTTTTAACCTTAATGGATCATTCTTTCATCACTTGAGTTTCATCTTCTTCTTCCTCATTTTTAAGCTTTCTAGCTTTTGACAAAGTGATGATAGATTGTGAGAAAACCAAATCAAAAGTGAGCAATATTCCTACTTCATCATCCTATACTATTAGCCATTTAGTTTAGGGTGTTTGCTTCACTAATCTACACAATTAGTGAAGAGATAGCATGAGCTAGTGTCTCCTCGACGTAGATCATATTCGGCTTCGAAGACTTCGAAGCAAGCTTGTTCCGTATATCTTGTGGAGCCTCTCTGGAGTCCGGGAGTTCGTGATCGCAGCGAAGGGACTACCACACAGAGCTATTGAAGTGAAGGACCGGTCTACAAAGGTTGTATTCCTTGTTCACTTAGATGTAAAGAGTTTACATATCATGTTTAACCCTAATTCTCTAGTTCGATTACTTGGCGGGTTTGTTTAGCACCCCAAAAATTATAAAGTAGTATGTTTGATGCCTGTCAAAACCTTCACAAGGTGCTAAGCTAACCCTACAAAGGGGTATGCAGGAAAAAAATTGAAAGATATAAACATAATGAAAATTTGTCGAACTAAGGAATCAAAAAGAATTATGGTGAATCTAACTAAGTGTCACATTGAAAGAACCATAAGTAAGCTACCGAAAGGGAAGATTTGAAAAAGGGAAATGGTACCTCTGATAACTCGTCCTGTAGCCTCAACCTTTCCGGCTGTCATGGTGAAGGCTTGGCGTTTGGGGAGATTGTGCTGGGCTTGTTGAAAAACACGCTTTTGCAAAGGCAAAGGTGGTCCCTGTTCCCGCCAAAAAATTTGGACAAAGCGCGCACTTATACATGTGCACTTGGCAAGATGGCCAAGACAAATTACATATGCACAACGTGCAACACACGTGCGCATGAATCAAATGACTCAGCCCAAGTTACGCACACCTATACATACGCACTTAGCAAGATGGCCAAGTTAAATCACATGTGCGACGCCCAAGTTGTGCGCACCTATATATGCGCATTTGGAAAGATTGCCAGGTTGAATCATACGCGTGCATCTATACGTGTGATGCACGTGCGCATGTGTCAAAGATCACAAGCGCGCATGTATGTTCCTTGAAGCAGACACTTCTAACAAGAAATAAATCTTTTTGATAAGGAATCAAATCCTTAATTAGAAGCGAAATCTTCTGTTAAAATCCACGATCTCCATCCAACGGTGATTAAAGATCACCACTTGATCATAATATCAATCGAGATCTCTAAATGAGAGATTCTCTCAAACTGATTGATATTTCTCAGACCCTATATAAAGGACTCATGAGATCAAAATCAAAAGTGGATCGACCCCCTATAAGCTTGAGAAAAATGTAGATCTCAAGTCTTCATCGTCTTTTTCCTCAGCCAATAAGTGCGCATGGTAGAAATAAAAGAGAAATATTTCTCTTTTCCTCCTTTAATAAAAAAACTTTTGCTTTTACACAGAACCCTTTGCTTCTTTTTCGAATTCATTGATTCGCCGTAAAAAAATCAAATGATTTAAGACTCGTCTCTCGTTCATAAAGTATATACTTTTGTAAGAGATCGAGCTTAAGATCTAAGATAATAATATGCATAAAATGCATATACGTTATCTGAAAACAGATAAAAATCGAAGATTTTGCTTCTTGAAAAAGACAAGAAGAAGAAAAGAATATAAAACAGAAACCATTGCTTCTCTGTGAAAACTTTTGCTTTCTGATCGGAACAAGTGCGCACCCAAACTAGTGCGCACTTAATAAAAATTGCCGCTCTGGAGACATGTGTATCACGTGATATACATGTGTGCGCACTTGTTGGATGCTGCCCATAAAGGCATGCGCGTCATGTGATATGCACGTGCGCTCACTTGTTGAAAATGGCCCATGAATGCGAGAGCGTTACGCGATATACATGTTGACTTTTTGCATGCGCACACATATACATACACACTTGTAATTTTGAACTGATAACAAGTGCGAGCCACTGATATGCACGTGCGCAGTCCTCAATCGTAAGCGGGTGAGTAACCAACGTGATATGCACGTGCCCACTCTCATAAAAAATGTTACATGTACATGCACACGTATACATCAACCTTTGCTTGATTACTTAGTTAAAATAAACTAAGTATAAAAGCTTTTACTTCTCATATGCAATCCATTGATCAATATATCGATGATGTTCCATTTTGATCTTAGTCGGATATATGACTAATGGTTGTTCACACATATTGATCTTAGTTTCATATATGACTAATGATCGTCCATCCAAATTGATCTTAGTCTCTTATAAGACTAACGGTCCTTCGTTCCAACATGATCTTTTCCCTTATATACGGAATTTGGTTCAAGGGTACATCTCTCTAAACCTTTAATATATGTCGTTGTAATTCCTCAATATCTTCAGAGAGGTGGCGAGTCCCAACAACCACAACTCTTTTCTCATCCCAATTTGATGAAAGATATGAAATTTCATCAAGACATGGAATGCCCTGATCCTCATATTGATACACCCCATATCGATGCACTTTCATATTAATGTGCACATCTCATATTGATATGCATCCCCATATAGATGGGTATTTCATATTGAGCCCCGGCTTTATACATATATGTATATGTATATCTTTGAAGGAAATATAAATACCTTCAAATTGGATCACCCCCCAATATTGGGCGCATCCCATGATACCATCGTTCACTTAATCACGTAAAATATAAATGTGCGCGCAAGATGAAAGATGGACCGAAATGTCCTTAAACTAATACTTCGTCCCAAACAAGGGAATGTTCGACCGAAATGTCTTTAAACTAATACTTCGTTCCAAATACGGGAATGTTGAACCGAAACATTCTTAAACTAATACTTCGTCCCAAACACGGGAATATTGGACTGAAACGTTCTTAAACTAATACCTTATCCCGAACACAGGAATGTTGGACTGAAATGTCCCTAAACTAATATTGGAACGCGATGTCCTTAAACTAATACATGTTTGGCTCTACGGCTAGTCTCCATATTGACCCCCGTATACAATCCACGGGTACAAACAAACCCTATTCCATCCATGTCTCCCATGAGCCGCGATATCCTTAAACTAATATGTTTTGCTCTGCGGACTGTCTCCATATTGACTACCGTAGACTATTCATGGGCTATTCATATATGATCTAATGATCAGTTGAACTCATATGCTAATTGTTCCTAAGTCGATCTTAGTCTCATATATGACTAACGATCCTTAGATTAAACCCAAATATCCCGTGAACTGATGGACCCCATTTATATGAGAACTACGTCCTAAGTTCAAAACCCCAAATCTAATATACGGATTTGGACTATTCCACGCCCTACAGGCATGACAAGATTAGTTTCCATATACAACCAAGGGCAACCTCATAATAAACAAACATAACACTACACGAAGTGATCTGCCTGAAGCAGGTGAAAGTTGTTATCGCAACGCGATAACGTAATTAACTGTAGGGGCTTGCGCCTGCAGGGAAGAGCATCCCCATAATCAAAAACCCATCAAAGAGGGCGAATCTGATAAGTCACGCTATATCGGTCGCATCTGTCCAAACCTCCGATATATGGTTGTTGGGGTCAAAAATTACACCCCGATCGACCAAGTCAAAGTCAATCAACCCCTAAGCCAAGTGGGCCCAAGCCCAAGTCAGGACCAAGCATGGAAGGGGCCGGCTCCATGCTAAGAATGAAGCAATAAATTAGTTTAATGCAATTTTTTAGAAATAAATGTATGAAAAATGGGCAGAAAACCAAAAATTTGTAAACACTATGGCTTATGTGCAAAAACAAAATAAGCACATAAGGCATGGGGTGGCACAAGTGCCATTTGGCAAAGCCCAATGGGCTATATGTAAAGTGTGTAGCCTATAAAGACAAACATGATGAAAAAATCAACAACAATAATTCATTCCTCTCAAAAGCTAGGGTTTCTGTGCCTCCTTCTCCTTTCTCAAGGTTCTAAACCTTCTTCCACCTTTTGAATTAAATTAAGAGTTTAACTCTTTTTTTTCTAAAAAGAAACAATTTTTCACCATAAAACCCTTGAAGGGGAGCTCGGATCTTCCATCAAATCTCCAAAAGGGGAGATTTTTAAGTCTCACCCCCTTTTCTCCAAGATTTAGCCAACAGAGAGGAGGAAGAGGGAGACTCATCTCTAAAAATCCCACTTTAGGAAGATCCAAGGCTCAAAAGAAGATCCAGGGCTAAAAGAGAGAAGAAAGGGGGTCCCCTTTGATCATCTCCGAAGATTTTTAGGAGTTCAACTACATTTGTCAAGATCTTTTGGAGTTTAACTCCATAAATAAAATCCTTTTAGGAGTTTAACACTATTCAAAGTCTTTTAGGAGTTTAACTCCACTCAAAATCCTTTCGGGAGTTTAACTTCTAATTTCCGGGGCTAAACCCCTTCTGTTTGCAAGCTCCCAGCGCCCACGTGCCGGGCGCGTGAGGCGCTGGTGCCCAGCGCCCACGCGTCCTTAGAACGCTACTCACCCTTCGTTTTCCATACACTCCACACTCAAAACACGTCCCCCGTTAGAAAAAAATTTCTATCGGGGGCTGCCCAGCACCCCATAAAGGGGCTGCTCGCCCCCTTGATCCCCAGCCCGCTATCCAGGTAGCGGGACCCCCATAAACTTTGCGAAGTCCTCGATATACCCAAAACCTTTCAAGACACACATATGCACACTGCACATTGAGTTCGCATGACTAGTTTGACCCGTCAATTGGAGGTTCCTTTGCTTCAAAGGCGAAGGGTAATTAACGGTAGCTTAGTCCGCGGCTGCCGAAGATTCGGATCCGCACAATCAATAAATCCCAGCCTACCCTAGACATGGGGAATCTATAATGAGCCTGACAAGCGACACGTATTTCCCATCTCAATGGGGTGACAAAAAACACCCTACAGATTCTGGCACATCCGGTAGGACCTTTCTCTCCTCCCATATCTCGGGTCAAGTGTTCATGCGAACTCATTTAACATATATACCGATGTTTGTACTAAAATAATGCTTTTTCGTGCAGCAATCAACTTTCAACGACAATGTCTCCTAAGATGAATTCAGCTTCCGACGTGACCCCGATCCCGTACGTGGTCAAGATCAATGCTCGCGTGATTCTCCCTGCAAGTCTCAGCCGACAATGGGAGGAGCACCCCACCAATTTTGTTCCGTCATCATCTACACTGCCGAAAGCGCTCATCTGGCAGAAATCCCGACAAACCAGGTGGCCAAGCCGGTCTCAAGGGGAAAGAGGCCGAACGTTGTGATCGCTAAGGCACCACAACCCAAGACGGTGTCTGAACGACTCTCTAGTGCTCCAGCTGAGGGTAAAACTGCCGGAACAAAGGGTATCATCATACGTCATGGACGAGCTCAGGCGACGACTCCAACAAGTGCACAATCAGGTGTATCTCTAAAGCTCTCCATCGCTCGATCTACGGCGGCTTCCCGAAGAACCGAAGACTGTTAAGTGCTCAAAACAGAAAGGTTGAGACTGAAGCGGCTCAGGTATTGAGCCAACAAGAGAGCCAGGACTCCGGCTAAGTGGAATCTTGTGAGGTTCCAAGAGCAGGGTTACCCCGCGACGACGGCTGAGTCGGCCGTAAAAGTCAGCAATTCCTTCGAACCTCTGAAGTGGGTTCAGAAAACGCCATGACTTCCAAAATCAAGAAGACAACAATCCGAACAATGCTACAAAGAGATGTGTCCCAGCCCCAACAGAGAAAGTATGACACCGTCTCTTCAAGAGTCTATCAGGCGCTTTGTGCCGCGCGAAAGTAGCGGGAAAAATCCAAAAAGGAAGTGCTGATTGAACTATGGATTTTACGATCAAAGAATTAATTACCGCAATCAAGAACGACGTCGCTTGGTAGCTAGCCGGAGAGTACGGGTCGGTCTACAGGGATGTTGTGTATTTCCTAATTTGGTCTAACGAGTTAATTCCAAACTGTATGAATGGATTATAGCTAAAAACAAAACTGATTTATACTAAGACTAGAATCTTGCTAGGGTTAGGTTTAGGTTAAGTTTGGAAATTGAAGATTTCCTCACCGCTTTCAATACCCTAATTTAGATCTCTTTAGGTGTTATGGTAACAATTAATAAAGGGGATTGGTACCATCGGGAAGAAACGATGTTTCTTCCTCTAGGTTCTAGTCCTTCCTTTCTTAATTATTACCCTAACCTCCATGGAAAACATACGCAACCGGTCGTTTATACTACGGTATCACCGTTATCTCGTGGGGTAAGGTGCCGTAGGGAACGGTGTGTGTATGTATGCATGGAGTTCTATTAATTATATGTGATGGGTAAGAAAGGGGTGAGAGATTTTCATCTCTCAAACCTTCCCCAAATCTACCCCTAACAAGTGAGAAGACTACCCACTCATTAGGGAATTGAAAAAATTTTCTAACTATCTAACTAGAGCAGATAATAAAATTATACTAAGGCAGAATAAAAATTAACTAGGGCAATGAAATAAAATTACTTACTTTATTGATGGCTCTCTCCAAACATTTACACAGGAATTAAATTCTGAATAGATGAAATAAAAAGAGGCATAACCTAAAAAGGTTTTAGGGTTTCTATTTATAGAACATAGAAACCCTAGGGTTACAATCGCGTTATATCTGCAATTACAATTTTACCCCCTAAGAAACCTAGTCAACGCACCGACGCGCCGCCACAGAAATTTCCACCGACATGTGTCTCGTACGGCCGCGGTTCCGCGGCCAAAACCCATGTTTGGCCGCGGATCCGCGGCCAGGTAGAGGGGTCTTGGGCTCATGTTTCTAGGTATTCTTCTGTTGCATTTTTCCTTCTATTTTCTTCAGTTGTTTTCTCAGATTGGCTTCTAGATTTCTTCCAGATTTCGACAGTGAATAATGTCGTGGACTTTACCGTTTGCTTCGTGTTGAAGTCTTGAACCTTGCGCCGCCTTTTTGCTTTGTGAACTTGTTTATTGATCTTCGTTTATTCTCCAAACTGTAGGCTTGATCAAGATTCTTCCATTTGTTGGTCGTAGTCTCACTTTTGTATCGTCTTTTCATCTTTTTCACTGTTTTTTTTTCTGAGAACCTGTAACCTGCAACTATGTAGCAGACATGGGTCAAAAACACCTGTTTATTTATAAAATGACAAAGAATGGGGAATATAAGAATGCAAAATTATGGTATGAACAAATACCCCCAAACTTATCTTTTGCTCGTCCTCGAGCAAAACTAGTTTTATTCTTGAAAAAGATCTAGCCTCACTTTCGCAGGGAAACGCGATTGCACTGAGCTCGTGCAACAAGCCGTTAAACCTCTAGGTGTCCCTAGTAGGAGAAGTGTTGTCTTCTGAGGGTTTTGAGCGGATACTACCCACAAAATCCTATCAATTAGGCCCATTGACTTTTATTCTCCAATTAGGTTTTCCAACAAGGAATTCTATTATCTTCGACTCATAAATTATCCACCCGTATTTTTCACGCTTCCTTATTATTTAGCTTAAGATTGTATATGTTATGTAAATTTAGTTAGCTTTCAGCATCTTTTAAGTTTTCCTTCTAGGGTTCTATCTCAACTTAGGAATTTTTATCATTTCTATTAAAGATATAAGTCCTATTTTTCATTCCCATCTCTTATTTAAACCCCAATCAAATACCCCTACGTGTGTGTATAAATCACCCCTACACTTGGAAATTCAAATCAAGCTATTATACTCTTGTCCATCGTCCAAAGTATGTTTAGTTGGTGAATTTTTAGATGAAATTGCTCACACATCCTTTATGCGACCGTTAATACTTTCTGAGGTACTAACGACCGATTACAAAATGTGTTTGCACATTAAGGCGTAATTCCTAGTCTTGTAACACCTAAGGCTTTAGCAGTGACTCCCAAACCAGTTGGTCTAAGGCACTAGGTGATAAAGCACCCTCGCTAAATATTTTTTCTATTTATGCAGCCTTAAGTAATTACAAAAACCAGTGTTCATTTTTTATCTCTTTATTCACACTTGTATTTTTATTTTATTTTCCTTCATACTAAGGACTTTAGACAAGAGCATTTCAAGGTCTCTTTTACTATTCCAAGTTTCAAGGTTCGTGTTTGTGCAAATTGTAGGGTATATATTTTCAGAATTTAGACTTAAGCTTAAGAATTATTTTTCAAACTTATACTTTAATAAAAATATCAATACTCTTCCTTTATCTTGACTTATCCCGAGAAGTGAACTCAAAATTAGCCTATTTCTAAATAAACTATAAAGACATATACTTTCTACCGTTAAATTTTAAGAAAGGTTATTTTTAGGGTTTTTAATTTACTAAGTCTAAGGTCTAGTTGTTTCTAGCTAGTTAACCTATTTGTCAAACTCAAGTTAATTATGGCCAAAATTGAATTTTTCAATTTTTATAATTTTCAATTTTTTCAATTTTTATGGATTTTAAAATAAGTATGCAAATGCAAAAATGAATGCGAAGGAAGAAAGCTTACCGAGCATACCCCCAAACTTAAGCTTGACAGTGTCCTCACTGTCATACTTCACCAAGAGGGTCAAAAATGTCGGCACTTCCCTGCTTATTTTTTTTATATATAGGTTTTTTTATTGTTAAAAGAAAAACAAAATATATTTACAAAAAGGTCCCCCAAACTTAAGTTAAACGATGTTACAAGTCAATGCCAAACTTTGCAAAGACCAAAAGTCAACACCAACCAGTTGAAAAATTTATCTGTGTAGAGTATCGGTCGGTGGAAAAACATGTTGTACCGAGTCAAGAAGAATTGGGGAAGAGATAAGTGGTGGTATGAAAAGTGTCTGTATGTACGTGGAAGTGAAGAGATAGGAGGTGATGATGAATCAAAATGAGAATGTGAATGATCAGAAATCAGAGGAATATTGGCATTCTCGTAGCTTATTAATAGAAAAGGGGGTGGTTCAACTTCTAAAGGAGGAGCTTGATTATCCACACAATCCCCGAGATGTTTCAGTGGATCCTTTATTGACTTGGCATCATCCATCATATGCATATGATATTTAATTATGAGGGAACTAATCTCCTCGATGTCAGCCATAGTCCAGCCGAAAGCTTGCCGATTATCTTGTAAGACCATTAAAAGGGCTTTCTCTTGCTCGAGAGCTAGAGATGCCGATATGATAACGGGAAAGGTCTCATTCTCACCTAGATAAGCGTATTTAAGGTGAGACGGCAAAGGCTTGAGTTCGAGTTTCGGAAGCGAAACAATTGAAGGTAACATTGGGGAGGCTATCTCGAACTCAAAGGATTCCAACAATGGTTCGAAATCACTGCAAACAACCGAATCGGATGGTTCAACTAACTCATCCAAAAATTCAAAGGACTCATATTCTGGGGGTGAGTCGTCAAAATCGTCCGAAAAAGTATAACATTCATAATCAATATCGGTTGTGCCAACTGTGTTAGATTCAAGGAGGGACACACTAGTAGCGTCAAAACTGTTGTCATCAAACAGAAATTTTTCAAGCTCGCAGTCCTCCTGCGTGATTTCGTGAATCGAGCAAACTTTTCGTGTACTAGTTTTAGGCACGGAAGGAAGACTTCCTATCTTGTAAATATTGAACTCACTTGACATCTTCCCGAAGGATAGAGTCATAGAGCCATTGCGACAATTGATTACAGTATTGGAAGTGGCCAAAAATGGTCGACCTAGGATCACCGGAATTTGGTTCCGTGGGTTAGCAACAGGTTGTGTGTCCATAACAATAAAATCAACATGGAATATGAAGCCCCCTACTTTGATCAACACATCCTCTAACTCACCCCTAAGATGGGTGATTGACCGATCAGCCATTTGGAGAGTACAACGAGTGGGTTTCAACTCTCCAACACCTAATTGCTCGTACACGGAGTAGGGAAGCAGGTTAACACTAGACCCAAGATCTAAAAGTGCTCGATTGATGTTCTTATCCCCAATTGTTATTGAAATTGTAGGACATCCAGGGTCCTTTCGTTTTTGGGGTAAGGGTTGACGTTGGTTAATAGCATTGCTCACGGCACTAGCTACTAGCACTTTCTTGGGTGTCTGAGACTTTCTCTTCGAGGTGCATAAGCCCTTTAAGATTTTCGCATACGAAGGGACTTGTTGGATTGCATCCAAGAGAGGTATATTTATGCTAACCTGTTTAAATAACTCCACAATCTTCCCCATCTGTGGAGTTGGTTTATTGGATCTCAACCTGTTTGGAAATGGAGCATTTTGAAATCTGTTGAGTCCAATGTCTGTGGAGTAGAATGTGGAGTTGGAACGGATCCCAGTGTTGGTGTGTTTGTGAAGTGAGATGTGGGTCCGTTCGGATTAGAAGAAGAAGAGCCTTTTGAAGAATGAAGAATAGGCTCTAACGAAGAAGATGAAGAAGAAGAAGAACCACCGGCAGGGGTGTCATCACTATTACCCACGTTATTTTGCAACACTCTTCCAGATCTCAATGTAGTCACAGTATTTACATTATGATTTTGTTGTTCATATGCAACATGTGCGTTGTGTGTGTGACCGGGATTTGGCAATGGTTGAGATGGAAGCTTTCCCTTTTCTCGCTCTCTCAATGCAGCAGTTAGTTGTGCAATTTGCGCCTCGATTGATTTGATACTTTGATCATGTGACACATTGTTGTGCACCAAAGACTGAATGAAAGTCTCCAACCTGGCTGCAGATTGTGTAGATTGTTTTAGAAACGCATCTAGACTTCTTTCTAGCGAGGTAACCTTTGTCATCATTTGGTTGAACAAAATTGTTTTGAGGGCAAAAATTGTTCGGCACAAAATTGTTCGTTTGATTTGGGTAAGGTTGTGGTTGGAAAGGTTGCTGGTATTGAGTTTGTTGGGGTGCTTGTTGTTGTGGAGGAGGAGGCCTTTGAAAGTTGTTGTTTCCTTGGAATTGTTGATTTTGATTCCAAGCAAAATTTGGGTGACTCCTCCAACCCGGATTATAAGTCGAAGAGTATGGATCATTTCTTTGTCGTTGCTGAAAGACAGCATTGACTTGATCTTCTCCTTGAATAGGTGTATTGTGAGGACACTCTTCGGTAAGATGTGATGGATCCGAACAACAAGCGCAAACAGTTCGTGGGGGTAAAGCAGGGGCAGGAGATGGCAATGAGATTTTGGTCTCAATGGCTTCTAGCTTTTTCGTAAGTGCGTCCATTTCGGCCTTCATAGCTATCGATATATCTAGTTGATGTATGCCTGCCCTAGACTGACCAATAGAAGAAGAGGTGGTCTTGGTGCTTTCCCACTGAAGTGTTTGTTCAGCAAGATCGTCGAGAAACTGCCACGCTTCCTCACTAGATTTGGTTAGAAAGTGACCTTGACAAATGGTTTCTAGCAACTGCTTCATTGCTGGGTTCAATCCCTTGTATAAAGTTTGGCAAAGTTGCCAATTTTCGATCCCATGGTGAGGGCATTGAACAAGTAGGTCTTTGAATCTTTCAAAACACTTCCAAAAGGGTTCGGAAGGAAGCTGGGAAAATTGAATAATCTCATTGCGAATACTCACGGTCTTGTGATGTGGATAAAACTTTTTAAGAAAAGCTTTAACAAACTCTTCCCAATTTTTAATTGAATGTGATGCTGTGCTGTATAACCACTTCTCGGCTAAGTCACATAAGGTGAAAGGAATGACCCTTAGCCTTATAGCATCATCTGATAATTGGGTTGTTTTCATCATTGCGCAAACGTTTTGGAATTTGTTTATGAAGATATAGGCATCTTCGGATTCCAGTCCGTGAAATTTTGGCAACATGTTGATGAAGTGGGGTTTGATCTCAAAATTGTCCCCATTTGCCGGTGGGAGTGAAAGACAAGTAGGTAAGGCGGTGCAGATCGGGTAGAAAAGATCCTGGAGCGCGATTCGTTGGGGCGCTTCAACAGGTGGGTGTTGCGGGTTATTCGCACCTAACGGAGGTGGAATCAGTCCCGTGGGTAAGGTTTTGTTAGGATTATATCCCGACATCCCTTCGGAGGAAGAATGTGAAGGTGAAGGTAAGGAAGTGGAAGGAATTTCGAGAGTCGAAAGCTTCGTTGGTTGGTACCAACGAGACACGGACTAATCGGGCACTAGTGTCTCTAATCCAACCGGACATACACTAAAGAGGTAGTGTAGTCAAAAAGTGAAAAACAGAATGTGGTGGTAAGAAAACGTCAATGAGAAGAAAGTGGTGTAAGTGGGGTGCACGGATTTTTAGCGACAAGTTGCAAGTTTTTATAAACTTTTTTCTTTTTGTGTTTTTTTTATGTGGAGCTTTTTGCAAAAAAGATTTTCGATAAAAGGCTTAGACACACGTTCAATCAACCATAAATGCACAATCAGGCCTAGATCTAGGGTCACCTAGGTCAGCTAGACAGCTCCTAACTGTTCCAAAGGGCAAGAAGTAGGACCTCAAACCGCCTTTTCACCGCCAGTTGTGGCCAGGTAAGCACAAGTAGAGAAAGGAGGGATCCGCTCATGAATCACCATGAGACGGGCCTTTTAAAATTAACTTTCACTACCTGTCTAGCCTAGGCACCACAAAGTCAGGTTGGGATCAACGGTCGATTCCTACAACTATTCCTTTGTCCTATTGAGCGCGAAGTCCTTAGGGCTGAGTCTAATCTTTTTTAATTAAATGATGGTCAATGCAATATGCCTTATGTGATTTCTGGGGTCCTGGGAAGGGTGATGAAATCCCTACCCAATCTGGATTGGTTTCAAGCCCCTTAAAGTCCAATTAAATATGCAAAACAGTAAACAATCACTTGCAAACAATTTTTAGCGCGGCGCAAAGAATCCTGCACAAGATCAATTATTGGAAGGGGAGAGATTTTTTAGCGCAAAAAATCCTGCAGGCAAATTTTACAAAGGAGATATTGGGGTTGCAGAGAAGGAGAAAGGAAACAAACAAAGATTTTTCCACGTGCTGACTCGACCAAGGCGCGGCGAATGCGCGGCCCAAAGGCAGTTGCGGCGGCGGTTCCGCGGTGGCAGGTGTGGGTCAATTCTCCAGATTTCTTCTGCTCCTCTGTTGTTGTAATCCTCTATTTTTTAGATCTTCAGTTTTCTGTTTCGCTCTCTGGATTTTTCCAGATCCGAATTCGTTCGTCGTTCCTGCAAAATTCACACGAAAAACCCTTCAAACAATAAAAAAAATGATAATTTTTTTTATATTTTTCAATTTTCAGATTTTCAGATTTTTTTAATTTTATATTAACCCGAAATTGCAAAAAAAGAAAAGAAAATACTATGCCATCCCCGACAACGACGCCATTTGATTGAACTATGGATTTTATGATCAAAGAATTAATTACCGCAATTAAGAACGGCGTCGCTTGGTAGCTAGCCGGAGAGTACGGGTCGGTCTACAGGGATGTTGTGTATTTCCTAATTTGGTCTAACGAGTTAATTCCAAACGGTGTGAATGAATTATAGCTAAAAACTAAACTGATTTATACTAAGACTAGAATCTTGCCAGGGTTAGGTTTAGGTTAAGTTTGGAAATTGAAGATTTCCTCACCGCTTTCAATGCCCTAATTTAGATCTAGGTGTTATGGTAACAATTAATAAAAGGGATTAGTACCATCGGGAAGAAACGATATTTCTTCCTCTAGGTTCTAGTCCTTCCTTTCTTAATTATTACCCTAACCTCCATGGAAAACATACGCAACCGGTCGTTTATACTACGGTATCACCGTTACCTCATGGGGTAAGGTGCCGTAGGGAACGGTGTGTGTATGTATGCATGGAGTTCTATTAATTATATGTGATAGGCAAGAAAGGGGTGAGAGATTTTCATCTCTCAAGCATTCCCCAAATCTACCCCTAACAAGTGAGGAGACTACTCACTTATTAGGGAATTGAAAAACATTTCTAACTATCTAACTAGGGCAGATAATAAAATTATACTAAGGCAGAATAAAAATTAACATGGGCAATGAAATAAAATTACTTACTTTATTGATGGCTCTCTCCAAACATTTACATAGGAATTAAATTCTGAATAGATGAAATAAAAAGAGGCATAACCTAAAATGGTTTTAGGGTTTCTATTTATAGAATATAGAAACCCTAGGGTTACAATCGCGTTATATCTGCAATTACAATTTTACCCCCTAAGAAACCTAGTCAACGCACCGACGCGCCGCCACAGAAATTTCCACCGACACGTGTCTCGTACGGCCGCGGTTCCGCGGCCAAAACCCATGTTTGGCCGCGGATCCACGGCCAGGTAGAGGGGTCTTGGGCTCATGTTTCTAGGTATTCTTCTGTTCCATTTTTCCTTCTATTTTCTTCAGTTGTTTTCTCAGATTGGCTTCTAGATTTCTTCCAGATTTCGACAGTGAATAATGTCGTGGACTTTACCGTTTGCTTCGTGTCGAAGTCTTGAACCTTGCACTGCCTTTTTGCTTTGTGAACTTGTTTATTGATCTTCGTTTATTCTCCAAACTGTAGGCTTGATCAAGGTTCTTCCATTTGTTGGTCGTAGTCTCACTTTTGTATCGTCTTTTCATCTTTTTCACTGTTTTTGTTCTGAGAACCTGTAACCTGCAACTATGTAGCAGACATGGGTCAAAAGCACCTGTTTATTTGTAAAATGACTAAGAATGGGGAATATAAGAATGCAAAATTATGGTATGAACAAGTGCCAGCACCATTCAAGAACCCGGTTAGGCCAACCGCCTTCAATCGATCGCCCATTACCGAAAAAGAAGGGCCACGACATCAGTCCGCAAAATCAGCCACCAAGGATGAAAAAATGGCCGGATATGTTATCCATATGGTCTATATGGCGGGCACGCATCCCAACAACAACTTACGCAGCGAAAGCATGGATAGGGCCACCACATCCCAAGCCCAATCTGGCTTGAATGTGGTTGCCGTTTTCCAAGATCAGCCACCTCCACTGGATGATGAAAACCCTCTCGATGAGGCCGATAGGCAGAAGGACCCCTCAGTCCATGAGGAATCAAGCCCGGACAGCGAAGAAGTGCTGAGTTTCTGCCCCAGGACCGCAGCACAAGAGCTGCTTCAAGAGCTTCGAAAACAGCTCAGGAGCATAGATAAAGAGATAACCAAGCTTTACTCAAAAATTGATGACCCGACGAATGTTGTGATGCAGCTCACGGCTCAAATTGCTCGGGTGCCTTCTAATCAATCACATGTCTCTATTCACGAACAGGGCGATAACGACCCGAAGCAACCGATGCCTGCACCTTTAGGTCCAAGTATGCGCGAGTCGCACGAAAGCTGACCACATTACACTTCTGGGGACGCCTTGGCCCCAGATGGTACTATCCCGCTAACACAAGATCGGATAATGGACTTGGTCACCAGCAAGGTTAAAAGATTGGTGGTCGAGGCCGAGGCTCAGAAGGACATTGGCAGTAGTGGGCGGACATATCCCGCACAGTACAATCTGATCGAGTTCCCTAGCGGCTACGTCATTCCTAAGTTCAAAAGATTTGATGGGACAGGAAACAAGAATCAACACGTCGCCCACTTTAAAGCGTTGTGCAGAAATACAGGGGGCAATGATGCGCTCCTTCTTCGTCAGTTTGTCAACAGCCTGACTGGGGTCGCTTTCGACTGGTATGCAAGCATACAAGACGGGTCTGTCACTATTTTCGCCCAAACAGAGTTTATGAGTGTTAGTGAAAAAATCTCCATTGCTGACCTCGTGAGAATCAAGCCGGGAAAAAACGAAAGCAACACGGACTTTATTGCCCGATGGCGCAACCTCTCTGTCAAGTGCGAACCGCCGCTAGAGCATGACTAGTCTATTAGCCTCCTCATTGGGAACCTCATCAATTTGATGGTCCCATTCTTATGTACAGCAGGACTCAAGGAGTTGATCAAGAAAGTCCAAGTGCTGCAACGCTCGAAACAAGAGTCTCCCCGGGACTCTTAGAGAGACAAGACTTGGAAGAGCAAGAGTGACAACAATCGTAGAAGCGGGAATTCCAGCAATACCAATGTCTTCAATGCATCCGACAATGAAGACAAGCGAAAAGCAGGCGAATTCAAAACTAACCGGTCTCGAAAGCCAGTGCTGGGAGGAGAAGGACCTTCCCAAGAGGAGAAAAAGAAAAAAGTTTACTCTTTCAGAAGGGACAAGGTCCGCAAGATATTCAAAGACGCCTTGAACAACGGTTTATAATTGCCAGAGTCGAAAAGACCTCACGAAGCAAAAATGACTGACAATCCTCTATATTGCCCGTACCATCGAGAAGTAAGCCATGCGATCGAGGATTTCTATATTTTCAAAGTCTGGGTCGAGAAGCAGTACAAGGCTGGGGAGATATAGTTGTCCAAGAGTGTGTTGGTGAACAATCAAGCTGCAACCACCAACTTTACACAGACACAAGCTGATGCCTTCGGGGAGCAGACGGCTGTAACACCCTAGCACTGTCATACTATATATTTGGGGTATTTCAAATCTTGCGAAAAAAATCTTTATTATTGTTTCTTTTGGGTTGCGGATAGTGCAATTGGTAGTTGTGGTTATTATCCGACCCGACCCGCATGGTTGAAATCCAACATGGTTCGTGATTACATCAAATATTTGCTAGTACAGAGTATCCATGCAAATCTAGATTTTATATACATATATAATATAATTTAGACTCTAAATATCTTTTTTAAATACAAAATAAAATCAAATAATATATTTCCTTATCTAGCTTTGCATGTCATAGTACCCCATATCATGTGATTGCACCCATATATCATGTTCATACCCTAATTGTTAAACAGACTCTTTTTTGATCGCTACGTATATTTACGTAGATCCATATTTGGGGGTATATGTTTTTATTTACTGGATATCACATTATAGTTTAAACTTTTACGTATATTCTCCATATTGAAAAACTAGTTTTTTGAAGGGACACGGGTAATATTTGGAGAGATCCGGTATTATCTGTAAAATCTCACCATATATATATTATATATATATAATATATAAACTGTTATAATATATATAATATATTAATTAATTTTAAATATAAAAATCTTTCTCGTCTCTCTCTCTATAATATATATATATATAATATAATAAAATTATAACACTCTCTTCTCCCTCCTCTGCTCTTATCCTGATCACCTTTCACCCCTCACGGCTACGACGACCTCGTCGACGACGACTTCGCCTTGTCGCCGTCACCTCGTCGCCACCATCTCCTCTGTCCTCGCTAAATCCCCAGAACCCCAGCAAACCCCAACATTAACTTCTTCTTCTTCTTTTTCTTCTCTTTTCTTAAACTCCGATCGTTTCGCCGAAGTTGCGCACGTCGCCGACGATCCAGATAACCCAGCCACCGTCGTTGTCTAACCCTGTCACTATGTCACACAGCTACTCAGTCAGGTCTAGTCCCGCGCACATAAGTTTTTGTTAGTGTATATGCCGTAGAGGCCATTACTGTATCATACTAGTTTGTATATTACTTAATGGAAGCTTGGGATATTCACCTTGTATAGACAATCTTGCTCAAAATAGTAGTATGCTACTTGGTTTGTTTCTACTTTAATGTGTACATGTGTTTATTTTAGTATATCACCTATACACATTAGTGGAGCCCTTAGGATCATTGCTTGATTACCAGCGTTGTGATGGCAGTCACACTCGTGGGGGCTGGGTAATCCACAAGCACATCCTTATGCAGGTCCCTAGTCGTAGGACTATCGAGACAGGGCATCGATACTTCGGAGTAGACTAGCGTATGCGCTTCTCATCCCAGCAGGGGAGACGGTCTGTCCCACAGCCGTCAGTACGTCGTACTTGAGATAGTATGCGGGTGCTCGTTAGGTTACGAGTACACTGGACAGGACTCGTCGGGAACTGTTGGTTGGTACTATACTTATCGTCAGTTATCATTTCCCAGGTGACATGAGTACAACTTAGTCCGCTGACTTGACACTGTCACTTCGCCTCGAGTGTGTTCCCATTGTACTTAGATTACTACCCTACCACGGCTCAAAGGAGTCGTGCAAACAGGTAGTAGTTGGGTGCAGTCCCGAAGCACTTGGAGGCAGCGACGGTTAGACAGGATTCGTCTCTCCCGGTATTGGGGGTTGATATCGCGCTGTGTCTAGGAGAGCCATTACACAAAGTCCCTGGCCAGGGCAAGAGAGATATACTGGTAGGTTTCCAGTGTTATCTCAGGGTGTTCTGGGCTACACTCCGACACGACTTGTACCGCTATTAGGGGACTGACGTTTACCGCCCCCTAGGCCCGCCATGCGATATTCTCAGACGAACAGACCGGACTGTACGCAGATTGTCACATTCAGGCTCAGTAGAAGTTCAGATGGGTTTCACCTCGTCCGTCTTCTTATCGGCATCTACCTGGGGACCGTTACGCACAGCTAGTGCCGCTTGCGGTCTGTGGTTAAACCCACTGCCAGCGTAGTGTCGAGTCTTTATAGTCCCACACAGAGAGCTATTCGCCTTTAGGCAAAAGAGTAGAGGTCGCATGGTTTTGCGACAGGGTTCGGTCACATCCGTGCACTTGTGCACGTTTAGTGTCCGGACAGTTAACACTAGCGGGCTTTGGTTTAAGCCAGATCCTAGTGTACGTTTTGGGATTGGTTTTATCTCGTTTGTATTCGTGTTCCTCGGAACGCGGATACGGGTGTGTATGCACAGTTGACAGAGAGACAGAGGCAGAGGATTCTCATTGGGATTGTTAACTGTTGACTGTTGACTTTTGCTAAAACCCTAATGAGAATATGAAATATGATTAACAATAATATTAATTAAGTATTATTATGACATGGTTGTTGATGGTTGACTTTGTTGACTTGTTGACTTAGTTGACCGGTTGACTAGGTTGGACTGTTGACCTTCATCATTACAATGGCTATCATTTCATGGCAAAGACTTTTGCTTGCTTGTTTCTTTTTGCAAAATGAGTGCATGAAATGATATGGCCATTTTGACTTGAACCATCACATAATACTCAATTACTATTATTTGTTATGATGATTTTGGATTATGAGAGCTTGGATGGCAAAAGTCTTGCTCATTCTTACATTTCCTTTCTCTCTCATGCTTGAGCTCTCCCTCTTCCTCTTGCTCTCTCTCTAGTCTATGGTTCACTTGTCTCATGTGTTGAGAAGCAAGAACCATAGAGATAAAACCCAACACACTCCTCTACTCATCCTAGTTCACAAGGTTTAGCAAACCAAGTGTTCTAGTTTCTTCTAGTTTGAAGTGAAGCCAAAGGTACAAGCTTTCAGGTGGATCCATCTTCGGCATAAAGAGACGACGAGGGGAGAACCATCCGACCACCACAAAGAGACCAAGAGAAGGAGTTCAAGTTAAGGTATAACCCCTAACCGAGTAGGTAAAACTCTTGTTAGGTTTGTTAGATAGTTGTTTAACAAAGATCCGTATTTTGAGTCCATGTTACCACCAAAAGAAAAATCGTTTTTTATCATTTCCGCAAGCCCGTAAGTACCGGGAGAGGTAACGTGGACTTACAGTGGTATCAGAGCCTAGTTAAACACTATCTTACATGTTAGCAAAGTAAGTAGAAGTTCGATCGGAGAAAAAGTCATGAAACACGCCCGAAAAGTATAGTTTCTGCCGATTTTTTTTTCTTGTTCAAAAAATAATTAATCTGACACTAAAAATTGGCTCAGGCTTTTTAAAACCCACACAAGAAAATTGGTCCACCGACTCAGTCAAAGCACCGCGGAAACGCGGTGGGAGCATGCTCCCGCCGCGGTTCCGCGGCCGAGTTGACTCGGTCGTGGCACAAGTTTCCTTTAGTGTTTTTCTGGGGCTGTTTTAGGATTTTTGGAATATGTTTTTTCTGCCCAGATTTTCCAGAAAGAAAAATTTGTTTTTGGGGTCTAAAATCCGTATTTTGATCGAACTTCTAAAGACTTAAGCTAACGGGTTATATCTGTGATGTGATATATGTATTGAACGTCTGCTAATCGCTATACGTCGATTAGTGGGGGTTATACATATCTGTGATCTGTAATGTTGTTGGTATGTGTATATGAATTCATTGGATTGTCGCGGATGAATAGCCGGGGGTTGTGAGATGAGAGTTTTCTTTTTCTTTCAATTCATGTAATTTGTAATTGATGTAATATTATTTATATGGCCGCACAACCGGGATGGGGTTGTAGCCGTCATTGTATAATTTCTTTTACTGTTTTTGCTCCTAGGATAGATCCAAGGTGGGGTGCACAAACTACCGGGTATCTCGAAGTGCCGAGTGGCCTACTCACGGTGTTGAGGGAGGTTGCTTCGCTTCGGGTACCTGGCGGGTAGTTTGCCGCACCCGTAGGGGTCTAGGGTGGGGTCTTGGCTATTCATCACGACCGTGTAATCCGCTCTTCGTTACAGGCTCGTACGGATTTCGGATTCCTAGTATATCCAATGTGTTCATCTATGATCTGGAATGGCTATCATTGCATGTGACGAATGTGTATATCTATATATGATATCTATTTAGGCGTTGCTTATGTTTTGCATCCGCGCTAGTCCAGCCCCCGCTCTGTCGTTAGTTAAGTAACCTAACGGGTAATGATGGGGCCCCGTGGTGAATGCCGATGGCATAAGCGTACGTTATATTTTCGTTGTTTTCTGCAATGGTAGGATTAAATGATGGGACGCATTAAATTAATGCAAGAAAATAAACCAAAGTTGAGTCGTTGGAACACTTTCAAAACCACTCGTTTTCTTTTCAAAAATAACTTTTAAACGCGGAGCTTAAGCCACTCCTTTTAAAAGCTATCTCGTTCCATCGATTATATCAAGTTCACTACGTTCATGGTTTCGCCAAAACCATTCGTAGCCCTCCGTCGTTTCACATGGATAGTAAATAGTATTCAAGCTATGTTTGTTGGCCAAAGTCAAGGCATAGTAATTGGTAGCTATTGGGTATTCATGTGCAGCATAGATAGATGTGTTGGTTTGGGATAGTCGTACTGCCTTGTTGTCCAAAGTCAAGGGTAGGTATGGGTGGGTTCAAATTAACCTGGAGAATGACGGGTAGAACTTGACATGTGACTTATGATTTGTTGGCCAAAGTCAAGGTCATAAGAGCATGGGGCAAAAATCCATATCGGGAGTTTCAAAAGAACTGAAACTTGCTAGTGCTGCATACCATTTGGAGTGTGATGATTCTGGTAGGATTCCTTCAGTTTTTCACGCAATGATATTTGGATCCCGATCCTACTGTGAGTATATGCTACTCCTCGGGAAATTTCTCACTTAACGATCAATGCTATAAACCAAGTAGGTGTCTAGAAAGGTGTTAGCGGGGCTACGCCCACAGGGAAAAGAGGTTATTTAATTAAGGAACTTCGCGAAAGCGTTGGAAAACCTCTCTCGAAGTACCGACACCAGCCTGGCTGAACGGTTAAGCAAGAATTGTACGGTGAGATTGATCCTGACTAATTCTTCCTTTTTGGTTTGAGGAGGGATTCGAGAGACAGTGGGAGCCATCATGTTTAGACAAATTAAAAACCACTCTAAACTTGCAAGAGCATCATGCTAAAGTGTTTCTTCTCTCTCTCCTAATTGCAGCGACCAAACATCATGACTGGACTTAAGTTACTACTAGATAAAAACATACTGACAGGGCCAAACTACAAAGATTGGCTCAGGAATGTCAAAATGGCAATCACTTATGACAAGTTAGGGTATCTCCTTACCACCAAAGCTCCCCCTGTCCCAGGTCCTAAAACCAGCGTCGCGGATAGGGAAATCCGTAAGACCTGGGAAATCGATTGCGCGAAGGCCAAGTGCATCGTGCTTGCCTCTATGGACAATGAACATCAGAGGAGGCACGAGAATATGGACCTTGAATCCATATTTCTCCATACAAAAGAACTGTATGGAGAGCAATCACGTATCGCCAGATACGAAGTCTCGAAAAAGCTGTTTTCAGCGAGATTGGCCGTCGGATCATCGGTAGCGGAACACGTGCTTAAGATGATTGGCTTCATTGAGGAGCTCGCGGACCTAGGGACCATGTTAGAGAACAAGCTCTACACGGACTTGATTCTCCAGTCCCTTCCTTCCACTTACGCCCAGTTTATCCTGAACTTCAACTTACAAGAAAAAGAAGTTGAACTTTCAGAACTCCTCAACATGCTGAGGAGTGTAGATGGCACCCTACAGAAAGGTAGGGAAACATCCACTTTGTTTGTAGGAGGATCTTCCTCTTCTAGGTCCAAGGCGAAAGCCAAGGGAAAGAAGAAGAAAGCCCCCGCCAAACCAAGGGGCGGTGTTAGTAAAGTGGATACGAAGGGAAAGACAAAAGCAACAAAGGTAGCGGGAAAGCTTGTGGAAAAGGAAGAATGCTTTTACTGTCACAAGAGTGGACACTGGAAAAAGAATTGCAGGGTTTGGAAGGCCAGAACCCAGGATCTGAAGCAAGTTGCGGCTTCAGCTTCAGGTGTGTATGTTATTGAAAACTGTCTATCAATAAACTCTACATCCTGGGTATTGGATACCGGATCAGGATTTCATATCTGTAATTCTTTACAGGCACTGAGAAGGCGTAGGGTTTTGAAGGCAGGTGATATGACCCTCAGAGTTGCAAACGGAGCTGGCATGGATGCTGAGTCCGTGGGGGACTATCACCTGGGGTTGTCAGATGGACACGTTTTGGTTTTGCGTGATTGTTATTTTGTACCCAATGCAACCTGTAATATCATATCTGTATCTTTATTATCTAAAGAAGGTTATGAATTTGCATTTGTAAGTAATGTTGTGAACATTCACCTTAATCAAGTTTTGATTGGGTCAGGTACATTAAGCAATGGTATATACGTATTAAACCAACCACAGATTTTCAATGTCCAGAATACACACAAAAGAAAGTCTCCGGAAACAAATCAGGCTTTCTTATTGCATTGTAGATTGGGTCACATCAATGAGAGAAGGTTGACGAAGTTACATACAGAAGGATATTTGGATCCGTTCGAATATCAATCATATGCAACTTGTCAATCCTGTCTCAAAGGAAAGATGACAAAGACTCCGTTCACTGGACACGGAGTAAGAGCGAGCAAGCTCTTGGGACTCGTACACAGCGACGTGTGCGGTCCAATGTCTACACATGCGCGAAGCGGTTATTCTTACTTCATTACTTTTACGGATGGCTTTTCAAGGTACGGGTATGTCTTCTTAATGAAACATAAATCCGAAGCCTTTGGAAAATTCCAGGAATATAAGAATGAAGTAGAAAAACAAACAGGCAAAAGTATCAAGACACTAAGATCTGATCGAGGTGGTGAATACTTGAGTGCCGAGTTCCTGGATTACCTAAAAGAGAATGGAATTCTCTCTCAGCTTACTCCTCCATACACTCCACAGCATAACGGTGTATTGGAGAGACGGAACCGGACCCTATTGGATATGGTACGTTCCATGATGAGTAACGCCGAGTTACCGCGATCATTCTGGGGATATGCACTAGAATCAGCTGCATACCTTTTGAACCGAGTTCCAACTAAGACTGTGCCTACCACACCATATCAGATGTGGTGTGGGAAGGAACCGTATCTTAAGCACATTAAGACATGGGGATGTCCAGCTTTTGTCAAAAAGCAGCATGCGGAAAAACTCGAGGCACGCTCAGTACAGTGCAAGTTTGTGGGATATCCAAAGAACTCCAAGGGATATTTTTTCTATTGCGAAGAGGAACAAAAGATTTTTGTTTCTCGTCATGCCCACTTCTTGGAAACTGAGTTTTTGGAAAATCAGATAAGTGGGAGCGCAATAGAACTGGAAGAAATTCTAGAACCACGAGCTATTACCGAAAGCTTAGTAGAACCAGAGGGTTCGAAAGATCATGACATTCCTGCGCCGCTCCGCAGGAGTAGTAGGCAGTCTCATCCGCCTGAGAGATACTACGGTTTTCTCATAGACGGGGATAGAGAGGATTGCATCATTGATAGTGATGAGCCGACTAGCTTCCAGCAGGCCATTCAGAGCGTTGACTCGGTAAAATGGCTGGATGCAATGCGGACCGAAATGGAGTCCATGTACACCAACAAAGTATGGACGTTGGACGTTGCTCCAGATGGGGTAAAACCCGTAGGATGCAAGTTGATCTTCAAAAGGAAGATTGGTGTAGATGGACAGGTTGAGACCTATAAAGCTAGACTTGTTGCAAAGGGTTTTTGTCAAAGACCTGGTTTGGACTATGACGAAACCTTTTCTCCAGTGGCTATGCTGAAATCCATTCGGATCCTTCTTGCCATTGCTGCCTTTCACGATTATGAGATTTGGCAGATGGACGTAAAGACCGCTTTTCTGAATGGAAATTTAGAGGAGTGTGTCTATATGGACCAGCCAGAGGGTTTCATTCAGAGTGGGAGCAGCGGAAAGGTGTGCAAGTTGCTTAAGTCCATATATGGACTAAAGCAGGCATCGCGGAGTTGGAACATCTGTTTTGATGAGACGGTCAAAGAATTTGGCTTTATCAAAAATCCAGATGAACCATGCATCCATAGTAGATTTGTAGCAAGAACTGTCGTATTCCTCGTATTATACGTTGATGACATTCTTTTGATAGGAAATGACATTCCTATGCTACAATCTGTCAAGGGATTCTTGTCACACAGGTTCTCCATGAAAGACCTGGGTGATGCCTCTTACATTCTGGGGATCCGAATCTATCGTGACAGATCCAAGAGGATATTAGGACTTTCACAGTCCAGGTACATCGACACCATACTGAGAAGATTCAGTATGGAAGATTCCAAGCGCGGTAATCTACCGGCTTGTCACGGGATCACCCTCTCCAAGGAGATGTCTCCCAAGACTGATTTGGAAAGGGATCGCATGTCTATTATACCCTACGCTTCTGCGGTAGGCTCTATAATCTATGCGGTGTTGTGTACCAGACCAGATGTAGCTTATGCACTGAGTGTGGTAAGCCGGTATCAGTCAAACCCTGGGGAGAAACACTGGATAGCGGTAAAGAACATTCTCAAGTACCTGAGAAGGACTAAGGATATGTTCTTGGTGTATGGCGGAAAAGACCTCCAGATCGAGGCCTTTGCTGACTCCAGCTTCCAGAGTGACAAGGATGATTCCAAGTCCATGTCGGGTTATGTCTTTACCCTCAATGGAGGGGCGGTGTGTTGGAAGAGTTCCAAACAGGAAACCGTTGCTGACTCGACGATGGAAGCGAAATATATCGCTGCTGCAGATGTCGCAAAAGAAGCCGTCTGGATAAAGAAGTTCTTAACAGAACTTCAGGTGGTTCCGTCCATTGTTGATCCAATACCTCTGTATTGCGACAACAACGGGGCTATAGCTTTAGCGAAGGAACCCAGGTCCCATCAGAAGTCCAGACACATCTTGAGGCGGTATCACCTGATCAGGGAGATCGTGGGTTGCCAGGAGATCGAGGTTCGGAGAGTTGCTACGGAAGATAACACTGTTGATCCACTCACGAAGGCCTTACCCCAGACTCAGTTCGAGCGGCTGATCGAGATGATAGGTCTTCGATACGCCAGTACATGGCCTTAGTGCAAGTGGGATATTGTTAGTGTATATGCCCTAGAGGCCATTACTGTATCATACTAGTTTGTATATTACTTAATGGAAGCTTGGGATATTCACCTTGTATAGACAATCTTGCTCAAAATAGTAGTATGCTACTTGGTTTGTTTCTACTTTAATGTGTACATGTGTTTATTTTAGTATATCACCTATACACATTAGTGGAGCTCTTAGGATCTTTGCTTGATTACCAACGTTGTGATGGCAGTCACACTCGTGGGGGCTGGGTAATCCACAAGCACATCCTTATGCAGGTCACTAGTCGTAGGACTATCGAGACAGGGCATCGATACTCCGGAGTAGACTAGCGTATGCGCTTCTCATCCCAGCAGGGGAGACGGTCTGTCCCACAGCCGTCAGTACGTCGTACTTGAGATAGTATGCGGGTGCTCGTTAGGTTACGAGTACACTGGACATGACTCGTCGGGAACTGTTGGTTGGTACTATACCTATCGTCAGTTATCATTTCCCAGGTGACATGAGTACAGCTTAGTCCGCTGACTTGACACTGTCACTCCGCCTCGAGTGTGTTCCCACTGTACTTAGATTACTACCCTACCACGGCTCAAAAGAGTCGTGCAAACAGGTAGTAGTTGGGTGTAGTCCCGAAGCACTTGGAGGTAGTGACGGTTAGACAGGATTCATCTCTCCCGGTATTGGGGGTTGATATCGTGCTGTGTCTAGGAGAGCCATTACACAAAGTCCCTGGCCAGGGCAAGAGAGATATACTGGTAGGTTTCCAGTGTTATCTCAGGGTGTTCTGGGCTACACTCCGACACGACTTGTACTGCTATTAGGGGACTGACGTTTACTGCCCCCTAGGCCCGCCATGCGATATTCTCAGACGAACAGACCGGATTGTACGCAGATTGTCACATTCAGGCTCAGTAGGAGTTCAGATGGGTTTCACCTCGTCCGTCTTCTTATCGGCATCTACCTGGGGACCGTTACGCACAGCTAGTGCCGCTTGCGGTCTGTGGTTAAACCCACTGCCAGCGTAGTGTCGAGTCTTTAGAGTCCCACACAGAGAGCTATTTGCCTTTAGGCAAAAGAGTAGAGGTCGCATGGTTTTGCGACAGGGTTCGGTCACATCCGTGCACTTGTGCACGTTTAGTGTCCGGACAGTTAACACTAGCGGGCTTTGGTTTAAACCAGATCCTAGTGTACGTTTTGGGATTGGTTTTATCTCATTTGTATTCGTGTTCCTCGGAACGCGGATACGGGTGTGTATACACAGTTGACAGAGAGACAGAGGCAGAGGATTCTCATTGGGGTTGTTGACTGTTGACTGTTGACTTTTGCTAAAACCCTAATGAGAATATGAAATATGATTAACAATAATATTAATTAAGTATTATTGTGACATGGTTGTTGATGGTTGACTTTGTTGACTTGTTGACTTAGTTGGACTTGTTGACCTTCATCATTACAATGGCTATCATTTCATGGCAAAGACTTTTGCTTGCTTGTTTCTTTTTGCAAAATGATTGCATGAAATGATATGGCCATTTTGACTTGAACTATCACATAATACTCAATTACTATTATTTGTTATGATGATTTTGGATTATGAGAGCTTGGATGGCAAAAGTCTTGCTCATTCTTACATTTCCTTTATGATGATTTTGGATTATGAGAGCTTGGATGACAAAAGTCTTGCTCATTCTTACATTTCCTTTCTCTCTCATGCTTGAGCTATCCCTCTTCCTCTTGCTCTCTCTCTAGTCTATGGTTCACTTGTCTCATGTGTTGAGAAGCAAGAACCATAGAGATAAAACCCAACACACTCCTCTACTCATCCTAGTTCACAAGGTTTAGTAAACCAAGTGTTCTAGTTTCTTCTAGTTTGAAGTGAAGCCAAAGGTAGAAGCTTTCAGGTGGATCCATCTTCGGCATAAAGAAACGACGAGGGGAGAACCATCCGACCACCACAAGGAGACCAAAAGAAGGAGTTCAAGTTAAGGTATAACCCCTAACCGAGTAGGTAAAACTCTTGTTAGGTTTGTTAGATAGTTGTTTAACAAAGATCCGTATTTTGAGTCCATGTTACCACCAAAAGAAAAATCGTTTTTTATCATTTCCGCAAGCCCGTAAGTACCGGGAGAGGTAACGTGGACTTACAGTTTTGTGTCATGACTTTATTTCGACATCGGAACGTGACATCCGTATTTCGATGTGAGATCCGATCAGGTAAGTTCTAAACTTGCAACATGCTATTTTGATTATATCATTATTCATATGTTCGACTATAGTGTTCGTTTTAATAATCAGCGAGTAGTAGCGATTTACAGTATCCGTACTGATAATAGCTTATCTAGTTGCATGCCGGAACATCACAATGTTATTATACCACTATAACAATTCAATATGTTATCTAGTTTGCATCATACATGGTAATGGACGTATAACGGTTATTACAGATAGATACATATGCATCCTGGCATTAGTTGTATCACGATATCGATTACAGTGTTACATTGGTATCTATTTTGATTAATATTCAGTACATGACATATTCACGACACATTACCAGACTAGTTACTTGGATCTTATTTCTAATGCCAACAATCCTGATTGTCATTCTGATGAACGTAACTTGTTGTCTACATAGACAAGACCGGTACCTGACTGATCCTGCGTTGGCATTAGATTTATATCATCAATACCTGACTTGAACACAAACTTGGGGGAAAAAGGGAAATCAAGAATGTAACCGAAACGTAACTCAAGAGGATATTATTATTGGGTGCCGTGATTCCGGGCATTACGGAATAATCATTATTTATTTTTTGTCGTGATTCCGGGCGTGACGGAATAATCATTGTTTATTGTACCGTGGTCCCGTGGGGAATGAACGGGATATATTGTACAGTGGTCCCGTGGGGCATGAACGGGATATATACTGTTGAGTTACGATAAGGATTACATTAATTGATTTCAAAGACTTCTAGAATAGATAACCTAGAAGCACAAACTTTAGATTACACATCACATACATACAGCTCACTGTTTATACCTGTGTTTATCATTTATATTCTTGTTTATTCATATCATCATATCCTGGTTATCACTATTATTTTGAT
Organism: Agapanthus africanus; assembly: GCA_030015575.1. NCBI lineage: Eukaryota > Viridiplantae > Streptophyta > Magnoliopsida > Asparagales > Amaryllidaceae > Agapanthus > Agapanthus africanus. Next base: position 261,530,900 of record CM057339.1, on the reverse strand, counting down.
ATTATGATGCACCGACGTCTGGATTTTGCATGGCCCAGTTCCTCTACCTTTATCGCAGGCAAATCAGGAGCTTTTTAGCAGTCAAGCCGAGCAATGAGGAGTTAGCTATTTAGTTTAGAGACTCTTAGTTTATTTATTTCAGCAATTTCATTTCTATTAATGTGAGCCCATATTGGGACGTGATTCAGATATTATCGTTTATTGGTTCTTGATTCGTTTCCGCTTTATGCATTTTCTTGATTCTATTTATTATGGCAGATGTACATGTGTTAGTTAGTATTTATATTTTACTTCTTGATATCCGATAGATTGCCATAATGTGACTGTGGAGGGATAATTCCTAGCCACAGGTAGCATGCTTGGCTCTGTCACGTGCCGTGTTTGAGTATTTTAGGAAGCGGGGCATGACAGGATTTGTTTGGTATTAGAGCTATAGGATTTAGGGTTATTCGGGTTTGGTTCTTTTGTAGTTGGGTATTGAACCCAATACACTAACCAGGAAATCCGGAATTAGGAACATGTCCTGCCACATTATTGTCTTGTCATTCGAATTCTTGAATCTTATCTTTCCCTTAACTTTTTTATCTTGACGATATGTAAATGATTTTACATCTCAAGATGGAATCCTCTTGATTTCCTTATTGTTTCACCCCTCTTATTCTCTCGATTTTGATAGTAGGATTTGAGCGACTTGGATGGAGTTATGTGATTGTAACTATGTACCGCGGCATGGTTACAATGCGGTACTCTATTTTGGTAACTTGGAGTCCTATTTCGATTCATTTTCTTGACTTATGTTCATTGTACTACTTTGTTTCTCTCGGTTTCATTGCTTACGAGTTTATGCCTTATTGTGAGTTTGAATCCAGCAACCGCGTTATATCTTTCCTCTCAAACCAATTCGTTTGTTTTTCGAAGAACAAGGAGAAACATAGGAGAAGTTTTTGATGATTGCAGTAGTGCGAGATTAACCCCAGCGGGAGCTGGTACAGACCGTTTCAAGGATGATCAGATATAAGATGTTTGATTGAAGATGTTTTGACAGACCCGCCTCAAATTATCAGAGTAGCGCAGCGGAAGTGTGGTGGACGGATAACCCATAAGTGTCACGACCCGGAAAAGGCATGTGTCTGGCACTTGAATCATGTGAAGTCTATAGGACCCCATCTAATTCAAGTAAGCCAAAAGTCCAGAAATCTAAACCTTTTTAGGGAAAATAGTGGAGGTAGAGTTTTGAAATAATGGTATAATGAAATCAAGTTCTTCTTTTACAAGTATAGGTAATAACATATGAAAATGAAATGTTTATATCTGTCTTGAAAACATTTTTCGACGTTCGAAATTTCGGCAACACCTCCTTTGTAATTTTTAACCCGAAAACAATATAAACATAATAATAATAGGCATCCTTAAGCGGGAGCTAGCTCTTCGCCAAATGGTAGAAACAACCACACAAAGATATAAATATACAACGCCAAAGGCGAGGATCAAAGCTCAGAAGTAAATCAAAGAAGACGTAACATCATCAAGAAACCAAGTACAATAATAAATACATGAGCGTGTCTCTAAGTCCGAAAGAATATACAACAACGTTCTCTAAGTCTACAAATATACATAGTCTGGTTATGGAGCTTTTAACTAGATACAACTGAAATAAAAGTACAAATATAATGATGGTCACGATGCAAGTGAACCCCACCGACCAAAGAAATCACCCGGAAGGAAGTGGTGTGCCAGCAAACCGCAACGGAACCTTTGCGGTCAACCTGCAAGAAAACTGTGGCACAACGGGGGTGAGTTGCCAACTCATGAGTAGAAAACATCACCGAAGAGAAACTGAATGTATGACTATCTCCTAGGTCATACAGTACAGTACAATAATAATAGTAACACAATAACATCGAGTAGCAGTAAAGGTAATAATATAAGCATAAGTGTAAAACCAAGTACTCGTGTCCGTGTCACAAAGTAACTACATACCATGTGTATCATGTATAAATGCATCATCCAACGTGTGTCCAGCAATGACACACAAAATCATGATAGAACCTGAGTGCCAAGCATCGACACTCGAAAACATCATGAAAACTGTGTCCATCAGCGACACATAATCCTCATATCTCGGGCTCCGTCAGTCCAGATCGGCCCATATCATCAGAATCTTGGGCTCCGTCAGTCCGGATCGGCCCATATCATCTGATCTCATGACTACGGTCGGTATCTTCCAGATATCCGCCGCGCCAACTATCACCAGTCGGTAGTGCTCCCCTGCCGGGCTCAACGTCTCAATCTCTATACGGCCTTCTTGCCCCGGGGTACTGCACCGGGTCCACCATGTACCCGCAGATGGTGTTGCCCTTGCTCATCATGGCGGGTAATCATATATCATATATGCTCCAAAACCGAGAAATCTCATGGTGGACGTCACACATCATATCAAGGGAAAACCGCATTTTTTTTCTTTTAAAAGGAGCATAAGTTTTCAATTACACATGCGGTTTCCCAAAAATCCAAAAATCTTATGAAATCGGAATCTCAAATCATGAGCTAATAATGATCAATGAATATCGGCATAGAGCCCAACTGTAATACATAACCGGAATGTATGTATGTGAAAGCATGCGGCATCTAAGTAAGAAATACAAAGTCTAAACTAGCATATGATATCATGAATGCAAAACTGTATTACTTAGCTATAATTTATCAGGGTATACGCATGATGTAATGGTTACTAAAGTGTACGTGACATGGCAATTACCGATACTGATGTGTGTGAGCCGGCAAGCAAGTGTACGTGCAACATACGCATCATCGGTAATGGTGTAGGTGTCATAATAGACTAGATCATAACAGAAAGTAAACAGTAAAAGCAATAATAAGGTATATAAATCTATATACAACCCATACCGTTTATCGTGTTTAAATAGCACGAATCGTTGTTTTTAGAAAAGTAGGGGCTACGGTGTTTTGAAAAAAGAGACGTATTTTGAAAATCCGCAGTGTCCCTCGGTTTATCCTTTGAAAATGCCTACGATTCATAGTTTTGAAAATATGTATGACTTGAGCCTAAGCTAACATCTATCTAAGCAACTAAAGACTAAACTAAGAAACAAGTCGAAAGTAAATAGAAATTGAAAGCATATCCGAGTCGATATATCTAGTAGTCGGCGATCGAGCCTCATAGCATCACGTACGGTAATATCCATCGTACAGCATCCTCGAGTCAAGAGTGCAGATCAATCATCATATATATATATCTCGTACGATATAGTCCGTTGTACGGCATCCTCAAAATCGAGGGTACGCGTTAAATATCATATATATCATATAGTTCGTACGGTATCAATTGTCATACAATATCATAATCAGGGTACGGATCTAAAGTCTCGTACAATCTATTATATTATCAGATCACATGTTATCGCATGTTATGTATATTTCGCCCAACGATCCTTTTATATATAGCATCATAAACGATGTCTCATCTCAATCATAAATGAATATCTCTTGACATCTTGTTCGATCGTATCGACTCAAAACCATATCACATATCATATCCTCATCTTACACGTATATGTATACTATGTGTGTGTGTGTGTATATATATATCAACACATCCATATATACATATACATATATACATATACACACAAAATCAAACCAAGTGTGTGCGTGCGCGATGATGTAAAACTAACGGCTCACAACTAAGGAAAATAGACTAAGGATAAACCTTCCTACAAGTACGCTTATTCTACCCTAAAGTCTCCTTGAACACTATTTTCTAAGTACCCATCTTGCATATATATAATATATAGATAACCTACTCTACGGTTGCGGGGGTGCTATACGCCATCCACCCGACTTCCCCCGTAGATATACATCTACTCACTTATAATCCTCGCCTTGCCGAAGTCGATGACGCCTTGCTCTCCCTTGTCATCCCGAAGTCCACACGAAGGTACCTACAGTTTAAACATGTCGTATCGTAAACAAGAATCGAAATACGAAAACCTATATGGCACACGAGACACACATAGGTTAGAACTTATGGTCTACGCATGCAAGAATAACCAAACAACTCTCGATATCGACGTACGAACATCAATCGACCGAGATAAAACACAAATATCAAAACTCAAATTATTAAAAACCGCAAAACAAAAACAACAACATTGAAAAACACCTCTAGATTTTGCCTCAGGTGAAATTGGGAAAAGTTGCATATAGGGTAGGTCTTTTTATCTGATAAAGAAACCATGGTCCAAGAACCAAACCCAGAACCCACATCAAGGCCGCAATTTGCTGCCATATTGCTATTATTTGCGGCCAGAAAGAAGGGTTGGGGTCTCGGGTCTTTAGGGTATGCTCCATTTTGCCTGCACATCTCTTTGTGATCGCTAATTAATTTTCAGAGTCTCCGGGTTGAAGCAGATCCTATTATATCACCACAAATTCCATAAAAACCCGATATCGGCCAATTTCCGGTTCATGGTTTGGGGTTATATCTCAGTTTTGGTTAGTAATTCTATCACTATATGGGTTTGTAGCCACTACTAAATCTCAAATACACTTTCACAACTCTAAAAATCCCCTAAAACCTCATCTAGGAATTTTTCTAGATTACCAACCTCATTAGTTTTGCTTTAAACTACAATAGGATATAAAGAAAACTCATAACTGAACTTGAATTGTAAGATTATACCTCATTTGGCAACTCAAGAAAATTCTTGGGTTGCCCAAAGTGCTCAAAACCTTGACTTGATTGATCCATGGTGTTTGTGATGAGCTTGTGATCATTTTTTGTGAAGGGAACATAGTGTTTAGGCTAAGTTTTGATGATGTTTGTGTAAGGTAGAGGAGGTGGATGATGAGGGAGATGAAGCTATGAAGAAGATGAGATGAAGATGAGGAAAAGGGTGAAGGAGCCATGGTAGTGAGAAGACCCCTCTCTCTTTATCTCTCTCTCTCTCACATGCCATACCTCTTTGTCCCCTCTTTGACCCCCTCTCTCTAAATATCTTACCTCTATCTTTTTATTTAAAAAAAACAAAAAGAAAACAAAACCATTTAGAACAAACAAAGCCATGGTCATAAAAATGTAACAAGTATTGCAACATGTCATGGTGCATGACATAACACATAAACGAGATTAATGCAAAATTAGTGAAATATTAATCGAGTTTAGCATAATCTTGAATACAAATAATTGTATAATATTCTATAAATGCTCAATTCACATAATTTCTTTCAAAATCAATAATTCTTATTAATTTTCCAAATATTTTCCACACTATCGGTATATAATTATATCATTTCATTAAAACTAATTCCCATACTTTAATAATATTCATGAAATTCATTATTTTAATTATTTAAATTCCCAAAAATAATATTTTATTTTCTGAAATGTTAAAACAAGTCTTAGAACAAACTTACAAATTCGTGATGAAGGGAACCATTTATTGAAGGGTGAAGTTCGTAAACAAGTTGCAGATGAAGCGCCGGCATTAGTTTGGGATTTCATGGATGTGTTCAAGGACATCTTGAGTTTACCGTCTAAACGAGATGTGGAGTTTGCGATTGATCTTATTCCTGTAGCAGCGCCAATTTCGAAGGCTTATTATCCGATGGCACCGGTAGAACTGGAAGAGGTAAAGAGACAAGTTTTTGAATTACTAGAGAAGGGTTGGATTCCCAGCAATGGTTCACCATAGGAAGATCTACTTCTTTAGTCAAGAAGAAAGATGTCACACGGAAGATGTACATTGACTATCGAGAATTAAATCGAGTGACTATTGAGAATAAGTACCTAATCTCTAGTATTGACGAATTATTCGATCAACTTAGTGGCGCGAGAGTATTCTCGAAGTTGGATTTACGATCCGGATATCATCAAGTTCGGGTGAAATCAGAAGACATTTGCAAAACATCGTTCCGAACTCGATATGGGCATTACGAGTACTTAGTGATGCCGTTTGGAGTTACTAACGCACCGACAATATTTATGGACTTGATGAACCGAATCTTTTCACCGTACCTAGACCAGTACGTAGTGGTGTTTATTGATGATATTCTGGTCTATTCGAGGAGCAAAGAAGAGCATGTAGAACATTTGAGAATCACAATGCAAAAATTGAGACAAGAAAAGTTATATGCTAAGATGAGCAAGTGCGAGTTTTGGCTCAAAGAAGTGAAGTTCTTGGGTCATGTTGTATTCGGAGATAGAATTGCCGTTGACCCTGAAGAGATTGCAGCTGTTCAGGATTGGCCAATTCCAAAGAACGTAGGGAAGGTCAGAAGTTTTCTTAGGCTTGCCGGATATTATAGAAGGTTCGTGGAGAACTTCGCCCGAACAGCAGAACCATTGACCATGCTAACACGAAAGGAGGTGCCGTTCGTATGGACCGAGAAATGTGCGTCAGTTTTTGAAGCGTTGAAGCGTTGAAGCAAAGATTGACCACCGCTCCTATCTTGATAGTGCCAGACGGTTCTGGAGGGTTGGTTATTCACAACGACGCATTTGGGAAAGGTTTGGGATGTGTTCTAATGCAGCATGGGAAGGTCATAGCTTATGCGTCGAGACAATTGAAGACATAAGAGAAGAACTACCCAACTCATGATCTGGAGCTAGCAGCAGTGATTTTCGCTCTGAAGATTTGGAGACACTACTTATTGGGCGAAAGGGTAGAAGTATTTACCGATCACAAAAGCCTAAAATATGTGTTCACACAGAAAAAGCTCAATATGAGGCAGCGTATATGGTTAGAGCTGATGGTTGACTATGATCTTGACTTAAAATACCATCCGGGAAAAGTTAATGTAGTGCCGGATGCTCTAAGTCGGTTTCCAGCAATACGGATGTTGACTGCATAAAAGAAGATTATAGCTGATTTTCAGAGATTCGAATTGGAGATCTTACTACCAAATTCTTCGGGACAGTTGATGCAGTTGCAAGTACAGTCATCCATGATCGATAAAATTAAAGCAGCGCAGTTGCACGATCCAAGATTGCAAAAGTTTCGAGGACAAGTAGAAGTGGGACTTCGAACAAATCTGTTGATTCATGAAGATGGCTCATTAAGATATGAAAGTCGTTTATGTGTGCCTAAAGGAGATGTTCATGAAGAAGTCATGAAGGAGGCTCATAGTTCTGCATATTCCATACATCTGGGAGGCACGAAGATGTACAGAGATCCGCGACAACATTTCTGGTGGGAAGACATGAAAAAGGAGATTGCTTGCTACGTATCGAAGTGCTTGGTGTGTCAGCAAGTCAAGGCTGAATATCAAAGGATAGTTGGTTTGTTGCAACCACTTTCGATTTCTCAATGGAAGTGGGAACACATAACCATGGATTTCATGACAGTATTATCATGGAGTCCAAAGGGCAATAATGCAGTTTGGGTCATTGTCGATCGATTGATCAAAGTAGCTCATTTTATACCGTTTCGAGTTGATCAGTCGACAGAGGCTTTGGCAGAGCGGTACATGCAGGAGACTGTGAAATTGCATAGGGTACCCGTGAGCATCGTTTCCAATCGTGATACTCGATTTTTATCACACTTTTGGAGGAGTCTACAGGAAAGTTTGGAAACTCGCTTCATCCTCAGACAGATGGAAAGTCTAAAAGAATGATCCAAACTCTTGAAGACATGTTAAGAGCATGCATGTTAGACTTCAAGGGTTCATGGGAGGATCATTTACACTTGGTGGAGTTTTCATACAATAACAGTTTTCAAGAAACTATACAAATGGCTCCATTCGAAGCATTGTACGGCCGTAAGTGACGCTTGCCTATCTGTTGGGACGATGTTGGAGAAAGAAGATTACTGAGACCGGATCTTATTGTGCAAACGGTGGAGAAAGTTAACGTGATCCGAAATCATATGAAGGTGGCACAAGATCGACAGAAAAGTTAGGCTGATACAGGACGAAGACCTCTGGAGTTCGCAGTTGGTGATCTTGTATTCTTAAAGATATCACCGACCAGAGAAGTGATCCAATTTGGTAGTCGAGGCAAGCTTAGTCCTCGATTCATGGGGCCTTTCGGTATTATCGAGCGTGTTGGAGAGGTAGCTTATCGATTGGCTTTACCACAATCCTTGACGGGTGTTCATGACGCGTTTCATGTATCTCAACTCCGAATGTATGTTAAAGATGAGACACACGTCCTAGATCACTTGGAACTGACAGTAAGGGAAGATTTAACATATGAAGAGTGACCAATGACGATTGTGGATCGACAAGAAAAGGTTCTCAAGAATAAAGTAATCCCACTAGTACTCATTTCGTGGGGAAATCGTTCGCACAGAGAATTTACTTGGGAATGTGAAGACGAGATTCGATAAAAGTTTCCTCATCTATTTTCTTAGATCCGTATCTTCTTATCTTTTTCCTGTTCCATGAATTTCGAGGATGAAATCCTTTTGTAGTTGGGTATAATGTAACACCCTAGCACTGTCATACTATATATTTGAGGTATTTCAAATCTTGCGGAAAAATTCTTTATTATTGTTGCTTTTGGGTTGCGGATAATGCAATTGGTAGTTGTGGTTATTATCCGACCCGACCCGCATGGTTGAAACCCAACATGGTTCGTGATTACATCAAATATTTGCTAGTACGGAGATTCCATGCAAATCTAGATTTTATATACGTATATAATATAATTTAGACTCTAAATATCTTTTTAAAATACAAAATAAAATCAAATAATATATTTCCTTATCTAGCCTTGCATATCATAGTACCCCATATCATGTGGTTGCACCCATATATCATGATCATACCCTAATTGTTAAATAGACTCGTTTTTTATCGCTACGTATATTTACGTAGATCAATATTTGGGGGTATAAGTTTTTATTTAGTGGATATCACATTATGGTTTAAAGTTTTACGTATATTCTTCATATTGAAAAACTAGTTTTTTGAAGGAACACGGGTAATATTTGGAGAGATCCTGTATTATCTGTAAAATCTCACCATATATATATTATATATATAATATATAAACTGTTATAATATATATAATATATTAATTAATTTCAAATATAAAAATCTCTCTCTCTCTCTCTCGTCTCTCCCTCTGTCTCTCTCTCTCTTCTATCTCTATATATAATATATAAAATAAAATTATAACACCCTCTTCTCCCTCCTCTGCTCTTCTCCTGATCACCTTTCACCCCTCACGGCCACGACGACCTCGCCGCCGACAACTTCACCTCGTCGCCATCACCTCATCTCCACCATCTCTTCTGTCCTCGCCAAATCCTTAGAACCCTAGCAAACCCCAACATCAACTCCTTCTTCTTCTTCTTCTTCTCTTTTCTTAATCTCCGATCATCTCGCCGATGTTGCACACGTAGCCGACGATCCAGATGACCCAGCCACTGTCGTCGTCTAGCCCTGTCACCACGTCACGCAGCTGCTCAGCCAGGTCCAGTCCTGCATGCATAAGTTTTGCGTCGTGACTTTATTTCAATATCGGAACGTGACATCCGTATCTTGATGTGAGATCCGACCAGGCAAGTTATAAATTCGCAACATGCTATTTTGATTATATCAATATTCATATGCTCGACTATAGTGTATGTTTTAATAATCAGCGAGTAGTAGCGATTTAGAGTATCTGTACTGATAATAGCTTATCTTGTTGCATGCCGGAACATCACAATGTTATTATACTACTATAACAGTTCAATATGTTATCTAATTTGCATCATACATGGTAATGGATGTATAACGGTTATTACAGATAGATACATATGCATCCTGGCATTAGTTGTATCATGATATTGGTTGCAATGTTACATTGGTATCTATTTTGATTAATATTCAGTACATGACATGTTCAAGACACATTATCAGACCAGTTACTTGGATCTTATTGCTAATGCCAACAATCCTGATTGTCGTCCTGATGGACGTAACTTGTTGTCTACATAGACAAGACCGGTACCTGACTGATCCTGCATTAGCAATAGATTTATATCATCAATATCTGACTTAAACACAAACCTGGAGGAAAAAGGGAAAATCAAGAATGTAACCGAAACGTAACTCAAGAGGAAATTATTATTGTTTGCCGTGATTCCGGGTGTTACGGAATAATCATTGTTTATTGTTTGTCGCGATTCCGGGCGTGACGGAATAACCATTGTTTATTGTACCGTGGTCCCATGGGGAATGAACGGGATATATTGTACCGTGGTCCCGTTAGGCATGGACATGATATATACTGTTGAGTTACGATGAGGATTACATTAATTGATTTCAAAGACTTCTAGAAAAGATAACCCAGAAGCACAGACTTTAGGATACACATCACATACATATAGCTCACTGTTTATACCTGTGTTTATCATTTATATTCTTGTTTATTCATAGCATCATATCCTGGTTATCTCTATTATTTTGATATTATGACGCACTGACGTCTGGGTTTTGCATGGCCCAGTTCCACTACCTTTATCACAAGAAAATTAGGAGCACTTTAGCAATCAAGCTGAGCAATGAGTAGTTAGCTATTTAGTTTAGAGACTCTTAATTTATTTATTTCAGTAGTTTCATTTCTATTGATGTGAGCCCATATTGGGATGTAATTCAGATATTATCGTTTATTGGATCTTGATTCGTTTCCGATTTATGCATTTTCTTGATTCTATTTATTATGGCAGATGGACATGTGTTAGTTAGTTTTCAAATTTTACTGTACTTGATATCCCATAGACAGCCGTAATGTGACTTTGGAGGGATGATTCATAGCCACAGGTAGCATAGTTGGCTCTGTCACGTGCTGCGTTTGAGTATTTTGGGAAGCGGGGTGTGACAACGGCTGAACCCGCTGCCCGGGGAGATGAATCTGACTCGCCGCCGCCTCCCTGGAGTATGCACATATCTAATAAGATGGAGAAGATGCTAAAGCTACTTCAGAAAGGGCCCAGAATGGAGTGGGAGAGGCAGAAGGAGCCTACTGTTCAGTTACCAATTCGGCCCGATCAGGCTCAAAACCCGAAAAGCTAAAGAAAAAGAATAGGAAAGGTGTAGCTCGAAACGAAAACGAATCAGTGGGGAAATCGAGTATTCAAAGGCATATCGATTCACTTGACGACTATGAGCAAAAGTAAAGGACCCTAATTCAATTGAAGGAGTTCTTCCATGTAGAAGCGGCTGAGATTCTGGAAGAGCTAGAAAAAGGCTCAAATGATAAGGTCCCTGTCAAAACCTGTTACGTCATTCATCTTGGTAGAGACACTGAAGAAGATATTTGTTTTCCTAAAGAGGATGAGGAGCTCACCACAAAGGCCAACCAAATCCAGCTCAGAAGCGGCATGGCTCTACCGCCGAATCAGGGCAATGCCCCAAAGGGAAAGAAAAAACAAGTCGCTAATGAAGAAGATGGCGGAGAGTCGGCTCATGAAAACTCGAGTCCTTCCCCAGTGGACTGAAAGGTTATGCCAACGCCTTATCCATCTTCCGTGGCCGTTTGCGGAACAATTTTTTTAACAATGATCAAAACTAACCCTAAACCAGATCTTTACCATAAACCTAACTAGCAACATATGAAGCTCTATCTACTATGATAGAAATTATACCTAAAGAAAACAAGTCCTTCGGGTCTTCACTCCTCTCCTTTGGCGCCTCAATGGATGTACGGATCGCGCTTGAACTTCAGCCCCCTCACGTCAAAGATGATCCACCCGAGAGTACCTACTTTGAGCTTCTACCTCCCAATCGAGGTAACTAGGGTACTGAGAGTGCTAATCTAAGTAGCCTAGATTGTGTAGAGTGAGATGATGGATTAATATGTCTCACTAACCCTAGGTTTCTCAACTCATGGGACAATTAGGGTTAGAGCTAGAAGAAGAGAGAGCAAGGAGAAGATGAGAGTGTTCAAGTGAGAATGAAAAAAATATCAAGTGAAGAATGGCTAAGTAATAATGTGAACTAATAATGCAAACACAAAATATCTAGATGCCACCTTGCATTAATAATTCACAACAAAAGAAAATATCAAGCATACTCAAATAGTAAAGAATGAGTCATGCTATGAGTCACCAAGTAGCCATGCTTCACTTAATGCAAATGAATACCTCATTTCTCCACCCCATTAACCATTAACAATAATGGTTAAAACAAATAATGAGGTGTTTTCTTCTAGAATCATCTTGCACAATTACAAGAATGCCCCTCACCGTATATACATACCCGTATCCGTATTCCAAAAAATACGAATACAAAGAGACAAAATAATCCAAGAATATAATACTAGGATCCGGCTTAAACCAAATCCCATTAGTATTATCCGCCTGAACATCACACATGCACAAGTACACGTATGTGATCGAAGCCCTGCCATAAAACCATATGGCCTCTATATCGTTTCGCCCGAAGCAGGGAAACCCTCTGTGTGGGACTCTAAAGACTCGACAGTATGCTGGCAGTGGATTTAACCACAAGAACGTCAGCGGCACTAGCTGTACATAACGACTACCCAGGTACCTGTCGAAAAGGAAGGCCGATGATCAAACTCGTCCGAACTCTAACTGAGCCTATCCGTGACAATCTCCGTACAGTCCGGTCTCTTCGTCTAAAGAGTATCGCATACCGGGTCTAGGGGGTGGTAAACGTCAGACCCTAATAACCCGATAATTCATGCTGATGTGGCTTAGGACAAATCGGGGAAACTACTGATCAACCTATCAGTAAATCCCAACTGTCTTGGCCAAGGTCTTATGGTCCTGACTAATCGAACACAGTGAGATATCGACTCCCAATATCGGGAGAGACGAATCCACAACAATCGTTCACTGCCTCCATGTTGCTCGGGACTGCACCCAACCAAAACCTGTTTGCACGACTCAGTAGAGCCGTGGTAGGGTAGTGATCAAAGCACAATAGGAACTTACACAAGACAAATGACGATCTCAGATCCGAAAACTATAACCTGTACACATGTCACCTAAGAACTTCCATCTGACGATAGGTATAGTACTATCTGGAAGTTCTCCATGAGTCCGTCCAGTGTACTCACACCCAGTGAGCACCTGTATACGATCTTAGGTGTATCTGACCAATGGCTGTGGGACCAACCATCGCCCCTCGTCGGGGTCTAAAAACGTATACACTAGTCTACTCTGGAGTGTCAATGCCCAGTATCGATACTCACGTGACTAGGGACCATTTAAGGATGTGCTTATGGACTACCCTGCTCCCACAAGTATGATCGCCATCACAACGCAGGTAGTCAAGCTAGATCTTACAGGCTTTATCAACATGTAACCACAATATGTAATAACATGTATAACATATGCCATGTTAAGATAAAATCAAACCATAATAGTATACTACTGTATCAAGTCTTTATCAATATGTGCAAGCTGGATAAAATATCAATAAAAACAAATACATATATCCTGATGAAGACAACTGAAATAATATACTATATATAACTCAGCAAGAATGTCCTGTACATACATATCCCTAACATTCACATGTATACATATACAATAATGGCCTCTAGGGCATACATATCCAACAATCTCCCACTTGCACTAAAGGCCAGTAATTGGTGTACCGAATACCCAACGTCTGCACCAAGAACAGCTGCTGGCATACTGCATACCCAACATCTCAAAAAGTCGCTCGAACTGTGCTTGAGGGAAGGCCTTTGTAAATGGATCCGCCGTGCTTTCTTTAGTGTCCACTCTCCACACATCGATCTCCTGGCGATCAACGATCTCCCTGATCAGGTGATACCGCCTTAAGATGTGTCTGGATTTCTGATGGGACCGTGGTTCCTTCGCTAAAGCTATAACCCCATTGTTATCGCAATACAAAGGTATTGGAACTACCTGAAGTTCAGCAATGAACTTCTTCATCCAGACTGCTTCATTTGCGGCATCGCTTGCAGCAATTTATTCAGCCTCTATTATCGAGTCTGCGACGGTGTCTTGGTTGGAACTCTTCCAACACACCGCCCCTCCGTTGAGGGTAAACACAAAACCAGAGACATACTTGGTGTCATCCTTGACATTCTGAAAGCTGGAATCGGTAAAGGACTCGACCCTGAGGTCTCCGTTACCGTACACTAAGAACATCTCCTTAGTCCTTCTCAGGTACTTGAAAATGTTCTTCATAGCCATCCAATGATCCTCACCTGGGTTAGAATGATACCGGCTCACCACGCTAAGCGCGTAAGCTACATCTGGTCTGGTACACAACATCGCATACATTATAGATCCTACCGCCGAAGCGTATGGTATAATGCTCATGCGAACACTCTCCTCATCAGCCTAGGGAGACATCTCTTTGGAGAGGGTGATTCCGTGCAGTGCGGGTCTGTTACCTCGCTTGGAATCATCTATACTAAATCTCTTCAGTACGTTCTCTATGTACCTGAACTGCAAAAGTCCCAATAATCTCTTAGATCTATCTCTGTAGGTCTTGATCCCCAGAATGCAGAAGGCATCACCCAGGTCCTTCATGGAGAACCGTTGTGACAAGAATAGCTTGACCGGGTGTAGCATAGGAATATCATTTCCTATCAAAAGAATGTCGTCCACGTACAAGACTAGGAATACGACAGTTCGTCCTACAATCTTCTTATATATACATGGCTCATTCTCGTTCTTGATGAAGCCAAATTCCTTGAATGTTTCATCAAAATAGATGTTCCAGCTCCGCGATGCCTGCTTTAATTCATAAATGGATTTAAGCAACTTGCACTCCTTCCCGCTGCTTCTACTGTCTACAAAACCTTCTGGCTGATCCATATAAACGCACTCTTCCAAACTTCCATTTAGAAAAGCCGTTTTTACGTCCATCTTCCAGATTTCATAGTCATGGAAAGAAGTAATGGCAAGTAGGATCCGAATGGATTTGAGCATAGCCACTGGAGAAAAGGTTTCGTCATGGTCCACACCTGGTCTTTGACGAAAATCTTTTGCAATGAGTTTAGCCTTATAGGTTTCGACCCGCCCATCTACACCAAATTTCCTTTTGTAGATCCATTTGCATCCAACAGGTTTAACCCCAGATGGAGCAATATCCAAGGTCTACACTTTATTGGTACATGGACTCCATTTCGGATCGCATAGCATCCGGCCACTTATCAGAGTCCCTACTGATAATGGCCTGTCTGAAACTAGTAGAATCATCTTCTTCCACGATGCAATCCTCTCTATCCCCGTCTATGAGAAAACCTTAGTATCTCTCGGACGGATGTGAAATTCTACTAGATCTGCGAAGTGGCCGAGGTTCGTCTGGGATTACCGAATCAAATGGTTCCTCCAAATCTTCAGTTACATTTTGTGGTTCAGAAATCTCTTCTAGTTCTACTGTACTCCCACTAATTTCTTTTGCAAGAAACTCCCTTTCCAAAAAGGTAGCGTGGTGAGATACAAACACATTTTGTTCCTTAGTGTGGTAGAACAGATATCCTAGTGAATCCTTAGAATATCCTATAAATTTACAAAGAACCGATCGTGCCTGTAGTTTTTCCGGTTTCTGTGTTTTTACATATGCCGGACAACCCCATATATTAAACCGCTTAAGATATGGATTCCTTCCACTCCATATTTCATATGGAGTCTTAGACACAGATTTGGATGGAACGTAATTCAGCAAGTATGCTGCTGTCTGAAGCGCATATCCCCAAAATGAAAGAGTCAACTCAACACTACTTATCATGGAGCGAACCATATCCAATAAGGTATGGTTCCTCCGCTCCGATACACCGTTGTGCTGTGGTGTATACGGAGGAGTAAGCTGAGAGAGAATACCATTCTCTTTTAGAAAGTCCCAGAATTCCGTGCTTAAGTACTCCCCTCCTCTATCAGATCGGAGGATCTTGATACTTTTGCTAGTCTGGTTCTCTACTTCGTTTCTGTATTCTTTGAATTTCTCAAAATCTTCAGATTTGTGTTTCATGAGATACACATATCCGAACCTAGAGAGATTGTCACTAAATGTGATGAAGTATGAGAACCCACCACTTGCATGTATAGACATCGGACCACATACATCACTGTGTATGAGTCCCATGAGCTCTGCTGCTCTTTCTCCGTGTCCGGTGAACGGAGATTTGGTCATCTTTCCCTTGAGACACGACTGATAAGTTTCATAAGATGAAAATTCAAACGTATTCAAATATCCATCTTTATGCAACTTAATTAGTCTTTTCTCTCTGATATGACCAAGTCTACAATGCCACAAGTAGGATTCGTTCATTTCTGGACTCTTCCTCTTGCATGTGTTTTGTACGTTGAAAACTGTGTTTTGATTTAGAACATAGATACCATTACACAGTGTACCTTCTGCAACCAATACCCGATTAAGGTAAATGTTCATGATATTTCTATCAAGAACAAACTTATATCCATCTTTATCATGTAAAGAAACTGATATGATGTTCCAAACCATGGAAGGTACATAGTAGCAATTGTTCAAAATCATAGTATTGCCTTTTGGCAACACTAGGTGATATTCACCGACAGCTGCAGCATCAACTTGTGCTCCATTCCCTACTCTGATGGACTTATCACCAGGTCCAACCATCTTACTTTTTCTCAGTCCTTGTAATAAATTACAGATATGAGATCTTGATCTGGTATCTAATATCCAGGAGGTAGGACGGACTGAAAAACAGTTCTCAATAACAAGAACACCTGAAGAAGATGCAATAGTGTGCTTCTTCTTCGATGGGGTTATCAAGGAATTCATGCAATCCTCTTTCCCTTGCTCATACTCATGACTGCTGTCATAGTTTAGAGCCGAACCGACGTTCCCCAGCCCCGAACAAGAATTCAGATCGGTCAAGCGATACATTTTATTATCTTGATTAAGGCGTGAAATGGTTGCTACCTGGAGAGAGAGAAAAGAAACACTTAGCGTGCACTCTTGCAAGATTAGATTGGTTATTAGTTTATCTAATTAGGATGGCTCCTACTGTTTCCTCGAATTCTCCATCAAACCTTAAAAGGAGAATTAGTCGGGATAATCGCACGTTACAATACTTGCTTAACCTTTTATCCAGGCTAGTGTTGGTACTTCGATGGAGGTTTTCCAACGCTTCCACGAAATTCCTTATTTATGTAACCTCTTTTCCATGGAGGCGTAGCCCCGCTAACACCGTTCTAGGCACCTACTTGGTTTATAGCATTGATTGTTTAGTGAAATAATCTCCCAAAAGTAATCCTACTCATCAGTAGGATCGGGATCTAACTATCATTGTGTGATGACCTAGATGGAATCCACTCTAGTCACCACACTCCAGATGGTATGCTAAATATGCAAGTTTCCTGTATATTTGAAACTCCCGATGTGGTTTTTGCCCCTAGGACCCTAGTGAACTTGACGGATTCAATAAATTAAAGAGTCCTAGTCAAGTTCAACCCGTCATTATCTTGATTGCATTAAATCAACCCGCATAACCCTTGAAGGAGTCAACAAGGTTATATGACCGTCCTAATCAATCGCAACTAATGCTACAAACGAGCACCACTTAGCTACCGTACACCATGCCTTGACGGAGTCAACAAACGCAGCACGAATACTAAGTACTACTCGTAGGAAATGACAGAGGTCTACGGCTGGGATTTTGGCGAAAAAACCTTTAGCATAATGAACTTGATATCGTTGAAGGAACCTGAGTAGTTTTGAAAAGGAGTGGTTTAGGCTCCGCTTTTGAAAACTTCTGGTTCTGAAGAAAACCGAGTAATCTATAGTATAAACTTTTGCTCAAGAGGTCACTCCCAGTGAAGGGATCTCGGCTCTTGCCTCCTGGAATGAGCTGCTAGATATTCACTACCGAATACCACTATGCAAAGCGAAAGAATATAACTATAGTTTTTCTAAATTTTTTCCAACAACATCTTTTAGGTTTCTTATCTTGCATTAATTAAAATTAATGTGGTCCCATCAATAAATCCTATCACACCCGAAGAACGAAAATACAATGTACGTATATACCATCCGCATTCGCCACTGGGCCCTGTCATCACCCGTTAGGTTACTTAACTAACGGCAGAGCGGGGGCTCGACTAGCGCGGGTGCAAACTATATACAACATCGACTAGTATATATATAAATATATATAACATTCGTCCCAGGCATGTTAATAAGCAACATCACAGAATCTCAGCCAACAATATAGAATGGTGGATAATTTTGGAGCCCCGGGTTTTATTTGAGCCGCAAATGAGACCCGATGTTCCCGGTCGTGTGGATAGCCTATGCAATGAAAACCTGGACCCCTATGAGCATGGCAAGTTACCCGCCAATCCTAGAAGTGAGGCAACCCCATTCAACAAAGTGAATGGGCCACCCAATATTTCACGGAATCCGGTAACTTGGGCGCCCCTTCCGTGGGTCAAACTATACCCCCTACGAGTGCGGCGAATAGCCCGCCAATTCTAGAGTAAAGCCCCCTCCGTCTCAACTCCATGAGATGCAGGCTTGTTGCCCTCTAGAACCCGGCTATTCATGCACTCCACCTTAGGGTAAACCTAGAACAGAAAAGAAAAATAATATGTACAATGGTGATATCGACCTCAACCCGGTCGTGCCCCAATCAAATAATATACAACATGCAGTAACGGCAGTCCACATGTCGGACGCTCGCCCCGCAATATGAATATACAAATGAATCTCAAATGTACTACTATCATTGCACCACAAGCTATCCACCACGACTACCCAACCACAACCACAACACAAACAAAGAACATCAACGTGAATGTCATGTTCGTAAACCCGTCTAAAAGGGCATATAGCAATAGACGAGTTATACTGCTCTAATAACATTTACGGTCGCAGATAGTAATGTATGCACTGAAACTTAACGTATTAAAATTTCGATCGACAAAAAACATTCCGTATTGGCCCCAAGTGCAATCCAGTACTCTGACAAATCTGGGCCAGAAACAATATATTCCAGAAATCACATTTCCACATATTAGAACTCCACAGGAAATTTTGTGCACAGATAACCCAATTACGCCGTGCAACCGCGGCCAACAATCCTGTTCTGCCGTGGTTCCGCAGCCGTATTAGGGTTTTAGGTGCTTAAATTTTTTGTAGAGTCCTAAAAAACCCTGCTCGTATTTTTAAGCTACTGGAAATAATTTTTTTGAACTCATTTAAAAATCGGCAGAAACTAGGATTTAGAAATTGTGATTTCGGAAAATTTTCTCAATCGATCTTTTAAGCATGTTAGAACTAGCTAGTTTAGGTTTTATGGGTTGGTTCTGATACCATGAAAGGTTATGCTAACGCTTTATCCATCTTTCATGGCCGTTTAAGGAACAAAATTTTTAACAACGATCAAAACTAGGCGCTAGAATAACCCTAGACCGGATCTTTACCATAAACCTAACTAGCAACATATGCAGCTCTATCTACTATGACAGAAATTTTACCCAAAGAAAACAAGTCCTTCTGGTCTTCACTCCTCTCCTTTGGTGCCTCAAAGGATGTACGGATCGCGTTTGAACTTCGGCCTCCTCGCATCAAAGATGATCCACCCGAGAGTGCCTACTTTGAGCTCCTACCTCCTAATCGAGGTAACTACGGTACTTAGAGTGCTAATCTAAGTAGCCTAGATTATGTAGAGTGAGATGATGGATTAATATGTCTCACCAACCCTAGGTTTCTCAACTTATGAGACAATTAGGGTTAAAGTTAGAAGAAGAGAGAGCAAGGAGAAGATGAGAGTGTTCAAGTGAGAATGAAAAAAATATCAAGTGAAGAATGGCTAAGTAATAATGTGAACTAATAATGCAAACACAAAATATCTAGATATCCCAAAATATCTAGATATCCCAAAATATCTAGATGCCACCTTGCATTAATAATTCACAACAAAAGAAAATATCAAGCATACTCAAATAGTAAAGAATGAGTCATGCCATGAGTTACTAAGTAGCCATGCTTCACTTATTGCAAATGAACACCTCATTTCTCCACCTCATTAACCATTAACAATAATGGTTAAAACAAATAATGAGGAGTCTTCTTCTAGAAGTATCTTGCACAATTACAAGAATGCCCCCACCGTATATACATACCCGTACCCGTATTCCGAAAAATACAAATACAAAGAGACAAAATAATCCAAGAATATAATACTAGGATCCGGCTTAAACCAAAACCCACTAGTATTATCCGCCCGAACATCACACGTGTATAAGTATACGTATGTGATCGAAGCCCTGCCGTAAAACCATATGGCCTCTACATCATTTTGCCCGAAGCAGGGAAACCCTCTGTGTGGGACTCTAAAGACTCGACAGTACGCTGGCAGTGGGTTTAACCACAAGCACGTTAGCGGCACTAGCTATACGTAACGGCTACCGAGGTACCTGTCGAAAAGGAAGGATGACGAGCAAACTCGTCGAACTCCTACTGAGCCTATCCGTGACAATCTCCGTACAGTCTGGTCTCTTCGTTTAAAGAGTATCGGATATGGGTCTAGGGGGTGGTAAACGTCAGACCCTAGTAACCCGATAATTCATGCTGATGTGGCTCAGGACCAATCCGGGAAGCTATTGATCAACCTATCAGTAAATCCCAACTGTCTTGGCCAAGGTCTTATGGTCCTGACCAATCAAACACAGTGCGATATCGACTCTCAATACTGGGAGATACGAATCCCCAACAATCGCTCGCTGTCTCCATGTGGCTCGGGACTGCACCCAACTAAAACCTGTCTGCACGACTAAGTAGAGCCGTGGTAGGGTAGTGATCAAAGCACAGTGGGAACTTTCACGAGACAAATGACGATCTCATGTCCGAAGACTAACCTGTACATATGTCACCTAAGAACTTCCATCTGACGATAGGTATAGTACCATCTGGAAGTTCTCCACGAGTCCGTCCAGTGTACTCACACCCAGTGAGCATCTGTATACAATCTTTGGTGCATCTGACCAATGGCTGCGGGACCAACCATCGCCTTTCGTCGGGGTCTAGAAACGTATACACTAGTCTACTCTGTAGTATAATTGCCCAGTCTCGATACCCACACGACTAGGGACCATTTAAGGATGTGCTTATGGACTACCCTGCTCCCACAAGTATGATCTCCATCACAACCTATCAATATGTAACCGCAATATGTAATAACATGTATAACATATGCCATGTTAAGATAAAGTCAAACCATAATAGTATACTACTATATCAAGTCTTTATCAATATGTGCAAGCTGGATAAAGTATCAATAAAAACAAATACACATATTTTGATGAAGACAATTGAAATAATATACTATATATAACTGAGCAAGAATGTCCTGTACATATATATCCCTAGCATCCACATGTATACATATACAATAATGGCCTCTAGGGCATACATATCCAACATGGACTATAATGTCTTGGATCATCTCCGTAAGCTTCCGTCTCTCCTGAGCATCTATGATGCCTTGGTCCTATCGAAAGAGCTTAGAGATGTTCTCATTCAGGCTCTACAAAACCCCGAGTGGTACCAGGCTCGCTTTGCAGAAATTAATATGAAAGAAACCTAGTACACTCTGCACACAGCTGTGGTCGCATTTAAAGATGAAGACCAGCTATTAGGAATAGTTGAGCACAACCGGCCGCTTTACGTGACAGGGTACAGCGACAGAGATCGTATTAATCGCATATTGATTGATCTGGGGTCCTCGGTGATCATCATGAACTTGTGGACTCTAAAGAGTTTATCAATGGACGTCCGAAACCTATCAAGGGAGAGGATTGTCATCCAGGGCTTCAATCAAAACTGCCAACAAGTTCTGGGATCTATAGCTTTGCCAATCAGGCTTGGGGACCTGCAAACCGAAGCTAAGATATACGTGATCGACGCCGACACGTCCTATAATATCCTCCTGGGGCAACCGTGGCTTCACGATAATGGCATTGTTCCGTCAACACTCCATCAATCCATGAAGTATACCAAAAATGGAGAAGAAAGATGCATTGATGGAGACATCCAGCCGTTCAGTGTGCATGAAGTCCGATATGAAGATTCTTGGTACTTCGTGAACCCCCAAAATACCGAGCCACGACTGACCAAAGTCAGAACAGCTCCGAAACTCAAAAGAAAATCTGAGCCGACTGTCACTTTCAAAAGAAACCCCCCCCAAGTGCGTCCGCGTTTCGACAGCGACACTGATGAGTCCGACGCTGGAAGTCCATCCTTCCATAAAACTTGCCCTCATTTCGGTAGCGATACGGATGAGTCTTATATTGAAGGCCCATCCTTTAGCAAAATTCACCCTCATTTCAGCAGTGACACTGAAGAGTCGGAGGAAGAGGACCCGTCTTGCAACAGCTATGCAGATTGGGCCCTCATGCAAAAAGCAAAGCTAAGAGAAACTTTCGAGATTACAAAAGGGTCCCTAGCCGTCACAAGATTGCCGGAGCAGATATGCAAAAAGCTCGATGCATTGTCAGTCTCCACTATAGACCAGCTGAAAACCATCCACGTTCCCGGAAGAAAGAGTGGACAGAAGGACTGTTGGGGTCAAAATTTACACCCCGGTTGACCAAGTCAAAATCAAAGTCAACCCCAAGCCAAGTAGGCTCAAGCCCAGGTTCGAACCGAGCATGGAAGGGACCGGCCCCTATGACAAAATGAATGAAGCCATAAATTAGTTTTAATGTAATTCCTTTTTTAGAAATAAATGTTTGTAAATGGGCAGAAAGCCGAAATTTTGTAAACCCCATGGCTTATGTGCAAAAAGAAACAAGCATATAAGGTATGAGGTGGCACAAGCGCCATTTGGCAAAGCTCAGGGGGCTATATGTAAAGTGTGTAGCCTATAAAGGTAAACATGATGAAAATATCTCAACAACTTTTTTCTCCCTCTAAAAAAATTAGGGTCTGTACCTCCTTCTCCTTCCTCAAGGTTCTAAAACCTTTCCCCCCTTTTTGAATTAAATCAAGAGTTTAACTCTTCCTTTTTTAAAAATAAACTGAGTTTTACCATCAAACCCTTGAAGGGGAACTCAGATCTTCCATCAGATCTTAAAAATGGGAGATTTTTAAATCTCATCCCCTTTTTCTCCAAGATCTAGCCAACAGAAGAGGAGGAATGAGACCCATCTCCAAAAATCCCACCTTGGGAAGATCAAAGGCCTAAAAGAAGATCTAAGGCCAAAGAGGAGAAGAAAGGGGCCCCCTTTGATCATTTCCAAGATTTCAGGGAGTTTAACTCCATTCAATATCTTTTGGAGTTTAACTCCGGTAATAAAGTCCTTTTTGGGAGTTTAACTCCATAAATAAAAGTCTTTCCTGGGAGTTAAACTCCTAAACTACTAAAATAATCCTTCTTTTGGAGTTTAACTCATATTTCCGGGGCTAAAACCCCTTCTTTCCGTTTGCGCCCAAGCGCCAAGCACCCACGTGCCGGGCACGTGAGACACTAGCGCCCAAGCCCCCAGCGCCCAAGAGCCCAGCGCCCACGTGCCGGGTACGTGAGGCGCTCGCGCCCAAGCGCCCAGCGCTCAGCGCCCGCGTGCTAAGCATGTGAGGCGCTGGCGCTTACGCGTCCTTTGGACGCCATTTCCCCCTTCATTTTATATACACTCCACACTAAAACTACCTCCCTCGTTAGAAAAAATTTCTAACGTGGCGCTGCCCCGCACCCAATAAGGGGGCTGCTAGCCCCTTGACCCCCAACTCACTATCCGGGTAGCGGGACCCCTGTAAACTCTTCGAGGTCCCTGATATATCCAAAACCCCTTAATGCACAACACACGCATACTGCACATTGAGTTAGCATGACCAGTTTGACCTGTCAATTGGAGGTTCCTTCGCTCCAAAGGCGAGGAGTAATTAACGGCAGCTTAGTCCGTGGCTGCCAGAGATTCGGATCCCCACAATCAATAAACCCAGCCTTCCCTAGGCAGGGGGATTCTGTAGTACGCCTGACAAGCACGCGCGTATTCCCATCTCAATGGGGTGATGAAAAACACCCTATAAGGACATCCTATTTTATGGGTCAAATCCTGTCGTGCACCTGGACGATTTGTCTGTCACATTCCTTCCCTATGAAAGAGGCATAAGAGCCGTCCTAAACCCCAAATATTATGCGCCCGAGATGCGGGAATATTTTAAAAAGTACGGATGTCGGTTATATCAAACGGACTCCGAAGCAAAGTTTTATGAGGGGCTGTGGCATCTGACTCAAGTCCGAGCACTCATCAATGGACGAATCCCAGATAGACGAGGCATAGGTTTCATTTAACCTAATTCCAAAGCATGCTACATGATCCATGTTGATGAAGCCAGCGAAAGGTCAAATGGTGACAACGAACTAGACGAACCATAAGAAGACCCTCAAGAACTCGAAGATGGCGGACAAGCAACCTTCGACGAGCTAACCGAGATTGATTTGGGAATGCCCGATAATCTAAGGCCGACCTACATCAGCTCACTCTTGTTAGAGGAAATGAAAGAACAGATAATCGTCCTGCTATATGAGTTCGTCGACTGCTTCGCGTGGACTTACAATGAAATGCTTGGCCTCTCTCCTGAAGTGGTCGTGCATAAGCTGGTTATATCTCTTGATGCCAAGCCAGTCAAACAAGCTTCTCGAAGAATGAGAAGGGAGCTAGAAGAGAAGGTCATCGAGGAAACTAAGAAACTTATCAATGCTGGCTTCATCAGAGAAGAGAAATACTCGGACTGGATCGCATGCATCGTCCCAGTGAAGAAGAAAAATGGGCAGATCCGAGTTTGCGTCGATTTCAGGGACCTTAACAAGGCATACCCTAAAGACGACTTCCCGCTACCAGTCATGGAAATGATGGTTGACGACATCTCAAATTACGAGCTGTTCACCTTCATGGACGGCTCATCTGGATATAATCAAATCAAGATGTCACCCGAGGATGAGAAACACACAGCATTTCGAACCCCGATCGGGATATACTGCTACAAGGTGATGCCGTTCAGACTGAAGAATGCGGGCGCAACATATCAAATGGCAATGACCAAAATTTTTAATGACTTAATCCATAAAATCGTCGAATGTTATGTTGATGATTTGGTCGTCAAAACTAAAGCCAAGGCCGATCACATCCGAGATCTCAGGACCATTTTCACCCGACCGAGGGAATACGATCTGAAGATGAATCCCCTGAAGTGTGCTTTTGGCGTGTCGTCGGGAAAATTCTTAGGCTTCATATTCCAACATCGAGGGATCAAAGTTGACCCATCAAAGATAAAGGCCATCATGGAGATGCCTCCTCCGAAGAATCTGACGCAGCTAAGATCCTTTCAAGGCAAACTTGCTTACATACAAAGGTTCATCTCGAACCAATCGGGAAGATGCAACCCCTTCTCGAAGCACATGAAGAAAGGAGCTCCTTTCGTCTGGGATGCCGAATGTCAAGACGCGTTCAATAATATCAAACAGTACCTGGTGCACCCTCCAGTGCTTGCTGCTCTCATTCCAAATAAACCGTTGATTATCTATACTACCGCGCTAGATGAGTCACTCGGTGCACTCCTCGCCCAGAACAATGATGAAGGAAAAGAGAATGCCCTCTACTATCTCAGTAGAACGTTAGCCGGGGCGGAACATAACTATTCTCTGATCGAAAAGTAGTGCCTGGCCCTGATATTCGCTGTGAAGAAGCTGATGCACTATCTGCTCGCTCATCTGGTTATGCTGATCTCCAAGGTCGACACGCTCAAACACTTAATGACCAAAGCAAGCCTAGTCGGTAGAATGGCAAGATGGGCTATCATGCTTCTTGAATTCGACATAATCTATACTCCTCAGAAAGCAGTAAAAGGGCAAGCTCTCGTCGACTTCCTTGCTGCTCATCCCATACCAGAAGGCTCACCGCTCAATTGTTAGCTACCCGACGAACAAGTGCTGCACTTCGAGGATGATGAGCCATGTTGGGATCTTTACTTCGATAGAGTCTCATCAATAAGGACCTCCAGCAAATCAAGCATCCCGGAGATAAAAACAGGGATAGAGTTGGTGTTCGTCACTCCATCAGGAGGAACCCTATGACGCTCCTTTGGTCTTACCGAGCCTCGCACAAACAACGAGCATGAGTACGAAGCTCTGATAGCTGGTCTGGAGCTCACCATAGAAATGGAAATCTTTCGGCTATGGGTTTACGATGATTCCCAGGTTGTCGTCAACCAGGTGAGCGGCGACTATAAGATATATAAGCCCGAGTTAGCTCGATACAGAAGCCGGGTGGTGGAACCCACGAAACAGTTCACTCACATTGAACTAATGAGAGTCCTTAAGGCGTTGAATAGGAAAACCGACGTACTCGCTCTCTTAACCAAGGAGCTGGCTGATCCCGATATAGATGAGATTATGATAAAAGTCAGAAGCCGGCAAATTCTACCTACAGTCTCTTTGTGTGAAGAAGGAAGCGCAGAACAAGAGAACAATCCTGCCGAAGAAGCTCTGAACATTCAAGACGAGCCCGATTGGAGAGAACCCTTCATAGAGTACCTCCGATACAACAAGCTGCCTGAAGAAAAATCTGCGAGGGTTCAGTTAAAGAAAAGAGCCATCTGATATGTGTTTGTAAATAATACGCTCTGCCGCAGATCATATAACCAACTCTGGCTTAGGTGTCTGTCATCAGCCGAAACCCAAAAAGTCATGAAAGAAGTTCACTCGGGCGTCTGCGGAGCTCACCAACTGTCCCCAAAATGCGGCTTCAAATAGAATGGCTAGGGTATTACTGAAAGTGTGTCTTAGCAGCACCACTAGGTTTTTACAAGCATCAAGTATGCAATTTTAAAATTTTTTGGGTGCTAAGCTACACTAACCTAGAATCTAACTAGAGTATTAGGGTTTAAAGCATGATAAAACAAGTTCTATGCTAAGTGAAAGAGACTACAACCTTTGTAGACCAAGTCCTTCTCTTCTAAAGCTCCGAGTAGTAGTCCCTATGACCCATCTTGGGTCCACTTGAAGAAAAGATCGAGCTTACTTCGCGATCTTCGAGGCCGAAGATGATCTACCTTGAAGTTTCTCTAGATCAAGCTACCTCTTCACTAATCAAGTATTAGTGAAGGAAACAACCTAAACTAAATGGCTAATCTAGTGTAGGTTGATGAAGTAGGGTTTTTAGCTCACTTAGAATTCTCTTTTCTTTTTTAATCTTCCAACTCAAGAAAAGCTAGAGGAGGAAGATGAACATGGAGGGAAAATGAGAGTGTAAGGAATGAGCTGGGGTTAGGAGAGCAAGTGTAGAATGGCTCACATATATTTTTCACTCATTGAAGCATGATTATTATCCAACAGATATATTCAACCATGCTTCAATAGTGAACCCAAATAAATAAAATAATGTAGAAGCCATGCTTCACCCATTCTACAAATATCTCCCCATTTTCCACCTCATAATTCTATTTTCTTAAAATAGAAAATCCATGTTCCATGTGTTATCTACCATGGCACAAAATAAAACACACACACACACACATCACACACACATATATAAATATATATTAAGAGAAGAAAATGATTAGTGAGCTTTAATATTAGTTAATATATAAATATATCAAATATAAATATATATCAAATTATTAAATCAACACTTGATTTAATAATCCGGTTATATCATATATAACCTAAGTATTGAGCAATTAGAAGATCAACAAGCAAGCTTGTCCAAACTCCCATGAAGCCTATAAGTAACACTTACCGTACAGTCCGGTCTCTTCGTCTGATATGTCGCATATCGAGTCTAGGGGTGGAATATTCAGACCCCAATAACATGATAAGTCATGCCGATGTGTGGCTCATAACGGTTCGAGAAACTACTGATAACACTTACCAGTAAATCTCATCAGCCCTGGCCAGGGACTTGCTATTATAGCCAATCGAGCATAGTGTAAGTCCACGTTACCCACCCCAGTGCTTTCGGGGAGGCGGAATAGGTAAAATACGGTTTTTTAACACAAGGTAACATGGACTAGAACTAGAGGATCTTTGCTAAGCAAAAACTAACAAACAAGCTAAAAGTTTTAGCTACAAAGTTAGATGGTTATACCTAGGTCTTGAACTCCTTCTCTTCTTATAGTGGTCCTCCTCCTTGCTTGCTCCTTGGAGTGATGTAGACGGCTCCTCCTCGTCGTCTTCTCTTTGCCGAAGAAAGATCCACCCGAAGGCCTCTACCTTGAGCTTCTACATCAACCAAGAGGTAACTAGAGTGCTTGGCTTGCTAAACCTAGAACCCTAGAATGGGTAGAGAGAAGTCTTGATGGTTTTATCTCACAAGCTCATGGTTCTCAACACATGAGAGATGAGAGCTTTGAGAGGAAGAGGAAGAGCTCAAAAACATGAGAGAGAAAGAGCAAGAGAGAATGAGAGAAAAAGTAACAACCATCTCTCATATGAGAAAAAATGATAATAATAATAATAATAATTAAAAGAAATTGTGATGGTTAGTTTGGAATGACCATTATCATTTCATATTAAATGAAATTTGCAAGAATCAAGAAGCATCTTGCAAGTGAAATGATGATGGTCAAAAGGTCAACAAAAGTCAACCGGTCAACCAAAGTCAAAAGGTCAACAAAAGTCAAATGGTCAATCTAACCATGGCACAATTATCCTTAATTAATATCATTAACCATATTTCTCATTCTCATTAGGGTTAAGAAAAAGTCAACGGTCAATAACCCTAATGAGGTTCCTCTGCCTCTATCAACTGTGCATACACACCCGCATCCATGTTCCGAGGAACACGAATACAATAAGACAAAACCAATCCCAAAACAAATACTAGGATCTGGCTTAAACCAAAGCCCGCTAGTAATGATTGTCCGGACAACAAACGTGCACAAGTGCGCGGATGTGAATGAACCCCGTCGCAAAACCATGCGACCTCTACTCTGTTTTGCCCAAAGGCGAATAGCCCTCTGTATGGGACTCTAAAGACTCGACACTACGCTGGCAGTGGGTTTAACCATAGGCCGCAAGCGGTACTAGCTGTACGTAACGGTCCTCAGGTAGATGCCGATAAGAAGACTGATGAGGTGAACCCATCCGAACTCCTACTGAGCCTGAATGTGACAATCTCCGTACAGTCCGGTCTGTTCGTCTAAGAGTATCGCATGGCGGGCCTAGAGGGCGGTAAACGTCAGTCCCCTAATAGCGGTACAAGTCGTGTCGGAGTGTAGCCCAGAACACCCTGAGATAACACTGGAAACGCTACCAGTATATCTCGCTTGCCCTGGCCAGGGACTTTGTGTAATGGCTCTCCTAGACACAGCGCGATATCAACCCCCAATACCGGGAGAGACGAATCCTGTCTAACCGTCACTGCCTCCAAGTGCTTCGGCACTGCACCCAACTACTACCTGTTTGCACGACTCATTTGAGCCGTGGTAGGGTAGCAATCTAAGAACAGTGGGAACACACTCGAGGCGAAGTGACAGTATCAAGTCAACAGACTAAGCTGTACTCATGTCACCTGGGAACTGATAACTGACGATAGGCATAATACCAACCAACAATTCCCAGCGAGTCCTGTCCAGTGTACTCGTAACCAAACGAGCACCCGCATACTATCTCAAGTACGGCGTACTAATGGCTGTGGGACAGACCATCTCCCCTGCTGGGATGAGAAGCGCATACGCTAGTCTACTCCGGAGTATCGATACCCCGTCTCGATAATCCTACGACTAGGGACCTATATAAGGATGTGCTTGTAGATTACCCAGCCCCCACTAGTGTGACTGCCATCACAACGCTGGTAATCAAGCAAAGATCCTAAGGGCTCCACTAATGTGTATAGGCGATATGCTAAAATAAACACATGCACACATTAAAGTAGAAACAAACCAAGTAGCATACTACCATTTTGAGCAAGATTGTCTATACAACTGTGAATATCCCAAGCTTCCATTAAGTAATATATAAACTAGTATGATACAGTAATGGTCTCTAGGGCATATACACTAACACATAGCGCAACATCAACTCCCTATACCGGGAGAAGAAACCCCTCCTATCGCTCACTGCCTCCAGGTGACTCGGGACTGTACCCAAAATCCACCTGTTTGCACAACTCCTTTGAGCCTTGGTAGGGAGGAAATTAAAGCATAGTGGGAACCACACAAGACACTTTGATGATCTCGGGTCTACAGACTAACCTGTACCAGTGTCACCAAAGAACTGCTATCTGACGATAGATATGGTACCATCTAGGAGTTCTTGGCGAGCCCTGTTCGGTGTACCCATTCTCTAATAAGCACCTGTGTACAATCTTTGATGTCAAACACCAATGGTTATGGGATCAACCATCGCCCCCTACAGGGTCAAGAAACGTACACACTAGTCTACTCTAGAATATCGATGCCCTGTATCGATATCTCCTCGTCTAGGAATTATTAAAGGATGTGCTTGTGGACTTTCCAGGCCCCACTAGTATAATCTACATCATAGTCCTGGTAAACAAGTCCACATCCTAAGGGCTTTATCAACATGTATAAGAGAGACAATATAATAATACAAGTGTACATGTTAAGATAAAGAGCAACCAGATAGCATATTATCATGTCGAGCAAGAAAGTCCTGTATATATATATATGTCCAAGCATCCACTATATCATATAATAATGGTCTCTAGGGCATACATATTCCTAACAATCTTCCACTTGCACTATAGCCAGTTGTTGTAGTATCTCATACCCAACATCCCAAAAAGCCTCTCAAACTGCGTCTGTGGGAGGGCCTTTTTAAGTGGATCCGCCGTGTTGTCCTTCGTATCTACTCTCCTGACCTCGATCTCCTTGCGATCAACTATCTCCCGGATCAGGTGATACCGCCTAGGAATATGTCTGGATTGCTGATGGGGCCGGGGTTCCTTGGCCAAAACTACAGCTCCATTGTTATCACAATACAAAGGTATTGGATGCTCAATGGATGGAACCACACCAAGTTCAGCAATGAACTTCTTCATCCAGACAGCTTCATTGGCAGCATCGTTGGCAGCGATATATTCAGCCTCCATCGTCGAGTCTGCTACGGTATCTTACTTGGAACTCTTCCAACATACCGCCCCTCCATTGTGGGTGAAGACAAAATCCGAGACCGACTTGGTGTCGTCCTTATCACTCTGGAAGCTCGAATCGGTAAAGGACTCCACCTGGAGTTCACCGTTACCATACACCAAGAACATTTTTTTAGTCCTTCTCAAGTACTTAAGAATGTTCTTCACAGCTGTCTAGTGCTTTTCCCCAGGATCTGATTGATACCTGCTCACTAAACATAGTGCGTAAGCTACATCCGGTCTGGTACATAACATCACATACATGATAGACCCAACTGTAGAAACATAGGGTATCACTGTCATGCGAGCCCTCTCCAAATCAGTCTTGAGAAACATCTCTTTGGAGAGAGTGATTCCTAAACAAGCGGGTAAATTACCACGCTTAGAATCTTCCATACTAAACCTCTTTAGTATGGTGTCAATGTACCTGGATTGGGACAATCCCAACATCCGCTTAGATCTATCTCTATAGATCTTTATCCCCAGGATGTAGGAGGTAGCGCCTAGATCTTTCATGGAGAACTTTTGTGATAAGAAGAGCTTGACCGAGTGTAGCGTAGGAACATCATTTCCTATCAAGAGTATGCCATCCACGTACAATACGAGGAAGACAACCTTACTCTCTACAACCTTTTTGTATATACAAGGTTCATCTACGTTTTTGATGAAGTCAAACTCTTTGACCGCCACATCAAAACAGATGTTCTAACTCCGCGATGCCTGCTTTAATCCGTAGATTAATTTAAGCAGCTTGCACACCTTTCCGTTGCTCCCACTGTCTACGAAGCCCTCTGGCTGTGTCATGTACACGCTCTCTTCTAAATCACCATTTAGAAAAGCGGTCTTGACATCCATCTTCCAGATTTCGTAGTCATGGTATGCAGCAATGGCAAGTAGGATCCTGATGGACTTAAGCATAGCGACTGGAGAAAAGGTTTCATCATAATTGAGCAGTCGAAAATATTGCATTTTTAACACATCAATTTCCCTACTATTTGCAATCATCTAAAGGTGTTCGGTATGAATATAACACATATTAGCAAATTGTCGGTAAAATACCAAATAACATGTGTTATACATTATAACCGGCATTTTGAGGGAAATTGAGTGTTTATCATTGCACGCATGATCATTGTATATCGCAGCACTTGTCTCGAGATTGTGTGCAGGAAATTCCAGGTAAAGAGCCAAAACTGCTAAAAGTACTGATAAAAATGTGCTAAGTCCAAGACTTGTGATCTGGGAGTGAACAAGAAAGATTTAAAAGATTCCATACATAAAATAAGGTTCTATGGATCAGCACTAAAGTACCCTGAAGTTTCTATGCAGCAAGCCCTCAAAACGGCCGTGGATCCGCGGCCAGGCTGACATGTCATCAACAGATCATTGCTTCAGATTCCTCTTTCCAAGATCCAAACTTCTTCAAGCCACTTCAGAGATCTCCAGAAGCTTCCATCCTAACAGCCAAGCTTCTTGTACAAGCCAAACACCTCCAAGCTTCTCAAGCAAGCTAGCCAAATCTAGAATGTTCTCCTCAACAACCAAGCTTATCAAAGAAGCTAGCTAACTACCTAAATCTAGAAGCTTCCTTCATAACTACCAAGCTTGAAGGAGAAGCTAAACCTAGCTTAGAAGAAGCTAATCCTAATCAAGCTTCTAAAGGAAGCTAATCCTAATCAAGCTTCTAGGGGAAGCTAAGGAGAAGGCTATAAAAGGGGACCCTAAGGCTTCATTCTAGGTTGTTGAAAATTGAGCCAAAATCCCACAAGTTGAGTGAC
The DNA here is from genome assembly GCA_030015575.1 of Agapanthus africanus. Lineage (NCBI taxonomy): Eukaryota > Viridiplantae > Streptophyta > Magnoliopsida > Asparagales > Amaryllidaceae > Agapanthus > Agapanthus africanus. The sequence continues at coordinate 261,498,085 of CM057339.1, read as the reverse complement.
ACAACTTGTGCATCCAAACCCTAACCCTAATCCAATTCCAAAAGCCAATTCAAGATCTCCGAGTACCAAAATCAAGCAAGAAGCCATCAAGCCTTTTTGGAGCGACGCCGATCTTCAACCGAGCAAGTGATCCAAGACGATCCGCGACTCACGGAGACGATGCGAAGCTAATTCAACGATCGAGTTCTTTCCTCAATTCTTATAGTTCTTAAGAGAATTGTAACGAAATTGTTGAACAAAGAAAGGTGAAAACTTCTAATCTTGCTTTTCTTTATATTTGAGCATTATGATGAGATCTCAATTCTTGATTGTGTCCTTTGTCATGATGTTTGAGTAAAAATTCCGCTCGTGGAGGAATCGAGAAAATTGATAGATGAAGATGATTAAATTCTTGAACGATTCTTAAGTCTTATGAGTTTTGTAAACTCTAGGAAATTGAATCATCGACAACCTAGTTTCGAGCGAGATGCTTTCTTGAATGTTTTCGCTCTTAATTAGAGATCAACGATCAACGATTGAATTTCCTAGAGGCTAGCATTTGAATGATAATCAACGAAAGGAAAAGGGATGATGATGAAGAAACCCTAGTTTCTTCGATCGATCCCTAAACCTCGTTGATCGTCATCGATCTAGCAACAAATCATCAATGGATAAGAATACGTAATCACAAGTTTTCAACCTCACTATCGATTCGATCGATTCCTACGAGCCTCATTACAAATCTTGATAACTAATTCAAATTGGACGATTATTGATTCTTGATTCTTGATCTTTATTTTCTCTTGATTCTTGAAGCTAAAATTCATAAATCTTGAATCAAAATTTCTTTTCTTTTATCCTTTAATTTTCGACTCAACTAAAACAAATACGATCAAATCTCACTTTCCCTGTGGACGATCCGCACTCACTAACGAATCTACAATTGACACCGTTATTGATTGCGGTTTACAAATTTCTTTGGTTGTGATCTATACACTTTTCTACCTACACACCGAGATTCATTCAATCAATAATCGACACCTGGTCGTTGATGAAAACCTTTTGCTACTAGTCTAGCTTTAAAGGTTTCAACCTTTCCATCTACACCAATTTTCTTCTTAAAGATCCATTTGCTCTCAATAGGTTTTACCCCTTCAGGAGCAACTTCCAAAGTCCATACTTTGTTGGTGTACATGGATTCCATCTCAGATCGCATAGCATCCAGCCATTTCACAGAGTCCCCACTTGTGATGGCCTGCTCAAAACTAGTTGGGTCATCATCTTCCATGATGCAATCCTCGCTCCTACCGTCTATGAGAAAACCGTAGTATCTCTCAGGTGGATGAGGAACCGTACTAGATCTGCGGAGTGGCTGAGATTCGTCGGTGACTATTGAATTCTCCGGTTCTACCAAATTGTCAGTTTTAGTTTGTGTAGCTGGACTTCTTCCAGTTTTACCTGGTTACCACTAATTTCTTTCACAAGAAATTCCTTTTCTAAAAAAGTGGCACGTTGAGAAACAAACATTTTTTGTTCCTCAGTATGGTAGAAGATATATCCATATGAATCCTTTGAATATCTCACAAACTTACACAAAACAGACCTTGCCTTGAGTTTGTCCGGATTTTGCTTTTTAACATAGGCCGGACAACCCCATATCTTAACTCGTTTAAGGGATGTTCTCTTCCCATTCCATATCTTATATGGAGTGGTAGGCACGGATTTGGTCGGAACTCTATTCAATAGGTATGCAGCTGTCTCAAGTGCATAACTCCAAAAGGAAATAGGTAACTCAGCAACACTCATCATAGAGCGCACCATATCTAATAGGGTGCGATTTCCCCGCTCCGATACTCCATTGTGCTGTGGTGTATATGGAGGAGTAAGCTGAGAGAGAATCCCATTCTCTTTTAAATAGTCTCAGAATTCCGTGTTCACGTATTCTCCTCCCCGATCAGATCGTAGGACTTTAATACTTTTACCCGTCCGGTTCTCAACTTCGTACTTATATTCCTTGAATTTCTCAAAAGCTTCAGATTTTTGTTTCAAAAAGAACACATACCCGAATCTTAAGAGATCATTGGTGAATGTAATAAAGTACGAGGAACCATTCCTGGCATGCATAGACAAAGGACCGTATACATCATTATGTATCAGTCCCAAGAGTTCAGTAGCTCTTTCTCCATGTCCTGTAAACGGAGTTTTGGTCATTTTGCCTTTGAGACATGACTCACAAGTTTCATAAGATGTAAATTCGAACTGATTCAAATATCCATTTTTATTCAATTTAGCTAGTCTGGTCGCTTTGATATGACCAAGTCTACAATGCCACAATAAGGCTTCGTTCATTTTTGAACTTTTCCTCTTGTATGTGTTCTGTATGTTTAGAACTATAGTTTGATTTAGAACGTATATACTGTTACACAACGTACCAAACCCAATCAACACTTGATTTAAGAAAAAGTTCATAACATTTTTCTCTAATAAAAAGTTATATCCTTCTTTATCTAATAAAGAAATTGATATTATATTGCACATCATTTTTGGTACGTAACAACAGTCGTTCAGAATCATTGTATTACCATTTGGTAATACTAGATGATTTTCGCCAACTGCTTTGGCTGCAACAATTGCTCCATTCTCTACTTTGAGAGACTTATCACCCTTTCCCAGTTCTCTACTTCTTCTTAACCTATGTAACAGATTACAAACGTAGGATCCTGATCCTGTATCCAATACTCAGGACATAGAGCATACCGAGAAACAGTTCTCGGTAACAAACACACCCAAAGAAGATACATCATCATACTCTTTCTTCGTTCGGGTTGCGTGGGAATCCTGATATTCCCATATTCCTTACTCAGACTTATGACAGTCATAAGATAGAGCGGAACCAACGTTCCCCAGCTCAGTATAATAAGTGGGTTCGGTCAATACATCCATATTATTATCTTGATTAAGGCGTGTCATGGTTGCTATCCGGAGATAGAGAGAAGGAAACACTTTAGCGTGCGCTCTTGCAAAATTAGATTGGTTATTATCTTATCTAATCAGGATGGCTCTCACTGTTTTTATCAAATCTTCCTTCAAACCCTAAAAAGTAAGATTAGCCAGGATTAATTACACCCTACAAGTTCGCCAATCGGTCAGCTAGGCAGGAATTGGTACTCCAAGGGAGTCTCCCCATGCTTTCGCATGGAACTAATTAAATAATCTCGTTTACGCAGGGGCATAACCCCGTTAACACCTTTCTTAGACACCTACTGGATCAGCTAATTGTAAAGTGAAAAACTCTCCCAGAAACAACACTTACTCGCAGTGGGTATCAGGATCCAACTATCTTATAGAAGGTATGTGATCTCATTGCAAATTTCAACACTTGAAATTCTCGATATCTGTTTTTATGCCTAGCGACTTATGACCTTGGCTATGGTCAACAAATCATAAGTGCTAGCCAAGTTCAACCCGTCATTTCATGATTGAATTAAACCCACCCGTACGACCCTTGGATAAGGTCAACAAAGCCGTACGACTACCCTAATCCAATCGCATCACATGCTGCAGATAAGCACTAATCAGCTATCGTACACTACGCCTTGGCTATGGTCAACAAACACAACACGAATACTAAATAGAACTTGTCTGAACGACGGAGGGCTACGACTGGTTTTGAAGAAAACCTTTATCGTAATGAACTTGATATCGTTGTAGAATCTAGCGATTTGAAAAGGAGTTGTTTAAGTTCCGCTTTTAAAATCGATTAGTTTTTAAAACAAACCACGTGGGTTGTAGCATTTGCTAGTTTTGCTATAGAGGTCACTCCCGGTGAAGGGATCTAGGCTCTTTCCTCATCGGATGAGGTGCTGGATATTCATAATGGAATACCACTATGCAAAGCAAGAACTAGAGCTACCTTTTTGAAAAATTTGATTCTAAAAAATCTTTAGGTTTCTTATCTTTTCATTAATCTCATTAATGACGTTCCATCACTTATGTTTCCTAAACATCACAGAAGAAACGAAAATAGAACGTACGCTTATGCCATCCGCATTCGCCAGGGGCCCCGTCATGCACCGTTAGATTACTTAATTAACGGCAGAGTGGGGGCTAGACTAGCGCGGGTGCTGATTGGTAGAGATTCTGCGTGTTCAAGTTTAGTTAATTACCGCAATCAAAATGGTTTCGCTTGTAGCTAGCCGGTTGAGTACGGGTCGTCCGCAGGGAGATGGGAATCTTTTTCTATGTGCTTTAACGAGTTAAGTCCAATTTTCCAGATTTGTTTGTGATTAACTAAGTGTTAAAATGATATGTAAAGAGAGCTTGTTAGGGTTAGGATTAGGTTAGTTTGAGTTAGGAGTCGCTCACTTCTTTCGTTGCCACTCTTAATATCGGTGTTACGGTAATCGGCAACAACGGGGATTAGCATGACTAGGAAGGAACTTGCGAGTATAAGCTAGGCTTTCCAACGCTTAAGTTCTTCTTTTTGGTGCTTGTCCGTCCGTTCTTGGCTCTTAGCCATAACCTCCGGTTAATTCAACCACAACCGGTCTCACTACGGAATCACCGCTATCATGTAGGATAGGGTGTCGAAGGGAGCGGATTGTGGTTCAATTAACGGGAGTCGATTTAAGATGTTGGGCAAGGAAAGAGTGAGAGAGATTTCCTTCTTTCAAACTTCCCTTATCCTACCCTAACAAGTATGGAAACTACTCACACATCATAACGAAAAGAAAACAAAACAAAAGAGGAAGATAGAAAGAAAGAGATTAGAAGATAACAACTAGCTATTTACGACCTCACCTTGGCAAGGATCAAGCGTAAGCATCATGGTTGTTTAAGGATAAAGGAAAAGAGAAAAGAAAGAAACAACAAGAAATAACAACTAAGTTAACAAATGAAAATTACAAGCAATTAACATAAGAGCAAGACAAGTATAATAATAAAATGAACTTCTTTATTCATCATTCTTCACTCACAAAAGCTCACTACAAGTTTTTCAATGGAGAAGAGATGAGAAGAGGAAGAAGAACAGGTATTCTAAACCCTAAAAAAAATACAAGATTAAGCACCCTTGGCTTTGGCAAGGATCTGGACTATTTATAGGCAGGGAAATGAAAACCTAGGGCAACAAACTGCCTCTTTACAAAAGTTCCAAACTACCCCTGAAAACCGACAGCCTGAAGAGGCCGTACGGCCGCGGTTCCGCGGCCTAGACCCCCTATTGGCCGCGGAACCGCGGCCATATAGAGGAGTTGGGCCCTCCAACTTTCTGTGCTTCCCTGGTTTTCTCTGTACTTTATTCTGGTATATGTGTTTTCTCATATTTTCTTCACGATTTTTTCAGAATTTCTGTTGAGCAAAAGGTGATTTGATGTGGATCTTTTTGTCATGGTTTCCTCGAGCTCCGCGTAGATTTCTTGGATCTTGTGTTGCCATTGAGCCTTGTGCATGAAAATGACATTGATTTGCCATTTTTTCTCTTAAACTGGTGTGTGGCAACAGACGGATAAAGAGCGGAGACCCGTGTTTTAACTGTGGTTGGCAAGAACCCGGGTTTTGTCGTGTTTTTCCATGGATTTCACCGTTTAGAGCCGAGAACCTGTATCCTGCAATTGACTAGCAAACACGGCTCAAGAGTACCTACCGATATGCAATGTGATAAAAATTGGGCGGTATAAAAATGCAAAAATCTGATATGAACAAATACCCCCAAATTTATCATTTGCTCGTCCCGAGCAAAGCCAATTTATTCACAAAAAATTTCCTAACCTCACTTTCGCAGGGAACGCGATTGCACTGAGCATGTGCAACAAGCCGTTAAACCTCTAGGTGTCCCTAGTAGGAGGAGTGTTGTCTCCTGAGGGTTTTCAGCGGATACTACCCACAAAATCCGGTCAAGTTGGTTTTGTAAAATAACTAAGATTCAAACCCTAAATTTTGTTTCAGAAAATAACAATTCTATTATCCTAAGTCTAGACTATCGAATCTTTATTTTTCACACCTCGCTTCTTATTTAACTACAGATTTTTATATGTCTTTACGTGCAGTGCAAATAGTGTCGTTAAGTTTCCAGAAGGATCGATTTACGTCATCATGTCCCACAATAAAGCCCAGATAAAAATTTTGAAAGGATCACATAAGTTTTATAAAGAGTTAAGCATTTTTCAAGTTTCGTTTTCCAGTAAAGTTTCAACTTTAGAATTTCTATCTTCCTTAACAGGAAACTAGGTCTTATTTTTCACTCCACCTTTTTCTTGTTTTCATTTCATACACACCTCTGTGAACGTGCAATAGTCTTTATCATAGAATAAAACCTTCATATCTCCGCTAAATTTTTTATAAAAGCCTGTCTTTTATCAAGATTATTCTCACACAAAGAACCGTTAGGAATTTTAACTCGGAGAGAACACTTGCTTGACTTTGTTTTAATCTGGACTTTCTAGGCTTCTTAGCGAGCTTTGGGCCAATGCACCCAAACCAGTTGGTTTTAGGGCATTAGGTGTAGAAACACCCCAGCGAACTTAATTACTCAAGTTACCCAGGTCCAAAAACAAAAGACAGTTTGGCGTGAAAATCATGATGATTTAATACGAACGGAGATATAACCGGCAGTTCAATTATTTTTTGGATAAAAGACGTGTTTAGTGGGTTTTGGTGTGTAATCATTCCAATCAAGTTCCAGATGGGTAATTTTTCAGACTTAGTTCCAATTAAGGCATCAATAACATTCCTTCATATTCACTCACTTCATAAACTATTCTTGATATTACTTATTTCAGAACAAACCTCTTTGATCCTCAGAAAATCATTTATCCATTTAAAAGTTTTTCGACCTAAAAGACTTGTCATCTAATTCCCAAAAACTCACGACACGTGTAGTGTGATGTAAAGACGTATATCAGCTATAGTTAACTTCAAAGGAGAGTTATCTTTCAGGTTTTCAAAATCTAAACATAAGATTTAGTTATTCTTATTTTATCAAACAAAACCGTCGAAATGTTGAATCAGAGTCCTCCCACTAGCTAACTTGACAGAGAAATGTTTATATTTTTAGAAAATTTTCAGATTTTTATGGATTTTAAAATGCAGATGCAAAATATACATATGAATGCGAAGGTAAGAAATGCGTACCGAGCGTACCCCCAAACTTAAACTGGACAGTGTCCTCACTATCATTGCATGAAGAGATCATTTGAAGGGTCAAAATTGTTGATTAGTGATACAAATTTTTTTTTTCGTTTTTAAAGAAAAAAAAAGAAAAAGAATATCCACAAATATATACAAAATGGTATATACATACCCCCAAACTTATTTGGAACAGTGTCTACTATTCTTGGCTGGATAACCGAAGTTTGGTGGTAGGCAGAGGAAGATTATGCAGGGTAAACCGGCTCCTGTAAGACCAGGAGCTCCTCTGTTGGTTCGGCGCTAAGGTACGGTTTTAGTCGGTGTCCGTTCACTTTGAAAAATGAACCGTCCTTTGGATTCTCCAAATCCACAGCGCCCTGCGGATACACATTCCGCACAAAATACGGCCGTTTCCAGCGAGATCTGAGGTTTCCTGGATGGAAGTGAAGTCGGGTGTCGTAAAGCAGTACCTGCTGACCAGGTACGAAGGTTTTGCGCAAAAGGTGTTTATCGTGAAACACCTTCGTTCGGTTCTTAACGACAACCGCGTTATCGTAAGCCTCATCCCTAAGCTCGCTTAATTCGTTCAACTGCAGCTTCCGATGGCTGCCCGCATCTTCGAGAGACAGATTCAGCTCCTTTATCGCCCAAAATGCGCGATGCTCTATTTCGACAGGTAGGTGGCAAGCCTTTCCGTACACAAGCCGATAAGGAGACATGCCAAGGTCGGTCTTATAAGCGGTTCGAAAGGTCCAAAGGGCATCAGTGAGTTTCAGCGACCAATCCTTACGGTTCTTGGAAACCGTCTTCTCCAGTATCTGCTTGATTTGCCGATTTGATACTTCAGCCTGCCCGCAGGTTTGGGGGTGGTAGGGCGTAGAGAGCTTATGATTAATGGAATATTTCCGCATCAAGGCCTCGAAAGTCTTATTGCAGAAATGACTTCCATTGTCGCTAATGATCGCTCGGGGGTGTGTTCATATCATAATATTGCATTTTATATTCCCCATTCTTATTCGTTTTTATAAATAAACAGGTGCTTTTGATGCATGTCTGCTGCATATTACAGGTTACAGGTTCTTGGAGCGAAAACAGTGAAAATGACAAAAGATGATACAAAAAGGGACTTTTGACAAACAAACAGAAGACTCTTGATCAAGCCTACATCAAAGATAAAATTCACAAAGTATAAGGCAATGCAAGGTCCAAGATTTCGAAGCCACGGTTAAAAGTCCACCACAATTATTCACTGGAAAATCTGAAAGAGAACAGAAGCTATTTTAAAGAAAGAATTAAAGAATTAAGTAGCCCAGGAAGCCCAAAGACAGAAGAGCCCACAAAGGAAAGGCCCAATACTTCCTTTTTAAGAAGACAAAAGGAAGATTTTATTTTACCAAAATTCATTTGCGGCTTTTACTAGTTGACCTAGGGCTATTTTTGTAATTGTAGACATGCGGATCAAAATGTAACCTAGGGTTTCTATTTCCTATAAATAGAACTCTAAAGCTTGTAATTTCTTATGCCTCATTTTAATAATAAATTCTAGAACTCTTTTTGGAGAGCATCGGTGTTTCTTTTCAATTCATGAATTCAGATCTGACAACCCTGCGTTGATGATTGGAGAGATGCATCTGTAAGTAGATTTAATTCCTTGCTCTAGTTTAGATTTCAATTCTTGCCCTAGATAATTTTTATTCTCTGCCCTAGATAAATGTTCTTCAATTCTCTAATGAGTGAGTAGTTTCCTCGCTTGTTAGGGTTAGGAATGGGGAAGGATTTGAGAGATGAAGATCTCTCATCTCTTTTCTTTGCCAATCTTTTATGAAAATTAGAACTCCATGCATACCTTCTTATTCCGCTCCCTCCGGCACTCTACCCTCGAGGTAACGGTGATTCCGTAGTCTAAAGGCCCGGATTTTAAGGTTTTCCATGGAGGTTAGGGTAAAGATTAAGAAAGGAAGGACAAGGATCTAGAGGAAGAATCAATCTTCCCAATCATCCTAATCCCTTTTGTTAAGATTTACCATAACACTAATATGATATCTTTAATTAAAGGCAATGGAAAGAGATGTAGATCTTTGTTTACCAAATTTTCCCTAAACCTAATCCTAGCAGGTTTCTAATCCTAGTATCATACAACTTCAATTTTTAGATTTAATAATTAATCCGAACACCCTTCGGAATTAACTCGTTAGCGCGATTAGGAAATTCACAACATCCCTGTGGACCGACCCGTACTCACCGGCTAGCTTCATGCGACGCCGTTCTTGATTGCGGTTACAAATATTTTTGATCTATCTTTTAGAAAGCGCAAGCACGTTAAATCATCCAATCAGGGTGCCCAAACCGGGAGAAAATGTTTTCTTTAAGGAACCTAACGACAACCTTGTTGTCATTAGTCCGGCTGGGCACAGCCTCGACCCACTTAGAGACGTAATCAACAGCGAGAAGGATGTACAAGTTCCCGAAAGAGCTGGGAAACGGCCCCATGAAATCTATCTCCCAAACATCGAAAATCTCCACAACCAAGATCGGTTGGAGCGGTATCTCGTTCCTCCGGGATATCCGGCCCAAGTGTTGGCACCGGGAGCAAGTCTTGCAATAGTCATGAGCGTCTTTGAAGAGTTGTGGCCAGTAGAAACCACATTGCAAGATCTTCTCAGCTGTCTTTCTGGGGCCAAAATTCCCGCCACACGCTTGATCGTGGAAAAACGACAGCACACTCTTGAATTCATCGTCAGGGACACACCGACGAATAATCTGGTCGGGATAGTACTTGAACAAATAGGGTTCGTCCCAGTAAAAGTGTTTTACTTGGGATAAGAAGCGGAGTCTGTCCTGACTTGACCATTCAGTCGGTAGTAATCCTGTGGCCAAATAGTTCACAATATCTGCGAACCAGGGTTCGCAAGATACTGTCAAGAGCTGTTCATCCGGGAAAACGTCGTTGATCGGAATTGGAAGCGAAGGCGAAGAAGGAAGTCGTGAGAGATGGTCGGCAACTATGTTTTCACATCCTCGTTTGTTCTTAATGACAAGGTCAAACTCTTGAAGCAAGAGGATCCAACGTATTAGCCAAGATTTTGCATCTTTCTTCGTAAAAAGATGGCGCAGAGCAGAATGGTCGGTGTAGACAATGACTGGAGAGCCGATGAGGTAGGGCCTGAACTTTTCTAAAGCAAATACAACAGCCAAGAATTCCTTCTCAGTTGTTGTATAATTGAGTTGGGCATCGTTCAGGGTTCAGCTCGCATAATAGATTACGTGCGACATCTTGTTGATGTGTTGTCCAAGGACAACACCAATGGCAAAGTCGGATGCATCGCACATAATCTCAAATGGGTGCGTCCAGTCAGGTGAAGAAAGAACGGGAGCAGAAGTGAGTGAGGTTTTCAATGACTCGAATTGTCCAAGGACAGCACCAATGGCAAAGTCGGATGCATCGCACATAATCTCAAATGGGTGCGTCCAGTCAGGTGAAGAAAGAACGGGAGCAGAAGTGAGTGAGGTTTTCAATGACTCGAATGCAGTCACATAGGTCGAGTTGAAGTTGAATGGCGTATCCTTGGCCAGCAAAAGAGTCAAGGGCCTAGCAATCTTGCTAAAGTCCTTGATGAACCGTCTATAAAAACCGGCATCGCCAAGGAAGGCTCAGATGTCTCTGACGCATCTGGGAGGAGGGGGATTGGAAATGACCTCAATCTTTGCTTTGTCAACCTCTATGCCATTTTGCGAGATGATATGTCCTAAGACAATACCTTCGCGCACCATGAAGTGGCACTTCTCCCAATTGAAAGTGAGATTCTTGTCCTTACATCGGGTAAGGACAGCGTCAAGATGCAGCAAACACTCGTTGAAGGAATCGCCGAAGATGGAGAAATCATCCATGAAAATCTCCAGAAATTTTTCCACCATGTCTGAGAAGATTCCCATCATACACCGCTGGAAGGTAGCGGGCGCATTGCATAACCCAAAGGGCATGTGACGATATGCGAACGTGCCGAAAGGACAAGTGAATGTGGTCTTGTCCTGGTCTTTTTCGGCGATGGGAATCTGATTATAGCCGGAGTAGCCATCAAGAAAACAGTAGTACTCGTGTACGGCCAATCGTTCAAGCATTTGGTCAATGAAAGGTAGCGGAAAGTGGTCCTTCCGCGTTGCGGCGTTGAGTTTTCTGTAATCAATGCATACTCGCCACCCAGTTTGGGTGCGAGTAGGGATTAACTCGTTCGCCTCGTTGGTTATGACCGTTATACCTGATTTCTTGGGGACAACGTGAATGGGGCTAACCCACTGGCTATCAGAGATAGGGTAAATGATACCACTATCTAGACATTTTACGATCTCCTTCTTCACAGCCTCTTTCATGACTGGATTGAGACGTCTTTGTGGATCCCGGGCTGGTTTGGCATCATCCATCAGGTGAATATGATGTTCAATGATCAGGGGACTAATCCCCTTGATGTCTGCCATGGACCAGCCAAAAGCTTGCCTGTTGCTGTGCAAGACCGCAAGAAGGGCTTTCTCTTGCTCGGGAGTTAGAGAAGCCGAGATGATGACAGGGAGGGTCTCGTTCTCACCCAAGTAAGCGTACTTAAGGTGAGACGGCAAAGGCTTGAGTTCGAGCGTTGGAGGTGAAACGATTGAAGGCAAGATTGGTGCAGAGGTCTCGAACTCAAAGGACTCCAGCAAAGGTTCAAAACGAGTGTAGGCGACCGAGTTGGATGGTTCAGGTAACTCATCCGGAAATTCGAAGGATTCAAACTCGGGTTGTGAGCGGCTAAGATCGTTTGAGAATGTGAAACACTCGTAGTCGTTGTCGGGCGCGGAAACAGCAGCAGGTTCGAAGAGGAACGCACTAGTGGCGTCAAGATTATCGTGTTCGAACAGAAACTCCTCGAATTCACACTCTTCTGGGGTGATCTTCTGGATTGAGCAGACGTCCAGTATATAAGCATTAGGTTCGGCGGGCTGATTCCCCAACCTAAAAATGTTGAGTTCAATCGTCATGTTTCCAAAAGAGAGGTTCATCGAACCATTGCAACAATTGATCACAGCATTTGAGGTTGCAAGGAATGGGCGACCGAGTATCACCGGAATTTGATTCCGGGGGTTAGCTACAGGCTGTGTGTCTAATACAATGAAGTCAACGGGGAATATGAAGTCCCCGACTTTTATTAACACATCCTCTAGCTCACCCCTAGGATGGGTGATCGATCGGTCGACCATTTGGAGAGTGCAGTGTATGGGTTTCAGCTCTCCTACGCCTAATTGCTCTTATACTGAGTACGGAAGCAGGTTAACACTGGCACCAAGATCTAATAGTGCGCGGTTGATGTTCTTATCGCCAATGGTAATTGAAATCGTAGGACAGCCAGGGTCCTTCCGTTTTTGTGGTAAAGATTGGGTAAGAGCATCACTCACAGCATTAGCCAAGAAAACTTTCTTGGGTACCTGAGACTTCCTCTTTTTCGTGCACAAGTCCTTTAAGATTTTCGCGTAGGACGGGACTTGTTGGACATCATCTAAAAGAGGAATGTTAATGTTAACCTGCTTAAATAACTCCAGAATCTTCTCCATCTGAGGATTTTGTTTATTAGACCTCAACCGGTTTGGAAATGGAACATTTTTAAAATTGGTTGAGTCTAATGCTGGAGGAGGAGATTGTGGAGTTGGAACGGATCCCAGAACAGGTGTTTTCGTGGAGTGAGAAGTGGGTCCATTCAGAGCAGAAGAAGAGGAAGGAGAGCCTTGTGAAGAACGGAGAATAGGCTCAGAAGACGAAGACGAAGAAGAAGAAGAAGAAGAAGCAGCGGCCGGGGTGTCATCGTTGATCCGTGTGCCGATATTGTTTTGCAGCATCCTTCCCGATCTCAATGTGGTCACGACATTCACATTATGGTTCTGTTGTTCAAGAGCAACATGTACATTATGTGGGTGACCGGGATTTGGGAGTGGCTGGGACGGGAGCTTCCCCTTCTCTCGCTCGCTTAAGGCCGCATTCAGCTGTGCAATCTGGGCCTCGATGGTCTTGATGCTTTGCCCGTGTGCGGCAGTGTGTTGCACTAAGGACTGAATGGAAGACTGGATATTGGCAGTGGATTGTGTCGATTGTTTAACGAACGCCTCCAGACTTCATTCGAGCGAGGAAACCTTATCGTTGTTTGACGGAACAAAGTTGTTTGGTGGAAAAGAATTGTTGGGTGCAAAGTTGTTCGTCTGATTTTGAAAAGGTTGGGGTTGGAAGGGTTGCTGAAATTGATGTTGAGTTTGTTGTTGCGCTTGTTGTTGCGGCGGAGGGGACCTCTGGAAATTGTTGTCTTGGAATTGATTCTGATTCTAATTCCAGGCGAAATTGGGATGGTTCCTCCAACCGGGATTGTAGGTGGAAGAGTATGGATCATTCCTCGGTCTTTGCTGGAATGCAGCATTAACCTGATCCCATCCTTGCGATGGTGGATTGTAAGGACACTCTTTGATTAAGTAAGAAGGATCGGAACAACAAGTGCAAATGGTACAAAGGGGAAGAACAGGGGCAGGAGCAGGAGAAGAAAATTTGCTCTCTAGCGCTTCAAGCTTTCTCGTTATTGCAGCCATTTCAGCTTTCATCGCAATAGAGACATCAAGTTGGTGAATTCCTACCCTAGACTGACCGATAGAAGTGGAGGTAGAAGAAGAAGAAGTCGGTCTGGTGCTCTCCCATTGTAGCGTTTGCTCCGCAAGGTCGTCAAAGAATTGCCACGCTTCCTCGTCAGATTTCGATAGGATGTGGCCCTGACAGATGGTTTCCAACAACTGCTTGGTTGCTGGGTTCAGGCCCTCGTATAAGGTTTGGCAAAGTTGCCATTTCTCTATACCGTGGTGAGGACACTGAACAAGAAGGTCTTTGTACCGGTCAAAGCACTTCCAGAAGGGTTCAGAAGGAAGCTGAGAGAATTGGTTGATTTCATTGCGAATCCTTGGGGTTTTATGATTCGGATAGAATTTTTTGAGAAACGCTTTAACAAACTCGTCCCAACTGGTTATGGAGTGGGAAGCGGTGCTATACAGCCATTTTTCAGCAAGATCGCATAAAGTGAACGGAATGACCCGTAGACGTATAGCATCGTCCGACAGCTGGGTGGTTTTCATCATGGCACAAACGTTTTGAAATTTATTGATGAAGATATAGGCATCTTCAGATTCAAGCCCATGAAATCGTGGAAGCATGTTGATGAAGTGGGGCTTAATTTCAAAATTATCCCCATTGGCCGGTGGAAGAGAAAGGCAAGTGGGAAGTGCAGAACAGGTGGGATAGAAACGATCCTGGAGCGCGATTCGCTGCGGCGCTACAACAGGCGGTGGTGGTGGGTTGTTGGTCTCCGTAGGAGGTGGAGCCAATCCCGGGGTAGTCAAAGAGATGTTCGGATTAAATCCTGACATCGCGGAAGAAGAGGTTGGTGAAGGTGAAGGTGAAGATGTATGAACAGAATTCCGGTCAACGTCGGAGTTGGCCGGCAAAGGTAGGGGTGAAAGAGGCGTGGATGGAGTTTCGACATCTGAGTCGATCGCGTAGTCGGTAGCGACTAACGTAACGCGGACTAGGCGGGCGCTAGTGTCCCGAGTCCAAACGGACATACACTAAACGAGTTTAGTATAGTCAAAGCGGAGAAGGTGAGGGTAAGAAAACGTCAATGGAGAAATACGATGGGTGGTGGGTGAAAAATGGATTTGGCGACAAAGGGCAAGTTTTTATAAAAGTTTTTGATTTTTTCCTTCTTTTTTTTTTTAGAAAGAGCTTTACAGAAATATGTACGGACTTACGGCTTTAAGCAATCACAAATAAGATATGCACAATCACACCTAGATCTAGGGTCACCTAGGTCTGCTAGACAGCTCCTAACTGTTCCAGAGGGCTAGAAATAGGACCTCAAACCGCCTCTTCTCCGTCAATTGTGGCCAGGTAAGTGCCAGGTAAGTGGGAGGTTATCCAACGCTTTCGCGAAGTTCCTTAATTAAATAACCACTTTCCTTCGACACACTTGCCTAGACACCGCAAAAGTCAGATAGGATAAACGACCGATGCCTGTAACTAGTCCTCTGTCCTATTGAGCGTGAAGTCCTTAGGGCTGAGTCTAGTATTTTTTAATTTAACAATGGTCAATGCATATGCTTTTTGTGATTTCTGGGGTCCTGGGAAGGGTGATGAAATCCCCACCCAATCTGAATTGGTTTCAAGCCCCTTAAGTCCGTATTAATGAATGCAAAGCGGTAACAAATCAACTGCAAACAATTTTTATTTTAGCGCGGCGCAAAGAATCCTGCACAAGAACAGTTTATTGGAAGGGGGAAGAGAGTTTGCGCAAAGAATGCTGCAGAAAACACAGTTTAGTGGAGTCCAGAGGAGTGAGGAGGAGGAAAAAACACTTACAGGGAATTTGAAGCCTTGATGGCACCAGACGGCCGCGGTTCCGCGGCCTAAGCTTGCTTATGCCGCGGTTCCATGACAGAAAAGTGGGATTGGGCCTTCAAAAATTCTGTGGTCCCTCTTTGGCCGTTCTCTTCTTGTCTGGATTTTCTGAATCTTGATTTGCTCACTGTAACTGCTCCAGATTTTTACAGTAGACCGTTTGCTTCGTTTTGATCCGTCGCGGTGTAGCCGCGAGATGTGGGTCTAACTTCCCACGTCTTTGGCACTGAACTTGATCGTCTTTTGTTCCTGCACACTTGCACAAAAACTAATCAAAAATAACAAGATGATTTTTTTACAATGTATATTTTTTTTGTTTGTTTTTCGGTTAGCTTTATATTCACAAATTAACCCGAAATTACACAAAGAAATAAACTACCGTCTCCCCGGCAACGACGCCATTTGATTGGTAGAGATTCTGCGTGTTCAAGTTTAGTTAATTACCGCAATCAAAACGGTTTCGCTTGTAGCTAGCCGGTTGAGTACGGGTCGTCCGCAGGGAGATGGAAATCTTTTTCTATGTGCTTTAACGAGTTAAGTCCAATTTTCCAGATTTGTTTGTGATTAACTAAGTGTTAAAATGATATGTAAAGAGAGCTTGTTAGGGTTAGGATTAGGTTAGTTTGAGTTAGGAGTCGCTCACTTCTTTCGTTGCCACTCTTAATATCGGTGTTACGGTAATCGGCAACAACGGAGATTAGCACGACTAGGAAGGAACTTGCGAGTATAAGCTAGGCTTTCCAACGCTTAAGTTCTTCCTTTTGGTGCTTGTCCGTCCGTTCTTGGCTCTTAGCCATAACCTCCGGTTAATTCAACCACAACCGGTCTCACTACGGAATCACCGCTATCATGTAGGATAGGGTGCCGAAGGGAGCGGATTGTGGTTCAATTAACGGGAGTCGATTTAAGATGTTGGGCAAGGAAAGAGTGAGAGAGATTTCCTTCTCTCAAACTTCCCTTATCCTACCCTAACAAGTATGGAAACTACTCACACATCATAACGAAAAGAAAACAAAACAAAAGAGGAAGATAGAAAGAAAGAGATTAGAAGATAACAACTAGCTATTTGCGACCTCACCTTGGCAAGGATCAAGCGTAAGCATCATGGTTGTTTAAGGATAAAGGAAAAGAGAAAAGAAAGAAACAACAAGAAATAACAACAACTAAGTTAACAAATGAAAATTACAAGCAATTAACATAAGAGCAAGACAAGTATAATAATAAAATGAACTTCTTTATTCATCATTCTTCACCCACAAAAGCTCACTACAAGTTTTTCAATGGAGAAGAGATGAGAAGAGGAAGAAGAACAGGTATTCTAAACCCTAAAAAAAATACAAGATTAAGCACCCTTGGCTTTGGCAAGGATCTGGACTATTTATAGGCAGGGAAATGGAAACCTAGGGCAACAAACCGCCTCTTTACAAAAGTTCCAAACTACCCCTGAAAACCGACAGCCTGAAGAGGCCGTACGGCCGCGGTTCCGCGGCCTAGACCCCCTATTGGCCGCGGAACCGCGGCTATATAGAGGAGTTGGGCCCTCCAACTTTCTGTGCTTCCCTGGTTTTCTCTGTACTTTATTCTGGTATATGTGTTTTCTCATATTTTCTTCACGATTTTTCCAGAATTTTTGTTGAGCAAAAGGTGATTTGATGCGGATCTTTTTGTCATGGTTTCCTCGAGCTCCGCGTAGATTTCTTAGATCTTGTGTTGCCATTGAGCCTTGTGCATGAAAATGACATTGATTTGCCATTTTGTCTCTTAAACTGGTGTGTGGCAACAGACGGATAAAGAGCGGAGACCCGTGTTTTAACTGTGGTTGGCAGGAACCCGGGTTTTGTCTTGTTTTTCCATGGATTTCACCGTTTAGAGCCGAGAACCTGTATCCTGCAATTGACTAGCAAACACGGCTCAAGAGTACCTACCGATATGCAATGTGATAAAAATTGGGCGGTATAAAAATGCAAAAATCTGATATGAACATGTGCAAAAGATAAGCAACGTTTATTATATATATATCATATGTATATAGCATTCGTCTTACGCAGTTATATGATCATATCACAGAACTCAAGCAGCAGAAGCAAACATATGAAATATTGGATATACTAGGAGGTCTGTGTTTTAAATTAAGCCAGTAATGAAAAACACGGATTCCACGGTCGTGATGAATAGCCAATCCCACATCCCTAGACCCTTATGAGAGCAGCAAGCAACCCTACCAATTCTAGAGTTAGGAGACTCGGTCTTGACTCCTCGAGATGGTCTCCCACTGGAATCTAGAACCCGGTTACTTGTGCTCCCCGCCTTGGGTCTATCCTAATGCGGAAAAGTAAATAATATACATCAATGGTGACATCATCCTCAACCCGGAAGTGTCCTAATAAAAGAATATTACATACAATTTTTACATGAATGAAAATAGAAAAACTCTCATCTCATACAAAAACCCCAGGCTATTCAATCACGACGATCCAATATAACATATCACAGTAATACATTAACATCACATGTCATTAACGTAAGTAAATATGCGTATCTCGAATGTCGTTGATATATAGCAACGAGATCGGGGATACCCCACATATTACACTTATGGTCGCATAAAAGAAATGAAAACTACAATAATTAGAATCCACATATTCCTTAGACATCATAAACCTAGAATCTCACATATTCTGAATTTCATGCCTAACCCTATAAAGCTTGCATTTTAGTCTCGAATTGAAAACACTTTTTAATAACCAGTCAGGTAATTCAAAAGGATTCCCGATAAGATGATCGAATGCTTGTCGGAACTTTAGTAGATGGCCGCACCCCCGATGTCGTCAACGAAGTGCACTTAGGCGGAACACCGCGGCCGCGAGCACCCGAGTAGATATTTTGGCTATGAGGTTCTCCTATAGTCACTTGGTCGGGGTTATGGGGCGTGGATATCTAGTAATGTTACCCGGCGAGTGTTCGTGTACAATACGAGATTGCGACGGAGTTCTGATCCGAATTAAAATTCCGTGGAAATCGATCAAACGAGACTAAACCGCTAGATTTTCTAAACACTAACTAGTTTTCACAAAACTAATTACTTTGGATTCCAAATATTGTATCACATATCATAATAATCTAGACGATGTTAAATATTTTGATCAAATTATCAAACACCCACAAATGACAGAGACCTCAACAACTTGAACCTCACTAAAAATACCCAGAAAGTGCTAAATATCACAATGGAGAAGCACAAGAAAAACGATCCCTCAATTCCACAAACTTGCGGCGGAACAGCGGCCAAACTAGGGGTTAGGCCGCGGTTCCACGGCGCTTCATGGGAATTGGGTCCTCGTACGTCTTGGGGCTCCATAAAATACCTTGCACGATTTTCTGACTATTTTTAATCTGAAAAATTCCAACTTTTGAAAAATGGACAGAAACTTGACAAAATCCGGGTTTCGAAACTCGATCGAACACTTTAACATCGTATAGACTTCACTTAATGCTCTAGCTTAGCTCAAAAACCATGAAAGTGTGTCATAGCAGCACCATTAGGTTTTTACAAGTATCAAGTATGCAATTTTAAAAATTCTTGGGTGCTAAGCTACACTAAGCTAGAATCTAACTAGAGTATTAGGGTTTAAAGCATGATATAACAAGTTCTATACTAAGTGAAAGAGACTACAACATTTGTAGACCAAGTCCTTCTCTTCTAAAGCTCCAAGTAGTAGTCCCTACGACTCCACCTGGCTCCACTTGAAAAAAAGATCGAGCTTGCTTTGCGATCTTCGAGGCCGAAGATGATCCACCTTGAAGTTTCTCTAGATCAAGCTACCTCTTCACTAATCAAGTATTAGTGAAGGAAACAACCTAAACAAAATGGATAATCTAGTGTAGGTTGATGAAGTAGGGTTTTTAGCTCACTTAGAATTCTCTTTTCTCTTTTAATCTTCCAACTCAAGAAAAGCTAGAGGAGGAAGATAAACATGGAGGAAAAATGAGAGTGTAAGAAATGAGCTGGGGTTACGAGAGCAAGAGTAGAATGGCTCACATAAATTTTTCACTCATTGAAGCATGATTATTATCCAATAGATATATTCAACCATGCTTCAATAGTGAAGCCAAATAAATAAAATAATGTAGAAGCCATGCTTCACCCATTCCACAAATATCTCCCCATTTTCCACCTCATAATTCTATTTTCTCAACATAGAAAATCCAGGTTCCATGTGTCATCTACCATGGCACAAAATAAAATACATATATATCACACACACACACACACACATATATTAAGAGAAGAAAATGATTAGTGAGCTTTAGTATCAGTTAATATATAAATTTATCAAATATAAATATATATCAAATTATTAAATCAACACTTGATTTAATAATCCGGTTATATCATATATAACCGACTAATATCATTTATCTGTATATCATATTATCAAATCAACACTTGATTCAATAATCCGGTTATATCACATATAACCTATCCGATATCAAATTATCGCCAGATTAGAATATGGTATCACATACTCGTATTTAATCAGGCTCCCGCACATATCAGCATATGTGACCTACTTCGTTTCGCTTGAACTATGAAATCTCTGTGTGGGACTCTAAAGACTCGTTAATACGCCAGCAGTAGGTAATGATCACATCAGTTACCCACAAGCCGTCAGCGGTACTAGCTGGATGTAACGGTTACCCAGGTATTGAGCGATTAGAAGATCAACAAGCAAGCTTGTCCAAACTCCCATGAAGCCTATAAGTAACACTTACCGTACAGTCCAGTCTCTTCGTCTGATATGTCGCATATCGAGTCTAGGGGTGGAATCGTCAGACCCCCGTAACTTGATAAGTCATGCCGATGTGTGGCTCATAATGGTTCGAGAAACCAATGATAACACTTACCGGTAAATCTCATCAGCCCTGGCTAGGGACTTGCTGTTATAGCCAATCGAGCATAGCGCAACATCAACTCCCTATACCGGGAGAGACGAAACTCCTCCTACCACTCACTGTCTCCATGTGACTCGGGACTGTACCTAAAATCCACCTGTTGGAACGACTCCTTTGAGCCGTGGTAGGGAGGAAATCAAAGCACCGTAGGAACCACACAAGACACTATGACGATCTCGGGTCTACAGACTAACCTGTACCAGTGTCACCAGAGAACTGCTATCTGACGATAGGTATGGTACCATCTAGGTGTTATCGGCGAGTCCAGTTCGGTGTACCCATTCTTTAATGAGCACCTGTATACAATCTTTGATTTCAAACACCAATGGTTATGGGATCAATCACCACCCTCTACAGGGTCAAGAAACGTACACACTATTCTACTCTGGAATATCGATGCCCTGTCTGGATATCCCCTCGACTAGGAACTATTAAAGGATGTGCTTATGGACTATTCAGGCCCCACCAGTATGATCTGCATCATAGTCTTGGTAGTCAAGTCCACATCCTAAGGGCTTTATCAACATCTATAAGAGAGACAGTATAATAATACAAGTGTACATGTTAAGATAAAGAGCAACTAGATAGCATACTATCATGTCGAGCAAGAAAGTCCTATATATATATGTCCAATCATCCACTATATTATACAATAATGGCCTCTAGGGCATACATATTCCTAACAATTACTGGCTTACCTTGATAAGGGATTGCGAAGAGTATGCGAAGAGGTGTCATTTCTGCCAAATTCACGGTGACTTCATTCACAAGCATCCCAATCCACTGCATCCTATGGTGGCGTCATGCCCTTCGAAGTTTGGGGCACCGACATAGTTGGTCCAATTGATCCTCCGTCATCCAAAGGCCACCGGTTCATATTGGCCGCAACTGACCACTTCTCCAGATTTGCTGAAATATTCCCGCTAAAAGAAGTCAAGACAAAAGATATTCTGACGTTCTTCCGAGATAATAAACTATATAACTTCGGTACACCAAGAAGAATCATTTCTGACAACATGCCTTCTTTCAAGAGCTTCAAATCTTAAGGTTTGTTACTTAGCACAAGATAAATTGGAGATATTCTTCCATCTATAATCCAAGAGCCAATTGGCTAGCCGAAACCTTCAATAAAACTCTATGCAAGCTCCTGAAGAAAACTACTCCAGCCAATAAGAGAGACTGGAATCTCAAGCTCCACGAGGCGTTGTGGGCATATCGTACCATGCACCGCACTCCAACCCAGTCCACTCCATACTCATTACTCTTTGGAGTGGAGGCAATCCTCCCCCTCGAAGTCAAAGTTCTAAGCATGAGAATGTCCGTCCAATACGATTTGACAGAGGAGGAAAATTTCCTCCTTCGGCTCGAAGAGCTCGACGCCCTCGAAGAAAAGAGGCTCCCGGTATAGAAAAATCTGGAGCTGTACCGAGCCCAAATGTCACAGGCCTATGACAAAATGACCCGTCTCCGTGCTTTTAAGAAAGGCGAATTGGTGTTGGTCCTCAAAAGACTGATCATCCCTAGTCAACATGCCAAGGGAAAATTCGAGCCAAACTAGGAAGGACCATACGTCACCGAGAAAGTGTTTGATGGAGATTCTTACCAGCTGATAAATGCTGAGATAGAAAGGGCCATGCCACCCATCATTGGCCGATATCTCTAGAAATATTACGCTTGAATCCTTCAAGTCGCAGACGAATTGAGCATACAGGCCCTACGGTTTGGATCATACATCCTGTAAAATCGTATATAATCCACATGCGTAAATGACCCCTATCTCTCCCAAGTCCTACCAGCGATACTACATCTGACGTCCTATCGCCGATGAAGCAAAAAAAAGAAGAAAAAAAGAAAAAGAGAAAAAATGAAATAAAAAAGAAAAGGTATGTCCACAAGCAAAACGTGCATGGATGAAAACCCGAAAGGGCTCCGTGAGTAAAAACAGCAGGACTGCCGACGAGTTTGTGAAAACCCGAAAGGGCGCAAACTCGTGAAAGAGATGAAATACACTCGCAAAATTCTCTTGACCTTGTGAGGAGAAAATCCCAGCGTGAGATCCTTACGACTCACAAATGAGCAACACACTTAGGAATCCCCACGATTCCTAGGGAGAAATACACCTGCAAGATCCGCTCGACTTGTAGGGAGAAAATGCTTTTATAAGACCATTACGGCTCATAAAATTAAAAAGCCTTAGGTGATAGGGACCTAAACCTGTCTCTTAAGCCATCGTTCCCCAACGGGCAATGGAAAATGATGAGCTGCTCCTGGTATTACGCTTCAGTGTTAGCGGTGCTGATGCCGACCTAAAACCCAAATCCCAAATTTTCCCAACGGCAAATGATGAGTCACTCCTGGCATTGTGCTTCAGTGTTAGCGGTGCTGATGCTGACCCAAAACCCAAATCCCAAGTCTTCCTAAGGCTAATGATGAGTCGCTCCTGGCGTTACACTTTAGTGTTAGCGGTGCTGATGTCGACCCAAAAACCAAATTCCAAGTCCTCCCGAGGCAAATAATGAGTTGCTCCTATTCCAGTGCAGCAATGCTAATGCTAAGCAAAACCCAAAGTCCAATTTCCTCTCAAATTCAAAAGTCCCGCCAAACAAGGCAGAAATCAAACAGATCAAATCAACGTCCTACTCGGCGGCGCTTCCAAGCTCAAAAGTCTCGCTGGACGGGTTGGGAACTCCCAAAACAAATCAAATCCCGACGCCGCAGAAAGCGGAGCAAGTCAAATCAAATCCCGACACCGTTAGAAGCGGAGCAAGACAACTTCAATCCCGACACCGCAAGAAGCGAAGCAAGTCAAATCAAGCACCGATCGTCCAAGTCGCAAAAATAGCAGCACCGACCGTCCACGTCCCAAAAATGGAAGCACCGACCATCCAAGTCGCAAAAATGGCAGCACCGACCGTCCACGTCATAAAAATGGCAGCACCGACCGTGCAAGTTACAAAAATGGCAGCATCGACCGTCCACGTCACTAAAAGGGCAGCACCGACCGTCCATGTCGCAAAAAGGGCAGCACCGACTGTCCAAGCCACAAAAATGGCAGCACCGACCGTCCACGTCGCTAAAATGGCAGAACTGACCATCCACGTCGCTAAAAGGGCAGCACAGACCGTCCACATCGCTAAAAGGGCAGCCCCGACTGCCTACCTCGCAAAAAGGGCTACACCGATCGTCCACGTCGCTAAAAGGGCAGCATCGACCATCTATATTGCAAAAAGGGCAGTATCGACCTCCACGTCATCAAAACGGGAACCAAATCAAGTCAACCTCCACGCGAAAGATGATCCATCAATTTTATGGACACGGCCCATATATGTGTTGTGCATTTATTGATGGGCGACACTTTGTTGGGGTCAAAAGTTACACCCCAATCGACCAAGTCAAAGTCAATCAACCCCTAAGCTAAGTGGGCCCAAACCCAAGTCAGGACCAAGCATGGAAGGAGCCGGTTCCATTCCAAGAATGAAGCAATAAATTAGTTTAATGCAATTTTTTAGAAATAAATGTATGAAAAATGGACAGAAAGCCAAAAATTTGTAAACCCCATGGCTTATGTGCAAACAGAAATAAGCACATAAGGCATGGGGTGCCAGAAGTGCCATTTGGTAAAGCCTAAGGGGATTTATGTAAAGTGTGTAGCCTATAAAGGCAAACATGATGAAAAAATCAACAACAACAATTCATTCCCCTCAAAAGCTAGGGTTTCTGTGCCTCCTTCTCTTTCCTCAAAGTTCTAAACCTTCTTCCCCTTTTTGAATTAAATCAAGAGTTTAACTCTCTTTTTTTATAATAAGAAACAATTTTTCACCATAAAATCCTAGAAGGGGAGCTCGGATCTTCCATCAAATCTCCAAAAGGGAAGATTTTTAAGCTTCACCCCCTTTTCTTCAAGATCCAGCCAACAGAGATGAGGAAGAGGGAGAGCCATCTCCAAAAATCCCACTTTGGTAAGATCCAAGGCTCAAAAGAAGATCCAGGGCTAAAAGGGAGAAGAAAGGGGGTCCTCTTTGATCATCTCTGAAGATTTTTAGGAGTTCAACTCCATTTGTCAAGATCTTTCGGAGTTTAACTACATAAATAAAATCCTTTTAGGAGTTTAACTTCATTCAAAGTCTATTGGGAGTTTAACTCCACTCAAAATCCTTTCGGGAGTTTAACTTCTAATTTACGGGGCTAAGCCCCCGTAAACTCTGTGTAACAACCCTAAACTTTCCCTACATAATTTTTTTTCAAAAATACAGAAAGGAGCACCTAAACCTGAGCACAAGTTATAAATTTAATTTGCTTTTGAACATCAAGAAAGTACTTGCAGCTCATTGGTAAAGCCTTGCACTGCTGTGACATAGCCCCTATGTTCAAATCCCCCCGGTTACATATTATTTTTATTGACTTTTCTTTTAAACTTTTAGAAGCTCAAAGGTTTGCACGTGCACTGCACGTAAAATGAAAAGTCACAAAGAAAACAAACACATGGGAAATGATATACCAACAGACTTGGACACATGGCAAAGATCGAGACCCCAACCCTCGGATTTGGATCGGCGAGATTCCTTTGGGGGCCGGCGCCGCCGGTCCCACCTGTAGCAAATGCTGCAAAATTCTAACCTAACACCCTTTGGCCTACCCCACTCTCCCCATACTGTTTGATTTTTGTGCACATTAACAGAGAGTGATAATTCACCTCTTTAATCCATTTTAATGCACATTTTTAATTCTCAATTTATTACCCTAAACCCTAATTTTCCCTATAAATACAACCCTACATTTTGGCCCTCCTCATTCAGAAATTCCATGCTAAAACTATCTAAAAAATTCTAAGTTCAAAAGTTGTACAAGTGGAGTTAGCAAAGGTCAAAGTTCCGGCGACGTTTCGGAAAGAATCCGGCTACGAAACGACTCCCCGACAATCCCAAAATCTTCCCCTACCTCTCTTCTTTATTTCTAACCTGTAAGTCCCACTTTCCCTCTCCTCCTTCTATTAAAACAAATTCCATTTTCAAAACTAGTCGGAAGCGAAGTTAATCCAACTTCCGTTTCTAATTTAACTAAAAACACCATTTATCTTAATAACAAATTTACAATATTTTTGTATATTGTTTAGAAATCATAAACAAACACATTAGAACAAGTTTCATCTTAAAATAATATGTATTGCAACTTCTATTTTAGTTTTAAGGTAAAATACCATCATGTTTACATACGACATTGCTTATTCATTTTGATCGTATTACCTTTAGAAAACTCACGAGGTAATGACCGACCTCATCACAATACACATTCTTTGACATAGCACGATGACTTTTGAAACATTAGTTTGTGGGAAAATACGAGTTTACATTTAAATACCATAAACATTCAAAATCCGTTTTCTTTAAAATTGTATTATTTAATTCCTTACAATTGCGCCTCTACAACCTAATTTGGGGAACCTCGATCATGATGGTGCGGGTTATCGCACATCCTCAGACCTAGTAGAGCGAGATGCAGACCTCCTCACGGAGCATCCGATCATGATGGAATTTTTAATACAATTTTTAAGAAAAATGTGATTTTTATTTAATAAATAAGTTCTATTATATATATATAAATAAATATTATCAAAATATCTACTTTAATACAATATGTATATTCCATGTTTTCTAAATCAAAGGAATCACAAATTTCATGAAACTACCATTACAAATCAATACAATTCCAATATTACACTAAAATACCATATACAATAAAATCTAGGTTATATCCACTAGAATATTTCACTTTATAAAAAATTAAAATTATGAAAACCCAAAAGACGATAATTAAATACTTGAGGTATATTTTGAAAATATGTCAAAACTATTTTTCATAAAACACTCACAAGTTATATTAATTTACAATAAGGACCCAAGTAAACACAGGTTTAAACGAGGCCGGTTCTCTTGAGCCTCAGGGAGCCGGAGAATATGGGTGCTTGCCTATCTAAGGTAGACAACCTAAAAACGGTGTTATCAATACGGTAATTGTCTTGGAAAAAGACAAAAATCCTGCCGTCCATGTGCAGCAGTTACCGATAAGTCCAAAACATAAATCAGGACTTCAATTATGTTTAAGAGTCTGACTCAGTTCGATTCACGGTCAAATATGAAAATAATCTGACTTGAATTCAATTCAAGTATAACTCCAATACTACATGAATCCATGAATACCAGAATACAATCTAAAACAATATGAACATGACTCGACCGAACCAAATCATGGATATACTCTGTTTACATGACTATCTATTTATATCCATTCCGTTTACATGATGTCATGGTTTCGGCAAGTCATATACAACCATTCATTACATTACATCAATACAATAAGATATTATGGGGTTTTAAAGGGGTAGATTGGTACGGAATGTGTTAAAGGTGGCACGAGGTGGTCACTAAAAGACGTAATTATACATCCATGCCGTTGTTCTGTGGTTTTATCGACAGAGCCTTGTACTACGGGTTACCAAAGTCCACGGTGTAAGTTGGAATCCTCTCGTATACATTGGCATATCCTGTACCAAGCTACAAACAACTGCGTTAATATTATAATCAAATATTACTAGTTATACTCTCTTATCTGTCTACTCTATTTCTATCTCTCTTTGGGACTTACCGAGCGATTGTTCGCTGATGACATTCCTTCTCTCTTCTTTCTTTGGAATGTTGTCAGGAGGACCCGACTCTGAGGATCTCGAGACCAGCCAAGAGCACTTGGAGCAGACCACTGAGCAGCACGACCATTGGGCTTTACTTGTACCCACTTTACTTTCATGTTCATGCTATTGTTTAGGTATTGCTTTCTATTCTTGTATTTTCATTTTCAGTTGTATTGTAAAGAAATGTTTAATAAATAAAAGTTGCCGTTCATTTATATCTTTTGTCATTTTTTTCTTGTGTACTTTATTATATTTCTTATTTACGATTATTGTGTTTGATTCTGAATAAATGCGTAGCGGGCCTCGTCGCGTCTCCTTACCCGTACACTGGAAAGCGGGACATGACAGGTTTTATTGGCGGTCCATGCAGGTTAATTCTGCATGAAGTCCTAAGCAATATAACAAAAGAATCAGCAACTAAAAACATATTTTATATTTCATATTCATTGAATCTTACAATTTCATATACTTTGAATCTATCCTAACCCTATTTTTTCTTTCAAGATTATGGATTCTCCAAACAATACCAGCACCAACTTCAACAATACACCACCACCTCTACCGCTTACGCCTACCGTTGTTGCTCCGATCAATGAGCAGATGGTACTGCTTGAGGCAATCCGAAGCCTCCTGGAAGGACAGCAGCAGCAGACTGCTATCTTACTGAACCGCCCAGAAGCGGAAGCGCCCGGAGTAAAGAAATTCCGGGCATTTCACCCAAAGCAATTTTCAGGGAAAGAGAGCCCTTTAGAAGCTGAAGAATGGGCTCAGAGCATTGAGGATGATCTGGCAGCAGCACAAGTGCCAGAGATCACTTGGGTACGAGTTGCGAAGCTGCAACTCACCGACAACGCTCGAGTTTGGTGGAAGGAGGAAGAAAGCCGTCTTGACCAGCCGATCGAATGGATAACTTTTCACGAGATGTTCGACGCGAAATATTTCCCCGAGACTGCCTGATTTAACATGGAGCAGCAATTCATCCACCTGCAACAAGGTTCGATGTGGTCTAAATCTATGGATGAGTATGATGCTGAGTTTACCATGCTCAGTAGGTTTACGGCACACTTGATACCGACTGCTGAGATCAGGTCCAGACGATTTCAGCAAGGGTTAGATCCTGAGATCCAAGCTGCCTTAGCTACAGGGGATTTCCTAACTCACGAACTGGCTCTGAAAGCTGCCCGTCGATATGAGGCAGTAGTGAAGAAGAAGGGAAGACCTCAATCTGCCGGTGTGAAGCGCCCTGCCACCCAGATGGCAGGAGGAGCCTCTTCAATACCAACTTTTGAACCCAGGAGACCGGAAGAAACAAATAACTGGCCAAGTCCAGATTTTTGCTTCTACTACAAGAGGGATGAACACCTGTGGAAGAACTGTAGGCACGCAAAAGGCCTGTGCTTAGTTTGTGGCGCATCCACTTATGGAATTGGAACATGTCCTTATAGACATAACCCAGTTCCAACTTACAACACTTATCCGCAGCGGCCAGCTATCTAGGCTCCTGCACCTCATCTTGCTCTCCCAGCTCCACCTCCACGTGGACCTCCTGCACAGCCTAATCACCAATTTCATCAGGCACTGAGGAACATGCCTCGAGGGCAGAGAAACATGCCCCAAGGACATAGGAATGTGCCTCCAGCTAGGAGGAATGTACCCCGGCATCAGGCTTTCATATTAGCGGCCATAGAAGCCGAGACTGTAGACCAAGGTAACCCTGGTAATTTCCTTAAATCTTTTTCAATGTTTCCAAAACTTTTGCATTCTTTCATTCTTCCAAATATTTTTCATGCACTATCAGTAGTTCTATCACCAAACTTTTCTTGAATCTGTTACACTTTCCTTCTATAAATTTCGAAGACGAAATTTTTATAAGGAGGGTAGAATGTAACAACCCCAAATTTTCTGTACAAATTTTTTTCAAAAATACAGAAAGGAGCACTTAAGCCTGAGCACAAGTTATAAATTTAATTTGCTTTTGAACAACAAGAAAGCACTTGCAGCTCATTAGTAAAGCCTTGCACTGCTGTGATATAGCCCCTGTGTTCAAATCCCCCCAGCCACATATTATTTTTATTGACTTTTCTTTTAAACTTTTATAAGCTCAAAGGTTTACACGTGCACTGCATGTAAAAAGAAAAGTCACAAAGAAAACAAACACATGGGAAATGATATACCAACAGACTTGGACACAAGGCAAAGATCAAGACCCCAACCCTCGGATTTGGACCGACGAGATTCCCTTGGAGGCCGGCGCCGCCAGTCCTACCCGTAGCAAATGCTACAAAATTCTAACCCTAACACCCCTTGGCCTACCTCACTCTCCCCATACTGTTTGATTTTTCTGCATATTAACAGAGAGTGATAATTCACCTCTTTAATCCATTTTAATGCACATTTTTAATTCTCAATTCATTACCCTAAACCCTAATTTTCCCTATAAATACAACCCTACATTTTAGCCCTCCTCATTCAGAAATTCCATTCCAAAACTCTCTAAAAAATTCTAAGTTCAAAAGTTGTACAAGTGGAGATAGCAAAGGTCAAAGTTCCGGCGACGTTTCGGGAAGAATCCGGCGACGAAACGACTCCCCGACGATCCCAAAATCTTCCCTTACCTCTCTTCTTTATTTCTAACCTGTAATTCCCACTTTCCCTCTTCTCCTTCTATTAAAACGAATTCCATTTTCAAAACTATTCGGAAGCAGAGTTAATCCGACTTCCGTTTCTAATTTAACTAAAAAAACCTTTTATCTTAATAACAAATTTACAATCTTTTTGTATATTGTTTAGCAATCATGAACAAACACATCAAAACAAGTTTTATTTCAAAATAATATGTATTGCAACTTCTATTTAGTTTTACAGTAAAATACCATCATGTTTACATACGACATTGCTTATTCATTTCGATCGTATTACCTTTAGAAAACTCACGAGCTAATGACCTACCTCATAACAACACACATTCTTGATATAGCATGATGACTTTTGGAACATTAGTTTATGGGAAAATATGAGTTTACATTTAAATACCATAAACATTCAAAAACCGTTTTCTTTAAAAGTGTATTATTTAATTCCTTGCAAATGCGCCTCTACAACCCATTTTGGGGAACCCCGATAAGGATGGTGTGGGTTATCGCACATCCTCGGGCCTAGTAGAGCGAGATGCAGACCTCCTCACGAAAATATGATGTACGTATATGCCATCCGCATTCGCCACTGGGCCACGTCATCACCCGTTAGGTTACTTAACTAACGACAGAGCGGGGGCTGGACTAGCACGGGTGCAAAACATATACAACATCCACCAGTATATATATAACAATATATAATAATCGTTCCAGGCATGATATATGCAACATTATAGATAAGCGATAAGTATCACAGAACAATACAGATAATCTGGGAGCCCCGGGTTTCCTTTGATCCGCAAGTGAAACCCGACGTTCCTCTGGTCGTGTGGATAGCCTGTGCAATGAAAAACTAGACCCCTACGAGCACGGCAAGTTACCTGCCAAAACAAGAAGCGAGGCAACCCCCTTCATCAAAGTGAATGGGCCACCCGGCACTTCACGGAATCCGGTAACTTGAGCACTCCTCCTTGGGTCAACCTGTACCCCCTACGAGTGCGGCGAATAGCCCGTCAATTCTAGAGTGAGGCCCCCTCCTACTCAATGCCATAAGATGTGGACCCGTTGCCCTCCAGAACCCGGCTATCCGTGCACTCCATCGCGGGGTAATCCTAGTACAGAAAAGAAAATATGTACAACGGTGACATCGACCTCAACCCAGTCGTGCCCCAAACAAATAATATATAAATAGACAGTGAAGACAGTCCATATGTTGGACGCTCGCCCTGCGATATCATATGTACAAATAAAACTAAACTGTACTATCATTGCATCCAAGCTATTCACCATGACGAATCCGCAACAAACACAACACAACACAGAACATCAACGCCAATGTCACGTTCGCAAACCCGTCTAAAAGAACTATAGCAATTAGACAAGTTGTACCGCTCTAATGACATTCACGGTCGCAGATAGTAATGCAAGTACTGTAAAAACTTTAAACAGTGTTAGAAATATCGACTTCGAAATAACCCCGAATAGCCTCCAAAACTGCAGATAAAACCATATCCAATCTGGGCTAAAATAAATAATACCATTAAACCAATATTCCATAGACTAGCACACACCCCAAATTTCAAGACCCAATTCGTCGACGAGGCCGGCCTGGCCGGTTACTGTAGCCATCTCTTCGGCCCAGTTGACAAATTTGGGTCTCGGGTTTAGGGTATGTACTAGTAGTCATCTAATTAGTCTTCTGAAATTTTTAAAATATTTTTACAAGACCTGAAAAAAATCGACAGAGAATGGAATATTCGGGTATTGTTTCGGGGTTGTTTCGGTTTCGATAGTTTAAAATTGTCTAAACAACTAGTATGCGATTAATGGGTTCGCTTTGATACCATGTAAGGCTACGCCAACGCCCCGACCATCAATCTGTGGCCAAATGCGGAACATAAAATTTTAAAAACGGCGCTAACGGAACCCTATTCCCGGATGGAACCATTAACTCTATACTAGTTAACTGTAAAAGGAGTTTAGAGATTATACCGATCGATCCGTGTCCTTCGGTCTTCAATCTACGTCCCAAGCTCCTTGCGGCTGCCCCAAACTAGTTCGCTCTCCGGTCTCTCTCGTCGAAGAGGATCCACGTCGAGGGTTCTTTATACGGGCTTCCTCTTCTAAACCGAAGCAACTCGGACATCAAGTTTGCTAGCCTAGATGTCCAAGATGAAGTAGAGATAGTGTGTGAATACTTTGTCTCTTAACACTCATGGATTCTCAACTCATGAGAGGGACGGGTGGAGGTAGAAGAAGATGCCCATGGATGGAAAATGTGAAGCTCAAAGAAAATGCAAGTGAGCAAGCCAAGAAAAATAAATGAGATGGCTGCCCAAAATTTTGTGTGTGTGTGTGTTGTGAGATATTTTTTTTGAGCTAAAGAAAAATCCTAGCATAAAATATCTCACACCAAACCCAAGACCATGAGTCACCAAGAGCACATGTGTCACCATGAATGCCCAAGGCCAAAACTTATGCTCACAATTTCTATCACAATGAAACATTAAACCAAATGTTTAAACAAAAAAAGAATAGTATCTTCTAAAGTAAACTCGTAACGAATTATATACATACCTGCATCCGTATTCCGACTGAATACGAATACAATGAGACGAAAATAATCCAACAATATAATACTAGGATCCGGCTTAAACCAAAGCCCACTAGTATTATCTGTCTGATCATGATCCGTGCACAAGTGCACGAATATAATCTAACCCTGCCATAAAACCATACGACCTCTACAACGTTTCGCCCGAACCAAGGAAACCCTCTGTGTGAGACTCTAAAGACTCATCAATACGCTGGCAGTGGGTTTAACCACAAGCACATCAGTGGCACTAGCTGTACGTAATGGCTGCCCAGGTATTGGGCGAAAGGGAGATTGACGAGCGAACTCATCCTGAAACCCTACTGAGCCTGACAGTGACAATATCCGTACAGTCCGGTCCGTTCGTCTATTAGTATCGCATATCGGGTCTAGGGGGTAGATAAAGTCAGACTCCTAATAACGCAATATTCAGTGTCGGTATGAAGCACATCACCACCTGAGAAACTACCGATCCTAGATCAGTAATTCTCGACTACCTTGGCTAAGGATTTCTTGTGATGGCCACCCGTGTACACTGTGACCTCTACCCCCAATACCGGGAGAGACGAATCCCCTGACGATCCGCTCACTGCCTCCATGTGGCTCGGGACTGTACCCAACTAAAACCTGTTTCCACTACTCTTTTGAGCCGTGGTAGGGTAGTAATCAAAGCATAGTGGGGACTCACACGAGACAAATGACGATTTCAGGTCGATAGACTAACCTATACACATGTCACAAGGGAACTGCCATCTGACAATAGGTAAAATACCAACTACCATGTTCCCGGCGAGTCCGTCCGGTGTACTCATAACCCAATGAGCACCTGTATACTATCTTAGGTGAACCAACTGACATCAATGGCTTGTGAGACCGGCCACCGCCCCTCATCGGGGTCTCGATCCGTATACACTAGTCTACTCTCGGAGTATCGATGCCCAGTCTCGAAACTCCCACGACTAAGGACACTTTAAGGATGTGCTTATAGACTACCCAACTCTCATGTATATGATCGCCATCATACTGCTGGTAGCTAAGCAAGAATCCTATGGGCTCTATCAACATGTAATAGTGATCTGTAATGTCACCTGAAGCATGTACACGAAGATAAAGACAAACCAGATAGTATACTATCATCTCGAGTAAGACTGTTCTTCCGGTATAGGTCCTCCCTTAATCATTGCAATCACGTGTCTGTGATCCAATAATTGACTTGAGGGCACTATAGCCAACAATCTCCCACTTGCACTCAAGGCTAATTATTGTGATGTTGCATACTCACAGCCCGTATGATACCGAACACCCAACTCCTCTACCAATCAGTTTCACAAAGCTCGTTTATAAAACTATTGCTTTCGAGAAATAGACTCAGTGAGTGAATCCGCTCTGATGTTTCTTTCTATGTCTCTCTTTATTTCAAGTTCGTGGAGAAACCATCTCCCGAATTGAGTAATACCTGTCTTAGAATATGCCTGGATATCTGATGGGACCCAGTTCACAAATGAACTCCAAATCCAGTAAACTTCTTAGACTGTATCGTTAACTGAATTTAATTAGTATCCCGCGCCATGCCTCCCTCAGTATCCGCTTGGACCACCTGTCCAAACTACTGCCCCTCAAAAGAGGGAAAACTATAACTCTGACAGTCACTCTGTCATCCAGGTCACTTTGGAAGCCTGGAATGATAACTGTCTCCCGAAGGAGGCTGTCGTTATCATATCCCTAGAACATCCACTTATGTTCATAAACTGCTTCCGAACGTTTCTCCAGGATTGGATTAATATATCAACTTATTGCATCTAGTGCAAAAACAACATTTGGTGTGGTACTTGACATCTTATGATTGACTCAATTGCCTATGCAAGTAATATGTCAATTATGCACATCCCTCTCCACTTTAGTCTGTAAGACACCTTTAGAGAGGGTGACTCCATCACCTGCAGTTACACCACCATGCCAGGATTCGTCCATTCTAAAACACCTTTAGAATGCTGTCTAAGTACCCGGATTGAGAAACTACCCAAATCTAGATCTGAAACCATAGATCTAGTAACCAGAATGCCTGATATAATATCCAAATCCTATGTGGAAAAACCACTGTGTGACAACCACAATATAACTGATCATAGTATAGGAATTTCACTTCCTACAACGTGTATGTCATCCAAATACCAGGACATACCACCCTACTACCTTCTTAATAGATCCATCTCATATTCTGATAAAGCCAAGCCTATGACTGTCATATTAAAAATAGATGATCTATCTCCGCTATATCTACTTTAGTCTATAAATAGACACAAGAAACTTGTCCACTACGCTTCCGCTGCTCCCACTGACTACAACAACCCTCTGGCAGGGTCATATACACGTGCACTTCTAAAGCTAGTTTAGAACGACACTATACTCATCCTCTTGCCGGGTTTCATAGTCTAGAACAACAGTAATGGCAAGTCTGGGTAAACAAGAACCTCCATGTCACCGTCTTTGAGGATACCGAAGTACCTCTCCGGCGCCTAAGGTTACCCACTATATCTACGGAGTGGCTAATGGAATGTCAAACCCGATCGAATCTTTAGGTTCTTATTAAATTTTCAGTAATCGTTTGTGGTTCTGGAATCACTTCTAGTTCTACCATACTCCCACTACTGTTTTCTGAAAAAAAATACATTTTGCTAAAGCTATGGCGAGTCAAGAATAATATCACTATTGATCTTCCTGATGGTAGAAAGTTAACCCTCATCATAGCCCGGGTTAACCCACAAACTGCCATTACAGAAATGCGCCTTGAGTCATTCAGAATCTGGTTTTAAGCATAAGCCAGACAACTCCATATACCTTAACATCGTTAAGATATGAACCATTCTATATACAATATAGAAACAGAAGCACTGATTTAATTAGATCCAAATTCAAATCATGTAGCTGTTTCCAGTGCATGTCAACTAAATGGAGTGAGGCCGATCAGCATTACTCAACTTAGGAGTGCATCCAGATATGAGTAACCTGAAAGAGAAGCAAGTTCTCAAAACCATTACTATCACCTGAATACCAAACACAAGTATCTATATCTTCGATCACCTTAAAGAATCCTGATACTTGCAACACATGGTTCTCTACTTTATTCATATACCTATAACTTCTCAAAATTTGGACCTTGTATTTCTACGAAACACTTGTCTAAAACTGGAGAAGTCACAAGTAAACAGAATATAGTACGAGGACCAACCCCTCTGTCCTAATGGACACTGAAAAACATACAATCCCCTGAGTTGAATAACTCAAACCCTGCGAATTGTAGGTTGAAAACTGTACTGTGGTTAAGAAGAATTACACTGCTATTTAATGCTCCTTACCCAATCATCAACTGATATAGGTAAATGTCATGGAAATAATTTCAAAAATTCATATCTCACTTTATAAAATAAACGTATAGATATATTAGTTTGAAATTGGTGCATAACAACGGATATTCAGAACCAAATATTTGCCATCAGGCAAAAAATCCCAGGCGATTTCCTTAAATATCACCAATTACAACGAATTCCGATATAATGAGGATGATCAACTAATTCCCAATAACTTACTCTCACTCATCATCTGTAAACCCATACAGATGTGAGAAACAAATCTGGTAAATACATACCCTGGAGTAAGGATCTAATTGGGAAATCAGTTTTCAATTGACAACGGACAGTGAAACGGAAACATGAAAATGTTTCGAAGGGGTATCTGGGTATTTCTAGAAATGCCTCTTCCATTATCCGATTAACGACTGTAACCGTATATTTCCTTACCATCTCTCCAAATCCCTTAATTTGTCTTTACTCATTACCTTCTGTACACCATCCTTAGGCTAAATGGTTTTCTTCCTTCCCTACCGTTCGGCACCAGCCTATGGTTTGGAAGAAGACTATCCAATAAACATAATAGGTGTACTCTCCTAATCCTAGGAGTACTCGCAACTTGAGAGAAGGTAAAGATAAAAGACAACTGAATAAACCTTATTCTATTTCTCCTGAACCAAAATCCATCCTCGAACTGGAACAAGTTCCTTCGAGTTCGTATGTAACTATATGATGGATTATCCAATAACTGTGGATCTTCGTAGTGATACGGGGTGTTCTGGAGAAATACTAAGGTGAAGTAGGAGTGGCGATGAAATACGTGGTTTGGTCGTGAATGATAGTAGTCGCATTTACTTTGCCCTCTTTCTAATCCCTTTATTTTTTCTTTACTTATTACCTTCTGTACACCACACTTAGGCTAATTGGTTTTCTTCTTTCCCTACCTTTCGGCACCTGCCTATGGTTTGGAAGAAGACTATCCAATAAGCGCAATAGGTGTACCCTCTCCTAATCCTAGGAGCCCCCACAATCTGAGAGAAGGTAAAAGGAAAAAAACAACTGAATAGTCCTATTCATTTTCTCCAGAACCGGAAACCATCCTCGAATCTGAAACAAGTTTCTTCGAGTTCGTATGTAACTATACGATGGTCATATCCAATAAGTGTGGATCTTCGTAGTGATACAGAATGTTCCGGAGAAAAGCAAAGGGTAAAAGTAGGAGTGGCAATGAAGTATGAAACTCTGACAATCCAAAAGCCATTGTTTTAAGAAAGTTTGGTTAACTTGGTTACTGAGTTATAGTCTATGGTCGGGCCATGGTCGCGTCCAAAGAGAGAGAGAAAAGAAACACTCTGCGTGCACTCTAACCTAGATCAGAATGGTTAATCACTTTATCTAATCAGGATGTCTCCCACTGTATCCTCAAATTCTCCTCCAAACCTGAAAGAAGAATTAGTCGGGATCATCTAAAATCACCCGAGGCGTAAACCAACTCATCAGTGGGTATCGGGATCCAACTATCATCGCATGATAACCTGATGGAATCCACTCACATTATCACACTCTAGAAGGTATGCGCATGCCTGGCAAGTTTCCTGTATGTTTGAAACTCCCGATGTGATTTTTACCCCATGCTCTTATAACCTTGACGAAGGCCAACAAATCATAAGTCACATGTCAAGTTCTACCCGTCATTGTCCAGGTTAATTTGAACCCACCCATACTCGCCCTTGACGAAGGCCTACAAGGCTGTACGACTTTCCCAAACCAATTCATCTAAGCAGCTACCATACACTATGTCTTGACGAAGACCAACAAACATAGCATGAATACTAAGTACTACCCGTCTGAAATGACGGAGGGCTACGAATGGTTTTTGGCGAAAAACCTTTAACGTAATGAATTTGATATCGTTGAAGGAACCGGATAGCTTTTTACAAATATATAGCGGCGAAAACCTTTGCTAAAGAGATCGCTCTCGGTGAAGGGATCTCGGCTCTTTCCCCATAGAATGAGGTGCAGGATATTCTAACTGAATACCGCGATGCAAAGCAAAAAGTAATCGACTATAGTGAAGTTATTACCCTGATGCAAACTTCTGCCCAAGGGGTCACTCCCGATGAAGGGATCTCGGCCCTTGCCTCGTCGAATGAGGTGCTGGATATTCATAACTGAATACCACTGTGCAAAACAAAAGAAAACATCCTTGTAATAACAGCTTTTGAAAATTTGTTCCAACACCATCGTATAGGTCTGTTTTTCTTGCATTGATCAAAATCAACGCAGTCCCATCAATTAATCACACCAGAAAAGAATGAAAATATGATGTACGTATATGCCATCCGCATTCGCCACTGGGCCCCGTCATCACCCGTTCGGTTACTTAACTAACGATAGAGCGGTGGCTGGACTAGCGCGGGTGCAAAACATATACAACATCTACTAGTATATATATATATATAACAATATATAATAATCGTTCCAGGCATGATATATGCAACATTACAGATAAGCGATAAGCATCACAGAACAATACAGATAATCTGGGAGCCCCGGGTTTCCTTTGGTCCGCAAGTGAAACCCGACGTTTCCCTGGTCGTGTGGATAGCCTGTGCAATGAAAACCTAGACCCCTACGAGCGCGGCAAGTTACCCGCCAAAACCAGAAGCGAGGCAGGCCCCTTCATCAAAGTGAATGGGTCACCCGGCACTTCACGGAATTCGGTAACTTGAGCACTCCTCCTTGGGTCAACCTGTACCCCCTACGAGTGCGGCGGATAGCCCATTAATTCTAGAGTGAGGCCCCCTCCTTCTCAACGCCATAAGATGTAGACCCGTTGCCCTCCAGAACCCGGCTATCCGTGTACTCCATCGCTGGGTAATCCTAGTACAGAAAAGAAAATATGTACAACGGTGACATCGACCTCAACCCAGTCGTGCCCCAAACAAATAATATACAAATAGGCAGTGAAGACAGTCCATATGTTGGACGCTCGCCCTGCGATATCATATGTACAAATAAAACTAAACTGTACTATCATTGCATCCAAGCTATTCACCATGACGAATCTGCAACAAACACAGCACAACACAGAACATCAATGTGAATGTCACGTTCGCAAACCCGTCTAAAAGAACTATAGCAATTAGACAAGTTGTACCGCTCTAATGACATTCACGGTTGCAGATAGTAATGCAAGTACTGTAAAAACTTTAAACAGTGTTAGAAATATCGACTTCGAAATAACCCCGAATAGCCCCCAAAACTGCAGATAAAACCATATCCAATCTGGGCTAAAATAAATAATACCATTAAACCAATATTCCATAGACTAGCATACACCCCAAATTTCAAGACCCAATTCGTCGACGAGGCCGGCCTGGCCGGTTACTGTAGCCATCTCGTCGGTCCAGTTAACAAATTTGGGTCTCGGGTTTAGGGTATGTACTAGTAGTCATCTAATTAGTCTTCTGAAATTTTTAAAATATTTTTAGAAGACCTGAAAAAAATCGACAGAGAATGGAATATTCAGGTATTATTTCGGGGTTGTTTCGGTTTCAATAGTTTAACATCATCTAAACAACTAGTATGCGATTAATGGGTTCGCTTTGATACCATGTAAGGCTACGCCAGCACCCCGGCCATCAATTTGTGGCCAAATGCGGAACAAAATTTTTTAAAAACGGCGCTAACGGAACCCTATTCCCGGATGGAACCATTAACCCTATACTAGTTAACTGTAAAAGGAGTTTAGAGATTATACCGATCGATTCGTGTCCTTCGGTCTTCAATCTATGTCCCAAGCTCCTCGCGGCTGCCCCGAACTAGTTCTCTCTCCGGTCTCTCTCGTCGAAGAGGATCCACGTCGAGGGTTCTTTATACGGGCTCCCGCTTCTAAACCGAAGCAACTTGGACATCAAGTTTGCTAGCCTAGATGCCCAAGATGAAGTAGAGATAGTGTGTGAATACTTTGTCTCTTAACACTCATGGATTCTCAACTCATGAGAGGGATGGTTGGAGGTAGAAGAAGATGCCCATGGATGGAAAATGTGAAGCTCAAAGAAAATGCAAGTGAGCAAGCTAAGAAAAAGAAATGAGATGGCTGCCCAAAATTTTTTGTGTGTATGTGTTGTGAGATATTTTTTTTGAGCTAATGAAAAATCCTAGCATAAAATATCTCACACCAAACCCATGACCATGAGTCACCAAGTACACATGTGCCACCATGAATGCCCAAGGCCAAAATTTATGCTCACAATTTCCATCACAATAAAACATTAAACCAAATGTTTAAACAAAAAAAGAATGGCATCTTCTAAAGTAAACTTGTAACGAATTACAAGAATACCCCTCATCCGTATATACATACCTGCATCCGTATTTCGACTGAATACGAATACAACGAGACGGAAATAATCCAACAATATAATACTAGGATCCGGCTTAAACCAAAGCCCACTAGTATTATCCGTCCGATCATGATCCGTGCATAAGTGCACGAATATGATCGAACCCTGCCGTAAAACCATACGGCCTCTACAATGTTTTGCCCGAACCAGGGAAACACTCTGTGTGGTACTCTAAAGACTCGTCAATACGCTGGCAGTGGGTTTAACCATAAGCATGTCAGTGGCACTAGATGTACGTAACGGCTGCCCAGGTATTGAGCAAAAGGGAGACTGACGAGCGAACTCATCCTGAAACCCTACTGAGCCT
Source organism: Agapanthus africanus (assembly GCA_030015575.1). NCBI lineage: Eukaryota > Viridiplantae > Streptophyta > Magnoliopsida > Asparagales > Amaryllidaceae > Agapanthus > Agapanthus africanus. The sequence goes on along the minus strand of CM057339.1, from coordinate 261,457,602 downwards.
GACAGTGAAAATATTCGTACAGTCCGGTCTGTTCATTTATGAGTATTGCATATCGGGTCTAGGTGGGTGGATAAAGTTAGACCCCTCATAACGCAATATTCAGTGTCGGTATGAAGCCCATCTCCACCTGAGAAACTACCGATCCTAGATCGGTAATTCTCGACTACCTTGGCTAAGAATTTCTGGTGATGGCCACCCGTGCACACTGCGACCTCTACCCCCAATACTGAGAGATACGAATCCCCTGACGATCCGCTCACTGCCTCCATGTGGCTCGGGATTGTACCCAACTAAAACCTATTTGCATGACTCCTTTGAGCTGTGGTAGGGTAGTAATCAAAGAATAGTAGGAACTCACATGAGACAAATGATGATCCCAGGTCGATATACTAACCTGTACACATGTCACCAGGGAACTGCCATCTGACAATAGGTATAATACCAACTAGCATGTTCCTGGCGAGTCTGTCCGGTGTACTCATAACCCAATGAGCACCTGTATACTATCTTAGGTGAACCAACTGACACCAATGGCTTGTGAGACCGGCCACTGCCCTTCGTCGGGGTCTCGATCCGTATACACTAGTCTACTCTCGGAGTATCGATGCTCAGTCTCGAAACTCCCACGACTAGAGACACTTTAAGGATGTGCTTATAGACTACCCAACTCTCACGTATATGATCGCCATCATACTGCTGGTAGTCAAACAAGAATCCTATGGGCTCTATCAACATGTAATAGTGATCTGTAATGTCACTTAAAGCATGTACACGATGATAAAGACAAACCAGACATCATACTATCATCTCGAGTAAGACTGTTCTTCCGGTATAGGTCCTCCCTTAATCATTGCAATCACGTGCCTGTGATCCAATAATTGACTTGAGGGCAATATAGCCAACAGAAATTATACTTACGAGATCCTCACGACTCGTAAGAAAAATTCCCCCTTATGAGAGCCTCACGGCTTATGGGATTCAAAAGCCTTAAGTTAAAGGGATCTAAATCTGTTCTTAAGCCATCATATCCCCCAAGCTGTCCTACAAGTAGTTTAATACTGACGCTTGTATACGAGCTACGAGCATGAACAAAATATGTTCCCACAATGGTCTACCAATGGTAAAAAAAAGAGATCACCATATGGTGAACGACACTTGTAATTCCTTTCGACTTATAAGAAGAAAAATCTCTTGTAAGATCCTTAAGACTTACGGGAAAATACCACTCAGGAATCCCCACGATTCCTGAGGAGAGAACCCACTTCTGAGATCCTCACGACTCATAGGGAGAAATACCTTTATGAGACCCTTACGGCTCATAAAGTCAAAAAGCCTTAGTCGACAGGATCCTAAACATGTTTGCTAAGCCACCTTTGTTCAAATCAACAAAGGCAAATGATGATTCGCTCCTGGCAATATCCCAGTTGTAGAGATGTTGATGCCTAAACAGGTGTCAAACTCTAAGTTCTCCCACGGCAAATGATGATTCGCTTCTGGCAATATTCCAATTGTAGCGATACAGATACCAAGATTGGTATCAGGACCCAAGTCCTCGACTCGCAACAAAATCAGTGAGAAAAACATATGAAATAGCCGAAATGATGGGTCAACTCGCAATAAAAATCAACGAGCAAAATATGCATATGAAACAGCCAAAATATTTGGGCAACGAGCAATAAAAAACAATGAGTAAAAATAATGACATAGCCGAAATGATTGGGCACCGCGAAAAATAGCCGAAATGATTGGGCAATCGCAGCATTCGCGATATAAAAAGCTAAACATGATAGAGCATCGCAGAAATAAAAAAAGAAAAAAAGGAAGAAATAAACTTATTTTTGCCATGCAAGTAGGCCCATACTGACTTTTGTGTGCAATCCTTGGGCACAGATAAAAGAAAGGGAACAATATTTTCCTACCATGCTTCGTCAAAAGAAGAACCGAGTCTTGATGGCACGTCTATAGCCTAGAGACTATTTGTACGTCCTTCTTACTTCAATGAAGTACAGACGTGATGTCGACAAAGCTCCAAGGAGCCAAATCAAAACGGAGTAATGGCAAAATCCTAGCTCCAGCTCGACGTTCCTTCTCGGTGTAGTCACGACATCAACAAGGACCCAAGGGTCAAATAAAAGTAGAGTGATGGCAAAATCGTAGCTCCAGATCTTGATGGCAACATCTACAGCCTGGAGATCATCTCTACGTCCTTCTCATTCCGACAGGGTACAGACGCGACGTCAATAAGGACCCAAAGGTCAAATAAAAGTAGAGCAATGGCATATTCCTAGCTCCAGATCTCAATGGAAACAACTACAGCCTAAATATCATCTCGACGTTCCTCATTCCAGCCAGGTGCATACGCAACGGTCAAATAAAAGCAGAGTCGTGGCATATTTCTTAGCTTCAGATCTCGATGGGGATATGTATAACATAGAGGTCATATGGATGTGTACCGTACTTCAGCAAAGGATCGGCGCAACACCAAAGCAAAATTGAGGTGACGGCATATGCCTAACTTTGGGTTTTAATGGTAAGTTTAAAATCCATTGGATGTCGTCCCACCCCAGAAGGGTGCGGTTATGACTCGTCGTGGTTCCAAATCGAGCCTAACCTCAAGTAAAGTGCCACGACAATACCTAACGCTGGATCTTCTAATGGTAATGTAAATATTCCAATATAAGAAGACTACTTGAAGACGTCTTGTCTAGCTTCAGAAAGGGATCAGAGACACGACAGACGTGGAGCTACACAAGCAGCAACCTAAGGGACTGCATGTTGAGAATATATCAGCCAACGCGACGGTACGACAGACTTAACCCAGTACCACAATCCTAATGGACACCTGTATCGAAAGGGGTAATTCACGTTAGGATATACCTGCGAGATCCTCTCGACTCGTAAGTAGAAACATCTTTGTGATACCCTCACGGTTCATAAAGGTGAAAAATCTTAGGCGACAGGGATATCAACCTGTTTCCTAAGATATTGTTGCTCTACAAGGAGGTTAATACTGACTCTTGTATACTATCCACGGGCCATATTCTCTAAAGTTGTATACCGATGAAGTGAAAAAACCACTTACGAGTCCTCTCGACTTATAAGGAGAAAGTACCCGAGTGAGATCTTTACGACCCACGAAGGAGATGAATACTTAGGAATCCTCATGATTTATAAGAAAAATATTCACTTATGAGATCCTCTCGATTCATAGGGAGAAAAACCTTCTTGAGACCCTTACGGCTCATGAAAATGAAAAATCCTTAGGCGACAAGGATCCTAAACTTGTCTCCTAAACCATCAATTCTATGGCGATACATTACTTTGCGCTACTTAACCCACGTACATATTTTACGTGGGCAAAGTAGCGGGGGCATTTTTTCCAGCCAAATTTTTTGGCCAAAGCGCCCACCTATACACGCGCACTTAGCAAGATGGCCAAGACAAATCACATGTGCGCAACGTGCAACACATGTGCGCATGAGTCAAATGACTCAGCCCAAGTTGCACGCACCTATACATACGCACTTGGCAAGATGGCCAAGTTGAATCACATGTGCGACGCCCAAGTTGTGTGCACCTATATATGCTCATTTGGCAAGATTGCTAAGTTGAATCATACATGTGCACTTATATGTGCGATGCACGTGCGCATGTGTTAAAGATCACACGTGCGCATGTATTAGGAATATGTATGCCCTAGATGCCATTATTGTATATTATAGTGAATGCTTGGACATATATATAGAGGAATTTCTTGCTCAACATGATAGTATGCTATCTGGTTGCTCTTTATCTTAACATGTACACTTGTTTTAGTTTACTATCTCATTGATATATGTTGATAAAGCCTTTAGTATGTTGGCTTGACTACCAGGACTATGATGCAGATCATACTAGTGGGGCTTGCATAGTCTACAAGCACAACCATTTAACAGTTCTTAGTCGAGAGAGTATCGAGACAGGACATCGATGTTCCAGAGTAGACCAGTGTGTACGTTTCTTGATCCTGTATGGGGCGATGGTTGATCCCATAACCATTGGTGTTTAACATCAAAGATTGTACACAGGTTCTCATTAGAGAATGGGTACACTGAACAGTGTAAGTGCACGGCGGCGCCCCGGCCTCCATCCCGAGGCCAAAATGCGGAAGCGGTGATAAACCTTAATTTTGCGAACTTAGCAAACCGGCACCACCGCGCACTAAACCCGGATCAAACCATTAACTAGTCCTAGCTAACTACAAGATAGGGAATAGAGATATACCGACTGATCCGAGTTCTCCGGTCTTCTCGTCATCGTCCCGATCTCCTGCGGAAACTCCGGTCGTCGTCTCCTCGCCGGAAGGGCACCACATCACCTGCATCTTTTACGGGCTCCCACCTCAATACCGAGGCAACTCGGGCACGAAGCTGGCAAGTCGAAGTGCCCAAGATTTGCTGTAGAATGTAGTGTAGAGGCTATGTCTCATTTGGGGGTTTTGTTGCCTTTGTAGATGGAGGAATGAGGTTAAGAAAAATGGTGCTTTCATTTTTCATGCAAGGAAATTGAGATGAAGAAAATTGCCACAAGCTCAAAAATGAAACTCTCTCTCTCTCTCCCTCAAATTGTGGCCGGCCTCATACTCAAGGAAATGGTGGAGGGAATTATACAAGGGAGGTGAGTGTAGTAAAAGGCAAGAGGTGACCACATCAAAAGCCATGATAACAAAACTCAAATCAATATCTAATCCTTTCTCATCACAAAAAGCAAAGGAAAAGACTAAGAAAGCATCTCATGATTATGAACCATCATGAAACCCCACAAATGCAAGATACCCCTTCCACAAATGTTATTTGCAAACTTGCAAATAACCCCCTCCATCGGAAAAGTCCGGCCGGGAAAGAACAAAGGAAAACCGGCCGGAACGGAATGCAAACTGGCAACTCCAGAAAACTGGTCCCGTAATAAATTACAGGAAAACCCCGATACTGTGCATACACACCCGCATCTGTATACCGACCGGATACAAATGCAATGAGACAAAATCTACACTGTACTATACTAGGATCCGGCTTAAACCAAAGCCGGCTAGTAATATCCGTTCGATCCTGATCCGTGCAATATCGCACGTATCTGATCGAACCTTGCCATATCATCATACGGCCACTAGTACAAACCGTCCGATCCTGATCCGTGCAATACCGCACGTATCTGATCGGACCCTGCCATATCTCCATACGGCCTCTACAGCGTTTCGCCCGAAACTTGAGTAACTGAAAGTGTGGTGGACTCTAAAGACTCGTCAATACTATGGCTGTGGATTTAACCACTAGCACGTCAGAGGTATAAGCCAATACGTGACGGGCCACCAGCTATTGACCAAAAGGGACGTCGATGAGCGAACTCATCCTGACACCCTACTGAGCCTGTCAGTGACAATATCCGTACAGTCCGGTCCGTTCGTCTATGAGCATCGCATGGCGGGCCTAGGGGGTTGGTAAAAGTCAGACCCCCAAAAGCGGTACAAGTCGTGTCAGAGTGTAGCCCAGAACACCCTGAGATACTACTGGAATACCTAACAGTAAATCTCCTGCCTTGGCCAAGGACTTCGTGTAATGTCTCTCCTAGACACAGCGCGAACTCACCCCCAATACCGGGAGAGACGAACCCCTGAAGATCCGCTCACTGCCTCCATGTGGCTCGGGACTGTACCCAACTAAAACCTGTTTGCACGACTCCTTTGAGCCGTGGTAGGGTAGTAATCAAAGCACAGTGGGAACTCACACGAGACAAATGACGATCCTCAGGTCGATGAACTAACCTGTACACATGTCACCAGGGAACTGCTATCTGACGTCAGGTATAAGACCAACTAGCATGTTCCCGGCGAGTCCTGTCCGGTGTACTCATAACCCAATGAGCACCTGTATACATCTTAGGTGATCCAATTGACACCAATGGCTTGTGAGACCGGTCACCGCCCCTCGTCGGGGTCTCGACTGTATACACTAGTCTACTCTGGAGAATCGATGCCCTGTCTCGAAACTCCCACGACTAGGGACCTTTTAAGGATGTGCTTATAGACTACCAGCTCCCACGTATATGATCGCCCTCATACTGCTGGCAGTCAAGCAAGAATCCCAGGGGCTCTATCAACGTGTAATAGCGACCTGTAATGTCACCTGAAGCAGTACACGATGATAAAGGTAAACCAGATAGTATACTATCATCTCGAGTAAGACTGTCCTACCGGGATAGGTCCTCCCTCAATCATTGCAATCACGTGCCTGTGATCCAATAATTGACTCTGAGGGCACTATCTCCAACAATCTCCCACTTGCACTCAAGGCTAATTATTGCGATGTCGCATACTCACAGCCCGTGTGATACCGAACACCCAACTCCTCTACTAGTCAGTCTCACAAAGCTTGTTTGCGAAACTATTGCGTCCGAGGAATAGCCTCAGTGAGTGGATCCGCTTTGATGTTTCTTTCTATGTCTCTCTATATCTCATGTTCGCGGAGAAAGCCATCTTCCGAAAAGAGCAATACCTGTCTTAGAATGTCTGGATGTCTGATGGGACCTAGCTCATAAATGAACTCCAAATCCAAACTTCTTAGACTGTATCGTCAACTGAACTTAATCAGTGTCCTGCGCCATGCCTTCCCTCAGTATCCACCTGGACCACCTGTCCAAAATACTGCCCCTCGTCAGAAGGAAAACTATAACTCTGACAACCTCCTTGTCTTCCTGGTCACCTTGGAAGCCTGGAATGATAACTGTCTCTCGAATGAGGCTGTCGTTATCATATCCCTAGAACATACACGTATGTTCTAAAACTGCCTCCGACTGTTTCTCCAGGATTGGATCAATATCAACTTATTGCATCTACTGCAAGAACAATATCTGGTGTGGTACTTGACATCTCATGATTGACTCAATTGCCCAAGCAAGTGATCTGCCAATCATGAACATCCCTCTCCCCTTTAGTCTGTAAGACACCTTTAGAGAGGGTGACTCCATCACCTGCAGGTATACTACCGTGCCAGGAGTCGTCCATTCTAAATACTCTTAGAATGTTGTCAAAGTACCCAGATTGGGAAACCACCTAAATCTAGATCTAAAACCATAGATCTAGTAACCAGTATGTCTGATATAATGTCCAAATCCCATATGGAGAAAACACTGTGTGACGACCAAAGTATAACCGATCGTAGTATAGGAATATCACTTCCTACTCTGTGTATGTCATCCAAATACCTATGACATCACACCCTACTACCTTCTCAACAGATCCATCCCTTATTCTGATGAAGTCAAACCCATGACTGTCACATCAGAAATTGATGATCTATCTCCGCTATAACTGCTTTAGTCTATAAATAGACATAAGCCATCTGTCCACCAATGCTTCCGCTGCTCCCACTGACCACGACAACCCTCTGGCAGAGTCATATAGACGTACACTTCAAAAACTAGTTTAGAAAGACGCTATACTCATCCTCCTGCCGGGTCTCACAGTCTGGAACAACAGCAATGGTAAGTCTGGGTAAACAAGAACTTCCCTGTCACCGTCCTTGAGGCTACCGAAGTACCTCTCGGGTGCCTGAAGTTACCTACCTTATCTGCGGAGTGGCCAATGGAATGTCAAACCAGATTGAATCTTTAGGTTCCTATCAAATCATCAGTAATCGTTTATGGTTCTGGAATCACTTCCAGTTCTACCATACTCCCACTGCTGTTTTCTGAAAAAATCCATTTTTATTAAAACTGTGGCGAGTCAAGAACAATATTACTATTGATCTTCCAGATGGTAGAAAGTCAACCCTCGTCATAGCCTGGGTCAACCCACAAACAGCCATTACAGAAACGTGCCTTGAGTTATCCAGAGTCTGGTATTAAGCATAAACCGGACAACTCCCCGTACCTTAACATCGTTAAGATATGTGCTGTTCTATATCCAATATAGAAACAGAGGCACTGATTTAATTGAACCAGATTCAAAACATGCAGCTATCTCCAGTGCATGTCAACTAAATGGAGAGAGGCCGATCAGCGTTACTCAACTTAGGAATGCTTCCAATTATGAGTAACCTGAAAGAGAAGCAATTTCTCTTTATCATTACTATCGACTGAATACCATACACAAGTATCTACATCTTCGATCACTTTGAAGAATCCCGATACTTACTATACCTGGTTCTCTACTCTATTCAAATACCTATAACTTCTCAAAATTCGGACCCTGTGTTTCCACGAAACACTTGTCTAAAAACTAGAGAAGTCATAAGTAAACCGAATATAGTATGAGGACCAACCCCTCTGTCCTGATGGACCTTGGACAACATACAATACTCTGTATAAGTCCCTTGAGTCTGATAACTCACTGTGTGTCGTAGGTTGAAAGCTGTACTTATAGTTAAGAAGAATTACACTGCTGTTTAATGCTCCTTACCTAACCATCCACTGATATAGGTAAATGTCACAGACATAATTTCAAAAAGGTATATCTCACTCTATGAAAATAGACGTACAGATATATCAATTTGAAATTGGTGCATAAAAGCGGATATTCAAAACCAAATATTTGCCGTCTGGCAAACAACCCAGGTGACTTCCTCAAATATCACCGATTACAACGAATCCCGATATAATGAGGATGATCACCCAATTCCCAATAACTTACTCCCACTCATCATCTGTAAAACCATACAGATGTGAGGATCATACCTGGTAAATACATACCCTGGAGTAAGTGTCTAATCGGGAAATCAGTTTTCCATTAACAGTACACAGTGAAACTGAAACATTGAAATGTTTCGTTGGGGTATCCTGGTATTCCTAGTAACGCCTCTTCCATTATCCAGATTCACAACTGTAACCATATAATTCTTTGCCACCTCTCCAAATCCCTTTATATGCCTTTAGTCATTACCTTCTGTACACCCCTTTAGGCCAAATGGTTTTCTTCCTTCCCTACCGTTCGGCACCAGCCTATGGTTTGGAAGAAGACTATCAAATAAGCATAATGGGTGTACTGTCCTAATCCTAGGAGCACTCGCAATGCGAGAGAAGGTGAAGATAAAAGACAACCGAATAAACCTTATTCCTATTTCTCCTGAACCAGAATCCATCCCCGAACTGGAACAAGTTCCTTTCGAGTTCGTATATAACCATACGATGGATTATCCAATAAACTGGGATCTTCGTAGTGATACGGAGTGTCCTGGAGAAATACAAAGGTGATTTAGGATTGGCGAAGAAATACTTGGTTTGGTCGTGAATAGCAGTCGCAATTTACTTTGCCCTCTTACTAATCCTTTGCTTTGTCTGAACTTAATACCTTCTGTACACCGTTTAGGCTAATTGGCTTTCTTCATTCCCTACCGGTCGGCACCAGCCTATGGTTTGGAAGAAGACTATCCAATTTGCGTAATAGGTGTACTACTCCTAAACCAAGGAGTACTCGCAACCTGAGAGAAGGTGAAAAGAAAAGACAACTGAATAGTCCTATTCGTTTTCTCCAGAACCGGAAACCATCCTTGAATTCCTTCGAGTTCGTATATAACCATACGATGGTTTTGTCCAATGGAAGTGGACGTTCGTAATAATACCGGGTGTCCTGGAGAAGAGGGTAAAAGTAGGAGTGGCAATGAGGTTAGCGACTCTGACAATCCAAAATCCAGTGTTAAGAAGGTTCGGTCAACTTGGTTACTGAGTCATTGTCTTAGGGTCGGGTCAATGGTCGCTGCCAAGAGAGAGAGAAAAGAAACACTCAGCGTGCACTCTATCCTAGATCAGAATGGTTATCACTTTTTCTAATCAGGAAACCTCCCACTGTACCTCAAATTCTCCTCCAAACCTGAAAGAAGAATTAGTCGGGGTCACCCGAGGAGTAAACCAACTCATCAGTGGGAATCGGGATCCAACTATCATTGCATGATAACGTGACGGAATCCGCTGACGTCATCACACTCCAGAAGGTATGCGTATATCTGGCAAGTTTCAGTTCTTTTGAAACTCCCGATGTGATTTTTACCCCATGCTCTTATGACCTTGACGAAGGTCAACAAATCATAAGTCACATGTCAAGTTCTACCCGTCATTATCCATGGTTAATTTGAACCCACCCGTACAAGCCCTTGACAAAGGTCAACAAGGCTATACGACTGTCCCAAACCAACGCATCTATCTATGCAGCAGAAAAGCAACAAGCAGCTACCATACACTATGCCTTGACGAAGGTCAACAAACATAGCATGAATACTACGTGCTACCCGTCTGAAATGACAGAGGGCTATGAATGGTTTCTGGTGAAAACCTTTAACGTAATGAACTTGATATCGTTGAAGGAACGGATAGCTTTTTAGAAAATATAGTGACGAAAACCTTTACTAAAGAGGTCACTCCCGGTGAAGGGATCTCGGCTCTTTCCCTGTAGAATGAGGTGCAGGATATTCCAACTGAATACCACGGTGTAAAGCAAAAGTAATCGGCTATAGTGAAGTTAATGCCCTGACGCAAACTTCTGTCCAAGGGGTCACTCCAGGTGAAAGGATCTCGGCCCTTGCCTCGTCGACTGAGGAGCAGGATATTCCAAATGAATACCACGATGCAAAACAGAAGTGAACGTCCTTGCAATAACAGCTTTTTGAAAAGTGTTCCAACAACATCAGAATAGGTTTGTTTTAACTTGCATTGATCCGAATCAACGCAGTCCCATCAATTGATCACACCATAAAGAACGAAAATATACTGATGTACGTATATGCCATCCGCATTCGGCACTGGGTCCCGTCATTACCCGTTAGGTTAGCTAACTAACGACAGAGCGGGGACTGGGCTAGCGCGGATGTAAAACATATACAACATCTACTAATATATATACCAATATATTATATTCGCTCAAGGCGTGATAAAAATGCAACATCACAGAAATGTACAGCATCACAGAACAATACAGATATCTGGGATCCCCGGGTTTCACAGAGCCACTACTGAAACCCGACGTTCCCCTGGTCGTGTGGATAGCCTGTGCAATGAAATCCTAGACCCCTACGGGCGCGGCAAGATACCCGCCAAAACCTGAAGCGAGGCAGCCCCCTTCAGCAACGTGAATGGACCACTCGGCACTTCACGGAATCCGGTAACTTGGGCACCCCTCCTGGGTCAACTTGTACCCCCTACGAGTGCGGCGAATAGCCCGCCAATCCTAGAGTGAAGCCCCCTCCGTCTCAATGCCATGGGATGCGGGCTTGTTGCCTTCCAGAACCCGGCTATCCGTACACCCCTCCGCGGGGTAATCCTAGTACAGAAAGTAAAATATACATACAACGGGTACATCGACCGCAACCAGGTCATGCCCCAAAATAATAATACAATCAGGCAGTGACGGCAGTCCACATGTCGGACTCTCGCCCCGCAATATCAAATGTACATATAAAACAAAACTGTACTAACATTGCATCCAGGCTATCCCCCACGACCGATCCGCAACATCACAGCAAAAACACAAAACATCAACGTGAAAGTCACGTTCGCAAATCCGTTTAACCGGGCTATAGCAGTTAGACTGGATTTACCGATCAAGTGACATTCACGGTCGCAGATATAATGTAAATACTGTGAAATAATGTGTTTAAAATATCCGATCGATCAAAAATTAACAAGTGGGCCCCCAAGCAATACTGTAGCACTCACAGAAATTCTGGGCCCAAGTTTATGTTAGTGTATATGCCCTAGAGGCCATTACTGTATCATACTAGTATGTATATTACTTAATGGAAGCTTGGGATATTCATCTTGTATATACAATCTTGCTCAAAATAGTAGTATGCTACTTGGTTTATTTCTACTTCAATGTGTGTATGTGTTTATCTTTGTATATTGCTTATACACATTAGTGGAGCCCTTAGGATCTTTGCTTGATTACCAGCGATGTAATGGCCGTCACACTAGTGGGGCTGGGTAATCTAGAAGCACATCCTTATGCAGGTCCCTGGTCGCAGGACTATCGAGACAGGGCATCGATACTCCGGAGTAGACCAGCGCATGCGCTTCTCATCCCAGTGTGGGAGACGGTCTGTCCCACAGCCGTCAGTACGTCGTACTTGAGATAGTATGCGGGTGCCCGTTAGGTTACGGGTACACTGGACAGGACTCGTCGGGAACTGACAGGTTGGTATTATACCTATCGTCAGTCATCAGTTCCCAGGTGACATGAGTACAGCTTAGTCCGCTGACTTGACACTGGCACTTCGCCTCGAGTGTGTTCCCACTGCACTTTGATCACTACCCTACCACGGCTCAAAGGAGTCGTGCAAACAGGTGGTGGTTGGGTGCAGTCCCGAAGCACTTGGAGGCAGTGACGGTTAGACAGGATTCGTCTCTCCCGGTATTGGGGGTTGACATCGCGCTGTGTCTAGGAGAGCCATTACACGAGTAGTCCCTGGCCAGGGCAAACGAGATATACTGGTAGGTTTCCAGTGTTATCTCAGGGTGTTTTGGGCTTCGCTCCGGCACGACTTGTACCGCTATTGGGGGACTGACGTTTATCGCCCCCTAGGCCCGCCATGCGATGTATCAGACGAACAGACCGGACTGTACGGAGAATGTCACACTCAGGCTCAGTAGGAGTTCAGATGGGTTTCGCCTCGTCGGTCTTCTTGTCGGCATTACCTGGGGACCGTTACGCACAGCTAGTGCCGCTTGCGGTCTGTGGTTAAACCCACTGCCAGCGTAGTGTCGAGTCTTTAGAGTCCCACACAGAAAGCTTTTCGCCTTTAGGCAAAAGAGTAGAGGTCGCATGGTATTGCGACAGGTCGCATGGTTTTGCGACAGGGTTCGGTCACATCCGTGCACTTATGCACGTACAGTGTCCGGACAGTTTACACTAGCGGGCTTTGGTTTAAGCCAGATCCTAGTGTACCTTATGGGATTGGATTTATCCAGTTTGCATTCGTGTTCCTCGGAACGCGGATGCGGGTGTGTATGCACAGTTGACAGGGAGGCACAGACAGCGGATTCTCATTAGGGTTATTGACAGTTGACCGTTGACTTTTTGACTTTTTGCTCAACCCTAATGAGAATTTGATATGTGATTAACTATTATATTAATTAAGTATTATGGTGACTTGGTTGTTGACTTTGTTGACTTGTTGACTTTTGTTGACTTGTTGACTTTGTTGACCGGTTGACTAGGCTTGACTAGTTGACCATTATGATAACCATGGCTATCATTTCATGCCTAAGACTTTTTCTTGCTTGTTCATTTAAGTAAAATGAGTGCATGACATGATAAGCTTATGGTTGCTTCTACCATCACATAAGACTTTTGTTAATATGATGAGTTATGATTACTTTGGATTATGAGAGGGTGAGAGACAAAAGAGTTGCTCATTCTTTCTTGCTCATTCTCTCTCTTGTTCTTGAGCTCTTCACTTTGCTCTCACTCTCATCCTCTTGCTCCCTCTCTTGATTCTATGGTTCACATCTCTCATGAGTTGAGAATCAAGAACCATAGATAAAATCCCATTCTATTCTTACTCTACTCATTCTAGTTCACTAGGTTTGGCAAACCAAGTGAACTAGTTTCTTCAAAGAACGAAGAAGGAGCTAAAGGTTGGAGCTTTCAAGTGGATCTATCTTCGGCGTACGGAGACGACGAGAAGGAGCCATCGGACCACCACCGGAGCTCGAAGAGAAGGAGTTCAAGACAAGCTAGGTATAACCATCTTAATCCGAGTAGCTAAATATCTTTAGCTTAGTATGCTAGTTTTAGTTTAGGTAAAGATCCCGACCTAGTTTAGTCCATGTTGCCTCTTGCGATAAAAATTTGATTTTATACCGTTTCCGCCTCCCCGTAAGCACCGGGGGTCGCAACGTGGACTTACAGTTTAATATTCCAAAACCCCTATTTTTAACCCAGAAAGCGACTGCAAAAATTTGATACAGCGAGGACACCAATGTGCGGCGGAACCGCGGTCTAAAGGGGGGTTTGGCCGCGGTTCCGCGCTTCAGTGGTCGATTCACTGTGTCGAATTTCTACAGAGTGCTTATAATTTCCAGTACATCACTTTTCTACAACCTGAAAAAATTTTCGACTCCAAAAAATTTCAACAGAAAACTGATGTGAACAAAAACGCGGATTTTGGAATTTTGGTCGATCGGAGATGTAAACACATTAAACAAAGCTAGACTAAGTTAATGGCGAGGCTCTGATACCACTGTAAGTGCACGGCGGCGCCCCGGCCTCCATCCCGAGGCCAAAATGCGGAAGCGGTGATAAACCTTAATTTTGCGAACTTAGCAAACCGGCACCACCGCGCACTAAACCCGGATCGAACCATTAACTAGTCCTAGCTAACTACAAGATAGGGAATAGAGATATACCGACTGATCCGAGTCCTCCGGTCTTCTCGTCATCGTCCCGATCTCCTGCGGAAACTCCGGTCGTCACCTCCTCGCCGGAAGGGCGCCACATCGCCTGCATCTTTTACGGGCTCCCACCTCAATACCGAGGCAACTCGGGCACGAAGCTGGCAAGTCGACGTGCCCAAGATTTACTGTAGAATGTAGTGTAGAGGCTATGTCTCATTTGGGGGTTTTGTTGCCTTTGTAGATGGAGGAATGATGTTAAGAAAAATGGTGCTTTCATTTTTCATGCAAGGAAATTGAGATGAAGAAAATTGCCACAAGCTCAAAAATGAAACTCTCTCTCTCTCCCTCAAATTGTGGCCGGCCTCATACTCAAGGAAATGGTGGAGGGAATTATACAAGGGAGGTGAGTGTAGTAAAAGGCAAGAGGTGACCACATCAAAAGCCATGATAACAAAACTCAAATCAATATCTAATCCTTTCTCATCACAAAAGCAAAGGAAAAGACTAAGAAAGCATCTCATGATTATGAACCATCATGAAACCCCACAAATGCAAGATACCCCCTCCACAAATGTTATTTGCAAACTTGCAAATAACCCCCTCCATCGGAAAAGTCCGGCCGGGAAAGAACAAAGGAAAACCGGCCGGAACGGAATGCAAACTGGCAACTCCAGAAAACTGGTCCCGTAATAAATTACAGGAAAACCCCGATACTGTGCATACACACCCGCATCTGTATACCGACCGGATACAAATGCAATGAGACAAAATCTACACTGTACTATACTAGGATCCGGCTTAAACCAAAGCCGGCTAGTAATATCCGTTCGATCCTGATCCGTGCAATATCGCACGTATCTGATCGAACCTTGCCATATCATCATACGGCCACTAGTACAAACCGTCCGATCCTGATCCGTGCAATACCGCACGTATCTGATCGGACCCTGCCATATCTCCATACGGCCTCTACAGCGTTTCGCCCGAAACTTGAGTAACTGAAAGTGTGGTGGACTCTAAAGACTCGTCAATACTATGGCTGTGGATTTAACCACTAGCACGTCAGAGGTATAAGCCAATACGTGACGGGCCACCAGCTATTGACCAAAAGGGACGTCGATGAGCGAACTCATCCTAACACCCTACTGAGCCTGTCAGTGACAATATCCGTACAGTTCGGTCCGTTCGTCTATGAGCATCGCATGGCGGGCCTAGGGGGTTGGTAAAAGTCAGACCCCCAAAAGCGGTACAAGTCGTGTCGGAGTGTAGCCCAGAACACCTTGAGATACTACTGGAATACCTACCAGTAAATCTCCTTCCTTGGCCAAGGACTTCGTATAATGGCTCTCCTAGACACAGTGCGAACTCACCCCCAATACCGGGAGAGACGAACCCCTGAAGATCCGCTCACTGCCTCCATGTGGCTCGGGACTGTACCCAACTAAAACCTGTTTGCACGACTCCTTTGAGCCGTGGTAGGGTAGTAATCAAAGCACAGTGGGAACTCACACGAGACAAATGACGATCCTCAGGTCGATGAACTAACCTGTACACATGTCACCAGGGAACTGCTATCTGACGTTAGGTATAAGACCAACTAGCATGTTCCCGGCGAGTCCTGTCCGGTGTACTCATAACCCAATGAGCACCTGTATACATCTTAGGTGATCCAACTGACACCAATGGCTTGTGAGACCGGCCACCGCCCCTCGTCGGGGTCTCGACTGTATACACTAGTCTACTCTGGAGAATCGATGCCCTGTCTCGAAACTCCCATGACTAGGGACCTTTTAAGGATGTTCTTATAGACTACCAGCTCCCACGTATATGATCGCCCTCATACTGCTGGCAGTCAAGCAAGAATCCCAGGGGCTTTATCAACGTGTAATAGCGACCTGTAATGTCACCTGAAGCAGTACACGATGATAAAGGTAAACCAGATAGCATACTATCATCTCGAGTAAGACTGTCCTACCGGGATAGGTCCTCCCTCAATCATTGCAATCACGTGCCTGTGATCCAATAATTGACTCTGAGGGCACTATCTCCAACAAACAGGACTCGCCGAGAACTCCTAGATGGTACCATACCTATCGTCAGATAGCAGTTCTCTGGTGACACTTGTACAGGTTAGTCTGTAGCCCCGAGATCGTCATAGTGTCTTGCGTGGTTCCCACTGTGCTTTGATTTCCTCCCTACCATGGCTCAAAGGAGTCATGCAAACAGGTGGATCTTGGGTACAGTCCCGAGTCATATGGAGGCAGTGAGCGATAGGAGGAGTTTCGTCTCTCCCGGTATTGGGAGTTGATATTGCGCTATACTCGATTGGATATAAAAGCAAGTCTCTGGCCAGGGCTAATGAAATTTACCGTTAAGTGTTATCAGTAGTTTCTCGAAAGGTTATAGGCCACACATCGGCTTGACTTATCAAGTTATTGGGGGTCTGACGATTCCACCCCCCAGACTCGATATGCGACATATCAGACGAAGAGACCGGACTGTATGGTAAGTGTTAATTATAGGCTCTACGGGAGTTTGGACAAGTTTGCTTGTTGATCTTCTATTCGTTCAATACCTAGGTAGTCGTTACGTCCAGCTAGTACCGCCGACGGCTTGCGGGTATCTGATATGATCATTACCTACTGCTGGCGTATTGACGAGTTTTTAGAGTCCCTCATAGAGGTTTCCTAGCTCAAGCGAAACGAAGTAGGGCACGTATGGAGATATTGTTGGATATGTATGCCCTAGAGGCCATTAGTGTATATGTATACATGTGGATGCTTGGACATATGTATGTATAGGACAATCTTGCTCGATATGATAGAATGCTATCTGGTTTGTCTTTATCTTAATATGTGCATATGTTTTACTTGTTATTACATATCATCTATACATGTTGATAAAGCTCGTAGGATCATTGCTTGACCACCTGCGTTGTGATGGCGATCATACTTGTGGGAGCTGGGTAGTCGATAAGGATATCCTTAAAAGGTCCCTAGTCGTGGGAGTATCGAGAATGGGCATCAATATTCCGGAGTAGACTAGTGTATACGTTTCTAGACCCCGACGAGGGGTGATGGTTGGTCCCGCAGCCATTGGTCTTTTGCACCTAAGATCATATACAGGTGCTCACTAGGGGTGAGTATACTGGACGAACTCTCCGAGAACTTCTAGATGGTACTATACCTATCGTCAGATAGCAGTTCTCAGGTGACATGAGTACAGGTTAGTTTTCAGACCTGCGATCGTCATTTGTCTCGTGTGAGTTCCCACCGTGCTTTGATCACTAACCTACCACGGCTCTATTGAGTCGTGCAAACAGGTTTTGGTTGGGTATAGTCCCGAGCCATATAGAGGCAGTGAGTGATTGTTGGGGATTCGACTCTCCCGGTATAGGGAGTCGATATCGCACTGTGTTCGATTGGTCAGGACCATAAGACCTTGGCCAAGGCAGTTGGGATTTACTGATAGGTCGATCAGTAGTTTTCCGGATTGGTCTTGAGCCGCATCAGCATGAATTATCAGGTTATTGGGGTCTGACGTTTACCACCCCATAGACCCGGTATGCGATACTCTCAGAAGAAGAGACCGGACTGTACGGAGATTGTCACAGATATTTTCAATAGCGATCCGGATGAGTTTGCTCGTCGACCTTCCTTTTCGACATGTACTCGGGTAGCCGTTACGTACATCTAGTGCCGCTGACGTGCTTGTGGTTATGGATTTATCCAGTAACTCACTGCCGGCGTACTGTCGAGTTTTTAGAGTCCCACACAGAGGGTTTACCTGGTTCAAGCGAAACGATGTAGTAGCCGTATTGGATACGTGCAGGGTTCAGATCGATTGATTGTACTATGTACCCGGACTTTCGATCAGACAGTTGATAATATTAGCCGGCTCGGGATTGAGCCGGATTATTAAATTAAGTATTGATTTAATAATTTTCATATATGTATTTCGATATGTATATTCTAGTGTTATATTCTTTTTGTTATTCTATCTATTCGGGTATTCGTATTTTTATACGAATGCAGGTATGTATATATAGTAGACTGTAATCCGTATTTTATACGGAAAACATTCTAGAAGGTGGACACCTTATTTTGGTTATTTCCATTTATCATAAATGGAAAATGAAGTGTAAAACAAGGTGAGGGGAGTATGGTGACAAACATGCCTCAATAGTATTGACAAATGAATTTTCACTTCATTTGTGCTAACTATTGAAGCTTGGTTGGATTTTTATATTGTAAAAATCATTTTACAAAACCATGGTGAGGATTTTCTCTCACATGCAAGCTTCATTTTTTCTTGAACTCACCATTTGCTTCACTCCTCTCCTTTGTTCTTGAGCTCCTCCACCTTCATCTTTAACCTCCTCTCTCCACCTTCATCTTTAACCTCCTCTCTACACTCTCATGTGTTGAGAATCAAGAGATGAGGTGAGATAGAAACACACATTGAACCATACATTACATCCTAGACTCTTTAGACTAGCAATCTAAAGCCTCTAGTTGCTCCACTTGACACTTAGTGTGGAGCTAGAGCCATGAACTACATCTCTCGGATGGATCATCTACGATGGAGGAGGACCGACGAACAAGATCGATCCCGGAGAACCGAAGGAGCAAGCAAAGAAGAACAAGCTCGTTCAAGGAGATCACTTGGAGCGAACGAAGAGGAAAGAAGACCGAAGGATACAGATCCTTGGGTGAGAGTTCCTATCATAGTAGTTAGTTCCTCTTATGTTAGCTACTTTAGATTTATGGTGGATCCGGTGAATGGGTTATTCTAGCGCCAGTTTCAAATCCTAGAAAAAAATTTGTTCCGCAAACGTACACGATTGATGGCCATGGCATTAGTGTAACCCAACATGGTATCAGAGCCAGCCCATAAACCCATACTAGCTAGTTTAGACGTGTTTAAAATATCGATTGACAAAACTTTTACAAATCACAATTTCATGAAATACACTTTCTGTTGAATTTTAAAAGTGTTCAAAAAATATTTTCGGTGGGCTTAAAAATACATGCAGGGTATGTTAGAGATCCACAAGAAATTTGAG
This sequence comes from Agapanthus africanus, assembly GCA_030015575.1. Classification (NCBI taxonomy): domain Eukaryota; kingdom Viridiplantae; phylum Streptophyta; class Magnoliopsida; order Asparagales; family Amaryllidaceae; genus Agapanthus; species Agapanthus africanus. The sequence goes on along the minus strand of CM057339.1, from coordinate 261,438,179 downwards.
CACATGAACCCTTCATTCCGCCGCGGAAGCACTGCGAAACATGCTTGGTTGCGGCGGTTACGCGGTCGGAGTAGGACCTCTGTGCCCAAAATTTCTTCAGAAGCTCTAGTGTATGGAATTGTGATTTTTAGGATGTATATTTTTGGCCCAGATTTGTTTGAGTACTGGTTAGCACTTGGGGCCTATACGGAAAAGTTTTAGTCGATCGAAATTTTAAATACGTGTTTATCAGTACATATGTTGTTATCTGCGACCGTGAATATCATTGAGCGGTATAACCCGAATAATTGCTATATGTTCTATTAGACGGGTTTGCAAACATGATATTCACGTTGATGTTCTGTAATGTGCTGATGTTGTGGTTGGATTGTCGTGGTGGATAGCCGATGTTGCAATGGTAGTAGTACAGTTAAGATTCATTTGTATATTTGTTATTGATGGGCTAGCGTCCAACATGTGGAAAGCCGTTTCTGCCATGTTGTATATTATTTGATTGGGGCATAACCGGGTTGAGGTCGATGTCATATTTGTACATATATTTTCCTTTTCTGTACTAGGATTACCCCACGGTGGAGTGCTCGAATAGCCGGATTCTAGAGGGCAACAACCCCGCATCTCATGGCGTTGAGATGGCGGGGGCTTCACTCTAGAATTGGCGGGCTATTCGCCGCACTCGTAGGGGGTATAGGATGACCTACGGAGGGGCACTCAAGTTACCGGATCCCGTGAAGTGCTGGGTGGCCCATTCACTTTATTGATTGGGGTTGCCTCACTTCTGGGATAGGCAGGTAACTTGCCGCGCTCGTAGGGGTCCAGTTTTTCATTGCACGGGCTATCCACACGACCGGGAACATCGGGTTTTATTTGCGGCTCAAATGAAACCCGAAGCTCCAAGATTATCCACCATTCTGTGATGCTTGTTGATCTGTGATGTTGTTTATATCATGCCTGGGATGAATGTTATATATATACTTATATATACTAGTAGATGTTGTATATGTTTTGCATCCACGCTAGTCCAGCCCCCGCTCTGCCATTAGTTAAGTAACCTAACGGTGCATGACGGGGCCCCGTGGCGAATGCGGATGACATATACGTACATTGTATTTTCGTTCTATTCTAGTGTGATAGGAATTAATTGATAGGACCATATTAATTTTGATTAATGCAAGAAAAGAAACCTAAAAGATGTTGTTGGAACAAATTTCGAAAAACTATAGTCATATTCTTTCGCTTTGCATAGTGGTATTCGGTCATGAATATCTAGCACCTCATTCTAGGAGGCAAAAGCCTAGATCCCTTCGCGGGGAGTGAACTCTTGAGCAAAAGTTTATACTGTAGATTACTCGGTTTTCTTCAAAACCACAAGTTTTAAAAAGCGGAGCCTAAACCACTCCTTTTCAAAATTACTGGGTTCCTTCAACGATATCATGTTCATTACGTTAACGGTTTTTCGCCAAAAACTAGTCGTAGCCCTCCGTCATTTCCTATAAATAATACTCAGTATTCGTGTTGCGTTTGTTGACAGTGTCAAGGCGTAGTGAACGGTAGTTGGTTACTACTTATTTATAGCATACGATGCGATTGGTTAGGATAGTTGTGTAACCTTGTTGACTGTGTCAAGGGTTATACGGGTGGGTTTAATACAATCAAGATAATGACGGGTTGAACTTGACTAGGACCTTTTGATTTGTTGACTGTGTTAAGGTCACTAAGGTCCTGGGGGCAAAAACCACATCGGGAGTTTCAAATATACAGGAAACTTGCTAAGTGTTGCATACCTTCTGAAGTGTGGTGACTAGAGTGGCTTCCATCTAGTTTATCACGCAATGATAGTTGGATCCCGATCCCACTGATGAGTTGGATTCTCTTGGGAGATATTTTTCACTTCACAATTAGCTAACCTATTAGATGTCTAGAAAAGTGTTAATGGGGCTATGCCTCTGCGGAAACGATGTTTATTTTAATTAGGTCCGTGCGAAAGGACGGGGAACCTCGCTCGGAGTACCAATACTAACTTGGCTGAACGGTTAGTGAACTTATAAGGTGTTAACGATCCCAGCTAGTTCTCTTTCTAAGGTTTGAAGGAGAATTCGAGGAAACAGTGAGAGCCATCCTGATTAGATAAACTAATAACCAATCTAATCTTGCAAGAGAGCACACTGAGTGTTTCTTTTCTCTCTTTCCAGGTAGAAACCATTTCACGCCCTAATCAAGATAATAAAATGTATCGCTTGACCGATCCGAATTCTTATTTGGGGCTGGGGAACGTCGGTTCGGCTCTAACTTATGACAACAGTCATGAGTATGAGCAGAGAAAAGAGGATTGCATGAATTCCTTGATGACCCCATCGAAGAAGAAGCATACCATTGCGTCTCCTTCAGGTGTTCTTATTATTAAGAACTGTTTTTCGGTCAGTCCTACCTCCTGAGTACTAGATATCGAATTAGGATCTCATATCTGTAATTTATTGCAGGGACTGAGAAAAAGTAGGATAGTTGGACCTGGTGATATGTCTCTCAGAGTAGGGAACGATGCACAAGTTGATGCTGCCGCCGTCGGTGAATATCACCTATCATTGCCAAGAGGCAATACTATGATTTTGAACAATTACTACTATATACCTTCCATGGTTTGCAATATCATATCAGTTTCTTTACTTGATAAAGATAGATATAAGTTTGTTCTTGATAGAAATATCATGAACATTTACCTTAATCAGGTATTGGTTGCAGAAGGTACACTGTATAATGGTATCTATGTTCTAAATCAAAACGCGGTTTTCAATATACAAAACACACGCAAGAGGAAGAGTCCAGAAGAGAACGAATCCTACTTGTAGCATTGTAGACTTGGTCATATCAGAGAGAAAAGACTAAGTAAATTGCATAAAGATGGATATTTGAATACGTTCGAATTTTCATCTTATGAAACTTATCAATCTTGTCTCAAGGGAAAGATGACCAAATCTCCGTTCACCGGATATGGAGAAAGAGCAGCAGAGCTCTTAGGACTCATACACAGTGATGTGTGTGGTCCGATGTCTATACATGCAAGGGGTGGGTTCTCATAATTCATCACATTCACCGACGTTCTCTCTAGGTTCGGATATGTGTATCTCATGAAGCAAAAATCTGAAGTTTTTGAGAAATTCAAAGAATATAAGAACGAAGTAGAGAACCAAACTGGCAAAAGTATCAAGATCCTTCGATCTGATAGAGGAGGGGAGTACTTGAGTAAGGAATTCCGAGACTTTCTAAAAGAGAATGGTATTCTCTCTCAGCTTACTCCTCCGTATACACCACAGCACAACGGTGTATCGGAATGGAGGAATCGTATCCTTTTGAATATAGTTCGCTCCATGATGATTAGTGATGAGTTGCCTCTTTCATTCTAGGGATATGCGCTTTAGACAGCGAAACATCTTTTGAATCAAGTTCCATCTAAATCCGTGCCTAGAACTCCATATGAAATATGGAGTGGCAAGAGTTTGTATCTTAAACGTGTTAAGATTTGGGGTTGCCCTGCTAACATCAAAAAGCAAAACCCAGACAAACTCGAGGCACGATCAGTTTTGTGTAAGTTTGTGGGATACCCAAAGGATTCTAATGGATATCTATTATACCACGCAGAGGAACAAAGGATTATTGTTTCTTGGACCGCCACATTTTTGGAAAAAATTTCTTGCAAAAAACATTAGTGACAGCGTGTTAGAACTGAATGAAGTTCCATAAACACAAACTATAACTGAAGATTTAGTGGAACCGCTAGATTCGGTAGTACCCGACGAACCTCAGCCACTCCACAGATCTAGTAGGATTTCTAATCCGCCCGAGAGATACTACAGTTTTCTCATAGACGGGGATCGAGAGGATTGCATCTTGGAAGAAGATGATTCTTCTAGTTTCAAGTAGGCCATTATCTGTAGGGACTCTGATAAGTGATTGGATGCTATGCGATTCAAAATGGAGTCCATATACACCAATAAAGTATGGACCTTAGATATTTCTCCACCTAGGGTAAAACCCTTTGGATGCAAATGGATCTACAAAATTAAATTTGGTGTAGATGGGCAGGTGGAAACCTATAAAGCTAAACTTGTTGCAAAAAGTTTTCATCAAAGACCAGGTGTGGACTATGACGAAACATTTTCTCCAGTGGCTATGCTCAAATCCATTCGGATCCTACTTGCTATTGCTGCCTTCCAAGACTATGAAATCTGGCAGATGGACGTAAAAACGACTTTTCTAAACGGATGTTTGGAAGAGTGCGTTTATATGGATCAACCGGAAGGTTTTGTAGAAAGTGGGGGCAGCGGGAAGGTGCGCAAGTTTCTTAAATCCATTTATGGATTAAAGCAGGCATCACGGAGCTGGAACATCTGTTTTGATGAAACAATCAAGGAATTTGACTTCATCAAGAATGAGGATGAACCTTATATATATAAGAAGATTGTAGGACGAACTGTCGTATTCCTAGTCTTGTACGTGAACACCATTCTTTTGATAGGAAATGATATTCCTATGCTACAATCGGTCAAGCTGTTCTTATCACAAAAGTTCTCCATGAAAGACCTGGGTGATGCCTCGTACATTCTGGGGATTAAGATCTACAAAGATAGATCCAAGAGATTATTGAGACTTTCGCAGTCCAGATACATAGAGACCGTACTAAAGAGATTTAGTATGGAAGATTCCAAGCACGGTAACATACCCGCATTGGACGGAATCACCCTCTCCAAAGAGATGTCTTCCAAGACTGATGAGGAGAGGGTTCGCATGAGCACTATACCCTACGCTTCGGCGGTAGGATCTATAATGTATGTGATGCTATGTACCAGACCAGATGTAGCATACACACTTAGCGTGGTGAGCCAGTAGCAGTCGAACCCGAGTGAGGATCATTGGACAGCTGTGAAGAACATTCTCAAGTACCTGAGAAGGACTAAGGAGATATTCTTGGTTTACGGTAATGGAGACCTTAAGGTCGAGTACTTTACCGATTCAATCTCCCAGAGTGACAAGGATGACAACAAGTCTGTCTCGGGTTTTGTGTTTACCCTCAATGGAGGGGCGATGTGTTGGAAGAGCTCCAAACAGGACACCGTCGCAGACTCGACGATGGAGGCTGAATACATTGCTGCGAACGATGCAGCAAAAGAAGTGGTATGGATGAAGAAGTTCATTACTGAACTTCAGGTGGTTCCGTTCATTGTTGATCCGATACCTTTGTATTGCGATAACAATGGGGCTATAGCTTTAGCGAAGGAACCACAGTCCCATTAGAAATCCAGACACATCTTGAGATGGTATCATCTGATCAGGGAGATTGTTGATCACCGGGAGATCGTTGATCGCCGGGAAATCGAGGTGCGGAGAGTGGACACAAAAGACAACACGGCGGAACCATTCGCAAAGGCCCTCCTTCAAGCGCAGTTCGAGCGAATTTTTGAGATGTTGGGTATGCGATACGCCAACAGCTATCCCTAGAGCAGACGTTGGGTACTCGGTACGCCAATATGTGGCCTTAGTGAAAGTGGAAGATTGTTGGATATGTATGCCCAAAAGGCCATTATTGTATATGCATACATGTGGATGCTTGGACATATGTATATACAGGACAATCTTGCTCGATATAATAGTATGCTATATGATTTGTCTTTATCTTAACATGTGCATATGTTTTACTTGTTATTACGTATTATCTATACATGTTGATAAAGCCCGTAGGATCATTGCTTGACTACCTACGTTGTGATGGCGATCATACTTGTGGGAGCTGGGTAGTCAATAAGCACATCCTTAAAAGGTCCCTAGTCATTGGAGTATCGAGACTGGGCATCGATATTTCGGAGTGGACTAGTGTATACGTTTCTAGACCCCGGCGAGGGGCGATGGTTGGTCCCGTAGCCATTGGTCTTTTGCACCTAAGATTGTATACAGGTGCTCACCGGGGGTGAGTACACTGGACGGACTTACCAAGAACTTCTAGATGGTACTATACCTATCGTCAGATAGCAGTTCTCAGGTGATATGAGTACAGGTTAGTCTTCAGACATGAGATTGTCATTTGTCTCGTGTGAGTTCCCATTGTGCTTTGATCACAACCTTACCACGGCTTTACCGAGTCGTGCAAACAGGTTTTGATTGGGTACAGTCCTGATCCATATAGAGACAATGAGTGATTGTTGGGGATTCGTCTCTCCCGGTATAGGGAGTCGATATCGCACTGTGTTCGATTGGTCAGGACCATAAGACCTTGGCCAAGGCAGTTGGGATTTACTGATAGGTTGATTAGTAGTTTCCCGGATTGGTCTTGAGCCGCATTAGCACGAATTATCGGGTTATTAGGGTCTGAAGTTTTCCTCTCCCTAGACCCAGTATGTGATACTCTCAGACGAAGATACCGGACTGTACGGAGATTGTCACAAATAGGGTCAGTAGGGATCTGGACGAGTTTTCTCGTCTGCCTTCCCTTTCGACATGTTCCCGGGTAGCCGTTACGTACAGCTAGTGCCGCTGACGTGCTTGTGGTTATGGATTTATCCAGTAGCTCACTACCTGCGTACTGTTGAGTCTTTAGAGTCCCACACAGAGGGTTTTCCTGGTTCAGGCAAAACGATGTAGTATCCGTATTGGATACGTGCAGGGTTCCGATCGATTGATTGTACTATGTACCCGGATTTTCAATCGGACCGTTGATAATACTAGCTGGCTCGGGATTGAGACGGATTATTAAATCAAGTATTGATTTAATAATTTACATATATATATTTCGATATATATATTCTAGTATTATGTTCTTTTCGCTATTCTATCTCTTCAGGTATTCGTATTTTTATACGAATGCAGGTATGTATATACAGTAGACTGTAATCCGTATTTTATACGGAAAACATTCTAGAAGGTGGACACCTCATTTTGGTTATTTCCATTTATCATAAATGGAAAATGAGGTGTAAAGCAAGGTGAAGGGAGTATGGTGAAAACTATGCCTCAATAATATTGACAAATGAATTTTCAATTCATTTGTGCTAACTATTGAAGCATGGTTTGATTTTTATATTGTAAAAATCATTTTACAAAACTATGGTGAGGATTTTCTCTCACATGCAAGCTTCATTTTTTCTTGAACTCACCATGTGCTTCACTCCTCTCCCTTGTTCTTGAGCTCCTCCACCTTCATCTTCAACCTCCTCTCTACACTCTCATGTGTTGAGAATCAAGAGAGGATGTGAGATAGAAACATACATTGAACCATACACTATATCCTAGACTCTTTAGACTAGCAATATAAAGTCTCTAGTTGCTCCATTTGACACTTAGTGTGGAGCTAGAGCCATGAACTACATCTTTTGGGTGGATCATCTAAGACGGAGGAGGACCAACGAACAAGATCGATCCCGGAGAACCGAAGGAGCAAGCAAAGAAGAACAAGCTTGTTCAAGGAGATCACTTGGAGCGAACGAAGAGGAAAGAAAACCGAAGGACACAGATCCTTGGGTGAGAATTCCAATCATAGTAGTTAGCTTCTCTTATGTTAGCTAGTTTAGGTTTATGGTAGATCCGGTGAATGGGTTATTCTAGCGCCAGTTTCAAACCCTAGAAAAAAAATTTGTTTCGCAAACGGCCACGGTAGATGGCCAGGGCGTTAGTGTAACCAAACAGATATGTGCGGGATGAATACGAGTATGTGATACCGTATTCTAATCTAGCGATATTTGATATCAGTCAGGTTATATGTGATATAACCGAATTATTGAATCAAGTGTTGATTCAATGATTTGATTTATATATATATATATATATATATATATATATATATTTGATATTGACCGGTTATATATGATATGACCGGATTATTGAATCAAGTGTTGATTTAATATCTAATATTGAATATTAGCCGGTTATATGTGATATAACCGGATAATTGAATCAAATGTTGATTTAATTTTTTGATATATATATATATATATATATATATGATATTAGTCGGTTATATATGATATAACCGGATTATTGAATCAAATGTTAATTTAATAATTTGATATAGATTTATATATTTGATATATATATTAACTAATATTAAGCTCACTTAAGATTTTCTTCTCTTAATATATATTTATTTATATGTGTGATATATGTGTGTGTTTGTATTTGTATCATGGTTGATTATACATAGAATTTGGATGTATGAGAATCACTGTTACGCCCCGCTTCCCAGTAGACGGATACGATGGTGTGGCATGCCGCAACGTATTTACCAAGAAATAAATACGTTAAGCGTAATTAAGCAATATATAAAATGAACAAGAATGACAAATGATATAAAATAACAGCAACTTAATTTACATTCATCTTTACATACAACTGTTTGAAAATGAAAAGATATAATGATAATAAGCAGTGCCTAAACAATGGCATACAGGAAAGTAAGTACAAGAAACTAGAAATTAGGCTGTGCAGCAAGCTGGTCCATGTCCTCCTGGTTAGGCTCGATCTCCTGAGAGTCCTGTCCTCCTGACGAACATTCCAAAGAAAGAAATAGAAAGGAATGTCGTCGGCGAACTAACGCTCGGTAAGTCCCAAAAGAAGAAAGAGAATATAACAAGTAATGTGCAATGAACAGGTAAGTTGTGTATGATTGATTACTGGTATATGCTAGTTATTATAACGTGGTTGTTTGTAGCTTGATACAGAAGGTATTCATGTATACGAGAGGAGTCCATCTTACCCCGTGGACTATGGTAACATGTAGTATAAGGCCCCGTCATAACCCACGGGACAACAACACGAGAATTCATATAGGTGACTTTTAATTGACCTCTCATGTCATGTTATACGTTCCGTGCCAATCTACCCATTTATCCCTGCGTAATGTATTGTATCGATTATAATTACAAGTCTTGCTGAAACCATGGATACAAAAAGTTCAGGTATTCATGTTCAGGATGTAATCCGGTATTCAAGTAGTCAAGTCAAGTTATAACTATGGTTCAGTCAAGTCAAGTCAAGTATACATGTTTGATATTGATGTTTGAATTCGAGTATTCATGTTCATGTATTCATATTTGATTTTGGATTTAGGTTTGAATTGGACTCAGACTGAGTCAGACTCTTGTAAACAGATTTAGCTCTTGAATTAGGTTCGAGAGTCATCGGTAACTGATGCACATGGACGGCAGGATTTGTGTTTTTTCTAAGACAATTACCGTTGATAACTCCGTTAAGTTGTCTACCTTAAATAGGCAAGCACTCACTTTCTCCGGCTCCTTGGGGCTCAAGAGAATTGATCCCGCTTAAATCTATATTTACTAAAGTCCTTAAATATTGTTTTATATATCTCGAGGGGGTTTTATGAAAAATATTTTAATATAGTTAAAAGTAAACCTCGAGGGTGATTAGTATTACTTAGGGTTTTCATGAGTGTGGATTTTAAGTATTGGGTATTTTAGTGATAATTACTTAGCTTGGAAAGTTCATGGTATTTTATTGTAAAACTTGCATTTTTGGTATCTTGATGGTATTTTATTGATATTTTTTAATCTTTTCATTTTTGAAAAACATAGATTTATTATATTTTGAAAATATGGATTTATAATTTTATATAATTTTAATTTTAAAAATAATTTGATTTTATTTAGAAAAATCGTATTTCTTAAAAACTGTATTTAAACCCTTTCGAGATCGAATGCTCCGTGAGGATGTCTGCATCTCGCTCTACTAGCCCAAGGATGTGCGATAATCTGCACCATCCATTAGCGGGTCCCCTAAAGAGCGTTGTAGACGCGTAATCGTAAAGGATATGAAATACCGCTTTAAAAAAAATCCGGTTTTTAAAGTTATTTATTATTTTATTGTAAATTTTTCTTCGAAACGAAAATACATGCAATGAGTATCGTGCTATGAAACCAAGTGTGCATGTGGGGTAGGTCGTTACCCCGTAAATTTTTCCTAAGGTATCGTTAAGCAATTACTAAAAGAGGTGTTTATAAAGTTCAATGTATTTTAATGAAAAAATTCTACTATTGTTGTTTCACATGATAATTTTGATGAAATTTGATTTTAAACATTAGGGTTTAAGGTTACAAGTATTGTGTAAAAACTTGGTTGATCAAAGAATAAAGGAGAAGGAGTTTCTAGGGTTTAGAAAAAAAGGATATCGGTATTAACTCCACTTACCGATATAAGTTTTAAAATGGAATTTCAATGAAGAGAAAGAGAGATTGAGAGGGACTTACGGTTTAGAAAGCTCAAAGAGTGGTTGAAGAAGAGAGGATGAGCTTCGTGGCGTCGCGGGAGCTCTGAAATAGGCTTCGGTCTTCGCCGGAACCAACTTGCTTGCTAACTCCTCTTTTACTTCACTTGCACTAGGAATATTTTTAGAGAGTTTTGGCTAGAATTTTCAGAATGGTGTTGAGCCAAGGTTGGGGGTGGTATTTATAGTGGATAATTAGGGTTTTGGAATTAAAAGTGTGGATTAAAAACATTAAAATTATGATAAATTATGAATTGAAAGGTATCTGTTTGATTGCAGGGAAATCAAACAGTGCAGAGGAGTTAAGGGTAGATGAAGAGACAAGTGTGCAGAGCCCGATGAAATTTGGGCTTCATCTGACCGTCGGCGCCGGTCTTATTGCACTTTTGGCCAGTCGATCTCGAGGCATTTTCCTTGAGATTCGTGCCACTTGATCAATCCTCTGTTTAAATCATTTTCCATATGTTTGATTTTTCTGAACTTTTCATTTCTCCGTGTATTGCACGTGAAATCTTTTGGGCTTCCAAAAAGTTAAAAAAAATTCAGAAAAAATAATTGTTTCTGATGGGAATCGAACACAGGGGCTACGTCACAGTAGTACAAAGGCTTTACCTGTGAGCTACAAGCTGCTTCTTGCTGTTATTTAACAAAAGTAACTTATAACTCAAACTTAAGCTGTAAAACTCATTTCTTGTATATTATCAGTAAAGTACAAGATTTTAGAGTCGTTACAATCACACAAGAGTAAAAGAAAAAAGAAATGATTTATATTTTGAAGAATAAGTCAAGAAAAGCGAACGAGTCATGGTTTTGGATGCTTGGAGAAGCATTGAGAAGCCATGTCTCATCTCTAATTCTTATTTTATTCTTAGATATTTAATCATTCCTATGATATCTTATCTCTTGGTTCATGGTTCATTTAACCTCTCATACACATCCAAGTTCATCTCCTTCTTCTACCTCTCTCTAGATTTTTCTTGACTTGAGAAAAGAAAAGAGAAAAGTATTTTGAGTGAGTAAATCTCCTACTTCATCAACCTACTCTAATCTTGCCCATTAGTTTAGGTTGTTAACTTCACTAATACCTTGATTAGTGAAGTGTGACCTTAAGTGAGAGATACTTCAAGGTGGATCATCTTCGGTAACGAAGACAACATGCAAGCTCGATCCTTTCATCAAGTGGAGTCAAAGAAGAGTTCTAGAGACTACTACTTGAAGTTTTAGAAGTGAAGGACTATATTACAAAGGTTGTAGACTCTATTCACTTAGTATAGATCTTGTTTGCTTACTTTGAAACCCTAATTCTCTAGTTCGATTCTAGGTTAATATGATTAGCACTCTAGATTTTTTAAAATTGCATACTTGATGCTCCTTAAAACCTAGTAGAGGTGCTAAGCCATACTTTCAGTACGTTCCTTGAAGCATATGCTTCTAACAAGAAATAAATCTTGTTGATAAGGAATCAAATCTTCTGTTAAGATTCATGATCTCCATCCAACGGTGATTAAAGATCACCACTTGATCATAATATCAATCGAGATCTCTAAATGAGAGATTCTCTCAAACTGATTGATATCTCTCATACCCTATATAAAGGACCCATGAGATCAAAATCAAAAAGGACAGACCTACCCATATGCTTGAGAAAAATATAGATCTCAAGTCTTCTTCATCTTCTTCCTCGGTGAACAAGTGCGCAAGGTAGAGATAAAAGATAAAAACTTCTCTTTTCCTCCATTAAAAAAGCTTTTGCTTTTATACAGAAGACTTTGCTTATTTTTTGAATCCATTGATTCACTGTAAAAGATCAAATGATCTTAAGGCTCGTCTCTCGTTCATAAAGTATATATTTTTGCGAGAGATCGATCCTAAGCTCTAAAAAAATAATATGCGCATCATAAAACACATATACATGAACTGAAAACAGATTAAAATCAAAGTTTTTGCTTCTTGGAAATGACAAGAAGAAGAAAAGAATATAAAACAGAAGCTATTGCTTCTCTGTGAAAGCTTTTGCTTTCTGATCGGAACAAGTGCACACCCAAACTAGTACGCACTTAATAAAAATATTCGTCTTGGAGACATGCGTATCACGTGATATACACGTGTGCGCACTTGTTGGATGCTGCCCATAAAGGCATGCGCGTCACATGATATGCACGTGCACGCACTTGTTGAAATTGGCCCATGAATGTGAGAGCGTCATGTGATATGCTCGTTGACCTTTTGCATGCGCACACATATACATGCGCACTTATGATTTTGAACTGATAACAAGTGTGAGCCACACAATATGCACGTGCGCAATCCCCGATCGCAAGCGGGTGCGTAACCCACGTGATATGCACGTGCTCACTCTCATCAAAGATGTTACATGTACATGCGCACGTGGACATCAACCTTTGCTTGATTACTTAGTTAAAATAAACTAAGTATAAAAGCTTTTGCTTCTCATATCCAATCCATTGATCAACATATCGATGATGTCCCATATTGATCTTAGTCGGATATATGACTAATGGTCGTTCATCCATATTGATCTTAGTCTCATATATGGCTAATGATCATCCATCCAAATTGATCTTAGTCTCATATTAGACTAACGATCCTCCATTACAACATGATCTTTTCCTTCATATAGGAATTTGGTTCAAGTGTACATCTTTTCACACCTTTGATATATGTCGTTGTAATTCCTCAATATCTTCAGAGAGGTGGCGGGTCCCAACAACCACAACTCTTTTCTCGTCCCAACTTGATGAAAGATAAAAAATTTCATCAAGACAGGGAATACTCTAATCCTCATATTGATACACCCCTTATCGATGCCCTTCCATATCGATGTGCACATCTCATATTGATATGCATCCCCATATAGATGCGTATCTCATATTGAGCCCAGGCTTTATACATATATGCATATGTATATCTTTGAAGGAAATATAAATACCTTCAAACTAGATCATACCCCAATATTGGGCACATCCTATGTTTCTATCGTTCATTTCGCCACGTGATATACATGTGTGGGTAAGATGAAAGATGGACCGAAACATCCCAAACACGGGAATGTTGGACCGAAATGTCCTTAAACTAATACAACGTCACTAACAAGGGAATGTTGGACTGAAACGTCCCTAAACTAATAGTTCGTCCCGAACATGGGAATGTTGGACCGAAATGTCCCTAAACTAATATTGGACCACAATGTCGTTAAAATAATATATGTTTGGCCCTACGGCTGATCTCCATATTGATCTTCGTATACAATCCACGAGCATAAATAAGTCATATTCCAACCATATCTTCCATGGACCGCAATGTCCTTAAACTAATATATGTTTGGCCTTATGGCTGATTTCCATATTGATCCCCGTATATAATCCATGATTCCCATGAAACGCGATGTCCTTAAACTAATATGTTTGGCCCTACGGACTGTCTCCATATTGACTACCGTATACTATCCATGGGCTATTCATATATGATCTGATGATCAGTTGAGCCCATATGCTCATTGTTCCTAAGTCAATCTTAGTTCGATATACGACTAACGATCTTTAGATCAAACCCATATATCTCATGAACCGATGGACCTCATTTATATGAGATCCGCGTCCTAAGTCAAAACCCAAAATCTAATTTACAGAGTTAGACTAATCTGCGCCCTTCGGGCGATGATATATACTAGTCTATGCACACAATCCAAGGGCAACCACATATAAACAAGCATAATATGATACAAAGTGATCTACCTGGAGAAGGTGAAAGTTGTTATTGCAGTGTGATAGCGTAATTAACTGTATGGGCTTGCGCTTGTAGGGGAGAGCGTCCCCCACAATCAAAAACCCCTGCCATACAAGAGGGAATCTGATAAGTCACGCTATATCGGTCGCATCTATCAAAACCTCTGATATACGATGCCATAAACCAACTTGGCATTTTCGAAGAGGTGGATGGATATGTTCCAAATAGCATATGCCCCCATATTCAGGCTAGACGTCTTCCCGATGCCTTAGATCCGTCTCCGGTGGTAAATAGTCCCCAAGCTAGCGCACCCTGTCTGGTTGGCTCAACAACGGAAAGTGGTCGGTTTCCTTGTTGTGGTGCCCCATTATTGGCTGGCTTATTGACTAGGCCAAGTTGTTTCCTCTTCTGAGGACGGTCTTTAAGGGCATAGCTAGAAGATCCACATGCTAGACAGCGCTTATTCAGTGTACGACATTCTCGCATGAAACGACCGACCTCACCACAGTGATTGCAAGTTAAAGCAGTTTGTCTTGAAACGGTTTACACTTCTGCCCTTATGCATTGTTGATTCCCATTATGCCTGGAAGATACCCCCGGATGCCTAACTGACGGGGCGTTAGATTCCTGCATAATGATACCTTCTTTGTTGTTTTGCAGTTGCTTCATGACTTCGAGCCTCTCTTAACGTCTCACTTAAGAACTCTTGCAGTATAGCAGTCTGCTGTTGCTGATTCTCCAGCAGGCCATATAACAATTGCGCCATTGCCGGCTACTGAGCAGCGGCGTTATCATCCTGGTTTTCCCATCCGTTTTGGTTGAAATGACGTCTTACCATTTCTTATCTGGAAAGAGGGCGGGGGTTAGCTTATCAAAGAGTTCAGGAATAGGACGAGGTAGTAGCTTGCAAGAAAATATGATAATTATTGCCAGAATCTGTAGGGTGTTTTTCGTCACCCTATTGAGATGGGAATACGCGTCGCTTGTCAGGCGTACTACAGATTCCTTCTGCCCAGGATAGGCGATGGTTTATTGATTGTGGGTATCCGAATCTCCGGCAGCCGCGGAATAATCTGCCGTTAATTACCCCTCGCCTTTGGAGCGAGGGAACCTCCGATTGACGGGTCAAACTGGTCATGCGAACTCAATGTGCAGTATGAGTTTTGAAGGGGTTTTGGATATATCGGGGGCCCCGCAGAGTTTTTACAGGGGTCCCCGGATAGCGGGCTGGGGTCAAGGGGGCTAGCAGCCCCCTTGCGGGGTGTGGGGCAGCGCCCCGTTAGAAATTTTTTCTAACGGGGACAATGTTGTGGAGTGTGTGTGTATATAAAAAAAGAGAAGATTAGCGTCCAAAGGACGCGTGGGTGCCGGCGCTTCACGTGCCTAGCGCCTCACGGAGTGACTTATCATTCGCCTTTTTTTTACCGCGATTGCTCTATCATTTCAGCTTTTTTTTATCGCGAAGGTCGCGATTGCCCTATCATTTCGGCTATTTATTAGCGGTTGCCCCGTCATTTTAGCTTTATTTTCATTTTTATTTTTACTCGCTGATTTTTATTGCGAGTTGCCCCATCATTTCGGCTTTTTTTTATTTATTATTTTTATTTATTTATTTACATTTTTACATCCCCAGTTTAACGACTTAGAGGTCGATTGTTCTCAGTTTAACGACGTGGTGGTCGGCTGTTCCCAGTTTAACGACGTGGTGGTCAACCGTTCTTAGAGAAAGGAAGATGTCTGAGAGAATCAGGTTTCCGAAGGACTTCGGTCTCCGTTTGTATGAAATTGGCGGTCGTAGCTTGACTGTTTGTTAACACGCCTTTAGACAGTTCTATCTCTCCTGCCTTGTATTTCTTTTCGACCCAATATTTGAAGACGAAGCAATTCTCAATGGCATGACCTATCACTCTATGATAGGGGCAATATTTGGGGTCATCGGTCATATTCTCTTCTTGCAGTCTTTTTGATTCTGGCAATTGTAGACCGTTTCTTAGGGCGTCTTTGAATATTTTACGGACTTTGTCCCTTTTGAAAGAATAGATCTTATCCAGCTTCTCTTTCAGTAGAGATTCTCCTCCCTCTCCGAACACCGGCTTCCGAGGCTGGTTGGCATTAGGCCCGCTCATCCCTTGCTTATTTCGGTTAGCTGAAGTGTTAAAAGATTCAGCATCGTCAGAATCTCCGCCTTTGCGATTTTCGTCCTTTCGGTTTCTCCAGGACCTATTGTTATTTTGGGAGTCAGAGGAGGACTCCTGCTTTCAGCGTTCCAACATCTGAACTTTCCTAGTCAGCTCTTGGAATGTTTTGAGACCCACGGTGCATAGAAACGGGGACATCCAATTGTTGAGATTTCTGACGAGGAGACTGACGGATTGGTCCTGCTCTATCGGCGGTTCACATTTGACGGAGAGTTTACGCCATCGGGTTATGAAATCCGTGCTGCTTTTGTTGTTCTTTGGCTTGGTACTTATGAGGTCGGCAATGGTAATCTTATCGCTGAAGTTCATGAACCTCTGCTGAAACAAAGACTCCATTTGGACGAAAGTTGTGACGGAGCCATCCGGTATGCTCGCGTACAAGTCGAAAGAAACATCGGTCAAGCTATAAATGAACTGGAGGAGGAGAAGCGCATCATTGCCCCCGGTATTTCCGCATGAGGCTTTAAAGTGAGCGATGTGCAGATTCGCATTTCCCGTCCCATCGAATCTTCCAAATTTAGGGATGACATAACCTCTAGGAAATTCTACCATATCACACTGAGCAGGATATGGTCTCCCGCTACTGTTAACATCTTTTTGCGCTTCGGCTTCAGCTACCAATGTTTTGACTTTTTTGGCAACCAAATCCATGATTTGATCTTGAGTTAGCGGGCTACTGTCATCGGTAGCCAAGATATTTCCCGAGATAGGATGCGACTGACTTTCATGCGGTCCGCCCACCTTTCGATTTGGGAGAATAGGCGTCAGCTGCCTCGGGACACCATTTCCCGGTTCATGAGCAAAGCCCTGCGCTTGATTGGGCGGCTGAGAGGCAAGTTGGGCCGTGAGCTGTAAGACGACCTTTATCAAGTCGTAAATTTTTTAGTAGAGCTTGGCCATCTCCTTGTATTTTTTCTGAGCTACTTTCGGAGCTCCTAGAGAAGTTGCTGCTCTGCGGTCTTAGGATGGAAAGTTGGCTCATCTTCGCTTTCCGAGCCCGACTCCTCATAAACTGAGGGCTATCTATGCTTATCAGCCTCACTGAAGAGTCTTCATTACTTTCCAAAGGAGGCTGGTCTCGGAATGTGGCAGCCATATTCACATCAGATTGGATTTGAGATGTAGTAGCCCCATCCTTGCTCTTGCTGCGCGTGCCTACCATGTAGACAGTGTGGACCACATATCCAGCCGTCTCTTTATCTTTGGCGGGGTGAACTTGTTCATGGAACTTCATGAAGTTCAGCATAGCATGAGCCCTAGCCCTTTTGTTGGCTCTGTATCTGAGCCTTTTCTGTCTTATCTTCTCGATTTTGAGGGATTGGCGGGCATCCGTTTTCTGGGAATCCACCGTGAGTCGATTGATGGGGAGCTTAGAGAAGATACCCGATCGAGCAGTTGTCAAGGGCACCGCTAGAGCTTGCTCGAGACGCCTTATTGCTTTGTTGGTGTTGATGGGCTTGCCCCCAGCTGGAGCAAAGGAAAGTCGTTCAAACACCGACTTGCGTTTGGGTAGTGGTGCCTTCGAGATCACCACATTTGGCCTCCTGGCTTTCGAGGTCGGTCTGTCTGTTGCTGGAGCTTGAGGAGCTGGGATGGCGCAAACTGACATGAACATAATAGAGACGAATGGTAGCAGCGGCTCCTCCCATTGTCGCCCGAGACTGGCCGGGAGGACCGTCCTGGCGTCCATCTTCAACGTGTAGGAGATGGGAGCTGTGTCGAGATCTGAGCTTGTCCTTGGAGACATTTTTGCTACGTCCGAAGATTGCAATTGGAAATTGTTAACCTGCACAAAGAAGCATGATTTCAGTACAGGCAATCAATGTATATGTTGATTGAGTTCGCATGAACGTTTAACCTAAAATATGGAAGGAGAGAAAGATCCCACCGGGCGTGCCAGAATCTGTAGGGTGTTTTTCATCACCCCATTGAGATGGAAATACACGTCGCTTGTCAGGCGTACTACAGATTCCCCCTGCCCAGGGTAGGCGGGGGTTTATTGATTGTGGGTATCCGAATCTCTGGCAGCCGCGGACTAAGCTGCCGTTAATTACCCCTCATCTTTGGAGCGAGGGAACCTCCGATTGACGGGTCAAACCGGTTATGCGAACTCAATGTGCAGTATGCGTTTTGAAGGGGGTTTGGATATATCGGGGGCCTCGCAAAGTTTTTACGGGGGTCCCGCTACCCGGATAGCGGGCTGGGGGTCAGGGGGCTAGCAGCCCCTTGCGGGGTGCGGGGCAGCGTCCCGTTAGAAATTTTTTCTTACGGGGATAGTGTTGTGTAGTGTGTGTGTATATATAAAAAAGAGAAGAATAGCGTCCAAAGGACGCGTGGGTGCCAGCGCCTCACGCGCTTGGCACGTGGGCGCTGGGCGCTGGCGCCTCACGCACTTGGCATGTGGGCGCTAGGCGCTAGGCGCAGGGCGCCAGCGCCCTACGTACCTGGAACGCGAGCGCTAGGCGCCAGCACCCCACGTGCCTGGCACGCGGGCGTTGGTTGTCAGCAGGAAAAAGGACTTTGTCCCTGTACTGGGAGCTGTGCTCCCGATTTGACTTCTGGAGTTAAACTCCTAAAAAGAGATTAATTTATGGAGTTGAACTCCAACAGATCTTGAATGGAGTTAAACTCCTAGAAATTCTTAGAAATGATCAAAGGGGGGCCTCTTTGTTTCCCTCCCCTTTGGCCCTGGATCTTCCCAAGATGGGATTTTTGAAGATGGGTCTCCTTCTTCTCCCTTTCGGTTGACCGGATCTTGAAGAAAGGGAGTGAGATTTAAAATCTCTCCTTTTGGAGATTGGATGGAAGATCTGAGCTTCCCTTTGTGGGTTTTGTGGTGAAAACCTATTTATTTTTGGAAAAGGAAGAGTGAAACTCGTGATTTAATTCAAAAAAAAGAAGAAGGTTTAGAACCTTGAGGAAGGAGGAGGCACAAAAACCCTAGAGTTTGAGAGAATAAAAAGTCCTTTTATTTCATTATCATGTTGCCTTATATAGGCTTACAAAATTACACATAGCTCCTTAGGCTTTACAAAATGACATTTTACCCTTCCCATTTCTCATGTGTTCATTTCTTTTGCACATAAGCCATGGGCTTTACAGAAATTTGGCTTTATGCCCATTTTCTTACATTCATGCATAAAAATTTACATCAAAATTATTTATCACATGATTTTTTATTTCGGCATGGGGGAGGCCGGCCGCGGTGCTCGACTTGGGCATGGGCCCACTTGTTTGGGCTTGGGCCCGCTTACTTGGGGTTGACCTTGACTTTGACCCGGTCAAGTGGGGTGCAAATTTTGACCCCAACACAAGGGAAAAGTACAACTGATGTATATAAAGGTAAGAAATGCTATAGATATGTGAGACAAGAGAAGATTTGCTTGCGACTGAAATTTTATTATTCATAATTTCAATCAAAAAAGAATACAATTGAAATGGAAAAGTAAAGCCCTACTACTATACGACATCTTATTTGGCCAAAGGAAAAATAAGTCCTATCATTCCCGATTATGGAAGTTCAACATGTTGCGCTAGGCTTTCGCACTAGAGTAGGGACAACCATTCCCAAACGCCTTACAGGGATAGCTGCCTAAGGTTCTCCGGCCTCGTGTTCCTCCTCACTCGAAACATCATCCTCCAACTCTTTCTTAGTTGGAGCCTCGTTCTTGTACTCCCCCTTTATAAGGTCCTCTTTTATAGGATCTCATTTTTCATCTTCCGAGTCATTGTCTGAAATTACCGCCTGGGGCCTACGACCTCATCATCCGAATACCCAGGTGTAGCTTCAAAAGTAATGTCTGACTGACTGTCCTCGCTAAGAAGGGGTACAGCTCCTAGATTGGGCATGGCCCAAAAAGGAAAGGCCATGGTCAGAACACAGAATGCAAAGGAAGATAAAGCGAATAATGGAAGATGTATAAAGACGATGTAAGTGGATAAGATTCACAAATATAATAACGTCAGTTAATGATTTCATTTTAGTACATTGAGGGCCTGCATGGGCCACCACTAAAACCTTTCATGCCCCGCTTCCCAAAAGTACAGAAACGGGGACGTTCCAGGGTCCGCAATCTAACTGTGTCGAGGGTGGTCTTTCTCGATACAGTTACGTTAAGCATATAAATAATATGCAGGTTATATACCAAAATAGGAAAATAAAAGCAAAAGTATTTATTTCCATTAACTAGAATTTATTATAACCCAAAGTGCTAAAAAGGAAAGTCTAAATAGTCTGATTACATTGATGGAAATTAAGCAAATGCCTAAATAAGTCGGCAACTGAAAGGAAGATAACTGCTCCTAATCACTGATCGTGAGCTTCGCGTAGTCTTCATCGGTGAGCTCCACTCCATCATCTTCAACCTAAATCTCATTTCATATAATGGACGTTCCAGGTATAGAGAAGAAAAAAAGAAGTTCGTGAGCGAGTTCACTCGGGTAGGACTTTCTCAACAGAAAATAATGGTAAAGAGAAAAAGTGTGTGTAATGTATGATGTTATATGTGTGTCGAGATATGATGTAAGTGTTATAGGCATCAGGTAAAGTATGGTATACTATGTAAGGTAACTACAGGTAATATGTTCGTTAGTTTGTAAGACAAGGGTACCGGGTTATCGAGATTATTCCGTTGCACCACGGAACAACAATTGGGGAAAGTGAAATGTACTATTCCACTTTCCCGAATCTGATCGAGTAGTAGAGGAATCCGAGTCCGTATACTATCTTACCTAATCAAACTATCCAGACCCGTTTTATTCAGTGTAAAGATTTTACTAATTAGTGTTAGTGCTTATCTCATCTAGGCATGGAATATCATGTCATGCCCCGCTTCCCGGTGTATAGGCAGCGGCCACGACGAGGCCGCAACGCATTTACTCAGAAGTAAATACGCTAAGCGTATCTAAGCAATATAAAATAAAATGTACACAAGAGACAAGATGTAAATGAACAACAACTTTATTTATTAACATTCTTTTTACAATACAACTGAAATGAAAATACATGTACTGAAAGCAATGCCTAAATAATGGCATAACAGAAATGAAAATGAAATGTACAAGTAAACTAAAGCTCCAGATCAAATGCTAGCTGGTCCAAGAAAACCGAATCGGAAGTCGGACTAACTCCGCTTCCATTGGGTTTTAGAAATGGAACTTTTTAAAGATGAAGATGAGAGGAAAAATGGGACTTACTGGCTGGTTGGACTAAAGGAGAGAGAGGGGGTCCTAAAGAAAGCTTCGGGGCGTCGTTTCATCGCCGGAAACTCCTCGGAAGTTCGTCGGAGCTTCTCACTTCACTAACTCCACTTGTACACTAAAAGACTTGGGATTTTGGTATAATTTTTGCAAGAGAATTCTGAGTGAGAGGGGTGCAAGATGGGGTGGGTATTTATAGGGCAATCTAGGGTTTAGGGGGAATGAATAATGCATTAAAATTTTGCATTAAAAATAGAATTTGAAAGGGTTTACTATTCTCTGTAAATGTGTAGAGTAAATAAGTAATACAGGAGTTAAGGGGGGTGTCCAAGGGTCTAGGGTTTTAAAAAAAAATTGGGTTTGGAGCATGTTGGAGCGGCGGCGCCGGCCTGAGAGTGAATCTCGCCGGTCGGATTCAAGGGGCGGGGGCTCGGATTGGGGCCACGTGTCCTTGACGCTTCAACTAGCCTATTTAACATGTTTGATTATTCTGTAACTTACCCTATTACGTGTGTTGCCCGAGTAGACTCTTGGGCTTCTAAAAAGTTAAAAGAAAATTAAATAAAAAGATAATGTGGCTAGGGGTATTCGATCACAGGGGCTACGCCACAGCAGTGCAAGGCTTTACCAATGTGCTACACATGCTTTCTTGCTGTTCTAAATCAAAATAAATACTTATAGTATTCACAGGAATTATAAATACCCCGAGTGTACATTAACTTTAAATGAATTTTATGTACACAGAATTTGGACTTGTTACAGTCTACCCTCCTTACAAAAATTTCGTCCTCGAAATTTGTAAAAATGAAAATGTAATAGATTCAAGAAAAGTTTGGTGATAGAACTATGGATAGTGCATGAAAAATATGTGAAAGAAAGAAAGAATGGGGAAGATTGAAAAAGAGGTGAGGAAATTACCAGGGTTATCTTGGTCTATGGCCTCTGTTTCTTCGGCCGCTAAAAGGAAAACCTGACGCCGTGGTACATTCCTCCTAGCTATAGGCACATTCCTCTGTCCTTGGGGCATGTTCCTTAGTGCCTGTTGGAATTGGCGAGTAAGCTGTGCTGGTGGTGGAGCTGGGAGTGCAAGACGAGGTGTAGGAGCCTGCAAAGCTGGCCTCTGCGGGTAGTTGGGGGTGTGTGAGCTGGGTTGCGTGTCTAAGGACAGGTTCCAATTCCGTGATTGGATGCGCCACAAACTAAGCACATGCCTTTTGCGCGCCTACAGTCGTTCCACAAGTGTCCATCCCTCTTGCAGTAGAAAAAAAACCTGTACTTGACCGGTTAATTATTTCTTTCTGTCTCTTGGGTTTAGAAGGTTGTATAAGATGGGCTCCTCCTGCCATCTGGGTAGCAGAGCGCTTTATATCGGTTGCTTCCGCTTCTGGTCGGTTCAATAATATAGCAGTCTGCTGCTGCAGTCCTTCCAGGAGGCTTCGGATTGCCTCAAGCAGTACCGTCTGCTCATTGATCGGAGCAGCTACGGCAAGTGTAATTGGTAAGGGTGGTGAAGTGTTTTTGACATTTATGCTGATGTTGTTTGGGGAATCCATAACCTTGGAAGAAAAATTTGGGTTAGGACAGATTCAAAATATATGGAATTGGAAGATTCAAGAAATATGAATTGTAAAGAATGTTTAGAGTTGCTGGTTCTTGTGTTATATTGCTTAGGTTGTCTACGCAGATTAGACCTGCATGTCCACACAGAGCTGACCTGTATGTCCACACAGAGCTGACCTGCATGGGCCACCAACAAAACCTGTCACGCCCTGCTTCCCGGTGTACAGACAGAGGCCGGGACGAGGCCGCGACGCATTTACTCAGAAGTAAATACGCTAAGCGTATCTAAGCAATATAAAATAAAATGTACAAAAGAGACAAGATGTAAATGAACAACAACTTTATTTATTAATATTCTTTTTACAATAGAACTGAAATGAAAATACATGTACTGAAAGCAATGCCTAAACAATGGCATAACAGAAATGAAAATGAAATGTACAAGTAAACTAGAGCTCTGGGTCAAAGGCTAGCAGGTCTAAGTCCTCGCTGATGGGCTCTGTCTCCAGAAGGTCTGAAACACCTGACAACATTCCAAAGAAAGAAGAAAAGGAATGTCGTCAGCGAACAATCGCTCGGGAAGTCCTAAAAGTAAGAAGAGACAGAATAGACAGATGGAGAATGTAACTTTTAAAGTTGTATTATATTGTTAACGCTGTTGTTTGTAGCTTGGTATAGAAAATGCCAGTGTATACGAGATGAGACTCACTATCCCGGAGACTAAGGTATACGGAGTACAAGGAACCATTCAGCCACGGTACAACGACAATGGAGATTCAGGTTAGGTGTCTTATGGTTGCAGTCTCGTGCCACTTTTAACACTTTCCGTACCAATAATCTACTCCTTATAAACCCCGCGATGTCTTGATTGTATTGTTTGTATTGTATTATCTTGTATTGTAAGTTGGATAGATGGATGACTTGCCGAAACCATGATATCAGTAGTGGAACAGATATAATGGATGAACATGTAAATGGAGTATATCCATGGTTCGGTTCAGTCAAGTGGTATAGATTGATAAAGCTTGAATATATGGATTCACGGATTCATGTTGAATTGTAGTTTTATACTTGAATCTCATTCAAGTCAGATTGATTAGATTGAGCCTCAGCCTGAGTCAGTCAATTAGAAAAGAAATTGAAATCCTGAATTAGGTTTTGATGTTATCGGTAACTGCTACACATGGACGGCAGGATTTGTGTCTTTTTCCAAGACAATTACCATATTGATAACACCGTTTGTTAGATTGTCTACCTTAAATAGGCAAGCACCCATGTATCCGGCTCCCTGAGGCTCAAGAGACTGGTCCCGCTTAAACCCATGTTTACTAGGGTCCTTATTGTAATTTAATATAACTTGAGGGGGTTTTCTGTAAAAATAGTTTTGGCATAATTTCAAAATACTCCTCACGTATTTAATTATCATCTTTAGGGTTTTCATAGATGTATATTTTATAAATGTGAAATTTCTAGTGAATAGAACCTAGTTTGATAGTATATGGTATTTTCTTGAAATATTGTACATGTTTTGTATTTGGATGGTAATTTTCATGTAATAGTGATTCCTTTGATTTAGAAAACTTGGAATGTTTATATAATTAAAAATAGGTATTTTGATAATAAATATACAGATATTTAATGAAAATAATTTATTTATTTTCTTGTAGAAATCTCATTTTCTAAAGAAAAATGTATAAAAATTTCATCGAGATCGAATGCTCCTTGCGGAGGTCTGCATCTCGCTCTACTAAGCCCGAGGATGTGCAATAATCCGCACCATCCTGAACGGGTCCCCAAAATGGGTTGTATAGGCGTAATTGCATGGAGATTGTTAATACATCTTTTTATAGAAAACGGTTTTATACGTTTAGTGTATTTATTTGTAAATCATATTTCCCGTATTCTAATGTCCCAAAATCAATTGTGCTATGATAGAGATGTGTGTAGTGATGAGGTAGGTCATTACCTCGTGAACTATCTAAAAGTATAGCAAGGAATTATGATGGTTTATGTCGAAACTAAACTATATAGTATTTTTCTGAAAAAGTATGATAAAAGTTACAAAAATGATTATTTTGATGTGAAACTTGTTTTGTTGAGTTTGTTAATGTTTATTAATCAACATATAAGAATATAGTTTTATCTTGCTAAAGAAAAGTGTAGTTTTTAAAGAAAACCGAATCGGAAGTCGGACTAACTCCGCTTCCGTCGGGTTTTAGAAATGGAACTTAATAAAGATAAAGATGAGAGGGAAAATGGGACTTACTGGCTGGTTGGACTAAAGGAGAGAGAGTGGGTCCTAAAGAAATCTTTGGGGCGTCGTTTCGTCGCCGGAAACTCCTCAGAAGTTCGTCGGAGTTTCGCCCTTCACTAACTCCACTTGTACACTAAAAGACTTGGGATTTTGGTATAATTTTTGCAAGAGAATTCTGAGTGAGAGGGGTGTAAGATGGGGTGGGTATTTATAGGGCAATCTAGGGTTTAGGGGGAATGAATAATGCATTAAAATTTTGCATTAAAAATCGAATTTGAAAGGGTTTACTATTCTCTGTAAATGTGCAGAGTAAATAAGTAATACATGAGTTAAGAGGGTAGTCCAAGGGTCTAGGTTTTTTTAAAAAAATTGGGTTTGGACCATGTTGGACCGGCGCCGCCGGCCTGAGAGTGAATCTCGCCGATCGGATTCAAGGGGTGGGGGCTCGGATTGGGGCCACGTGTCCCTGACGCTTAAACTAGCTTATTTAGCATGTTTGATTATTCTTTAACTTACCCTATTACGTGTGTTGCATGTGTAGACTCTTGGGCTTCTAAAAGGTTAAAAGAAAATTAAATAAAAAGATAATGTGGCTGGGGGGATTCGAGCACAGGGCCTACGCTACAGCAGTGCAAGGCTTTACCAATGTGCTACAAGTGCTTTCTTGTTGTTCTAAATCAAAAAAAATATTTATAGCATTCACATGAATTGTAAATACCCCAAGTGTACATTAACTTTAAATGAATTTTATGTACACAGAATTCGGAGTTGTTACATATCATTTGCCCGAATATCGGGTTAGTAGTTGTCTGTGTGTAGGACCGTATCATATCATTCGCCTGAATATCGGGTTAGTAGTCATCCATATTTGAGACTGTATCATATCATCCGCCCGAATATTAGGTTAGTAGGCATCCGTATATTGAATTGTTCATCCTGTCTGCAGGGATTTTTATTTGTAATAGTATTTCATATCTAAATTCGCGCATTCTAACCCTAACCGTATCTTAGGTCATGTTATGTGATGTATCAAAAATTTGAATTCAGATAGATGATATCTCAGTCGATATGGACTTCCACGGCCGTTGGGTATGTCTCATTCCATTATAGTTTTTAAAGTAAACATAGTATTTTATAGAAATCTTAGTTTGTAATGGACTATCGTATTTTATCGTAATTATGATTTATGTGGAAGCCATGGTATTTTAGTGAAATTGTTCGTTTATAAAAGGACCATGGTATTTTAGGAAAATTGTTCGCGGTATTTTAATAAAAATATCACTTAGAAAAGTTTAGGGTATTCTAAGGAAAATACTATTTTTCCAAAATTCGTGGTATTATAATAAAAATATAAATTCTTAGGAGTCGATGGTATTTTTGTGCAATAGCGATTTTAGTGAAAATATGGTTTTACAAGTTTACCATCAATTTCATTTAAAATAACCAATATATAAAAATTTACTACGATTTTTCTATAGTTTAATAATTAGAGAAAATTATCGATAACCTTTATTTAATGAAGTAAATAATTACATTTATTCACGTAAAAGTTGTCCAGGTCATGAAAGTTGTTTAGTGACTTAGTTCCATATGTCAAAGTATGAAATGGGGGTTGTCCATTACCCTATAATTTTATCGTGAAGGATAACTGCTAAAAGTTCATTATTTAATTAGGATTTAATATCGTTTTTAATCATCATAACCCGTAAAATAAATAATCGAGTTAAAAACTCATGGTTAGGTCCTGGATTTTTTTTATGGGTAGATATTATTACAATGAAGATAACAGAGGGTCAAGTGTTGAGAGATACTATCTAAACTGAGGTAGGAAAATTAAAGTCGGTGAGCGTCGAGTTGTACGGGAACATATATATCTTGAATCCAAAAAAAATTTAGTCTCTAGGACTAGAACCAGTGTGTAAAAGACTCAAAATGGAATCTCTGAATTATTTTGGGATTTTTGTGTCAAGAATTTTTTTCTGGGATTTTTACAAGCTCAGGGTATTTATAGGATAAAAAAAGTCCCTATTATTTTCACCCTGGTTATAGGAGCCGCATCCCTACGAGCCGACCAGATCTTCCTGTCCGTGTACCCGATCCAACGACCCATGTCACGTCACGTCGTGAGCTGACGAGGGCCCCTCGTTTACAGGCGCTGGCGATCCTAAGCCGTTGGATCAGGCGCTGGCGATCTTAGGTCGTTGGATCGTTGATCCAACGGCTGAGGTTTAAGGCGCCGGTTTATTTATTTTTTTCTTTTTCTTTATAAAAAATTGTCGGTCGCATTTGGGCCGTTATTTTCCAGATCCGACGGTCCAGAGTTGTCCCTGCTCTAAAAATAAATAAAAATTCCTTTTTAATATTTAAAAATATTTTAAAATTAATTTTTGGCTTTTAAAAATAATTTAAAATATTTTAAAATTTTGGGAAAATTATAGAAAATATATTTTGATGTTTTCTTTCATTTGCAACCAAATTTGGTCTAAAATAACTCTCTTTGTCGGTTTAAAAAACTTTTCCTTTCAATAAAAATTCCAAAATTTTTATAAAAATCATATTAATTCATTTTAATCATGGAAAAATATTTTTAAAGTGTTTTCTACTAAGAGAAGCAGTAAAATAACTGTTTTGTGTTGGATATAGCGCCCTCAAGTCAATTATTGTAATCGCAGGCACGCGGTTGTGATGATTGAGGGAGGACCTATACGGGTAGAACAGTCTTACTCAAAATGATAGTATGCTATCTGGTTTGTCTCTATCATCATGTACATGAATTATGTGGTATTACAGATCACTATTACATGTTGATAGAGCCCATAGGATTCTTGCTTGACTACCAGTATTCTGATGGTGATCATATATGTGGGAGCTGGATGGTCTATAAGCACATCTTTAAATGTCCCTAGTCGAGAGAGTATCGAGACTGTGCATCGATACTCCGGTGTAGACTAGTGTATACCTTTCGTGACCTCGACGAGGGGCGGTGGGCGGTCTCATAAGCCATTGATGTCAGTTAGTCACCTAAGATAGTATACAGGTGCTCGTCGGGTTATGAGTTATACTAGACGGACTCATCGGGAACATTCTAGATGGTATTATACCTATTGTCAGATAGCAGTTCTCAGGTGACATGAGTACAGGTTAGTCTGTCGACCTGAGATCGTCATTTGTCTCGTGTGAGTTCCCACTGTGTTTTGATTACTACCCTACCATTGCTCAAAGGAGGTTTTAGTTGGGTGCAGTCCCGAGCCACATGGAGACAGTAAGCGAATCGTCGAGGATTCGTCTCTCGCGGTATTGGGGGTTGATATCGCGCTGTGCACAGGTGGCCATCACCAGAAATCCTTGGCCATGGTAGACGAGAATTACTGATTTGGATCAGTAGTTTCTCAGTGGGTGATGAGATTCACACCGTGTAACGCCCCACGCCCCAGTACAGATGGTATTGTCCGCTCTGGCCGAAACCGCACGGTTTTTCCCTTTAGAGCGAACCGGACCCGACCAGGGGCCACTTCCCAGGAGGTCACCCATCCCAAGACTTCCCTGGACCGAGCACGCTTAACTACGGAGTTCTCAAGCTCCTATAGTTCCGGTTCACTTAAAAGGCGCCTCTGTAATTGAGGGTGGTATCATTACATTTATAATGCAGTTCGGTCCTCTTTCGGAATGTGTTCCGAAGATTCCCCATTGTTCTACAGTGGGTCCCACGGACTCTAGAGGTGGCCCCCATAGATTCAAGAGGTGGCCCCTGCCCTCTTGGTATGACAATTGGCGTGGCACTTTGCTCCGTGAATAAGAACCGGGTCCCGACATTCTCCCCACCTTTGAACAATGGTTCGTCCTCGAACCGCAGACCTACTACTGAGGGACCTGCATGGGCCACCATAAATGTAACGCCCCACGCCCCAGTACAGATGGTATTGTCCGCTCTGGCCGAAACCGCACGGTTTTTCCCTTTAGAGCAAACCGGACCCGACCAGGGGCCACTTCCCAGGAGGTCACCCATCCTAAGACTTCCCTGGACCGAGCACGCTTAACTACGGAGTTCTCAAGCTCCTGTAGTTCCGGTTCACTTAAAAGGCGCCTCTGTAATTGAGGGTGGTATCATTACATTTATAATGCAGTTCGGTCCTCTTTCGGAATGTGTCCCGAAGATTCCCCATTGTTCTACAGTGGGTCCCACGGACTCTAGAGGTGGCCCCCACAGATTCAAGAGGTGTCCCCCGCCCTCTTGGTATGACAATTGGCATGTCACTTTGTTCTGTGTGGCACTTTGCTCCGTGAACAAGAACCGGGTCCCGACACATCTCCTCATCTTTCTCCTCTTTCCTCCCTCCCGAGCGCTCAGGAAACCCGGCACACCCAACCTCGCAGCCACCTCTTTCTGTCGCCGACCACCCATCGCCGTCGCCTCTTCATTCATTTCCTTTTCTCTCTCCCTTCTCTCCTCATCTCCCTCATTCTTTTTGAACTAGCCCACGCACCCTCTGCCTAACACCCAACCGACTTCAGCCGATCCCAAACTCTATCAAACAACCCTCTTCGCCGGAGCTCTGATCCCTTGCCGTCGACATCACCACCCCCTCTGCAAACACAGAGCACAAGCACTGTAAGCCTTCTTCTTCTTCTTTCTTCGCATTCTTCTTCCTTCTTCTTCATTCCTCCTCTTTCTTCATTCTTGAATGCTTGTTATCTGTAGTTCGCCAGAACCGTGCTTGACGCCGACGTTTCCCGACGATCCAGCGAGGAACCCTGACCCGTGTGACTCCACTGTTCGTCGTTTGGGTTCATTCCGTGAACCGTGAGCACGTCGCGAGTTTTCCCCGCCGACGTGTAACGTTCCGTTTTCCGTTTCGCGACCCCGTCGAGGCAAGTCAAACTTGCTACATGCTATTTTAAACTATTCATATGCTAAATTACTTATTTCCTGTTAAATCTCTAATTAAAATCGAAAGAAATGGATTTCAAGTTAACCGTATAAAGTTCCGTTATACATTTTTATGATTCCGAACGTGAAACTTAATCTTGCATCTGATCATTTATATCTAACAATCACCCGTACATGATAGATCACATTTGTTTATTGCTATGATACCCTTTTTCCAGTTTAGCCTATTAGACATCCATGTACAACTTTAACCGGTCTAATTACAACTGCATTCCTTAAACGGATTATACATGTAGTCACATCCATATTTATTAACCTGTTTTCAGCATTTAAATCTATTATACTGTATTCACATTATGCTGACACTGTCTGTTAACACAATTGATAACTGTACAGCTAAATAAATAAAATCTGCTTTATTGCTTAACTCATTACTTAGATCCTGTTGTTGATAACCATGCTTGATTATTATAACCCTGATTATGCTAGCTGATTATGAGCACACCCTTGATATCGTTTACACCTTGACATGACTTGCTACATATATATTGATTGACCCGACATGGTACCGTACACTACCTGAATTGACCTGATGTACCATGACTTGACCCGTTACCAGATCTTGTGTCTAATGCCAACAAACCTGACATGTAGTCCTCACGGACCGTTCCTGTTGTCTATCCAGACAAACCTGCTCTTACCTGATCCTGTGTTGGCATTAGTTCTTGATTACTGAATACCTGACTTGAACACTTATAACTTGGGGGTATGGGGAAATCAATGATGAAACCTGACTTGTAACTCAACAGTTCGATACCTGTTCTGATCAGTCTTACGGGCTCGGCTAGCCCCGGAGTGATGATGCTGACATCACTCGTCTGTACCTGCTACCTTTTACTGCCTAGCGGCACGTCTCGGTTTCAGCCCGAGAGTCTGTAGACCATGGTCCCGGGCATGCACGGGATACTATTGAGTTGCATCGACGATTCATCAATTTGATTTCAAAGACTTTAGAGTAGAAAATCCAATAGAACAGTTTAGTTTACTCACTGCACACTACCCTGCACTGCCTGATTTATATTACTGTTACCCCTGCTTTTCATTCATGTTTATATGTGCATAGTCTGTTACCCTGTTTATATTTTATTACTTGATGACACGACGCGCTGACGTCTGGGTTTTGCATGGCCCAGATTCCGTACCTTTGCTGCAGTCCGAGCAGGAGTACTTCAGCCAACAGGCTGAGCTGTGAAGTGTTGACAGCAGTTAGTTCTTTTATTTTCTGCATTTTATTCCTGATGTAAGCCCGTATTATGGGACATACATTCCAGTTATTTTGTATTGGATCTTTTGCTTCCGCACTTTTATTATTCTTGACTCATGTTATCTTGGATTATGGACATGTTTTAGATAGTTATATTCTATTCTTGATATCTCTACAGCCGTAATGTGACTGTGGATGGATACTTCCTACCCACAGGTAGCATGGTTGGCTATGTCACGTGCCCAATTTAGCATACTCTGGGAAGCGGGGCGTGACATTAACTGGCGCTAGCGCCAAGCGCGCCACGTGTTCCTCACGTGTGTGCTGATAGAACATAAACTGTTCTTTAAATAAAGCCCTAAAGCTATGATGAATGCTCAGCATTCAATAAAAAACAGAAAGGCTGTCAAAACCCAAATCAATGTTCAGCATTGTCAAATGTTTAACATTTTAACTGAGTGAGCCGAGCCCAAGTTGGCCATAAACCCCTAATTCAGATTAATTGAGCCCATATGCTCATAAATCTCATATCTTAGTCCCAATTGGACTACAGATCTCCCAAGTAATATTGGTTCAAGGGTACATCTTTTCACTCCTCTGATATGTGTCGTTGTAATCCTTCAACATCTTCAGAGAGGTGACGAATCCCGACAACCAGACATTCTACGGACTGTGGGGTCCTTAAACTCATGGACTATGATGTCCTTAACCTTGGACTGTGGGGTCGTTAAACTCGGACTGTGGGATCCTTAAACTCATGGACTATGATATTCTTAACCTTGGACTGTGGGGTCCTTAAACCCATGGACTATGATGTCCTTAACCTCGGACTGTGGGGTCCTTAAACCCATGGACTATGATGTCCTTAAACTTTAGAGACTATGACGTCTTTAAACTGGACCGCAAAGTCCCTAAACTAAACAATAGAGTCCAAATTCTTTTTGTTGGATCTAAACGATCCCGTTAAGTTAATTTTAGTCTAAAATTAGACTAACATATCCTTAACAAACGTTTAAGTTAATCTTAGTCTCAAATGAGACTAACACATCCTTAAACCCAACCCCAAACCCAAATCTAAGAAAATACGGATTTGGACTAATCCACGCCCTACGGGCGACAACATAAATTAGTCTCCGTATACAATCCACGGGCAACCAAAAACAAAACAAACACCCACGACACGAAGTGACCATCTGGAGAAGGAGAAAGTGGTTACCGCGATGCGGTAGCGTAATTAACTGCAGGGGCTTGCGCCTGCAGGAAAGAGCGTCCCCACAATCAAAAACCCCTCATCGAGGGGGAATCTGACGAAGTTTGCTACATCGGCCGCATCCGTCCAAACCTTCGATACACGGTGTCATAAATCAACTTGGCATCTTCGGAGAGGTGTACGGATAGCACCAAATAGCATTTGCCCTCGAAATTCAGGCAATACAAACCTACACGGTCTCGTCTCTGTGTTCGGCGGAGAACAAGAACATTAAGACGAAGCTTAACCGGCCTCGGAGAATTCAGGACGGGCCATATGGTAAACCTGATTATAAGAGAGTACACCCCATATTTATCAACAAAATATATCGGTTTATCCTTATCAATAGCGTATATCTTGAAGAAATTAAAGAGTAAGTATTTTTGGATTAATTGATATATTTGTGTGTGTATGAAATGATATAATGTTGATATCATAATTTATTGTTGATAACAGAATTCATATTGATGAGGTACGTGAGAGGCATCCTGATTGGAATGATGAACGATTGGAAAAATATTATCAGGATAATTTTTGCGATTGGGTAGCAGATCATGTAAGTTGTTCGAATAACATGTTATTGCGACCAGTCTTAATCTAAACTTATATCGTTATGTATTTGCCGCAAAATTTGTTTTGTCAGATCCACGATCCAAACTTGTTTGCATCATTAGAGAGACTCAAAATATTTAGTTCAGTTTCTTAGCACAGTGGTTGCATACTATAAAGGATTCGGGGTCCTTTGATATAAATTTGAAGTTAAGGACATAGAAACATTTCGAACCACCCAGAATACTGGGATGCAACCGTAGGATCCGATGGTGTGATTTATTATGGATACTTAAATTGCATACTTGGTATCCAATATCCTGGACGATCAGAACTGTTTTATATATTTCAGTATATTTGGTACGATACACAAACCAATATGGATAAGTTGTGAAACAGTCTCGGGACTTGGAAAGACGAATATGGATTGGCAAGTGTAAACATACTTCGATTTTACGGTCAGGACGATCCATTTGTCTTTCCGCAACAAGCGTTTCAAGTATACTACTCACAGTGCTTGAAGCATCCGGGAAGGAATGCCATATGCCGTTAGAAACCCAAGGATGTTTACGATGTCCTAGAATTCGAGGATTGTATGGATGGCAGCGATGAGGATGAAGAAGAGAGAAGATTATAGTGCTCTGGCCGTCTGTCTCCAAAGATGGGTTGTCTTCGGCTGATCGTGAAGTTACGTAGGTTAAGAATGATATTGATGATGAAATCCAAGTAGATATATCTAATGCGTCTACAAAACGAAAAAGGTTATCAGTAATATTATAATATTACTTCATATTTTTTATGATCTATACATATATTACATGCATATATAATGATTGTAATTTTATCTAGGTCTGATGATGATGCCAGGAGCAGTGAGGGGCGGCAAGAGCACCAACCACGGCAGAGGCAGAGCGGTTCTGCCGCCCGGGAAGCTGCGTAGGGAGCTCCAGAGGGCTGGTCTTGCACCCCGATCCGTATCCGCTTTAGATGACCCCTTCTGTGTGGACTTTGTCACACCTCCAGGTATATTGCATGCATATTCATTTTGAATGCAATATTATAAATATACACGCATATTCATTTTAAAGCTACTTATATAGTCAATTTTTAATTGTTTAACTGTAGGTGGTGCATCTACATCCAAGGCAGAGGCCACTACCGCATCTGCAGGTATATTTATATATCCTATATTACATGCATATTAATTTAGAATGTTATATTATAAATACACACACATTCTTTAGGCAATTACTTTTATAATCAATTTTTTATTGTCTGGCAGAAGGTGGTGCCTCCACATCCGGGCCAGATGCCACTACCGCACTTGCAGGTATATTTATATATCCTATATTGCATGCATATTTATTTATAATGTTATATTATAGATATACACACATTCTATTTTCAATTACTTATATGATCCATTTTTTATTGTCTAATTGTAGGTGGTGCCTCCACATTTCAGGCAGAGGCTACTACTGCACCTGCAGGTATGTTTATATATATATTTAATACATATTGAT
Source organism: Agapanthus africanus (assembly GCA_030015575.1). Classification (NCBI taxonomy): domain Eukaryota; kingdom Viridiplantae; phylum Streptophyta; class Magnoliopsida; order Asparagales; family Amaryllidaceae; genus Agapanthus; species Agapanthus africanus. The sequence continues at coordinate 261,403,490 of CM057339.1, read as the reverse complement.
TTATAATGTTATATTATAGAAATACACACAATCTTTTTGTAATGACTTATATAATCTATTTTTGATTGTCTAATTGTAGGTGGTGCATCCACATCCGGCGCAGAGACCACTCCCGCCACTTCTGTACCTTCCACTCAGTTTGCAGATTAGTATTCTTAAATATAAAATTTTTACATATCTTCTAAGAATAACCATGAATTTCATGTAATTTTATCGTCAATATTTATTTTCTAGTGGAGGGGATGCGTCCATGTCCGGATCATCGGTTGTTCCTCACCGGAGGAACTATCGTCTCCCTCGTGCTGCTGCCCGAGCTCAGGCTTGTGCTGCAGTCGCAAGAGGTATATATCGTACTTCAATTTTCGTTAATTCTTTATTTCTAAATCCCGTTTTGTCTTGATATTGCTTGTCATGATATTTTTTATAGATGCAGGGCAGCCACACCTCGAGAAGGGGATTCGAGGGCCGAATCAGTCCCACAGGGTGAGGCCCGATAAAATTAGGGGGGCACCATTCCTCCTCTTCTTTACCCCCGATTATCGCTACACCGGTGATTATGCCTAGAGATTCGGCCGGTATATGGGGGATGAGAGCCGTATCCATAAGAAGTATTCTCTTCACGTTGAGTGGGACGATCACAACCGGCGCACCTTTGTCCTCTTCTGGGATCAGACTCGGATATTAATATATATTTTCATTTGCCTTATCAAATAAATTTACTGTTATTTAACACTTATAATTTAAATACATTATTTTCTTGTATTTGCAGTTGGATTACAACTTTCAGCCTGTATCCGATCCTGATCACCCTGACAGAGTGCTCGATCTTCACGCTCTTTACCTGGGCCCTATGAAGAACATGCAATCTAAGGTCTGATATATTAGGAACGAGCTGAAGATCGATTGCTACATGCTATGGCTGGCGACTCCCGAGGCGGATAGAGCGGCTCTCCTACATTCTCCGGCCTTTGCCAGAGTCGACGTAGATACATGGTCTCTCTTGTGCCAGTATTATGAGTCTGAGCACAAACAGGTTTGTGATTTAAATGTAATTCATTGTTTAGCATTTATTTATTTTTTGTGTTTCTTAATTAGAAAAATAAATTTGATTGTGTTGTGCAGAAACATGACGATAAATAAGAAGAATAGAAGTCGGTGAAGAGGGGTCATCTTACTTAGACAGGTGGCTCGAAGAACATTAATCGTGCCATGGATGTTAGTTATATGTATGCCCTAGAGGCCATTACTGTACATGCGATGTATATTGTAGTGGATACTTAGACATATATAGGGAGGACTTTCTTGCTTGACATGATAGTATGCTATCTGGTTGCTCTTTATCTTAACATGTACACTTATTGTGTTTCTATTACATGTTGATAAAGCCCTTAGGATGAGTACTTGACTACCAGGATTATGATGCAGATCATACTAGTGGGGACAGGGTAGTCGCTAAGTACATCCTTCAAATGTTCCTAGTCATGGGAGTATCGAGACAGGGCATCGATACTCCAGAGTAGACTAGCGTATACGCTTCTCGACCCATATGATGGGCGATGGATGATCCCACATCCATTAGTGTTTGACATCAGAGAAGGTATACGGGTGCTCATGGGAGACTGGGTATACTGAACGGACTCGCCGAGAACTCCTAGATGGTATTATACCTATCGTCGGATAGCAGTTCTCTGGTGACACTGGTACAGGTTAGTTTGTAGACCCGAGATCGTCATAGAGTCTTGTGTGATTCCCACTGTGCTTTGATTTCCACCATACCACGGTCAAGAGATCGTGAAAAAGGTGGTTTTGGGTACAGTTCCGAGTCACATGGAGGCAATGAGCGATATGAGGGGTTTCGTCTCTCCCGGTATTGGGAGTTGATGTTGCGCTATGCTCGATTGACCATAATAGGAAATCCCTGGCCAGGATTGCTGAGATTTACTGGTAAGTGTTATCAGTAGTTTCTCGAACCGTTATGGACCTTGCATCGGCATGACTTATCAGGCTATTGGGGTCTGACGTTATACCACCCCCAGGCTGTGATATGCGACATATCAGATGAAGTGACCGGACTGTACGGTAGTATTACTGATTGGATTCGCAAGAGTATGAGCAGGCTTGTTTGTTGATCTTCTGATCGCTCAATACCCGGGTGGCTGTTACGTTTAGCAGACCACTTGCGGCTTGTAGGCGTTTGATATGATCATCACCTACTGCCGGCGTATTGACGAGTTTTTAGAGTCCTACATAGAGGTTTCCTGGCTCAAGAGAAACGGAGTAGGAGCACATATATGATATGTGAGGGACCGAGATTAATACGATATATGATACCGTATTCTATTCTCGCGAAATATGACATCGGTCGGTTATATGTGATATAGCCGGGTTATCGGATCAAGTGTTGATTCGATAAGTTGCTGCATATGATATTAGTCGGTTATATGTGATATAGCTGGATTATTAAATCAAGAGTTGATTTGAAAATCTAATGTATAATTATATATTTGATAAATTTACATTAATTAGTATTAAATCACTTAAGATTTCTTTTCTCACTAGATTTGTGCACATTGTATATATGTGATATATATTAGTGTACAGGTTTTTGTGTCATGTTTGATGATACAAGCAAGATGGGTGTATGAGACATACATATGCTTATGATGATAATTAGGGTTTTTATTTATTTTTGTAATTACAAAATGGTGGGATTTTGTCATGGCTAGTAGCTTGTAGAAGCTTGAAGTGTTCATTGACCAAGTCCACTCTTTTGTTTTGCCTAAGATATTTATTAACCCAACCATTTATCCTAGCCATGGTTATATCTCTACATGGGTTAGTATTTGATACTAACTCACCCATGGTTGCCATTGACTCTCTCATGAGTTTCATTTCTTCTTCTTCTTCTTCAATAAAAGAAAAAGCTTGCTAGGGTTTTTTCTAAGTGAAGAACTAGTGTGAGAAAAATAAATCTAAAGTGAGCTCACTTCCTACTTCATCATTCTCTACTACTTACCATTTAGTATAGGGTGTTTGCTTCAGTAATTTCATAATTAGTGAAGGGTTAGCTTGAGTTAGTGTCTCCTCGACGTAGATCATCTTTGGTCTCGAAGACTTCGATGCAAGCTTGTTCATTTCTTCATGGGAGCCTTTCTAGAGTCCGGGAGTTCGTGATCGTAGCGAATGGACTACTATACAGAGCTATTGAAGTGAAGGACCGGTCTACAAAGGTTGTATTCCTTGTTCAATTTAGTTGCAAAGATGTTTGCATTTGTTTCGTTGGATTTTCTAGTTTCGATTCTAGGGTTAGGGTTAGCTAGAACGGAAAAAATTTAAATATGGCGTGGATGATGCCTCCCGAAACCTTGTTGCCACGCTAGAAAACCCTACAATGGAGGCATCGGTAAATTACAATATATCTATTTTGATAAAATGCAATATTAAAATTTATTTTATAATATATGTAAAAATTTTGGCGAATTGCAGAGAGCTCAGACACTGGCGCAGGGTGGTACACCGAGCGTGTTGACCGCGTATCTTGCCATCCACGGCACCTCGACAGATCCTGCTACGGGCGAGCTTCGATTCCCCGACACTGTTATCCAGGAGTATTGCATAAGTGTTAATATTTATTCTAATTCGAATGAATTTTTTGTTTTGATAAGTTCAAATTTAAAAGATATACTTGTGTTTTAATGGTTAACATGGGTGTAAGAGCAGGTGGTGGAGCAGGCGGATGCATCGGGGATTGATTTTAGTGGACATACCGATCCAATCATACTGACCCTGGTCCTAGACGCCGCACACGGAGGGCACAACGGAAGTTGGGGGAGAGGTCGGGGACTTGGTCCTAACATGGCATATATGAAGTTGGTCTCCAATACGGGGGTTACTTCTCCTACCCTCCCCCCACCCCCGTGAGCGACGTCTGGTGCATGATATTTCCGCATTGAAGACCACCGTCGAGGAGTTGAAGGAGATGTTGGTACATATATTACTTATTATAGCAAAATATTATATCACATTATAGATAGTAGCATATGCAATATTAGTAACCTGACTTAAGTTTGATTAATCAGATTTACATAAAACTATCTAACTAAACTGAACTCTATAATCATAACCATACCACATCTTTCTTCATTTTGGAGTTTAAAAAGTTATGATTATCCAAACTCAAAACTTGAGAAGAAAACATTGCTTTCTAAATTAGATAACTCCAAAACCAAGTATCCAATTAAGGAGAGATCCATGCTTACAAGTTAGAGTAAGCATCATTCTTACTCGTTTATTACATAACATATGAATTTTAACAGAATGTGTGGAATCTCAACAAAGCATATATAAATTCGCGGTTCCGCAATAATCCGATAATGATACGAATTCGACTAAAATCTAGTACACCGTTCTACTTGTTTATTACAAAAACACAAAATTTAACAGATTCGGAAGGCTACTTCGGCTGCGGCTCCACATGCCTCTCCTTTGGCTGCGGCTCAGCAAGCCACTATCTCGGCTGCGGCTGCGGATGCGCAGGCCACTCCTATAACTCCATAGCCCACTCAGACTCCTGCACAGACCACTCCGACTCCTGCACAGACTACTCCTTCATTAGTCGGGTTTTTGTCGACCCAGGGCTGCACCGAGGAGCAATGCGCCAGATTACGGCATTTATTAGGGGTGGAGGAGCTGGACAGAGCTAGGATAGGTTTATTTATATTTTTGAGGATATATGTACTCATTTGATACATATTGTATGTTTTGGACGATATCAGTGGTTGTTTGGATGTTTATGATGATTTTAGATTGATTTCGTATTCTGTTTGTTTATTTCTTTTATATATTATGCGTGAGATGTTGTCTATGAATATTTCTGTATTTGCCTATATAATATAATATATATATATATATATATATATATATATATATATATATATATATATATATATATATTATTGTGCACAGGGCGGGGAAAAAACGAGAAGCCCTTTTTTTAAAAAACCCTGATATAATATCCCTACCGATTAATCCGTAGGGGAAAGTTTTGCCCCTACACATTTATCCGTAGGTACAAAATATCAGAATATCTAATATTTTGTTCTTATGGACTCAGTAATAGGGGAAAAACTTGCCCCTATGGATTAATCCATAGGTGCATTTATAAGGCCCTACGTATAACTCCGTAGGTACAACTATTTTATTTCTTTAATAGAAAAATTAAAAAAAGATTATGTCTCTATAGAGTAATTCATAGGGATAAATGCCCCTACGGTTTAAGCCGTATGGGCAATTCTTACTCCATAGGGATATGATCAGGGCGAAGACTTGCACCTGAGATCTTTGGACCTACGGAGATATTTTAGGTCCCCACGGATAAATCCGTAGGGACTACTGTTTGCCCCTACGGATAAATCCGTAGGGACATGTGGATATAGTAGTAGTGATTGTACCCTTGTATTTATAATCCTAGCGTTGTTCAAACAAATACCATAACCTCCAGCGTTGTACGATAAATAATACAATGAAGCACTTAAATTAAAGGATTCTCTTGGAAAACAACACATGGAATTAAATTGAGAAATAACTAAACCGATGATACCTTACTATCTTAGATAGAATTTAGGAAGCAAACACATTCACCAAAACCAATAACAAACCTTTTTAAAGCGCAAGAAATTGTAACGACCGTGTACACTAGATACATAATAAAAGCGTCTTATAATTTTTCTCTAAATCAAAATGTTGGGTTTCCTAGCGCCCTAGCCGTTGACCGCGGCCGTTGCGGACCAAAAATGGTGTTTAAAAACCAGCGCTAAAAACCCCGTTTTGGATCGAACCGTAAACCTAAACTAACTAACAAAAGGAGATCTATCTATTGAGTTAGAATTGTTTTACTGAAAGATTCGTGTCCTTCGGCCTTCTACCCTCTTCCTTAGCTCCTTAAGGTCTCCTTGATCGAGTTTGGCCGCCGGTCTTCCTCCGTCGAAGATGATCAACCTGAGAGATGTGGCTCATGGCTCTACCTCCACACTAAGAATCTAGTGAAGCAACTAGGGACTCTAGATTGCTAATCTAGAGTGCCTAATCATGTAGTGAGTTTCTCTAAGTGTATATCTATCTCTCTTCTATCCTTAATTCTCAACACATGAGATGGTAGGGTAGAAGATGAAGAAGAAGGAGGAGGAGCTCAAGAAAGGTAAGTGAGGAGAGTAACCAAAATGGTGAGAATGAGAAATCCCATGAGAGAGAAAAAGATGAAGTATGGTTTTGTAAAACATATTTTCAATAAACATTTAGCAACCATACTTGAATAGTTTGCACAAATGAATTAACAATTCATTTGTCAACACTATTTAAGCATGGTTCTCACCATTCAAACCTCACTATCTTTACACCTCATTTTCCATTTAAAATAAATGGATAAATATAAAATGAGGTATCCACCTTCTAGAATATTTTCTGTATAAATACGGAATACACTCAACTGTATATACATACCCGTATTCGTACTAAAATATGAATACCCAAAGAGATAGAATAACATAAAGAACATAATACTAGAATATACATATCGAAATATATATACGAAAATTATTAAATCAATACCTGATTTAATAATCCGGCTCAAACCCGAGCCGGTTAGTATTATCAACCGTCCGATCGAAAGTCTGGGTAACTAGTACAATCATTCGATCGGAGCCCTGCACGTATCCAAATACGGTTACTACATCATTTTGCATGAACCAGGGAAACCTTCTGTGTGAGACTCTAAACACTCGTCAATACGCTGGCAGTGGGTTTAACCACAAGCACGTCAGCGGCACTAGCTGTACGTAACGGCTATCCAGGTATTGAGCGAAAGGAAGGCCAACGAGCAAACTCATCCGAACCCCTACTGAGCCAGTCTGTGACAATCTGCATACAGTCCGGTCTGTTCGTATAAGAGTATCGCATATCGGGTTTAGGGGTGGATAAAGTCAGACCCCTAATAACGTGATATTTCGTGTCGGTGTGTAACAACCCTAATTTTCTAATACACTTTTTCCTATAAAAATTTTTTCAAATATTTTTTCAAAAATCCATAAAGGGGTATTTATTGCCTGAGCACAAGATTTAAGTAATTAATTAGCAATTTAATTACAAGAAGGAGCTTGTAGCTCATTGGTAATACCTTGCATTGCTGAACCAAGCCACCAAAGTTCAAATCCCATGCCCCATATTATTTTTAATATTTATTTTGTTTTAAATTTTTCTTCAATATTGTGTCTCTTCATCTTCTAAACCCCCATGTACACTTCAAATTTCTAGATCGGTTTCAAAGACCTTTGAAATCCCCATTTACTCCATTTTAATGATTTTTTAATACAATTTTACATTAAAACCTTTCATATACCCTATTTACTCCAATTTTTAATGATTTTATACATTTTTACATTAAAACCTTTCATATACCCTATTTACTCCAACTTTTAATGATTTTATACATTTTTACATTTTTATTTAAAAACCCTTCACCTACCCTACCCCTAACCTACCCTATAAATACACCCCCTTCCCTCTACCATCTCATCCCAAAAATCCTAAGCTCACTCTCTCAAAATTTTCTAAGAGTTGTGTACTTTGAAAACAAGCTCGCGGCGAAGCTCCGACGAAATTCCGGCGGAAATTCCGGCGACGTTTTTAGGAACTACCGGCGACGACGCAACGCATCGGCAATCCCTTTAGTCCCCCCCTCGCTCCTTTATATAAACCGAAACCCGTAAGTCCTATTCTATCCCCCTTTCTATTTCTTTAAAATACGAAATTACGGAACCCGACAGAATCGGAACAAATCCGATTTCCGACTCGGTCTTCTATTAAATTTCACTTCTAATCAATTCAATCATGCGTAAACATCTTATTGTTGACTATTAAACATTCAACGAATAATTTGAACAAGTTTTCTCACATGAAATGATAACCTTTCCAATCTATCGTATTTTTCACTTTAATACCATCATGTTTCAATTTCACATTTAACCCTTTAACATTGCTATACCTTAAAATAGATCACGAGGTAATGACCTACCTCCTCATACACACATATGCAACCATAATACGCTATCTTGAAAACTCCTAATACGATAAAACAAGATTTTACATTAAAATACATTTTCCTTAATAAAACCTTTTATAAAAGTTTAGGTTTGATACATTTGTTTAAACAATATCTTTAATAGGAAAAATACGATAAGTTGTGGACATCGATCGTTTATCTAAACCTGACTTTTTGGTGTCTAGGCAAGTGGGTCTAAGGAAAGTGGTTATTTAATTAGGGCCACTACTTGTAGTGGAGAGCCTCCCACTTACCTGGCACCTTCCTGGCCGCAATTGGCGGTGAAGAGATGATTTGAGGCTTCTAACGACTTGTCGTTTAGACCATTTAGAAATAGGCTAGTTGGCTTAGGAAACCCTAGAATCTAAAATACGGAAAATTTACACCTTTGCAAATAAATACCTTTTACTTTATAAAACCGTTTTCTAAAGGATTAGTATTTTACAATCTTTGCAAAGCGCCGCTACAACCCACCTTTGGGGAACCCGTTAGGGATAGTACGGTTTATCGTGCACCCTCGGGCTTAGTAGTGCGAGATTCAGACCTCCGCAAGGAGCATTCGGTCTCGAAAGGTTTAAAATACGACATTTTAAGAAAATGAGATTTTTAGAATATAAAATATTTATTAAAATTATTTTTGTATAAACATATGTATATTTATCATTTAAATATCTATTTTATTATAATATAAAATTTCCACCTTTTTCTAAAAATCACAAGAATAGATTTTACACTAAAATACCATGAACTTCAAATAAATCAATATTACGGATAAATACCTATAATTAGGATGTTTTCACTAGAAATATCACAATATAAAATCGACCCTCATTACAACTCTAAGGACGAACAATAAATACTTGGGGTGTATTTTGAAAAGTATATAAAAGTATTTTTGCATAAAACCCCTCAAGTTTTATAAATTACCCTAAGGACCCTAGCAATTATAAGACTTCGATTCACATTTCTGATTGTCTGACTCGGGTTTGAGTCTGATTAATCTGACTTGAATATGATTCAAGTCAATCTATAATCTACAAGTTTCCACTTCAATATGAACTCATGAATTCATGAATCCAATATCAATCTATACATCTTGACTGAACCAAACCATGGATATACCTATTCCTTTTACATGATTCTCAGTTATTCCATTTACATGACTCTATGGTTACAACCGCTTACTGATATCATGGTTTCGGTCAGTCAATCAATCTTACAATCAATACAATTTACAAGATAACAATACAAACAAGACATCACGGGGTTTAAGGGGTAGACTGGTACGGAATATGTTAAAGGTGGCACGAGGTGGTCACTTAAGACGTAATTACATCCATGCCGTTGTTCCGTGGTATTATCGACGGAGCCTTGTACTACAGGTTACCAAGGTCCCCGGTGTAAGTGGGACTCCCCTCGTATACACTGGCATCTTCTGTACCAGGCTACAAACAACAGCGTTAATACAACATTACAATATTATGATACAACATTAAAAGCTACTCTCTCTCTCTTACTCTCTGTCTATTTATCCCTTATCTTTGGTACTTACCGAGCGACCTGTTCGCTGACGACATTCTATTTCTTTCTTCTTTGAATGTCGTCAGGTGGTTTGGACCCGGCGGAGATCGAGCCATCTCAAGAAAACTTGGAGCAGTTTACCGAAGACCTTGCACTTTAGTTGCATTGTACACTTTTCCTTTCTGTATTTTTCATTTCCTGTTATGCCACTGTTTAGGCATCATTTTATTTCAGTTGTATTCCCTTTTCATGTATTGTGCAAAAGAATGTTAATAAATAAAAGTTAATGTTCCTTTTATATCTTGTCTCTTGTGTATTTATTTTATATTGCTTAGATACGCTTAGCGTATGTACTTCTGAGTATATACGTAGCGGGCATCGTCGCGTCCCCTTCACCGTACACCGGGAAGCGGGGCGTGACAGGTTTTGTTGGCGGCCCATCCAGGTCAGAGCTGTATGGAACCCTAAGTAATATAAAACACAAGAACCAACAACTAAAACATTCTTTACAATCATGTTCCTTGAATCCCATCATTTCTTATTCTTTGAATCATATATCTTGAATCTGTCCTAACCCAAAATTCCCCCACCTCTTTTACAATTTTACCAAAACCTCCGCATCCTTTCATTCCTTCACACATTCTTCACATTTCGAAAACCCTTGCACCACCTTGTTATTTTTCGCATACTGTCAGTACACCAGCACCAAACTTTCCTTGAAACTGTTACACTTTCCTTTTACAAATTTCGAGGACGAAATTTTTATAAGAAGGGTAGAATGTAACAACCCTAATTTTCTTATACATTTTTTCCTATAAGTTTTTTTTCAAATTTTTTTTCAAAAATCCATAAAGGGGTATTTATTGCCTGAACACAAGATTTAAGTAATTAATTAGCAATTTAATTACAAGAAGGAGCTTGTAACTCATTGGTAATACCTTGTATTGCTGAACCAAGCCACCAAAGTTCAAATCCCATGCCCCACATTATTTTTAATATTTATTTTGTTTTAAATTTTTCTTCAGTATTGTGTCTCTTCATCTTCTAAACCCCCATGTACACTTCAAATTCCTAGATCGGTTTCAAAGACCTTTGAAATCCCCATTTACTCCATTTTAATGATTTTTTAATACATTTTTACATTAAAACCTTTCATATATCCTATTTACTCCAATTTTTAATGATTTTATACATTTTTACATTAAAACCTTTCATATACCCTATTTACTCCAACTTTTAATGATTTTATACATTTTTACATTTTTATTTAAAAATACTTCACCTACCCTACCCTTAGCCTACCCTATAAATACACCCCCTCCCCTCTACCATCTCATCCCAAAAATCCTAAGCTCACTCTCTCAAAATTTTCCAAGAGTTGTGTACTTTGAAAACAAGCTCGCGGCGAAGCTCCGACGAAATTCCGGCGGAAATTCCGGCGACGTTTTTAGGAACTACCGGCGACGACGCAACGCATCGGCAATCCCTTTAGTCCCCCCTCACTCCTTTGTATAAACCGAAACCCGTAAGTCCCATTCTATCCCCCTTTCTATTTCTTTAAAATACGAAATTACGGAACCCGACAGAATCGGAACAAATCCGATTTCCGACTCGGTCTTCTATAAAATTTCACTTCTAATCAATTCAATCATGCGTAAACATCTTATTGTTGACTATTAAACATTCAACGAATAATTTGAACAAGTTTTCTCACATGAAATGATAACCTTTCCAATCTATCGTATTTTTCACTTTAATACCATTATGTTTCAATTTCACATTTAACCCTTTAACATTGCTATACCTTAAAATAGATCACGAGGTAATGACCTACCTCCTCATACACACATATGCAACCATAATACGCTATCTTGAAAACTCCTAATACGATAAAACAAGATTTTACATTAAAATACCTTTTCCTTAATAAAACCTTTTATAAAAGTTTAGGTTTGATACATTTGTTTAAACAATATCTTTAATAGGAAAAATACGATAAGTTGTGGACATCGATCGTTTATCTAAATCTGACTTTTTGGTGTCTAGGCTAGTGTGTCTAAGGCAAGTGGTTACTTAATTAGGGCCACTACTTGTAGTGGAGAGCCTCCCACTTACCCGGCACCTTCCTTGCCGCAATTGGCTGTGAAGAGGCGATTTGAGACTTCTAACGACTTGTCGTTTAGACCATTTAGAAATAGGCTAGTTGGCTTAGGAAATCCTAGAATCTAAAATACGGATAATTTACACCTTTGCAAATAAATACCTTTTACTTTATAAAACCGTTTTCTAAAGGATTAGTATTTTACAATCTTTGCAAAGCGCCGCTACAACCCACCTTTGGGGAACTCGTTAGGGATAGTACGGTTTATCGTGCACCCTCGGGCTTAGTAGTGCGAGATTCAGACCTCCGCAAGGAGCATTCGGTCTCGAAAGGTTTAAAATACGACATTTTAAGAAAATGAGATTTTTAGAATATAAAATATTTATTAAAATTATTTTTGTATAAACATATGTATATTTATCATTTAAATATCTATTTTATTATAATATAAATTTTCCACCTTTTTCTAAAAATCACAAGAATAGATTTTACACTAAAATACCATGAACTTCAAATAAATCAATATTACGGATAAATACCTATAACTAGGATATTTTCACTAGAAATATCACAACATAAAATCCACCCTCATTACAACTCTAAGGACGAACAATAAATACTTGGGGTGTATTTTGAAAAGTATATAAAAGTATTTTTACATAAAACCCCTCAAGTTTTATAAATTACCCTAAGGACCCTAGCAATTATAAGACTTCGATTCACATTTCTGATTGTCTGACTCGGGTTTGAGTCTGATTAATCTGACTTGAATATGATTCAAGTCAATCTATAATCTACAAGTTTCCACTTCAATATGAACTCATGAATTCATGAATCCAATATCAATCTATACATCTTGACTGAACCAAACCATGGATATACCTATTCCTTTTACATGATTCTCAGTTATTCCATTTACATGACTCTATGGTTACAACCGCTTACTGATATCATGGTTTCGGTCAGTCAATCAATCTTACAATCAATACAATTTATAAGATAACAATACAAATAAGACATCACGGGGTTTAAGGGGTAGACTGGTACGGAATATGTTAAAGGTGGCACGAGGTGGTCACTTAAGACGTAATTACATCCATGCCATTGTTCCGTGGTAATATCGACGGAGCCTTGTACTACAGGTTACCAAGGTCCCCGGTGTAAGTGGGACTCCCCTCGTATACACTGGCATCTTCTGTACCAGGCTACAAACTACAGCGTTAATACAACATTACAATATTATAATACAACATTAAAAGCTACTCTCTCTCTCTTACTCTCTGTCTATTTATCCCTTATCTTTGGGACTTACCGAGCGACCTGTTCGCTAACGACATTCTATTTCTTTCTTCTTTAAATGTCGTCAGGTGGTTTGGACCCGGCGGAGTTCGAGCCATCTCAAGAAGACTTGGAGCAGTTTACCGAAGACCTTGCACTTTAATTTCATTGTACACTTTTCCTTTCTGTATTTTTCATTTCCTGTTATGCCACTGTTTAGGCATCATTTTATTTCAGTTGTATTCTCTTTTCATGTATTGTACAAAAGAATGTTAATAAATAAAAGTTGATGTTCCTTTTATATCTTGTCTCTTGTGTATTTATTTTATATTGCTTAGATACGCTTAGCGTATGTACTTCTGAGTATATACGTAGCGGGCCTCGTCGCGTCCCCTTCACCGTACACCGGGAAGCGGGGTGTGACAAGATGGAAGCGATGAGGATGTGGAAAAGGCTTGACGAGGTGATGAGATCAAGGAAAGAGAAAGAAGTCGCAAGGCTTCAAGAGTTAGGGTTTTCTTCCATGTTCAGACGCTGGAAAAATATAAAGGAAGAAGAGAAGATGGGAGGTGACGATAAGGGAATGGGCGGTGACGGCACCTATTCCTACCGCGAGATGAGAGAGAGAGAACAGCGAGAGGAAAGAGAGAGAGGCTTAAGAGAGAGAGAGAGAAGGAAAGAGAAGGAGAGAGAGAGGGATCTCGTGGGCCACCAGCGTGAAGGGAAGAGCTGATTGGTGGGCAGAAGGAGAGAGAAAAGAGTTTGTTGAAGAAGATTTCAAAAATAAAATATTTGCTGGCTTAAAGAAGATCTTTAAACTGTTAAGGAAAAATCTAAAGATTACTGGGTTGAGAAAAAAACACCTCGTTGATCTGTGATTGGCTGAAAAATTTAGAGGGATAGGAAATCTTGGGCTGTTAGGGAAAAACTTAAAAAATTTAGATAAATAGGATTTTGGCGAGATGGAAAACATTCCAGAATCGCGCTCGGGTCGAGTCTAAAAATTTGAATTTGAAATAAGAAAATTATTGGCGGATTCCAAAAATTAAAGTGAAGGATTTTATAATTAAAAAGCATACTCCCAAGAATGGACGCACGTACGTGCGTGTAGCCGTCCAAACACGTCCGTTTCACTGAACGGGACGAGAAGACGATGCCAGGATGCTACCACAGGGTTAGGGGTGTCAAGCAGGCCATGTTGAATATTTTTAATTTATTTTAAATGACTTAAACTGTTTTATGTAGAATTTGAATTGTCGGGGTAAATTTATAACTAGCAACAAACAAAATAAGGATAATGAACTGAATACTACACACCACACATACGGAAACAGAAACTTGTAGAACTGGACTCAGTTGTTACAGTTAATGAGCGCCAAGCGTTTCTGTGATATAGCGCACACGTGAGGAGAATGTGGCGCGCTTGGCGCTAGCGCCACTCCAAGAGTACAGAAGCGCTTCTGATCAGTTTTATGATCTGAGAAATAAATTCTCGTTTATAAAAGACTTTGTCTCAAGGTTCTAAGAACAAAGTTCTTATTTTATAGGAGATGTTTCAATCTCTTATTTTGGTGAAAGTCTTTGCCTTTATGGATCTGTGATCCTAAGAGAATTGAATTATTCTCCCCCCCTTTAATAATGAGATGTTCATGATCTCTTTTTGTAAAAAAACCTTAGTCTTATAGATTTATGATCTGTGAAAAGAATTATGTTCTTCTTCTTTAATGAGATTTTTCTTATCTCTTTTTTTTTTACCTTGAAGAAAAGTTCTTCTTCTACCGAGAGCTTGCTCTTCTTTCTGAGATTTCTCAAAATTTATAGGGGGGTTCCTCTATATGAGACTTGAAGTCTTGGGGCCTTTATATAGGGCAAGACTGATTTGTTCAATCAGTTGAAGAGATCTTTTCTCTAATTGATTTGGGGATGTTTCCCCTGTTGGATCTTTGATCCAAGGGCTTTTAATTTACAGAAGGCAATCTTCTTGTTTTTAACAAGATTGGGAAATCATTCCCCACACAGAATTTATTCTTTATTTTGGTGATTTTTTAATCACCATTGGATCATTGATCCAACGGTGCTCTGATTTACAGATCAAAATCTTTTTGTTTCGAAAGATTTTGAAGAATGTTTTCTTAACAGAATTTTATTCTGGTCAACTGATGATTTATTATATTTATTGGATCTTTGATCTGACGGTGGGGAACATTTAGTTCCAGCGCTAGCACACTCGTGCTTTGCACGTGAGCGCTGCTTCAGAGCGCTGGCGCTCTTTGCGCCAGCACACTCGTGCTTTGCACGTGTGCGCTGCTTCAGAGCGCTGGTGTCCTTTGCGCTAGCGCACTCGTGCTTTGCATGTGAGCGCTGCCTCAGAGCGCTGGCGCTCTTATGAAGCGCTGCTTATTTCAAATTTTGAAAACTTGAACGGAGCTTTGCTCTGATTAGGGGAAACAAATGCCCCCCACCGTTGCACTCACGTGGCTCACACGTGAGTGCAGCGATGGCAGCATCTCCACCATTAGATCAACTTTGAAGTTGAAACGGCTCTCGGTGCCTATAAATAGGGCCTTTGGCCCTTAAGATGATGACTTCTGTTCATCTTCTTTCTTGTTTTCTGGGAATCAATTTCTCCTTTAGAGCACAACTCTCTGTTTTAAGAACTTCCTTAAAGACAGAACTCTGTCAAATTTTTAGGTAAAAGTTCAAATTATTAAAGAGATTAGTCAATAAACTAGGGTTTCACCCCATTAACAGAGCTTTTGCTCTTCTTAGATCTTCAAGAAAACCTTTTTTAGGGTTTCTCAACAGAGCTTTGCTCTTGTTAGATCTTAGATCTTTCTTAGGATTTCCTAACCCATCAACAGAGCTTTGCTCTTTTCAAATCATATAGATTTGTTAATCTTTCATGAAAATTCTTAGAGTTTGTTCATAGATCTTGAAAATCTCAGAATTTTAATTCATTAAAAAATTTATTTTAAGTTTTCTGATGGGTTATTCCATCATTTTTACAGAGCAAGGCTCTTGAGAAATTTTTATTCCTTTCATCATCAGAGTTGACAGATATCACTCTGTTATAGAGCGCTGCTCTCAATGGGAGATTTACTCCTTGGCCCGAGAAGTTCTCTTTAAATGAGAATCTTTGAGGATTTTCCCATTTAATGACAGTCTCATCAAATGATGAGACTGTTTCATTAATGATGAACTGTCATCTAGATTATGTGGGTCCCCTTTGGTCCCTTTTCACTGCATTGCACTGCGGTACGGATTTAAAGTACCCAGTGATGGAACTTAATCTATAGCATTGGCGGCTGAAAATTTGTTCTTTTCCGCGCAGGTACTATGTCTTTCGACACTTCCTTCCCGTTCGTCCGTTCGGAAGGAGGATTCCTCGAAGCGCCCGTAGACCGAGAAGTTTTTGCACTGATCAAAGACCATGATCCGGAGCACAAGAATCTTCATCTATGTGGAACATGGTATAACCAAATCATCAGGGTCGGCGGAGCTTTTCTTGCGCGGTACCCTCGGAGCCCATTTTGGCGATCTCTTACGCCGACCCACCCCCGGTGAACTATGCCGTGGAGGAGGTTAATTGGACCTCAGATGGTCTCCTTCAGCCTTCTATGGTTGTGATTCTTGTACAGCCTCTGATGGCGTTTGATATCCTAGGGCGGCGTATATGTCAGGGTGAGTCGCGCCCTTGGGGACAGCCATACAACATAGGCTTGACTCCCCGTCACCCAGCCGGATATTTGCAGTAGGCCCGGTACATTCTGTCCGCCAAGAGGTTGCAGTTGCTGAGGCTCGGGTTGTATCCCGCAGTTTACGTTTCTCTCTTTCAGTACTCCACGCCTCCTACATGGTGGGTAAAAGCCTTTTTGGAACAATGGAACGTTCCAACTCACACCTTCCGTTTGTTGGATCGGGAAGTCTCCATCTCTTTAGAGGAGTTCGCGGAGATTTCTGGCTTGCCTGTTAGAGGGGAGCATTATGAGGAACTACTTCCTCATGATGAGTACGTCTTTACCGCCAAGTCGGTGATGATGGGCCTTACCCCAGACAACGCCATTCAACATCAATCACCAAGTTTGATTAATGTTTTGAATATCTACGAGGGCCTATTTCTTGAGTCTGGGAGCCGTGGGGTTAATTTTACGGATTTTATCGCTCGTTTTCTCCACTCGGAAGTACTGTCGGAGGAAGCCGCGAAGTTCGCCAAACTTGACGATCCTTTTGGCTTAGGTTTGGGAAACCTACCGACGGTGGAGGTGGATCAGAAGAGTTTCTTTCTTCCCAACACCCCGGTCATCCCTTTTGCAGAGCTTGCACCTCCTGGGATCGACGGAGAAATGTTCTTTTTGGGGTTTCTCGGGCTATGGCTGAGCTGGTTTGCGCTTACGATGCACCCTCGCCGTATGAGGCCGTCCGTTTTATACCCAGCGCATCGAATGGTTATTGGGGTGAAAGTGGTCGTCGGGGTCGCTGGGTTAGCCCATTTGTATCACGGCCTTAACCTAGCGGCAGATACTACTCAACCGGGGGTGAAGCCCGTGAACTTCTCAATTCATTACTTCACCTCATGGCTCGAATTGCATGTGCTTGGTGCCTTTGGAATTCACAAAAGGCCCCTTTTTATGAAAGATATAACTTTCCTCGACTGCTGCGGCCGGTTGACGCTTCTATTTTGGAACCGACTCCACGAGAGGCTCGGGGCTTACTCCTTCACCCATGTACCTTCGGGGATGGCATGACCTTTGTTGACAAGGTCTTAAGTATCAGTAAAGAATCTGTGAAGGCGGTGTAGCCGCTGTGGGACACCATTAAAGATGGCGCCTCTACCTTGAAAGCTCGGGAGATTCTCCACCTATATTCGATCAGGCCGGGATTTCTGGTGTTTAGGCAGAATGATGCGGCATTGTTTATAAGATAAAACCCGCATTTTTTCGCCCAAAAATCTAGCTACAATCAGGGTGTTCCGCTTGAAACCTTTCTAGCCGAGCCGCCCGCCACAGAAGAAGGCATCCGAAGCGTGTTACACCATTTCATGAGGCTCAACACCGGTTCTAACTTTTTTATTACTGAGCCAAGCTGCGTCCCAAAGGTGTTGAACGTGTACGTGGCATGGTACCAGCATGCGATGGGTGCTGTCATCAGGGAGGAAAAGAAGTTGTTGCATGATCGCAAGGGTGCAGCCTCTGCTGGTAATCCAGCTATTCCTTTGAAGCAACGGACCGTCGTTCGTCCTCCTTTGAGAGAGGTTGCTGCGGTTGTGGTACCGCGTGATATGCTTGAGCTACCTCTACCCCGTGCTCCCGTTTAAGTGGCAGCCATGGCGTCTCCTGAATCCGGCTTGGGTGCGGAAATTGGGACTCGCTGCCCGAAGTTGCCCGCTAAGCGCAAGCTCATTTTACCGGCGACCGGTACTCGCTCGCAGAAGAAGAAGTCGATTCTTTCTGTAGACGTTGTACTCGACCAGGAGCCTCATGCTCCTTATAGTGAGGGCCTAAGCGAATATGGGACCAACGAGGGTTTATTTATGGCGCCGGATGATACTGATCTGGAGGCCGCCATCGCAGCTTCCGAGCGACTAGCTAGCCACAAAGCAGGACTGATCATCCTCGCACAGTCAGGTAAACTTCAGTCATATCTTCTCGCTGTTATGTTTTTATTATCATGTTTTGACTGACACTTCTTCTTCAACAGGCATCTCCATTGAAGAGGCCCTCGCAGCTTCTCTCAAGAATTTTGAGGAGGAGGAAAGGCTTTGTGCTTCCTTAGGCATCGGTATATTTTGGCTCACCGCGCCTCCATTCCCGTTTTTATGGGTAAACTAACTCTTCTTTTCCATCTTATTGTAGGGACTACCTCGACTCAGGTTATCTCGAGTGCAGTGCCGACTTCGCAGGGCGGTGCAAAAACGCTTCTAAGGCCGGCTACCGAAGTCTCAGCCTCTCCAGTATTGCCAAAAGAGGCTTCACTTAAGCAACCGATGACGGACACCACAACGGCTCCAGAGGTAGCTCCTGGCTCGGACGATGTCGTCTCCTTGTCGGAGGTCTTAAGAAGATCAGCTCTCACGGCCCAGGCAGAAAGGATGCGCAGGAGACGTGCAGCAAGAGAATGTAATGCCGCCTTGGCTGTAGGTGCAGGCTCGAGCACTGCTTCCCCTGTCCCTGCTTCTTCAGAGGGTGCTCCGGTCACCCTGTCTACCACTCATAGACAGGTGGCACGCGCGGCTCGGGAAGCAATTGAAAAGCCGACCCAAGGTAACATAACACTGGGTCCTTTTTATTAGAGTTTAATCTTCAGATTCTCATATATCATACCCTGCAGGGCCAAGTTCGGGTGAGGAGGTGGCAGGAGAGATAACGGCAACTACCCAGCCCGAAGCGGCTACTCTTTCTCAGGAATCCAGGACTGCTCCAATCGCCACTCTTTCCACCTGTTGTTCCCTACCGTCGCCTGGCATTACGAGTGTCACGACGGCCCTCATGGAATCAGGGGATGAAGCCACGGGCGGCGAAACCATACCCCCGAATGAGATCGAAGAAGTCGTGATGCTTGGTGATGCTTCCGTCACCGTTTTGGCTGATGACCTGTCTGGTAGGTCTTGGGTCGTTGCATTCTTTTCGTTTTGCAATCCCTTCTGATGACATTTTGTTCCTTTCGATTGTAGGCGTGGTAAACGCTGAGGTTGCAACACCTGAAGAAGCACCACCAGCTGTTGTTTTGACGGTTGCCGCCCCTTCGTCTCCTCTTATATCCTCTCAAATGCTGTAAGGTATGGTTTTGCGATTTTAAATTAGGACAACATCTTTCGTGTACCGACCATGTATCATCGTGATCTTGCAGGAGTTCTTTTTGATCATCTGTATCAAGTGCTGAACTCGCACTTCTCCTTCCAGTCGGAAGTTACTCTGCCTGCTGGTGCCGATGGGTATAGCTTTTTAAACCGACGTCCCTTCTTTTCTTAGACGGGCGACCCGACCGTTGTTAATTTTGAGTTGATTGCAGCACTACAAATTGAAGGAGGGGACGAGGGGATCGTCACGCTACCAGTACTCCCAACTCTGCCCGCTGTCGTAGCTGGTATGGTAGACTCTATTGTTCATGCATTTTCTTTATCTCTTGAGCCGACATCTGACTATGATTTGTTTTGTAGCGGTCGCACCGACTCCAGCTCCGTTCGAGTCTCGCATCACAATGCCAGCATGCCTCTTTTCTAGATGTCCATCTTCAAAAGGCGCTGTGACCAGTCTGCGTATGTTGAACGAATATATCGAGGAGCTTGACGCGGAGGCCCCTACATTCGCTGCAGATTTTGCTGCCAAGGTTAATCCAATGTTGGCGACGCTTATGAACTTCCATAATGAAAGCGTCATTGAGTCTTGGGTTAACCACTCCAGAAAGATTGAGTCCTGCCTGCATGAACTTGAGCTTAGGCGTCCTGCTCCTGAGATTCTGGCTTTGAACTCCCAGCGGGCTGCGTGGGTCGAGCAGAGCGTGTCCTTCCTCCGCCATTTTGATCAAGAAGCAACCTTGAGGCGGAAGGAACGCGAGGAGGCTTCAGGTGAATCTGCTTGGCTGCGCGCCCAAGTTGAAGCGAATGCTGCGCAACTGAGAGCCGTCTTTGATATTTTGCAGCGATGTATTTCGAACGGGCTGACATTGAGGCGGAAGCTCGACTTCATTGAGCGGGTCACGCAGAGTCGCGAAGCTGCCCAACGCGAAATCGATGAGAAGGTTTCATCGTGCTTGCAGCAATGGGCTCGAACTGAAGTGGAGCTAGCAGCGGCGGCCGATCATGAGAAGGAGTTGAGAGGAGTGCGCGAACAGCTCGCTGATTTATTGAAGACACCTCCTCCTCAGTAGCTGTTTTTGTATAGATTGAACACTTGTAACCTTTGAATAATATGTATCCATTTTTTTATTCTTTCATTTGATTCAACTTGTACTCCATTGAATTCATGAATAAAAGATACGCATTTTTTGTTCTATTGTTGCTTTCTTCTCTTTGCTGTGTCATCGCCATGTGATTTTAGAAAGTGTGGCCAGTAGATAGTAGAGAACATTTCATCTTAGTCTCCTTGTAGGGTAGTGATGGCTTAGGAAGCAGGTTCAGGTCTGCTGCCCAAGACTTTTCAACTTTATGAGCCGTGAGGGTCTCGCAAAGACTTTTCTCCCTACTAGTCGAGAGGATCTCGTAGGTGTATTTTCTCCTTAGGAATCGTGAGGATTCCTAAGTGTGCTTTTCCCTTGAGAGTCGTAAGGGTCTCACGAGAGAATTTTCTTCCTTACAAGTCGAGAGGGCTTGTAAGTGGTTGTTTCCTTTCTTGTCGATGTTTGACTTAGGAGAGTGTGGCCTGTAGAAAATCCACCTTGACTTCTCTGCGAGGCAATGATGGCTTGGGAGACAGGGTTAGGACCTGCCACCTAAGACTTTTCAACGTTATGAGCCGTGAGGGTCTCATAAAGACTTTTCTCCCTACGAGTCGAGAGGATCTCGTGGGTGTGGTTTCTTCTTAGGAATCGTGAGGATTCCTAGATGCGTTTTCTCTTGAGAGTCATAAGGATCTCACAAGAGAATTTTCTCCTTACAAGTTGAGAGGACTCGTAAGTGATTGATGAGTTGACCTGCTCCCGAGTCAAAGCATTGCTTTGACGGGGAGTTCGAGGGTTTAATCTGGTTGTTTCCCACGGAGTCAGAATTGACTTTAGCCATAATCTACGAGGCCAGGAGGGGTTGACTTTGGCCATACGGAGTCAGGATTGACTTTAGCTGTACGGGGTCAGGGGTTGCTCTCGCCGTTTCCCATGGGGTCAGGATTGACTTTAGCCGTGTTCTACGGGACCAGGATTTTCTCTGGCCATTTCCCATATGGTCAAGATTGACTTTAGCCATGTTCTACGGGACCAGGATTAGCTCTGGCTGTTTCCTATGGGGTTAAGATTGACTTTAGCCGTGTTCTACGGGGCCAGGATTTGCTCTAGCTATTTCCCACGGGGTCAAGATTGACCTTAGCCATGTTCTACGGGGCTAGGATTTGCTCTGGCTGTTTCCCACGGGGTCAGGATTGACTTTGGCCGTGTTCTACAGGGCCAGGATTTGCTCTGGTTGTTTCCCATGGGGTCAGGAATGACTTTGGCCGTGTTCTACGTGACCAGGATTTGCTCTGGCCGTTTCCCACGGGGTCAAGATTGACCTTAGCCGTGTTCTATGGGACCAGGATTTGCTCTGGTTGTTTCCCACGGGGTCAGGATTGACTTTGGCCGTGTTCTACGGGGCCAGGATTTGCTCTGGATATTTCCCACGGGGTTAGGATTGACTTTAGCCGTGTTCTACAGGACCAGGATTTGCTCTGGCCGTTTCCCACGGGGTCAAGATTGACTTTAGCCGTGTTCTACGGGACCAGCATTTGCTCTGGCTGATTCACATAGGGTCAAGATTGACTTTAGCCGTGTTCTACGGGGCCAGGATTTTCTTTGGCTGTTTCCCACGGGGTCAGGATTGACTTTGGCCGTGTTTTACGTGACCAGGATTTGCTCTGGCCATTTCCCACGGGGTCAAGATTGACCTTAGCCGTGTTCTACGGGACCAGGATTTTCTCTGGCTGTTTCCCACGGGGTCAGGATTGACTTTGGCCATGTTCTACGTGACCAGGATTTGCTCTGGCCGTTTCCCACAGGGTCAAGATTGACCTTAGCCGTGTTCTATGGGACCAGGATTTGCTCTGGCTGTTTCCCACGGGGTCAAGATTGACCTTAGCTGTGTTCTACATGACCAGGATTTACTCTCTCAGTTGTCTGTGAACCGTCGAGTTTTGGAACAGGGACTTTGCCATCGCTCCAAGATTGATTGTTGCGTCTGAATCCTGTTGGAATGAGGAGGAACGCTGTTGGTGATCTCTAGACTGTCTGTGAACCATCGAGATTTGGAACGGGGACTTTTCCATGGCTCCAAGGTTGATTGTCACGTCTGGATCCTGCTGGAATGAGGAGGAACGCTGTTGGTGATCTCTAGGCTGTCTGTGAACCGTCGAGATTTAGAACAGGGACTTTGCCATGGCTCCAAGGTTGATTGTCGCGTCTGGATCCTGCTGGAATGAGGAGGAACGCTGTTGGTGATCTCTAGGCTGTCTGTGAACCATCGAGATTTGAAACAGGGACTTTGCCATGGCTCCAAGGTTTATTGTCGTGTCTGGATCCTGCTGGAATGAGGAGGTACACTGTTGGTGATCTCTAGGCTGTCTGTGAACCATCGAGATTTGGAACAGGGACATTGCTATGGCTCCAAGGTTGATTATCGCGTCTGGATCCTGCTGGAATGAGGAGGAACGCTGTTGGTGATCTCTCGAGATGCAGATGTTGCCATCGAGACTTGGCTCTCTTTCTGACGGAGCCTGGTAGGATGATATGATCCTCTCTTTGTTTGTGCCCCTGGATTATATACAGGGATCGATGTTATCTCATCTGTAGGGCAAAAAGTTTCATTTCATTTTTTATTTCTTTTCACGATGCTCTATCATTTCAGCTTTTCATATCGCGAAAGTCGGGATTGCCCAATCATTTCGGCTATTTTTCACGGTGCCCAATCATTTCGGCTATTTTTATATGCATATATATTTTTACTTGCTGACTTTGTTGCAAGTTGCCCCATCATTTCGGCTATTTCATATGCATTTTTGGCGCGCTGATTTTTTTTATCACGAGTATTGAGTTTGGAATCTGAATCTCAGCATCAGCATCGCTACGACTGGAATATTGCCATGAGCGAATCATCATCTGTCATGAAAAGACTTAGAATTTGATACCGATGTAGGCATCAGCATCACTACAACCGGGATATTTCTAGGAGCGAATCATCATTTTCCATTGTCGATTTAAACAAAGATGGCTTAGCAAATAGGGTTAGGATCCTGTCGACTAAGGCTTTTGACTTCATGAGCCGTAAGGGTCTCATAAAAGTATTTCTCCCTACGAGTCCTGAGGATCTCGTAGGTGCGTTTTCTCCTTAGGAATCGTGAGGATTCCTAAGTGTGTGTTCTCTTATAAGTCGTAAGGATCTTACAAGAATGTTTTCTCCTTATAAGTCGAGAGGACTTACAAGGGTCGTTCACCGTGTGAGCATATCCCTAGTTGCTGGTGGGTCTTTGTTAGGGAAATGTTTATTCATGCCCGTGGATTGTATACAAGGGTCAGTATTGAAACGCTTATAGGGCAGCATTGGAGATTTTGATGGCTTAAGAACAGGTTCAGATCCCTATAGCTTAAGGCTTTTGAATCCTATGAGCCATGAGGGTCTCAAAAGGTAATTCTCCTTACGAGTCGTGAGGATCTCGTAAGTGTAATTTCTCCTTAGGAATCGTGGAGATCCCTAAGTGTGTTTCTCCCATGTGAGACGTAAGGATCTCACGCATGTATTTTCTCCTCACCAGGTCGAGAGGACCTTGCAAGTGTCTTTTAACAAGATTGCGCCCTTTCGGGTTTTCACAAACTCGCCGGTAGCCCTGCTGTTTTTACTCACGGAGCCCTTTCGGGTTTTCATCCGTACCCATCTTGCTTATGGACATACTGTTTTCTTTTTTTCTTTTTTCTTTTTTTTTAATCAACCTTGGGATGCTGCGGTTTGTAGTAGTTTATAGACGTTTCTGTCAGTAGTTAGTTTCAGGACATTGCGGTCCGTTGTTAGTTTAGGGACATTTCGGTCCATTCTTAGTTTAGGGACATTTCGGTCCGTTGTTAGTTTAGAGACATTTCGGTCCGTCGCACGTTTTCGATGCGAGGTTTCGTCGGATACTACTTATAGAGTTCCAGCTTGGGAAGATAGAGAGCGGACATAGGTGTCGTCATCTATCATTGACCTAGGCCGTTGTTCATATCAGATTTTTGCATTTTCATACCGCCCAATTTTTGTCACATTGCATATCGGTAGATACTCTTGAGCCGTGTTTGCTAGTCAATTACAGGATACAGGTTCTCGGCTCTAAACGGTGGCATTCATGGAAAAACATGACAAAACCCGGGTTCCTGCCAACCACTGAGAAAACACGGTCTCCGCTCTTCATCCGTATGTTGCCAGATACCAGTTTAAGAGACAAAATGTCAAATCAATGTCGTTTTCATGCACAAGGCTCAATGGCAGCACAAGATCCAAGAAATCTACGTGGAGCTCGAGGCAATCATGACAAAAACATCCACAAAAAGTCCACCTTTCCCTCAACAGAAATTATGGAAAAATCGTGAAGACAATTTGAGAAAATACATATGCCAGAATAAAGTACACAGCAAACCAGAGAAGCACCAAAAATCCCATGCCCTAACTCCACCAGAGTGCAGCGGATCCGCGGCATAGGGAGGCTTAGGCCGCGGATCCGCGGCCACTCTGTGGAGTCAGAGCATGGGCTTTGGGGGGTATTTGGGTCTTTTCATATGTGTTCTGGTGGTTGCCCTAGATTTCCATTCTCCAGCCTATAAATAGCCCAGAACTTTGAGAAGGAAAGGGTGCATAATATTGTATTTTATTTTCTAGGTTTAGTGTGTTTCTTCTTCCTCTTCTCATCTCTTCTCCATTAAAACTTGTAGTGAGCTTGTGAGTGAAGAATGATGAATAAAGAAGAACCGTTTATTATTTTGCTTGTCTATTTATCTTGTTAATTGTTGTAATTTTAATTTGTTAACTAGTTGTTGTTATTTTTCTTGTTGTTTCTTTCTTCTCTCTTTTTCTTTATCATTAAAAACAACCATGATGTTTACGCTTGATCCTCGCCAAGGTGAGGTCGCAAATAGCTAGTTGTTATCTTCTATCTCTTTCTTTCTATCTTCCTCTTTTGTTTTGTTTTCTTTTCATTATGATGTGTGAGTAGCTTAATACTTGTTAGGGTAGGATAAGGGAAGTTTGAGAGAAGGAAATCTCTCTCACTCTTTCCTTGCCCAACAACTTAATTCGACTCCCGTTAATTTAACCACAATCCGCTCCTCACGGCACCCTATCCTACATGATAGCGGTGATTCCGTAGTGAGACCGGTTGTGGTTGAATTAACCGGAGGTTATGGCTAAGAGCCAAGAACGGACGGACAAGCACCAAAAGGAAGAACTTATGCGTTGGAAAGCCTAGCTTATACTCGCAAGTTCCTTCCTAGTCGTGCTAATCCCCGTTGTTGCCGATTACCGTAACACCGATATTAAGAGGGGCAACGAAAGATGTGGGAGACTCCTAACTCAAACTAACATAATCCTAACCCTAACAAGCTCTCTTTACATATCACTTTAACACTTAGATAATCACAAACAAAATCTGGACTTCCGGACTTAACTCGTTAAAACACATAGAAAAAGATTCCCATCTCCCTGCGGACGACCCGTACTCAACCGGCTAGCTACAAGCGAAACCGTCTTGATTGCGGTAATTAACTTAAACTTGAACACGCAGAATCCCTAACAATCAAATGGCGCTGTTGCCGGGGAGACGGTAGTTTATTTCTTTGTGTAATTTCGGGTTAACTTGTGAATACAACCGAAAACCAAAACACAAAAAAATATACTTTGTAAAAAAAAAAAATCATCTTGTTATTTTTGATTAGTTTTTGTGCAAGTGTGCAGGAAAACACGGAGTTCAAGTTCAGTGCCAAAGACGTGGGAAGATAGACCCACATCTCGCGGCTTCACCGCGACGAATCGAAACGAAGCAAAAGGTCTACTGTAAGATTCTGGAGCAGTTCCAGTAAGCCAATCCAAATTCAATAGCTCCAGACAAGAAGAAGACAGCAACAGAAGCACACTCAAATTTTTCAGAAGCCCAACTCCTCCTTATTGCCGCAGAACCGCGGAATAAGCAAGCTTAGGCCGCGGAACCTCGGCCACTTGGTGGTTTTAGTGTGCCATTCTCTCTGTAAGTGTTCCTCTCCTCTCTCCCACTCCTCTGGACTCCAATAAATTGTGTTTTCTGCAGATTTCTTTGCGCCGCGCTAAAAAAATAAAAATTGTTTGCAGTTGATTTGTTACTGCTTTGCATTTCTTAATACGGACTTAAGGGGCTTGAAACCAATTCAGATTGGGTGGGGATTTCATCACCCTTTCCAGGACCCAAAAATCACAAAAAGCATATGCATTGACCATTGTAAAATTAAAAAATACTAGACTTCAGCCCTAAGGACTTCGCGCTCATTAGGACAGAGGACTAGTTACAGGCATCGGCCGTTTATCCTATCTGACTTTTGCGGTGCCTAGGCAAGTGTGACGAAGGCAAGTGGTTATTTAATTAAGGAACTTCGCGAAAGCGTTGGACAACCTCCCACTTACCTGGCACTTATCTGGCCACATTAGAAGGAGAAAGAGGCGGTTTGAGGTCCTTTTTCTAGCCCTCTGGAACAGTTAGGAGCGGGTCTAGTTGACCTAGGCGACCGTAGATCTAGGTGAGATTGTGCATATCTTGTTTGTGATTACTTAAAGCCGTAAGTCCGTACATATTTCTGTAAATCTCTTTCTAAAAAAAAAAAAGAAAAAAAAGAAAAAATCAAAAACTTTTATAAAAACTTGCCCTTTGTCGCCAAAATCCATTTTTCACCCATTACCTTTCTCCATTGACGTTTTCTTACCCTCACCTTCTCCGCTTTGACTATACTAAACTCGTTTAGTGTATGTCCGCTTGGACTCGGGACACTAGCGCCCGTCTAGTCCGCGTTACGTTAGTCGCTACCGACTACGCGATCGACTCCGAAGTCGAAACTCCGTCCACTCCTCTTTCACCCCTTCCTTTGCCGGCCAACTCCGACGTTGACCGGAATTCTGTTCATACATCTTCACCTTCACCTTCACCAACCTCTTCTTCCGCGATGTCAGGATTTAATCCGAACATCTCTTTGACTACCCCTGGATTGGCTCCACCTCCTACGGAGACCAATATCCCACCACCACCGCCTGTTGTAGCGCCGCAGCGAATCGCGCTCCAGGATCGTTTCTATCCCACCCGTTCTGCACTTCCCACCTGCCTTTCTCTTCCTCCGGCCAATGGGGACAACTTTGAAATTAAGCCCCACTTCATCAACATGCTTCCACGTTTTCATGGGCTTGAATCTGAAGATGCCTATATCTTCATCAACAAATTTCAAAACGTCTGTGCCATGATGAAAACCACCCAACTGTCGGACGATGCTATACGTCTACGGGTCATTCCGTTCACTTTATGCGATCTTGCTGAAAAATGGCTGTATAGCACCGCTTCCCACTCAATCACCAGAAGGGACGAGTTTGTTAAAGCGTTTCTAAAAAAATTCTATCCGAATCATAAGACCGCAAGGATTCGAAATGAAATCAACCAATTCTCTCAGCTTCCTTCTGAACCCTTCTGGAAGTGCTTTGACCGGTACAAAGACCTTCTTGTTCAGTGTCCTTACCACGGTATAGAGAAATGGCAACTTTGCCAAACCTTATACGAGGGCCTGAACCCAGTAACGAAGCAGTTGTTGGAAACCATCTGTCAGGGCCACTTCCTATCGAAATCTGACGAAGAAGCGTGGCAATTCTTTGACGACCTTGCGGAGCAAACGCTACAGTGGGAGAGCACCAGACCGACTTCTTCTTCTTCTACCTCCACTTCTACCGGTCAGTCTAGGGTAGGAATTCACCAACTTGATGTCTCTATTGCGATGAAAGCTGAAATGGCTGCAATAACAAGAAAGCTTGAAGCGATAGAGAGCAAATTTTCTTCTCCTGCTCCTGCCCCTGTTCTCCCCCTTCGTACCATCTGCGCTTGTTGTTCCGATCCTTCCCACTTGACCGAAGAGTGTCCTTATAATCCACCATCGCAAGGACAGGATCAGGTTAATGCATTCCAGCAGAGACCAAGGAATGATCCATACTCTTCCACCTACAATCCCGGTTGGAGGAACCACCCCAATTTCGCCTGGAATCAAAATCAGAATCAATTCCAAGGCAACAATTTCCAAAGGGCCCCTCCGCCGCAACAACAAGCGCAACAACAAACTCAGTATCAGCAGCCCTTCCAACCCCAACCTTTTCAAAATCAGACGAACAACTTTGCACCGAACAATTCTTTTCCACCAAACAACTTTGTTCCGTCGAACAACGATAAGGTTTCCTCGCTCGAACGAAGTCTGGAGGCGTTCGTCAAACAATCGACTCAATCCACCGCAAACATCCAGTCTTCCATTCAGTCCTTAGTGCAACACACTGCCGCTCACGGGCAAAGCATCAAAACCATCGAGGCCCAGATTGCACAACTGAATGCGGCCTTAAGCAAGCGAGAGAAGGGGAAGCTCCCGTCCCAACCACTCCCAAATCCCGGTCACCCACATAATGCACATGTTGCTCTTGAACAACAGAACCATAATGTGAGTGCCGTGACCACACTGAGATCGGGAAGGATGCTGCAAAACAACATTGGCAAACGGATCAACGATGACACCCCGGCCGCTGCTTCTTCTTCTGCTTCTTCTTCTTCTTCTTCTGAGCCTATTCTCCGTTCTTCACAAGGCTCTCCTTCATCTTCTTCTGCTCTGAATGGATCCACTTCTCACTCCACGAAAAAACCTGTTCTGGGATCCGTTCCAACTCCACAATCTCCTCCTCCAGCATTAGACTCAACCAATTTTAAAAATGTTCCATTTCCAAACCGGTTGAGGTCTAACAAACAAAGTCCTCAAATGGAGAAGATTCTGGAGTTATTTAAGCAGGTTAACATTAACATTCCTCTTTTAGATGCTGTCCAACAAGTCCCGTCCTACGCAAAAATCTTAAAGGACTTGTGCACGAAAAGGAGGAAGTCTCAGGTACCAAAGAAAGTTTTCTTGGCCAGTGCTGTGAGTGATGCCCTTACCCAATCTTTACCACAAAAACGGAAGGACCCTGGCTGTCCTACGATTTCAATTACCATTGGGGATAAGAACATCAACCGCGCACTATTAGATCTTGGTGCCAGTGTTAACCTGCTTCCGTATTCAGTATACGAGCAATTAGGCGTCGGAGAGTTGAAACCTATGCACTGCACTCTCTAAATGGCCGACCGATCGATCACCCATCCTAGGGGTGAGCTAGAGGATGTGTTAATAAGAGTCGGGGACTTCATATTCCCCGTTGACTTCATTGTATTAGACACACAGCCTGTAGCTAACCCCCGGAATCAAATCCCGGTGATACTCGGTCGCCCATTTCTTGCAACCTCAAATGCTGTGATCAATTGTCGCAATGGTTCGATGAACCTCTCTTTTGGAAACATGATGATTGAACTCAACATTTTTAGGTTAGGGAATCAGCCCGCTGAACCTAATGCTCATATACTGGATGTCTGCTCGATCCAGGAGATCACCCCTGAAGAGTGTGAATTCGAGGAGTTTCTGTTTGACCACGATAATCTTGACGCCACTAGTGCGTTTCTCTTCGAACCTGCTGCTGTTTCTGCGCCCGACAACGACTACGAGTGTTTTACGTTCTCGAACGATCTTAACTGCGCACAACCCGAGTTTGAATCTTTTGAATTTTCGGATGAGTTACCTGAACCATCCGACTCGGTCGCCTACACTCGTTTTGAACCTTTGCTGGAGTCCTTTGAGTTCGAGACCTCTGCACCAATCTTGCCTTCCATCGTTTCACCTCCAACGCTCGAACTCAAGCCTTTGCCGTCTCACCTTAAGTATGCTTACTTAGGTGAGAACGAGACCCTCCCTGTCATCATTTCGGCTTCTCTAGCTCCAGAGCAAGAGAAAGCCCTTCTCGCGGTCTTGCACAGCAACAGGAAAGCTTTTGGCTGGTCCATGGCGGACATCAAGGGGATTAGTCCCCTTATCGTTGAGCATCACATTCATCTGATGGATGATGCCAAACCAGTCCGGGATCCACAAAGACGTCTCAATCCAGTCATGAAAGAGGCTGTGAAGAAGGAGATCGTAAAATGTCTAGATAGTGGTATCATTTACCCTATCTCTGATAGCCAGTGGGTTAGCCCCATCCACGTTGTCCCCAAGAAGTCGGGCATCACGGTCATAACCAACGAGGCGAACGAGTTAATCCCTACTCGCACCCAAACTGGGTGGCGAGTATGCATTGATTACAGAAAACTCAACGCCGCAACGCGGAAAGACCACTTTCCGCTACCTTTTATTGACCAGATGCTTGAACGATTGGCCGGACACGAGTACTACTGCTTTCTTGATGGCTACTCCGGCTACAATCAGATTCCCATCGCCGAAACAGACCAGGACAAGACCACATTCACTTGTCCTTTCGGCACGTTCGCATATCGTCGCATGCTCTTTGGGTTATGCAATGCGCCCGCTACCTTCCAGCGGTGTATGATGGGAATCTTCTCAGACATGGTGGAAAAATTTCTGGAGATTTTCATGGATGATTTCTCCATCTTCGGCGATTCCTTCAACGAGTGTTTGCTGCATCTTGACGCTGTCCTTACCCGATGTAAGGACAAGAATCTCACTTTGAATTGGGAGAAATGCCACTTCATGGTGCGCGAAGGTATTGTCTTAGGACATATCATCTCGCAAAATGGCATAGAGGTTGACAAAGCAAAGATTGAGGTCATTTCCAATCTGCCTCCTCCCCGATGCGTCAGAGATATCCGAGCCTTCCTTGGCCATGCCGGTTTCTATAGACGGTTTATCAAGGACTTTAGCAAGATTGCTAGGCCCTTGACTCTTTTGCTGGCCAAGGACACACCATTTGACTTCAACTCGAGCTGTGTGACTGCATTCGAGTCATTGAAACGCTCACTCACTTCCGCTCCCGTTCTTTCTTCACCTGACTGGACGCACCCATTTGAGATTATGTACGATGCATCCGACTTTGCCATTGGTGCTGTCCTTGGACAACACATCAACAAGATGCCGCACGTAATCTATTATGCGAGCCGAACCCTGAACGACGCACAACTCAATTATACAACAACTGAGAAGGAATTCTTAGTTGTTGTATTTGCTTTAGAAAAGTTCAGGCCCTACCTCATCAGCTCTCCAGTCATTGTCTACACTGATCATTCTGCTCTGTGCCATCTTTTTGCGAAGAAAGATGCAAAATCTCGGTTAATCCGTTGGATCCTCTTGCTTCAGGAGTTTGACCTTGTCATTAAGGACAAACGAGGATGTGAAAACGTAGTTGCCGACCATCTCTCATGACTTCCTTCTTCGCCTTCGCTTCAAATTCCGATCAACGACGTGTTCCCGGATGAACAGCTCTTGACAGTATCCTGCGAACCCTGGTTCGCAGATATTGTGAACTATTTGGCCACGGGATTACTACCGACTGAATGGTCGAGTCAGGACAGACTTCGCTTCTTATCCCAAGTAAAGCACTTTTACTGGGACGAACCCTATTTGTTCAAGTACTGTCCCGACCAGATTATTCGTCGGTGTGTCCCTGACGAGGAATTCAAGAGTGTGCTGTCATTTTGCCACGATCAAGCGTGTGGCGGGCATTTTGGGCCCAGAAAGACAGCTGAGAAGATCTTGCAATGTGGTTTCTACTGGCCACAACTCTTCAAAGATGCTCATGACTATTGCAAGACTTGCTCCCGGTGCCAACACATGGGCCGGATATCCCGGAGGAACGAGATGCCGCTCCAACCGATCTTGGTTGTGGAGATTTTCGATGTTTGGGGGATAGATTTCATGGGGCCATTTCCCAGCTCTTTCGGGAACTTGTACATCCTTCTAGCTGTTGATTACGTCTCTAAATGGGTCGAGGCTGTGCCCAGCCGGACTAACGACAACAAGGTTGTCGTTAGGTTCCTTAAAGAAAACATTTTCTCCCGGTTTGGGCACCCCCGAGCGATCATTAGCGACAATGGAAGTCATTTCTGCAACAAAACCTTCGAGGCCTTGATGCGGAAATACTCCATTAATCATAAGCTATCCACGCCCTACCACCGCCAAACCTGCGGGCAGGCCGAAGTTTCAAATCGGCAAATCAAGAAGATACTGGAGAAAACGGTTTCCAAGAACCGTAAGGATTGGTCGCTGAAACTCATTGATGCCCTTTGGGCATTTCGAACCGCTTATAAGACCGACCTTGGCATGTCTCCCTATCGGCTTGTGTACGGAAAAGGCTGCCACCTACCTGTCGAAATAGAGCATCGCGCATTTTGGGCGATAAAGGAGCTGAATCTGTCTCTTGAAGATGCGGGCAGCCATCGGAAGCTGCAGTTGAACGAACTGAGCGAGCTTAGGGATGAGGCTTACGATAACGCGGTTGTCGTTAAGAATCAAACGAAGGTGTTTCACGATAAACACCTTTTGCGCAAAACCTTCGTACCTGGTCAGCAGGTACTGCTTTACGACACCCGACTTCACTTCCATCCAGGAAAGCTCAGATCTCGCTGGAAAGGGCCGTATTTTGTGCGGAATGTGTATCCGCAGGGCGCTGTGGATTTGGAAAATCCAAAGGACGGTTCATTTTTCAAAGTGAACGGACACCGATGCAAACCGTACCTTAGCGCCGAACCAACAGAGGAGCTCCTGTTCTTACAGGAGCCGGTTTACCCTGTCTGATCTTCTTCTGCCTACCTCCAAACTTCGGTTATCCAGCCAAGAACAGTGGACACTGTTCCAAATAAGTTTGGGGGTATGTATAAACCATTTTGTATATATTTGTGTATATTCTTTTTCTTTTCTTTAAAAACAAAAACAAAAAAAAAAATTGTGTATCGCTAACCGACAATTTTGACCCTTCAAATGATCTCTTCATGCAATGACAGTGAGGACACTGTCCAGTTTAAGTTTGGGGGTACGCTCGGTACGCATTTCTTACCTTCGCATTCATATGTATATTTTGCATCTGCATATTAAAATCCTTAAAATCCATAAAAATCTGAAAATTTTCTAAAAAACATAAAAACTTTTCTGTCAAGTTAGCTTGTGGAAGAACTCTGATTCAACATTTCGACGGTTTTTGTTTGAAAAAATAGGAATAACTAAATCTTATGTTTAGATTTTGAGAACCTGAAAGATAACGCCCCTTTGAAGTTAACTATAGCTGATATACGTCTTTACATCACACTACACGTGTCGTGAGTTTTTGGGAATTAGATGACAAGTCTTTTATGTTGAAAAACTTTTAAACAGATAAATGATTTTCTGAGGATCAAATAGGTTTGTTCTGAAATAAGTAATGTCAAGAATAGTTTATGAAGTAAAGCGAATATGAAGGAATGTTATTGATGCCGTAATTGGAACTAAGTCTGAAAAATAACCCATCTGAAACTTGATTAGAATGATTACACACCAAACCCACTAAACACGTCTTTTATCCAAAAAAAAATATAATTGAACTGCCGGTTATATCTCCGTTCGTATTAAATCATCTGATTTTCACGCCAAACTGTCTTTTGTTTTTGGACCTAGGTAACTTGAGTAATTAAGTCCGCTGGGGTGTTTCTACACCTAATGCCTTAAAATCAACTGGTTTGGGTGCATTGGCCCAAAGCTCGCTAAGAAGCCTAGAAAGCCCAGATTAAAACAAAGTCAAGCAAGTGTTCTCTCCGAGTTAAAATTCCTAACGGTTCTTTGTGTGAGAATAATCTTGATAAAAGACAGGCTTTTATAAAAACTTTAACGGAGATATGAAGGTTTTATTCTATGATAAAGACTATTGCACATTCACAGAGGTGTGTATGAAATGAAAACAAGAAAAAGGTGGAGTGAAAAATACGACTTAGTTTCCTGTTAAGGAAGATAGAAATTCTGAAGTTGAAACCTTACTGGAAAACGAAACTTGAAAAATGCTTAACTCTTTATAAAACTTATGTGATCCTTTTAAAATTGTTATCTGGGCTTTATTGTGCGACATGATGACTTTATTCGACCTTTCGGGAACTTAACGACACTATTTGCACTGCACGTAAAGACATATAAAATCTGTAGTTAAATAAGAAGCGAGGTGTGAAAAATAAAGGTTCGATAGTCTAGACTTAGGATTATAGAATTGTTATTTTCTGAAACAAAACTTTAGGGTTTGAATCTTAGTTATTTTACAAAACCAACTTGACCGGATTTTGTGGGTAGTATCCGCTGAAAACCCTCAGGAGACAACACTCCTCCTACTAGGGACACCTAGAGGTTTAACGGCTTGTTGCACATGCTCAGTGCAATCGCGTTCCCCGCGAAAGTGAGGTTAGGAAATTTTTTGTGAATAAATTGGCTTTGCTCGGGACGAGCAAATGATAAGTTTGGGGGTATTTGTTCATATCAGATTTTTGCATTTTCATACCGTCCAATTTTTGTCACATTGCATATCGGTAGATACTCTTGAGCCGTGTTTGCTAGTCAATTACAGGATACAGGTTCTCGGCTCCAAACGGTGGCATTCATGGAAAAACACGACAAAACCCGGGTTTCTGTCAACCACTGAGAAAACACGGTCTCCGCTCTTCATCTGTATGTTGCCAGATACCAGTTTAAGAGACAAAATGTCAAATCAATGTCGTTTTCATGCACAAGGCTCAATGGCAGCACAAGATCCAAGAAATCTACAAGGAGCTCGAGGCAATCATGACAAAAACATCCACAAAAAGTCCACCTTTCCCTCAACAGAAATTCTGGAAAAATCGTGAAGATAATTTGAGAAAATACATATGCCAGAATAAAGTACACAGCAAACCAGGGAAGCACCAAAAATCCCATGCCCTAACTCCACCAGAGTGCAGCGGATCCGCGGCATAGGGAGGCTTAGGCCGCGGATCCGCGGCCACTCTGTGGAGTCAGAGCATGGGCTTTGGGGGGTATTTGGGTCTTTTCATATGTGTTCTGGTGGTTGCCCTATATTTCCATTCTCCAGCCTATAAATAGCCCAGAACTTTGAGAAGGAAAGGGTGCATAATCTTGTATTTTATTTTCTAGGTTTAGTGTGTTTCTTCTTCCTCTTCTCATCTCTTCTCCATTAAAACTTGTAGCGAGCTTGTGAGTGAAGAATGATGAATAAAGAAGAACCGTTTATTATTTTGCTTGTCTATTTATCTTGTTAATTGTTGTAATTTTAATTTGTTAACTAGTTGTTGTTATTTTTCTTGTTGTTTCTTTCTTCTCTCTTTTTCTTTATCATTAAAAACAACCATGATGTTTACGCTTGATCCTCGCCAAGGTGAGGTCGCAAATAGCTAGTTGTTATCTTCTATCTCTTTCTTTCTATCTTCCTCTTTTGTTTTGTTTTCTTTTTATTATGATGTGTGAGTAGCTTAATACTTGTTAGGGTAGGATAAGGGAAGTTTGAGAGAAGGAAATCTCTCTCACTCTTTCCTTGCCCAACAACTTAATTCGACTCCCGTTAATTTAACCACAATCCGCTCCTCACGGCACCCTATCCTACATGATAGCGGTGATTCCGTAGTGAGACCGGTTGTGGTTGAATTAACCGGAGGTTATGGCTAAGAGCCAAGAACGGACGGACAAGCACCAAAATGAAGAACTTATGCGTTGGAAAGCCTAGCTTATACTCACAAGTTCCTTCCTAGTCGTGCTAATCCCCGTTGTTGCCGATTACCGTAACACCGATATTAAGAGGGGCAACGAAAGATGTGGGAGACTCCTAACTCAAACTAACATAATCCTAACCCTAACAAGCTCTCTTTACATATCACTTTAACACTTAGATAATCACAAACAAAATCTGGACTTCCGGACTTAACTCGTTAAAACACATAGAAAAATATTCCCATCTCCTTGCGGACGACCCGTACTCAACCGGCTAGCTACAAGCGAAACCATCTTGATTGCGGTAATTAACTTAAACTTGAACACGCAGAATCCCTAACAATCAGCCGTGACTCGTCAAGCGTAGTATTTTTTCAAGAACCGGCCGTTTATTGGCCTGAAGGGTCTTTCGCCATGCATATCCATAAGCAAGTAAGCCCCACCCTGGTAGAGTTTGTCTATGATGTACGGGCCCTCGTAATTTGGCTCGAACTTCCCCCGTTTGGCACGATTGGGGATCATAAGTCTCTTGACCACTAGCACGAGTTCGCCTTGGCGGAATGTTCTCGGCCTAGTCAATTTCTCGTATGAGCACATCATTTTTGCTTTGTAAGCTTCCAAGTTTTGCTGCGCCATGAGCCGAGTTTCGTCGAGGGCATCAAGCTCCTCAAGCCGAAGATGAGCATTCTCTTCGTCTGTTTGCTCGTAATGAACTGCCACTCGTAAGGAGGGTAACTCTATCTCCAAGGGGAGTACCGCTTCTGTGCCGAATACCAATGCATACGGCGTTGTGTTTATGGCTGTTTTGAACGTAGTTCGATACGCCCAGAGAGCTTCATGCAGTTTTTCGTGCCAGTCCTTCTTATTTTTGGACACCGTCTTTTTTACGATCTTCGTCAAGGTCTTGTCGAAAGCCTCAGCTAGACCGTTAGCTCGGGAATTATAGACCGAAGAGTATCTCCAGTCTATATTATGCTGTTGTACGAAGCGGCTGATCTTGTGGCTTCTGTAGGCTGGCCCGTTATCGGAGATAATCCGTCGCGGAGTGCCGAACCGATAGATGACGTGTATCTTGAAGAAATGGAGATGTTCTCCGTCTTCACTTGTCACGCCCCGCTTCCCAGAGTACGCAAAATTGGGCACGTGACATAGCCAACCATGCTACCTGTGGGTAGAACGCATCCGTCCACAGTCACATTACGGTTGTAGAGATATCAAGAACAGTAAAATAAACTAAACTAATACATGTCCAAATCCAGATTAACAAGAATCAATAAACAATAAGTGCGGAAGCTAATGATCCAATACAATGAATAAACAGTACGTCCCATAATGCGGGCTCACATCTGGAAATGAAAGAAATAAATAAACTAAACCCTAAGGACTCACTGTTCAGCCTGCTGGCTGAAGTACTCCTGCTCGGTCGTCGATAATGGTACGGAATCTGGGCCATGCAAAACTCAGACGTCAGCGTGTCAAGATATCAAGTATATAGTATAAACATGGTAATAAGCAATGCAAGTATGAACATGAATAAAGCAATAATATGAGATAACAAGCAGGGTAATGTGCAAAGGTGGCTAAACTGTCCTATCAGGTCTTCTACCCTATAGTCTTTGAAACCAATTGATGATTCGTCGATGTAACTCAATAGTATCCCGTGCGTGCCCGGGACCACGGTCATGACCCTCGGGGCTGAATCCGAGACGTGCTGCTAAGCAGTAAAAGGTAGCAAGATGGACGAGTAGTGTCAGCATCACCACTCCGGAGCTGGCCAAGCCCGTAAGACTGATCAGAACAAGTATCGAACTGTTGAGTTACAAGTCGGTTTCACCTTTGATTTCCCCATACCCCCAAGCTATGTATGTCAGGTCAGGTATTCAGTAGTCACGGACTAATGCCAACAGAAAATCCGGTAAAATAGGTCTGTCTGGATCGACAGCAGGAATGGTCAAGTTTGTCGGCATTTGGCATGAAATCATGAAACAAGTAATGTCATGGTACCACAGGATGAGTCGGTATGTAGGTATATGTCAGGTGTAGCAGGGTCAGGTCAATATGTCGTGCAATCGGGTAAGTGCTCACAACAGGTATACAATCAATAATGAACAACAGCAGGAAACAGTAATTAACCACAATATTCCATATAACCACAGTGAATGTTTGTATTCTCTTATTAACAGGTTCAATCATCTTTAGGGTGCAATAGCCACAAAGTAAAGCAGTATCCGCAATTATAAATTAAGAACTACATGAAATTATGCTAAATATAATAATTGTCTCATGAATGATTTAACAGTTTAAGCAGATATGATTCAGTCATTTTATTTAGTTAAAGCATGGATTGATGTGGGTTAATTAATTACGAGGAACTGTTGTAACGATTCCCTTATAAAGATAACAGCAATAATACGATATCAAATGTTATCATTAAGTTGTGGTATTAAATAGTATGAGTTCAATTGCATGGCAAGACTAGGTCTCGCACGCTAGCATGTTCAAGCAAGTATTCAGATACTTGCCTCGACGGTCTGCAAACTGGAACACGGATGCGATGTCGGCAGAAAACACGATATGAAAGCACGGGCCACGGATAGAGTCCCAACAGAGATCAACGAGATCACACGGACCAGGGGACTTCGCTGGAGCGTCGGGTTCGCCAAGACGGCACGGTCGGATTCCGGCAACGACAAAGTAGTGAAGTTAGCAATACAATAGGATACAAGCGAATGACGACCAGCAAGGGGGATGATTTGCACAAAGGAAGGAAGAGGAAACTTACAGAGAGGTATACCAGGTGACCCCGGCGAACTCGACGGCGCTGGAACGCCGGCGAAGCAACGGCAGCGGCGGCTGCAAGGCTGAAGGGCCTCGGGTGCGCAGGAGAAGGTGCTGCGGCGATCTGGAGGAGAGGGGGGTCGGCTCTGGTGGTCGAGGGGGAGAAGTAGGTGGCCCTGGTGACGACGGCGAGGTCGCCGGCGCGTTCTCCGGTGAACAGCGGGATAGGCGATGGGTGAAGGCTCGGGTTGGTGGTCCGGCGAGGAGAGGAAGGGAGGTGATGGCGAGGTCGCGACGAGGAGGAGGGGAGAAGGATCTTGGTGTCGGCGGCGGTGAGAGACAGCGGCGACGGCGGCTCTGCAGGGTTGGAGGCGACGTCGGGGATGGGTGCAGTTGCGGGAATCGTCGGGGGAACAGGAGGAGGAAGGTGCGGCTAGGTCGAGGAGGCGTTGCTGGCGGCGACGAGGTCACGGGAAGGTCGGCGGTGAGGTCGCGAGGGCTAGGGTTAGGGTTTCGTATGGGTTTCGTGGTCGCGATGGAGAAGAGGAGGCGGCTGCTGCATGGGCTTTTATATAGTGGAAGAGAGAGAAAGGGATTGGAGAGAGGAAGAGAGAGATTGAGGGAAGAGAGAGAGAGAGATAGGGAAAGGAGGCGGGGCCCACGAGCTCAAATAGGAGCTCGTGATTGGCTGCAGGGAGGTGAGGAAATATTTGAATAAGGATTTGAGGGAAATAAACTGTTAGGGATATATTCGCATATATAATTTAGTTTTAGATATTAAATTTAAATGGGCCCTTTTTGGCGCGAAATGAAACATTTCCAAATCGCGCCCGGGTTGCGCCCAAATATTCCAAATTCAAATTATAGGATTTTAAGCGGGTTCCAAATTTTGAAAAGAGGTGTTTAATGATTAAAATGCATGCCCCCAAGTCGGACACTTGCACGCGCGCGTAGTCGCTCAAACTTGCCCGTTTAGCCAAACGGAACGGAATCTCGACACGCGGACGCTACCACGCGACTAGTGGCGACGAGTAGGCCAACATGGACATCTTAAATTTCATTTTAGAAGTTAAAATTTGTTATGTGCCAAAATGACTTAACCGGTTAAAATTTAGCAATAAACCCCAGAAAATCAGGAAAATTGGAATGAGCAGTACACAACCCTCAACTAGTAATATAAATAGTATTATTGGGCTCGGGTGTTACATCATACCCAACTACAAAAAGAATTTCGTCCTCGAAATTTCAAGAGTACAAGATAGCTAACTACTGGAAAAGGTGAGGGAATTTCTGTCTGATCTCGTCTTCTCGCTCCCAAGTGGATTCTCCATGCGATCGATTACCCCAAGAAACTAGCACAAGAGGGATAACCTTGTTCTTAAGAACCTTTTCTCTTCGATCCTTGATTTCGACTGGTCGCTCCTCAAAAGTTAGGTCTTCCCGAACGGTCAACTCCGAATGATCCAAGACATGAGTCTCATCACGAACATACTTCCGTAGTTGAGACACATGAAACACATCGTGAACTCCTGCTAACGACTGTGGTAACGCCAACCGGTACGATACCTCTCCAACACGCTCCAAAATCTCGAAGGGTCCGACGAATCGAGGACTAAGCTTTCCCCGACTGCCAAAGCGAATCACCCCTCTAGTCGGTGATATCTTCAGAAATACCAAATCACCCACGGCGAACTCTAGGGGTCTCCTTGACGTGTCGGCCCAACTTTTCTGTCTGTCTTGAGCTGCCTTCATATGCTTCCTGATTGTATTCACCTTCTCGACTGTCTGTACCACCAAATCTGGTCCTAGTAACCTTCGTTCACCAACATCATCCCAACAAACAGGTGAACGGCACTTACGACCATACAGTGCTTCAAACGGGGCCATCTGAATAGTTGCTTGGAAGCTATTGTTGTACGAAAACTCCACCAGGTGTAGATGATCTTCCCAAGAACCTTTGAAGTCCAACATGCAAGCCCTCAACATATCTTCAAGGGTCTGGATCGTTCTCTCTGATTGTCCATCGGTCTGAGGATGATAAGCTGTGCTAAACTTCAATCGAGTCTCCAAACTTTCTTGTAAACTCCTCCAAAAGTGCGACAAGAACCGAGTGTCCCGATCGGACACGATGCTTACCGGTACTCCATGCAATCTGACAATCTCCTGCATGTACCGCTCTGCCAAAGTCTCTGTCGATTGACCAACCCGAAAAGGAATAAAGTGAGCTGCTTTGGTCAACCGATCGACCATCACCCATACTGCATTGTTGCCCTTTGGACTCCGCGGTAAAGCCGTCACGAAATCCATGGTTATATGTTCCCACTTCCACTGAGGAATCGGAAGTGGTTGCAACAAACCAGCAACCCTTTGATGTTCAGCCTTGACTTGCTGACACACCAAGCACCTAGCCACGAAGCGAGTAATTTCCCGTTTCATACCTTCCCACCAGAAATGATGTCGAATATCTCGGTACATCTTTGTCCCTCCTGGATGTACAGAGTAAGCTGAACTGTGTGCCTCCTTCATAAGCTCTTCACGCACATCTCCTTTTGGCACACACACACGGCTGCCATATCTCAACGAACCATCTTCATGGATCAGTAAATCGGTTCGCAGCCCGGCTTCAACCTGCTCCCGAAACTTTTGCAGTCTAGGATCCTGCGATTGTGCCGCTTTAATCTTCTCAACTAAGGACGATTGTACTTGCAACTGCATCAACTGTCCTGTAGCATGTGGTAGCACAACCTCCAAGTCAAATCTCCGAAAATCCTCAATGATCTCTCTCTGTGCAGTCAATATCTGAATGGCTGGTAACGGCTCAGTGCATCCGGCACGACGTTAACTTTTCCCGGATGGTACTTAAGATCAAGGTCGTAGTCGGCCATCAGCTCCAACCATCTGCGTTGCCTCATGTTCAACTCCTTCTGAGTGAACACATATTTCAAACTCTTGTGATCCGTAAAGACTTCAACTCTTTCGCCCAGAAGGTAGTGTCTCCAAATCTTCAGGGCGAAGATCACGGCTGCAAGCTCTAAGTCGTGAGTCGGATAGTTCTTCTCATGAGTCTTCAGCTGTCTCGATGCGTAAGCGACGACTTTCCCGTTCTGCATTAATACACATCCCAATCCTTTTCCAGATGCGTCGCTGTGAATCACTAGTCCTCCTGAATTATCCGGTACGGTCAGGATCGGGGCGGTTATCAATTTCTGCTTCAACGTCTCGAAGGCTAATGCACATCCATCCGTCCAAACAAACGGTACCTCCTTACGCGTAAGCTTGGTTAACGGCTCAGCTAAACGAGCGAAGTTCTCCACAAACCTTCTGTAGTATCCGGCGAGTCCAAGAAAACTCCTTATCTCCGCAACATTCTTCGGAATAGGCCAATCTCGAACTGCTGCAATCTTCTCGGGATCAACGGCGATTCCATCGCCCGACACGACATGCCCCAGAAACTTCACTTCTTCCAGCCAGAATTCGCACTTACTCATCTTCGCGAATAATTTCTCCTGTCTCAGCGTTTGCAGTGCGATCCTTAAGTGCTCAGTATGCTCCTCCGGACTCTTCGAGTACACCAGAATATCGTCGATGAATACCACAATAAACTGGTCCAAGAACGGTGAAAAGATCCTGTTCATCAAATCCATAAATATTGCCGGCGCATTAGTCACTCCGAAGGGCATCACTAAGTACCCGAAATGCCCATACCGAGTCCGAAACGCCGTCTTGCAAATGTCTTCTGCCTTCACTCGGACCTGATGATATCCTGATCGCAAGTCCAGTTTCGAGAATACCCTCGCGCCACTAAGCTGCTCAAAGAGTTCTCC
Source organism: Agapanthus africanus (assembly GCA_030015575.1). NCBI lineage: Eukaryota > Viridiplantae > Streptophyta > Magnoliopsida > Asparagales > Amaryllidaceae > Agapanthus > Agapanthus africanus. The sequence goes on along the minus strand of CM057339.1, from coordinate 261,360,472 downwards.
AATGCGAGGGATCGGGTACTTGTTCTTAATAGTCACCCGGTTCAATTCTCGATAATCAATGCACATCCTTCTCGTGCCATCCTTCTTCTTTACTAAAAGGACTGGAGCTCCCCAAGGCGAGTTGCTGCTTCGAATCCATCCCTTCTCGAGTAGTTCACCAACTTGTTTCTTAACTTCCTCCAATTCCACCGGTGCCATCGGATAATAAGATTTTGATACTGGCGCTGCACCAGGAATAAGGTCAATCGCAAACTCCACATCTCGCTTCGGCGGTAAGCCCGAAATATCTTCAAACACATCCATAAAGTCGCGGACAACTGCCGGCTCTTCATTACTATCCACAACCATAGCCGCAAGAACATTGTTCGTCGGCCTAGCCCTAAACTCGACTGGCCCGACAGAACTGCTTCCTCCGATGAAAGTAAACTCAGGGTGTCCGGGAATCTGGAAAATTACTTTCCTTGCCCTACAATCAATGTGTGCGTGGAAAGTGCCAAGAAAATCCATTCCCAAGACTACTTCATAACTGCCCGTATCAATCACTAAGAAATCTGCAAACAGCTCCCGTCCACAAACAACAACTGTACAATCTCTACATTCCTTACTAGCTATGATTTTCCCATTCCCAGTGTGTATGTCCCAAAAACTAGACAGGGTCGTGCAGGTGATCGAGTGTGTAGTTATAAATTTAGATGACATAAAACAGTGGGATGCTCCGGAATCAAATAATGCCAATGCGGGAAAACCACGAACGAGTACAGTACCTGAAACCACTTCTCCTGATGCCTTGGCTTCCTCAGCTGTCAATGTGAAAGCTCGACCCTGGTTGGGTCCTTGTGTCAGCTGCTTCTGCCCTTGGAACGGTCTCTGCGGAGTCTTCCGTATATCATCTCTCGTGCGAAGCTTCGACGGACAAGCACCAACTGCGTGATCGGCTGCTCCACAAACCAGACAAAGTCCTAGTCTCTTTCGACACTCCTTCTGCACGTGCCCGGGTATATGGCAATAATCACAAGTCACGCTCTTCCTTCGATCAACGATCACAGGCTTCTTCATTGGCGCTACACCTCGACGGTCCACTGGAATACCCTTGCACCCATGATCTCGGTTAGGTACAAATGTAGGCTTCCTGGCCGCAACTGCTGTCTGGTGAAGGTTCCCTTTCGATCCTGATAAACTCTGCTGCTCTCAGGCTGCCGTAAGGACCTGTGAGAAAGTGGTCAAACCCAGGGAGACAATCTGCCTCTGGATGTCCACGTCCAAACTGCGCAAGAACCTTCGCGCCCTGTCTGCCTCCTTGGCGACTAAGGGTCCAGCGAAACGGCTGAGTCTCGTCCATTCCGCTGCATGTACATCCACAGCTGCTCCATTTTGTTTCAGCCCAATGAATCTCTCCTCCATTTCCTCCCGGGCAGTCCGCGGGAAGAACTTTTCCAAGAAACTTTTGGAGAAATCCGCCCAACTGATTGGCTTGGACAAGCGGGTCTCCTCCACAAGCCACCACTCTCGGGCGTAATCTACCAGCTGAATGCGCACCACATCAACTCTCTTGTCTTCTGGGATCTGTGCCGCAATCAGTAAATTCTCCGTGTCCACAAGCCACTGCTCGGCTGGCAACGGCTCCTCCAAGCCAGTGAAAGTAGTAGGACCCAACCGTCTGAAATCTGCCACGGTCCCTACTCGGTCGACTGGCTTCGCTACAGCGGTGTTTACAGACTGCTGCATAGCCTGCAAACCCTCCTGAAATGAATCTGCTTGTTGCTGGATCAACTCAGTTTGCCTCTTCTGATTTTCCAACATCCCGCGTATCACTCCTAACATGGCGGCTTCATCCACACGCCTCTGATAGGTCTTGAAGTTCTTATCTGCCATGGTCCTGAAATCAAAACAAACAGCATTAGCATGATGATAGATTCAATATATAAATCAAGGCTAGAACTCCAAGATACTTAAATAGAGTGCTGCATTGTAGCTATGCCACGGTATCATAGCCGCAATTACTTAACTCCACCCAAGTCACCTAAGTCCTAGAGATAACAAGAAATTTGGTTTTCGAGTTGACAATGCAAAGTAAGTTTGCATGTCTGCATGATCTGGAAGGATGATTCAAGGACGGTAAAACGGTCAAGGTGGCAGGACATGTTTCCTAATCACGGGTATTATGATTCGCGTATCGGGTGCAATACCCAACTACAAAGAATCAACCCAATTAACCTGGCTCAGATACCATAAAACCATGTCACGCCCCGCTTCCCAGAGTACGCAAAATTGGGCACGTGACATAGCCAACCATGCTACCTGTGGGTAGAACGCATCCGTCCACAGTCACATTACGGTTGTAGAGATATCAAGAACAGTAAAATAAACTAAACTAATACATGTCCAAATCTAGATTAACAAGAATCAATAAACAATAAGTGCGGAAGCTAATGATCCAATACAATGAATAAACAGTACGTCCCATAATGCGGGCTCACATCTGGAAATGAAAGAAATAAATAAACTAAACCCTAAGGACTCACTGTTCAGCCTGCTGGCTGAAGTACTCCTGCTCGGTCGTCGATAATGGTACGGAATCTGGGCCATGCAAAACCCAGACGTCAGCGCGTCAAGATATCAAGTATATAGTATAAACATGGTAATAAGCAATGCAAGTATGAACATGAATAAAGCAATAATATGAGATAACAAGCAGGGTAATGTGCAAAGGTGGCTAAACTGTCCTATCAGGTCTTCTACCCTATAGTCTTTGAAACCAATTGATGATTCGTCGATGTAACTCAATAGTATCCCGTGCGTGCCCGGGACCACGGTCATGACCCTCGGGGCTGAATCCGAGACGTGCTGCTAAGCAGTAAAAGGTAGCAAGATGGACGAGTAGTGTCAGCATCACCACTCCGGAGCTGGCCAAGCCCGTAAGACTGATCAGAACAAGTATCGAACTGTTGAGTTACAAGTCGGTTTCACCTTTGATTTCCCCATACCCCCAAGCTATGTATGTCAGGTCAGGTATTCAGTAGTCACGGACTAATGCCAACAGAAAATCCGGTAAAATAGGTCTGTCTGGATCGACAGCAGAAATGGTCAAGTTTGTCGGCATTAGGCATGAAATCATGAAACAAGTAATGTCATGGTACCACAGGATGAGTCGGTATGTAGGTATATGTCAGGTGTAGCAGGGTCAGGTCAATATGTCGTGCAATCGGGTAAGTGCTCACAACAGGTATACAATCAATAATGAACAACAGCAGGAAACAGTAATTAACCACAATATTCCATATAACCACAGTGAATGTTTGTATTCTCTTATTAACAGGTTCAATCATCTTTAGGGTGCAATAGCCACAAAGTAAAGCAGTATCCGCAATTATAAATTAAGAACTACATGAAATTATGCTAAATATAATAATTGTCTCATGAATGATTTAACAGTTTAAGCAGATATGATTCAGTCATTTTATTTAGTTAAAGCATGGATTGATGTGGGTTAATTAATTACGAGGAACTGTTGTAACGATTCCCTTATAAAGATAACAGCAATAATACGATATCAAATGTTATCATTAAGTTGTGGTATTAAATAGTATGAGTTCAATTGCATGGCAAGACTAGGTCTCGCACGCTAGCATGTTCAAGCAAGTATTCAGATACTTGCCTCGACGGTCTGCAAACTGGAACACGGATGCGATGTCGGCAGAAAACACGATATGAAAGCACGGGCCACGGATAGAGTCCCAACAGAGATCAACGAGATCACACGGACCAGGGGACTTCGCTGGAGCGTCGGGTTCGCCAAGACGGCACGGTCGGATTCCGGCAACGACAAAGTAGTGAAGTTAGCAATACAATAGGATACAAGCGAATGACGACCAGCAAGGGGGATGATTTGCACAAAGGAAGGAAGAGGAAACTTACAGAGAGGTATACCAGGTGACCCCGGTGAACTCGACGGCGCTGGAACGCCGGCGAAGCAACGGCAGCGGCGGCTGCAAAGCTGAAGGGCCTCGGGTGCGCAGGAGAAGGTGCTGCGGCGATCTGGAGGAGAGGGGGGTCGGCTCTGGTGGTCGAGGGGGAGAAGTAGGTGGCCCTGGTGACGACGGCGAGGTCGCCGGCGCGTTATCCGGTGAACAGCGGGATAGGCGATGGGTGAAGGCTCGGGTTGGTGGTCCGGCGAGGAGAGGAAGGGAGGTGATGGCGAGGTCGCGACGAGGAGGAGGGGAGAAGGATCTTGGTGTCGGCGGCGGTGAGAGATAGCGGCGACGACGGCTCTGCAGGGTTGGAGGCGACGTCGGGGATGGGTGCAGTTACAGGAATCGTCCGGGGAACAGGAGGAGGAAGGTGCGGCTAGGTCGAGGAGGCGTTGCTGGCGGCGACGAGGTTACGGGAAGGTCGGCGGTGAGGTCGCGAGGGCTAGGGTTAGGGTTTCGTATGGGTTTCGTGGTCGCGATGGAGAAGAGGAGGCGGCTGCTGCATGGGCTTTTATATAGAGGAAGAGAGAGAAAGGGATTGGAGAGAGGAAGAGAGAGATTGAGGGAAGAGAGAGAGAGAGATAGGGAAAGGAGGCGGGGCCCACGAGCTCAAATAGGAGCTCGTGATTGGCTGCAGGGAGGTGAGGAAATATTTGAATAAGGATTTGAGGGAAACAAACTGTTAGGGATATATTCGCATATATAATTTAGTTTTAGATATTAAATTTAAATGGGCCCTTTTTGGCGCGAAATGAAACATTTCCAAATCGCGCCCGGGTTGCGCCCAAATATTCCAAATTCAAATTATAGGATTTTAAGCGGGTTCCAAATTTTGAAAAGAGGTGTTTAATGATTAAAATGCATGCCCCCAAGTCGGACACTTGCACGCGCGCGTAGTCGCCCAAACTTGCCCGTTTAGCCAAACGGAACGGAATCTCGACACGCGGACGCTACCACGCGACTAGTGGCGACGAGTAGGCCAACATGGACATCTTAAATTTCATTTTAGGAGTTAAAATTTGTTATGTGCCAAAATGACTTAACCGGTTAAAATTTAGCAATAAACCCCAGAAAATCAGGAAAATTGGAATGAGCAGTACACAACCCTCAACTAGTAATATAAATAGTATTATTGGGCTCGGGTGTTACATCACTTCTCTCAGCGGTATCGCTTCTGCCCACTTGGAGAAGTAATCGGTTGTTGGCAGTATGAACTGATGTCCTCTGGACGATGCTGGTTCTATGGACCCAATTATGTCAGTTCCCCACATTTCGAATGGCCAGCTCGTCACCGTTGGGTGTAGCGGGTTTGGATGCTGGTGGATAAAGTCCCCATGAATCTGGCACGAGTGGCACTGCTTTGCGTATTTGAAGCAGTCTTAGATCATTGTGGGCCAATAGTAGCCCATCCTTTTGATCTTCAGCTTCATCTTTGGCCCGATATGATGAGAACCGCAGAGTCCGTCATGAGTTTCTTGGATGACTCTCCTTGCTTCTTCAGGTCCCAGGCATCTCAGCCATAGAGAGTCGAACGATCTCTTATACAGCGTATCATTTACGAAGGCGAATGATAGAGCTCGTTTCATGAGCTGATGTCTTGAGGACGCATCTTCAGGTGTTCGATGGGATTTGAAGTAGTTTATAAAGACTTCTCTCCAATTCTCAGCCTTTTTCTGGTCTTTTATTTGTAGGGTTGTCTTTTTGGATGCTTCTTTCTTTTCAGACGACTCCGGAGATATTTCTGGCGGTGCAAGAACCCAACGGCTTTGCACAACAATCCTTACGTCATCGAGGTTCTCGTCGGCCAGTTCTTTAGCGAGCTTGGCTAACTCATTTGCCTTGCTATTTTCCATGTGCGGTATGCTTTCCAGGGCGTAGGAAGGGATTTGGGTCAGCATTTGCTGCACTCTCTCACCGTACTTTACCAACTCCGGTTTGCACGTTTGATAGTTTCCATTTACTTGACTAACGACCAGCTGGGAATCTCCGTATATGAGGAGGTATTCAATTCCCATGTCGACAACGATCTCAAGACCTGCTATCAAAGCTTCATATTCGGCTTCATTATTTGTCATCGGCTTTGTTAAGGAGAAGGCAAAGCGCATTGTCCCTCCTTGTGGAGTCACGAAGATGAGACCTACCCTAGACTTGATTATGGGGGAGCTGTGATTTCACTTCTTCATGGAAGATGCCCCGTCGAAATAAAGTTCCTATCAGCTATCACTCCCTCCTTTCTCCCCATCGACACGTGCTCGTCTGGCAATTCATAGTTCAGGGGAGAGTCGGCAGGTATTGGATGCTCAGTGAGGAAATCGGTGATGGCCTGGCCTTTCATTGCCATGAGAGGTCGGTATGTCACCGAGAATTCCATTAAGAGTAGGGCCCATTTAGCTAGCCGTCCCGTTTGAATGGCTTTTGACATCAAATACTTAAGAGGATCCACCTTAGATATGAGATGGACCTCATGTGCCAACGCATAGTGCCCGAGCTTCGTTATCGTGAAGATTAACGCCGGGCAGTGTTTTTCAATGGGGTAGTAATTGTTTTCTTCCCCCAGAAGAACTCGACTCAAATAGTAGAGGGCTCTCTCCTTCTCTTAGTCATTTTCTTGTGCCCATAATGCGCCTAGAGAACCCTCAAGGGCGGTTGTATACAGAATGAGAGGCTTTCCCTTGACCGGAGCGGTTAGCACCGAGGGATTCTGTAGATATTGCTTGATTTCGTCTAGTGCGCTTTGGCATTTACGATCCCAAACGAACGGGGTTCCCTTCTTCATCAAGTGACTGTAGGGACGACATTTGCCGGAGAGGTTAGTTATGAACCGCCGGATATACGCGAGCTTCCCTTGGAAAGACCGCAGTTGTTTGAGTGTTCTTGGCGGGGGCATTTCCATGATCGCCTTGATCTTCGACGGGTCTATCTCGATGCCTCGATGTCGTACGATGAATCCTAGGAATTTGCCTGAAGAGACTCCGAACGCGCATTTCAGAGGGTTCATCTTCAAGTTGTATTTCCGAAGACGTTGGAACACTATTTTTAAATGCTCCCAATGCTCCTTGGGTGATTTGCTTTTCGCTACAAGGTCGTCGATATAGCATTCGAAGACTTCTTGTATGAGGTCATCGAAAATCTTCGTCATAGCCCTCTGATAGGTAGCACCGGCGTTCTTCAGACCGAAAGGCATCATTTTGTAGCAGAATATGCCCAGAGGAGTCCGGAAAGCGGGATGCTTTTGGTCCTCAGGATGCATCTTTATTTGATTATACCATGGCGAGCCGTCCATGAAGGAGAAGACTTCGTGAGTGGACGTGTTGTCTATCATCAACTCGGTGACTGATACGGGAAAATCATCTTTCGGACAGGCTTTGTTGAGATCCTGAAAGTCCACGCAGACGCGCACTGTCCCATTTTTCTTCATCACTGGGACAATGTTGGCAATCCAGTCAGGGTACTGAATCTCTTGGATGAAGCCGGAGTCGATTAATTTCTTGTCTTCGGCGTTGATGCTCATTTCAAGTTCTAGCCGCATACTTCTTGGTGCTTGCTTGACTGACTTGACGTCCGGAGATATCGCCAATTTGTGCACAGCAATCTCTGGATCTAGTCCCGGTATCTCTGGATAGTTCCATGCGAACCAGTCTTTATACTGCATGAGCACATCTTTTAGCGTAGCCACCCTTTCTTCAGACAACAGCTCACTGACGAACGTCGGCCGTGGGTCACTTGCCGTCCCCAAGTCGATTTTTTTGAGGTTATCCATGGTAGTATGTATCCCATCTTCCAGCTCTTTTGGCGCCGGCGGAAATTCTGAGATCTCCTCGTTATCATCGGTTTCGAAGCACCAGGGGAGGTCAGCCATATCCTCGTGTACCCCTTCTCCTGACAGCGTTATCATGTGACAGGTACGAGATCGCTTCCAAGACTGATGTTGATCCGGCTCTACTCTCGCTGCATGTGTGGCTTTCGGTTCATGCTTCTGTGGCGGGGTTACCCTCCAACTGCTGGATAGAGGGAGCCTACCTTGCTGATACAGGTCTTCTACCCAGTCTTTGAATGTGAAGCCATCTTCTAGAGGATGTCCTATTGCTCGGTGATAGGAGCAATAGTCTGGGTGAGAGACCTCGCCTGCTTGCTCGGGCTGTTTGGATTCCGGGAGTGTCATCATCTGATGTTTTATTACAAGATCGAATATTTTCCTTGTCTTGTCTTGGGGAAAAGAATATGCTCGACTCATCTTCTTTATAAGATACAGATTCAAGCTGCTCAATTCTCGATCACGAGCTTCTTGGACCCGCTTTGCTGCTGTCGAACATTTTTTCCGTTCTTCAGTTTATTTTTGCCTTCGCGTCGAGTCTTCTTTGTGACGGGCTGGCGATGAAGGGCATCGTCATTTTTCGTAGCCTGCTGAAGGAGGCGCTGCGTTCTGGCTTTTTCATAGATGGCCATTTCGCGGCTATGATCATCCCGGACCTTTTGACTTGCTTCCCTTATTTGCCTATCCATCTGTTCTTCGAACGAAGGACTTGGCACTTTCATGGCGAGACCTCGTTTTGGTTCAGGGTTAGCGTCTTCTACTAGAGCATCTCCTTCTTCATCAAAATCATGTATGACGTAGCAGCCATGGAATCGCTCTCGTCTCTTGGATTGAACATATCCAAGCCCGATCATTTCCATTCTCCCGTTAGGCAATTTTCGCTGAGTTCCGGGGACGTTCCAGATCCTGTCATAGAACATAGCTTTTCGAGCGGTCTGTTTGAAGAGTACGCCTTGGCGTCTCAACAACCCTTTTAATCCCTCTGTGTAGTATCTGGGCAGACGGATGGGCTGGAGCCTATAAAGCGGAGAATCGGCGCCATGCCAGATTTCTTTCTCCACTTTGGTTTCCAGGGATCGATAAAAGAGGATCTCATTTTCATCTTTTCGCCTGGGAGGAACGTAGAACGTCTGCAGTTCTTGCACACTATAGGTATCAAGTGCGTCGAGCTCTTTGTAGTGCTCTTGCGGAACCATGGCGATTTGCAAACTCCGATCATCGCCAGCGAAGTCTTGTATTGATGGCCGAACAGAAAATACTGCATTGACCTCATCTTCCGAGTCGCTGCCGAAGACTAGTATAGGGGTGGACGATCCCGGCTTGTTGCATTGGGGCGGTCCTGAATAGACTATCTCTTCTTCCTCTTCGGTATCGCTCCCAAAGACCGGAATAGTGGTGATAGCTTTCTGCTTATTCTTCGGCTTATGGCACATTTCCGTGCCTTCGAAGTCTGGTAAGAAGTATTTTGCATCTTCGTATTTTCGGACTTCATTCACGGAGAATGGGTTCAGCTCCCCTGTCACGGTATACTCGAGACCATCCTTGAAATACTTCATACACTGATGTTGTGTAGAAGGGATGATGTTATACTCGTGTAACTAAGGCCTGCCGAGCAAAGCATTGTAACATGTCTTGGCATCAATGATGTGAAATTTGATGTCCGTGACGAGTAGCCCAAAGCATAACGTCAGTATCACAGACCCGAGCGTCCGTGATGACTGGGAGTCAAACTCGGAGATGGTGATTTTATCACGAGCGAGATGCTGAACGCTCATGCAGATTTCCTTCAACACTCTTACATTGAGGAGGTTGACGGAGGACCCATTGTCAACCAGGATTTTTCCTATCTTGATATCATGATAGTATCCAGAGACATAAAGAGGACGGTTTTGCTCGCACGTCTCGAGGAAGAGGTCTTCATCGTCGAAGGTGATATTGGCTGTGTGCACTTCTTCCTACTCATCCTTCATCTTTTTTCGGCTAGGAAAGCTTGAAATTGGTCAGGCTCTTGTAATGCCTTGATCAAAGAATCTCTCGCCTCCTTAGATAGCAGAAGGGCGTCGAGAATGCTTAGCTGTGAGTGGATCTTCTTCAGGTGTGCCAGAACGTTGAAATCCACCTTGTTTTTCTTAGGCGGGTCCTTAGCTGCCAGCTCTTCGACGACTCGATCATCGAGGGCGATATCCCCAAGGACCTTTTCTTTCTCCTTATCCTTTTTGTTCGATCCCTTGTTTATGGGTCCGAGATTCTTTTCAGGTAGCATGTGATTGCGCAGCTGAATGTTCTCACATGCCTTCATATCTTCTATTTCAGAGATGGATTCCTTGAAGAGAGGGCCGAGGGATATTTCTTCATCAGAATCACTCCCGAAGGTGAGAACTTGCGATCCCCTGCTATCAACCATGTGACAGTTGCAGGTAGCTCTTCCTCGTTCGTCTGTCGCATTTTTCCGCTGTCGACGAGCTTCACGCTTCATCCTCTTGAAGTGTTTCCTGTGAGCGACATACCTTTGCCACCAATTTTTAAAGGCGTTGCATTCTTCAGTAGGGTGTGCAATCCTCTGATGATATAAGCAGAAGTTAGGATGTACGTCCTTTTCGTTAAAGTATATTCTATCTGGAGTATTTCCTTCAGAGGGTAGCAGCTTCATTCCCATCGATATGGCTTTGGTGAACCTTTTCCTTATCTTGAACCTGCTTTTGCTGGCGGCCGAAGTGCTCCTATCTGGTTGGGGTGATTCAATCTTTCTGTTCAGTCACCGGCGTTTGGATTTTCCAAATATGACCATTTCGCGCTCTCGATCAGCCTTGCTTTTCAAAATAGCTTCGTTCAGGAATGCATCGATCATCTCGTCTGACGGTCCTAGGAGCTTCGATTCGGGATCTACCCCCAGTTTCTCTGTGTCAGGAGCTTCTTCACCGTCTATTGACGAGTGAGAGATCACATGGTAGCTTGCCACATAATCCTCAGGTTCATCCGACGAGTCTTCTCCTTCATCATTTCCGTCCTCAAGGATATGGTTGAGAAACTCTTGGAGTGTGACTGGGGTCCGCGCTTTCTGGTTATATTCTTTCATCGCATCAATATGTTCTGCAGGTCCGTGTGCTTGTCACCAAGCTTCACGGGCTTTCTTGTGTTCTTCTTCTTCTTCGAAGCCTTTGACGGCTGGGTATGGGCGTTTTGACCACCCCACCAATATTTGGCGTCGGGCGCGGCTTCAGCATTTCCTTGATGACTTCGAGTTCCAGCGGACTTTTCCATTTAATCGCCGGGCATGTTTGGAGATCCTTCATCATTCTTTTCATTTTGGCTGAAAGAACGACCTCCCATGGAGTTTCTTCTACAAAAGAGCATGATGCCCCCGGTGTATCCGCCTTTTTGAGAGCGTGCGGCTGGGGTGGGCTTACTTTCCAATTCTCGGACAGTGCGAATTTGCCCTGTTGGTATTGGTTCTCAATCCACCCTTTGAAAACGAAGCAATCTTCGATTGGATGGCCTATCGCTTGGTGATAGGGGCAATAATTAGGATTATTAGCCTCACCGGATTGCAATGGGCATTTTGGATCCAGCAGGTTGATGAGCCTGTTGCGCACGGCCAGCTCAAACAGTCTCCTCGTTTTATCCCGGGAAAACGAATAAGGGCGCTTCAGTTTCTCATTGAAGAATCATCGTCTTTCATCTTGGTGATCAGTTGGCCTTGGACCATTGGGCTGCTGCTGAGAATTGACGACGAAGGTCGCTTTCCCTTTCCCTTTCTCATTTCGAGATTCTAATTTCGAAGAAGATGGTCTATGACCCATCTGATCCATTTGGGCCAGCTTGTCAATCAAGGTCTGGAAAGTAGTTGGCTTGAAGAACATCATGAATTGTGACATGGTCGCCTGAGGGTCGAGGGTCCCTATGAACATGCCTACCGTAGGCGCTTCTTCGATGCGCTGCTCGCACTTCGACCATAGATTCTTCCACCGTATCGCATACTGCGCCCATGTTTCGGCTGGCTTTACTCTGGCGTTAATTAAAGCAGTGATTGGGCTGCGTTCGCTAGCGCTTGCGAAACGCTGGGTGAACAACAATTCCATCTCTGTAAAAGTTTTGACGGAGTCGTTGGGAAGCTCTAAGTACCATTCAAACGCCGTTTCCGCCAATCTGCCGACGAATTGGCGAAGCAGTAGCTTATCAACTCCTCCAGTGTTGCCGCAGAGATCCCTGAACTGAGCGACATGTTGATGGGGATTGCCTGTCCCCTTGTACACATGGAATTTAGGAATTGTGTATCCTGGCGGGTACTTTATCTGATCGTACCATCCTAGATATGGTCGCCCTGTTCTGACGACTTGGCCGGTTGCTTCATTCGCTTGATGAGCCCGTATTTGCTGAGCTATATAATTATCGAGCATGGCTTTGGAGATGGTCTCCTCCTTGGCTGCTGACAGAGCCGGCAGAGGATTTGATGTCTCTCCTCTATCAACTTCAATTATTACCAGAGGATCTTCGGCTGGAGGGTCCGGCTGGATCATCAGGCCCACCATATCTTGGAATAAAAGGGCCATTTGTTTTATGTTGGCCGCTTGTTCCGCAGCCTCTTTGTCCTTCTTCTCAAGCATTCTCCGAAGGAATTCGGCATCGGTTTCCTACTCATGACGTTTCTCCGAGGATGTCTTCGGGCTTGCTTTTGGTCCCGTGAGTGCGGCCATAGCTGTTAGCATCTCTTGGAGCTTTTGTTGCTGCTGCTCCTGAGCCTTAGTCACTGATCGTGTAAGCGGTCGATGACCTGTGGAGATACGGCTATCCTCTTTTCTAGATGCCATATAGACGATATGCACCACCATTCCCCCCATACTTAGGGCGTTTAGGCTCAGTGCCCTTGACATTTGTCGCAGACATGGGAATTTTCTCTGGCCTTCTCCTCTTGTGGGCGGTCGAAGTTGAGGGAACCGTTGCAGCGGGCACCCAGGTAGACGATACCTTCTGTGGTACGACAGAGTGGTCCTCTTCTCGCTGCGCTTTCATCTTTTCCTGTCGGCGAGGGTAGTCTTGATCAATCACCGAGTCTTGGACTTGACGCCAGACTTTGTAAATTTTGGAGGACAGCCACTGAGAGGGCTGTTCAAGCTTTGCCTTTGTGGCATTCTCCACAGGTGAAGGAGATCTTTTCAGCACAGCAGTCGAAGAGTTCTTGCGGACCCTCTTGAGTGGATCAAAGCTATTCCCAGTTGGAACAACAGCATCGGCTTCCACCGTTGGAGCTGGCGGCGTAAATCCAAAGGGTGAACTGCCCCCAGCTTTCCTCACTCGGCGCTAGTGGCGACGTCGAGCATGTCGTGCGGTCGGGATCACCTCTGCTGTTGGATGAGCTTCTTCTTGCTCCTTACTTTGAGGAGAGATTGTTATTGGCGCTAGCCTGTCGAAGACCGACGTCCGTTGAGAAGGGATAATCAGTCTTGCAAAGGCCAACTTTCGAATAAGGGAAACAGCTTTATGACTTTGTCTGGAACGAGAGCTGAAACGGCCAGTCTTGCAAAGACTGACTCCTTAGCAGGGGAAGCGACTCTGACAATTTCAGGGACATGAATGGCTATCTGCTTCGGGATAACCTCTTCAGGAATTGTGGGCTTCTTCATGGGCCCATCTGAGCTTCGGCCCAGTCTGTTGAAAACTGAGGCAGTGGACTTGGACGAACCGTTGAGAGGGGCTGTAGTAGTTGCAAGCCGATAAAAGACCGACTTCTTCGGAGCTTCTTGTGATGGTACAGGAGCGCCGAAGCTCGTTGGTGGGAGCATGGTCCCGAAGAACAGTCCAGTGGTGGCTGTTCATACCATAATATTGCATTATTATATTCCTCATTCTTATTCTTTTTATAAATAAACAGGTGCTTTTGACGCATGTCTGCTACATATTACAGGTTACAGGTTCTTGGACAGAAAACAGTGAAAACGATGAAAAGACGATGCAAAAGTGGACTTTGACCAACAAACAGAAGACTCTTGATCAAGCCTACATCAAAGATAAAATTCATAAAGTACAAGGCAATGCAAGGCCCAAGATTACAAAGCGAACGGTTAAAAGTCCACCGCAATTATTCACTGGAGATCTGGAAGAAACATAGAAGCTATTTTAATAAAAGAACCAAATAATAAGGAAGCCCAAAGACAGAAGAGCCCACAAACGAAATTTCAAGGCCCAATACTTCCTTTTAATAAAAGACAGAGACATAAAATTTTACCAAAGCTTGAAGTCTACTTTGACTAGGTCTTCCTAAGGATATTTTGGTAAATGTAGACATGCGAATCAATTGTAACCTAGGGTTTCCTATCCTCTATAAATAGGAACTCTAAATCATTATAAAGGCTATGCCTCCTTTTAATAATAAATTCAGAATTCTTTATGAAGATCATCGGTGTTTCTTTTCAATTCATGAATTCAGATCTGACAACCTTGCGTTGATGATTGGAGAGATGCATCTGTAAGTAGATTTAATTCCTTGCTCTAGTTTAGATTTCAATTCTTTGCCCTAGGTAGATTTAATTTCTTGCCGTAGATAAATTGTTTAGAGTTAGCTTTGGGGAAGGATTTTGAGAGATGAGATCTCTCATCCCTTTCTTACCCATTATATATTTACAATAGGACTCCATGCATACACGCACACACCGCGCCCTACGGCACCCTATCCTTCAAGGTAACGGTGATACCGTAGTATAAATGCCCGGTTGCGTGCGTTTTCCATGGAGGTTAGGGTAAGGATCTCTAAAGGAAGGACAAGAACCTAGAGGAAGAAACACCTTCCCGAATGGATCTAATCCCCTTTATTGATAATTACCATAACTCCTCATAGATCTTCATTTGGGTATAGAAAGCGTTGAGATTTACTTGCATTTCCAAACCATCCCTAAACCTAACCCTAGCAATACTAGATCTAGATAATCGTAGTATAGAATAATTAGATTTTTAAATTTAATAATCAATCCGAACACCCTTCGGAATTAACTCGTTAGCGCGATTAGGAGATTCACAACATCCCTGTGGACCGACCCGTACTCACCGGCTAGCTGCAAAGCGACGCCGTTCTTGATTGCGGTTAATAGATAGTTTTTGAGATCAATCAAATGGCGCCGTTGCCGGGGATGGCGTAAAATTTCCTTTTTGCAATTTCGGGTTAATCAAAATTAAAAAAATCATAAAAATCAAAAAAATCAAAAAAATATAAAAATATATCATCTGTTATTTTTAGAAAGGGTACTTTGTTGTTTGAGTTTTGCAGGATCTATATACAAATTCGGATCTGGAAATCTACAGAAAGCGAAACAAAAATCAGAAGATCAGAACAGAGGGGGATTTTCAAAACAGAACAGCAGAATTTTTCCCGCACCCTGAACCCCCCACCGCACTGCTAAACCGCCGCACTAACCCACTTTGTACCGCGGAACCGCCGCCGTCTAGTCAACTCAGAACATCAAAAAAATTCTTGGGACTCGCGCCGACTACCTGACCGCGGAACTGCGGTGGGACCCCACTTTGCGCCGCCGAAACTCGGCGGGACTGTGACATCATCTTTTGAAAAATTCTCTGTAAGATCCTCTGTTCTTTCTCTGCAAAAATCTCCATATATCTTTTGAAAAATGCCTGCAGGATTATGTGCGCTTTAAAAATCTTTCTCTTTCCAAATAACAATCTTGTGCAGGATTTGTGCGCCTCGTTTAAAATAGAAATTGATTGCAAGTAATCTTTTTTGTTGCATATCTTTTCTCGAATATCTTTTTGCAACAATTTTTTCCAAATAAAGATTCTTTGTGATATGCTTAAAATAATAATTGATTGCAAGTGATCTTTTCTGATTTACATATCCTTAATCTTTTTGTAAATTTTTTTTTTCCAAATAAAGAGAAAAAGAAAAAAAAGAATTTTTTTTAAAAGACTTGCAAAATTTTTTTAAGAAGGAGGCCAGGTTGTGGCTCAGCTCGTGGATAGCCAGGAAGAGGTTGTGGTTCAGAAAGGAGCCGAAGAAGTATGAAACTGTTAAAATCTTTAGCCGGGATGCATCGTGGAGGTAGGCTGAGGTCCAGAGCTGGAGAAGGACAACAATAGTGATCTGCAACCATATGAGAATGTGTAATTAGCTTTGGGAATGTTTAATTAAGGATTGATATCAAGGGGTAATATATCCTGGAGGTTAATATACACATTAAAAATGCAAAAAGGTTTAAAACCGAGCATAAAACTGAGCAATCTCAAATATATAGTCATAATAGTAATGATACTATCAATGTGGATTTTATGCCGCAAATAAATCCTTGCACCACCCAACCTTCTTTCTTTTCCCCTCTCTTCTAACATGGGTACCCCACATAATAAATCACTTGCCGAACTTTGGTATCCCGAACCTAACTTTGCCTCGTACGTCAATTTGTTCGGTCAATTTGAAGACGATCCTTCCATGCCTAAAATATCTTTGAAAGATCAAATAGAAGCGTCTAGGAGAAACAGTTCGACTTTTCAACACACTTTGTGTCAACCAAGTCAACCTTTACCACCTCCATATGTTGATACTACTTTTTCAAGTCCTACTGTCACTCCTACGCCGATGTCCATTGCTGAGCATATTGTTCAATCTCGCTGCCGATCTTTCACCCCTCTCCACTCATCTAGTTCTAGGGATCCACACGACTATTCACCTTTTTATCCATATGTTGACCCTATCCCTGTCCAATCACCCACTTCCTACCAGTCCTACCCGACTTTCCCACTTTCACTAGACACTGTTTCTACACAGCCATTAGGGAGTTTCACATATCTAAACAATTTCGAATCTTTTACCGAAACCCCCTTACCACCCAAGTCTAGTTTGGAAGTGTCGTTGGAGGCTTATATCTTAGCAACAAACAAAATGATTAGGAATGTGAAAGCGTCCGTGGCCGCTCTTATGCAACCTAGTGAACCGGTAGCTAGTTTCCCACTAGCTTCAAATTTTTCAAAGTATAAGGAGGCGGTTGGACAGAGTGAGAATGTGAGAGGATTTCCAAATCAAACCTACCCATACCCAATTGAATCCAACAACTCCAATTTTCAAACATGTGTCCAAAATGATGAGTTGTACGATTTTGTAGTGCTTGATTTTCCAAACTGTGAAGAACCCCTTTCGAGTGAAAGCACACCTAATCCGTTTGACCTTTACACCTCCACTCTAGAACCTGAATTGATAAATATCCATACTTTTGATGAGGTGTCAGAAAAAATTGATTTTCACTTGATTGAGGATATAGACGCCGGGAATATTTTGGATGATGAACCCGTCGATTTGATTGAAATTTTATGTCCAATTCATCATCCCGAGTCATTAGATGTTTCTCCCGAACTTCATATGCGTCTTGATTTTGATGATAATGGCATGGATGAGTTGAATTTTGAGGAGAATTATAAGGAGAGTTTTGAGGATCATATTGAGGTTGAACCATTTTTGTTTGATGTGTCTGATTTTCTAATTCATCCTCCTGAACCTTTAACTGTTGTGTGACCCTCCCTCCTTTCCATCGTTCAGTCTACGCTTGAAGACTGTGAACTTGAAAATTTTTCTTTTGAATCTGACACAGTTCTCACAGCCGATAACAAGTACGAGTGTTTCACTTTTTCGGACGATGTTGATGACTCACCGCCCGAGTTTGAGTCCTTTACATTTTCAGATGAGTTAGTTGAACCATCAGACTCGGTTGATTATAGTAGTTTCGAACCATTAATGGAATCTTTCAAGTTCGAAACAGTTTACTACGGTGAGAATGATACTATCCCTAATTCACTTCCTTTCGTCCTTCCTATTGTTCTGACCGTACAAGAGACCGTTACGTTTTCATCTCCAATACCAAGTTCGGCGTACCCATGTTTTCTTGCGAATCTTGAGGGATTTGACCCCATTTCTCAACGGGTTGATAGGTTAGCGCAATCGCTTTTAACACATCGGTCATCACAAATTGCGCTAATTTATTCACTCGATTTACACCTTCAAGCTCGCGCGACCCTTCTTTCTTCTTTCCGCCACTCTTCTCCCCCACCGAGACAATATTCTACCCTTCTTGTCACACGTTCTCGTGTGTTTTTCATTTCTTTCCTCTACACCCCATTATTTCACCAACTCGGCCATTACCACGATAAGATTTTTGAATGGTTGGTGCTAACCTTTGGCTTGTGTAAGGCCAAGCTTAAGTTTGGGGGGAACCTTGTTGTATATATGTATATATATTTTTGTTTTCTTTTTCTATAAAAAATAAAAAAATTCAAAACATTAAAAATATAAAAAAAAATTATAAATAAATAAACAGGGGAGCACCGGCATTTTTGACCCTCTTGGTTTAGCATGACAGTGAGGACACTGTCAAGTTCAAGTTTGGGGGTATGCTCGGTACGTCTTCTTCCTTCGCATTCATTTGTACATATTTTTGCATTTGCATACTTATTTGAAAACCCATAAAAATTGAAAAATCATAAAAATTATTGTATTCAATTTTGGCCATATTTGACTTGAGTTTGACAAATAGGTTAACTAGCTAGGAACAACTAAATCTTAGACTTAGTAAATTAAAAACCCGAAAGATAACCTTCCTTAAAGTTTAGCGGTAGAAAGTATATGTCTTTGTAGTTTATTTAGAAATAAGCAAATTTTGAGTTCACTTTTTGGGCTAAGTCGAAACAAAGGAAAAGTATTGATGTTTTTATTAAAGTATAAGTTTGAAAAATAATTCCTAGCTTAAGTCTAGATTCTGAAAATGTATACCCTACAATTTGCACAATCACGCACCTTGAAACTTGGAATAGTAGAGAAGACCTTGAAATGCTCTTGTCTAAAGTTCTTAGTACAATGAAAATAAAAGAAAAAAAAAGTGAATAAAGAAAAAAAAATGAACACTGGTTTTTGTGATTACTTAAGGCTGTAAAAATAGAAAAATATTTAGCGAGGGTGCTTCGTCACCTAGTGCCTTAGACCAACTGGTTTGGGAGTCACTGCTAAAAGCCTTGGGTGTTGCAAGACTAGGAATTACGCTTTAAAGTGCAGACATATCTTGTAATCGGTTGTAGGTACCTCAAGAAGTATTAACGGTCGCATGAAGGATGTGTAAGCAAAATTCAATTAAAAATTCACCTGCTAATAAGTACTTTGGACAACGGACAAGAGTATGATTGCTTGATTTGAATTTTTAAGTGTAGGGGTGATTTATACACACACGTGGGGATATGTGATTGGAGTTTAGATGAGAGAAAGGAGTGAAGAATAGAACTTGTATCTTTAGTAGAGTTGATAGAAATTCCTAAGTGAAGATGGAACTCTAGAAGGAAAACTTAAGAGATGCCGAAAGCTAAGTAAGTCTACAGAACATATATAATCTTAAGTTAAATTATAGGGAAGTGTGAAGAATATGGGTGGATAATTTGCACGTCGAAGATAATAGAATTCCTTATTAGAAACCCTAATTGGAGAACAAAAGTCGAAAAAGCCAAATTGATAGGATTTTGTGGGTAGTATCCGCTGAAAACCCTCAGGAGACAACACTCCTCCTACTAGGGACACCTAGAGGTTTAACGGCTTGTTGCACGAGCTCAGTGCAATCGCGTTTCCCTGCGAAAGTGCGGTTAGGTTTTTGTAGAGAATAAAAAATAAGTTTGCTCGAGGACGAGAAAAAGATAAGTTTGGGTGTATTTGTTAATACCATAATATTGCATTATTATATTCCCCATTCTTATTCTTTTTATAAATAAACAGGTGCTTTTGACGCATGTCTGCTACATATTACAGGTTACAGGTTCTTGGACAGAAAACAGTGAAAACGATGAAAAGACGATGCAAAAGTGGACTTTGACCAACAAACAGAAGACTCTTGATCAAGCCTACATCAAAGATAAAATTCACAAAGTACAAAGCAATGCAAGGCCCAAGATTATAAGGCGAACGGTTAAAAGTCCACCGCAATTATTCACTGGAGATCTGGAAGAAACATAGAAGCTATTTTAATAAAAGAACCAAATAATAAGGAAGCCCAAAGACAGAAGAGCCCACAAAGGAAATTTCAAGGCCCAATACTTCCTTTTAAGAAAAGATAGAGACATAAAATTTTACCAAAGCTTGAAGTCTACTTTGACTAGGTCTTCCTAAGGATATTTTGGTAAATGTAGACATGCGAATCAATTGTAACCTAGGGTTTCCTATCCTCTATAAATAGGAACTCTAAATCATTGTAAAGGCTATGCCTCCTTTTAATAATAAATTCAGAATTCTTTATAGAGAGCATCGGTGTTTCTTTTCAATTCATGAATTCAGATTTGACAACCCTGCGTTGATGATTGGAGAGATGCATCTGTAAGTAGATTTAATTCCTTGCTCTAGTTTAGATTTCAATTCTTTGCCCTAGGTAGATTTAATTTCTTGCCGTAGATAAATTGTTTAGAGTTAGATTTGGGGAAGGATTTTGAGAGATAAGATCTCTCATCCCTTTCTTACCCATTATATATTTACAATAGGACTCAATGCATACACGCACACACCGCGTCCTATGGCACCCTATCCCTCAAGGTAGCGGTGATACCGTAGTATAAAGGCCCGGTTGCGCGCGTTTTCCATGGAGGTTAGGGTAAGGATCTCTAAAGGAAGGACAAGAACCTAGAGGAAGGAACACCTTCCCGAATGGATCTAATCCCCTTTATTGATAATTACCATAACTCCTCATAGATCTTCATTTGGGTATAGAAAGCGTTGAGATTTACTTGTATTTCCAAACCATCCCTAAACCTAACCCTAGCAAGACTAGATCTAGATAATCGTAGTATAGAATAATTAGGTTTTTAGATTTAATAATCAATCCGAACACCCTTCGGAATTAACTCGTTAGCGCGATTAGGAGATTCACAACATCCCTGTGGACCGACCCGTGCTCACCGGCTAGCTGCAAAGCGACGCCGTTCTTGATTGCGGTTAATAGATAGTTTTTGAGATCAATCAGTGGCCTGGGTCACTTGTTCCACTGGCATTGTGAAAAGGGAGGCCGCTTGGGGCCCATAGGTTACTCCTCCAGACGGGACAGAGCGAGAGTTGCAGTTATAGTTAGTGCAGTTTGAAGCCATTGATCTTCTGTTTTCTGCACGAAGCAAGATACCAAATCTTATTACTTCACATCCGAAGGTAACCATGTCAACCGTGATTCGTTCGCGAAACACGACACACGAAGTGTGGAGTGGAAAGAGGAAAAGGTCCCACCGGGCGTGCCAGAATCTGTTCTCCGCCGAACATAGAGACGAAACCGCGTAGGTTCGTCTTGCTTGAATTTCGAGGGCATATGCTATTTGGTGCTATCCGTCCACCTCTCCGAAGATGCCAAGTTGATTTATGACACCGTGTATCGAAGGTTTGGACGGATGCGGCCGATGTAGCAGACTTCGTCAGATTTCCCCTTGTTGAGGGGTTTTTGATTGTAGGGACGCTCTTCCCTGCAGGCGCAAACCCCCTAATTAATTACGCTACCGCATCGCGGTAACCACTTTCTCCTTCTCCAGATGGTCACTTCGTGTCGTGGGTGTTTGTTTTGTTTTTGGTTGCCCGTAGATTGTATACGGAGATTAATTTATGTTGTCGCCCGTAGGGCATGGATTAGTCCAAATCCGTATTTTCTTAGATTTGGGTTTGGGGTTGGGTTTAAGGATGCGTTAGTCTTATTTGAGATTAAGATCAACTTAAACGTTTGTTAAGGATACGTTAGTCTAATTTTAGACTAAGATCAACTTAACGGGATCGTTTAGATCTAACAAAAGAGCATTTGTACTCTATTGTTTCAGTTTAGGGACTTTGCGGTCCAGTTTAAAGACATCATAGTCTGTAAAGTTTAAGGACATCATAGTCCATGGGTTTAAGGACCCCACAGTACATGGTTACGGACATCATAGTCCATGGGTTTAAGGACCCCACAGTCCAAGATTAAGGACATCATAATTCATGAGTTTAAGGACCCCACAGTCCATAGAATGTCTGGTTGTCGAGACCCTTCACCTCTCTGAAGACGTTGAAGGATTACAATGACACATATCAGAGGAGTGAAGAGATGTACCCTTGAACTAATATTGGTTGGGAGATCTGTAGTCCAATTGGGACTAAGATCTGAGATTTATGAGCATATGGGCTCAATTAATTTGAATGAGGGGTTTATGGCCAACTTGGGCTCGGCTCACTAAGTTAAAATGTTAAACATTAGACAATGCTGAACATTGATTTGGGTTTTGACAGCCTTTCTATCATTTATTGAATGTTGAGCATTCATCATAGCTCTAGGGATTTATTTAAAGAACAGTTTATGTTCTATCAGCGCACGCGTGAGAAACACGTAGCGCTTGGCGCTAGCGTCGGTTAATGAGCGCAAAGCGCTTCTTTGATATAGCGTACACGTGAGGAGCATGTGGCGCGCTTGGAGCTAGCACCAGTCCAAGAGCGCAAAAGCGCTTCTGATCAGTTTTATGATCTGAGAAATAAATTCTCGTTTATAAGAGACTTTGTCTCAAGGTTCTAAGAACAAAGTTTTTATTTTATAGGAGATGTTTCAATCTCTTATTTTGGTGAAAGGCTTTGCCTTTATGGATCTGTGATCCTAAGAGAATTGAATTATTCTCCCCCCTTTAATAATGAGATGTTCATGATCTCTTTTTGTAAAAAAACCTTAGTCTTATAGATTTATGATCTGTGAAAAGAATTATGTTCTTCTTCTTTAATGAGTTTTTCTTATCTCTTTTTTTTTACCTTGAAGAAAAGTTCTTCTACCGAGAGCTTGCTCTTCTTTCTGAGATTTCTCAAAATTTATAGGGGGGTTCCTCTATATGAGACTTGAAGTCTTGGGGCCTTTATATAGGGCAAGGCTGATTTGTTCAATCAGTTGAAGAGATCTTTTCTCTAATTGATTTGGGGATGTTTCCCCCGTTGGATCTTTGATCCAAGGGCTTTTAATTTACAGAAGGCAATCTTCTTGTTTTTAACAAGATTGGGAAATCATTCCCCACACAGAATTTATTCTTTATTTTGGTGATTTTTTAATCACCATTGGATCATTGATCCAACGGTGCTCTGATTTACAGAGCAAAATCTTTTTGTTTGGAAAGATTTTGAAGAATGTTTTCTTTACAGAATTTTATTCTGGTCAACTGATGATTTATCATCATTATTGGATCTTTGATCTGACGGTGGGTAACATTTAGTTCCAGCGCTAGCGCACCCGTGCTTTGCTTCAGAGCGCTGGCGCTCTTTGCACCAGCGCACTCGTGCTTTGCATGTGTGCGCTGCTTCATAGCGCTGGCGCCCTTTGCGCGAGCGCACTCGTGCTTTGCACGTGAGTGCTGCCTCAGAGCGCTGGCGCTGCTTATTTCAAATTTTGAAAACTTGAACGGAGTTTTGTTCTGATTGGGGGAAACAATTCTCATCCCGATAGTGGGAATAAAATATGGTTATTTCATATAGAAGATAATCTTGCATGATAGAACCCTCTGGTCGATTTTTTAGATATTGTTCCCCCAAGGATATTATTGTAATTGCAAGTAGGCGATTATCATAATTGAACGAGGACCTATACAGGTAGAACAGTCTTGCTCTAGATGATAGTCTGCTATCTGGTTTGTCTTTGTCGTTATGTGTATACATTTTGATAATGCCCGTAGGATTATTGCTTGACTACCAGCATTATGATGGCGATCATATACGTGGGAGTTGGATGGTCCATAAGTACATTCTTAAATGTCCTTAGTCGGGGGAATATCGAGACTGGGCATCGATACTCCAGAGTAGACTAGTGTATGCTTTTCGAGACCCCGACGAGGGGCAATGGCCGGTCTCACAAGCCTTTGGTGTTGAGTCACCTAAGATAGTATAAAGGTGCTCACTAGAGGTGAGTACGCTAGATGGACTCATCGGGAATTTCTAGATAGTATTATACTTATCTTCAGATGGAAGTTTTCTTGTGGAAGGAGTACAGTTTAGTCCTTTGACGTGAGATTTTCATTTGTCCCGTGTGAGTTCCTACTGTACTTAGATTACTACCCTACCATGGCTCAAAAGAGTCATGCAAATAGGTTTTATATGGGTATAGTCCCGAGCCACATGGAGGCCGTGAACAATTGTCAGGGATTCGTCTCTCCCGGTATTGGGGGTCGATGTCACGCTGTGTTGGTCAGCCATCACCAGAAATCCTTAGCCAAGGTGGATGAGATTTACTGATGTGATATTAGTAGTTTCTCAGTGGGTAATGAGTTTTAGACCGGCACGACTTATCTGGTTGGTAGGGTTCTGACGTTATCCACCCCTAGACCCGGTATGCGATTATCTCAGATGAAGAGACCAGACTGTACGGAGATTTTCATAAACAGGCTCAGTAGGGGTATGGATAAGATTGCTCGTCGGCCTTCCTTTCGCTCAATACTTGGGTAGCCGTTATGTACAGCTAGTGCCGCTGACGTGCTTGTGGTTAAACCCACTGCCAACGTATTGACGAGCCTTTAGAGTCCCACACAGAGTGTTTTCCCGGTTTAGGCAAAATGATGTAGTGGCCGTATATTGATACGTGCAAGGTTCCGATTAGCCATATGTGTTAGCCACATAGATTTTTATCGGGCGGATGATAATACTAGCCGGTTTAGGATTAAGCCAGATTATTAAATCAAATTTTTATTTAATAATTCACACACACACACACATATTCTAGTATTATGTTCATTGTATTTTTCTATCTCTTGAGTATTCGTATTTTGATACGAATACGGGCATGTATTTGCGGGGACTTATTCTTGTATTTATACAAGAATACTTCTAAAAGAAGGACAACCCATTTCTAGGATTTTCTTTTTAAGAAATTGTGAAATGAGATGGAAAAGAGAAATGGTGGAGGGTATAGGCAAATGAATTATTAATTCATTTGCAAATACTATTCAAGCATGGTTGTAGTCTTAAAAATGAAGAAATTCTTTTAACAAAAGATAAGAAGCATGGTTGAGTTGGTTAAGTGTTTTTCCATTCCACCATTCTTGCTCCTCTCTCTCCCATGGCTCCTTCTTCTTCTTCTTCATCTTCAACCCTTTCATGAGTTGAGAATCATGAAGATATAGAGAAAGAAAAATGTTAGAACACTCACACAAATCACTAAACATTCTAGAATAGCTACCTAGCATCTTTAGTTACCTCATTGATAAAATTGAAGCTTGAACTTGGTTCTCTCGGGTGGATTATCTTCAGCGAACGAGGACCGGCTTGCAGGCGTGATTCAGAGATCTTGAGAGCATGTTAGAGTCTAATCCAACTAGAGCAAATGAAGACGCTACAAAGATTATGATTTCTACCTTTTCTGTTTGCTAGTTTAGGTGTTTGGTTTAGATTCTAGGGTATAAGTTTTTAGTGCATTGAAAATTTTTGTTTTCGGATTCCGCATTGGCCGCGGTTAGCGGTGAGGGCACTAGGAACTTTCAAAGGTATCAGAGCCACCCAAACTCCATAAAATAGATAGATACGACTTCCGAATCCCACTGGTTTTTGCTCCGCAAAAACTGTGCTTAAACCAGTGAGCAATTCCATATTGCATTGATGTTTTGACTCCCTGCGGGCTCTCGGTTTGGACCGAGAAGCCGCGGGGAGGTGTGAGGGGACCCCGGGGACATCCCGGAAGACCTAAGGAGGGCCCACATCCCCAAGAACATCCAAATGGTGGCCTTGGGGTGGGGACCCGAAACTGCCTCTAAAGGCAGTTTCAGGTCTGCCTACCCTTGGGCCACCTTACGGTTTCCTAAGGGTGGGTACCCCCCTAGGTGCCTCCAAGTCGAAGTTAATATTATGTCGGGGCCCTCCATGAAGTTTCTGCTCAATCTGAGCTCATTTTGAACTCCCGGAATGGGTTTTAGCATGGAATTTCTTGTCGGTTTTTAGCACACTTAATTTTCTTTGTTTTGGAAAATTGAAGTGTTGGCTATATGTGTGCGGTATTCGATTGTCGTAGTCTTTGTGATGGTTGCGTGTATCATAACGTTTGGTAAAACATCATCTAATTGCTATATGTATCAATTAAATGGGGTTACGGAATTGATACTCGCAAGTTTCCATGTTCAGTGATGTATATTGCTTAGTGGTTATGGTCATGTTGGATTTGTCACGATGGATAGCCCGAAATGTGTAGTATTAGATGTAATTCTCTGTGATGTATTGTATATTCATATTGCGTGGTGAGCGTCCGGCATGTGGACTGCCGTCACTGCGGCTTGTATTATTCTTTGGGGCGCGTCCAGGTTGCAGACATAGTCACCGTTGTATATTCAGCTTTTCCATTACATGCACTTGGATTACCCTGCGGCGGAGTGGTCGAGTAGCTGGGTTCTTGAAGGAAACGGGCCTCCATCTCATGGCGTTGAGACTGGAGTGCCTTATCTAGAATTGACGGGCTATTCGCCGCACTCGTAAGGGGTATAGGTTGACCCGTGGAGGGGTGCTCAAGTTATCGGATTTTGGAAGTGCTGGGTGGCCCATTCACTTCGTTGATTGAGGCTGCCTCAGTTCTAAGATTGGAGGGTGGCTTGCCACACTCGTAGGGGTCTAGGATTCGATATTACGGGCTATCTACACGACTAGAAAATTGCATTTCATATTTGGCTCCATTGAAATGTATTTTTCCTAGATTATCCGCATTTCCATAATGTGTTTGCTTCTGCTGTGATATTACTTGATATCATTCGTGAGACGAATGTTTCTATATATTTTATATATTTAGTAGATGTTGTATATGTTTTTCATCCGCGCTAGTCCTGTCCCCGCCCTGCCGTAAGTTAAGTAACCTTACAGAGAAGACCCGAGACCCTGTAGCGAATGCAGATAGCATATATGTGCGTGTCTATTTTCTTTTCTTTTCTGGCATGATATGATTAATTGATGGGACTGCATTAATTATGATTAATGTAAGGAAAATAAACCTAAATGATGTCGGAACCAATTTTTAAAACTACACGGTTTTTTTCAAAACCACAATCATATTCTTTTGCTTTGCATTGAGATATCCAGTTAGGAATATTCTGCACCTCATTTTATGAGGGAAGAGCCTTGATCCCTTCAAAGGGAGTTCGCTCTTAAACAAAGGTTTATGTTACTAGTTTTAAATGTGGAGCCTAAACTACTCCTTTTCAAAACTATTCGATTCCTTCAACGATATCAAGTTCATTACGTTGATGGTTTTTCGCCAAAAACTAGCCATAGCCCTTCATCATTTCCTACGAGTAGTGGTTAGTTCGTGCTAAGTTTATTGACCTTGTCAAGACGTAGTGTGCGGTAGCTAATTGGTGCTTATTTGTAGTATTAGATGCGATTGGTTAGGACAGTCGTTCGACCTTGTTGACCTTGTCAAGGGTCTGTGCGGGTGGGTCTAATGCAATCAAGATAATGACAGGTTGAACTTGACTAGGACCCTTTGACTTGGTGACCTTGTCAAGGTCACTTAGGTCTTAGGGAAAAAACCATATCGGGAGTTTCAAACATAAAGGAAACTTGCCGGGCAAGCGCATACCTTCTAGAGTGTAGTGACTTGAGTGGATTCCATCAAATTATCACACAATGATAGTTAGGTCCCGATTCCCACTAATGAGTAGGTGTTACTCCTCGGGTGATTTTCAGATGATCCTGACTAATTCTCCTTTTAGGATTTGAAGGAGAATTCGAGAAAATGGTGGAAGCCATCAAGATTAGATAAAGTGATTATTCAATCTAATCTAGGTTAGAGTGCATGCTGAGTGTTTCTTTCCTCTCTCTCTCTTTGGTAGCGACCATGACTTACATTTAACTAAAACTCATGAAACAATTTAACCGAACCTTCTTACAAACTTAGACTTTGGATTGTCAAAATTCACGACAAAGTCGCATATATCCCTGCCACTCCTACTTTCCCTTTGCATTTCTCCAGAACACTCAGTATCACTACGGAGATCCATATTGCTTGGAAAGGCCATCTCGTATAGTTACATACGAACTCGAAGAAAGTTATTTCAGTTCGAGAATGGCCATGGGTTCTATAGAAATTGAATAGTATTATTCGGTTGTCTTTTATCTTTACCTTCTCTCAGGTTGTGATGACTCCTAGTATTAGGAGAGTACACATATTACGCTTATTCGATAGTCTTCTTCTAAATCTTAGGCTGGTGTAGAATGGTAGGGAAAGAAGAAAACCAATTAATCTAAGTATGGTGTACAGAAGGTAAAAAGTAAAGACATATAAAATGTTTGGAGTGTAGGAAAGAAAATTTGTAACCACTGTCATGAATCTGGATAGTGGAAGAGGCATTACTAGGAATACCCGGTCACCCCCTCGAAATTTTTTCATGTTTCAGTTTTACTATGCGGTGTTAATTGAAAACTACTTTCCCAATTAGATTCTGACTCCAGGATATATATTTACCAGACTTAATTCTCATATCTGTATGACGTTACAGATACTGAGTGGGAGTAGAATATTGGGAATTGGATGATTAGATCCTCAATACCGGAATTCTTTGTAATTGGTAATATTTGAGGAAATTACCTAGATTTTGCCTTACAGTGAATATTTGGTTTTGAATAACCGTTGTTATGCACCAATTTTTAAAATTGAATATATGTATTTTTATTTTATAAAATGAGATATAAATTTTAAGAATTGTGTTTTAAACATTTTCGTTTATCAGTTAAGGATAAAGTAAGGTGCATTAAATAACGGTATAGACATTCTTAACCAAAATACAGTTTTCAACTTACAACACACGGAATTTGAGTTAGTATTCTCTAGGGACTTATACACGGTAATGTATATTGTCCGATGTCCATTAAGACAAGAGGTTGGTACTCGTACTATATTCCGTTTACTTATGTCTTCTATGGTTTTAGACTCGTATTTCGTTGAAATACAATATCCAAATTTTGAGAAGTTATATGTATAAGAATAAAGTAGAGAACCATACGTTGGAAGTATCTTGATTCTTCGAGGTGTTCGATGATGTAGATACTTATGCTAGGTATTCCATCATAGTAATATTTGAGAACTTGCTTCTCTTTCAGGTTACTCATCCGTGGATGCGCTCCTTGATAAGTAATGATGAATGACCTTTTTTCCATTTAGATGATATGCACTGGAAACAGTTGCATGCCAATTCAATATGGTTCCATCTAAATTAGTGTCTTTGTTCCTATGTGGACATAGAATGGTTGCGTATCTCGAGAATATTAAGATATGGAGTTATCCGATTTCTGTTTAAAAGCAAAATCTGGATAAACTCAAGGCACATTTCTGTCACGACCCAAATGTGGCACGTGACCGGCACTTAAATCATGTGACATCTAAAGATGTTGACACGGTCCAAGTAAGCCGAAACCCGGAATCTAAACCCTTTTTGAAAAATATTGGAGATGAGTTTTAAAATAGTCATCAGATGGAATCAGTTTAAATAACCTTTAAATTTAACTAAGTATGTTTGAAAAGCATCTATGACGTTTTGAAATTCGACAGCACCTCCTTTGCATTTTTGTATAACCCGATAAAACATAATAATATAAATAGCATCCCAACGGGAGCTAGCTTCCACGCCCAAACGGCGGAGAAACCAAACAGACAATATACGACGCATAAAGGCGAAGAAAAGAAAGCAAAACAGAATCAACGATCTAAAATGGTCGACTCCAATGAGTACGACATCACAACACATAACTCTAAGTCTCGCTTCTAAGTCCACAATATACCATTTCTAAGTTGATGGAGTTTTCATTAGATACAAGAATATATGAATAATCAAGTGTGAGTACGATACAATAGTAACCCACTTACCAATCAATCACCAAAAGGAATGTGTGCCAAGCCGCTGATAATCCAAGCGGTAAAACCTGCAAGAACTGTGGCACAACGGGGATGAGTTGTCAACTCAGTGAATAAAAGTACATATATAGGTAGAAATCGAAATGCACGACGATACCTAGGTCATAAGTATAGTACTATCATAATTTGTACTAATATAATATGATATACGTAAGTATCATAATTCAACCGAAATATATATATATATATATATATATATATATATATATATAAACCTCTTCTTTAAAATAACCGTGGAGTAGATATGTCATGGCATAAAGCAGACTTGATAGTATGAAATATAATAGATATCTTATTTAAGATATGCGTCCTGCTATTTTAATGAATAGTGTTAAGAGGTTTACAATTTAAAAGATTTCAGTGTCATATCAGACACGTCAAAATAATGAGGCTATAGCTCGATTTTGAAATCCCTTTTTGTGTACATAAATGCCCGTACGGATATATACAGGTATTGTCCCCCGGATCAGTCCTGGTCGGCTATAATAACTGTAATCTAACTGTGTATCTCATGATAGCAATCATATCAATATGTATGGATGTCCAGCATCGACACCTGAAATCAGAAATCTCTTATGTCCAGCACCGAGACGTAAATGCAGATATCGTCGACACCATCTCAACAGATGATCGCCACCCGATATCCCTGGCTCGGTCGGTATCCCCTGGATATCCGCCGTGCTCAATCGAACCTCGGTCAGTATCCCTTAGATATCTGCCGTGCTCATCTCTATCTCCGGTATCGAGCATCCTCGCTAGGCTCCCGCCCTATAATGCGGCTTTCCTACCCCTCGGTCTCGAAGCGGGTCCACCATGTATCCGGCTGTATAGCTACCCCACTCAGTCCGGATAAGTAACAAATTGATAAATATAACACGAACATGTAAAGTAAAACTAAGCGTAACTAATAACTGTAATTACCTGCTATGAGCTATACCATTATCTTTGAAAATGGAACGAAACGTTGGTTTTGAGATAAGGAAGCTGCCTTAGATTAAAATAGATATTCGTTTTGTTAATTGGCACCGCATCCTTGTATTTTATCATTAAAAGAGAAACGAATTGTAGTTTTTAAAAGAATATAGCTCACACAAGTATCACATCCTAAAACGGAATATAACCTAACTCTACAAGTCTAAAGGAAAACTTGGCCGTTATTCGGCATACGAATCTCATCCTTACCAATATGCATAATTCCTCGTATAATCCTCTCTAGTACTGCATGATCCTTCGTACCAAGTTACTAAACCATCCGTAAACAATATCTCAAATCCTCTCTAGTACTGCATGATCCTTCGTACCAAGTTACTAAACCATCCGTAAACTATATGCAAATGAATATCATACTAGATGCAATTTAATTCAAATATCCATATCTTAATTAATTACTAAGACTACTATATATTATAATACTATTTATAAGGTTACGGGGGTGCTATACGCCATCCACCCGACTTCCCCCGTAGATGAAAATCTACTCACCAACATGATGAGCTCGCTGAAATCCACGCTGTTATGTCTGCCAACTCCATCTCGGAAATCCTCGAAATCGTACCTATAATCGTATTTAAAACCACATCGATATAAATATCATATCGAAAACCAAACAACGAGATAGGCACCCATAGATTAAAACCTACAGCATACTTAACCCAAAAACAATAATATACCACTGAAATTTACGTACGAACGTCGACGTTTCAGTTGCAATACAGAAATACGAAAAATTCGTATCGGAATATCGGAAAACTTGATAAAACCTTAACTAACTACTTCCAGATTTCTCTGTATACATCTAGAGACAAAACAAATAATACTATAGATCATAAACTACCCAAAATAGGCCACAGAAGAAAAACCAACATCAAAAGCCAAAGGGAGGCCGGCGAGCTCGGAAAAATGATGAATGTCGCCGGCCTTGGTAGGGAGTTAGGGGCTTAGACTTTGTGAAAAGTTCACTATTGGTCTCAGTATAGTTTTGGTCTTCCTAGTTTTTCTAGTGATTATACCTATTAGTTCCAGATTCAATTACAGTAGCTAAATATCACAAAACAAACTGTTTTTGTAATACTGCATACAAAAACTGATATTGGACAGAAATGATTAAGTGAAGGGAGAGGAAGATATACCTATGGAGATTGTGTATAATGGAACACCAGCTCATGAATTGTGTGTGGGAGCATATAGGTGTTGTAGAGGCTCTAGCTTGATGATGTGCACAACTTTGATGAAGGAATTCATGTCTTCTCCATTTGGAGTGATGAACACTTAGGAAATTTAGTTTGGAGCTGAAGAATGTGTTGTGTTCAGTTGATATCACTAAGGGTTTCCTTAGGTGTTGTTTGGTGTAGAGAAAGCATGATGTGGAGGTTGAGAGGTGGAGGTGGCATGGAGGAAAGAGGAGGTGTCATCAAGAGGAAGTATGATGCATTCATGTAAGGAGGAGGTGTTAAACTTGAAGAAGGAGGTGTAAAGCTATGAAGGAGGAGGTGTAGGGTTATGAACAAGGGTGAAGATGAGGTGTTGTGTGAAGGTTAACATAGAATATCATATGCCATCCACGATTAAAAGAAATACAACAATAAAGAAAAACCTTCATATTATAAATCCAAATCCATATGACATAAAAAATATGAAATGATAAATCTATCACTAAATTTTCATTAGCTTAATGACAATTACAATGTCATGTTAAAATAATTAAAACATCATTTTTATGACATCACACACGTTTATTTATATTTATTGAAATGACTATATTTTTACAGATAAAATTCCGATACCAAAAGTTGTATGTGATATCACTTTTATAAACTCATTATTTTTATATTTAAAATTATAAATTAATATTTATAATTTTCCAAAATATTACGGTCTCTCTCCGTTAAAGAAATTCGGTCTCCGAATTTAAATTAAACCCCCTTCTTAAAATATTTTTCTCAATCTAATCAACTCATTTCAAATCAATTTTCCGGGATCCAAATTTTAAAACATATCGTCCGCTCGATATAACGGAACTCCGAAGGCCCACACGAGCTAAGACGCATCATAACGCGATCGTGTGCGTGAAACATCACGAGATATAAAACTCATTTAACTGTAACTCTAGCGGTTGCTATGAGGATTACTCCAGTTATTATGCAAATTGCCAAATACGAAAACCATTGTGTATCCTAAATACACGATAATTGCCACAATCGTAGTGCAATATCGATGCACACGACCAAGTGAATTTTTTTTATATAAATCAAATCTATAATATATCCTATCAAGTGCAAAGCACGAAAACAAAATCAACCCTAATGGGTTTGTATGTAAATTTCAAACCACACGTCACGGTGTGCATGAAAACAAAACGGCGCTAAGTGCAACAGGCGTGCACGAAACGATATCCACTGCATCCACTATGCATGGAACAAAGTGTACAAAATAGTATCAAGTGCATCGGGGTGCACAAAAAAATCTCAAGTGCATCGGAGGGCACAAAATCAAAATCAAGTGCATCAGAGTGCACAAAATCAAAATCAAGTGCATCAGAGTGCACAAAAAACAAAACGTGCAACCGGTGTACACAAAAACATACCAAGTATACCTAGGGTATATATATATATAATCTCCTAACCATGTGCATATGATGTGCACGAGAATATCAGTGTAGTGCATCCGATGTACACAACTCTCCAATCGAGTGCAGTCACCTCACACGAAAATCTCAACAAGTGCACCTGGTGTGCACAAAATATAAATCAAGTGAAATTACTGTACACGGAAATCTCATCAAGTGCACCTAGTGTGCACAAAACATCACGTGACCTACAAATCCTCAAAAATACATATGTCAAATAACGAACGTTGAGTTTTCCTTTCTTCAATGTTGAAAATGAAATATTTTAGATCATAAAAACGCAAATCGAATTCAAAGGATATCGAAGCCTATCCCTTCAATGTCGGAAGGTGTTTATACCACCAGAATTGGCATAGCAAAGATTACCACTTGCCGTCTGCCACATTCTAACGTTCTCTGTATATGAATTCTGGTTTCTTCTTGCGGATCTCTAATCCCATGGCTTCTTTATGCGATCGTCCGGTGAGGAGCAACGACATAATCAGTCCTCCTGTTGATACCTCTCACTACATCTTCTTGACTAGTAGTCCAGTCTCTCGCAACACAACATGCTGATGACGGAAATCTCTATCCTCTACTTGTATGTCAACAACCAATCCTGGGTCCAACCTTACTTATTATCAACTTTTAGAAAGAACTCCTTCAGGTCTCCTGCTGATCTCAGCTATCCAGCCTGCCCGGAACTAGCACTCATTACTGAATCCACTTCCTCTTTAGTAACAACTGTCATTCCTTTCTAATTTCCTCCAGAAAGTGTAGTCGTACGCGTCTCAGTATATGCATCAAATCTTCAGTATCAACGGTGAAGAACAACTGTCCACTGAAACTTCTCACCAATCTTCTGTTCCATACATTTCTAATATCAACAACTTAAGGAGCGTATCTCGATTATCCGGCGAGTTGCAAGTCATAATCTATTATGACCATGCCCGAGCCTTACAATACTTCCAAAAACACGAATCCGGCATCTCTGATACTCTGTAGAAGAATCTGGCTAAGTTCACCTTCGAAAACTATTCCCAATTCGTCGAAGGAAAACTTACTGCACGATCTCTTTCTCGAGCGACTTGCATCAGGTCTGAGCAAGATCCATCGGAAAAAGCTAATCAATTTCACCGATCTCGTATCGGAGTGCCACAACGGATTAAAAGTCCTAACCATCCGACATCTGAACGACTACGAACCCTTCTGATCTGTCTACAATCGTAAACATCGTCAACCATTAACTTCGTGAACTCTGGAAGCAACATCTCGATAACCTCAGCAATGTTTGTTACCGCTATCTGAACAGTACGCGGCACCATGATCTTCGGAGAGGAGAAAACATCATGTCTCAAGTCCGGCTGACTTCCAGCAACGACTCGACCATCTGGTGCGGATCCCGAAGAAACTCGCTTCAACATTAGAACTCGATCAAATATAGATAAACGACGTGTCTCTATATCATCGGAATGTCATCCTGGTCAGTCCTTGTCCCAGACAAATCTGCTCTGACCATACCACTAACTGCAGCCCTCTCGGCTCCCATAAACATGGTGACCGAAACAATCAACATGCACTGACGAGGATAGATAAACGGAATGAATAGAAGGGAGATCTCAAGATATACATCCTAAAAGGTAACTTAGGCGGAGTATTATATCGTAAATATGCCGCGGAACATATGTACGGTACTCCACTCTACTTAGTACCTACTCCATCAACCAAGGTCATCCTATATAACGAAATTTCGGGTATAAGACCCCCAAAGTCAAGTCTAAGCCCTATAAGGTCAAGCCTAGGTAACAAAATGTATGCCCAGACTCCATATAGTCAAACCTAGACTCAAACAAAGATTAAAGCAAACGCTCTGATACCAACTTTGTCACGACCCAAATGTGGCGCGTGGCCGGCACTTAAATCACGTGACATCTAAATATGTTGACGCGGTCCAGGTAAGCTGAAACCCGAAATCTAAACCCTTTTTGAAAAATATTGGAGATGAGTTTTAAAATAGTCATCAGATGGAATCAGTTTAAATAACCTTTAAATTTAACTAAGTATGTTTGAAAAGCATCTATGATGTTTTGAAATTCGACAACACCTCCTTTGCATTTTTGTATAACCCGATACAATATAATAATATAAATAACATCCCAACGGGAGCTAGCTTCCATGCCCAAACGGCGGAGAAACCAAGCAAACAATATACGACGCACAAAGGCGAAGAAAAGAAAAGCAAAACAAAATCAACGATCTAAAATGGTCAACTCCAATGAGTACGACATCACAACACATAACTCTAAGTCTCGCTTCTAAGTCCACAATATACCATTTCTAAATTGATGGAGTTTTCACTAGATACAAGAATATATGAATAATCAAGTGTGAGTACGATACAATAGTAACCCACTTACCAATCAATCACCGAAAGGAATGTGTGCCATGCCGCTGATAATCCAAGCGGTAAAACCTGCAAGAACTGTGGCACAACGGGGATGAGTTGCCAACTCAGTGAATAAAAGTACATCTATAGGTAGAAATCGAAATGCACGACGATACCTAGGTCATAAGTATAGTACTATCATAATATGTACTAATATAATATGATATGCGTAAGTATCATAATGCAACCGAATATATATATATATATATATATATGTGTATGTATATATATATATGTGTATGTATGTATGTATGTATAAACCTCTTCTTTAAAATAACCGCAGAGTAGATATGTCACGGCATAAAGCAGACGTGATAGTATGAAATATAATAGATATCTTATTTGAGATATACGTCCTGCTATTTTAATGAATAGTGTTTAGAGATTTACAATTTAAAAGATTTCAGTGTCATATCAGACACGTCAAAATAACGAGGCCGTAGCTCGATTTTGAAATCCCTTTTGTGTACATAAATGCCCGTACGGATATATACAGGTACTGCCCCCCGGATCAGTCCTGGTCGGCTACAATAACTATAATCTAACTGTGTACCTCATGATAGCAATCGTATCAATATGTATGGATGTCTAGCATCAACACCCGAAATCGAAAAACTCTCATGTCCAGACTGACACGTAAATGCAGATATCGTCGACACCATCTTAACAGATGATCGCCACCCGATATCCCTGGCTCGGTCGGTATCCTCTGGATATTTGTCGTGCTCAATCGAACCACGGTCAGTATCCCCTGTCTATCTGCCGTGCTCATCTCTATCTCCGGTATCGAGCATCCTCGCCTATAATGCGGCTTTCCTGCCCCTCGGTCTCGAACTGGGTCCACCATGTATCCGGCTGTATAGCTACCCCACTCAGTCCGGATAAGTAACAAATCCGAAACCGTATAGCTACCCCACTCGGTCGGAATAAAACAATCAGAAATCATCAAACTCATGGTGGACGCCAACTCATCATATCCAAAAATATCAAATAAAAATGAGAATACTTGTATAGATTATCCTGATGATATATTATATATATACATATATAACAGCGTCCCATACTACTGATATATATCATCAAAAGTAAAACCTCCAGAAAACTCATAAATTCAAATATAAACATCCATAGTACTGATATTCACAATGCTTAACAGATAATAAGGTAAAGTGCGTAAATAAATCATACACGCAAATAAACGTATCAATCCTACTGTGTCATGGCAATACTAATGATGTGTGGTGTAACATACGCATTTGAGCTCGTGCAGCATGGCAATCATTAGTATTTGTGCAAGTGTTTTACAGGTGTAATAATCTATTCATATTAACCTATATATACGCATTATATAACAGAACGGTTCTACAGTGATATGACAGTACCAATGAGGTGTAGTGTAACATATATGTACGTGCTTGTGCATCATAGTACTCATTGGTAACTATGCAGTGTTCTATCAGAGTGTTCGTATTATGGAAACGTATACTATCGATAAATATAACGCGAACATGTAAAGTAAAACTAAGCGTAACTAATAACTGTAATTACCTGCTATGAGCTATACCATTATCTTTGAAAATAGAACGAAACGTTGGTTTTGAGATAAGGAAGCTGCCTTAGGTTAAAATAGATATTCATTTTGGAAATTGGCACCGCATCCTTGCATTTTATCATTAAAAGAGAAAAAAATCGTAGGTTTTAAAATAATATAGCTCACACAAGTATCACATCCTAAAACGGAATATAATCTAACTCTACGAGTCTAAAGGAAAACTTGGCCGTTATTCGGCATACGAATCGCATCCTTACCAATATGCATAATTCCTCATATAATGGCTCACATTATCATTATATCTCAAATCCTCTCTAGTACTGCATGATCCTTCGTACCAAGTTACCAAACCATCCGTAAACTATATGCAAATGAATATCATACTAGATGCAATTTAATTCAAATATCCATATCTTAATTAATTACTAAGACTCTTATATATCATAATACTATTTATAAGGTTACAGGGGTGCTATACGCCATCCACCCGACTTCCCCCGTAGATGTAAATCTACTCACCAACATGATGAGCTCGCTGAAATCCACGTTGTTATGTCCGCCAACCCCATCTCGGAAATCCTAGAAATCGTACCTATAATCGTATTTAAAATCACATCGATGTAAATATCATATCGAAAACCAAACAAAGAGATAGGCACCCATAGGTTAAAACCTACAGCATACTTAACCCAAAAACAATAATATGCCACTGAACTTTACGTACGAACGTCGACGTTTCAGTTGCAATACAGAAATACGAAAAATCCGTATCGGAAAACTTGATAAAACCTTAACTAACTACTTCTATATTTCTCTGTATACATCTAGAGAAAAAAAAAACAATACTATAGATCATAAACTACCCAAAATAGGCCACAGAAGAAAAACCAACATCAAAAGCCAAAGGGGGGCCGACGAGCTCGGAAAAATGGTGAATGTCGCCGGTCTTGGTAGGGTGTTAGGGGCTCGGACTTTGTGAAAAGTTCTCTAGTGGTCTCGGTATAGTTTTGGTCTTGCTAGTTTTTCTAGTGATTATACCTATTAGTTCTAGATTCAATTACAGTAGCTAAATATCACAAAACAAACTGTTTTTGTAATACTGCATACAAAAACTGATATTGGACAGAAATGATTAAGTGAAGGGAGTGGAAGATATACCTATGGAGATTGTGTATAATGGAACACCAGCTCATGAATTGTGTGTGGGAGCATCTAGGTCTTGTAGAGGCTCTAGCTTGATGATGTGCACAACTTTGATGAAGGAATTCATGTCTTCTCCATTTGGAGTGATGAACACTTAGGAAATTTAGTTTGGAGCTGAAGAATGTGTTGTGTTCAGTTGATATCACTAAGGGTTTCCTTAGGTGTTGTTTGGTGTAGAGAAAGCATGATGTGGAGGTTGAGAGGTGGAGGTGGCATGGAGGAAAGAGGAGGTGTCATCAAGAGGAAGTATGATGCATTCATGTAAGGAGGAGGTGTTAAACTTGAAGAAGGAGGTGTAAAGCTATGAAGGAGGAGGTGTAGGGTTATGAACAAGGGTGAAGATGAGGTGTTGTGTGAAGGTTAACATAGAATATCATATGCCATCCACGATTAAAAGAAATACAACAATAAAGAAAAACCTTCATATTATAAATCCAAATCCATATGACATAAAAAATATGAAATGATAAATCTATCACTAAATTTTCATTAGCTTAATGACAATTACAATGTCATGTTAAAATAATTAAAACATCATTTTTATGACATCACACACGTTTATTTATATTTATTGAAATGACTATATTTTTACAGATAAAATTCCGATACCAAAAGTTGTATGTGATATCACTTTTATAAACTCATTATTTTTATATTTAAAATTATAAATTAATATTTATAATTTTCCAAAATCTTACAATTTCTGTAACGGCAGTTTGTGGGTTATTCCAGGTTTTTAGCATGGGTTTAACTTCTACCATTTCAAGATCAAAAGTTGATTTGTTCTTGACATGCCACCTTTTAATAAAAGGAATTTTTTTTTGCAAAAGAAACAATTGGGAGTATGGCAGAACTGGAAGTGATTCCAGATCCGCAACGGTTACTGAAAATTTAGTAGATACTGGAGATTCAATTGGATTCGATAATCCATTAGCCATTGCGCAGATTTATTGGGTAACCTTAGCGACCCGAGAGGTACTTCGGTTTCCTCAAAGACGGTGACAGGGAGGTTTTGATAACCCAAGCTTGTCACTACTACTGTCCTTGACAATGAGATCTGGCAGGTGGATAACTATAACGTCATTCTAAATTGAATTTAGAAGTACATGTGTATATGACTCTGCCAGAGGATTGTTATAGTTAGTGGGAGCAGCGGAAGCGTAGTAGGCCAGTACCTTATGTTGGGTCATGCAAGCGCCCCGGCCATCAATCCGTTGCCAAAATGAAGAACAAAATTTTTCAAAAACCGTCGCTAACACAACTCTATAAACCGGATCGATCCATAAGCCCTAGATAAAAAAACTTGCATTGGAGCTAAACTAAAGGTTATAATGTTATACCGAATTGAACCAAGTCCTTTGGTCTTCCATCTTCCTTCTTAGGTGACTAACTGACACCAATGGCTTGTGAGACCGGCCATCGCCCCTCGTCAGGTATCGATAAGTACACACTAGTCTACTCCGGAGTATCGATGCCCAGTCTCGATACTCCCATCACTAGGGACATTTAAGGATGTGCTTATAGACCACCCAGCTCCTACGTATGTGATCGCCATCATAATGCTATTAGTCAAACAAGAATCCTATGGGCTCTATCAACATGTAATAATGATCTGTAATGCCACCTAATGTTATACATGATGATAAAGACAAACCAAATAGCATACTATCATCTTGAGTAAGATTGTTCTCCCCGTATAGGTCCTTCCTTAATCATCAGAATCGCGCGCCTGCGATTCAATAATTGACTTGAGGGCACTATAGCCAACAATCTCCAACTTGCACTTAAGGCTAATTATTGCGGTGTCGCACACTCATAGCCTGTGTGATACCGAACACCCAACTTCTCTACTAATCATTTTTGCGAAGACCGTTTGCGAAACTATTGCGTTCGAGAAATAGCCTCAGTGAGTGGATCCGCTCCAGTGTTTCTATTTTTATCTCTCTATATCTCAATTTCGCGGAGAATGACTCCCGAAATGAGAGATACCTATCTTAGAATTTGCTTGGATATCTGATAGGACCCAGTTCACAAATAAACTCCAAATCCAACAAACTTCTTAGATTGTATCATCCACTGAATTTAATCAGCATCCCGCGCTATGTGTTTATATAAGAAAACTGCATTCTAATACCGCCCATTCATTATCTATTTGTTGTATTTATCGGTATTATTAACCAGTGTCTACTCAGTATTACAGATTACATGTATCCATGACAAAATACTGGAACTGCATCCAAAAGCACGGATATATCACTTGAGGGAAGACACTGCGACCAGAAACGCAAACCGACCAATACTTCAGGAGTTCCTTTACGCAACAAGTTGTGCACACATTTTTTTTATCTAAATGGTCCAACACAACAAGTGTGTACACAAGACTTTTAAGCACATGTGGATATGATTTTATATGCATTCAAGGAGATGATTTTATATGCATATGATTTTATATGCATTCAAGACTAAAAAGCATGTGTTCAAATCAAAAGGAATCAAACAAATCAGCATGAGCCATAATGGGGCGGCCATGAATCAAGCCACATGTGGTAATGGAGTAATGAGCATTTAATGGTGAAGATTATGTGTGTGATTTAAAGATTCAAATTTCCTTCCAAAAATGAGTGCAAATCAAATTCAAATAGACAAATCAGCATGGACCATGATGGGGAAGACAAAAATCAAGGCACAAATGGACATGAAGTAATGTGCATTCAATGCTAAAGATTTTGTGTTGATTTAAAAATTCGAATTTCCCTCCATTCTTTGGAGCCTATAAAAGTAGGCAGTGGGCAAAGGTTCAAGGGTCATTCTTTAGT
Source organism: Agapanthus africanus (assembly GCA_030015575.1). Taxonomy (NCBI): domain Eukaryota; kingdom Viridiplantae; phylum Streptophyta; class Magnoliopsida; order Asparagales; family Amaryllidaceae; genus Agapanthus; species Agapanthus africanus. The sequence goes on along the minus strand of CM057339.1, from coordinate 261,319,200 downwards.
CTTGGATTGTCATTCTTTGTTCAAGTTTTCTATTCTCCTTTCATGTAAATAGCTTATTCCCCTTGAGTTCTTAACCTTCTCTTGATCCTTCAACCTCTTCATTGAGCTTGAAAGTTTAAGGGTTGGTTATTAATCTCAAGGGGTTGTATCATTCTTGAAGTTTAATAAAGTGTTCTTTTGTGCTTCCTTCACCATGAGTTCTTTGCCCTCTCTTGATCTTGCAACCTCTTTATTGAGCTTGCAAGTTTAAGTTTGGGTTATTGAACCCATGTTTTGCAATATGTTCTTTGGTTCCTAATCTTTTACTTACTTGCATTTTATTCTTGCTCTTTTAATTCTCGCACTTAAATTCCATGCACTTTAATTACTTGCTTGTAATCTTTTCTTCTCTTTGTTCTTCTCTTTTTGGTTTGTTTTGTGAATGGTGTGAATATTGTTGTTAGGAAAAGAGAAAGATTTTGTAAGTTAACATTTCGTTCCTCATTTCCTTTTCCCGTCTTTTCCATTTGAAACTCCGCCCAAACCCTATGCAAGCGCTCCGTTAGGCACCCTACCCTACCGAGGTAAAGGTGATTCCTAACCGTGACCGGTTGCATTCGGTTTGGCCGGAGGCGAAAGCAAGAGACAAGAACAGACGGACAAGGGTCAATAAGCCGGATTCCACGAATACCGTGCTTAAATACCCTAATCCACATTGTTGCCGATTGCTCTAGCTTCATTGGTTAAGTTCGGCTCAAAGTCCTTGAATACGGAATCCATTAACTTACACTATCCTATCGTTTCCTAACAGGCCTTATACTTGAATATAATACATAGGTTAGATAACGAACAAATCCGCCACGTTGTTAACTCGTTAAAATAAGAACGTAAAACTTACCATCTCCCTGTGGATCGACCCGTGCTCATCGCGACTAGCTGCAAAGCGACACCGTCCTGATCGCGGTTAAACTTTAGAACTCTTAAATATCCGACACACTTTTGGCGTGCGATCAAATGGCGCCGTTGCCGGGGAGACGGTAACGTTTTTGTTTTTGTTATTTCGGGTTAATCTTGTTAATATCCATCTAACCCTATTTTCTAAAACAAACTAAAAAAATTCAAAATTTCAAAACCAAACAAAAAATTAACATAAGCTAACCATTTTGTTCTCTGGATTTTATACCTGCTAGCACTCTGTAACTAAAATAAAAAGATAAACAATACCAGTGTGGCATTAGTGGAACACTGAGCCTACTGTTGAAATTTGGAGCCCTACCTCATCAAGTTGGCCGGCGACATCATCACCAAATCCGGCGACGCCGGCCCTTTCATCTCCTCTTGCCTCCAATTTCTCCTCTGAGCTCCAGTGTTATATTTTTGTCCTATTTGTATTTTTTGTTTTTTATAATTTTTAGTGTGCAGGTATTTGGGCATTCGTATCGTTTTTTCGCAATAATAATCCGTTTTTCCAACATTTCAGATTTTGCGGATTTGCGAACAGCGAGTGTGGGGAGCAAAGTGCACATTCAAAATCAAGGTGGTTACGAAGAACAGTGCCGAAGATCCGGGTAGTTTGACCCGTGCAAGCGAACTTTTCAAGCTTACCGGATTCGATTCAACGGGGGTTTCTTAACCCACAACTTAACGGTACGCACTTTCCTAACACCTTCTTCTCAAATCCGACGCTTCCAATATAATATCTTTGCAGGATTCTTTGCAAGTTCGCTAGCAAACGCCAAAAAAAAATTGACTAACCCGTATTTATTGCAGTGCCGCGCTTAAAAAAAAAAGAGATTGTTTGAAATTTCGAACAAATTTTTTAATTGATTTGCACATTGCATACATTAATACGGATTTAAGGGCAAGCGAACCCCATAACATACGGTAAAGGATTTCATCACCTTTTCCGTGGCCCACAAATCACAAACTTAAGCATAACGTTTACCCGCACAAATTTTAAAAGAAATTAGACTTTAAGCCTTAAGGACTTCGCGCTCACTAGGAGAGGTTAATTATGTTTATAACACCGCTTAACGATATATTGTTTACGGGGTGTCTAGAAAAGTGTTAACGGCGAAACCGCCAAAAGAGAAAGGGTTATTTAATTAAGGATCTTCGTCGGAAAACCTCCCCTTATCTTTGCACTTACCTGGCCTCGTGATCAGTGTATCTTGAGCCTGTTTCTCGACACAATTTTACTTTGACAATCAAGTTCTTGAGCAGGTCTAGTTGACCTAGGTGAACCCTAGAACGATTAGGTGTGTGGTATTTTTTGTGTCGTGATTGTTTTTTTCCAGATTCTTTTTTGTATATTTCATTCTTTTGTTAATAACTAAATAAAAAAAATAAAAAATCACATTCTTTTTCCCCTCCTTTTCTCTTCCTTTCTTTCTTTCTCTCTTCGTAACATGGGTACCCCACCTCGAAAAACTCTTGCCGAACTTTGGTACCCACAACCAGACATAACTTCCTATGGTTCTTGCTTTGGCCGAACGTCGAACGACCCCTCCATGCCTAAAATTTCATTGAAAGATCGCATAGACGCATCTAGGACAAACACTTGCACTCCACAATCCACTTTGTATCAACCGTTTCAACCTTCACTACCCTCTTATGTTGATACCCCTTTTGCGAGTCGTTCATTGTCCATCGCTGAGCGTATTGAACAATCTCGTAGCCGATCTTTCACTCCTTTCACCACTTCCAATTCTTTTGATCAATAATTCCATTCACCTTCGTATCCAAATGTTGATCATCATCCTGTCCAACCATTCAATTCCTACGAGTCCTACCCAACTTTTGCACATGCCCTAGACATTGCTTCTGAACAGCCTTTTGGGAGTTTCCAGTATCAAAATAACTTCGAATCTTTTACTGAAACCCCTTCACAACCTATGTCTAGTCTAGAACAGTCGTTGGAAGAATTTAGGGTAGCGTCATGCCAACAGATGATGGATTTGAATGCTTCCATGGCTTCCCTCATACAACCTAGTGACCCGATAGCTAGTTTCCAACTAGCTCCAAATTTTCAAATGTATGAAGAGGAAGTTGGATAGGTTGAGAATTTGAGTGGAGAGAGTGAGTTGTATACCCTTCCAAATCGAACCTACCCGTTTCAACTTGAATCACACTACTCCGGTTTTGAATGTCTATCTAATGTTCCAAACGATTCACCAATTGAAGATAGAAGGGTGAATGAGTTGTGCGACTTTGTAGTATTTGATTTACCTGATTGTGAAGGGTCCGTTCCAAGTGAAACCAGTCCTAAACCTTTTGATCTCTACACCTCCATCTTAGAACCAGAATCGATTGAAGTCCATGCTTTTGATGAGGTGTCTGAGAATATTGATTTTCACTTGATTGAGGATATTGACGCTGGGAATATTTTGGATGATGAACCTGTACATTTGGATGAGTTTTTATCTCCAATTCATCATCCTGAGTCATTAACTGTTTTTCCCGAACTTCATATGCGTCTTGATTTTGATGAAATATGCATGGATAGGGTAAACTTTGAGGAGAATTTTGAGGATATTTTTGAGGATGAAACAGTTCTAGATGATGAGTCAGATTTTCCAATTCATCCTATCCCTTTCATTTACTGTGTACAACCTCCTGAACCTGTAACCGATAACCTTCCTCAAGCACTCCCCTCCATCCTTTCCATCGTTCCGACCGCGCAAGAAACTGTATCACTTTCATTTCTTGTGTCTGGTTTACCAAGTTCGGCATACCCATTTCTCACGAATCTTGAGGGATTTGACCCCATTTCTCGACGCGTTAATACATTAGCACAAACGCTTCTTACATATCGATCATTACAAATTGTACTAATTTATTCACTCCATTTTCACCCTCAAGTTCGTATTTCATTTCTTTCTCCCTTCCGCCAATCTCCTCCTCCACCGAGACCGTATACCACTTCTACCTCCATACGGTCTTGCGTATTCTTCATTTCTTTCCTCACCGTATTCTTTCACCAACCTGCACATAATAGCGATAAGATTTTTGAATGGTTGGTGCTCACTTTTGGCTTGTGTAAGGCCTTGTATAGATTGATACTGTTCTCTTTCCCCCCTAATCCTGAACTTCAACGCTTAACAGTGGAAACACTGTTTTACTTGAGTTTGGGGGGAACCTTTTGGTGTACATATTTTTTGGTTTTTATTTTTGTATAGAATTTGTTTTTGGGGAGGCACCGACAATTTTGACCTTCTTAGTATAGCCTGACAGTGAGGGCACTGTCAAGTTTAAGTTTGGGGGTGTGCTCGGTAAGCTTTCTATCTTCGCATTCATTTGTATATTCTGCATTTGCATACTTACTTAAAAACCCATAAAAATCAGAAAATTTTCTAAAAAATATAAAAACTTTGTCGTCAAGTTAACTAGTGGGAGAACTTAGATTCAATATTTCGACGGTTTTGTTTAATAAGATAGGAACAACTAAATCCTATTTTTAGATTTTGAAAACCTGAAAAATAACTCTCCTTTGAAGTTAACTAATGCTGATATATGTCTTTATATCACACTACACGTGTCGTGAGTTTTGAGAATTAGATGACAAGTCTATTATGTCTGAATTTTTTTTTGGATAAACTATTTTCTAAGGATCAAATAGGTTTGTTCTGAAATAAGTAATATCAAGACTAGTTTATAAAGAGAGGTGGATATGAAGGGATATTATTGACACCTTAATTGGAACTAATTCTGAAGAATAACCCATCTGAATCTTGATTGGAATGATTACACACCTAATCCACTAAACGCGTCTTATATCCAAAAAATAATTGAACTACCGGTTATATCTCCGTTCGCATTAAATCATCATTGTCTTTTGTTTTTGGGCCTAAGTAACTTGAGTAATTAAGTCCGCTAGGGTGTCTCTACACCTAATGCCCTAAAACCAACTGGTTTGAGAGCATTGGCCCAAAGCTAGCTAAGAAGCCTAGAAAGTCCAGATTAAAACAAAGTCAAGCAAGTGTTCTCTCCGAGTTAAAATTCTTAACGGTTCTTTGTGTGAGAATAATCTTGACAAAAGGCAGGTTTTTATAAAAAAAAGTATTTCTAGCGGAGATATGGAGGTTTTATTCTATGATAATGACTATTGCACGTTCACAAAGGTGTGTATGAAATGAAAACAAGAAAAAGGTGGAGTGAAAAATAAGACGTAGTTTCCTGTTAAGAAAGATAGAAATTCTGAATTTGAAACCTTACTGGAAAACGAAACTTGAGAAATACTTAACTCTTTATAAAACTTATGTGATCCTTTTTAAATATTTATCTGGACTTTATTTTGTGACATAATGATTTTTCGATCCTTTTGAAACTTAACGACACTATTTGCACTACACGTAAAGACATATAAAATCTTAAGTTAAAAGAGAAGCGAGGTGTGAAAAATAAAGGTTCGATAGTTCTAAATTTAGGATAATAGAATTGTTATCTTTTAAACAAAAGCTTAGGGTTTGAATCATAGTTATTTCGCAAAACTAGATTGACGGGATTTTGTGGGTAGTATCCACTGAAAACCCTCAGGAGACAACACTCCTCCTACTAGGGACACCTAGAGATTTAACGGCTTGTTGCATACGCTTAGTGCAATCGCGTTCCCTGCGAAAGTGCGGTTAGGATTTTCTTTTGTGAATAAATGGTTTTGCTCGGGACGAGCAAAAGATAAGTTTGGGGGTATTTGTTCATATAAGAAAACTGCATTCTAATACCGCCCATTCATTATCTATTTGTTGTATTTATCGATATTATTAACCAGTGTCTACTCAGTATTACAGATTACATGTATCCATGACAAAATACTGGAACTGCATCCAAAAGCACGGATATATCACTTGAGGGAAGACACTGCGACCAGAAACGCAAACCGACCAATACTTCAGGAGTTCCTTTACGCAACAAGTTGTGTACACATTTTTTTATTTAAATGGTCCAACACAACAAGTGTGTACACAAGACTTTTAAGCACATGTGGATATGATTTTATATGCATTCAAGGAGATGATTTTATATGCATATGATTTTATATGCATTCAAGACTAAAAAGCATGTGTTCAAATCAAAAGGAATCAAACAAATCAGCATGAGCCATAATGGGGCAGCCATGAATCAAGCCACATGTGGGAATGAAGTAATGAGCATTTAATGGTGAAGATTATGTGTGTGATTTAAAGATTCAAATTTCTTTCCAAAACTGAGTGCAAATCAAATTCAAATAGACAAATCAGCATGGACCATGATGGGGAAGACAAGAATCAAGGCACAAATGGACATGAAGTAATGTGCATTCAATGCTAAAGATTTTGTGTTGATTTAAAAATTCGAATTTTCCTCCATTCTTTGGAGCTTATAAAAGCAGGCAGTGGGCAAAGGTTCAAGGGTCATTCTTTAGTCTTGGATTGTCATTCTTTGTCCAAGTTTTCTATTCTCCTTTCATGTAAATAACTTATTCCCCTTGAGTTCTTAACCTTCTCTTGATCCTTCAACCTCTTCATTGAGCTTGAAAGTTTAAGGGTTGGTTATTGATCTCAAGGGGTTGTATCATTCTTGAAGTTTAATAAAGTTTTCTTTTGTGCTTCCTTCACCATGAGTTCTTTGCCCTCTCTTGATCTTGCAACCTCTTTAGTGAGCTTGCAAGTTTAAGTTTGGGTTATTGAACCCATGTCTTGCAATATGTTCTTTGGTTCATAATCTTTTACTTACTTGCATTTTATTCTTGCTCTTTTAATTCTCGCACTTAAATTCCATGCACTTTAATTACTTGCTTGTAATCTTTTCTTCTCTTTGTTCTTCTCTTTTTGGTTTGTTTTATGAATGATGTGAATATTGTTGTTAGGAAAAGAGAAAGATTTTGTAAGTTAACATTTTGTTCCTCATTTCCTTTTCCCGTCTTTTCCATTTGAAACTCCGCCCAAACCCTATGCAAGCGCTCCGTTAGGCACCCTACCCTACCAAGGTAAAGATGATTCCTAACCGTGATCGGTTGCATTCGGTTTGGCCGGAGGCGAAAGCAAGAGATAAGAACGGACGGACAAGGATCAATAAGCCGTATTCCACGAATACTGTGCTTAAATACCCTAATCCACGTTGTTGCCGATTGCTCTAGCTTCATTGGTTAAGTTCGGCTCAAAGTACTTAAATACGGAATCCATTAACTTACACTATCCTATCGTTTCCTAACAAGCCTTATACTTGAATATAATACATAGGTTAGATAACGAACAAATCCGCCACGTTGTTAACTCATTAAAACAAGAACGTAAAACTTACCATCTCCCTGTGGATCGACCCGTGCTCATCGCGGCTAACTGCAAAGCGACACCGTCCTGATCGCGGTTAAACTTTAGAACTCTTAAATATCCGACACGCTTTTGGCGTGTGATCACTATGCCTGCCTCAGTATCCTCTTGGACTAACTGTCCGGCATACTGCCCCTCAAAAGAGGGAAGAACTATAACTCTGACAGTCCCTCTGTCATCCAGATCATCTTGGAAGCCTGAAATGATAACCGCCTCCCGAAGGAAACTACCGTTACCATATCCCAAGAACATCCACTTATGTTCATAACTGCTTGCCAACATTTCTCCAGGATTGGATTAATATATATGCTCATTGCAACTAGTGCAAAAACAACATCTGGTGTGGTACTTGACATCACATGATTGACTCAACTGCCTAAGCAATTGATATGCCAATCATGCAAATCCCTCTCCCCTTTAGTCTAAAAGACATCCTTTAGAGAGGGTGACTCCATCACCTGCAGGTATACCACCATGCCAGGAGTCAACCATTCTAAAACACCTTTAGAATAATGTCAAAGTACCCAGATTGGGACACTTCCCAAATCTAGATCTAAAAGCATAGATCTAGTAACCAGAAACCCTGATATTATATCCATATCCTATGTAGAGAAATAACTTTTTGACAACCACAGTATAACCAATCGTAGTATAGGAATTTCACTTCCTATGAAGTGCATGTCATCCAAATACCAGGACATCACACCCTACTACCTTCTTACCAGATCCATCTCCTATTCCGATGAAGTCAAGACCTATGAATGTCACATCAAAAATAGATGATTTATTTCCGCTATACCTGCTTTAGTCTATAAATAGACATAAGCTACTTGCCCTCTATACTTCCGATGCTCCTACTGACTACAACAACCCTCTGGCAGAGTCATATACACGTGCACTTCTAAAGCTAGTTTAGAATGACGCTATACTCATCCTCCTTCCGGGTCTTATAGTCTAGAATAGCAGCATTAGCAAGTCTGGGTAAACAAGAACCTCCCTGTCACCGTCTCTGAGAAGACCTAAGTACCTCTCGGGTGCCTGAGGTTACCCACCAAATCTGTGGAGTGGCTAATGGAATGTTGAATCCAATTGAATCCTTTGGTTATATTAAATTTTTAGTAATCGTTTGTGGTTCTGGAATTACTTCCAGTTCTACCATACTCCCACTTATGTTTTCTGAAAAGAATCAATTTTACTAAAACTGGTGGCGAGTCAAGAACAATATAACTATTGATCTTCCAGATGGTAGAAAATTAACCCTCATCAAAACCAGGGATAACCCACAAACTGCCATTACTGAAACGCGTCTTGAGTTTATCCGGATTCTGGTTTTAAGCATCAGCCGGACAACTCCCTATACCTTAACATCGTTAAGACATAAATTGATTCTACATGCCATATAGAAACAAATGCATTAATTTAATTGGAACCAGATTCAAAAACATGCAGCTGTCTCCAGTACATATCAACCAAATGGAAGGAGGCCAATCAGCATTACTCAACTAGGAGTGCATCCATATATGAGTAACCTGAAAGAGAAGCAAGTTCTCAAAAAACCATTACTATCAACGGAATATCAAACTGTCACGCCCCACCTCCAATACAGAGAGTATTGTCCGCTCTGGCCGAAACTGCACGGTTTTGTCCTTCGGGGCGAACCGGACCCGACCAGGGGCCACTTCCCAGGAAGTCACCCATCCCGAAACTTCCCTGGCTCGAGCACGCTTAACTACGGAGTTCTCAAGCTCATGTAGTGCCAGTTCACTTAAAAGGCGCCTCTGTATTGAAGAGTGGTATCATTCCATTTATAGTACAGATCTGTCCCCTTTCGGAATGTCCGAAGATTCCCCATTGTTCTACAGTGGGTCCCACGGACTCAAGAGGTAGTCCCCACGGATTCAAGAGGTGGCCCCCGCCCACTTAACACGACACTTGGCGTGGCACTTTGTTCCGTGTGGCATTTTGGTCCGTGAGCAAGAACCGGGTCCCGACATTCTCCCCACCTTTGAACAATGGTTCGTCCTTGAACCACAGACCTACTATTGAGAGACCAGCTCTGATACCATTCTGTCACACCCCACCTCCAATACATAGAGTATTCTCCACTCTGGCCGAAACCGCACGGTTTTCTCCTTCGGGGCGAACCGGACCCGACCAGGGGCCACTTCCCAGGAGGTCACCCATCCCGGAACTTCCCTGGCTCGAGCACGCTTAACTACGGAGTTCTCAAGCTCATGTAGTGCCGGTTCACTTAAAAGGCGCCTCTGTATTGAAGAGTGGTATCATTCCATTTATAGTACAGATCTGTCCCCTTTCGGAATGTCCGAAGATTCCCCAATGTTCTATAGTGGGTCCCACGGACTCAAGATGTGGCCCCCACGGATTCAAGAGGTGGCCCCCGCCCACTTAACACGACACTTGGCGTGGCACTTTGTTCCGTGTGGAACTTTGCTCCGTGAGCAAGAACCGGGTCCCGACACAAACACAAGTATCTACATCTTCGACTACCTCGAAGAATCCTGATATATCCAACACATGGTTCTCTACTTTATTCTTATACCTATAACTTCTCAAAATACGGACCTTATATTTCAATGAAATATTTGTCTAAAACTAGAGAAGTCATGAGTAAACAGAATATAGTATGAGTACCAACCCTTCTGTTCTAATGGACATCGGACAACATACAATACTCTGTATAAGTCCACTGAGTTTAATAACTTAAACCCTATGCGTCGTAGGTTGAAAACTGTACAATGGTTAAGAAGACTTACACCGTTGTTGAATGCTCCTTACCTAACCATCAACTCATATAGGTAAATGTCATACACATAATTTCAAAAAGTTATATCTCACTTTATAAAATAAACGTACAGATATATCAGTTTGAAACTGGTGCATAACTATGGATATTCAAAACCAAAAAATTTGTCGTCAGGAAAAACCCAAGAGATTTCCTCAAATATTACCAATTACAACGAATTCCGATATAATGAGCATATAATCACCTAATTTCTAATATTCTAATCCCACTCATCATCTGTAACACTATACAGATGTGAGAATCAAAGTTGGTAAATACATACCCTGGAGTCAGAATCTAATTGGGAAATCAGTTTTCAATTAACACTGCACAGTGTAACTGAAACATGAAAATATTTCGAAGGGGTATCCGGGCATTCCTAGTAATGCCTCTTCCACTATCCATATTCATGACTGCAACCGTATATTTCCTTGACATCTCTCCAATCCCTTTATTTGTCTTTTATTTTTACCTTCTGTACACCACTCTTAGGCTAAATGGTTTTCTTCCTTCCCTACCGTTCGACACCAGCCTATGGTTTGGAAGAAGACTATCCAATAAGCGTAATAGGTGTACCCTCCTAATCCTAGGAGCCCTCACAACCTGAGAGAAGGTAAAAACACAAGACAACTGAATAATCCTTATTCTATTTCTCCTGAACCGGAAACCATCCTCGAACTGGAACAAGTTCCTTCGAGTTCTTATGTAACTATACGATGGCTTATCCAATAAATATGGATCTTCGTAGTGATACGGAATGTTCCGGAGAAATGCAAAGGTGAAGTAGGAGTGGTGATGATATACGTGGTTTCGTCGTGAATGATAGCAGTCGCATTTTACTTTGCCCTCTTTCTAATCCCTTTATTTGTCTTTACTTATTACCTTATGTACACCACACTTAGGCTAATTGGTTTTCTTCCTTCCCTACCCATCGGCACCGGCCTGAGGTTTGGAAGAAGACTATCCAATGAGCACAATAGGTGTATTCTTCTAAATACCAAGAGCCCCCGCAACCTGAGAGAAGGTAAAGGGAAAAGACAACTGAATAGTCCCATTCATTTTCTCCAGAACCGGAAACTATCCTTGAATCTGAAACAAGTTTCTTCAAGTTCGTATGTAACTATACGATGGTCATATCCAATAAATGTGGATCTTCGTAGTGATACGGGATGTTCTGGAGAAATGCAAAGGGTAAAAGGAGGAGTGACAATGATATATGCAACTATGACAATCTAAAAGCCAAAGTGTTTTAAGAATGTTCGGTTAATTTGGTTCATGAGTTTTAGTCTAGGGCGGGTCATGGTTGCTGCCAAAGAGAGAGAGAGAAAAGAAACACTCAGCGTGCACTCTAATCTTGATCAGAATGGTTAATCATTTTATCTAATCAGGATGGCTCCCACAGTTTTCTCGAATTCTCCTCCAAACCCAAAAGGAGAATCGGTCGGGATCATCTAAAATCTCCCAATGAGTAATCCTACTCATCAGTGGGAATAGGTATCCAACTATCATCACATGATAGCTTGATGGAATCCACTCAATTCACCACACTCCAGAAGGTATGCGCATTCCTGCCAAGTTTCATGTATGTTTGAAACTCCCGATGTGTGTTTTTACCCCTAGGACCCAAGTGACCTTGATAATGCCAACATATCAAAGAGTCTTAGTCAAGTTCAACCCGTCATTATCTTGATTGTGTTAAACCCTCCCGTATGAGTCCTTGACAATGCCAATATAACCGTACGACTGTCCTAACCAATCCACATATCCATGCGACAGAAAAGCATTACAAAGCTACCGAACACTATGCCTCGGCAATGCACGACATACGTAGCATGATTACTAAGCAATACTAATTTGAAATGACGGAGGGCTACGGCTGGTTTTTGGCGAAAAACCTTTAACGTAATGAACTTGGTATCGTTGAAGGAACCGAGTGGTTTACAAATATATAGTGGCTCAAACTTTTTCTAAAGAGGTCACTCCCGGTAAAGAGATCGCGGCTCTTTCCTCATCGAATGAGGTGCATGATACTCCAAACTGAATACCACGATGCAAAGCAAAAGAATCGACTATAATAAAGTTATTACGTTGATGCAAACTTTTGCCCAAGGGGTCACTCCTGATGAAGGGATCTCGGCCCTTGCCTTGTCGAATGAGGTGCAGGATATTCCCAATCGAATACCACTGTGCAAAGCAAAAGAAAATGTCTGTAATATCATTTTGTTAAAAACTTGGTTCCAACAACATCATATATATAGGTTTGCTTTCCTTGCATTGATCAGAATCAACGCGGTCCCATCAATTAATCACACCAGAAAAGAACGAAAATAAAATGTACGTATATGCCATCTGCATTACCCACTGGGCCCTGTCATCACCCGTTAGGTTACCTAACTAACAACAGAGCGGGGGCTGGACTAGCGCGGGTGCAAAACATATACAACATCTACTAGTATATATGTAAATATATATAACAATCGTCACAGGCATGATATAAAGAAACATAACAGAATCTCAGCCAACAACACAGAGTGGTGGATAATCCTGGAGCCTCGGGTTTCATTTGAGCCGCAAATGAGATCCGGCGTTCCCATGTCGTGTGGATAGCCTGTGCAATGAAAACCTAGACCCCTACGAGTGCGGCAAGTTACCCACCAATCCCAGAAGGGAGGAAACCCTAATCAACAACGTGAATGAGCCACCCAGCACTCCGCGGAATCCGGTAACTTGAGCACCCCTCTTTGGGTCAACCTATACCCCCTACGAGTGCGGCGAATAGCCCACCAATTCTAGAGTGAGATCCCCTCCGTCTCAACACCATGAGATGCGGACCCGTTTCCCTCTAGAACCCGGCTATTCGTGCGATCCATTACGGGGTAATCATAGTACAGAAAAGAAAATAAGTACAAGGGTGACATCGACCTCAACCCGGTCGTGCCCCAAACAAATAATATACAAACTGGCAGTGACGGCAGTCCACATGTCGAACGCTCGCTCCGCAATATCAAATGTACAAATAAACCCAAATTGTACTACCATTGCACCCAATCTATCCACACGACGATCCCGCCACAACAACAGTACAACACAGAACATCAACGTGAATGTCACTGTAACATTTCAGAAAATATAAAATATTATTTTTGGAATTTAATATTAAAATAATATTTTTCCCGAAAACTGCCCGATTTGCGAAATTGGGGTTTTCGAAAAGGGTATAAATATATACCAATAGTTGTGAAATAAATGGAAATTAAAATGATTTATTCATTTAAAAATATATTTAAAGGATTTGGCATTTTTAAAAGTTATTATATGCAGTTTCGATAAAAACCCGATTAGTACACTGCTAATCGCGATTAAGCCAAATCCGTGTTTCTACAGTTTTCATGGTTAGTGCACCATAACATATTACATGTTATTTCATTTGTCTTTTTTTTATTACGGTGTAAGTGTTATTGGTGAGAAAAGAATAGAAAAGGTGTCATGATGAGTGAGGAGAGAGAAAGGAGACATAATAATGACTTGGAGAGAGAGAGAGTGAGAATAATTGAGAGAGGGGGGGCGCTGCCTCATTCTCCTCCCCCATCTTTTTTTTCTTCTCCTTCTTCATCTTCCTCACCCTCATCTCCCTCCACCTTCAAACCCTAAATCCATCTCCAAATAATCCCCAAAACCCTAAACCCCGTTCACAAAAAAACGATCCTCTCTTCATGCTCATCACATTGAACCAAGAAAAATGGGATTTTGGAAATATTAGGACTACTAGGGTTCTCTTGAGTTCATCCATGAGGTATAATCACTTCCACTTAGTTAGTTTTAGTTTTCTTGTGGTTTAGATAAATTAGAAGTTGAATTCGTTGGTTGGTTGTGGAGATAGAAATCCTTAGAGAAGGTTTAGGTTTAAAGATGGTTTTAGTGAACTCTTGTGGTTGTGCAAGACCTGAGATTTAGTATGGGAAACCAAAATACGGATTTGGGATATGAGTTCATGTCGGTTTGTGAGAATTTAGGGTGTGCAGGAAAATCTGGAGCAAACCGGGGGATGTCTGAAAGAAGCAAACAACTCTAGAGACCTAATTGGGACCATATGAAGCCACCCTGATCATACGAACCCAAACTGAACCCTGCCGGCCCTATGTGGGTATCTGGGGTCTAGGTCGGTCCAGTAGCTCATACACTCCCTGTACATCACTCTAGACTTGTTTGCTTAGCTTTATTGGACCTGTGTCAAATTCTGGGAGCCTTTTTATGTGATTTTGGCTATGGTTTTCCATATTTTGAAATGCTAAGTTTTTATATTTGGATTTGTATTGGTTGTTTGATGTTTGTACATCAACAACAAGGGTTGTTTGGTTGATTTTGTACGCGTAAGCTATAGGTTCGAACCTATGAGCAACGCGCGTGCCGTTTTGGATTTCAGAACTTGATTTTCATAGCATTGCGATATGTGTTGCTATTGTAGGTACCTTCGCGTGGATTCTGAGGTGACGGAGCGTGGCATCATCGACTTCGGCAAGCAAAGACCAAGGTGAGTGGATCTATATCCACGGGGGAAGTCGGGTGGATGGCGTATAGCACCCCCGTAAAGTTTTGATAGAAACTGATTTATAGAATATGGTTAAGAAAACCTAGATTTGGAAACTAGGGTTAGAGTTAAATGATAGTTAGTGAAACCATATTAGAAACTAAGGATAGTTAGAAATGATATATTACGGCTAATATGTGATGACGATATTTGAGGATGATGTTTGGCGATATTGCCGTTTATGATACTATATGATTAGATAGTCGACGTAGATGTGTCATCCGAACCATACGTATTTCTAAACTGAAGAATCGTATGTATCTTTTAAACAGATACCTTGAGGGAAGTTACGGAATTTCAAATGATATTTTTTCCTTAAAAACACCGTAACCCCTATTTCAAAACTACGATTCGCTTCTTTAAAAATCTGATTGTATGGTTCGGGTGAGTATGTTAGATTAGATACTTATACTTATAGTAGAGATAGTGTAACAACCCTAAATTTCTTATACAAGTTTTTACAAAAAAAAAAATTCAAAAATTCATAAAGGGGTATTTATTGCCTGAGCATAAAACTTAAGTAATTAATTCACACTATAATTACAAGAAGGAGCTTGTAGCTTATTGGTAATACCTTGCACTACTGAACAAGCCACCAGAGTTCAAATCCCTTGCCCCACATTATTTTTAATATTTATTTTGTTTAAATTTTATAGAAGCCCAACAGTCCACCTGAGATAACTCCCAAAATGTCAACTGAACCTGAAAAACTGAGTGTTCCAGTGACTACCCCCGGCGACCCCTCACCTCCTGAGACCCAGACTCGGCCTGACTCGGCCTGACTCGGCCGAGTCGGTCGGTCGCCGGCCGGACTCGGCCGGTCGGCCGAGTCATCAACACATGAAATATGACTTTTGGCCTTCCCACCTTTCCTGCATACTTTAAATCTGCACATCAATTCCATAGAGCATATTAACACCTATTTACTACAATTTTTAATCAATTTCCTACATTTTTATATTTTTTAATTAAAACCCTACACCTACCCTAACCCTATAAATACACCCCTACCCCCTGCCCTCTCACCCCAAAATTCTGAGCCCACTTTCTCAAAATTCCAAGAATCGTGTGTACTTTGAAAACGAGCGAAAGGCGAAGCTCCGGCAAAATCTATGGCGAACTTACGGCGATCGTTTTAGGAACTACCGGCGACGACGCAACATATCGGTGATTCCCCTACTTCCATTTCACTCTCTTGTGTGACCTAAAAACAGTAAGTCCCTTTTTCTATTCTAAAAATATGAATTTACAAAACCCGACGGAATCGGAACAAATCTGATTTCCGATTCGGTTTCCTATAAAATTCCACTTCTCACTAATACAATCATACGTAAACTTCCTCATGTTGACTATTAAACACTAATCAACCAAATTGATCAAGTTTTGTTTCATAAAATGATGGCTATTTCAATTTATCGTATTTTTCACTTAAATACCACATTGTTTCAATTCTACATTTAAATCCATTAAACTTGATATACCTTTAAGTAGATCACGAGGTAACGACCTACCTCCTCACACACTCATATGCAATATAACACGATACCTTCGAGAACTTAGAATACGGGAAAACAAACATTTTCATTTAAATACCATTTACTTAATAAAACCATTTCTAAAAGATTTAGTATTGAAACATCTTTGCAAATAAATACCACTTCTTATGAAAATAGGATAAAGTTGTGGACATCAGTCGTTTATCTAAACCTGACTTTGTGGTGTCTAGGCTAGGCAAGTGAGAAAGGTAACTTTAAAAGGCTCGTCTCACGGTGATTCGTGAACGGATCCCTCCTTTCTTCACTTGTACTTACCTGGCTACAATTGGCGGTGAAGAGGCGATTTGAGATATCTCACAACTTGTCACTTTGGACCAGTTAGGAGCAGTCTAGTTGACTTAGGAGACCCTAGAACATAGAATACGGAAAACGACACTTTTTCATTTAAATACCATAATTAATAAAACCGTTTTCCTTAATGATTAGTATTTATACAAATCTTTGCAAAGCGCCGCTACAACCCATTTGGGGAACCCGTTCGGGATGGTGCGGATTATCGCACATCCTCGGGCTTAGTAGTGCGAGATTCAGACCTCCGCAAGGAGCATTCGGTCTCGAAATTTTTAAAATACGACATCTTAAGAAAACGAGATTTCTAGAATATTATAAATATATACAAAAAATTATTTTCATATAAATATATGTATATGTAACATAAACATATCTATTTTTGAAGTATTATAAATATTCCACTTTTTTCCAATATCACAAGAATCAATTTTACACTAAAATACCATGAATTCCATGAAAAACCAATATTACAAATAAATACCCCTATTTATGAAATTAGGATATCTTCACTAAAAATATCCCAATATAAAATTCACATTCAATATAACTCTAAAGACGAATAATAAATACTTGAGGTGTATTTAGAAAAGTATATAAAAGTATCTTTACATAAACCCCCCTCAAGTTCTATAAAGTACCCTAAGGACCCTAGTAGATATAGGATTAAGCGGGACCAATCTCTTGAGCCTCAAGGAGCCGAAGAAGTGGGTGCTTGCCTATCTAAGGTAGAGAATCAACAAACGTTGTTATCAACACGGTAATCGTCTTTGAAAAAGACATAAATCCCGCCTTCCATGTGCAGCGGTTACCGATAATATCAAAACAATCAGGACTTCAATTTACTTTACTAATTGTCTGACTCAGTTTGAGTCTCATTATAATCTGACTTGAATATAATTCAAGTACAATTTACAATTTATAATCTACAATCTACAATCTACAATTTACAATATTATAATTCAACATGAATCCATTATTCAATCTATTAACTTGACTTAACCGAACCATGGATATACATCTATTTACCTGATTCTACAGTTACATCCATGATTCTCCAGTTACATACATGATTCTCCAGTTACATCCATTTAGTGATATCATGGTTTCATTCAGTCATCTAATTATACAATCTATACAGTTTACAATACAAGACAATACAATACAACAATACAATCAAGATAACACTACGGGGTTTAAGGGATAGACTGGTACGGACTATGTTAAAGGTGGCACGAGATGGTCACTTAGGACGTAATTACATCCATGTCGTTGTTCCGTGGTATTATCGACGGAGCCTTGTATTACGGGTTACCAAATTCCCCGGTGTAAGTGGGACTCCTCTCGTATACACTGGCATCTTCTGTACCAAGCTACAAACAACAGCGTTAACACAATATTATAACAATATAATACAACTTTAAAAGCTATCTTCTTATTCTGTATATTCTATTTCTCCCTTCTCTTTGGGACTTACCGAGCGACCTGTTCGCTGAAGACATTCTATTTCTTTCTTTTTGAATGTCGTCAGGTGATTTGGACCCGTCAGAGATCGAGCCAACTGCAGAAGACTTGGATCAGTACAGCGAAGACCATGAGCTCTAGACATTGTACATTTTCCATTCAGTACTTTTCATTTCCTGTTATGCCATTGTTTAGGCATCGCTTTTATTTCAGTTGTATTTCCTTTTCATGCATTGTACAAAAGAATGTTAATAAATAAAGTTGCTGTTTTATATCTCTTGTCTCTTGTGCTTTACTTTTATATTGCTTAGATACGCTTAGAGTATTTACTTCACAGTAAATACGTAGCGGACCAGTCACGTCCCCTTCACCGTATACTGGGAAGCGGGGCGTGACAGGTTTTGTTGGTGGCCTATGCAGGTCTGAGCTGTATAGAACCCTAAGCAATATAAAACACAAGAACCAGCAACTAAAACATTCTTTACAATTCATGTTCCTTGAATCTTACAATTTCATATTCCTTGAATCTTATCATTTCATGTACTTGAATCTGTCCTAACCCAAATTTTTCTTCAAGGTTATGGATTCCCAAAACAACACCGGCACCAATGTCAATAGCACACCTCCACCACTACCTCTCACACCTGCTGTTCCTGCGCCACCCACCGAGCAAACGGTTCTACTTGAGGCGATCCGCAGCCTCCTTGAGGGACAGCAGTAGCTCTTGAACCGTCCCAAGACTGAAGCACCTGGGGTGAAACAATTCAGAGCTTTATATCCCAAGCAGTTCTCCGAAAAGGGAAGCCCACTTGAAGCTGAAGAATGGGCACAAAGTATAGAAGATGATCTGGCAGCAGCACAAGTGCCATAAATAGCTTGGGTACGAGTTGCAAAGCTGCAACTCACGGACAATGCACGGAACTGGTGGAAAGCGGAAGAAAGCCGTCTTGATCAGCCTATTGAATGGAAGACTTTTCGCGATAAGTTCGACGCGAAGTACTTCCCTGTGACTGCCAGGTTTGCCATGGAACAACAGTTCATTCATCTACAACAAGGTTCGATGTGGGACAAGTCAGTAGATGAGTATGATGCTGAATTCACCATGCTCAGTCGGTAAGATATGTCATAGTATTTCAAATTTTTAATATCATATACTACACAGCTAACATAAGACCGTAACAGATTTGCGGCACACCTGATACCGACGGATGAGATCAGAGCCCGTCGATTTCAACATGGTTTGGACACGGAAATCCAGGTTGCACTAGCCACAGGGAAATTTCTGACTCATGAAGATTCTTTGGAAGCTGCCCGCAGTTATGAGGCAGTGATAAAGGAGAGGGGCATACCCCAATCCGCCGGTTTGAAACGCCCTACCACTCAAATAGCAGGAGGAGCCTCTTCCAGGCCACCGTTTGAACCCAGGAGACTAGAAGAAACCAATAACCAGTCGAGTCCAGATTTCTGCTACTACTGCAGAAGAAAGGGACACTTGATAAAGGACTGTAGGTGCGTAAAAGGCCTGTGCATAGTTTGTGGTGCGTCCAATAATAGAATTGAGACCTGTCCATATAGATACAACTCAGCTCACACACCTACCAACTATCCGCAGCGGCCAACTATTCAGGCTCCTACAACTCGTCCTGCACTCCCAGCACCACCTCCACACAGAACTCCTGCACAGCCTACTCGCCAATTCCAACAGGCAATGAGGGACATGCCTCGAGGGCAGAGAAACATGCCTCAAGGAAAGAATGTGCCTCCAGCTAGAAGGAATGTACCACGACGACATACATTCACCTTAGCAGCCATAGAACATGAGACTGTGAACCAAGGTAACCCAAGTAACTCCCTCACAATATTGACCAATTTTTTTTACAATATTTAGTTCTGTCACCAAACTGTTACACTTACCTTTTAAAAATTTCGAGGACGAAATTTTTATAAGGAGGGTAGAATGTAACAACCCTAAATTTCTTATACAAGTTTTTACCAAAAAAAAATTCAAAAATCCATAAAGGGGTATTTATTGCATGAGTACAAGACTTAAGTAATTAATTCACACCATAATTACAAGAAGGAGCTTGTAGCTCATTGGTAATACCATGCACTGCTGAACCAAGCCACCAGAGTTCAATTCCTCTGTCCCACATTATTTTTAATATTTATTTTGTTTAAATTTTATAGAAGCCAAACAGTCCACCTGAGATAACTCCCAAAATGTCAGCTGAACCTGAAAAACTGAGTGTTCCAGTGACTACCCCGGCGACCCCTCACCTCCCGAGAATCTGACTCGGCCGGTCGGCCGAGTCATCAATACATGAAATGTGACTTTTGGCCTTCCCACCTTTCCTGCATACTTTAAATCTGCACATCAATTCCAAAGAGCATATTAACACCTATTTACTACAATTTTTAATGAATTTCCTAAATTTTTATATTTTTTAATTAAAAACCCTACACCTATCCTAACCCTAGCCTAACCCTATAAATACATCCCTACCCCCTACCATCTCACCCCAAAATTCTGATCCCACTCTCTCAAAATTCCAAGAATCGTGTGTACTTTGAAAACGAAAGGCGAAGCTCCGGCAAAATCTACGGCGAACATCCGGCGACCGTTTTAGGAACTACCGGCGACGACGCAACACATCGGCGATTCCCCTACTTCCATTTCACTCTCTTGTGTGGCCTAAAAACCGTAAGTCCCTTTTTCTATCTCTCTTTTCTATTCTAAAAATACGAATTTAAAAAACCCGACTGTAAATCCCCATTCCCATCTATAGAATTTTTCTATTTTTTTCTCAAGTTCACGAATGTCCCATTTTTCCTCGTATATTTGTCGGTAATTGGTTGCTTTAAGACTTAGTATTTATTTTTCTAACCCTTTTTAGAATCAAAGCCTAAAACCAAAACTATATATATAATCCCCGGCCCAAACCAAAATATTTAATTAAACAAAATCTCCCTCAGCCCAGAAAGGAATTAAATTAAATCCCCCAAGGCCCAAGCCCGCGCCCGTTTCCCTTACCCAAACACCTGCGCACCCGACCCGACCCGCTCCACTCCACTTCTTCCCCACGTTCATTTCCCGCTCGTTTTCTCCCCTGCGCGTACCCACGTCACCCCTCGATCGCTTCGTTGCCCCACGTCCCTGTGTTCGCCGACCACGACCGTGCACCCCTCGAGTTCCTCAACCTCTCCTCGTCTCAAACTCCTCTCTCCCTCCTCACTCTCGATCTCTCAAACTTCTTTCCTCACTAAAAAAAAACAGAAAACCCATATACGCCGCCGCCGCCGACTACGACCTCCATTGTTCCTCCCTCGTTTCTCTCCTACCAACACCACTACCACTGCAGCCTTCTCCTCCATCAACTGAGCTCCCTCTCCTCACCATTTCGAGCCTCCGAAGATCCCCCTGCACACCCTCGTCGCCACCGAACTCCCCTGCACCTCGACGCCAGTGAGCACCCCACTGCCCTAAACCACCTTGTCGACCTCTACATCCTCAGCATCATTACCATTATCACCACACCCGAGCCCCACTACCTCACTCCCTCTCTCCAAACCCACTGCAATCATCCCTACCCCCGCTGTGCCCATTGCCGGAGCGACCACCGCCGACCATCGTCGACCCCAGCACACCCCAGGAGACCCACATCACCACACTCCGCCTCCAGCGATCACGCGCCATCCCTGGGCAACTCCAACGACGAACCCAAACGCGAGCCGAGGCCGTGAATCCAAACCGTGCCGTTCGTCGCGCGTTCGTGCCGTTGCCACTGCCATGCGTCGCGAAAACATCTCCAGGCAAGTACCCTACTTGCTACATGCTAGTTATTACTGTTACATTTCTAAAACTTATTAATTCCGTGTTTAAAACTCGTGAAAACTTATACGACACAAGTGCTTGATGTAAAACTCGAACAAAAAATCTCCATTAAACTGATGGAACCTGATTAAAATTACTGGCCCGTGTGGCAATAAATATTGTGGTGAAATTTGACTATAAAATGTAATCGTTACTGGCTTGAACGATCACCCCCAATTACACCCGTAAAAACTGAGAATTTCCCGCACCTGAAATTTGTTAAAATCATAATTAATTGTGTACACATTGAAATGATGCGTTCAAGGGCTCTATTCGAAGCCAACTTGACGACCTGGAACCCTATAAAAGATTTAAATTGTTTATGTACTGAAAATATGACGAGAACTGGTTCGTAGAGCGGCTCTGGACTGCAGTCCAGAGCAGCTCTGGCTGTTGATTTCTATCTCGTAATGCTTACTACTTTGCTGCCTGAACTTGTATGTTGCAGAACCCTATACTTTATTGAAGATGAAACTGTTAGCTAAATAACGCAAGTGATTTCACCCCTTTTTATCGTCGTTTACTATTTAAACTGCAATTTAAAAGAACAGGACGTATAGCAGTCCCAAACAGAAACAGAACTGATACCCTAGTGTTGAACAGTACATAACATCTGACGTAGAGACGCGATTGAGAATAAGTATGGTGCGTTGAAAACCCTATTGAAAACTCTACATTTCATTCAACTTTAGCGTCGCTAAATTCTGATCCCAACTGGGTAAAAATTATGACGGAAAACGGACGTTCAGTTCAGAAACTGAATTTCCTGCAGCGAGCACTCAGATTGAAACGGCCGTAACTTGCAAACCCGAACTCCGATTTCACTGAAACAAATTTTGCTGAATTACCGACAGAGTATACTTGATACCGTATTTGTATCATTTCATTGAATTCTGAACATATGATTTACTACAATTTTTATAAGCTCATAAGGTGCATAATAGTTCATATTACACATGACTTGTTAACTGCATAAACGCACATATATTACCCGATTGCCATATACATAGTGATAGTGCGCGTTATCATTCAGTGGACTTTGCATTATCGTGCGTGAATGGTATTGATTTAGGAGTGTCAAGTACGCCAATGGAAAAGTGAATGATTCGTGATAGTGATTAATACAGTGAACAGTGACAGAACCGTGTTATTGGTGCATACTTGTACACGACTAAATCATAATCATCAATAGTGTAAACCTGGGGAAAAAGGGGAAATCAAAGTGGAAAGAGTATCATATTTAGCGAGGACCATGTTTTAGAGGATGATCATTCGAACAGCGACTCTTATATATATTAGGTAGGATCTAGCGATCCGGCTGACAGGGTTATGTCCCGGGCGTGTGGGCGGTTGTCTCGAGTATGTACGAGACTCCCGTTAAACATGATCCTCCTTTCCACAACTCGATTTCAAACATGACTTAGAGACTGAAAGGGATACATATTATACTTTGCATCATTTAGTGACATAGTGATTATCTGCATTTTACTTCCACTGTTATTACATTATTTGCCTGTTTCATGTCATTATTATAATACTGCTATTACGTCGCTCTGACGACCTGAGTATGCATGTTCAGACATCGAGGAAGAACCAGCGCAGGAGTCGGATTTACCCTTCGAGCTTGTGGAGATCTAGTTGAGAGTACCTCTTTCTTCTTTTCTGCTTTCCCTAAAAGAGATCTTGTATTTGAACTTGGTTAGTAGTTCTTTTCTTGTTTATTTGTAAATTGTGAACATGAACTTTGATGTAATATTTTAGTGATGTATTTCCTTTACTTCTGTGCTTTGTTTACTGATTACCATGTAATGCTAGAAGCCGAAGTGTGGCTACGGCGGGATTATTCCTTGACCGTAGGAGCATGGCTGGTCTAGTCATCCCTCGTTTCCGTATTTTGGGAAGCGGAGCATGACATGGTTTTGTTGGTATCAGAGCCGTGTTTAGTAATAAGGGATGACATTAACTATATTGTATTACATTATTTTCGCTTCACTATTCTTGACTTTCATCCTTATATCTAATCTTATCCCTTTGAATATCTTCCAGCGATATGACGTCCCCGAATGACCACTCCTCGGACTCAAGTTCTCAGGATCGCATGGAGAGGATACTTAGTGCAATGACCTCTCTCGCAGAAGCCTAGGAGAGAAAAACGGACCTGCTCGCCGAAGGACTCAGGGCTATTACCGCTGCAGGGGGACCCACCGCACTCATTACCGCCCCCGAGGGCACTACTCCACCAGCTTTTTCTGCCAGGGCTGGCACCGTGTCAGATTTCCGGAGGTTCCATCCAGCTGCATTTATAGGGCTAGTCGAACCCCTCGAGGCCGAGCAATGGCTGGTTAATATGGAGAACTTACTAACGGCTGCCAGGGTACCAGAGGAAGATAAAGTGAATGTGATAAATATCCAGTTAGCAGATGATGCCCGTACATGGTGGTCAGTGGAAGAAAGCAGGCTAGACGGGCCGATCGAATGGAGCAAATTCAAGGAGTGCATCTTGGATCATTATTTCCCTTCCACCGCCAAGACCGAGATGGAAGAAAGATTCATCCTACTGAAGCAGAATGGCCTTCCTGTGGACGTGTACGCGGCAGAGTTCAACCGTCTGAGCCGATTTGCTCCGTACATGGTCGCTTCAGAGGCCACCAGGGCCAGACGCTTCTTGTAGGGACTTGATTTTGAGCTGCAGCAGTTGATCGCGTCACTTGAGTTGCAGACTTTTCCACAGGTACTCAACGCGGCGCGAATTCAGGAGAGACTGATCAACAAATTTAGGAAGCCCCCAGTTGTTCCAGCACGCACCTATGCACCGACTCGAGGAGTCATACCAGTTCACAAGCCTGGGACGACTCAGATGAAGCGTCCGTTCATGCCCCAGCATCGCCCCCAGAGCAAGAACGTAGTTTGGGGCTACTGCAACAGAGATGGGCATACCCAGAAGGACTGTCGCCGCGCCAAGGGACAGTGCTTGATTTGCGGATCCAGTCAGCACAGAATTAGCGGTTGCCCCGAGCGAGCAGAGATACAGGGAGGTTCTGGACCGCAGCAGCAGAAACCACAGGAGAAGAGGCAACCCTACACAGGCCACGGTCAGGGACGGGCTTTCACCTTGACCGCCGAGCAAGCAGAGGCTTCAGGAGAAGTTGTCACAGGTATTCTACTCATACATGCCTTGCCAGCTAGAGTACTATTTGATTCTGGAGCAACGCATTGTTTCATGTCTGCGCATTTCGTTGATACATACTTCATACCACATGAACCATTAACCAAGGGTTGGGAAATACATACGGGTAATGGCGTGATAGTATCTAGTCGAGAATGTAGATCATGTCCGGTCGTAGTGTGTGACAGGGAATTCTATGCGAATTTCCTTTTGATCGGGACAGGCAGCTATGACGCAATTCTCGGGATGGATTGGATGGGTACCTTCCATGCAGTTATTGATTGCCGAGAGAGGAGTGTGATCTTCCGCATTCCCGATCACCCGGAGTTTATTTTCGAAGGCGGAAGCGAATCTTTGGAGCCAGCCAAGTATAGAGCCAAGCCAAAGGAGTTGTCAGCTATGGAGATTGATGAGAGCCCAGCCCCAGAGATTGTTCGGGACTTTCTGGACATGTTCCCTGAAGATTTTCCAGGTCTACCACCTCCACATGTCTTGGAATTCTCGATCGATTTGACCCCAGATACAGCACCGGTTTCCAAGGCCCCGTACAGAATGGCACCGGTTGAGTTGGCAGAATTGAAGAAGCAAATTGAAGAGCTCCTGGAGAAGGGATTTATCCGGCCGAGCATTTCACCGTGGGGTGCACCTGTTCTGTTAGTGAAGAAGAAGGATGGATCGCTGCGGATGTGTATAGACTATCGAGATCTGAACAAAGTCACAATAAAGAACAAGTACCCAATCCCGCGCATTGACAACTTATTCGATCAGTTAAGTGGGGCCAAGGTATTTTCGAAGTTGGATCTCTGTTCTGGCTATCATCAGATCAGAGTAGCAGCCGAGGATGTATGCAAGACGGCTTTCAGGACCCGATACGGACATTATGAGTTCCTTGTGATGCCGTTCGGTGTTACCAATGCTCCAGCAATATTCATGGACTTGATGAACAGGGTGTTTGCAAAGTACTTAGACACGTTTGTTGTTGTATTTATCGACGACATACTTGTCTACTCGAAGACCCGGAAGGAGCATGTTGAGCATTTGCGCACGGTTCTGCAAATTCTTCGGGAAGAGAAGCTGTATGCGAAATTGAGCAAGTGTGAATTCTGGCTCGACAAGGTTCAATTCTTGGGACACATTGTTTCGGGCGAAGGCATCTCAGTGGACCCGGCAAAGATAGAATCTGTCAGAGATTGGCCAACGCCGAAGGCAGTGGCCGAGATCAGAAGCTTTCTAGGACTGGCAGGATATTATCGGCGGTTCGTCCAGGACTTTTCAAGAATCGCTGAACCATTGACGAGGCTGACATGGAAGGATGTACCGTTTGCATGGACAGAGGAGTGTACTCAGGCATTTGTCACACTGAAGCAGAAGTTAACCACGACGCCTATTCTTACAGTACCAGATGATTCCGGTGGTTTGGTGATACATAGTGAGCCCCAGGGAAGGGATTAGGCTATGTTCTGATGCAGCACGGTCGCGTGGTTGCTTATGCCTCTCGACAGCTGAGAACTCATGAAAGGAACTATCCTACGCATAACTTGGAGTTAGCTGCTGTGGTTTTTGCGTTGAAGATTTGGAGACACTATCTATTGGGCGAGAAGGTGGAGGTGTACACGGATCATAAAAGTCTGAAGTACGTCTTCACTCAGAAAGAATTAAACATGAGGCAGCGCCGATGGCTAGAACTGATGGCAGATTACGACTTGGACCTTCAGTATCACCCTGGGAAAGTAAATGTTGTACCATATGCTCTCAGTCGCAAGCCAGCGGTTATGATGTTGACCAGTCAGAGGAGCATTATTGAGGACTCTCAGAGACTCGAGCTTGAAGTCGTCACACCGAGCGCACTCAGTCAATTTTGGCAACTACAGGTGCAGTCTTCCCTTGTGGATCGCATCAAGACTGCACAAGCGGATGAACCTCAATTGCAAAAGTTCAGAGTGCAGGTAGAAGCCGGGCTGAGGACGGACTTAATCATACATGAAGACGGTTATCTGAGATTCGGTAGCAGACTCTGCGTACCCAAAGGAGATGTTCGAGAAGAAGTACTGGCTGAGGCGCATAGTTCAGCTTATTCTGTACATCCGGGAGGTATAAAGATGTATCGAGATCTGAGGCAACATTTTTGGTGGAACGGGATGAAGCGAGAGATTGCGCGGTTCGTATCCAGATGCTTGGTATGCCAGCAGGTGAAGGCGGAACATCAGAGGACAACAGGATTGTTACAACCGCTTCCGATACAAGAATGGAAGTGGGAACATATTATTATGGACTCCGTGACGGCCTTACCACGGAGCCCTAGGGGCAACAACGCCATTTGGGTTATCGTCAACCGCCTCACGAAAGCTGCACACTTCTTACTTTTCCGAGTGGGACAGTCGACAGAGTCACTGGCAGAGAGATACATGCAGGAGATAGTGTGACTTCACGGAGTCCCAGTCAGCATTGTATCAGATCGAGATACCAGATTTATTTCGCACTTCTGGAGGAGCTTACAGGAGAGTTTGGGTACCCGCCTCAAGTTCAGCACAGCTTATCACTCGCAGACGGACGGACAATCCGAGCGTACGATCCAGACGCTCGAGGATATGTTGAGAGCCTGCATGTTGGATTTTCAGGGTTCCTGGGAAGATCATCTGTTTCTAGTCGAGTTTTCTTATAACAACAGTTATCAGGCTAGCATCCAGATGGCTCCTTTCGAAGCACTTTACGGGCGGAAGTGTCGATCCCCAATTTGTTGGGATGATGTGGGAGAACGAAGATTACTGGGTCCCGAGCTTATTATTCAGACAGTCGAGAAGGTCCAAATGATCAAGCAGCGCATTAAGACGGCTCAGGATCGACAGAAGAGTTGGGCGGATACCAGCAGGAGAGCACTAGAGTTTGAAGTCGGAGATCACGTATTCCTGAAGATTTCCCCTACCCACGGAGTTATCAGGTTTGGAGGTCGGGGAAAACTCAGTCCCCGTTTCATCGGACCTTTCGAGGTGCTAGAGCGAGTAGGAGAGGTGGCCTATCGACTTGCCTTGCCTCCATCGCTAGCTTGTGTGCACAATACCTTCCATGTGTCTCAGTTGCGGCGTTACGTTCGGGATGAGAGCCATGTTCTGGACTATTCGGAGTTAGCTTTGGGTACCGACCTATCTTACGAGGAGCAGCCCACCACCATCCTCGACCGCAGAGAGAAAGTGTTGAAGAATAAGGTCATTCCGTTAGTACGAGTGTCTTGAGGCGGTCGTTCCCCACGAGAATCTACCTGGGAGCGGGAGGAAGATATACGTGCACGTTTTCCACATCTCTTTGTTTAGTACTTTTGTTTCATTGTATCCTTGTTAAATTTCGAGGACGAAATTTCTGTAAGGGGGGTATGATGTAAATCCCCGTTCCTATCTATAGAATTTTTCTATTTTTTTCCCAAGTTCCCGAATGTCCCATTTTTCCTCGTATATTTGTAGGTAATTGGTTGCTTTAAGGCTTAGTATTTATTTTTTTAACCCTTTTTAGAATCAAAGCCTAAAACCAAAACTATATATATAATCCCCGGCCCAAACCAAAATATTTAATTAAACAAAATTTCCCTCGGCCCAGAAAGGAATTAAATTAAATCCCCCAAGGCCTAAGCCCGCGCCCGTTTCCCTAACCAAAATACCTGCACACCCGACCCGACCCGCTCCACTCCTCTTCTTCCCCATGTTCATTTCCCGCTCGTTTTCTCCCCCGCGTGTACCCACGTCGCCCCTCGATCGCGTCGTTGCCCCACGTCCTCGCGTTCGCCGACCACGACCACGCACCCCCTCCAGCTCCTCAACCTCTCCTCGTCTCAAAATCCTCTCTCCCTCCTCACTCTCGATCTCTCAAACTTCTCTCCTCACTCAAAAAAAAAAACAGAAAACCCATATACGCCGCCGCCGACAACTACAACCTCCACTGTTCCTCCCTCGTTTCTCTCCTACTAATACCACTACCACTGCAGCCTTCTCCTCCATCAACTGAGCTCCCTCACCTCACCATTTCCAACCTCCGCAGAGTCCCCTGCACACCCTCCTCGACACTGAACTCCCCTGCACCTCGACGCCGGCGATCTCCCCACTGCCCTGAACCACCTGGTCGACCTCTACATCCTCATCATCCTCAGCATCATCACCACACCCGAGCCCCACTACCTCACTCCCTCTCTCCAAACCCACTGCCATCATCCCTACCCCCACTGTTCCCATCGTCGGAGCGACTACCACCGACCATCGTCGACCCCAGCACACCCCAGGGACCCACAGCACCATACTCCACCTCCAGCGATCACGCGCCATCCCCGGGCAACTCCGACGACGAACCCAAACGCGAGCCGAGGCCGTGAATCCAAACCGTGCCGTTCGTCGCGCGTTCGTGCCATTGCCACTGCCGTGAGTCGCCAAAGCATCTCCAGGCAAGTACCCTACCTGCTACATGCTAGTTATTACTGTTACATTTCTAAAACCTATTAATTCCGTATTTAAAACTTGTGAAAACTTATACGACACAAGTGCTTGATGTAAAACTCGAACAAAAACTCTCCATTAAACTGACGGAACCGGATTACAATTACTGGCCCGTGTGACAATAAACATTGTGGTGAAATTTGACTGGAAAATGTAATCGTTACTGGCTTGAACGATCACCCCCAATTACACCCGTAAAACTGAGAATTTCCCACACCTGAAACTTGTTAAAATCATAATTAATTGTGTACACATTGAAATGATACGTTTGAGGGCTCTAATCGAAGCCTACTTGACAACCTAGAACCCTATAAAATATTTAAATTGTTTCTGTACTGAAAATATGACGAGAACTGGTTCGGAGAGCGGCTCTGGACTGCAGTCCAGAGCAGCTCTGGCTGTTGATTTCTATCTCGTGATGCTTACTACTTTGTTGCCTGAACTTGTATGTTGTGGAACCCTACACTTTATTGAAGATAAAACTGTTAGATAAATAACGCAAGTGATTTCACCTCTTTTTATCGCCGTTTACTATTTAAACTGCAATTTAAAAGAACAGGACGTATAGCAGTCCCAAACAGAAACAGAACTGATACCCTAGTGTTGAACAGTACATAACTTCTGACGTAGAGATACGATTGAGAATACGTCTAGTGAGTTGTAAACCCTATTAGAAAACCTACATTTCATTCAACTGTAGCGTCGCTAAATTCTGATCCCAACTGGGTGAAAATTGTGCCGTAAAACGGACGTTCAGTTCAGAAACTGAATTTCCTGCAGCGAGCACTCAGATTGAAACGGCTGTAACTTGCAAAACCGAACTCCGATTTCACTGAAACAAATTTTTATGAATTTCCGACAGAGTATACTTGTTACCTTCTTTGTATCGTTTCATTGAATTCTGAACGCATGATTTACTGCAATTTTTATAAGCTCATAAGGTGCATAATAGTTCATATTACACATGACTTGTTAACTACATAAACGCACATATATTACCTGATTGCCATATACATAGTGATAGTGCACGTTATCATTCAATGGACATTGCATTATCGTGCGTGAATGGTATTGATTTAGGAGTGTCAAGTACGCCAACGGAAAAGTGAATGATTCGTGATAGTGATTAATACAGTTAACAGTGGCAGAACCGTGTTATTGGTGCATACTTGTACACGACTAAATCATAATCATCAATAGTGTAAACCTGGAGAAAAAGGGGAAATCGAAGTGGAAAGAGAATCATATTTAGCGAGGACTGTGTTTTAGAGGATGATCATTCGAACAGCGACTCTTATATATATTAGGTAGGATCTAGCGATCCGGCTGACAGGGTTATGTCCCGGGCGTGTGGGCCGTTGTCTCGGGTATGTATGAGACTCCCGTTAAACATGATCCTCCTTTCCACAACTCGATTTCAAACATGACTTAGAGACTGATAGGGACACAGATCATACTTTGCATCATTTAGTGACATAGTGATTATCTGCATTTTACTTCCATTGTTATTACCTTATTTGCCTGTTTCATGTCATTATTATAATATTGCTATTACGTCGCTCTGACGACCTGAGTATGCATGCTCATACTTCGAGGAAGAACCAGCGCAGGAGTCGGATTTACCCTTCGAGCTTGCGGAAATCTAGTTGAGAGTACATCTTTCTTCTTTTCTGCTTTCCCTAAAAGTGATCTTGTATTCGAACTTGGTTAGTAGTTCTTTTCTTGTTTATTTGTAAATTGTGAACATGAACTTTGATGTAATATTTTAGTGATGTATTTCCTTTATTTCTGTGCTTTGTTTACGGATTACCATGTAATTCTAGAAGCCGAATTGTGACTACGGCTGGATTATTCCTTGACCGTAGGAGCATGGCTGGCCTAGTCATCCCTCATTTTCCGTATTTTGGGAAGCGGGGCGTGACACCGACGGAATCGGAACAAATCTGATTTCCGATTCCGTTTCCTATAAAATTCCACTTCTCACTAATACAATCATACTTAAACTTTCTCATGTTGACTATTAAACATTAATCAACCAAATTGATCAAGTTTTGTTTTATAAAATGATGGCTATTTAAATTTATCGTATTTTTCACTTAAATACCACATTGTTTCAATTCTACATTTAAATCTATTAAACTTGATACACCTTTAAGTAGATCACGAGGTAACGACCTACCTCCTCACACACTCATTTGCAATATAACACGATACCTTCGAGAACTCAGAATACGGGAAAACAAATATTTTCATTTAAATACCATTTACTTAATAAAACCATTTCTAAAAGATTTAGTATTGAAACATCTTTGCAAATAAATACCACTTCTTATGAAAATAAGATAAAGTTGTGGACATCAGTCGTTTATCTAAACCTGACTTTGTGGTGTCTAGGCTAGGAAAGTGAGAAAGGTAACTTTAAAATGCCCGCCTCACGGTGATTCGTGAGTGGATCCTTCCTTTCTTCACTTGTACTTACCTGGTCACAATTGGCGGTGAAGAGGCGATTTGAGGTATCTCACAACTTGTCTCTTTGGACCAGTTAGGAGCTGTCTAGTTGACTTAGGAGATCCTAGAACATAGAATACGGAAAACGACACTTTTTCATTTAAATACCATAATTAATAAAACCGTTTTCCTTAATGATTAGTATTTATACAAATCTTTGCAAAGCGCCGCTACAACCCATTTGGAGAACCCGTTCAGGATTGTGTGGATTATCGCACATCCTCAGGCTTAGTAGTGCAAGATTCAGACCTCCGCAAAGAGCATTCGGTCTCGAAAGATTTAAAATACGACATCTTAAGAAAACGAGATTTCTAGAAAATTATAAATATATACAAAAAATTATTTTCATATAAATATAAGTATATGTAACATAAACATATCTATTTTTGAAGTATTATAAATATTCCACTTTTTTTCAATATCACAATAATCAATTTTACACTAAAATACCATGAATTCCATGCAAAACCAATATTACAAATAAATACCTCTATTTATGAAATTAGGATATCTTCACTAGCAATATCCTAATATAAAATTCATATTCAATATAACTCTAAAGACGAATAATAAATACTTGAGGTGTATTTGGAAAAGTATATAAAAGCATCTTTACATAAACCCCCCTCAAGTTCTATAAAGTACCCTAAGGACCCTAGTAGACATAGGATTAAGCGGGACCAATCTCTTGAGCCTCAGGGAGTCGGAGAAGTGGGTGCTTGCCTATCTAAGGTAGACAATCAACAAACGGTGTTATCAACACGGTAATCGTCTTTGAAAAAAACACAAATCCTGCCGTCCATGTGCAGCGGTTACCGATAAAATCAAAACAATCAGGACTTCAATTTACTTTACTAATTGTCTGACTCAGTTTGAGTCTCATTATAATCTGACTTGAATATAATTCAAATACAATCTACAATCTACAATCTACAATTTACAATTTACAATATTACAATTCAACATGAATCCATTATTCAATCTATCAACTTGACTTAACCGAACCATGGATATACATCCATTTACCTGATTCTACAGTTACATCCATGATTCTACAGTTACATACATGATTCTCCAGTTACATCCATTTACTGATATCATGGTTTCGGTCAGTCATCCAATTATACAATCTATACAGTTTACAATACAAGACAACACAATACAACAATACAATCAAGATAACACTACGGGGTTTAAGGGGTAGACTGGTACGGAATATGTTAAAGGTGGCACGAGGTGGTCACTTAAGACGTAATTACATCCATGCCGTTGTTCCGTGGTATTATCGGCGGAGCCTTGTACTACGGGTTACCAAAGTCCCCGGTGTAAGTGGGACTCCTCTTGTATACACTGGCATCTTCTGTACCAAGCTACAAACAACAGCGTTAACACAATATTATAACAATATAATAAAACTTTAAAAGCTATCTTCTTATTCTGTCTATTCTATTTCTCCATTCTCTTTGGGACTTACCGAGCGACCTGTTCGCTGACGACAATCTATTTCTTTCTTCTTGAATGTCGTCAGGTGATTTGGACCCGTCAGAGATCGGGCCAACTGCAGAAGACTTGGATCAGTACAGCGAAGACCCTGAGCTCTAGACATTGTACATTTTCCATTCAGTACTTTTCATTTCCTGTTATTCCATTGTTTAGGCATCGCTTTTATTTCAGTTGTATTTCCTTTTCATGCATTGTACAAAAGAATGTTAATAAATAAAGTTGATGTTTTATATCTCTTGTCTCGTGCTTTACTTTTATATTGCTTAGATACGCTTAGCGTATTTACTTCACAGTAAATACGTAGCGGACCAGTCGCGTCCCCTTCACCGTATACTGGGAAGCGGGGCGTAACGGATAGAATGTTTATGTAAACTCGACTTGATTTGAGATATAAATGCGATGACAAGAATATAAGACGAATATGATGATCTGATAATATGTTGGTATACGGATGCGAGTTGATTGAGATGATTTATACCCTGCCGGTCCCCTGATTTGAGATTATTGCGGATGTGACCTGGAACATAGGTATATAGAGATATTTATATGTGTGTGAATCGTGAGTGTTAGCCGTACGTGACGTTAGGTCCGCACCCTCCTCGTTTTATAGGTTGATAGGATCCCTGATAGCTTAATGCCGCCGTATGATGATTTTCCGTACGTGATGAGTTTGACTTGAGGTTTGATCCATACCCTTGACTAGAGGATACCGTACGATGGATTATACCGTACGTGATGCTGTGTGGCTAGATGCCGACTGATAGATTCACCGAATCAGACATATGATAGATATGTATACCTTATAGCTTTTAGCTGACGATTTACCTTATGATGCATTCATATTATTCGCATTGCATTACTTATCCTGTGCTAGTACACTTACACCATTATCGATGATGCGTATGTTACACGTACACAGATTCGCCGGCTCATACACTTCATCATCGATAATTGCCATGTCACTACACAGTAGAGTTGCTGCATCATGACATGCATATTGTACACCATACTTGCACACATAAATATTGTACACTCATACTTGCGTATATACCCACTTGTACATACATATTAAACACTCATACTTGCGTATATACCCACTTGTACATCTATATTGGCGCACATACATATTGTACACTCATTCTTGCGTATATATCCACTTTTACATCCATATTGGCATCCATATTGGCACACATACATATTGTACACTCATACTTGCGTATATACCCACTTGTACATCCATATTGGCGCACATACATATTGTACACTCATACTTGCGTATATACGCACTTGTACATCCATATTGGCGCACATACATATTGTACACTCATACTTGCGTATATACCCACTTGTACATCCATATTGGCGCGCATACATATCTTGTGCATTCATGCCTACGTACATACGCATTTGTACATACATAGATGATGCTGGCTTTGAATTTTTGGAAAATTGGGGACCGCATGTTATATTTTAAAATGTGGATCCATTTAAAAGAGGTTTTCCCTTAATATATCATATCACTGTTCCATGTTGCATGATATTCGGATATGCTTATATTTCTGTTATATATCGCATACATCATGCTTTATGATTACACGCATTGAGATATTTTGTTTTCATGAGATTTCTGGATTTGAGAATCGTGGCTATTTCAAAAGAAAGCATGTACTGTTTTAAAAACCCAGTTTCTCTTGATATGATATTTCAGTGCGTCCACCATGCGTTTTCTCAGTTCTGAGACGTATGACATGTGAAACCCGATTCGAGGAGTTTGATGAAGACGATTGCGGGTACATGGTGGACCCGGTATGGTACCCCGGGGAGAGAACGGATTTGCTGTGCAGTAGACGGTGAGCCTGGCAGAGGGACCACTACCTACCGGTGATAGTATTTGGGCTCGGCGGATATCCGGAGGATACCGACCGGAGTCGAGAGATGGTATGGGCCGATCCGGACTGACGGAGCCCGTGGGCCGATTCGGACTGACGAAGCCCGAGATATGAGGATTTACGTGTCGATGTTGGACACGGGTTTCATGATATTTTCGGGTGTCGATGTTGGACACCCAGGTTGCATGATTTTGATGTGTCGCGAGGGACACCGTTGATTTATATCATCATACTTTCATGCACACTCTTTTATGATATTTACGTGCATACAGACATTGATTATATGGGTGGACGAGATCCACATGCATACATACATTGATTATATGGTTGGACGAGATCCACATGCATACATATCTTGATTATATTGTTGGATTATATCCGCATACATATAGGTATTGGTTACATTGTTGGCACATATGATGACCCGGTCACCCTAAATATCATAGTATTACCTTTATGATATAGTTGATCTAGGAGTCGTTGTTTATTCGATTTCTATCTGTTGATATTTTTCTACTCACGAGTTGGCAACTCACCCCCGTTGTGCCACAGTTCTTTCAGGTAGACCGCATGGATCAGTAGCGGCTTCACTGGCACATAATTGCATTCGGGTGTTTTGCATTGGTAGGTGGGACATTTGTATCGTACCCACTCTTGTATATATATATTTCATATTGTATCTAGTAGACTCCATCAATAAAAAATAGTAAATTGTATAAGTAATGAGGCTTAGTAGGATTGTGGTTGCAAGACTTAGAGCGAGGGGTTTTTCCGCTACTTGTGGTTTTTATGTCTTGTTTTTCTTTATCGTATGGCGATCTTCGCCATTGGGCGTCGTATACTTATATATATTGTCTTGCGTGGTTGTGATCCGCCGTTTGGCGAAGAGCTAGCTCCCACTTGGGGATGCCTTTATCATTATCTTGTATATGTGGTTTTGTATCAAAATATACAAAAGAGGTGCTGCCGAAATTTTTAAAAGACGAAATATGTTTTCAAACTAGTAAATTCCACTTGCATTTTCATGTTCCTTTTCTATGCACTTTAAGAAAACTTTATTTCACTATACCTTTATTTCAAAAGTTCACCTTCTTTATTTTCTTAAAAATGTTTAGATTTTCTGGGTTTTAGCTTACTTGAATTACGTTACGCCTTTAGACATTACGTGATTTAAGTGCTGGTCACGAGCTAATATTTTGGGTCGTGACAAAGTTTGTCTCAAAGCGTTAGGTTTAACCTTGGTTCGAGTCTATGTTTGACTATGCAGAGTCTAGGGCGGGTATGTATTTCGGAACCTAGGCATGACCTTACGGAACTTAGACTTGAACGGGGGGAGGGGTATTAGACCCGAACTTTCGTTACATAGGTGTTGAACCCAAGTCGAGCCCGCGGCCAGCCTCCCCATGCCAACAACAAGATCATGTAATAAATAATTTTTATGTAATTTTTTTATACTTGAATGTTTGCAAAATGGGCATAAAGCCAACTTTTTGTAAGCCCATAACTTATGTGCAAAAAGAAATGGCACATGAGCCATGGGATGGGCAAAATGCCATTTTGCAAAGACCAAGGGCTATATGTAAATATATAAGCCTATATAAGGCAACATGATGATGAATAAAATAACACGTTTTTCATTCTCTCAAAAACTTAGGGTTTGTGCCTCTTTCCCCTTTCTGAAGGTTTCAAACCTTCTTCTTTTTTGTGAATTAAATCAAGAGTTTTACTCTCCTTTTTCCAAAACTTAATAGTTTTTCACCGCAAAACCTATAAAGGGGAACTTGGATCTGTCATTACATCTCAAAAAGAAGAGATTTTTAGATCTCACATCTCTTGATCCAGCCAACAGAGGAAGAAGAAGAACCCATTTCCTCAACAAAAATATTTTTAGGAGTTTAACTCCACTCTAAACCCTATATCTGAGACTAAAAGCCCATTTTCCTCGCCAGCGCCTAGCGCTCGAGTGCAGAGCACCCACGTGCCGACACGTGGCGCGCTTGCGCTCAAGCGCCCAGCGCTCGAGTGCAGAGCGCCCACGTGCCGACACGTGGCGCGCTTGCGCCTAAGCGCACAGCACCTAAGCGCACAACGCTCAAGGCGCTGGCCCCACGCATCCTTTTGGATGCCTTTTCCCCCTCCTTTTATATATATATATATATACATATGCATACATATGTACACACACATACACCACGACACTGTCCCTGTTAGAAAAATATTTCTAACGGGGCGCTGCCCCGCACTCCGCAAGGGGACTGCTAGCCTCCTTAACCCCCAGCCCGCTATCCGGGTAGCGGGACCCCCGTAAAAACTCTGCGTGGCTCCCGACATATCCAAAAACCCCATCCAAAACAACACATACGTACACTGTACATTGAGTTCGCATGACCGGTTTAAACCGCTAATCGGAGGTTCCCTCGCCCTAAAGGCGAGGGGTAATTAACGACAGCTTAGTCCGCGGCTGCCGGAGATTCGGATCCCCACAATCATTAAACCCCGGCCTACCCTAGGCAGAGGGAATCTGTAATGCGCCTGACAAGCGCATGCGTATTCCCATCTCAATGGGGTGACGAAAAACACCCTACAGGTTCTGGCACGCCCGGTGGGACCAATCTCTCCTCCCATATTTCGGGTTAAACATTCATGCGAACTCATTCAATATACATACCTATATTTATACTGAAATAATGCTCTCTCATGCAGGTTTTCAAGCAATCACTTCCCAACAATGTCTCCAAAGATGAACTCAGCTCTCAGCACGGCTCCCGTTTCATACACGATGAAGATGGACTCCAGGACGGTCCTCCCGGCCAGTCTCGGGCGACAATGGGAAGAGCCGCTGCTACCTTTCGGCTCTATTATGTTCATGCCTCTTGGCGCCATCCCAGCTCCTCAAGCCCCGGTGACAGACAAACCGGTCTCGAAAGGCAAGAGGCCAAATATGGTGGTCTCGAAGGCGCCCCAACTCAAACGCAAGTCGGTGTTTGAACGACTCTCCTTGGCCCCAGCTGAGGGCAAGGCCATCAACACCAACAAAGCAATAAGGCGTTTCGAGCAAGCTCCGGTGGTGCCCCTGACAACTGCTCGATCGGGTGTCTTCTCTAAGCTCCCCGCTAATCAGCTCATGGTGGCTTCCCAGGAAACAGATGCCCGCCAAGCCCTTAAAATTGAGAAGCTAAGGCAGAAAAGGCTCAGATACAGAGCCAACAAAAGGGCTAGGGCTCCTGCTAGGCTGAACCTCATGAGGTTCAAAGAACAGGGTTACCCCGCCAAAGATAAGGAAATGGCTGGATATGTGGTCCACACTGTCTACACGGTGGGAACGCGCAGCAAGAGCAAGGACGCAGCCACTACATCTCGAATCCAATCTGGCTTGAATGTGGTTGCCGCTTTCCAAGAACAGCCGCCTCCGCTGGATGATGAAAACCCTCTCGATGAGGATGATAGGCAGAAAGAACCCTCAATTCATGAGGAGTCGGGCTCGGAAAGCGAAGATGAGACAACTTTCCGTCCTACGACCGCGGAGCAGCAACTTCTCCAAGAGCTCCGAAAACAGCTCAGAAGCAAAGACAAGGAGATGGCCAGGCTTTACTCAAAGATCGACGACCTGACAAATGCCGTCTTATAGCTTACGGCCCAACTTGCCTCTCAGCCACCCAATCAAGCGTGGGGCTCTGCTCATGAACTGGGAACCGGTGTCCCGAGACAGCCGACGCCTATTCCCTTAAATCCAAAGGTGGACGGATCGCACGAAAGCCAGTCGCATCCTGTCTTAGGAAATGTCTTGGCTACCGATGACAGTAGCCTGCTAACTCAAGATCAAATCATGGATTTGGTTGCCAGCAAAGTCAAAACATTGGTGGCCGAAGCTGAAGCGCAAAGAGATATCAGCAGCAGTGGGAGACCATATCCTGCTCAGTATGATCTGGTAGAATTTCCTAGCGGCTATGTCATCCCTAAATTCGGAAGATTTGATGGGACGGGAAATGCGAATCAGCACATCGCCCACTTCAAAGCCTCATGCGGGAATACCGGGGGCAACGATGCGCTTCTCCTCCGCCAGTTCGTTAATAGCTTGACCGATGTTGCTTTCGACTGGTACGCGAGCATACCGGATGGCTCTGTTACTACTTTCGTCCAAATGGAATCTTTGTTTTGACAAAGGTTCATGAGCATCAGCGATAAGATCACCATTGCCGAGCTCGTAAGGACTAAGCCTAAGAACAACGAAAGCAGCACGGATTTTATAACCCGATGGCGAAATCTCTCCGTCAAATGTGAACCGCCGATAGAGCAGGACCAATCTATCAGTCTCCTCATTGGAAATCTCAACAATTGGATGGCCCCGTTTCTATGCACCGCGGGTCTCAAAACATTCCAAGAGCTGACCAGGAAAGTTCAGATGCTGGAGCACTCAAAGCAGGAGTCCTCCTCGGATTCCCAAAATAGCAATAGGTCCTAGAGAAACCGAAAGGACGATAATCGCAAAGGCGGATATCCCGACGATTCTGAATCTTTCAACACTTCGGCTAACCGAAATAAGCGAGGGATGAGCGGGCCTAGTACCAACCAGCCTCGGAAGCCAGTGTTCGGAGAGAGAGGAGAATCTCCACTGAAAGAGAAGCTGGATAAGGTCTATTCCTTCAGAAGGGACAAAATCCGTAAAATATTCAAAGACGCTCTGAGGAACGGTCTACAACTGCCAGAGTCAAAAAGACCGCAGGAAGCGAATATGACCGATGACCCCAAATACTGCCCCTATCACAGAGTGATAGGTCATGCCATTGAGGACTGCTTCGTCTTCAAAGATTGGGTCGAAAAGCAATACAAGGCAGGAGAGATAGAGCTGTCTAAAGGCGTGTTAACAAACAATCCAGCTGCGACCGCCAATTTCATACAAACGGAGACCGAAGTTCTTCGTGAAACTGATTCTCTCAGAGATCTGCTTTTCTCTGAAAACAATCGACCACCACGTCATTAAACTGGGAACAGTCGACCTCTAAGTCGTTAAACTGGGAATGTAAAAAAAATGTAAATAAACAAAAAATGTGTAAATAAAAGAAAAATAAAGAAAAGCCGAAATGATGGGGCAACTCGCAATAAAAATCAGCGAGTAAAAATGAAAATGAAAATAAAGCCGAAATGATGGGGCAACCGCGAATAAATAGCCGAAATGATAGGGCAATCGCGACTTTCGCGATAAGAAAAGCTGAAATGATAGAGCAATCGCGGTATAAAAAAAACGGCGAGTGATGAGTCGCTCCTGGTACCATATTCCAGTGCAGCGATGCAGACGCCAACCAAAATCCAATTTCTCAAAATTCTCCAGCCCTACGGACAGTCCCCAAATTGACTGCCGTATACAATCCACGGGCTCAAATAATTCTCAGCATACCCATGCCCCACCGCAACCACCAGTTACGCGGCTGGTCTCCGCCTTTGGAATTATGCTCCATTGAGAAGACCCACTCATGTATCCTCACGATACATGAGGAGAACAAACCTTTGTGGGATCCTTACGACTCACAAAGGAAAAACACACTTAGGAGTCCTCACAACTCCTAAGGAGAAAATACACCTGCGAGATCCTTATGACTCGTAGGGAGAAAATGCTTTTATGGGACCCTCACGGCCCATAAAATTGAAAAGTCCTAGGTGATAGGGATCTAAACCTGTCTCCTAAGCCATTGCTTTCCAAATCACATACCCCAATGGCGAATGATGAGTCGCTCCTGGTACCATATTCCAGTGCAGCGATGCAGACGCCAACCAAATTCCAAATCCCATACCCCTAAGTGGCGAATGATGAGTCTCTCCTGGTACCATATTCCAGTGCAGCGATGCAGACGCCGTCCAAAACTCAAATTCCTAATGGCGAATGATGAGTCGCTCCTGGTACCATATTCCTGTGCAGCGATGCAGATGCCGTCCAAAACTCAAATTCCTAATGGAGAATGATGAGTCGCTCCTGGTACCATATTCCAGTGCAGCGATGCAAACGCCAACCAAATTCCAAATCCCATACCCCAACGGCGAATGATGACTCGCTCCTGGTACCATATTCCAGTGCAGCGATGCAAACGCC
This sequence comes from Agapanthus africanus, assembly GCA_030015575.1. Classification (NCBI taxonomy): domain Eukaryota; kingdom Viridiplantae; phylum Streptophyta; class Magnoliopsida; order Asparagales; family Amaryllidaceae; genus Agapanthus; species Agapanthus africanus. Next base: position 261,277,718 of record CM057339.1, on the reverse strand, counting down.
AACACAGTCCCGAAATGTTTCCGGCCCTACGGTCTGGATCATACATTCTGCAAAACCGTATACAATCCACGGGCGTAAAACAATCCCAATCTCTCCCGAGTCCTACCGGTGAGACCACATTGAAAGTCCTACCAAAAATAATAAAATAAAAATAAAAAATAAAAAAAAAAAATAAAAAAAAAGGTATGTCCACAAGCAAAATGGGCACGGATGAAAACCCGAAAGGGCTCCGTAAGTAAAAACAGTAGGACTGTCGGCGAGTATGTGAAAACCTGAAAGGGCGCAAACTCGTGAAAAAGAGATGAAATGCACTCACAAGGTCCTCTCGGATTTATGAGGAGAAAATTCCCGCGTGTGATCCTTACAACTCACAAAGGAGCAACACACTTGGGAGTCCCCACAACTCCCAAGGAGAAAATACACTTACGGGATCCTTACGACCCGTAGGGAGAAAATGCTTTGTGAGACCCTTACGGCTCACAAAATTGAAAAGTCTTAGGTGATAGGGATCTAAAACCTGTCTCCTAAGCCATCGTTTCCTAATAAGCAAACGCAAATGATGATTCTCTCCTGGTACCATATTCCAGTGTAGCGATGCTGAAGCCAAACAAAAAAAAACAATTCCCAAATCCTCTCATGACAAATGATGATGCGCTCCTGGTACCATATTCCAATGTAGCGATGCTGATGTCAACCCAAATCAAATCAAACCAACAACCTCTACGGCGGAATCATGCTCCGTCCCAGAATTTACCCCGTGTCGAAATCATGCTTCGCATCGGGATATCTACCTTCCCTGCCGGAATTATGCTCCGCCTCGGAATTAAATCAACCAACAAGCTCTGCGCCGGAATCATGCTCCGTCTCAGAATATACCCCGTGTCGAAATCAATGATTCGCCTCGGAGTATATGCCTTCTCCGTCGGAATTATACTTCTCCTGGGAATCAACCTCTGCATCGAAATTATGCTTCGGTCAGAAGGTCTGCCGCTCTCCGGAATGATGCTCCGATCCTTGGAATCATGCTCCGCCCTTCGGAATGATGCTCCGATATCTGGAATCATGCCCCGCTCATCGGAATGATGCTCCAATCCCTGGAATCATGCTCCGCTCTTCGGAATGATGCTCTGATTCTTGGAATCATGCTCCGCTCTTCGGAATGATGCTCCGATTCTTGGAATCATGCTCTGCTCTTCGGAATGATGCTCCGATTCTTGGAATCATGTTCCGCTCTTCGGAATGCTCCGATTCTTGGAATCATGCCTCCGCTCTTCGGAATGATGCTCCGAATCCTGGAATCATGCTCCGCTCTTCGGAATGATGCTCCGAACCCTGGAATCATGCTCCGCTCATCGGAATAATGCTCCGATCCCCTGGAATCATGCTCCGCTCATCAGAATGATGCTCCGATCTCTGGAATCATGCTCCGCCCTTCGGAATGATGCTCCGATCCCTGGAATCATGCTCCGCCCTTCGGAATGATGCTCTGATCCCTGGAATCATGCTCCGCTCATCGGAATGATACTCCGATCCCCGGGAATCATACTCCCCGGGATGATGCTCCGCCCCCGGAGTGATGTTACACCTCGAAGTCAAATCCAGAGCCAACCGTCCAAGTCGCAAAAAGGGCAGAACCGACCGTCCACGTCGCAAAAAGGGCAGAACCGACCGTCCACGTCGCTAAAATGCCAGCATCGACCGTCCACGTCGCTAAAATGGCAGCACCGACCGTCCAAGTCGCAAAAAGGGCAGCATCGACCGTCCACGTCGCAAAAAGGGCAGTACCGACCGTCCAAGTCGCAAAAAGGGCAGAACCGACCGTCTACGTTGCAAAATGCGCAGAACCGACCGTCCACGTCTCTAAAATGGCAGCATCGACCGTCCACGTCGCTAAAATGGCAGCACCGACCGTCCAAGTCGCAAAAAGGGTAGCATCGACCGTCCACGTCGCAAAAAGGGCAGCACCGACCGTCCAAGTGGCAAAAAGGGTAGCATCGACCGTCCAAGTTGCAAAAAGGGCAGCATCGACCGTCCAAGTTGCAAAAAGGGCAGCATCGACCGTCCACGTCACTAAAATGGCAGCATCGACCGTCCACGTCGCTAAAAGGGCAGCAATGACCATCCAAGTCGCAAAAAGGACAGAACCGACCGTCCATGTCGTAAAAAGGGCAGTGCAGGCTTCCCACAAATTGGGAACCAAATCGCTCCAGGTCAGAGCGTCGATCGTCCATGTCGCAAAAAGGGCAGTGCAGGATTCCTACAAAGCAGGGAACCAAATCGCTCCGGATCAGAGCGTCGACCGTCCATGTCGCAAAACGGGCAGTGCGGGTTTCCTACAAATCGGGAACCAAATCGCTCCAGGTCAGAGCGTCGACCGTCCACGTCGCAAAAAGGGTAGTGCAGGCTTCCTACAAAGCAGGAACTAGATCACTCCGGGCTAAGAAAACGTCTACCACGGACACTCCGTCTCGGAGACGCGTCAAGCGTCGACCGTCCACGTCGTAAAAAGGGCAGTGCATCCCAAAAAGTGGGAACCAAGGCAATTCGCCTCCACGTGAAAGAAGATCCATCAATTTCATGCACACGACCCAAATATGTGGTGTGCATTTATTGATGGGGGGCACTTTGTTGAAGTCAAAATTTGCACCCCGGTTGACCGAGTCAAAGTCAAGGTCAACCCCCAAGCTAGGTGGGCCCAAGCCCAGGTCAAGCAGGCCCATACCCAAGTCGAGCCCGCGGCCAACCTCCCCATGCCAACAACAAGATCATGTAATAAATAATTTTTATGTAATTTTTTTATACATGAATGTATGCAAAATGGGCATAAAGCTAACTTTTTTGTAAGCCCATGGCTTATGTGGAAAAAAAAATGGCACATGAGCCATGGGATGGGCAAAATGCCATTTTGAAAAGCCCAAGGGGCTATATGTAAATATGTAAGCCTATATAAGGCAACATGATGATGAATAAAATAACACTTTTTTCATTCTCTCAAAAACTTAGGGTTTGTGCCTCTTTCCTCTTTCTGAAGGTTTCAAACCTTCTTCTTTTTTGTGAATTAAATCAAGAGTTTTACTCTTCCTTTTCCAAAACTAAATAGTTTTTCACCACACAACCCACAAAGGGGAACTTGGATCTGTCATTAGATCTCAAAAAGAAGAGATTTTTAGATCTCACATCTCTTGATCCAGCCAACAGAGGAAGAAGAAGAACCCATTTCCTCAACCAAAACATTTTTAGGAGTTTAACTCCACTCTAAACCCTATATCTGGGACTAAAAGCCCCTTTTCCTCGCCAGCGCCCTGCGCTCGAGCGCAGCGTGCCCACGTGTCGACACGTGGCGCACTTGTGCTCCAGCGCCCAGCGCTCGAGCGTAGAGCGCCCACATGCCGACACGTGGCGCGCTTGCACTCAAGCGCCCACGTGCCGACACGTGGCGCGCTTGTGCTCAAGCGCCCAGCGCTCGAGCGCAAAGAGCCCACGTGCCAACACATGGCGCGCTTGCGCCTAAACGCACAGCACCTAAGCGAACAGCGCTCAAAGCGCTGGCCCCACGCATCCTTTTGGATGCCTTTTCCCCCTCCTTTTATATATATATATATATATACATATATATATATATACATATGCATACATATGTACACACACACACATACACCACGACACTATCCCTATTAGAAAAAAAAATTTAACGGTGCACTGCCCCACAAGGGGGCTACTAGCCCCCTTGACCCCCAGCCCGCTATCCGGGTAGCGAGACCCCCCGTAAAAACTCTGTATGGCTCCCGACATATCCAAAACCCCCCTCCAAAACAACACATACGTACACTGTACATTGGGTTCGCATGACCGGTTTAACCCGTTAATCGGAGGTTCCCTCGCCCCAAAGGCGAGGGGTAATTAACGGCAGCTTAGTCCGCGGCTGCCGGAGATTCAGATCCCCACAATCATTAAACCCCGGCCTACCCTAGGAAGGGGGAATCTGTAATGTGCCTGACAAGCGCGTGCGTATTCCCATCTCAATGGGGTGACGAAAAACACCCTACAATAGGTTGACCCTGATTGATGGAGTAGGTAGCTTGAGTAGAGTGACGTACCGTACGTATGTTCCGCGGCATATTTACGATACGATACTTCACTTAGGAAACCTTAGGATGTACATATATTTGAGACTTATGATTCTCTTCATACCCATGATTATACATCCATTTGAGATCCTTAACTCTATTCGTTTCCACGATCATACTCTCATTGATGCTGTTCCTTCTTATGATCATGTATCCATTCTGTATCTGTCGTTTCCTTTTTGCCTTTGATCTATTTTATTCGATACTCGATTGAGGTTCTTGTCACCATGGTTTGAGTGCAGATTAAGCTTCTGCTAGTGTTACGGTCAGGGCGAGCTCGTCTGGTACGAGGGCTGACCATTGTGTTTTCTGGTGACATGAGGATGTCTCGATGTAGTGTTGTGTTGGGACCTCTTATTGAGGCGAGTGTTTGGTTTTGGACTGGATGATCGGGCCACTGTTAGAGGCTGCCTGTTGTGAGAGGACTATTGATGCACAACATACCTCAGAGATTGTGATGTTGCCTACCGGGCAGACAGATGACCCAGCTGTTGTTGAAATTGATGGAATGTCGCTTCCAGAGCTTACAAGCTGAGATTGCCGGAGCTTCCAGGAAGAATGCGACAGATGCTAGCTAGTCTATCCCGATTTGAGAGACGAAGGTGATTCGTCAGATTGATACGCCGACGCAGGCCCAGTTGAGTTGAAGATTTTTAGTGTGGAGAGTCTTACTCATAGAGCAGACCGATCCAGAGATGACCGTTGATGTGTCGTATTTCCTGGGGGATTGAGGCATTGTTTAGCATGCGGGCGAAGAATATTCACATGTTGTATAGGCAAAGCTGAAAGGTTTGAACGAGTGTCAGAAACCCATTTTTCCCAAGTTTAAAGTGTTCGGAGGAACATGCAGGTAATTCTGTGGACCCTCTAGAAGAATGAAACCCTAACTCGACATGATGACCATGGAACCGCTTTTGAACCTTAGGGTTTGTAGCAGTTTAGCGGTGCCATCAGTGAGGCTTGGGTTTGCCCTTCTACGGCTGGTCCGGAGGTACCGTGGTATGTACCAAATATTTTTAGATTGTGCTCAGGTGTTGAGCCTTCGGGAATTATGGACTTTAATGACTCGATTGAAAAGTTTGACGTCGTCCAAATATCATGTGATAAGAGATCAGTAAGCTGACCAGTTTCAGATAGAAGACCTCACCCAGATGCGTTGTGAGTTGATCAAGGACGGACGAGTATTGAGTATTCCTCCGATGGTTGGGACGAGTTCCCGAGGACGTGTTCGGCTAGAGATCTTCTACAGAGTGATGAAGATACTGAGTTCGTGACTTCAAGTCCGTGTGAGGGACTCCGGATTGACCATAGCCGAGAACCATTGCAGTACCCAGATAGCATGACGTGACGTCAAGGGGGACGATGATATAGACGAGTGGAACCAGAGGTTCGTGCGAGATGCTGACGAGCTATTGTTACTCCCCATCGAGATGAAAGATCTGATATGTATACAGTGGCATGAGATACGTCCAGTTCCCGAGGAGATGCAGTGCTGAGAACGCAGATGTCTAGAAACGAGAAAAGATTATGTGAGAGTACCGGCCTCCGTATAGTTCGGCATAGGCGAGATCGGAAGAGACCTTGAGCAGGATTCCTTCCAAGACACTGCTGCAATGAGATTTACACCCAGGATCAATTGTGTCGCGAGTATTCAGAGGGCCAGAGGCCGATGCCAGTGACGTGCTGCCTTACGAGTGGTTGTGATGATTGACCGAGAGATGACCAGAGAAGTGCCAGAACGGAATCGTCCCCTTTAGCACACCTGACTAGGCCAATGAGCCGATGGATTGTGAGACTGATAAATCGACAGAGAAATGAGTACCCAGAGACAGAGGACGCCAAACCATGAGCAGGAGGCAAGCGGATATTCTTGTTCTGCCGGTTTTAGGCGCACCGATTTATTTTTCGATATTGTAGGAGGTGTACCTCAATGTCATTTACTGCGATTTGCGTTGTGATCCGAGTATCACGCTTATATTGCTTGGATTTGAGTTTTGATGATTGAGATTCATAATATTGATTTCGTGCACCATGGCTGCACCTACTGGGTATTTACATTTTATGCATAGTTATTGCACTTGAGGTATGTTTTTATACACCATTGTGTTGGTTTTTGATTTGTGCATAATTATTGCACTTGATATCGGTTTTGTGCCTTGGCTGCACATGTTTATGATTTCGTGGATTTCATACATTTGATTCAATTTTGTGCGTGTGGTACGCACTCGATTTGATTCTGCACTCGGTATAGCTTATATGTGCTTACAGTGCATTGATATGTGTTTTGTGCACGCAGTGGCACAGGTTTATGATTTTATACACCTTGGCACACTCGGTGTTGCTTTTTATACGCATTTGAGTTATATGATGCATTCCGTGCACTTTTTGCACCCGATTTGTATCTGTATTTTGTGCACTAGATGCACTGTATTTGATATTTCGTGCACTGGATGCACCGGATTTATATTTTGTGCCCTTGATGCACCAGATTAGTATTTTTGTGCATTGTTGCACTCGACTTGCATTTCATGCGTTTATTGCACCAGGCGGGTATTTCGTTCATTGGTTACACTAGATTTATACTCAGTACCTTGGCTGCGCTTGATTTATGTTTTTGAGCATTATTTTACCAGGTTTATGTTTTGTGTGCATCGGAGGCACTTGGGTGAGATTCTACTCGTGCCTGTTGGATGCTCTTGATTTAGATTTTATCCGTGCACATGGGATGCGATTTCATATGTGCGGGACAGATGCGCTTGATATGGATTTTCGCGCATGTTGGGCGCATGATATGAGATGTGATTCTGTGCACACCGGATGCACTGGATTGAGATTTTCATGCACTTTAGATGCACTTGATATTGTTGTCGTGCACACCTGTTGCACTGGACAGATGCTTTCGTGCGCACCCTTTGCACTGAGTTTTTCTTTTGTGCATATTGTGGCATTCGTATTTGGATTTGATTTCCGTGCGCACCAGACGCACGTGATTATTGGATACGCCTTTTGAGGCTGATTTTTCTTTTGAGCACTTTGTTTTCATGTTGGGCACTATATTGTGTAGTAGCCAAACAGGACTGATCTGAGGAAAGTACCAGAGTACTTTGCATGTATTAAAAGATTACCAAGAGATTTTTGAAAAAGAGCTATAGTCTCGCTATTTCCTACGTGTCCGAGAGCGACACGAACGTTTATAAAGAAAAAACCTTTTGGGATATTTTGAAAACGACGGAACGTGTAATTAGGAAAACATATATGGACATGTATTATTATTTTACAAATGAGCGTTCGTCACTTCGGCCATGAGTTACGCATCACACGGCGATTTAAAAAAGATTTTTGCATGAGTTCTATTCAGTTCTTGAAAGTTTTCCAAGGATGCGTACTATACACGTATTATAGTATTTGACTAGTGTATATTGGATTCAGTAGTGGATTTCAAGATCTGTATCTCTATTGTAACTCAGAGGATATGCGTGCAAATCCGATGATTTGCGTGACGCTTGACGGGGTCGATTTTGAGTTTTGTACTCATTTTCATGCGCACTTGACGCGCTGTGTTGTTTCTGCATCTTCCGTGATTTCAGAGCCCCGTTGATTTGAGCTGATTATTGAAATGTTTTAGATTTTGGGGGTTTAAATTTAAATTCGGGGACCGAATTTCTTTAAGGGGGGAAGATTGTAACATTTCAGAAAATAAAAAATATTATTTTTGGAATTTAATATTAAAATAATATTTTTCCCAAAAACTGTCCGATTTGCGAAATTGGGGTTTTCGAAAATGGGTATAAATATATACCAATAGTTGTGAAATAAATGGAAATTAAAATTATTTATTCATTTAAAAATATATTTAAAGGATTTGGCATTTTTAAAAGTTATTATATGCAGTTTCGATAAAAACCCGATTAGTGCACTGCTAATCGCAATTAAGCCAAATCCGTGTTTCTGCAGTTTTCAGAGTTAGTGCACCATAACATGTTACATGTTATTTCATTTGTGTTGTTTTTATTAGGGTGTAAGTGTTATTGGTGAGAAAAGAATAGAAAAGGTGTCATGATGAGTGAGGAGAGAGAAAGGAGACATAATGATGACTTGGAGAGAGAGAGAGAGAGTGTGAGAATAATTGAGAGGGGGGGTTGCCTCATTCTCTTCCCCCATCTTTTTTTTTTCTTCTCCTTCTTCATCTTCCTCACCCTCATCTCCCTCCACCTTCAAACCCTAAATCCATCTCCAAATAATCCCCAAAACCCTAAACCCCTTTCACAAAAAATGATCCCCTCTTCATGCTCATCACATTGAACTAAGCAAAATGGAATTTTGGCAATATTGGGACTACTAGGGTTCTCTTGAGTTCATCCATGAGGTATAATCACTTCCACTTAGTTAGTTTTAGTTTTCTTGTGTTTTAGATAAATTAGAAGTTGAATTGGTTGGTTGGTTGTGGAGATAGAAATCCTTAGTGAAGGTTTAGGTTTAAAGATGGTTTTAGTGAACTCTTGTGGCTATGCAAGACCTGAGATTTAGTATGGGAAACGAAAATACGGATTTGGGATTTGAGTTCATGTCGGTTTGTGAGAATTTAGGGTGTGCAGGGAAATCTGGAGCAAACCGGGGGATGTCTGAAAGAAGCAAACAACTCTAGAGACCTAATTGGGACCATAGGAAGCCACCCTGATCATACGAACCCAAACTGAACCCTGTTGGCCGAGGAGGCCGGAATTTTTGGGGTTGTGTCCGGCCCCATGTGGATATCTGGGGTCTAGGTCGGTCCAGTAGCTCATATACTCCCTGTACATCACCCTAGACTTGTTTGCTTAGCTTTATTGGACCTGAGTCAAATTCTGGGAGCCTTTTTATGTGATTTTGGCTATGGTTTTCCGTATTTTGAAATGCTAAGTTTTTATATTTGGATTTCTATTGGTTGTTGGATGTTTGTACTTCAACAACAAGGGTTGTTTGGTTGATTTTGTACGCGTAAGCTATAGGTTCGAACCTATGAGCAACGCACATGCCGTTTTGGATTTCAGAACATGATTTTCGCAGTGTTGCAATATGTGTTTCTATTGTAGGTACCTTCGCGTGGATTCCGAGGCGACGGAGCGTGGCATCATCGACTTCGGCAAGCAAAGACCAAGGTGAGTGGATCTATATCCACGGGGGAAGTCGGGTGGATGGCGTATAGCACCCCTGCAATATTTTGATGGAAACTGATTTATAGAATATGGTTAAGGAAACCTAGATTTGGAAACTAGGGTTAGAGTTAAATGATAGTTAGTGAAACCATATTAGAAACTAAGGATAGTTAGAAATGATATATTACGGCTCATATGTGATGACGGGATTTGAGGATGATGATTGGCGATATTGCCGTTTAGGATACTATAGGACTAGATAGTCGACGTAGATGTTTCATCCGAACCATACGTATTTCTAAACTGAAAAATCGTATGCATCTTTTAAACAGATACCTTGAGGGATGTTACGGAATTTCAAATGATATCTTTTCCTTAAAAACACCGTAACCCCTATTTTCAAAACTACGATTCGCTTCTTTAAAAATCTGATTGTATGGTTCGGGTGTGTATGTTAGATTAGATACTTATACTTATATTAAAGATAGAATGTTTATCTAAACTCGACTTGATGTGAGATATAAGTGTGATGACAAGAATACATGACGAATATGATGATCTGATGATATGTTGGTATACGGATGCGAGTCGATTGAGATGATTTATACCCTGCTGGTCCCCTGATATGAGATTATTGCGGATGTGACCTGGAACATAGGTATATAGAGATATTTATATGTGTGTGAATCATGAGTGTTAGCCGTACGTGACGTTAGGTCCGTACCATCCTCGTCTTATATGTTGAGAGGATCCCTGATAGCTTAATGCCGCCGTACGATGATTTTCCGTACGTGATGAGTTTGACTTGAGGTTTGATCCATACCCTTGACTATAGGATACCGTACGATGGATTATGCCATACGTGATGCTGTGAGGCTAGATGCCGACTGATAGATTCATCGACTCAGACATATGATAGATATGTATACCTTATAGCTTTTAGCTGACGATTTACCTTATGATGCATTCATGTTATTCGCATTTCATTACTTATCTTGTGCTAGTACAGTTACACCATTATCGATGATGCGTATGTTACACGTACACAGATTCGCCGGCTCACACACTTCATCATCGATAATTGTCATGTCACTACACAGTAGGGTTGCTGCATCATGACATACATATTGTACACCACACTTGCGCACATAAATATTGTACACTCATACTTGCGTATATACCCACTTGTACATCCATATTGGCCCACATACATATTGTACACTCATACTTGCGTATATATCTATTTGTACATCCATATTGGCGCACATACATATTGTACACTCATACTTGCGTATATACCCACTTGTACATCCATATTGGCGCACATACATATTATACACTCATACTTGCGTATATACCCACTTGTACATCTTGGCGCACATACATATTGTACACTCATACTTGCGTATATAACCACTTGTACATCCATATTGGCGCACATACATATTGTACACTCATACTTGCGTATATACCCACTTGTACATCCATATTGGCGCACATACATATCTTGTGCATTCATGCCTACGTACATACGCATTTGTACATACATAGATGATGCTGGCTTTGAATTTTTGGAGAATTGGGGACCGCATGTTATATTTTAAAAACTGGATCCATTTAAAAGAGTGGTTTTCCCTTAATATGTCATATCACTGTTCCATGTTTTATGATATTTGGATATGCTTATATTTCTGTTATATATCGCATACATCATGCTTTATGATTACACGCATTGAGATATGTTGTTTTCATGAGATTTCTGGATTTGAGAACCTTGGCTATTTCAAAAGAAAGCATGTACTGTTTTAAAAACCCAGTTTCTCTTGATATGATATTTCAGTGCGTCCACCATGCGTTTTCTCGGTTCTGAGACGTATGACATGTGAAACCCGATTCGAGGAGTTGGATGAGGCCGATTGCGAGTACATGGTGGACCCGGTATGGTACCCCGGGGCGAGAACGGATTTGCTGTGCAGTAGACGGTGAGCCTGGCAGAGGGACCACTACCTACCCGTGATAGTATTTGGGCTCGGCGGATATCCGGAGGATACCGACCGGAGTCGAGAGATGGTATGGGCCGATCCGGACTGACGGAGCCCGAGATATAAGGATTTACGTGTCGATGCTGGACACGGGTTTCATGATGTTTTCGGGTGTCGATGTTGGATACCCAGGTTCCATGATTTTGATGTGTCGCAAGGGACACCGTTGATTTATATCCTCATACTTTCATTCACACTCTTTTATGATATTTACGTGCATACAGACATTGATTATATGGGTGGACGAGATCCACATGCATACATACATTAATTATATGGTTGGACGAGATCCACATGCATACATACCTTGATTATTTTGTTGGATTATATCCGCATACATATAGGTATTGATTACATTGTTTGCACATATGATGACCCGGTCACCCTAGATATCATAGTATTACCTTTATGATATAGTTGACATAGGAGTCGTTGTTTATTCGATTTCTATCTGTTGATATTTTTCTGCTCACGAGTTGGAAACTCACCCCCGTTGTGCCGCAGTTCTTGCAGGTAGACCGCATGGATCAGTAGCGGCTTCGCTGGCACACAGTTGCATTGGGTGTTTTGCATTGGTAGGTGGGACATTTGTATCGTACCCACTCTTGTATATATATATTTCATATTGTATCTAGTAGACTCCATCAATCAAAATTAGTAAATTGTATAAGTAATGAGGCTCAGTGGGATCGTGGTTGCGAGACTTAGAGCGAGGGTTTTTTCCGCTACTTGTGGTTTTTATGTCTTTCTTTTCTTTATCTTGTGGTGATCTTCGCCGTTGGGTGTCGTATACTTATATATACTGTCTTGCGTGGTTGTGATCCGCCGTTTGGCGAAGAGCTAGCTCCCTCTTGGGGATGCCTTTATCATTATCTTGTATATGTGGTTTTGGATAAAAATATACAAAGGAGGTTCTGCCCAAATTTTTAAAAGACGAAATATGTTTTCAAACTAGTAAATTCCACTTGCATTTTCATGTTCCTTTTCTATGCACTTTAAGAAAACTTGATTTCACTATACCTTTATTTCAAAACTTCACCTCCTTTATTTTCGTAAAAAGGTTTAGATTTTCTGGGTTTCATCTTACTTGAATTACGTTATGCCTTTAGACGTTACGTGATTTAAGTGCTGGTCACGAGCTAATATTTCGGGTCGTGACAGTCACGTTCGCAAACCCGTCTAAAAGTCATATAGCAATTAGATGAGTTGTACCGCTCTAATTACATTCACGATCGCTGATAGTAATGTATGTACTGAAAACTACGACATTAGAATTCCGCATGCAATTAGCGAACTAAACCCATTTCCAAATCCATGAAAAAACAGTGAGCTAAAGTTCCAAAAAACGACTGTTTAAAGCCAATTCGGAAGTCCGAATCAAAATGAAACGCACTCGAACCTTCATGGGGAGTTAGAGCATAAAATTAACTTCAATTCAGAGGGCCTATAAGGGGTACCCTACCCCCGAGGCCACCACGAGGTGGCCAGGGGGTGAGGCAGACCCGACACTGCCCAAGGTGGGGCAGTTTCGGGTCCCCACCGCCAAGACCACCTTGTGGTGGTCTTGGGGAGTGGGCTCAGCCATTCGGTCCCCCCCTGTGTTTCCTCGGGATGCCCATGCACCACCCCGCGGCTTCTCAGTTCAAACCGTAAGCCCGCGGGGCGTGCAAACATCTCAAACTTTCTGTTTTGGTACTGTTTTTGTCGGCAGTTTTTGCACAACAAAAACGGCGGATTTCTAATGTCGTAATGAGTTAACTAAGGCTTATGGAGTGGCTCTGATACCATGTTGGGCTGTTCAACCGCCCCAGCCATCAATCCGTGGCAAAACGCGGAAGAATTTTTTTCAAAAACCGGCGCTAACACAACCCTATAAACCTGGATCGATCCATAAGCCCTAGATAACAAAACATGCATAGGAGCTAAACTAAAGGTTAGAATGTTATACCGAATTGAACCAAGTCCTTCGGTCTTCCATCTTCCTCCTTAGCTCCTTGAGGCATGCTCGAACAAACTTGGCCGCCGGTCTCCCTTCGTCGAAGACGATCCACCCGAGGGATGTAGTAATGGCTCTAGCTTCACATCAAGGATGCAAGTGAAGCAACTAGGGTTTTTAGGTTGCTAATCTAGAAAGTCTAGGATATAGTGAGTGTTCTAAAGTGTTTGTCTATCTCATCTCAACTCCTCTCATGATTCTCAACACATGAGAGGGTTGAGAGGAGGTGATAGATGAAGGTGGAGGAAACTATGAAAATCAAGAGAGGAGTGAAACACAAATGGTGAGGAGAGCTTAAAACTAAAGTGAAGAAAATAAAGAACCATCCTAAGAGAGAGAAAATCCAATGCTTGGTTTTGTAAAACCATTCTTTTCAATTTTAAAATGGCACCCTACTTGAATAGTATGCACAAATGAATTAACAATTCATTTGTGCACACTATGCAAGCATGGCCCTCACCATACTCCCCTCAAATAATTGTCACCTCATTATCCATTTAAATAAATGGTAAATCCAAAATAAGGTGTCTACCTTCTAGAATGTTATCTGTAAAAAATACGGATTACATTCTACTGTATATATATACTTGTATTCGTGCCGAAATACGAATACCCAAAGAGATAGAATAACACAAAGAACGTAATACTAGAATATACATATCGAAATATATATATGTAAATTATTAAATCAACAGCTGATTTAATAATTCGGCTCAAACCCGTCTAGTATTATCAACTGTCCGATCGAAAGTCCGGGTACATAGTACAATCGATCGATCGGAACCCTGCACGTATCCAATACGGCTACTACATCATTTCGCCAGAACCAGGGAAACCCTCTGTGTGGGACTCTAAAGACTCGTCAATACGCTGGCAGTGGGTTTAACCACAAGCACGTCGGTGGCACTAGCTGTACGTAACGGCTACCCAAGTATTGAGCGAAAGGAAGGTCGTCGAGCAAACTCATCCAAACCCCTACCGAGCCTGTCCGTGACAATCTTCATACAGTCTGGTCTGTTCGTCTAAGAGTATCGCATATCGAATCTAGGGAGTGGATAAAATCAGACCCCTAATAACGCGACATTTCGTGTCGGTATGAAACCCATCACCCAATGAGAAACTACTGATCCAAATCAGTAATTCTTGTCCACCTCGGCCGAGGATTTCTGGTGATGGTCACCCGTGCACAACGCGTCATCAACCCCCAATACCGGGAGAGATGAATCTCTGACGATCCGCTCACTGCCTCCATGTGGCTCGGGACTGTACCCAACTAAAACCTGTTTACACGACTCCTTCGAGCCGTGGTAGGGTAGTAATCAAAGCACAATGGGAACTCACACGAGAAAAATGATGATCTCAGGTCGACAGACTAACTTGTACTCATGTCACCTGGGAACTGCTATCTGATAGTAGGTATAATACCAACTAGTATGTTCCCGGCGAGTCCATCCGGTGTACTCATAACCCAATGAGCACCTGTAAACTATCTTAGGTGACTAACTGACACCAATGGCTTGTGAGACCGACCACCGCCCCTCGTCAGGGTCTCGATAAGTACACATTAGTCTACTCCAGAGTATCGATGCCCAGTCTCGATACTCCCACCACTAGGGACATTTAAGGATGTGCTTATAGACTACCCAGCTCCCACGTATATGATCGCCATCATAATGCTGGTAGTCAAGAAAGAATCCTATGGGCTCTATCAACATGTAATAGTGATCTGTAATGCCACATAATACTATACATGATGATAAAGACAAACCAGATAGCATATTATCATCTTGAGTAAGATTTTTCTCCCTGTATAGGTCCTCCCTCAATCATCATAATCGAGCGCCTGCGATTCAATAATTGACATGAGGGCACTATAACCAACACCTTATGTCTACTTATAAACTAAAGCAAGTATAGCGGAGATAGATCATCTATTTTGATGAGACAGTCATGGAGTTTCACTTCATCAGAACAACAGATGTCCAGGTAAGAAGGTAGTAGGGAGTGATGTCCTGGTATTTGGATGACATACTCCTGATAGGAAGTGATGTTCCTATACTACGATCGGTTATACTGTGGTTGTCACAAGGTGTTTCTCCACATAGGATACGGACAATATATCACGGATTCTGGTAACTAGATCTATGGTTTTAGATCTAGATTTGGGAAGTGTCCCAATCGGGATACTTGAACACCATTCTAAAGGAATTTAGAATGGAAGACTCCGAGCGTGGTAGTCTACCCGCAGGTGATGGAGTCTCCCTCTCCAAAAGTGATGTCTTCTAGACTGATGAGGAGAAAGATTTGCATGATTGACATATCACTTGCTTAGGAAATTGAGTCAATCATGAGATGTCAAGTACCACACCGAATATTGCCTTTGCACTTGCTGTAGTAATCGGATATTAATACAATCCTGGAGAAACAAAAGGAAGCAGTAAAGAACATAAGAGGATGTTCTTAGTGTATGGGAATGGCAGCATCCTGCAGGAGGTGGTTACCGGTTTAGGCTTCCAATGTGATCTGGATGACAGTGTTATAAATTTACCCTCTTCTGAGGTGTAGTATGTTGGATAGTTTTCCAAGCAGCATATTGAGGTGGTCATGGCGCTAGGTGCTGATTACATCAGCAATGGATACAGTCTAAGAATCTTGTTGGATTTGGTGTTCATGTTATGAACAAGGTCCCATCAGATATCCAGACAAGTTGGAAGACAGTTATCGCTCATTTTGGGAGATAGTCGTTCTTCACGAAGTTGAGATATAGAGAGATAAAGATAGAAACATTGGAGTAAATCCACTCACTAAGGCTATTTCTTAAACACGTAAATTTCTCAAA
The DNA here is from genome assembly GCA_030015575.1 of Agapanthus africanus. Taxonomy (NCBI): domain Eukaryota; kingdom Viridiplantae; phylum Streptophyta; class Magnoliopsida; order Asparagales; family Amaryllidaceae; genus Agapanthus; species Agapanthus africanus. The sequence continues at coordinate 261,261,579 of CM057339.1, read as the reverse complement.
ACGAGTTTTGAGAAACTGACTAGTAGAGAAGTTGGGTATTCGGTAGCACATGAGCTGTGAGTATGCAATACCGCAATAATCAGCCTTATGTGCAAGTGGGAGATTGTTGGATATAGTTCCCTCAAGGCAATTATTGTAATTGCAAGTAGGCGGTTATTATAATTGAACGAGAACCTATACAGGTAGAACAGTCTTACTCGAGATGATAGTATGTTATCTGGTTTGTCTTTATCATTATTTGTATACATTTTGATAAAGCCCGTAGGATTATTGCTTGACTACTAGCATTATGACGGTGATCATATACATGGGAGCTGGGTGGTCCATAAGCACATCCTTAAATGTCCCTAGTCGAGAGAGTATCGAGACTGGGTATCGATATTCCGGAGTAGACTAGTGTATACTTTTTAAGACCCCGATGAGGGGCAGTTGCCGGTCTCACAAGCCATTGGTGTTGAGTCACCTAAGATAGTATATAGGTGCTCACTATAGGTGAGTACACCGGACAGACTCGTCGGGAACTTCTAGATGATATTATACCTATCGTCAGATGGAAGTTCTCTTGTGGCATGAGTACAGGTTAGCCTTTTGATCTGAGATTTTCATTTGTCCAGTGTGAGTTCCCATTGTACTTAGATTACTACCCTACCACGGCTCAAAGGAGTCGTGCAAACAGGTTTTAGTTGGGTACAGTCCCGAGCCACATGGAGGCAGCGAACAATTGCCAGGGATTCGTCTCTCCCGGTATTGGGAGTCGATGTCACGCTGTGTTGGGTCACCATCACCAAAAATCCTTAGCCAAGGTGGATGATATTTAATGATGTGATATCAGTAGTTTCTCAGTGGATGATGAGTTTCAGACTAGCATGATTTATCTGGTTAGTGGGGGTCTGATGTTATCCACCCTTTAGACCCGGTATACGATTATCTCAGACGAAAAGATCGGACTGTACGAAGATTGTCACAGAAAGGCTCAGAAGGGGTACAGATGAGTTCGCTCGTCGGCCTTCCTTTCGCTCAATACCTGGATAGCCGTTACGTACAGCTAGTGCCGCTGACGTGCTTGTGGTTAAACCTACTGTCAGCGTATTGACGAGTCTTTAGAGTCCCACACAGAGGGCTTTCCCAGTTTAGGCAAAATGATGTAGTGGTCGTATATTGATACATGCAGGGTTCCGATTAGGCATGTGTGCTAGCCACACAAAATTTAATTGGGCAGATGATAATACTGGACGGCTTAGGATTAAGCCAGATTATTAAATCAAGTTTTTTTTTAATAATTTACATACATATATATATATATATATATTCTAGTATTATGTTCATTGTATTTTTCTATCTCTTGGGTATTCGTATTTTGATACGGATACAGGCATGTATTTGCGGAGACGTATTCTTGTATTTATACAAGAATACTTCTAGAAGAAGGACAACTCATTTCTAAGATTTTCATTTTAAGAAATTGTGAAATGAGATGGAAAAGTGAAATGGTGGAGGGTATGGGCAAATGAATTATTAATTCATTTGCAAATACTATTCAAGCATGGTTGTAGTTTTAAAAATGAAGAAATTCTTTTAACAAAACATATGAAGCATGCTTGAATTGGTTAAGTGTTTTCCATTCCACCATTCTTGCTTCTCTCTCTTCCATTGCTCCTTCTTCTTCTTCTTCTTCTTCTTCTTCTTCATCTTCAACCCTCTGATGAGTTGAGAATCATGAAGATAAAGAGAAAGAAAAATGCTAGAACACTCACACACATCACTAAGCATCCTAGATTAGCAACCTAGGATCTTTAGTTACTTCATTGATGAAATTGAAGCTTGAACTTGGTTCCCTCGGGTGGATCTGTTGGATATAGTGCCCTCAAAGTCAATTATTGGATCGCAGGTACGTGATTGCAATGATTGAGGAAGGACCTATACCGGTAGGACAGTCTTACTCAAGATGATAGTATGCTATCTGGTTTGCCTTTATCAGTCGTGTACAGGTTCAGGTGACTGATCACTATTACTCGTTGATAGAGCCCTTAGGATCTTGCTTGACTACCAACAGTATGATGGCCATCATATACGTGAGAGTTGGGTAGTCTATAAGCACATCCTTAAAAGTGGTCCCTAGTCATGGGAGTTTCGAGACAGGGCATCGATACTCCGGAGTAGACTAGTGTATACAGTCGAGACCCCGACGAGGGGCGGTGGCCGGTCTCACAAGCCACTAGTGTCACTTGGATCACCTAAGATGTATACAGGTGCTCATTGGGTTATGAGTACACCGGACAGGACTCGCCGGGAACCTGCTAGTTGGTATTTATACCTATCGTGAGATAGCAGTTCCCTGGTGACATGTGTACAGGTTAGTTCATCGACTTGAGTTCGTCATTTGTCTCGTGTGAGTTCTCACTGTGCTTTGATTTCTACCCTACCACGGCTCAAAGGAGTCGTGCAAACAGGTTCTTTTTGGGTACAGTCCCGAGCCACATGGAGGCAAGTGAGCGGATCGGCAGGGGATTCGTCTCTCCCGGTATTGGGGGTGAGATCGCGCTGTGTCTAGGAGAGCCATTACACAAAGCCCTCGGCCGAGGCAGGAGATTTACAGGTAGGTACTCCAGTAGTATCTCAAGGTGTTCTGGGCTACACTCCGACACGACTTATACCGCTATTGGGGGTCTGACGTTACCAGCCCCTAGGCCTAATATGCGATACTCATAGACGAATGGACTGGACTGTATGTATATTGTCATTGATAGGCTCAGTAGGGTTCCAGGATGAGTTCGCTCATCGGCTTCCCTTGAGTTCAATACATGGGCAGCCGTTACGCACTTCTAGTGCCGCTGACGTGCTTGTGGTTAAACCCATTGCCAGGGTACCGACGAGTCTTTAGAATCCCCCACAGATAGTTTCCCAAGTTCGGGCGAAACGTTGTAGAGGCCGTATGGTTTTATGGCAGGGTTCGGAAAATGCACGTGCATTTATGCACGTGTCATATTTCGGACAGATAATACTGGTGGGCTTTGGTTTAAGCCGGATCCATGTATTATATTGAGTAGGAATATTTTAGTCTCTCGTATTCGTATTCGGTCAGAATACGGATACAGGTATGTATATACAGGCGAGGGGTATTTTCGTAATCTGTTACGAGAATATTTTAGAAGATGGATTTCTTTTGGTTAATCATTTTGGTTTAAATGGTTAATAGGATTTTGGAAAGGGTGGCTCATATTGGTGACTCATTTCTTCTACCATGTTCCTTAGTGACTCATGCTAATGAGTCACTAAGTGAGTCGTGATAGTTTTAATGAGGTTTGTTTTGGGTTTAGATATTTAAGGAGATATTTTCTTGAGATATTTTTTCTTTCTTAACCTTATATATCTATTCACAACATAAGAAGAAAAAGAGAGAGGTTATTATGCATGAGTTCTTTTTGCTCTCTTGATTTTCTTGAGTTCATCATTTCCAAACCCTAGCATCTTCTTCAACCTCCACTCTTACCCTCTCATTTGATGAGAACCAAAGAGTGTTTGAGACAAAGTATTCTACTCGTTCTCTACTTCATCTTGGTCATCTCTTTTAGCAGACTTGATGATCGAGTTGCCTCGGTATAGAGGCGGGAGCCCGTTTAAAGATCCGTAGATGTGGTGCCACCTCGACGAGGAGCCAAGAGATCGGAGTTGCCGCAAAGTAGCGTGGGATGATGGCTAAAGACCGAAGGAATCGGATCGTTCGGTATAGCCTTTCTACCACTTTACAGTTTGTTAGTTTAGCGTCAATGGCAGATCTGGGTTATAGTATGCGATAGCGCCAGTTATAAAAGTTTTTGTTCCGCATTTGGCGTCAGTATGACGGCCGGGGCGCTACCGTAGACTTACATGGTATCAGAGCCACGCCATTAACCTTTACTAATTTGTTCTAACGCGTTTAAAACATCGATCGAATGAAATTTCCGAAACCGCGATTTTCAGTGTAAAGTTTCTGTCGAATTTTTAAATAGGTCTAAAAATCATTTTGAGCATCTCAGAAAATCGTGCAGGCTTTTTTAAGAATACTGTAGAAATTTGGTAGACTGAAGCTTCCAAAGCGCCGCGGAACCGCCGCACAAACCCTGGTTTGGTCGCGGTTCCGCTGCCGTTTTGGAGCAACAGTAAACCATTTTTCTACAGTAGGGTCTTCATGTAAAATTGTGGTTTCTGGAATATTTCTTTTGGGCCCAAATTTTATTACTGTACTGCAGATGTACGTGGGGCCCACTTCGGGAAGTTTTTTCGATCGGAATTTTAAACTTGTTAGTTTACAGTACTTACATTATATCTCCGACCGTGAATGTCATTCGAGAGATAAATTGCGTCTAATTGCTATAGTTCTTTTAGACGGGTTTGTGAACGTGACATTCGCGTTGATGTTCTGTGTTGTGCTGTGATGTTGCGGATTTGTCGTGGTGGATAGCAGTGTGCAATGGTAGTGCAGTTTTGATTTATTTGTACATTTGATATTGCGGGGCGAGCGTCCAACATGTGGACTGTCGTTACTGCCTGTTTGTATAATATTCTTTTAGGGCACGACCGGGCTGAGGTCGATGTACCCGTTGTACATATTTTTCATTTCTGTACTAGGTTTTACCCCGCGACGGAGTGCACGGATGACCGGGTTCTGGAGGGTTCAAAAGAACATGACATTCCTACGCCGCTCCGCAGGAGTAGTAGGCAGTCTCATCCGCCCGAGAGATACTACGGTTTTCTCATAGACAGGGATAGAGAGGATTGCATCATTGATTATGATGAGCCGACCAGCTTCCAGCAGGCCATTCAGAGCGTTGACTCGGTAAAATGGCTGGATGCAATGCGGACCGAAATGGAGTCCATGTACACCAACAAAGTATGGACGTTGGACGTTGCTCCAGATGGGGTAAAACCTGTAGGATGCAAGTGGATCTTCAAAAGGAAGATTGGTGTAGATGGACAGGTTGAGACCTATAAAGCTAGACTGGTTGCAAAGGGTTTTCGTCAAAGACCTGGTTTGGACTATGACGAGACCTTTTCTCCAGTAGCTATGCTGAAATCCATTCGGATCCTTCTTACCATTGCTGCCTTCCACGATTATGAGATTTGGCAGATGGACGTAAAGACCGCTTTTCTAAATGAAAATTTAGAGGAGTGTGTTTATATGGACCAGCCAGAGGGTTTCATTCAAAGTGAGAACAGCGGAAAGGTGTGCAAGTTGCTTAAGTCCATCTACGGACTAAAGCAGGCATCACGGAGTTGGAACATCTGTTTTGATGAGACGGTCAAAGAATTTGGCTTTATCAAAAATCCAGATGAACCATGCATCTATAGTAGATTTGTAGCGAGAATTGTAGTATTCCTCGTTTTATACGTGGATGACATTCTCTTGATAGGAAATGACATTCCTATGCTACAATCTGTCAAAGGGTTCTTATCACACAGGTTCTCCATGAAAGACCTGGGTGATGCCTCATACATTCTGAGGATCCGGATCTATCGTGACAGATCCAAGAGGATACTGGGACTCTCACAGTCCAGGTACATCGACACCATACTGAAAAGATTCAGTATGGAAGATTCCAAGCGCGGTAATCTACCGGCTTGTCACGGGATCACCCTTTCCAAAGAGATGTCTCCCAAGACTGATTTGGAAAGGGATCGCATGTCTATTATACCCTACGCTTCTGCGGTAGGCTCTATAATGTATGCGATGTTGTGTACCAGACCAGATGTAGCTTATGCACTGAGTGTGGTAAGCCTGTATCAGTCAAACCCTGGGGAGAAATACTGGATAGCAGTAAAGAACATTCTCAAGTACCTGAGAAGGACTAAGGAGATGTTCTTGGTGTATGGCGGAAAAGACCTCCAAATCGAGGCCTTTGCTGACTCCAGCTTCCAGAGTGACAAGGATGATTCCAAGTCCATGTCGGGTTATGTCTTTACCCTCAATGGAGGGGCGATGTGTTGGAAGAGTTCCAAACAGGAAACCGTTGCTGACTCGACGATGGAAGCGGAATATATCACTGCTGCAGATGCCGCAAAAGAAGCCGTCTGGATAAGGAAGTTCTTAACTGAACTTCAGGCGGTTCCGTCCATTGTTGATCCAATACCTCTGTATTGCGACAACAACGGGGCTATAGCTTTAGCGAAGGAACCCAGGTCCCATCAGAGATCCAGACATATCTTGAAGCGGTATCACCTGATCAGGGAGATCGTGGGTCGCCAGGAGATCGAGGTTCGGAGAGTTTCTACGGAAGATAACACTGCTGATCCACTCACGAAGGCCTTACCCCAGACTCAGTTCGAGCGGCTGATCGAGATGATAGGTCTTCGATACGCCAGTACATGGCCTTAGTGCAAGTGGGAGATTGTTAGTGTATATGCCCTAGAGGCCATTACTGTATCATACTAGTTTGTATATTACTTAATGGAAGCTTGGGATATTCACCTTGTATAGACAATCTTGCTCAATATAGTAGTATGCTACTTGGTTTGTTTCTACTTTAATGTGTACATGTGTTTATTTTAGTATATCACCTATACACATTAGTGGAGCCCTTAGGATCTTTGCTTGATTACCAGCATTGTGATGGCAGTCACACTAGTGGGGGCTGGGTAATCCACAAGCACATCCTTATGCAGGTCCCTAGTCGTAGGACTATCGAGACAGGGCATCGATACTCCAGAGTAGACTAGCGTATGCGCTTCTCATCCCAGTGTGGGAGACGGTCTGTCCCACAGCCATCAGTACGTCGTACTTGAGATAGTATGCGGGTGCTCGTTAGGTTACGAGTACACTGGACAGGACTCGTCGGGAACTGTTGGTTGGTACTATACCTATCGTCAGTTATCAGTTCCCAGGTGACATGAGTACAACTTAGTCCGCTGACTTGACACTGTCACTTCGCCTCGAGTGTGTTCCCACTGTACTTTGATTACTACCCTGCCACGGCTCAAAGGAGTCGTGCAAACAGGTAGTAGTTGGGTGCAGTCCCGAAGCACTTGGAGACAGTGACGGTTAGACAGGATTCGTCTCTCCCGGTATTGGGGGTTGACATCGCGTTGTGTCTAGGAGATCCATTACACGAGTAATCCCTGGCCAGGGCAAACGAGATATACTGGTAGGTTTCCAGTGCTATCTCAGGGTGTTCTGGGCTACACTCCGACACGACTTGTACCGCTATTAGGGGACTGACATTTACCGCCCCCTAAGCCCGCCATGCGATGTATCAGACGAACAGACCGGACTGTACAGAGATTGTCACATTCAGCCTCAGTAGGAGTTCAGATGGGTTTCACCTCGTCCGTCTTCTTATCGGCATCTATCTGGGGACCGTTACGCACAGCTAGTGCCGCTTGCGGTCTGTGGTTAAACCCACTGCCAGCGTAGTGTTGAGTCTTTAGAGTCCCACACAGAAAGCTATTCGCCTTTAGGCAAAAGAGTAGAGGTCGCATGGTTTTGCGACAGGGTTCGGTCACATCCGTGCACTAGTGCACGTTTAGTGTCCGGACAGTTAACACTAGTGGGCTTTGGTTTAAGCCAGATCCTAGTGTACATTTTGGGATTGGTTTTATCTCGTTTGTATTCGTGTTCCTCGGAACGCGGATGCGGGTGTGTATGCACAGTTGACAGAGAGACAGAGGCAAAGGATTCTCATTGGGGTTGCTGACTGTTGACTGTTCACTGTTGACCATTGACTTTTGCTAAACCCTAATGAGAATAAGAAATATGATTAATGATAATATTAATTAAGTATTATTGTGTCATGGTTGAGATGAGGGGTTGACTTTGTTGACTTTGTTGATCGGTTGACTAGGTTGGACTAGTTTACCATCATCATTACAATGGCTATCATTTCATGGCAAAGACTTTTGCTTGCTTGTTTGTTTTTGCAAAATGAGTGTATGAAAAGATATGGCCATTTTGACTTGAACCATCACATAATACTCAATTACTATTATGAGTAATCATGGTTTTGGATTATGAGAGCTTGGATGGCAAAAGACTTACTCATTCTCTCATTTCATTTCTCTCTCTTGCTTGAGCTCTCCCTCTTGCTCTTCCTCTTGCTCTCTCTCTAGCTCAAGGCAACACCCTCTCATGAGTTGAGAAACATTGCCTTAGAGATAAAAGAAAACCCATATCACTTCTCTACTCATCCTAATTCACAAGGTTTAGCAAACCAAGTGTTCTAGTTTCTTCAAGTTCGAAGAAGAAGCCAAAGGTAGAAGCTTTCAGGTGGATCCATCTTCGGCGCAAGGAGACGACGAGGTGAGGCCGATCCGTACACCGGAAAGAGTTGAAGACGAAGGAGTTCGAGAAAGGTATAACCCCCTAACCGAGTAGGTAAAACTCTTGTTAGGTTTGTTAGTTAGTTGTTTAACAAAGATCCGTATTTTGAGTCCATGTTACCACCTCTTGAAAATCGTTTTTCATTATTTCCGCAAGCCCGTAAGTACCGGGAGAGGTAACGTGGGCTTACAGGTAGCGGATCTGGGCCATGCAAAACCCAGATGTCAGCGCATCACAATATCAACAATAATATAATCAGTGGGTAACAGGATATGCAGGCATGAATTATAAATGGTAAAATGAATGTAATAAGTAAGCAGGGATATCGAACAGTGAAGTGTAACAGTATAAGTGAAGTGCAGTGATAAAACTAAATTGTGCTACTGGGTTAACTACTCTCAAGTTTGTGAAATCAATTTAATGAATCGTCGATGTAACTCAATAGTATCCCGTGTATGCCCGGGACCACGGTCAAGACTCTCGAGCTGAATCCGAGACGTGCCGCAAGACAGTAAACCGGTAACATGTACAAATGAATGATGTCAGCAGCAGCATCCCAGGGCTGGCCTAGCCCATAAAACTTATCGGTATAAGTATTGAACTGTCGAGTTACAAGTCAGGTTTCATCATTGATTTCCCCATACCCCCAAGTTATGTGTTCAAGTCAGGTATTGATAAATCTGAAACTAATGCCAACACAGGATCAAGCAGGTACATGTTTGTCTATGCAGACAACAGGATACGTCCGTCAGGACAATATGTCAGGATTGTCGGCATTAGAAACAGGATCAGGTAACAGGTCAAGTAGTGGTGTATCAGGTCATGACAGGTAGTGCACAGATATCAAACGGATGCCCAAAAGTAAAATGTAGCAAGTATCGAATCATGGTAAAAGTATGGATGTACGGTAAAAGTATGGATGCACAATTATCTATCAGTGGTTACATCATGACTATGTATGATGCACATTATCAAGCATGGGGTACTAATGTAACAGTAATATGAATTAATATGGCATGGCATGCAACAAGATATATAGAATTAATGGTATGGGTACACAATAAAACATGGATGCACAATTATCTATCAGGGGTTACAACTACAACTCCGTGACTATGTAAGATGCACACTATCAAGTATGGGGTGCTAATGTAACAATAATGTGAATTAATGTAATCTGTAGATGCAGTTACATATATAATAAATGATATGGATGCATACGGGTATCCGAAAATAGTAAAATTGTAATATGGATGCACAATGAAATAAACATGTAACATTTTTATTAATTTAAATGAAAATATATAGACATAGCATATAGCAAGATAAACTTGCCTCTATTGGATCTCACGACGGGGTGTATATGCAGCGTCCGACGTCGGTTAAACGTCGCAATGTACACGCGCGCTCACAGAACAAGACCAGGTAAAGCAAGAAGGTAACCACGCAGGCTGGGAACTTCCACTGGATTACTCGGATCGTCGGCAGCGGCACGGCTCCGGCGGTGATCACCGGAAAAATAAGGAATCAAGAATTAAAGAAGAAGAAGAGATGTAGGTTGCACTGGGGTTTGGTGCTCTGGAGCAGAGGCGAAGCGGGGGAAACGTCGGCAATGGGTTTTCCGATGAGGTTCGACGTCAAGGCAGTGGACAGCGGGTTTCTTGGGGTCAGGTGAGGTTTGCAGTCGGGGTTTATGGTGGTGTCGAGTGGTGATGGTTTACAGAGAGGGGAGAGAAGGTGAGGTGATGGTGGAAGCAAGGGGATGAGGAGGCGATGATAAGGTCGTCGGCGGTGAGGTATGCAGGGGTCGGGTACTTGGGTTTTTGAGGTGTGCAGGGTTCGTCGGAGATGGTGTCGGGGAAAGAGAGGGCGAGAAGAGGAGTGGGGGAAGGTGGAGAGGAGGCGGTGACGAGGGTGTGAGGTCGTCGGGGTCGGAGCTCCGCCAACGAGGGTTCAGGAGAGGTTGCTGCGACGGTTCTCCGTTCGGATTCAGTGCAGGGATTTGATCTCGGGAGGGAGAGAGAAGGGAGAAGGAGAGACGAAGGTGGTCTACGAGGTGAGGGATTGATCGGAGGTGAGGTCGGGCGAGGGTGCAGCGATGGGTATCTTGAGTTAGGGTTCGGGTTTGTCGGGGTTGGAGAGAGGGGAGAGAAAGGTGAGGAAGTGGAGGCATGGGCTGCAATGGTGACGAGGCCGACGAGGGAGTCGACGGTGGCGTGAGGCGACGAGGCAGAGGGCGCGGGCGTGGGCTCAGGGTTTCGCGAGAGGTGCAGGTGGGAACGGAGAAGAGAGAGAGTATACGTGGGGGCTGTTGAAGTTATAATGGGTTAAGTAAAAAAATAGGGTAAAACTAAAGAATATATTTGCGTGTGTGTGGAGGGGCCGGAGAGAGAGAGAGAGAGATGGGAGAGAGATTTCTGTTAGGATAAAAAATTTGATTTTTTAAAAAATATTTTCAGTTAAAATTTTTAAACAGTTAGGAGTATATTTAAAATATAATATTAGTGAATTTTGAGTTTTTGGAAAATACAAATTTACTCCAAAATATGCCCAGGTCGGGTCTAAAATTTCAGTTTTAAAATACGGAAAATATACGTGTAGACCAAAACTAAAATAGGATATCCGGGTAACGAAAATGCATACCCCCAAGAACGGATACATGTATCGTGCACGTAGCCATCCAAACGAGTCCGTTTCACTGAACGAGACGGAAACACGATATACGGATGCTACCATAGGGTCAGGGGTATGATGCAAGCCATGCTAGATATTTTAAAAATATTTTATTTGACTTTATATGTTATATTGAAAAAATGAAGATGCCGGATATAATGCCAGTATGTAGTATATAAAATATGAAAGTGCACGGATCCATATAACAAGCCGGGATAAGTCATAAAAAGGAATCAAGACGGGTTTCCAGCAAGCGGGTCGGATCGGATGCAAATACAGATGTCAAATACACTATTCGCACCCATAACACAATAAATCAAGAAAATACCATAAATAAAGAAATACTCAGAATAGAACTGGTATAAATGAACTAGGGTGTTACATTATACCCAACAACAAAAAGAATTTCGTCCTCGAAATTCCCAGAACAAGAAAAGATAAACAAACATGAATCTACAAGAAGAGGTGTGGAAACTTCTGTCGAATCTCGTCTTCTCGTTCCTAAGTCGATTCTCCGTGCGAGCGATTCCCCCAAGAAACAAGTACGAGAGGAATAACCTTGTTCTTGAGAACCTTTTATCTTCGATCAACAATCAACATCGGTCGTTCCTTATAGGTCAAATCCTCCCTTACAGTCTGCTCCGAATGATCTAGCACGTGTGTTTCATCTCGAACATACTTACGGAGTTGAGATACATGAAACACATCATGAACACTCTCCAAAGATGGTGGTAGCGCCAATCGATAAGCCACTTCTCCAACACGCTCAATAATATCGAAAGGCCCCACGAATCGAGGACTAAACTTGCCTCAACTCCCACAACAAATCACTCCTCTAGTCGGTGATATCTTAAAGAATACAAGATCACCAACAACGAACTCTAGAGGTCTTCTCGATATATCTGCCCAACTCTTCTGCCAATCTTGTGCTGCTTTCATGTGATTTCGGATAGTACTAACCTTCTCTACTGTTTGCATGATCAAATCTGGTCCCAACAATCTTCGTTCTCCAACATCGTCCCAACAAACGGGTGAGCGACACTTGCGACCATACAATGCTTCGAATGGAGCCATCTGAATCGTCGCCTGAAAGCTGTTATTATATGAGAACTCCACCAAGTGCAAATGATCCACCCACGAACCCTTGAAGTCTAACATGCAGCTCTCAACATGTCTTCAAGAGTTTGGATCGTTCTATCCGACTGGCCATCTGTTTGGGGATGATAAGCAGTGCTAAACTTCAATCGCGTCCCTAAACTTTCCTGAAAACTCCTCCAGAAGTGCGATAAGAATCGGGTATCACGATCGGAAACGATGCTCACAGGTACTCCATGCAATCTCACGATCTCCTGCATGTACCGCTCTGCTAACGATTCCGTTGACTGATCAACTCGAAACGATATGAAATGAGCTACCCTGGTCAATCGATCGACAAACACCCAAACTGCATTGTTGCCCTTTGGACTCCGCGGTAAAGCTGTTACGAAATCCATGGTTATATGTTCCCACTTCCACCGAGGAATCGGAAGTAGTTGCAATAAGCCAGCTACCCTTTGATGTTCAGCCTTAACTTGCTGACATACCAAGCACTTCGCTACAAAGCGGGAAATCTCTCTTTTCATGCCTTCCCACCAGAAATGCTGTCGTAGATCACGGTACATCTTCGTGCCTCCTGGATGTACGGAATATGCGGAACTGTGCGCCTCCTTCATAATTTCTTCACGAATGTCTCCTTTCGGCACACACAAACGGCTACCATAACGCAACGAACCATCTTCATTAATCAACAAGTCTGTTCGCAGTCCCGCTTCAACCTGTTCTCGAAACTTTTGCAATCTTGGGTCATGTGACTGCGCTGCTTTAATATTATCGATTAACGACGACTGTACTTGCAGCTGTATCAACTGTCCTGAAGAATGCGGTAGCACAAACTCCAACTCGAATCTCCGAAAATCTTCGATAAGCTCATTCCATGCAGTCAACATCCGTATTGCTGGCAACCGACTAAGCGCATCCGGCACTACATTAACTTTCCCCGAATGATACTTGAGATCAAGATCGTAGTCATCCATCAGCTCCAACCATCTATGCTGCCTCATGTTAAGCTCTTTCTGTGTGAACACATACTTTAGGCTTTTGTGATCGGTGAATACTTCGACCCTTTCGTCCAGTAAGTAGTGTCTCCAAATCTTCAAAGCAAAAATTACTGCTGCAAGCTCCAAATCATGAGTTGGGTAATTCTTCTCATGGGTCTTCAACTGTCTCAATGCGTAAGTTATGACCTTCCCATGCTGCATCAAAACACATCCCAAACCTTTCCCAGATGTGTCGCTATGTATCACCAATCCTCCGGAACCGTCTGGTATGGTCAAAATGGAGCGGTCATCAACCTTTGCTTCAAAGTCTCAAAAGCTGACGCACAACTATTCGTCCATACGAATGGTACGTCCTTACGTATAAGCTTGGTCAAAGGCTCAACTAAGCGAGAAAAATTCTCCACGAATCTTCAGTAGTATTCTGCAAGTCCAAGAAAACTTCTGATCTCCGCAACACTCCTCGAAATCGGCCAATCTTAAACTGCTGCAATCTTCTCAGGGTCAACGGCGATTCCATCTCCGAATACAACATGCCCCAAAAACTTCACTTCTTCAAGCCAAAACTCGCACTTGATCATCTTCACATATAATCTTTCTTGCCTCAATGTCTGCAGTGCGATCTTCAAGTGTTCTGCATGCTCTTCAAGGCTACTCGAGTAGATCAGAATATCATCGATGAACACCATTATAAACTGGTCCAAGAATGGTGAAAAGATTCGGTTCATCAAGTCCATAAATATCACCGGAGCATTCGTGACTCCGAATGGCATCACTAAATATTCGTAATGTCCATATCGAGTTCGGAACGCAGTTCTGCAAATATCCTCTGATTTAACTCGGACCTGATGATATCCGGATCGCAAATCCAGCTTCGAGAATACCCTCGCGCCACTAAGTTGCTCGAATAATTCGCCAATGCGAGGGATCAGGTACTGATTGATCGTTCTTTTGCGTGCGTTTTAAAATCAAAGAATAGAATACCGCAATCAATAACGGTGGCGCTTGGTAGCTAGCCGATTGAGTACGGGTCGGTCCACAGGGAAAACGTGTTCTTTTCTAATTGTTCTAACGAGTTAATTCCTATTTTTGGTAGGTTTTGAATTTTATAAAAAGTAAGATTGAATTTAATTTTGATTAAAACCTTGGTAGGGTTAGGATTAGGTTAGTTTGGAAAGTTAATTCTACTCACTGCTTTATTTGCCCTAATTAAGAACATAGGTGTTAGGGTAATAATTAACAAAGGGGATTAGCACGACTAGGAAGAAACATAGTTTCTTCCTTTTGGTCCTTGTCCGTCCTTTCTTAACTCTTAGTCCTAACCTTTATGTAAATCAACCACTACCGGTCTAACTAGGGAATCACCGCTATCTCGTAGGATAGGGTGCCGTAGTGAGCGGTGGGTGTTTGATTTACATCGAGTCCTAATTTATAAAGTTATGAGGGCAAGAAATGAGTGAGAGATTTCCATCTCTCAAACCTACCCAATCCTAACCCTAACAAGTGAGAAACTACTCACTCATTAAGGAAATTGCGACAAAATTCAAATTTATAAATTTTCTTTTTAATTAACTAATGAACTTGCAGATAAATAAAGACAGGTAAAAAATGTAGAGGAATAAAATTGCAATTAAGAAGAACACAAGATAAAAAAAAATAACTTACTTTATTGATGCACTCTTGACGATTACAAAGGAATTGAAATTTAATCTAGAATTAAAAAGAGGCATGCCCCAAAAGAGGCTGTAGGCTTTCCTATTTATAGATAGGAGAAACCCTAGGGTTTACATCTGATCCACATCTAAAATTACAAGACTACCTTAAGAAAGCCGGGTCAAAGCACGGACACCACCGACACTTTGCACCGACACGTGCACTGCACGGCCATGGAACCGCGGCCATAAGCCTTGTTTGGCCGCGGTTCCGCGGCTATCTTGAAGGATCGCTGGCTCGTTTTCTCAGGTATTCATCATGTTGCATTTTCCTTCTGGTTTCTTCACTTGGTTCCTCAGAATCTTTTCTATTTCCTTCCAGATTTCCAACAGTGCAGAATTTGTGGACTTTTACCGTTAGCTTCGCGTTGAAATCTTGAATCTTTGTGCTGCCCTCATAGTTTGTGCAATCGAACTGTTCATTGATCTTCATTTGTTCTTTAAACTGTAGGCGGCATCATACAGATTCATCTATTTATTGGTCATAGTCTCACATTTGTAGTGTCTTTTCCTGAATTTCACTGTATTGTTCTGAGAACCTGTAACCTGTAACTATTAAGCAGACATGGAACAAAAGCACATATTTATTTGCAATATGATTAAGAATGGGGAATATAATAATGCAAAATTCTGACATGAACAAATACCCCCAAACTTATCTTTTGCTCGTCCCGAGCAAAACTATTTATTCTCGAAAAAACCTAACCTCACTTTCACAGGGAACGCGATTGCACTGAGCTCGTGCAACAAGTCGTTAAGCCTCTAGGTGTCCCTAGTAGGAGGAGTGTTGTCTCCTGAGGGTTTTCAGCGGATATTACCCACAAATCCGATCAATTTGACCTGTTGACTTTCATTCTTCAATTTGGTGTTCTAGCAAAAAATTCTATTATCTTCAACTTAGAAATCATCAACCCGTATTTTTCACACTCACTTTTCATTTAAATTAAGATAGTATATGTTCTGCAAATTTATTAAGCTTTCAGCATCTTTTGAATTTTCCTTCTAAGGTTCCATCTCAACTTAGGAATTTTTATCATCTCTACTGAAGATATAAGTCCTATTTTTCATTCCTATCTCTCATCCAAACCCAATCATATACCCCTACGTGTGTGTATGTATCACCCCTACACTTGGAAATTCAATTCAAGCTATCATACTCTTGTCCATTGTCCAAAGTACTTTTAGTTGGTGAATTTTAGATGAAATTGCTCACACATTCTTCATGCGACCGTTAATACTTCTTGAGATACTAACGTCCGATTACAAAATGTGTTTACGCATTAAGGCGTAATTCCTCATCTTGT
Organism: Agapanthus africanus; assembly: GCA_030015575.1. NCBI lineage: Eukaryota > Viridiplantae > Streptophyta > Magnoliopsida > Asparagales > Amaryllidaceae > Agapanthus > Agapanthus africanus. The sequence continues at coordinate 261,245,507 of CM057339.1, read as the reverse complement.
AATACCTAAGGCTTTAGCAGTGACTCCTAAACCAGTTGATCTAAGGCACTAGGTGATAAAGCACCCTCGCTATATTTTTTTATTTTACGCAGCCTTAAGTAATTACAAAACCAGTGTTCATTTTTTATCTCTCTTTATTCACACTTATACTTTTATTCAATTTTTTCTCATACTAAGGATTTTAGACAAGAGCACTTCAAGGTATCCTCTACTATCCCAAGTTTCAAGGTGCGTGTATGTGCGAGTTGTAGGGTATATAATTTTAGAATTTAGACTTAAGGTTCGGAATTATTTTTCAAACTTACACTTCAATAAAAATTTCATTACTCTTCCCTTATTTTGACTTAGCCCAAGAACTGAACTCAAAATTTGCATATCTCTAAATAAACTATAAGGACATATATTTTCTACCGTTAAACTTTAAGAAATGTTACTTTTAGGATTTTTAATTTACTAAGTTTAGGATCTAGTTTTTCCTAGCTAGTTAACCGTCTTGTCAAACTTAAGTCAAGTATGGCCAAAATTGAATTTTTCAATTTTTATAATTTTTAAAAATTTTCAATTTTTTATTTGATTTTATTTTTAAATTTTTTATTTATTTTCGTTTTTATAATTTTTAAATTTTTTTTATAAAGATGCAATGCAGAAATAAACATGCAAAAGAAAAAATAAAAATATATACAAAAATTAAAATATGCAATGCAATGATAACTATTTACAAACCACCTCCTCCCCCAAACTTACCAAAAGCAGTGCCCTCACTGCTCAGGCCCTCGGCGTCCCCTTGAACGTGAACGGGAACGCACCTCTCGCGCCAGCAGCGTAGATACGCCATGTTCAATTTCTGTCACCCGGTGATCCAAGTTGGTCACCATCCCCACCAAATTATCAATCCACCTAATGGCTCTTCTAAGAAGACGTGCATGTTCTATGGGGGTAAGCTCTTCCTCGCTCGCGGTCGAGCTGGAGCTGGGTGTTCTGGCGGGTATATGTTCGGCCGGTTCTCTTCGCGACCATACATGAGTTAGGCGAGTATAGGACGTGGATATGCCCTCAATAAGAGGCCTGATGGGTATACCTCCATGCATGTAAAACTCAAATTCCTTCACAGAGAGGAAATAGCGACACAATTGTGTCACTAATATAGGACATGGGTAATTTGCGGCCCTTTTGCCAACACCAATTGAATTGAGTAAAACCGTGCACATGTCAAATCTAGGGTTCCTAGTCATTAAGGTGTGCACGATATGAAGAGATGGGGTGAAAAATATTGTATTATGTGAACTGCCAAAAATGTTGTTTTGTGCCCAACGGCACACGGTTAATACATTAACGAAGAGGGTTCTAGCCTGTATGTCCTTCCTAGGTTCTCTCGAACAGTCATTACCCATTAAGGGTAAGTAATCTTCAAATTGAAGGGGTTGGTCGTGAACAGGTAATCTAGGAATTAAGGTGACTTCATGGATGAAGTCCCTATCAATGATTATTTCCCTATCGCCCCAAAGTAATTTAATAAAACTGTATTGTGCTAGGCAACCTTCCTCCATGCACTCGTAAAAACGAGTGACTAGATCTGGAAGAGCGTCTGCATTAGGATGATTGTAAATTAAAAAGTTCCACCCTCACCATGCGATCTCCTCACCAAAATAACTTCCATAAATTGTGTGTGAAAAGATTTGTGAAAAATCTCGTTCTAATTGCATGTTTGGTGCCATCACAGAGAGTGCAGATCTTCTAAAAATTTTAACAGAGAGGACAAAGAGATGCAAACCTCCTCTGAAAGATTCAGAGGGAGAAGATACCAAGATGCGGCGGATGCGCGGCTGAATAGGGGCTTTGGCGGCAGAAGCGCGGCGCACTGGAGGGATCTGCTTGCTCTGGCTGCTGCGGCGGGTAGGGTTTACAGAGAGGAGTATTTTAGGGTTTGTAAAAACAGAGAGGGGTCGGGTTTTATTTATAGGGGGAATGTGTTGGTTATTTGCAAAAAACTCCTCCTGAAAAGAGGAAATTATTTGTAAAATTTTTTTTTTATTAAAACTGGAAATTTACAAAAATACCCCAATTTTTTTTTATTTTTTATTTTTTTGTTTTTGTTTTTTTTATATATAATTACAAATGGTACATACCCCCAAACTTGTTTGAAACAGTGTTTTGGCTAGATAATCAAAATTTAGGGGTAGATGGAGGAAGATCAATCGATGTAAATCGGAGGGTCCGCAGTGAGGAACGGTTTAAGTCTATGTCCGTTCATTTTAAATAGTTAACCGTCCCCCGGGTTTTCTAGGTCGACCGCATCGTGCGGATATACGGTGCGTACAAAAAATGTCCCTTTCCATCGAGATCTGAGCTTCCCGGGATGGAAATGTAACCGAGTGTCGTAAAGTAAAACCTGTTGACCAGGTTTGAAAGATTTGTGCATAAGGTGTTTATCATGGAACACCTTCGTTCGGTTATTAACAACTACTGCGTTCTCATAGGCTTCATCCCGCAGCTCGTTTAATTCATTCAACTGTAGTTTTCTATTGCTGCCAGTATCTCCCAAAGATAGGTTCAACTCTTTTATTGCCCAAAATGCCTTATGCTCTATTTCAACTAGAAGGTGGCAAGCCTTTCCATAAACAAGGCTATATGGAGACATATCAAGATCGGTCTTATAGGCAGTACGGAATGCCCAAAGGCCATCAATAAGTTTTGATGACCAATCTTTACGGTTTTTGGAAACCGTTTTCTCCAATAACTGTTTAATCTGCCGATTCGAAATCTCGGCTTGCCCACAAGTTTGGGGATGATAGGGCATTGAAAGCTTGTGAGTAATGGAGTATTTCCGCATTAAGGACTCGAAAGTCCTATTACAAAAGTGAGATCCATTATCGCTGATAATCGCGCGAGGATGCCCAAACCGAGAAAAAATGTTTTCTTTGAGAAATCTAACGACAACCTTGTTGTCATTAGTTCGGCTGGGTACAGCCTCGACCCATTTTGAAACATAGTCAACAGCGAGTAGAATGTACATGTTCCCAAAAGAGTTGGGAAATGGTCCCATAAAGTCTATCCCCCAAACATCAAAAATTTCAACAACCAAAATTGGTTGGAGCGGCATTTCATTTCTCCGAGATATCCGGCCCAAGTGTTGGCACCGGAAGCATGTCTTGCAGTATGCATATGCGTCTTTAAAAAGTTGTGGCCAGTAGAAACCACACTGCAAAATCTTTTCTGCTGTCTTTTTAGGGCCAAAATGCCCGCCACACGCTTGTTCGTGGCAAAAAGACAGCACGCTCTTAAACTCGTTGTCGGAGATACACCGACGAATGATTTGGTCAGAACAGTATTTGAAGAGATACGGTTCATCCCAGTAAAAAAGTTTTACTTGGGACAGGAATCGGAGTTTGTCCTGATTCGACCATTCGTTTGGTATAAGTCTGGTGGCTAAATAATTTACGATATCTGCGAATCAAGGTTCGCATGACACAGTTAAGCGCTGCTCATCTGGAAAAACGTCTTTTATAGGGATTTGAAGTGTAGGCGAAGAAGGGAGGCATGAAAGATGGTCGGCGACTACGTTTTCGCATCCTCTCTTGTCTCTGATGACAAGGTCAAACTCTTGTAGTAAGAGGATCCAACGTATCAGCCGAGATTTAGCATCCTTTTTTGTGAAAAGATGGCGAAGAGCTGAGTGGTCAGTATAAACGATGACTGGAGAGCCGATTAAATAGGGCCTGAATTTTTCTAGTGCAAACAAAACAACTAAGAATTCTTTTTCAGTTGTTGTGTAATTCAATTGGGCCTTATTTAAGGTTCGGCTAGCGTAATAAATTACATGTGGTATCTTGTTAATGTGCTGCCCAAGGACAGCACCAATGGCGAAATCAGATGCATCGCACATAATCTTAAATGGATGCGTCCAGTCAGGAGATGAAAGAATGGGAGCGGAAATGAGTGAGTTTCAATGATTCGAACGCCTTCATGCAGGTTGAGTCAAAATCAAAAGTGGTGTCCTTGGCCAACAAAAGTGTCAAGGGTCTATCTATCTTGCTAAAATCCTTGATGAACCATTTATAGAAACCGGCATGGCCAAGGAAGGCTCGAATGTCTTTGACGCACTTGGGAGGAGGAAGATTGGAAATGACTTCAATCTTAGCTTTATCTACCTCAATGCCATTTTGCGAAATAATATGTCCTAAGACAATACCTTTTCGTACCATAAAGTGGCATTTCTTCCAATTTAAAGTAAGTTTCTTATCCCTACACCGGGTAAGAACTGCATCTAAATGTAGCAAACACTCGTCAAAGGAGTCACCGAAAATGGAGAAATCATCCATAAAAATCTCCAAGAATTTTTCCACCATGTCTGAAAAAATACCCATTATACACCGCTGGAAAGTAGCGGGTGCATTGCATAACCGAAAGGGCATGCGATAGTATGCAAACGTACCGAAAGGACAAGTAAATGTGGTCTTGTCTTGGTCCTTTTCGGCGATGGGAACTTGATTATAGCCGGAGTAGCCATCCAAAAAGCAATAGTACTCGTACCCAGCCAATCGTTCTAGCATTTAGTCAATAAAAGGTAATGGAAAGTGGTCTTTCCGTGTCGCGGCGTTGAGTTTTCTATAATCGATGCAAACTCGCCACCCAGTTTGGGTGAGAGTAGGTATTAACTCATTCGCCTCATTAGTTATGACCGTTATGCCCGATTTCTTGGGGATAACCCACTGGCTATCAGAGATAGGGTAAATGATACCACTATTGTCACGCCCCGCTTCCTAATATACGGTGAAGGGGACGCGGCGAGGTCCGCTACGTATTTACTGTGAAGTAAATACGCTAAGCATATCTAAGCAATATAAAAGTAAATCACAAGAGACAAGTGATATAAAATTAACAGCAACTTTATTAATAACATTCTTTTGTACAATGCATGAAAAGTAAATACATCTGAAATAAAAGCGATGCCTAAACAATGGCATAACAGGAAATGAAAAATACTGAATAGAACAAGGTACAATGTCTAGAGCTCGAGGTCTTCGGGGAACTGATCCAAGTCTTCACCGGTGGGCTCGATCTCTGACGGGTCCAAAACACCTGACGACATTCAAAGAAGAAAGAAATAGAATGTCGTCAGCGAACAGGTCGCTCGGTAATTCCCAAAGATAAGGAAGAATTAGAAAAGACAGAATAAGAGATATCCTCTAAAGTTGTATAATATTGTAGATTATTGTGTTTACGCTGTTGTTTGTAGCTTGGTACGGAAGGATGCCAGTGTATACGAGAGGGGTCTCAGTATGCTAGAGATCAGGGAAAACGGAATGTACAAGGAACCGTTAAGCCACGGTACAACAGCAACGGAATATAGGTTAGGTGTCTTAATCTTACCGTCTCGTACCACTTCTAACACCTTCCGCACCAATCTACCCCTTAAACCCCGTAGTGTTTTGATTGTATTGTTGTATTGTATTGTATTGTATAGTTAGATGACTGACCAAAACTATGATATCAGTAAACAGATTTTAACTGCATAATCATGTAGACGGAAAAACTGGATAATGGATGTATATCCATGGTTTGATTCAGTCAAGTTGTATAGATTGATAACTGGATTCTTGTATTCATGTGTTCATATTGAGTTGGAATATAATAAATTTATATAGTACTTGAATCATATTCAAGTACTATATAAATTTAGACTCAAACCCGAGTCGGACAAAGGAAATGTAAATCGAAGGCCTATATTTACTAGGGTCCTTAGGGTAATTTATAAAACTTGAGGAGGTTTTATGTAAAAATACTTTTATATAGTTTTCAAGATACACCCCCAAGTATTTATTATTCGTCATTATAGTTATAATGAGTGTAATTTTATTTTGCGATGTTCCTAGTGAAAATATCCTAATTACATAAATAAAGTTATTTATCTGTAATATTGATTTATTTGAAATTCATGGTATTTTAATGTAAATTTTAGTCTTGTGATTTTTAGAAAAAAATGGAATATTTATATTATAACAAAATAGATATTTTAATGATAAATATTTATACAAAAATAATTTCAATAAATATTTATATTATAAAATCTCATTTTCTTAAGATGTCGTATTTTAAACCTTTCGAGACCGAATGCTACTTGCGGAGGTCTGAGTCTCGCACTACTAAGCCCGAGGGTGCACAATAAACCGTACTATCCCTAACGGGTTCCCCAAAGGTGGGTTGTAGTAGCGCTTTGCAAAGATTTTATAAATACTAATACTTTAGAATACGGTTTTATTAAATAAAAGGTATTTATTTGCAAAAGTCGATTTTCCGTATTTTAGATTTTAGGGTTTTTTATTTCAACTAGACTATTTCTAAATGATCTAAACAATAAGTTGTTAGAATCCTCAAATCGCCTCTTCACCGCCAATTGTGGCCAGGTAAGTACAAGTGAGGAAGGAGGGATCCGCTCACGAATCGTGAGACGGGCCTTTTAAAGTTACCTTTCTCACTTGCCTAGCCTAGACCCCACAAAGTCAGGTTTAGATAAATGACCTATCGTATTTTCCTATTAAAAGATATTTGTTTTAAAAGTGTAACAAACCTAAAACTTTTAGAAAAGGTTTTATTAAGAAAATGGCATTTAAATGTAAAATCTTGTTTCATCGTATTCTAAGTTTTCAAGGTAGCGTGTTATGTTTGCATTTGAGTGTATGAGGAGGTGGGTCATTACCACATGATCTACTTTAAGGTTTAGCAATGTTAAGGGGGTTAAATGTGAAAACGAAATATTGTGGTATTTAAGTGACAAAATACGATTTATTGCAAAAGCTATCATTTCATGTGAGGAAACTTGTTCAAATTATTTGTTAAGTGATTAATAGTCAACATAGAGATGTTTAAGCATGAACGTATTGGTGAGAAGTGAGATTTTATAGAAAACCGAATCGGAAATCGGATTTGTTCCGATTCCGTCGGGTTTTGTAAATTCGTATTTTTTATGAAAGAAAATAAAGATAGAAAGGGGAACTTACGGGTTTGGACAACACTAGAGAGTGAGAGGGAAGTAGAGGGTTTGCCGGTGCGTCGATTCGTCGTTGAGAGTTCCTAGCACGATCACCGAAATTTCGCCGTCGATTTCGTCAGCGCTTCACCTTTCGCTCGTTTCCAAAGTACCAAAGTTCTCTTGGAATTTTGAGAGAGTGGACTCAGAAATTTAGGATGAGAGGGTAGAGGGTAGGGGGTGTATTTATAGGGTTAGGGTTTTTAATTTAAAAAAATGTAAAAATTATATAAAAATCATTAAAAATGGAGTAAATGGGGTTTATTGAGTTCTCTGTAACTGATCTAAAAATTTAAAGTGTGCAGGGTGGTTAACCAAGCAAAGATGCCCAACTTCGATGTTGGGGACTCGGTCGTCCGGCCGGCGGCGCCGGCCGGTCCGCCGGCCGACTCGGCCGAGTCGGGCCGAGTCAGATGGTCGGGGGCTGTGAGGTCGTCGGGTGTGGCTTCTGGTGCATCTAACTTTTCATGTGTAGAAGGAAATTTGTGAGAAACGCACGTGTAACTGTTGGTATTCTAAAAACTCAAAAACAAAATAATATTAAAAATAATGTGGGGCATGGGATTTGAACTCTGGTGGCTTGGTTCAGCAGTGCAAGGTATTACCAATGAGCTACAAGCTCCTTCTTGTAATTATGGAGTGAAATAAATACTTAAAGAGATATCAGCAACAATAAATACTCCAAGTATACATTGAATTTAAATCAATTCTTTGTACATTAAAAATGAAGTTGTTACAGTCTACCCTCCTTACAAAAATTTCGTCCTCGAAATTTACAACTTCTATTTGAGAACTAGCTTACAAAGAGGTGTGGATATCTCATACGCATTTCATCCTCCCTTTCCCAAGTGGACTCTCCTAGAGTGTCTTTCCTCCACATCACTCGAACCAAGTTAACTTTCTTGTTCCGAAGTGTCTTCACTTTCATGTCCAGGATCTCCACAGGCTGTTGCTCACAAGACAAATCGGGCTGTATAGTGAGCTCGGAATGATCGAGAACATAGCTGGGGTCACTCACATACCTTCTGAGTTGGGATATGTGGAACACATTATGCACTCCTTCCAATGAAGGTGGAAGCGCTAAGCGGTATGCCACTTCACCGACTCGTTCGAGTATGTCGAACGGTCCAATATATCTCGGACTTAGCTTACCCCGTCTTCCAAATCAAATCACTCCGCGGTTCGGAGATATCTTCAAGAATACGTGATCTCCTGGATGGAACTCCAAGTGTCGTCTCTTTGCATCAGCCCAGTGCTTCTGTCGATCTTGGGCTATGCACATCCTTTCCCTGATAGTACGAATCACATCAACATTCGCTACTATCATCTCTGGTCCAAGAAGTTCCCTATCTCCGATGTCGTCCCAACTTAATGGCGATCGACACTTCCTTCCATACAGTGCTGCAAAATGTGCCATTCCTATGCTTGCTTGGTAGCTGTTGTTGTACAAAAACTCCACAAGATGTAGGTGATCTTCCCACGATCCTTTGAAATCTAACATACACGCTCTGAGCATATACTCCAAGATCTGAATAGTTCGTTCCGACTAACCATCTGTTTGTAGATGATAAGCCAAGCTGAAGTTCAGACTTGTTCCCAAGCTTGCTTGCAGACTCTGCCAAAATTGCGATCGGAACCTGGTATCACAATCGGAGACAATGCAGATCGGTACTCCATGAAGTCTCATAATTTTATGTATGAGTTCATGGGTATCAGAGATAGTACATTATGAAGAGTTTAAATCTTAAGTAGATTATTACCTCCATGTACTTCTTTGCTAGTGTCTCAGTAGATTGGCCAACTCGAAATGGGATGAAGTGAGCCGACTTTGTGAGTCGATCCACAATGACCCATACAGCATCGTTACCCTTTGTGCTGCGAGGAAGAGCAGTCACAAAATCCATCGTGATGTGTTGCCACTTCCATTCTGGGATTGGTAACGGTTCAAGTAATCCAGCAGTCCTGTGATGTTCAGCCTTTACTTGCTGACACACCAAGCATTTTGCGACGCTTCTGGCTACTTCACGCTTCATTCCATGCCACCAATAATTATGACGTAGATCTTTGTACATTTTGGTACCTCCAGGGTATACTGAGTAGGGAGAGCTGTGAGCTTCTGTCATTAACTCTTCCCGAACAGGACCTTTTGGTACACATAATCTGCTGCCGTATTTCAAAGATCTGTCTTCATGGATGATGAAGTCCGTTCTGAGTCCATTCTCCACTTGTTCTCTGATCTTTTGCAACTTAGCATCGCTTGCTTGAGCTGCTTTGATCTGATTGACAATGGTTGATTGAACTTATAAATTCATCAAACTTGAAGCATTACCTGGCATGACTACTTCAATCTCCATCTAATGCAAGTCTTGTTGAAACATCCACTGAGCGGTGAGATTCATTGCTAATGGTTGGCGACTAAGAGCATCAGGTACTACATTCACCTTCCCTGGGTGATATTGCAAGTTGATGTCAGAGTCCGCCATGAGTTCTAACCATCTTCTCTGCCGCATATTCAACTCCTTCTGAGTAAACACGTACTTCAGGCTCTTATGATCTGTGTAGATGTTCACTCGTTCACCAAGTAGGTAATGACGCCAAATCTTGAGAGCAAAGATGACGGCTGCCAACTCCAGATCATGCGTCGGATAATTGCGCTCATAAATCTTCAGCTGTCTTGAAGCATAAGCCACAACCTTAACGTGCTGATGTAGAACGCATCCTAATCCCTTACCGGATGCATCGCAATGCACTTCGAATCCTCCAGATTGATCCGGTATGACGAGAATAGGTGCTGATGTCAACCTTGACTTGAGTTCTACGAAAGCTTGTTCGCATGCTTCTGACCACACAAATTCTTCATCTTTACGTGTGAGCTTGGTCAGGGGCGTTGCTATCTTTGAAAAGCCTTCAATAAACCTTCTGTAATATCCAGCTAAACCCAAGAAACTTCGAATATCCTTCACTGACTTTGGTGTAGGCCATTCGCTAACTGCTGAAACTTTTGCTGGATCCACAGAGATTCCTTATCCTGATACGATATGTCCAAGAAAACCAACTTGCTTCAACCAAAACTCGCACTTGCTGTACTTGGCATAAAGCTGATGTTGTCGAAGAGTTTCTAGGACAATTCGTAGGTGCTCTGCATGTTCTTTCCGACTCTTAGAATACACCAGGATGTCGTCGATGAAGATGACAACAAACCTGTCTAAGTACTCCCGGAAAACTTGATTCATTAGGTTCCTGAATATTGCGGGTGTGTTGGTCACTCCAAATGGCCTCACTAGAAATTCGTAATGTCCATAGCGAGTTCTAAAAGCTGTTTTGTGAATGTCAGCTTCCTTGACCTTCACTTGATGATAACCTGAACGAAGATCTAATTTAGAGAAAACACAAGATCCACTTAGCTGATCGAATAAATCATCGATGCGCGGGAGTGGATACTTGTTCTTTATAGTGACTTCGTTCAAGGCTCTGTAATCGATGCACATTCTGTATGAACCTTCCTTCTTCTTCACAAGTAGTACAGGTGATCCCCAACTTGAAGTGCAGGGACGAATCCATCCTTTCGCCAGTAATTCATCCAACGGTGTTCGGACTTCCTTCAAACCTTCCGGACTTAAACGATAGGGTGCTTTGATCACCGGTTGTGCTCCTGGTACTAAATCAATACCGAATTCAAAAGCTCGATCGGAAGGCAAACCTGATATATCGTCAGGAAATACATCGTCGAACTCTCGAACTACATCTGGTCTTGATTCTTCCTCCGCTTGAGCTGCTGCAACTACTGCTTCTCTTGGCTTCGCTTTGTAGGTACTTGGCTCCAGTGTACGGTATCCGCTTTTGAAATAGAAAACCGGATGGTCTGGAATCTCGAATACTACCCTCCTTTGACGACAGTCTATGGTAGCATAAAAAGGTCCAAGCCAATCCATTCCTAGAACCGCATCGAAGTTCGGTATGTCCAGCACTTTGAAGCCAGCATAAAACTCTCTGCTGCAGACGACGACTGGACACAAGCTGTATCCCATTGTTGCCTTTAGAACGCCATTTCCTGAACTGACATTCCAGCTGGATACAAGCGGTGAGACTGGAATCGCATGGGTTCGAACAAACCGTTGCGACATAAAGCAGTGTGATGCTCCAGTATCAAACAGTGCTAGTGCAGGGATTGAGGATACTAAGATTGTACCTAAGATATGTGGGATATGTTTTAGGTATAGGAAAATATGTAGCTAAGTAGAAGGATAGAAAAGCAAAGTTAGAAAAGAAAAGTTTACCAGTGATGACTTGGCCAGTGGCCTTAGCTTCTTCCACGGACATCGTGAAAGCCTGGAGCCTTGGTACATTCCTCCTGGCCCGAGGATCATTCCTCGGAACGTTCCTTTGAGCTTGATGGAACTGACGAGGAGGTAGTGCAGCTTGTGGTCCTCTGGGTGGTGCAGGTAGTGCAGGTCTTGGAGCATGTACTTGAACAGCTGGTCGCTGCGGATAGGTAATTGCTGGCCTGGGTGCAGCAACTGGGTTTTGTTTTTGGGGACAAGACCCAATATCATGAGTAGCTGAGCCGCAGACTAAGCAAAGACGGTTGGCTCGACGGCAGTCTTTCATCATATGTCCAGTTCTCTTGCAGTAGGTGCAAAAGGATGGGCTGGGACGATGGTTCGGTACTCCGGGTCGCCTTGGCACGAAAGGTATCCTGGACGAGGCTCCACCTGCCATCTGGTTGGCAGGGCATTTGACTCCTGCAGACTGAGGTCTGCCCCTTGCTTTTATCACTGCCTCATAACCGCGGGCAGCTTCCAGAGCATCCTCATGAGTCAGAAATTTTCCCGTGGCTAGAGCAGCCTGAATCTCCGTGTCCAGACCTTGTTGAAAGCGATGGGCTCTGATCTCGTCCGTCGGTATCAAGTGTGCCGCGAATCTGTTTAAGGATTGTGTTAGCTATGTAGTATGTGAGATTTAAAAATTGAACTGTTGTGACATATCTTACCGGCTTAGCATGGTGAATTCAGCGCCGTACTCATCTACAGATTTGTCCCACATCGAACCCTGTTGTAGATGAATGAACTGTTGTTCCATGGCAAACCTGGCAGTCACTGGAAAGTATTTCGCGTCGAACTTCTCGCGAAAGGTCTTCCATTCAATAGATTGTACCAGACGGCTTTCTTCCGCCTTCCACCAGTTGCGAGCATTTTCCGTGAGTTGTAGTTTCGTCACACGGACCCAAGCTATGTCTGGCACTTGTGCTGCTTCCAGATCATCTTCTATGCTTTGTGCCCATTCTTCAGCTTCAAGAGGGCTTCCTTTTCCGGAGAACTGCTTGGGATGTAAATTCCTGAATTGCTTTACCCCCGGTGCGTCGGTCTCACGACGGTTCAGGAGTTGTTGTTGTCCCTCAAGAAGGCTGCAGATCGCCTCAAGTAGCACTGTTTGCTCGGTGGGTGGCGCAGGAACAGCTGGTGCGAGAGGTAGTGCTGGAGGTGTGTTGTTGACGTTGGTGCTGGTGTTGTTCGGGGAATCCATAACCTTGAAGAAAAATTTGGGTTAGGACAGATGATAAGATTCAAGGAATAGAAATTTGTAAGATTCAAGAAACATGAATTGTAAAGAATGTTTTAGTTGTTGGTTCTTGTGTTATATTGCTTAGGTTGTTCACGCAGAACAGAACTGCATAGTATGGTTCTATACAACTCTGACCTGCATAGGCCACCAACAAAACCTGTCACACCCCGCTTCCCGGTGTACGGTGAAGGGGACGCGGCGAGGTCCGCTACGTATTTACTGTGAAATAAATACGCTAAGCATATCTAAGCAATATAAAAGTAAATCACAAGAGACAAGAGATATAAAATTAATAGCAACTTTATTAATAACATTCTTTTGTACAATGCATGAAAAGTAAATACATCTGAAATAAAAGTGATGCCTAAACAATGGCATAACAGGAAATGAAAAATAATGAATAGAATAAGGTACAATGTCTAGAGCTCGGGGTCTTCGGGGAACTGATCCAAGTCTTCACCGGTGGGCTCGATCTCTGACGGGTCCAAAACACCTGACGACATTCAAAGAAGAAAGAAATAGAATGTCGTCAGCGAACAGGTCGCTCGGTAAGTCCCAAAGATAAGGAAGAATTAGAAAAGACTAAACAATGGAATAACAGGAAATGAAAAATACTGAATAGAACAAGGTACAATGTCTAGAGCTCGGGGTCTTCGGGGAACTGATCCAAGTCTTCATCGGTGGGCTCGATCTCTGACGGGTCCAAAATACCTGACAACATTCAAAGAAGAAAGAAATAGAATGTCGTCAGCGAACAGGTCGCTCGGTAAGTCCCAAAGATAAGGAAGAATTAGAAAAGACAGAATAAGAGATATCCTCTAAAGTTGTATAATATTGTAGAATATTGTGTTTACGCTGTTGTTTGTAGCTTGGTATGGAAGGATGCCAGTGTATACGAGAGGGGTCTCAGTATGCTAGAGATCAGGGCAAACAGAATGTACAAGGAACCGTTAAGCCACGGTACAACAGCAACGGAATATATGTTAGGTGTCTTAATATTACCGTCTCGTGCCACTTCTAACACCTTCTGCACCAATCTACCCCTTAAACCCCGTAGTGTTTTGATTGTATTGTTGTATTGTATTGTATAGTTGGATGACTGACCAAAACCATGATATCAGTAAACAGATTGTAACTGCATTATCATGTAAACGGAAAAACTAGATAATGGATGTATTTCCATGGTTTGATTCAGTCAAGTTGTATAGATTGATAACTGGATTCTTGTATTCATGTGTTCATATTGAGTTGGAATATAATAGATTTATATAGTACTTAAATCATATTCAGGTCGGATTATGATCAGACTCAAACCCGAGTCGGACAAAGGAAATGTAAATCGAAGGCCTATATTTACTAGGGTCCTTAGGGTAATTTATAAAACTTGAGGGGGTTTTATGTAAAAATACTTTTATATAGTTTTCAAGATACACCCCAAGTATTTATTATTCGTCTTTATAGTTATAATGAGTGTAATTTTATTTTGCGATGTTCCTAGTGAAAATATCCTAATTACATAAATAAAGGTATTTATCTGTAATATTGATTTATTTGAAATTCATGGTATTTTAATGTAAAATTTAGTCTTGTGATTTTTAGAAAAAAATGGAATATTTATATTATAACAAAATAGATATTTTAATGATAAATATTTATACAAAAATAATTTCAATAAATATTTATATTCTAAAATCTCATTTTCTTAAGATGTCGTATTTTAAACCTTTCGAGACTGAATGCTCCTTGCGGAGGTCTGAATCTCGCACTACTAAGCCCGAGGGTGCACGATAAACCATACTATCCCTAACGGGTTCCCCAAAGGTGGGTTTTAGTGGCGCTTTGCAAAGATTTTATAAATACTAATCTTTTAGAATACGGTTTTATTAAATAAAAGGTATTAATTTGCAAAAGTCGATTTTCCGTATTTTAGATTTTAGGGTTTTCTATTTCAACTAGACTGTTTCTAAATAATCTAAACAACAAATTGTTAGAACCCTCAAATCGCCTCTTCACCGCCAATTGTGGCCAGGTAAGTACAAGTGAGGAAGGAGGGATCCGCTCACGAATCGTAAGATGGGCCTTTTAAAGTTACCTTTCTCACTTACCTAGCCTAGACACCACAAACTCAGGTTTAGATAAACGACCTATCGTATTTTCCTATTAAAAGATATTTGTTTTAAAAGTGTAACAAACCTATAACTTTTAGAAAAGGTTTTATTAAGAAAATGGCATTTAAATGTAAAATCTTGTTTCATCGTATTCTAAGTTTTCAAGGTAGCGTGTTATGTTTGCATTTGAGTGTGTGAGGAGGTAGATCATTACCTCGTGATCTACTTTAAGGTTTAGCAATGTTAAGGGGGTTAAATGTGAAAACGAAACATTATGGTATTTAAGTGACAAAATACGATATATTGCAAAAGCTATCATTTCATGTGAGGAAACTTGTTCAAATTATTTATTAAGTGATTAATAGTCAACATAGAGATGTTTAACCATGAACGTATTGGTGAGAAGTGAGATTTTATAGAAAACCGAATCGGAAATCGGATTTGTTCCGATTCCGTCGGGTTTTGTAAATTCGTATTTTTTATGAAAGAAAAGAAAGATAGAAAGGGGAACTTACGGGTTTGAACAACACTAGAGAGTGAGAGGGAAGTAGAGAGTTTGCCGGTGCGTCGATTCGTCGTTGAGAGTTCCTAGCACGATCACCGGAATTTCGCCGTCGATTTCGTCAGCGCTTCGCCTTTCGTTCGTTTCCAAAGTACCAAAGTTCTCTTGGAATTTTGAGAGAGTGGACTCAGAAATTTAGGATGAGAGGGTACGGGGTGTATTTATAGGGTTAGGCTAGGGTTAGGGTTTTTAATTAAAAAATTATATAAAAATCATTAAAAAATGGAGTAAATGGGGTTTAATGGGTTCTCTGTAACTGATCTAAAAATTTAAAGTGTACAGGGGGGTTGACCAAGCAAAGATGCCCAACTTCGATGTTGGGGACTCGGTCGTCCGGCCGACTCGGCCGAGTCAGGTGGTCGGGGGCTATGGGGTCGTCGGGTGTGGCTTCTGGTGCATCGAACTTTTCATGTGTAGAAGAAAATTTGTGAGAAACGCACGTGTAACTGTTGGTATTCTAAAAAATCAAAAACAAAATAATATTAAAAATAATGTGGGGCATGGTGGCTTGGTTCAGCAGTGCAAGGTATTACCAATGAGCTACAAGCTCCTTCTTGTAATTATGGAGTGAAATAAATACTTAAAGGGATATCAGCAACAATAAATACTCCAAGTATACATTGAATTTAAATCATTTCCTTATACATTAAAAATGGAGTTGTTACAACTATCAAGACATTTTACAATCTCCTTTCTAACAGCCTCCTTCATGATAGGGTTTAGTCGTCTCTGTGGATCCCTTGCTGGCTTGGCATCATCCATCATATGAATATGATGTTCAACTATTAGGGGACTAATCCACTTGATGTCCGCCATAGTCCAGCCAAAAACATGCCGATTATTTTGTAAGACCATTAAAAGGGCTTTCTCTTGCTCGGGGGCTAGAGAAGCCGAGATGATAACAGGAAGGGTCTCATTCTCACCTAAGTAAACGTATTTAAGGTGAGACGGCAATAGCTTTAGTTCGAGTTTTGGAGGCGAAACAATTGACGGTAAAATTGGTGAAACTGTCTCAAACTCGAAGGATTCCAATAAAAGTTCGAAGCGAGTGTAAGCAACCGAGTCGGATGGTTTAGCTAACTCATCCGAAAATTCAAAGGACTCAAACTCGGGTGTTGATTCTTCAAAATCGTTCGAAAAGGTGAAACACTCGTAATCGTTATCGTGTATGAAAGCATTGTCAGATTCAAGGAGGAACACACTATTGGCGTCAAAATTGTTGTGATCGAACAGAAATTATTCAAACTCACAGTCCTCCTGAGTGATCTCTTGGATCGAGCAAATATCAAGTATATTAGCATTAGGCTCGGAGGGCTGATTCCCCAACTTTAAAATGTTGAGTTCAATTGTTATGTTTCCAAAAGATAGGTTCATCGAACCATTTCGACAATTGATCACCGCATTAGAAGTCACAAGGAATGGTCGACCGAGTATCACCGGAATTTGACTCCGGGGGTTAGCTACAGGTTGTTTGTCCTTAACAATGAAATCAACGGGGGAAATGAAGTTCCCTACTTTAATCAACACATCCTCTAACTCACCCCTAGGATGGGTGATAGATCGGCCGGCCATTTGGAGAGTACAATGTATGGGTTTCAGCTCTCCAACGCCTAATTGTTCATATACTGAATATGGAAGCAAATTAACACTGGCACCAAGATCTAAAAGTGCGCGGTTTATGTTCTTATCCCCAATAGTTATTGAAATTGTAGGACAGCCAGGGTTCTTGCGTTTTTTGGGTAAAGGTTGGGTAAGAGCATCACTTACTGCACTAGCCAAGAAAACTTTCTTAGGTACCTGCGATTTCCTCTTCTTGGTGCATAAGTCCTTCAAGATTTTAGCGTAAGAAGGGACTTGTTGGATTTCATCCAAGAGAGGTATGTTAATGCTAACCTGTTTGAATAACTCCACAATCTTCTCCATTTGTGGAGTTTGTTTATTGGATCTCAACCTGTTTGGAAATGGAATATTTTGAAAATTTGTTGAGTCCAATATTTGTGGAGTAGATTGCGGAGTTGGAACGGATCCCAGTGTTGGTGTTTTCATGGAGTGAAATATGGGTCCGTTCAAATTAGTAGAAGAAGTAGAGCCTTGTGAAGAATGAAGAACAGGCTCTGAAGAAGATGAAGAAGAAGAAGAAGCGGCGGCGGCCGGGGTGTCATTATTGTTGCCAACGTTGTTGTGCAATACCTTTCCAGATCTCCATGTAGTCACGGCACTCACATTATGATTTTGTTGTTCGTGAGCAACATGTGCATTTTGTGTGTGACCGGGATTTGGCAGTGGTTGAGATGGAAGTTTCCCCTTCTCTCGCTCACTTAGAGCAGCATTCAGTTGTGCAATTTGAGCTTCAATGGTTTTGATGCTTTGCTCATGTAATGCAGTGTGTTGCACCAAAGACTGAATGGAAGATTGGACGCTGGCTGAAGATTGCGTAGATTGTTTTAAAAACTCATCCAAACTTCGTTCTAGCGAGGAAACCTTATCGTTATTTGGCTGAACAAAATTATTTTGAGGAAAAGAGTTGTTTAGTGCAAAATTGTTCATTTGATTTTGGTAAGGTTGGGGTTGGAAAGGTTGCTGATATTGAGTTTGTTGAGGGGCTTATTGTTGTGGAGGAGGCTTCTGAAAATTGTTATTGCCTTGGAATTGTTGTTGATTTTTATTCCAGGAGAAATTTGGGTGGCTCCTCCAACCAGGATTATAAGTTGAAGAATATGGATCATTTCTTTGTCTTTGCTGAAAGGCAGCATTGACTTGATCCTGTCCTTGAGCAGGTGGATTGTAAGGACACTCTTCAGTAAGATGTGATGGATCCGAACAACAAGCGCATATAGTGCGAGAGGGTAAAGCAGGGGCAGGAGAAGGCGATGAGAATTTGCTCTCAATTGCCTCTAGTTTTTTCGTGAGTGCGGCCATTTCGGCCTTCATTGCAATCGACATACCAAGTTGATGTATACCTGCCCTAGATTGACCTGATGAAGTAGATGAAGTGGTCTGTCTAGTGCTTTCCCACTGAAGTGTTAGTTCAGCAACATCGTCGAGAAATTGCCAAGCTTCCTCGCTCGATTTTGTAAGAAAGTGACCTTGACAAATGGTTTCCAACAACTGCTTAGTTGGTGGGTTCAGTCCTTCGTATAAAGTTTGGCAAAGTTGCCATCTCTCGATACTGTGGTGAGGGAACTGAACAAGAAAGTCCTTAAATCTTTCGAAACACTTCCAAAAAGGTTTGGAAGGAAGCTGGGAAAATTGATTAATTTCATTGCGAATTCTCGCAGTCTTGTGGTATGGGTAAAACTTTTTAAGAAAAGCCTTAACAAACTCTTCCCAATTTTTTATGGAATGCGATGTTGTACTATATAGCCA
This sequence comes from Agapanthus africanus, assembly GCA_030015575.1. Classification (NCBI taxonomy): domain Eukaryota; kingdom Viridiplantae; phylum Streptophyta; class Magnoliopsida; order Asparagales; family Amaryllidaceae; genus Agapanthus; species Agapanthus africanus. The sequence goes on along the minus strand of CM057339.1, from coordinate 261,226,882 downwards.
CTTTTCAGCTAGGTCACATAAAGTGAAAGGAATGACACGTAGCCTTATAGCATCATCGGAAAGTTGGGTGGTCTTCATCATTGCGCAAACATTCTGGAATTTATTAATGAAGATATAGGCATCTTCGGATTCCAGCCCGTGAAATTTGGGCAACATATTGATGAAGTGGGGCTTAATTTCAAAGTTATCCTCATTAGCCGGCGGAAGTGAAAGACAAGTGAGAAGTGCGGTGCAGGTTGGATAGAAAAGATCCTGGAGCGCGACTCGTTGGGGCGCTTCAACAGACGGTAAAGGGTTGTTAGGATTGAATCCTGACGTCTCCTTAGAAGATGATGAATTTGAAGTTGAAGGTAAAGAAGTGGAGGGAATTTTGACTTTGGAGTCGAACGCGTCGTCAGTAGGAACTAACGAGACACGGACTAAACGGGCGCTAGTGTCCCTAGTCCAACTGGACATACACTAAATGAGGTGTAGTGTAATCAAAAAGTAGAAGGTGGGGGTAAGAAAACGTCAATGCAAGTTGGGTGCAATGGAATTCTAGCGACAAATGGCAAGTTTTTGTTTTATAAAAAATTCTATTTTTTTATAAGGATTTGTGTGCAAAGATTTGTACGGAATTAATTTTAATCAACCACAATTAAACATGCACAATCAAGCCTAGATCTAGGGTCTCCTAAGTCAACTAGACTGCTTCTAACTGGTCCAAAGCGACAAGTTGTGAGATATCCCTCAAATCGCCTCTTCAACGCCAGTTGTGGCCAGGTAAGCACAAGTAAAGAAAGGAGGGATCCGCTCACGAATCACCGTGAGACCGGCCTTTTAAAATTACCTTTCCCACCTGTCTAGCCTAGACACCACAAAGTCAGGTTTAGATAAACGACCGATTGCCCACAACCTTCCTTTGTCCTAATGATCGCGACAGTTCTTATTGGCTGAGTCTAGATTTTTTTTAATTAACTCAAGGATTGATGCATATGCTTTTTGTGATTTCTGGGGTCCTAGGAAGGGTAATAAAATCCTCACCCAATCTGGATTGGTGTTATAGCTCCTTAAAAGTCCGTTTTAAAAATGCAAAGCAGTAAACACACAAAAATCTAAAACACTTGGCAAAAAAAATTTTATTTGCGGCGCAAAGAATCCTGCACAAGATTGATTTATTGGAGAAGGGGAATAAGTTTTTGCGCAAAGAACACTGCAGGAAAATTTTTCAGTGGAGATCAGGGGGTTACAGAGAAGATAAAAATATTTACAGAGACTTTTTGAAGCGCTGACGTCACGGTTTGACCGCGGTTCCGCGGTGTCTTGGTGGGTTTAGCTCTCCAAAATTTTGCTGAGCGCTGTTGTGGTTCTCCTCTGTTTGTTCAGATCTTCTGTTTCTTGATTTGTTCACTGTGCTTTTTCCAAATCTGAATTTTTCCGTCATCCTTTCCTGCGCAATTCACACAAAACCCTTCAAAAAAGAACAAGTTGATTTTTTTTTATGTTTTTATATTTTCAATTTTTATGTCTTTTCAATTTTAACTAACCCGAAATTACAAAAAGAAAATAACTACCATTATCCCCGGCAACGGCGCCATTTGATTGATCGTTCTTTTGCGTGCGTTTTAAAATCAAAGAATAGAATACCGCAATCAATAACGGTGTCGCTTGGTAGCTAGCCGATTAAGTACGGGTCGGTCCACTGGGAAAACGTGTTCTTTTCTAATTGTTCTAACGAATTAATTCCTATTTTTTGTAGGTTTTGAATTTTATAAAAACTAAGATTGAATTTAATTTGGATTAAAACCTTGCTAGGGTTAGGATTAGGTTAGTTTGGAAAGTTAATTCTACTCACTGCTTCCTTTTCCCTAATTAAGAACATAGGTGTTAGGGTAATAATTAACAAAGGGGATTAGCACGACTAGGAAGAAACATAGTTTCTTCCTTTTGGTCTTTGTCCGTCCTTTCTTAACTCTTAGCCCTAACCTCTATGTAAATGAACCACTACCGGTCTAACTAGGGAATCACCGCTATCTCGTAGGATAGGGTGCCGTAGTGAGCGGTGGGTGTTTGATTTACATCGAGTCCTAATTTATAAAGTTATGAGGGCAAGAAAGGAGTGAAAGATTTCCATCTCTCAAACCTACCCAATCCTAACCCTAACAAGTGAGGAACTACTCACTCATTAGGGAAATTGCGACAAAATTCATTTTTATAAATTTTCTTTTTAATTAACTAATGAACTTGCAGATAAATAAAGACAGGTAAAAAAATGCAGAGGAATAAAATTGCAATTAAGAAGAACACAAGATAAAAAAAAATAACTTACTTTATTGATGCACTCTTGACGATTACAAAGGAATTGAAATTTAATTTAGAATTAAAAAGAGGCATGCCCCCAAAGAGGTTGTACGCTTTCCTATTTATAGATAGGAGAAACCCTAGGGTTTACATCCGAACCACGTCTGAAATTACAAGACTACCTTAAGAAAGATGGGTCAAAGCACCGAAACCACCGACACTTTGCACCGACACGACCGCGGAACCGCGGCCATAAGCCTTGTTTGGCCGCGGTTCCGCCGCCATCTTGAAGGATCTCTGGCTCGTTTTCTCAGGTATTCTTCATGTTGCATTTTACTTCTAGTTTCTTCACTTGGTTCCTCAGAATCTTTTCTACTTTCTTCCAGATTTCCAACAGTGCAGAATTTGTGGACTTTTACCGTTAGCTTCGCGTTGAAGTCTTGAATCTTTGTGCTGCCCTTGTACTTTGTGCAATCGAACTGTTCATTGATCTTCATTTGTTCTTTAAACTATAGGCGGCATCATACAGATTCATCTATTTATTGGTCGTAGTCTCACATTTGTAGCGACTTTTCCTGAATTTCACTGTATTGTTCTGAGAACCTGTAACCTGCAACTATTAAGCAGACATGGATCAAAAGCACCTATTTATTTGCAATATGATTAAGAATGGGGAATATAATAATGCAAAATTCTGACAGTACTTGTTCTTAATAGTCACCCGGTTTAATTCTCGATAATCGATGCACATCCTCCTTGTGCCATCTTTCTTCTTGACTAGAAGAACTGGAGATCCCCAAGATGAATTGCTGCTGCCAATCCAGCCCTTCTCTAGTAATTCAGCAACCTGCTTCTTGACTTCTTCCAACTCCACTGGTGCCATCGGATAGTACGCCTTTGAGATTGGCGCTGCACCAGGAACAAGATCGATCGCGAATTCCACATCTCGTTTGGCGGTAAACTCGAGATGTCCTCGAACACGTCCATGAACTCTTGAACTACTGCTGCCGCTTTCTCCTTATCAACTTCCATCGACGAAAGAACAGCGCTTGTCGGCCTAGCCCTAAACTCGACTGGCCCGACAGAACTGCTACCTCCAGCAAAAACAAACTCCGGATGTCTGGGAATCTGGAAAATCACTTTCTTTGCCCTACAATCAATGTGAGCGTGGAAAGTGCCGAGAAAGTCCATTCCCAAGACAACATCATAACTGCTAATATCGATCACCAAGAAATCTGCAAATAACTCTCGTTCGCAAATAACAACAGAACAATACTTACACTCACTACTAGATATGATATTCCCATTCCCAGTGTGTATGTCCCAACAACTAGACAGGGCCGTGCAATAAATCGAATGTGCAGCAATAAACTTGGACGACATAAAACAATGGGATGCACCAGAATCGAATAATGCTAATGCGGGAAAATCATGAACAAATAGGATACCGGAAACAACTTCACCTGAAGCCAAACACTGAAGAAGATAAGCACGGTAAATAGGATTCAAGCTAACAATAAAACATGAACTGGTAACTAATGAAACCGAGAGAAGCAAGGTAATATCACGACCATAAATCAAGGAAAGGAATCACGACTAGGACTCCAAGTTACTTAAATAGAGTACCGCATTGTAATCATGCTGCAGTTCATAGTTACAATCACATAACTCCGTTCAAGTCACCCAAATCCTAATGTCATAATCGAAAGAATAAGTAGGGAGAAACAATAGGGAACCAAAAGGTTTTAAGCCGAGATGCAAAGTTGTTTGCATATCGTCAAGACAAGGGTCAAGAGAAAGATATGATTCAAGAATCACGATAACAATGTGGCAGGACATGTTCCTAATTACGGGTTTTCTGATTCGTGTATTGGGTCCAGTACCCAACTACAAAAGAATCAAACCCGATTAGCCTAAATCATATGGCTCTGATACCAAACAAACCCTGTCACGCCCCGCTTCCCAGAGTGCGCTAAGATCGGCAAGTGACAGAGTCAACCATGCTACCTGTGGCTAGGAAACATCCCTCCACAGTCACATTACGGCTGTCTATGAGATATCAAGAACAGTAAAATAAAATAAACTATCCAGTACATGTCCATATGCCAGAATAAACGAGTCAAGAAATAATATATGCGGAAGCAATAAATCCAATAAACAATAACGTCTGGAAGGTACGTCCCAATACGGGCTCACATCAGGAATAAAAAAATGCTGAAAGGAAATTAAACTAAAATACTAACAGGGTCCTCACTACTCGGCCTGTCGGCTGAAGTACTCTTGCTCGGCCTGCGACAAGGGTAGCGGATCTGGGCCATGCAAAACCCAGACGTCAGCGCGTTACAATATCAACAATAATATAATCAGTGGGTAATAGGATATGCAGGCATGAATTATAAATGGTAACATGAATGTAATAAGTAAGCAGGGATATCGAACAGTGAAGTGTAACAGTATAGGTGAAGTGCAACGATAAAACTAAACCGTGCCACTGGGTTAACTACTCTCAAGTTTGTGAAATCAATTTAATGAATCGTCGATGTAACTCAATAGTATCCCGTGCATGCCCGGGACCATGGTCAAGACTCTCGGGCTGAATCCGAGACGTGCCGCTAGGCAGTAAACAGGTAACATGTATAGATGAATGATGTCAGCAGCAGCATTCCAGGGCTGGCCTAGCCCATAAAACTGATCAGTATAGGCATCCAACAGTCGAGTTACAAGTCAGGTTTCATCATTGATTTCCCCATACCCCCAAGTTATGTGTTCAAGTCAGGTATTGATAAATCTGAAACTAATGCCAACACAGGATCAAGCAGGTACATGTTTGTCTATGCAGACAACAGGATACGTCCGTCAGGACAATATGTCAGGATTGTCGGCATTAGAAACAGGATCAGGTAACAGGTCAAGTAGTAGTGTATCAGGTCATGACAGGTAGTGCAAAGGTATCAAACGGATGCCCAAAAGTAAAATGTAGCAAGTATCGAATCATGGTAAAAGTACGGATATACGGTAAAAGTATGGATGCACAATTATCTATCAGGGGTTACATCATGACTATGTATGATGCACATTATCAAGCATGGGGTACTAATGTAACAGTAATATGAATTAATATGGCATGGCATGCAACAAGATATATAGAATTAATGGTATGGGTACACAATAAAACATGGATGCACAATTATCTATCAGGGGTAACAACTACAACTCCATGACTATGTAAGATGCACATTATCAAGTATGGGGTACTAATGTAACAATAATGTGAATTAATGTGATCTGTAGATGCAGCTACATATATAATAAATGATATGGATGCATAAGGGTATCCGAAAATAGTAAAATTGTAATATGGATGCACAATGAAATAAACATGTAACATTTTTATTAATTTAAATGAAAATATATAGACATAGCATGTAGCAAGATAAACTTGCCTCGATTGGATCTTACGACGGGATGTATACGCAGTGTCCGACGTCGGTTAAACGTCGCAATGTACACGCGCGCTCACAGAACAGGACCAGGTAAAGTAAGAAGGTAACCACACAGGCTGGGAACTTCCACTGGATTACTCGGATCGTCGGCAGCGGCACGGCTCCGGCGGTGATCACCGGAAAAATGAGGAATCAAGAATTAAAGAAGAAGAAGAAAGAGAAGAGATGAAGGTTGCACTGGGGTTTGGTGCTCTAGAGAAGAGGCGAAGCGAGGGGAAATGTCGGAAATGGGTTTTCCGATGAGGTTCGACGTCAAGGCAGTGGACAGCGGGTTTCTTGGGGTCAGGTGAGGTTTGCAGTCGGGGTTTAAGGTGGTGTCGGATGGTGATGGTTTGTAGAGAGGGGAGAGAAGGTGAGGTGATGGTGGAAGCAAGGGGATGAGGAGGCGACGATGAGGTCGTCGGCGGTGAGGTGTGCAGGGGTCGGGTACTTAGGTTCTTAAGGTGTGCAGGGTTTGTCGGAGATGGTGTCGGGGAAAGAGAGGGCGAGAAGAGGAGTGGAGGAAGGTAGAGAGGAGGCGGTGACGAAGGTGTTAGGTCGTCGGGGTCGGAGCTCCGCCGACGAGGGTTCAGGCGAGGTTGCAACGACGGTTCTCCGTTGGGATTCTGTGCAGGAATTCGAGCTTAGGAGGGAGAAAGAGGGGAGAAGGAGAGACGAAGGTGGTCTACGAGGTAAGGGATGGATCAGAGGTGAGGTCGGGCGAGGGTGCACCGATGGGTATCTTGAGTTAGGGTTCGGGTTTGTCGGGGTTGGAGAGAGGGGAGAGAAAGGTGAGGAGGTGGAGGCGCTGGCTGCGATGGTGACAAGGCCGACGAGGGTGTCGACGGTGGCATGAGGCGACGAGGCAGAGGGCGCGGGCGTGGGTTCAAGGTTTCGCGAGAGGTGAAGGCAGGAACAAAAAATATTTGAGAGAAGAAGATGGAGAAGAGAGAGAGTGTACGTAGGGGCTGTTGAAGTTATAGTGGGTTAAGTAAAAAAATAGGGTAAAACTAAAGAATATATATGTGTGTGTGTGTGGAGGGGCCGGAGAGAGAGAGAGAGATAGATAAGAGAGAGATTTCTGTTAGGATAAAAAAATTGATTTTTTTAAAAATATTTTCAGTTAAAATTTTTAAACAGTTAGGAGTATATTTAAAATATAATATTAGTGAATTTTGAGTTTTTGGAAAATACAAATTTACTCAAAAAATGCCCAGGTCGGGTCTAAAATTTTAGTTTTAAAATACGGAAAATATATGTGTCGACCAAAACTAAAATAGGATATCCAGGTAACGAAAATGCATACCCCCAAAAATAGATGCACGTATCGTGCACGTAGCCATCCAAACGAGTCTGTTTCACTGAACGGGACGGGAGATTTACGGATGCTACCACAGGGTCAGGGGTATGATGCAAGCCATGCTAGATATTTTTAAAATATTTTATTTGACTTTATATGCTATATTGAAAAAATGCAGATGCCAGATATAATACCAGTATGCAGTATATAAAATATAAAAGTGCATGGATCTATATAACAAGCCGGGATAAGTCATAAACAGGAATCAAGACGGTTTTCCAGCAAGCGGGTCAGGTCGGATGCAAATACAGATGTCAAATACACTATTCGCACCCATAACACAATAAATCAAGAAAATACCATAAATAAAGAAATACTCAAAATAGAACTGGTATAAATGAACTAGGGTGTTACAATTTCTATTGTGTATATATTTTTTAGAGTGTGGAGGTACCTAAAGAAAAATATATTAAATAAATAAATACGGGTATATAAGACAACAATATTTTTACAAAATGCGTGGAACGAAAAATTCAACACACCTTTCGACTGGATACATCCATCGATATTGTACTAGTTTGGCAAACTTAGCCTCGGTTGCAAGATGAACCGTCAGGTGTATTATGATATCGAAGAACGGTGGCGGGAAAATACGCTCAAGCTTGCAAAGTATCAAGGAAATAAAATTTTCTGGATTCTCCGGTGTCTCAACATCTAAGGTTTTAGCGCACAATTTCTTAAAAAAGCAACAAAGCTCATTGATTATTAGACAAACTGATTCGGGAAGGGATGTCCTGAGGGCTAATGGGAGAAGGTGTTCCATAATAACATGGTGATCATGACTTTTCAGCCCATCGATCTTACCTTTCACAATCTTTATCTTTTTGCTAAATGAACATGAGAAACCTGTGGGAACTTTCAAATCATGCAACACCTGCAGAAACTTTTTCTTCTCCGGTTGTGATATATGATACGCGGTATTGGGAAGTACAAACTTACCTGGTTTACCCGCTATCGTTTTAGGATGCAATTCACTTCTAATTTCCCAGCCCTGAAAATCCATCCGAGCACGGAGGTTGTCTTTCGATTTTCCGTCTTTACAAAGAAGCAAGTTAAGTATGTGCTCGGATACTCCCTTCTCTATGTGCATGATTTCCAGACAATGATGTACTAAATTTGTTGACCAGTACGGAAACTCGTAGAAAATGTTTAACTTATTCCGGTAGGGTGGTTTGTTCTGTTTTGCCAGATCTTTCCCGAAAGTCACGTTATTGTAACCATCCCACTGAGCAATCACATCATCTCCGGACAATGAGACTGGAGGCCCAAGAAGCTCCTGATGATCATTAAAGTGGGCATTGTCTAACCTGTAGAGATGGTCTAGTGGCAGGAAACGCCGATGACCGCAATAACGAACCTTCCTGTTAAAATTCAACCATTTCGATGTTGTATCTTGATGGCATTAAGAGCATGTTTTGTGACCGTATACTGACCAACCAGATAGCATTCCATACGCATGAAATTCATTAATTGTCCACATTAAATCCGCACGTATCGTGAAGGTTGTATCTGTGTTTGCATCGTAAGTCTCTACACCATCAATGAATAAAGATTTTAACTCATCGACCAGAGGTCGGAGATAAACGTCGATATTGTTTCCCGGTGAGTTTGGTCTGTCAAGAAGAAGAGGCATCATAAAATAGGATCGATCCATAGCCAACCAAGGAAACAGATTATAAACTATCTTTACAACAGACCATCTGCTGTTGTTGGGTTATGATAGCGTCCTGGCCATCAGCCGTGGCCGGTACGGAACAAAAACTGGCTTTTAAAAACTTGGCGCTAACAAAACCCGCTAGAATCGAATCATAAACCTTTACTAGCAATCTACAAAGAGAAAAGCTATAGTGATAGAAGTGGTTATATCGAACGAGCCATGTCCTTCGGTCTTCTACCATCTTCATAAAATTCTTGAGGCGTCCTGGATCGATCTTGGCCTCCGGTCTTCCTCCGTCGAAGATAATCCACCCAAGGGAGACGATGCAGGCTCCAGCTTCGCTTGCGAAGCAACCGACGCTCCAAGGTTGCTAGCAATGGAGAGTGGGGTGTGTGGGAATATCTTACTATCTTTTCTCTCAAGTCTTATGCTCTAATGAGCAATCAAAGAAGAAGAAGGAGGTGATGAGGAAATCCATGGGCATGAGCAACTCAAGAAATTGATAAGTCTCCAGAGAGTGAATGAATCAATGAATGTGAGTGTAGTGAGTCATGTAGAAAGAATGGCTAATTCTCTTTTTAACCATGCAAAGAAAATATCTCATCCATTTGCAATAAACAATGAAGAGCCATACCTCCCTATATACCTCAACATGCTTATGCCACCACACCTCTCCACCTTATTTCCTAATGATTTTCTAAATAGGAAAATCATATAATGAGGTGTCCATCTTCTAGAAGATATTCCTTATAAATATGGAATACAATCCGATATACGTATCGAAATACATATACGCGTATTCGTATAAAAATACGAATAGCCAAGAGAGAAAATGAATAGTGAACAATAATACTAGAATACATACATACATACATACATACATACATATATATATATATATATATATATAAATTATTAAATCAAAACTTGATTTAATAATCCGGCTTAATCCTAAGTCACTAGTATTATCAACCGTCCGATAAAAGTCTGTGTAGCCTGTACATATATTTCATCAGACGCCTTTATATACCAACATACGTCATCTACATCATATCGCCTGAACCGTGAGAACTCTCAGTGTGGAACTCTAAAGACTCGTCAATACGCTGGCAGTAGGTTTAACCACAAGCATGTCAGCGGCACTAGCTGTACGTAACGGCTACCCAAGTATTGAGTGAAAGGAAGGCCGACAAGCAAACTCATCCGAACCCTACCGAGCCTGTTAGTGACAATCTCCGTACAGTCCGGTCTGTTTATCAAAAAGTGTCGCATATCGAGTCTAGGGGTGGATAATGTCAGACCTCTAATAACGCGATATTTCGTGTCGGTATGAAGCCCATCACCAACTGAGAAACGACTGATCCAAATTAGTAATTCTCGTCTACCTTGGCAAGGATTTCCAGTGATGGCTATCCGTGCACCGCGCGACATCAACCCACAATACCGGGAGAGACAAATCCCCGACGATCCACTCACGGCCTCCATGTGGCTCGGGACTGTACCCAACTAAAACCTGTTTGCACGACTCTTTTGAGTCGTGGTAGGATAGTAATCAAAGCACAGTAGGAACTCACACGAGACAAATGAAGATCTCAGATCGACAGACTAACCTGTACACATGTCACCTGGGAACGGCTATCTGACAATAGGTATAATACTAACTAGTATGTTCCCGGCGAGTCCATCCAGTGTACTCATAACCCAATGAGCACCTCCATACTATCTTAGGTGACTGACTGACACCAATGGCTTGTGACACTGGTCATCGCCCCTCGTCGGGGTCTCGAAAAGTATACACTAGTCTACTCCGGAGTATCGATGTCCAATCTCGATAATCCCTCGACTAGGGACATTTAAGGATGTGCTTATAGACTACCCAGCTCCCACGTATATGACCTCCATCATAATGCCGGTAGTCAAGCAAGAATTCTATGAGCTCTATCAACATGTAATTGTGATCAGTAATACCACATAATGCATGTACATGATGATAAAGACAAACCAGATAGCATACTATCATTTTGAGTAAGACTATTATACCCGTATAGGTCCTCCCTCAATCATCATAATCGCGTGCCTGCGATTACAATAATTGACTTGAGGGCACTATAGCCAATAGTCTCCCACTTTCACTTAAGGCTAATTATTGCGGTGTCGCATACTCAGAGCCCGTGTGATACCGAACACCCGACTTCTCTACTAATCAGTCTCCCAAAGCTCGTTTGTAAAACTATTGCGTTCGAGAAATAGCCTCAGTAAGTGGATCCGCTCTAAAGTTTCTATCTTTATCTCTCCATATCTCAACTTCGCGGAGAAAGACTGTCTCCCGAAATGAGCGATACCTGTCTTAGAATTTGTCTCGATATTTGATGGGACCTAGTTCACAAATGAACTCCAAATCCAACAAACTTCTTAGACTGTATCTTCCACTGAATTTAATCAGTATCATGCGCCATGCCTTCCTCAGTATCTTCTTGGACCACTGTCCAACATACTGTCCCTCAAAAAAGAAAAAACTATAACTCTGGCAGTCACTCTGTCATCCAGGTCACCTTGGAAGCCTGAAATGATAACCGCCTCCCGAAGGAGGCTATCGTTACCATATACCAAGAACATCCACTTATGTTCATAACTACTTCCCAACGTTTCTCCAGGATTGGATTAATATATGCTTATTGCAACTAGTGCAAAAGCAATATCCGGTGTGGTACTTGGTATCTCATGATTGACTCAATTGCCTAAGCAAGTGATATGACAATCATGCAAATCCCTCTCTTCATCAGTCTAGAAGACATCCCTTTAGAGAGGGTGGCTCCATCACCTGCGGATACTCTACCACACCAGAAGTCGTCCATTCTAAAACACTTTAGAATAGTGTCAAGTACCTAAATCGGGACACTTCCTAAATCTAGATCTAAAACCACAGATCTAGTGACCAGAATCCCCGATATTTTATCCAGATCCTATATGGAGAAAACCCTTATGACAACCACAGTATAACCGATCGTAGTATAGGAAAATCACTTCCTATCAGGAGCATATCATCCAAATACCAGGACATCACTCCCTACTATCTTCTTATCAGGTCCATCTGCTGTTCTGATGAATTCAAACTCTATGACTGTCACATCAAATATAAATGATCTATCTCCGCTGTACTTGCTTTAGTCTATAAATAGACATAAGCTTCTTGCCCACCATACTTCCGCTGCTCCCACTGACTACAACAACCCTCTGGTAGAGTCATATATGTGCGCACTTCTAAAGCTAATTTAGAACGACGTTATACTCATCCTCCTGCCAAATCTCATAGTCTACATGTAACACCCGGGCCCAATAATACTATTTATATTACTAGTTGAGGGTTATATATTGCTCATTCCAATTTTCCTGATTTTCTGGTGTTTATTGCTAAATTTTAACCGGTTAAGTCATTTTGGCACATAAAAAATTTTAACTCCTAAAATGAAATTAAAAGTGTCCTTGTTGGCCTACTCGTCGCCACTAGTCGCGTGGTAGCGTCCGCGTGTCGAGATTCCGTCCCGTTCGGCTAAACGGGCAAGTTTGGACGACTACGCGCGCGTGCAAGTGTCCGACTTGGGGGCATGCGTTTTAATCATTAAACACCTCTTTTCAAAATTTGGAACCCGCTTAAAATCCTATAATTTGAATTTAGAACATTTGGGCGCAACCCGGGCGCGATTTGGAAATGTTTCATTTCGCGCCAAAAAGGGCCCATTTAACTTAATATCTTTAAAACTATATAATTATACGAAATATATTCATAACCGTTAAATTCCTGCAAAATCTTTCAAATCTTCTTAAATCCCTTCTTAAATCGTGATCAGCCAATCGCTGCGTGGGAATATACCCGCGTGGGCCCCGCCTCCCTTTCCCTATCTCTCTCTCCCCCTTCCCTCAATCTCTCTCCAATTTCTCTCTCTCCCTATATTTAAACTCTCCTCCTCATTCTCATGCAGCCGCCTTCTCTTCCCCACGTGACCATGAGAAACCCTTCAAACCCTAACCCTAGCTCCTCCGCAACCTCACCGCCGATCTCCCCGCGACCTCGCCGTCAGCACCCTCAACCTAGCCGCACCCTCCTACCCTTCCTTCCTCCTCTCCTCCCATCTTCCCAGGCCTGTAACACAACCCCGACGCCACACCAGCACGCAGGGTGCGCCGTCGCCGCCGCCTCTCACCGCCGCCGACACCAAGATCCTCCTCCTTTCCTCCTCGTCACGACCTCGTCATCACCTCCCTCCTCTCCTCGCTGGACCACCACCAACATGCAGCCCGATCCTGCACCTACCCCGGGTCGCCGGGAACCGCGCCGTCGACCCTCGTCGACGCCACCTCCGACCACCTCCCTTCCCCCTCGACCACCAGAGTCGACTACCACCCTTCTACTCACTGCAGCACCTCCTCTATTCTCAGCACGACCCGACCCAGCCGCCTCCAGCACTGCAGCCGCGTTTCCTGTTCACCGCCGGCGCGCCATCGCCGTCGGGCCCGTCGTAGTTGTCCCTGTTTCTTCCCTCGAAGTATTCTGGTCCGTGTGGTCCCGTTGTTCTCTGTTGGGACTCGATCCGAAGTCCGTGCACCCGTCTCGTGTTTTCTGCCGACGTCGCATCCGTGCTGTCCGGTTTGCGAAACCGTCGAGGCAAGTATCCGAATACTTGCTTTAACATGCTACAAACTTAATCATCATATTATAACCACATAGTTATTTGTAACATCGATACCCTTTTTATAACTTAGAATTGACGGTCACGATTATCCGTAACATTAAATCAATATAATAGTTGCTTGTAATTAACCGGTCTGCTATTAATTCACACTTTAACTAACTAGACCAAGTAGATCGTCCTCACTTCATTTGTTAAATCAACCATGAGACAATTATTATGCTTTAGTTTAAATTCATATAGCTTCATTGCGTATGTTGTTGATATTGCTTCACCTTGTGGCTATTGCACCCCAAAGGTGCGTAAACCTGTTTATAAGAGAATACAAAACATCACTGTGGTCACATAGAATAATATTGTTAGTTACTGTTCCTGCTGTTGTTCATTATTCGTTACTATACCTGTTATCAGTATACACCTGATTGCATTACCTATTGACCCGATTTGATAAACCTGACACATGTACTGATACACCGGACATAACACCCTATACATACTGACCCAACCTTTTAGACTACAACATGACTTGGGGTTCTTTTGGACCATTCTTGCTGTCTATCCAGACAGACCTACTTTTGATCATGTGTTGGTATTGATCCTTGACTACTGAATACCTGACCTGACATATAACTTGGGGGTATGGGGAAATCAAAGATGAACCTGACTTGTAACTCGACAGTTCACTACCGTTCGAGTGTACACAATCCATTCTGTGCCTAACGGCATGTCTCGGTTTCGACCGAGAATATTGTGGCCGTGATCCCGGGTATGTACGGGGTAATACCGAGTGTACACTTTCCTATTCTGTGCCTAACGGCATGTCTCGGCTGCCGCCGAGAATATTGTGGCCGTGGTCCCGGGTATGTACGGGATACTAACACTTTCCTATTCTGTGCCTAACAGCATGTCTCGGCTGCCGCCGAGAATATTGTGGCCGTGGTCCCGGGTATGTACAGGATACTATTGGGTTACATCGACGATTCATCAATTGGTTTCAAAGACCATAGAGTAGAAAACCTGATAGGACAGTTTAGTCACCATTGCACATTACCCTGCTTGTCATTTCTTATTACTGCTTTATTCATGTTCATACTTGCATTGCTTATTACCATGTTTATGCTATATACTTGATGTCTTGACGCGCTGACGTCTGGGTTTTGCATGGCCCAGATTCCGTACCACTGTCGACGACCGAGCAGGAGTACTTCAGCCAGCAGGCTGGTTTGTGAGTTCTGTAGTGGTCAGTTCATTTATTGCATTTGTTTCCAGGTGTGATCCCGCATTACGGGACGTACCTTTCTATTATTGCATTGGATCATTTGCTTCCGCACTTATTTATCATTGATTCCCATTATTATGGATTTGGACATGTATTAGTTTAGCTTATTATCTTGTTCTTGATAACCTTACAACCGTAATGTGACTGTGGATGGATATTTCCTACCCACAGGTAGCATGGTTGGCTGTGTCACGTGCCCAATCTTGCGTACTCTGGGAAGCGGGGCGTGACATGGTTCTTTTGGTATCAGAGCCATAGGTTAATTGGGTTGATTCTTTTGTAGTTGGGTATTGCACCCGATACACGAATCAGAATACCCGTGATTAGGAAACATGTCCTGCCACCTTGACCGTTTTACCACTCTTGAATCACATTCTTCCTGATTATATCTTTACGACGTGCAAACTAACTTTGCATGTCGACTCGGAAACCTGATTTCTTGTTATCTCTAGGACTTGGGCGACTTGGGTGGAGTTAAGTAATTGCGGCTATGATACCGCGGCATAGCTACAATGCAACACTCTATTTAAGTATCTTGGAGTTCTAGCCTTGATCCACATTCAGAATCTATCATCATGCTAATGTTGGGTGTTTTGAGTTCAGGATTATGACAGGTAAGAAGTTGAAGACGTACCGGAGGAATGTGAACGAAGCCACCATGCTTGGAGAGATAAGAGGAATACTGGAAATCAAAGAAACAGACCGAGCTGATCCAGCAGCACGCGGACTCGTTTCAGGAAGGTTTGCAGATCGTTCAGCAGTCTGTAAACGAAGTTGGAACTAGACCAGTTGACCGAGTAAGGACCGTAGCAGCTTTCAGACTTTTGGGTCCGTCTACTTTCACTGGTCTGGAGGAGCCGTTGCAAGCCAAGCAGTGGGCGGATTTCTCTAAGAGTTTCCTGGAGAAGACCTTCCGCGGACTGCGCGGAAGAAATGGAAGAGAAGTTCATCGGAATAAGGCAGAATGGGGCGACCGTGGACGTGCATGCAGCAGAATGGAGGAGACTCAGTAGTCTCGCTGGACCTTTCGCAGCCAACGATGCAGACAACAGTTACGGTAAGGAAGCAATTCTGTCGGGCCAGTCGAGTTCAGGGCTAGGCCGACACACAGCGTTCTTGCAGCTATAGAAGTTGATGATAAAGAAGAGCCGGCAGTTGTTCGTGACTTTATGGATGTGTTTGAAGATATTTCGGGCGTACCGCCGAAGCGAGATGTGGAGTTTGCGATTGACCTTATTCCTGGTGCAGCGCCAGTATCAAAATCTTATTATCCGATGGCACCGGTGGAATTGGAAGAAGTTAAGAAACAAGTTGGTGAATTACTCGAGAAGGGATGGATTCGAAGCAGCAACTCACCTTGGGGAGCTCCAGTTCTTTTAGTAAAGAAGAAGGATGGCACGAGAAGGAGGTGCATTGATTATCGAGAATTGAACCGGGTGACTGTTAAGAACAAGTACCCGATCCCTCGCATTGGAGAACTTTTTGAGCAGCTTAGTGGCGCGAGGGTATTCTCGAAACTGGATTTGCGATCAGGATATCATCAGGTCCGAGTAAAAGCAGAAGACATTTGCAAGACGGCGTTCGAACTCGATATGGACATTTCGAGTATCTAGTGATGCCTTTCGGAGTGACTAATGCGCCAGCAATATTTATGGATTTGATGAACAGGATCTTTTCACCGTTCTTGGATCAGTTTATTGTGGTATTCATTGACGATATTCTGGTGTACTCGAAGAGTCCGGAGGAGCATGCTGAGCATTTAAGGATCGCACTGCAGACACTGAGACAAGAGAGGTTAGTTGCGAAGATGAGTAAGTGTGAATTCTGGCTGGAAGAAGTGAAGTTTCTGGGGCATGTCGTGTCGGGCGATGGAATCGCCGTTGATCCCGAGAAGATTGCAGCAGTTCGAGATTGGCCTATTCCAAAGAATGTTGCGGAGATAAGAAGTTTTCTTGGACTCGCCGGATACTATAGGAGATTTGTGGAGAACTTCGCTCGTTTGGCTGAGCCGTTAACCAAGCTTACGCGTAAGGAGGTACCGTTTGTTTGGACAGATGGATGTGCATTGGCCTTTGAGACGTTGAAGCAGAAGTTGATAACCGCCCCTATCCTAACCGTACCGGATGATTCAGGAGGACTGGTGATTCACAGCGACGCATCTGGAAAAGGATTGGGATGTGTTTTAATGCAGAATGGGAAAGTCGTCGCTTACGCATCGAGACAACTGAAGGCTCATGAGAGGAACTATCCGACTCATGACTTAGAGCTTGCAGCCGTGATCTTCACCCTGAAGATTTGGAGACACTACCTTTTGGGCGAGAGAGTTGAAGTCTTTACGGGTCACAAGAGTTTAAAGTATGTGATCACTCAGAAGGAGTTGAACATGAGGCAACGCAGATGGTTGGAGCTGATGGCCGACTATGACCTTGATCTTAAGTACCATCCGGGAAAAGTAAACGTCGTGCCGGATGCGCTGAGTCGGTTACCAGCAATTCAAGTGTTGACCGCACAAAGGGAGATCGTTGCGGATTTTCAGAGATTTGACTTGGAGGTTGTGCTACCACATGCTACAGGATAGTTGATGCAGTTGCAAGTACAGTCGTCCTTAGTTGAGAAGATTAAAGCAGCACAATCGCAGGATGCTAGGCTGCAAAAGTTTCGGGAGCAGGTTGAAGCCAGACTGCGAACCGATTTGCTGATCCATGAAGACGGTTCGTTGAGATATGGTAGCAATGTGTGTGTGCTAAAAGGAGATGTGCGTGAAGAGCTTATGAAGGAGGCACACAGTTCAGCTTACTCTGTACATCCAGGAGGGACAAAGATGTACCGAGATATTCGACAGCACTTCTGGTGGGAAGGTATGAAACGGGAAATTGCTCGCTTCGTGGCTAAGTGCTTGGTGTGTCAGCAAGTCAAGGCCGAACACCAAAGGGTTGCTGGTTTGTTGCAACCACTTCCGATTCCTCAGTGGAAGTGGGAACATATAACCATGGATTTCGTGACGGCTTTACCGCGGAGTCCAATGGGCAACAATGCAGTATGGGTGATTGTCGATCGGTTGACCAAGGCAGCTCACTTTATTCCTTTTCGGGTTGGTCAATCGACAGAGACTTTGGCAGAGCGATACATGCAGGAGATTGTGAGATTGCATGGAGTACCGGTAAGCATCGTGTCCGATCGGGACACTCGGTTCTTGTCGCACTTCTGGAGGAGTTTACAAGAAAGTTTGGGGACTCGATTGAAGTTTAGCACAGCCTATCATTCTCAGACTGATGGACAATCGGAGAGAACGATCCAGACCCTTGAAGATATGTTGAGAGCTTGCATGTTGGACTTCAAAGGTTCTTGGGAAGATCATCTACACCTGGTGGAGTTTTCGTACAACAATAGCTTCCAAGCGACTACTCAGATGGCTCCGTTTGAAGCGTTGTATGGTCGTGAGTGTCGTTCACCTGTTTGTTGGGATGATGTGGGTGAACGAAGGTTACTAGGACCAGATTTGGTGGTACAGACAGTCGAGAAGGTGAATACAATCAGGAAGCATATGAAGGCAGCTCAAGACAGACAGAAAAGTTGGGCCGACACGTCAAGAAGACCTCTAGAGTTCGCCGTGGGTAATTTGGTATTCCTGAAGATATCACCGACTAGAGGAGTGATTCGCTTTGGAAGTCGGGGAAAGCTTAGTCCTCGATTCGTTGGACCCTTCGAGATATTGGAGCGTGTTGGAGAGGTAGCGTACCGTCTGGCGTTACCACAGTCTTTGGCAGGAGTGCACGATGTGTTTCATGTGTCTCAACTACGGAGGGATGTTCGTGATGAGACTCATGTCTTGGATCATTCGGAGTTGACTGTACGGGAGGACCTAACTTTTGAGGAGCGACCAGTTGAAATCAAGGATCGAAGAGAAAAGGTTCTTAAGAACAAGGTTATCCCTCTTGTACTAGTTTCTTGGGGTAATCGATTGCATGGAGAATCCACTTGGGAGCGAGAAGACGAGATCCGGCAGAAATTCCCTCACCTTTTCCAGTAGTTAGCTATCTTGTATTCTTGGAATTTCGAGGACGAAATTCTTTTTGTAGTTGGGTATGATGTAACACCCGGGCCCAATAATACTATTTATATTACTAGTTGAGGGTTATATATTGCTCATTCCAATTTTCCTGATTTTCTGGTGTTTATTGCTAAATTTTAACCGGTTAAGTCATTTTGGCACATAACAAATTTTAACCCCTAAAATGAAATTAAAAGTGTCCTTGTTGGCCTACTCGTCGCCACTAGTCGCGTGGTAGCGTCCGCGTGTCGAGATTCCGTCCCGTTCGGCTAAACGGGCAAGTTTGGACGACTACGCGCGCGTGCAAGTGTCCGACTTGGGGGCATGCATTTTAATCATTAAACACCTCTTTTCAAAATTTGGAACCCGCTTAAAATCCTATAATTTGAATTTAGAACATTTGGGCGCAACCCGGGCGTGATTTGGAAATGTTTCATTTCGCGCCAAAAAGGGCCCATTTAACTTAATATCTTTAAAACTATATAATTATACGAAATATATTCATAACCGTTAAATTCCTGCAAAATCTTTCAAATCTTCTTAAATCCCTTCTTAAATCGTGATCAGCCAATCGCTGCGTGGGAATATACCCGCGTGGGCCCCGCCTCCCTTTCCCTATCTCTCTCTCTCTCTTCCCTCAATCTCTCTCCAATTTCTCTCTCTCCCTATATTTAAACTCTCCTCCTCATTCTCATGCAGCCGCCTTCTCTTCCCCACGCGACCACGAGAAACCCTTCAAACCCTAACCCTAGCTCCTCCGCAACCTCACCGCCGATCTCCCCGCGACCTCGCCATCAGCACCCTCAACCTAGCCGCACCCTCCTACCCTTCCTTCCTCCTCTCCTCCCATCTTCCCGGGCCTGTAACACAACCCCGACACCACACCAGCACGCAGGGTGCGCCGTCGCCGCCGCCTCTCACCGCCGCCGACACCAAGATCCTCCTCCTTTCCTCCTCGTCACGACCTCGTCATCACCTCCCTCCTCTCCTCGCTGGACCACCACCAACATGCAGCCCGACCCTGCACCTACCCCGGGTCGCCGGGAACCGCGCCGTCGACCCTCGTCGACGCCACCTCCGACCACCTCCCTTCCCCCTCGACCACCAGAGTCGACTACCACCCTTCTACTCACTGCAGCACCTCCTCTATTCTCAGCACGACCCGACCCAGCCGCCTCCAGCACTGCAGCCGCGTTTCCTGTTCACCGCCGGCGCGCCATCGCCGTCGGGCCCGTCGTAGTTGTCCCTGTTTCTTCCCTCGAAGTATTCTGGTCCGTGTGGTCCCGTTGTTCTCTGTTGGGACTCGATCCGAAGTCCGTGCACCCGTCTCGTGTTTTCTGCCGACGTCGCATCCGTGCTGTCCGGTTTGCGAAACCGTCGAGGCAAGTATCCGAATACTTGCTTTAACATGCTACAAACTTAATCATCATATTATAACCACATAGTTATTTGTAACATCGATACCCTTTTTATAACTTAGAATTGACGGTCACGATTATCCGTAACATTAAATCAATATAATAGTTGCTTGTAATTAACCGGTCTGCTATTAATTCACACTTTAACTAACTAGACCAAGTAGATCGTCCTCACTTCATTTGTTAAATCAACCATGAGACAATTATTATGCTTTAGTTTAAATTCATGTAGCTTCATTGCGTATGTTGTTGATATTGCTTCACCTTGTGGCTATTGCACCCCAAAGGTGCGTAAACCTGTTTATAAGAGAATACAAAACATCACTGTGGTCACATAGAATAATATTGTTAGTTACTGTTCCTGCTGTTGTTCATTATTCGTTACTATACCTGTTATCAGCATACACCTGATTGCATTACCTATTGACCCGATTTGATAAACCTGACATATGTACTGATACACCGGACATGACACCCTATACATACTGACCCAACCTTTTGGACTACAACATGACTTGGGGTTCTTTTGGACCATTCTTGCTGTCTATCCAGACAGACCTACTTTTGATCATGTGTTGGTATTGATCCTTGACTACTGAATACCTGACCTGACATATAACTTGGGGGTATGGGGAAATCAAAGATGAACCTGACTTGTAACTCGACAGTTCACTACCGTTCGAGTGTACACAATCCATTCTGTGCCTAACGGCATGTCTCGGTTTCGACCGAGAATATTGTGGCCGTGATCCCGGGTATGTACGGGGTAATACCGAGTGTACACTTTCCTATTCTGTGCCTAACGGCATGTCTCGGCTGCCGCCGAGAATATTGTGGCCGTGGTCCCGGGTATGTACGGGATACTAACACTTTCCTATTCTGTGCCTAACGGCATGTCTCGGCTGCCGCCGAGAATATTGTGGCCGTGGTCCCGGGTATGTACGGGATACTATTGGGTTACATCGACGATTAATCAATTTGTTTCAAAGACCATAGAGTAGAAAACCTGATAGGACAGTTTAGTCACCATTGCACATTACCCTGCTTGTTTTTTCTTATTACTGCTTTATTCATGTTCATACTTGCATTGCTTATTACCATGTTTATGCTATATACTTGATGTCTTGACGCGCTGACGTCTGGGTTTTGCATGGCCCAGATTCCGTACCACTGTCGACGACCGAGCAGGAGTACTTCAGCCAGCAGGCTGGTTTGTGAGTTCTGTAGTGGTCAGTTCATTTATTGCATTTGTTTCCAGGTGTGATCCCGCATTACGGGACGTACCTTTCTATTATTGCATTGGATCATTTGCTTCCGCACTTATTTATCATTGATTCCCATTATTATGGATTTGGACATGTATTAGTTTAGCTTATTATCTTGTTCTTGATAACCTTACAACCGTAATGTGACTGTGGATGGATATTTCCTACCCACAGGTAGCATGGTTGGCTGTGTCACGTGCCCAATCTTGCGTACTCTGGGAAGCGGGGCGTGACACTACAACAGCAGTAGTGTCAAGTTTGGGTAATCAAAAACCTCCCTGTCACCTTCTTTGAGGAGAGAGAAGTACCTCTCAGGTGCCTGAGGTTACCCACTATCTCTGCGGAGTGGCTAAAGGATCGTCAAAACCAATTGAATTCTTAGGTTCTGCTAAATTTTCAGTAATCGTTTGTGGTTCTGGAATCACTTCCAGTTCTACCATACTCCCACTAATGTTTTCTGAAAAAAATCCATTTTACTAAAACTGCGGCGAGTCAAGAACAATATAACTATTGATCTTCCGGATGGCAAAATGTTAACCCTCGTCAAAGCCAGGGTTAACCCATAAACTTTCATTACTGAAATGTGCCTAGAGTTTATCAGGATTCTGGTTTTAAGCATAAGCCGGACAACTTCATATACCTTAATATCGTTAAGATATGAATCAATTCTATATCCAATATAGAAACAAATGCACTAATTTAATTGGAACCAGATTCAAAATACATGCAGCAGTTTCCAGTGCATATCAACTAAATGGAAGGAGGCCAGGTAGCATTACTCATCAAGGAATGCACCCACGCATGAGTAACCTGAGAGAGAAGCAAGTTCTCAAAACTATTACTTACAAAGGAATACCAAACACAAATATCTACATCTTCGATCACCTTGAAGAATCCCGATACTTGAAACATATGGTTCTCTACTTTATTCTTATACCTATATCTTCTTAAAATCTGGACCGTGTATTTCATCTAAATACTTGCCTAAAACTAGAGAAGTCATAAGTAAACAGAATATAGTACGAGTACCAACCCCATTGTCCTAACGGACACCCGAAAATATACAATACTCTGTATAAGTCCACTGAGTTTAATAACTCAAACCTTGTGCGTCGTAGGTTGAAAATTGTGCTATGGTTAAGAAGAATTTGAAAGTCTGCCCTAGCACCACCATGAGGTCCAAGTGACATCAAGCATGCCAAATTCAAATTTTTATAGGTGCTAAGCTAGACTATCCAAGATCTTTATCTAGTTGATTATGGTTTTAGTTTTGATATCTACTAAACTAGAAGAAGTGAAAGATGGCTATACCCTCGTAGATCGAGTCCTTCACTTCACATACTCCGTGTAGTAGTCCCGTGACTCCACTAGGCTCCACTTGAGGGTTTGGACGAGCTTCCTACGAAGACCTTCATGCAGAAGATGATCCACACGAAGTCTCTCCAACTCAAGCTACCTCTGCACTAAACTCTTTGGTGTAGGAAACACGCTACACTCGATTGCTAGTCAAGTGTAGGATGGTGAAGTAGGGGATGTTAAATCTCACAAGTTTGTGTTCAAGCTTCATGGTTAACGTCACATGTGAGGGTTGAAACTTGAACCATGGCAATGAGGAAGAAGAAGAAGCTAGAGAGAAACCATGGGAGGAACTAAAGAAAAATGGCGAAGTCTTGAATGAGATGAAGAATGGCTCATCAAAAACCTCACTCATTGAAGCATACAAATATCCATAAATAAAATATGGTGCCATGCTTCAATAGTAAGTCAAGATGAATAAAATATGTTATGTGCCATGCCTCACACCATTCCACTTCAATTTCCACCTCATTTCTATTTTCACAAAATAGAATTTTATGCTATGCTTCATTATTATATATATATATATATATATATCATATATATTAATATATTTATAATGAAGAATAATTAGTGAGCTAATGATATTAGTTAAGATATAATTATATCCAATATAACATATATCACATTATTAAATCAACACTTGATTTAATAATCTGGTTATATCACATATGACCGACTAATATCATTTATCTGAGTATCACATCATCAAATCAACACTTGATTCAATAATCTGGTTATATCACATATAACCTAACTTGATAACAGACAACTGCCAGATTACAATACGGTATCACATACACGTATTTAATCAGGCCCACACACATATCACATATGTGTCCTACTTCGTTTCGCTTGAACTAGGGAACTTCTGTGTGAGACTCTAAAGACTCGTCAATACGCCAGCAGTAGGTGATGATCACATTAGTCACCCGCAAGCCGTCAGCGGTACTAGCTGGACGTAATGGCTACCCGGGTATTGAGCGATATAAAGATCAACAAGCAAGCTTGTCCGTACTTTCCAAGAAACCTATCAGTAATACTACCATACAGTCCGGTCTCTTCGTCTGATATGTCGCATATCATGTCTAACGGTGGTAAACGTCAGACCCCAGTAACGTGATAAGTCATGCCGATGTCTGCCCTATAACAATTCGAGAAACTACTGATAACACATATCAGTAAATCTCAGCAGCATCCCTGGCCAGGGACTTCCAGTTATAGTCAATCGAGCATAGCGCAACATCAACCCCCAATACCGGAAGAGACAAAACTCTTCCTATTGCTCATTGCCTCCATGTAACTCGGGATTGTACCCAAAATCCACCTGTTTGTACAACTCCTCTTGAGCGTGTTAGGGAGGAAATCAAAGCACAGTAGGAGCCACACAAGACTCTATGACGATGTCGTGTCTACAGACTAACCTGTACCAGTGTCACCAGAGGACTGCTATCTGACGATAGGTATACTACCAAGTAGGAGTCCTCGGCGAGTCCGTTCGGTGTACCCATTCTCCAATTAGCACCTGTATACAATCTTTGATGTCACACACCAATGGTTTTGGGATCAACCATTGCCCTCTAAGGGACAAGAAACATACACACTGGTGTATTTTGGAATATCGATGCCCTAGTCTCGATATTCCCTCGACTGGGAACTGATTGAAGGATGTACTTTTGGACTACCCTGGCCCCACTAGTATGATCTCATCATAATCCTGGTAGTCAAGTACATATCCTAAGGGCTTTATCAACATGTAAGAGACAGACAGTATAAATACCAGTCTACATATTAAGATAAAAGCAACCTGATAGCATACTATCATGTCAAGCAAGAAAGTCCTCTATATATATGTCCAAGCATCCACTATATCAATAATAATGGCCTCTAGGGCATACATATTCCTAACAATCTCCCATTTGCACTAAGGCCAGTTGTTGTAGTATCTCATACCCAACGTCCCAAAAGTCTCTCGAATAGCATCTGGGGGATGGCCTCGATGAATGGATCCGCTGTGTTATCCTCTGTGTCAACTCTCCTGACTTCGATCTCCCGGAGATCAACTATCTCCCTGATCAGGTGATACTGTCTAAGAATATGTCTGGATCTCTGACGGGACCGGGGTTCCTATGCCAAAGCCACAGCTCCATTGTCATCACAATACCGAGGTATTGGATGCCCAATGGTAGGAACCAAGTTCATTCTATGAACATTTTCATCTAGACAACCTCTTTGGCAGCATCGTTGGTAGCGATGTAATTAGTCCCTATCAACGAGTCTGCTACGGTACATTGCTTGGAACCCTTCTAACATACGGTCCCTCCACTGAGGGTGAAGACAAAACCCGAGACTGACTTTCAGTCGTCCTTATTACTCTGGAAGCTCGGATCGGTAAAGGACTCCATCTGGAGTTCACCGTTACCATACACCAAGAACATCTCTTTAGTCCTTCTCAAGCACTTATGAATGTTCTTCACAGCTGTTTAGTGGTTTTCCTAAAGATCTTTTCGATACTTGCTCACTACACCTAGTGAGTAAGCTAATCTGGTCTGGTACATAACATCGCATACATGATTGACCCGTCTGCCAAAGCATAGAGCATTCCTTGCATGCGAGCCCTCTCCAAATCAGTCTCGAGAGACATCTCTTTGGAGAGAGTGATTCCTGAACAAGCGGGTACATTACCACACTTAGAATCATCCATACTAAACCCCTTTAGCATGGTGTCTATGTACCTGGATTGGGACAATACCAGATCCATTTAGATCTATCTCTATAGATCTATATCCCCAGGATGTAGGAGGCATCAGTTATATCTTTCATGGAGAACTTGTGTGATAAGAGGATCTTGACCGAATGTAGCATAGGAACATCATTTCCTATCAAGAGTATGTCATCCATATACAATACGAGGAAGACAACCATACTCTCTACAACCTTCTTATTTATACATGGTTCATCTACCTTTTTGATGAAGTCAAACTCTTTGACAGTTTTATCAAAACAGATATTCCATCTCTACGATGCCTGCTTTAACCCGTAGATGGATTTAAGCAGCTTGCACATGCTTCCGCTGCTCCCACTGTCTACGAAACCCTCTGGCAGTGTCACATACACGCTCTCTTCTAAATCACCATTTAGAAAAACAGTTTTGACGTGCAGTCTGCCAGATTTCGTAGTCATGGTATGCAGCAATGACAAGTAGGATCCTGATGGACTTAAGCATAGCGACAGGAGAAAATGTTTCATCATAGTCGACACCAGGTCATTGACGAAAACCTTTTGCTACAAGTCTAGCTTTGAAAGTCTCAACTTTTCCATCTACACCAAATTATCTTTCTTAAAGATCCTCTTGCTCCCGATGGGTTTTACCTCTTCAGGAGCAACATCCAAAGTCAATACTTTGTTGGTGTATATGGATTCCATCTCAGATCGCATAGCATCCAGTTATTTCACATAGTCTCCACTTGTGATGGCCTGCTCGAAACTAGTTGGGTCATCATCTCCATGATGCAATCCTCTTTCCCACCGTCTACGAAAAAATCGTAGTATCCCTCAGGTGGATGAGGAACCCAACTAGATCTGCGGAGTGACTGCGGTTCGTCGGGGACTATTGAATCCTCCGGTTCTACCAAATCATCATTTGTCGTTTGCTTTGCTGGAACTTCTTCCAGTTCTACCTCATTGCCACTAATTTCTTCCACAAGAAATTCCTGTTCTAAAAAGGTGGCATGTCGAGAAACAAAACACCTTTTGTTCCTCGGTGTGGTAGAAGATATACCCTCGCGAATGTTTGGGATATCTTACAAACTTGCACAGAA
Organism: Agapanthus africanus; assembly: GCA_030015575.1. Lineage (NCBI taxonomy): Eukaryota > Viridiplantae > Streptophyta > Magnoliopsida > Asparagales > Amaryllidaceae > Agapanthus > Agapanthus africanus. Next base: position 261,200,225 of record CM057339.1, on the reverse strand, counting down.
CTGACATTGCCTCAAGCTTGTCCGGATTTTGCTTTTCAACATAAGCCGGAAAACCCCATATCTTAACTCGTTTAAGAGATGGTATCTTCCTATTACATATCTCATATGGAGTGGTAGGCAACGGATTTGTTCGAAACTCTATTCAATAGTATGCAGCTATCTCAAGTGCATATCCCCAAAAGGAAGTAGGTAACTCAGCAGTACTGATTGATTCGAAAGAGTGTGTAGTAGTTAACCGCAATCAGAACGGTGTCGCGCGTAGCTAGACCGAGGTGAGTACGGGTCGTCCTCAGAGAAACGTGGAACCTTTTACTCTTACTTTAGATGTGTTGAGAAAGGAGGAAGAAATAAGAATGTTGATGAATGGTTTCTAGATCTAAGTTAAGCACTAATGCAAAATATAGATCTAGATTATTTATGGATGTAGTTAATATAATAAGAGGGCTTGTAGGGTTCGTTAGGATTTAGTAGTTATGGACGATTAATTAAAAAGTTACCCTTTTTATCCCTTAATAGATTTAAAACTAGAACGACGGTGATGCGTATAGATTAGGGTTTCTGGAGGGAAAAGGAATCCCACTCTTAACCCTTATCTCGACACGGAACTCCGTTCAAATCTAGCATTTACCAAAACAATCATTAATCTAATCTCTAATCGCGGTCGGAACTAGCAAAGAATTGCTAGCGCGCCCGATTAGGATGTTAATGATTCTTTTGATAAAGTTCATAAACTTTATAGGACTTAAAAAGGGTTTAGGGATGTTCATCATCCATTAGCCTACCCTAATCCTACGAACCCTAACAAGCGGAGAATTACTCGCGCATGTTGGGAGAAGAAGATGAAAAGACAGAGAGGGGAAACATAATGTAAAATGCAAAAGAATTAAATAAAATAACTACCTTTATCAATCAACTTGAACAATCTACACTTTATTCCGTAGAAAATGATTACAAAACTAGTTGCTTCTCGATCTTTCCTAAGGAGGTAGACGAACAGTTGATGATCAGCCTGGATGCGTGAGCGTCTGGAGCTTCGTGATCTCTTCGGCTTGATGATTTTTCCAAGAGGCTCTCGGTCCTTATTTATAGTCACAGAGCCAGAACCCTAGTTTTCTAATATGGAAACTAGTTGTTAGGATCCTAACCACCACAATCCCATATCTCAAATCTTCAAATCCGCGGCAGAACCGTGGCCATTGGATAGGTTTGGCCGCGGATCCGCCCCGTTTTGGTGAGATCATGGCCTCTAATTTTTGTAGCTTCATATCTGTAACACTTGGTAATCTTTTGAGTATCTAGACTTTGAAAATCTTTTCTACATTTCTACCAGAATTAGTTTCTTGAATATCTTTGGTAAATTTGATTTGCCAACTTTGATTTCCTTGATTTCAGCCCTGAAAATTCTGCACAATAACTCAACAAACAATATTAGTAGAGTTTGTTTTATTGAGATATTAACTTAAACATTAAGAATTGGTCAAAGGTATTAATAAGGTAAGCATATTTAAATGGGCCAAATGTTACATGGATATTATATGCTTACTTTTTCCTACAAAATGTTATTTATAATATATAAACACATGAAAATAGTATTTTTACAGATAAACCCTCATATGTATCATATATTATAATAAACACCTTTTATTATATAATAATAGTAGGAAAAATGTCATATTAAATGTGCAGTTTTATCAACTGAACAAGTACTCATCATAGAGTGCACCATATCTCATAGGGTGCGATTCCTCCACCCCGATATACCGTTGTGCTATGGTGTATACGGAGGAGTAAGATGAGAGAGTCTCATTCTCTTTTAAATAATCCCGGAATTCCGTGCTCAAGCATTCTCCTCCCCGATCATATCGAAGGACTTGAATACCTTTACTCATCTGGTTTTCAACTTTGTACTTATATTCCTTGAATTTCTCAAAAGATTCTGATTTGTGTTTCAACAAGAACACATGTCCGTATCTTAAGAGAACATCGATGAATGTAATAAAGTACGCGGAACCATCCCTGGCATGTGTAGACATAGGACTGCATACATCACCATGTATCTATCCAAGAGTTCATTAGCGCTTTCTCCATTTCCAGTAAACGAAGATTTGGTCACCTAGTCTTTGAGACATGACTAGCAAGTTTCATAAGATGTAAATTCGAACGGATTCAAATATGCATCCTTATGCAACTTTAGCTAGTCTTTTCGCATTGATATGACCTAGTCTACAATGCCATAAGAAGACTTCGTTCAATTCTGAACTGTTCCTCTTTTGTGTGTTCTGTTTTTTGTAGAACTGTGGTTTGATTCAGAACGTGTATACTGTTATACAGCGTACCATACCCAATCAACACTTGATTCAGGAAAATATTCACAATATTTTGGTACGGAATAACAGTCGCTTATAATCAATGTATTACAAGTTAGTAACATCAGGTGATATCTACCAACTGCTTTGGCTGCAACAATTCCACCATTCTCTACTAGTAGAGACATATCACCCTTTCCCAGTTCTCCACCTTTCTATACCCCATGTAACAAATTACATGCGTGGGATCCTGATCCGGTATCCAATACCCAGGATGTAGAGATAACTGAGAAACAGTTCTTGGTTACGAACACACCCGAAGACAATGCATCAACATGCTTATTCTTCGTTTGGGTGGCGTGGGAATCCGGATATTCCCCTATTCCTTGCTCAGACTTATGACAATCATAAGGTAGAGCGGAACCAAGCCTAATATAATAAGTAGGTTCGGTCAAAACATCCATATTATTATCTTGATTAAGGCATTTCATTGGTCGCTACCAGGAGAGAGAGAAGGATAATCACTTTGTGTGCGCTCTTTGCAGGATTAGATTGGGTATTTTATCTAATCGGGATGGCTCCCACTGTTTTTATCAAATCTTCCTTCAAACCCTAAAAGGTAAGATTATCCGGTATTAATTACACCCTATAGGTTCACCAATCATTCGGCCAGACAGGTATCGGTACTCCGAGGGAGGTTCCCCATGCTTTCGCATGGACCTAATTAAAATAAACCTCGTTTCCATATAGGCATAACCTCGTTGACACCTTTCTAGACACCTACTTGATTAGATAATTGTAAAGTGCAAAACTCTCCCAGGATTAACTCTTACTCGCAGTAGGTATCGGGATCCAACTATCACATAGAAGGTATGCAATCTCATTGCAATTTTTAACACTTGAAATTCCCGATAATGTTTTTTACCCCTAGCTTCCTATGACCTTGACGGAGGTCAACAAACCATAGGCCGCTAGTCAAGTTCAACCCGTTCATTTCTTGATTGAATTAAACCCACCCGCATGACCCTTGACGGAGGTCAACAAGGCCACACAGCTACCATAATCCAATCGCATCACATGCTAGCAGATAAGCACTAATCAGCTACCGCACACTACGTCTTGATGGAGGTCAACAAACGCAGCACGAATACTAAATGGTACTTATCTGAAATGACGGAGGGCTACACAGGTTTTAAGAAAACCATGAGCGTAATGAACTTGATATCGTTGTAGAATCTAGTGATTTTGAAAAGGAGTGTTTTTGAGGCTTTTGCTAGTTTCACTAAAGAGGTCACTCCCGGTGAAGGGATCTCGGCTCTTTCCTCATCGAATGAGGTGCTGGATATTCAGTAATACCACTATGCAAAGCAAGAAATAGAGAAGTGATCAAAAACAAAACCGAGTGAGTTGTAGCATTTTCTAGTTTCGCTAAAGAGGTCACTCCCGGTGAAGGGAACTTGGCTCTTTCCTCATCGAATGAGGTGTTGGATATTCATCAAGGAATACCACTATGCAAAGCAAAAACTAGAGCTATCCCTTTTTAAAAGTTTGATTCTACAATATCTTTAGGTTTCTTTCTTTTCATTAATCTTATTAACGAAGTCCCATTATTTAATTTTTCCTAAACATTACATAAAAGTGAAACGAAAATAGAACGTACGCTTATGCCATCAGCATTCGCCACTGGGCCCCGTTCGGTTACTTAACTAACGGCAGAGTGGGGGCTGGACTAGCGCGGGTGCAAAACATAAACAATGTTTATTATATATCATATATATAATACAACATTCGTCTCACGCGGTTATATGATCACATCACAGAACCAAGCAGCAGAAGCAACATATGAAATATTGGATATACTAGGATTTCCGTGTTTTAAATTTAGCCAATAATGTAAAACACGGATTCCACGGTCATGATGAATAGCCAAACCCACATCCCAAGACCCCTACGAGAGCGGCAAGTAACGCTACCAATTCTAGAGTTAGGAGACCCGGTCTCAACTCCTTGAGATGGTTGTTCAGTTGATAAAACTGCACATTTGTTATTACATTTTTCCTACCATTTTCATATTAAAAAGGTCTTTATTATAATATATCATACATATGAGAGTTTATGTGTAAAAATACTATTTTCCATGTGTTGATATATTATAATTAGCATTTGGTAGAAAAATGTATGCAAATAATATCATTGACCAAATCCTAGTAGAACAAAGTCTACTAAATATTATTTGAGTTGTTGTGCAGAATTTTTCCAAGTTGTGCAGAATTTTTCAAGAGTAAAATCAAGGAAATCAAGTTGTTAAAGAAAACCTGCCTAATTTAGAAAGCAAAATTTGGAGACCAAGTCTGGCAGCAGCCACGAGAAGATTTCCATGTTACAAAGGTTCAAAGGATCGCCAAATGTCACAAAGACAGAGCCCCAGAAACTTGATAGATGTTTGAGATCATATGGCCGCGGATCCGCGGCCATACCCCTCCTTGGGCCGCGGATCCGCGGCAATTTTGAAGATTTAGTTGCTGCAATTTTTGTGGAAAAATCTTTGCTGTTATTTTCCTAATTTGGAAGCAATAGTTCTGTCTTTGGGGCTATAAATAAAGACCGAGAGCCTCTTGGAAAAATCATCAAGCCGACGAGATCACGAAGTCCAAGACGGCTCACACATCCAGGCTGATCATCAACGGTTCATCTACCTCCTTAGAAGAGATCGAGAAGCAAACTAGTATTTATAATCATTTTCTAAGGAATCAAAGTGTAATGAATATTGTTGATTAATAAAGGTAGCTTTCTTTTTTCTTATTCTATTTCTTCGTAGTTTAATTATGCATTTTCTCTCCATCTCTTTTTCTCCCAACATGCGTGAGTAATTCTCCGCTTGTTAGGGTTCGTAGGATTAGGGTAGGCTAATGGATGATGAACATCCCTAAACCCTTTTTAAGTCCTATAAAGTTTATGAACTTTATCAAAAGAATCATTAACATCCTAATCGGGCGCGCTAACAATTCTTTGTTAGTTCCGACCGCGATTAGAGATTAGATTAATGATTGTTTTGGTAAAGGCTAGATATGAACGGAGTTCCGTGTCGAGATAAGGGTTAAGAGTGGGATTCCTTTTCCCTCCAGAAACCCTAATCTACACGCATCACCGTCGTTCTAGTTTTAAATCTATTAAAGGATAAAAAGGGTAACTTTTAATTAATCATCCATGACTACTAAATCCTAACGAACCCTACAAGCCCTCTTATTATATTAACTACATGCCTAAAATAATCTAGATCTATATTTTTGCATTCTTGCTTAACGTAGATCTAGAAACCATTCCAGAAGATTCTTATTTCTTCCCCCTTTCTCAACACATCTAAAGTAAGAGTAAAAGGTTCCACGTTTCCCAGAGGACGACCCGTACTCATCTCGGTCTAGCTACACGCGACACCGTTATTGATTGCGGTTAACTACTATACACTTTTTCACATCAATCAAATGGCGCTATTGCCGGGGATACGTGCGTAATTTTTTATTCTTACTATTTGTGTTGAATTCTTATACGATCTGTATCATAAATAAAACAAAACTGCAAATTGTATATTTAACGATTATTGTGTGAATTTTGCGAGGGAATATGGAGTCACAGACTTGAGGAAACAGGAGACAGATACATTCATTGAGATCCAGAGAAGTAGTGAAGTCCAAAGAAAAAAATTCATCAATTGATCTCTCCCTCTTGCGGCGGAACCGCGGCCGGAAGTGCACATCGGCGGTGGAAGCGCGGCCAGTTAGGAGATCTAGGGCTTCAGTCTTCTCTGGTAAGATTCTAACCTCCTTCTCTCTCCTCTGAAATCCAATAAAATATCTTTTCTGCAAAATTCTTTGCAAAATATCGCCGCTCAAAAATCTTCTTGCAAAGTTTTATTTTGCAGTTTGTTTTTGCATATTTTAATACGGATTTTTAAAGGGCAAGACCAAAATCCAGATTAGGTGGGGATTTCATCACCCTTCCTAAGCCCCCACAAATCACAAACCGAGCATCTGCATCAACCCTACATTAATTTAAAAAATATCTAGACCAGACTCTAAGGACTGTTGCGCTCAATAAGGACAGAGGAAGGTCGTGGGTAATCTATCGCTTATCCGCATTACTTTTGTAGTGTCTAGACAAGTGTGTTTAAGGCGAGTGGTTATTTAATTAGGACCACTACTTTCGTAGTGGGGAGCCTCCCACTCACCTGGCACTTACCTGGCTACAAGGGTAGTAAAGAGGCGGTAGAGGATTGATCCTACGGCTTGTCCTTTGGAAGTCTAGGAGCGGTCTAGAGACTGACCTAGGTAACCTTAGTTTCAGGGTTGTTTGTGCATTTTTGTGTGATTTGTCTAAATCCGTCATTTTTCAAAACAAACCAATTATTTTCTCCCCTTTTTACCCTTTCCCCTTCTTCTGTTTTTATAATGGGTGATCTTAACAGAAGAACACTTGCCGAGCTTTGCTGTCCACAACCAGATATCTCTTGTTTTCGTAATACCTTCGGTATACCGTCCTGCTCTTCCATGTCCTTAAGAGATCATATAGAACAAGAGGGAAGAAACAGTTGGCCACCTCAGTCTAGGTCTTATCAACCGTATCCTAATCCTACACCTGTTTCAGTTCATACCCAGAGTGAGGAAGCCCCTAGACGAATGTCCATTGCTGAGCACATAGCTAGGGCTAGAGAACAAAGTTTCAACCCGGACCAATATCAACCATCACCACCACTGTTCAGAGAAGAGTTTGATAGGCGGTTTGTGGCATATAAGATGTCTATTGAAAATAGACAACCAACCAACCCATATCAATATTCTTCTTATCATAATATTGATCCTACTCCTACCCAAGTTCCGCAACCATTCTATTCCTATCAATCCAATCCGACTTTTCCACCTTTTCTAGACAGTTCTTCTAATCAGTCATTTGGGAGTTTTAATCGTCCACAAGAATTTCAATCTTATCCTGAAACCCCTTATCGGCCCAAGTCTAGTCTTGAGCAGACATTAGAAAAAAATTTGGAAATGTCGAACCAAATGACAGAGTGGATGCAAGCAAATAATTTCAAACCATCCCAAAATTTTTCAGTATATGATTCGGGCATAGGACAAAATGAGAATTTGGGTAGTGAGACAGAACTGTACACCCTTCCTAATCAAACCTCCCGATTCCAAACTGAAACCCACAACTCCAGTTTCATAGATTCATCAAGTACACCAAATAGAATGTCTGATAAGTTGTGTGACTTTGTAGTGTTTGATTTACACAACTATGAAGGGTCCATTTCAAGTGAAACCATACCCAACCCTTATGATCTCTACACCTCCACTCTTAAACCAAAACTGATTGAAAACCATAATTTTGATGAGGTGTTTGAGAATTTTGAGGTGATTGACGTTGGGGATATATTGATTGATGAACCCGAAATTTTGGATGATTTTGTCCCACCAATTCATTAAATCCTTTCACTTCCTTGTGGTCATCATCTTGAGCCTTTAATTCTTCCCGAACCCCAAATATGTCTTGAAGTTGATGATAATGGTATACACGAAGATCAGACCGAAATACAGCCTCCATCTTCCACATCTGGTTTAGCAACACTCGACACACCAATTTTTTTACCCATTTCACCTTCTACTTTCTCCGGTTCTTCTTCTGTTCCTATAGTTTCAGTGAGTTTTGATGAATCACAATCCGTTAATTCAAGTTCAATAATACCAGAAATTCAACTTGATTTAGATATTTTTGAAAATGAGGTAGATGAGTTTTTCGAGTCCTCTACCTTAATAATTTTTGAATCAAGTAGGATAAATTCTGGCACAAAACTCTTTGACAGCAAAATGTTCAATCACACCATTGATAAAAGTTTTGAAAAACTTTTTGCTGACGAACTTGAATTTTTAAACAATACGGATTTTGTGATTAATCAATCTCCACCTATAGAGGCTGAACCGTCACCATTCCTTCTTCCTAATCATTCACATTCATCCTCATTCTTTCTTTTCTCTAATTTCAAACCCTTTCCAGACCACCTCTTATCCCTTCCCCATTTTTTCTTGACTCGATACAACACATTCTTCCACCAACCTATACGCTATACTGATAAAAAATTTAAATGGTTGGTGTTAACTTTTGGTCTTTGTAAAGTCTTACTTTGACCAAATGACTCACCCCCTCTTAAAATGCTTCGTATTGTCTAACTCATGTTTGAGGGGGGGTATATTTTTGGCCCTTGAACATAACTTTTGTCCTCAAATTTATGAGCCAAAAATAAGTTTGGGGGAGGATTTTCACTTTCATATATTCTTGCCCCTATTAATAATGTCCTCCCAAGCTTAATAGGTTTTTGTGATCCAGCAGATAGCAACAGTGAGGACACTGTTGAAAACAAGTTTGGGGGAGGTTTGTGCTTATTTACACATCAATTTGCATCATACTTTGCATAAGCACAACATTTTTAAAAAAAATTAAAAATTTTCTTTTATAACAAAAGAGTAGAAAGTGAAAAATTACATCCAAAAGATAGGAATAGTTTAAGAAAACCAAGAAAATTAGAAGTTTTCTTAAACGAACTGGTAATAAGTAGTTATGAGCTGTTGTCCCAAGGGTTAGTAAGATGAAGGAAGTCACTAATCTGAGGAAAAAAATTAGTCTGAAAAATAGTTTCTATTCTGGAAGCCAAACATTTGAATGTTGATACCCTACTATATGCACTTACACACGTCTTGAAACTCGGGATAGTAGAGGATACCTTGAAATGCTCTTGTTTAAAAGCCAAAGTATGAAGGAAGTAAAAAAATGAAGAAAATATAAAAATGGTGAAAAGAAAAATGAACACTGGTTTTGTTATCGCCAAGGCAGCAATAAAAAAATTTAGCGAGGGTGCTTCATCACCTAGTGCCTTAGACCAACTGGTCTGGGAGTCACTGCTAAGCCTTAGATGGTGCAAGACGAGGAAAATACTATCACCTAATCAGCAAGCACATAAGTAATCGGTCGGTTAGTACCTCAAGAAGTATTAACGGTCGCATGAAAAATTGTGTAAGCAAATCCATATAAATATTCATCAAGTTAAAAAGTACTGAGGTAGATGGACAAGAGTATGATAGCTTGAATTGAATTCTCCGAGTGTAGGGATGTCCATTTCACACACGTAGGGGTATATGATCGATGTTTGGATGAAAGGTAGGAATGAAGAATAAAGACGATGTTTTATTGAGGGATGATGTGATTTCTAACATTTTTTCATGACTATTAAGATAGGGCTCATGACAACTGAAAAGCTAGTGTAGTTGGAAACTCTTATTTTCAAAGTATTTCTTTTATGGTTCTTATCTTTATATGTAAATTTCACCATCTCTCTTTTATTATAGGATTTTGTGGGTGTAATCCGCTGAAAACCCTCAGGAGACAACACTCCTCCTACTAGGAACACCTAGAGGTGTAACGGCTTGTTGCACGTGCTCAGTGCAATGTTTTTTGCCTACGAAAGTGTGCTTAGTTTTCTCCTTTCTTTTTTCTCCTTCTCTTGAATAAACTAGTTTGCTCGGGACGATCAAAGATAAGTTTGGGGGTATTTGTTCAGTTGATAAAACTGCACATTTGTTATTACATTTTTCTTACCATTTTCATATTAAAAAATGTCTTTATTATAATATATCATACATATGAGGGTTTATGTGTACAAATACTATTTTCCATGTGTTGATATATTATAATTAGCATTTGGTAGAAAAATGTATGCAAATAATATTATTGACCAAATCCTAGTAGAACAAAGTCTACTAAATATTATTTGAGTTGTTGTGCAGAATTTTTCCAAGTTGTGCAGAATTTTTCAAGACTAAAATCAAGGAAATCAAGTCGTTAAAGAAAACCTGCCTAATTAAGAAAGCAAAACTTGAAGACCAAGTATGGCAGCCGCCACGAGAAGATTTCCATGTTATAAAGGTTCCAAGGATCGCCAAATGTCACAAAGACAGAGCCCCAGAAATTTGATAGAGGGTTGAGATCATATGGCCGCGGATCCGCGGCCATACCCCCCCTTGGGCCGCGGATCCGCGGCAATTTTGAAGATTTAGTTGCTGCAATTTTTGTGGAAAAATCTTTGCTGTTATTTTCCTAATTTGGAAGCAATAGTTCTGTCTTTGGGGCTATAAATAAAGACCGAGAGCCTCTTGGAAAAATCATCAAGCCGACGAGATCACGAAGTCCAAGACGGCTCACGCATCCAGGCTGATCATCAACGGTTCATCTATCTCCTTAGAAGAGATCAAGAAGCAAACTAGTATTTGTAATCATTTTCTAAGGAATCAAAGTGTAATGAATATTGTTGATTAATAAAGGTAGCTTTCTTTTTTCTTATTCTATTTCTTCGTAGTTTAATTATGCATTTTCTCTCCATCACTTTTTCTCCCAACATGCGCGAGTAATTCTCCGCTTGTTAAGGTTCGTAGGATTAGGGTAGGCTAATGGATGATGAACATCCCTAAACCCTTTTTAAGTCCTATAAAGTTTATGAACTTTATCAAAAGAATCATTAACATCCTAATCGGGCGCGCTAACAATTCTTTGTTAGTTCCGACCGCGATTAGAAATTAGATTAATGATTGTTTTGGTAAATGCTAGATATGAACGGAGTTCCGTGTCGAGATAAGAGTTAAGAGTGGGATTCCTTTTCCCTCCAGAAACCCTAATCTATACGCATCACCGTCGTTCTAGTTTTAAATCTATGAAAGGATAAAAGGGGTAACTTTTAATTAATCATCCATGACTACTAAATCCTAACGAACCCTACAAGCCCTCTTATTATATTAACTACATCCCTAAAATAATCTAGATCTATATTTTTGCATTCTTGCTTAACGTAGATCTAGAAACCATTGCACAAGATTCTTATTTCTTCCCCATTTCTCAACACATCTAAAGTAAGAGTAAAAGGTTTCACGTTTCCCAGAGGACGACTCGTACTCATCTCGGTCTAGCTACACGCGATACCGTTATTGATTGCGGTTAACTACTATACACATTTTCACATCAATCAATGGTCTCCCACTGGACTCTAGAACCCGGTTACTTGTGCTCCCCGCCTTGGGTCTATCCTAATGCGGAAAAGTAAATAATATACAACAGCGGTGACATCATCCTCAACCCGGAAGTGTCCCAATAAAAGATTATTACATACAAATTTTACATGGATGAAAATTGAAAAACTCCCATCTCACATAAAACCCCCGGCTATTCAATCACGACGATCCATAAAACATATCACCAGCAACACAAGATATCACATATGATCAACGTAAGCAAATATGTGTATCCCAAATTCTATTGACATATAGTAACGAGATTTGGGATACCCCACATATTACACTTACGGTCGCAAAATGGAAATGAAAAACTGCAATAATTAGAATCCACATTTTCTTAGACATCATAAACCCGGAATATCTCATATTCCGGATTTCATGCCTAACTCTATAAACCCCACATTTTAGTCTCATATCAAAAACACTTTTCAAAAATTTAGTCGGGTAATTCAACAAGATTCCCGACTAACCGATCGAATACGCGTCGGAAACTATAGTAGATGGTCGCACCCCCGATACCATCGACCAAGTGCACTTAGGCGGAACACCGTGGCCGCGAGCACCCGAGTGGGTGCTATTGGCAACGGGGTTCTCCTACAGTCATTTTGTTGGGACAATGGGGCGAGGCTATCTGGTAAAGTTATTCAGCGAGTATTCGCGTACAATACGCGATTACGACGAAGTTTTGATCTGAATCAAAATTTTGTGGCAATCTGTAACATTTCAGGAAAATAAAATATTATTTTTGGGAATTTTTATAATTAAATATTAAATATTATGAATATTTTAATTATGCGGTATAATTAAATACCGATAAATCATAAAATATTTGAAAACTTTTAAGAATTTCTAAAACGAGGGTACTTTATTTGATTTATGCAAATTACAAATTTTATGATTAATTATATTCACTTTTAATGCTAATCGTGATTAAAACCGCTAATCGTGCATTAAGCTTGAATTGTACACATGACATGCACCATGTCACATTTTAGCACTTGTTACATTTTGTCATGGCTTTTTTCCTTTTATTTCATGGTTTTGTTTTAGAGAAAGAAAAGAAAACAAAAGATAAAGAGAAGAGAAAAGGAAAGGAAAAGAATAAAGAAATGAGGGATGGGCATGAGAGAGAGAGAGAGGTGAGGGGTCTCTTTGACCAAGTCCCATTTGCTTTCCCCTTCATTCTTCATCATTTCCCCTCCCACTTCAACCATGACTGCCCTCACTCCCCCTCCACTTCAACACCTCAAAACACCCTCACAACAACACCAAAAGTCCATCTCCATTTCATTAAAAACGTGCACAAGCACCCTAGCAACACTTTGGACCAAGAAAGCAAGGATTTTGGACACTTGGGGCAACTAAAGAATTTTCTTGAGTTGCCAAATGAGGTAATTCTTATACCATTAGTGTAGTATTTCAATTGCCTTAGCTCCTATGCTAGTTTAGAAGTGATTAGGCGATATTTAGAGAGGTTTGGAAATTCAAAGTCAGGGATTAGGGTTTGAATTGATTCCAAAAGCGTAATTGAGGTTAGTAGTGACCTAAAACCTCCTTTAGTGATGTCATATTGGACCCAAAACCTGAGACTTAACCCTAAATACGAACTTTGAAATTTTTCCGATACGGGAAATTATGGGATTTGTGATGGTTTTTGGATATCTGCAAACACCCGGAGACCTAGAAAATTATTTAGCAAACACAGGGAAATGTGCAGGTGATATAGAGCATACCCTAAAGACCCGAGCCCCTAACCTCCTACCATGGCCGCAAATAATATCTTTCTAGCCGCAAATTGCGGCCAGACCTGGTGCTTTTGGGTTCTTGTTTGTTTCATGTCTCCATTTCCAGTAAACTAGACCCTTCCCATATGCAAAATTGGCTAATTTCACCTAGGGTAAAATCTGGGGTTGTTTTCTTGAGTTGCTGCATTATTTTACGACTTCGTTTTAACTTGAGTTTTGGTATTTGATATTTTAAATCCGTCGTGTGGCATTTGAACGTCAACGGCTAGGGCTATTGGTTGTGTTTTGCATGCAAGGCTATAGGTTATAACCTATGAGCGAAACGTGTGCCGTTTTGGTTTTCCGCCTTGATTTTAATATGCATTGCGATGGTGTATTGGTTGTAGGTACCCCCACGTGGACTTCGAGACGATGAGGATGAGCGTGGCAACATCGACATCGGCAAGCAAGAATCGAGGTGAGTAGATCTATATCTACGGGGGAAGTCGGGTGGATGGCGTATAGCACCCCCGCAAACTTGATGGAAACCGATTTATATATATAGAATATGGGTAAGGAAACCTAGATTAGGAAACTAGGGTTATGGTTAAAATATAGTTAAAGATGAATGATTGAATATATACATATGAAGATATGAGATGAAAGCTATAAGGATATGAAAAGTTAATGTTAATCACGACTTATAGATATATAGTTGCATTAGAATAAGTAGAAATTTTAGAGTAACATGACACATGATGTATAGAATAGATTGTACATATATAAATTGACTTGATGTGAAATATAAATGCGATGAAAAGAATATACGATGTGATACGATGATTTGATGGTATGTTGGTATACGGATGCGAGTCGATTGAGATGATTGATATCTTTGTCGGTCCCCTGATATGAGATTGTTATGGATGCGACCTAGGACGTAGGTATATATATATATATGTTATGAATCATGTGTGATATGTCGTATGAGACGTTTAGTCCGTACCCCTCATTGTCATATAGGATGATAGAATCCCCGATGGTTTAGTGATGCCGTACGATGATTTTCAGTACGTGATGAGTTTTATGACGATTGATCCTTACCCTTGACTAGAGATTGTCGTATGATGGATTATACCGTACGTGGTGTTGTGGCTGGGTGCCGATTGATTGATTCACCGACTCGATTATGTAGATACGTATACCTTATAGCTTTTAGCTGATGTTTTACATTATGCTGCATTCATGTTATCCTCATGGGATTGCTTATACCTATGCTAGTACACTTACACCATTATCGATGATGCGTATGTTACACTTACACAGATTTGCCGGCTCACACACTTCATCATCGATAATTGCCATGTCACTACATGGTAGGATTGCTGCATCATGATATAACCCACTTGCATAGTTTACTTGCTATAGTTACATATGCACCTTATACGATGTTGCATTTGACTTGGGAGAAATTGGGAACCGCAAGATATATTTTAAAACTGGATTCATTTAAAAAGGCGGCTTTCCCTCGACATATGCATATTACTGATTCCATATTGCATGATATACTGATATGCTTACATTTCTGTTATATGTCGCATACATCATGCTTTACGCTTTTACGCATTGAGATATGTTGTTTTCATGAGATTTCTAGATTTGAGAACCGTGGCTATTTCAAAAGAAAGCATGTACTATTTTAAAAACATGGTTTCTCTTGATATGATATTTCAGTGCGTCCACCATGCGTTTTCTCGGTTCTGAGACGTGTGACATGTGAAACCCGATTCGAGGAGCTGGATGAGGCCGATTGCGGATACATAGTGACCCGGTATGGTACCCCGGGGCAAGAAAGGGATGCTGTGCAGTAGACGGTGAGCCTGACAGAGGGATTACTACCTACCGGTGATAGTATTTAGGCTCGGCGGATATCCGGAGGATACCGACCGGAGTCGAGAGATGATATGGGCCGATCCGAACCAACGGAGCCCGAAAGATATGAGGATTTATGTGCCGATGCTGGGCGCGGGTTTCATGATGTTTCGAGTGTCGATACTGGACACTCAGGTTCTATGATTTATTGTGTCGCGAGGGACACACGTTGATTTATATCCTCATATTATCATGCATATGCTTTTATGATATTTACATGCATGATGTTGTTGTGTCATTGGTTGACACGTGTACGGGATCCATTTGCATACATACATTGATGATATGGTGGGACGAGATCCACATGCACACAGACATTGATTATATTATTGGATGATATCCACATGCTGATTGACATTGATATTATTGTTGGTACATATACAGACCCGGTCATCCTAGATATCATAGTATTACCTTCATGATATAGTTGACCTAGAAGTCGTTGTTTATTCGATTTCTACTTGTTGATGTTTTTCTACTCACGAGTTGGCAACTCACCGCCGTAGTGCCACAGTTCTTACAGGTTGACCGCATGGATCAGTAACGGCATCGCTGGCACACAGTTGTTTTCGGGTGATTGCTTTGGTTGGTGGGACATTTGTATCGTACCAACTCTTGTATTTATTTTTCATATTGTATCTAGTCAACTCCATCAATCAAACTAGTATTTGTATAAGTAATGAGACTTAGTGAGACTTGTGGTTGCGAGACTTAGAGCGAGGTGTATTCCGCTACTTGTGGGTTTGATGTCTTGCTTATTTCTTTATCTTTTATGGTGAACTTCACCGTTGGGCGTCATATACTTATATTTATGCTTTGCGTGGATGTGATCCACCGTTTGGCGAAGAGCTAGCTCCCTCTTGGGGATGCCTTTTATATTATCATGTATTGTGGTTTTGGATCAAAATATACAAAGGAGGTGCTGCCCAAATTTTTAAAAGAAGAAACATGTTTTCATACTAGTAAATTTCACTTGCATTATTCATGTTCTTTTTCCATGCATGTAAGAAAACTTGATATCATTATACCTTTATTTCAAAACTTCACCTCTTTTATTTTCATTAAAAAAAAAGGTTTAGATTTCTGGGTTTCGGCTTACTTGAATTACCTTACGCCTTTAGACGTTGCATGATTTAAGTGCCGGTCACGAGCTAATATTTTGGGTCGTGACAAAGTTGGTATCAGAGCGCTAGGTTTAACCTTGGTTCGAGTCTATGTTTGACTATGCGGAGTCTAGGGCGTATGTATATTTCGGAACCTAGGCTTGACCTTACGGAACTTATACTTGAACGGGGGGTATTAGACCCGAACTTTCGTTTCATAGGCTGACCCTGATTGATGGAGTAGGTAGCTTGGGTAGAGTGACGTACCGTACGTATGTTCCGCGGCATATTTACGATACGATACTCCACTTAAGAAACCTTTGGATGTACATATTTTGAGATCTATGATTCTCTTCGTACCCATGATTATACATCCATTTGAGATCCTTGATTCTGTTCGTTTCCATGATCATACTCTCATTGATGTTGTTTCTTCTTATGATCATGTATCCATTCTGGATCAGTCATTTCCTTTCATGCCCTTGATCTGTTTTTATCGTTACACGCTTGAGGTTCATGTCACCATGGTTTGAGCACAGATTGAGCTGCTGCTGGTGATGCGGTCAGGGCGAGCTCGTCATGGACGAGGACTGACCATTGTGTTTTCCGGTGACATGGGAACGTCTCGATGTAGTGTTTGAGTTGTGACCTCTTGTTGCGGCGAGTGTTTGGTTTTACACTGGATGATCGGGCCATTGATAGAGGCTGCCTGTTGTGAGAGGACTCTTGATGTACCGCATACCTCAGAGATTGTGATGTCGTCTACCGTGCAGACAGATGACCCAGCTATTGCTGAAATTGATAGGATGTTGCCTCCGTACTTTACGAGCTGAGATTGTTGGAGATTTTAGGTAGAGATACGATAGAAGATAGCTAGTCTATCTTGAGTTGAGAGGACAAGGGTATTCAAATGTTGCCTAGGCAAATTTAAGAAGTTCGAGCGAGTGTCAGAAACTCATTTTTCCAAGTTTAAAGTATTCGAAGGAACATGCAAGTAAATCCGTGGACCCTCTAGAAGAATGAAACCCTAACTCGACATGATGACCATGGAACTGCTTTTGAACCTTAGGGTTTGCGGCAGTTTAGCGGTGCCATCAGTGAGGCTTGGGTTTGCCCTTCTACGGCTGGTCCAGAGGTAATGTGGTATGTACCAGATATTTTTAGACTGTGCTCTGGTGTTGAGATTTCGGGAAATTTTGGGACCTCGATGACTCGATCGAAAAGTGTGACGTCGTCAAGATATCATGTGATAAGAGATCGGCAAGCTGACCAGCTTCGGATAGAGAACCTCACCCAGATGCGTTGTGAGTTGATCGAGGACGGACGAGTATTGAGTATTCCTCCGATGGTTGAGATGAGTCCCCGAGGACGTGTTCGGCTAGATATCTTCTACAGAGTGATGAAAATACCGAGTTCGTGACTTCGAGTCCGTGTGAGAGACTCCGGATTGACTGTAGCTGAGGACATTGCAGTATGCAGATAAAGTGACGTGACGTCGAAGTGGACGATAATAAAGATGAGTGGAACCAGAGGTTCATAAGAGATACTGACGAGCTGTTGTTACTCCCCGTTGATGTTGGAGATCTTATATGTATACAGAGGCGTGAGACACGACCAGTTCCCGAGGAATTGCTGCGCTGAGAACGCAGATGTCCAGAAGACGAGAAAAGATTATGTAAAAGTACCATCCTCCGTACAGTTCGGCATAGGTGAAATCGGAAGAAACCTTGAGCAGTTCCTTCCAGAACATTGCTGAGATAAGATTTGCACCGAGGATCATATGTGTCACGTGTATTCAGAGGGCCAAAGGCCAACGCCAGTGACGTGCTGCTTTACGAGTGGTCGTGATAATTGGCCGAGAGGTGACCAGGGAAGTGCCAGAGCGGGATCGTTCCCGTTAGCACACCTGACCGGGCCGATGAGCCGATGGATTTCGAGATTGGTAATCCACAGAGAAATGAGGACCCAGACACAAAAGATGCCAGACAGTGAGCAGGAGGCAAGCGGATGTTCTTGCTCTGCCAGTTTTGGGCGCACCGATATTTTTCGACATTGTAGAAGGTGTACCTGAATGTCATTTATAAGATCTGCATTTGTGATCCGAGTATCATGCTTACATCGCTTGGATTTGAGTTTTGATGACTGAGTTTCATGATATTGGTTTTCATGCACCATGGCTGCACTTACTGGGTATTTACATTTTTGTGCATAGTTACTGCACTTGATATGTTTTTATACACTGTTGTGTTGGTTTATGATTGTGCATATCTATTGCAGTTGATATTGATTTTGTGCCTTGGCTGCACATGTTTATAATTTCGTGGACTTCATGCAGTTGATTTGGTTTTGTGCATGTGGTAAGCGCTCGATTTGGTTTTTGCACTCGGTATAGCTCATATATGCTTGCAGTGCATTGATACGGATTTTGTGCACATAGTTGCACACATTTTTGGATTTTATACACCTTGTGTAACACTTTGAATTTCGTTTAGGTAGTTTTTTCGATAATCGGTAAAATAATCAGTATTTTCCGTAAAAAGTCAAAATAATTATTTTTCAATATAGGCCTAATTATACAAAATTTAGATAAGAAATTGCTAGAAATTGGTTAATAAATTGTCACTTCAAAATTTCTAGTCATTTAAAAAAATTCCATAATTAATTATTTTTAATATTATTTTAAGCTTTTAAATAAACATTAAATTAGTGATAAATACAAATTTAAATGGGTAAATTACATACTTAGGAACCATTATAAACTAAAATCTAGTGTTAACAAAAATTTTATTAACACTTTCCAAGAGTTGTTTTATGGTTTAAAAATGAAATAAAATGGGGGGGTTTTGTAAAGAATGATGTGATATGCATTTATTACGCTTGAGAGAGTGTTTTTATGTAGAATTTTCTACACAATTCCCTCACTCTCCCCACTCCCCACCTCAGGCCGAGTCCTCTCCAGCAGCAGCTCCCCATTTTGCTCTCTCTCTCTCTTGATTCAAAATTTCATTAAAAATCCACCGAAATCCACAAATTCCTTCACAAAACTCAAACCAATCCCTATTCTACCTCTTCCCAAAACCAAATTAGTTTAAAACATGGAGAAAAGAGGCAACTTTGGAAGCTAAGTGTAAGAGGTTCACAACTTGGGAGGTATAATTCTAATTTAATTGTTAAATTGTAGTTTAAATATGCTAAATTAGAAATTTAAAGTGTGAAATTTGGATAAAATTGCTTGCTAATGAAATTCAAGAAAAGGTTTGAAATTTTAATTAGGGTTTGAAGCATTGTAATTGGGTTAAAATTTGTGTTGTGTCCATCTAGTAGTTTGAATTGGATGTTTGTGCTTGTTTGTGATTAGTATATCGTTAATCCGCGATATTTGTATCGAAGTTGAAATCTTAGTGCTTACTAGGTTTTTCATAAAATTAGGTGGTGAATTAATTGTGATATCTTGACGATACTATAAGCATCTCCTACGACTTTTAGGGTGTGCGAATGCGGATTTGGTTTGATCGGGTTTTAGTTTTGACGGTTGCTCCGAAACGACGATTTTAGTTAAGGTTTTAGTGGTTTTCATGTGTGTTCCGCGTACCTAGTGCACGTTGTGCCTAACTTGTGTGCGTTGATCTTTTCATATTGTGACTTGCGTTGTTTCATGATGTGTAATCTTATATTGTATGTTATGCAATTTTAGGACCGGTTGCGGAAATATCGGACACGATGCGCAAAGGTAAAGCGGTGGTTGGATCAGATTAGCGAGGCGTCCGGGTGAGTAGATGTATACATCTATGGGGAAATCGTCTGGATGGCGCGAGGCACCCCATAGTTAGGATCACTTTATTACTTGCAAACTATATGCATAGTTATTTAGTAACCATCTCATTCATATGCATAGCTTTCTGGTTATCTATATACACAGGTGTGATATCACCTCTTAGGACATTTACACCATTACCATTGGCTCATGTTGCACGCACACTATTCATGTGACACACACGCCTTTGGTAATTGCCATGCCACGAGCACTGTAGAACCTGATTAGTTCAGTATCAACACTTGCATCATATATGATACATTGAATTGCATAGCATACATACAGCTCACTTCATCATCATGCTTATATAGATTCCTAGCCATAAATCACATTGCATACCTTTGACATCATAAGCATTTATCATATACAACATGTTGGATATTATGATTTTCTTGAGGATTTCAGTATTGATGAGATTTCTGGATTTTGGGTGAAACCGCAAGGATTTAACAAAAGCTTATTATTATCATTTTTAAAATAAAGTTGTGGTTTCCTCGTGATGTATGTGTCGTCCACTATGAGTTTTCATGTTTTCTGTTGGATTTCAAGACCCGATTCGAGGAGTGGATGAACCGTCTCGGGTAAATAGTGGGCCCGGTATGGTACCCCGGGGCAAGAAGATTGAGTTGTAGACGATGAGCCTGGCAGGGGAAGACTACCTACCGGTGATGTCTGGCGTGGCGGATTTTCGGAGGATACCGACCGTTGTCATGAGATTGATGATATGGGCCGATCCGGACTGACGGAGCCCGAGGTATTGAGATATTGATATAGTGAGACATTGAGACAGATATATTTCCATATTTGGTGTCGATGCTTGACACGGTTTTCGGATGATTTCATTGATGGTACCTTGGCTATTGTACAGATATTTTTTTTCTAAGTTAAGAATGCAAAGATCATCGTATTTAAACACTTAAAGATTTCGTATTGATTTTGCATCCATGTGCATACATATTAGTAGCATCGCGTTATACTTAGATATGCAGATTGCGACGCATTGCATGCATTCTTACGATAGCCTTATTAGATGTTGCTTGCTACTCACGAGCTGGCAACTCACCCCCGTTGTGCCACAGTGTCTTGCAGGTTGGATCCGTCAGCTTTGCAGCGGCGGGCGTATCTTTTCATTGGCTTCTTTTGCTCAGACTCGCGACATTGCTCATAGGTGGGTTGCGATGACACTTTGTCTCTTTTGTACTATCATTGTATCTAGTATTCTCCATCTACTACTTCTTATTTTGTATATGCGACCTAGTGATGAGACTGAGACATTTGTGTATATGTGGTTTCTCTGGGGTCGAGCTCACTTGAGCCGACGTTGTGTTTTTCTTATTTTTGTGCTTCTTTATGCTTATTTGCTTGATATTGCATATATATTGAGTGTGGTTGTGATCCGCCTTGGGAGAAGAGCTATCTTCCGCTTAGGGATGCCATTATTTCGTTACAGGTTTATATATCTTGTTATACCCATTTTGGGGGCTAGTATTTACAAAGGAGACTCTGCCGAAATTTTCGGAAAATTCTGATGTTTTTAAAAAGTGGTTAATACAACTTAATTGATTTTGAAATCGTTTTCATAAAAGGTTTTCCTTCACTCTTGTTGATTTTGGTTTAGATTTTCTGGGCTTTGGATGACTTAGGTTACGTTACGCCTTGAAACGTCTCGTCATCTAAGTGCCAGTCACGTTCCGTACCTTCGGGTCGTGAATTATTTTGACTTTTTACGGAAAATACTGATTATTTTACCGATTATCGAAAAAACTACCTAAACGAAATTCAAAGTGTTACACCTTGGTACACTCAGTGTTGTTTTTGTATGCATTTGAGTTATTGATGGGTTTTCGTGCACTGGATTTAGTTTTTCGTGTATGGGATGCACTGTATGTGTATTCTGTGCACTGATTGCACTAGATTTTTATTTCATCCGTTTGTTGCACCAGGTGGTTATTTCGTGTGTTGATTGCACTAGATTTATACTCCGTACATTGGTTGTACCCGATTTATGCCTTTGAGCATTCGTTTTACCAAATTTGTGTTTTCGTGCGCGTTGGCACATGCCGTTAGTGCATGCTACTGCACTATATGCTTTTACGGACCCGACGCGCTTGGATTGGATTTTACGCATATTAGACGTTGCGTGATTTAAGTGTCGGTCACGAGCTAATATTTCAGGTCGTGACAAAGTTGGATGTTGTTGTTGTACACACCCGTTGCACTGGACAGATGCTTTCGTGCACACCCGTTGCACTTAATTTTGCTTTTGTGCACGTTCGTAGCACTTGTATTTGGATTTGATTCCCATGCGCACCAGACGCACGTGATTATTGGATACGCCTTTTGAGGCTGATTTTGCTTTGAGGCACTTTGGTTTCATGATGGGTACTATATTATGTAGTAGCCGAACAGGACTGATCTGAGGGTTGTACCTGAGTATTTTACATGCATTAAACGTTTACCCAGAGGTTTTAGAAAAGGAGCTATAGTCTCGCTATTTCCTAACTGTCCATGAGCGACACGAATGTTTACATGGAAAACCTTGTGGGATATTTCAAAAAGGCGGAACGTATGTTTAGCAAAACCAATATGAGCATATATTTTTTACTTTACAAAGGAGCGTCCATCACTTATACCTTGAGCTACGCATCACATGGCGACTCAGAAAAGATTTTTGCACGTGTTTTATTCAGTTTAAAGGATTTTTCCAAGAATGCGTATTATATATGTATTATAATATTTGACTAGTGCATATTGGATTTCAGTAGTGGATTTCGAGATCTGTATCTCCATTGTAACTCGGTGGATATGCGTGCAAATCCGTTGATTTGCGTGACGTTTGACAGAGTTCGATTTTGAGTTGTACTCGTTTTCATGCGCACTTGACGTGCTGTGTTATTCCTGTATCTTCCATGATTTCGGAGCCCCGTTGATTTAACTTGATTATTGAAATGATTTAGTATTTGGGGGTTTAAATTTAAATTCGGGGACCGAATTTCTTTAAAGGGGGAAGATTGTAACATTTCAGGAAAATAAAATATTATTTTTGGGAATTTTTATAATTAAATATTATGAATATTTTAATTATGCGGTATAATTAAATACCGATAAATCGGAAAATCTTTGGAAATTGTAAGAATTTCTAAAACGAGGGTACTTTATGTGATTTATGCAAATTACAAATTTTATGATTAATTATATTCACTTTTAATGCTAATCGCGATTAAAACCGCTAATCGCGCATTAAGCTTGAATTGTGCACATGACATGCACCATGTCATATTTTAGCACTTGTTACATTTTGTCATGGTTTTTTCCTTTTATTTCATGGTTTTGTTTTAGAAAAATAAAAGAAAACAAAGGATAAAGAGAAGAGAAAAGAAAAGGAAAAGAATAAAGAAATGAGGGATGGGCATGAGAGAGAGAGAGAGAGAGGTGAGGGGTCTCTTTGACCAAATCCCATTTGCTTTCCCCTTCATTCTTCATCATTCCCCCTCCCTCTTCAACCATGGTTGCCCTCACCCCCCCTCCACTTCAACACCTCAAAACACCCTCAAAACAACACCAAAATTCCATCTCCATTTCATTAAAAATGTGCACAATCCCCCTAGCTACACTTTGGACCAAGAAAGCAAGGATTTTGGACACTTGGGGCAACTCAAGAATTTTCTTGAGTCGCCAAATGAGGTAATTCTTATACCATTAGTGTAGTATTTCAATTGCCTTAGCTCCTATGCTAGTTTAGAAGTGATTAGGCGATATTTAGAGAGGTTTGGAAATTCCAAGTTAGGGATTAGGGTTTGAATTGATTCCAAAAGCGTAATTGAGATTAGTAGTGACCTTAAACCCCCTTTAGTGATATCATATTGGACCCAAAACCTGAGACTTAACCCTAAATACGAACTTTGAAATTCTGCCGATACGTGAAATTGTGGGATTTGTGATGGTTTTTGGATATCTGCTAACACCCGGAGACCTAGAAAATTATTTAGCAAACACAGGGAGATGTGCAGGTGATATAGAGCATACCCTAAAGACCCGAGCCCCTAACCTCCTACCATGGCCGCAAATAATATCTTTCTGGCCGCAAATTGCGGCCAGACCTGGTGCTTTTGGGTTCTTGTTTGTTTCATGTCTCCATTTCCAGTAAACTAGACCCTTCCCATATGTAAAATTGGCTAATTTCATCTAGGGTAAAATCTGGAGTTGTTTTCTTGAGTTGTTGCATTGTTTTGCGACTTCGTTTTAACTTAAGTTTTGGTATTTGATATTTTAAATCCGTCGTGTGGCGTTTGAACGTCAACGGCTAGGGCCATTGGTTGTGTTTTGCATGCAAGGCTATAGGTTTTAACCTATGAGCGAAACGTGTGCCGTTTTGGTTTTCCGCCTTGATTTTAATATGCATTGCGATGGTGTATTGGTTGTAGGTACCCCTACGTAGACTTTGAGATGACGAGGATGAGCGTGGCGATATCGACATCGGCAAGCAAGAATCGAGGTGAGTAGATCTATATTTATGGGGGAAGTCGGGTGGATGGTGCACAGTTCTTGCAGGTTGACCGCATGGATCAGTAGCGGTATCGCTGGCACACAATTGTTTTCGGGTGATTGCTTTAGTAGGTGGGACATTTGTATCGTACCTACTCTTGTATTTATTTTTCATATTGTATCTAGTCAACTCCATCAGTCAAACTAGTATTTGTATAAGTAATGAGACTTAGTGAGACTTGTGGTTGTGGGACTTAGAGCGAGGTGTATTCCGCTACTTGTGGGTTTGATGTCTTGCTTATTTCTTTATCTTTTGTGGTGAACTTCACCGTTGGGCGTCATATACTGATATTTATGCTTTGCGTCGATGTGGATCCGCCGTTTGGCGAAGAGCTAGCTCCCGCTTGGGGATGCCTTTTATATTATCATGTATTGTGGTTTTGGATCAACATATACAAAGGAGGTGCTGCTTAAATTTTTAAAAGACGAAACCTGTTTTCAAACTGGTAAATTTCACTTGCATTATTCATGTTCCTTTTCCATGCAGGTAAGAAACTTGATTTCATTATACCTTCATTTCAAAACTTCACCTCTTTTATTTTCATTAAGAAAAAATGTTTAGATTTCTGGGTTTCAGCTTACTTGAATTACGTTACGTCTTTAGACGTTGCGTGATTTAAGTGCCGGTCACGAGCTAACATTTCGGGTCGTGACACAATCGATCTACCGAGACTAAAACGCTAGATTTATAAACACTAACTAGTTTTCACAAAACTAATTAAATGTGGATTCCAACTACTGCATCCATATCAAACTAAAACCCAAAACGATGCAATAATTACGATTACGAAACACTCTGTATTAGCCACAATAGAACTGTTAACATCACATGAAAACTGGGCTAATCAAACAATACCTGAAAACCCAAAATCCAAGCAGGAAGAACACCCAAAAATACGAGATCAAAAGGGGCAAGGGGGACTGGCGAGGCCAGGTTATAGAAGTGTTTCGCCGGGTCAAAACTGGTGAAATGATCTCGAATTTTTCTAGTGTTCTAATTGTATCTCATACAACACTCTGCAGTTGCTTAAAAAAATTTTACAGACACTTTTAAAATCGACAAAAACTTGATTTTTGAATTTCGTTGTTCCGGAGTTTTTTCGGTTTCGTGATTCTAATTACATCGTATAATCTTCTAGCTTTGGCTCTGATACCATGAAAGTCTACCCTAGCACCACCATGAGGTCCAAGTGACATCAAGTATGCCAAATTCAAATTTTTATAGGTGCTAAGCTAGACTATCCAAGATCTTTAGCCAGTTGATTAGGGTTTTAGTTTTGATATCTACTAAACTAGAAGAAGTGAAAGATGGATATACCCTCGTAGATCGAGTCCTTCACTTCATATGCACTATGTAGAAGTCCCGCGAATCCGCTAGGCTCCACTTGAGAGTTTGGACGAGCTTCCTCCGAAGACCTTCATGCCGAAGATGATCCACGTGAAGTCCATCCAACTCAAGCTACCTCTGCACTAAACTCTTTGGTGTAGGAAACATGCTACACTCGATCGCTAGTCAAGTGTAGGATGTTGAAGTAGGGGATGTTAAAGCTCACAGGTTTGTGTTCAAGCTTCATGGTTCACATCACATGTGAGGGTTGAAGCTTGAACCATGGCAATGAGGATGAAGAAGAAGCTAGAAAGGAACCATGGGAGCAACTAGAGAAAAATGGCTAAGTCTTGAATGAGATGAAGAATGGCTCATCAAAAACCTCACTCATTGAAGCATACAAATATCCACAAATAAAATATGGTGCCATGCTTCAATAGTAAGTCAAGATGAACAAAATATATTATGTGTCATACCTCACACCATTCCACTTCAATTTCCACCTCATTTATATTTTCACAAAATAGAATTTTATGCCATGCTTCATTATATATATATATATATATATATATATATATATATATATCATATATATTAATATATTTATAATGAAGAATAATTAGTGAGCTAATGATATTAGTTAAGATATAATTATAACATATATCACATTATTAAATTACCACTTGATTTAATAATCCGGTTATATTACATATGACCGACTAATATCATTTATCTGAGTATCACATTATCAAATCAACACTTGATTCGATAATCTGGTTATATCACATATAACCTGACTTGATAACAGACAACCGCCATATTACAATATGGTATCACATACACGTATTTAATCAGGCCCACACAAATATCACATATGTGTCCTACTTCGTTTTGCTTGAACCAGGGAACTTCTTTGTGGGACTCTAAAGACTCGTCAATACGCCAGCAGTAGGTGATGATCACATCAGTCACCCACAAGCCGTCAGCGGTATAAGATGGACGTAATGACTACCCGGGTATTGAGCGATATGAAGATCAACAAGCAAGCTTGTCCGTACTCTCCATGAAAGCTATCAGAAACACTACCATACAGTCCGGTCTCTTCGTCTGATATGTCGCATATCATGTCTAGGGGTGGTAAGCATTAGACCCCAGTAACGTGATAAGTCATGCCGATGTCTGGCCTATAATGGTTCGAGAAACTACTGATAATACTTATCAGTAAATCTCAGCAGCAGCCCTGGCCAGGGACTTCCAGTTATAGCCAATCGAGCATAGCGCAACATCAACCTCTAATACCGGGAGAGACAAAACCCCTCCTATCACTCATTGCCTCCATGTGACTCGGGACTGTACCCAAAATCCACCTGTTTGCACAACTCCTCTTGAGCGTGGTAGGGAGGAAATCAAAGCACTATGGGAGCCACACAAGACTCTATGACGATCTCGAGTAATGCCTCTTCCACTATCCAGATTCATGACAATAACCGTATACTGTAAAACTGAAACATGAAAATGTTTCGAAAGGGTAGCTGGGTATTCCTAGTAATGCCTCTTCCACTATCCAGATTCATGACAATAACCGTATACTTCCTTGCCTTCACTCCAATCCCTTTATATGTCTTTACTTATTACCTTATGTATACCACACTCAGGCTAATTGGTTTTCTTCCTTCCCTGCCTTTCGGCACCAGCCTAATGTTTGGAAGAAGACTATCCAATAAGAGTAATAGGTGTACTCTCCTAATACTAGGAGCCCTCACAACCTGAGAGAAGGTAAAGATAAAAGACAACCGAATAATTCTATTCAATTTCTCCAGAACCGGAATCCATCCTCGAACTGAACAAGTTCCTTCAAGTTTGTATGTAACTGTATGATGGCATATCCAATCAATGTGGATCTTCGTAGTGATACAGATTGTTTTGGAGAAATGCAAAGGGGAAGTAGGAGTGGTAGGGATATACGTGGCTTCGTCGTGAATGATAGCAGTCGCAATTTTCTTTGCCCTAACTCTAATCCATTTATATTTCTTTACTTATTACCTTATGTACACCACACTTAGGCTAATTGGTTTTCTTCCTTCCCTACCTTTTGGCACCTGCCTATGGTTTGGAAGAAGACTATCCAATAAGAGCAATAGGTGTACTCTCTTAATACCAGGAGCTCTCGCAACCTGAGAGAAGGTAAAGAGAAAAGACAACCTAATAATCCTATTCAATTTCTCCAGAACCAGAATCCATCCTCGAACTGAAACAAGTTTCTTCTAGTTCGTATGTAACTATACGATAGAATATCCAAGAAATGTGGATCTTCATAGTGATACGGAGTGTTCGGGAAAAATGCAAAGTGAAAATGAGGAGCGGCAGGGATATATGCGACTATGACAATCTAAAAGCCAAATTTTTTTAAGAAGGTTCGGGGTTAACTTGGTTCATGAGTTTTTAAGGTCAGGGCATGGTCGCTGCCAAAGAGAGAGAGAGAAAAGAAACACTCAGCGTGTACTCTAACCTAAATTAGATTTGTTAATTATTTTATCTAATCTGGATGGCTCCCACTGTTTCCTCGAATTCTCCTTCAAACCCTAAAAGGAGAATTAGTCGGGATCATCTGAAAATCACCTGAGGGGTAATACCTACTCATCAGTGGGAATCGGGATCCAACTATCACCGCATGATAACTTGATGGAAGCCACTCAAGTCACCACACTTCAGAAGGTATGCGCATGCGTGGCAAGTTTCCTGTATATTTGAAACTCCCGATTTGGTTTTTGCCCCTAACGGTTTATGACCTTGACGAGGTCAACATATCATAAACCGCTAGTCAAGTTTAACCCATCATTATCCAAGATTAATTTAGACCCACCCGCATATACCCTTGACTAGGTCAAAATGGTTATGCGGTCGTCCTAAATAATCGCAACACCTGCAACAAACAAGCACCACTCAGCTACCGAACACTATGTCTTGACTAGGTCAAAACACGCAGCACGAATACTAAGTAACACTTGTAAGAAATAACGGACAGCTACGGCTGGGTTTTTGGCGAAAAACCCTTTAACATAATGAACTTGATATCGTTGAAGGAACCCGAGCAGTTTTACAAATATATAGTGGCGTAACCTTTTGCTAAAGAGGTCACTCCCTGTGAAGGGATCTCGGCTCTTTCCTCATCGAATGAGGTGCAGGATATTCCTAACTGAATACCACTGTGCAAAGCAAAAGAATTGATTATAATGAAGTTATTACACTGACGCAAACTTTTGCCCAAGAGGTCACTCCCTATGAAGGGATCTCGGCTCTTGCCTCGTCGAATGAGGTGCAGGATATTCCTAACTGAATACCACTGTGCAAAGCAAAAAGAAACGTTTGTAATAACATTTTTCAAAATTGGTTCCAACAACATCATTTAGGTTTGTTTTTCCTTGAATTAATCAAAGTTAACGCGGTCCCATCAATTAATCCATATCACACCGAAAAAAAAGAACGAAAATACAATGTACGTATATGCCATCCGCATTCGCCACGGGGCCCCGTCATGCACCGTTAGGTTACTTAACTAATGGCAGAGCGGGAGCTGGACTAGCGCGGATGCAAAACATATACAACATCTACTAGTATATATAAATATATATATATATAACATTCGTCCAAGGCATGATATAAGCAACATCACAAAACATCAATAAGCTACACAGAATGGTGCATAATCTTGGAGCCTCGGGTTTCATTTGAGCCGCAAATGAGACCCAACGTTCTCGGTCGTGTGGATAGCCCGTGCAATGAAAACCTTGACCCATACGAGCGCGGAAAGTTACCCGCCAATCCCAGAAGTGAGGCAACCCCAATCAACAAAGTGAATGGGCCACCCAGCACTTCACGAAATCCGGTAACTTGAGAACCCCTCCGTGGGTCGTCCTATACCCCCTACTAGTGTGGCAAATAGCCCACCAATTCTAAAGTAAGGCCCCCTCCGTCTCAACGCCATGAGCTGCGAGCTCGTTTCCCTATAGAACCTGGCTATTCGAGCACTCCACCGCGGGGTAATCCTAGTACAGAAAAGAAAAGTATATATACAATGGCGACATCAACCTCAATCCGGTCGTGCCCCAATAAAAGAATATACAATCTGGTAAAGACGGTTGTCTACATGTTGGACGCTCACCCGCAGTAACAAATATACAAATGAATCTGAACTGTACAACCATCATTGCACCACTGGCTATCCACTACGATAATCCAACCACAACTCAGAACATCAACGTGAATATCACGATCGCAAACCCGTCTAGTCGAACATATATCAACTAGTCGGGTTGTACCGCTCAATGATATTCACGGTCGCAGATATATTCACATGCACTGATAAACACGAACTTAAAATTTCGATCGACTAAACTTTTCCAAATTAGCCCCAAATGCAATCCAGCACTCAAACAAATCTGGGCCAAAACCATACATCCCAAAAATCATATTTCCATGTATAAGAGTGCCAAAAGAAATTTGGCTCACTTTGGCCATAAGACGACCGCGGAACCGCCGCCAATTGGAAAGTATTGTCATGGTTCTACGGCCATTTTGTTGGCTGAAGCATTCAAATTTCTTGTGGTGATCGATATTTGCCTGCACGTATTTTTAAGAAACTTTAAAAGATTTTTTGAACAACTTTTAAAATCGACATCAAACACATGAAAATGGAAACACGAAACGGAAAAATTAGTCGATCAATATTTTAACTTTGTGCAAACTAGCTAGTAATGGTTTATGGGGTGGCTCTGATACCATGTTGGGTTACAATAGCGCCCTGGCCATCATCCGTGGCCGGTGCGGAACAAAAACTGGCGTTTAAAAACTTGGCGGTAACGAAACCCGCTAGAATCGAACCATAAACCTTTACTAGCAATCTACAAAGAGCAAAACTATAGTGATAGAAGTGGTTATACCGAACGAGCCATGTCCTTCGGTCTTCTACCATCTTTATAAGCTCCTTGAGGCGTCCTAGATCGAACTTGGCCTCCGGTCTTCCTTCGTCGAAGATGATCCACCCGAGGGAGACGATGCAGGCTCCAGCTTCGCCTGGCGAAGCAACTGACGCTCCAAGGTTGCTAGAAATGGAGAGTGGGGTGTGTAGGAATATCTTACTATCTTTTCTCTCAAGTCTCATGCTTTAATGAGCAATCATAGAAGAAGAAGGAGGTGATGAGGAAAGCCATGGGCATGAGCAACTCAAGAAATGGCTAAGTCTCCAAAGAGTGAATGAATCAATGAATGTGAGTGTAGTGAGTCATGTAGAAAGAATGGCTAAGTCTCTTTTTAACCATGCAAAGAAAATATCTCATCCATTTGCAATAAACAATGAAGAGCCATACATTTCTACATACCTCAACATGCTCATGCCACCTCACCTCTCCACCTCATTTCCTAATGATTTTCTAAAAAGGAAAATTATATAATGAGGTGTCCATCTTCTAGAAAATATTCCGTTTAAATACGGAATACAACCCGGTATACGTATCGAAATAGATATACGCGTATTCATATAAAAATACGAATAGCCAAGAGAGAAAATGAATAATGAACATCAAATCAAAACTTGATTTAATAATCCGGCTTAATCTTAAGCCGCTAGTATTATCAACCGTCCGATAAAAGTCTGTGTAGCGTGTACACATATTTAATCGGACACCTGTATGTACCAACATATGTCATCTACATCATATCGCCTGAACCATGACAACCCTCTGTGTGGGACTCTAAAGACTCATCAATATGCTGGCAGTAGGCTTAACCACAAGCACATCAGCGGTACTAGCTGTACGTAACGGCTACCCAGATATTGAGCGAAAGGAAGGCCGACGAGCAAACTCATATGAACCCCTACTGAGCCTGTTAGTGACAATCTCCGTACAGTTCGTTCTGTTCGTCTAAAAGTATCGCATATCGAGTTTAGGGGGTGGATAAATTCAAACCCCTAATAACGTGATATTTCGTGTTGGTATGAAGCTCATCACCAACTGAGAAACTACTGATCCAAATCAGTAATTCTCGTCTACGTTGGCCAAGGATTTTCGATGATGGCCACCCGTGCACCGCGCGACATTAACCCCTAATACCAGGAGAGACGAATTCCCGACGATCTGCTCACTGCCTTCATGTGGCTCGGGACTGTACCCAACTAAAACATGTTTGCACGACTCCTTTGAGTCGTGGTAGGGCAGTAATCAAAGCACAATGGGAACTCACACGAGACAAATGATGATCTCAGGTCGACAGACTAACCTGTACACATGTTACCTGAGAACTGCTATATGACAATAGGTATAATACCAACTAGTATGTTCCTGGCGATTCCGTCCAGTGTACTCATAACCCAATGAGCACCTGTATACTATCTTAGGTGACTGACTGACACCAATGGCTTGTGACACTGGCCACCGCCCCTCGTCGGGGTCTTGAAAAGTATACACTAGTCTAATCTGGAGTATCGATGTCCAGTCTCGATAATCCATCGACTAGGGACATTTAAGGATGTGCTTATAGACCACCCAGCTCCCACGTATATGATCATTTTTCCTTTATAAAAAAAGGGATGAGGGTAAGATCCCCACTAAAAGAGCCCCACGTGTTTAACACATGAGTGCCTATATACAACGCATATAGGCACTGCAATTAAAATAATTGCTAGGCTAAAAGAGCCCCACGTGTTTAACTCGTGAGTGCCTATATGCAACGCATATAGGCACTGCAATTAAAACAACTGCTAGGCTTATGGAGCCTCACGTGCCCATACGTGAACACCTATATGCAAAGCTTATAGGCGCTACGTTTAAGCAATTGATAGGCTAAAATTGAGCCTCACGTGTAAGCACGTAAGCGCCTATATGCAAAGAATATAGGCGCTGCATTCAAACGGATGGCAAGCCAAAAAGGCTCACGTGTTAACACGTGATACACTCTTATGCTGTTGCATATAAGCAAACAAGATTAATTCCATTGGGATCTCGTGCTACACGTGAGTGTTCCTAAACACCGTCTAAGCTAATAGAATTAAATTCTAAATAAAAGGATTAAAACTCTATTTGGAAGATATTTCCTTAAATCTTTCTAGTACGAAAATATCCTTATCTAACAAAGAATCTTGGATGAACTATCTGATAAAATTAAATTCTATATATGTGGGAAATATTTCTCTGATCTTCTTTAAACTAAAAATATCTTCTTTGTTAAACGAAGGACCTTTGGATCAAAGATTCAACGGTGATCGTCCGATAGAATAAAATTCTATAAAAGATATTCATATAAATAAAATTCTATGATAGAATAAAATTTGAATCTTGTTAAACTAACAAGATATTCATATGATAGAATAAAATTCTATCTTAGGAGAATATTTCCTAATCTGGTTAAAAACAAATAAGAAATCTTCTCTGTTAAATAGAAAGCCTTTGGATTAAAAATCCAACGGTGAATAAAATTCACCAGAACAATTGGATTGATTATGAAATCAATCATGATCTCTCAATGAGGGATTTTCTTAACAAATTGATTCTTTTTCTTCTCCTATAAATAGGAGCAAACAGAAAGGAGGGGAGAGAACACAAGAAAGAAAGAGAGTGAGAGCTACCCAAAGAGACTTAAAGAATATACAGTGAGAGAATTTAATTCTCAGAAGAAAACACTTGTTCCCTTGAAACACTAGGTAAAGGAAAAAAACAAAAGACTATTCTTTGCATTTCTAAGGGTTTAACCCTTCATCGAAGAACTTAGATCTTCCTCTGGTTGAGATCTGCAGAAGCATATCTCCCCATAAGTTCATAATTTAATTCTCATCGGGGAGATTCTGTCATGCAGATTCAAAACCTAGGGGAAAGAACTGAGTTCAAAGAATTTAATTCTTATAGATATATATATGGATTTAATTCCTCTGAAAATCAAGGTTTAACCCTACAATAAGAATTTAATTCTTACAAAAAAACAAGAGGCATGAGATCTTCCAAAATCCTAGCATGAGATCAAAATCTCCAAACACTCAGAAGGAAAGATTGGTGATTCATTTGTAACACTACAATAAGATCCCACGTGCTCCACGTGAGCGTCTCTAATGAATAAAAGGGGAAAGACACAAACCGCCTCGCGTGCTCGCACATGAGCACCACAAGAATCAAGTGTTTAACACTTCTATAAGAATCAAGTGTTTAACACCACAAGAATCAAGTGTTTAGCACTTTTGGGGGACTAAGATTAACCTAGGAAATGTGGGATGAACATCATTTTGGATATCATGAGTCATATTTAGGAAGCAATGAACCCATGGGCTCAGTTGATCTGAATTAGGGACCTAACCAATTTGGGCTTGGCCTACTAAGTTTTCTTTTATTTGAAAGAAGTGTTAAGCACTTGTTAGGGCTCGGTCCCTCTTTTTCATGCAGACAGTGCTGAGCACTTATGTAAATTCTGACGCCCACACTTTACTTTACTTTTTTTTCTCTTTATGGAGTGTTGTCTTTATAGCACCCACGTGCAAAGCACGTGAGCCACTAGGCGCTAGGTGCTGGGCGCTAGGTGCTAAATGATGAGTGTCAAGCACTTTTATGTTCTGTAGCGCCCACGTGAGGGTCACGTGGGATGCTGGGCACTGAGCGCTAGGTGTCGCTCATAAGGTTCTAAGTACTTCTCTATTTTGTAGCGCCCATGTGAGAGGCACGTGGGGCGTTGGGCGCTGAGCGCCAACCACTGAATACTACGCACTCTTTATTGAGCGGCGCCCACGTGAGGGGCATATGAAGCGCTGGGCACTGAGCGCCAACTACTGAGTGCTAAGCACTCCTAATTGAGTGGCGCCCACGTGAGGGGCACGTAAGGCGCTGGGCGCTAATTGCTCCTTGTATATTTTATTATGAGGAGTTCAATTTCCTTGTTCTTTTCTGAATATTTGATCTCCAAGAACAAGTTCGTCTCGATGAGAATTAAATTCTCAACTTGTGGGAGACTTGTCTTGTGGATCTTAGATCCAGAGAAAGAACTAAGTTCTTCTTTTTAAAAGGGTTAAACCCTTCAATAGGTAAACGAGATGGTTTGATCTCTCCTCTTTTTTATTTACCTAGAGCTTTTTTCTGAGAAGGGAGATCTTCTTCTTTCTTCCTTTTTGAAGCTTTCTGCTTTATTTTTCTCGAAGCTTATGGGGGGTTCCTCTGTATTAGACTTGAAGACTTAGGTCATTTATATAGTAGAGGCAAGTCTGTTGATTGGTTGAAGAAATCTCTCATTGAGAGATCCTAATTTATTTGGTGATTTTACCCATCGTTGGATCTTTGATCCAAAGACTTCTATTTTACAGAAGATATTTTTCTTATTTTTAACAATATTAGGGAAATATTTTCCCACACAGAATTTATTCTGTAGATTGGTGATTCTTTAATCACCATTGGATTTTTAATCCATCGGTACTCTGTTTTACAGAAAGTAATCTTTCTTGTTTAGAAAGATTTGAGGAATATTTCCTCAACAGAATTTAATTCTGCATTCTGATGATTTATCATCTCCGTTGGATCAAAGATTCAACGGCTCTGTTTAACAGAGAGCA
This sequence comes from Agapanthus africanus, assembly GCA_030015575.1. Classification (NCBI taxonomy): domain Eukaryota; kingdom Viridiplantae; phylum Streptophyta; class Magnoliopsida; order Asparagales; family Amaryllidaceae; genus Agapanthus; species Agapanthus africanus. The sequence continues at coordinate 261,164,787 of CM057339.1, read as the reverse complement.
GAATTTAATTCTACTAGACGCCGGCGCTCACGTGTTGTGCACGTGCGGCCCCAATAAGAGTTTTTTTAACTCTGGCACTGGTTTCCTCGTGGCAGGTGTTAGTGTTATATGCCCTAGAGGACATTATTCTATCATATTAGTTTGTATATTACTTAATGAAAGCTTGGGATATACACGGATATAGTAACAGTCTTTCTTAAAATGGTAGTATGCTATTTGGTTTGTTTCTACCTCAATATGTGCATGTGTTTTCTTAGCATATTACTTATACATATTGGTAAAGCCCCTAGGATCTTTTGCTTGATTACCAGCGTTGTGATGGCAGTCACACTAGTGGGGGCTGGATAGTCTATAAACACATCCTATATAGGTCCCTAGTCATAGGATTATCAAGACGGGGTATCGATACTCTAAAGTAGACTAGTGTATATGCTTCTCATCCCAGCAGGGAAGATGGTCTGTCCCACAACCATTAGTACGTCGTACTGGAAATAGCATGCAGGTGCTCATTAGGTTATGAGTACACTGGACAGGAATCGTCAGGGACTGCTGGTGGGTATCATACCTATCGTCTGGTAGCAGTTCCCAGGTGATATGAGTACAGCTTAGTCCGTCGACTTGACACTGCTCCTTCGCCTCGAGTGTGTTCCCATGTACTTTGATTACTACCCTACGACGGCTCAAAGGAGTCATGCAAACAGGTAATAGTTGGGTGCGGTCCCGAAGCACTTGAAGGCAATGGCAGTTAGATAGGATTCCTCTCTCCCGGTATTAGGGGCTGATATCGCGTTGTGTTTGGAGAGCCATTACACAAAGTCCATGGCCAGGGCAAGCGAGATTTACTGGTAGGTATTCCAGTAGTTTCTCAGGGTGTTTTGGGCTACACTCTGGCACGACTTATTGCGCTATTAAGGGTCTGACGATTACCGCCCCTAGGCCCGATATGCGATACTCTTAGACGAACAGACCGGACTGTGCGGAGATTGTCACATACAGGCTCAGTAGGAGTTCGGATGAGTTTGCTCATCGGCCTTCTTATCGACAGATACCTGGGTGGCCGTTACGTACAGCTAGTACCGTTTGCGGTTTGTGGTTAAACTCACTGCCAGCGTAGTGTCGAGTCTTTAGAGTCCCACATAGAGAGTTTCCCTGCATCGGGCAAAAGATGTAGAGACGGTATGGTTTTACGGCAGGGCTTCGATCACGTACATGCACTTGTGCGCGTATGATGATCGGGCAGGTAATACTGGTGGGCTTTGGTTTAAGCCGGATCCTAGTATTATATTGATGGATTGTTTTCGTCTCTTTGTATTCGTATTCTTCGGAATGCGGATGAGGGTATGTATATACGGATGAGGGGCATTCTCATAATTTGTCGGGAAAGCTTCTAGAAGGAGAAAACCTAATTAGGGTTTTGATTTTCTATTATTGATTAAAACCTAATTTTGGTGGAGGAAAATCAAGTGGAGATATTTGTTGGATGGGTATGAGTCATCACTTGACAAAGAGATATTTCTGAACCATGGTTGAGTTTTGTGAGATATTTTATCTCAACAAATATCTACATGGTTCATTATTCATCACAAATGAGTTATTCTTATTCCAAGCACATCTCCACTCTCATTTTCCTCAAGTCTCCTTCTTCTTTCTCATAACCCTAAAAGTCTCATGAGTTGAGAAACCTAGGATTCCAAGAGACAAACTATTCCATCTTCACTCTCTATATCACCTAGGCCATCTAGTTTAGCGAACTAGTTGCCCTAGTTACATCGGATTTGAGGTTGGTGCTCAGACTATAGACTTTCGGGTGGATCGTCTTTGACTCGAGGAAGCCGACGAGGAAGCTACGATCCGTTACGATCCTCAGAGACTACGATGACGAGGAAGACAGCAAAGAAGACCCGAAGGAATTGGTTTTATGAGGTATAACTTTCATCCGAGTAGTTAAACCTCACACAGTATTTTGTTAGCTAGGGTTTTGCATCGATCCTGGAGTTCAAGTCCATTTTGAGAGCTTTGAAAAATCATTTTTTGAAAATTCTACCTCCCTGCGGACACGCGGGGTGCGTGACATGGACTTACAGCAGGCATGTGAGGCGCTGCCTCTTGAGTTTTGTGTGCTTTGCACACGGGCGCTGCTCGTATAAGAGTTTTTAACTCTGGCGCTGGCGCCCTCGTGGCAAGCACGTGAGGCAGTGCCTCTTGAGTTTTGAACAGAGCTTTGCTCTTTTATAGGGGAAACAAATGCCCCCCACCACTACGCTCACATGGCTCACACGTGAGTGCAGCGGTGGCATCTTTTCCACTGTTGGATCTTCTTGGAAGTGGAACTGTCTTCCTGTACCAATAAGTAGGGCCTTTGGCCCTTGAGATGACTGCTGTTCATTTTCCATAAACTTCTCCTTTCTGAGAATTTAATTCTCTTTCCAGAGCTTAGATCTCTACCCAAGAAAACTCTTTTAGAGTCAGAACTTTGCCAAAAACCTGGTAAGGAATATGATCGAACCCATTAACAGAGCTTTGCTCTTCTTAGATCGTAGATCTTAAAAACGTGTTTTAGGGTTTCTTAACCCGTTAATCAGAGCTTTGCTCATCTTTTATAAAGAACCCACAGAGTTTTTAGGATTCTTGTTGCAGATCTTAAAGATCATGGGATTTTACCACGTCAAAAATCTTTGCTTCTGAGGGTTCTTGTATATTACCCCATTGTTTTACAGAGCATGGCTCTAAGAAATTTTATTCCCCTCTTAATTTTCTTGACAGATGTGAAATCTGTTTGCAGAGCACAGCTCTCAAGGGAGTTTAACTCCTTAGTCCAATGATATTTTTCATTAAATGAGAATCCTTTTGGATTCTATTCTTAATGAGTGACTGCCCCATCATTGATGGGGCGTTACCTTAATTTTGTGGGCCCCCTTGTACCTTTCTTTTGCACTACAATGCAGTACAAAATTTTTAAGTATCAAAGAGCGTTAAAGTTCTGAACATAACGTCGATAGCTGAACCTTCTCCTTTTGTGCAGGTGCTATGGCTTTCGACTCTATCTTCCCTTTCGTACGTTCAGAGAGCGCTTTTGCCGACGCGCCAGTGGATCGATAAGTCTTTGCGCTTATTAAAGATCATAACCCGGAGCAGAAATCTCTTCACCTGTGGGGGGCCGTGGTATAATCAGATTATCCAGGGTCGGTGCAGTTTTTCTTCTGCAGCGCCCTCGGAGCCAATTTCAGCGATTCATTACGTTGATTCATCTCAAGTGACTTATGCCATAAAAGAGGTCAACTGGACCTCGGAAGATCGCCTTCAGCCCTCCATGGTATCAATACCCGTACAGACACCAATAGCCTTGGACATTTTTGGGCGGCGCATATGCCAAGGCGAGTCGCGCCCTTGTGAGCAAGTTTATCTGATAGGATTGACTCCTCGCCAATCAGCTGGCTACCTGCAGTGGGCTTGGTATATCCTGTCGGCCGAGAAGTCGCTGTTGCTGAAGCTTAGGCTGTATCCTGCAATTTATGCATCCCTTTTCAGTATCCTGCGCCTCATGTATGGTGGGTCAAGGCTTTTCTGGAATAGTGGAACATCCCAACCCACACATTTCTTCTATCGGACCGGGAGGTCTCAATTTCCTTAGAGGAGTTTGCGGAAATTTCCGGCTTACCCGTCAGATGGGAACATTACGAGGAGATACTTCCCCCTGATAAGTATATCTTTGCCACCAAATCATTGGTGATGTGACTCACTCCAGAGAATGTCGTTCAACACCGGTTCTCGAGCCTAATCAAGGTGTTGAACATTTATGAGAGTTTGTTCTTAGAGTCTGGAGGGCATGGAGTCAACTTTGCAGATTTCATCACCCGCTTTCTTCGCCCAGAAGTCTTGTCAAAACAAGCTGCGAAATTCGCCAAGATTGACGACCCATTCGGTTTTGGTTTGGATAACTTGCCGACGGCAGAGGCGGATTTAAAGAATTTCTTCATTCCAGACATTCCGGTCATCCCTTTTGCAGAGCTCGCTGCTTTAGACGTCGACGAAGAGACGTTCTTTCTGGGGTTCATCAGCCTGTGGTTGAATTGGTTTGTACTTCCGACGCACCCTCTCTATATGAGGCCGTCTGTCTTTTTTCCATCCTACCGCATGGTCACAGGGACGCGGGTAGCCGTCGGGATCGCAGGGCTGGCTCATCTATATCATGGCCTGAGTTTAGCGGCAGACACTACTCAGCCGGGGGTAAAGCCCGCACATCTTCTGTTGCACTACTTCACGTCATGGATCGAGATGCACGTGCTAGGTGCTTTCGATGTTCACAAACGACCCCGCTTCTATGAAAGCTAAAACTTTCCCCGGGTCATGTATCTGGTTGACACTTCTGCGTCAGACCAGTCGCAGCAAAAGGCTCGGCAGCTGGTCCTCCGCCCGTATGGTTGAGGACAGCATGACCTTTGTCGATAGAGTCTTGACTATCGGCAAGGAATCTACTAAGGTGGTACAACCATTGCGTGACACTTTCAAAGACGGGGCTTCCACGTTGAGGGCTCGGGAAATCTTGCACCTGTATTCTATCGGGCCGGGCTTTTTAGTATTTAGACAGAACGCCTCAGTACTATTTATGAGGTACAACCCGCACCGCTTCACTCAACAGTCGAGTTATAATCAGGGTGTTCCTCTCGAGGCATTCTTAGTCGAGCCGGCTGCTACAGAGGAGGGTATTCGCAGCGCGCTGTACCATTTTATGCGATTAAATATGGGGTCCCATTTTCTCATTAGCGAGCCAAGCTATGTGCCGAAAGCTTCGAACGCTTACGTGGCATGGTACCAGCATGCGACGGGTGTAGTTATCAAGTACGAAAGGCGGCTATTGCTCGATCACAAGGATGCAGTCCCAGCTGGTAATCCAGCAGTCCCTTTAAAGCGATGGACCGCCGTTCGTCCCCCTTAAGAGAAGTTACTATGGCTGTGGTCCCACGAGCTTTCCCTGAGAAGCTTCAATCGGGTGTTCCTGCAACTGCGATAGCCGTGGCGTCCCCAGAATCTGGCATTGGTTCGAAAATTGGGACTCGTCGTCCGAAGATGCCTGTCAAGCGAAAGCTCTTATCGTTGGCCGTTGGTGTCCGTTCGCAGAAAAAGAAGAAGTATCTATTCTCTTCCAACGTCGTATTCGGCCAGGAGCCCCATGCTCCCAACAGTGAGGGCTTGTGCGAATATGGCACCAATGAAGGTTTGTTCGACACGCCTGCGACCGATACTGATCTACAGGCTGCCCTCGCAGCTTCCGAGCGACTGGCTCACGAGGAAGCAGCGTTGATCTCTATTGCGGAGTCAGGTATACTTCTGTTACATTCTTCTGCGCCTATCCCTTCTTTCCTTATTATGCTTTTATTAACGCTTTCTTCTTCAACAGGTATTTCTGTTGAAGAGGCTCTCGCGGCTTCTCTCAGGATGTTCGAGGAGGAAGAGAGGCTCTGAGCTTCTTTGGGCCTTGGTATAATTCGTTTCATTACGCCTTTACTCTTTTTATTCATGATCTGACCCACCTCTTTGCCCTATTGCAGGAACTACCGCAACTTAAGTTGTTTCAAGTGTAGTGCCAATCCCAAGCGGCGATGCAGCAAAGCTTCCAGAGCCACCGACTATGGCCACGGCCATCCTAAAGTCACCATAAGAGGCATTGCTGAAGCAGCCGATGATGGACGCCGTAGCGGCTCCGGAGGCAGAGCCCGGTTCGAACGACAACGTCCCCTTGTCGGAAGTCTTAAGGAGGTCAGTTCTCACTGCTTAGGCTGAGAGGAAGCGCAAGAAGCACTCAGCAAGGGAACGCGAAGCTGTTTTGGCCGGGGGTGCAGGCTCAAGCAGTGTTCCGCCTGCTGACATTCCTTCGGCGGATGTTCCTTCTGCCCTGTCTACTGCCCATAGACAGGTTGCACGTGTAGCTCGGGAAGAAATTGAAAAGCTACTTCAAGGTAACGTAACGCCCAGTCCCTTATTAGAAATAGGTCCTCGAATTCTGAAATACTCATTTTCTTCTAAGCAGGTCCGAGTCCTGACGATCGTATGGCAGGTGAAACTCCGATGATTACAGAGCCCGAAGTGACCACTCTTTCTCAGGAATCTAGGACTTTCCAGACTGCTGCTCTTTCTCCTTTTGGCTCCTTGTATCGGCGGGTGTTGCAAGCATTAAGACGGCCCTCATCGAGTCACGGGATGAATCTATGGGTGCAGAATCTATTCCCCCGAGAGAGAATGAGGAAGCCGTTACACTTGGTGACGCATCCGGCACGGTTTCGGTCTCTGATCTATCAGGTACTCCTTGGGTTATTGTTTTTGAGTTTTTTAATCCTGTTAATCCCTTCTAATGATATTTCATTTTTCTTGAGCATAGGCGCGGTAAACCCTGAAGCTGTGCTGGCTGAAGAAGTGCCGTCGGCCGCCACTTTGACGGTCGCGGTCCCTTTGCCTTCTTCTACGCCTCCTCAAATCTTGGAAGGTATGGTTTTCTCACTTATTTGCTTCACTGTGGATACAATCCTCCTTATATTGACTGTATATTGTCGCGACTCTGCAGGAGTACTTTTCGACCATTTGTACCAGGTGTTAAACCCGCATTTTTCCTTTCAGTCGGAAATCGTTCCACCTTCTGGTATTGATCAGTATATTCTACACCTGGTGTTTCTTTTTTTATGAGTAGACTTATTGTTGATAAGCCTTCCTTATATTGACCACAGTATCACGGGTCAGAGGAGGAAGCGAAAGAATAACCACGCCTCCGGTATTCCCTGTTCTGCCGCCTGAAACAGCCGGTACGATAGATTCCATCCCTCGGGTGTTTTCTTTGTCTTTCGAGTTGAAATTTGACCGTAATTCATTTTGCAGCGATTACACCGGCTCTAGCTCCTTTTGAGTCTCGCATTCCCATGCCCGCGAGGCCCTTCGCTAAACGTACATCCTCCAGGGGCGCAGCGAATAGCCGGCGAACGTTAAGCGAGTTTATCGAAGATCTCAATGCCGAGGCCCACACTTCTGCTACGGATTTTGCCGAAGAAATCAATCCAATGCTGGCGACGCTCGTGAACTTCCACAATGAAGATCGCGTTGGTTCTTGGGTTGATTATTGTAGGAAGATCGAGGCTTTCCTGCATGAGATTGAGCTTAAGAGTCTCGCTCCTGAGGTGTTGGCCTCGAACTCTCAGCGGGTTGCGTGGGTCGAGCAGAGTGTCTCTTTCATTCGCTATTTTGAATAAGAGGCGACCCTGAGATGATAGGAACATGAGGCGGCTTTCGGCGAATCCGTCCAATTGCAGGTTGAAGCGAATGCTGCGCAGCTAAAAGCTATTTTCGACAACCTCCAACGATGTATTACGGATGGGTTGACGCTAAGGCAGAAGCTTGACTTCACCGAGCGAGTCACGCAAGACTGCAAAGCTGCCAAGCAAGAAATCAATGAAAAGATTTCATCCTGTTTGCAGCAATGGACTCAAATCGAAGCGGAGTTGGCCGCTGTAGCTGAACATGAGAAGGAATTGAGGGGAGCGCGCGAGCGGTTCGTCAGTTTGTTGAAGACGCCTCCTCCCTAAAAAATGTCATTATACCACCTTCATTGCACTAATTGTATTCTTCCGATTCATGAATAAGAAATATTTTATTTTATACTGGCATTTCTCTTTTCTTTGATGTCTTGATTTGGTATGAAGTAGTTTATATACTCATTTCAGAGTTTTTAGTTTATTTACTCATCCCGGAGTCTCTAATTTATGAACTCATTTTGGAGCTTGTTTAGTTTACCTTCCTTGGGCTTGTAGGCAAGCCTGTCCTAACGTCACAGTTAACCCCTCCTCTTTACGACAGAGGTCCATTAGGGTCTGTGGTACTAGGGTTTTTGTCCATCGTACCGTCACATTGGCTGATGCATTCCCCAATATGCAGACTTTACGCTGCTGTTTGGGTAGCCCCGCGGCTGTCGTGTCTCTGTTCCGTTCGGGGGCTGGACAAAACGTCTTCAAGTAATCTCCTTAGGTGATATTACCGTCGAGAGAGCAAGCGGTGGGAATTTTGCCATGCCACTTTTTACTTGAGGTTAGGCTTAGTTTGGGAGCCCCGATGAGTTATAGCCACTCCGTGCTAGTGTGGGATGAACTCCGATAGTCTTTCAGGTTTTATTTGAGTTGCCGTCAAGACCCTGAAGCTAGGAATTTGGCCTTCGCTTCCTTTGTCGACACTACGTCTACTGTAATGAGGCGAATGTCGAGGTGATCTCTAGGTTGTTTGTGAACCGTTGAGACTTGAAACTAGGGAATTTTCCATGGCTCCGTTTTGTTGACGTCGTGTCTGCATCCTGCTGGAATGAGAAGAAACACCGTTGTTGACACTGCGTCTGCTGTAACGAGATGAGTGTCGAGGTGGTCTCTAGGTTGTTTGTGAACTGTCGAGACTTGGAACTAGGGACTTTGCCATGGCTCCGCATTGTTTGGACCCTAGGGTCACTTGTTGACGTCGTGTCTGCATCCTGCTGGAGTGAGAAGAAATGTCGTTGTTGACACTACGTCTGCTGTAACGAGACGAGTGTCGAAGTGGTCTCTAGGTTGTTTGTGAACCGTCGAGACTTGGAACTAAGGAATTTTCCATGGATCCGCTTTGTTTTGACCCTAGGGTCGCTTGTTGACGTCGCGTCTGCATCCTGCTGGAGTGAGAAGAAACGTCGTTGTTGACACGGCGTCTGCTGTAACAAGACGAATGTCGAGGTGGTCTCTAAGTTGTTTGTGAACCGTCGAGACTTGGAACTAGGGACTTTTCCATGGCTCTGTTTTGTTGACGTCGCGTCTGTACCCTGCTGGAGTGAGAAGAAACGCCGTTGTTGATACTATGTCTTCTGTAATGAGACGAGTGTCGAGATAGTCTTTAGGTTGTTTTGTGAACCGTCAAGACTTGGCTCTCCCTTTGATGGAGCCAGGTGGGGAAATGTGGTTCCCTGTTTGTGCCCATGGATTGTATACAGGGGTTGGTGTAGACTCACCTGCTGGGCAAAAGTTCCATTTTTTTTATTTCTTTCCGCGATACTCTATCATTTCAGCTTTTTATATCTCGAAAGTCGAGATTGCCCAATCATTTCGGCTTTTTATCGCGATGCCCAATCATTTCGGCTATTTCATATGCATATATTATGCTCACTGATTTTTATTGCGAGTTGCCCCATCATTTCGGCTATTTCATATGCATTTTTTGGTCGCTAATTTTTATTGCGAGTTGCTCCATCATTTCGGCTATTTCATATGCATTTTTTTGCTCGCTGATTTTTGTTACGAGTATGGAACTTAAGATCTGATACCAATCTTGGCATCAGCACCGCTGCGACTGGAATATTGCAAGGAGCGAATCATCATTTGCCGTGAAGAGACTTAGAATTTGATATCGATTTAGGCATCAGCATCGCTACAACTGGGATATTGCTAGGAGAGAATCATCATTTTCCTTTTTCGATTTGAACAAAGGTGGCTTAGTAAACAGGGTTAGGGTCCTGTTAACTAAGGCTTTTGACTTTATGAGCCGTAAGGGTCTCAAAAAGGTATTTATCCCTATGAGTCGTGAGGATCTCGTAGGTGTATATTCTCCTTAGAAGTCGTTAGGACTTCTAAGTGATGTTTTCTCTTATAAGTCGTAAGGATCTCATAAGAGTATTTTCTCCTTATAAGTCGAGAGGACTTACATGTGTCGTTCACTATATGAGAACATTCCTCGTGATTGGTGGAACTTGTTTGGGAAAACATTTACAAGGGCCAATATTGGACCGCCTGTAGGGCATCTTGGGGAATACAGCGGCTTGAGAACAGGTTTGGATCCCTATGACTTAAGACTTTCAAATTCTATGAGCCGTGAGGGTCTCATAGGGGGAGTTCTCCTTACGAGTCGAGTAGATCTCGTAAGTGAAAATTTCACGAGATTACGCCCTTTCAGGTTTTCACAAGCTCGCCGGTAGCCCTGCTGTTTTTACTCACGGCGCCCTTTCGGGTTTTTATCCACGCCCATTTCGCTTGTGGACATACCTTTTTTTAACAAGATTGCGCCCTTTCGGGTTTTCACAAGCTCACCGGTAGCCCTGCTGTTTTTACTCACGGCGCCCTTTTGGGTTTTCATCCGTGCCCATTTTGCTTGTGGATATACCCTTTTTTGGTGTTAGAGCTTTGATTGCAACTTAGATTCCAAGAGAAGATATCGCCATATTTGTGGCGATGCGCTATTTTTTAGGCGGAGTACTAGTTTAGGGACGTTTCGGTCCAATGCAAGTTTAAGGACATGGTGGTCCATTGCTAGTTTAAGGACATCTCGGTCACTTGTCACCGTGTTTGGAGGCGGTGGTTAGTTTAAGGACATTTCGGTCCGTTTGTTAGATTAGGGAAATTTCGGTCCAATGCTCATCTTCGAGGCCAAGTTTTGTTAGATACTACTTTTAGAGTTTTGATCCAGGAAGATAGCGAGCGAACACGAGCATCGTCATCTATCATTAACCTGAGTCGTGACTTGTCAAGCATAGTATTTCTTAAGGAATCGGCCGTTTATTGGTCGAAAGGGACTTTCGCCGTGCATATCCATGAGCAAATAGGCCCCACCTTGGTAGACCTTGTCTATAATGTACGGGCCTTCATAGTTTGGCTCGAATTTCCCCCGTTTTGCACGATTGGGGATCATAGGTCTTCTGACGACTAGCACGAGTTCGCCTTGGCGAAATGTTCTCGGCCTAGCCAGTCTTTCGTATGAGCGTGTCATCCTTGCTTTGTAGGCTTCCAGGTTTTGCTGCGCCACGAGGCGAGTTCCATCGAGGGCATCGAGCTCCTCAAGCCGAAGATGGGCATTTTCTTCATCCGTCGGCTCGTATCGAACTGCCACTCATAAAAAGGGTAGCTCTATCTCCAAGGGAAGTACCGCTTTCGTGCCGAATACCAACGCGAATGGCGTTGTATTCGTGGTCGTTTTGAACGTGGTTCGATACGCCCAGAGAGCTTCATGCAGCCTATCGTGCCAGTCCTTTTTATTTCTGGCCACTGTTTTCTTTATGATCTTCGTCATGGTCTTATTGAAAGCCTCAGCTAGACCGTTAGCTCGGGGATTATAGACTGAAGAGTATCTCCAGTCTATATTATGCTGCTGTGCAAAGCGGCTGGTCTTATGGCTTCTGTAGGCCGGCCCATTATCCGAGATAATCCGTCTCGAAGTGCCGAACCAGTAGATAACGTGTGTCCTGAAAAAATGGAGGATATTCTCTGTCTTCACTTCCCTTAGCAGTATTGCTTCTGCCCACTTAGAGAAATAATCGGTCATTGCCAATATGAACCGATGTCCTTTGGATGACGCTGGTTCAATGGGCCCAATTACATCGGTGCCCCACATTTCGAATGGCCAACTACCCAGTGTTGGGTGTAGAGGATTTGCAAGCTAGTGGTTGAAGTCCCCATGAATTTGGCACGAGTGACACTACTTCGCATAATCGAGGCAGTCTTGAATCATTGTGGGCCAGTAGTAACTCATTCTTTTGATCTCCAGCTTCATCTTTGGCCCGACTTGATGAGACCCGCAGAGTCCGTCGTAGGTTTCTTGGATGACTCTCCTTGTTTCTTCTGGTCCCAGGTACCTTAGCCACAAACTGTCAAACGATCGCTTATATAGAGTATCATTGACGAAGGCAAAAGAAAAAGCTCGTTTCAAGAGCTGATGTCTTGAAGATGCGTTTTCGGGTGTTCAATGGGATTTGAAGTAGTCTATGAAGACTTCTCTCCAATCCTCAGCCTTTTCTTCATCCTCTAATTGGAAGGCTGCATGTTTGGTCACTTTCATTCTTTCAGACGACTCCAGAGATATTTCTACTGGCGCGAGAATCCGGCGGCTTTGCACAATGATCCTTACGTCATAGAAGTTTTCATCGGCCAGTTCTTTAGCGAACTTGGCTAACGCATCCGCCTTGCTATTTTCCGCATGCGGTATGCTTTCCAGGATGTAGAAGGGAATTTGACTCAGCAGTTGCTGCACTCTTTCGCTATATTTTACCAACTCCGGTGTACACGTCTGATAGTCACCATTTACTTGGCTAACGACTAGCTGGGAGTTTCCATATATGAGGAGGTTTTCGATTCCCATGTCAACAGCAATATCAAGACCCGCTATCAAAGCTTCATACTCAACCTCATTGTTTGTTCTTGGTTCTGTTAAGGAAAGGGTGAAATGCATTATCCCTCCTTGCGGAGTCACGAAGATAAGGCCTACCCCGGCTTTGATTATAAGGGTGTTTTGCTTTTGCTTCTTCAAGGAAGACGCTCCGTCAAAGTATAGTTCCCATCGGGCATTATTTCCTTCTTTCTCCCCTTCAATTGCGTCGAACGCATGTTCATCTGGAAATTCATAATTTAAGGGAGAGTCGGCTGGTATTGGATGCTCAACGAGAAAGTCGGCGATGACCTGGCCTTTCACTGCCTTGAGGGGTCGATACGTTATCGAGAACTCCATCAAGAGGAGTGCCCATTTGGAAAGCCTTCCTATTAGTATGGCTCTTGACATTAAATATGTGAGAGGATCCACTTTTGATATGAGATGGACCTCATGTGCCAAGGCATAATGTCGAAGCTTCGTGATCATGAAGATCAGTGCCAGACAATGCTTTTCAATGGGGGAGTAGTTTTTTTCTGCCCCCAGGAGAACTCGACTCAAATAGTAGAGAACTCTCTCCTTCCCCTGGTCGTTCTTCTGTGCCTATAGCGTGCCTAAACAACCTTCAAGGGCTGTTCTGTACAGGATAAGGGGCTTTACTTTAACCGGAGCGGTCAGTACCGGCGGGTTCTGCAGGTATTGCTTGATTTCGTCGAGTGTACTTTGGCATTTATGATCCCAAACGAACGGGGTCCCCTTCTTCATTAGAAGGCTTTAGGGGCGGCATTTGCCGGAGAGATTGGCTATGAACCGCTGGATATATGCGAGCTTTCCTTGGAGAGACCGCAGTTGTTTGAGAGTTCTTGACGCGGGCATTTCCATAATCGCCTTGATCTTTGATGGGTCTATTTCGATGCCTCGGTGTCGTATGATGAATCCTAGGAATTTGCCTGAGGAGACTCCAAACGCGCATTTCAGAGGATTCATCTTTAGATTGTATTTCCGAAGACGTTGGAACACTATGTTTAGATGCTCCTAGTGTTCTTCATACGATTTGCTTTTCACCATAAGGTCGTCGATATAACATTCAACAATCTCATGTATGATGTCATCGAAGATTTTCTTCATAGCCCTCTGGTAGGTAGCGCCAGCGTTCTTTAGACCGAAGAGCATCACTTTATAGCAGAATTTGCCTAGCGGAGTTCGGAAGGCGGTATGCTTTTGGCCTTCGGGGTGCATCTTTATTTGGTTATACCCCGAAGATCCATCCATGAAGGAGAAGACCCCATGGGTGGATGTGTTATCGATCATCAGCTCGGTAACAGGTACTGGGAAGTCATCCTTCGGAAAAATTTTGTTGAGGTCCCGGAAGTCTACGCAGATGCGTACTGTCCCATTTTTCTTCATTACCGGAACGATATTGGCGATCCAGTCAGTATATTGAACTTCTTAGATGAAGCCGGAGTCAATTAGCTTCTTGACTTCGGCGTTGATACTGATCTCGAGTTTGAGCCGCATTCTTCTTGGCGCCTGTTTGACTAGCTTGACGTCCGGCGATATTGCCAGTTTATGCACCGCTATTTCTGGATCTAGTCCTGGCATCTCGGAATAATTCCATGCGAAGCAATCTTTATATTGTATAAGAACGTCCTTTAGTGTGGCCACCTGCTTTTTAGAAAGCAGCTCACTAATGAACGTTGGCCTTGGATCGTTTTCCGTTCCTAAGTTAATTTTTCTTAGATTGCCAGCCGTGGTGTGTATCCCATCTTCCAGCTCTTTTGGCACTGGTGAAAATTCTGAGATCACCTCGTCCTCGTCCTCATCTGCGAAGCAGTGGGAGAGGTCGTCCATATTCTCATGCTCCTCCTCCTTTGAGAATGTTATCATGTAGCAGGTACGAGTTCATTTCCAAGCTCGATGTTGATCTGGACTTACCCTCGCAACATGGGTTGCTTTTGGCTCATGTTTTCGTGGTGGGGTTACCTTCCAACTGTCGGATAGAGCAAACCTGCCTTGCTGATACTGGTCTTCGACCCGGTCTTTGAAGGTGAAGAAGTCTTCAAGAGGATGTCCTATTGGTCGATGGAAAGAGCAATAAGCTGGGTGATAGACCTCGTTTATTTATTCCGGGTGCCAAGACTTTGGGAGCTTCATCATTTGATGCTTAATGACAAGGTCGAATATTTTCCTTGTCTTGTCATGGGTAAAGAGTATTCCCGACCCATCTTCTTTATTGCGATGGATTCCAGCCGACTTTTTCTCGATCGCGTGGCTTCTTGAATCTGCTTCGCTGTTTTCGAACGTCATTCTCGTTCTTCCCATTGTCGTTGCCTTTGCGTCGGGGTTTTTCCTTGCCACGAGAGCGCACAGCGGGATGAGGGTGAAGGGCATCGTAGTCTTCTCTTTCCGTAGACTGCTGAGTGAGACGCTGCGTCCTGGCTTTCTCGTAAATGGCCATTTCGCGGCTGTGGTCATCCCGGACCTTTTGACCTGCTTTCCTTATTAGCTTGTCAATTTATTCTTCGAATGACGGACTTAGTATTCTTACGGCAGGCTCTCGCTCTGGTTCAATATCAGCGCGGTCTGGAAAAGTATTCTTTCTCTATCGGAGTTATTTATGACACGGCAGCCATGGAATCGCTCCCATTTCTTGGATCGAATGTATCCAAGGCCAATCGTTTCCATCTTCCCGTTGGGCATCTTTCGCTGAGTCTCGGGAACGTCCCAAATCTTGTTGTAGAACTGGGCTTGTCGAGCGGATTGTTTGAAAGGTATGCCTTGGCATCTTAATAGCCTTTTCAATCCCTCTGCGCAATATCTGGGCAGACGGATTAGCTGAAGCCTGTCAAGCGCAAGTTCAGCCCCATGCCAGACTTCTTTTTCCACTTTGGTCTCCTTAGATCGATAGAAAAGAATCGCCTTTTGGCCTCTTCGCATGGGAGGGACGTAGAAAGTCTGCAGATCTTGTATGTTGTATGTATCAAGCGTATCGAGTTCTTTATAATGCCGTGGCGGAACCATAGTGATCTGCAAACTCTGATCAGCTCCAGTAATAGTTTGTACTGACGGGAGAGTGGAGAACACGGTGTTGACCCCGTCCTCAGAGTCACTGCCAAAGACCAAAATAGGTGTAGATGGTCCTGGCTTGTTTCCTTGGGGTTGTCCCGAGTAGACTATCTCCTCATCTTCCTCGGTATCGCTCCCAAAGATCGGGATAGTGGCAATGGCTTTTTGTTGGCTCTCCGGATTATGACTTCTTTCCGTGTCTTTAAAGTCTGGTAGGAAGTACTTTGCATCTTCATATTTGCGGACTTCATTTACGGAGAATGGATTTAACTCCCCCGTAATGGTGTACTCGAAGCCGTCTTTGAAATACTTCATACACTGATGTTGTGTAGAAGGGATGACGTTGTACTCGTGTAACCAAGGCCGGCCGAGCAGAGCGTTGTAGCAGGTCTTGGCATCGATGACATGAAATTTGATGTCAGTGATGAGAAGCCGAAAGCGTAATGTCAATATTATGGACCACAGCGTCCGTGATGACTGTGAGTCGAAGCCGGAGATGGTAATTTTGTCCCGGGCCAGGTGCTGAACGTTCAAGCAAATCTCCTTCAGGACCTTGACGTTGAGAAGGTTGACGGAGGACTCGTTGTCGACCAGGATCTTCCCTATCTTAATGTCGTGGCAGTATCCGGTGACATATAAAGGACGGTTGTGCTCGCACGTTTAAAGGTGGAGATCTTCATCGCCGAATATAATGTCAACTGTATGAACCTCTGCCAGCTCGTCCTTCATCTTTTCTTCTGCAAGGAAAGCTTGGAACTGATCAGGTTCGTGCAATGCTTTGATCAAAGAATCTTGTGGCTCTTTGGACAGGAGGAGAGCATCCAATATGCTTAGTTGTGAAGGTATCTTCCTCAGATGTGCCAGGACATTGTAATCCACCATGTTTTCCTTAGGCGGATACTTGGCTGCGAGCTCTTTAACGGCTCCATCATCGAGGGCAATTTCCTCAGGGAATTTTTCTTTCCCCTTGTCTCTTTTGCTCGAACCTTTGTTTGAGGGTCCGAGGTTCTTTTTAGGCAACGTACAGTTACGCAGCTGAATGTTCTCGCAATTCTTCACCTCTTCTTCTTTTCCAGAGGTAGATTCTTTGAAGAGAGGGCCGAGGGTTATTTCTTCGTCAGAATCGCTCCCGAAGCTAAGAACTTGAGATTTTTCTCTTGTCAAACTGGTATCAACCATATGACATTTGCGAGCCATTCCTTCATGCTCATCTGTCGTGCTTCTCTGCTGCCGACGGTCATTGCGCTTCATCTGCTTGAAATGTTGTCGGTGGGCAATGTATTCTTGCCACCACTTCTTGAAGGTATTGCACTCTTCAGTGGAGTGGGTAACCCTCCGATGGTATAAGCAGTAGTTCGGACCTATATCCGCTTCTTCGAGGCGCGTACTCCCGGGAGTGTTTTCCTTGAGAAGTGGAAGCTTCATTCCCATTGGCAGAGCTTTGGCGAACTGCTTCCCTATCTTGATCTTGCTCTTGTTAGTGGCAGGTGTGCTTCGATCCGGTTGGAGTAATTTATGACTTCTCATTACCGCAGCTTCTTCATCCTGACGCCGACGCTTGGCCTTTTCGTATATGGACATTCGGCATTCTCGGTCAGCTTTTCTCTTATGAAGGGCTTCGTTTAGCAGCTTGTCAATTGGGCCGTCTGATAGTTCCAGAGATTTTGGTGCCGGTCCTGCCCCAGTTCCTCTGCATTTCTTTCCAACGCAGAGGGAGTTTCTTCATCATTTAATGACGAATGAGAAACCATGTGGCAACTTGCTACATAATCTTCGGTTTCTCCCGACGAGTCATTTCCTTTATCATCGTCACTATCTTCGTTCTCAAGGATATGGTTGAGAAACTCTTCGAGTGTGACTGGGGTCCGCGCTTTCTGGTTGTATTCCTCCAGTGCGTCGATGTATTTTTGCAGGTCCGTGCGCTTGTTGTCAGGCTGTACAGGCTTCTTGGTCTTCTTCTTTTTCTTCGAAGACTTCGAAGGCTTGACCTGGGTGTTTTGCCCATCGTTACCAGCTTTCAGTATTGGGCGCGGTTTCAGCATCCCCTCAATGAACTCGTGCTCCAGCAGGCTTTTCCACCTGATCGCCGGACATGCTTGAAGGTCCTTCAGCATTCTTTTAGTTTTAGCTGAAAGGACAACTTCCCACGGAGCTTCTTCTACAAACGAGCATGATGCCCCCGGCGTGTACACCTTTTTAGGAGCGTGCTTCTGTGGTGGGTTCACCCTCCAGTTTTCGGACAGTGTAAACTTCCCTTGTTGGTATTGGTCCTCGACCTAGTTTTTGAAGACGTAGCAATCCTCAATTGGGTGGCCCACTACTCTGTGGTAGGAGCAGTAGTTGGGACTGTTGGTGTCACCAGGCTGCAGTGGACGTCTCAGATCCGGCAAAGTGATGAATTTGTTGCGCATTGCCAGTTTGAACAATCTCCTCATTTTCTTACGGGGAAATGAGTAAGGATGTCTTGGCTTCTCCTCGAGGGATTTGCGCGGGCGCACGTTGCTTTGGCGAGCAACCGGTTTCAAGTTGCTCGACTATTGTTGAGTGTTGGCAACGAAGGCCGCTTTCCCTTTACTCTTTGTATTCCGAGGATCCGTTTTTGAAGAGGACGGCCCATGGCCCATCTGGTCCATTTGGGCCAGCTTGTCGATCAAGGCCTGGAAGGTGGTCGGCTTGAAGAACATCATAAACTGGGATACACTCGCTTGAGGATCGAGGGTCCCTACGAACATGCCCATGACAGGAGCTTCTTCTATGCGTTGTTCGCATTTTGACCATAGGTTCCGCCACCGGATTGTGTATTGAACCAGGTCTCTCCTGGCTTCACCCTGGCGTTGATTAACACCGTGATCGGGGTGCGCTCGCTTGCGCTCACGAACCGCTGTCTGAACAGTAACTCCATCTCCATGAATGTTTTGACGGAGTCATTTGGGAGTTCCGAGTACCATTCAAATTTCGTCTTCGATAAGCTGCCGACGAACTGGCGAAGTAGCAGTTTGTCGTCGCCTCCAGTATTGCCACATAATGCTCTGAACTGGGCGACGTGCTGATGTGGGTTGCATGTCCCCTTGTATACGTGGAACTTAGGGATCGTATATCCCGGCGGGTACTTGATTTGATCGTACCAGACTGGGTAAGGTCGCCCGGTTCTGACGACTTGGCCAGACGCTTTGTTTGCCTGATGAGCTCGTATTTGCTGAGCTATGTAGTCATCGAGGGCAGGTTTGGAGATCGTTTCCCTGGCTGCTGAAAAAGCCGGAAGAGGGTTTGATATTTCCCCTCTGTCGTCCTCGATGATTATCGGTAGATCTTCGGCTGGAGGTTCTGGTGATCATCATTCCAACCATGTCTTGGAACAGGAGCGCCATTTGTTTTATATTAGCCGCTTGTTCTGTGGCCTCCTTATCCTTTCTCTCTAGCACCCTTCACAAGAACTCTGTATCTGTCTCCTGCTCTTGACTCTGTTCTGATGCTGCTTCCGGGCTTTATTTTTATCCGATGAGTGCTGTCATTTTCGTCAGCATTTCCTGGAGCTTTTATTGCTGCTTCTGAGCTTTCGTCAACGACCGAGTTTGCGGCCAATAAGCCACGGAAGCACGACTTTCCTCTTTTCCGGAAGCCATGTAAACTATGTGTACGATCATGCCCCCAGACTTGGAGCGTTTGGATCCGTCGCCTTTGGATTTTGCTGTTGGCGGTGGGAGATTCCCTGGCCTTCTCTTTTTGTAAGAAGTCAAAGTCGAAGGAGCCATTGTAACAGGCGCCTTCGTAGAAGAAGTTCCTCGCTGCATGGTGGAGGGATGGTCCTCCCCTTACCGAGCCTTTGTTTTCTTCAGTCGGCGAGAGTAGTCTTTATTGATCACAGAATCTTGGACCTTCCACCAGACCCTGTGGAATTGGGAGGACAGCCGCAGAGGGGGCTGCTCTGGCTTTCCCTGCGTCATGTTTTCAGCAGGTGGTGGATATTTCTTCAGCACTGCGGTCGGAGAGTTCTTGCGCACCCTCCTTAGAAGTTCAAAGTTGTTCCCGGTGGGAACAGCAGCATCAAATTCCACCGTTGGAGATGGTGGAGTAAGTCCAGAGGGGGAGTTTCCCCCAGCTTTCCTCACTCGGCGCCAGTGGCAATGTAGACCATGCCTTGCAGACGGGATTGCCTCAATTGTGGGAGTGGCTTCGTCATGCCCCCTGCTTTGGTGAAGGGTTACTGCTGGTGCCAGCCTGCCAAAGACCGACGTTCGTTGAGAGGGGACGGCTAATCTTTCGAAGGCCGACTTTCTGGTAGGGGAAGCACTTTTGACGACCTCACCCGAAGCAGGTATTGGAACAGCCAATCTTGCGAAGACCGATCCTTTAATAGGAGAAGCCCCTTTGACGACTTTACCTGCCGGAGCTGGAATGGCTATCCGTTACGAGATAACCCCTTCAGGTATTGCGGGCCTCTTTGCGGGCCCACTTAAGCTTTGGTTCAGCCTGTTGAAGACTGAGATAGCAGACTTAGATGACCCGTTGAGAGGGGCCGTGTTGGTTGCAAGTCGATCAAAGACCGACTTCTTCGGAGCTTCCTATGATGGCACTGGGGCGCTGAAGCTTGCTGGCGGGAGCATGGTCCCAAAGAACAATCCAGTGGTGGCCTGAGTTACCTGTTCCACCAGCATTGAAAAGATGCAGTCCGCATTTGGCCCGTATGTCACTCCTCTAGCGGGGATGGAGCCGGAGTTGCTGTTGCAGGTACACTTGGAAGCCATTGATCTTCTTCTCTCTGCACAGGAACAAGACACTAAATTTTAGTATCTCGAATCCTGGGGTAACCATAGTAAACCGCGATTTGTTCGTGAACACGACACACGAAGTGTGGAGTGGAAAGAGGAAAAGGTCCCACCGGGCATGCCAGAATCTGTTTACCGCCGAAAACAGAGACAAATCGGGATGGATCGTCTTGCCTGAATTTAGGGGCAGATGCTATTTGGGTTTATCCGTCCACCTCTCCAAAGATGCCAAATTGATTTATAGCACCGTATATCGGAGGTTTGGACGGATGCGGCCGTTGTAGCAGACTTCGCCAGATCCCCTCTCGTTTGTGAGGGGGTTTTGATTGTGGGGACACTCTTCCCTGCAGGCGCAAGCCCCTACAGTTAATTATGTTATCGTATCGCGATAACCACTTTCTCCTGCTCCAGAAGTTTACTTCGTGTCGTGTGTGTTTGTTTTATTTTTGGTTGCTCGTGGATTGTATACGGAGACTAATTTATGTTGTCGCCCGTAAGGCGTGGATTAGTCCAAATCCGTATATCTTATATTTGGGTTTGGGTTGATTTAAGGATCGTTGATCTGTTTTGAGATCAAGATCGACTTAAATTTTTGTGAGCGTTTGAGGCTCGATTGGTTTTTTGTTAAGGATACGTTAGTCTAATTTGAGACTAAGATCTACTTAATAAGGTGTTAGGATCATTTTTGTTTCAGATCCAACAAAAGAGCATTTGGGCTCTGTTGTTTTAGTTTAAGGATGTTTCGGTCCCTTATCGCCATTTTGGAGGCAGAGTTGTATTTTGAGGACATTTCGGTCTGTAGATCACCATTTTTTAGGTGAGGATTTAGTTTAAGGATGTTACGGTCCGTTGTCACCATCTTGGAGACAACGTTGTAGTTTGAGGACATTTCGGTCTGTAGATCACCATTTTTGAGGTGAGGTTTTAGTTTAAGGACGTTGCGGTCCGTTGTCACCATCTTGGAGACAGCGTTGTAGTTTCAGGACATTTCGGTCCATAGATCACCATTGCATGCACATGTATTTGTTACGTGACGGGATGTACGGTGATGATGTGGGATACACCCATTTGGGGTGTGATTTGGTTTAAGGTGTGCACGTCAGCTTGGGAAGTGAACCCAAAAGCAGTTGGTTGTCGGGACCCACCACCTCTCTGAAAATGTTGAGGAATTACAACGACATGCATCAGAGGTGTGGAGAGATGTACCCTTGAACCAATTCCCGTATCTGAGAGAAAAGATCATGGTGGACCATCTATGAATCATTAGCCATTTTTGGGGGACTAAGATTAACCTAGGAAATGAGGGATGAACATCATTTTGGATGTCATAAGTCATGTTTGGGAAGCAATGAACCCATGGGCTTAGTTGATCTGAATTAGGGACCTAGGCAACTTGGGCTTGGCCGACTCAGTTTTCTTTTATTTGAAAGAAGTGCTAAGCACTTGTTAGGGCCCAGTCCCTCTTTTTCGTGCAGACAGTGCTAAGCACTTATGTAAGTTTTGACGCCCACACTTTCCTTTACTTTTTCGTCTCTTTATGGAGTGCTGAACACTCTTTATAGCGCCCACGTGCAAAGCACGTGAGGCGCTAGGTGCTAGGTGCTAGGTGCTGGGCGCTAGGCGCTAAATGATGAGTGTCAAGCACTTTTATGTTCTGTGGCGCCCACGTGAGGGTCACGTGGGATGCTGAGCGCTGAGCGCTAGGTGTCGCTCACTAGGTGCTAAGCACTTCTCTATTTTGTAGCGCCCACGTGAGAGGCACGTAGGGCGTTAGGCGCTGAGTGCAAACCACTGAGTACTACGTACTCCTTATTGAGCAGCGCCCACATGAGGGACACGTGAAGCGCTGGGTGCTGAGCGCCAACTACTGAGTGCTAAGCACTCCTAATTGAGTAGCGCCCATGTGAGGCACTGGGCGCTGATTGCTCCTTATATATTTTATTCTGAGGAGCTCAATTTTCTTGTTCTTTTCTGAATCATTGATCTCCAAGAACAAGTTCATCCCGATGAGAATTAAATTCTTAACTTATGGGAGACTTGTCTTATGGATCTCAGATCCAGAGAAAGAACTAAGTTCTTCTTTTTAAAAGGGTTAAACCCTTCAATAGGTAAACGAGATGCTTTGATCTCTCTTCTTTTTTATTTACCTAGAGCTTTTTTCTGAGAAGGGAGATCTTCTTCTCTCTTCCTTTTTGAAGCTTTCTGCTTTGTTTTTCTCGAAGCTTATAGGGGGTTCCTCTGTATTAGACTTGAAGTCTTGGGTTCTTTATATAATAGAGGCAAGTCTGTTGATTAGTTGAAGAAATCTCTCATTGAAAGATCCTAATTGATTTGGGGATTTTACCCATCGTTAGATCTTTGATCCAAGAACTTCTGTTTTACAGAAGGTATTTTTCTTGTTTTTAACAAGATTAGGGAAATATTTTCCCACACAGAATTTATTCTGTAGATTAGTGATTCTTTAATAACCATTGGATTTTTAATCCATCAGTACTCTGTTTTACAGAGAGTAATCTTTCTTGTTTAGAAAGATTTGAGGAATATTTCCTCAACAGAATTTAATTCTGCATTATGATGATTTATCATCTCCGTTGGATCTTTGATCCAACGGCTCTGTTTAACAGAGAGCGGAATTTAATTCTACTAGGCGTCGGCGCTCACGTGCTGTGCACGTGCGGCGCCAATAAGAGTTTCTTTTAACTCTGGCGCTGGCGCCCTCGTGGTAGGCATGTGAGGCGCTGCCTCTTGAGTTTTGAGTGCTTTGCACACGGGCGCTGCTCATAAAAGAGTTTTTAACTCTGGCGCTAGCACCCTCGTGGCAGGCACGTAAGGCGCTGCCTCTTGAGTTTTGAACAGAGCTTTGCTCTTTTATTAGGGAAACACGCCACAATAACCAAGTGCTTAGCACTTATAAAAGAAAAGGGGAATAGAACCCAGAGACCAGCTCCCACTTTAGGGCGCCTCACGTGCCCACACGTGAGCGCCTCCAAAGTGCAGTGTTTAACACTGATTCAGAGCCTCACGTGGGAACACGTGAGTGCTGAACATAACCAAGTGTTCAGCACTTATTAAAAAAAGGAAAAAAAAAAGGGAAATAAATGGACAGCGCCCATAATTGAGTACCTCACATGCACCACGTGAGCGCCACAGAAATTTAGTGTTTAACACTATTTCAGTGCCCGCATGAAATGCACGTGAGCATGGTATGTCTCAACACATTAACGCTGTTGGATAATTGTAGAGACCCAGACCTAGTCCAAACTGACTAAAAAAGTCAAGACCCCTCTGTGCTCATCATTCCCCCAAGTTGGTCTTAGTCCCCAGCATGACTAATGGTTTGTTAACTGATGATATTCAAATTGATGTTCATCCCACATCTCCTGAGTTAATCGTAGTCTCCAAAAATGACTAATGATTCTTACATGATCCACCATGATCTTTTCCCTCAAACACGGGAATTGGTTCAAGGGTACATCTCTCCAGACCTCTGATACATGTCATTGTAATTCATCAACGTCTTTAGAGAGGTGGAGGGTCCCGACAACCAACTGCTTTTGGGTGCACTTCCCAAAATGGCAATAATGGACCGAGATGTCCTTAAACTAACAATGGACCGTAATGTTCTTAAACTAAAACCTCACCTCAAAAATGGTCATCTACAGACCGAAACGTCCTCAAACTAAACGGTGCCTCCAAAATGGCGAAAATGGACTGTAACGTCCTTAAACTAAAACCTCACCTCAAAATTAGTGATCTACAGACCGAAATGTCCCCAAACTAAACGTTGCCTCCAAAATGGTGGCAACGGACCGTAACATCCTTAAACTAAAATCTTATCTCAAAAATGGTGATCTATAGACCGAAATGTCCTCAAACTACAACTTCGCCTCCAAAACGGCGATAAGGGACCGAAACGTCCTTAAACTAAAACAATAGAACCCAAACGCTCTTTTGTTGGATCTGAAGCAAAAAATGATCCTGAGACCTTGTTAAGTAGATCTTAGTCTCAAATCGG
This sequence comes from Agapanthus africanus, assembly GCA_030015575.1. Lineage (NCBI taxonomy): Eukaryota > Viridiplantae > Streptophyta > Magnoliopsida > Asparagales > Amaryllidaceae > Agapanthus > Agapanthus africanus. The sequence goes on along the minus strand of CM057339.1, from coordinate 261,140,817 downwards.
ACTAACATATCTTTAACAAAAAACCAATCGAGTTCCAAATGCTCATATGTTTAAGTTGATCTTGATCTCAAACCAGATTAACGATCCTTAAACCAAAAAAAAAACACGAAGTGAACTTCCGGAGCAGGAGAAAGTGGTTATCATGATGTGATAACGTAATTAACTGCAGGGGCTTTCGCCTGCAGGGAAGAGCGTCCCCACAATTAAAAACCCCTCGCAAACGAGGGGGAATCTGATGAAATCTGCTACAACAGCCGCATCCGTCCAAACCTCCGATACACGGTACCATAAATCAACTTGGCATCTTCGGAGAGGTGGACGGATAAATCCAAATAGCATCTGCTCCCAAATTCAGGCAAGACAACCTACGCGCTTTCGTCTCTATTTTCAGCGGTAAACAGATTCTGGCACGCCCGGTGGGACCTCTTCCTTTTTCCACTCCACACTTCGTGTGTCGTGTTCATGAACAAATCGCGGTTTACTATGATTGCCCCTAGATTCAAAGTACTAAGATTTGGTGTCTTGCTCCTGTCTAGAGAAAAGAAGATCAATGGCTTCCACATGCACCAACTGCAACTTCAACTCCCGCTCCGCCTCAGCTAGAGGAGTGACATATGGGCCCAATGCGGCCTCCATCTTTTCTATGCCGGTGGGGAAGGTGACTCAAGCCACCACAGGATTGTTCTTCGGGACTATGCTTCTTCCAGCAAGCTTTAGCACCCCAATGCCATCACAGGAGGCTCCATAGAAGTCGGTCTTCGATCGGCTTGCAACCACCAAGGACCCACTCAACGGGTCGTCCAAGTTTGCCACCTCAGTCTTCAACAGGCTGAGCCAAAGCTCAAGTGGGCCCGCAAAGAGGCTCGCAATACCTGAAGGGGTTATCCTGAAAAGGATATCCATTCCAACTACGGCGGGTGAAGTCGTCAAAGGGGCTTCTCTTACTAAAGGTTCGGTCTTTGTAAGATTGGTTGTTCCAACTCCTGCTACGGGTGAAGTCATCAAAAGTGCTTCCCCTACCAGAAAATCGGCATTCGAAAGATTGGTCGTTCCCTCTCAACGGACGTCAGTCTTCGACAGGCTGGCACCAGCAGTAGCCGTTCATCAAAGCAGGGGCATGACGAAACCACTCCCACAAATGAAGCAATCCCATCTGCAAGGCATGCTCGACGTCGCCACTGGCACCGAGTGAGGAAAGCTTAGGGCAACTCCCACTATGGACTTACTCCGCCAGCTCTAATGGTGGAAGTTGACGCTGCTGTTCCAACTGGGAACAGCTTTGAACCGCTTAGCAGGGTGCGGAGGAACTTCCCAACCACGGTACTGAAGAAATCTCCCCCACCAGCTGAAAGCATGAAGCAGGCAAAGCCGGAGCAGACCCCTCAATGGCTGTCTTTCCAAATCCACGGGGTCTGGTGAAAAGTCCAAGATTCTGTGATCAACAAGAACTACTCTCTTCAACCGAAGAAAATGAAGGTTCGACAAGAGGAAAATTATCCCTCCACTATACAGCGAGGGACTTCTTTCACACAGGTGCCGGTCACAATGGCTCCTACGACTTCGACTTCTCACAAAAAGAGAAGGCCGGAGAACCTCCCACCTCCGGCGGCAAATCCCAAAGGTGAGGGATCCAAACGCCCCAAGTCTAGGGGCATGATCGTGCACACGGTTTATATGGCTTCCGGAAAAGAGGAAAGTCATGCTTCCATGGGTCATCGGCCGCAAACTCGGTCGTTGACAAAGGCTCAGGAGCAATAACAAAATCTCCAGGAGGTGCTGACAAAGATGCTAGCACTCACCAGGCAAAAAGAGAGTCCGGAACCAGCAAGTGAACAGCGCCAGGAGCAGAAGACCGATACAGAGTTCCTGCGGAGGGTGCTGGAATGAAAGGATAAGGAGTCTGCGGAACAGGCTGCTAGTATAAAACAGATGGCGTTTCAGTTCCAAGACATTATTAGAATGATGATCCAGCCAGAACCTCCAGCTGAAGACCCGCCCATAATTATCGAGGATGACAGAGGTGAAACCTCAAACCCTCTCCCAGCTTTATCGACAGACAGGGAAGAAACGATCTCCAAAGCTGCCCTTGATGATTACATAGCTCAACAAATACAAGCTCATCAGGCAAGTGAAGTGGCTGGCCAAGTCGTCAAAACTGGGCGACCGTACCCGGGATGGTATGACCAAATCAAATACCCGCCGGGATATACCATCCCCAAGTTCCATATGTATAAGGGGACAGGCAATCCACATCAGCACCTCGCTCAGTTTAGAGCGTTGTGTGGCAATACTAGAGGCGACGACGAATTGCTGCTTCGCCGGTTTGTTGGCAGCTTGTCATAGACGGCGTTTGAATGGTACTCGGAGCTCCCAAATGACTCGGTTAAAATATTCACAGAAATGGAGATGCTATTCACACAGCGGTTCCCTACTGCAAGAGAGCGCACCCCGATCACGACATTAATCAATGTCAGTGTGAAGCCAGGAGAGACCTGGGTTCAATATGCAATCCGGTGGCGGAACCTATGGTCAAAATGCGAACAACGCATAGTAGAAGCTCCTACCGTAGGCATGTTCGTAGGGACCCTCGATCCTCAGGAGACTGTATCCCAGTTCATGACATTCTTTAAGCCAACCACCTTCAAGGCTTTGATCGACAAGCTGGCCCAAATAGACCAGATAGGCCATGGGCCTCCCTCTTCAAAAATGGACCCTCGGAATGCAAAGGGTAAAGGGAACACGGCCTTCGTTACCAACACTCAACAACAACTGAGTGACCCAAAACCGGTTGCTCGCCAAAACAACACGCGCCCGCGCCAATCTCTCGAAGAGAAGTTAGGACATGCTTACTCGTTCCCCCGTGATAAAACGAGGAGATTGTTCGAACTGGCAGGGCGCAACAAACTTATCACACTGCCGGTTCCAAGACGTCCACTGCAGCCCGGTGATGTCAACAGTCCCAACTACTGCTCCTACTATAGAGTAGTGGGCCACCCAATTGAGGATTGCTACATCTTCAAAAACTGGGTCGAGAACCAGTACCATCAAGGGAAATTCAAGCTGTCAGAAAACAGGAGGGTGAACCCGCCACAGAGGCACGCTCCTAAAAAAGTGGATACACCGAGGGCATCATGCTCATTTTTGGAAGAAGCTTCTTGGGAAGTGGTCCTTTCAGCTAAAACTAAAAGAATACTGAAGGATCTTCAAGCATGTCCGGCGATCAAATGGAAAAGCCCGCTGGAGCCCGAGATCATTGAGGGGATGCTTAAACCGCGCCCAACACCGAAAGCTGGTAGCGATGGGCAAAACACCCAGGTCAAGCCTTCGAAGTCTTCAAAGAAAAAGAAGAAGACCAAGAAGCCTGTGCAGCCTGCCGAGTATGATGACAAGCGCACGGACCTGCAAAAGTACATCGACACGCTGGAGGAATACAACCAGAAGACGCGGACCCCAGTCACACTCGAAGAATTTCTCAACCATATCCTGGAGAACGGAGAAAGTGACGATGATAAGGGAAGTGGCTCGTCGGGAGAAACCTAAGATTATGTAGCAAGTTGCCACATGGTTTCTCATTCGTCGTTAAATGATGAAGAAATACCCTCGGCGTCGGAAAGAAAAGCAGAAGAACGGGGGCAGGACCGGCGCCAGAATCCCTAGAACTGTCAGAAAACCCAATTGACAGGCTGCTAAACGAAGCCCTTCAAAAGAGCAAATCTGACCGAGAATGTGAAACAGCCATATACGAAAAGGCCAAGCGTCAGCGTCAGGATGAAGAAGCTGCGGTAAGGATGAGTCGTAAAGTACTCCACCGAAGCCAAAGCACACCTGCTACAAACAAAAGCAGGATCAAAGCGAAGAAGCGGTTCGCTAAAGCCTTGTTGATGGGAATGAAGCTCCCCCTCATGGAAAACACTCCCAGGAGTACATGCCTCGACGAAGCGGATATGCATCCGAACTACTGCTTATACCATCGGAGGGCTACACACCCCACCGAAGAGTGCAACGCCTTCAAGAAGTGGTGGCGAGGGTACGTCGCCCACCGACAACACTTCAAACGGATGAAGCGCAAAGCTCGTCGGCAACAAAGAAGCGTGACAGACGAACATGAAGGAATGGCTGGCAACTGTCATATGATTGATACCAGTTCGACAAAAGGAAAGTCTTAAGTTCTTACATTCGGGAGCGATTTTGAGGAAGAAATAACCCTCGGCCCTCTCTTCACAGAATCCACCTCTAGAAAAGAAGAAGAGGAGAAGAACTGCGAGAAAATTCAGCTGTGTAACCGTACGTTGCCTGAAAAGAACCTCGGGCCTACAAACAAAGGTTCGAGCAAAAGAGACAAGGGGAAGGAAAGAGACCCTGGGGAAATTGCCCTCGATGATAGAGTCGTCAAAGAGCTCGCAACCAAGGACCTGCCTAAGAAAAAGAAGGTGGATTACAATGTCCTGGCACATCTAAGAAACATATCTTCACAACTGAGCATACTTGACGCTCTCCGCCTATCCAAAGAGGCACAAGATTCTCTGATCAAGGCATTGCAAGAGCCTGATCAGTTCCAAGCTTTCCTTGTAGAAGAAAAGATGAAGGACGAGCTGGCAGAGGTTCATACAGCTAACATCACATTCGGCGATGAAGATCTCCTCCTCGGAACGTGCGAGCACAACCGTCCTCTATATGTCACCGGGTACTGCCATGACATCAGGATAGGCAAAATCCCGGTCAACAACGGGTCCTCGGTCAACCTCCTCAACGTGAAGGTGCTGAAGGAGATTTGCATGAACGTTCAACCCCTGGCTCGGGATAAAATTACCATCTCCGGGTTCGACTCGCCGTCATCGCGGACGCTGGAGTCCGTGATATTGACATTACGCTTTGGGCTTCTCGTCACTGACATCAAATTTCATATCATCGACGCCATGACTTGCTACAACGCCCTGCTCGGTCGGCCTTGGTTACACGAGTACAACGTCATCCCTTCTGCACAACACCAGTGTATGAAGTATTTCAAAGATGGCCTCGAGTATAACGTTACGGTGGAGCTAAATCCATTCTCCGTAAATGAAGTCCGCAAATATAAAGATGCAAATTACTTCCTACCATACTTCAAAGACACGGAAAGATGTCATAAGCTGGAGAACCAACAAAAAACCATCACCACTATCCCCATCTTTAGGAGCGATGCCAAGGAAGATGAAGAGATAGTCTACTCGGGGCAATCCTAAAGCAACAGGCCAGGACCATCTACTCCTATTTTGGTCTTTGGCAGTGACTCTGAGAACGAGGTCAACGCCGTGTTCTCCACTCGTCCGTCAGCACAAACCATTGCTGGAGCTGATCAGAGCTTGAAAATCACCATAGTTCCGCCGCGGCATTACAAAGAACTCGATATGCTTGATATATACAGCATGCAAGAGCTGCAGACATTCTACGTCCCTCCTGGGCGAAGAGGTGAAAAGGCGATCCTTTTCTACCAATCTACGGAGACCAAAGTGGAAAAAGAAGTCTGCCATGGTGACGAACTTGTGCTTGACAGGCTTCAACCAATCCGTCTGCCCAGATATTACTTAGAGGGATTGAAAAGGCTATTAAGATGCCAAGGCGTACCCTTCAATCAAACCACTCGACAAGCCCAGTTCTACAACAGGATTTGGGACGTTCCCGGGACTCAGCGAAAGATTCCCAACGAGAGGATGGAAACGACTGGACTTGGATACATTCGGTCCAAGAAACGGGAGCGATTCCATGGTTGCCGTGTCATAAATAACTCCGATGGAGAAGGGAATGCTTTTCCAGATACCACTGATATTGAACCAAAGAGAGATCCCACCGTAAGAATGCCGAGTCCATCATTCGAAGAACAAATTGACAAGCAAATGAGAGAAACCGGTCAAAAGGCTCGGGATGACCACAGCCGGGAAATGGCCATTTACGAAAAGCCAGGACGCAACGTCTCACTCAGCAGTCTGCGAAAAGAAAAGACTACGATGCCCTTCACCCTCAGCCCACTGTGCGCTCTCGTGGAAAGGAAAAAGCCCGACGCAGAGGCAACAACAAGGTGAAGAACGAGAACGACGTTCTAAAACAGCGAAGGGGATCCAAGAAGCCACGCGATCGAGAAAAGGTCAGCTGGAATCCATCGCTGATGAAGAAGATGGGTCGGGAATATTCTTTCCCCCAAGGCAAGACAAAGAAAATATTTAACCTTGTCGTTAAGCATCAAATGATGACACTCCTGGAGTTTCGGTACCTCAAACAGATAAATGAGGTCCATCACCCGGATTATTGCTCCTACCATTGAGCAATAGGACATCCCCTTGAGGACTGCTTCACCTTCAAAAACTAGGTCGAAGACCAGTACCAACAAGGCATGTTTGCTCTATCCAACAGCTGGAGGGCAACCCCACCACGAAAGCATAAGCCAAAAGCAACCTATATCGCGAGAGTAGAACCAGATCAACATCGGTCTTGGAAACGAACTCGTACCTTCCACATGATCACACTCTCAGAAGAGGGAGAGCACGAGTTTATGGATGACCTGTTCAAATGCTCCACAAATGAGGACGAGGGGGGGTAATCTCAGAGTTTCCACCGACGCCAAAAGAGCTGGAAGATGGAATACACACCACGGCGGACAATCTAAGGAAAATTAACTTGGGAACGGAAAACGATACGGGGCCAACTTTCGTCAGTGAGCTACTGTCTAAAAAGCAGGTGGCCACACTAAAGGACGAGATTATGCAATATAAAGACTGCTTCGCATGGAATTATTTCGAAATGCCGGGACTAGATCCAGAAATAGCGGTACATAAACTGGCGATATCGCCGGACGTCAAGCTAATCAAACAGGCACCAAGAAGAATGGGGCTCGAGCTCGAGATGAGTATCAACGCCGAAGTCAAGAAACTAATTGACTCCAGCTTCATCCAAGTAGTTCAATATCCTGATTGGATCGCCAATATCGTTCCAGTGATGAAGAAAAATGGGACGGTGCGCATCTGCGTGGACTTTCGGGATCTCAACAAGGCCTGTCCGAAGGATGACTTCCCAGTACCCATTACCAAGCTAATGATCGATAATACGTCTACCCATGAAGTCTTCTCCTTCATGGATGGATCTTCGGGGTATAATCAAATAAAAATGCATCCTGAAGACCAAAAGCACACCGCCTTCCGGACTCCGCTGGGCATATTCTGCTATAAAGTGATGCCTTTCGGTCTAAAGAACACTGGCGCTACCTACCAGCGGGCCATAACAAAGATCTTCGATGACCTCATCCATGAGATTGTCGAATGCTATATTTACGACCTTATGGTGAAAAGCAAATCGTACGAGGAACATTGGGAGCATTTGAACATAGTGTTCCAGCGTCTTTAGAAGTACAATCTGAAGATGAATCCTGTGAAATGTGCGTTTGGAGTCTCCTCAGGCAAATTCCTAGGATTCATCATACGATACCGAGGCATCGAAATAGACCCATCAAAGATTAAGGCGATTATGGAAATGCCCACGCCAAGAACTCTCAAACAATTGCGGTCTCTCCAAGGAAAGCTCGCCTATATCCGACAGTTCATAGCTAACCTCTCCGTAAAATGCCGCCCCTACAGCCAACTAATGAAGAAGGGGACCCCGTTCATTTGGGATCGTAAATGCCAAAGTGCACTGGACGAAATCAAACAATATCTACAGAACCCGCCGGTACTGACCGCTCCGGTCAAGGGAAAGCTCCTCATCCTGTACACAACAGCCCTTGAAGATTCTTTAGGCGCTCTATGGGCACAGGAGAACGACCAGGGGAAGGAGAGAGCTCTCTACTATTTAAGTCGAGTTCTTCTGGGGGCAGAAAACAACTACTCCCCCATTAAAAAGCATTGCCTGGCACTGATCTTCGCGATAACGAAGCTTCGATATTATGCCTTGGCACATGAGGTCCATCTCATATCAAAAGTGGATCCTCTCAAATATTTGATGTCAAGAGCTATACTAGCAGGAAGGCTTGCCAAATGGGCCCTCCTCTTGATGGAGTTCTCGATAACTTATCGACTCCTCAAGGCAGTGAGAGGCCAGGCCATTGCCGACTTTCTCGCTGAGCATCCGACACCAGCCGATTCTCCCTTAAATTGTGAATTGCCAGACGAACACGCGTTCAACACAATCAAATGGAAGAGGAGGAAAATAATGTCCAATAGGAAATCTACTTCGACGGAGCGTCCTCCTTGAAGAAGTGAAAGAAAAGCACTCCCATAATCAAAGCTGGGGTGAGCCTTATCTTCGTGACTCCGCAAGGAGGGATAATGCGTTTCGCCCTTTCCTTAACAGAGCCGAGGATAAATAATGAGGCTGAGTACGAAGCTTTGAAAGCAGTTCTTGAGATTGTTGTCGACATGGGAATCGAAAACCTCCTTATATATGGAGACTTCCAGCTAGTTGTTAGCCAAGTAAATGGCGACTATGAGGCGTGTAAACCGGAGTTGGTAAAATATGGCGAAAGAGTGTAGCAACTGCTGACTCAAATTCCCTCCTACATCCTGAAAAGCATACCACGTGCGGAAAATAGAAAGGCGGATGCGTTAGCCAAGCTCGCTAAAAAACTGGCCGACAAAAATCTCGATGACATAAGGATCATTGTCTAAAGATGTCGGATTCTTACGCCAGCAGAAATATCTCCGGAGTCGTCTGAAAGAAAGGAAGAGACCAAACATGCAGCCTTCCAATTACAGGATGAAGAAAAGGTTGAGGATTGGAAAGAAGTCTTCATAGACTACTTCAAATCCCATCGAACACCCGAAAACGCATCTTCAAGACATTAGCTCATGAAACGAGCTCTGTCTTTTGCCTTCGTCAATGATACTCTATATAAGAGATCGTTCGACGGTTTGTGGCTAAGGTGCCTGGGACTAGAAGAAGCAAGGAGAGTCGTCCAAGAAACCCACGACGGACTCTGCCGTTCTCATTAAGCCGGGCCAAAGATGAAGCCGAAGATCAAAAGAATGGGTTACTACTTGCACACAATGATTCAGGACTGTCTCGAATATGGGAAGCAGTGTCACTCGTGCTAGGTTCACGGGGACTTCATCCACCAGCATCCAAATCCGCTACAACCAACGCTGGCTAGTTAGCCGTTCGAAATGTGGGGAACCGATATAATTGGGCCCATCAAACCAGCGTCATCCAAAGGACATCGGTTCATATTGGAAACAACCGATAACTTCTCTAAGTGGGCAGAGGCAGTACCGCTAAAGGAAGTGAAGACGGAGAACATCCTCCATTTCTTCAGGACATATGATATCTACCAGTTCGGTACTCCACGACGAATAATCTCGGATAATAGACCAGCCTACAGAAGCCTTAAGATCAGCCGCTTCGCACAGCAGCAAAATATAGACTGGAGATACTCTTTAGTCTATAATTCCCGAGCTAACAGTCTAGCTGAAGCTTTCAACAAGACCTTGACGAAGATCATAAAGAAAACGGTGTCCAGAAATAAAAAGGACTGGCACGAGAGACTGCATGAAGCTCTCTAGGCGTATCGAACCATGTTCAAAACGACCACGAATACAACGCCATACACGTTGGTATTCGGCATGGAAGCGGTACTTCCCTTGGAGATAGAGCTACCTTCTCTACGAGTGGCAGTACGATACGAGCTGACGAATGAAGAAAATTCCCATCTTCAACTTGAGGATCTCGACACCCTCGATGAAACTCATCTCATAGCGCAGCAAAACCTGGAAGCTTACAAAGCAAGGATGACGATGTTCTCCAACGAAAACAGAGACGAGACCGCGTAGGTTCGTCTTGCCTAAAATTCGAGGGCAGATGCTAATTGGTGCTATCCTTCCACCTCTCCGAAGATGCCAAGTTGATTTATGACACCGTGTATCGGAGGTTTAGACGGATGTGGCCGATGTAGCAGACTTCGTCAGATTCCCCCTCGTTGAGGGGTTTTTGATTGTGGGGACGCTCATCCCTGCAGGCGCAAGCCCCTGCAGTTAATTACGCTACCGCATCGCGGTAACCACTTTCTCCTTCTCCAGATGATCACTTCGTGTCGTGTGTATTTGTTTCGTTTTTGGTTCCCCGTGGATTGTATACGGAGACTAATTTATGTTGTCGCCCGTAGGGCGTGGATTAGTCCAAATCCGTATTTTCTTAGATTTGGGTTTTGGTTTGGGTTTAAGGATACGTTAGTCTCATTTGAGACTAAGATCAACTTAAACGTTTGTTAAGGATACATTAGTCTAATTTTTAGACTAAGATCAACTTAACAGGATCATTTAGATCCAACAAAAGAGCATTTGGGCTCTATTGTTTAGTTTAGGGACATGGCGGTCGATTACCAGTTTAAGGACATGGTGGTCCAAGGTTAAGAACATCATAGTCCATGGTCTTAAGGACCCCACAGTCCAAGGTTAAGGACATTATAGTCCATGGGCTTAAGGACCCCACAGTCCAAGGTTAAGGACATCATAGTCCATGGGTTTAGGGACCCCACAGTCCAAGGTTAAGAACATCATAGTCTATGAGTTTAAGGACCCCACAGTCCAGTTTAAAGACGTCATAGTCTATGGAATGTATGGTAGTCAGGACCCGTCACCTCTCTGAAGACGTTGAAGGATTACAACAACAAATATCAAAGGAGTGAAGAGATGTACCCTTAAACCAATGTTGATTGGGAAATCTGTAGTCCAATTTGGGACTAAGATCAATTAATTAGATTATGAACACATGGGCTCAGTTAAATCTTAATTGAGGACTTATGGCCAACCTGGGCTAAGTCCAATTAGGTTTGAAATGTTGGACCTTTGTTTGGACTGTTGAACACCTGTTTGGGTTCAGCCCCCCATCATTTGGCAATGCTAAACATGAGTCTGGGTTCTGATCATATTTTCTCTTTTATTGAGTGCTGAGCACTTATATACAATATGAGATGATCAATCTTGGAAGACAAGGGTGTATTTGAGGCTCAGTCAAAAGGGGAGTCTTGCCTCTGGAAGATTTAGCCAATTTAGGCTAAGACTGGTTTGAAAATAGTGTTAAACACTAGCACATATCTGGCGGTCACGTGTTCCCACGTGATGCATTTAAAATAGTGTTAAACACTAAGGATGGAATGCTTAAAATAGTGTTAAACACTAGAAAATGAGGCACTCACGTGAGGACACGTGAGGCGCCCTAGGATTGGGCCAAGATTCCTTTATTTTATTCTCAGAATATTCAAATAAGTGTTAAACACTTTTAGTCTTCATGGCTATCACGTGTGGGCACGTGATGGGCACCCATGCACTGGATATTGACAGGATTTGCTAGGGGTCATGTGGGGACATGTGATGGCGCCCATGCATTGGATTTTAATCTTTCAGTTCTTTCCATCTTCTCTTTTTTAAAGAGGTGTTTGTCAGGGGTCACGTGGGGACACGTGAGGGCGCCCAAAGTCTGTTCTGCCTTTATTTTTGAGAAGTTTGCTCAAGGGTCACATGGGAGCATGTGACCCGATCTCATTCTTCTTTTCTGATCATTGAAGGAAGGGTCACGTGTTGCCATGTGATCAGGTTGGATACTGACTTCTTTACGTGCATGGAGAGTTTTAAGTCCCTTGTTTAAGAATAAAATTCTTTTGTAGGGTTAAACCCTAATTTTGTTTAGAGGAATTAAATTCCTATATATATGGAAGAATTAAATTCTTTAAACCCAACTCTCCCTCTAAGTTTTGGATCTGCATGGCAGAATCTCCCCGATAAGAATTAAATCCTCAACTTATGGGGAGATCTGTTTCTGCAGACCTTCAACCAAAGGAAGAACTAAGTTCTTATTCAGAAGAGTTAAACCCTTAGTTTGAGTATTAAATTCTCTTTTTGTTTTGTGGAGTTTATGATCTCTTTCCCTTTCTCACCTAGGGTTTCTCTCTCTTCTGAGGAAATCTTCTTTTCTCTCTGAAGAATTAAATTCTTTTCTTTTTTCTCTCTGTTGTTGTTGTATCTCTTCTTTTTTTTCTCTCCCCTTTTTTCTCTTCTCTTGTTGGCTCCTATTTATAGAAGAAAGAAAAGAATCAGTTTGTTTAGTCAATCTTTCATTGAAAGATTTTGATTGATTTTGTAACCAATCATGATCTTTTAGATCACTCAGTGAATTTTATTCAACATTGGATTTTTAATCCAAAAGATATTTTGTTTGTTGTTCCTGGCAGATTTTAGGAAAATCTTTCCTTGTATAGAATCTTTCAATAAATTGGTGATTTTTAATCACCATTGGATTTTTAATCCAACGGTGCTCCGCTTTACAGAGCGCAATCTTTTTGTTTGGAAAGATTCTAGGGAAATATTTTTCCAACTAGGGTTTTTGATTTCCCTTAATTAGAATTTAATTCTATTTGTTCAGAAGGTTTAAGAGCCTGTCACGTGTTAGCATGTGACCCCACTTATTGACCATTTAATTAGAATTTAATTCTATTAATTCAGAGATCTTTAGGAACCCATCACGTGTTGGCACATGACCCCCTGATTAAGCATTTAACCAGAATTTAATTCTGTTGTTTTAAAGAACTCGGGAATTATCATGTGTCAGCACGTGACCCTTGGTCACATGTGGGCACGTGATGCCCCATTGAGGTTTTCCCTGTTGTTTTATTATACCTTTAATTCTTTTTAGTGGGTTTAAACGCCCATCACGTATGGGCACGTGACCCCATTTGATTAGGATTCAACTCTTATCATTTCAGAGCCTTCAGGAAGCCATCACGTGTCAACACGTGACCCCCGATCACGTGTACGCACGTGATGCCCCATTAGGGTTTTTCCTTATATTTTATGAGGGAAAAAATACCCCCACTACTTTTCCCACGTAAGTATGTACGTGGGTGAAGTAGTGCAGAGTTATGCATGGCAATAGAATTGACGGCTTAGGGGACAAGTTTAAAGTCCTTGTAGCCTAAGACTTTTTCATCTTCATAAGCCGTAAGGGTCTAAAGAAGGGTTTTTTCTCCCTACAAGTCAAGAGGATCTTGTTAGTGTAAATTCTCCTTAGAAATCGTGAGGATCTCTAAGTGTTCATCATCTCCGTGAGTCGTAAGGATCTCACTCGGGTATTTTTCCTTACGAATCGTGAGGACCCGTAAGTAGCTTCTTTATTTCATTGGCGACTATGGCTTTGGCAAATGTGGCCCGCAGATAGTCCATCTTGACCCCCTTGTAGAGCAGTGATGGCTTAGGAAACATGTTCAGGTATGTCGCCTAAGACTTTTCAACTTTATGAGCCGTGAGGGTCTCATAAAAACTTTTCTCCCTACGAGTCGAGAGGATCCCGTAGGTGTATTTTCTCCCTATGAGTCATGAGGACTCCTAAGTGTGTGTTTTCTCTTGAGAGTCGTAAGGATCTCACAAGAGAATTTTCCCGCTTACAAGTCGAGAGAACTTGTAAGTGGTTGTTTCCCTCCTTGTCGAGATTCGACTTTGGAGAGTGTGGCCCGTGAATAGTATGCAAGAGTCTATCTTGGACCGACTTGCAGGGCCCCAGTGTTTAGGAAACAGGTTTTTTAATCCCCCATTGCCTAAGGCTTTGCCTTACGAGTCAAGACGAATCGAGAAGTTCTCGCAAGGATGTCCTAACGTCACAGTTAACCTCTACTCTTTACGACAGAGGTCCGTTAGGTTCTGTGGTACTAAGGTTTTGCCTGTCGTACCGTCGCGTTGACTGATGTATCCCTCAATAGGCAATCTTGCTGTTCGAGTAACCTTGCGACTGTCGTGTCTCTGATCCCTTCGGGGGTTGGACAAGACGTCTTCAAGCAATCTTCCTAGGCAGTTTGACCGTCGAAAGACCAAGCGTTAGGAATTTTGCCATGCCGCTTTTTACTTGAGGTTAGGCTCAGTTTGGGGAGCCCCGATGAGTCATAACCACTCCGCGCTGGTGTGGGATGATCTCCGATAGTCTTTCAGGTTTTATATGAGTTGCCGTCAAGACCCTGAAGCTAGGAATATTACCTTTGCTTCGTTTGCTTTGGTGTGTCCGAATCCTGTTGGAGGAAGGACGCTGTAGTGACATCTCGTCTGCTGTATCGAGACAAACGTCGAGGTGGTGACCACTCCGCGCTGGTGTGGGATGATCTCTGATAGTCTTTCAGGTTTTATATGAGTTGCCGTTAAGACCCTGAAGCTAGGAATTTGGCCTTCGCTTCGTTTGCTTTGGCGTGTCCGAATCCTGTTGGAGGAAGGACGTTGTAATGGCATCTCGTCTGCTGTATCGAGACGAACGTCGAGGTGGTGACCACTCCGCGGTGGTGTGGGATGATCTCCGATAGTCTTTCAGGTTTTATATGAGTTGTCGTCAAGACCCTGAAGCTAGGAATTTGGCCTTCGCTTCGTTTGCTTTGGCGTGTCCAAATCCTGTTGGAGGAAGGACGTTGTAGTGACATCTCGTCTGTTGTATCGAGATGAACGTCGAGGTGGTGACCACTCTGCGCTGGTATGGGATGATCTCCGATAGTCTTTCAGGTTTTATATGAGTTGTCGTCAAGACCCTGAAGCTAGGAATATTGCCTTTGCTTCGTTTGCTGGCATTGCATCTGCTGTATCGAGACGAATGTCGCGGTTGTCTCTAGGTTGTTGGTGAACCGTCGAGGCTTGGAAATAGGGACTTTATCTTGGCTCCGTCGTTTGATTGTCGCGTCTGAGTCCTGCTGGAGGAAGAACACTAGGGTGACATCTCATCTGCTGTATCGAGATGAATGCTGAGGTGGAGCTGGGATTTTTCCATCACTCCGCTTTGTTTCGACCATGAGGTCTTTCGTTGACGTTGCATCTGCGTCCTGCTGGACTGCGAAGGAACGCCGTTGTTGACATTGCGTCTGGTGTAACGAGATGAATGCTGAGGTGGAGTTGGGATTTTGCCATCACTTCGCTTTGCTGACGTTGCGTCTGCTGTAACGAGACGAATGTTGAGGTGGTCTCTAGGTTGTCTGTGAACCGTCGAGATTTGCCTTCTTTTTCTGATGGAGCCTGGTGGGATGATATGGTTCCCTCTTTGTTTGCGCCCCTGGATTGTATACAGGGATCGATGTGATCTCACCTATAGGGAAAACAGTTTCATTTTATATATTTTTTCTTTCCGCGATGCTCTATCATTTCATCTCTTATATCACGAAAGTCGCGATTGCCCAATCATTTCGGCTATTTTTCGCGGTGCCCAATCATTTCGGCTATTTGTTTTATTTACTCGCTGCTTTTTATTGCAAGTTGCCCAACCATTTCGGCTATTTTGTATGCATATATTTTACTTGCTGATTTTGTTGCAAGTTGCCCCATCATTTCGGCTATTTCATATGCATTTGTGGCTCGCTGGCTTTCCGCTGCGAGTTTGGTATTTCACACTGATTGAGGCATCAGTATCGCTACAACTGGGATATTGCCAGGAGCGAATCATCATTTATCTCTGTCGATGTCGAACAAAGGTGGCTTAGCGAACAGGGTTAGGATCCTGTCAACTAAGGCTTTTGACTTTACGAGCCGTAAGGGTCTCATAAAGGTATTTCTCTCTACGAGTCGTCAGGATCTCGTAAGTGTATTTTCTCCTTAAGAATCGTGAGGATTCCCAAGTGTATGTTCTCTTATAAGTCGTAAGGATCTTACAAGAGTGTTTTCTCCTTATAAGTCGAGAGGACTTACAAGTGTCTTTTGCCATATGAGCATATCCCCAGTCTCTGGTGGGACTTTGTTAGGGAAATGTTTATTCGCGCCCGTAGATTGTATACAAGGGTCGATATTGAGATGCTTGTAGGGCAGTCTATGGGTTGTGATGTCTTAAGAACAGGTTCAGATCCCTGTAGCTTAAGGCTTTTGAATCTTATGAGCTGTGAGGGTCTCATAAGAGGGTTCTCCTTACGAGTCGTGAGGATCTCGCAAGTGTAATTTCTCCTTAGGAATCGTGGGGATCCCCAAGTGTGTTGCTCCCTTGTGAGTCGTAAGGATCTCACGCAGGTGGTTTCTCCTTACAGGGTCGAGAGGACCTTGCAAGTGTCTTTTAATGAGATTGCGCCCTTTCGGGTTTTCACAAAACTCGCCTGTAGCCCTACTGTTTTTACTCACGGATCCCTTTCTGGTTTTCATCCGTGCCCATTTTGCTTATGGACATACCACTTTTTTTTGGTTTTTTTTTAGCCTTGGGATGCTGCGATCCGTAGTAGTTTATCGACGTCTCAGTCAACAGGCAGTTTTAGGATATAGTGGTCCATTGTTAGTTTAAAGACGTTTCGGTCCATCGTTGCCGTATTTGAGGCAACTTTCTAGTTTACGGACTTTTTGGTCCATGGGGTTTTCTCTATGAATGAGCATGATGCCCCCGGCATGTCCATCTTTTTCGGATCATATGGTTGTGGCGGGTTCATCTTCCAGACAGCGTGAATTTACCCAGTTGGTATTGGTCCTCAACCCAGCCTTTGAAGACGAAGAAATCTTCGATTGGATGGCTTACTGCTTGATGGTAAGAGCAGTAATTAAGATTGTTGACATCGCCTGGCTACAACGGACGTTTTGGATCCGGTAGATTGATGAGTCTGTTGCGCACTGCCAGCTCGAACAATCTTCTCGTTTTATCCCGGGGAAACGAGTAAGGACGTCCCAGTCTCTCCCCGAGGGATGGGTGTGCGCGCGCGTTGTTTTGGCGAACAACTTTCTTTAAGTTGCTCGGCTGTTGTTGAGTATTGGCGACGAAGGTCGCTTTTCCTTTCCCTTTTTCATTCCTTGATTCCATCTTCGAAGGAGATGGTCTATGACCCATCTAATCTATTTGGGCCAACTTGTCAATCAAGGCCTGGAAAGTGGCCAGCTTGAAAAACATCATGAATTGTGAAATGTTTGCTTGAGGGTCGAGGGTCCCCACGAACATGCCTACCGCAGGCGCTTCTTCGATATGCTGCTCGCACTTCGACCACAAATTCCGCCACCGTATCGCATACTGCACCCATGTCTCTCCTGGCTTCACCCTGGCATTGATCAATACCGTGATTAGGGTGCGTTCGCTAGCGCTTGCGACACGCTGGGTGAATAGCAACTCCATCTCTGCAAATGTCTTGACAGAGTCATTTGGGAGTTCGGAATACCACTCGAATGCTGTCTCCGACAAGCTGCCCACGAATTGGCGAAGCAGTAGCTTATCGTCGCCTCCGGTTTTGCTGTACAAGGCTCTGAATTGAGTGACATACCGATGCGGATTTCCCATCCCCTTATATACGTGGAATTTGGGGATTGTGTATCCCGGCGGGTACTTTATTTGGTCATACCAACCCGGATAGAGTCGTCCAGTTTTAACAATTTGCCCAGCCGCTTCATTTGCCTGATGAACTCGTATCTGCTGAGCGATGTAATCAACCAGGGCAGCTTTTGAGATGGTCTCCTCTTTGGCAGCTGAACAAGCCGGAAGAGGGTTTGACGTTTCCGCTTGGTCGTCTTCGAGGATAATCGAAGGAACTTCGGCTGGAGGATCCAGCTGTATCATCATCCCGACCATGTCTTGGAAGAGAAGCGCCATTCGTTTTATATTAGCCGCTTGTTCTGCTGCTTCTCTGTCCTTCTTTTCGAGGACTCTGCGGAGGAAGTCAGCATCGGTTTCCTGTTCATGACGCTGCTCTGATGATGCCTCCGGGATTTCTTTTGGCCCAGTGAGTGTGGCCATTTGCGTTAGAATTTCCTGAAGCTTCTGTTGCTGCTCCTGGGCTTTTTTCACGGATCGCGTAAGCGGTCGATGACCCGTAAAGATACGGCTATCCTCTTTCCCGGATGCCTTATAAACAGAATGTACCACCATGCCCCCAGACTTGGTGCGTTTAGATTCAATGTTCTGGCGATTCGCCGCAGACACCGGGATTTTCTCCAGCTTTCTCCTCTTGTGAGCGGTCGAGGTTGAGGGGGCCGTTGCAGTGGGCATCCAAGTAGCTGTCACCTTCTGTAGCTTGACAGGATGGTCCTCTTCTTGCTGAACCTTCATCTTTTTCTGTCGGCGGGGATAGTCTTGATCTACCACGGAGTCCTGGACCTGTCGCCAAACTTTATAAATTTTAGAACACAGCCGCTGAGGGGGTTGCTCCAGCTTCGCCTTTGCGATCTTTTCAACAGGGGGAGGAGACTTTTTCAGTACGGCAGTTGGCGAATTCTTGCGCACCCTATTAAGTAGTTCAAAGTTGTTCCCGGTTGGAACAGCAACATTAACTTCCACCATTGGAGCTGGCGGAGTTAGTCAGAAGGAGAGCTTCCCCCAGCTTTCCTCACTCGTGGCCAGTAGCGACGTCGAACATGTCGTGCGGCCGGGATAACCTCCGCTGTTAGCTCATCTTTTCCATGCCTTCTGTTCTGATGAGAGTCTGTTGTTGGCGCCAGCCTGTCAAAAATAGATGCTCGCTGAGAGGGAATGGTCAATCTTGAGAAGGCCAATTTTCGTACAGGGGAAACGGCCTTGGTTACTTCACCCGGAGTGGGAACTGAAACGGTCAGTCTTGTGAAGACCGACCCCTTAGCCGGAGAAGCCGCCTAGGTGACTTCAAGAGTAGGAATGGCTATCCGCTTCGGGATAACGCCTTCTGGAATTGCGGGCTTCTTCACGGGCCCGTTGGAGCTTTGGCCCAGTCTATTGAAAACCGAGGCACTGGATTTGGGAGAACCGTTGAGAGGGGCCGCAGTAGTTGCAAGACGATCAAAGACTGACTTCTTCTGAGCTTCTCACAATGGTCCAGGGAAGTTAAAGCTCATCGGTGGGAGAATGGTCCCGAAGAATAGCCCAGTGGTGGCCTGAGTTACCAGCACCACTAGCATCTTGAACAGGGAGGCCGCTTGGGGCCTGTAGGTTACTCCTCCAGATGAGGCGGAACGGGAGTTGCAGTTGGAGCAGTTAGAGGCCATTGATGTTCTCTTTTCTGCACAGGTGCAAAATCAAATATTAGTACTTCGAACCCAAGGGCAACCATATCAAACCGCGATTTGTTCGCGAACACGACACACGAAGTGTGGAGTGGAAAGAGGAAAAGGTCCCACCGGGCGTGCCAGAATCTGTTCTCCGCCGAAAACAGAGACGAGACCGTGTAGGTTCGTCTTGCCTGAAATTCGAGGGTAGATGCTAATTGGTGCTATCCGTCCACCTCTCCGAAGATGCCAAGTTGATTTATGACACCGTGTATCGGAGGTTTAGACGGATGCGGCCGATGCAGCAAACTTCGTCAGATTCCCCGTCGTTGAGGGGTTTTTGATTGTGGAGATGCTCTTCCCTGCAGGAGCAAGCCCCTGCAGTTAATTACGCTACCGCATCGCGGTAACCACTTTCTCCTTCTTCAGATGATCACTTCGTGTCGTGTGTGTTTGTTTTGTTTTTGGTTGCCCGTGAATTGTATACGGAGACTAATTTATGTTGTCGCCCGTAGGGCGTGGATTAGTCCAAATCCGTATTTTCTTAGATTTGGGTTTTGGTTTGGGTTTAAGGATACGTTAGTCTCATTTGAGACTAAGATCAACTTAAACGTTTGTTAAGGATACATTAGTCTAATTTTTAGACTAAGATCAACTTAATAGGATCATTTAGATCCAACAAAAGAGCATTTGGGCTCTACTATTTATTTAGGGACATTGCGGTCGATTACCAGTTTAAGGACATGGTGGTCCAAGGTTAAGGACATCATAGTCCATAGGCTTAAGGACCCCACAGTCCAAGGTTAAAGACATTATAGTCCATGGGCTTAAGGACCCCACAGTCCAAGGTTAAAGACATCATAGTCCATGGGTTTAAGGACCCCACAGTCCAAGGTTAAGGACATCATATTCTATGAGTTTAAGGACCCCACAGTCCAGTTTAAATACGTCATAGTCTATGGAATGTATGGTTGTCGAGACCCGTCACCTCTCTAAAGACGTTGAAGGATTACAACAACAAATATCAAAGGAGTGAAGAGATGTACCCTTGAACCAATATTGATTGGGAAATCTGTAGTACAATAAGATCAATTAATTAGATTATGAGCACATGGGCTCAGTTAAATCTGAATTGAGGACTTATGGCCAACCTGGGCTAAGTCCAATTAGGTTTGAAATGTTGGACCTTTGTTTGGACTGTTGAACACTTGTTTGGGTTCAGCCCCCCATCATTTGGCAATGCTAAACATGAGTCTGGGTTCTGATCGTATTTTCTCTTTTATTGAGTGCTGAGCACTTATATACAATATGAGATGATCAATCTTGGAAGACAAGGGTGTATTTGAGGCTCAGTCAAAAGGGGAGTCTTGCCTCTGGAAGATTTAGCCAATTTAGGCTAAGACTGGTTTGAAAATAGTGTTAAACACTAGCACATATCTGGCGGTCACGTGTTCCCACGTGATGCATTTAAAATAGTATTAAACACTAAGGATGGAATGCTTAAAATAGTGTTAAACACTAGAAAATGAGGCACTCACGTGAGGACACGTGAGGCGCCCTAGGATTGGGCCAAAATTCCTTTATTTTATTCTCAGAATATTCAAATAAGTGTTAAACACTTTTAGTCTTCATGGCTATCACGTGAGGGCATGTGATGGGCACCCATGCACTGGATATTAACAGGATTTGCTAGGGGTCACGTGGGGACACATGAGGGCGCCCATGCATTGGATTTTAATCCTTCAGTTCTTTTCATCTTCTCTTTTTTAAAGAGGTGTTTGTCAGGGGTCACGTGGGGGCACGTGAGGGCGCCCAAAGTCTGTTCTGCCTTTATTTTTGAGAAGTTTGCTCAAGGGTCACATGGGAGCACGTGACCCGATCTCATTCATTCTTGTCTGATCATTGAAGGGAGGGTCACGTGTTACCACGTGATCAAGTTGGATACTGACTTCTTTATGTGCATGGAGAGTTTTAAGTCCCTTGTTTAAGAATTAAATTCTTTTGTAGGGTTAAACCCTAATTTTGTTTAGAGGAATTAAATTCCTATGTATATGGAAGAATTAAATTCTTTAAACCCAACTCTCCCTCTAAGTTTTGGATCTGCATGGCAGAATCTCCCCGATAAGAATTAAATTCTCGACTTATGGGTAAATCTTCTTCTGCAGACCTTCAACCAAAGGAAGAACTAAGTTCTTATTCTGAAGAGTTAAACTCTTAGTTTGAGTATTAAATTCTCTTTTTGTTTTGTGGAGTTTATGATCTCTTTCCCTTTCTCACCTAGGGTTTCTCTCTCTTCTGAGGAAATCTTCTTTTCTCTCTGGAGAATTAAATTCTCTTCTTTTTTTCTCTCTGTTGTTGTTGTATCTCTTCTTTTTGTTCTCTCCCCCTTTTTCTCTTCTCTTCTTGGCTCCTATTTATAGGAGAAAGAAAAGAATCAGTTTGTTTAGTCAATCTTTCATTGATTATTTTGTAACCAATCATGATCTTTTAGATCACTCGGTGAATTTTATTCAACATTGGATTTTTAATCCAAAAGATATTTTGTTTGTTGTTCCTGGCAGATTTTAGGAAAATCTTTTCTTTTATAGAATCTTTCTATAAATTGGTGATTTTTAATCACCATTGGATTTTTAATCCAACGGTGCTCCGCTTTACAGAGCGCAATCTTTTTGTTTGGAAAGATTCTAGGGAAATATTTTTCCAACTAGGGTTTTTTATTTCCCTTAATTAGAATTTAATTCTATTTGTTCAGAAGGTTTAAGAGCTTATCACGTGTTAGCACGTGACCCCACTTATTGACCATTTAATTAGAATTTAATTCTATTAATTCAGAGATCTTTAGGAACCCATCACGTGTTGGCACATGACCCCCTGATTAAGCATTTAACCAGAATTTAATTCTTTTGTTTTAAAGAACTTAGGAATTATCACGTGTCAACACGTGACCCTTGGTCACGTGTGGGCACGTGATGCCCCATTGGGGTTTTTCCCTGTTGTTTTATTATACCTTTAATTCTTTTTAGTGGGTTTAAAGGACCATCACGTGTGGGCACGTGACCCCATTTGATTAGGATTCAACTCTTATCATTTCAGAGCCTTCAGGAAGCCATCACGTGTCGGCACGTGACCCCCGATCACGTGTGCGCACGTGATGCCCCATTGGGGTTTTTCCTTCTATTTTATGAGGGGACATATGCGCTTATACAAAATACTAACCAGGCTAAGAACATTCCGCCAAGGCGAACTCGTGCCAGTTGTAAAAAGACCTATGATCCCCAACCGTGCAAAACGGGAGAAATTCGAGCCAAACTATGAAGGCTCGTACATCATAGACAAGGTCTACCAAGGTGGGGCCTATCTGCTCATGGATCTGCATGACGAAAGACCTTTCCGGCCAATAAACGGCTGATTCCTTAAGAAATACTACGCTTGACAAGTCACGACTCAGGTTAATAGATGACGACGCTCGTGTCCGCTCTCTATCCTCCTGAGTCAAAACTCTAAAAGTAGTATCCAACAGAATTTCCGCCCCCAGACATGGCAAAACGGACCGTAATGTCCTTAAACTAAAACGTCGCCTCAAACACGGCGATGATGGACCAAAATGTCCCTAGACTAGTGCTCCGCCTCAAACATGACGCATCGTCCCAAATACGGTGATATTTTCGCTTGGGATCTATGTTGCAATCAAAGCTCCAACGGCAAAGACTGCAACCCAAGTAAAAAAAAGTACGTCCACAAGCGAAATGGGCACGGATGAAAACCCGAAAGGGCGTCGTGAGTAAAAACAGCAGGGCTACCAGCGATCCTGTGAAAACCTGAAAGGGCGCAATCTCGTTAAAAAACGGTACGTCCACAAGCGAAATGGGCACGGATGAAAACCCGAAAGGGCACCGAGAGTAAAAACCGCATGGCTACCGGCAAGCTTATGAAAACCCGAAAGGGCGCAATCTCATAAAATTTTCACTTGCGAGATCCTCTCGACTCGTAAGGAGAACTCCCCCTATGAGACCCTCACGGCTCATAGGATTCAAAGCCTTAAGCTACAGGGACCTGGACCTATTCTTAAGCCGTCGTATCCCCCAAGTTGCCCTACAGACGGTACAATGCTGGCCCTTGTATAAATCCACGGGCACAAATAAACATTTCCTCCACCAAGTTCCACCAATCACGAGGAATGTCCTCATATGGTGAACGACACTTGTAAGTCCTCTCGACTTATAAGGAGAAAATACTCTTATGATATCCTTACAACTTATAAGAGGAAACACCACTTAGAAATCCTCACGACTTCTAAGGAGAACACACACCTACGAGATCCTCACGACTCGTAGGGAGAAATACCTTTATGAGACCCTTACGGCTCATAAAGTCAAAATCCTTAGTTGAAAAGACCCTAACCCTGTTTACTAAGCCACATTTGTTCAAATCGACAAAGGCAAATGATGATTCGCTCCTGATAATGTCCCAGTTGTAGCGATGTTCATGCCTAAATCGGTATCAAACTCCAAGTCCTTTCACGGCAAATGATGATTCGCTCCTAGCAATATTCCAGTCGCAGTGGTGCTGATGCCAAGATTGGTATCAGATCTCAAGTTCCATACTCGCAACAAAAATCAGCGAGCAAAAAATAAATGCATATGAAATAGCCAAAATGATGGGACAGCTCGCAATAAAAAATCAGCGAGCAAATATATGCATATAAAAACAGCCGAGATATTTGGCAACTCGCAATAAAAAGCAGCGAGTAAAATGAAAAGTAGCCGAAATGATTGGGCACCGCGATAAAAAGACGAAATGATTGGGCAATCGCGACTTTCGCGATATAAAAGCCGAAATGATAGAGCATCGCGGAAAGAAATTTAAAAAATGAAACTTTTTCCCTGCAGGTGAGTCTACACCGACCCCTGTATACAATCCATGGGCACAAACAAAAAGAGAACCATATTTTCCCAATAGGCTCCGTCAAAGGGAGAGCCAAGTCTTGATGGTTCACAAAACAACCTAAAGACTATCCCGACATTCGTCTCGGTACAGCAGACATAGTGTCAACAATGGCGTTTCTTCTCACTCCAACAGGATGCAGACGCGACGTCAACAAGTGACCCCAGGGTCAAAACAAAGCGGAGCCATGGCAAAGTCCCTAGTTCCAAGTCTCGACGGTTCACAAACAACCTAGAGACCGCCTCGACACTCGTCTCGTTACAGCAGACGCGGTGTCAACAACGGCGTTTCTTTTCACTCCAGCAGGATGCAGATGCGACGTCAACAAAACGGAGCCATGGCAAAGTCCCTAGTTCCAAGTCTCGACAGTTCACAAACAACCTAGAGACCGCCTCGACACTCATCTCGTTGCAGCAGACGCAGTATCACCAACGGCATTTCTTCTCACTCCAGCAAGATGCAGACGCAACGTCAATAAGCGACCCCAGGGTCAAAACAAAGCGGAGCCATGGCAAAGTCCCTAGTTCCAAGTCTCGACGGTTCACAAACAACCTAGAGACCACCTCGACACTCGTCTCATTATGGCAGACGCGGCGTCAAAAACGGCGTTTCTTCTCACTCCAGCAGGATGCAGATGCGACGTCAACAAAATGGAGCCATGGCAAACTCCCCAGTTCCAAGTCTCGACGGTTCACAAACAACCTAGATACCGCCTCGACGCTCATCTCGTTACAGCAGACGCAGTGCCAACAATGGCGTTTCTTCTCACTTCAGCAGGATGCAGACGCGACGTCAACAAAATGGAGCCATGGCAAAGTCCCTAGTTCCAAGTCTCGACGGTTCACAAACAACCTAGAGATCACCTCGACATTCGCCTCATTACAGCAGACGCAGTGTCGATAAAGGAAGCGAAGGCCAAATTCCTAGCTTCAGGGTCTTGACGGCAACTCAAATAAAACCTGAAAGACTATCGGAGATCATCCCACACCAGCGCAGAGTGGTTATGACTCATCAGGGCACCCAAACTGAGCCTAACCTCAAGTAAAAAGCGGCATGGAAAAAATCCTACCGCTTGCTCTCTCGACGGTAATATGACCTAAGGAGATTACTTGAAGACATCTTGTCCAGCCCTCGAAGGGATCAGAGACACGACAGTCGCGAGGCTACTCGAACACAGCGTAAAGTCTGCATATCGGGGAATGCATCAGCCAACGCGATAGTAAGACGGACAAAAACCCTAGTACCACAGACCCTAACGGACCTCTGTCGTAAAAAGCAGGGGTTAACTGTAACGTTAGGACAAGTTTGCCTACAAGCCCAAGGGAGGTAAACTAAACAAGCTCCGAAATGAGTTCATAAACTAGAGACTCCGGGATGAGTGAATAAACTACAAACTCCAAAATGAGTATATAAACTACGTCACGCCAAATCAAGACATCGAAGAAAAGAGAAATGCCAGTATGAAATAAAATATGTATTTTATTCATGAATTTAAGTGAATACAAGATACATTTCGTTCAAGAATCAAAATGAATACATGTCATTCATGAATCAAAATGAATACAAGATACTCTTATGAAAAAGAAGAGAATATACAGCGACAAAAATGTTTCAAGTCGGCGGAAGGTTCAATAGGCCAGCCAGTTCGTCGTTCTTCCGCTGGACTTCAACTTCAAGCTCCATCAGTGCTGCGAGACGAGTCCCTGCCTGGGTCTGTTGAGTCTGGTATAAAGCAATCCGACTCTCGAGCTGTTAGTTATATGTATGCCCTAGAGGCCATTACTGTACATGTGATTTATATTATAGTGGATGCTTGGACATATATAGGGAGGACTTTCTTGCTCGACATGATAGTATGCTATCTGGTTGCACTTTATCTTAACATGTACACTTATTGTTTCTCTATTACATGTTGATAAAGCCCTTAGGATGAGTACTTGACTACCAGGATTATGATGTAGATCATACTGGTGGGAACAGGTTAGTTGTTAAGTACATCTTTCAAACGTTCCTAGTCATGGGAGTATCGAGATAGGGCATCGATACTCCAGAGTAGACTAGCGTATACACTTCTCAACCCATATGATGGGCGATGGATGATCCCATATCCATTGGTGTTTGACATCAGAGATGGTATACGGGTGCTCAGTGGAGACTAGGTACACTGAACGGACTCGCCGAGAACTCCTAGATGGTATTGTACCTATCGTCGGATAGCAGTTCTCTGGTGACACTGGTACAGGTTAGTCTGTAGACCCGAGATCGTCATAGAGTCTTGTGTGATTCCCACTGTGCTTTGATTTCCACCATACCACGGTCAAGAGATCGTGCAAAAAGGTGGTTTTTGGGTACAGTCCCGAGTCACATGGAGGCAATGAGCGATAAGAGGGGTTTCGTCTCTCCCGGTATTGGGAGTTGATGTTGCGCTATGCTCGATTGGCCATAACAGGAAATCTCTAGCCAGGGTTGCTGAGATTCACTGGTAAGTGTTATCAGTAGTTTCTCGAACCGTTATAGACCTTGCAATGGCATGACTTATCAGGCTATTGGGGTCTGACGTTATACCACCCCCAGGCTGTGATATGCGACATATCAGACGAAGAGACCGGACTGTACAGTAGTGTTACTGATTGGATTCGCAGGAGTTTGAGCAGGCTTGCTTGTTGATCATCTGATCGCTCAATACCTGGGTGGCCGTTACATTTAGCAGACTGCTTGCGGCTTGTGGGTGTTTGATATGATCATCACCTACTGCCGGCGTATTGACGAGTCTTTAGAGTCCTACACAGAGGTTTCCTAGCTCAAGCGAAACGAAGTACGAGCACATATGTGATATGTGCGGGACCGAGATTAATGCGTGTATGTGATATCGCATTCTATTCTTGCGATATGTGATATCGGTCGGTTATATATGATATAGCCGGGTTATCGGATCAAGTGTTGATTCGATAAGTTGATTCAAATGATATTAGTCGGTTGTATATGATATAGCCGGATTATTAAATCAAGAGTTGATTTAATAGTTTAATGTATAATTATATATTTGATATATTACATTACATTAACTAATATTAGCTCACTTAAGTAATTCTTTTTCTCACATTTTATACACTTTACATATATGTGATATATGTATTGTTTTCTTTAGACACATAAATATATATGTGATATATATTCATGTGTTATGCTACGTTACATATGCAACAAGGGTGTATGAGACTTATACCATGCTAGGGTTTATGTTTGGGTTTTATTTATCATTAAGTAATTCACAAAACATTTGGAATTAGTTATGGATAAGCTTGTAGAAGCTTATGGATATATTGACTTATTCAACTTATTTGTCTAGCTTAAGATATTTGTTAACCCAACTCTTAACCTTAGACTATGGTTTATTCTCTACATGAGTTAGGCATGACACAAACTCACCCATGGTTGCAATTCTAACCTCACTCTCTCATGAGTTCATTCTTCTTCTTCTTCGTCATCAAAAGAAAAAAGCTCACTAGGTTTTTTCTAAGTGAAGAATTAGTGTGAGAAAAATAAAACTAAAGTGAGCCCGCTTCCTACTTCATCATCCTCTACTATTAACCATTTAGTTTAGGGTGTTTGCTTCACTAAACTCACCATTAGTGAAGAGATAGTTTGGGTTAGTGTCTCCTCGACGTAGATCATCTTCGGCCTCGAAGACTTCGATGCAAGCTTGTTCATTTCTTCATGAGAGCCTCTC
This sequence comes from Agapanthus africanus, assembly GCA_030015575.1. Classification (NCBI taxonomy): domain Eukaryota; kingdom Viridiplantae; phylum Streptophyta; class Magnoliopsida; order Asparagales; family Amaryllidaceae; genus Agapanthus; species Agapanthus africanus. The sequence continues at coordinate 261,113,262 of CM057339.1, read as the reverse complement.
TAGAGTCCGAGAGTTCATGATCGCAGCGAAGGGACTACAACACGGAGCTATTGAAGTGAAGGACCGGTCTACAAAGATTGTATTCCTTGTTCACTTTAGATGTAAAGTGTTTGCATAATGTTTCATCGGATTTTCTAGTATCGATTCTAGGGTTAGGGTTTACTAGAACAGCATTTTTTTAAAATTGGCATGGAAGATGCCTCCCGAAAACGTGCTGCCGTGCTAGGCAACCCAACAGTGGTATCAGAGCCATGCTAGAAAATTCTACGATGTTTTTTAGAGTACGAAACCGAAATGAATCCGAAACTTGAAACCCTTTAAACTAGTTTCTGTCGAATTTCATTTGAGCTCAAAAAAAATTTAAAACAACTGCAGAATGTTGTATGTAATATAACATGAACACCATGCACATTTGAGGCATTTCCACTGACTTTTGGCCGGCCACATTGGCCTCTAAACCGAGCTCACCGGGTCTTTTGGAGAGTTTAGGCTTCAAATTTTCAGGGTGTTCCAATCTCTGGGTTTTAGGGTTTCAGGTGTTGTTTGTTTTTGCTAAATTTTCATGTGATGTTAACTTTCTGCAAAAGCAACTCGGAGTGTTTCGTAATCATAATTCTAACATGTATTCGGGTTATTTAGACGATATTAAAAAGTTTTAACGGATATCAATAACCTAATTTTTCCCTCACTGAAATTTTCCAAGAGTTGGATTTTTCCGAGTTTAAAATTTTCAGAAAAACTTGCAAGCGATTATATGGACCCTCTAGAAGAACGAAACCCTAACTCGATTATGTGACCGTCAGAACCGCCATCAAACCCTAGGGTTTGTGGTAGTTCAACGGTGCCACATGTGAGGCATTGGTTGACCCTTCTACGACTGGTTCATAGGAGCTGTGGCAGTTTCTGGGTACTTTTTGAACTCCGCTCAAGTGTTGAGCTTATCGGGAAATTTTGGATGCTTACTTATTTGATCAAAAAGTTTAACTTCGTCTAGCTATCTGTGATTGTGATACAATATTTTGAATCCATAAGTGGTTATGTGATAACTAGTTTGAATTTTATAAATCTAGCAGTTTAGTCTCATTTGATCGGTTGCCATGGGATTTTGATGTGATCAAAATTCCGTCGCAATTATGTAGAGTACGCGGATACTCGCCGTGTAACCTTACTAGATAGCCACACCCCATAGCCCCGACCAAGTAACTGTAGGAGAATCCCGTTACCCAAAGCATCCGTTCGGGTGCTCGCAGCCGCGGTGTTCCGTCTTAGTGCACTTCGTCGACGGCATCGGGGATGCGGCCGTCTACTAAAGTTTCCGACGAGCATTCGATCAGGTTATCGGGAATCATGTTGAATTACCCAACATATTATTGGAAAGTGTTTTCAATATCGATACTAAAATGCGGGGTTTATAATTGTTAGGCATGTGATGTCTAAGGAATTCATTTGGTTAGGCATGAAATCCAAAGTATGTGATACATTGGGTTTATGATGTCTAAGGTGGTTGCGGATTCCAAGTGTTGTAGTTTTCACTTTTTTTTCTGTGATCGTAAGTGTAATATGTGATGTATCGCCGGTTTCATTGCTATATGTCAACGATAACTGGGATACGCATATTTACTTACGGTGATGACATGTGATGTTATGTGTTGCTGTGATATGTTATATTGGATCGTCGTGTTCTGAATAGCCGGGGGTTTTATGTGAGATGAGGGTTTTTATTTTCATTCATGTAAAATTCATTGTATGTAATATTCTTTTATTGGGGCACTTCCGGGTTGAGGATGATTTTTCAGTCGAAAATATTGCAATCTTGAATATATTAATTTCCTCACTTTTCTAAACATCTAAGGGTGTTTGTTGTAAATATAACATGTATTACAAATTCGTCTGGGAAATATCAAATACCACGTGTTATATATATATATATAATCAACATTCTTTAACGGAAATTGTGTGTTTATTATTTCACGCATGATATTGTATATCTCAACACTTTTCATTGAAATTTTATGCAGAAAATTATTCAGGTTAAATTACAGGAATCAGAAATCTGCCGATATAATAAGGGAAACCAAAGAACCAAATACTGGCAGCAACCAAGCAAACATTATAAGATTCCAGATATCAGAAGAAGACCCAAATGCCAACACAAGAACTCACCAGAAAAACCATGTAGTGATCTCTTCAAACGGCTGCATAACCGCGGTCGATTCAACCCGATCCGCCGTGAATCCGCGGCTCACCAGAAAAACCATATAGTGATCTCTTCAAACGGCCGTGGAACCGCGGCCGATTCAGCCCGATTCGCCGCGGATCCGCGGCGAGTTAGGTCGTCGGCGGTCGATACTTTTCCAGAGGCTCCCTTATAACTTCCTAGCTTGTTGAAGACGCTTCAAACTTCCTATCTTACTCCAGAAGCTTCCTTACAACAGCCAAGCTTCTTATGCAAGCTTGATAACTACCTTACTCTAGAAGCTTCCCTTCAACTACCTAGCTTCTTTGAGAAGATGAACCTAGCTTCTAGTGGAAGCTTGATGAAGGCTATATAAAGAGACCTAGTGCTTCATTGTAAAGGTTGTTGGTTGTTGAATTTTAGGGTTGAAAGTTGAGTGACACAACTTGTGATTCCAATTCAAATCCAAATCAAAAATCCAAATCAAGATTCGTTGAGATCAATATCAAGCGACGACTTCGAAGATCTTTTATCGCAAAGCCGATCAACATCAAGAGCAAGAGATCCGCTATTGATCCACGTCTCACGGTGTTCGAGCCACGCAAAAATCGACGACAAATTCTCTTTTCAAAGGAGTGATCGAGAGCTTAGTCTTGTAATCTCGAATTGAGAAGTGTAAATTTGAAGAAGATTTAATAAAGGTGGTCAATTGTTAATTCTCGCTTTCTTTACATTCTTGCATTATGAAATTTCTAATTCTTGATTCTTTCATTTTCATTATGCGTGAGTAAACCTCTGCTTGTAAAGGATTCGAAGGAATTCGGTAATCAAATGGTGATGAAATCCTAAAACTAAATCTTAAGTCTTATGAGAATTATGAATTTTAGGAGAAAGAATCGTCAATGACCAAATTTGGAGCGAGATCACCATTCTTGATAATTCCGTTGCAATTTGAGATTAAATGATTGATGATTCTCTTTGCTAAAGGCTAGATCCGAATGATGATCAATGAAAAGACAAGGGATAGAGAAGGAGAAACCCTAGTTTCTTCAATAGATCCATAATCTTTATTCATCGCCATCGATCTAGCTATAATTCATCAATAGATAAGATTAGTCATTATTAGTATTCATCATTGCTACTAATTCTTATCGAATCCTACAAGCTATTCTTCAATTTTCTTGATAACCGAAATTGATCTTGGATATATTCTTGATTTTTCTTAATTCTTGAATACTTTCTTGATTTTCTTGAAATGATAAACTCAATTAAATCGTGAATCATTTTTCTTGAATTTTTTCTTTAATATTTTCTTTCGGCTTATCTAAATCAAGATTGATCAAATACACGAATCTCAGTGGACGACCCGTGCTCACTAACAATCGCTACAAGCGACATCGTTATTGATTGCAGCTATAAATTCTTTGGTTGTGATAACATTTTCAAAACACCATCAAATCGATCAATCAATGATGTCACCATTGTATATTATTTACTTTTCAACATTAGGATAGACCCAAGGCGGGGAGCACAAGTAACCGGGTTCTAGGGTCCAGTGGGAGACCGTCTCAAGGAGTTGAGACCGGGTCACCTAACTCTAGAATTGGTAGGGTTGCTTGCCGCTCTCGTAGGGGTCTAGGGATGTGGGTTTGGCTATTCATCACGACCGAGGAATCCGCGTTTTTACTGGTTTAAACAAAACACGGAATTCCTAGTATATCCAATATTTCATATATGATTCTTCTGCTGCTAATATTCTGTGATGTGATCACTTGATATGTTCTGAGACGAATGCCTATATTATATATATGAGATATAATAAATATTGCTGTTTTCGTTTCTTATGTGATACTTAGAAAGCATAATTGATAGGACTTCATTAATGAGATTAATAAAATAAAAGAAACCTAAAGATGTTATAGAAACTTGTTTTAAAAACTGGTAGCTCTAATTTTTGCTTTGCATAGCGGTATTCTTTGTAGAATATGCAGCACCTTATTCGATAAGGAAAGAGCCGAGATCCCTTCACCGGGAGTGACCTCTTTAGCCAAACTAGCAAATGCTACAAACTCAGTTTGTCTTTTGATTGCTTTTATAGTTTTTGCTTTGCATAGTGGTATTTGTGAAATATCCTGCACCTTATTCGATAAGGAAAAAGCCGAGATCCCTTCACCGGAAGTGACCTCTTTAGCAAAACTAGTAAAAGTCTCAAAAACACTCCTTTTAAAATTCACTCGATTCTACAACGATATCAAGTTCATTACGCAAAGGGTTTTCTTAAAAACCTGTCGTAGCCCTTCGTCATTTCAGATAAGTACTACTTAGTATTCATGCTACGTTTGTTGGCCTTCGTCAAGGCGTAGTGTGTGGTAGTTAACTAGTGCTTATCTGTTAAAGCATGAGATGCGATTGGATTAGGATAGTCGTGCGACTTTGTTGACCTTCATCAAGGGGCTTGCGCCTGTAAGGAAGAGCGTCCCCATAATCAAAAACCTCTCGCAAACGAGGGAGAATCTGACTAAGTCTTCTACAACGGCCGCATCCATCCAAACCTCCGATACACGGTGTCATAAATCAACTTGGCATCTTCGAAGAGGTGGACGGTTAAATCCAAATAGCATCTGCCCCCAAATTCATGCAAGAAGACCCACGTGGTTTGTCTCTGTTTTCGGCGGTAAACAATCGCCTCATAATGCTGGTAGTCAAGAAAGAATCCTATGGGCTATTTCAACATGTAATAGTGATCTGTAATACCATATAATGCATGTACATGATGATAAAGACAAACCAGATGGCATACTATTATTTTGAGTAAGATTGTTCTACCCGTATAGGTCCTCTCTCAATCATCACAATCGCGTGTCTGCGATTACAATAATTGATTTGAAGGCACTATAGCCAACAGCTGTGGCTTCCAGCCATATAGTTGAATGGACAGAAACCATCACTAGCCAGTTCAAGCCTGACATTACGAGGATCACTACTGAATATTTAGTGCCTCCTATCGAAATCCTTTCATACCGGTGAATTTCTTGGATGACTCATTTTTCCATCTTTGCTTGGAACAGTACAGTGATGCCAAATCATTGCCTCAGCCATCTTCTTGCACTTGAATAGCCTCTGCAGCCTCTGTGTTATAAGAAAATATCGTGCTATCTTGACAGGTATATCTGGTTTCTTATCAGATTCTTTCGGCTTATACCTGGTCTCTCCGCATATTGTATACTCTTTCAAATCTGAATTCTGTTTCCGGTACAACACACAATCTTTGGGATGTGCATGAATCTTCTCACAGTTCAGACCTAAATTAAACATCATCTCCTGGGCTTCGTACAAGCTCCCGGGCACGTTATTTTCAGGGGGCATAGAATCTTTAAGGAGCTTCAGAAGTATCGTGAATGACTTGTTGCTCCATCCATTTAAGCACTTAATCTGAAAAGTTGGACGAACCATAATAGAGTGGAATACTTTGCATTCTCATAAATTGGTCTTCTAGCATCATTCATAAACTTTTCATACTTATCCGCACGTGGTCATTGACTAGAAGGAATGTCTTCTTCGGTAGGAGTACTATCACCGAGAGCAGCCTCTACCATATCTTTCATTTCTTCTCCTGAAAAAAGTTATCGTCTTCTTCTTCTTCTGCCGCATTATCGTCTTCTCCTTCTTCTTCCGCCGCATTATCATCTTCTTCTTATCCTTTCCCGTGATATAGCCAAGTTGTATAAAATCTAGTAAAACGATGTTTAACGATGTGAAGCTCTACGATTTCTACCTTCTGCTAGAACTTATTCCCACATCTATCACACGGACAGAGAGTCTTCTATAATACGATCTTATTATGTGCGCATGCAAATTCAATAAAAGCAGCAACTCCTACGACCAACTTAGATTGCATGCGTTGTTGCCAATCCACATACATGCAGTCCTTAACTCTGATGTACTCATGGGCCATGTTAGACTGTATAATATATAAATTGTAAGTTATGGAAGTTGGTTTTTTATGGTGACTACATTAAGAAATCTAAGAACGAGATGGTTATTGACAAAGAAGAAAATCTGTAAGGGCAAGTTTGTCGTTGAAAAGGTTAAATTATCGATTAACAAAGTTATGTTTGAAGATACCTAAGTATGAGTTGTATTCTGTGTATGTGTATTTCAATTTATGATTTCGTTTAGGCGTAGGGTTGTTAGTGTGTATGTGCTTTGTGTGTGCGTGTGTTGTGTATTCATGTTGTATGTATGTGTTTCGGCTGTCGGGAGTAAAGCTTCTATCCCATTAAGAATGTATAGAGCAGATAACCATTCGCTTATACTTTCATCCGTTTCGAGAAAATTTCGGCAGCACCTCCCCGCTGTTCTTCGAGTACACTGTAATAGAATAGATAATCATTTCAATGCTGTGAAATAACATTGAAATGAATATATAATCTATTTTTGTACATGGAGAACTAGCGGAAAAATACCGACGAAATAACTCAAAACGAATGAAAACACAAGTGAATGCAAGTGTTTGCTTTATACATTCCTAATTTGTCCAAACTGAATAAATATATCGGTTATCATACGATTGAATGTTTTTGTCACATAGACTACACAACGGTTGTTAGCACCGAACGATACCGTCCGATATTTAACAACCTTCGTATAGTTTTATGTCACGACGAACATCGAACGTATGTTAACCGATAGACAAGGACTAAAGCGCGCTTTGATTTTCACATATGACTATCAATGAGCATATGAAAATTTCATATTATCATCGATTATCATATATACACTTATTATAAGATTTAACTTGAATTGATTTACGTTTACGTTTCAATTTTAAGGGTTTGAAGTTTTTAGTTTAGAGTTAAGTTTTTTAAAGTTAAGGGTTTTCTTAATCAAGTTTAAAATTTTGGATTTGGTTCTATTATTAAGTTTAAGATTTTGGATTTAGTTCTGGTTTAAATTTAAAATCAGGGTTTGGCCTTATTTAATATGAGAGATCATCATCATCGTTATCACAAACACACACACACACAAACACACTCATATCATTAACATTATCTCTCTCCCTCACACACACATCATCATCAACATTATCACAAACACACACGCGCGCGCGCGCGTCATCATCATATATATCACAAACACACACACTGTCACGACCCGAAATATTAGCTCGTGACCAGCACTTAAATCACGCAATGTCTAAATGCATAACGTAATTCAAGTAAGCTGAAACCCAGAAATCTAAATCTTTTTAAAGAAATAAAAGAGGTGAAGCTTTGAAATAAAGGTATAATAAATCATGTTTTGTCTTTTGAAAATTTGGGCAGCACCTCCCTTGTATATTGTGATCCAAAACCACAAATACATGATAATATAAAAGGCATCCCCAAGCGGGAGCTAGATCTTCACCAAACGGCGGATTCATAACCATGCAAGTCATAAAAACAAATATACGACGACCAATGGCGAAGACCAACACAAAAGATAATGAATAAAGCAAGACATCAACCCAATAAGAGAACATAAAACCCATCGCTCTAAATCTCTCAACCACAAGTCTTGCTAAGTCTTTCTACTTACACAAATACTGGTTTCTGATTTGATGGAGTTAACTAGATACAACAGGAATAATAATACGAGAGTGACACGATCCGACAGGTACCACCTACCAAAGCAAATCACCCGAAAACAGTTGTGTGCCAGTGATGCCGCTACTGATCCATGCGGTCAACCTGCAAGAACTGTGGCACAACGGGGGTGAGTTGCCAACTCGTGAGTAGAAAACATCATCAGGTAGAAAACGAATAACATAATGATTCCTAGGTCAACTATATCATAAATGTAATACTATGATATCTAGGGTGACTTTATCTACATATGTGTCAACATAAACTCAAGCCTGTATGCATGTGGATATCATCCAACGTATATAATCAATGCATGTATGCGTGTGGATTTCGTCCACGTGTCAACCAATGACACAACATCATGCATGTAAATATCATAAAGCATATGCATGAAAATATATATGAGGATATCAAAAATTGTGTGTCCATCAATGACACATCAAGTCATGGAACCTGAGTGTCCAACACCGACACTCGAAACATCATGAAACTCGTGTCCAGTATCGACACGTAAATCCTCATATCTCAGGCGCCGTCACCAGGACCGGCCCTGATGTCCTGTCCGTACATCTCATGGAACCTGAGTGTCCCACACTCACAATCCACATGGCATGTCCATACATAACTCCGGTTGGTATCCCCCAGATAACCGTCGAATCCAAATACTATCACCGGTAGGTACTAACCCTCCTGCCAGGCTCATCGTCTATACCATGAAAATCACCTCTTGCCCTGGGGAACCATACCGGGTCCATCATGTACCCGCAGACGGTGCCTACCGCTCCTCGAATCGGCTATCTAACACATGTCTCAGAACCGAGAAAACTCATGGTGGACGCACTGAAATATCATATCAAGAGAAACCGGATTTTCAAACAATACATAATTTCTTGAAATACCCCCACGGTTCTCATATCCATAAATCACATGAAATCCATATCTCAATGCGTAAATCCATGAAAAACTGATGTATGCAACATAAAACAGCAATATGAGTATATTAAAGGAAAACCGCTCTTTTAAATGAATCCAGTTTTAAAATATATCATGTGGTTCTCAATTCTTCCGAAATCAAGTGCAGCATCATATGAGGTGTACATGTAACTATACCAAGATAGGTGTATCTACATTTAAGCAGGCATGTATGATGCATTTCATAAACGCAATAGCCCAATAATCAACGTCTCAATGTCAAATGACAATACAATACCATTTTGGGGTATATGTGTTGTGTGTATCATGGCAATTACCGACAGTGTGTGAATAACATACAATTAGTGCTTGTGCAACATGAACCGTCAGTAATGGTGCAGTGTCCAATAACTACCAGGCTAAGGCACAACAAGTAATAATATGCAATGATGCTCATGCGCAATCAACTCATATGCGTATAATCATAAAGCATGATGTATACGACATATAACAGAATGTAAGCATATCCGTATATCATGCAACATAGCATAGTGATGTGAGCATAGCATGTATATCATGGCATGATGTAGCAATTCTACTGTGTAGTGACATAGCAATTATCGATGATGAAGGTGTGTGAGCCGGTAATCTAAGTGTAACATACGCATCATCGATAATGGTGTTGGTGTACTAGCACAGGTATATGAAATGCAATGAGAATAACATAAATATAGCATAAAGTACATCATGAGCTAAATGCTATAAGGTATACGTATATAATATGACCGAGTCGGTGAATCTATCAATCGGCATCCTCTAGTCAAGGGTATGGATACATTATCATAGAACTTATCACGTACGGTAAATCATCGTACGGCGGAATTAAACAATTTGGGATCCTAACAACCTATATGATCAAGAGGGTACGGACCTAACGTCTCGTACGGGTTATCACTCAAGCTTTCACAACATTATATATATATATATATATACCTATCTCTCAGATCACATCCATATCAATCTCAGATCATGGAACAGGCAAAGGTATCAATTATCACATATCGACTCGCATCCATATAACGACATATCACACCAAGTCGTCATATCACATAGTATACTCGTTTATCGCATAAATATCTCACATCAAATTATATAAACGTCATACTTGTTCTCTTTCAATTCGTACCTATCATGATTCACTTCTCATTTCATATTCTCATATGTTAATATGTTCATTAGTGTCAACTTCTATCATAATATCATTACTAAATCCTATAATCATGTCCATCGCGTATCATTTATCAGGATATAGTAATCAAACAATCTTCCATATCAAAGTTTGCGGGGGTGCTATACGCCATCCACCCGACTTCCCCCGTAAATATAAATCTACTCACCTGCTAAACTCCTCGCTTAGCCGTAGTCGATGCGTTTCGTCGTCTCGGAATCCACACGAAAGTACCTACAATCAATACGAAATCGCAAAGCTATTAACATCAAGTTCCGAAATCCAATACGGCATGCGGTGCGCTCATAGGTTAGAACCTATAGCCTACGCATGCAAAACCAACCAAACAACCCTCGTCCGTTGACGTATAAACGTCCAACGACGGAAATCCAAACTCAAATACAAAACCAAGTTTTAGAAACCGCATAACACTAAATCAGCAACAAGGGAAAACACCTCCAGAATTTGACTCAGGTAAAATTAGCCAATTATGCACATGGGGTTGCTCTAGATATAGCATAACAATGCCACAGACCAAAAATCACACATTTTCACCACAACTTGGCCGCAAATTGTGGCCAAACCCAATAAATCTGCGGCCTGAACAAGAGAATATGGTCTCGGGTTTTTAGGGTAGGTTCCTGGTTTCCTGCACGTCTCTCTGTAATCGCTAAATATTTTTCAGGTCATCCGGGTCAAAGCAGATCTCAAAATCCTAACACAAATCACACAAAATACGATATCGGCAAATTTCAAAGTTCGTATTTTGGGTTTATGTCACAGGTCATGGCCAGGGAATCATCTCTAAAGTCTTGTAAACACTCTCTACACCTCAATTAACCACTTAACAGCATCTTATAATTTTCTAATATCGCATATCCTATTTACATCAATATCTAAACTAAAATACGATATTAAGCACAAACTTTAACTAAAGTGAAAGGATTACCTTAATAGCTGCCAAAGAACTTTCTTGAGTTGCCCAAGTCTCCAAAAATCCAAACTTGAAAGGTTCTAAGGGGTTAGAATAGTGTTGTGCATGTTTTATGTGAAGGGTGCATAGGGTTTTGGCTAGGAATTGGAGGGGATGCATGGGGGTAGTGAAGGAATGAAGGAGATGAAGAAACATAGAGAACAATGGAGGAGATGAAGGAAATGGGTAGCCAAGTATACCCTTAGGCTCACTCTCTCTGTCACGCCCCGCTTCCCATAGTGTGCTAAGATAGGCACGTGACAGAGCCAACCATGCTATCTGTGGATAGGAAACATCCCTCCACAGTCACATTACGGCTGTCTATAAGATATCAAGAATAGTAGAAATAAAATAAACTATCTAGTACATGTCCATGAGCCAGAATAAACGAGTCAAGAAATAATATGCGGAAGCAATAGATCTAAGTAACAATAACAATCTGGAAAGTACGTCCCAAATACGAGCTCACAATAGGAAATAAAAGTACTGAAAGAAAACTAAACTAAAATACTAACAGGTCCTCACTGCTCGACCTGCTGACTGAAATACTCCTGAACGGCCTGCGACAGGGAGAGAGGATCTGGGCCATGCAAAACCCAGACGTCAGTGCGTCATAATATCAACAATAATACAATCAGGAGATAACAAGACATGCAGGCAAGAGTTTGAACAGTAATAAGAGTATAACAGTATCACGACTAAGGAACAGTGAAGGGTATAAGCATATGTGATGTGCAGTGAGTAATCTAAACTGTGCTACTGGGTTATCTATTCTAAAGTCTTCGAAATCAATTAATGTAATCCTCATCATAACCCATCGGTGATTATTCCGTAACGTCCGGAAAAACGGCAAACAATATGTATTCCGTAACGCCCGGAAAAATGGCAAACAATATGTATTCTATAACGCCCGGAAAAACGGCAAACAATATGATAGCCTTTTGAGTTACGTTCGATTACATTCTTGATTTCCCCATACCCCCAAGTTATGTGTTCAAGTCAGGTATTGCCAATTGATATCTAATGCCAACACAGGATCAAGCCGGTACAGGTTTTGTCTATGCAGACAACAATAACGTCCATCAGGACAACATGTCAGGATTGTCGGCATTAGAAACAGGATCAGGTAACATGTCAAGTAGTGACATATCAGGTCATGTCAGGTAATGTACATGTATCAAGCGGGTGCTCATAATCAAACTATAGCAAGTATTGAATCAGGGTGAAAGTACGGATGTACAATAAAAGCATGGATGCACAAATATCGATCACGGGTTACATCATGACTAAGTAGGATGCACAATATCAAGCATGGGGTACTAATGTATTAATAATATGAGTTAATGTAATATGGGATGCAACTAGTTATGCAGAATTAATGGTATAGATACACAAATAAACATGGATGCATAAATAACTATCAGGGGTTACAACTATAGCTTCATGACTATGTAGGATGCACATTTTCTAGCATGGGGTGTTAATGTAGCCGTAATATGGAATAACGTGTTATGGTATTCAACTAGATATGTAATTAATGATATGGATGCACACGAATGTCCGAAGACAGTAAAATAGTAAAATGGTAATGTGGGATGCATAATTAAACAATAAGTAATGTTATTATTCACATGTGTGCAATATATTATAGTATAGCATGTAGCGAGATTAACTTGCATGCAACTAGATATGAAATAAATTGTACGGATGCAAACGGACGTCGTAAAACAGTAAAATGATAACAGGGGATGTACAATACACTAAACATTAAATATTATTATAAATATGGATGTAACATATATCATAGCATGTAGCAAGATAAACTTGCTTCGATTGGATCACGCGGCGGGTGTAAACGCAGCGTCCGATATCGGTAAAATGTCGCTACGCACACGTGGGCGTACAAAACAGGACCAAGCAAATCAAGAAGGTGACCAAGCTGGATGGGGATGTCCACTGGGTCGCCTGGATCATTGGTGACGGTCACGGCTCCGGCGGTGACCGGAAAATACGGATCAAGAAATGAAAAGAAGAAGAAAGAAGGAGAAGAGCAAGAAGAAGAAGAGAGGAAGGGACTGGGTTTAGTTGTTGTGGTGTTCTGGGGTCAGAGGAGGCTACAGGGGGTGACGTTGATGGTGGGCCGTCGACGGCGAGGTTCCCGGCAAAGGGTTTGGCAAAAGGCAGTGGGTATTCTTGGTCGAAGGGGTGTGCAGGGTTAGTGGGTGCAGGCGAGGTGTTGAGAAGAAGAGAGGAGAGAGGAGGAAAGTGGTAACGAGGGTTGAGGTGATCAGCGACGAGGGGTTACTCGGGTGAAGATGGGTGCATGGTGAAAGTTAGGTTCTTGGTTGGAGGTCGTCGGAGATGGGTGTCGGGGAAAGAGAGGAGGAGAGGGAAGGAGGTGAGGTCGAGGAAGATGAGAGGAGATGAGGAGCGAGGTCGGGGAAAGAAGAGGAGGCGGATAGGGTTTCGTGGGGATCTCGTTCTCGTGGCGAGGGATTTTTAAAGAAAACGGGGAAGAAAGAAAAGAAAGAAAGAGGTGACTGTATGGTGTGAAGGGAGGTGACGAGAATCAAGGGAAGCACAGTAACCGCGAGATGAGAGAAAGAGGGAGAGAGAGAGAAAGAGAAAGGGAGAGAGAGAAGGAGTCTGTTATGGGGAGGGGAAGAGAGATAGAGAGAAAGAGAGCAGGTGAGGTCGAGAGGAGAGAGGGTTAGGATTTTAATTAAAAAAATCTTTAAAGATTTTAGTTTGTAAAAAAATTGAAATAATAGTTATAAAAGAATAATAAAATATTTGATATTTGGCAAATACAAACTTACTCCAATATATGTACAGGTCGAATCTAAAAATCCAGTTTTAAAATACGGAAAATATATGTGTCGACTAAAACTAAAATTGGATATCCGGGTAACGAAAATGCATACCCCAAGAACGGATACACGTAGCGTGCACGTAGCCATCCAAACAAGTCCGTTTCACTGAACGGGACGAGAACAAGATGCGCGGATGCTACCACAGGGTCAGGGGTATCATGCAGGCCATGCTAGATATTTTTAAACTACTTTATGTGACTTTAACTGTTATACTTAAAAATGCAGATGCCAGATAAATGCCAATATGCAGTATGTAAATATGGAAGTGCATGAGTCCACGTAACAAGTCAGGATAAATCATAAACATGAATCAAGGCTGGTTTCAAGCATGTGGGTCGGGTCGGATGCAAATACAGATGTCAAAATACTATTCGCACCCAAAACACAATAAATCAAGAAACTACCATAAATAAAGAAATACTTAAACTAGAATGGTATAAATGAACTAGGGTGTTACATTATACCCAACTACAAAAAGAATTTCATCCTCGAAATTCCAGGAACAAGAAAAGATAAACAAACATGAATCTATAAGAAGAGATCTGGAAACTTCTGTTGAATCTCATCTTCTCGTTCCCAAGTCGATTCTCCATGCGAGCGATTTCCCCAAGAAACAAGTACGAGAGGGATAACCTTGTTCTTAAGGACCTTTTCTCTTCGATCAACAATCGACATCGATCGTTCCTCAAAGGTCAAATCCTCTCTTACAATCAGCTCCGAATGATCTAGCACGCGTGTTTCATCTCGAACATACTTACGGAGTTGAGATACATGAAACACGTCATGAACATTCGCCAAAGATTGTGGTAAGGCCAATCGATAAGCCACTTCTCCAACACGCTCCATAATCTTGAAAGGCCCCACGAATCGAGGACTAAGCTTGCCTCGACTCCCAAAACGAATCACTCCTCTAGTCGGTGATATCTTCAAAAATATCAGATCACAAGCCGCGAACTCTAGAGGTCTTCTCGATGTGTCGGCCCAACTCTTCTGCCGATCCTGTGCTGCCTTCATGTGACTCCGGATAGTAATAACCTTCTCTACTGTTTGCACGATCAAATCCGGTCCCAACAATCTTCGTTCTCCAACATCATCCCAACAAACAGGTGAACGACACTTGCAACCATACAATGCTTCGAATGGAGCCATCTGAATAGTCGCCTGAAAGCTGTTATTATAAGAAAACTCCACCAAGTGTAGATGATCCTCCCACGAACCCTTGAAGTCTAACATGCAAGCTCTCATCATGTCTTCAAGAGTTCAGCATGCTCCTCTAGGCTCTTCGAGTAGACCAAAATATCATCGATGAACACCACTATAAACTAGTCCAAGAACGGTGAAAAGATTCGGTTCATCAAGTCCATAAATATCGCCGGTGCATTCGTGACTCCGAACGGCATCACTAAATACTTGTAATGTCCATACCGAGTTCGAAACCCAGTCTTGCAAATATCCTTTGATTTTACTCGAACTTGATGATATCCGGACCACAAATCCAGCTTCGAGAATACCCTCGCGCCACTAAGCTGCTTGAATAATTCTCCAATGCGAGGGATTGGGTACTTGTTCTTAATAGTCACCCGGTTTAATTCTTGATAATCGATGCACATCCTCCTTGTGCCATCTTTCTTCTTGACTAGAAGAACTGGAGCTCCCCAAGGTGAATTACTGCTGTGAATCCAACCATTCTCAAGTAATTCAGTAACCTGCTTCTTGACTTCTTCCAACTCCACTGGTGCCATTGGATAGTATGTCTTTGAGATTGGCGCCGCACCAGGAACAAGATCGATCGCGAACTCCACATCTCATTTTGGCGGTAAACCCGAGATGTCCTCGAATATGTCCATGAACTCTCGAACTACAGCTGGCGCTTCCTCCTTATCAACTTCCATCGACGCAAGAACGGTGCTTGTCTGCCTAGCCCTAAACTCGACTGGCCCGGCAGAACTGCTTCCTCCAGCGAAAAAAAACTCTGGATGTCCGGGAATCTGGAAAATCACTTTCTTTACCCTACAATCAATGTGAGCGTGGAAAGTGCCGAGGAAATCCATTCCCAAGACAACATCATAGCTGCCGGTATCGATCACCAAGAAATCTGCAAACAACTACTGAACAATCCTTACACTCACTGCTGGCTATGATCTTCCCATTCCCAATGTGTATGTCCCAACAGGGTCATGCAATAAATCGAATATGCAGCAATAAACTTGGACGAAATAAAACAATGGGATACACCAGAATCGAATAATACTAATGCGGGAAAATCATGAACAGGTAGGGTACCTGAAACAACTTCATCTGAACCCTTGGCCTCTTCAGCCGTCAGGGTAAAAGCTCGAGCTTGATTAGTTCCCTGAGTTATCTGCTTCTGCCCCTGAAACTGCTTCTGAGGTGGCCTATGAGTATCTTCCTTCAAACGTAGATTCGACGGACAAGTATCAATGGTGTGATCAGCTGATCCGCAAATAAGACAAAATCCAAGCCTCTTACGACAATCTCTTCGATAGTGACCCGGTCGTTGGCAGTAATCGCA
Organism: Agapanthus africanus; assembly: GCA_030015575.1. Lineage (NCBI taxonomy): Eukaryota > Viridiplantae > Streptophyta > Magnoliopsida > Asparagales > Amaryllidaceae > Agapanthus > Agapanthus africanus. The sequence continues at coordinate 261,096,943 of CM057339.1, read as the reverse complement.
CAACACCCTTTCTTTATGCTCGGGCAAAACTGGCATCTTCATCGGTACAACGCCACGCCTGTCCACCGGGACACCTCTGCGTATAGGCGTTCGATTTGGCGTAAACGCCGGCTTCCGTACCATAACTACCTGCTGTTGCGTACCCTCTGTCTTCAATGATAAACTCTGCTGCTCCCTGGCTGCTTTAAGCACTTGCGAGAAAGTGGTCAAACCCAGAGATATAATGTGCCTCTGGATGTCCACGTCCAAACTGCGCATGAACCTCCGTGCCATATCCGCATCGTTGGCAACCAAAGGTCCAGCGAATCTACTGAGCCGTATCCACTCAGCCGCATGCGCATCCACGGATCCGCCATTCTGCTTCAAACTGATAAACTTTTCTTCCATATCCTCCCGTGCAGTCTGCGGAAAGAACTTCTCCAAGAAACACTGTGAGAAAGCTGCCCAACTGATTGTCTTGGGCAAACGGGTCTCTTACACGAGCCACCACTCGCGGGCATAGTCCACCAATTGGATGCGCACGACATCCACTCTCTTATCCTCTGGAATCTGTGCCGCAACGAGCAAATTCTCCGTATCAACCAGCCACTGCTCCACTGGCAACGGCTCCTCCAAACCAGTGAAAATGGACAGACCAAGTCTCCTAAAATCCGCCACGGTACCCACACGCTCTACCGGTTTGGCCGCAACATTGTTGACGGACTGCTGGACGGTCCGCAAACCTTCCTGAAAAGCTTCGGCTTGACGCTGGTTCAGCTCGGTCTGCTGCTTCTGGTTCTCCAGCATCCCACGAATTACTACAAGCAAAGCGGCGTCATCGACACGCCTCTGGTACGATCGCAGGTTTCTGTCTGCCATGATCCTGCAACCATGAAACCGAAGAGGATTAGTATGATAAACAAGATTCAAAACTTGGGATGAATGATAACCATAAATCAAGGATATGAATCAAGACTAGAACTCCAAGTTACTTAAATAGAGTACCGTATTGTAACCATGTCGCGGTACATAGTTAAAATCACATAACCCACTCAAGTCGCCCAAATCTAGTATTAGAATCAAAGGAACAAGGAGAAACAATAAGGAACCAAAAGGTTTCAAGCCGAGATGCAAAGTTGTTTACATATCGTCAAGACAAGGGTCAAGAGAAAGATATGATTCAAGAATCACGATAACAATATGGCAGGACATGTTCCTAAACACGGATTTCTCGATTCGTGTATTGGGTCCAATACCCAACTACAAAAGAATCAAACCCGATCAACCTAAATCCTATGGCTCTGATACCAAACAAACCCTGTCACGCCTCGCTTCCCAGAGTGCGCTAAGATAGGCACGTGACAGAGCCAACCATGCTACCTGTGGATAGGAAATATCCTCCCGCAGTCACATTACGGCTGTCTATAAGATATCAAGAATAGTAGAAATAAAATAAACTATCTAGTACATGTCCATGAGCCAGAATAAATGAGTCAAGAAATAATATGCGGAAGCAATAGATCCAAGTAACAATAACAATCTGGAAAGTACGTCCCAAATACGGGCTCACAACAGGAAATAAAAGTGCTGAAAGAAAACTAAACTAAAATACTAACAGGTCCTCACTGCTCGACCTGCAGACTGAAATACTCCTGAACGGCCTGCGACAGGGAGAGAGGATCTGGGCCATGCAAAACCCAGACGTCAGTGCGTCATAATATCAACAATAATACAATCAGGAGGTAACAAGACATGCAGGCATGAATATGAACAGTAATAAGAGTATAACAGTATCACGACTAAGGAACGGTGAAGGGTATAAGCACATGTGATGTGCAGTGAGTAATCTAAACTGTGCTACTAGGTTATCTATTCTAAAGTCTTCGAAATCAATTAATGTAATCCTCATCGTAACTCATCGGTGATTATTCCGTAACGCCCGGAAAAACGGCAAACAATATGTATTCCGTAACGCCCGAAAAAATGGCAAACAATATGTATTCCGTAACGCCCGGAAAAACGGCAAACAATATGATAGCCCTTTGAGTTACGTTCGATTACATTCTTGATTTTCCCATACCCCCAAGTTATGTGTTCAAGTCAGGTATTGCCAATTGATATCTAATGCCAACACAGGATCAAGCCGGTACAGGTTTTGTCTATGCAGACAACAATAACGTCCATCAGGACAACATGTCAGGATTGTCGGCATTAGAAACAGGATCAGGTAACATGTCAAGTAGTGATATATCAGGTCATGTCAGGTAATGTACATGTTTCAAGCGGGTGCTCATAATCAAACTGTAGCAAGTATTGAATCAGGATGAAAGTACGGATATACAATAAAAGCATGGATGCACAAATATCGATCACGGGTTACATCATGACTAAGTAGGATGCACAATATCAAGCATGGGGTACTAATGTATTAATAATATGAGTTAATGTAATATGGGGTGCAACTAGTTATGCAGAATTAATGGTATGGATACACAAATAAACATAGATGCATAAATAACTATCAGGGTTACAACTATAGCTTCATGACTATGTAGGATGCACATTTTCTAGCATGGGGTGTTAATGTAGCCGTAATATGGAATAACGTGTTATGGTATTCAACTAGATATGTAATTAATGATATGGATGCACACGGATGTCCGAAAACAGTAAAATAGTAAAATGGTAATGTGGGATGCATAATTAAACAATAAGTAATGTTATTATTCACATGTGTGCAATATATTATAGTATAGCATGTAGCGAGATTAACTTGCATTATGAAATAAATTGTACGGATGCAAACGGACGTCGTAAAACAGTAAAATGATAACAGGGGATGTACAATACACTAAACATTAAATATTATTATAAATATGGATGTAACATATATCATAGCATGTAGCAAGATAAACTTGCTTCGATTGGATCACGCGGCGGGTGTAAACGCAGCGTCCGATGTCGGTAAAATGTCGCTACGCACACATGGGCGTACAAAACAGGACCAAGCAAATCAAGAAGGTGACCAAGCTGGATGGGGATGTCCACTGGGTCGCCTGGATCATTGGTGACGGTCACGGCTCCGGCGGTGACCGGAAAATACGGATCAAGAAATGAAAAGAAGAAGAAAGAAGGAGAAGAGCAAGAAGAAGAAGAGAGGAAGGGACTGGGTTTAGTTGTTGTGGTATTCTGGGGTCAGAGGAGGCTACAGGGGGTGACGTTGACGGTGGGCCGTCGACGGCGAGGTTCCCGGCAAAGGGTTTGGCAAAAGGCAGTGGGTATTCTTGGTCGAAGGGGTGTGCAGGGTTAGTGGGTGCAGGCGAAGTGTTGAGAAGAAGAGAAGTGTCACGACCCAAATATGGCACGTGACCGGCACATAAATCACGTGGCATCTAAAGACATCGACGTAGTTCATGTAAGCCAAAACCCAGAATCTAAACCTTTTTGAAAAATATTGGAGGTGAATTTAAAATAATCATCAGATGGAATCGGTTTAAATAATATTTAAATTTAACTAAGTATGGTTGGAAAGCATCTATGGCATTTTGAAATCTGACCGCACCTCCTTAGAAAATTTTATATAAAAACCCAATACAACTGCCACAATAAAATAGCATCCCAACGGGAGCTAGATTTCACGTCAAAAAGACGGAACATCCAATCAATCTATAACAGAAGTCGACTCTAAAGAGTATGACAACTCAAGACACAACTCTAATCCTCGCTTCTAAGTCCATAATATACCATTTCTAATTTGATAGAGTTTCCGCTAGATACAAGAATATATAAATAATCAAGAGTGAGTATGATACAATACTAACTCACTTACCCATCACTCCTCAAAAGAATGTGTGCCCTAACCGCAGATAATCCAAGCGGTAAAACCTGCAAGAAACTGTGGCACAACGGGGATGAGTTGCCAACTCAGTGAATAAAAGTACATCTAAAGGTAGAAATCGAGATGCATGACAATTCCTAGGTCATAAGAATAGTAGTGTCATAAACTGTACCGATATACTATATGATATGCATAAGTGCAATACTAACTATCATGCAATCCCAAGTATACTATTTCAATGTCATATGAGTCAAAATCATGAATCTATAATCTGTATTGGGATCCCCCTTTCTGTCTATGACTGTCTGTACTAATATATGCAGGTACTGTTCCCCCGGATCAGTCCTAGTGGAATCCAATAAATAAATATCTAACTGTGTACCTCATGATAATAATCACATCAATATACATATAGATGTCCAGCATCGACATCAAAATCCAAAATCTCTCGTGTCCAGCATCGACACGTAAATACAGATACCGTCGACACCATCTCAACAGATGATCGCCGCCCGATATCCCTGGCTACGATCAGTATCCCCTGGATATCCGCCGTGCCCAATCGAACCCCGGCCAGTATCCCCTGGATATCTGCCGTGCTCGTTTCAATCTCCGGTCAGTATCCCGTGGATATCTGCCGTGCTCAATTCTATCTCCGGTATCGAGTATCCTCGCTAGGCTCCCCCGCCTCAAATGCGGCTATCCTGTCCCTCAGTCTCGACCGGGTCCACCATGTATCCAACTGTATATCTCCCTCACTCAGTCTGGATAACGTAAAAATCCGCGAGCGTATATCTCCCCCACTCGGTCCGGAACAAACCAGAAAATACAAAACTCATGGTGGACGTTTTACTCATCATATCAAAATATCAAGTAAGGAATAAGAATAATTGCATAGATTGTATTGATGATATACTATATATGTATATATATATATATTACAGTGTCTCATACCACCGATATATATATCATCAAGAGTAAAATACTCAGAAATTCCAAGAAACTAAATACATCATTTATAGTACTACAACATGAATAGGAAAAGACTACGTAATCATATCACATAACATAATGATTTCAACTCTAAGGTGTCATGGCACTACTAATGATGTGTAGTATAGCATACGCGTCTGTGCGCGTGCAACATGAAAATCATTAGTATTTGTGCAAGTGTCCTACGGTGTAAAAATCTATATATTAACATATATATAACAGAACGATTCTACAGTGACATGGCAGTACCAATGAGGTGTAGTGTAACATATATTTATGTGCTTGTGCAGCATAGTACTCATTGGTATTTGTGCAGTGTTCTATCAGAGTGTGCGTAACGCAGAAACATATAATATAGATAATATAATGCAAACCTGTAAAGTAATCTAAACGTACTTATTGTAATTACTTGTTATGAGCTATACCATTATCTTTAGAAATGATCGGAACGTTAAGTTTGAAATAAGGAAGTTGCCTTATATTTAAAATAGATGTTTGTTTTAGAAACCGGCACGCATCCGGATAGTTTATTTAAAAGACAACGGACCGTGGTTTTTAAAATAATATAGCTCATACCAGTATTACATCCTAAGACAGAACATAATCTATCTCTACGAGTCAAAGAATAAATTGACCGTTATTCGGCATACAAAGTTCATCATTTCCGATACGTATAAATTCTTGTATTATAGCTCAACATATCGCTATATCCATATCATCTTAAGTACGGCGTGATCCCTCATACAAACTCATCAAAACATACCCATATCGTACGGATCAAATATCATGTATATCTCATTTTAAAACTACATATGAAACTTTATGCAAATGGAGGGCATACAAGATGCAATACTATATCAATGCTTTGAAGAAAAGCTAAACTTAAGTAGATATCATAATAATAGTTATAAGGTTGCGGGGGTGCTATACGCCATCCACCCGACTTCCCCCGTAGATGTAAATCTACGCACCGGAAATACGTCGTATCTACTCAGGAATCGCCAATCCTTTTCTTTTCCTCGCGGCCTCCAAAGTTCCCGTATTGGAATCTAACATTATAATAACTTGAATAAAGAAACGGCTACATTCCGATACGTCAAAATCAATAAAACGTAAGTTGTACGTGCTAATTACACTACGTACGGCCATTGCAAACGACCTAATACTTTACCTCACTGAAATCTAACCCAACTCTGCATCGCGACAGAAAACAGATCGCGATACGTTTTAACCGTGTCGTATTTGAGATTTTAGACCCCTTTTTCCGATATTAGCTTTCAGATTTTATATACAGTTAAACTAACTTAAGTAAACAATACCAATTATAATAACACCTACACAGAGACCTACCCCAAAAACCCAAAACACCCATCTCTTCCAAAAATCCGGCGATGCCGGAATTCCCTTATAGGTCGCCGGCCAAAATCCGAGCCCCTTGGTTCGTGCTTCTAGGGTTTGTTCTACGTCCAACATACAATATTTAGGCATTGTTTGGTTAAGTTTATTTTACTCTGAATAATAGCAGATTACTACAGAGCTAGGTTTTACCAAAAATACGATATTTCGACATTCGATTCCTAATTTTCTTACAACTACAGAGCTAAAGTCTACTGAGTTTAAGTATTATACCTACTGAGGATAGTTGAAAGGCTTCCTTCAAGACACCCAATTCCTTAGCTCCTAGCTTGATGTTGGAACTCCTTAGCCATTTTCTCCTTCTCACTTATCTTTTCTTTTATTTTTCTTTTCTTGTTCTTAATTTTCTTTGACTTTTGAAATTTTTCTGAATGTTTAACTTGTTAAACTGATCTGAACATCTTAGATAAATGGTGAAGGGAAGGATGGGGTGTAGGAGGAGGTGTCACCAAGCAAAATGTGGTGGTTTCATGCAAGGAGGAGGTGTGGGGAGTGTGTTGTGTATGAGAGGAGGTGGTGGCAATGAATTTCTTTTCCAATTTGATTTATCTTATGATAAAATTCTGAACTAAACCTTATCCCATCTCTTTTCTACTTACACCCTTAGAAATTTTAAATTTGCACAAAGTCCTAAACTTTACATAACAACCCCTCACAACTTATGTTATTATAAAATACCTTTTTAATTGAAATAAAGCTAAAATTCTCATTAAAACCCTTATAATTTATTTATGTTGCATACTAAAATTTTAATTTAATTTGTTTTACATCCATCTTATGAAATTGTCTTATTTGGTTTTAATAACTTTTTAATTTAACCTTTTATTATTTAATTAATTAATTTTATTTATTTCCAAATTTTCTGAATGTTACAATATCCCCCCCTTAAGAAAATTCGGTCCCCGAATTTAAAAATTAACTAGACATACCTTCAAAAAGCTGCGGAAATTTCTTTCGCATCGCCTCCTCGGTTTCCCAAGTAATCTCCTCGCGATTCTTTCCTTGCCCAAGAACCTTTACAGATGGAAGTACCCTCGATCTTAGTTTCTTTGCCTGCCTGTCTAGAATAGCTACAGGCTGCACTGCGTAGGATAAATCTGGCTCAAGCTGTAAGGTCTGATGCTGGATCGCGTGAGAAGGATAGTGAGGATACTTGCGAAGTATCGATACGTGAAACACCGGATGCACATCAGGAAAACTCGGCGGAAGTGCTAAACGATCATCTACAGCACCCACTCTCTCCAGAATCTCGTAAGGTCCGACATATCTGGGGTTGAGCTTTCCCTTTTTCCCGAAACGCATCACACCTTTCATCGGAGACACACGAAGGAACACATGGTCTCCCACATCAAACTCAAGTTTACGACGTCGTCGATCTGCATATGATTTCTGTCTGCACTGGGCCGCTCTCATTCTGTCTCGTATCAGTTGAATCTTTTTCATAGTCTCCTGTATTACCTGCGGTCCCAAAATGCTACTCTCACTCAGTTTCGTCTAGCAAACAAGCGATCGACATTTCCTTCTATACAAAGCTTCAAAGGGAGCCATCTGGATCGTCTTCTGAAAACTATTGTTATACAAAAATTTTATTAAAGGTAAGTGACGATCCCAACTACCACCTAAATCAAGGCTGCAAGCTCGAAGCATATCCTCTAAAGTCTGAATGGTCCGCTCTGACTGACCATCCGTCTGTGGGTGAAAAGTTGTACTAAAACTCAATCGTGTACCAAGAGTTTCTTGAAGTTTCTGCCATAGCTTGTTAGTAAACTGGGTATCCCTATCTGACACTATGCTCGTTGGAACTCCATGCAATCGGACAAGCTCGTCGATATAATTCTGAGCATACTGCGTAAACCCATACATTGTATTCACCGGAAGAAAGTGAGCTGCCTTTATCAATCTATCTACAATCACCCAGATGAAATCATACCCTCTGCTAGTCCTGGGTAGACCCACCACGAAATCCATGGAAATCTGTTCCCATTTCCACTCCGGAATGGGTAAAGGCTGCAATTCTCCAGCCGGCCTCTGGTGCTCTGCCTTGACTTGCTCACAAGTCAAGCATCTCGAAACAAACTCCGCAACGTCCCTCTTCATTCCTTCCCACCAATAAACATCCCTCAAGTCATGATACATCTTGGTGGAACCAGGATGAATACTATGTGCTGATCGGTGGGCTTCCTCTAAGATCTCACGTCTCAGTCCATCCGAATCTGGCACACAAAGATGAGTCCCAAAACGTAATACTCTACGGTCATCTATCACAAACTCCAACTCTCTTCCCTGCCTAACCTGATCTATTATCTCCGTCATATGAGCATCTGCGGCGGTGTCTCTCGAATACGATCCAATAACTGAGGATGGTTGCGAACATGTGCTAATTGTCCTCCTGTAGATGTGAACTCAAACTGAATACAACTATCACATAAAGTCTGCCAGTCTGTAGAAGACTGTCTCTGTAAGGTGCGCAAACGAGATAAGCTACCTCCAGGTCTCCGACTCAAGGCATCTGCCACAACATTTGCTTTGCCTGGATGATACAAGATCTCACAATCGTAATCCTTCGCGAGTTCCCTCCATCTACGCTGCCTTAGATTCAGATCCCTCTGCTGGAAAATATACTTTAAGCTCTTATGATCTGTGAAAATCTGGCACGGCTCTCCATACAAGTAATGCCTCCAAATCTTCAGTGCGAATACTACTGCAGCCATCTCCAAATCATGAGTGGGGTAGTTCTGCTTGTTCCTCTTCAATTGTCGAGAAGCATAAGCTACAACCCTGCTGTGCTGCATTAGTACACAGCCTAACCCACTCGAGAGGCATCACAATATACCATGAACCCACCTGACCCGGAAGGTAACGATAAGACAGGTGCAGTCGTTAATCGAGTCTTTAACTGCTGGAGACTCTATTCACATACATCTGTCCAAAGAAATGGAACTTCCTTCCTAGTCAATCCGGTCAACGGTGCAGCGATCCGAGAAAAATCCTGCGCATAACGTCTGTAATAACCGGCCAGACCCAAGAAACTTCGGACCTCTGTAACTGACACAGGTCTGGGCCAGTGCTGTACCGCTTCTATCATTTTTGGGTCCACACGTATCCCATCTCTTGCAACTACGTGACCCAAGAAATCTACACTATCTAGCCAGAAGCACACTTGGAGAATTTAGCAAATCCGTTACTTCTGATACCCTATAGAGAAGTCTGGCTAATCTCACCTTCGAATACTTGACCCAACTGGTCGGAGGAAAGCTTACTATACGATCTCCTTCTTGAACTACTTGCACCTGGTCTGAACAAACTCCATCGGAAGAAATACATCAATTTCACCGATCTCATATCGAAGCGCCACAACAGATTAAAATCCTAACCATCTCACCTCTGAACTGCTATGAATCCTGCTGATCCATCTATACTGGTAACGTCGTCAACCATTTAACTTCATGGACTCGGGAAGCAACATCTCGATTACCTCAGCAATGATTGTTACCATTTTCTAACAGTACGTGATACCGCGATTTTCAGAGAGAAGAAAAACATCACGTCTCAAGTCTGTCTAATCTCTAACAATGACTCTACCATCTGGTGCGGATCCCGAAGAGCTTGCCCCACCATTTGAACTCGATCATATATGAATAAACGATGTGTCTCTATATCATCGAAAAGTCACCCGGTCAGTCCTTGTCCCAAACAAGTCTGTTCTGACCGTATCTCTAACTGTAGCCCTCTCGGCCCTCATAACATGGTGATCGCACAACCAATCATGCACTGACGAAGATATATCAACGGAAAGAATAGAAGAAAGATCTCAAGATATAAATTCTAAGGTAACTTAGGTGGAGTATCATATCGTAAATATGTCGCAGAACATATGTACGGTACGTCACTCTACTTAGTACCTACTCCATCAACAAGGTCATCCTATATAACGAAAGTTCGGGTATAAGACCCCCAAGGTCAAGTCTAAGTCCTATAAGGTCAAGCCCAGGGAACAAAATGTATCCCCAGACTCCATATAGTCAACCTAGACTCGAACAAAGGTTAAACCAAACGCTCTGATACCAACTTTGTCACGACCCAAATATGGCACGTGACCGGCACTTAAATCACGTGACATCTAAAAACATCGATGCGGTTCAAGTAAGCCAAAACCCGGAATCTAAACCTTTTTGAAAAATATTGGAGGTGAATTTAAAATAATCATCAGATGGAATCGGTTTAAATAACATTAAAATTTAACTAAGTATGACACAGGTCTGGGCCAGTGCTGTACCGCTTCTATCTTTTTTGGGTCCACACGTATCCCACCTCTTGCAACTACGTGACCCAAGAAATCTACACTATCTAGCCAGAAGCACACTTGGAGAATTTAGCAAATCCGTTACTTCTGATACCCTGTAGAGAAGTCTGGCTAATCTCACCTTCGAATACTTGACCCAACTGGTCGGAGGAAAGCTTACTATACGATCTCCTTCTTGAACTACTTGCACCTGGTCTGAACAAACTCCATCGGAAGAAATACATCAATTTCACCGATCTCATATCGAAGCGCCACAACAGATTAAAATCCTAACCATCTCACCTCTGAACTGCTATGAATCCTGCTGATCCATCTATACTGGTAACGTCGTCAACCATTTAACTTCATGGACTCGGGAAGAAACATCTCGATAACCTCAGCAATGATTGTTACCATTTTCTAACAGTACGTGATACCGCGATTTTCAGAGAGAAGAAAAACATCACGTCTCAAGTCTGTCTAATCTCTAACAATGACTCTACCATCTGGTGCGGATCCCGAAGAGCTTGCCCCACCATTTGAACTCGATCATATATGAATAAACGACGTGTCTCTATATCATCGAAAAGTCACCCGGTCAGTCCTTGTCCCAGACAAGTCTGCTCTGACCGTATCTCTAACTGTAGCCCTCTCGGCCCTCATAACATGGTGATCGCACAACCAATCATGCACTGACGAAGATATATCAACGGAAAGAATAGAAGAAAGATCTCAAGATATAAATTCTAAGGTAACTTAGGTGGAGTATCATATCGTAAATATGTCGCGGAACATATGTATGGTACGTCACTCTACTTAGTACCTACTCCATCAACAAGGTCATCCTATATAACGAAAGTTCGGGTATAAGACCTCCAAGGTCAAGTCTAAGTCCTATAAGGTCAAGCTCAGGGAACAAAATGTATCCCCAGACTCCATATAGTCAACCTAGACTTGAACAAAGGTTAAACCAAACGCTCTGATACCAACTTTGTCACGACCCAAATATGGCACGTGACCGGCACTTAAATCACGTGACATCTAAAAACATCGATGCGGTTCAAGTAAGCCAAAACCCGGAATCTAAACCTTTTTGAAAAATATTGGAGGTGAATTTAAAATAATCATCAGATGGAATCGGTTTAAATAACATTAAAATTTAACTAAGTATGGTTGGAAAGCATCTGTGACATTTTGAAATCTGACCGCACCTCCTTAGAAAATTTTATATAAAAACCCAATACAACTGCCACAATAAAATAGCATCCCAACGGGAGCTAGATTTCACGTCAAAAAGCCGGAACATCCAATCAATCTATAACAGAAGTCGACTCTAAAGAGTATGACAACTCAAGACACAACTCTAATTCTCGCTTCTAAGTCCATAATATACCATTTCTAAGTTGATGGAGTTTCCGCTAGATACAAGAATATATAAATAATCAAGAGTGAATATGATATAATAATAACTCACTTACCCATCACTCCTCAAAAGAATGTGTGCCCTAGCCGCTGATAATCCAAGCGGTAAAACCTGCAAGAAACTGTGGCGCAACAGGGATGAGTTGCCAACTCAGTGAATAAAAGTACATCTAAAGGTAGAAATCGAAATGCATGACGATTCCTAGGTCATAAGAATAGTAGTGTCATAAACTGTACCGATGTACTATATGATATGCATAAGTGCAATACTAACTATCATGCAATCCCAAGTATACTATCTCAATGTCATATGAGTCAAAATCATGAATCTATAATCGGTATTAGGATCCCCCTTTCTGTCTATGACTGTCTGTACTAATATATGCAGGTACTGTTCCCCCGGATCAGTCCTAGTGGAATCCAATAAATAAATATCTAACTGTGTACCTCATGATAATGATCACATCAATATATATATAGATGTCCAGCATCGACATCAAAATCCAAAATCTCTCGTGTCCAGATCGACACGTAAATACAGATACCGTCGACACCAACTCAACATATGATCGCCGCCCGATATCCTTGGTTATGATCAGTATTCCCTGGATATCCGCCGTGCCCAATCAAACCCCGGCCAGTATCCCCTGGATATCTGCCGTGCTCATTTCAATCTCCGGTCAGTATCCCCTGGATATCTGTCGTGCTCAATTCTATCTCCGGTATCGAGTATCCTCGCTAGGCTCCCCCGCCTCAAATGCGGCTATCCTGCCCCTCGGTCTCGACCGGGTCCACCATGTATCTAACTGTATATCTTCCCCGCTCAGTCTGGATAACGTAAAAATCCGCGACCGTTTATCTCCCCCACTCGGTCCAGAACAAAACCAGAAAACACAAAACTCATGGTGGACGTTTTACTCATCATATCAAAATATCAAGTAAGGAATAAAAATAATTGCATAGATTGTATTGATGATATACTATATATGTATATATATAACAGTGTCCCATACCACCGATATATATATATCATCAGGAGTAAAATACTCAGAAATTCCAAGAAACCAAATACATCATTTATAGTACTACAACATGAATAGGAAAAGACTACGTAATCATATCACATAACATAATGATTTCAACTCTAAGGTGTCATGGCACTACTAATGATGTGTAGTGTAGCATACGCGTCTGTGCTCGTGCAACATAGAAATCATTAGTATTTGTGCAAGTGTTCTACGGTGTAAAAATCTATATATTAACACATATATAACAGAACGATTCTACAGTGACATGGCAGTACCAATGAAGTGTAGTATAACATATATTTATGTGCTTGTGCAGCATAGTACTCATTGGTATTTATGCAGTGTTCTATCAGAGTGTGCGTAACGCAGAAACATATAATATAGATAATATAATGCAAACATGTAAAGTAATCTAAACGTACTTAATGTAATTACTTGTTATGGGCTATACCATTATCTTTAGAAATGATCGGAACGTTAAGTTTGAAATAAGGAAGCTGCCTTAGATTTAAAATAGATGTTTGTTTTAGAAACTGCCACGCATCCGGGTAGTTTATTTAAAAGACAACGGACCGTGGTTTTTAAAATAATATAGCTCATACCAGTATTACATCCTAAGACAGAACATAATCTATCTCTACGAGTCAAAGAATAAATTGACCGTTATTCGGCATACAAAGTTCATCATTTCCGATACGTATAAATCCTTGTATTATAGCTCATCATATCGCTATATCCATATCATCTTAAGTACGGCATGATCCCTCGTACAAACTCATCAAATCATACCCATATCGTACGGATCAAATATCACGTATATCTCATTTAAAAACTACATATGAAACTTTATGCAAATAGAGGGCATACAAGATGCAATACTATATCAATGCTTTGAAGAAAAGCTAAACTTAAGTAGATATCATAATAATAGTTATAAGGTTGCGGAGGTGCTATACGCCATCCACCCGACTTCCCCCGTAGATGTAAATCTACTCACCGGAAATACGTCGTATCTACTCAGGAATCGCTAATCCTTTTCCTTTCCTCGCGGCCTCCAAAGTTCCCGTATTGGAATCTAACATTATAATAACTTGTATAAGGAAACAGCTATAGTCCGATACGTCAAAATCAATAAAACGTAAGTTGTACGAGCTAATTACACTGCGTACGACCATTGCAAACGACCTAATACTTAACCTCACTGAAATTTAACCCAACTCTGCATCGCGACAGAAAACAGATCACGATACGTTTTAACCGTGTCGTATTTGAGATTTTAGACCCATTTTCCGATATTAGCTTTCAGATTTTATATACAGTTAAACTAACTTAAGTAAACAATACCAATTATCATAACACCTACACAGAGACCTACCCCAAAAACCCAAAACACTCATCTCTTCCAAAAATCCGGCGACGTCGGAATTCCCCTATAGGTCGCCGGCCAAAATCCGAGCCCCTTGGTTCGTGCTTCTAGGGTTTGTTCTACGTCCAACATACAATATTAGGCATTGTTTGGTTAAGTTTATTTTATTCTGAATAATAGCATATTACTACAGAGCTAGGTTTTACCAAAAATACGATATTTCGACATTCGATTCCTAATTTTCTTACAACTACAGAGCTAAAGTCTACTGAGTTTAAGCATTATACCTACTGAGGATTGTTGAAAGGCCTCCTTCAAGACACCCAATTCCTTAGCTCCTAGCTTGATGTTGGAACTCCTTAGCCATTTTCTCTTTCCCACTTCTCTTTTTTTTTATTTTTCTTTTCTTGTACTTAATTTTCTTTGACTTTTGAAATTTTTCTGAATGTTTGACTTGTTAAACTGATCTAAACACCTTAGATAAATGGTGAAGGGAAGGATGAGGTGTAGGAGGAAGTGTCACCAAGCAAAATGTGGTGGTTTCATGCAAGGAGAAGGTGTGGGGAGTGTTTTGTGTATGAGAGGAGGTGGTGGCAATGAATTTCTTTTCCAATTTGATTTATCTTATGATAAAATTCTGAACTAAATCTTATCCCATCTCTTTTCTACTTACACCTTTAGAAATTTTAAATTTGCACAAAGTCCTAAGCCTTACATAACAACCCCTCACAACATATGTTATTATAAAATACCTTTTTAATTAAAATGAAGCTAAAATTCTCATTAAAACCCTTATAATTTATTTATGTTGCATACTAAATTTTTAATTTAATTTGTTTTACATCCATCTTATGAAATTGTCTTATTTGGTTTTAATAACTTTTTAATTTAACCTTTTATTATTTAATTAATTAATTTTATTTATTTTCAAATTTTCTGAATGTTACAAGAGGAGAGAGGAGGAAAGTGGTGGCGAGGGTTGAGGTGATCGGCGACGAGGGGTTGCTCGGGTGAAGTTGGGTGCACGGTGAAAGTTAGGTTCTTGGTTGGAGGTCGTCGGAGATGGGTGTCGGGGAAAGAGAGAAGGAGAGGGAAGGAAGTGAGGTCGAGGAAGATGAGAGGAGATAAGGAGCGAGGTCGGGGGAAAAAGATGAGGCGGCTAGGGTTTTGTGGGGATCTCGTTCTCGTGGCGAGGGTTTTTTAAAGAAAACGGGGAAGAAAGAAAAGAAAGAAGGAGGTGACTGTATGGTGTGAAGGGAGGTAACGAGAATCAAGGGAAGCACAGTAACCGCGAGATGAGAGAGAGAGAGAGAAAGAAGAGAGAGAAAGAGAAAGGGAGAGAGAGGAGTCTGTTACGGGGAAAGGGAGAGAGATAGAGAGAAAGAGAGCAGGTGAGGTCGAGAGGAGAGAGGGTTAGGATTTTAATTTTAAAAAATCTTTAAAGATTTTAGTTTGTAAAAAAACTAAAGTAACAGTTGTAAAAGAATAATAAAATATTTGATATTTGGCAAATACAAACATACTCCAAAATATGCCCAAGTCTAGTCTAAAAATCCAGTTTTAAAATACGGAAAATATATGTGTCGACCAAAACTAAAATTGGATATCCAGGTAACGAAAATGCATACCCCCAAGAACGGATACACGTAGCGTGTACGTAGCCATCCAAACAAGTCCATTTCACTGAACGGGACAAGAACAAGATGCACGGATGTTACCACAGGGTCAGGGGTATCATGCAGGCCATGCTAGATATTTTTAAACTAGTTTATGTGACTTTAAATGTTATACTTAAAAATGCAGATGCCCGATAAATGCCAATATGCAGTATGTAAATATGGAAGTGCACGAGTCCACGTAACAAGTCAGGATAAATTATAAACATGAATCAAGACTGGTTTCAAGCATTTAGGGCGGGTCGGATGCAAATACAGATATCAAAATACTATTCGCACCCAAAACACAGTATATCAAAAAACTACCATAAATAAAGAAATACTTAAACTAAAATGGTATAAATGAACTAGAGTGTTACACTCTTACTCTCAAAATATCTCCCTACACTCAACTCTCTCTCAAAATACCTAATCTTTTTTGTTTCATTCATAAATATCCCAATGGCATCAATTCTTATTCCATTCACACTTAACTCTTTATTTCCTTTTCTTTTCTTTTCCCTTCTCTTTTCTTTCTCTAACTCTCAAAACTCACAAGTCACAAATCCAACATGCACACATGCACATGGCATGGTGCAAAATCATGAAAATTGTAAAAATACGGATTTTGCCAAAAATCCGATAAATATCATTTAAAAAATAAATAAATCATTTTAATTTCCGATAAATTTTCAAATATTGGTATACACCTATACCACTTTACGAAAACCCCAAATTTCGCAAATCGGGTAATTTTCGCGAAAAATATTATTTTAATAGTAAATTTCCAAAAATACTATTATATATTTTTTGAAATGTTACACACACACTTACACTTACACAAACACTAAAATACCCTAACTATAATTCTTCAATAAACTACCCATAGCTATTTTTTTTAACTAGACCCTAAACCCAACCCTGATTCTAACCTTAATCCTAAATCTGCCCCTAACCATTAGCCCTAACCCTAATCATAATGCTAATCAAACCAAACCCTAACCCATAACCAGTTTTCTTCTTCTTCTTCTTCCCCTCCCCATCACCACCAATTCATCTAAAATTACTTTTCCCGGTCCCTCACCCGACCTACCTGGCCCCGTCAACCTTCCTCGACCCCTTTCCCCACAACCATAGCCACTACCACCCACCACAGCCGCCGCCACACCGCCACACACATACCCTCCACAGCCGCCACCGCCGCCCACATCCCCAAACAACCTCAAATAGCTGCCACCACAGCCACCACCACCGACCACCACCATAATCCAAAATCCCCAAATTAAGACTCTACCCACCAAATTCAATTTAGGAAAATAAAATTTTAAATTAAATAAGCTAACTAACTAGTTGAGGATTTCGACGGTGGCGATCGAGACGGCGTTGGAGGTCGAAGGAGACAACGAGGGAGGATGTGACGAGGTCGGAGGAGGTGACGAGAGGTCGGAGGAGGCGTCGAGAGAGAATGCGATGAAATCGGAGGAGGCGACGAGAGAGGAGGCGACGAAGGAAATTTGGAGGAATTGGGAATTAGGGTACTGTGCGTAACGGGGAGGATAAACCTTTGGTTTTTATTTTTTTTTAAATCCTCTTTTTTGTCCCTACGGATATATCCGTAGGATCTTATCTTGCGGCACCGTATGAGCAAATTCATATGTTAAATTTTAACAAATTTTTATTTATATATGCCCCTACGGTCTATTCCGTAGGGAAATTAGTTGCCTCTACGAATTTATCCGTAGGGACAACAAAAAATTGCCCCTATGAATTTTATTATCCATAAGGATAAGCCATTTTTTACTAGCGAATGTCTAAGGTGTCATTGTCATCGCAACCAGCATTATACATCGTGGTATGCGTGTCATGGGCGTTGTAAAATTTAGTCAATATTTAACATGAAAAAAGCTATCATATTAAATAACATGTATCGTCCAAAACTCAAAGTATAACAAAGGACAACATAATTTGCAGCATGTGGGACTTCTTTTGTAATTTTCACTAGCAGTTTATAAATAGAGGTTAACAAAGGAAATGTGCCATAGAAGGGAATTTTCTGGCATCGGAAAAATACATCCTTCAAGATTTTTTTCGACGATCGGCATACATCATCTCAATCTTTATCATCTAAGATGTGGATACACCAAATTTCATGGGATTATAACATTTTTTCACCCTTGATTTAGTTGGTGCAAAATTAATGGTTTACTGACAATAGAACTTTTTACATTGCTAATTCAACGGTGAAAAGTGGTGGAATCACATGAAATTTGGTGTATGCACATCTTAGATGATAATTATTATAAGGTGACTTGTTTTTTCAAATTTCCATAGGTAATTTAGCTATGGCATACGCTTAGCTCCATTTTCCCATAGTTAAACGTGATTTGAGTAAGAGTACCATAAGGTGACTTGTTCCTTCATGCTAATGGGCCCCACAACACAAGGCCCATCCTAAATGGGAACCCAATCATATTTGTGGTGGGCCTTTGGGAAAGGGATTGAAATTCCTTATTTAGCCTACAGAAGTGCCCATTTCGCAATAGCAAACTAGGGGAGGCCAATAGTGATTGATTATTCCGTTTTCATTCTCTTGTTGCCTGCATGATAGCAAGAGGCAAGGCCAATAGTGATTAAAAAGAACTAGGGAAGAAAACTATATGTCTAGGTTTGTGAAAGAAAAAAAAGGAAAAAATTTAGAGATAGAAGAAGACAAGCGAGACCAAGGAAGAAACACCCTTTCATGTGATGGTGATTCTCATTGATGATCCACAGGCAGCTCCAATACCGTTGGCAATACCATTGGCTAGCTATTTGATAAAATAAAGGGGAGGAAAAGTTTGTTCCCATGGGAATTACGTTCTCATGCTTTTCCATCTTTTTTTATTATTCTTGTTTTCATTCTCGCATCGATATATGTTGGTGCTCCCTATGTGATATCTTTTCCCATACAAAAGTGTGCATGCATTTCTAAATTCAGATTTTCTTTAAGTAAATGTAAAATATTTAAAAAGACAATATGATATCATCAATATTTTAACGACATCTGCGTCTTTTTTTGGCATTGACGGTAAGCCTTAACCTAAACGCACAACACACTCATGCACACCGTATGCTGCCGACCTATGGATTTACCCCGAAAACGTTAATTTATAGCCGCTTACCCTCCTAAAATTTGAATCACGCCGTACGTCCATATCAACCAACTGAGCTAGTGCATTGGTAAGTCATCCGCATGTTATTCATCAACATTATTATGTACTGCAAACTCATCCGTAACACTTGCTATGTATCCCGCTCTTACGACTTGCATCAAAATCGTGACATGAAAAACAAAACAAATTTATAAAACATCTCTATATATATATATTTATCAAAACATTCATTTTGTCCAGATTTCAATCCAACTCTAATTACACCCCAAGAAGGCAACAAAAAAACATCTTCTAGTACTTCACTCCCCAAAAATTCCACACTTCAAACTCCCCCAATAAATTTAAAGGGAAAAAATAAAATCCCAAGGGCAATTTCGTCCAACACCAAACGCTAAGCCAGACCACCTGCCACCACCCGGCTCTTCCGGCGGCGGCGCGCAGCCTCCGCCGCCGAAGCTGCGGCCAGGGAGCAGCTGTCCCTCTTGACGCTCTCCTCGTCCATGAAAATCTGCTTGCACCTGCACTCCTCGCTACAAAACGCTCTATCTCCCCTGCAAAATTTTAAACAAAAAAATAAAGCAGCAGCTTTTATTTTAAGTACTGTGAGAAGAGTTTTCCCAGTTCCCAAAATGCCCCCATGGCCATGGGGTCAGAAGCTCGCTCACCTGTACATGAAGATGTCCTTGCCCTGAAGAAGGCGGGCGTGGCAGAGGAAGCAGTGTTCCAGGAAAGGGGAGTAGTGGGAATTGTTAATATTAGAGAAAGGTGGTGGTGGTGGTGGCGGCAGCGGCTTTTTCGTTAGGTTTGCCTTGTTTATGACCTGGGGGCATTTTGGGAACGATGCTTGGGGTTCTAACACGACGCTTAAGCCCGCCATGGGTCTCTCTCTCTCTCTCTCGATTGAGTTGAGTGAGTCATGGGAGCTGTGTTCTGGATTTTAAAGAAGGAGATGGCGGTGTGGTGCTTCGCGGGGATAGGTTAAGAGAGGAGGAAGAGAGGGGTGTGGTCACTCGCGGTGAGAACAGAGCAGTTGATGAGTAATGGTAAGAGGGGATTGATTATTGGTGTTGACCTTTTTTGATGATCCCTGTTATTTTTCTTGATTAACCGTATTTCAAGACACGAACGCGTTTTAATGTGTGCAAACGTTTAAAAAAAAATTTGTGTGATTGCCATGCTCATTGAGCGTGAACTTGCACTTGCATTGGCGGGTCACGGTTTTTACGGTTGATCGATAAAACAACATTCTGCTAATATAATATTGCAAGCTCATGCCACTCGAATGTTGGGGTATGATGTTTAATTTTGAATTGATGCAGACCCGTCAATTTCTCAGAATAATGAAAAAAAAAGTAGAGCGATTTCTAGTAGTCGACCCTAAAAAACAGTAGAAGCAACAATACCAAAAAAAAAGGTTTTAAAAATATTCTATTTATGTCTTTTTGGTAAAAATCTATAAATAATAAGTCTTATAGGGGCATGGACAAAAAACTTTAAAAAATCCAGGCTAATAAAAGAATGAAACTAGATAATAAAGAAAGAATAAAATATTGGATAGATTTGCAGAATTGATGGAAGTAACGGTCCTTTATAAGAGATATAAAATGTATACTTCTCTGTTTGTTCGGCAAAAATTCCTTGAGCGGTTGGTTTTATAGCTTAATTAATTTTCAGATGTGCAACACATGCAAAATACCAGTTTTTCATAATATTAAACCGACGCACAAGAAAAAGGTGGTGAAAGGTTGAATCCTTGAGCCAATTCAACTAATTTATGGGCGAGACTCAAATGATAAGATGTTAGCATGTGCATATGTGCCAATTCAACTATTAATAGAATTAACAAGGCTGTTTTATTCCTCATAACTAACCAAGACCTTCTAATTAGATGAAGAGTTTGCAATCGCATTTAATAGCTGGCCAAGCTTAGATAACTGTTTAGATGAAAATTTGTTATTATCAAATAATGTTTTGCAAACGAGAAAAAACAGATCAACAATTTAGAAAGAATCGTTGTGAATATATCATGAAGTAAAATTTAGTAAACTAGCCAACGCCATATGGAAAGATGATTAGGACTCGGTCCTTTCAATTTTATATTGTTTGTGATGAGTACTAGGTAGAAAGATGCACGTTTTAGCGATTGAGAAATGTACCCATCATTTTGGTTTCAAGGAAATTATAATTATAATATTAATTGCTTCTAAAGTCAAAATTCCATCATCTTTGTGCATGCTCTGCAAAAGAAACTATTGTTTTCAATGGAGTGCCCTAACACATCGAATGGACTAATTAGTAAAAACTAGTGTCTAGGTTTATAATAAGCATTAAAATGACAGTTTAAAATATTGCAAATAAAACTCATGGGGCCCTTTCTCTCAACAGAGAAGTTATTATTGGAGCTATAGATGTTATGAGTTGGTTCTATCAATCAATTTCATGAAGCTACTTTATACCTAACCTAAGCATAATTTAAGAAATATTGCCATTTTCACGATTCCATGATATTGGTTAATTTATGGTGGTAAAATAAATTTGACCGCATGGATGAAAGCATATACGCAGCTCATGGAATATTAAATATTGCTTTGTGAAAAAGTTGGTTATCAATAGTATAAAATTTTGTTCTCTTGTTAATTAGCTTACAAAAGACATCAACCAAACAGCGCCACGGCACGTACAGACATACATGTGACACACATATATGTTGGAGCTTGTAGCAGCTAGGTTTTAGGACCTGACATTGCTTTTTGTCGTGTAAGAAGATAAATTATCAAGCATCATCGTTTTCCCTGCATAAATAAAGACTATCTAAGGCATACCGCACGTAAAGATCGGATAAAATTACGTATAGGGCATAAGCGGCGGCGACATCCGCTTCGGGGGCCATTGCTGGCCAGATCCGCACTGCTTTGCCAGTTGCTATCCAAGGTGAAGTATATATATCTTGAGATTAATGGAGGAAAGAGGCCATGGGAGGGAATTCCCTCCTATGGCGTCTTAAAAATACCCCCTCCATCAATTTTTCCGACGATCGGCCCCCATCATCTTCATCGTCATCATTTAAGATGTGGGTACACCAAATTTCATGTGATTCTACAACTTTTTCACCGTTGATTTAGCGGGTTCAAAATTAACGGTTTACCGACAATAGAACTTTTTACATTCCTAAATCAACGGTGAAAAAATTGTAGAATCACATGAAATTTGGTGTAACCACATCTTAAATGATGACGATGAAGATGATGGGGGCCGATCGTCGGAAAAATTGGTGGAGGGGGTATTTTTTCGACGCCATAGGAGGGAATTCCCTCCTATGACATCTTTTCTCCATTATTCTCATATATCTTAGTTTTGGTGTATCAAGCATGAGATAATATTGATTGTCCATAATAAATCATTTGCGATGCCATAGTTAAATCTACGCTGATTAATAACCTTAAATGTTGATCCTTCTCCCATAATTAATTCGCAGTCATAGCATGCATACAGGAACCATTTAACACAAGAGAGGGTAGAGTAACAGTAGGAGGAGCAGTGAGTGGTACGTAAGGGAAGTTGACTAAATGGGGGGCCCATTCCCCAAAGCACAATTTACAACACTCACAGAGAGCAGAACGCAGGAGAAGGACGATGGTGGGGCCATTTGGTTTCTGATGGCATGGCTCCTAGAGCTGCCTGCCCTCCACCTGTCCCTCGCCAGCTGCATCGCCTTTTGTCGTCTTCTATGTGTGGGGGCCCACAGATACGGACATGCAAATGGATCGGATCGGATCGGGCGTGTCAATCGGCGATACATGGAGTCCTCCCCAGAGAGGCTCATCCGGCCTCGGGCGGTACAAGATTCTCCACCCCCTTGATGTTGTGGGCCTCACACTCCCTGCCTCTCTTTTTGGATTTGCTGGCCATCACTGCGGGCCATTATCGGTAAACTATTAAATTTCTGGTCCCGGTGTAAATAAATACAACAAGTACTATAGAAATCGTCCAATCTTGTATGTGTACATACCTGGGCTTTAAAATATACATATTGATCAAGATCCACGGTGCCCATTGTTCGGAAGACTTGATAGGTTGTCGGTTTTCTTACCGGTTACAAGCGTTTTTCTCTCTCTTATGTTTAGCTGCATTCCACGTCCCGCTTTATTGGGATGGATGTTTAGATTTTTCGATTAATAGACGGCATTAGCGAGAAATTGGCTGAAGAAAGGCATACAGGATGTCTGAACAAATTGTTCAACATGACAAACTATATCTACAATTTGAAATAAACTGCAGCTTCTTATGAAATCAGTCTACTTTCCTGAGAAGACACAGTGATGTGGTTTTTTTTTCTATGGGTTTTTTATATGCCCCCTGAAAATTTTATATCTAAATATTCCCTTATAAATTCGATATTCCAGATATCCCCTAAAAAGAAATACATTATTACTCTATATATTCCCTCTGTTACACTAGACCGTCAAAAAACTAATTAGGGATAGATGAGGCTAACTAGGGTGTCGGTTTTGTGTAGAGCAAGGATTTTCCTTTCAATTCTCTATCGTTCTTCTCTTCCTGAAAACTATTCTCTCAAGGAAAAAAACCTCTCTCTCTTTTCTCCAAATCGTTTCGAATCTCATAAAAAACTCTAATAAAAAACCATTGCAAATCGCCGCTAAATATAAAGGAAGCATTCGATCACTTGGTTAAAAGCGCCGCCGGTGCCGAAAAAGGTGTCACGACCCGAAAATATTATTCGTGACCGGCACTTAAACCACGCAACGTCTAAAAGCGTAATGTAATTCAAGTAAGCCGAAACCCAGAAATCTAAACCTTTTTAAGAAAATAAAAGAATTGAAGTTTTGAAATAAAGGTATGATGAAATCAAATGTTATCTTAAATACATAGATAAAAGAACATGAAAAATGCAAGTGGATTTTACTAGTTGAAAAACATGTTTCGTCTTTTAAAAATTTGGGCAGCATCTCCTTTATATATTTTGATCCAAAACCACATATACATGATAATAATAAAGAAATTCCCAACCAGGAGCTAGCTCTTTGCCAATCGGCGGAATCACAACAACGTAAGACAGAAATATAAGTATACGATGTCCAAAGGCGAAGATCCACACAAAAGGATAAAGAATAAAGCAAGATATCAACCCACCAAGCGAACATATAACTCATCGCTCTAAGTCTCGCAACTACAAATCTTGCTAAGTCTCACTACTTATACAAATACTAGTTTCTGATTGATAGAGTTAACTAGATACAACAGGAATAGTAAATACAAGAGTGGTACGATCCAACACGTACCACCTACCAAAGCAAAACATCCGAATGCAGCTGTGTGCGAGCGATACCGCTACTGATCCATGCGGTCAACCTGCAAGAACTGTGGCACAATAGGGGTGAGTTTCCAACTCATGAGTAGAAAACATCATCAGGTAGAAATCGAATAAATCAACGATTTCTAGGTCAACTATATCATAAAGATAATACTATGATATATAGGGTGACCGTATCTGCATATGTGCCAACAATATAATAAATGGATATCTGCATGTAGATAACATCTACATGTCCATCAATGACACAACAACATCATGCATGTAAATATCATGAAAGCATATACATGTAAATATGAGAATATAAATCAACATGTGTCCATCAACGACACATCTAAATCATAGAAGCTGAGTGTCCAACATCGACACTCGAAACATCATGAAACCCATGTTCAGCATCGACACGTAAATCCTCATATCTCAGACGCCGCATGCTCAGATCGGCCCTCATATCTATCTCATCTCAGGCGCCGCATACTCTGATTGGCCCTCATATCCATCTCATGACTCCGGTCGGTATCCTCCGGATAACCGACGAGTCCAAATACTATCACCGGTAGGTAGTAGTCCTTTTGCCAGGCCCATCGTCCACACCATGAAAATCCTTTCTTGCCCTGGGGTACCATACCGGGTCCATCATGTACCCGCAGACGGTGCCTCCTGCTCCTCGAATCGGGTTTCACATGCCAATCTCAGAACCGAGAAAACATATGATGGACGTCTCGAAATATCATATCAAGAGAAACCGGGTTTTTTAAACAATACATGATTTCCTTTGAAATATAGCCACGACTCTCAAATCCAAAATCTCATGAAAACAGCATCTCAATGCATATAATCGTAAAGCATGATGTATGCAACATATAACAGATATGTAAACATATCCGCACATCATACAACATGGAACAGTCATGTGAGCATCTCAGTATATCATGCGACATATTATAATGATGTGGGCATAGCAAATATATCAAGCAAGATAGCATAATGATGTGGCAATTTTACTGTGTAAGTGACATAGTAATTATCGATGATGAAATGTGTGAGCCGACAATCTGTATAAGTGTAACATACGTATCATCGATAATTGTGCAGGTGTACTAGCACAGGTATATGTAATGTAATGAGAATGTCATGAACGTAGCATAAAATACATCGTCAAAGAAATGCTATCAGGTATACGCATCTACAACATATCCGAGTTGGTGAATCTATCAATCGGTATCCAGCCTCACAACATCACGTACGGTATAATATATCGCACGACATCCTCTAGTCAAGAGTATGGATCAATCATCCGATAACACTCATTACGTACGGTAATCTATCGTACGGCGGCAAAAAAACAATTTGGGATCCTATCAACCTATATGACAATGAGGGTACGGACCTAACGTCTCGTACAACATATCACTCATAATTCACAACATTATATACATCCATATACTTATATCCCAGTGTTGGGGTAAAAATTTACACCCCGGTTAACCGAGTCAAAGTCAAGGTCAACCCCCAAGCTAGGTGGGCCCAAGCCCAGGTCAAGCGAGCCCATGCCCAAGTTGAGCCCGCGGCCAGCCTCCCCATGCCAACAACAAAATCATGTAATAAATAATTTTTATGTAATTTTTTATATATGAATGTACGCAAAATGGGCATAAAGCCAATATTTTGTAAGTCCGTAGCTTATGTGCAAAAATGAAATGGCACATGAGCCATGGGAGAGGCAAAATGCCATTTTGTGAAGCCCAAGGGGCTATATGTAAATATGTAAGCCTATAAAAGGCAACATGATGATGAATAAAGTAATACTTTTTATTCCCTTCAAAATACCTAGGGTTTGTACCTCTTTCCCATTTCTGAAGGTTTCAAACCTTCTTCTTTCTTTTTGAATTAAATCAAGAGTTTTACTCTTCCCTTTCCAAAACTAAATAGTTTTCCACCACAAAACCCACAAAGGAGAACTTGGATCTACCATCAGATCTTAAAAAGAAGAGATTTTTAGATCTTACATCTCTTGAGCCAGCCAACAGAGGAGGAAGAAGAAGAACCCATTTCCTCAAACAAAACATTTTTAGGAGTTTTAACTCCATATATATATATATATATATATATATATATATATATATATATATATATATATATAACAACAAATATTTCCTCTCTGAAGCATAGCTTCTGTTTCTGGGACTAAAAGCCCCCTTTTCTCGTCGGCGCCCAAGCGCTCAGCGTCGAGCGCCCACGTGCCGACACGTGGCGCGCTAGCGTTTGAGCGCAAAGCGCACACGAGCCGACACGTGGCGTGCAAGCGCTCGGACGCAAAGCGCCCACGTGCCGACACGTGGCGCGTTTGCGCTCCAAGCGCCCTGCGCCCGAGCGCAAAGCGCCCACGTGCCGACACGTGGAGCGCTTGCGCTCCAGCACACTGCGCCCGAGCGCAAAGCGCCCACGTGCCGACACATGGCGCGCTTGCGCTCAAGCGCCCAGCGCCCGAGATCAAAGCGCCCACGTGCCGACACGTGGCGCGCTTGCGCTCCAGCGCCCAGCGCCCACGTGCCGTCACGTGGCGCGCTTGCTCTCCAGCGCCCAGCACTCATGCGCAAAGCGCCCACGTGTCGACACGTGGCGCGTTTGCGCCTGAGCGTACATCACCTAAGCGCACAGCGCTCAAGGCGCTGGTCCCACGCATCCTTTGGATGCCTTTTCCCCTTTTTTTATGTACATACATATACATATACATATGTATACATATCTGCACACACACGTACTTCACGACACTGTCCCTGTTAGAAAATAATTTCTAACGGGGCGCTGCCCCGCACCCCGTAAGGGGGCTGCTAGCCCTCTTGACCCCCAGCCCGCTATCCGGGTAGCGGGACCCCCGTAAAAACTCTGCGTGGCTCCCGACATATCCAAAACCCCCTTTTTAAAACACAACAACGCACACCGCACATTGAGTTCGCATGACCAGTTTAACCCGTCAATCGGAGGTTACCTCGCCTCAAAGGCGAGGGGTAATTAACGGCAGCTTAGTCCGCGGCTGCCGGAGATTCGGATCCCCACAATCATTAAACCCCGGCCTACCCTAGGCAGGGGGAATCTGTAGTACGCCCGGCAAGCGCGCGCGTATTCCCATCTCAATGGGGTGACAAAAAACACCCTACGTATTCTGGCACGCCCGGTGGGACTAATCTCTCCTCCCATATTTCGGGTTAAACGTTCATGCGAACTCAATCAATGTACATATCTGTATTTATACTAAAATAATGCTCTTTCATGCAGGTCTTCAAGCAATCACCTTTCAACAATGTCTCCAAAGATGAACTCAGCTCCCATCTCCTACATGATGAAGATAGACTCCAGGACGGTCCTTCCGGCTAGTCTCGGGCGACAATGGGAGGATCCGCTGCTACCATTTGGCTCTATTATATTCATGCCAGTTGGCACCATCCCAGTTCCTCAAGCTCCAGCAACAGACAAACCGGTCTCGAAAGGCAGGAGACCAAATGTGGTGATCTCGAGGGCGCCCCAACCCAAACGCAAGTCGGTGTCTGAACGAATTTCCTTGGCCCCAGCTGGGGGCAAGGCCATCAACACCGACAAAGCAACAAGGCCTCTCGAGCAAGCTCCGGCGGTGCCCTTGACAACTGCTCGATCGGGTATCTTCTCTGAGCTCCCCATCACTCAGCCTATGGCGGCTTCCCGGAGAGGAGAAGCCTGCCAAGCACTCAAGGCAGAGAAACTGAGAAGAAGCGGCTCAGACACAGAGCCAACAAAACGGCTAGGGCTCCAGCCATGTTAGAATTTGTGAATATCCAAAGACCGGACCGCTCCGCGAAACCAGCTGCCAGTGATGAAAGAATGGTTGAATGGGTTATCCACACTGTCTACATGGTCGGATATGAAGAAACGAACCCTCCTTTTCTTCACAGCCATGGTGATGATATGGTTGATGCTACCCAGCATCAGCTCGATCTAAATGATGAAGAGCCCGCTCAGGCCGATAAGCCAGAGGAGCCCGTGGTTCCTGCGGAATTGAGCTCAGGCAATAAAGATTACCCGGTTGTCATAGCCGGAATTACAGAACAAGCACTATTCCAATGGCTTCAAAGGCAATTTCTGGACAGGGATGAGAAGATGGCCGAGGTCTATTCCAAAGTCGACGAGCTGGCAAACGTCGTGGCAGATTTCGCGACCCAAGTCGCCCGATTACAATCACAGCAGAATCAAATTTTGGTTCATGAGCCAGGAATTGATACCCGGAGGCAGCCAACTGATATCCCCTTCAACCTAACAGCGGAGCGCCTTCGCGAAAAACGGCCGCAATCAGCCTCCAGTCCTTCCGATACATACGTCGGGGGGTAGTCACCTCTGAAAGAGAAGCTGGAAAAGGTATATTCCTTCAAAAAGGAAAAAGTCTACAAGATATTCAGGGACACCCTAAGAAACGGTCTACAACAGCCGGAATCAAAGAGACCGCACGAAGCGAATATGACCGACGACCCAGAATATTGCCCCTATCACAGGGTGATAGGTCATGCCATTGAGGACTGTTTCGTCTTCAAAGATTGGGTCGAAAGGCAATACAAGACGGGGGAGATAGAACTGTCTAAAGGCGTGTTGGCAAATAGTCAAGCTACGACCGCCGATTTCATACAAATGGAGACCGAAGCCTTTCGGGAACCTAATCCTCCCAGACATGTGGCATTATCTGAAAAGGGCGAACCAAAGATCGATCGGCCTCGAGGACCAGCATCAGTAAAGGCACCTACTCCAATGGAGAGAAAGAAGAAGGTATACTCCTTCAGGAGGATGATGTCCGCAAAATATTCATGGACGCCTTGAACAACGGTCTGCAACTCCCTGTTCCAAAGAGGCCACAGGAAATGAACATGACCGGCAATCCCATATACTGCCCATATCATAGAGTGGTGGGTCATACCATCGAAGATTGCTATATTTTCAAAGATTGGGCAGAGGACCAATATAAGCTGGGAAAAACGTCATAATCCTCGGATGTATCGGCAAGCCACAGAGCTAGGTCATCAACACAGCTCCGCCAAGATCAAAGTTCAAGGAGCTGGGATAAGCAAAAAGGACCACCACGTCGTTAAACTGGGAACACCCGCTGACCACCACGTCGTTAAACTGGGGATGACAGACCACCAAGTCTTTAAACTGGAAATAATCGACCACCACGTCATTAAACTGGGAACAATCGACCTCTAAGTCGTTAAACTGGGAATGTAAAAATATATATATGTGTAAATTAAAAAAATGTGTAAATAAAAGAAAAATAAAGAAAAGCCGAAATGATGGGGCAACTCGCAATAAAAATCAGCGAGTAAAATAAAGATGAAAATAAAGCCGAAATGATGGGGCAACCGCGAATAAAAGACGAAATGATAGGGCAATCGCGATCTTCGCGATAAGAAAAGCTGAAATGATAGAGCAATCGCGGTAAAACAAAAAAAACATAACAAAGAAATAACTGGCGAATGATGAGTCGCTCCTGGTACCATATTCCAGTGCAGCGATGCAGACTCCAACCAAAATCCAGTGTCCCAAAATTTTTCCGGCCCTACGGTTAGTCCCTAAATTGACCACCGTATACAATCCATGGGCTCAAATAATACTCAGCATACCCATGCCCCACCAAAATCACCAGCTACGCGGCTGGTCTCCGCTTTTGGAATTATGCTCCATTGAGAAGATCCACTCATGTGTCCTCACGATACATGAGGACAACAAACCTTTGTGGGATCCTTACGACTCATAAAGGAAAAACACACTTAGGAGTCCTCACGACTCCTAAGGAGAAAATACACCTGCGGGATCCTTACGACTCGCAGGGAGAAAATGCTTTTATGGGACCCTCACGGTCCATAAAATTGAAAAGCCTTAGGCGATAGGGACCTAAACCCGTCTCCTAAGCCATCGCTCCGCCAACAGGAGTAGGCAAATGATGAATTGCTCTTGGCACCTCTGCTTCAGTGTTAGCAACGCTGATGCTTGCCCCTACCCTAAAATTCCAAGCTCGCCATCCATAGACCTCTAAGTCTTTAAACTGGAAACAGATGACCTCCAAGTCGTTAAACTGGAAACAGATGACCTCCAAGTCGTTAAACTGGAAACAGACGACCTTTATGTCGTTAAACTGGATACAGATGACCACTAAGTCGTTAAACTGGAAACAGGTGACCTCCAAGTCGTTAAACTAGAAACAGATGACCTCTACGTCGTTAAACTGGAAAAAGATGACCACCAAGTCTTTAAACTGGAAACAGATGACCACCAAGTCGTTAAACTGGAAACATACGACCTCTACGTCGTTAAACTGGAAACAGATGACCACTAAGTCGTTAAACTGGAAACAGACGACCACTACGTCATTAAACTGGAAACAGATGACCACTACGTCGTTAAACTGGAAACAGGTGACCTCTAAGTTGTTAAACTGGAAACAGATGACCTCCAAGTCGTTAAACTGGAAACAGATGACCTTTACGTCGTTAAACTGGAAACAGATGACCACCAAGTCTTTAAACTGGAAACAGATGACCACCAAGTCGTTAAACTGGAAACAGACGACCTCTACGTCGTTAAACTGGAAACAGATGACCACTAAGTCGTTAAACTGGAAACAGACGACCACTACGTCGTTAAACTGGAAACAGATGACCACTACGTCGTTAAACTGGAAACAGGTGACCTCTAAGTCGTTAAACTGGAAACAGATGACCTCTAAGTCGTTAAACTGGAAACAGATGACCTCCAAGTCGTTAAACTGGAAACAGATGACCTCTACGTCGTTAAACTGGAAACAGATGACCTCTAAGTCATTAAACTGGAAGCGTTAGACCTCTAAGTCTTTAAACTGGAGACAGATGGCCTCTAAGTCATTAAACTGGAGACAGATGACCTCTAAGTCATTAAACTGGGCACAATAGACCTCTAAGTCTTTAAACTGGAAACAGATGATCTCTAAATCGTTAAACTGGAAACAGTCGACCTCTAAATCATTAAACTGGGAACGAGGGAAATCCACTCATGTGTCCTCACGATACATGAGGACAACAAACCTTTGTGGGATCCTTACGACTCACAAAGGAAAAACACACTTAAGAGTCCTCACGACTCCTAAGGAGAAAATACACCTGCGGGATCCTTACGACTCACAGGGAGAAAATGCTTTTATGGGACCCTCACGGCCCATAAAATTGAAAAGCCTTAGGCGATAGGGATCTAAACCTGTCTCCTAAGCCATCGCTCCCCAATCCCCAAGTGACGAATGATGAGTCGTTCCTGGTACCATATTCCAGTGTAGCGATGCAGACGCCAACCAAATTCTAAATCCCGTACCCCAATGGCGAATGATGAGTCGCTCCTGATACCATATTCCAGTGTAGCGATGCAGACGCCAACCAAATTCCAAATCCCATACCCCAAGGGTGAGTGATGAGTCGCTCCTGGTACCATATTCCAGTGCGATGATGCAGACGCCAACAAAGTCCTGAAATTTTTATGGCCCTACGGTCTGGATCATACATTCTGCAAAACTGTATACAATCCACGGGCGTAAAACGATCCCAATCTCTCCCAAGTCCTACTGGTGAAACCGCATTCAAAGTCCCAAAAAAATGAAAATGAAAAAAAAAGAATGAAATAAAAAAATTGAAAAAAAAAGTAAATAAAATGGTATGTCCACAAGCAAAATGGGCACGGATGAAAACCCGAAAGGGCTTCGTGAGTAAAAACAGCAGGACTGCCGGCGAGTTTGTGAAAACCCGAGAGGGCGCAAACTCGTAAAAAAAAGATGAAATGCACTCGCAAAGCCCTCTCGACTTTGTGAGGAGAAAATTCCCGCGTGACATCCTTACGACTCACAAAGGAGCAACACACTTAGGAGTCCCCACGACTCCTAAGGAGAAAATACGCCTACGAGATCCTTTCGACTTGTAGGGAGAAAATGCTTTTGTGGGACCCTTACGGCCCATAAAATTGAAAAGCCTTAGGTGATAGGGATCTAAACCTGTCTCCTAAGCCACCAATTTCCAAATCCTCTCGGGGCAAATGATGAGTTGCTCCTGGCATTATTCCAGTGCAGCAATGCAGATGCCAAACAAAAACCCCAATTCCCAAATCCTCTCGGGGCAAATGATGAGTTGCTCATGGTATTATTCCAGTGCAGCAATGTAGATGCCAAACAAAAACCCCAATTCCCAAATCCTCTCAAAGACAGATGGTGATCCGCTCCTGGTACCATATTCCAGTGTAGCGATGCTGATGTCAACTCAAATCAAACCAGCAAGCCCAGTGCATGAATCATGCTTCGTCTCAGAATGTGCACCCCGTGTCGAAATCATGCTTCGCCTCGGTGTATCTACCTTCCTGCCAGAATTATACTCCGCCTCGGAATCAAGTCAACTCGACACTCCGTGCCGGGGAAAAGTCGATCAGCGACACTCCGTGCCGGGGAAAAGTCGACCAGCGACACTCCGCGCCGGGGAAAAGTCGATCAGCGATACTCCGTGCCAGGGAAAAGTCAACCAGCGACACTCCGCGCCGGGGAAAAGTCGATCAGCGACACTCCGTGCCGGGGAAAAGTCAACCTGACACTCCGCGCCGAGGAAAAGTCAATCAGCGACACTCCGTGCCAGGGAAAAGTCAACCAGCGACACTCCGCGCCGGGGAAAAGTCGATCAGCGACACTCCGTGCCGGGGAAAAGTCAACCCGACACTCCGCGCCGAGGAAAAGTCGATCAGCGACACTCCGTGCCCGGAAAAAGTCAACCACCTACACTCCGCGCCGGGGAAAAGTCGATCAGCGACACTCCGTGCCGGGGAAAAGTCAACCCGATACTCCGCGCCGGGGAAAAGTCGATCAGAGACACTCCGCGCCGGGGAAAAGTCGATCAGCGACACTCCATGCCGGGGAAAGTCAACCAGCGACACTCCGCGCCGGGGAAAAGTCGATCAGCGACACTCCGTGCCAGGGAAAAGTCAACTCGACACTCCGTGCCGGGGAAAAGTAGATCAGCGACACTCCGTGTCGGGGAAAAGTCAACCCGCGACACTCCGCGCCGGGAAAAAGTCGATCAGCGACACTCCGTGTCGGGGAAAAGTCAACCCGACACTCCGCGCCGGGGAAAAGTCAATCAGCGACACTCCGTGCCAGGGAAAAGTCAACCCGACAGTCCGCGCCAGGAAAAAGTCGATCAGCGACACTCCGTGCCAGGGAAAAGTCAACCACCGACACTCCACGCCGGGGAAAAGTCGATCAGCGACACTCCGTGCCGGGGAAAAGTCAACCACCGACACTCCGCGCCGGGGAAAAGTCGATCAGCGACACTCCGTGTCGGGGAAAAGTCAAACAACGACACTCCGTGCCGGGGAAACGTCAAGCAGACACTCCTTGCCGGGGACACATCAGCAAGCGACACTCTGTATCGGGGAAACGTCCAACACAGACACTCCGCATCAGAGAAACGTCCAACACAGACACTCCGTAACGGGGATACGTCAACCTGCCGATACTCCGCCTCGGGGAAACGTCAAGCAGACACTCCGTGCCGGGGGCCCATCGACAACAGACACTCCGTCTCGGGGACACGTCAACCAGCCGATACTCCGCCTCGGGGAAACGTCAAGCAGACACTTCGTGCCGGGGGCACATCGACAACAGACACTCCACCTCGGGGAAACGTCGACCGGCGACACTCCGTGCCGGGGACACGTCTACCATCGCTCCGGATCAGCGCGCCGACCGTTCATGTCGTAAAAAGAGCAATGCATCCCAAAAAGTGGGAACCAAAGCAAGTCGCCTCCACGCAAAAGAAGATCCATTAATTTCATACACACGACCCACATATGCTGTGTGCATTTATTGATGGGGGCAATTTGTTGGGGTAAAAATTTACACCCCGATTGACCGAGTTAAAGTCAAGGTCAACCCCCAAGCTAGGTGGGCCCAAGCCCAGGTCAAGCGAGCCCATGCCCAAGTTGAGCCCGCGGCCAGCCTCCCCATGCCAACAACAAATCATGTAATAAATAATTTTTATGTAATTTTTATACATGAATGTACGCAAAATGGGCATAAAGCCAATATTTTGTAAGCCCGTAGCTTATGTGCAAAAATGAAATGGCACATGAGCCATGAGATAGGCAAAATGCCATTTTGTGAAGCCCAATGGGCTATATGTAAATATGTGAGCCTATAAAAGGCAACATGATGATGAATAAAGTAATACTTTTCATTCCCCTCAAAAAACCTAGGGTTTGTACCTCTTTCCCCTTTCTGAAGGTTTCAAACTTTCTTCTTTCTTTTTGAATTAAATCAAGAGTTTTACTCTTCCCTTTCCAAAACTAAATAGTTTTCCACCACAAAACCCACAAAGGGGAACTTAGATCTACCATCAGATCTTAAAAAGAAGAGATTTTTAGATCTCACATCTCTTGAGCCAGCCAACAGAGGAGGAATAAGATGAACCCATTTTCTCAAACAAAACATTTTTAGGAGTTTTAACTCCATATATATATATATATATATATATATATATATATATATATATATATATATATAACAACAAATATTTTCTCTCTGAAGCATAGCTTCTGTTTCTGGGACTAAAAGCCCCTTTTTCTCGCCGGCGCCCAAGCGCCCACGTGCCGACATGTGGCACTAGCGTTTAAGCGCAAAGCGCCTACGAGCCGACACGTGGCGTGCAAGCGCTCGTGTGCAAAGCGCCCACGTGCCGACACGTGGTGCGCTTGCGCTCCGGCGCGCTTGCGCCTGAGCGCAAAGCGCCCACGTGCCGACATCCGGCGCGCTTGCGCTCCGGCGCGCTAAGCGCCCGAGCGCAAAGCGCCCGAGCGCAAAGCGCCCACATGCCGACACGTGGCGCGCTTGCGCCCGAGCGCAAAGCGCCCACGTGCCGACACGTGGCGCGCTTGCGCCCGAGCGCAAAGCGCCCCACGTGTCGATACGTGGCGCGCTTGCGCCTGAGCGTACATCACCTAAACGCACAGTGCTCAAGACGCTGGCCCCACGCATCCCTTGGATGCCTTTTCCCCCTTTTTATGTACATACATATGTATACATATCTACATACACACGTACTACACGACACTGTCCCTGTTAGAAAAAAAATTTTAACGGGGCGCTGCCTCGCACCCCGCAAGGGGGCTGCTAGCCCCCTTGACCCCCCAGCACGCTATCCGGGTAGCGGGACCGCCGTAAAAACTCTGCGTGGCTCCCGACATATCCAAAACCCCCCTTTCAAAACACAACACACGCACACCGCACATTGAGTTCGCATGACCAGTTTAACCCGTCAATCGGAGGTTCCTTGTAACATTTCGGAAAATATAAAATATTATTTTTGGGAATTTAATATTAAAATAATTTTTTTCCCGAAAACTGCCGATTTGCGAAATTGGGGTTTTCGAAAAAAGGGTATAAATATATACCAATAATTGTGAAATAAATAGAAATTAAAATGATTTATTCATTTAAAGATATAATTAAAGGATTTGGCATTTTTAAAATTTATTATATGCAGTTACGATAAAAACCCGATTAGTGCACTGCTAATCGCGATTAAGCCAAATCCGCGTTTTTACAGTTTCCATGGTTAGTGCACCATGACATGTTTCATTTTATTACATGTTTCATTTCATTTGGGTTTTATATTATGGTTTTTGGTGGATAGAAAAGGGAAAAAGAAAAAGGGAAAGTCAATGAGACATAATGATTAGGTTAGGTGAGCTTTGGAGAGAGAAAAAGAGTATGAATTAGTGAGAGAGGGAAGGGGGCTGCTGCCCATTCATTTCCCCATCCTTTTTCTTCTTCTCTCCTTCATCTCCTCAACTCCACAACCCTCCACAAAAATCCCTAGATCCATCTTCAACCATGCCCCAAAACCCTACACATCCTTCACAAATATTAATCCCCTCTTCAACCTCTACACATGGGACCAAGAAAAATTCAGTTTTGATGATCTTGGGGGATTCATGGGTGCTTTATGAGGTAATCCCTTCACTAATTGGGTAGTTTTCCATTTACTTAAGTATTTATATGTGTTTAGATGTGATATTGTGGAGGTAGTGAACATTGGGAAACCCTAGTGAGGAATTGAGTGTTGGTTTGAATTGGGTGATACCTAGTAGCTGTTAACTAAACTTAGGTGCTGTTTAGTGACCTGGACCAGACCCTAGAAACCATAAAAGACGGATTTAGAAACCCGACATCGGATAAATGTGTGATCTGGGAGTGTATTTAGGAATCTGCTATCACCCCGAGACCCCTAAAATAAAATTGAGCTGACAGTGAGTCGTGCAGGCACCTAGGAAGCTACCACCAAGACCCGATCCCCTAATTCAAATCCCCGGCCGCAGATTTAATTATTCTGGCCGCAATTTGCGGCCACAGTAGAAGGGAATGGGTTCATATTTGTTTCAGGGCTCATTTTGCACTAAATTAGACCCCTCCTATATGCAGTTTTGGCTAATTGTTGCCTAGAGAAAATCTGGAACCATTTTGGTGTGTTTTAGGCTATGTTTTCTGTATTTTAAAATGCACTTTCTTGATATTAGGATTTGTATTTGGTTGTCGGGTGTTCGTACATCGACAACAGGGGTTGTTTGATTGATTTGCACGTTTAGGCCATAGGTTCTAACCCATGGACACACCGTGCGCCGTATCGGTTTTCTGCTTCGATTTTAATACATATTGCGATTGGTTATTATTGTAGGTACCCTCGCATGGATTCCGAGGCGAAGAGGCATGGCGTCATCGATTTGGGCGAGCGAAGACCAGATGAGTAGATCTATATCTACCGGGGAAGTCGGGTGGATGTCGTATAGCACCCCCGCAAACTTCTGATGGAAAACCGATTTATAGAGTATGGTTAGGAAACCTAGATTAGGAAACTGGGGTTAGAATATAGATAGCTATGTGGTCATATTAGAAACTAGAGGATGGTTAAGTGTGACATGCTACTACTACCCTAGGATGATGTTTAGCAATATTACCGCTTAGGGTTCTGTAGGACTAGATAGTCGATGTAGATGCGTCATCCGAACCATACCTTTTTCTAAACTAAAGAATCGTATGTATCTTTTAAATGTATATCTTGAGGGATGTTACGGATTTTCAAATGATATCTTTTCCTTAAAAACACCGTAACCCCTGTTTTCAAAACTACGATTCACTTCTTTAAAAATCTGATTGTATGGTTCGGGTGTGTTTGTTAGATTAGATACTTATACATAGTAGAGATAGCATGTTTATGTAATTTCGACATGATATGAGACGTGAATGCGATGAAAGAATACAAGATGAATTTGATGATATAATGAGATGATGATATGATATGATGGTATACGGATGCGAGTCGATCGAGATGATTTATACCCTGCCGGTCTCCTGATATGAGATTATTGCAGATGCGACCCGGGACATAGATATATAGGGTTATATATATATATATATATATATATATATATATAATGTTGTGAATCATGGATGATAGGCCGTA
This sequence comes from Agapanthus africanus, assembly GCA_030015575.1. NCBI lineage: Eukaryota > Viridiplantae > Streptophyta > Magnoliopsida > Asparagales > Amaryllidaceae > Agapanthus > Agapanthus africanus. Next base: position 261,058,945 of record CM057339.1, on the reverse strand, counting down.
TGTGATATTAGGCCGTACCCTCATTTGTCTTATAGGATGATAAGATCCCTATTAGCTTAATGCCGCCGCACGATGATATTCCGTGCGTGATGAGTTGACTTGATGATTGATCCTTACCCTTGACTAGAGGTTGCCGTACGAGGGATTATACCGTACGCGATGTTTTTGGGCTAGATGCCGATTGATAGATTCACCGACTCGGACATATGATAGTTATGTATACCTTATAGCTGTTAACTGATGATTTACTTGCTGCATTCATGATATTATTATTGCATCGCATATACCTATGATAGTACACCTGCACCATTATCGATGATGCGTATGTTACATGTACACATATTTGCCGGCTCACACACTTCATCATCGATAATTGCCATGTCACTACACGGTAGAGTTATTGAATCATGACATATACATAGATACATTCATACTTGCGGATATACACATTCGTATATCCATATTGGTGTACATATACCTTGATACACCTATACTTGTGCACATACACATTGTATATTCATATTTGTGCACACATACATGGTACATCTATACTTGTGCATATTCATATTGTACCTATATAGAAAACTTGTTTTATTGGGAAATTGGGAACCGCAAGTCATATTTTAAAAACTGGAATCATTTTAAAAGAGCGGTTTCCCCCTTAATATGTCATGTCACTATTCCTTACTGCATGATACACGGATATGCTCGCATTTCTTTTTACATGTCGCATACATCATGCTCTATTATTTTACGCATTGAGATATGCTGTTTTCATGAGATTTCTGGATTTGAGAACCGTGGATATTTCAAATGAGATTATGTGTTGTTTTAAAAATCCGGTTTCTCTTGATATGATATTTCAGTGCGTCCACCATGTGTTTTCTCGGTTCTGAGAGTGGCATGTGAAACCCGATTCGAGGAGTGGTAGGTACCGTCTGCGGGTACATGGTGGACCCGGTGAGCTACCCCGGGGCAAGAAGATTCGTATATGTTAGACGGTGAGCCCGACAGGGGGAGCACTACCTACCGGTGATAGTATGTAGACTCGGCGGTTATCCGGAGGATACCGACCGGAGTAGCGAGATGGATATGAGGGCCGACCAGGTAGTGCGGCGCCTGAGGGCCGATCTGAGGATGCGGCGCCTGAGATATATGAGGATTTACGTGACGATGCTGGGCACGTTTTTCATGATGTTTTCGAGTGTCGATGCTAGGCACTCAGGTTCCATGATTTGATGTGTCGGGAGGAACACTGTTGATATATATATCCTCAAACATTCATGCACACTCTTTTACGATATTTACATGCAAGATATTGTTGCGTCAGTGGTTGACGCGTGGACTGGATCCACATACATATATACACCGATTTTACTATCGGAGATTATGCACATGCTTATAGATATTGATTTATGGGTGGATGAGACCCACATATCCGCATGCATTGATCATCACTGTTGGATGTTATCCACGTGCATATAGATATTGACTACCTTGTTGGCACATATACGACCCGGTCACCCTAGATATCATAGTATTACCTTTTGATATAGTTGACCTAGGAGTCGTTGTTTATTCGATTTCTACTTGTAGATATATTTCTATTCATGAGTTGGCAACTCACCCCCGTTGTGCCCCAGTTCTTGCTGGTTGACCGCTTAGATCAGTAGCGGCTTCGCTGGCACACAGCTTTATTTGGGTGTTTTGCATTGGTAAGTGGGACATTGTATCGTACCCACTCTTGTATTATATTTCATATTGTATCTAGTTAACTCCATCAATCAATCAAAATTAGAATTTGTATAAGTAATGAGACTTAGTGAGAATTGTAGTTGCGAGATTTGAGCGATGGGTTTTACATTCACTTTTGGGGTTATATTTGCTCATTTCTTTACCTTCTTGTGGTGAACTTCGCCGTTGGGCGTCGTATACTTATTTATACTGTATTGCGTGGTTGTGATCCGCCGTTTGGCGAAGAGTTAGCTCCCGCTTGGGGATGCCATTATTCTTGTTATGTATTGTGGTTTTGGATCAAAATATGCAAAGGAGGTGCTGCCGAAATTTTTAAAAGACGAAACATGTTTTTAAACTAAGAAATTTCACTTGCATCATTCATGTTCATTTTTTATGCATTAAGAAAACTTGTTTTCATTATACCTTTATTTCAAAACCCCACCTCCTTTACTTTTCAAAAAAAAAGGTTTAGATTTCTGGGTTTCAGCTTACTTGAATTCCGTTACGCCTTTAGACGTGGCGTGATTCAAGTGCTGGTCACGAGCTAATATTTCGGGTCATGACATTCCCTCGCCCCAAAGTCGAGGGGTAATTAACGGCAGCTTAGTCCGCGGCTGCCGGAGATTCGGATCCCCACAATCATTAAACCCCGGCCTACCCTAGGCAGGGGGAATCTGTAGTACGCCCGGCAAGCATGCGCGTATTCCCATCTCAATGGGGTGACGAAAAACACCCTACACCCAGGTTATATCCATATCAATCTTATATCATGGGACCGGCAAAGGTATCAATTATCTCATATCGACTCGCCTCCATATAACGACATATCACACCAAGTCATCATATCACATCGTATACTCTTTTCATCACATTAATATCTCACATCAAGTCATCTTACATATACATTCCATCTTATAAATCTCATATCATGCTACTCTAAATCTCTTATTTATTCTCGTGCACTACCTATATTTATATATCGTGATTCACATTACATTTCACATCCTTATATATATATATATAACTTTGAGACATCCTTATCAATCATACCATTTTATACTAAACCTTTATATATATATATATATATATATGTATATATATATATTCGAGACATCCTTATCAATCATACCATTTCATACTAAACCTTTAATCGCATCCATAGGTTCCCAGTATAGGTTTCTCTAACCATATCCTATATATGTATTGGTTTCCATTATAATTTGCGGGGGTGCTATATGCCATCCACCCAACTTTCCCCGTAGATATAAATCTACTCACCCGTGGAACTCCTTGTTCAGCCGTAGTCGATGTATTGGTTTTCATTTTAAACTAAGAAATTTCACTTGCATCATTCATGTTCCTTTTTTATGCATTAAGAAAACTTGTTTTCATTATACCTTTATTTCAAAACCCCACCTCCTTTACTTTTCAAAAAAAGGTTTAGATTTCTGGGTTTCAGCTTACTTGAATTCCGTTACGCCTTTAGACGTGGCGTGATTCAAGTGCCGGTCACGAGCTAATATTTCGGGTCGTGACAAAGTTGGTATCAAAGTGCTAGGTTTAACCTTTGTTCGAGTCTATGTTTAACTATGCGGAGTCTAGGGCGGGAGTGTATTTCGGAACCTAGGCTTGACCTTATGGATCTTAGACTTGAACGGGAGGGTATTAGACCCGAACTTTCGTTTCATAGGCTGATCCTGATTGATGGAGTTGGTAGCTTGAGTAGAGTGACGTACCGTACGTATGTTCCGCAGCATATTTACGATACGATACTCCACTTAAGAAACCTTAGGATGTACATTATTTTGAGACTTGTGATTCTCTTCGTATCCATGATTATACATCCATTTGAGATCCTTGATTCTATTCGTTTTCATGATCATACTTTCATTGATGCTGTTCCTTCTTATGATCATGTATCCATTCTGGATTTGTCATTTCCTCTCATGCCGTTGATCTGCTTTCTTCGATACTCGATTGAGGTTCCTGTCACCGTTGTTTGAGCGCAGATTGAGCTGCTGCTAGCGTTGCGGTCAGGGCGAGCTCGTTTGATACGAGGGCCGACCATTGTGTTTTCTGGTGACATGAGAACGTCTCGAGTTAGTATTTTGTTGTGACCTCTTGTGGAGGCGAGTGCTTGGTTTTACACCGGATGATCGGGCCATTGTTGGAGCTGCCAGTTGCGAGAGGACTGTAGATGTACAGCATACCTCAAGGATTTTGATGTCGCCTACCATGCAGACAGATGACCCAGCTGTTGCTGAGATTGATAGGATGTCGCCTCCGGAGCTTACGAGCTGAGATCGCCGGAGCTTCCAGGCAGATATGAGACAGATGATAGCTAGTCTACCCTGATTTAAGAGACGAAGGTGATTCGTCAGATTGATGCGCCGACGCAGGCCCAGTTGAGCTGAAGATTTCCAGTATGGAGAGTCTTACTCAGATCTAGAGCAGACCGATTTAGAGATGACTGCCAATGTATCGCCTTCCCTGGAGGATTGAGGCGCTGTTCAGCATACAGACGAATGAGCCAGTCGTTGCTGCAAATGACGAGGTATCGCCCAGAGGTTGGAGCTACTGCAGCATAAGTATATACTTAGAGATATGATGGAAGGTCGCTAGCCACCCAAGGGTGAAGGACTAGGACATGTGGTTCGTTCGCTTACCCGATGCGAGGTCATCAGATAGATTGATTCTAGCTAGAGACGACTTCACACAGATTCGTTGAGAGTCGATAGAGACGATCAAATGTCAGGAAACCATTTTCCAAGTTTAAAGTATTCAGAAAAACGTGCAAGCAATTCTATGGACCCTCTAGAAGAATGAAACCCTAACTCGACATAATGACCATGTGAAAGCCTTTGAACCTTTGGGTTTGCGGCAGTTCCGCGGCGCCATTAGTGAGGCTTGGGTTTGCCCTTCTACGGCTGGACCATCGATGCTGTGGCATGTACTCGATACTATTAAACTGTACCCAAGATGTTGATCTCTTGAGGGATTATGAGGTTTTGACATATCGATCGGATGGTTCGACATCATTCGGATATCTTATGATGGGATACATTGCTTGGGAGACTCTAGATACGAGCATAGCCGTTGGAGCGCAGTCCTTGCAGCCACGAGAAGATGAGTCCGAATCAGTCGACATTGGAGCCGAGTGAAGTAAAGAGTTCGCACGAGAATTCGATGAGGTGACGTTCCACTCCGCTGATATCAGAGATGTGATACACGTGCAGAGGCGTAGTATATGGATATACCTTCCAGAAGGAGTCGCGAGGAGTATGCAGCCGTTCTGGAACAAGAAACAGATATAGAAAAGATAATAACTTCCGGGCATTTCGGCAGAAATGAGATTTGAGAGAGACCTCGACAGGACCTTTCTAGAATACTATACGAGAAGACCTGGACCAGGAGTGGTCATTTTGCGCACACCCAGAAGGCCAGGGTTCGGCATCGTCGACGGGATAGTTGACCAGGTTCGGATAGAAGACCTCACCCAGATGCGTTGTGAGTTGATCGAGGATGGACGAACATGGAGTATATCTCCGATGGTTGGGAAGAGTTTCCGAAGACGTGTTTGGCCAGATATCTTCTACTGAGTGATGAAGATACCGAGTTCGTGATTTTGAGTCAGTGTGAGAGACTTCGGATTGACCGTGGCCGAGAACAGTTGTAGTGCGCAGATAGCATGGCGTGATGTCATAGTGGACGATGATACAGGTGAATGGAACCAGAGGTTCGTGCGAGACGCTAACGAGCTATTGTTACTCCCCGTCGAGATCAGAGACCTGATATGCTTATAGAGGCGTTGGGATACGGCCAGTTTCCGAGGAAATATGTGCGGCATATGCAGATGTCAAGAAAACGAGAAAAGATTATATAAGAGTACCGGCCTCCGTACAGTTCGGCATAGGCGAGATCGGAAGAGACCCTGAGCAGGATTCCTTCTAGGACACTGCTGCAATGAGATTTGCACCCAGGAACAGAGGTGTCACGTGTTTTCAGAGAGCCAGAGGCCGACGCCAGTGACGTGCTGCTTTACGAGTGGTCATGATGATTGACCGAGAGATGACCAGAGAAGTGCTAAAGCGGAATTGTTCCCATTAGCACACCTGACATGGACGATGAGCCGATAGATTGCGAGATTGGTAATCCGCAGAGAAGATGAGGACCCAGAGACCGAGGATGCCAGACCGTGAGCAGGAGGCAAGCAGATGTTCTTGTTCTGCCAGTTCTAGGCGCACTAAATTATTTTTCGACATTGTAGGAGGTGTACCTCGATGTCCTTTATTGCGATTTGCGTTTGTGATCTGAGTATCACGCTTATATCTCTTAGATTTGAGTTTGATGACGAGTTTCCTGATATTTATTTCGTGCACCATGGTTGCACCTATTGAGTATTTACATTTTGTACATAGTTATTGCACTTGAGATATGTTTTTATACACCATGGTATTGGTTTTTGATTTGTGCATGGTTATCGCACTTGATATTGGTTTGTGCCTTGGTTGCACATGTTTATGAGTTCATAGATTTCATACGGTTGATTTGATTTTGTGCGTATGGTACGCACTCGATTTAATGGTTGCACTCGGTATAGCTTATATGTGCTTGTAGTGCATTGATATGCGTTTTGTACACGCAGTTGCACACGTTTACGATTTTATACACCTTGGTGTACTCGATGTTGCTGTTTATGTATTTGAGTTATTGATCGTATTTCGTGCACTGGATGCACTGTATTTGTATTTTTTGCACTAGATTCATTCTGCATATGTTGCACCGGACGGGTATTTATGCGTTGTCGCACTGGATTTATACCCCGTACCTTGGATGCACCCGATTTATATCCTTGAGCATTCGTTTTACCAGATTTGTATTTTTGTGCGCGTTGGCACTTGCCGTTCGTTTTGTGCATGTTACTGCACTATATGCTTTTACGGACCCGACGCGTTTTGGTTGGATTTTGCGCATATTAGGTGCTCGATTTTAGATGTTGTGTGCATCGGATACACTTGAGTGAGATTTTACTCGTGCATGTGGGATGCTCTTGATTTGGATTTTCTTCCGTGCATATTGGATGCGATTTCATTCGTGCGGGGACATATGCACTTGAGTTGTATTTTCGCGCATGTTGGGCGCATGATATGAGATGTGATTCTGTGCACACTGGTTGCATGGGATTGAGATTTTAGTGCACTTTAAACGCACTTGGTATGGTTGTCGTGCACACCCGTTGCACTGGACAGATATTTTGTGCACACCCGTTGCACTTAGTTTTCCCTTATACGTATTGTGGCACCTGTATTTGGATTTGGTTTCCATGCGCACCAGACGCATGTGATTGTTGGATACGTTTTTTTAGGCTGATTTTGCTTTTGAGCACTTTGTTTTCATGTTGGGCACTATATTGCGTAGTAGCCAAACAGGACTGATCTGAGGACAGTACCTGAGTACTTTGCATGCATTAAAGGATTACCAAAGGGTTTTCAAGAGGAGCTATAGTCTCGCTATTTTCTTAAGTGTCCATGAGTGACACGAACGTTTTTAAAGGAAAACCTTTTGGGATATTTTGAAAAGCGACGGAACGTGTATTTAAGAAAACATATATGGACATATATTATTATTTTAAAATGAGCGTCCGTCAGTTATGCCGTGAGTTACTCATCCACGCGCCGATTTAGAAAAGATTTTGCATGTATTTCATTCAAATTTTTGAGTTTTCAAATATGCGTACTATACCCGTATTATAGTATTTGACTAGTGTATATTGGATTTCAGTAGTGGATTTTGAGATTTGCATCTCTATTGTAACTCCGAGGATATGCGTGCAAATCCGATGATTTGTGTGACGCTTGACGGAGTTCGATTTTGAGTTTTTACTCGTTTTCATGCGCATTTGACGCGAGGTGTTGTGTTATTTCTGCGTTTTCCATGATTTCGGAGCTCCGTTGTTTTGAGCCGATTATTGAAATGTTTTAGATTTTGGGGGTTTAAATTTAAATTCGGGGACCGAATTTATTTAAGGGGGGAAGATTGTAATATTTCGGAAAATATAAAATATTATTTTTGGGAATTTAATATTAAAATAATATTTTTCCCGAAAACTGCCGATTTGTGAAATTGGGGTTTTCGAAAAAGGGTATAAATATATACCAATAATTGTGAAATAAATAGAAATTAAAATGATTTATTCATTTAAATATATAATTTAAGGATTTGGCATTTTTAAAATTTATTATATGCAGTTTCGATAAAAACCCGATTAGTGCACTACTAATCGCGATTAAGCCAAATGCGCGTTTTTACAGTTTCCATGGTTAGTACACCATGACATGTTTCATTTTATTACATGTTTCATTTCATTTGGGCTTTATATTATGGTTTTTGGTGGATAGAAAAGAGAGAAAAAAGAGGGAAAGTCAAGGAGACATAATGATTAGGTTAAGTGAGCTTTGGAGAAGAGAAAAAGAGTATGAATTAGTGAGAGAGGAAAGGGTGCTGCTGCCCATTCATTTCCCCATCCTTTTTCTTCTTCTCTCCTTCATCTCCTCAACTCCACAACCCTCCACAAAAATCCCTAGATCCATCTCCAACCATGCCCCAAAACCCTACACACCCTTCACAAATATTAATCCCCTCTTCAAGCTCTACACATGGGACCAAGAAAAATTCAGTTTTGATGATCTTGGGGGATTCATGGGTGCTTTATGAGGTAATCCCTTCACTAATTGGATAGTTTTCCATTTACTTAAGTATTTATATGTGTTTAGATGTGATATTGTGGACGTAGTGAACATTGGGAAACCCTAGTGAGGAATTGAGTGTTGGTTTGAATTGGGTGATGCCTAGTAGCTGTTAACTAAACTTAGGTGCTGTTTAGTGACCTGGACCAGACCCTAGAAACCCCGAAACAAGGATTTAGAAACCCGACATCGGATAAATGTGTGATCTGGGAGTGTATTTAGGAATCTGCTATCACCCCGAGACCCCTAAAATAAAATTGAGCTGACAGTGAGTCGTGCAGGCACCTAGGAAGCTACCACCAAGACCTGAGCCCCTAATTCAAATCCCCGGCCGCAGATTTAATCATTCTGGCCGCAATTTGCGGCCACAGTAGAAGGGAATGGGTTCATATTTGTTCCAGGGCTCATTTTGCACTAAATTAGACCCCTCCTATATGCAGTTTTGGCTAATTGTCATCTGGGGAAAATCTGGAACCATTTTGGTGTGTTTTAGGCTATGTTTTCCGTTTTTTAAAATGCACTTTCTTAATATTTGGATTTGTATTTGGTTGTCGGGTGTTCGTACATCGACAACAGGGGTTGTTTGATTGATTTGCACGTTTAGGCCATAGATTCTAACCCATGGACACACCGTGCGCCGTATCGGTTTTCTGCTTCGATTTTAATACATATTGCGATTGGTTATTATTATAGGTACCCTCGCATGGATTCCGTGGCGAAGAGGCGTGGCGTCATCGATTTGGGCGAGCGAAGACCAGATGAGTAGATCTATATCTACCGGGGAAGTCGGGTGGATGTCGTATAGCACCCCCGCAAACTTCTGATGGAAAACCGATTTATAGAGTATGGTTAGGAAACTTAGATTAGGAAACTGAGGTTAGAATATAGATAGCTATGTGGTCATATTAGAAACTAGAGGATAGTTAAGTGTGACATGCTACTACTACTCTAGGATGATGTTTAGCGATATTACCGCTTAGGGTTCTGTAGGACTAGATAGTCTTTGTAGATGCGTCATCCGAACCATACCTTCTTCTAAACTAAAGAATCGTATGTATCTTTTAAATGTATATTTTGAGGGATGTTACAGATTTTCAAATGATATCTTTTCCTTAAAAACACCGTAACCCCTGTTTTCAAAACTACGATTCACTTCTTTAAAAATCTGATTGTATGGTTCGGGTGTGTTTGTTAGATTAGATACTTATACATAGTAGAGATAGCATGTTTATGTAATTTCGACATGATATAAGACATGAATGCGATGAAAGAATACAAGATGAATTTGATGATATAATGAGATGATGATATGATATGCTGGTATACGGATGCGAGTCGATCGAGATGATTTATACCCTGCCGGTCCCCTGATATGAGATTATTGCAGATGCGACCCGGGACATAGGTATATAGGGTTATATATATATAGAATGTTGTGAATCATGGATGATAGGCCGTATGTGATATTAGGCCATACCCTCATTTGTCTTATAGGATGATAGGATCCCTATTAGCTTAATGCCGCCGCACGATGATATTCCGTGCGTGATGAGTTGACTTGATGATTGATCCTTACCCTTGACTAGAGATTGCCGTACGAGGGATTATACTGTACGCGATGTTTTTGGGCTAGATGCCGATTGATAGATTCACCGACTCGGACATATGATAGTTATGTATACCTTATAGCTGTTAGCTGATAATTTACTTGCTGCATTCATGATATTATTATTGCATCGCATATACCTGTGATAGTACACCTGCACCATTATCGATGATGCGTATGTTACACGTACACATATTTGCCGGCTCACACACTTCATCATCGATAATTGCCATGTCACTACACGGTAGAGTTGTTGAATCATGACATATACATAGATACATTCATACTTGCGGATATACACATTCGTATATCCATATTGGTGTACATATACCTTGATATACCCATACTTGTGCACATACACATTGTATATTCATATTTGTGCACACATACATGGTACATTTATACTTATGCATATTCATATTGTACCTATATAGATAACTTGTTTTATTGGGAAATTGGGAACCGCAAGTCATATTTTAAATACTGGAATCATTTTAAAAGAGCGGTTTTCCCCTTAATATGTCATGTCACTATTCCATACTGCATGATACATGGATATGCTCGCATTTCTTTTTACATGTCGCATACATCATGCTCTATTATTTTACGCATTGAGATATACTGTTTTCATAAGATTTCTGGATTTGAGAACCGTGGATATTTCAAATGAGATTATGTGTTGTTTTAAAAACCCGGTTTCTCTTGATATGATATTTCAGTGCGTCCACCATGTGTTTTCTCGGTTCTGAGAGTGGCATGTGAAACCCGATTCGAGAAGTGGTAGGCACCGTCTGCGGGTACATGGTGGACCCGGTGAGGTACCCCGGGGCAAGAAGACTCGTATATGTTAGACGGTGAGCCCGGCAGGGGGAGCACTACCTACCGGTGATAGTATGTAGACTCGGCGGTTATCCGGAGGATACCGACCGGAGTAGCGAGATGGATATGAGGGCCGACCAGGTAGTGCGGCGCCTGAGGGCCGATCTGAGGATGCGGCGCCTGAGATATATGAGGAGTTACGTGCCGATACTAGGCACGGTTTTCATGATGTTTTCGAGTGTCGATGCTAGGCACTCAGGTTCCATGATTTGATGTGTCGGGAGGGACACTGTTGATATATATATATATATATATATATATATATATATATATATATATCCTCATACTTTCATGCACACTCTTTTACGATATTTACATGCATGATATTATTGCGTCAGTGGTTGACGGATGGACTGGATCCACATACATATATACACTGATTTTATTATCGGAGATTATGCACATGCTTATAGATATTGATTTATGGGTGGATGAGACCCACATATCCGCATGCATTGATCATCGTTGTTGGATGTTATCCACGTGCATATAGATATTGACTACCTTGTTGGCACATATATGACCCGGTCACCCTAGATATCATAGTATTACCTTTTGATATAGTTGACCTAGGAGTCGTTGTTTATTCGATTTCTACTTGTAGATATATTTCTATTCACGAGTTGGCAACTCACCCCCGTTGTGCCACAGTTCTTGCAGGTTGACCGCTTGGATCAGTAGCGGCTTCGCTGGCACACAGCTTTATTTGGGTGTTTTGCATTGGTAAGTGGGACATTGTATCGTACCCACTCTTGTATTATATTTCATATTGTATCTAGTTAACTCCATCAATCAATCAAAATTAGAATTTGTATAAGTAATGAGACTTAGTGAGAATTGTAGTTGCGAGATTTGAGCGATGGGTTTTACATTCACTTTTGGGGTTATATTTGCTCATTTCTTTACTTTCTTGTGATGAACTTCGCCGTTGGGCGTCGTATACTTATTTATACTGTATTGCGTGGTTGTGATCCGCCGTTTGGCGAAGAGTTAGCTCCCGCTTGGGGATGCCATTATTCTTGTTATGTATTGTGGTTTTGGATCAAAATATGCAAAGGAGGTGCTGCCGAAATTTTTAAAAGACGAAACATGTTTTTAAACTAAGAAATTTCACTTGCATCATTCATGTTCATTTTTTATGCATTAAGAAAACTTGTTTTCATTATACCTTTATTTCAAAACCCCACCTCCTTTACTTTTCAAAAAAAAAGGTTTAGATTTCTGGGTTTCAGCTTACTTGAATTCCGTTACGCCTTTAGACGTGGCGTGATTCAAGTGCTGGTCACGAGCTAATATTTCGGGTCATGACATTCCCTCGCCCCAAAGTCGAGGGGTAATTAACGGCAGCTTAGTCCGCGGCTGCCGGAGATTCGGATCCCCACGATCATTAAACCCCGGCCTACCCTAGGCAGGGGGGATCTGTAGTACGCCCGGCAAGCACGCGCGTATTCCCATCTCAATGGGGTGATGAAAAACACCCTACACCCAGGTCATATCCATATCAATCTTATATCATGGGACCGGCAAAGGTATCAATTATCTCATATCGACTCGCCTCCATATAACGACATATCACACTAAGTCATCATATCACATCGTATACTCTTTTCATCACATTAATATCTCACATCAAGTCATCTTACATATACATTCCATCTTATAAATCTCATATCATGCTACTCTAAATCTCTTATTTATTCTCGTGCACTACCTATATTTATATATCGTGATTCACATTACATTTCACATCCTTATATATATATAACTTTGAGACATCCTTATCAATCATACCATTTCATACTAAACCTTTATATATATATTCGAGACATCCTTATCAATCATACCATTTCATACTAAACCTTTAATCGCATCCATAGGTTCCTAGTATAGGTTTCTCTAACCATATCCTATATATGTATTGGTTTCCATTATAATTTGCGAGGGTGCTATACGCCATCCACCCAACTTTCCCCGTAGATATAAATCTACTCACCCGTGGAACTCCTTGTTCAGCCGTAGTCGATGTACTTCGTCGTCTCGGAATCCATGCGAAGGTACCTACAATCAATACATGTCGCAATACCATTAAAATCAATGTCCGTAACCCGATACAGCACATGAATTGCCTATAGGTTAGAACCCATAGCCTACGCATGAAAAAACAATCAAACAACTCTCGTCGTTGACGTACAAATATCCAACGACCCAATACAATATCAAATACCAAAACCAAGTTATTGAAAACCACAAAACTCAAGAACAACCACTCAGAAATCTAGCTCCAGATTTGGTCTCAGGTAAAAGGGGAAAAAACTAGTAAGTACAGGGGATAGTATATGAGATAAGTGAGCCACACAACCAATTTCAACACCAGATACCACAATGAGGCCGGTCACATCCCCTATAAATCCGGCCAGCTCGGCTAATACTGCTCCGTTCTGGTTCGTCTTCTCAGGGTGGTCTCCTATTGGTCTAACTAGGTTTCTGGAGTTGCTAGTTTTTCTCAGAAACTTCCCAAGTTTCCCCAGATTTCCTGTAGGCCAACACAACCTCACAAAACCGACACGGAACAAATATTAAGTTCCTATTCTCTGTTCTAGGCCAGCAAAATCAACACTAAGGTCTTGTAAACACCCACTACAGATCATGATTCCATGTAATCACCCAACCTTTCTCTTGAATTTTTCAAACATCACATACCCTAACTAAATCACATTCTAAACTAAATTAAGGTGCAAGAAACTAAAACTAAGCTAAATGAAAGGAATTATATCTCATGGATGCAACTTAGCAAAAACCCTAACTTCCCAAAGTCTCCAAAATCCAAACTTGTAAGGTCCAATGTGTTGAGGACGAAGTGGAGATCATTTTTAACGAAGAGGGTGTATGGTTTTGGTGAAGAAATGGAGATGATACTTGGAGGTGGAGGTAGAGGGAGATGACGATGAAGGAGGTGAAAGGAAAACAATGGGGTGATGAAATGGTGGCTACCCTCCTCTCTCTTTCTTATTCTCACCCTCTACAACTCATGTCTCACTCTCTCTCTCCAATAATTGTCTTCTTTTTCCCTTTTCTCTTTTTCTTTTCTTTTTCTCATCTAAACCAAATAAAACCAATACCACAAACACACTTAAAGCAACATGCAACAAAATACTTCATGCCATGGTGCACTAGCCATGAAAACTGTAGAAACACGAATTTGTCTTAATTGCGATTAGTAGTGCACTAATCAATTTTTATTCAAACCGCATATAATTAATTATAAAAATGCCAAATCCAATAAATATATTTTTAAATGCATAAATCATTTTAATCCTCAATTATTTCACAAGTATTGGTATATATTTATACCATTTTACGAAAACCCCAAATTCACAAATCGGATAGTTTTCGAGAAATATATTATTTTAATATTAAATTCCAAAGATAATATTTTATATTTTATGAAATGTTACAATCTTCCCCCCTTAAATAAATTCGGTCCCCGAATTTAAAATGTAAACCCCCAAATACTAAAACATTTCAATAATCAGCTCAAATCATGGGGCTCCGAAATCACGGAAGGTATAGAAATACCACAGCGCATCGTGTGCGCCTGACAACGAGTACAAAACTCAAAATCGAACTCCGTCAAGCATCACGGAAGTCATCAGATTTGCACGCAAATCATCGGAGTTACAATGGAGATACAGATCTCAAAATCCAACACTGAAATCCAATATACACTAGCCAAATACTATAATACATATATAGTACGCATCCTTGAAAAAAATCTTCTAAAAACTGAATAAAACTCATGCAAAAATCTTTTCTGAATCGTCGTGTGATGCGTAACTCATGGTACAAATGACGGACGCTCATTTATAAAGTAATAAATATATGTCCACATATGTTTTGCTCTATTATACGTTCTGCCCTTTTTAAAATATCCCGAAAGGTTTTCCTTTGTAAACGTTCGTGTAGCTCACGGACACGTAGGAAATAGCGAGACTATAACTCCTTTTTGAAAACTTCTTGTTAAACTTTTTATGCATGCAAAGTACTCAGGTACCGCCCTTGGATCAGTCATGTTCGGCTACTATATAGTATAGTGCCCATCATGAAAACAAAGTGCTCAAGAGCAAAATCAGCCTCAAAAGGCGTATCCAATGATCACGTGCGTCTGGTGCGCACGGAAATCAAATCCAAATACAAGTGCCACAATTTGCACAAAAGCAGAACTGAGTGCAACGGGTGTGCACGAAAGTATCTGTCCAGTGCAACGGGTGCGCACGACAATAACATCAAGTGCATCTATAGTGCACGAAAATCTCAACCCAGTGCAACTAATCCGCACGAATGAAAATCCCAATCGAGTGCATCCGGTGTGCACAAAATCACATCTCATATTATACGCCCAATCATGCGCGAAAATCCTAATCAAGTGCATCCGTCATGCACGAATGAATTCTAAATCAAGTGCATCCAGCATACACGAATAAAATCTAAATCAAGTGCATCCAACATGCACGAATAAAATCTAAATCAAGTGCATCCAACATGTACGAATAAAACCTCAATCTAGTGCAACAAATGCACGAAAACTCATCAATAACTCAAATGCGTATAAAAGCAACACCGAGTGTACTAAGGTGTATAAAGTCATAAACGTGTGTAACTGCGTGCACAAAACACGTATTAATGTACTGCAAGCACATGTAAGTTGTACCGAGTGCATATCACATGCACAAAATTAAATCAACCGTATGAAATCCACGAAATCGTAAACACGTGCTACGAAGGCACAAAACCGATCTCAAGTGCAATAAATATGCAAAAATTATAAACCAACACAACGGTGCATAAAGCATATCTCAAGTGCAATAACTATGCACAAAATATAAATACCCAGTAGGTGCAGCCATGGTGCACGGAAACAATATCATGAAACTCAATCATCAAAACTCAAAATCCAAGCGATATAAGCATGATACTCGGATCACAAACGCAAATCGTAACAAATGATATTGAGGTACACCTCCTACCATGTCGAAAAAAATGTCGGTGCGCCCAAAACTGGCAGAGCAAGAACATCCGCTTACCTCCTGCTCACGGTTTGGCGTCCTCTGTCTCTGGGTCCTTATTTCTCTCTGGATTACCAATCTTGCAATCCATCGGCTCGTCGGCCCGGTCAGGTGTACTAACGGAAATGATTCCGCTCTGGCACTCCTCTGATCATCTTTCGGCCAATTAGCATGACCACTCGTAAAACAGCACGTCACTGGTGTCGGCCTCTAACCCTCTGAATACATGTAACACAACCAATCCTCGGTGCAATCTTATCGCGGCAGTGTCCTGGAAGGAACCTGCTCAAGATCTCTTCCGATCTTGTCTATACCGAACTATACGGAGGCTGGTACTCTTGCATAATCTTTTCTCGTTTTCTGGACATCTGTGTTCTCAGCACAGCATTTTCTCGGGAACTGGCCATATCCCAACGCCTCTATATACATATCAGATCTCTACTATCAACGGGGAGTAGCAATGGCTCGTTAACGTCTCGCACGAACCTCTTGCTCCACTTGTCTTTATTATCGTCCATTTCGACGTCACGTCATGCTATCTGCGTACTGCAATTGTTCTCGGCTACAGTCAATCCGGAATCTCTCACACGGACGAAATTACAAACTCGGTATCTTCATCACTCTGTAGAAGATATCTAGCCGAATACGTCCTCGGAAACTCTTCCCAACTATCGGATCATCGAATGAACAACGTCATCTCTGGATCGATCTACTCTAGGTCTGAGTAAGATTCTCCACACTGGAAATTTTCAACTCAACTGGGCCTGCGTCGGCGCACCAAATCTGACGAATCATCTTAGTCGCTCAACTCAAGATAGACTGGTTATCACCTGTCGCATATCTTCCTGGAAGCTCTAGCGATCTCAGCTTGAAAGCTCTGGAAGCGACATCCCATCAATCTCAGCAACTGTTGGGTCTTCTGTCTGCACGGTAGACGACATCACAATCTCTGAGGTAGGCTGTACATCCATAGTCCTCTTACAACTGGCAACCTCTATCAGTGGCCCGATCATCCGGTGCAAAACCGAACCCCCGCCTCAAACGAGAGGTCCCAACACAACACCACATCAAGACGTTCCCATGTCACCAAAAAACACGATGGTCAGTCTTCATCCATGACGAGCTCGCCCTGACCGCATCACTAGCAGCAACTCAATCTGTGCTCAAACCATGGTGACAGAAACCTCAAGTATGTATCGATGAAAACAGATCAAAGGAATGAAAGGAATTAACATATCCCAAAGTGGATACATGATCATAAGGAGGAACGGAATCAATGAGAGTATGATCATGGAAATGAATAGAATCGAGGATCTCAAATGGATGTATGATCAAGGGAACGAAGAGAATCACAGATCTCAAAATATGTACATCCTAAGGTTTCTTAAGTGGAGTATCGTATCGTAAATATGCGGCGGAATATACGTACGGTACGTCACTCTACTCAAGCTACCTACTCCATCAATCAGGGTCAACCTATATAATGAAAGTTTGGGTCTAATACCCCCCTGTTCAGGTCTAAGTTTCGTAAGGTCAAGCCTAGGTTCCGAAATAGATTACGCCCCAGAGTCCACATAGTCAAACCTAAAATCGAACCAAGGTTAAACCTAGCTCTCTGATACCAACTTTGTCACGACCCGAAAATATTGTTCGTGACCGGCACTTAAACCACGCAACGTCTAAAAGCGTAATGTAATTCAAGTAAGCCGATGCCCAGAAATCTAAATCTTTTTAAGAAAATAAAAGAGTTGAAGTTTTGAAATAAAGGTATGATGAAATCAAATGTTTTCTTAAATACATAGATAAAGGAACATGAAAAATGCAAGTGGATTTTACTAGTTGAAAAACATGTTTCGTCTTTTAAAAATTTGGGGAGCACCTCCCTTGTATATTTTGATCTAAAACCACATATACATGATAATAATAAAGGCATCCCTAACCGGGAGCTAGCTCTTCGCCAATCGGCGGAACCACAACCGCGTAAGACAGAAATATAAGTATACGACGTCCTGTAAGTGCACGGCGGCGCCCTGGCCTCCATCCCGAGGCCAAAATGCGGAAGCGATGGCTAACTTTAAATTATCTTGAACCGGCACCACCGCGCACTAAAACCCGGATCGAACCATTAACTAGTCCTAGCTAACTACAAGATGGGGAAAAGAGATATACCGTCGTCGTCTCGATCTCCCGCGGAATCTCCGGTCTCCACCTCCTCGCCGGAAGGGCACAACGTCGTCTGCTTCTTTTACGGGCTCCCACCTCAATACCGAGGCAACTCGGGCACGAAGCTGGCGAGTCGACGTGCCCAAGATTTGCTGTAGAATGTGTAGTGCTCATGTCCCACTTTGGGGTTATGGAGTTTGCCATTTTGGTGGAGGGATGATACAAAGAACTATGTAGAGGAACTTGGGGATTTTTGGAGCATGAGATGAACCAAAACCCCACACTCAAAAAAATGGGCAGCCCCCTTTTGCTTGGCCGGCCACAACAATGAGGGAGAGAGGAGAGAATGAAAGTGTGAGGTGAATGAATGAGATAGCCACAACCATAATGCAAAGGAAAAAAAGAATGGTGATAAGAAACAATCATCACAAACAAATCCTTACTCCACCAACAACCATCATCAAAATCATGATGACACCAAAACCAACACTCCAACAAGCTAATCATCAACAACCATGATGACTCAAAAGTCAAGCCATGATGAGAAGAACAAGTCAAGGTCAACAAGAGCTATCATGATACAAGAATATGCAAAGACCCCCTCCACTAATACTTATTTGCACAAATGCAAATAAGCCCTCCTCCACCAATCTTCGGCCAATGAAAGATACAAAGAAATATGGCCGAAACGGAAAGCAAACCGGCAACTCCAGAAAACTGGTCCCGTAATAAATTACAGGAAAACCCCGATACTGTGCATACACACCCGCATCTGTATTCCGACCGAAATACAAATGCAATGAGACAAAATCTACACTGTACTATATTAGGATCCGGCTTAAACCAAAGCCGGCCAGTAATATCCGTTCGATCATGATCCGTGCAATACCGCACGTATCTGATCGAACCCTGCCATATATCCATACGGCTTGTAGTACAAACTGTCCGATCCTGATCCTTGCAATACCGCACGTATCTGATCGGACCTTGCCATATCTCCATACGGCCTCCACAGGTTTTCGCCCGAAAACTTGAGTAACTGAACGTGGGGGACTCTAAAGACTCGTCAACACCTTGGTTGTGGATTTAACCACTAGCACGTCAGAGGTATAAGCCAATACGTAACGGGCTACCAGGTATTGACTAAAAGGGACGTCGATGAGCGAACTCATCCTGACACCCTACTGAGCCTGTCAGTGACAATATCCGTACAGTCTGGTCCGTTCGTCTATGAGCATCGCATGGCGGGCCTAGGGGGTTGGTAAAAGTCAGACCCCCAAAAGCGGTACAAGTCGTGTCGGAGTGTAGCCCAGAACACCCTGAGATGCTACTGGAATACCTACCAGTAAATCTCCTGCCTCGGCCGAGGGCTTCGTGTAATGGCTCTCCTAGACACAGCGCGACCTCACCCCCAATACCGGGAGAGACGAACCCCTGAAGATCCGCTCACTGCCTCCATGTGGCTCGGGACTGTACCCAACTAAAACATGTTTGCACGTCTCCTTTGAGCGTGGTAGGGTAGTAATCAAAGTACAGTGGGAACTCACACGAGACAAATGACGATCCCCAGGTCGATGAACTAACCTGTACACATGTCACCAGGGAACTGCTATCTGACGTCAGGTATAAGACCAACTAGCATGTTCCCGGCGAGTCCTGTCCGGTGTACTCATAACCCAATGAGCACCTGTATACATCTTAGGTGAACTAACTGACACCAGTGGCTTGTGAGACCGGCCACCGCCCCTCGTCGGGGTCTCGACTGTATACACTAGTCTACTCTGGAGTATCGATGCCCTGTCTCGAAACTCCCACGACTAGGGACCTTTTAAGGATGTGCTTATAGACTGCCAGTTCTCACGTATATGATCGCCCTCATACTGCTGGTAGTCAAGCAAGAATCCTAGGGGCTCTATCAACGTGAAATAGTGACCTGTCAGGTCACCTAAAGCAGTACACGATGATAAAGATAAACCAGATAGCATACTATCATCTCGAGTAAGACTGTCCTACTGGGACAGGTCCTCCCTCAATCATTGCAATCACGTGCCTGTGATCCAATAATTGACTCTGAGGGCACTATCTCCAACAATCTCCCACTTGCACTCAAGGCTAATTATTGCGATGCCGCATACTCACAGCCCGTGTGATACCGAACACCCAACTCCTCTACTAGTCAGTCTCACAAAACTCGTTTGCAAAACTAATGCGTTCTAGGAATAAACTTAGTGAGTGGATCCGCTTTGTTGTTTCTTTCAATGTCTCTCTATATCTCATGTTCGCGGAGAAAACCATCTCCCGAAAAGAGCAATACCTGTCTTAGAATGTGTCTGGATGTCTGATGGGACCTAGCTCGTAAATGAACTCCAAATCCAAACTTCTTAGACAGTAACATCAACTGAACTTAATCAGTATCCTGCGCCATACCTCCCTCAGTATTGCCTTGGACCACCTGTCCAAAATACTGCCCCTCGTCAGAAGCAAAAACTATAGCTCTGACAACCTCCTTGTCGTCCATGTCACCTTGGAAGCCTGGAATGATAACTGTCTCCTGAATGAGGCTGTCGTTATCATATCCCTAGAACATCCACTTATGTTCTAAAACTGCTTCCGACTGTTTCTCCAGGATTGGATCAATGTCAACTTATTGCATATAGTGCAAGAACAACATCTGGTGTGGTACTTGACATCTCATGATTGACTCAATTGCCTGAGCAAGTGATCTGCCAATCATGCACATCCCTCTCCCCTTTAGTCTGTAAGACACCTTTAGAGAGGGTGACTCCATCACCTGCAGGTACACTACCGTGCCAGGAGTCGTCCATTCTAAATACTCTTAGAATGCTGTCTGAGTACCCAGATTGGGAAACCACCCAAATCTAGATCTAAAACCATAGATCTAGTAACCAGTATGTCTGATATGAAATCCATTTCCTTTGTGGAGAAACCACTGTGTGACGACCAAAGTGTAACCGATCGTAGTATAGGAATATCACTTCCTACTCTGTGTATGTCGTCCAAATACCAGGACATCACACCCTACTACCTTCTCAACAGATCCATCCCCTATTCTGATGAAGTCAAACCTATGACTGTCACGTCAAAAATTGATGATCTTTCTCCGCTGCGTCTGCTTTAGTCTATAAATAGACATAAGCTACCTGTCCACCAATGCTTCCGCTGCTCCTACTGACTACGACAACCTTCTGGCAGAGTCATATAGACGTACACTTCTAAAGCCAGTTTAGAACAACGCTATACTCATCCTCCTGCCGGGTCTCACAGTCTGGAACAACAGCAATGGCAAGTTTGGGTAAACAAGAACTTCCCTGTCACCGTCCTTGAGGCTACCGGAGTACCTCTCGGGTGCCTGAAGTTACCCACTTTATCTGCGGAGTGGCCAATGGAATGTCAATCCAGATTGAATCTTTAGGTTCCTTATTAAATCTTCAGTAATCGTTTGTGGTTCTGGAATCACTTCCAGTTCTACCATACTCCCACTACTGTTTTCTGAAAAAAAATCCATTTTTATTAAAACTGTGGTGAGTCAAGAACAATATCTCTATTGATCTTCCAGATGGTAGAAAGTCAACCCTCGTCATAGCTTGGGTCAACCCACAAACAGCCATTACAGAAACGTGCCTTGAGTTGTCCAGTGTCTGGTTTTCATCATAAGCCGGACAACTCCCCGTGCCTTAACATCGTTAAGACATGAACTGTACTATATCCAATATAGAACCAGAGGCACTGATTTAATTGAACCAGATTCAAATCATGCAGCTGTCTCCAGTGCATGTCTACTAAATGGAAGGAGGCCTATCAGCGTTACTCAACTTAGGAATGTTTCCAATTATGAGTAACCTGAAAGAGAAGCAAGTTCTCTTAACCATTAGTATCAACTGAATACCATACACAAGTATCTACATCTTCGACCAACTTGAAGAATCCCGATACTTGTAACATTTGGTTCTCTACTTTATTCAAATACCTATAACTTCTCAAAATTCGGACCTTGTGTTTCCACGAAACACTTGTCTAAAAACTAGAGAAGTCATAAGTAAACCGAATATAGTACGAGGACCAACCCCTCTGTCCTGATGGACCCTGGACAACATACAATACTCTGTATAAGTCCCTTGAGTCTGATAACTCGTTCACTGTGTGTTGTAGGTTGAAAAATGTACTTATGGTTAAGAAGAATTACACCGATGTTTAATGCTCCTTACCTAACCATCCACTGATATAGGTAAATGTCACAGACATAATTTCAAAAAGGTATATCTCACTCTATGAAAATAGACGTACAGATATATCAATTTGAAATTGGTGCATAACAGCGAATATTCAAAACCAAATATTTGCCGACCGGCAAACAACCCAGGTGACTTCCTCAAATACCACCGATTACAACGAATCCCGATATAATGAGGATGATCACCTAATTCCAACTAACCTACTCCCACTCATCATCTGTAAAACCATACAGATGTGAGAATCATACCTGGTAAATACATACCCTGGAGTAAGGACTAATTGGGAAATCAGTTTTCCTTTAACAATATACAGTGAAACTGAAACATTGAAATGTTTCGATGGGGTATCCCGGTATTCCTAGTAATGCCTCTCCAGATTCACGATTGCAACCTTATAATTCTTTGCCACCTCTCCAAATCCCTTTATATGTCTTTAGTCATTACCTTCTGCACACCCCTTTAGGCCAAATGGTTTTCTTCCTTCCCTGCCGTTCGGCACCAGCCTATGGTTTGGAAAAAGACTATCCAATAAGCATAATGGGTGTACTGTCCTAGTCCTAGGAGCACTCGCAAAGCGAGAGAAGGTGAAGATAAAAGACAACCGAATAAACCTTATTCCTATTTCTCCTGAACCAGAATCCATCCCCGAACTGGAACAAGTTCCTTTCGAGTTCGTATATAACCATACGATGGAGTATCCAATAAACTGTGGATCTTCGTAGTGATACGGAGTGTCCTGGAGAAATACAAAGGTGATTTAGGATTGGCGAAGAAATACTTGGTTTGGTCGTGAATATCAGTCGCAATTTACTTTGCCCTCTTACTAATCCCTTGCTTTGTCTTAACTTAATACCTTCTGTACACCATCGTTAGGCTAATTGGTTTTCTTCATTCCCTACCGATCGGCACCAGCCTAAGGTATGGAAGAAGACTATCCAATTTGCGTAATAGGTGTACTATCTCCTATACCAAGGAGTACTCGCAACCTGAGAGAAGGTAAAAGGAAAAGACAACTGAATAGTCCTATCCGCTTTCTCCAGAACCGGAAACCATCCTCGAATAAATTCCTTCGAGTTCGTATCTAACCATACGATGGTTTTGTCCAATGGAAGTGGACGTTCGTAGTAATACGGGGTGTCCTGGAGAAAAGGGTAAAAGTAGGAGTGGCAATGAGGTTCGCAACTCTGACAATCCAAAAGCCAGTGTTAAGAAGGTTCGGTCAACTTGGTCACTGAGTCATAGTCTTAGGGTCGGGTCAATTGTCGCTACCAGAGAGAGAGAAAAGAAACACTCAGCGTGCACTCTAACCTAGATCAGAATGGTTACCAATTTATCCAATCTGGAAACCTCCCACTGTACCGTCAAATTCTCCTCCAAACCTGAAAGAAGAATTAGTCGGGGTCACCCGAGGAGTAAACTAACTCATCAGTGGGAATCGGGATCCAACTATCATCGCATGATAACGTGACGGAATCCGCTCACGGTGTCACACTCCAGAAGGTATGCGCATATCTGGCAAGTTTCAGTTCTTTTGAAACTCCCGATGTGATTTCTGCCCCATGCTCTTATGACCTTGACTTTGGCCAACATATCATAAGTCACATGTCAAGTTCTACCCGTCATTCTCCAGGTTAATTTGAATCCACCCGTACCTACCCTTGACTTTGGCCAAAATGGCAGTACGACTGTCCCAAAATAACGCATCTATCTATGCTGCATATGAATACCCTAATAGCTACCAATCACTGTGCCTTGACTTTGGCCAACATACACAGCTTGAATACTATTGACCACCCATATGAAACAACGGAGGGCTACGAATGGTTTCTGGCGAAAACCTTTAACGTAAAGAACTTGATATCGTTGAAGGAACGGATAGCTTTTAAAAATATAGTGACGAAAACCGTTGCTAAAGAGGTCACTCCCGGTGAAGGGATCTCGGCTCTTTCCCCATAGAATGAGGTGCAGGATATTCCAACTGAATACCACGGCGCAAAGCAAAAGAAATCGGCTATAGTGAAGTCATTGCCCTGACGTAAACTTTTTGTCCAAGGGGTCACTCCCGGTGAAGGGATCTCGGCCCTTGTCTCGTCGACTGAGGAGCAGGATATTCCAACTGAATACCACGATGCAAAACAAAAGAGAACGTTCTTGCAATAACAGCTTTTTGAAAGGTGTTCCAACAACATCAGATTAGGCTTGTTTTTAACTTGCATTGATCCGAATCAATGCAGTCCCATCAATTGATCACACCACAAAGAACGAAAATAATATGACGTATATATATGCCATCCGCATTCGCGACTGGGTCCCGTCATTACCCGTTAGGTTAGCTAACTAACGACAGAGCGGGGACTGGACTAGCACGGATGCAAAACATATACAACATCTACTAATATATATACCAATATATATATTTCGCTCAAGGCGTGATAAAAAATGCAACATCACAGAAATGTACAGTATCACAGAACAATACAGATATCTGGGATCCCCGGGTTTCACAGAGCCACTACTGAAACCCGACGTTCCCCTGGTCGTGTGGATAGCCTGTGCAATGAAATCCTAGACCCCTACGGGCGCGGCAAGTTACCCGCCAAAACCTGAAGCGAGGCAGCCCCCTTCAGCAGCGTGAATGGACCACCCAGCACTTCACGGAATCCGGTAACTTGGGCACCCCTCCTGGGTCAACCTGTACCCCCTACGAGTGCGGCGAATAGCCCGCCAATTCTAGAGTGAAGCCCCCTCCGTCTCAATGCCATGAGATGCGGGCTTGTTGCCCTCTAGAACCCGGCTATCCGTGCACCCCTCCGCGGGGTAATCCTAGTACAGAAAGTAAAATATACATACACCGGGTATATCGACCGCAACCTGGTCGTGTCCCAAAATAATAATACAATCAGGCAGTGACGGCAGTCCACATGTCGGACGCTCGCCCCGCAATATCAAATGTACATAATACAACAGAACTGTACTAGCATTGCATCCAGGCTATCCCCCACGACCAATCCGCAACATCACAACAATACATAGAACATCAACGTGAAAGTCACGTTCGCAAATCCGTCTAACCGGGCTATAGCAGTCAGACTAGATTTACCGATCAAGTGACATTCACGGTCGCAGATATAATGTAAATACTGTGAAAAATGTGTTTAAAATATCCGATCGATCAAATTTTAACAAGTGGGCCCCAAGTACTACTGTAGCACATCAAGAAATTCTGGGCCCAAAAATTAATATTCCAAAACCCCTCAAATCACCCCAGAAAGCAACTGTAGAAATTTGACACACTGATCTCGACATAGTGCGGCGGAACCGCGGTCTAAAGAGGGGTTTGGCCGCGGTTTCGCGCTCCCATTGTGGAGTCGCTGTATCGAATTTCTACAGTGTTCTTAGAATTTCCAGTACATCACTTTTCAGCAACCTGAAAAAATTTTCGAGCCAGAAAAAAATCAACAGAAAACTGATGTGAAGAAAAACGCAGATTTTGGAATTTTGGTCGATCGGAAATGTAAACACATTAAACAAAGCTAGACTATGTTAATGGCGAGGCTCTGATACCACTGTAAGTGCACGGCGGCGCCCCGGCCTCCATCCCGAGGCCAAAATGCGGAAGCGATGGCTAACTTTAAATTATCTTGAACCGGCACCACCGCGTACTAAAACCCGGATCGAACCATTAACTAGTCCTAGCTAACTACAAGATGGGGAAAAGAGATATACCGAGTGATCCGAGTCCTCCGGTCTTCTCGTCGTCGTCTCGATCTCCCGCGGAATCTCCGGTCTCCACCTCCTCGCAGGAAGGGCAACACGTCGTCTGCTTCTTTTACGGGCTCCCACCTAAATACCGAGGCAACTCGGGCACGAAGCTGGCGAGTCGACGTGCCCAAGATTTGCTGTAGAATGTGTAGTGCTCATGTCCCACTTTGGGGTTATGGAGTTTGCCATTTTGGTGGAGGGATGATACAAAGAACTATGTAGAGGAACTTGGGGATTTTTGGAGCATGAGATGAACCAAAACCCCACACTCAAAAAAATGGGCAGCCCCCTTTTGCTTGGCCGGCCACAACAATGAGGGAGAGAGGAGAGAATGAGAGTGTGAGGTGAATGAATGAGATAGCCAAAAACATAATGCAAAGGAGAAAAGAATGGTGATAAGAAACAATCATCACAAACAAAACCTTACTCCACCAACAACCATCATCAAAACCATGATGACACCAAAACCAACACTCCAACAAGCTAATCATCAACAACCATGATGACTCAAAAGTCAAGCCATGATGAGAAGAACAAGTCAAGGTCAACAAGAGCTATCATGATACAAGAATATGCAAAGACCCCCTCCACTAATACTTATTTGCACAAATGCAAATAAGCCCTCCTCCACCAATTTTCGGCCAATGAAAGATGCAAAGAAATATGGCCGAAACGGAAAGCAAACCGGCAACTCCAGAAAACTGGTCCCGTAATAAATTACAGGAAAACCCCGATACTGTGCATACACACCCGCATCTGTATTCCGACCGAAATACAAATGCAATGAGACAAAATCTACACTGTACTATATTAGGATCCGGCTTAAACCAAAGACGGCCAGTAATATCCGTTCGATCCTGATCCGTGCAATACCGCACGTATCTGATCGAACCCTGCCATATATCCATACGGCCTGTAGTACAAACTGTCCGATCCTGATCCGTGCAATACCGCACGTATCTGATCGGACCTTGCCATATCTCCATACGGCTTCCACAGCTTTTCGCCCGAAAACTTGAGTAACTGAACGTGGGGGACTCTAAAGACTCGTCAACACCTTGGTTGTGGATTTAACCACTAGCACGTCAGAGGTATAAGCCAATACGTAACGGGCTACCAGGTATTGACTAAAAAGGACGTCGATGAGCGAACTCATCCTGACACCCTACTGAGCCTGTCAGTGACAATATCCGTACAGTCCGGTCCGTTCGTCTATGAGCATCGCATGGCGGGCCTAGGGGGTTGGTAAAAGTCAGACCCCCAAAAGCGGTACAAGTCGTGTCGGAGTGTAGCCCAGAACACCCTGAGATGCTACTGGAATACCTACCAGTAAATCTCCTGCCTCGGCCGAGGGCTTCGTGTAATGGCTCTCCTAGACACAGCGCGACCTCACCCCCAATACCGGGAGAGACGAACCCCTGAAGATCCGCTCACTGCCTCCATGTGGCTCGGGACTGTACCCAACTAAAACCTGTTTGCACGTCTCCTTTGAGCATGGTAGGGTAGTAATCAAAGTACAGTGGGAACTCACACGAGACAAATGACGATCCCCAGGTCGATGAACTAACCTGTACACATGTCACCAGGGAACTGCTATCTGACGTCAGGTATAAGACCAACTAGCATGTTCCCGGCGAGTCCTGTCCGGTGTACTCATAACCCAATGAGCACCTGTATACATCTTAGGTGAACTAACTGACACCAGTGGCTTGTGAGACCGGCCACCGCCCCTCGTCGGGGTCTCGACTGTATACACTAGTCTACTCTGGAGTATCGATGCCCTGTCTCGAAACTCCCACGACTAGGGACCTTTTAAGGATGTGCTTATAGACTGCCAGTTCTCACGTATATGATCGCCCTCATACTGCTGGTAGTCAAGCAAGAATCCTAGGGGCTCTATCAACGTGAAATAGTGACCTGTCAGGTTACCTAAAGCAGTACACGATGATAAAGATAAACCAGATAGCATACTATCATCTCGAGTAAGACTGTCCTACTGGGACAGGTCCTCCCTCAATCATTGCAATCACGTGCCTGTGATCCAATAATTGACTCTGAGGGCACTATCTCCAACACGTCCAAAGGCGAAGATCTACACAAAAGGATAAAGAATAAAGCAAGATATCAACCCACCAAGCGAACATATAACTCATCGCTCTAAATCTCGCAACTACAAGTCTTGCTAAGTCTCACTACTTATACAAATACTAGTTTCTGATTGATTGAGTTAAGTAGATACAACATGAATAGTAAATACAAGAGTGGTACGATCCAACACGTACCATCTACCAAAGCTAAGCACCCAAATGCAACTGTGTGCCAGCGATGCCGCTACTGATCCATGCGGTCAACCTGCAAGAACTGTGGCACAATAGGGGTGAGTTGTCAACTCGTGAGTAGAAAATATCATCAGGTAGAAATCGAATAAATCAACGATTTCTAGGTCAACTATATCATAAAGATAATACTATGATATCTAGGGTGACCGTATCTGCATATGTGCCAACAATATAATAAATGGCTATCTGCATGTAGATAACATCTACGTGTCCATCAATGACACAACAACATCATCCATGTAAATATTATGAAAGCATATACATGTAAATATGAGGATATAAATCAACGTGTGTCCAACAACGACACATCTAAATCATGGAAGCTGAGTGTCCAGCATCGACACTCGAAACATCATGAAACCCGTGTCCAGCATCGACACGTAAATCCTCATATCTCAGACGCCGCATGCTCAGATCGGCCCTCATATCTATCTTATCTCAGGTGCCGCATACTCTGATCGGCTCTCATATCCATCTCATGACTCCGGTCGGTACCCTCCAGATAAACGACGAGTCCAAATACTATCACCGGTAGGTAGTAGTCCCTCTGCCAGGCTTATCGTCTATACCATGAAAATCCTTTCTTGTCCCGGGGTTCCATACTGGGTCCACCATGTACCCGCAGACGGTGCCTCCCGCTCCTCGAATTGGGTTTCATATGCCAATCTCAGAACCGAGAAAACACATGGTGGACGTCTCGAAATATCATATCAAGAGAAACCGGGTTTTTAAAACAATACATGATTTCCTTTGAAATATAGCCACGGTTCTCAAATCCAGAATCTCATGAAAACAGCATCTCAATGCATATAATCGTAAAGCATGATGTATGCAACATATAGCAGAAATGTAAGCATATCCGCACATCATGCAATATAAAACAGTGATGTGAGCATCTCAGTATATCATGCGACATATCATAATGATGTGAGCATAGAAAATATATCAGGCAACATAGCATAATGATGTGGCAATTCTACTGTGTAAGTGACATAGTAATTATCGATGATGAAGTGTGTGAGCCGGCAATCTGTGTAAGTGTAACATACGCATCATCGATAATTGTGCAGGTGTACTAGCACATGTATATGTAATGCAATGAGAATGTCATGAACGTAGCATAAAATACATCGTCAATGAAATGCTATCAGGTATACGCATCTACAACATATCCGAGTCGGTGAATCTATCAAACGGCATCCAGCCTCACAACATCACGTACGGTATAATACATCGTACGGCATCCTCTAGTCAATGGTATGGATCAATCATCCGATAACACTCATCACGTATGGTAATCCATCGTACGATGGCAAAAAAACAATTTCGGATTCTATCAACCTATATAACAATGAGGGTACGGACCTAACGTCTCGTACGGCATATCACTCATGATTCACAACATTATATACATCTATATACCTATATCCCAGGTCGCATCCGTATCAATCTCATATCATGGGACCGACAAAGGTATCAATTATCTCATATTGACTCGCCTCCATATAACGACATATCACACCAAGTCATCATATCACATCGTATACTCTTTTCATCACATTAATATCTCACATCGTGTCATCTTACATATACATTCCATCTTATAAATCTCATGTCAAGCTACTTTAAATCTCTTACTTATTCTCGTGCACTACCTATATTTATATATCGTGATTCACATTATGTTTCACACACATACACACACATGTTTTGGTTTCCATTATAATTTGCAGGGGTGCTATACGCCATCCACCCGACTTTCCCCGTAGATATAAATCTACTCACCTGCGGAACTCCTTGTTCAGCCGTAGTCGATGTACTTCGTCGTCTCGGAATCTACGCGAAGGTACCTACAATCAATACATATCGCAATACCATTAAAATCAATGTCCGCAACCCGATACGGCACACGAATTGCCTATAGGTTAGAACCCATAGCCTACGCATGCAAAAACAACCAAAAAACCCTCGTCGTTGACGTACAAATATCCAACGACCTAATACAATATCAAATACCAAGACCAAGTTATTGAAAACCATGAAACTCAAGAACAGCCACTCAGAAATCTAGCTCCAGATTTGGTCTTGTTAGTTGTATATATGCCCTAGAGCCCATTGTTGTACATACGATGTATATTATGATGGATGCTTGAATATATATAGATAGGACTTTCTTGCTCGATAAGATAGTATGCTATCTGGTTTCACTTTGTCTTGACATATTGACTTGTATTGGTTTACTGTCTTACTCTCATATGTTGATAAAGCCCTTAGGATATGTACTTGACTACTAGGACTATGATGAGATCATACTAGTGGGGCCAGGGTAGTCAACGAGTACATCCTGTAACTATTCCTAGTCGAGATAGTATCGAAACAGGACATCGATACTCAAGAGTAGACTAGCGTATATGCATCTTGACCCATATGATGGGCGATGGATGATCCCATATCCATCGGTGTTTGACATCAAAGATGGTGTACGGGTGCTCAGTGGAGACTGGGTACACTGAACGGACTCGCCGAGAACTCCTAGATGGTATTATACCTATCGTCGGATAGCAGTTCTCCGGTGACACTGGTACTGGTTAGTCTGTAGACCGAGATCGTCATAGAGTCTTGTGTGATTCTCACTGTGCTTTGATTTCCACCTTACCACGTCCAAGAGGGCGTGCAAAATGGTGACTTTTTGGTACAGTCCCGAATCACATGGAGGCAATGAGCGATAGGAGAGGTTTCGTCTCTCCCGGTATTGGGAGTTGATGTTGCGCTGTGTTCGATTGGCTATAACTGGAAGTCCCTGGCCAGGGCTGATATGGAGTGCTGCTGGTAAGAGTTATCAGTAGTT
Source organism: Agapanthus africanus (assembly GCA_030015575.1). Taxonomy (NCBI): domain Eukaryota; kingdom Viridiplantae; phylum Streptophyta; class Magnoliopsida; order Asparagales; family Amaryllidaceae; genus Agapanthus; species Agapanthus africanus. Next base: position 261,027,549 of record CM057339.1, on the reverse strand, counting down.
TCTCGACCCGTTATGAGCCTCACATTGACACGACTTATCGGTTACTGGGGTCTGACGTTTACCACGACATACCAGACGAAGAGTCCGGACTGTACGGTAGTGTTACTGATTGGATTCACAGGAGAATGTACAGGCTTGCTTGTTGATCTTCTGATCGCTCAATACCTGGATGGCTGTTACGTTTAGCTGACCGCTTGCAGCTTGTGAGTGTTTGATATGATCATTACCTACTGCCGGCGTATTGACGATTCTTTAGAGTCCTACACAGAGGTTTCCTGGCTCAGGAAAAACGGAGTAGGAGCACATATGTGATATGTGCGGGACCGAGAATAATACGATATGAGATACTGTATTCTATTATCACGATATGTGATATCGGCCGGGTATATGTGATATAGCCGGGTCATCGGATCAAGTGTTGATTCGATGAATTGGTACTTGTTATATTGGTCGGTTATATGATATATAGCCAGATTATCGGATCAAGTGTTGATTCGATAATTTAATGTATAATTATATATATGATATATTACGTTACATTAACTAATATAAGTTCGCTTTATTGATTATTTTTCTCACTTGATAATACATTGATATATATGCGATATATGTTAATTGTTACATTATATATTATATATGTGATATATAATATTGTGACATATTAGGGTTAAAAATGCAACAAGGGTTTTGAGTTTAAACCAAGTTAGGGTTTGGATTAAGGTTAAGCTTTTTGATGAGCTTTCATGAAGCTTCATGAAGGTTTGACTTTTGTCATCTTTCTTTAATATTTTGGAAAAATATTTGTTAACCCAACCCAAACCTCTACCTATAGTTTATTCTCTACAAGGGTTAAGCATGGCATTCTTAACTCTAGGTTGCATTTGTAACCACAACAATAATTTATTTCATCACAAAAATCTTTCTTCTTCCTCCTTGAAAAAAGCTTTCTAGCTTTTTGTTTGTGGTGATTTAAAAGTGAGATCAAGAAAACAAAAGAGAGCAAAATTCCTACTTCATCATACTCATCTATTCTTACCACTTAGATTAGGGTGTTCACTTCACTAATACTTTATTAGATAAGTGTAAACTTGGGTTTGAGATTCTTCAATGTAGATCATCTTTGAAAAGGAAGACTTCAAGCAAAGGGACCTCAACACGGAGTCTGGGTTCATGATGATCACAGCGAAGGGACCTCAACACGGAGCTTATGAAGTGAAGGAACGGACTACAAAGGTTGTAATTCCTAACTCTTAGAAGTAAAGTTGTTTGCTTCAATGTTTTGTTTGATTCTCTAGTTAAAGATCTTGTGTTTGGGTTACTTATAATGGCAAAATTTTAAACTTGGCATGTGTGATGCCTCCCGAAACCTTGCTGCCGTTGTAGATATCCCAACAGTGGTATCAGAGCCTAGCTAGAGAATTAGACGGATAAGTCTAGGATTACGAAACCGAAACAACTCCGAAACACCCGACGAAAAACCCTAGTTTCTGTCGAAATTTTTTAGGTGTCAAAAAATTATTTTAACAGTTGTAGAATGTTGTATGTGATGCAATATGAACATAGCACAAAACCCACCCCCTGCTCGGATCTAGGCAAGCGACGAGGTTATGTTTTCATGCGATGTCGGCTATTTTGGGGACTTAGGGTTTGGTTTTTGTTGTGTGGTCCAGGTTCTGGGATTTGGTACTTGTGGTGTTGTTTATTTTTGCTAAAATTACATGTGATGTTAATTTATTGCATTAAAAATTCGGAGTGTTTCGTATTCGAAATTCTACTTTCTTTTTCGGTTATTTTAGACGTTATTAAAAAGTTCGATCGGATATCAAATACCGACTTTTTCCCTTGCTGAAATTTTTCAAGAGTTGGATATTTTTTCGTAGTTAAGAACATTCAAATAGCGTGCAAGTGATGCGGTGAACCCTCTAGAAGAACAAAATCTTAACTCGATTTTGTGACCGTCAAAACTGCCACTAAATCTTAGGGTTTGTGGTAGTTTAACGGTGCCCTTCTACGGCTGGTTTATTGCTACTGTGGCATGTGATGGATACTTCTTTACTGCGCTCAAGTATTGAGCATTTTGGGAAATTTTGGGTGTTTGTTGATTCGATCGGAATGTTTAACATCGTCTAGCTTTTTCTGTAATGTGATACAATATGTGGAATTCATATAGTTAGGCATGAAATCCGTAATATGTGATATTTCAGGTTTACGATGTCTAAGATGATTGTGGATTCCAAATGTTGTAGTTTTTTACTTTCTTTTCTGCGACCGTAAGCGTAATATGTGGTATATCGCCGTTTTCATTGCTATATGTCAACGACCATTGTGATAGGCATATTTACTTACGTTGATGACATGTGATGTTATGTGTTGCTGTGATATGTTATATTGGATCGTCGTGTTTTGAATAGCCGGGGGTTTTATGTGAGATGGGGGTTTTCATTTTCATTCATGTAAAATTCATTGTATGTATTATTCTTTTATTGGGGCACTTTCGGGTTGAGGATGATGTCACCATTGTATATTATTTACTTTTCCGCATTAGGATAGACCCAAGGAGGAGTGCACAAGCAGCTGGGTTCTAGGGTCCAGTGGGAGACCATCTCGAGGAGTCGAGACCGGGTCTCCTAACCTTAGAATTGGAAGAGTTACTTACCGCTCTCGTAGGGGTCTAAAGATGTGGGTTTGGCTATTCATCGCGGTCACGGAATCCGTGTTTTATACAGCCTCAAAATAAAACACGGACCTCCTAGTATATCCAATATTTCATATGTTTTTTCTGCTGCTGATATACTGTGATGTGATCATTTTATATGCGTGAGACGAATGCTTTATTATTATATATATGATATATAAATATTACAGCTTTTGTTTCTTCTGTGATGCTTAGGAAGCATAATTAATGGGATTCATTAATGAGATTAATGAAAGAAAAGAAACCTAAAAGATGTTGTAAAATCAAATTTATAAAAAAAGGGCAGCTCTAGTTTTTGCTTTGCATAGCGGTATTCCTTATAAAATATCCAGCACCTTATTCGATAAGGAAAGAGTCGAGATCCCTTCACCGGGAGTGACCTCTTTAGTGAAACTAGCAGATGCTACAAACTCACGGTTTAGTTTTTGATTGCTTCTATAGTTCTTGCTTTGCATAGCGGTATTTATGAAATATCCTGCACCTTATTCGATAAGGAAAGAGCCGAGATCCCTTCACCGGGAGTGATCTCTTTAGCGAAACTAGAAAAGCCTAAAAATCACTTGTTTCTACAACGATATCAAGTTCATTACGGTCAAGGTTTTCTGAAAAACCTGCGTAGCCCTCCGTCATTTCAGATAAGTATTATTTAGTATTCGTGCTACGATAGTTTGGCCTCCGTCAAGGCGTAGTGTATGGTAGCTGATTAGTACTTATTTGTAGCATGAGATGCGATTGGATTAGGGTATTCGTACGGTGTAGTTTGGCCTCCGTCAAGGGTCGTGCGGGTGGGTCTAATTCAATCAAGAAATGAACGGGTTGAACTTGACTAGCGTCCTATAGGTAGTTTGGCCTCCGTCAAGGTCATAGGACGCTAGGGGGAAAAGCATTATTGGGAATTTCAAGTGTTGAAATTTGCAATAAGATTTCATACCTTCTATGAGATGGTTGGATCCTGATACCCACTGCGAGTAAGTGTTACTCCTGGGAGAGTTTTACACATGACAATTAGCCGATCAAGTAGGTGTCTAGAAAGGTGTTAACGGAGTTATGCCTCTGGGAAAATGAGATTTATTTTAATTATGTCCGTGCGAAAGCACGGAGAACCTCCCTCAAAGTACCAATACTGACCTGGCTGAAAGATTGGCGAACTAGTAAGGTGTAATTAATCCCGACTAGTCTTACCTTTTAGGGTTTTAAGGAAGATTTGATAAAAACCGATGGGAGCCATCCTGATTAGATAAGATAATAACCAATCTAATCTTACAAGAGCATACGCTAAAGTGTTTTTTTCTCTCTCTCTCCAGGTAGCGATCATGTCAGGCCTTAATCAAGATAATAATATGGATGTATTGACCGAACCCGCTTGTTATTCTGAGCAGGGGAACGTTGGTTCTGCTCCAACTTATAATTGTTATAAGTCCGAGCAGGGAATAGGAGAATATCCAGATTCTCACACCACCCAAATGAAGAACAAGCATGCTGATGCATCTTCTTCGGGTGTGTTAGTTATTGAGAACTGTTTCTCAGTTCACTCTACGTCCTGGGTATTAGATACTGGATCGGGATCCCACATATGTAATATGTTACATGGGCTACGGAAAGGTAGAGAACTGGGAGAGGGTATACATTCTGTAAGTGTAAGGAATGGTGCAAATGTTGCAGCAAAAGCAGTTGGTGAATATCACCTTGTGTTACCAAATGGTAATACATTGATTCTGAACGAATGCTATTACATTTCGACCCTGATATGCAATCTTATATCAGTTTCTTTATTGAGTAAAGAAGGATATAATTTTGTAGTACAAGATAATGTTATGAACATCTTCCTGAATCAAAAGTTGATTGGATCAGGCTCGTTAAATAATGGCATATACGTTCTGAACCAAACTACAGTCCTTAATGTACAGAACACACACAAGAGGAATAGTTCAGAAATGAACGAATCCTTCTTGTGGCATTGTAGACTAGTTCATATCAATGCGACACGACTAGCTAAATTACATAAGGATGGATATTTGAATCCGTTCGAATTTTCATCTTATGACACTTGCCAGTCATGTCTCAAAGGCAAGATGACCAAAACTCCGTTTAGTGGACACGAAGAAAGAGTTACAGAACTCTTGGGACTGATACATAGTGATGTATGTGGTCCCATTTCTACACATGCCAGGAATGGTTCTTCGTACTTCATTACATTCACTGACGATCTTTCAAGATACAGACATGTGTTCCTGTTGAAACACAAGTCTGAAGCTTTTGAGAAATTCAGAGAATATAAGAACGAAGTAGAGAACCAAACAGGTAAAAGTATTAAGATCTTTCGATCTGATCGAGGAGGAGAATACTTGAGCAATGAGTTCCTGGACTATCTAAAAGAGAATGGGATTCTCTTTCAGCTTACTCCTCCTTATACACCACAACACAACGGTGTATCGGAACGGAGGAATCGCACCCTATTAGATATGGTACGCTCTATGATGAGTGTAGGGTTCCTAGGCACACTAATGAGGTCTCACAACAGATCAAACATGCCCAATTCAAATTTTTTCATGTGCCTACAAACCCTAATACGGATCGTTAACTAGATGTATAGGCGATGCAATGCAAGTTAACAACTTTAACTAAAAGGGAAGTGACTACAACCTTTGTAGATCTGGTCCTCCACTTCCTTAGCTCCGCGTTGACGACTCTCTGCTGCGATCATCGGATCCCGGACTCTGGCGATGGTTTCGTCGAAGGAATGATCGGGCTAGGTCGTCGACTTCGATGCCGAAGATGATCTACGTCGAGGCAACTCAAGATCAAGCTCCAACTTCACCAAGTCATGAAACTTGTGAAGAAAACACCCTATACTACTTGGAAAGTGGTAGAGAATGAAGAAATAGGAAGTGGGTTCACTTTAGAATTGGATTTCTCACTCTTTTTCTCAAGTTGCCATTAATGGATGCAAGCTTTCTTCTTTGTTGAAGAAGAAGAAGAAGAAGGAATATGATAAGTATATTTAAAATAGAAAATAAAATGATACTTATCATATACTCAACCATGGTTTAGTGTAGAGAATTAACTAAGGTTAGTTGAATGGTTAGGGTTAGGAGAAGAAGACAAGAATGGTCACTTAGTCAAAGATGCATGAAGCATCAAGAAGCTTCATGTTTGAAAGCAACCATTTTGTTTTCTTTTATCTTTTAACCAAAAAAGAATAGATAAATAAATAACTGAAATGAAACCCTAACCATTCACTAATCATGGTTTAAGTCTTTACACAAACCCAAGTTTGCATGTATCATCAAACATGATACAAACAAGTGCACAAAAGTATATCACATATACAACTTGTGTACATTAAGTGAGAAAATCCATTTAAAGTGAAAAAATATTAGTTAATGTAAAGTAATATATCTAATATATAATTATACATTAAATCATTAAATCAACACTTGATTTAACGATCCGGTCATATCGCATATGACCGACTAATATCCAATGTATCGACTTATCGAATCAATCTTCGATTGATTAACTAGGTTATATCGCATACAACCAATCGATACATTCATCGCGAGAATAGAATACGGTATCACATACACGCATTATTCTCGGTCCCGCACATATCTCATATGCGCTCCTATTTCGTTTCGCTTGAGCCAAGAAACCTATGTGTAGTACTCTAAAGACTCGTCAATACGCCGGCAGCAGGTGATGATCATATCAAACACCCACAAGCCGCAAGCGGTCTGCTAAACGTAACGGCCACCCGAGTATTGAGCGATCAGAAGATCGACGAGCAAGCCCGCTCACACTCCTGTGAATCCAACCGGTAACACTTACCGTACAGTGCGATCTGTTCGTCTGATATGTCGCATATCTCGCCTAGGGGTGGTAAACGTCAGACCCCAATAGCTCGATAAGTCATGCCGACGTGAGGTCCATAACATTCGTGAAACTACTGATAACTCTTACCAGTATATCACTGCAACCCTGGCCAGGGATATCCTGTTATGGCCAGTCGAGCATAGCGCAACATCAACCCCCAATACCGGGAGAGATGAATCCCCTCCTATCGCTCATTGCCTCCATGTGAATCGGGACTGTACCCAAAAACCACCTGTTTGCACGACTCAAAAGAGCCGTGGTAGGGTGGAAATCAAAGCACAGTGGGAGACACACAAGACTCTATGACGATCTCGGGTCAACAGACTAAGCTGCACCAGTGTCACCAGAGAACCGCCATCTGACGTGAGGTATAATACCATCTGGGAGTTCTCGGCGAGTCCGTTCAGTGTACCCAGTCTCCACTGAGCACCCGCATACCATCTCCGATGTCAAACACCAATGGATATGGGATCATCCATCGCCCATCACATGGGTCGAGAAGATATACGCGAGTCTACTCTGGAATATCGATGCTCCGTCTCGATATTCCCACGACTAGGAACAATGAAGGATGTACTCATTAACTACCCAGGCCCCACTAGTATGATCTACATCATATTCCTGGAAGTCGAGTACACATCCTAAGGGCTTTATCAACATGTAATCAGAGAGACAGAAAATATACATGTTAAGATAAAGAGCAACCAGATAGCGTACTATCATGTCGAGCAAGAAAGTCCTACCTATATATGTCCCAGCATCCACTATAATATGCATCCAATGTACAGTAATGACCTCTAGGGCATACATATAACTAACAATCTCCCACTTATACTAGGGCCATCTGTAGCAGTGGTTGTAGTATCTAATACTCAACCATCCCCTATAAGTCTCTCTTTGGGAAAAGGCCTTTGTGAGTGGATCCGCCGTGTTGTCCTCTGAGTCTACTCTCCCAACCTCGATCACCCTGGAGATCATCTATCTCCATGATCAGGTGATGCTGCCTCAAAATATGTCTGGGTCACTGATGGGACCAGGGTTCCTGGGCCGAAGCCACACTTCCATTGTCATACAATGGTAGGAACCTAGTTCATCTTATGAACTAATATACACCCAAACTGCCTCTTTGGTAGTATCTTTGATAGCGATGTTACCAGCCTTTATCGTCTAGTTTGTCACGGTATCTAGCTTGGAACTCTTCCAACATACCGTCCCTCCACTGAGGGTAAAGACAATGCCTGTGACTGACACTCGGTCGTCCTTATCACCCTGGAACTTTTCCAGTGATTCTCCCCAGGATCGAGGAGGTATCACCTTTATCCTATTGGAGAATCCATGTGACAAGAGGAGATCGACCGATCGTAGTAAAGGAAACTCTTTTCCTATCAAGAGTATGTTGTCCACGTACAATACGAGGATGACTACCTTACTTTTTGCTACCGTTTTGTATATACAAGGTTCATCTACCATTTTGATGAAGTCAAACACTTTGACTACCACATCAAAACAGACGTTCCAACTCCGCGATGCCTGCTTTATCATGTAAAGCAACTTGCACACGTTTCCGCTGCTCCCACTGTTTACGAAGTCCTCTGGCCGTGTTCTTATAGACGTTCTCTTCTAAATCATTTTAGAAAAGCAGTCATGGCACCCAACCACCAGATATCGTAGTCATGGTATGTAGCAATGGTAAGTAGGATCTGGATGGACTTAAGCATAGTCCCTGGAAAAGGTTTCATCATTATCCACGCTTGGTTGATGACGAAAACCTTTAACAAGTCTAGCTTTGAAAGTCTCAACTTTTCCATCTACACCAAGTAATCTTCTCAAGATATACTTGCTCCTGATGGGGATTTAACCCTTCAGATATAGCAACCAAAGTCCATACTTTGTTGGTGTACATGGATTCCATCTCAGATCGCTAAGCATCCAGCCATTCTTACAGAGTCCCTACTCTCGATGATCTGCTCGAAACTAGTTGGGTCATCATCTTATGATGCATTTCTCGCTCCCACTGTCATCGAGAAACCGAGGTATCTCTCAGGCGGATGAGAAACCCTACTAGTTGGGCGGAGAGGCTGAGGTTCGTCGGGGACTATTGAATCCTTTGGTTCTGTCAAATCATCAGCTGCAGTTATATATAGCTGGAACCTTTCCAGTTCTACAGAACTGACCTTGCCTCGATCTTGTCCGGATTTTGCTTTTGACATAGGCCGGACAATCCCAAATCTTAACTTACTTAATAGATAAGCTCTTCCCATACCATATCTTATATGGAGTGGTAGGCACTGATTTGATTCGAACCCAATTCAATAGGTATGCTGCTTCTTAAGTGCACAACCCCAAAAGGAAATAGGTAACTCAGTAGTACTCATCATAAAGCACACCTTATCTAATACGGTGCGATTGCTCCGCCCTGATACACCGTTGTGCTGTGGTGTATTCAGAGGAGTAATACTGAGAGAGAATCTCATTTTCTTTTAGAATAGTCTTAGAATTCTATGCACAAGTATTCTCCTCTCTGATCTTATCATAGGACATAATACTTATACCCGTATTTTGGTTCTCTACTTCTAACTTATATTCTGTGAATATCTCAAAAGGTTCGGACTTATGTTTCACCAGGAACATATGACTGAATCTTGAGAGATCATCAGAGAATATAGGGAAGCACAAAGAACCGGTCTTAGCATATGTAGACAGGGGACCTTACATACATCATCAAGTATCAGTCCCAAGAGTTTACTAACTCTTTCTCTGTTTCCAATAAACAGAGCTATGGTCATCTAATCTTTGTGACATGACTGGCAAGTTTCACAAGATGTAAATTCAAACTGATTTAAATATGCATCTAAAATGTAACTTCAGCCAGTCGGGTCGCATTGATATGACCTAGTCTACAATGCCTCAAGAAGGATTCGTTCATATCTGAACTCTTCCTCTTGTGCGTGTTCTGTATACTAGGAACTGTAGTTTGATTTAGAACGTTAATGCTTTTAGATAACGTGCTTGAACCGATCAACTTTTGATATAGGAAATGTTCAAAACATTATCCAATAATACAAAATTTTATCATTTCTTTACTTATAAAGAGACTGATATGATTTTGTATATCAGGTTCGGTATCTAATAACATTTGTTCAGAATCAATGTATTAGTAATACAGGGTGACAGTGACCAACAGACTTGGCTGCAACCCTTGCCCCGTTTTCTGTCTCATGAAACTTATCACCCGTTCTCAGTTTTCTACCCTTTTGTAGCCCTATGTAACAGGTTACATATCTGGGATCCTGATCCGGTATGAAATACCCAGGATTCAGAGGATACTGAGAAATAGTTCTTTATAATGAACACACCCGAAGGAGATGCATCATATGCACTTTCTTCGTTTGGGCGGCATAGGAATTCTGGTATTCCCCTATTCCCTGCTCTGTCTTATAACAATTATAAGTTGGAGCGGGACCAACGTTCCCCAGCTCAGTATAACAAGCGGGTTCGGTCAATAATCCGTATTATTATCTTGATTAAGGCGTGATATGGTCGCTACCTGGAGAGAGAGAGAAGAAAACACTCTGCGTGCGCTCTTGCAAGATTAGATTGGTTATATATTTTATCTAATCAGGATGGCTCCCACTGTTTTTATCAAATCTTCCTTCAAACCCTAAAAGGAAAGACTAGCCGGGATTAATTACACTCTACAAGTTCGCCAATCTTTCAGCCAGGCCAGTGTCGGTACTTTGAGGGAGGTTCCCCGTGCTTTCGCACGGACCTAATTATAGTAAACCTCGTTTTCCCAGAGGCGTAACCCCGTTGACACCTTTCTAGACACCTACTTGATCGGCTAATTGCAAAGTGCAAAACTCTCCCAGGAGTAACAATTACTCGCAGTGGGTATCGGGATCCAATTATCATATAGAAGGTATGCAATCTCATTGCAAATTTCAACACTTGAAACTCTCGATAATGGTTTTTACCCCTAGCACCTATGACCTTGGCTAAGGTCAACAAATCATAGGTACTAGTCAAGTTCTACCCGTCATTTCGTGATTAATTAGACCCACCCACATGACCCTTGGCTAAGGTCAACAAAGCCACATGACTGTCCTAACTAATCGCATCATATGCTGTGTAGGAAGACATCACTTAGCTACCGCACACTACGCCTCGGCTATGGTCGACAAACGTAGCACGAATACTAAGTACTCTACTTCCTAAAATGACGGAGAGTTGCGGATGGTTTTTATGAAAACCTTTAACGCTTTGAACTTGATCTCGTTGCAGAATCAAATGGTTTTTAAAAGGGAATGTTTTTTAGGCTTTTCTAGTTTTGCTAAAGGGGTTCACTCCCGGTGAAGGGATCGTCGGCCCTTTCCTCGTCGAATGAGGTGCGGGATATATCATATATATCACTGTGCAAAGCAGAAACTATAGAACCGATCAAAAGACAAACCGAGTGTGTAGCATCTGCCAGTTATTGCTAAAGGAGTCACTCCCGGTGAAGGGATCTCGGTCCTTTCCTCATCGAATAAGGTGCAGGATGTTCTTTAAGGAACACCGTGATGCAAAGCAAGAATTGTAGCTACCTGTTTTTATTTTGAAATTCGATTCCACAACATCAATTAGGTTTATTTTCTTTCATTAATCTCATTAATGAATGTCCCATCATTTAAGTCCACCTAAACATCACAGATAAATATAACGTACGCTTATGCCATCCGCATTCGCCTCGATGTCCCGTCTGCACCGTTAGGTTAGGTAACTAACGCCAGAGCGAGGCAGGGCTAGCGCGGGTATAAAACATAAGCAACGTCTATATAATATATCATATATACTATATACAATATCTATCTGAACATATCACATGATCACATCACAGATAACGCAGCAGAAGAATCATATGAAACATTGGATATACTAGGACGTCCGTGTTTTTAATACGAGCCAGTACAAAACACGGATTCTACGGTCGTGATGAATAGCCAATCCCACACTCCTAGACCCCTACGAGAGCGGCAAGCAACCCTACCAATTCTATGGTTAGGAGACCCGGACTCGACTCCTCGAGATGGTCTCCCACTGGACCCTAGAACCCGGTTACTTGTGCTCCCCTCCTTGGGTCTATCCTAATGCGGAAAAGTAAATAATATACAAATGGTGACATCATCCGCAACCTGGAAGTGCCCCAATAAAAGAATATTACATACAAGTTTTTTACATGAATGAAAATGAAAAACACTCATCTCACATAAAAAAAACCCGGCTATTCAAACACGACAATCCAATATAACATATCCAGCAACACATAATATCACATGTCATCAACGTAAGTAAGTATGCATACACCGATTGTCGTCGACGTATAGCAACGACAATCGGCAATACCACTACATACTACACTTACGATCACAGAAAAGAAAGTGTAAAACTACAACAGTTGGAATCCGCAACCTGCATAGACATCGCATGCCTAATCAAATGAAATACTTAGACATCGCATGCCTAACAATTATAAATCCCACATTTTAGTCTCATTATCGAAAACTCTTTTCAATATCAGGTTGGGCAATTCAACAAGATTCCCGACATCCTTAATGAATGCTCGTCACAAACTTTAGTAGACGGCCGCACCCCCGATACCGTCGACGAAGTGCACCAAGGCGGAACACCGCTGCCGCGAGCACCCGAAAGGATGCTTTCGGCGACGGGGTTCTCCTACAGTCACTTGGTCGGGGCTATGGGGCGAGGCTGTCTATTAAGTTTACCCGGCGAGTATCCAGGTACGCTACGTGATTGCGACGGACTTTTGATCACATCAAAATTCCGTGGCAACCGATCAAGTGAGACTAAACTGCTAGATTTATAACATTCATTCAGTTATCTCATAACTACTTGTGAATTCCAATTATTGTATCACATTCCAGATAAATAGAAAATGTTAAACTTTCCGATCGAACATTCAAACACCCAAGTTTTCCCGAAACAGCTCAACACATGAAACAAGTTTAAAAGCATTCACTTCGTGCCTCAGTACCAACGGTCCAGCCGTAGAAGGGTCAAGCCAACGCCTCACATGTGGCACGTCGTACTCCCCCAAACCCTAAGGTTCAAAGGGCAGTTCAAGACGGTCACATAATCGAGTTAAGGTTTGTTGTCTTCTAGAGGGTCCATCGCGTTACTTGCACTACTTAGAACGTTATTAAACCACGGAAAGATCCAACACTTGGAAATTTCCCGACAGGGGAAAAGGTGGGTATTTATATCCGGTCGAACTTTTTAACATATTCAAAATTATCCGGAAAACACAGACGAAGTTAAATTTCCCGATCGAAACACCGAGTCCCCAATACAACCCAGAAAACTCAACTCTTGAGTAGAAGTTAAAAATACCCAGAAAATACAGCACAAAAAGATAGGAATTACTGTGCAAATTCCAAAAGTTGATATGACTACTTGGCCGCGGAACCGCCGCATGAGCCATGTTAGTACCGCGGTTCCGCCGCGCTTTAGACGAATCATGATCACGTGCTTCACAGTAATCCCCCAAATACCCTGCTGATTTTTTTGCATATTTTTAATTTGGAAAAATGCACAGTTTTGAAAAATGTACAGAGAAGGCTAGGAACTAGGGTTTCGGGGTTCGATCGGGTTTCTAACATCGTCTACTCATCGCCTAAGGCTCTAGCAAGGCTTTGATACCACTGTAGGGTTCCTAGGCACACTAATGAGGTCTCACAACAGATCAAACATGCCCAATTCAAATTTTTTCATGTGCCTACAAACCCTAATACGGATCGTTAACTAGATGTATAGGCGATACAATGCAAGTTAACAACATTAACTAAAAGGGAAGTGACTACAACCTTTGTAGATCCGGTCCTCCACTTCCTTAGCTCCGCGTTGACGACTCTCCGCTGCGATCATCGGATCCCGGACTCTGGCGATGGTTTCGTCGAAGGAATGATCGGGCTAGGTCGTCGACTTCGATGCCGAAGATGATCTACGTCGAGGCAACTCAAGATCAAGCTCCAACTTCACCAAGTCATGAAACTTGTGAAGAAAACACGCTATACTACTTGGCAAGTGGTAGAGGATGAAGAAATAGGAAGTGGGTTCACTTTAGAATTGGATTTCTCACTCTTTTTCTCAAGTTGCCATTAATGGATGCAAGTTTTCTTCTTTGTTGAAGAAGAAGAAGAAGAAGAAGGAATATGATAAGTATATTTAAAATAGAAAATAAAATGATACTTATCATATACTCAACCATGGTTTAGTGTAGAGAATTAACTAAGGTTAGTTGAATGGTTAGGGTTAGGAGAAGAAGACAAGAATGGTCACTTAGTCAAAGATGCATGAAGCATCAAGAAGCTTCATGTTTGAAAGCAACCATTTTGTTTTCTTTTATCTTTTAACCAAAAAAGAATAGATAAATAAATAACTGAAATGAAACCCTAACCATTCACTAATCATGGTTTAAGTCTTTACACAAACCCAAGTTTGCATGTATCATCAAACATGATACAAACAAGTGCACAAAAGTATATCACATATACAACTTGTGTACATTAAGTGAGAAAATCCATTTAAAGTGAAAAAATATTAGTTAATGTAAAGTAATATATCTAATATATAATTATACATTAAATCATTAAATCAACACTTGATTTAACGATCCGGTCATATCGCATATGACCGATTAATATCCAATGTATCGACTTATCGAATCAATCTTCGATTCGATAACTAGGTTATATCGCATACAACCAATCGATACATTCATCGCGAGAATAGAATACGATATCACATACACGCATTATTCTTGGTCCCGCACATATCTCATATGCGCTCCTATTTCGTTTCGCTTGAGCCAGGAAACCTCTGTGTAGGACTCTAAAGACTCGTCAATACGCCGGCAGCAGGTGATGATCATATCAAACACCCATAAGCCGCAAGTGGTCTGCTAAACGTAACGGCCACCCGAGTATTGAGCGATCAGAAGATCGACGAGCAAGCCCGCTCACACTCTTGTGAATCCAACCAGTAACACTTACCGTACAGTCCGGTCTGTTCGTCTGATATGTCGCATATCTCGCCTAGGGGTGGTAAACGTCAGACCCCAATAGCTCGATAAGTCATGCCGACGTGAGGTCCATAACATTCGTGAAACTACTGATAACTCTTACCAGTATATCACTGCAACCCTGGTCAGGGATTTCCTGTTATGGCCAGTCGAGCATAGCGCAATATCAACCCCCAATACCGGGAGAGACGAATCCCCTCCTATTGCTCATTGCCTCCATGTGAATCGGGACTGTACCCAAAAACCACCTGTTTGCATGACTCAGTAGAGCCGTGGTAGGGTGGAAATCAAAGCACATTGGGAGACACACAAGACTCTATGACGCTCTCGGGTCAACAGACTAAGCTGCACCAGTGTCACCAGAGAACCGCCATTTGACATGAGGTATAATACCATCTGGGAGTTCTCGGCGAGTCCGTTCAGTGTACCCAGTCTCCACTGAGCACCCGCATACCATCTCCGATGTCAAACACCAATGGATATGGGATCATCCATCGCCCATCACATGGGTCGAGAAGATATACGCCAGTCTACTCTGGAATATCGATGCCCCGTCTCGACTCTGGAATATCGATGCCCCGTCTCGATATTCCCACGACTAGGAACAATGAAGGATGTACTCATTGACTACCCAGGCCCCACTAGTATGATCTACATCATATTCCTGGAAGTCGAGTACACATCCTAAGGGCTTTATCAACATGTAATCAGAGAGACAGAAAGTATACATGTTAAGATAAAGAGCAACCAGATAGCGTACTATCATGTCGAGCAAGAAAGTCCTACCTATATATGTCCCAGCATCCACTATAATATACATCCAATGTACAGTAATGGCCTCTAGGGCATACATATAACTAACAATGAGCACTGCTGAGTTGCCTATTTCCTTTTGGGGCTATGCACTTGAGACATCAGTATATCTATTGAATAGAGTTCCCACCAAATCAGTACCTACCACTCCATATGAGATATGGAATGGGAAGAGGCCATGTCTTAATTTTATTCAGATATGGGGTTGTCCGGCCTATGTAAAAACACAAAATCCGGACAAGCTCAAGGCAAGGTCTGTTCTGTGCAAGTTTATTGGATATCCCAAACATTTGCGAGGGTATATCTTCTACCACTCCGAGGAACAAAAGGTGTTTGTTTCTCGACATGCCACCTTTTTAGAAAAGGGTTTTCTTATGAAAGAAATTAGTGGAAATGAGATAGAACTGGAAGAAATTCTGGCTGCAAAAACTGTAACAGAAGATTTGGTGGAACCAGAGGATTCAGTAGTTCCCGACGAACCCCGGTCTCTCCGTCGATCTAGTAGGGTTCCTCATCCACCTGAGAGATACTACGGTTTTCTCATAGACGGTGGGAGCGAGGATTGCATCATGGAAGATGATGACCCGACTAGCTTCGAGCAGGCCATCACGAGTGGAGACTCTGTGAAGTGGCTGGATGCAATGCGATCTGAGATGGAATCCATGTACACCAAAAAAGTATGGACTTTGGAAGTTGCTCCTTAAGGGGTAAAATCCATTGGGAGCAAGTGGATCTTTAAGAAGAAACTTGGTGTAGATGGAAAAGTTGAGACTTTTAAAGCTAGACTTGTTGCAAAGGGTTTTCGTCAACGACCAGGTGTGGATTATGACGAAACCTTTCTCCAATGGCTATGATTAAGTCCATCCAGATCTTACTTGCCATTACTGCATACCACGACTACGAAATCTGGCAAATTGATGTTAAGACCGCCTTTATAAATAGTGATTTAGAGGAGTGCGTGTACATGACTCAGCCAGAGGGCTTCGTAGATAGTGGGAGCAGCGGAAAGATGTGCAAGTTGCTTAAATCCATTTACGGGTTAAAGCGGGCATCGCGGAGTTGGAACATCTGTTTTGATATTGTAGTCAAAGAGTTTGACTTCATCAAGAACGTAGATGAACCTTGTATATACAAGAAGGTTGCAGAGAGTAAGATCGTCTTCCTCGTATTGTATGTGGATGACATACTCTTGATAGGAAATGATATTCCTATGCTGCACTCGGTCAAGCTCTTCTTATCACATCGATTCTCAATGAAAGATCTAGGTAATGTCTCCTGCATTTTGGGAATCAAGATCTATAGAGATAGATCTAAAAAGATATTGGGATTGTCCCAATCCAGGTACATTGACACCATACTAAAGAAGTTTAGTATGGAAGAATCCAAGCGTGGGAACCAACCCACGATCTCTGGACTCACTCTCTCCAAAGAGATGTCTCCCAAGACTGATTTGGAGAGAGTTCGCTTGCAAGGGATACCCTATGCTTCGGCAGTAGGCTCTATCATGTACGCGATGTTATGTACCAGACCCGATATAGCATACTCACTAAGTTTAGTGAGTAGGTATCAAGCAGATCCAGGAGAGAGTCACTGGACAGCTGTGAAGAACATTCTCAAGTACTTGAGAAGGACTAAGGACATGTTCTTAGTGTATGGTAACGGAGAACTCCAAGTGGAGTCCTTTACCGATTCGAGCTTCCAAAGTGATAAGGACAACTCTAAATCCCACTCGGGATTTGTCTTTACCCTAAATGGAGGGGCGGTTTGTTGGAAGAGTTCCAAGCAAGAAACCGTGGCAGACTCGACGATGGAGGCTAAATACATCGCTGCCAACGATGCTGCCAAAGAGGCTGTCTGGATGAAGAAGTTCATCACTGAACTTGGTGTGGTTCCGTCTATTGAGCATCCAATACCTTTGTATTGTGATAACAATGGAGCTGTGGCTTTGGCCAAGGAACCCAGCTCCCATCAGAAGTCCAGACATATTCTGAGGCGGTATCACCTGATCCGGGATATAGTTGATCGCCGCGAGATCGAGGTCAGGAGAGTTGACATGAAAGACAACACTGCGGATCTCCTCACGAAGGCCATTCCCCAGATACATATTGAGAGACTCTTCGGGATGTTGGGTATGAGATACTACAACAGTTAGCCTTAGTACAAGTGGGAGATTGTTAGTTGTATATATGCCTTGGAGGCCATTGTTGTACATACGATGTATATTATGATAGATGCTTGGATATATATAGAGAGGACTTTCTTGCTCGATATGATAGTATGCTATATGCTTTCACTTTGTCTTAACATGTTGACTTGTATTGGTTTACTGTCTTGCTCTCACATGTTGATAAAGCCCTTAGGATATGTACTTGAATACTAGGACTATGATAAGATCATACTAGTGGGGCCTGTGTAGTCAACAAGTACATCCTATAACTGTTCCTAGTCGAGAGAGTATCGAGACAGGGCATCGATACTCCAGAGTAGACTAGCGTATACGCATCTTGACCCATATGATGGGCGATGGATGATCCCATATCCATCCGTGTTTGACATCAAAAATGGTGTACGGGTGCTCAGTGGAGACTGGGTATACTGAACGGACTCGCCGAGAACTCCTAGATGGTATTATACCTATCGTCAGATAGCAGTTCTCCAGTGACACTGGTACAGGTTAGCCTGTAGACCCGAGATCGTCATAGAGTCTTGTGTGATTCCCACTGTGCTTTGATTTCCACCTTACCACGTCCAAGAGAGCGTGCAAAACGGTGGCTTTTGGGTACAGTCCCGAATCACTTAGAGGCAATGAGCGATAGGAGGGGTTTCGTCTCTCCCGGTATTGGGAGTTGATGTTGCGCTGTGTTCGATTGGCTATAACCGGAAGTCCCTGGCCAGGCCTGATATGGAGTGCTGCTGGTAAGACTTATCAGTAGTTTCTCGACCCGTTATGAGCCTCATATTGACACGACTTATCGGTTACTGGGGTCTGACGTTTACCATTCCTAGACTTGATATGCGACATACCAGACGAAGAGACCGGACTGTACGGTAGTGTTACTGATTGGATTCACAGGAGAATGTACAGGCTTGCTTATTGATCTTCTGATCGCTCAATACCTGGGTGGCTGTTACGTTTAGCTGACCGCTTGCAGCTTGTGGGTGTTTGATATGATCATCACCTACTGCCGGCGTATTGACGATTCTTTAGAGTCCTACACAGAGGTTTCCTGGCTTAGGAAAAACGGAGTAGGAGCACATATGTGATATGTGCGGGACCGAGAATAATACGATATGTGATACTGTATTCTATTCTCGTGATATGTGATATCGTCCGGGTATATGTGATATAGCCGGGTCATCAGATCAAGTGTTGATTCGATGAATTGGTACTTGTTATATTAGTCGGTTATATGATATATAGCCGGATTATCGGATCAAGTGTTGATTCGATAATTTAATATATAATTATATATGTGATATATTACGTTACATTAACTAATATAAGTTCGCTTTATTGATTATTTTTCTCACTTGATAATACATTGATATATATGCGATATATGTTAATTGTATTATTTTCTTTTGTTACATTATATATTATATATGTGATATATAATATTGTAACATGTTAGGGTTACAAATGCAATAAGGGTTTTGAGTTTAAACCAAGTTAGGGTTTGGATTAGGGTTAAGCTTTTAGATGAGCTTTCATGAAGGTTTGACTTTTGTCATCTTTCTTTGATATTTTGGAAAGATATTTGTTAACCCAACCCAAACCTCTACCTATAGTTTATTCTCTACAAGGGTTAAGCATGTCATGCTTAACCCTAGGTTGCATTTGTAACCACGACAATAATTTATTTCATCACAAAAAGCTTTCTTCTTCTTCTTCCTCCTTGAAAAAAGCTTTCTAGCTTTTTGTTTGTGGTGATTTAAAAGTGAGATCAAGAAAATAAAAGAGAGCAAAATTCCTACTTCATCATCCTCATCTATTCTTGCCACTTAGATTAGGGTGTTCATTTCACTAATACTTCATTAGAGAAGTGTAAACTTGCGTTTGAGATTCTTCAAGGTTGATCATCTTTGAAAAGGAAGACTTCAAGCAAGATGTCTCATTCAGCTCATGGAGCCTCTCTAAAGTCCGGGTTCATGATGATCGCAACGAAGGGACCTCAATACGGAGCTTATGAAGCGAAAGAACGGACTACAAAGATTGTAATATCTAACTCTTAGAAGTAAAGTTGTTTGCTTCGATATTTTGTTTGATTCTCTAGTTAAAGATCTTGTGTTTGGGTTACTTATAATGGCAAAAATTTAAACTTGGCATGTGTGATGCCTCCTAAAACCTTGCTGCCATTATAGGTATCCCAAAAGGTCTCAGGTAAAAGGGGACAAAACTAGCAAGTACAAGGGATGGTATATGAGATAAGTGAGCTACAGAACCAATTTCAACACCAGATACCACAATAAGGCTGGCCACAACCTCTATAAATCCGGCCAGCTCGGCCAATACTGCTCCGTTCTGGTTCGTCTTCTCAGGGTGGTCTTCTATTGGTCTAACTAGGTCTCTGGAGTTGCTAGCTTTTCTCAGAAACTTCTCAGGTTGCCTCAGATTCCCTGTAGGCCAACACAACCTTACAAAACCGACACGGAACAAATCTTAAGTTCGTATTCTCTGTTCTAGGCCAGCAAAATCAACACTAAGGTCTTGTAGACACCCACTACAGATCATGATTCCACATAATCACCCAACCCTTTTCTTGAATTTTCCAAACATCGCATACCCTAACTAAATCATATTCTAAACTAAACTAGGGTGCAAGAAACTAAAACTAAGCTAAATGAAAGGAACTATATCTCATGGATGCAACTTAGCAAAAACCCTAGCTTCCCAAAGTCTCCAAAATCCAAACTTGTAAGGTCTAATGTGTTGAGGATGAAGTGGGGAACATTTTTAATGAAGATGGTGTAGGGTTTTGGTGAAGAAATGGAGATGGTACTTGAAGGTGGAGGTGGAGGGAGATGAGGATGAAGGAGGTGAAGGGAAAACAACGGGGTGATGAATTGGTGGCTGCCCTCTCTCTCTCTCTCTCTTTCTTATTCTCACCCTTTACAACTCATGTCTCACTCACTCTCTCTCCAATAATTGTCCCCTTTTTCTCTTTTCTCCTTTTTTTTTATCTAAACCAAATAAAACCAATACCATAAACACACTTAAAGTAACATGCAACAAAATACTTCATGCCATGGTGCACCAACCTTGGAAAACTGTAGAAACACGGATTTTGCTTAATCGCGATTAGTAGTGCACTAATCAATTTTTATTCAAACTGTATATAATTAATTATAAAAATGCCAAATCCAATAAATATATTTTTAAATGCATAAATCATTTTAATCCCCAATTATTTCACAAGTATTGGTATATATTTATACCATTTTACGAAAACTCCAAATTCACAAATCGGGTAGTTTTCGAGAAAAATATTATTTTAATATTAAATTCCAAAAATAATATTTTATATTTTCTGAAATATTACAAAGGGGCTTGATTCTCCTCTATAAATATATGCTCTATAGTCTCGAAACTTTGAATGAGAATCGTAGCTTAAGCTCTCCATTGTGCTTGAAGTCAACCCTGTCGCTGTAGTTAGAACCCTAACTTGCCCTTTATTAATGAACCAAGATTTGGGTGAAAAGAATAGCCTTAATTTGATCTCTAAAGAAAGATCTCTAAAGAAAAACAATAAACGGATTCTATAACGAATCTCTAACCCTAGATAAATCCCATTTATAATGTTTGGGGGAAAGGGATGACCGTTTGAGACCATTTTAGTCATTTACTGTCCCAAACGGCTAAAATTGACCGTGAAAGAATATTCCCAACAGATGTTGGATTAAACCAACTATCAAGGATTATGTGGATAAGTCAAAATCAATCAAGGGCATTTGGAATATTGATTTTAAAAAGGAGATGATTGGAAATAGAATTTTTACGAGGGGTATATAAAAAAAATGACCCTTTTTTCTTAGGAATGCACACTCACTTCGTCCATGAAAGCACAACAAGTTCATGTCTAGACGGTGCACATGATAAGTGATTGTATCATCTAACGAAACATTCCACATATGATTCTGACATGGTTGTGGCAGTAATTCAAGGCTTGAGCATTTTCCAAAAATGATGGATTTTGATTGGATCGGGGAAAATGAGCATCAACTGTTGTTGAATCCAAACACACCTTTGTCTTTTGGACTTGTTTGGTTGCAGAATTTTCTAGGATTTAGATCGTGGAATCCTAAAATTCCATAATTTTGTGTTTGGTTTGGAGAATTTGGATTTCTAGGATTCCTTTGTTTTTTATGGGGGACCCACCACAAAACATGGATTCCTGAATCCTAAATTTTTTAAAGAATTTTCAAGGATTTGGCACTATTCATTATACTTTTAGATGTGACCCGTGTACTTTATTTATTTAATAATCATCTCTCTATCTATCTCTTTCTAAAATCCTCAAATCCAAATCCCATTTTATTTTCACCAACAAAACAAAGATTACAAGAATCTACAGATCCAATACAAGAAATCCAAAACCAACCAAATAACAAATTACCAAATCCAAAAATTTTGAGGCTATTTTGGAATCGAAATTTAATAATCTTAGAACCAAACAGCACTCGGGGCACCCACTTCCTTTTGGGCGTGATTCCAAAGCCACTGTTTGCCTATGGTGGTGCTGCTGTGCTAGATTCCTTGGGGGTGGGGCCTCACACCAAAGGGCCCACACAGGCCGAAAAATATCCAGTGGGGCCATCTCCCCTCTGTTGTCTGCTGTTTGAGGGCTATGCCCACGTGTCATAACTATCCCTAATTTATTCACATTTCATGTCCTTTAATTTTTAAATACCTAACCTCCGCCGTGAGGGTACCGGCTCAGTGCCAAAAAAAATGTTCTTAATCAGTTATTTAATTTTTAGATAGATTTACGAAAAACCAGGATGAGTTGTGAAATTGTGGTTTTCATTTGTTAAGTGAAACTAATTAATAAATCTGGAGCCATCCATATTTAAATCTCATGTACGGACCATTTGATATGCAAAAAAGTTTTTTGTGCAATGTAAAGTCCTTGGATTTTTTTACCAAAGTGACTTTTATGAATCTAGATTCTAGAATGCAAATATTTATCCCTATCATCAAGTGCAAAGAGGAGTTTGGCACACTCGCATCTTTATTTTAGATTAATTATTTATTCATAGATGGTCCACCAAAATTATGATGATGGTTGAGAGAGTATATTTTATATTCTAACACGTTGGGCCGAAACCTGGGTTTTTTCGCAGCGGTATTTTTAATTTAATAAATCCGTACTTAATACGCGCCCGGTGAGAATTGAACTTGGGTTGCTCTAATGCCATGTGAAACGTCTCTTCCACTGCATCAAAACTCCGAAGTTATGATGAGGATTGAGAAAATATATTTTATATTTTAACAATATTAAACCGTCGGCTAGCTTATTACATAGCACAATCCGACCGTCAAATCGACGATCCGCTCTGGCCACCTTGTTCTACACATAGAATGATTTATGTGTATAAAATTTTAGTCACTTCGACACTATCTATGTATTCAATCAAGTGTCCCCATATATGACATTTTTATTGTGTATGACAGAAATCCATCTTTTAAATGCTTGATCCATCACTTGTAATGCATCACATAAACCACTCCATGTGTGAAATAAGATGGTCAGAGCGGACCGTCGACTCGACAGTTGAATTGGACTATATAATAGACTAACCAACGGTTTAATATTAGCTGGCTAGCTGATAACCCGTTTTCTCTGAGATAATAGAAACTTTGAAAACTTTTAGTTAAAAATAGTTAAAGTATCCACATCGATCCTTGAAGGAATAAATAAGTAAAAAATATTTTTAAAATTCTTATACTTTTGAAAAATATATCCACATTGAATAAAAATATTCATATAGTGCATGCTTTTATTTAACATGCGAGTGGAAAGTGTTGGAAAAAATATTTCATAAATAATTTCTATATCATTTTAATGCAGCAATTAATTAATTGATAATATTTATCCTTTCGAATATAAACCGCAGATAATTAAAATAAGAAAATAGCGTTAAATGGTTTCTGGCCTAAGGGATAAGTTGAGTTTATGAGCTCTTGTCTGTAGGAATGAAGACGCCTCCTAAAATGCATGTCACAAAATAATCATCCTTCTCAGCGGTACAATACCCCTCTCGTTAAAGTCCGACAACGCACAGACGGTCAGGAGTTTGATCCGGGGATCGATGTTCCAGATACCCAATGTAATAGATAAAATAATATGAAGGTATTTGTTATATAATTGAGAGGGAAAATCATTGATATAAAATACATTTTTTTCACTGTAGTAGAAACACAGAAGAAGCATATTTATAAAGTCCAAGTATTCATATACTCATGATACAATAATTAATCGCCTATTAAATTTATCGAAGAGAAAAAATAAAGAAGAAAAATTGTAACAATCCTTAGAATGATTGATCGTACGTATTTATATTAATAGATTGATATTGATTGATTTGCTGATTTTATTGAGTTTTGGTTTTGGGATACCATGAACCGGCTCAAGTTTAGTGTGAGCCGTCTCATGCACCCAGAGAATCATTATTTTTTAGGTTTTTGTGAGCCAGCTCAGGCTAATATTGAGCCGTCTCAAGTGTGATTACGACCTGATATTGGTTTCCTGACATGATTTCGACTCGTTATCGTTTTTATTGGGCCTTGTTATAATTGTTGAGATATGGTGAAATATTACATTGATAGGATATGGATGGTTTATTATGGGCTTAATATTGGACCTCATCTCTATCCTAAATCCCAATTGATCTTTATATTGCAAACTATCCGGCCTATTGACTGACCTATCCTATATAAACCTATATGGTTTCTCATGCAAAGATATCAATCACAAACCTACCGTCCATATCTCTCACAACAGGACCGAACCCTAACCCTAACTCCAAAAACCTAATCTCCTTCATCTCGTGGCTTTCTTTATCGATCACTATCGCCATTGTCATCTTCACCATCTCGAGGGAATCGTCATCGTCGTGGGTATCTACTTCTCTTTCTTGCAGCAAGTCCATTATTGCCGTGGGTTCAAGATTGTGTCTATATCGCTTACGTGGTTGTGTTCATCGAGATCGAGACAAGTATTCAATATCTGCAACATGCTAGCGATAAGATCAGATCTTGTTGTGTTATTATTATAACGCAGTGTATTTTATAGTATTGCATCGTAGCATTGAAATTGTCTTGATCCATTGTTATTAAACCTAAATTAATGATATCGAGATCTGAATCACGATATATCGATAATATTGATTGAGATGCAACTTGACTTGGAACCCTAAAAATATCACTTATATATTGTTAAATTTATGGAATAGAACGTAGGGAAGTCGAGTTAATCACTGTTGTTATCATAGGCATGAAGTATGGAGTGAAAATCTTAATTAAAATATCTGATCGTATCAGTTTTTAGGCCGTGAGCCGGCTCAAGACAACCACGAGCTGTCTCATGCCGACAGAGAAAATAAGTGTTCATTTCAGACATGTTTGTGCCGGCTCAAACATTGCCTGAGCCATCTCAAGCTGACTGAACAGATCATTTATAATAAAACCATCATAACTTGCTACTCGTTAATCTGATTCGATGTTCTTAGGCTCGTTGGAAAGAAATCTTCGAGATCTACAACTTTTATGTTTACCATATTTTTCAATGCTGAGTTTTTGACATCCAAAAATATCCCTAAAGTTAAAGTCTCAAACTGGACATGAGCCGTCTCATGCACACAGTGAATTTAATATTGTTTCAGGTATAATTTTGAGCCGTTTTAAGACACTCTTGAGTTGTCTTTCACATATAGAATATAATTAATGTTTTAAACATAATCTTAAGCCGTCTCACATATTCCTGAGCCGTCCCAAACTGAACTGAATCTGATATTGAACTTGAAATGACACTGGACACATTATATTGTTTCACGGACGCACTATACATTGCCTGAACATGTAATGGACCCGCATTATGATATTAATATATTGATTGCCATGCCATTCATGTTAATGAGGATTAGACTTGTGTTGGATATAGACGCCCTGGCAATTATCGTAATTGCAGGATGCAATTCCTAAGCACTATTTATTTGTATCTCTTTTTTTTTGAATGATCCACAGGATCTTTATCTACTTTTGTTCACCTAAAATTTCCAAGAAAAGAGTTTTTCTTCCTCGAGAATTTAATTCTCTATTCTTTCAAAACTTTATTTTTTTTCAAAGTTTATGGGGTGTTCTTCTTTTTTAGACTTGAAGTCTTGGGTCCTTTATATAGTAGAGGCAGGTCTATTGATTAGTTGAAGAAATCTCTCATTAAGAGATCGTAATTGATTTGGGGATTTTACCCACCGTTGGATCTTTAATCCAAGGACTTCTCTTTTACAGAACATATTTTTCTTGTTTTTAACAAGATTAGGGAAATATTTTCCCATACATAATTTATTCTGTAGCTCGGTGATTCTTTAATCACCATTGGATTTTTAATCCAATGATACTCTGTTTTACGGTGAGTAATCTTTCTTGTTTAGAAAGATTTGAGGAATATTTTCTCAACAGAATTTAATTCTGCATTCTGATAATTTATCATCTCCGTTGGATCTTTGATCCAACGGCTCTGTTTAATAGAGAGTAGAATTTAATTCTACCAGGCGTCGGCGCTCACGTGCTGTGCACGTGCGGCGCCAATAAGAGTTTTTAACTCTGGCGCCGACGCCCTCGTGGCAAACATGTGAAGCGCTGCCTCTTGAGTTTTGAACAGAGCTTTGCTCTTTTAAGAGTTTTCTAACCCTGGTGCTGGTGCCCTCGTGGAAAATACGTGAGGCGCTGCCACTTGAGTTTTGAATAGAGCTTTGCTCTTTTATTGGGGAAACAGTCCTTGGCAGGGTTTGAGGATGATCGGCCTATCTTTCGAAAACCGACTTTCTGTTAGGGGAAATAACTTTAACAGCTTCGCCCATAGCAGGAGTTGGGAGGGCTATCCGTTTTGGGGTAGCCCCTTTAAGTATCACGAGCCTCTTTGCGGGCCCGTTTGGGTTCTTGCTCAGTCTGTTGAAGACCAAGATGTTTGAGCTAAGGATCAGCCTGTCGAAAACTGAGACATCGGATTTGGACGGCCTGTTGAGAGGGGCCGTTGTGGTTTCAAGTCGATCGAAGACCGACCTCTTAGGAGCTTCTTCCTGTGGCGCCGAGGCACCGACACCCAATGGTGGGTCCCAAAGAACAATCTCGTAGTGGCTTACGTAACATGCCCTACCAGCATTGAAAAGATAGAGGCCGCGTTGGGCCCGTAAGTCACTCCTCTAGTTGGGACGGAGCGGGAGTTGCTGTTGCAAGTTGTGCAGTTGGAAGCCATTGATTTTTCTTCTTCTGCACAGGAATAAGACACCAAATCTTAGTATCTCGAATCCAAGGGCAACCATAGAGAATCGTGATTTTGTTCATGAAACACGGCATACGAAGTGTGGAGTGGAAAGAGGAAAAGGTCTCACCGGGCTTGCCAGAATCTGTTTACTGCCGGAAGCAGAGACGAACTGGGATGGATCGTCTTGCCGGAATCTGGGAGCAGATGCTATTTGGATTTATCCGTCCACCTCTCCGAAGATACCAAGTTGATTTATTGCACCATATATCAGATATTTGGACGGATGCGGCCGTTGTAGCGGACTTTGTCAAATTCCCCCTCATTTTATGATGGGTTTTTGATTGTGGGGACGCTCTTCCCTGTAAGCACAAGCCCCTGCAGTTAAGTACGTTACCGCATTGAGATAACCACTTTGTCCTGCTCCGGAAGTTCACTCCGTGTCGTGTGTGTTTTTGTTTGTTTAGGTTGCCCATGGATTGTATACGTTGACTAGTTTATGTCATCGCCCATGGGGCGCGGATCAGTCCAAATTCGTATATTTTAGATTTGGGTTTGATTTATTTAAGGGCCGTTAATCTGGTTTGAGATTAAGATCGACTTAAACATATGAGTATTTGGGGCTCAGTTATTTTAGTTTAAGGACATCACGATCTATTACCGCCGTGTTTGGGGCAGATATTAGTTTAAGGACATTTCGGTCCAACATTCCCGTTTTGGGGACGAATATTAGTTTAAGGACATTTCGGTCCATTTTCGTCGTTTTTGAGGCGACTGTTAGTTTAGGTACATTCTGGTCTTTTATTCCCATTTTTTAGGCTACTATTAGTTTAAGGACATTTTGGTCCCTTATCCATCTTGTGCGCACGTGTATTTGTTATGTGACGAAGTGAACAATGGTAATATGGAATGTGTTCAATTTGGGGCCTGATCCGATTTGAGGCCTGCACAACAATTTGGAAGTGCATCAATATAAAAGAAGTTGTTGGTTGTCGGGGCCCGCCACCTTTCTCAAGACGTTGAGGAATTACAACGACATGTATCAGAGGTGTGAAGAGATGTATCTTTAAACCAAATCCCATATTTGAGGAAAAAAGGAGTGATAGTCCTAAGAATCGTTAGTCGTATTTGAGACTAAGATTATCTTAGGAGATGTGGGATGGATATCGTTTTGGATATCATCAATGACAGATCTTTAGTCATGTATAAGACTAAAATCAGTTTGGGAGACCATGAGCAATATGTGCTCAGTTGATTTTAAAATCAAAGAGGTTTACTTTCAGGAAATTTAGCCAATTTGGGCTGAAATTGGGTTTCTATGCTACCCAGTAGCGTTAAACATTTATATATGTAGTGCTCACGCGTATTTCACGTGGGGGCACTGGAATAGTGCTGAGCACCAATTTTTTCTGGTGCTCACGTGTTTTTTATGTGAAGCGCTCATATATGGGTGCTGCCCAAACAGGGCTAAGTACTTAGTCATTTTTACCGATCATGGAGTGCTAAGCATTTTGCATGGCACTCACGTAGGATACACGTGAGTGTTGAGCATTGATTTCAGGTTTATTTTGCTCACTTTCCTTTTTGCCATATGTGCTAAGCACTTGGCTGGGGCTCACGTGCGAAAAAAGTGAGACGCCAGATTTTGTGTTTCCAAGAGTGTTTCACATGTATTTCACGTGATTGTTTTGTATTAGGCTGCTTTATTTGGTGGTTGCTAAACTAACACAGATGGGTTTTCCTCTACTCTTTGGTCGCTCACGTAGGAAGCTCGTGATGTGTTTTTAGTTTTTCTTCTATTTGTTTTAAACATTCATGTGGGAAACACATGAGGCAAAATAATAGTGCTACGCACTAATTTTTACTCACGTGTGTTTCACGTGAGACGCCAAATTCGTCTTGTTTTCAGAGATATTAATCTCTGTTAATGACTTTTTCGTCATTGATGATCATCAAGATTTCTGTTTTGAAGATCTTGAATCATCATCATTATTATTATTGGAGAACTAAGTTCTCTTTTATTTTTATAAGAACTAAGTTTTTTATGTTGGGTTAAACCCTAATATTGGGGGAATTAAATTCCCAGAACATATGTTCTTTCTCTTTCTTTTTCTTTTTAACCTAGTTCTTATCTCTAAGTTTCGAGTCTGAAGAACAGAATCTCCCTAGTGAGGATTAAATTCTCAACTTGTAGAGAGATTTGTTCTTGCAAATCTCAAACCAGAGGAAGAATTAAGTTCTTGTATGAAGGGTTAAACCCTTATATCCGTTATACTAGACAAGAGAGATACTTTTAATCTCTCCTTTTTTATTTACCTAGAGTGTTTTGAAAGAGGAGAGTCTTCTTCCTTTGAGAATTAAATTATCTGTTCTCTCAAGAGCTCACTATATTTTGCAGAAGCTTATCCGGGGGTTCCTCTCTTTTTTCTGTCTGTGTGTTGAGACTTGAAGTCTCGGGTCCTTTATATAGTGGAGGCAGATTATTAATTGGTTTTGAGAAAATCTCTCATTGAGAGATTCAATTGATTTAATTGGTTTCAAAATTGATTTAGGGAATTTTACCCACCGTTGGATCTTTGATCCAAGTGTCTCTGTTTTTACAGAATATGTTGTTCTTATTTTAATAAGATGGAGAGAATATTCTCTCATATATAGAATAAAATTTTATTGAACGGTGATATTTTCATCACCATTGGATTTTTAATCCAAGAGTGCTCGGTTTTACAGAGAGCAATCTTTTTTTTGTTTGGAAAGACATGTGAAATATTTTCCATCTCACTGGATCTTTGATCCACCAACTTTCTGTTTAACAGAAAATATTCCTCTCAATAGAATTTAATTCTATGCTTAACCTCCATTGGATCGTTGATCCAACAGTTCATTGAGTTGAATTTAATTCTACACAAAGAGGCACCGTCACATGTTTAACACGTGGGGCTTATTCAGCTCCTCTAATTTGGCGCCTATATGTCTTGCATATAGGAGCTCACGTGTTTAACACGTGAGGCCAATTTGGCTAATAGTTGTTTGACCGGGCGCTCACGTGTTTAACATGTGAGGCCTATTTAGCCCATTAGTTGTTTGATTGCAGCCCTATACACTTTGCATATAGGTGCTCACGTGTTTAACACGTGAGGCTCATTATCCCCATTAGTTGTTTGATGGCAGCGCCTATATGCTTTGCATATAGGCGCTCACGTGTTTAACACGTGAGGCTTGAGTTGTGGGGAATTTTCTCCTCTTTTTCTCTTTTTTATGAGGGAACAACCCTCAGACCCGGTATGTGATACTCTTTGATGAAAAGACCAGACTGTATGGTATTTATTGCTTATATACTTTGTCGGGTCCGGATGAGTTTTCTTGTCAACCCGCCTTTATCTTGCTCATACATGGGTAGCCATTATATGCATATAGTACCGCTGACGAGCTTGTGGGTTAACTCATGAGGGGATTGAATCTGAAAGTATTTCAGTTTTAATCAGATACGATCCTGTATAAATTACTGCCAGTGTATTGACAGGTATTTAGAGTCCCACAATGAAAGTGCCTGCCCAGGCAAAATGATGATGTGGCGTGTGTATATGGATGCGTACGGAAGTTCAATTAAATACATGTATGTGATACGCTTGATTTAATCGAACATTTGATAATACTAGCAGGTTTATTTATAAGCCGGATATTAAGTCAAGTGTTGACTTAATAACCATATATGTGATATGACATCTAGTATTGTGTATATGATACACACACTTTCTCTCTCTCACATTGGTATACGATACTAATGTATTATTATGTATACGATACATAATATGGATATGTATATGACACACACACACACACACACACTCTCTCTCTCTCATTTATATGTATAGGATACATATAATATATGCTATGCATTTAATATATTGTGTATTTTGATACAAATGCATTCTCCTTATTATTAAAATAAAAAGAGAGCATGTGGGAACCACTTTCTCTTCGAATAAAAATTTGAAGAGAGAGAAGGGAAGAGAGAAGATAATATGAAACTCTTCATATTATATAATATTAAAAGAGAAAAAAGAAGTGAATAGATAAGAAGTTTCAATATGCTTCTCTTTCTTCTTCTTCTTCTTCTCTTTTCTCTTAGTTTTTTAGTTTTGAGATGACGGGAAAAATGAAGCTGAAATTAAAAAGAGAGAAAATCCTACACATTATCTACTACCTCTAGATATTAGCATCGTCTTAGAGCTAGTATTTTCACTTTTGAAGTGAAGAACAAGCCTAGGGTTTGGGACTTTCACGTATATTATCTACAGTGAGGCGGTCGACTAGAACACCCATCTAGGAGCTCACTAGTCTAGCAAAGGTCTTTTGATAGACGATCAGACATGCTACAAAGGTTGTAGCAACCCTAAACTCCTTGTCTTGGTCTCTTTTGTTTTCTAGTTTCTGTGTTTTGGTGTATTTTTGGTTTATGGTTTCTTGTGCTTGCTTGTATTTTTTTTGTGGAAGAGCAGTCGACTTATGGCCGTCGTTAGTTTGTGTCACACAGTAAGAACCCCCTATGGGTCGGCACTGCCTAGTAGCTCTGATACCATGAACTTCGAAGTATATACTGGGAACGTTTTAATAGAAACTATTGCATTTCGTTTGGCTATGTATGGGCTATTCATGTAATCGGGGAATTTCGCGTTTCGTTTGCAGCTCAAACGAAACACGGGATTCCTAGAAAATCCGACTATTTCATTTCTGTGATATTTACTGCATGCCTGTAATGTGATTATCTGCATATGATGGTGTATGTGTGTGTGTGTGTATGCGTGTGTGTGTGTGGATATATATAATATATAAATAAATGCTCTTATATGTTTTGCATCCGCACTAGCTCTGCCTCTGTCCTGCCGTAAGTTAAGTAACTTTACGGTGAAGACCCGAGACCTCGTGACGAATGCGGATGGCATATATAACATTGTATTTTCTTTTTATATCATACTTTTCTGCAATGGTGTGAGAAGATACTAGATAATATGCGATTATCTAAATGACAAGATTGCATTAATTCGGATTACTGCAAAGAAAACAAACCTAATATACGTTGTAGGAACCGAATTTTTCTAAAAAGAAATTATAGTCGTATTCTTTTGCTTTGCATAATGGTATTTAGTTAGGAATATCATGCACCTCATTCGATAAGGTAAGAGCTCTGATCCCTTCACGAGAAATCCGCACTTAAGTAAAAGTCTATATAACTATAAACTTGCATAACCACTTGGTTCCTTCAATGAGATCAAGTTCATTACGTTAAACGTTTTCTTCAAAACCAGCCGTAGCCCTCTGTCATTTCAGAAAGTAGAGTATTTAGTATTCGTGATGTATTTGTTGGCTTCCTTCAAAGCGTAGTGTATAGTTGCTAAGTGATGCTTCTTGCTTGCATAGTGATGCGATTAGCCAGGATAGTCACACGGTTTTGTCGGCTTCCGTCAAGGGCTTGTGCGGATGGATTCGAGTTAATCACAAAATGACAGGTAGAACTTGACTAGCGGCCTATAATTTGTTGGCTTCTATCAAGGTCATAAATTGTTACGGGTAAAATCCATTATCGGGAGTTTCAAGTGTTGAAACATGCAATGCGATTTCATACCCTTCTATGTGATAGTTTGGTTCCTGATTCCTACTGTGAGTAATAGTTACTCCCGGGGGATTTCTCTTCACAACTACATAACCCATTGGTGTCTAAAAAGGAAATGGGGTTATTAAATTGGGTCCATGCAAAAGCATGAGGGACCTCCCTCGGAGTACCAACGCTGGCCTGGCTGAATGGTTAGCGAACTTATAGGTGTATATGATCCCAGCTAGTTCTCTTTTAAGGGTTTGAAGGAGGGTTCTACGAAACAGTGGGAGCCATCCTGATTAGATAAATTAATAAACCAATCTAATCTTGATAGAGTGCACGCTAAGTGTTTCTTTTCTCTCTCTCTGGCAGCGACTTATGATTGACCTTAAATTAAAACCCGTAAACCAAGTTAACCGAAACTTTTTACAATCATTGGTTCTGGAATGTCAAGATTGCCCTAATTCATGACGAAGTCGCATATGTCCGTTCCCCTCCTACATCCACTTTGTTATTCTAGAACTCTTTGTATCACATACAAAGATCCATATTTTTTGGAAAGGCCATCTCGTATAGTTAGATACGAACTCGAAGAAATTGTTTCAGTTCGAGAATGACCACTAGTTCTGGAGAAAGTGAATCATTCATTTGTCTTTCCCCTCCATCTTATCTCAAGTTTGGGAGCTTCTTTAAAAAGGAGAATATACCCATTACGCTTATTGGATAGTCTTTTTCCAATCCCGAGGCTGGTGCTGACAGGAAGGCTAAGAAGAAAACTAACCAGCATAAGTTCGGTATACAGAAGGTAGGACCGAGAGACATCAAATGGTGTTGAAGTGACGCAAAAAAATTGCAACTACTGTCATGATCCTGGGCATTGAAAGAGACATTACAGGGAATACCTGGCTACCCCCTTAAAACATTTTGATGTTTCAGTTTTCCTGTGTGGTTGTTATTGAAAAACTATCTCTCAATCAACTCCGACTCTTGAGTATATGGATACCGGATTAGAATCCCAAATCTGTAGAGCGGTATAGATGCTGAGAAAGAGTAGAGAATTGAGAAAGGGTGATTGATCTTCAATGTCGGAAATCGGAGCAATTGTTGCTATTGGGGAAAATCACCCGATTTTGCCTAGCGACAAAGTTTCGGTTTTGAATATCCGTTTTTATGCACCAACTTTTAAAACTGATATTTGTCTCTTTATTTGATAAAGTGAGATATAAATTTTGAAAATTATGTTCTGAACATTTACCTTTATCATTTGATGATTAGGTAGGGTGTATTGTATAATGGTATAGACATTTTTAACCAAAATACAGTTTTCAACTTACAACACACGGAGTATGAAATGTTGAACTTATAAGGACTTATAAATGGTGATGTATGTTGTCCGATATCCACATGGACAAGGGGTTGGTTCTCATACTTTATTCTGTTTACCTATAAATTCTCTGGTTTTGGACGTGCGTTCTTGTTGAAATGCAAAGTCCAAAGATTTTGAGAAGTTCGTAAAGTATGTGAATAAAATAGAGAACCAGACGTTGGAAGTATCAATATTCTTCGTAGTGATCGAAAATGTGGATGCTTATGCTAGGTATTCCGTATTGAGAATTTGATTCTCTCTCAAATTACTTTTCCAAGGGTGCGCTCTATGATGAGTAATGCTGAGTGACCTTTTTCATATACATTGGAAACAGTTGCCCCTGACAAACCTTAGCTACTACGCAGATTTAATAGTTGATCTCAGCCACCCGAGAGATACTTCGGTTTTCTCATAGACGGTAACAGGTAAATTTGCATCATGGTGATGATGACCCTATATATTAGTTATCAGCAGGCTATAGGAAGTAATAACTTCCAACTGATGGTTGGATGCAAGATATCCAAGTTGGACTCCACGTACTCCAGCAAATTATGGAATTTGTTGGGTGCTCCTGAAAGGGTAAAACCCATTAGGAGTAAGTAGATCTTTCGAGATCAGTACAGATAGAAAGGTTGTAACTTAATAAGGCTAGATTTGTAGTAAAATGTTTCATCAAATAATCGATGTGGATTGTGATGAAAATTTTACTTCAAAGTCTGTGCTGAAGTCCACACGGATATTACTTGCCACTACCGTTTTTCATGATTGTGATATCTGGCAGGTGGATAACTATAACGTTTTTCTAAATGGGAATTTAGAAGTGCACATGTATATGACTCTGTCAGAGGGTTATCGAAGTTAGTAGGAGCAGCGGAAAGTGTACAAATTGCTTAAATCTATTTATAGACTAAAGTTCGCACAGCGGAGTGGATCATCTGTTTTGATATTACGGTCAAAATGTTTGACTTCATCAAAATAATAGATGAACCTGGTATTTGTAAGAAGGAAGTAAGGTGTAATGTCATAGACCTCATATTATATGTGAATGATATTCTCCTGATAGGAAACGATGTTCCTATGCTAAAATTCGGTCAAACTATGGTTCTCACAGATATTTCTCTATGTAGGATATGGATATTAATCTAATTATGGAGAAACATAGGATAGTCGTGAAGAACATATGATATTCTTAGTGTATGGCAATGACAGCCTTCTATAGAAGGCAGTTATCGGTTCCAGATTCCAAGGTGAAATGGATGATAGAGTGTCTGTTGCGAGTTATAAGTTTATCCTGTTCTAAGGAGCAGTATATTAGAAAGAGTTCCAAGCGGGATACTGAGCTAGTCGTGGCACTGGATACTGATTATGACTCAGCAGAGGATACAACCTAGTTCTTGGACAAAATTTGTTCATTTATGAACTTGATCTCATCATCTATCCAGACAAAATTCCAAGATAGGCATTGCTTGATTCGGGAGACGATTGAACTTCGCGAGATTGAGATATAGAGAGATAAAATTAGAAACATTATAGCGGATTCACTCCCTGAGACTATTTTTCGAGCACAGTTTGTAAAACTATTAGTAGAGAAGTTGGGTATGTGATAGCACATAAGATGTGGGTATGCGATATCACAATAATTGGCCTTAAGTGCAAGTGGGGGATTGTTGAATATAGGTGCCCTCAAGGCAATTATCGTAATTGCAGAAATGCAATTACTGAATTCAAGGAGGGGCCTATACGATAGAACAATCTTGCTCGAGATGATAGTATTCTATCTAGTTTGACTTTATCTTTCATGTGTATACATTTTACTCGTTATCACGTATCGCTTATACATGATAATAAACCCCATAGGATCTTTGTTTGACTACCTAGATTATAATAAGGATCATACTAGTGGGGCCTGGGTAGTCCATAAGCACATTCTTAAATGTCCCTAGTCGTAGGAGTATCGAGACAAGGCATCAGTAATCTAGAGTAGACTAGTGTATACGTTTCTTGACCCCGACCGGGGCGATGGTTGATCCTATAACCATTGGTGTTTGACACCGAAGAATGTATACTATTGGATATATATGCCCTAGAGGCCTTCATTGTATAGGATGCTATGGATATGTATGTACAGGACAATCTTGCTCGATATGATAGTACGCTATTTGGTTTGTCTTTATCTTAACATGTGATATATTTTATACATGTTGATAAAGCCCGTAGGATATTTTCCTGACTACCAGCGTTGTGATGGCAGTCATACTTGTGGGAGCTGGGTGGTCAATAGGCACATCCTTAAATGTCCCTGGTCGTAGGAGTATTGAGACCGCGCATCGATACTTCAGAGTAGACTAGTGTATACATATCTAGACCCTGACGAGGGGCGATGAATTGGTCCCGCAGCCATTGGTGATGTGCACCTAAGATTGTATACAGATGCTCACTGGGTGTGAGTTCACCTGACAGGACTCACCGAGGACTGACTAGATGGTATTATACCTAGCGTCAGATAGCAGTTCTCTGGTGACATGTTTGTAGATAGTCTGTCGACCTGAGGTTGTCATTTGTCTCGTGTGAGTTCCCACTGTGCTTTGATTACTACTCTACCACGGCTCAAACGAGTCATGCAAACAGGTTTTAGCTTGGTACAGTCCCGAGCAACATGGAGGCAGTGAGTGACTGTAGGGGATTCGTCTCTCCTGGTATAGGGAGTCGATATCGCACAGTGATCGGTTGGTCATTACCATAAGTCCTTGGCTAGGGCTGATTGAGAATTACTGGTGGACGGACCAGTAGATTCTCGGATGGTCTTGAGCCATACTGACACGACTTGTACGATTATTTGGGGTCTGACGTTTTCCACCCCCTAGACCTTACATGCGATACTCTCAGATGAACAGACCGGACTGCACGGATATTGTCACGGACAGGCTCAGTAGGGGTTTTGGACGAGTTCGCTCGTCGGCCTCCTTTTCTACATATACGTGGGTTGCCATTATGTACAGCTAGTGCCACTGACGGAATTGTGGTTAAACCCATAGCCAGCGTACTGTCGAGTCTTTAAAGTCCCACACAGAGGGTTTCCCTGGATCAGGCGAGACGATGTAGAGGCTGTATGG
The DNA here is from genome assembly GCA_030015575.1 of Agapanthus africanus. NCBI lineage: Eukaryota > Viridiplantae > Streptophyta > Magnoliopsida > Asparagales > Amaryllidaceae > Agapanthus > Agapanthus africanus. The sequence continues at coordinate 260,990,539 of CM057339.1, read as the reverse complement.
TCTTACGCCAGGGTTTCGATCGCATACGTGTACTGGCAACACGAATGATGTTCGGATGGATAATACTAGTGGGCTTTGGTTTAAACCGGATCCTAGTATTATACTATTGGATTATACTTGCCTCTGCGTATCCGTATTTTTCGGAATACCGATACGGGTATGTTTATACGGTAAGGGCATTCTTGTAATTTTACAAGAATGAGCTTCTAGAAGGAGACACCTCATTATTGATTTATCCTTTTTTAGATAAATGATTAATGAGGTGAAAATTAGAAGATATTTGAGGAATGGGTTGTAAGCATGGCTTTGTATATTGTTTATTTACTTGGGTTTCTTATTCAAGCATGGTTGCATTTTTTGTGAGTATTTTATTCCATGCTTGAATTATTGGAAAATAACTTAGCCATTCTCACACCTAATTCTCAAGATCATTCTCTCATTATCATCCTCTCTCCTAAGTTTCCTCTCCTCCTCCCTCAAGCTTATCCCATCACATAAGTTGTGAATCAGTGAGCATTGGGACAAATTAATCCAATATATCTTCTCTACTTCTACTTAGTAGTCTTCCTTAGCAAGTTGGATCACTAAGTTACCTCATTTGAGGTTGGAGCTTGACCATAGGCCATCGGGTGGATCTTTCTTCGACACAAAGGAGACCGGCAACTGAGTTCATTTGATGCTTTAGAGGAGCCAAAGAAAGGAGATCAAGAAGAAGCTTGAACCAAGGAGCAAAGAACCACTTGAAAACCTGAAAGACTTGACACGAGGGTATAATACTTTAACCGAGTAATTAACGCCCTCTTGTAGTTTAGTTTTTGCTAGTTAAGGTTTAATCAAGATCCTAAAGTGGATAAAGTCTATGTTGCAAAGTCAAACATGATCTTTTGATGTGAAAAAAAAATCGTTTTTGATCTATTCCGCCTCCCCGCGAACACGTGGGGTGTGCTACATAGACTTACACTGGTATCAGAGACATGTTAAACCCTAGATAATAGATTAAACGACGTATGGAACTACGAAACCGAAATAACTCCGAAACATGAATCCAAGTTTCTGTCGATTTTTGCAGAGCCTCAAATTTTTTTAAGCAATTACAGAGTGCTCCTTGTGAAATGAGCACACAACAAAAACGAGGCAATTCCACCTTAAAATGGCCGGCCACAACCTCATTTTTCCCGATGTCACTGGTTCAAATGTGTGGGATTGCGTCGAAATTTGCTCTGTGTTCTTCTCTCTTGGATTTAGGGTTTTAGGTGTTGTTTGATTTTTCCAATTTTGACTATACTGTTAACTTTCTACTGGGGCAATTTTGGAGTGTTTCGAAGTCGTAGTTTTAGTGTCGTTTAAGTTTCAGTTGTTATCTGTATTGATATATGTGTTCGTAAACTTCCGCTAACTGCTATATGTCAGTTAGTTGGGGGTTGCACATATCTGTGATGTTGGTTTGTGTATATGAACTTTATTGGATCGTCGATGATGAATAGCCAGGGATGTTAGATGAGTGTTTTCTTTTCTTTCATTCAATGTAATTTGTAAAAGTGATGTAATATTATTTTGCGGGGCACATCCGGGTTGAGGTTGTAGCCACCGTTGTACTATTTTCTTTTACTGTTTTTGCTCCTAAGATAGACCCAAGGAGGGGTGTACAAACTACCGGGTTCTTTGAAGTGCCGAGTGGCCTACTCACTTTGTTGAGGGAGGTTGCTTCACTTCGGCAATTTGACGGGTAGTTTGCCGCACCCGTAGAGGTCTAGGGTAGGGTTTGGCTATTCATCTGACCATGGAATCCGTCTTTCGTTATGGGCTTAAACGAAGCGCGGAATTCCTAGTATATTCAATATGTCATCTGTGATCTGGAATGCCTATTATTGCGTGAGACGAATGTATATATCTATATATGATATTTAGTAGGCGTTGCTTATGTTTTGCACCCGCGCTAGTCCAACCCCCGCTCTGTCGATAGTTAAGTAACCTAACGGGTGATGACGGGGCCCCATGGCGAATGCGGATGGCATAAGCCTACGTTGTATTTTCATTTCTTTCTGCAATGGTAGGATTAATTGATAGGACAACATTAATTCATTAATGCAAAGAAAACAAACCTAAGCTAAATCGTTGGAACAATTTCAAAACCATTCGGTTTTCTTTAAAAAGCAAATTTTAAATGCGGAGCCTAAACCACTCCTTTTTTAAAAAGCTATCATGGTTCCTTCGGTTATATCAAGTTCATTACATTAACGGTTTCACAAAAAACCAGCCGTAGCCTTCCGTCGTTTCAAATGAACAACACATCGTATTCATGCTATGTTTGTTGGCCTTCGTCAAGGCGTAGTGAATGGTAGCAATGTGTTGCTTATTTGTTGCATAAATAGATGCATTAGTTTAGGACAGTCGTACAGTCTTGTTGGTCTTCGTCAAGAGTGAGTATGGATGGGTCTAAATTAATTAGGAAAACGACGGGTAGAACTTGACTTGTATCATATGATTTGTTGGCCTTCGTCAAGGTCAAAAGAACTTGGGGTAAAAATCACATCGGGAGTTTCAAACATAAAGGAAACTTGCAGATTTAGCATACCTTATGGAGTGTGGTGACTAGAGTGGCTTCCATCTTGGTCATCATACAATGATAGCTGGATCCCGATCCCACTGATGAGTAGGATTACTCTCGGGAAAATTTCTCACTTAACAATCAATACTATAAACCAAGTAGGTGTCTAGAACGGTGTTAGAGGGGCTACGCCTCTAGGGAAAAGAGGTTATATAATTAAGGAACTTCGCGAAAGCGTTGAAAAGCCTCCCTCGAAGTACCGACACCAGCCTAGCTGAAAGGTTAAGCATGTATTGTGACGTGCGATTAATCCTGACTAATTCTTCTTTTAGGGGTTTGAAGAAGAATTTGAGAAAACAGTGGGAGCCATCCTGTTTAGATAAACTAATAACCAATCTAAACTTACAAGAGCATACGCTGAGTGTTTCTTTTCTCTCTCTGGCAGCTACCATGACGGGACTAAAACTATTACTTGAAAAAAATACACTGACTGGGCCAAACTATAAGGATTGGCTGAGGAACGTCAACATTGCACCGACTTATGACAAAGTTGCATATGTCACCACCGCTACTGGTCCCCCTGTCCTAGGACCAGATTCCTTAGTTGTGGACAAAAAGTCCGCAAAACTTGGGATCTGGACCGCGAGAAAGCTAAGTGTATCGTACTGGAGTCCATGAATAATGAACTCCAGAAACAGCACGAAGGTATGGACATTAAATCTATTTTTCTCCATTGCAAGGAATTGTATAGAGAGCACTTTCGTGTCGCAAGATATGAGACCCCAAGGAAACTATTCCAGATGAGGTTAGCTCCAGGATCACCTGTAGGAGAGCACGTCCTAAAAATGATTAGCCTCATTGAGGAACTTGCAAACCTGGAATCCGTGCTAGAAAATGAGTTATATATTGACTTGATTTTACAGTACCTTCCACACACCTTCTCTCAGTTTGCGCTGAACTTCAACATGCACGATATGGAAACTGATCTTCTAAAGCTCCTCAACAAGTTGAGAGTAGCACAGAGCTCCTTGAAAAAGGAGAAGACCCCCATTCTGTATGTTGTCCAACCACCCTCTTCTAAATCCAAAACGAAAGCTAAAGGGAAGAAAAAGATGAACGCCACCAAACCGAAAGGTGGGGTCAAGAAGGTGTAAGGAACGAACAAGGCGGGGAGAGTAAAAGCGGAAAAGAGTGAGTGCTATTATTGTCACAAGAAGGGGAACTGGAAAAAGGATTGCATGGCTTTTAAAGCCAAGGACACAAAGCAAGCTGCTGCTTCTGCTTCAGGTGTTTTTGTAATCAAAAACTGTTTTTCAGTAAACTCTACATGATGGGTACTTGATACCGGTTCTGGTTCTCACATCTGTAATTCTTTGCAGGCTCTGAGAAACCGTAGAGCACTGAAGGCAGGTGATATGACCTTCCGGGTTGGCAATGGAACGAGCGTAGATGCTGTTGCAGTGAGCGATTATCACTTAGGGTTGACTAGTGGGCACATTTTGGTGTTATACAGCTGTTTTTGTATTCCCAGTATGCTATGTAATATTATATCAGTATCTTTATTGTCTAATGAAAGATATAATTTTTCACTTGAATGAAATGTCATGAACATTCTCCTAAATCAAGAAATGATTGGGTTTGGCACACTGGAAAACGGCATATACATACTTAATCAACCTCAAGTTTTCAATATCCAAAACACGCTCAAAAGAAAGGCTCTGGATTCAAACCAAGCCTTCCTATGGCATTGTAGACTTGGTCATATAAATGAATCAAGGCTAACCAAGTTGTATAAAAATGGATATTTAGATCCGTTTGAATATACATCATATGCAACTTGTCAATCATGTATCAAAGGGAAGATGACCAAATCTCTGTTCACAGGACACGGAGAAAGAGCCACGGAGCTCTTGGGATTTGTACACAGCGATGTATGTGGTCCGATGTTTACACATGCACGAAGCGGTCACTCCTACATTATCACTGTTACTGATAATTTCTCAAGGTATGTACATGTGTTCTTAATGAAATATAAATCCGAGGCCTTTGAGAAATTTAAGGAGTATAAAAATGAAGTGGAGAAACAGACTGGTAAAAGCATCAAGACACTTTGATCTGATCGAGGTGGAGAATACTTAAGTACCAGTTTTCTTGAATGCTTAAAAGAGAATGGAATTCTCTCTCAGCTTACTCCTCCATATACACCTCGGCATAATGGTGTATCAGAAAGAAGGAATCACACGCTACTTGATATGGTGCGTTCAATGATGAGTAATACTGAGTTGCCACTTTCCTTCTGGGGTTTTTCGCTGGAATCAGCTGCATATCTATTGAATAGAGTTCCGACAAAATCTGTGCCTACCACTTCATATGAAATGTAGAGTGGGAAGAGACCATATCTCAAATATCTCAAGATATGTGGGTGTCCAGCATTTGTTAAAAAGCAGAATCCGGACAAGCTCGAGGAACGATCGGTTTTGTGCAAGTTTGTAGGATACCCTAAGAATTCAAGGGGATATCTTGTCTACCACACTGAAGAACAAAAGGTGTTTGTCGCTCACCACATTGTCTTCTTAGAGAGCGAATTTCTGGTAAAAAAATTAGTGGGAGCGCGGCAGAACTGGAAGAAATTCCCGAACCCCAAACTACTGCCGAGGACTTAGTAGAACCTCAGGTTTCAATAGAGTCCGACGAACTAACGCCGCTCCGCAAATCTAGTAGGCTTTCTCGTCCGTCTGAGAGATACTATTGGTTTCTTGTAGATGGGGATCGAGATGATTGCATTATCGATGATAATGAGCCTACTAATTTTCAGCAGGCTATCACGAGTAAAGACTCGGTGAAGTGGCTGGATGATATGAGATCCGAAATGGAATCCATGTACACCAATAAAGTATGGACTTTGGATGTTGCTCCTCCTGGGGTGAAATCAGTTGGATGCAAATGAATCTTCAAAAGGAAGATTGGTGCATTTGGACAAGTGGAAACCTACAATGCTAGATTCGTTGCAAAAGGTTTTCGTCAAAGACCGGGATTGGACTATGATGAAACCTTTTCTCCAGTAGCTATGCTTAAATCCATTCGGATCCTACTTGCCATTGCTGCCTTCCATGACTATGAAATCTGGTAGATGGACGTAAAAACAGCTTTTGTAAATGGACATTTAGAAGAAAGTGTTTACATGGATCAACCAGAAGGTTTCTTAGACAGTGGGAGCAGCGGAAAGGTGTGCAAGTTGCTTAAATCCATTTATGGATTAAAGCAAATATCGCGGAGTTGGAACATCTGCATTGATGAGACAGTAAAAGAATTTAACTTTATCAAAAATGTAGATAAACCATGCATTTATAGAAAGATTGTAGAAGGAGCAGCAGTTTTCCTCGTTCTGTACATTGACGACATACTCTTGATAGGGAATGATATCCCTATGCTACAATCAGTAAACCTCTTCTTGTCACAGAAATTCTCCATGAAAGACTTGGGAGATGCCTCTTACATTCTGGAGATTAAGTTCTATCGTGATAGATCCAAAAGAATGTTGGGACTTTCACAGTCCAGGTACATTGACACTATACTAAAAAGATTTAGTATGGAAGATTCCAAGCGTGGTAATTTACCCGCTTGTCACGGGATCACCCTCTCCAAAGAGATGTCTCCAAAGACTGATGAAGAGAGGGCTCACATGAGCATTATACCCTACGCTTCGGCTGTAGGATCTATAATGTATGCGATGTTATGTATCAGACCAGATGTAGCTTACGCACTTAGTGTGGTAAGCAGGTAGCAGTCTGACCCGGGTAAGAAGCATTGGATAGCGGTAAAGAACATTCTCAAGTACCTGAGAAGGACTAAGGAGATGTTCTTGGTTTACGGTAATGGGGACCTCCGGATCGAGGCTTTTACCCACTCCAGCTTCTAAAGTGACAAAGATGGCTCTAAATCCGTCTCGGGTATTGTGTTTACCCTCAACGGAGGGGTGACATGTTGGAAGAGTTCCAAACAGGATACCGTTGCAGACTCAACGATGGAAGCTGAGTATATAGCTGCTAACGATACCGCGAAAGAGACTGTCTGGATGAAGAAATTCATCTCTGAACTTCAGGTGGTTCCGTCCATTGCTAATCCAATACCTTTATATTGTGATAACAACGGGGCTGTAGTATTAATGAAGAAACCAAGGTCCCATCAGAAATCTAGGTATATCTTGAGGCGGTATCACCTGATCAGGGAGATCGTGGATCGCCGGGAGATCGAGGTGCGGAGAGTGGACACAAAAGACAACACGGCAGATCCATTCACCAAGGACATCTCTCAAGTCCAATTCGAGAGGCTGTTTGAGATGTTGGGAATGCGGTACGCCAGCAACTGGATTTAGTACAGACAGTGGGTACTCATTGCACCAATGACATGCCTTAGTGCAAGTGGGAGATTGTTGGATATATATGCCCTAGAGACCTTCATTGTATAGGATGCTAGGGATATGTATGTACATGACAATCTTGCTCGATATGATAGTACGCTATTTGGAAGGTATAATACGAGGGTATAATACTTTAACCGAGTAGTTAACGCCCTCTTGTAGTTTAGTTTTTGCTAGTTAAGATTTAATCAAGATCCTAAAGTGGATAAAGTCTACATTGCAAAGCCAAACATGATCTTTTGATGTGGAAAAAAAAATCGTTTTTGATGTATTCCACCTCCTCGCGAACACGTAGGGTGTGCTACATAGACTTACACTTACATGTGCTCATTAGATTATGAGTTACATCGGACGGACTTACCGAGAACTCATAGATGGTATTATATCTATTGTCAGATAGCTGTTCTCTAGTAACGATAGTATATGGTAGTCCTTTGACTTGAGATTTCCATAGTGTCTTGTGTGTGTTCCCACTATACTTTGATTACTACCCTGCCACGGCTCTACTGAGTCATACAAACAGATTTTAGTTAGGTATAGTCCCGAAGCACATAGAGGCAGTGAGCAATCGAAGGGATTCGTCTCTCTCGGTATAGAGAATCGATATCGTGCAGTGCAGGAGCATGAAATTGCTACTTCTTGTAGGTAGACAATATCTTTATTTTGAGGACTGCCATAATCTTACATAATTAGCCGATTATCGTTCTTCAAATTCTATTACTTATGTTGGGGATACCTTAGAGAAAACCATTCATTAATTTACTTGTATCATGAAAATGCTACTTCTTGTAGGTAGACGGTATCTTTAGATTCCAAAAGCATGAGCTGCTTTATCTGCAAAAAAAACAGATTCATGTTCAAATCCAAGACAACATATTCCACTGCAGTTCGAAAATCCTATTCTTCATCATCCTTTCTGCTATTGAAAAAAAGGCAATTGAGTATTAAAGAGTTAGAAACTTGGAAATTTCAACCATCATGTTTTTTGCAGGTTTATACATATATATAAAGGAGCCGATCCTATGAGGTCCGGCCTCATTTCTTATTTTGAGGTCCAATTTTCAAACATCCAATCCCTGTGTTTTTCATGAATCCGCCCCAGCCACCGTGATCTACACATGTTAGATAGCTCATGTATCAAATTTTACGAGATTTGGAGATCTCTAACTAATCTATCAAATAGACTAAAAAATCGACTGCTTATGATGTATGAAAAACAAGATTGTGTGTGTGTATCTTTTTTCTTCCGCGAGTGTTTGTTTGAATCATATACCTCTTGCTCAACAGGAGGCTTTTACCACTGTTCTAATAATGAAAATGACACAAGATACATTGATGATGCTCAATATTGGTGATGCGAGATCAGGACATATGGCGGATGACGTGTCCCAAGACCCAGAAGAAAGAATCCACAGAGGCTGACCAGGCCACCCTTGTACCCGACCTGCAAGCACAAGCTGACCCTCCTCAAGGCCCCCTGCAAATTTGCCTCCTCGGCCCCTCAGCTCACCCCGAGTTGCCACAGGACCAAGACTCCTCAGCCCCCTTGCTCGGTTCCGAGCTCCCCAGTCGAGGCCGTCTTCCTAGGTCCCTCTGACCGACCAACTCCACCACTCGCAGGCGTAACCGCCGCTCAGCAAATATCGCCACGCGCAGATTCTCCGCCAGCAACGACCCACGTTCCACGCCATCACGATCCCCATTAATGGGCGATCCTCTCTTCACGCGGGCGTGACGTCGGGAGCATAACGGCCGGCGAGATTCTCGCGCCTACTGCTGCGTGCGGCCGCCGCTATATAAACCCCCATCATAGAGGGGTCAAGTAAGCCATTCTTGATTCCACTTGGCCGTTACTCTTCTCGGATCTAGTACTAACTTAATCGTCGGAGGGTCCTCGGTAGTACCAAACCACCCCGGGATTTCTTTGCAGGTACTCGGCGCTAAATTCCTCAAATCACTAATCTCCTTAAAACCCATTGAGACCCACACGCAACAGGAGATCATCGCCGAAATCCACCGGGAGATCAACGGAAGACAACATCTGACGGAGACCCAAAAAGGACCTCCATCATACATATATTTTAACAAAATATAAATGAATCAATACAATTACAATCGATCATTGGTGTGTAACCAAAAGATTATCTATTCGACCACTATAACAAAGCTTATGTTTCATCTTATAATAAAAGATGATGGATCTTTTTAGTTAAAAAATTTGTAGATTTCTTAACTCGAAGGCACAGATACGGCGAACAACGCTCTGCCCGTCGCCCGCAGAGGATCCGAGACCTTAGTGAAGGGCATCAAGTCTATCTAGTTCTAAACGATCCCCCCTCGACTTCGGGGCCCATAGGGGTACCTCCTCGACAGCGCTTGGCACGCTCGTCGGCAAGTGATCGAAATCAACTCGACGGACGATCGCCAGACAGATGGCCAACCTGACATGAAAACACAACGGTGCAAGCAGAAATAACTTACGAGCATTCATCATAAACAGATGATAGAGCGCGACTCGATGAAACCAAAGAAAATTTTTATTACTACCAAAGACAAAGGCTTTACAAAGGGTATTTTTTGGGCTCCCCAGCCTTACAAAAGTCCAAAAACAAAGAAATAAAAGGAGGAAGACGGGGGCTCTAGACTTCAGGGCCAGGTGCGACCTCGGGGTCCTCGACGTCCACCACATGACGCGCGGGGTCCTCGGCGGTTTCCTCGTCGGGAACCTCTTCCCCCTGCTCATTGGCGTCCGCGGGGGGAATTCGGCTCGGAGATCTCCGTCGGCAAACTCCGGGATTCGGGCCTTAACGGCATCGAGGGTCTCGTGCCAGATGCGGGTCGTAGCCACGGCCAGGTCATCATAGAAGTCCTTCGACTTCTTATAGCTCTCCACCGTCTTCGCCACCTTCAGGTCGGCCGACTTGGCCGCCTCGGCCGCCGCCCCCAGCTCCTTCCGGAGGGTCTTCACCGTCCTCTTCAGGTTGCCGGCAAGCACCTGAGCATCCCCGAGCTTGGCCTCGGCAGTCACGGCTGCCTCGCGGTACCGGGCTATCTCCCGTTTCCCGACCTCCACCTCGCCTTCCAAGGCGGCAACCCTCGCCGTCACCGCCTCCAGCTCCCGCCTGGAGCTCTCTTCCAGCGAAGCGAGCCGGCCCACAGCCTCTAGTGCCCGGGCTACCACCTCGGCTTCCATACGTAAGGCGAGGGCAACGTGCTGGAGAACCTAGGAGATGTGAAAGAGATCAGAAAGATGAAGGAGGCACCGAATCTCACAATGAACCAAACACTTACCTGAACGGACTCCTAGGCGATGGACGCCAGCTGAGCCCTGAAGGTCCCCCCGGGAACTCTACCCTCGGCTGAGGCCTCTATCTCATGCAGAAGGCTATCCGCAACGGATAGCCCCGATGACACCGCAAAACGGAGGCCCCCTTCCTCCACCATGGTGGCGAGGATCAGCCCCTGGAAGGTCTCTGGGAGCTTCTCTTGAGCGGCTCCGAGGGAGATCTGATCTCCTCCTCCGAGACCGGGTCCTCCAGAACCAGGGCCCGCTTCCGGCCCGACACTCTGCTGGGACCCGGGGCGGGATCCGCCCCCGAATGCACGTGGGACACCACCACCGGAGCAGTAGGAGCCGGGGCGGGCTTCGCGATATAAGAGCTGGCGCCCCCAGCCTTCATGTCCTTCTTCGGCTGCCGCATGGAGGCTTTAAGTGAGTCGAAGTCCATGGATAATGCACAAAACAAATACCCAACAAGTCAGCGACACGAGCAAAACACAAGCCAAAAAGCAAGCCTAACATACCGACGAACTCAATGGGGCTGAGTCCGGCCCAGCTCAGGACCCTCTCAGACAGCAGGACGTCAGGTCGGGGGATGGGCTCCCACGACACCACTCTCACCGCGGCGGGGTCATTGGACTGGTTCCCTGACAAACATTTCTCCCTCAACAACTTGGTAGGCACGGGCCAGTCCTCGCCCTCGGAGGGGGGGGGGACGAAGAAAAATTTCTTCTTCTAATCATGAATAGAAGAGGGCAAGGCAACGACCCCGGTCCCGGCAGCGCCCCCCGGCCGCTTTCTGAAAGAGAGATAGACCCATCTCGGGTCGCCCACTCGACCACCAAGGTGACTTTTGAAGACGAGGGAAGAATCGAGAAGGGAGAGGCTGAAGGGAACCGCCTGTAACTTTAGGCGGATCAAGAACCTCAGAAGGATCCTCCACGAGTTCGGCACTAACTGGCCGGAGGCCAAACCGAAAAAATTCAGCTCTGCGACGACCTCGGGAGAGAAGGGCATGCACATTCCGCCCTAAAAAGCTTCCAAATACAAGGCGATCTCCTTGCCCCGTACTTGATCCACCCTCTCTCCCTCCTTGGCCAGTCGGAGCGTGTAACATAAGGGGATGTGGAAGTGAGCCCGAGCATTGGCGAGCTCATCCTCATGCCTCACCCAACATGAGGAGCCGGGGGCCGCATTTGCCGCTTCCTCCCAGAGGGCTGCCCCCGCCGCACGATCCCGAGAAGAGGATTCGACCCCTGCTCCCCGTGGGGAGTCGGACACAACTAAAGGGTCCCTAGAACCTACTCCTACAACATCTACCGACTCTACAAAGGAAGACATCTAATCTTGAAAAATGGAATCCTCGGGAACCGAAAGCTGGAGAAAGAAGACGAGCGCCGAGCAACCAGGACTTAGAAGAGGGAAATATAAAGGAGTAGGAGCCTAAGGACGGGCCTTACCTCTGTTTATTGCTGCAAGTGGTCTCATCCAACGACGCCCGTCATCTCCCGCCGAAACGACTCCTCGCGTCCAGCGGCTCCGATCGCTCCACATGTCGATCTTGCGCTGGACCGCATCCCATCACACGCCGCAGGCCTGCATACGTCGCGTCAGAATGCACGAACCGGCGCACCTTCCTTAAATGCAGAGATCTCGCCATGATTCGCTAGCAGAAAAGACAACTGACAGCCCGAGGACTCGTCCCGACAAAGTCTTAGGAAGGAGCTCACCTCGGGAGGCCTGGCAGTCCATTCCAGACCCGACCCGCTAGCTGGTCGGGACAAGAGTGGGGGGCTAATGATGATGCTCAATATTGACGATGCGAGATCAGGACACATGGCGGATGACGTGTCCCAAGACCCGGAAGGAAGGACCCACAGAGGCCGACCAGGCCACCCTTGTACCCGACCTGCAAGCACAAGCTGACCCTTCTCGGCCCCCCTGCAAATTTGCCTCCTCGGCCCCTCAGCTCGCCCCGAGCTGCCACAGGACCAAGACTCCTCAGCCCCCTTGCTCGGTTCCGAGCTCCCCAGCCGAGGCCATCTTCCTCGGTCCCTCCGACCGACCAACTCCACCACTCACAGGCGTAACCGCCGCTCCGCAAATCTCGCCACGCGCAGATTCTCCGCCAGTAACGACCCACGTTCCACGCCATCACGATCCCCATTAATAGGCGATCCGCTCTTCATGCGACGTGACGTCGGGAGAGTAACGGCTGGCAAGATTCTCGCGCCTACTGCTGCGTGCCGCCGCCGCTATATAAACCCCCATCACAGAGGGATCAGGTAAGCCATTCTTGACTCCACTTAGCCGTTACTCTGCTCGGATCTAGTACTAACTTGATCGTTGGAGGGTCCTCGGTGGTACCAAACCATCCCGGGATTTCTTTGCAGGTACTCGGCGCTAAACTGCTCAAATCACCAATCTCCTCAAAACCCATTGAAACCCACACGCAACAGGAGATCATCGCCGAAATTCATCGGGAGATCAACAGAAGACAACATCTGACGGAGACCGAAAATGACCTCCATCATACATATATTTTAACAAAATATAAATGAATCAATACAATTACAATCGATCATTGGTGTGTAACCAAAAGATTATCTATTCGACCACCATAACAAAGCTTATGTTTCATCTTATAATAAAAGATGATAGATCTTTTTAGTTAAAAAATTTGTAGATTTCTTAGTATATATATCATCCAAATGTGACATAATTTTCTTTATAATGAAAACAAAATAAAGACATGAAACCATGTACATGACATAAAGCTAGAGACGATTATTGAGATTGAGAGGACCATGGATTAGAAAAAGGACGTAAAAGAGCCCACAGAGATTAATGTTGTGAAAGGCAGCTAATGGTATTCGTGAGCGGAATTTGCAAGAAATTGAATCCAATATCATCAATTAATTTAAATCAAATCAGTTGGCGTTGATTATCGTTATCTTATCTTGTTAGTTGTACGCTCATGATTGATAACTATAGATATTATCCATCTTCGGTTCTTTTTATTGGCATTGGCCCGTATGCCCTAACTTAAACACACAACATCCTCATGCACACCACACGCAAGCACACAACACACGCGCAAGGGACATACGAATTTGCCCCGACAGCTTTAATTTGTGGCCGCTTCTCCTATGGGGTTTATGGGGTTGGAACCTTGCACTCTCTTTAAGAAGGAGTGTGCCCAGACCAAATGAGTTATTTCTCATTGGTTAAATATTATATCTTGATATTTATAATATAAAGAAACATATATAGTACAATATCTATGGGCAAGAAATGCTTTTAATCTTCATAGTCTAAAAAATCACTCTATCCGATTCTACGTTTTGAGTTAAATTTCATTGGCTCTTCATATCTCTTTCTTCGGCTGACGATTGGCAATATCCGATCCAGATTAGTTATATAATATTTGATTCCTTATAGGGATGCGCGGCTTTCTAGATCCAAATCTATGTACTTTCAACTTAAAAAAAAGTAATTTATGCTGTGTTTAAGCATTTTATATAGTTAATCCTATATTAATGAAAATTTGGTTTTAGAGCCAATTTACAGAGTTGGGTTGTTTTTAAACCCAAGAATTTATAGAGTTGGGAAAAACCAATAATTACAAAATAAGAATGTTTCAATTCCAATTACTTGTTTTTAAACCCATGTATTTTCAGAATTATGAAAAAGTGAAAAAACCAATAATTACAAAATAAGAATGCTTCGAGTCCAAAGTAGATTGTTTGTATTATATGTTTTTGAGCAAAGTCCAAATTTATTCTCATTCATTTTAATCAAACACATATATAAACGTTCTTTCAAAAAAAATATTCATATGATTTTCTCTAGCGATTACTGCGGTCCACTCCGTCTTTCTTGGCGTTTCTTTTCCCTTTCCCCATGTTTTCTCTCTCTCCAATCTCCTCTTCCAAAATCTGTATCTCTATCTTCAAACCCTTCGTCTCTAATACATTTTTCGATTCATCCATCTTCATTTCCCATTTCTACATCTTCCATTTCTTCCACTATTTTCGATCCAATTTCCATGATTCCCCTGTTTATGCTTCCAATCTTCTAATCCCCTCACCTGTTTCTTGCATTTCCACTCCCATGACGTCTGAAAGCAATTGATATATAATTAATTAAGAGGAAATAGTGAAGTCAGAAAGTAAGGCAATAATAATATAGAGGGCAAGCAGGGTTTCTCAGAAAGTAGGGCAATAATAATATAGAGGGCAAGCAACCATGGGTTTAGAAAGAAGATGAGGTTTACAAAGAAAATAGGACAATCAATGATAATGAGGGAATAATAAATAAGCCATGAAAAACTATACATAAATTAGAAATCTCATGTTCTAATGTATTGGGAAATCCAAAATCTCCCCTGTTTTAATATCGTTAAAAATATTAAAAGGGTATTATATGCAATGCATGCATAAATACATATCAATCAAGGTTTGGATTTAAAATGATGTCAAAGTATATTTTTGGGTTCCATCATAATTTTGGAACTTCATGGCTTTAAAAATAAGCCATCTCTTCGTATTTGCCGAGAAACAATTTTCTTGTATATTAATTTTTTTGAGATTGTGCTAACGTGGTCCTAATTTAAGATCCAAGGGGGACATGATTATCTAAGACCATGACCAGTATTTTGCAAGTGCGATGCATGTGTGTGTTTTGAACAACTTATATACCAAAGGTCATGGGGAATTTTTTTTATTCTGAACATTACATAAAAATTTCTAAAGATATCTGTATGTTTCTAAATTTAAGTCAAATGAATGTGGGTAGTGATGAAGTTAGAATTAAGAAATTTATAAGTTATGCAAAATAACAAAGATATAAAGGCTTTTATATGAATTTGTAAGTCATCATTTTTTTTGTCTTTTGAACATGAGAAAGAATGCGTAATGAATGAGAGAGAGTGAGAGAAAAAGGGTTGTTGACTTTTCATCTACTTATTTTGTCTTTGTATGGTGAATAAGTTGGTCATCTCCAATGCTCAAGTTTGATTATTGGAATTTTGTTGTATTTCTATTGTTGATTAACGACATCATCTAAGGACTTCTAGTTATAATAGTAAAGATATGCATCATTTAGTTCGCTTGGATCATGCAATTATGCAAGCAACATATCATTAGCATTGCTCTTGTGCAAATCAATATTTAGGCAAGGAAAATATTAATAAGAAGAAAACATCAATTCACAAAGGGTCCTATTTATTATTTTTGGGTATGAAATTGTCGTTTAATTTTTTATTGATAGTTTGAATAGATAGCTGGAATTGAGTTCGAGATGGCGATTTTTCTCTCGGAACAAGAGCTCGGAGCAGGTGATTTTCTTTCTGCGCCTGAAAACCCTAGATTTTACGCCCTTCCTTCTCCCCCGTCCCCTTCACATGATCTCTTCATATCTAGACCTTCTCCCCTTTCATCTTCTCCTATCGAAAATCCTAGATACAATCCTCATCTTTCTTCACTCTCTTCAACCGTAAACTTTAGATCAACATTTTTTGCTTATAAAAACCCTAGATCTGCAACTTTTGTTGATGATAATAGTCTTCATAAGCCCCTTTCTCTCTCCCAACTACCCCTTCTTCTACCTCTTCCTCAATGTTCTTCGCGTCTTGTTGAAATTAGGGTTACAAATGGGGAAAGTTCAAATATTTCAAAAAATCTAAGTATTCTTATGCTAGAAAGAAGGCAGAGCAAATCTTGTGGCGAAATCGTCATCAATTCATCAGATCTGATGGATCTGTGCAGTTTCGACATTTAGGTTCTTCAGATCAAAGGCAAACTATGGTAGGTCTAAGTCACAAGGAGCCATATCCGGAGTTCAAGACTCAAGATAAAGGTAAAGATATGCTTTTTAATCTAGAAAGTGGATCTCAACTTAGTCCTGCAAGTATAAATCCCCTTACTTCGTATGTTGATATACTTTGATATGGTGTTACTAAAAATCTTACCGTAGAGTGTTTTTTGTCACCCTGTTCAGATGAATGCGCTTGCGTATTAGGCATTGTACAAATTCCCCCTGCATAGAATAGGCGGGGGTTTATTGATTGTAAGAATTCTAATCTCCAGTAGTCATGGACAAAGCTGTCATTAATTACCCCTCGCTATGATGTCACCCCCCACTTTCCAAAAGAACGGTAACGGGTACGTGATGAGACCCACGATATATTTATTCCGAGAAAATCATTTCTTGCAACAAATACGCTACGCGTTTATAAGCAACATAAAATTACGTGTTTATAAGCAACATAAAATAACAAGAAATACCGAGTGAATAAAATTCTACCATTATTTATTATATTCAAAGTTCCACAGAGTTTCAAATTGATATAAGATGTATTAAACAAAAATACAATAATAAGGAAGCAGTAAACGAGAGGCATACTGAAATGAAAAGCAGAAATGAAATATAGTCGTTCGCTTGCGATGAAAGTAGAGAGTACTCCTCTTCCGTAGGTTCTATCTCTTCTGTCTCTAAGTCATTTGACGAACATTCTAAGGAAAGAAGGAAAATAGGGTGGAATGCCAGTCAGCAAACTTGCGCTCGGTAAGTTCTCAAAAGAGATGTGAATTATATAAATAAAGTGCAAGACGACGCATAATATACCATGAATGGAAATCATGAACAAGTGAATAAGTATAACATGGTAATATGCATGGCAACTATGTGATACATGCGCATGGCAATGTAGTATAGCATGTGTTGGTCAACATAAAAATGTAATAAGTGTATATAGTGAACAAGAAGTGAATGTCAATGTTGTAAGTGTATATGTGCTCCTTACCGTGACAACTACGGCTATGCGGCACAATATACTAAAATCTCAGGATACAAGCTCAAACACTAAACTAAACAAATCCTAACTCGGATTTTTAGCTACTCGGTTGGGATTACAATCTTTATAGACGGTCCTTCGGGTCTTGAAAGGTAAACTCCACAAGCTCCTTGGGTTGATGGAACGGGCTTTTGAAGACGATCTTCCGCATCAAAAATGATCCACCCGAGATTGTCGATTCCAGCGATAGTTTCGTCCGAAGAAACTAAAGATCAAGTCTTGCTAGGACAATATATTTAGAGTGGCGTAGTTTGTGAACAAGATGCCCTCTTTTAATCCTCAAGAACTCAAGTGGAGAAATGAGGAAGAAGAAGAAGATGGCTACTAGAGGAAAAACCATCTCATATAAGATAAACATCCACCTCTCCAAACTCACCCTTATTTCTTCATATACTTTATCAAATAAAGTAATTAAGAAGAGTGACTAGGTTTGTGACTCACTAGTGTGAGTCATAAGTCCTCACTCTTCTTGTAAACCCTAGAAGAAAAAGAGTGTAGAGAATCGCCACCTCATCAAGTATACATATACATACATATATAAATAAATACAAATACATGTATATAAACAAATATACTCAAATATGTATAAATACATATACCGTATTTCTACCAAAATACGAATACCGTATTTGTACCGAAAATACAAAATACACGTATTCATATTTAGAAAGAAATACATGTATTTGTATCAAAGCACAAATAACCGTATTTATACAAATACACATATTCATATAAATACTGTATTCGTGTTAAAATATAAATACCCAAAAGAGAGCAATATAATACTAGTATCAAAACTGGCTGTCTTTCAAACCTGCTAGTACTACTAAACTGTCTGATTAAAGCACGTGTATAAATATACATGTTCAATCGAACACCCGTGCGTAAAACCATACGCAAATTACACCGTTTCGCCGAAACCGGAAAACCCTCTGTGTGGGACTCTAAACATTTGACAATACGCTGGCAGTGGATTAACCATAAGCACGTCAGTGGCACTAGTTGTACGTAACGGCTACCTAGGTATCTGTCACGCCCCGCTTCCCGGTGTACGGCGAAGGGGACGCGATAAGCCCACTACGTATTTACTCTGAAGTAAATACGCTAAGCGTATCTAAGCAATATAAGTAAAATGTACAAGAGACAAATGTAAATGAACATCAACTTTATTTATTAACATTCTTTTGTACAATGCATCTGAAAAGTAAATACATGGAATGGAAAGCAATGCCTAAACAGTTACATAACAGAAATGGAAAGTACTGAAATGAAATGTACAAGTATCTAGAGCTCCAGGTCGAAGGCTAGCTGATCCAAGTTCTCGCTGGTGGGCTCGATCTCCTGAAGGTCCGAAACACCTGATAACATTCTAAAAAAGAAAGAAAGGAATGTCGTCAGCGAACAATCGCTCGGCAAGTCCCAAAAATAATGGATAAGTAGAAAAGACAGAGAGAGAGAGAGAGAGGGTGTAACTTTTAAAGTTATGTTATATTGTTATAATGTTGTATTTAGTGTTAACGCTGTTATTTGTACCTTGGTACAGAAGATGCTAGTGTATACGAGAGGAGTCTCACTTGCCCCGGAGACTAAGGTATCAGGAACACAAGGAACCGTTCATGCCACGGTACAACAGCAATGGAATACATGTTAGGTGTCTTATGGTTGCAGTCTCGGGCCACTTCTAACACCTTCCGTACCAATCTACCCCTTAAACCCCGCGATGTCTTAATTGTATTGTTTGTATTGTATTGTAAATTGTAAATGTGTTGATTGTACTGTTTTGTAAATGTAAATGGAAGACTTGTAATGTAAATGGAAAGACTTGCCGAAACCATGATATCGTATAAATGAAAATGGAGGTACTGGATAATCATGTAAATGGAATATATTCATGGTTCGGTTCAGTCAAGTTATATAGATTGATAAATTGAACAGATTGAATACATGGATTCATATTGAATTGTTATACACACACACACACGCACTTGAATCTCATTCAAGTCAGATTGATTATATCGAGACTCGGTCTGAGTCAGACAATTAGAAAAGAAATTGAATTCTGAATTAGGTTTTGGTGTTATCGATAACCGCTGCACATGGACGACAGAATCTGTGTCTTTTTCAAAGACGATTACCGTGTTGATAACACCGTTTGTTTAGTTGTCTATCTTAAATAGGAAAGCACCCATATCTCCGGTTCCCTGAGGCTCAAGAGACTGATCCCGCTTAAACCTATATTTACTAGGGTCCTTAGGGTAATTTATAGAACCTGAGGGGGTTTTATGTAAAAATAATTTTGTATAATTTTTAAAATACACCTCAAGTATTTAATTATCGTATTTAGAGTTTTCATAGATATAGATTTTATATATGTGACTTTTCTAGTGAGTAAAACGTAATTTCATAATATATGATATATAATTGTAAAGTATTGAACTTGTATGAAATTGCATGGTGTTTTCATATAAAGTGATTATTTTGATTTAGAAAAGTTGGAATATTTATATTATATCAAAAATTAGATATTTTGATGATACATACATACATACATACATACATACATATATATATATATATATATAAAATAATTTTAATTTATTATTTTTCGAGAAATCTCATTTTCTTAAGATATTTGTATTTTTAAATCTTTCGAGACCGTATGCTCCTTGCGGAGGTCTGCATCTCGCACAAATAAGCCCGAGGATGTGCGATAATCCGCACCATCCCAAACGGGTTCCCCAAAATGGGTTGTAGCGACACTTTGCAAAGATTTGTTAAAAATACATAATTTTGTAGAAAAAGGTTTTTGTAAATTAAAGGTATTTAATTGTAAATTCGTATTCCCGTATTCTATATTCCCAAAAGATATTGTGCTATGATAGAGATGTATGTTGTGAGGAGGTAGGTCATTACCTCGTGAACTATCTAAACGTATAGCAAGGAATTAGAATGATTTATGTCAAAACTAAACTATATGGTATTTTTGTGAAAAAGTGCGATAAAAATTACAATATGAATTCTTTTGCTATGAAACTTGTTCAATATATTTTGTTAATATTTAATGGTCATGACGTGCAAGTTTGGTATTGTTGTTTTTAAGAAAATTGAAACTTTTTAAAGAAAACCGAATCGAAAGTCGGATTAACTCTGCTTCCGTCAGGTTTTAGAAATACAAGTTTTCATAAGAGAAAAGAGAAGAAGGAGGAGAGAATTACAAGATTTTAGATTAGAGAAGAAGAAGAGGGAGTGGTAGGAGGTGCTGGTGCGTCGTTTCGTCGCCGGGAGCTCCTAGGGTCGTCGTCGGAAGTTCGCCGGAGCTTCGCCCTTTGCTAACTCCACTTGTACACAAAAGTTCTTGGGAATTTTCTTGAGAGTATGGAAAGAGTTTGTGAGTGAGGGGTGTGTGTAATGGAGTGATATTTATAGGAAAAGATTAAGGTTAGGGTTTGATAGATAACGCATTAAAAATTATGCATTAAAATAGTTTTAATTGTATTTTAATTCCTCTGGAATAATGCAGGGATTTTAAACATGACAACCTTGAATGAAAAATAGGGTTAGGATAGATTCAAAGAATAAGGTTCAAGGAATAAGATTCAAGGAATTTGAAGTAGTCAGATTCAAGGAATATGTAATGTAAAGAATGTTTCCAGTTGCTGTTTCTTGTGTTTTATATTGCTTAGGTTGTCCACGCAGAACTGAACTGCATGGTAGGGTTCCATAAAGCTCTGACCTACATGGGCCACCAACAAAACCTGTCACGCTCCGCTTCCCGGTATACGGCGAAGGGAACGCGACGAGCCCGCTATGTATTTACTCTGAAGTAAATACGCTAAGCGTATCTAAGTAATATAAGTAAAATGCACAAGAGAAAAATGTAAATGAATAACAATTTTATTTATTAACATTGTTTTATACAATGCATCTGAAAAGTAAATACATGGAATGGAAAGCAATGCCTAAACAAATGCATAACAGAAATGGAAAGTACTGAAATGAAATGTAGAAGTATCTAGAGATCCGGGTCGAAGGCTAGCTAATCCAAGTCCTCGCTGGTGGGCTCGATCTCCTGAAGGTCCGAAACACCTGACAACATTCCAAAGAAGAAAGAGAGGAATGTCATCAGCGAACAATCGCTCGGTAAGTCCCAAAGATAAGGAAGAAGTAGAATAGACAGAGAGAGAGAGTGTGTGTGTAACTTTTAAAGTTATATTATATTGTTATAATGTTGTATTTAGTGTTAACGCTGTTGTTTGTAGCTTGGTATAGAAGAGGCCAGTGTATACGAGAGGAGTCTCACTTGCCCTAGAGACTAAGGTATCAGGAACACAAGGAACCGTTCATGCCACGGCACAACGGCAATGGAATACAAGTTAGGTGTCTTATGGTTGCAGTCTCGTGCCACTTTTAACACCTTCTGTACCAATCTACCTTTTAAACCCCGTGATATTTTGATTGTATTGTTTGTATTGCATAGTAAATTGTAAATGTGTTGTTTGTACTGTTTTGTAAATGTAAATGGAAGACTTGTATTGTAAATGGAAGACTTGCCGAAATCATGATATCGTATAAATGGAAATGGAGGTACTGGATAATCATGTAAATGGAATATATCCATAGTTTGGTTCAGTCAAGTTATATAGATTGATAAATTGAACAGATTGAATATATGGATTCATATTGAATTGTTATATATATATATATATACTTGAATCTCATTCAAGTTAGATTGATTATATCGAGACTCAGTCTGAGTCAGACAATTAGAAACGAAATTGAATCCTGAATTAGGTTTTGGTGTTATCGGTAACCGCTGCACATGGACGGCAGGATCTGTGTCTTTCAAAGACAATTACCGTGTTGATAACACCGCTTATTTAGTTGTCTATCTTAAATAGGCAAGCACCCATATCTCCTGCTCCCTGAGGCTCAAGAGACTGGTCCCGCTTAAACCTATATTTACAAGGTCCTTAGGTATTGTTGTATTTAAGAAAATTGAAACTTTTTAAAGAAAACTGAATCGGAAGTCGGATTAACTCCGCTTCCGTCGGATTTTAGAAATACAAGTTTTCAGAATAGAAAAGAGAAGAAGGAGGAGGGACTTACAGGATTTTAGATTAGAGAAGAGGAAAAGGGAGTGGTAGGAGGTGCCAGTGCGTCGTTTCGTCGCCGGGAGCTCTTAGGGTCGTCGTCGGAAGTTCGCCGGAGTTTCGCCCTTTGCTAACTCCACTTGTACACAAAAGTTTGGGATTTTTTTTGAGAGTGTGAACAGATTTTATGAGTAAGGGGTGTGTGGAATGGAGTGGTATTTATAGGAAAAGATTAGGGTTAGGGTTTGATAGAAAATGCATTAAGAATTATGCATTAAAATAGTTTTAATTGTATTTTAATTCCTCTGGAATAATGCAGGGATTTTAAACATGACAGGGGTTATGGGGAGGCCAAAAGGCACAATTTTCAAGAAGGAAGAATCGAATTTTGGCTGAGTTCGGCCGGCGGCGGCAGCCGAGTCAGGCGAGTCGCTGGCCGATCCGGGCCGATTCTTCCTGCCAAGTGTCCCTTGTCGCTTGGTCTATCTTTTGGGCCAGTTTGTTTTTAGTGTGACCTTTGGGTTTACGGGTTAAGCTCGTGTAGACTCTTGGGCTTCTAAAAAGATTAAAAGAAATCAATATAAATAATAATGTGGCTGATCGGATTTGAACTCTGGTGCATGGGTTCAGCAGTGCAAGGTCTTACCAGTGAGCTACAAGCTCCTTCTTGCTATTAAAAAGCAAAACAAATTTATCAGACTCAAGTACCCCTTTCTGTATTCTAGAAAAAAATTTGTACAGAAAGTTTAGGGTTGTTACAGTATCCGTCGAAGGGAAGATTGACACGATAACTCGTCCGAAAACCCTACCAAGCATATAAATGCCATTCTTCGTATAGTCCGGTCTGTTCGTCTAAGAGTATCGCATATCAGGCCTAGGGTGTGGTAAACGTCAGACCCCTAATAGTGCAATAAGTCGTATTGGTGTGGAACCCAATACACCCTGAGAAACTACTGGTGTACCTACCAGTAAATCTCATTTTCCCCGGCCAAGGATTTTATGTATTGGCCTACCGTACACAGCGCGATATTAACTCCCAATACCGGGAGAGACGAATCCCTTCTAACCCTTATTGCCTCTAAGTGCTTCGGGACTACACCCAACTACTACCTGTTTGCATGACTCATTTGATCCGTGGCAGGGTTGTAATATAAATACAGCGGGAACACACTCGAGACGAATAGTGATGTCAAGTCAACGGACTAATCTGTACTCATGTCACCGGGGAACTGCTAACTGACAATAGGTGTAATACCAACTAGCAGTTCCCAGTGATTTCGTCTAGTGTGACTCATAACCCAATGAACACATGTATACTATTTTTGGTACCGTATACCAATGGCTAAGGGAAGGGCACCTACCCTGACGGGGATAAGAAGCGTATACACTAGTCTACTATGGTGTATCGATGTCCAATCTCGATAATTTTATGACTAGGGACAAGTTTAAGGATGTGCTTATAGACTATCCAGCCCCCACTAGTGTGATTGCTATCACAACGCTGGTAGGCAAGCAAAGATCTTAAGGGCTTTATCAACATGTATTAGCGATATGTTAAAATAAATATATACACATGTTAAGATATACTCAAACTAGATAACATACTATCACGTTGAGCAAGACTGTTATTATATCTGTATTTATCCCAACCTTCCAAAATGTAATATACACTCCAGTACAATACAATAATGGCCTCTAGAACATATATCACTAACAATCTCTCACTTGCACTAAGGCCATGTATTGGCATATTGCAAACCTAATATCTCGAATAGCCCCTCAAACTGCGTCTGAGGGATGGCCTTTGTGAGTGGATGTGCAGTGTTTTTCCCCATGTCTACTCTCCGCACCTCGATCTCCTGGGGATCCACGATCTCCCTGATCAGGTGATACCGCCTCAAGATATGTCTGGACTTCAGATGGGACCTTGGTTCTTTCGTTAAACCTATAGCCCTGTTGTTGTCACAATATAAAAGTATTGGGTCAACAATGGACGAAACCACATGAAGTTCTGTAATGAAATTTCTCATCCAGGCTGCTTCTTTTGCGACGTTACATGCATCGATATACTTTGCCTTCATCGTCGAGTCAGCAACGGTGTCCTGCTTGGAGCTCTTCAAACAGACCGCCCCTCTATTGAGGGTGAAGATATAACCCGACATGGATTTAGAGTCATCTTTGTCACTCTGGAAGCTGGAGTCGGCGAAGGCCTCGATCTGGAAGTCTTCACTGTTGTACACCAAGAACATCTCCTTAGTCCTTCTCAGGTACTTGAGAATGTTCTTAACTTCTATCAAGTGCTTCTCCCTTGGGTTTGACTGATACCTGCTTACCACGCTCAGTGCGTAAGCAACATCTGGTCTGGTACACAACATCACATATATTATAGATCCTACCGTAGAAGCGTAGGGTATAATACTCATGCGACCCCTTTCCAAATCAGTCTTGGGAGATATCTTTTTGGAGAGGATGATCTTGTGACAAGCCGGTAGATTACCGCGCTTGGAATCTTCCATACTAAATCTTTTCAGATGTACCCAGACTGTGAAAGTCCCAACATTCTCTTAGATCTATCACGATAGATCTGGATCCCCAGAATGTACGAGGCATCACTCATGTCTTTCATGGAGAACTTCCGTGATAAGAATATTTTTACTGATTGTTGCATAGGAATGTAATTTCCTATCAGGAGAATGTCATCCACGTACAAGACGGGGAAGACCACAGTTCTCGCTACAATCTTATTATAAATGCATGGTTCATCTGAATTTTTGATAAAGTCAATTTTTTTGACCGCCTTATCAAAGCAGATGTTCCAACTCCACGATGCCTGCTTTAATCCATAAATGGATTTAAGCAACTTGCATATTCTATCACTACTCTTACTCTCTATGAAACCCTCTGGCTAATTCATATAAACACACTCTTCCAAATTTCCATTCAGAAAAGCGGCCTTTACGTCCATCTGCCAAATTTCATAATCATGGAAGGCAGCAAAGGAAAGTAGGATCCGAATGGATTTAAGCATAGCCACTAGAGAAAATGGTTCATCATAGTCCAAGCCAGGTCTTTAACGAAAATCTTTTGCTACAAGTCTAGCCTTGTAGGTTTCAACCTGTCCATTTGCACCAATCTTCTTTCTGAAGATCCATTTGCGGCCTACAGGTTTTATCTCTTGAGGTGCAATGTCCAAAGTCCAAACTTTGTTGGTGTACATGGATTCCATTTCGGTCCGCATTGCATCCAACCACTTTACCTAGTCTCTGTTAGTTATATGTATTCCCTAGAAGCCATTACTGTATATGTGATGTATATTGTAATGGATGCTTAGACATATACAGGGAGGACTTTCTTGCTCGACATGATAGTATGCTATCTGGTTGCACTTTATCTTAACATGTATACTTATTGTCTTTCTTATTACATGTTGATAAAGCCCTTAGGATGAGTACTTGACTACCAGGATTATGATGCAGATCATACTAGTGGGGCATAGGTAGTCGGTAAGTACATCTTTCAAATGTTCCTAGTCGTGGGGGTATCGAGTCGGGGCATCGATATTCCAGAGTAGACTAGCGTATACGCTTCTCGACCCATATGGTGGGAGATGGATGATCCCACATCCATTGGTGTTTGACATCAGAGAAGGTATACGGGTGCTCAGTGGAGACTGGGTACACTGAACGGACTCACTGAGAACTCCTAGATGGTATTATACCTATCGTCAGATAGCAGTTCTCTGGTGACACTGGTACAGGTTAGTCTGTCGATCCTAGATTGTCATAGAGTCTTGTGTGATTCCTACTATGCTTTGATTTCCACCATACCACGTTCAAGAGATCGTGCAACAAGGTGGTTTTTGGGCACAGTCCCGAGTCACATGGAGGCAATGAGCGATAGGAGGGGATTAGTCTCTCCCGGTATTGGGGGTTGATGTTGCGCTATGCTCGATTGACCATAACAGAAAATCCCTGGCCAGGGTTGCAGAGATCTACTGGTAAATGTTATCAGTAGTTTCTAGAACCGTTATAGACCTTGCATCAGCATGACTTATCAGGCTATTGGGGTCTGACGATTACCACCCTTAGGCTGTGATATACGACATATCTGACGAAGAGACCGGACTGCACGGTAGTGTTACTGACAGGATTCGCAGGAGTATGAGCAAGCTTGCTTGTTAATCTTCTGATCGCTCAATACCCGGGTGGCCATTACGTTTAGCAGACCGCTTACGGCTTGTGGGTGTTTGATATGATCATCACCTACTACCGACGTATTGACGAGTCTTTAGAGTCTTACACAGAGGTTTCCTGTTTCATGCGAAACGAAGTAGGAGCACATATGTGATATATGCGGGACCGAGATTAATGCGCGTATGTGATACCGCATTCTATTCTCGCGATATGTGATATCGGTCGGTTATATGTGATATAGCCGGGTTATCGAATCAAGTGTTGATTCGATAGGTTGTTATATTTGATGTTAGCCGGTTGTATGTGATATAGCAGGATTATTAAATCAAGTGTTTATTTAATAATTTAATGTATAATTAGATATTTGATATATTGAATTACATTAACTAATATTAGCTCACTTAAACATTTCTTTTTCTCATTTGCGTGCATATAGTATATATGTGATATATATTAATGTACATTTTATTTGTGTCATGCTTGATACCACATGCTTCATGGGTGTATAAGACTCACACCATGCTTTATATAATGAATGGTTTTATTTATTTAAAGTTAATCAAAATTAATGGAAATTAGTCACATGGTTCAAGCTTGTAGAAGCTTGTGGAACTGTTGACCAAGTCCACTAATTTTGTTTTACTTGTAAATATTTATTAACTTAACCATTAATATTAGTCATGGTTCATTCTCTACATGAGTTAGTGTATGACACTAACTCATCCATGGTTGCTATTCTTACTGTAAATCCCCGTTTTCTTCATTAAAGTTTTCCCTATTTTCCCAAGTTCCCGAACATTATTCCATTTTTTCCCGTATCATTATTTTGTGTGAAGATTAGTGTGTAAGTTGTAGTATTCATTTTTCTAAAACCAATTAAAAATCAAAACCCAAAATAAAAACCAAAACTATATTACTATATACAAACCTAAGCAAGCCCAAAACCAACCGAATTAAATTTCCATTTTTTTAAAAACCCTCAGCCCACCCATTCTTTTCTTCGACCCAAGCTTAAATCCCCAGCCGTCCCCTTAAGTTAAATCACCAGCCCAAGCCTTATTCCCTCAGCCCACTCCCTCCTCAGCCCACGTTAGAATAAAATGGGATTTATTTAAACCCCGGCCCAGCCCGTCTCCTCCAAACCCATGCCCGCAGCTAACCAACCCGACCCGCTACTTCTTCTTCTTCTCCCCAACGTCTTTTTCCCGCTCGCAACTTTCCTCGCCGACTCTCGCGGCCATGTCGCGTGCCGTTGCCCCACGACTCGCGCGCCCCCTCGCGATCTCCTCAACCTCAACCCTTCCTCCTTACTCCTTCAATCTCATTCCAACCCCTTCTCAAATCTCTTCTCTCCCTCTAACACCGAACCCACTGCTTCCATCTCTATACCGACGACGACGCCGCCGCCGCCGACCCACACCACCTCGTCCTCCTCCCTCGCTTCTCCCCTACCAACGCCACTATCACTGCAGCCACTTCCTCCATCCACCGAGCACCCCTACACACCCAACCCCCTGCACACCCGAGCTCCCCTGCACCCATTCGGCCACCCCTTCCACTCGACGCCGGCGAGCCCCCAACTGACCAGAAACGCCTCATCGACCCTCTACATCCTCAACATCGTCATCACCACTCCAAACCCGAGCCCCACTATCCCTCTCTCCAAAACCATACCAAAACCCACTACCACCATCTAAACACTCACTGTACACATCGCCGGAGCGACGCCATCAACCGTCGTCGACCCCAGCGCACTCACTAAGAACTACAGAGCCCCCCTCCGCTTCCAGCGAGCACCAGCCTTCTCCGGGCGACTCCGACGTCGAACCCGAATCGCGAGTCGAGGCCGTGATCACGCCGTTCGTCGCGCGTTCGTGACGTTGCCGCTGTCGGGCATCACCCAAAGCGTTTCCAGGCAAGTTCCCTACTTGCTACATGCTAATTTATGTTGTTACAAACTATAATCGTATAAATTTCGTGTTTTACAAGACACGATAAATTATATGTTATGACCGTTCGATGCAAGATCCCAATGAAAATCTTCACTTAATTTGACGGAACTCATTTGAATATTCTGGCCCGTATGGCATTGAATCTTTTGTAGAAGTTTCACTGAAAAACTATAACTGTAACAACTTAAATGATCACCCCCAAATACACCCGTAAAACTGGAGATTTCCCGCATCTGAAAATTGTTAAAATCACCATAAATCGTGTACTTATTGAAATGATACGTTCGAGGGCTCAAATCGAAGCCGACTCGACGAACTGTAACCCTATGCAAGTTTCTAATGGTTTCTGTACTAAAATTGTGACGATAGTTGGATCGGAGTGCGACTCTGGACTGCAGTCCAGAGCGACTCTGGTTACTGTTTACTGTCCCGTAATGTGTACCACCTTGTTTCCTGAACTCGTATGTTGCGGAACTATGCAGTTTATTAAAGGTGAATCTGTTAGATAAATAACACAAGTGGTTTCATTCCGTTTTAACGTTGTTTGCTATTTAATCTGTAATTTAAAAGAACAGGACGTATAACAGTCCAAAACAGAATCAGAATTGACATATTAGTGTTGAACAGTGCATAACTTTTGACGTACAGACGCGATTGAGAATCCTTCTGTTGCGTTGAAAACCCTATTGGAAACCCTAGGTTTTATTCAACTGTAGCGTCGCTAAATTCTGATCCCAACTAGGTGAAATTCATGTCGCGAAACGGATGTTCAGTTCAGAAACTGAATTTCCTGTTGCAAGCACTTAAAATGAAACGGCTGTAACTTGAATACCGGAAACCCGATTGAACTGAAACCAATTTTGATGAACTTCTGACAGAGTGTACTTATTATGTTATTTGCATCATTTCATTGAATTATGAACATATGAATTACTGCAATTTTTGTAAGTTTATGACGTGCATATTGGTTCATAATATACATGGCTTGTTGACGGCATATATACACATATCTTACCCATTTGCCATATACATAGTGTTAGTGCGTGTTAGTATTCAGTGGACATTGCATTATCGTGCGTGAATGATATTGGTTTAGGAGTGTCAAGTACACCAATGGAAAATGAATGATTCATGACAGTGATTAATACAGTGAACAGTGATAAAACCGTGCCATTGGTATACTTGTACACGACTAAATCAAAATCATAAATAGTGTAAACCTGGGAAAACAGGGAAATCGAAGTGGAAAGAGTATCGTATTTAGTGGGACCGTGTTTTAGAGGATGATCATTCGAGCAGTGATATATATATTAGGTAGGATCTAGCGATCCGGCTGATAGGGTTATGTCCCGGGCATGTGGGCCGTTTTCTCGGGTATGTACGAGACTTCTGTTAAACATGATCCTCCTTTTCACTACACGATTTCTAACATGACTTAGAGACTGATATGGACATAGATCATACTTTTCATCATATAGTGGCATAGTGATTACACGCATTGCACTTTCACTGTTATTACTGCATTTACCTGTTTCACATCATTATTATATAAACTGCTATTATGTCGCTCTGACGACCTGAGTATGCATGCTCAGATCTCGTGGAAGAACCAGCGCAGGAATCGGATTTACCTTTCGAGCTGATGGAGATCTAGTCTGGAGTACTTTTCTTCATTTCTGCTTTCCATAAGGAGATCTTGTACTTGAACTTGGTTAGTAGCTCTTCTTGTTTATTTGTAAGCTGTGAACAATGAATTTTAATATAATAATTTAGTGATGTATTTCCTTTACTGATGCGCTTTGTTTACTGATTACCTGTAATGCTAGAAGCCGAAGTGTGACTACGGCGGGATTATTCCTTGACCGTCGGAGCATGGCTGGCCTAGTCATCCCTCGTTTTCCGCATTTTGGGAAGCGGGGCGTGACATGGTTTTGTTGGTATCAGAGCCGTGTTTAGTAACAAGGGATAACATTAACTATACTGTATTACATTACTTTCGTTTCACTATTCCTGATTCTCATCCTTGAATCTAATCTTATCCTCTTGAATCTTCCAGCGATATGACATCCCCGAATGACCCCTCCTCGGACTCCAGTTCTCAGGACCGCACGGAAAGAATACTTAGTGCACTGACCTCTCTCACGGAAGCTCAGGAGAGAAAGACAGACTTACTCGCTGAGGGACTCAGGGCGATTACCGCTGCAGGAGGACCCTCCGCACTCATTACCGCCCCCGAGGGCACTACTCCACCAGCTTATCCTGCTAGGGATGGTACCATATCAGACTTCCGGAGGTTACATCCAACTGCATTCACAGGGCTAGCTGAACCCCTCGAGACCGAGCAATGGCTAGTGAACATGGAGAACTTACTGACGGCCACCAGGGTACTAGATGAAGATAGGGTGAACATGATAAAGATCTAATTGGAAGATGAAGCCCGTACATGGTGGTCAGTGAAAGAAAGCAGGCTGGACAGGCCGATTGAATGAGGCAAATTCAGGGAGTGTTTCCTAGACCATTATTTCCCTTCCACCGCCAAGGCAGAGATGGAGGAAAGATTCATTCTTTTGAAGCAAAATGGACGTCCAGTGGACGTATATGCGGCAGAGTTCAACTGTCTGAGCCGTTTTGCTCCATACATGGTCGCCTCAGAGGCCACCAGGGCCAGACGCTTCTTGCAGGGACTTGATTTCGAGCTGCAGCAGTTGATCGCATCACTGGAGCTGCAGACTTTTGCACAGGTACTCAACGCGGCGAGAGTTCAGGAGCAATTGATCAACAAGTTCAGGAAGCCCTCAGTCGTTCCAGCACGTACCCCTACACCTTCTCGAGGAGCCATACCGGTTCATAGGCTTGGAACGACACAAATGAAGCGTCCGTTCATGCCACAGCATCGCCACCAGAGACGGAACGTAGTTTGCGGTTACTGCAATAGAGATGGGCATACCCAGAAGGACTGTCGCCGCGCCAAGGGACAGTGCTTGATTTGCGGATCCAGTCAGCACAGGATTAGCGGTTGCCCTGAGCGAGCAGAGATACAGGGAGGTTCTGGACCGCCGCAGCAGAGGCCACAGGAGCAGAGGCAACCCTCTACAGGTCGCGGTCAGGGACGGGCTTTCACCTTGACCGTCGAGCAGGCAGAGGCGTCAGGAGACGTTGTTACAGGTACTCTACTCGTACATTTCTTGCCAGCTAGAGTACTATTTGATTCTGGAGCATCGCACTGTTTCTTGTCTGAGCATTTCGTTGATACACATTCCATACCACATGAGCTACTAACCAAGGGCTGGGAGATACATACGGGTAATAGCATTATAATATCTAGTCGAGAATGTAGATCATGTCTGGTTGTAGTGTGTGGCAGGGAATTCTATGCGAATTTCCTTCTGATTGGGACAGGCAGTTACGACGCAATTCTCGGGATGGATTGGATGAGTACCTTCCATGCAATTATTGATTGCCGCGCAAGGAATGTGATCTTCCGCATTCCTAATCACCCGGAGTTTATTTTCGAGGGCGGAAGCGAATCTTTGGAGCCAGCCAAGTATAGAGCCAAGCCAAAGGAGCTGACAGCCATGGAGCTTGATGAGAGCACAGCCCCAGAGATTGTTCGGGACTTTCTTGACGTGTTTCCTGAGGATTTACCAGGTCTACCACCTCCACACGTCTTGGAGTTCTAAATCGATTTGACCCCAGGTACGGCACCAGTACCCAAGGCCCCGTACAGAATGGCACCGGTTGAGTTGGCGGAGTTGAAGAAGCAAATTGAAGAGCTATTGGAGAAGGGATTTATTCGGCTGAGCGCTTCACCGTGGGGTGCACCGGTTCTGTTAGTAAAGAAGAAGGATGGATCGTTGCGGATGTGTATAGATTATCGGGAGCTGAACAAAGTCACAATAAAGAACAAGTACCCAATCCAGCATCGGTGACTTATTCGATCAGCTAAGTGGGGCCAAGGTATTCTCGAAGTTGGATCTCCGTTCTGGATATCATCAAATCAGAGTGGCAGCCAAGGATGTATTCAAGATGGCTTTCAGGACCCGATACGGACATTACGAGTTCCTTGTGATGCCGTTCGGTATTACCAATGCCCCAGCGATATTCATGGACTTGATGAACAGGGTGTTTGCAATGTACTTGGACACGTTTGTCGTTGTATTTATCGACGACATACTTGTCTACTCGAAGACCCGAGAGGAGCATGTTGAGCATTTGCGCACGGTTCTACAAATTCTTCGGAAAGAGAAGCTGTATGCGAAATTAAGCAAGTGTGAATTCTGGCTCGACAAGGTTTAGTTCTTGGGACACATCGTTTCGGGCGAAGGCATCTCAGTAGAC
The DNA here is from genome assembly GCA_030015575.1 of Agapanthus africanus. Taxonomy (NCBI): domain Eukaryota; kingdom Viridiplantae; phylum Streptophyta; class Magnoliopsida; order Asparagales; family Amaryllidaceae; genus Agapanthus; species Agapanthus africanus. The sequence continues at coordinate 260,957,862 of CM057339.1, read as the reverse complement.
CCGGCAAAGATAGAATCTGTCAGAGATTGGCCAACGCCGAAGTCAGTGGCCGAGATCAAAACCTTTCTGGGATTGGCAGGTTATTATCGGTGGTTTGTCCAAGACTTCTCGAGAATCGTTGAACCTTTGACAAGGCTTACACGGAAGGATGTACCATTTGCGTGGACAGAGGAGTGTACTCAGGCATTTGACATGTTGAAGCAGAAGTTAACCACGGTGCCTATCCTTACAGTACCAGATGATTCCGGCGGTTTGGTGATACACAGTGATGCCTCAGGGAAGGGTTTAGGCTGTGTTCTGATGCAGCACGGCCGAGTAGTTGCTTACGCCTCTCGACAACTGAGAAATCACGAGAAGAACTACCCTACGCATGACTTGGAGTTAGCTGCAGTAGTCTTTGCGTTGAAGATTTGGAGGCACAATCTATTGGGCGAGAGAGTGGAGGTGTACACGGATTATAAAAGTCTGAAGTACGTCTTCACTCAGAAGGAACTAAACATGAGGCAGCGCCGATGGCTAGAGCTGATGGCAGATTATGACTTGGACCTTCAGTATCACCCGGGGAAAGTGAATGTTGTACCAGATGCGCTCAGTCGCAAGCCAGCGGTCATGATGTTGACCAGTCAGAGGAGCATTATTGAGGACTTTCTGAGACTCGAGCTTGAAGTCGTTACACCGAGCGCACTCAGTCAACTTTGGCAACTACAGGTGCAGTCTTCCCTGGTGGATCGCATCAAGGCTGCACAAGCAGATGATCCCCGATTGCAAAAGTTTAGAGTGCAAGTAGAAGCCGGGCTGAGATCGGACTTAATCATATATGAAGATGGCTTTTTGAGATTCGGTAGCAGACTCTGCGTACCCAAGGGAGATGTTCGAGAAGAAGTGCTGGCTGAGGCGCATAGTTCAGCTTATTCTGTGCATCCGGGAGGTACAAAGATGTATCGGGATCTAAAGCAGCATTTTTGGTGGAACGGAATGAAGCGGGAAATTGCGAGGTTCGTATCCAGGTGCTTGGTATGCCAGCAGGTGAAAGCGGAACATCAGAGGACAGCAGGATTGTTGCAACCACTTCCGATACCTGAATGGAAGTGGGAGCACATTACCATGGACTTCGTGACGGCCTTACCACGGAGCCCTAGGGGCAACAATGCCATTTGGGTTATCGTCGATCGCCTCACGAAAGCTGCACACTTCATACTATTCCGAGTGGGACAGTCGACAGAGTCACTGGCAGAGAGATACATGCAGGAGATAGTGCGACTTCACGGTGTTCCAGTCAGCATTGTGTCAGATTGGGACACCGGATTCGTGTCGCACTTTTGGAGGAGCTTACAGGAGAGCTTGGGTACCCGCCTCAAGTTCAACACAGCTTATCACCCGCAGACGGATGGACAATCCGAGCGTACGATTCAGACGCTCGTGGATATTTTGAGAGCCTGCATGTTGGACTTTCAGGGTTCCTGGGAAGACCATCTGCATCTAGTCGAGTTTTCCTATAACAACAGTTATCATGCTAGCATTCAGATGGCTCCTTTTGAAGCACTTTACGGGCAGAAGTGTCGATCCCCGATGTGTTGGGATGATGTGGGAGAGCGAAGATTGTTGGGTCCCGAGCTCATTGTTCAGACAGTCGACAAGGTCCAAATAATCAGCCAGCGAATTAAGACGGCTCAAGATCGACAGAAGAGTTGGGCAGATACCTGCAGGAGGGTACTGGAGTTTGAAGTCGGAGATCACGTGTTCCTGAAGATTTCCCCTACCCGTGGAGTTATTAGGTTCGGAGGTCGGGGAAAGCTCAGTCCCCGTTTCATCGGACCTTTTGAGGTGCTAGAGCGAGTAGGAGAGGTGGCCTACTGACTTGCCTTGCCTCCATCGCTAGCTGGTGTGCACAATACCTTCCACGTGTCACAGTTGCGGCGTTATGTTCGGGACGAGAGCCATGTCCTGGACTATTCGGAGCTAGTTTTGGGTACCGATCTATCATACGAGGAGCAGCGCACTACTATCCTCGACCGCAGAGAGAAAGTGCTGAAGAACAAGGTCATTCCGTTAGTCCGAGTATCTTGGGGCGGTCGTTCCCCAGGAGAATCCACCTGGGAGTGGGAGGAAGATATCCATGCTCGTTTTCCACATCTCTTTGTTTAGTACTTTTGTTCCATTGTATCTTTGTTAAATTTCGAGGACGAAATTTTTGTAAGGGGGGTATGATGTAAATCCCCGTTTCTTTCAATAAAGTTTTCCCTATTTTCCCAAATTCCCGAACATTATCCCATTTTTTCCCGTATCATTATTTTGTGTGAAGATTAGTGCGTAAGTTGTAGTATTCGTTTTTCTAAAACCAATTAAAAATCAAAACCCAAAATAAAAACCAAAACTATATTATTATATACACACCTAAGCAAGCCCAAAACCAACTGAATTAAATTTCCATTTTTTAAAAAACCCTCAGCCCACCCATTCTTTGCTTCGACCCAAGCTTAAATCCCCAGCCGTCCCCTTAAGTTAAATCACCAGCCCAAGCCTTTTTCCATCAGCCCATTCCCTCCTCAGCCCACGTTAGAATAAAATGGGATTTATTTAAACCCCGGCCCAGCCCGTCTTCTCCAAACCCACGCCCGCAGCTAACCAACCCGACCCGCTACTTCTTCTTCTTCTCCCCAACGTCTTTTTCCCGCTCGCAACTTTCCTCGCCGACTCTCGCGGCCACATCGTGTGCCGTTGCCCCATGACTCGCGCGCCTCCTCACGATCTCCTCAACCTTAACCCTTCCTCCTCACTCTCTCAATCTCATTCCAACCCCTTCTCAAATCTCTTCTCTCCCTCTAACACCGAACCCACTGCCTCCATCTTTACACCGACGACGATGCCGCCGCCGCCGACCCACACCACCCCATCCTCCTCCCTCGCTTCTTCCCTAACAACGCCACTATCACTGCAGCCACTTCCTCCATCCACCGAGCACCCCTACACACCCAACCACCTGCACACCCGAGCTCCCTTGCACCCATTCGGCCACCCCTTCCACTTGACGCTGGTGTTGGGGTAAAAATTTACATCCCGGTTGACTATGTCAAAAATCCAAGTCAACCCCAAGCCAAGTGGGCCCGAGCCCAGACTCAGTGGGCCCATGCCCGGGTCGAGCCCGAACATGAAGCGGCCGGCCTTCCCCCACGCCAAGATAAAATTTTTGTAATAAGCAATTTTGTTGTCTATCTTTTATTTTATTTTATGGATAAATGTAAGAAAAATAGGCATAAAGCCAAATTTTTGTAAAGCCCATGGCTTATGTGCAAAAAGAAATGGCACATGGGCCATGAAATAGGCAAAATGTCATTTTGTGAAGCCCAAGGGGCTATGTGTAAAGTGTATAGCCTATAAAGACAAGATAATGAAAATATCTCACAACTTTCTCTCTCTCCAAAAAAAAAGAATCCAGATCTGCCTCTTTCTCCTTCCTCAAGGTTCTAAAACCTTCTTTTTTTTCTTTTGAATTAAATCAAGAGTTTAACTCTTCCTTTCCTCAAAATAAATAGATTTCCAACATAAAACCTACAAAGGGGAGCTCGGATCTCCAATCAGATCTCGAAAAGGGAGGCTTTTAAGGCTCATCCCCTTTTCTCCAAGATCCCGCCGGTCAAGAGCAAGAAGAAGGAGACCCATCTCCAAAAATCTAACTTTGGACAGACCCAAGGCTCAAAAGAAGAGCAATAAATCCCCAGGAGTTTAACTCCTTTCTAAAGTTGCTGGAGTTTAACTCCATAAATTAATTTTTGTTGGAGTTTAACTCCATAAATTTGTTTCTGTTAGGAGTTCAACTCCAAAGATTCCCTTGGGAGTTCAACTCCCCAGCCTAGGGGCTAGGCTTCCCTTCCCGCGGGTTTTTCCCGCGGTCACGTGTGCCCACGTGACCCCAGGGCACTAAGGCGCCCATCAGTCACGTGTGCGCACGTGACCCCGGGGCGCCAAGGCGCCCATCGGTCACGTGTGCGCACGTGACCCCGGGGCGCCAAGGCGCCCATCGGTCACGTGTGCGCACGTGACCCCGGGGCGCCAAGGCGCCCATCGGTCACGTGTGCCCACGTGACCCGGGGGGGGCGCCAAAGTGCCCATTGGTCACGTGCGCGCACGTGACCCCGGGCATTAAAGCGCCCACCTGCCGTGCGGGCGTCCTTTGGACGCAATTTTGTTTTCTTTTCCCCTCGTTTTACGTGCACTCCCCAACAAAATCCCTTTTGCAGTTTAAACCTTTTTTTTAAAAAAAAAAATTCTTTGGAGTTTAACTCCACAATAAAGTTCTATTTTAGGAGTTTAACTCCGCATGAAATTCTTTTAGGAGTTTAACTCCATTTAAAATTCTTTGGAGTTTAACTCCGCAATAAAATTCCTTTTCAAATTAAACTCCACTTTTAAAAAAGACGGGGGGGGGGGGAAGGAAAACATACACAGACTCCACGACACTGTCTTCCGTTAGAAAAAAATTTCTAACGGGGCGCTGCCCCGCACCCCGCACCCCGCAAGGGGGCTGCTAGCCCCCTTGACCCCAGCCCGCTATCCGTGTAGCGGGACCCCCGTAAAAACTCTGCGGGGCCCTGATATTTCCAGAACCCCTTCAAAACACGATACTGCACATTGAGTTCGCATGACCAGTTTAACCCGTTAATCGGAGGTTCCTTCGCTCCAAATGCGAGGGGTAATTAACGGCAGCTTAGTCCGCGGTTGCCGGAGATTCGGATCCCCACAATCATTAAACCCCAGCCTACCCTAGGCAGGGGGAATCTGTAATGCGCCTGACAAGCGTGCGCGTATTCCCATCTCAATGGGGTGACGAAAAACACCCTACAGATTCTGGCACGCCCGGTGGGACCCTTCTCTCCTCCCATATTTCGGGTTAAACGTTCATGCGAACTCAATCAATATACATATCGATTGCCTATACTGAAATGATGTTTTTTTTTCCGTGCAGCAATCAACCTTCGACGACAATGTCTCCCCAGACGAATTCAGCTTCCAACGTGACCCCGATTCCGTACGTGGTCAAAATCAAGGCTCGTGTGGTTCTCCCCGCAAGCCTCAGTCGACAGTGGGAGGAACCGCCCCGCCAGTTCGGCTCCGTCATCATCTACCCTGCCGGAAGCGCTCATCTGGCGGAGAGCCTGGCGAAACAGGTGGCCAAGCCGGTCTCAAGGGGAAAGAGGCCGAATGTCGTGATCGCCAAGGCACCACAACCGAAACTCAAGACGCTATCTGAACGATTCTCTGGTGCTCCAGCGGGGGGCAAGAACTTCGGTACAAAGGGCAACATCAAATGTTACGGACGAGCTCAGGCGATAACTCCAATAAATGCACAATCGAACGTATCTCCAAGGCCCTCCGTCGCCCGGTCTGCGGCGTCTTCCCAAAAAGCCGAAGTCTGCCAGGTGCTTAGAACAGAAAAGTTAAGGCAGAAGCGACTCAGGTATCGAGCTAACAAGAGGGCCGAGGCTTCGGCCAAATGGAATCGTGTGAAGTTCCAAGTGCAGGGTTACCCCGCGACGACGGCTGAGTCGGACGTAAGAATCAGCAATTCCTTCGAGCCTCTGAGGTGGGTTCAGAAAAATGCCATGACCGTCAGAATCAAGAAGACAGCGGTCCGAACAGTGCTACAAAGAGACGTGTCCCGGCCCCAACAGAAGAAGTATGACACTGTCTCTTCAAGAATCTATCAAGCACTCTGTGCCGCACGAAAGCAGCGGGGCAAGCCCTGAAAAGAAGCGCCAGCACCATTCAAGAAGCTGGTTAGGCCAGCCGCCTTCAATCGATTACCAGCTACCGAAGCAAGGGTGTCAAGACAGCGATCCGTGAAATCAGCCGCCGATGATAGAAAGACGGCCGGATATATCATCCATACGGTCTATATGGCAGGCGGGCGCCCCAGCGACAACCTTCGCAGCAAAAGCAAGGATAGGGCCACCACATCCCAAGCCCAATCTAGCCTGAATGTGGTTGCCGCCGCCCAAGAACAGCCGCCCCCGCTGGATGAAGAAAACCCTCTCGATGAGGATGATAGGCAGAAAGACCCCTCGGTCCATGCAGAGTCAAGCTCGGACAGCGAGGAAGAGCCGAATTTTCGCCCCAGGACTGCGGAGCAGGAGCTGCTTCAAGAGCTTCGAAAACAGCTCAGGAGCAAAGATAAAGAGATGGCCAAGCTCTATTCGAAGATTGACGACTTAACGAACGTGGTGATGCAGCTTACGGCTCAAATTGCTCGAGCGCCTCCCAATCAAGCACAAGCCGCTACTAATCAACCGGGTGATGACAATCCGAGGCAGCCAATGCCTGTTCTTTTGGGACCAAGACTGGTCGAGCTAAATGAAAGCCGGCTACATTCCGCTTCTGGGGACGCCTTGGCCCCAGATAGCACTATCCCGCTAACACAAGATCGGATAATGGATTTGGTCACCAGCAAGGTTAAAACATTGGTGGCCGAAGCTGAAGCTCAAAAAGAAATCGGCAGTAGTGGGCGGCCATATCCCGCGCAGTACGATCTGATTGAGTTCCCAAGCGGCTACGTCATTCCTAAGTTCGGAAGATTTGATGGAACGGGGAATGCAAACCAGCACGTCGCCCACTTCAAAGCATCGTGCAGAAATACAGGGGGCAATGACGCGCTCCTTCTTCGTCAGTTTGTCAACAGCCTGACCGGCGTCGCCTTCGACTGGTATGCGAGTATACCGGACGGGTCCGTCATTACCTTTGCCCAAATGGAGTCCCTGTTTCGGCAAAGGTTCATGAGTGTCAGTGATAAAATCTCCATTGCCGACCTTGTGAGGACCAAGCCGGGGAAGAATGAAAGCAACACCGACTTTATCGCCCGATGGCGTAATCTCACAGTCAAGTGCGAACCGCCGCTAGAGCAGGACCAGTCCGTCAGCCTTCTCATTGGGAACCTCAGCAATTGGATGGTCCCATTCTTGTGTACAGCGGGCCTCAAAACATTTCAGGAGCTAACCAAGAAAGTCCAAATGCTGGAACGCTCGAAGCAAGAGTCCCCGCCGGATTCTCAGAGAGACAAAACTTGGAAAAGCAAGCGGGACGACAACCGTAGAAGCGGGAGTTCCAGCAGTACCAATGTCTTCAATGCCTCCGACAATGAAGAAAAGCGAAGGGCGGGCGAATCCAAAACCAACCGGTCTCGAAAGCCATTGCTGGGAGGAGATGGGCCTTCCCTAGAGGAGAAAAAGAACAAGGTTTACTCTTTCAGAAGGGACAAGGTCCGCAAGATATTTAAAGATGCCTTGAACAATGGCCTACAATTGCCGGAGTCGAAAAGACCCCAAGAAGCAAAAATGACCGACAATCCTCTGTATTGCCCGTACCACCGCGTAGTGAGCCATGCGATCGAGGATTGCTATATCTTCAAAGACTGGGTCGAGAAGCAGTACAAGGCTGGAGAGATCGAGCTGTCCAAAAGTGTGTTGGTGAACAATCAAGTTGCAACCACCAACTTTATACAGACAGAAGTTGAAGCCTTTTGGGAGAAGACAGCCGACCCCGCTGCCCTGAAAAATGAAACTGACTCATCGTGGCCTCCGTGGAGTACGCACATATCTAATAAGACGAAGAAGATGATAATACTACTTCGGAAAGAACCCAGGATGGAATGGGAAGGGCAGAAGAAGCCTACCAGTCCAGCTGCCAAGGCGGCTCCATCAGGCTCAAAATCCAAGAAGCTCAAGAAGAAGAAAAGTGCAGCTCGGCGCGAAAAAGAGTCTGCAGGGAGATCGGACATTCAAAAATATATCGATTCCCTTGAAGAATATGAACAAAAGGAAAGAGCGTTGATTCAATTGAATGAGTTCTTCCCTGCACAAGCGGCTGGAATTCTTGAGGAGTTGGAAGAAGACTCCAATGAAGAGATCCCAGTAGTGACCTGTTACGCCATCCATCTGGGCAGCGACTCGGAAGAGGAGCTTTGTTTTCCCGAAGAGGACGAGGAGCTCACCACAAAGGCCAATCAAATCCAGCTCAGAAGCGGCAGGGCTCTACCGCAAAATCAGAGCAACGCCCCAAAAGGGAGGGAAAAACATGTCGCTAATGAAGAAGTTGGCAGAGAACCGGCTGATGAAAACATAAGTCCTTCCTCGGTGGACTATAATGTCTTGGCACATCTCCGGATGCTTCCGTCTCTCCTGAGCATCTACGACGCCTTGGTCCTATCTAAGGAGCTTAGAGATGTTCTCATTCACGCTCTACAAAACCCCGAGCGGTATCAGGCTCACTTTGCGGAAATTTATATGAAAGAAGCCCAACACGCTTTGTATGCCGCCGCAGTCACATTTAAGGATGAAGACTTGCTACTGGGAACGGCTGAGCATAATCGGCCGCTTTACGTGACCGGGTACAGCTACGGAGATCGAATTAATCGCATATTGATTGATCCGGGGTCCTCAGTGAACATCATGAACTTGCGAACTCTGAAGAGTTTGTCAATGGACGTCCGACACCTGTCAAGGGAAAGGATTTTCATTCAAGGCTTCAACCAAAATTGCCAGCAAGTTCTGGGGTCCATAGCTCTGCCAATCAAATTCGGGGATCTGCAAACTGAAGCTAAGATATACGTGATCGATGCCGACACGTCTTATAAGATTCTCTTAGGGCGGCCGTGGCTCCACGATTACGGCATCATTCCGTCAACTCTACATCAATGCATGAAGTATACTAAAAATGGCGAAGAAAGACGCATTGACAGAGACATCCAGCCGTTCGGTGTGCATGAAGTCCGATATGAAGATTCTCGGTACTTTATGAACCACCAAAATGCTAAGCCACAACTGACTGAGGCTAGACCGGCCCCAAGAATCAAAAGCAAATCTGCGCCGGCTGTCACTTTCAAAAGCAAAAATACCCAAGTGTGCCCGCATTTCGGCTGCGAAACTGATGAGTCCGACGCTGGAAGCCCGTCCTTCCGTAAAACTCACCCTCATTTTGGCAGCGATACGGACGAATCTGTTACTGAAGGCCCATCTAGCAGCAAAGTCCGCCCTCATCTTGGCAGTGACACTGAAGAGTCAGAAGAAGAGGACCTGCCGTGCAACAACTGTGCAGACTGGCCCCCCATGCAGCAAGCGAAACTACGAGAGACCTTTGAAGTCGCAGAAGGGTCCCTGGCCATCACAAGGGTGCCGGAACGGATGTGCAAAGAGCTCGACGCATTGTCAGTCTCTACCGTGGACCAGCTGAAAACTTTCTACGTGCCCGGGAGGAGAAATGGACAGAAGGGCATCCTGTTTTACAGGTCAAACCCTGTTGTGCACCCGGACGATCTTTCTGTCGCGTGCCTTCCCTATGAGAGAGGCATAAGGGCCGTCCTCAATCCCAGATACTATGCGCCCGAGATGCGGGAATACTTTAAGAAGTGCGGATGCCGGTTACATCAAACGGAGTCCGAAGCAAAGTTTTACGAAGGGCTATGGTATCCGCCCCAGGTCCGAGCACTCATCGACGGACGAATTCCAGATAGACGGGGCATAGGCTACATTCAACCCGATTCCAAAACATGCTTCATGATCCATGTTGGTGAGGCCAGCGAAAGATCAAATGATGATGATGAGATAGCCGAGCCAGAAGAGGCTCCTCAAGAGCTCGAAGATGGCGGACAAGCAACCTTTGACGATTTAACCGAGATTGACTTAGGAACGCCCGATAATCCAAGGCCGACCTACATCAGCTCACTCTTGTCGGAGGAAATGAGAGAGCAGATAATTGCTCTGCTGCGTGAGTTCGTCGACTGCTTCGCATGGACGTACAAAGAAATGCCTGGCCTTTCCCCTGAGGTAGCCGTGCATAAGCTGGCTATATCTCCTGATGCTAAGCCAGTCAAACAAGCTCCTCGAAGAAAGAGAAGGGAGTTGGAAGAAAAAGTCATCGAGGAAACCAAGAAACTCATCGATGCCGGCTTCATCAGGGAAGAGAAATATGCAGACTGGATCGCATGCATAGTCCCAGTGAAGAAGAAAAATGGGCAGATCCGAGTTTGTGACGATTTCAGGGACCTCAACAAGGCATGTCCTAAAGACGACTTCCCGCTACCGGTCATGGAAATGATGGTCGATGACACCTCAAATTACGAGTTGTTCATCTTCATGGACGGCTCGTCTGGATACAATCAAATCAAGATGTCGCCTGAAGATGAGAAGCACACAGCATTTCGAACCCCGATCGGAATATATTGCTACAAGGTGATGCCGTTCGGATTGAAGAACGCAGGTGCTACATATCAAAGGGCAATGACTAATATCTTTGATGACCTAATCCATAAAGTCGTCGAATGCTATGTTGATGATCTGGTCGTTAAGACAAAAGCCAAGGCCGATCATATCCAAGATCTCAGGACCGTTCTCACCAGACTGAGGGAATACGATTTGAAGATGAATCCTCTGAAGTGCGCTTTTAGCGTGTCATCGGGAAAATTCCTGGGCTTCATAGTCCGACATCGAGGGATCGAAGTTGACCCATCAAAGATAAAGGCCATTATAGAGATGCCCACTCCGAAGAGTCTGACGCAGCTAAGATCTTTTCAAGGCAAGCTTGCTTATATATGGAGGTTTATCTTAAATTTGTCAGGGAGATGTAGGCCCTTCTCAAAGCTCAATATCTGGGATGCCGAATGTCAAGCAGCGTTCGAAAGCATCAAACAATACTTGTTGCACCCCCCAGTGCTGGCCGCTCCCATTCCAAATAAACCGTTGATTCTCTACACTGCCGCGCTAGATGAGTCACTCGGTGCGCTCCTTGCCCAGAATAACGAGGAGGGAAAAGAAAATGCCCTCTACTACCTCAGTCGAACTCTAGTCGGGGCGGAACACAACTATTCCCCAATCGAAAAGCAATGCCTGGCTCTGATATTTGCTGTGAAGAAGCTGAGGCACTATCTGCTGGCTCATCGGGTTATGCTGATCTCCAAGGTCGACCCGCTCAAACACTTGATGACCAAAGCAAGTCTAGCCGGCAGAATGGCAAGATGAGCTGTCATGCTACTTGAGTTCGACATAGTTTATACTCCCCAGAAAGCAGTAAAAGGGCAAGCTCTTGCAGACTTTCTCGCCGCTCATCCTATACGAGAAGGGTCGCCGCTAGATTGTGAGTTACCCGACGAACAAGTGCTGCACCTCGAGGAAGATGAGCCATGTTGGGAGCTCTACTTCGATGGAGCCTCATCAATAAGGACCTCCAGTAAATCAAGCGTCCCGGAGATAAAAGCAGGGATAGGATTGGTGTTCATCACACCATCAATGGGAACCCTACGGCGTTCTTTCACTCTCACCGAGCCTCGCACAAACAATGAGGCCGAGTATGAAGCTCTGATAGCTGGTTTGGAGCTCGCCATAGAAATGGAAATCCTTCGGCTACGGGTTTACGGTGACTCCCAGCTTGTCGTCAACTAAGTAAGCGGGGACTATAAGATATACAAACCCGAATTAGCTCGGTACAAAGGCCGAGTCATGGAACTCATGAAACGGTTCACTCATATTGAACTAACGAGAGTCCCTAGAGCGTTGAACGGAAAAGCCGACATACTCGCTCGCCTAGCCAAGGAGCTGGCTGATCCTGACATGGACGAAATTCTGATCACAGTCAGGAGCCGACAAATTCTACCCCCAGTCTTCTTCGAGAAGAGGAAAGCGCGGAACAGAAGAGCAGTCCTGCCGAAGAAGCTTCGATCATCCAAGACGAGCTCGATTGGAGAGAACCCTTCATAGAGTACCTCCGATACGACAAGCTGCCCGAAGAAAAATCTACGAGGATTTAGCTGAAGAAAAGATCTCTCCGATACGTGTTTGTAAATGACACGTTATACCGCAGGTCATATGACCAACTCTGGCTCAGGTGCCTGTCATCGGCCGAAGCCCAAAAAGTCATGAAAGAAATTCACTCGGGCGTTTGCGGTGCTCACCAATCTGGCCCCAAGATGCGACTGCAAATTAAACGGCTTGGGTATTACTGGCCCACCATGATACGGGATTGCGGAGAGCATGCAAAGAAATGTTATATCTGCCAAATTCACGGTGATTTTATTCACAAGCATCCCAATCCATTGCATCCTACGGTAGCGTCGTGGCCCTTCGAAGTCTGGGGCACCGACATTGTTGGCCCAATTGATCCTCCGTCATCCAAAGGCCATCGGTTTATACTGGCCGCCACAGACTACTTCTCCAGATGGGCTGAAGCTGTCCCGCTAAAAGAAGTCAAGACAAAAGATATTCTGACATTCTTCCAGCATAATATTCTATACCGCTTCGGTACACCAAGAAGAATCATTTCTGACAACGTGCCTTCTTTCAAGAGCTTCAATGTCTCGAGGTTCGTTACTCAGCACAAGATAGACTGGAGATATTACTCCATCTATAATCCAAGAGCCAATGGGCTAGCCGAAGCCTTCAATAAGACTCTATGCAAGCTCCTGAGGAAAAATGCTTCAGCCAACAAGAGAGACTGGAATCTCAAACTTCACGAGACATTGTGGGCATATCGTACCACGCACCGTACCCCAACTCAGTCCACTCCATACTCATTGCTCTTCGGAGTGGAGGCGGTCCTCCCCCTCGAAGTCGAAGTTCCAAGCTTAAGAATGGCCGTTCAGCACGAGTTGATGGAGGAGGAAAACGTGCTCCTTCGACTTGAAGAGCTCGATGCCCTCGAAGAAAAGAGGCTGGCGGTGCAGCAAAATCTGGAGATATACCGAGCCCAAATGTCACGGGCCTATGACAAGATGACCCGTCTCCGCGCTTTTAAGAAAGGTGAATTGGTGTTGGTCCTCAAAAGACCGATCATTCCCAATCGACATGCCAAGGGAAAATTCGAGCCAAACTGGGAAGGACCATACGTCATCGAGAAAGTGTTCGACGGAGGATCCTACCAACTAATAAGTGCCGAGGGAGAAAGGCCCATGCCACCCATCAATGGCCGATACCTCAAGAAATACTACACGTGAATGCTCCAAGTCGTAGGCGAATTGAGCACATCAGCCCTACGGTCTGGATCATACATCCTGCAAAACCGTATACAATCCACGGGCGTAAATGACCCCTATCTCTCCCAAATCCTGCCGGCGAGACTACTTTTAAAGTCCCACCAGCGGCCAAAAAAAAACAAAAAAAAACGGTATGTACACAAGCAAAACGGGCACGGATGAAAACCCGAAAGGGCTCCGTGAGTAAAAACAACAGGACTACCGGCGAGTCTGTGAAAACCCGAAAGGGCGCAAACTCGTGAAAAGAGATGAAATGCACTAGCAAAGTCCTCTCGACCTTGTGAGGAGAAAACCCTGCGTGAGATCCTTACGACTCACAAAGGAGCAACACACTTAGGAATCCTCACGATTCCTAAGGAGAAAATACACCTGCGGGATCCTTACGACTCGTAGGGAGAAAATGCTTTTATGGGACCCTCACGGCCCATAAAATTCAAAAAGCCTTAGGTGATAGGGACCTAAACCTGTCTCCTAAGCCATCGTTCCCCAACGGGCAACGGCAAATGATGAGTCGCTCCTGGCATTTCGCTTCAGTGTTAGAGGTGCTGATGCCGACCAAGAATCCAAATCCCAACCCCCAAGCGGCGAATGATGAGTCGCTCCTGGTACCATATTCCAGTGCAGCGATGCAGACGCCAACCAAATTCCAAACTCAAATTCCCAAGCGGCGAATGATGAGTCGCTCTTGGTACCATATTCCAGTGCAGCGATGCAGATGCCAACCAAATTCCAACTCCCATACCCCAACGGCGAATGATGAGTCGCTCCTGGTACCATATTCCAGTGCAACAATGCAGACGCCAACAAAGTCCCAAAATTTTTATGGCCCTACGGTCTGGATCATACATCCTGCAAAACCGTATACAATCCACGGGCGTAAAACGATCCTAACCTCTCCCAAGTCCTACCGGTGAGACCACATTCAAAGTCCAAAAAAAAATTATATATATATATCCTCCCGGGGCAAATGATGAGTTGCTCCTGGCATTATTCCAGTACAGCAATGCAGATGCCAAACAAAAACCAAAATCCCAAAATCCTCTCAATGACAGATGATGATTCGCTCCTGGTACCATATTCCAGTATAGCGATGCTGATGTCAACCCAAATCAAAATCAACAAGTCAACTTCCACTCCGACACCGCAGAAAGCGGAGTAAGTCAGAATCCAATCCCGACACCGTGAGAAGCGGAGCAAGTCAAGTCTACCCCTGACACTGCAAGAAGCAGAGCAAGTCAAATCATGCACCGACCGTCCAAGTCGCAAAAAGGGCAGAACCGACCGTCCAAGTCGCAAAAAGGGCAGAACCGACCGTCCAAGTCGTAAAAAGGGCAGAACCGACCGTCCACGTCGCTAAAAGGGCAGCATCGACCGTTCAAGTCGCTAAAATGGCAGCATCGACCGTCCACGTCGCTAAAAGGGCAGCATCGACCGTCTAAGTCGCTAAAAGGGCAGCATCGACCGTCCAAGTGGCAAAAATGGCAGAACCGACCGTCCAGGTCGCAAAAAGGGCAGAACCGACCGTCCAAGTCGTAAAAAGGGCAGAACCGACCGTCCACGTCGCTAAAAGGGCAGCATCGACCGTCCAAGTCGCTAAAATGGCAGCATCGACCGTCCACGTCGCTAAAAGGGCAGCATCGACCGTCCAAGTCGCTAAAAGGGCAGCATCGACCGTCCAAGTCGCAAAAATGGCAGAACCGACCGTCCAAGTCGCAAAAAGGGCAGAATCGACCGTCCAAGTCGTAAAATGGGCAGAACCGACCGTCCACGTCGCTAAAAGGGAAGCATCGACCGTCCAAGTCGCTAAAATGGCAGCATCGACCGTCCACGTCGCTAAAAGGGCAGCATCGACCGTCCAAGTCGCTAAAAGGGCAGCATCGACCGTCCAAGTCGCAAAAAGGGCAGAACCGACCGTCCAAGTTGCAAAAATGGCAGAACCGACCGTCCAAGTCCCAAAAATGGCAGAACCGACCGTCCAAGTCGCAAAAAGGGCAGAACCGACCGTCCAAGTCGCAAAAAGGGCAGAACCGACCGTCCAAGTCGCAAAAAGGGCAGGACCGACCGTCCAAGTCGCAAAAATGGCAGCATTGACCGTCCACGTCGCTAAAAGGGCAGTATCGACCGTCCAAGTCGCTAAAAGGGCAGCATCGACCGTCCAAGTCGCAAAAAGGGCAGAATCGACCGTCCAAGTCGCAAAAAGGGCAGAATCGACCGTCCAAGTCGCAGAAAGGGCGGCATCGACCGTCCAAGTCGCAGAAAGGGCGGCACCGACCGTCCAAGTCGCAAAAAGGCCGGAACCGACCGTCCAAGTCGCAAAAATGGCAGAACCGACCGTCCAAGTCGCAAAAAGGGTAGAACCGACCGTCCAAGTCGCAAAAAGAGTAGAACCGACCGTCCAAGTCGCAAAAATGGCAGCATCGACCGTCCACGTCGCTAAAAGGGCAGCATCGACCGTCCAAGTCGCTAAAAGGGCAGCATCGACCGTCCAAGTCTCAAAAAGGGCAGAACCGACCGTCCAAGTCGCAAAAAGGGCAGAATCGACCGTCCAAGTCGCTAAAAGGGCAGCATCGACCGTCCAAGTCGCAAAAAGGGCAGCATCGACCGTCCAAGTCGTAAAAAGGGCAGAATCGACCGTCCAAGTCGCAAAAATGGCAGAACCGACCGTCCAAGTCGCAAAAAGGGCGGCACCGACCGTCCAAGTCGCAAAAAGGGCGGCACCGACCGTCCAAGTCGCAAAAAGGGCAGAACCGACCGTCCAAGTCGCAAAAAAGGCATCGCAGGATTTCTACAAAGCGGGAACCAGATCGCTCCGGGCCAGGGAAACGTCTGTCACGGACATTCCGTCTCGGAGACATGTCAAGCAATGACCGTCCATGTCATAAAAAGGGCAGTGCCAGCTTCCCAAAAAGCGGGAACCAAATCAGGTCGCCTCCAAGTAAAAGAAGATCCATCAATTTCATGCACACGACCCACATATGTGGTGTGCATTTATTGATGGGGGGCAATTTGTTGGGGTAAAAATTTACACCCCGGTTGACTAAGTCAAAAATCCAAGTCAACCCCAAGCCAAGTGGGCCTGAGCCAAGACCCAGTGGACCTATGCCCGGGTCGAGCCCGAACATGAAGCGGCCGGCCTTCCCCCACGCCAAGATAAAATTTTTGTAATAAGCAATTTTGTTGTCTATCTTTTATTTTATTTTATGGATAAATATAAGAAAAATAGGCATAAAGCCAAATCTTTGTAAAGCCCATGGCTTATGTGCAAAAAGAAATGGCACATGGGCCATGAAATAGGCAAAATGTCATTTTGTGAAGCCCAAGGGGCTATGTGTAAAGTGTATAGCCTATAAAGGCAAGATAATGAAAATATCTCACAACTTTCTCTCTCTCCAAAAAAAAAAAGAATCCAGATCTGCCTCTTTCTCCTTCCTCAATGTTCTAAAACCTTCTTTTTTTTCTTTTGAATTAAATCAAGAGTTTAACTCTTCCTTTCCTCAAAATAAATAGATTTCCACCATAAAACCTACAAAGGGGAGCTCGGATCTCCAATCAGATCTCGAAAAGGGAGGCTTTTAAGGCTCATCCCCTTTTCTCCAAGATCCCGCCGGTCAAGAGCAAGAAGTAGGAGACCCATCTCCAAAAATCTAACTTTGGACAGACCCAAGGCTCAAAAGAAGAGCAATAAATCCCCAGGAGTTTAACTCCTTTCTAAAGTTGCTGGAGTTTAACTCCATAAATTAATTTTTGTTGGAGTTTAACTCCATAAATTTGTTTCTGTTAGGAGTTCAACTCCAAAGATTCCCTTGGGAGTTCAACTCCCCAGCCTGGGGGCTAGGCTTCCCTTCCCGCTGGTTTTTCCCGCGGTCACGTGTGCCCACGTGACCCCAGGGCGCTAAGGCGCCCATCAGTCACGTGTGCGCACGTGACCCCGGGGCGCCAAAGCGCCCATCGGTCACGTGTGCGCACGTAACCCCTGGGGCGCCAAAACGCCCATCGGTCACGTGTGCCCACGTGACCCCGGGGCGCCAAGGCGCCCATCGGTCACGTGTGCCTACGTGACCCCGGGGGGGCGCCAAAGTGCCCATTGGTCACGTGCGTGCACGTGACCCCGGGCATTAAAGCGCCCACCTGCCGTGCGGGCGTCCTTTGGACGCCATTTTGTTTTCTTTTCCCCTCGTTTTACGTGCACTCCCCAACAAAATCCTTTCTGCAGTTTAAACCTTTTTTTTTAAATAAAAAATATTCTTTGGAGTTTAACTCCACAATAAAGTTCTATTTTAGGAGTTTAACTTCGCATGAAATTCTTTTAGGAGTTTAACTCCATTTAAAATTCTTTGGAGTTTAACTCCGCAATAAAATTCCTTTTCAAATTAAACTCCACTTTTAAAAAAGAAGGGGGGGAAGGAAAACATACACAGACTCCACGACACTGTCTTCCGTTAGAAAAAAATTTCTAACGGGGCGCTGCCCCGCACCCCGCAAGGGGGCTGCTAGCCCCCTTGACCCCAGCCCGCTATCCGTGTAGCGGGACCCCCGTAAAAACTCTGCGGGGCCCTGATATTTCCAGAACCCCTTCAAAACACGATACTGCACATTGAGTTCGCATGACCAGTTTAACCCGTTAATCGGAGGTTCCTTCGCTCCAAATGCGAGGGGTAATTAACGACAGCTTAGTCCGCGGTTGCCGGAGATTCGGATCCACACAATCAATAAACCCCAGCCTACCCTAGACAGGGAGAATCTGTAATGCGCCTGACAAGCGTGCGCGTATTCCCATCTCAATGGGGTGACGAAAAATACCCTACAGATTCTGGCACGCCCCCAACTGACCAGAAACGCCTCATCGACCCTCTACATCCTCAGCATCGTCATCACCACTCCAAACCCGTGCCCCACTATCCCTCTCTCCCTCTCTCCAAAACCATACCAAAACCCACTACCACCATCTAAACACTCACTGTACACATCGCCGGAGAGACGCCATCAACCGTCGTCGACCCCAGCGCACTCACTGAGAACTACAGAGCCTCCCCTCCGCTTCCAGCGAGCACCAGCCTTCTCCGGGCGACTCCGACGTCGAACCCGAATCGCGAGCCGAGGCCGTGATCACGCCGTTTGTCGCGCGTTCGTGACGTTGCCGCTGTCGGGCATTTCCCAAAGCATTTCCAGGCAAGTTCCCTACTTGCTACATGCTAATTTATGTTGTTACAAACTATAATCGTACAAATTTCGTGTTTTACAAGTCACGATAAATTATATGTTATAACTGTTCGATGCAAGATCCCAATGAAAATCTTCACTTAATTTGACGGAACTCATTTGAATATTCTGGCCCGTATGGCATTGAATCTTGTGTAGAAGTTTCACTGAAAAACTATAACTGTAACAACTTAAATGATCACCCCCAAATACACCCGTAAAACTAAAGATTTCCCGCATCTGAAAATTGTTAAAATCACCATTAATCGTGTACTTATTGAAATGATACGTTCGAGGGCTCAAATCGAAGACGACTCGACGAACTGTAACCCTATGCATGTTTCTAATGGTTTCTGTACTGAAATTGTGACGATAGTTGGATCGGAGTGCGACTCTGGACTGCAGTCCAGAGCGACTCTGGTTACTGTTTACTGTCCCGTAATGTGTACCACCTTGTTTCCTGAACTCGTATGTTGCGGAACTCTGCAGTTTATTAAAGGTGAATCTGTTAGATAAATAACACAAGTGTTTTCATTCCGTTTTAACTTCGTTTTCTATTTAATCTGTAATTTAAAAGAACAGGACGTATAACAGTCCAAAACAGAATCAGAATTGATATACTAGTGTTGAACAGTGCATAACTTTTGACGTACAGACGCGATTGAGAATCCGTCTATTGCGTTGAACACCCTATTGGAAACCCTAGGTTTTATTCAACTATAGCGTCGCTAAATTCTGATCCCAACTGGGTGAAATTCGTGTCACAAAACGGACGTTAAGTTCAGAAACTGAATTTCCTGCAGCTAGCACTTAAAATGAAACGGCTGTAACTTGAATACCGGAAACCCGATTGAAATGAAACCAATTTTGATGAACTTCTGACAGAGTGTACTTATTATCGTATTTATATCATTTCGTTGAATTATGAACATATGAATTACTGCAATTTTTGTAAGTTTATGACGTGCATATTGGTTCATAATATACATGGCTTGTTGACGGCATATATACACATATCTTACCCAATTGCCATATACATAGTGTTAGTGCGTGTTAGTGTTCAGTGGATATTGCATTATTGTGCGTGAATGATATTGGTTTAGGAGTATCAAGTACACCAATGGAAAGTGAATGATTCGTGACAGTGATTAATACAGTGAACAGTGATAAAATCGTGCCATTGGTATACTTGTACACGACTAAATCAAAATCATAAATAGTGTAAATATGAGGAAAAAGGGGAAATCGAAGTCGAAAGAGTATCGTATTTAGCGGGACCGTATTTTAGAGGATGATCATTTGAGCAGTGATATATATATATTAAGTAGGATCTAGTGATCCGGTTAACAGGGTTAATGCCCGGGTATGTGGGTCGTTGTCTCGGGTATGTACGAGACTCCTGTTAAACATGATCCTCCTTTCCATTATACAATTTCAAACATGAGTTAGAGACCGATAGGGACACAGATCATACTTTGTATCATATAGTGACATAGTGATTACACGCATTGCACTTTCACTGTTATTACCGCATTTACCTGTTTCACATCATTATTATATAAACTGCTATTACGTCGCTCTGACGACCTGAGTATGCCTGCTCAGATCTCATGGAAGAACCAGCGCAGGAGTCAGATTTACCTTTCGAGCTGACGGAGATCTAGTCTGGAGTATTTTTCTTCCTTTCTGCTTTCCATAAAGAGATCTTGTACTTGAACATGGTTAGTAGTTCTTCTTGTTTATTTATAAGCTGTGAACAATGGATTTTAATGTAATAATTTAGTGATGTATTTCCTTTACTGATGCGCTTTGTTTACTGATTACCATATAATGCTAGATGCCGAAGTGTGACTACGGCGGGATTATTCCTTGACCGTAGGAGCATGACTGGCCTAGTCATCCCTCGTTTTCCGCATTTTAGAAAGCGGGGCGTGACACTTACCTCATGAGTTTCATTCTCATCTCATCTTCATCTTCTTCTTCCTTATGAGAAAAAGCTTGCTAGCTTTTTTCTAAGTGGGAAAATATTGTGAGAAAATTAAATCTAAAGTGATCCCATTTCCTACTTCATCATCCTCTACTATATTAGCCATTTAGTTTAGGATGTTTGATTCACTAATCTACCATTAGTGAAGAGGTAAAACGAGCTTGAGTCTACTCGACATAGATCATCTTTGGCCTCGAAGACTTCGAGCATGCTTATTCATTTCTTCATGTGAACCCTTACCGGAGTTCGAGTGTTCACTATTTGGAGCGGAGGGACTACTACACGGAGCTTTAGAAGTGAAGGACCGGTCTACAATGGTTGTATTCCTCATTCACTTAGATGAAGATGTTTGCATTGCTAGATCGTCTAAATCTCTAGTTAAGATTCTAGGTTAGGGTTCTTTAGAACGACAAAAATTTGAAAATGGCATGGACGATACCTCCCGAATCCTTATTGTCGACCTAGGGAACCCTATAGTGGTATCAGAGCCAAGCTAGAGGTTTAAATGATGTTTATTAGAGTTATGAAACCGAAACAACTCCAAAACACCCAATATAAATTCCTAGTTTCGATCGAATTTTAAATGGCCTCTAAAATTTTTTTTAGTAACTGCAGAATGTTGTATGAGATATAACATGAATACTGTGAAAATTTGAAGCAATTTGGACTCAAAGTGGCCGGCCACATAGCCCTAAAAACAGAGCTCACCGGTTCAAAGGTGGGTTTTTGGCTTCAAATTTTTAGGGTGTTCCAGTATCTGGGTTTTGGTGTTTCAGCTGTTACTTGTTTTTGCTAAATTTGCATGTGATGTTAACTTTCTGCAAATGCAATTCAGATTGTTTCGTAATCGTAATTCTAACATCTATTCGGGTTATTTAGACGACGTTAAAAAGTTCAAACGGATATCAATAACCCATATTTTCCCTCGCTGGAAATTTTCCAAGAGTTGGATTTTTTCCGAGTTTAAAATCTTCAGAAAATCATGCAAGCGATTCTGTGGACCCTTTAGAAGAACGATACCCAAACTCGACTTTTGGATCGCGGAACTGCCTACATACCCTAGGGTTTGTGGTAGTTCTGTGGCGACATGAGTGAGGCATGGGTCGACCCTTCTACGGATGGTTCATAGGAGCTGTGGCATGTTCTGGGTACGTTTTTGAACTCCGCTCAAGTGTTGATCTCTTTGGGAAAGTTTGGGTGTTTGTTTATTCGATCGAAAAGTTTAACATCGTCTAGCTATCTGTGATTGTGATACAATATTTGGAATCCACATAATTAGTTATGAGATAACTAGTTTGAATTTTATAAATCTAGCAGTTTAGTCTCATTTGATTTGTTGTCACGGAATTTTGATGTGGATCAAAAGTCCGTTGCAATTACGTAGTGTACGCGGATACTCGCCGGGTAACCTTACTAGATAGGCACGCCACATAGCCCTGACCAAGTGACTGTAGGAGAACCCCGTCGCCAAAAGCATCCGTTCGGGTCCTCGCGGCCGTGGTGTTCCGCCTTAGTGCATTTCGTCGACGGCATCGGGGGTGCAGCCGTCTACTAAAGTTTCCGACGAGCATTCGATCAGGTTATCTGAAATCTTGTTGAATTCCCTAACTGGTTATTGGAAAGTGTTTTCAATATCGAGACTAAAATGTGAGGTTTATAATTGTTAGGCATGTGATGTCTAAGGAATTCATTTGGTTAGGCATGAAATCCAAAGTATGTGATACATTGGGTTTATGATGTCTAAGGTGGTTGTGGATTTCAATTGTTGTAGTTTTTCACTTTCTTTTCTGCAACCGTAAGTGTAATATGTTGTGTATCGCCGGTTTCGTTGCTATATGTCAACGACAATTGGGATACACATATTTACTTACGTTGATGACATGTGATGTTATGTGTAGCCGTGATATGTTATATTAGATCGTCGTGTTTTGAATAGCCGGGTTTTTTTTATGTGAGATGCGAGTTTTTCATTTTCATTCATGTAAAAGCTTGTATGTAATATTCTTTTATTGGGGCACTTCCGGATTGAGGATGATGTCACCATTGATGTATATTATTTACTTTTCCGCATTAGGATAGACCCAAGGAGGAGAGCACAAGTAACCGGGTTATAGGGTCCAGTGGGAGACCATCTCGAAGAGTCGAGACTGGGTCTCCTAACTCTAGAATTGGTAGGGTTGCTTGCCGCTCTCGTAGGGGTCTAGGGATGTAGGTTTGGCTATTCATCGCGACCGTGGAATCCGTGTTTTTTATTGGCATAATTAAAACACGGAATTCTTAGTATATCCAATATTTCATATGTGTTCTTCTGCTGCTGATATTCTGTGATGTGATCACTTGATATGTTGAGACGATTGCTTATATTATATATATGAGATATAATGAATATTGATTCTTTTGTTTCTTCTGTGATGCTTAGGAAGCATAATATGATGGGACTTCATTAATGAGATTAATGAAATAAAAGAAACCTAAAAATGTTGTAGAATCTTGTTTTAAAAATGGATAGCTCTAGTTCTTGCTTTGCATAGCGGTATTCCTTGTAGAATATCCAGCACCTTATTCGATAAGGAAAGAGCCGAGATCCCTTCACTGGAAGTGACCTCTTTAGCGAAACTGGCAGATGCTACAACCCACTTGGTTTGTCTTTTGATTGCTTCTATAGTTTTTGCTTTTCATAGAGGTATTTGTGAAATATCCAGCACCTCATTCGATGAGGAAAGAGCTGGGATCCCTTTACCGGGAGTGACCTCTTTAGCTAAACTAGTAAGCCTAAAAAACACTCCTTTTAAAAATCACTCGATTCTACAATGATATCAAGTTCGTTACGCAAAAGGTTTTCTTAAAAACCTGTCGTAGCCCTCCGTCATTTCAGATAAGGACTAGTTAGTATTCGTGCTACGTTTGTTGGCCTTCGTCAAGGCGTAGTGTGTGGTAGCTGATTAGTACTTAACTGCTTATAGCATGTGATGCGATTGGGTTAGGGTAGTCGTGCGACTTTATTGGCCTTCGTCAAGGGTCGTGCGGGTGGGTTTAACTCAATCAAGAAATGTACGGGTTGAACGTGACTAGCGGCCTATAGTTTGTTGGCCTTCGTCAAAGTCATAGGAAACTAGGGGTAAAATATATCGGGAATTTCAAGTGTTGAAATTTGCAATGAGATTGCATACCTTCTATGAGATAGTTGGATCCCGATACCCACTGCGAGTAAGAGTTACTCTTGGGAGAGTTTTACACATTACAATTAGCCGATCAAATAGGTGTCTAGAAAGGTGTTAATGGGGTTACGCTTCTGGGAAAATAAGATTTATTTTAATTAGGTCTGTGTGGAAACTCGGGGAACCTCCCTCAAAGTACCGACACTGGCCTGGCCGAAAGATTGGCGAACTTATAAAGTGTAATTAATCCCGGTTAGTCTTACCTTTTAGGGTTTGAATGAAGATTTGATAAAAATAGTGGGAGCCATCCTGATTAGATAAAATAATAGCCAATCTGATCTTGCAAGAGCACACACAGAGTATTTTCTTCTCTCTCTCCTGGTAACGACCATGTCACGCCTTAATCAAGATAATAATATGGATGTATTGACCGAACCTACTTATTATACTGAGCTGGGAAACGTTGGTTCTGCTTTATCTTATAATTGTTATAAGTCCGAGCAGGAAATAGGAGAATACCAGGATTCCTACGCGACCCATTCGAGGAATGAGCATACTGATGCATATTCTTCGGGTTTGTTCATTACCAAGAACTGTATCTCAGTAACCTCTATGTTCTATGTATGAGATAGCGAATTAGGATCCCACAAATGTAATATGTTACATGGGCTATAGAAAGGTAGAAAACTGAGAATTAGTGATATGTCTCTAAGTGTTAGAGAATGGTGCAATTGTTGCAGCCAAGTCAGTTGGCAAATATCATCTTGTATTAATACATTGATTCTGAACAAATGTTATTAGATACCGAACCTGATATACAACATTACATCGGTTTCTTTATTAAGTTAAAGAAGAATATAATTCTGTATTGGAGGATAATGTTGTGAACATTTTCCTGAATCAATAGTTGATTGGATCAGGCATGTTATGTAATGGCATATACGTTCTAAATCAAACCACAGTTCAAAGTATACCGAACACACACAAGAGGAATAGTTCAAAAATGAACGAATCCTTCTTATGGCATTGTAGACTAGGTCATACCAATGCGACACGACCAGCTAAGTTACATAAGGATGAATATGAGAATCTGTTTGAATTTTCATCTTATGATACTTGCCAGTCTTGTCTCAAAGGTAAAATATCCTATACTCCGTTTACTCAAAACAGAGAAAGAGTTAGTGAACTCTTGGGATAGATACATGATAATGTATACGGTCCTATGTCTACAAATGCCAGGGTTGGTTCTTTGTACTTCATTACATTCATCGACCATCTCTCTTGATTCCGACATGTGTTCCTGTTGAAACACGAGTCTGAAACTTTTGAGAAATTCAAGGAATATAAGCTTGAAGTTAAGAACCAGACGGGTAGAGGTATTAAAGTCCTTCGATGAGATCGAGGAGGCGAATACTTGCGCATGGAGTTCCTGGAGTTTCTAAAAGGAGAATGGGATTCTCTCTCATCTTACTCTTTCATATACACCACAACACAATAGTGTATCGGGGCGGAGGTATCGCACCCTATGAGATATGGTGCGCTCTATAATGAGTACTGCTGAGTTGCCTATTTCCTTTTGGTGTTATGCACTTGAGAAGCTGCATACCTATTGAATGGGGTTCCGTCTAAATCAAGGCCTACCACTCCATATGAGATATGGAATGGGAAGAGACTATGTCTTAAACGAGTTAAGATATAGGGTTGTCCGGCCTATGTTGAAAAACAAAATCCAGACAAGCTCGAGACAAGGTCAGTTCTGTATAAGTTTGTTAGGATATCCCAAACATTTATGAGGGTATATTTTCTACCACACTGAGGAGCAAAAGGTGTTTTGTTTCTCAGCATGCCATCTTTTTAGAAAAGGTATTTCTTGCGAAAAAATTAGTGGTCATGAGGTAGAACTGGAAGGAGTTCCAGCTAGACAAACTAACAGCTGATGATTTGGTGATACCAAAGGATTCAATAGTCTCCAACGAACCTCAGCCTGTCCACGAATCTGGTAGGCTTCCTCATCCACTTGAGAGGTACAATGATCTTCTCGGTGACAGTGGGAGCGAGGATTGCATCATGGTAGATGATGGCCAACTAGATTTAGGCAGGCCATCACAAGTGGAGACTTTGTGAAATGGCTGGATGCTATATGATCAAAGGTGAAATCCATATACACCAATAAAGTATGACTTTGAATAATGCACCTAAAGGGGTAAAACCCATAGGGAGAAAATGGATCTTGAGATGATTCTTGGTGTAAATGGAAAAGTTGAGACTTTCAAAACTATGCTTAAGTCCATCAGGATCAATGCAAGCATCGTGGAGTTGGAATATCTGTTTTGATGTGGCAGTCAAAGAGTTTGACTTCATCAAAATGGTAGATGAACCTTGTATATACAAGAAGGTTGTAGAGAGCGACGTTGTCTTACACGTATTGTACGTAGATGACATACTCTTGATAGGAAATGGTTTCCTATGCTACACTCGGTCAAGCTCCTCTTATCACGGGGATTCTCCATAGAAGATCTGGATGATACCTAATACATCTTGTAGTTTATGATTTATAGTGATAGATCTAAGTGGATGTTGGGAGTGTCCTAAATTTAGGTATATTAACACCATATTAAAGAGATTTAGTATGGAGGATTCTAAACATGGTGGTTCGCCCACTTACTCAGGAATCATTCTCTCTAAAAAGATGTCTTCCAAGACTGATTTGGAGAGAGCTCGCGTGCAAGGGATACCCTATGCTTCAGCAGTAGGCTCTATCATGTATGCAATGTTATGTACTAGATCAGATGTAGATGAATCACTAGGTGTAGTGATCAGGAATCAATCGGATCTGGGGAGGATCACTGGACAGCTGTGGAGGACATTCTTAAGTTCTTGAGAGGCACTAAATGAATGTTCTTGGTTCGAGCTTCCAGAGTGATAAGGTCGACTGAAAGTCAGTCACAGGTATTGTCTTTACCCTCAATAGAGGGATGGTATGTTGGAAGAGTTCCAAGCTACCGTGACATACTAGATGATAAAGGCTAGATACATCGCTACCAACGATGCTACCAAAGTAGATGTCTAGATAATTCTTGTTCATGAGATGAACATAGTTCCTACCATTGAGAGTCTTATAACTGTTATTGTGATAACAATAGAGTTGTGGCTTTGGCTTAGAAACACCGGTCCCATCAGTGATCCTGACATATTCTAAGGTAAGTATCACCTGATCAGGGAGATGGTTGATCTCCAAGGGATCGATGTTAGGAGAGTAGACCCGAAGGATAACACAGTGGATCCACTCACAAAGGCCTTACCCTAGAGAGACTTCTATAGGACGTTGAGTATGAGATACTGCAACAAATGGCCTTAGTGCAAGTGGGAGATTGTTAGTTATATGTATGCCTTAGAGGCCATTACTGTACATGTGATGTATATTGTAGTGGATGCTTGGACATATATAGGGAGGAATTTCTTGCTCGACATGATAGTATGCTATCTGGTTGCACTTTATCTTAACATGTACACTTATTGTCTCTCTTATTCCATGTTGATAAAGTCCTTAGGATGAGTACTTGATTACCAGGATTATGATGTGGATCATACTAGTGGGGCAGAGGTAGTAGGTAAGTACATCCTTCAAATGTTCCTAGTCGTGGGGGTATCGATATTCTAGAGTAGACTAGAGTATACGCTTCTCGACCCATATGACGGGCGATGAATGATCCCACATCCATTGGTGTTTGATATCAGAGAAGGTATACGGATTCTCAGTAGAGACTGAGTATACTGAATGGACTCGCCGAGAACTCCTTGATGGTATTATACCTATCGTCAGATAGAAGTTCTCTGGTGACAGTGGTACAGGTTAGTCTGTCGACCCGAGATCGTCATAGAGTCTTGTGTGATTCCCACTGTGCTTTGATTTCCACCATACCACGTTCAAGAGATCGTGCAAAAAGGTGGTTTTTGGGCACAGTCCCGAGTCACATGGAGGCAATGAGCGATAGGAGGGGATTCGTCTCTCCCGGTATTGGGGGTTGATGTTGCGCTATGCTCGATTGGCCATAACAGGAAATCCCCGGCCAGGATTGCTGAGATCTACTGGTAAGTGTTATCAGTAGTTTCTCGAACCGTTATGGACCTTGCATCGACATGACTTATCAGGCTACTAGGGCCTGACGATTACCTCCCCGGGCTGTGATATGCGACCTATCTGACGAAAAGACCGGAATGTACGGTAGTGTTACTGACTGGATTCGTAGGAGTATGAGCAGGCTTGCTTGTTGATCTTCTGATCGCTCAATACCCAGGTGGCCGTTACGTTTAGCAAACCGCTTGCGGCTTGTGGGTGTTTGATATGATCATCACCTACTGCCGGCGTATTGACGAGTCTTTAGAGTCCTACACAGAGGTTTCCTGGTTCATGCGAAACGAAGTAGGAGCACATATGTGATATGTGCGGGACCGAGATTAATGCGCGTATGTGATACCGCATTCTATTCTCGCGATATGTGATTTCTGTCGGTTATATGTGATATAGCCGGGTTATCGAATCAAGTGTTAATTCGATAGGTTGTTATATTTGATATTAACCGGTTGTATGTGATATGGCTGGATTATTAAATCAAGTGTTTATTTAATAATTTAATATATAATTATATATTTGATATATTGAATTACATTAACTAATATTAACTCACTTAAACATTTCTTTTTCTCACTTGTGTGCATATAGTATATATGTAATATATATTAATGTACATTTTATTTGTGTCATGCTTGATGCTACATGCTTCATGGGTGTGTAAGACTCACACCATGCTTGATATAATGAATGGTTTTATTTATTTAAAATTAATCAAAATTAATGGAAATTAGTCACATGGTTCAAGCTTGTAGAATCTTATGGAACCATTGACCAAATCCACTAATTTTGTTTTACTTGTAGATATTTATTAACCTAACAATTAATATTAGCCATGGTTCATTCTATTCATGAGTTAGTGATGACACCAACTCACCCATGGTTGCTATTTTCACTTCATGAGTTTCATTCTCATCTCATCTTCATCTTCTTCTTTCTCATAAGAAAAAAACTTGCTAGTTTTTTTTCTAAGTGAGAAAATATTGTGAGAAAATTAAATCTAAAGTGATCACATTTTTTATTTCATCATCCTCTACTATATTAGCCATTTAATTTAGGGTGTTTGGTTCACTAATCTATCATTAGTGAAGAGGTAGCATGAGCTTGACTCTCCTCGACGTAGATCATTTTCGGTCTCGAAGACTTCGAGCAAGCTAGTTCATTTCTTCATGTGAACCCTTACTAGAGTTCGGGTGTTCACTATTAGGAGCGAATGGACTACTACACGGAGCTTTAGAAGTGAAGGACCGGTCTACAAAGGTTGTATTCCTCATTCACTTAGATGTAAAGATGTTTGCATTTCTAGTTTGTCTAAATCTCTAGCTAAGATTCTAGGTTAGCGTTCTTTAGAATGGCAAAATTTTGAAAGTGGTATGGACGATGCCTCCCGAAACCTTGCTGCCGACCTAGGAAACTACAGTCTCTGCTCATAATGGCCTGCTGGAAACTAGTTGGTTCATCATCACCGATGATGCAATCCTCTATATCCCCGTCTATGAGAAAACCGTAGTATCTCTTGGCAGGATGAGACTGTCTACTAAATCCACGGAGTGGCGCAGGGATGTCCGTTTCTCTTGAAACTTCTGGTTCTACTAAGTTTTCAGTAATAGATTGTAGTTCTGGAATTTCTTCCAGTTCTATTGCACTCCCACTTATTTCTTTTTCAAGAAATTGAGTTTCTAGAAAGTGGCATGCCGAGAAACAAAAACCTTTTGTTACTCTGCGTAATAAAAAAGATACCCCCTGGAGTTTCTTGGGTATCCCACAAACTTACACAGTACTGATCGTGCTTCGAGCTTGTTCGCTTGCTGCTTTTTGACAAAAGCGGGACATCCCCAAATCTTAAGATGCTTAAAATATGGCTTCTTCCTACTGCACATTTCATATAGTGTGGTAGGCTCTGACTCAGTAGGAACTTTGTTCAAAAGATATGCAGTAGATTCTAGTGCATAAGCCCAGAAGGATCGCGGTAACTCTGCATTACTCATCATGGAACACACCATATCCAATAAGGTGCGGTTCTGCCTTTCCGATACACCGTTGTGTTGAGGTGTGTATGGATGAGTAAGTTGAGAGAGAATTCTATTCTCTTTTAAATAATCCATGAACTCGGCACTTAAGTATTCACAACTCCGATCAGAAAGAAGTGTCTTGATACTTTTTCCTGTTTGTTTTTCTACTCCATTCTTGTATTCCTGAAATTTCTTAAAAGCCATAGATTTATGTTTCATCAAGAATACATGTCCGTACGTTGAGAAATCATCCGTAAAAGTAATGACGTAGGATTGACCACTTCTTGCATGTGTAGACATTGGGCCACACACGTCGCTGTGTATGAGTCCCAAGAACTCGGTGGCTTTTACTCCATGACTAGTGAATAGAGTCTTTGTCATCTTTCTTTTGAGACATGATTGACAAGTAGCATAAGACAGATATTCAAACGGATCCAAATATCCCTCTCTATGTAACTTTGTTAATTGTGTTTCATTGATGTGACCTAGTCTACAATGTCATAAGAAAGCTTGGTTTAATTCTGGAGTCTTTCTTTTGAGTGTGTTCTGGACGTTGAAAACTGAATGTTGATTTAATACGTATATACCGTTGTCTAGTGTACCATAACCAATAAAACCATGATTAAGGTGAATGTTTACAACATCTCTTACAAATGTAAAATCATAACCATTTTTAGATAATAAAGATACATAAATGATATTACATATCAAACTTGGTACACAAAAACAGTTAAGCAAAACCAAAATGTGTCCACTTGTCAATCCTATATGATATTCTCCTACGGAAACAACATCCATGCTCGCTCCGTTAGCAACCCTGAGAGTCATATAACCTGCCTTTATAACTCTACGGTATATCAGTGCTTGCAATGAATTACAGATATGAGATTCTGAACCGGTATCCAATACCCAGGAAGTAGAGTTGATTGACAAACAGTTTTCAATCATAAACACACATGAAGCGGAAGCCACAACTTGCTTCGAATCCTGGGTCCTGGCTTTCCAAGCATGTAGTCCTTCTTCCAATGGCCTTTCTTGTGACAATAGAGCATTCCTCTTTCCCTATTATTGGCCCTCCAACTTTTGCCTTACCCTTTCCTTGTACCTTATCGACACCGCTTTTCGGTTTGGTGGGGGCCTTCTTTTTCTTCCCCTTGGCTTTCGCCTTGGATCTTGAGAAAGATAGTTCCTCAACAAGTAGAGTGTATGTCTTCCTGGATTTCTTCAGGATGCCCTCTGCACTCCTTAACCATTTAATGAGCTCTGAAGTGTAACTTTCTTATTTTGTGTATTGAAATTCAATATAAACCGGGCATAGGTAAAGGGAAGGGATTGTAGAATCAAGTCCGTATATAACTCGTTCTCCAACGTGGTCCTAAGGTCCGCGAGGTCTTCAATATAGCCAATCATCTCAAGGACGTGGTCCCCTAGAGATGATCCAATAGCCAATCTCGCCTGAATAATTTCTTCGAGATCTTGTATCTTGTGATACGAGATTGCTCTCCATATAAATTTTTGGTATGGAGGAATATGGAAGTAAGGTCCATATTCTCGTGCCGCTTCTGGTGTTCATTATCCTTAGAGGCTAATACGAGGCACTTGGCTTTCCCACTGTATAATTCCCATGTCTTACGGATCTCAATATCCGCGACGGTGGAATCTGGACTTGTGACGGCGGGGGCTTTAGTAGTAAGGAGGTAGCCTAGCTTGTCATAGGTAATGGCCATGTGGACATTCCTTAACCAATCTTTATAGTTTGGCCCCGTCAATATATTTTTATGTAATAGTAACTTAAGCCCTGTCATCTTGGTCGCTGCAATTAGGAAAGAGAGAGAGAAGAAATATTCAGTATGTTACTCTTGCAAGTTTAGATTGGTTATTAGTTTATCTAAACAGGATGGCTCCCACCGTTTCCTCGAATTCTCCTTCAAACCATAAAAAAAGAATTAGTCGGGATTAATCGTACCCAACAATTCTTGCTTAACCTTTCGGCCAGGCTAGTGTCGGTATTTCGAGAGAGGTTTTATAATGCTTTCGCGAAGTTCCTTAATTAAATAACTTCTTTTTCCTAGAGGCGTAGCCCCACTAACACATTCTAGACACCTACTTGGTTTATAGTATTGATTGTAAAGTGAGAAACTCTTCCGAGGAGTAACAAGAGTCACAGTGGGATCATGATCCAACTATCATTATGTGACAACTTTGAAAGAATCCTACCAAAATCATCACACTGTAGATGGTATGTAAAACTAGCAAGTTTCCCTTTCCTTTGAAACTCCTGATGTGTATTTTTGCCTTAGGTGCTTATGACCTTTACGAAGGCCAAAATATCATAAGACGCAAGCCAAGTTCTAAACGCCATTGTCCAGGTTAATCTGAACCCATTTGTATAAACTGTTGAAGAAGGTCAAAATAGCTGTACGCCTGTCCTAAATTAACATATCCATCTATGCTACAGATGAATACCCAGCAGCTACCATGTTAGGGATATGTATGCCCTAGAGGCCATTATTGTACATTGATGTATATTATAGTGGATGCTTGGACATATATATAGAGGACTTTCTTGCTCGACATGATAGTATGTTGTCTGGTTGCTCTTTATCTTAACATATACACTTATATTATTATATTGTCTCTCTGGTACATGTTGATAATGCCCTTAGGATGTTGGCTTGACTATCAGGACTATGATGTAGATCATACTACTGGGACTTGTGTAGTCTATAAGTACATCCTTTAATAGTTCCTAGTCGAGGGAGTATCGAGACAGAGTATCGATATTCCAGAGTAGACTAGTGTGTACGTTTCTTGACCCTGTATGGGGCGATGGTTAATCCCATATCCATTGATGTTGGACATCAAAGATTGTACACAAGTGCTCATTAAAGAATGGGTACACCAAACATGACTTGCCGAGAACTCTTAGCTAGTACTATACCTATCGTCAGATAGTAGTTCTTTGGTGACACTGATATAGGTTAGTCTGTAGACCTGAGATCATCACAGAGTCTTGTGTGGTTCCCACTTTGCTTTGATTTCCTCCCTACCATGGCTCAAAGGAGTTGTGCAAACAGGTGGATTTTGGGTATAGTCCCGAGTCACAAGGAGGCAATGAGCGATAGGAGGGGTTTCGTCTCTCCCGGTATAGAGAGTTGATGTTGCGCTGTGCTTGATTAGCTATAAGAGGAAGTCCCTGGTCAAGGTTGTTGATGAGATTTACTGGTAAGTGTTATCAGTATTTTCTCGTACCGTTATAGGCCACACATCGGTATGACTTATCAAGTTATAGGATTCTGACGATTCCACCCCCAGACTTGATATGCGATATAACAGACGAAGAGACCGGGCTGTACGGTAATTTTTACCTATAGGCTTCATGGGAGTTTGGACAAGCTTGCTTGTTGATCTTCTATTCGCTCAATACCTGGGTAGTCGTTACGTCCAGCTAGTACAGCTGACGACTTCTGGGTAACTGATGTGATCATTATCTACTGCCGGCGTATTGATGAGTCTTTAGAATCCCACACATAAGATTCCTGGTTCAAATGAAATGAAGTAGGGCACATATGCTGATATATGCGGATGCCTGATTAAATACGAGTATGTGATATCGTATTCTAATCTGGCGGTTATTTGATATCAGTTAGGTTATATGTGATATAACCGGATTATTGAATCAAATGTTGATTTGATAATGCGATATACAGATAAATGATATTAGTCGGTTATATGTGATATAACCGGATTATTAAATCAAGTGTTGATTTAATAATATGATATATATTTATATTTGATAAAATTGTATATTAACTAATATTATTGCTCACTAATTATATGCTTATCTTTATATATATATATATATATATATATATGAAGAATGGCATTGATTTTCTATTTTTGGAAAATAGGAAAAATGAGGTGGAAAATGGGAAGACTTTTTTGTGGAATGGGCAAGCATGGCTTTGTCATTTATTTTATTCATTTGCTTGCACTATTGAAGCATGACTACAATTTTTAATTGTTGAAAATTGTATGTTTCAATTATGTGTGAGCTTTGAAGAACCATTCTACACTTGAGTTATTTTCCTCACTTGAGCTTTTTGCTGTATAGCTCTCTCCATCTTCTTCACCTCCACCTCCAAGCTCAATCCCTCACATGAGTTGTGAACCCTTGAGCTTGTGAGAACTCTAGTGAGCAAACAAAACCCCTACTTCAATATCCTACACTAGATTAGCACTTTGGTATAGTGTGTTTCCTTCACTAAAGAGTTTAGTGAAGAGGTAGCTTGGATTAGTGTAGCATCCGGTAGATCATCTTCGGCACGAAGGTCATCGAAGGAAGCTTGTTCATTTTTCAAGTGGAGCCTAGTGGAGACGTAGGGATTACAACCCGAAGCTTTAGAAGAGAAGGACACGGTCTACAAAGGTTGTAACCATCTATCTCTTAGTATAGTTTTTTATATCATAGTTAAACCCTAATCATCTAGTTTTCGATTCTTGTTTAGTGTTGATTAGCACCCCAAAATTTTTAAAATAGCATGCTTGATGCTAGTAAAACCCAGTGGCGGCGGTAACAAACACTTTCATGGTATCAGAGCCAAAGATAGAATATTAGACGATGTTAGTTAAACTACGAAACCCAAATAACTCCGAAACAGTTAACCAAAACCCTAAGTTTCTATTGAATTTTTTAAGGTCTCTAAATTTTTTTAAAACTAGTGTAGAGTGCTACTTATGAAGTGTCTAGAACATGAGAAAAATTTGAGGTATTTTGATCAAAAGTGACCGGCCACATTGCTTAAAAAACCGGTCTCACCCGTTTACTGTAGTAATTGGAACTTGGAATTTTTGTGGTGTTCTGTTCACTTGCTTTTGGGGTTTCAGGTTATGTTTGATTAGCCCAAAATTGCATGTGATGTTAATTTTGTTAAGGGGCTAATACGGAGTGTTTCGTAATCGTAATTTTTATATCGTTTCGGGTTTAAGTTTGATATGTGAAGCAATGGTTGGAATATACATTAAATTAGTTTTGTGAAAACTAGTTTGTTTGTAAATCTAGCATGTTAGTCTCTTTTGATCGAAACTCCATCGCAATCGCGTATCGTACGCGAATACTCACCAGATAACTTTACTAGGTAGCCACGCCCCATAGCCCCGACTAATTGACTTTAGGAGAACCCCGTTGCCAAAAGCATCCACTTGGGTGCTCGCGGCCACGGAGTTCTGCCTAAGTTCACTTGGTCGACGACATCGGGGGTGCGGCCATCTACTAAAGTTCCCGACGTGTATTCGATCGGGTAGTTAGTAATCTTATTGAATCACTTGACTAAGTTATGAAAAGTGTTTTCGATATGAGACTAAAATGCATGGTTTATAGGGTTAGGCATGAAATTCGGAATATGAGATATTCCAGGTTTATGATGTCTAAGGAAATGCAGATTCTAATTATTGTTGTTTTTCATTTCTTTTCTGCGGCCGTAAATGTAATATGTCGGGTATCCCAAATCTCATTGCTATATGTCAATGGAATTTATGATACGCATATTTACTTACGTTGATGACATGTGATGTTATGTGTTGCTGTGATATGTTATATTGGATCGTCGTGAATGAATAGACGGGGTTTTTTTTGCGTGAGATAAGAGTTTTTCAATTTTCATTTATGTAAAATTTGTATGTAATATTTTTTTATCGGGACACTTCCGGATTGAGGATGATATCACCATTGATGTATATTATTTACTTTTCCAGCCAGATAGCAAACTATCATGCCGAGCAAGAAATTCCTATATATATATATATATATATATAGGCATCCACTATAATATTACAATAATGGCTTCCAGGGTATACATATTCCTAACAAATACTACTACTAGCAGTAAAATCCGATGGCG
Organism: Agapanthus africanus; assembly: GCA_030015575.1. Classification (NCBI taxonomy): domain Eukaryota; kingdom Viridiplantae; phylum Streptophyta; class Magnoliopsida; order Asparagales; family Amaryllidaceae; genus Agapanthus; species Agapanthus africanus. The sequence goes on along the minus strand of CM057339.1, from coordinate 260,922,465 downwards.
AAAGATCTTAACACCCCAAGTCCGGGGGCATAACAATACATACGGTATACATGGCTTCAGGGAAAAAAGAAAGTCGTGCCTTGGTGAGTCACCTGTTGGCTATAGTGCCCTCAAGTCAATTATTGAATTGCAGGCACACGATTATGATGATTGAGGGAGGACATATACCGATAGAACGGTCTTACTCGAGATGATAGTATGCTATCTGGTTTGTCTTTATCATCATATACATGCTTCAAGTGGTATTACAGATCACTATTACATGTTGATAGAGCCCATACGATTCTTGCTTGACTACCAGTATTATGATGGAGATCATATATGTGGGAGCTGGGGCTCTATAAGCAAATCCTTAAATATCCCTGGTCGTGGGAGTTTTAAGACTGGGCATCGATACTCCAGTGTAGACTAGTGTATACCGATCGAGACCCCGACGAGGGGTGGTGGCCAAGTCTCACAAGCCATTGGCGTTAGTTTGTTCACCTAAGATACTATACATGTGCTCATTGGGTTATGAGTACACTGGACGGACTCGCCGGAAACCTACTAGTTGGTATTATACCTATTGTCAGATAGCAGTTCCAAAGATGACATGTGTACAGCTTAGTCTGTCGACCTGAGATCATCATTTGTCTCATGTGAGTTCCCATTGTGCTTTGATTACTACCCTACCATGGCTCAAAGGAGTCGTGCAAACAAGTTTTAGTTGGGTACAGTCCCGAGCCACATGGAGGTAGTGAGCGGATCGTCGGGGATTCACCTCTCTCAGTATTGGGGGTTGATGTCGCGTTGTGCACGGATGGCCATCACCAGAAATTCTCGGCTGGGGTAGACGAGAATTACCGATCCAGGATCGATAGTTTTTCATGTGGTGATGGGTTACATACCGACATGAATTATCGCATTAGTAGGGGTATGACTTTATCCACCCCCTAGACTCGATATGCGATACTTTTAGACGAACAGACCAGACTGTACGGATATTGTCACTGTCTGGCTCAGTAGGGTTTTAGATGAGTTTGCTCATCGGACTTCCTTTCGCTCAATACATGGGTAGCTGTTACGTACAGCTAGTGCCGCTGACGTGCTTGTGGTTAAACACACTGCAAGCGTATTGACGAGTCTTTAGAGTCCCACACAGAGGGTTTTCACGGTTCAGGCGATATATGACGTATGTTGGTATATACAGGTGTTCGATTAAATATGTGTACAGGCTGCACAGACTTTAATCGGACGGTTGATAATACTAGCGGCTTAGGATTAAGCCGGATTATTAAATCAGGTTTTGATTTAATAATTTATATATATGTATTCTAATATTATTGTTCACTATTCATTTTCTCTCTTGGCTATTCGTATTTTCATATGAATACGCGTATATATATTTCGATACATGTACCAGGTTGTATTCCATATTTATACGGAGAAGATGGCCACCTCATTAATTGATTTTTATTTTAGAAAATCATTTTGGAAATGAGGTGGAGGGTGAGTTGGTATGAGCATGGGCTTGGCGTGTAGAGAGACATGTCACACATTTGTTTATTGTAAAATGAGTAGATATTTTCATGGTTGAAAATTGTAGTAGCCATTCTTTGCATGCCATCCATTCATTTCTATTCTTGAATTGAGATTCTTGATTTATTGATTACTTGTTCATTATTCACTCTCACTCTTGAGAGACTTAGCTTGTTTCCATGGTTGCTCATGCCATTGTTTTCTTCACCTCCTTCTTCATCTTCTATGGTTGCTCCTTTGAGCACTTGTGATGAGAGAAAAAATATAGTGAGACATTCCTACACCTCCACTCTCATTGCTAGCAACCTTGGAGCGTCGGTTGCCTCTCTTGGCGAGGCTGAAGCTTGCGCCATTTCCCTCAGGTGGATCATCGTAGATGAAGGAAGACCGGCAACCAAACTCGATCTGCAACCTCTAAGATCTTGGGATGAAGGTTGAAGACCGAAGGACACGGATCAATTCGGTATAATCATTCCTAACTTCAATCGTATAGTATCATCATCAAACAATATCATCATCAAGGGTACTGTACTATAATCGCATACATCCCAATATCATCAAACATATATCATCGTCTGTGTAAATATGCATTGTCAAATGATCCACTAAAATATCATGTCATATGTCATATTGTGATTAAGTCACACATTACAATCTGGGTTCTATTCCAGAGTCTCGTTCATTCCAATGTCATCAACACATATTATCGTTTATATAAATATATTTTATATAATCTCATTGCCCAACGATCCGCTATTATCATAACACATCTCATGTCATAACTCGATCATCTATCTAATAAATCACGGCATCAAGCCTAGTCATATTGACTCATTCCCATGTATCATATAACCTCCTCAAATCACATGTATATGTTGTGTGTGTGTGTGTGTGTATACCTACACACATTCCTACACACACACACACACACACACCAAGTCAAGTTTAGGTGTGCATGTGTGTTTGTGTGTGTGTCTACATGAAACCTACGAATTCCCTCCAAGGCAGTCATCCTCTGGTTAAATCTTCCTAAATCAGTCTAGTCCAATCTAAAGTCTTCAATAGGACCCTACTCGCCAAGAATCTAAGGTCACGTCCGACTTCCTAATAACAGTACGTAATATCCTTATTCTACGTTTGCGGGGGTGCTATACGCCATCCACCCGACTTCCCCCGTAGATATACATCTACTCACCTGGTCCTTGTCTATCAAAGTCGATGCCGCCATCCTCTTCTTCATCGTCCGAAGTCCACGTGAGAGGTATCTATACGCAAACATATATAATATCATATCACGGATAAAACCGAAACGGAGCACGAACGCGCATAGGATAAAACCTATGACCCGCTCATGCAAAATAACCAACCCTCGACATCGGAGTACAAACGCCGATTGATCGAGATAAAACACAAACACACCAATCGTGGTTTCACAAATCACTAATTATAATATGAAATAGATTGTAACTCATTAAAACCTCAAAATAAATCAAATCGATTTATTTCCGAAAACCTAGAAAGCACTTAATTTTTGTTTTAATTCGAAACTTGATATTTTAACAAAACTAATGCCCATAATATTCACTAAATATCTTAACTAGGTCATATAAACCATCTTTATATTTTATTCTCATCAATTTGTATTAAATCCTAAATTCTAGTATGCAAAAATATCAAATTTTAACACTTTTTAAAGCAAAATTCACAATTCAACAACTAAGCTTGGTTTTGCATGAACTAAAGTATTAAACTATAATTTAAAATGTTAATAATGTCATAAAAACCCTAATTGGATTTTAATCACAATTATTTAATGAGTTTCCAAAAATCTAGTTTGCAAAAACTAGCATAATTAGCATAATTTCCAACTAACAATTTGAAATTAGTAACTAGATTAGCTTTTGCATTCAATTAACATGTTAATCTACCCATTAAAACCATAACCTAATGATAAAAACCCTAATTGGAATTTTATCTCACCAATATATATATATATATATATATATATATATATATATATATAAAATAAAAACCTAGTTTACAAATAGCTTAATTTACACAATTAAAATGTAACAATTTGTGATTTGACAACTAAATTTCACTTTGGATACCCTAAGATGTCACACTACACTTTCAAACCATGATTACATGATAAGAACCCTAATTGCATTCAAAAACCCTTTCTTGAATTTTTCAAGTTAGAAATTTAAACCATAATTAAACATACAATTTCATTAAGTTGAAGTAATTAACCTAAAATTAAGCACTAGGGTTAGGGTTTTACCTTAACAAAAGAGATCCAATCATGAAAACTTGCCTCCAAAAGAATGGTTTCATGCTCCAAGATCCATGCTAGATGAACAAAGAATAGTTGGTAGAGATTGGATATTGATTTTGAGGTTTTATTTTGGATTTTTGTTGAATTTTTTGAACATTTTTGCTATGGAAATGAGATGGGAAAATTTTGGGTTTGCCACCATGAGGTTTCGTCCTAGCTAGGGAGTGAGGGGAGAGAGAGTGAGGTTGTGTAGAAAGATGTAGAAACATCTCCAATTATTTACATCATTTAAGTCATTTCTTAATTACTTCATTTTATTTATTTTCTAATTTGTTTCAACCTAGAATCTACTAGAATGATGAAGACATATTAGCAAAAGAGTGAGCATACTACAAACTTGTTTTAATTGGTCATGGTTCACATTTTTCAAATTAACCCATTGCAATTTAAAATTTGCACCAATTTAATGTACAATTAAAAGCTTATGTTAATATTAAAAATAATTACTTAAGGAAAAATATTTAGGTAAACCAATAATTTATAAGTCACTAAATAATATCAATTACTAACAATTACATAGTTAAAATAGGCGTATTTAATTTTATATTGAAAAATAATTATAGTTGATTTTTATGGAAAATACGGTTTATTTTACCGATTATCAGAAAATTCACCTAAAGAATTTTATTTATTTAAGTATTTATTTATTTATTTTTAAAACATTACATGCCATAACCCAACATGGTATCAGAGCCAACCCGTAAACTCCTTACTAGCAGTTTTAGACAATGTTAAAGTATTGAAATCGAAACAACTTCGAAACAACACCCCGTTGTATTTGAGTTTCTGTCGATTTTTCAGAGTCTTCAAATTTTTTTTAAGCAATTGCAGAAGGCTATTTTTATGACAACTAGAACACCCTACAAAAACGAGCCTCATCCGCCAGATTTGACCCGGCGAGATTTGCAAAAATACGGGTGTGGCCGGGTTTTTAGAACACTTGGGACTTGATTTTTGTAGGGTTCTCTGGTCTCTGGAATATTGGTGTAATGGTATTGTTTCTTTTGCCTAGTTTGGATATTTTGTTATCTATTGTTCATGGGCAATTCGGGGTATTTCGAAGTCAATAATTTAACACTGTTTAAATGTTTATCAGTACATGCATTACTATCTGCGACCGTGAATGTCATTCGAGTGGTATAACTTGTCTAATTGCTATATGTTCTTTTCGACGGGTTTGCGAACGTGACATTCACGTTGATGTTCTGTGTTATGCTGTGATTGTGGTTGGATCGTCATGGTGGATAGCTTGGGTGCAATGATAGTACAGTTTAGTTTCATTTGAACATTTGATATTGCGGGGCGAGCGTCCGACATTTGGATTGCCGTCACTGCCAGTTTGTATATTATTTATTTGGGGCACGACCGGGTTGAGGTCGATGTCACCCTTGTACATATTATTTTCTTTTCTGTACTAGGATAACCCCACGGTGGAGTGCACGAATAGCCGGGTTTTAGATGGCAACGGGCCCGTATCTCATGGCGTTGAGACGGAGGGGACCTTACTATAGAATTGGCGGGCTATTCGCCACACTCGTAGGGGTATAGGTTGACCCATGGAGGGGTGCCTAAGTTTCTGGATTCCGTGAAGTGCTGGGTGGCCCATTCACATTGTTGATTAGGGTTGCCTCGCTTCTGGGATTGGTAAGTAACTTGCCGCGTTCGTAGGGGTCTAGGTTTTCATTGCACAGGCTATCCACACGAAAGGGAACGTCGGGTCTCATTTGCGACTCAAGTGAAACCCGGGGCTTCATGATTATCCACCACTCTGTCTTGCTTGGACATGCTTCTGTGATGTAGCTTTATATCATACCTGAGATGATTGTTATATATGTTTATATATATACTAGTAGATATTGTATATGTTTTGCACCCGCACTATTCCAGTCCACGCTCTATCGTTAGTTAAGTAACCTAACAAGTGATGACGGGACCGAGTGGCGAATGCGGATGTTATATACATACATCATATTTTCGTTCTTTTCTGGTGTGATTAATTGATAGGACTGCGTTGATTTTGATCAATGCAAGGATAAAACAAACCTATATATGATGTTGTTGGAACCAAGTTTTTACAAACTGACATTACAGACGTTCTTTTTTGCTTTGCACAGTGGTATTCGATTGGGAATATCCTGCACCTCATTCGACGAGGTAAGTGCCGAGATCCCTTCATCGGGAGTGCCCCCTTGGGCAGAAGTTTGCATCAATGTAATAACTTTAATATAGTCGATTCTTTTGCTTTGCATCGTGGTATTCAGTTTGGAATATCCTGCACCTCATTCGATGAGGAAAGAGCCAAGATTCCTTCACCGGGAGTGACCTCTTTAGCAAAGGTTTTCACCACTATATATTTGTAAAACCACTTAGATTCCTTCAACGATATCAAGTTCATTACGTTAAAGGTTTTTCTCCAAAAACCAGCTGTAGCTCTCTGCCATTTCGGATAAGTAGCACATAGTATTCGTGCGGTGTTTGTTGGCCAAAGTCAAGGCATCATATGCGGTAACTGTGTGTTGCTTGTCCATTGCATGGACATGCATTGGTTTAGTACAGTCATATCACTTTGTTGGCCAAAGTCAAGGGTGTGTGCGGGTGGGTCTAAATCAATCTGGATATTGACGGGTAGAACTTGACTTGCGTGTTATGATTTATTGGCCAAAGTCAAGGTATAAGCACTTAGGGCAAAAATCATATCGGGGGTTTCAAACATACAGGAAACTTGCCAGGCTTGCGCATACCTTCTGGAGTGTGGTAACTTGAGTGGATTCCATCAAGTTATCAGGTGATGATAGTTGGATCCCGATTCCCACTGATGAGTAGGATTACTCCTCGGGTGATTTTAAATGATCCCGACTAATTCTCCTTTTGGTTTGGAGGAGAATTCGAGAAAATAGTGGGAGCCATCCTGATTAGATAAAGTGATTAACCATTCTAATCTAGGTTAGAGTGCACGCTGGGTGTTTCTTTTCTCTCTCTCTCTGGCAGCGACCATGGCCCAACCCTAAACTAAAACTCATGAACCAAGTTAACCGAACCTTCTTAAAACACTTTGGCTTTTAAAATGTCACGTTGTCGCATATATCATTGCCACCTCTATATCACCTTTGCATTTCTCCAGAACACCCCGTATCACTACGAAGATCCGCACTTATTGGATAATCCATCGTATAGTTACATACGAACTCGAAGGAACTTGTTCCAGATTCGAGAATGGATTCTGGTTCTGGAGAAATTGAATAGGATTATTCGGTTGTCTTTTTCCTTTACCTTCTCTCAGGTTATGAGGGCTCCTAGGATTAGGAGATGGTACACCTATTGAGCTTATTGGATAGTTTTCCTCCAGACCATAGGTAGGTGCTGAAAGGTGGGGAAGGAAGAAAATCAATTAGCATAAAGGTGGTGTACAGAAGCTAATAAGTAAAGACATATAAAGGGATTAGAATAACGGAAAAGAAAATTGCGTCTGCTATCATTCACGACAAAACCGTGTATACCCCTGCCACTCCCACATCCACTTTGGATTTCTCCAAAACACTTCGTATCACTACGAACGTCCATAATACTTGGACATGCCCTCGTATAGTTACATACGAACTCGAAGGAATTCGTTCCATATTCAAGGATGGTTTCCGGTTCAAGAGAAATAGAATAGGATTATTCAGATGTCTTTTCCCATTACCTTCTCTCAGGTTGCAAGTGCTCCTGGCATAAGGAGTGTGCACCTATTACGCTTATTGGATAGTTTTCTTCCAAACCTTAGGCTGCTGCCGAAGGGAAGGGATGGAAGAAAACCAATTAGCCTAAAGAAGGTAATAAGTAAAGACATAATAAAAGGATTGCAGTGAGGGCAGGTAAGTATATGGTTATTGTCATGAATTAGGATAGTGGAAGAGGCGTTACAAGGAATACCAGTTAACCTCTTTAAAACATTTTCATGTTTCAGTTTGACTGTGCGATGTTAATTGAAAATTGTTTTCCCAATTGGAATCTAACTCCAAGGTATGTATTTACCAGATCGGTTTCTTACATCTGTATGTTATTACAGATGGTGAGTGGGAGTAAGACATTGTGAATTGGGTGATTAGATTCTCATTATATCGGAATTCGTTATAATTGGTGATATTTGAGGAAATCATCTGGTTTTTGCTTGAAGGAAAAATTTTGGTTTTGAATATCCGTAGTTATGCACCAGTTTCAAACTGATATATCTGTTCGTTTATTTTATAAAGTGAGATATAACCTTTTGAAATTATGTTTATGACATTTACCTATATCAGTTGATGGTTAGGTAAGGTGCATTCAATAGCGGTGTAATTCTTCTTAACCATAGTACAGTTTTCAACCAATGGTGCACAAGGTTTGAGTTAGTAAACTCAGGGGACTTATACAAAGTATTGTATGTTGTCCAGTGTCCATTAGGACAATGGGGTTGGTACTCTACTATATTCTGTTTACTCATGACTTCTCCAGTTCTTGGCAAGCATTTCGTTGAAATACAAGGTCCAGATTTTGAGAAGTTATAGGTATAAGAATAAAGAAGAGAACCATTCGTTGGAAGTATCAGGATTCTTCGAGGTAGTCGAAGATGTAGATACTTGTGTTTGGTAGTCCGTTGATAGTAATGGTTTTGAGAACTTGCATCTCTTTCAGGTTACTCATATATGGATGCGCTCCTGGATGAGTAATGCTGATTGGCCTCTTTCTATTTGGTTGATATGCAGTAGAGACAGCTGCATGATTTTGAATCTGGTTCCAATTAAATTAGTGTTTTTTTTTCTATATTGGATATATATAGAATCAATTTATATCTTAATGATGTTAAGGTATAGAGAGTTGTCTGGCTGATACTTAAAACCAGAATCCGGATAAACTCGAGGCACGTTTTAGTAATGGCAGTTTGTGGGTTATCCCGGGCTATGACGAGGGTTAACTTTCTACCATCAGGAAGATCAATAGTGATATTGTTCTTGACTCGCCACAATTTTAGTAAAATGGATTTTTTCAGAAAATAGAAGTTGGAGTATGGTAGAAATGGAAGTGATTCCAGAACCACAAACGATTACTGAAGATTTAATAAAACCTTGGGATTCAATTGGTTTTGACGATCCATTATCCACGCTGCAGATTTAGTGGGTGACCTCAGGCACCCGAGAGGTATTTCAGTGTTCTCAGAGACGGTGACAAGGTGGTTCTTGTTTACCCAGACTTTTTATTGGTGCTGTTCTAGACTATGAGACCCGGCAGGAGAATGAGTATAACGTCGTTCTAAACTAGCTTTAAAAGTGCACGTGTATATGACTCTGGCAGAGGGTTTTTGTAGTCACTGGGAGCAGCAGAAGCATAGTGGGCGAGTAGCTTATGTCTATTTATAGACTAAAGCAGATATAGCGGAGATAGATCTTTATTTTGATGTGACCGTCATAGGTTTTGACTTCATCAGAATAGGAGATGGATCTGGTAAGAAGGTAGTAGGGAGTGATGTCCTGGTATTTGGATGACATACTTTTGATAGGAAAAGATCTTCCTATGCTACGATCGGTTATACACTGATTGTCACAAGGTTTTTCTCCATACATGATATGGATAAAATATCAGGTTTTCTGATTACTAGATCTATGGTTCTAGATCTAGATTTGGGAAGTTTTCCAATTTGGGTACTTTGACACTATTCTAAAAGTGTTTTAGAATGGACGACTCCTGGTGTGATGGTGTACCCGCAGGTGATGGAGTCACCCTCTCTAAAGAGATGTCTTTCAGACTGATGAGGCGAGGGATCTGCATGATTAGCATATCACTTACTTAGGTAATTGAGTTAATCATGAAATGTCAAGTACCACACCAGATATTGCTTTTGCAATAGCTGCAATAAGCATATTTATTAATCCAATCCTGGAGAAACATTGGGAAGCAGTTATGAACATTAGTGGATGTTCTTGGGATATGGTAATGGCAGCCTCCGTTAGGAGACGATTATCATTTCAGAGTTCCAAGGTGACTTGGATGACAGAATGCCTATCAGAGTTTTATTTTTCTCTCTTTTGAGGGATAGTATGTTGGACAGGTGGTCCAAGCGGATACTGTGGAAGGCATGGCACAGGATACTGATTAAGTTCAGTGGACGATACAGTCTAAAAAGTTTGCTGGATTTGGAGTTCATTTGTGAACTGGGTCCCATCAGATATCCAGACATATTCTAAGACAGGTATTGCTCATATCGGGAGATAGTTTTCTCCGCGAAGTTGAGATATAGATAGATACATAAAAAAACACCGGAGCGGATCTACTCACTAAAGCTATTTCTCAAACGCAATAGTTTCGCAAATGGGCTTTGCGAGACTGATTAGTAGAGGAGTTGGGTGTTCGGTATCATACGGGCTGTGAGTATGCGACACCGCAATAATTAGCCTTAAGTGAAAGTGGAAGATTGTTGGCTAAAGTGCCCTCAAGTCAATTATTGAATCGCAGGCACGCAATTTTGATGATTGAAGAATGACATATACCGGTAGAACAGTCTTACTCGAGATGATAGTATGCTATTTGGTTTTTCTTTATCATCATGTACATGCTTCAGGTGGTATTACAGATCACTATTACATATTGATAGAGCCCATAGGATTCTTGCTTGACTACCAGTATTATGATGGCGATCATATATATGGGAGGTAGGGGTCTATTAGCAAATCCTTAAATGTCCCTAGTCGTGGGAGTTTCAAGACTGGGTATCGATACTCCAGTGTAGACTAGTGCATACTGATCGAGACCCCGACGAGGGGCGGTGGCCAGGTCTCACAAGCCATTGGTGTTAGTTTGTTCACCTAAGATAGTATACAGGTGCTCATTGGGTTATGAGTACACCGGACGGACTCGCCGGGAACCTGCTAGTTGGTATTATACCTATTGTCAGATAGCAGTTCCGAGGTGACATGTGTACAGATTAGTGTGTCGACCTGAGATTGTCATTTGTCTCGTGTGAGTTCCCACTGTGCTTTGATTACTATCCTACCATTGCTCAAAGGAGTCGTGCAAATAGGTTTTAGTTGGGTACAGTCCCGAGCCATATGGAGGCAGTGAGCGGATCGTCGGGGATTTGCCTCTCCCGGTATTGAGGGTTAATGTCGCGTTGTGCACGGGTGACCATCACCAGAAATCCTCGGCCGGGGTAGACGAGAATTACCGATCCAGGATCGATAGTTTCTCAGGTGGTGATCGGTTACATACCGACACGAATTATCCCTTCAGTAGGGGTCTAACTTTATCCACCCCATAGAATCGATATGCGATACTCTTTGACGAACAGACCGGACTGTACGGATATTGTCACTGTCAGGCTCAGTAGGGGTTTGGATAAGTTTGCTCGTCGGCCTTCCTTTCGCTCAATACATGGGTAGCCGTTACGTACAGCTAGTGCCGCAGACGTGCTTGTGGTTAAACCCACTGTCAGCGTATTGATAAGAGTTTAGAGTACCGCACAGAGGGTTTTCACGGTTCAGGCGATATGGTATAGATGACGTATGTTTGTACATACAGGTGTTCGATTAAATATATGTACAGGCTGCACAGACTTTAATCGGACGGTTGATAATACTAGCGGCTTAGGATTAAGCCGGATTATTAAATCAGGTTTTAATTTAATAATTAATATATAAGTATTCTAGTATTATTGTTCACTATTCATTTTCTCTTTTGGCTATTCGTATTTTCGTACGAATACGCGTATATGTATTTCGATACGTGTACCAGGTTGTATTCCGTATTTACACGGAGAAGATGTCCACCTCATTAATTGATTTTCATTTTAAAAAATTCTTTTAGAAATGAGGTGGAGGGTGAGTTGGCATGAGCATGGGCTTGGCACGTAGAGAGGCTTGGCACACATTTGTTTATTATAAAATGAGGAGATATTTTCATGGTTGAAAATTGTATTAGCCATTCTTTGCATTGTATCCATTCATTTCTATTCTTGACTTGAGCTTCTTGATTTATTGATCACTTGTTCATTATTCACTCACACTCTTGAGAGACTTAGCTTGTTTCCATGGTTGCTCATGCCATTTTTTTCTTCACCTCCTTCTTCATCTTCTATGGTTGCTCCTTTGAGCACTTGTGACGAGAGAAAAAATATAGTGAGACATTCCAACACCTCCACTTTCCATTGCTAGAAACCTTGGAGCATCGGTTGCCTCGCTTGGCAAGGCTGAAGCTTGCGCCGTTTCCCTCAGGTGGATCATCGTAGATGAAGGAATATTGACAACCAAATTCAATCCGCAACCTCTAGGAGCTTGGGATGAAGGTTGAAGTCCAAAGGACACGGATCAAATCGGTATAACCATTCCTAACTTCCTTTATATTGCTTGCTAGCATAGGGTTTAGGGTAGATCCAGGGATCGGGTCATGGTAGCGCCAGTTTAGAAAATTTTGGTTCCCCATTTGGCCAAGGTTTGATGGCCGGGGCGCTGCCGTAACCCAACATCACCGGCCACAAACTTGATCATTGACGAAGGTTCTGGAGCAGCAGCAAAAGCTCCAAGAAATACTGACCAAAATGGCAGTGCTTACCGGACAAAAAGAAGGTCCGGACAAAGAAGTTGAATAGCGCCAAGATCAGGAGACCGATACAGAGTTCTTGCGATGGGTGCTGGAAAGAAAAGATAAGGAGGCTGCAGAGCAAGCTGCTAACATCAAACAGATGACTCTTCTATTATAAGACATGGTGGGAATGATGATACAACTGGAACCCCTGGCCGAAGACCCACCAACAGCTATCGAGGATGACAAAGGGGAAATATCAAACCTTCCTGCGGCCTCGTCAGCGGCCAACCATCACCAAGGCGTCCCTGGATGACTACATTGCTTAGCAAATAAGAGCTCACCAGGCCAGTGAAGCCGCCAGCTAACTCGTCAGATCCGAGCGACTATATTTAGCATAGTATGACCAAATCAAGTACCCATCGGGATATACAATCCCCAAGTTTCACATTTACAAAGGAACATGCAAACTCCACATGCAAGCCGCACAATTCAGTGTACTATGGGGCAATACTGGTGCGACGACAAACTGTTGCTTCGCCAATTTGTCGGAAGCTTGTCAGAGACAGCTTTTGAATGGTACTCGGAGCTCCCAAATGACTTCGTAAAAACCTTCACAGAAATGAAACAATTGTTCACGCAGCAGTTCTCCAGCGCAAGTGAACGTACTCCGATCACGACACTGATCAATGTCAGGGTAAATCCGGGAGAAACTTGGGTCCAATACGCTATCCGGTGGCGAAACCTGTGCTCTAAATGCGAACAGTGCATTAAAGGGTCTCCTATCATGGGCATGTTCATCGAGACCTTTGATCCTCTTACGACTCTATCCCAGTTCATGACGTTCTTCATGCCCACAACCTTTCAGGCATTTATAGACAAGCTGGCCCAAATGGATCAGATGAGCCATGGCCCCTCCTCCTCAAATAAGGATCCTCGAAATAATAAGGGGAAAGGAAAAGTAGCCTTTGTTTCCAACACGCAACAACAGCCGGGTGGCCTAAAATCGGCTGCTCGCCAAAACAACGCGCGTCCACGTCCATCCTTAGAAGTAAGGCTAGGACGTGCTTACTCATTTCCCCATGACAAGACGAGGAGATTGTTTGAACTGACAATGCGTAATAATATCATCACATTTCCAGACCTGTGGCGTCCAGCGCAACCCAGTGACGTCAACAACCCCAATTACTGCTCCTATCGCAGAATAGTGAGCCACCCAATTGAGGATTGCTACATTTTCAAAAATTGGGTTGAAGACCAGTACCAGCTGGGAAAGTGCACGCTGTCTGATAACTGGAGGGTAAACATGCTCCGGAAACACTCTCTTAAAAAGGTGAACGCACAAGGGGCATCTTGCTCGCTTGTAGAGGAAGCTCTATGTGAGGTAGTCCTTTCCGCGAAAACTAAAAGAATGTTGAAAGATCTACAAGCATGTCCGGCAATCAGGTGGAAAAGCACACTTGAACCTGAAATTATTGAAGAGATTTTGAAACCACGTCCCACACCGAAAATTGTTGACAAGGAGAAAAACCCCCAAGTCAAGCCTTAAAGGTCTTCTAATAAAAAGAAAAAGACCACGAAACCCATGCAGCCTGCCGAGTATGACGACAAGTGCACGGAGCTTCAGAAATACATAGACGCGCTGAAAGAATATAACCAGAAGGCGCGGACATCGATTACGCTCGAAGAATTCCTCAAGCATATTCTTGAGGATAGAGAAAGTGACAATGATGAAGGAAATAACTCATCATAAGAAGTGGAAGATTATGTAGCAAGTTGCCATATGGTCTCCCATTCATCGTTGTATAGCGAAGAAGCTCCCTCTGCGTCAGAAAACGACGTGGAGGAATTGAGGGCAGAATCGGTGCCAAATTCTCCGAAACTGCCATAAGATGACCCGATCGAAAGACTTTTAGAAAGCAAAGACGACCGAGAATGCGAGACATCCATATAAGAAAAGGCTAAGCATCATAAAGAAATTGCGGTGAGGACGAGTCGTAGCACGCTTGCAACAAATAAGAGCAGGATCAAAATTGATAAGCAGTTCGCCAAAACCCTATCGCTGGAGATGAAGCTACCACCTCTTACGAGGTACAGTCCTGGAATCTCATACTTCGACGGAGAAGAATCACATCCAAAATATTGCCTCTATCATCGAAGGGTCTCTCACCCTGTCGAGGAGTGCAATACCTTCAAGGACTGGTGGCAAGGATATGTTGCCCATTGAAAACACTTCAAAAAGGAAAAGCACGAAGCTCGCACTTGTCAACGTGAGAGTGATGAGACAAAAATGCTTTAAGAAATAAGTGGCAACTGTCATATGGTTGATGTCAATTCAGCTGCGTAAGCATAAGCTACCTGAGAAGACCCTCGGCCCCTGCAAACAAAGGTTCAAACAAAAAAAGACAAAGGGAAAGGGAAAATTCCCACGGAATCGCCCTCGATGAAGAGGCAGTCAAAGAGCTCACCGCAAAGGACCCGCCTAAGAAAAACAAAGTGGATTACAACATCCGAGCACATTTGAGGAAAATACCCTCACAGCTAAGCACATTGGATGCTCTCCACCTGTCCAAAGAGACACGTGATTCCCTGATCAAGGCATTACAAGTGCCTGATCAGTTCTAAGTTTTCCTTGCAGAAGAGAAGATGAAAAATGAACCGGCAGAATTCCACACAGCTGATATTACATTCAGCGATGAAGATTTACTCCTCGGTATATGCAAACATAATCGACCGCTCTATATCACTAGGTACTGCCATGACATCAAGATAGGGAAAATCCTTGTAGACAACGGATCCTCTGTTAATCTTCTCAATGTGAGGGTGCTGAAGGAAATTTGCATGAATTTTTAGCACCTTGCCCGAAACAAAATTACCATCTCTGGGTTCGAGTCACAGTCGTCACGAACACTTGGGTCCGTAATACTGAAGCTACGTTTCGGGCTACTCGTCATCGACATCAAATTTTATGTTATTGACGCCAAGACTTGCTACAACGCCCTACTCAGCAGGCCTTAGCCACACGAGTACAATATCATCCTTTCAACACAATTTCAATGTATGAAGTATTTCAAGGATGGCTCGGAGTACACCGTCACGGGAGAACTAAATCCGTTCTTTGTAAACAAAGTCCGGAAACATGAAGACGCAAAGTATTTCCTTCCGGGCTTTGAGGATACTGAAAGGTGCCACAGGCCGGGGAGTAAAGAAAATCCATCACCACTATCCCGATCTTTAAGAGCGTACCGAGGAGGACAAAGAAATAGTCTACTTGTAAGTCTACGGTAGCGCCCCGGCCGTCAATCCGAGGCCAAACGCGGAACAAAAACTATTTACAAAACCGGTGCTATCGTAATCTTTCACCCGGATCGAACCATTAATACAAACTAGCTAACTAGAAAGATGATAGAAAGGCTATACCGATCGATCTATGTCCTTCGGTTTTTAGCCACCATCCTTAGCTCCTCGCGGTATCTCCGATCTCCCGTCTCCTCGTCGGAAGGGCACCACGTCAAGAAGCCTTTTTACAGGCTCCCGCTTCAAACCGAAGCAACTCGGTCATAAAGTTTGCTAACCGACATGTCCAAGGTGATGTAGAGAATGTGTGTGATAACTTTGTCTCAAGCATCCATTGATTCTCAACACATGAGAGTGTATGGATGGAGGTTGAATATGAAACCATGGTGGAACTTGTAAGCTAGAGGAAGAAGAAGAAGAAGAGAATTTTCTTTTCTATTGTGATGAGATAAAAGTGAGAGCACTAGAATAATAATCCAAGAGCAAACCCGAAGCCTATGGCTGCCCTCTTTCTTTAACCATCATTTCAACACAATAATCAATCAACAATGTGACATGGCTCCAAAAAAAAAGAGACCATGAGTCACTAAATTGAACATGCCCTTCATGATGACTTCCACTCACAATATCCACTAAATAAACATTAACCCAAATGTTTAGTCCAACAAAAAGATATGGCAACATCTAAGTAAACTCATGATGGATCACAAGGATACCCCTCACCTGTATATACATACCTGCATCCGCATTCCGACTGAATGCAAATGCGATGAGACGAAAGTAATCCAACAAATTTAATACAAGGATCCGGCTTAAACCAAAGCCCACTAGTATGATCCATCCGATCATGATCCGTGCACAAGTGCACGTATATGATCGAACCCTGCCATAAAACCATACGACCTCTACAACGTTTCGCCCGAACCTTGGAAAACTATCTGTGGGGGACTCTAAAGACTCGTCAATACACCGGCTGTGTATTTAACCACTAGCACGTCAGTGGTACTAGCTGTACGTAATGGGCGCCCAGGTACTGACCAAAAGGGAAGCTGATGAGCAAACTCCGTCTGGAACCCTACTGAGCCTATCAGTGACAATATCCATACAGTCCGGTCCGTTCGTCTATGAGTATCGCATGTCGGGCCTAGACAGTTGGTAAACGTCAGACCCCAAAAAGCGGTACAAGTCGGGTCGGAGTGTAGCCCAGAACACCCTGAGATACTACTGGATACCTACTAGTAAATCTCACTTGCCTTGGCTAAGGACTTTGTGTAATGGCTCTCCTAAACACAGCGTGATCTCACCCCCAATACCGGGAGAGACGAATCCCATGCCGATCTGCTCACTGCCTCCATGTGGCTCGGGACTGTACCCAACTAAAACCTGTTTGCACGACTGCTTTGAGCTGTGGTAGGGTAGTTATCAAAGCACAGTGGGAACTCACATGAGACAAATGACGATCTCAGGTCAATGAACTAACCTGTACACATGTCACCAGGGAAATGCTATCTGACGCTAGGTATAATACCAACTAGCAGGTTCCCGACGAGTCATGTCCGGTGTACTCATAACCCAATGAACACCTGTATACATCTTAGGTGAACCAACTTACACCAATGGATTATGAGACCGGCCACTGCCCCTCGTCGAGGTCTCGACTGTATACACTAGTCTACTGATGGAGTATCGATGCCCAGTCTCGAAACTCCCACGACTAGGGACCACTTTAAGGATGTGCTTATAGACTACCCAACTCAAATGTATATGATCGCCATCATACTGCTGGTAGTTAAGCAAGAATCCTAAGGGCTCTATCAATGTGTAATAGTGATCTGTAATATCACCTAAAGTATGTACACGATGACAAAGATAAACCGGATATCATACTATCATCTTGAGTAAGACTGTTCTACCGGTATAGGTCCTCCCTCTATCATTGCAATCATGTGCCTGCGATCCAATAATTGAATTTGAGGGCACTATATCCAACACTACCCCAAAAAGAAAACAGTAAACTCGGTCCACCTACTCCTATTTTGGTCTTTGGCAGCGACTCCGAGGAAAAAACCAATGCAGTGTTCTTCGTCCACCCGTCTATACAGGCTCTTTCTGGAACGGATCAAAGTCTACAAGTTACAATGGCTCCGCCTCAACACTATAAGAAACTTAATGCGCTCGATACATACAACGTATAAGAACTGCAAACTTTTACGTACCTCCTAGGAGAAGGAGTGAAAAGTCAATCCTCTTCTTCTAATTTACGGAGACCAAAGTGGAAAAAGAAATTTGGTATGGTGCCGATTTTGCACTCGACAGGTTTCAACCCTTCCATCTGCTAAGATATTACGTGGAGGGATTGAAAGAGCTGTTAAGACGCCAATGCGTACCCCTTTAACAAAAAGTTTGACAAGCCTAATTCTACATAAAGATTTGGGATATTCCCGAGACTTAACGAAAGAAGCCCAACGGGAAGATGGAAACAACTGGACTTGGATATGATTAGTCCAAGAAACGGGAGCAAATTTGTAGTTGCCACGTCATATATTACTTGAGTAAAAAAGAAAATGTCTTTCCAGATAACCTTGACGTTGAATCGAAGTGGGATCCCACTTTTAAAATATTAAGTTCGTCGCTCGAAGAACAAATCGACAAGCTAATAAACAAAGCTTTCCAATCGAGTAGGGACAACCACTGCCGCGAAATGGCCATTTATGAAAAGGTCATGATGCAGCGTCTTAGCCAGCAATCTGCGGCGAAAGCAGACCGTAACACTCATTATCCCCAGCCCGCTATATGTTCTCGGAAAATGGGAAAATCACGAAATGGAGGTAAAAACAAGGCAAAGAACGCAAACAACGTTCGTAGACAACAAAGCGGATCCAACATACTGCTCGATCGAGAAAAGATCGATCGGAGCCCGTCCTTTATAAAGAAGATGGGTTGGGAATACTTTTTTTCGCAAGACAAGACAAGGAAAATATTCAACCTAGTTATGAAGCACTAAATGATCATACTTCCCGAGTCTCGGCACCCCGAAAAAACTAAACAAGGTCTGTCACCCGGATTATTGCCGCTACCACAGAGCAGTAGGTCACCCCCTTAAAGACTGCTTCACGTTCAAAGATTGGGTGGAAGACCAGTATCGACAAGGCATGCTCGCTTTATCCGACAGCTGGAAGATAAGCCCGCAATGAAAACACGAGCCAAAAAGGACCTACACCGTCAGGTTTAGACCAGCTCAACTGTAAAAAGGGAAGCATACTCATACCTGCCATATGATAACACTCTAAAAAAAGGAGGGCACGAGAGTATGAATGATCTCTTTAGGTGCTTCGCCAATGAAGACGAGAACGAGGTGATCTCAGAGTTTCCACCAGCATCAAAAGAGCTAGAAGACGGGATACACATCATGGCGGACAACTTAAGAAAAATTGACTTAGGGACAGAAAATGATCCGAGGCCGATGTTCGTCAATGAGCTACTATCTGAAAATTAGGTAACCACGTTAAAAGATGTGCTCATGCAATACAAAGACTGCTTGATTGGTGCCAAAAAGTGTATATTTGTGTGTTTTAAATAACCACAATCATGTCGGTGTCACAAATAGCTAGCTGCGATAAGTACGGGTCGTCAACAGAGAAATGATGAAATTCTTTTCTTGGTTTAAATGAGTTGATACAAGAAAGGTGGAATTATTATCATTTATTATTAAGAAAGTTTGAAAAGTTTATAATAAAAGGGTTTGTAGGGTTTATGTCACGTCCCGCTTCCCAGAGTGCGCCAAGATAAGCACGTGACAGAGCCAACCATGCTACCTGTGGATAAGAAATATCCCTCCACAGTCACAATATGACTATAGAGATATCAAGAACAGTAAAATAATAAACAACTATCTAATACATGTCCATGAGCCAGAATAACGAGTCAAGAATAAAAATAATGCGGAAGCAAAAAGATCCAATACAATAATAAACTGGAATGTACGTCCCATAATGCGGGCTCACATCAGGAATGAAAATACTGAAATGAAACTAAACTAAACTAATAACAGGTCCTCATTGCTCGGTCTGTTGATCAAAATACTCCTAGACAGCCTGCGATAAAGATAAAGGATCTGGGCCATGCAAAACCCAGACGTCAGTGCGTCAAAATATCAATAATTCTAAGCAAGCAGGATGTGATGAAATATGCAGGCATGAATTATGAACAGTAACAAGTCATCAGTAGCAAGTAAACCGTAACATGAATATAGATCAGTGAACATGATATAAACAGGTGAAGTGCAGTGAGTAGTCTAAATTGTGCTATAGGGTTATCTACTCTAAAGTTATTCGAAATCAATTAATGTAATCCTCATCGTAACCCATCGGTCTATGCCCCGTTCATTCCCCACGGGACCACGGTAAAATGATATAATAGCCCTTTGAGTTACGTTCAGCTACATTCTTGATTTCCCCATACCCCCAAGTCATGTGTGTAAGTCGGGTATTTATAAATCTGAGACCAATGCCAACACAGGATCAAGCAGGAACAGGTTTGTCTGTACAGAAAATAGGATATATCCATCGGGACAACGTGTCAGGATCGTCGGCATTAAAAACAGGATCAGGTAATATGTCAAGTAGTGATATATTAGGTCATGTCAGGTAGTGTACACATATCAAGTCATGGCAAGTAGTGGTGTATCAGGTCATGTCAAGTAGTGCACAGGTATCAAGTGGGTGCTCATAATCAAACTGTAGCAAGTATTGAATCACGATAAAGGTATGGATGTACGGTGAAAGCATAGATGCACAAACATCTATCAGGGGTTACATCATGACTATGTAGGATGCACATTATCAAGCATGGTGCACTAATACAACAGTAACACGAAATAATATGGTCTCGGCGTGCAACTAGATATGTAATAAACCGTACGGATACAGACAGATACTATAAAACCGTAAATCGGTAAAATTTGCTGAATATTAAAACACAAGCACTATTATTTATTAAATAGATATTGATATAATAACATTAACATGGATAACATATTCAAACCGATTAATAACTATAAAAGTAGTATTGATTAACCATGCACAAGAAAGTTCCGTTCAGAAATTCAGCGTCACCCTGATTTGTAAAATACCTTAAAAATAACAAACGTTCTCCAAAAGGGACGTGTCTTATACCAAAACAAAGATAGTTCAATAAGGTTTTCATTTTTATAAGTATAAGCATTTCAGGTTGTCCCTACAAAAAGCTATGAACATTCGAAATTGAAAGTTTGCTGTTGGAATTTCCCTGGACAGCAGTTTAGAGATATTTTCATTTGCATTTTACGTTATTTAAACAATTCATTTTTCAAGTAAATATTTCATAGATTTATGTTATTATGAGTTAGCTTCGTAACGAACTAAAGAACATATACTAATGATTTTTCTATGATTTATAATGAATTTTATAAGGTAATGTGTACAGTAAATTTCAGATTTGTCGTATCCGCTTTTCAACGACGTTTCATATGTAAACTATAATATTTTCAAATGTATAACATTATAAAATGCAGATTATAAACTAATTAAAGGTAATAATAAGAAATATTACGACGATATATATTTTAAATGATATGGATGCAAATAGGTATCACATAATCGTAAAATGATAAACTAACAAGTGCGGAACATATAACTAAGCAATATGAAATGTAATTATTCAATTTGATGCAGTATATGATAGTATAGTATGTAACAAGATAAGTTTTCATGACCTAGATCTGAAATGATATGAATGGATGCAACGGAACATCGAAAATTTATAAAACTAAACATGGGGTGCATGATTTTAAATACAGGTATTCCATTTGTTAAAATAGATGCATCTAAAGTAATATAACATGTAATTAAGATTGGTTTGCATGCCCTGGATCTGAAATGCACTATACAAATGTAAACGGAACGTCGAAAGGCTGTAATATGAAACATGGGATGCTTGATTTAAAATACAGGTGTGATATTTATTTAAATAGGTATATAATGAGTTATACAGCATGTAGCAAGATTAACTTGCCTAGACGGAACAGGAACGGATGTGTACGGAACGTCCTTCGTCGGCGACATGTCGCGACGCGCGCACGGTACACGGAACGGTTCCAAACAATGCTCGAGGGTGATCATGCAAGTCAGGTACGTTCACTGGACACTCGGATCGTCAGCGACGAGCACGGCTCCGGCGGTGATCACCGGAATCAAGAAACAAGATCAAGAAAAAAAAGAAGAAAGAAGAAGAAGAAGTAAGAAGAAGAGGCTGTGTATTAAATAAGGAAAGAAAAATTTAAATAAATAAAATATATATAAATATATATATGCAGAGGAGAGAGAGAGAGAAAGGGGTTGTTAGTTTGTTAGGAAATTAGTTTAGATTTAAATTTAAAAAATCGTTTATTAGTTAACTAAATTTTAATTTGTATCAATTTATAAAATTAATATTATATAAATAAATTTGATATTCTGGTAAATACAAATATAGTCCAAAACATGCCCGGGTCGGGTCAAAAATTCAGTTTTAAAATACGAAAAATATACATGTCGACCAAAATAAAAGAACGAATGTCCGGATAACGAAAAATGCATACCCCCAAGAACGCATGCACGCATGTGCGCGTAGCCATCCAAACAAGTCCGTTTCACTGAACGGGACGAGAACAAGATGCGCGGATGCTACCACGGGGCTAGGGGTATCATGCAGGCCATGCAATGTATTTTTAAAATATTTTATGTGACTTAAAGTGTTATATTGTAAAAATACAAATGCCAGATAAATAGCAAGTATTCAAGATGTATAAATTAAAATGAAAGTGCACGAGTCCATGTAACAGGTCAGGATAAATCATAAACATGAATCAAGACTGGTTTCAAGCATACGGGTCGGGTCGGATGTAAATACAAATGTCAAATACATGTTAGTTATGTATATGCCCTAGGGGCCATTGTTGTACATATGATGTATATTATAATGGATGCTTGGATGTATATAGAGAGGACTTTCTTGCTCGTCATAATAGTATGCTATTTGGTTTCACTTTATCTTAACATGTTGACTTGTATTGGTTTACTGTCTTTCTCTCACATGTTGATAAAACCCTTAGAATCTGTACTCGACTACTGGGACTATGATGAGATCATACTAGTGGGGCCATGGAAGTCGATGAGTACATCCTATAACTGTTCCTAGTCGAGGGTATATTGAGACAGGGCATCGATACACCAGAGTAGACTAGCGTATACGCATCTTGACCCATATGATGGGCGATGGATGATCCCATATCCATCTGTGTTTGACATCAGAGATGGTGTACGGGTGCTCAGTGGAGACTGGGTACACTGGACGGACTCGGCGAGAACTCTCAGATGGTGATATACCACACGTCAGATGGCAGTTCTCCGGTGACACTGGTACAGGGTAGTCTGTAGACCCGAGATCGTCATAGAGTCTTGTGTGATTCCCACTGTGCTTTGATTTCCACCTTACCACATCCAAGAGGGCGTGCAAAACGGTGGCTTTTGGGTACAGTCCCGAATCGCATGGAGGCAATGAGTGATAGGAGGGGATTCGTCTCTCCCGGTATAGGGAGTTGATGTTGTGCTGTGTTCAATTGGCTATAACTGGAAGTCCCTGGCCAGGGCTGATATAGAGATTTTCTGGTAAGTGTTACCAGTAGTTTCTCGACCCGTTATGAGCCACACATCGACACGACTTATCGGTTACTGTGGTATGATGTATACCACCCCTAGACTTGATATGCGACATATCAGACGAAGAGACCGGACTGTACGGGAGTGTTATTGATTGGATTCACAGGAGAACGTACAGGCTAACTTTTTGATCTTCTGATCGCTTAATACCTGGGTGGCTGTTACGTTTAGCTGACCGCTTGCAGCTTGTGGGTGTTTGATATGATCATCACCTGCTACCGGCGTATTGACAATTCTGTAGAGTCCTACACAGAGGTTTCTTGGCTCAGGCAAAACGGAGTAGAGGCACATATGTGATATGTGCAGGACCGAGGATAATGCGATATGAGATACCGTATTATATTCTCGTGATATTTATATATGAACCGGGTCATCGGATCAAGTGTTGATTCGATAAATCGGTACATGATATATTAGTCGGTTATATTCGATATAGCCGGATTGTCGGATCAAGTGTTGATTCGATGATTTAATGTATAATAATATATATGATATATTGTATTACATTATCTAATATTGGCTCGCTTTATTATTCCATTTTCTCAGCAGATAATGCATTGATATATATGCGATATATGCTAATTGTATTATTTTCTTTTGTTATAAATATATAATATATATGTGATATATATTATAGTAACTTGATATGATTAATAATGGAACATATTTAGTGGAGATTAAGCAAGGTTAGGGTTTAATTAGGGTTAGTTCTTTCTTGCACCTTCTAGAACTTTTCCTTTTGTCATGAAGAAGATATTATGATAGATATTTTCTTATGACTCATTATTTTAACCCAACCAAACCCTAGCCCTAGTTTATTCTCTACAAAGGTTATCCTAGTCATCCTTGACCATGGTTCCATGATTAATCATATATTCATTTCTATTATTCATCACAAAAGGATTAACTCATTATTCATCATCTTCTTCTCTCTTGAGCTTTGAGAAAGCTTACTAGTTATTCATTTTGTCATGATTACTTGTGAGAATTTGATATGAAAAGATAGCATAAATACTACTCCATCATCCTCATCTAATCTATCCTATTAGATTAGGGTGTTCACCTCATTAGAGTGATAGAGCTTGAGTTATTGCAATTTCGACGTAGATCATCGGAGAAAAGGAATACTACAAGCTAGCATGGATCGTTCGAGTCGTGGAGCCTCTCTTGAGTCCGGGAGATCGTGGATCGCGGCGAAAGGACTTCTACTCAGAGCTTATGAAGCGAAGGAGCGGACTACAAAGGTTGTAATCCCTCACACTTAGTAGTAAAGATATTTACTTGCATGTTAAATCATAATAATCTAGCAAAGATCCCGGCTTTGGGTTGTTCGGCACGTCTAAAATTTTATTCGGGTATGGTTGATGCCTTATGAACCCTCACAAGAGTGCCTAGGAACCCTACAGTGGTATCATAGCCTAGCTAGAGCATTAGGCGACGTGTATACGAAGTTAAAACTCCGAACAAACCCCGAAACGTCAAAACGAACCCCTCTTTAGACATTTTTTAAAAACTGTGATTTTTCTGAATTAAAAATACCTAAAAAAATCCGCAGGGAATTCTAAGAATTACCATAAAATTCGAGCTCATAATTCCGTACATCCGCCGCTGAACCGCGGCCGCAACCCACTTTTAGCGGCGGTTCCGCGGCGGGTAAAGTGAATTGTGAACAGTATTTTGTGCAGTAACCTCCGTAGCTATTCCTATATATTTCTGGGTGTTTTTAAACTGACTCAAGTATTGAGTATTCTGGGGTTTATTTTGTAATCGTTGATTTGATCGGAAAATTTAATTTTGTTAATTTTTCCGGATATTTAGAAACTGTTAAAATGTTCGAGCGGATATCATTAACTCACTTTTTCCCGGCACGAAAATTTTTCAAGTGTTGAATTTTTATCAGGTTTAAATCTTTCGGATAAACGTACAAGTAACGCGGCGGTCCCTCTAGTAGAACAAAAACCTTAACTCGATTATGTGACCGTCTGAACCGCCTCTAAATTTTAGGGTTTGGGGCAGTACGGCGTGCCACATGTGAGGCGTTGGCTTGACCCTTCTACGGCTGGATCATCGGTACTATGACATATTCTGGGATTATTTGAACTCCGCTCAAGTATTGAGCTATTTAGGAATTTTTAGGTATTTGATCATCTGTTCGGAAAGTTTAATACTGTCTATTTATCTGGAATGTGATACAATATGTGGAATTCATATAGTTAGGCATGAAATGAGAAGTATGTGATATTTCGGATTTACGATATCTAAAGTGATTGTGGATTCCAAATGTTGTAGTTTTTCAATTTCTTTTCTGTGACCATAAGTGTAGTATGTAGTTGTATTGCCGGTCTTCATTGCTATACATCAACGACGATCGGTGTATGAATACTTACTTACGTTGATGATATGTGATATTATGTGTTGCTGTGATATATTATATTGGATCGTCGTGTTCTGAATAGCCGGGGTTTTATGTGAGATGAGGGTTTTTATTTTCATTCATGTAAAATTCATTTGTATGTAATATTCTTTTATTAGGGCACTTCCGGGATGAGGTTGATTTCACCGGTGTATATTATTTACTTTTCCGCATTAGGTAGACCCAAGAAGGGGAGCACAAGTAACCGGGTTCTAGGGTCCAGTGGGAGGCCATCTCGAGGAGTCGAGACCGGGTCTCCTAACCCTAGAATTGGCAGTGTTACTTGCCGCTCTCGTAGGGGTCTAGGGATATAGGTTTGGCTATTCATCGCGACCGTGGAATCCGTGTTTTATACCGGCTCGTATTAAAAACACGGACATCCCAGTATATCCAATATTTCATATATGTTCTTCTGCTGCAATGTTCTGTGATGAGATCATATTACTGCCTGAGACGAATGCTTATACTATATATATATGCTGATATATAAATATTACTGCTTTCGTTTCTTTTGTGATGCTTAGGAAGCATAAACTGATGGGATTTATTAATGAGATTAATAAAAAGAAAAGAAACCTAAAAGATGTTATAGAATCAAAACTTTATAAAAAGGGTAGCTACAGTTTTGCTTTGCACAGCGGTATATATGATATACCCTGCACCTTATTCGATAAGGAAAGAGCCGAGATCCTTTCACCGGGAGTGAACTCTTTAGCGAAACTGGAAGATGCTACAAACACACGGTTTAGTTTTTGACAGCTTCTATAGTCTTGCTTTGCATAGCGGTATATATGATATAGCCTGCACCTTATTCGATGGGGAAAGGGCCGAGATCCCTTCACCGGAAGTGATCTCTTTAGCAAAACTAGAAAAGCCTAAAAACACTCCTTTTTCAAAAACCACTCGATTCTACAACGATATCAAGTTCATTACGCTCATGGTTTTCTGAAAAACCTGCGTAGCCCTCCGACATTTCAGATAGATATTACTTAGTATTCGTGTTACGGTAGTTTGGCATTCGTCAAGGTGTAGTGTACGGTAGCTATTTACTATTTATCTGTAGCATATGATGCGATTGGATTAGGGTATTCGTACGGCGTTGTTTGGCATTCGTCAAGGGTCGTGCGGGTGGGTTTAATTCAATCAAGAAATGTATGGGTTGAACTTGACTAGCGGACTATGGGTTATTTGGCATTCGTCAAGGTCATAGCACGTTAGGGGCAAAAGCATTATCGGGAATTTCAAGTGTTGAAATTTGCAATGAGATTGCATACCTCCTATGAGATAGTTGGATCCCGATACCCACTGCGAGTAAGTGTTACTCCTGGGAGAGTTTTACACAGGACAATTAGCCGATCAAGTAGGCGTCTAGAAAAGTGTTGACGGGGTTATGTCTCTGGGAAAACAAGGTTTACTTTAATTAGGTCCGTGCGAAAGTACGGGGAACCTCCCTCAAGTACCGACACTGATCTGGCTGATAGATTGACGAAATTATAGGGTGTAATTAATCCCGGCTAATCTTACCTTTTAGGATTTGAAGGAAGATTTGATAAAACCAGTGGGAGACATCCTGATTAGATAAGATAATAACCAATCTAATCTTGCAAGAGCATACGCTAAAGTGTTTTCTTCTCTCTCTCTCCAGGTAGTGACCATGTCAGGCCATAATCAAGATAATAATATGGATGTATTGATTGAACCGGCTTATTATACTGAGCAGGGGAACGTTGGTCCCGTTCTTTCTTATAAGAGTTATAAGACTGAACAGGGAATAGGAGAATATCTGGATTCTCACGCCGCCCAAATGGAGAACATGCATGTTGATGCGCCTTCTTCAGGTGTGTTAGTCTTTAAGAACTGTTTCTCAGTTCACCCAATGTCCTGGGTATTAGATACCGGATCAGGATCCCACATATGTAAATTGTTACATGGGCTACGTAAATGTAGAGAACTGGGAAAAGGTGATCATTCCGTTCAAGTAGGGAATGGTGCAAATATTGCAGCCAAAGCAGTTGGCGAATATCACATTGTATTACCAAGTAGTAATACACTGATTCTGAATGAGTGCTATTATATACCGAACATGATGTGCAACATTATATCAGTTTCTTTATTAAGTAAAGAAAGATATAATTTTGTAGTACAGGATATTGTTAGGAATATATTCCTGAATCAAAAGTTGATTGGATCAGGCTCGTTACATAATGGCATTTTCATTCTCAATCAAAATACAGTACTCAATATACAAAACACGCACAAGAGGAAGAGTTCAGAAATGAACGAATCTTTCTTGTGGCATTGTAGACTTGGTCAAATCAATGCGACACGACTAGCTAAGTTACATAAGGATGGATATTTGAATCCGTTCGAATTATCATCTTATGACACTTGCCATTCATGTCTCAAAAGGCAAAATGACCAAAGCTCTGTTTAGTGGACACGGAGAAAGAGTTACGGAACTCTTAGGACTGATGCATAGTGATGTATGCAGTCCTATGTCTACACATACCAGGAACGGTTCTTCATACTTCATTACATTCACTGACGATCTCTCAAGATACGGACATGTGTTCCTGATAAGACACAAGTCTGAAGCTTTTGAGAAATTCAGAGAATATAAGCACGAAGTAGAGAACCAAACGGGAAAAAGTATTAAGATCCTTCGATCTGATCGAGGAGGAGAATACTTAAGCAATGAGTTCCTAGAATATCTAAAAGAGAATGGGATTCTCTCTCAGCTTACTCCTCCTTATACACCACAGCACAACGGTGTATCGGAGCGGAGGAATCGCACCCTATTAGATATGGTGCGCTCTATGATGAGCACTGCTGAGTTACCTATTTTCTTCTGGGGGTATGCGCTTGAGACAGCCATACACCTATTGAATATGGTTCCTACCAAATCAGTGCCTACCACTTCATATGAGATATGGAAAGGGAAGAGACCATCTCTTAAGTATGTTAAGATATGGGGTTGTCCGGCCTATGTCAAAAGGCAAAATCCGGACAAACTCGAGGAAAGATCTGTCTTATGTAAATTTGTAGGATGTCCCAAAAATTCACAAGGGTATATCTTCTACCACCCCGAGGAACAAAAGGTGTTTGTTTCTCGACATGCCACTTTCTTGGAAAAAGGTTTTCTTATGAAACATATTAGTGGCATTGAGGTAGAACTGGAAGAGGTTCCAGCAACACAAACTATAACAGAAGACTCAGTAGAACCAGAGGATTCAGTAGTACCCGACGAACCCCAGCCTCTGCGCCGATCTAGTAGGGTTTCTCATCCACCTGAGAGATACTACGGTTTTCTTATTGATGGTGGAAGCGAGGATTGCATCATGGAAGATGATGACCCGACTAGTTTCGAGCAGGCCATCACGAGTAGCGACTCTATGAAATGGCTGGATGCAATGCGATCTGAGATGGAATCCATGTACACCAACAAAGTATGGACTTTGGAAAATGCTCTTGAAGGGGTAAAACCCATTGGGAGCAAGTGGATCTTTAAAAAGAAATTTGGTGTAGATAGAAAAGTTGAGACTTTCAAAGCTAGACTTGTTGCAATGGGTTTTCGTCAAAGACCAGGTGTGGATTATGACGAAACCTTTTCTCCAGTGGCTATGCTTAAGTCCATCCGGATCTTACTTGCCTTTGCTGCATACCATGACTACGAAATCTGGCAAATGGATGTTAAGACCGCCTTTCTAAATGGTGATTTAGAAGAGTGCGTGTACATGACTCAGCCAGAGGGCCTCGTAGATAGTGGGAGCAGCGGAAAGGTGTGCAAGCTGCTTAAATCCATTTATGGGTTAAAGCAAGTATCGTGGAGTTGGAACATCTGTTTCGATGTTGTAGTCAAAGAGTTTGACTTCATCAAAAATATAGATGAACCTTGTATTTATAAAAAGGTAGCAGAGAGTAAGGTTGTCTTCCTTAGATTGTATGTGGATGGCATACTCTTGATAGGAAATGATATTGCTATGCGGCGATCAGTCAAGCTCTTCTTATCACAAAGATTCTCAATGAAAGATCTAGGTGATGCCTCCTGCATACTAGGAATTATGATCTATAGAGATAGATCTAAACGGATACTGGGATTGTCCCAATCCAGGTACATTGACACTATACTAAAGAGGTTTAGTATGGAAGAATCCAAGCGTGGGAACCTTCCCACGATCTCTGGACTCACTCTCTCCAAAGAGATGTCCCCCAAGACTGATTTGGAGAGAGCTCGCATGCAATGGATACCCTATGCTTCGGCAGTAGTCTCTATCATGTATGCGATGCTATGTACCAGACCCGATGTAGCATACTCACTAAGTGTAGTGAGTCGGTATCAAGCAGATCCTGGAGAGAATCACTGGACAGCTGTGAAGAACATTCTCAAGTACTTGAGAAGAACTAAGAAGATGTTCTTGGTGTATGGTAACAGGGAACTCCAGGTGGAGTCCTTTACCGATTTGAGCTTCCAAAGTGATAAGGACGACTCTAAGTC
Source organism: Agapanthus africanus (assembly GCA_030015575.1). Taxonomy (NCBI): domain Eukaryota; kingdom Viridiplantae; phylum Streptophyta; class Magnoliopsida; order Asparagales; family Amaryllidaceae; genus Agapanthus; species Agapanthus africanus. The sequence goes on along the minus strand of CM057339.1, from coordinate 260,892,139 downwards.
GCACTCGGGATTTGTCTTTACCCTCAATGGAGGGGCGGTATGTTGGAAGAGTTCCAAACAGGATACCGTTGCAGACCCGACGATGGAGGCTGAATACATCGTTGCCAACGATGCTGCCAAAGAGGCTGTCTGGATAAAGAAGTTCATTAGTGAACTTGGTGTGGTTCCATTCATTGAACATCCAATACCTCTGTATTGCGATAACAATGGAGCTGTGGCTTTGGCCAAGGAACCCAGGTCCCATCAAAAGTCCAGACATATTCTGAGGCGGTATCACCTGATCAGGGAGATAGTTGATCGCCGGGAGATCGATGTCAGGAGAGTAGATACGAAGGACAACACTGCGGATCCACTCATGAAGGCCATTCCCCAGATACAGTTTGAGAGATTATTCGGGATGCTAGGTATGAGATACTACAGCAGCTGGCCTTAGTGCAAGTGGGAGATTGTTAGTTATGTATATGCCCTAGAGGCCATTGTTGTACATATGATGTATATTATAATGGATGCTAGGATATATATAGAGAGGACTTTCTTGCTCGTCATGATAGTATGCTATTTGGTTTCACTTTATCTTAACATGTTGACTTGTATTGGTTTACTGTCTTTCTCTCACATGTTGATAAAACCCTTAGGATCTGTACTCGACTACTGGGACTATGATGAGATCATACTAGTGGGGCCATGGTGGTCGATGAGTATATCCTATAACTGTTCCTAGTCAAGGGTATATCGAGACAGGGCATCGATACACCAGAGTAGACTAGCGTATACGCATCTTGACCCATATGATGGGCGATGGATGATCCCATATCCATCGGTGTTTGACATTAGAGATGATATACGGGTGCTCAGTAGAGACTGGGTACACTGGACGGACTCACTGAGAACTCCCAGATGGTGATATACCACGCGTCAGATGGCAGTTCTCCGGTGACACTGGTACAGGGTAGTCTGTAGACCCGAGATCGTCATAGAGTCTTATGTGATTCCCACTGTGCTTTGATTTCCACCTTACCACGTCCAAGAGGGCGTGCAAAACGGTGGCTTTTGGGTACAGTCCCGAATCATATGGAGGCAATGAGCGATAGGAGGGGATTCGTCTCTCCTGGTATAGGGAGTTGATGTTGTGCTGTGTTCAATTGGCTATAACTGGAAGTCCCTGGCCAGGGCTGATATAGAGATTTACTGGTAAGTGTTACCAGTAGTTTCTCGACCCGTTATGAGCCACACATCGACACGACTTATCGGTTACTGGGGTCTGACGTATACCACCCCTAGACTTAATATGCGACATATCAGACGAAGAGACCGGACTGTACGGGAGTGTTACTGATTGGATTCACAGGAGAACGTACAGGCTAGCTTGTTGATCTTCTGATCGCTTAATACCTGGGTGGCTGTTACGTTTAGCTGACCGCTTGCAGCTTGTGGGTGTTTAATATGATCATCACCTGCTACCGGTGTATTGACGATTCTTTAGAGTCCTACACAGAGGTTTCTTGGCTCAGGAAAAACGGAGTAGAGGCACATATGTGATATGTGCAGGACCGAGGATAATGCGATATGAGATACCGTATTATATTCTCGCGATATTTATATATGAACCGGGTCATCGGATCAAGTGTTGATTCGATGAATCGATACATGATATATTAGTCGGTTATATTCGATATAGCCGGATTGTCGGATCAAGTGTTGATTCGATGATTTAATGTATAATAATATATATGATATATTGTATTACATTATTTAATATTGGCTCGTTTTATTATTTCTTTTTCTCAGCAGATAATGCATTGATATATATGCGATATATGTTAATTGTATTATTTTCTTTTGTTACAAATATATAATATATATGTGATATATATTATAGTAACATGATATGATTAATAATGGAACATGTTTAGTGGAGATTAAGCAAGGTTAGGGTTTGATTAGGGTTAGTTCTTTCTTACACCTTCTAGAACTTTTCCTTTTGTCATGAAGAAGAAATTATGATAGATGCTTTCTTATGACTCATTGTTTTAACCTAACCAAACCCTAGCCCTAGTTTATTCTCTACAAAGGTTATCCTAGTCATCCTTGACCATGGTTCCATGATTAATCATATATTCATTTCTATTATTCATCACAAAAGGATTAACTCATTATTCATCATCTTCTTCTCTCTTGAGCTTTGAGAAAGCTTACTAGTTATTCATTTTGTGATTATTTCTTGTGAGAATTTGATATAAAAAGATAACATAAATACTACTCCATCATCCTCATCTAATCTAGCCCATTAGATTAGGGTGTTCACTTCATTAGAGTGAGAGAGCTTGAGTTATTGTAACTTCGACGTAGATCATCGGAGAAAAGGAATACTACAAGCTAGCATGGATCGTTCGAGTCGTAAAGCCTCTCTTGAGTCCGGGAGATCGTGGATCGCGGCGAAGGGACTTCTACTCGGAGCTTATGAAGCGAAGGAGCGGACTACAAAGGTTGTAAACCCTCACACTTAGTAGTAAAGATGTTTACTTGCATGTTAAATCATAATAATCTAGCAAAGATCCCGGCTTTTGGTTGTTCGTCACGTCTAAAATTTTATTCGGGCATGGTTGATGCCTTATGAACCCTCACAAGAGTGCCTAGGAACCCTACAATACACTATTCGCACACAAAACACAATAAATCAGGAAAATACCATAAATAAAGAAATACATGAACTAGAATTGGTATAAATGAATACATTATACCCAATTACAAAAAGAATTTCTTCCTCGAAATTCCCAAGACAAGAAAAGGTAAATAACACGAATCTACAGGAATAGGTGTCGAAAGTTCTGTCGAATTTCTTCTTCTCGTTTCCAAATTGATTCTCCATGCGAGCGATTTCCCAAGAAACAAGTACGAGAGGGATAACCTTGTTATTAAGGACCTTTTCTCTTCGATCAACAATCGACATCGGTCGTTCCTCAAAGGTCAAATCCTCTCTTAGAGTCAGCTCCGAATGATCTAGCACGTGTGTTTCATCTCGAACATATTTACGGAGTTGAGATACATGAAACACGTCTTGAACATTCGCCAAAGATTGTGGTAACGCCTATCGATAAGCCACTTCTCCAACACGTTCCAAAATCTCGAAAGGCCTCACGAATCGAGGACTAAGCTTGCCTCGTCTCCCAAAACGAATCACTCCTCTAGTAGGTGATATCTTTAAGAATACCAGATCACCAACAGCAAACTCTAGAGGTCTTCTCGATGTATCGGCCCAACACTTCTGCCGATCTTGTGCTGCCTTCATATAATTTCGGATAGTATTAACTTTCTCTACGGTTTGCACGATCAAATTCAGTCCCAACAATCTTCGTTCTCTAACATCGTCTCAACAAACATATGAGCGACACTTGTGACCATACAATACTTCGAATGGATCCATCTGAATTGTCGCCTGAAAGCTGTTGTTGTACGAAAACTCTACCAAGTGTAGATGATCCTCCCACGAACCCTTGAAGTCCAACATGCAAGCTCTCAACATATCTTCAATAGTTTGGATTATTCTCTCCGACTGGCCATCTGTCTGAGGATGATAAGCTGTGCTAAACTTCAATCGCGTCCCTAAACTTTCCTGTAAACTTCTCCAGAAGTGCGATAAGAATCGGGTGTCACGGTCGGACACGATGCTCACAGGTACTCCATGCAATCTCACAATCTTCTGCATATACCATTCTGCTAACGCTTCTGTTGACTGACCAACTCGAAATGGTATGAAATGAGCTGCCTTAGTCAATCGATCAACAATCACCCAAACTGCTTTGTTGCCCTTTGGACTCCGCGGTAAAGCCGTCACGAAATCCATGGTTATATGTTCCCACTTCCATCGAGGAATCGGAAGTGGTAGCAATAAACCAGCAACCCTTTAATGTTCAGCCTTAACTTGCTGACACACCAAGCACTTTGCTACAAAGCAAGCAATCTCCCTTTTCATGCCTTCCCACCAGAAATGTTGTCTTAGATCGCGGTATATCTTCGTGCCTCCAAGATGTATGGAATACGCGGAACTGTGGGCCTCCTTCATAACTTCTTCTCGAATGTCTCCTTTTGGCACACACAAACGGCTACCATACCGCAATGAACCATCTTCATGAATCAACAAGTCCGCTTCAACTTGTTCTCGAAACTTCAGCAATCTTGGGTCCTGTAACTGCGCTGCTTTAATATTCATGATCAATGATGACTGTACCTGCAGCTGCATCAAAACACATCCCAATCCTTCCTCAGATGCATTGCTGTGAATCACCAATCCTCCGGAACCATCTGGTATGGTCAAACTAGGAGCGGGTATCCATCTATGCTTCAACGCCTCAGAAGCTGACGCACGTTTATCCGTGTGCCGTCCTTTTACTAGAAGAACTGGAGCTCACCAAGATGAATTGATGTTGCGAATCCATCCCTTCTCAAGTAATTGACTTCTTCCAACTCCATTGGTGCGATTGGATAATACGCCTTTGAGATTGGCGCTGCACCAGGAACAAAGTCGATCGCGAGCTCTACATCTCGCTTCGGGTAAACCCGAGATGTCCTCGAACACGTCCATGAAATCTCGAACTACAGCTGGCGCTTCAACTTCTATCGATGAAAGAACATTGTTTGTCGACCTAGGCCTACACTCGACTGGTCCGACAGAACTGCTAACTCCAAAACAACCTCTGGATGTCTGGGAATCTGGAAATTCGCTTTCTTTGCTCTACAATCAATGTGAGCGTGGAAAGTGCCGAGAAAAATCCATTCCTAAGATAACTTCATAACTACCGGTATTAATCATCAAGAAATCTGCGAATAACTCCCGTCCGCAAATAATTACAGAACAATCCTTATATTCTCTACTAGCTATGATCTTCTTATTCCTAGTGTGTATGTCCCAACAACTAGACAGGGTCGTGCAAGTAATCGAGTGGGTAGCAGTACTCTTGGACGACACAAAACAATGGGATGCACTAGAATCGAATAATGCTAATGCAGGAAAAATCACGAACAAGTAAGATACCTGAAACAACTTCATCTGAATTCTTGGCCTCTTCAGCCCTCAGGGTAAGGCTCTAGCTTGATTGGATCCCTGAGTTAACTGCTCCTGCTCCCGAAACAGCTTTTGCGGTGGCTCCTGAGCATCATCTTTCATGTGAAGCTTCGATGGACAAGTATCGGTGGTATGATCAGCTGATCCACAAATAAGATAAAGTCCAAGTCTCCTTTGACAATCTCTCCAGAAATGACCCGGTCGTTGGCAGTAATCGCACAACACCATTCCTTTTTGCTTAGGCAAAACTGGCTTCTTCATTGGTATAACGCCACGCCTGTCCATCGGAATACCTCTGCTTATAGGCAATCGATTCGGCGTAAACGCCGGCTTCCGTACCGCAACTGTCGGCTGCTGCGTATTTCCAGTCTTCATTGCTAGGCTCTGCTGCCCTCGAGCCGCTTTAAGTACTTGTGAGAAAGTGGTCAAACCCAGAGATATAATTTGCCTCTGGATGTCCACGTCCAAACTGCACATGAACCTCCTTGCCCTATTAGCATCGTTGGCAACCAAAGGTCCAGCGAATCTACTGAGCTGGGTCCACTCAGCCGCATGTATATCCACGGATACACCGTTCTGCTTCAAACTGATAAACTTTTCTTCCATTTCCTCCCGTGCAGTCTGCAGGAAGAACTTCTCCAAGAAACTCTTCCAAAAATCTGCCCAACTGATCGGCTTAGGCAAGCGGGTCTCTTCCACAAGCCACCATTCACGGGCATAGTCTACCAATTGGATGCGTACTACATCCACTCTCTTGTCCTCTGGAATCTGTGCTGTAACGAGCAAATTCTCCGTATCGACTAGCCTCTGCTCTGCTGGCAACGTCTCCTCCAAACCAGTGAAAATGGACGGACCAAGTCTCCTGAAATCCGCCATAGTACCTACACGCTCTATTGATTTGACCACAACATTGTTTATGGACTGCTGGATGGTCCGCAAACCTTCCTGAAAAGCTTCGGCTTGCCGCTGGTTCAGCTCAGTCTGCCGTTTCTGGTTTTCTAGCAAGCCACGAATTACTCCAAGTAAGGCGGCGTCATCCACACGTCTCTGGTACGTCTTCAAACTTCTGTCCGTCATGATTCTGCAACCAATACACCAAAAAAGATTAGTATGATGAACAAGATTCAAAATTTGCGATGAATGATGACCATGAATCCAGGATATGAATCAAGACTAGAACTCCAAGTTACTTAAACAGAGTACCGCATTGTAACCATGCCGCGGTACATAGTTACAATCACATAACTCCACTCAAGTCGCCCAAATCCTAGACATAAACAATAGGAAACCAAAAGTTTCAAGTCAAGATGCAAAGAGGTTTGCATATCGTCAAGGTAAGGATCAGGAGGAAGTTAAGATTCAAGAATGGCAAGATGGTAAAGTGGCAGGACATGTTCCTAATCACGAGCATTCTGATTCGTGTATTGGGTCCAATACCCAACTATAAAAAAATCAAACCTGATTAACCTAAATCCTATGGCTCTGATACCAAACAAAACCCTGTCACGCCCCGCTTCCCAGAGTGCGCTAAGATAGGCACATGACAGAGCCAACCAAGCTACCTGTGAATAGGAAATATCCCTCCACAGTCATATTACGGCTGTAGAGATATCAAGAACAGTAAAATAATAAACAACTATCTAATACATGTCCATGAGCCAGAATAACGAGTCAAGAATAAAAATAATGCGGAAGCAAAAAGATCCAATACAATAATAAACTGGAATGTACGTCCCATAATGCGGGCTCACATCAGGACTGAAAATACTGAAAGGAAACTAAACTAAACTAATAACAGGTCCTCACTGCTCGGCCTGTTGATCAAAATACTCCTAGACAGCCTGCGATAAAGATAAAGGATCTGGGCCATGCAAAACCCAGACGTCAGTGCGTCAAAATATCAATAATTCTAAGCAAGCAGGATGTGATGAAATATGCAGGCATGAAGTATGAACAGTAACAAGTCATCAGTAGCAAGTAAACCGTAACATGAATATAGATCAGTGAACAGGATATAAACAGGTGAAGTGCGGTGAGTAGTCTAAACTGTGCTATAGGGTTATCTACTCTAAAATTATTCGAAATCAATTAATGTAATACTCATCGTAACCCATCGGTCTATGCCCCATTCATTCCCCATGGGACCACGGTAAAATGATGTAGTAGACTATGAGTCTATGTCCCGTTCATTCCCTACGGGACTACGGTAAAATGATATAATGACCCTTTGAGTTACGTTCAACTACATTCTTGATTTCCCAATGCCCCCAAGTCATGTGTGTAAGTCAGATATTTATAAATCTGAGACCAATGCCAACACAAGATCAAGCAGTAACAGATTTGTCTGTACAGACAACAGGATATATCCATCGGGAAAACATGTCAGGATTGTCCGCATTAGAAACAGGATCGGGTAATATGTCAAGTTGTGATATATTAGGTCATGTCAGGTAGTGTACACGTATCAAGTCATGGCATGTAGTGGTGTATCAGGTCATGTCAAGTAGTGCACATGTATTAATCGGGTGCTCATAATCAAACTGTAGCAAGTATTGAATCACGGTAAAGGTATGGATGTACGGTGAAAGCATGGATGCACAAAAATCTATCAGGGGTTTCATCATGACTATGTAGGATGCACATTATCAAGCATGGTGCACTAATACAACAGTAACATGAAATAATATGGTCCCGGCTTGCAACTAAATATATAATAAACCGTACGGATACAGACGGATACTATAAAACTGTAAATCTGTAAAATTTGCTGAATTAAAACACAAGCACTATTATTTATTAAATAGATATTGATATAATAACATTAACATGGATAACATATTCAAACCAATTAATAACTATAAAAGTGGTATTGATTAACCATGCACAAGAAAGTTCCGTTCAGAAATTCAGCGTCACCCTGATTTGTAAAATACCTTAAAAATAACAAAAGTTCTCCAAAAGGGACGTGTCTTATACCAAAAATAAGATAATTCAATAAGGTTTTCATTTTTATAAGTATAAGCATCTCAGGTTGTCCTTACAAAAGGCTATGAACATTCGAAGTTGATTTGCTGCTGGAATTTTCTTGGACAGCAGTTTAGAGATATTTTCATTTGAATTTTACGTTATTTAAACAATTCATTTTGCAAGTAAATATTTTATAGATTTATAGTATTCTGAGTTAGATTCGTATCGAAGTAAAGAACGTATACTAATGATTTTTCTATGATTTATAGTGAATTTTATAAGGTAAGGTGTACAGTAAATTTCAGATTTGTCGTATCCGCTTTTCAACGATGTTTCATGTGTAAACTATAATATTTTCAAATGTATAATATTATAAAATACAGATGTCACGCCCCACTTCCAATACAGAGAGTATTGTCCGCTCTGGCTGAAGCCGCACGGTTTTATCCTTTGGGGCAAACCGGACCCGACCAGGGGCCACTTCCCAGGAGGTTACCCATCCCAAGACTTCCCTGGCCCGAGCACGCTTAACTACGGAGTTCTCAAGCTCCTGTAGTTCCGGTTCACTTAAAAGGCGCCTCTGTATTGAAGAGTGGTATCATTCCATTTATAGTACAGATCTGCCCTCTTTCGGAATGTATTCCGAAGATTCCTCATTGTCCTACAGTGGGTCCCACAGACTCAAGAGGTGGCCCCCACGGATTCAAGAGGTGGCCCCCGCCGACTTTACACGACACTTGGCGTGACACTTTGTTCCGTATGGCACTTTCTCCGTGAGCAAGAACCGGGTCCCGACATTCTCCCCACCTTTGAACAATGGTTCGTCCTCGAACCACAGACCTACTATTGAGGAACCTGGCTCTGATACCAAAAGAACCATGTCACACCCCGCTTCCCAGAGTACGCTAAAATGGGCACGTGACATAGCAAACCATGCTACCTGTGGTTAGGAAGTATCCATCCACAGTCACATTACGGCTGTAGAGATATCAAGAACAAAATAAAACTATCTAAAATATGTCCATAATCCAAAATAACATGAGTCAATAATAAATAAATGCGGAAGCAAAAGATCCAATACAAAATAACTGGAATGTATGTCCCATAATGCGGGCTCACATCAGGAAATAAATGCAGGAAATAAAACTAACTACTACTGACACCTTACAGCTCAGCCTGCTGGCTGAAGTACTCCTGCTCAGACTGCAACAGCGGTACGGAATCTGGGCCATGCAAAACTCAGACGTCAGCGTGTCATGTCAACAAGTAATATAATGTGAACAGTGTCGCAGGCAATTCAATATAAACATGAATAAAACAAGGGTAACAATAATATAAGTCGGAGCAGTGCGGGGTAGTGTGTTATGGTAAACTAAACTGTTCTATTAGGTTTTCTGTTCTAAGTCTTTGAAATCGATTGATGAATCATCGATGTAACTCAATAGTATCCCGTACATGCCCGGGACCACGGTCTAAGACTCTCGGGCTGAAACCGAGACGTGCCGCTAGGCAGTAACAGGTAGCAGGTATAGGCAAGTGATGTCAGCATCATCACTCCGGGGCTGGCCTAGCCCGTAAGACTGATCAGAATAGGTAGTGAACTGTTGAGTTACAAGTCAGGTTTCACCTTTGATTTCCCCATACCCCCAAGTTATATGTGTCAAGTCAGGTATTCAGTAATCAAGAACTAATGCCAACACAGGATCAGGTAAAAGCAGGTTTGTCTGGATAGACAACAGGAACGGTCCATGCGGACTACATGTCGGGATTGTTGGCATTAGACACCAGATCAGGTAACGGGTCAGGTTATGGTACATCAGGTCAAGTCAAGTAGTGTACGGTACCATATCGGGTCAAGCACTATGTATGTAGCAAGTCAGGTCAAGAGGTAAACAATATCAGGTGTGCTCACAATCAGTTATATAATCAAGCATAGGTATCAATAACATGAGATAAGCAATGATTTAAGTAATAGGCAGTTTCATTTAATTAGCAATACCGTTATCAAGTGTGTCACAGATACGATCTCAACCATATAAGCATGCAGTAAGATAATGATAGCCGTTTAGTCATGTTAACCAGTTTAAGAACCCTTAGAGGTGCAATGATTTTTATAACGGTTCAGTGTAGCTATTTCAGGTTAAATGCATACGAGTGTCCGAATGGAAAAAAACTACAGGGATGAATACCACAAGCTATGTTAACATTAAAAATGTGATTAAACAGGTAAATATGGTTATTAGGTTCAATTTGCAAACTATGGGTTCCAAGTGTAGCTGTAAAATGATATAATGCAATATTGTACACGAAAACGAGAAATGATCGTACCAAGTTAAATTTACAGGTTTAGGGTGTCATAAAATATATGTAAATATTGTATAGCATGTAGCAAGGGGTACTTGCCTCGACGGGTCGCGAACCGGGAAAAACGGAACGTAAGACGTCGGCGGGGAAACTCGCGACGGGCGCACGGTTCACGGAATGAACCCAAACAACGAACAATGGAACCACACGGGTCGGGGTACCTCACTGGAACGTCGGATCACGTTGTCGACATCGTCGGATTCCGGCGAGAAAGAACAGTGAATATCAAGAAAACTTTGCAACAAGAAAGGAAGGGAAAAATAAAGTAGAAGAAGAGGAGGCTTACAAGGTTCCGCTCGGTGGTTACAGAGAGGAGACGTGAGAACGACGACGAGGTCGACGGGGCTCCGGCGGTGGCCTACAGTGACCGCGGGGAGATTTGCCGATTCAAGAAGTACATTAGTAGAGAAGGAGAGAAGAAAGGAAGAGAGGAGGGAAGTGATCTCACCGAGGGGTGCTTGCGAGGCCGGGGCTACAGAGGCGAGGTCGTCGGCGGCAACAGATCAGGTAACGGGATTGTTGGCATTAGACACCAGATCAGGTAACGGGTCAGGTTATGGTACATCAGGTCAAGTCAAATAGTGTACGGTACCATGTCGGGTCAAGCACTATGTATGTAGCAAGTCAGGTCAAGAGGTAAACAATATCAGGTGTGATCACAATCAGTTATATAATCAAGCATAGGTATCAATAACATGAGATAAGCAATGATTTAAGTAATAGGCAGTTTCATTCAATTAGCAATACCGTTATCAAGTGTGTCACAGATACGATCTCAACCATATAAGCATGCAGTAAGACAATGATAGCCGTTTAGTCATGTTAACCAGTTTAAGAACCCTTAGAGGTGCAATGATTTATATAATGGTTCAGTGTAGCTATTTCAGGTTAAATGCATACGAGTGTCCGAATGGAACAAAACTACAGGGATGAATACCACAAGCTATGTTCAAAGGTGGGGAGAATGTCGGGACCCGGTTCTTGCTCACGGAGAAAGTGCCACACGGAACAAAGTGCCACGCCAAGTGTCGTGTAAAGTCGGTGGGGGCCACCTCTCGAATCCGTGGGGGCCACCTCTTGAGTCTGTGGGACCCACTGTAGGACAATGAGGAATCTTCGGAATACATTCCGAAAGAGGGCAGATCTGTACTATAAATGGAATGATACCACTCTTCAATACAGAGGCGCCTTTTAAGTGAACCGGAACTATAGGAGCTTGAGAACTCCGTAGTTAAGCGTGCTCGGGCCAGGGAAGTCTTGGGATGGGTGACCTCCTGGGAAGTGGGCCCTGGTCGGGTCCGGTTTGCCCCAAAGGACAAAACCGTGCGGCTTCAGCCAGAGCGGATAATACTCTCTGTATTGGAGGTGGGGCGTGACAGAATGGTATCAGAGCTGGTTCCTCAATAGTAGGTCTGTGGTTCGAGGACGAACCATTGTTCAAAGGTGGGGAGAATGTCGGGACCCGGTTCTTGCTCACGGAGAAAGTGCCAAAGTGTCGTGTAAAGTCGGCAGGGGCCACCTCTTGAATCCGTGGGGGCCACCTCTTGAGTCTGTGGGACCCACTGTAGGACAATGAGGAATCTTCGGAATACATTCCGAAAGAGGGCAGATCTGTACTATAAATGGAATGATACCACTCTTCAATACAGAGGCGCCTTTTAAGTGAACCGGAACTACAGGAGCTTGAGAACTCTGTAGTTAAGCGTGCTCAGGCCAGGGAAGTCTTGGGATGGGTGACCTCCTGGGAAGTGGCCCCTGGTCTGGTCCGGTTTGCCCCAAAGGACAAAACTGTGCTGCTTCAGCCAGAGCGGACAATACTCTCTGTATTGGAGGTGGGGCGTGACAACAGATTATAAACTAATTAAAGGTAATAATAAGAAATATTACGACGATATATATTTTAAATGATATGGATGCAAACGGGCATCACATAATCGTAAAATGATAAACTAACAAGTGCGGAACATATAACTAAGCAATATGAAATGTAACTATTCAATTTGATGCAGTATATGATAGTATAGTATGTAACAAGATAAGTTTTCATGACCTAGATCTGAAATGATATGAATGGATGCAACGGAATATCGAAAAGTTATGAAACTAAACGTGGGGTGCATGATTTTAAATACAGGTATTCCATTTGTTAAAATAGATGCATCTAAACTAATGTAGCATGTAATTAAGATTGGTTTGCATGCCCTAGATCTGAAATGCACTATACAAATGTAAACGGAACGTCGAAAGGCTGTAATATGAAACATGGGATGCTTGATTTAAAATACAGGTGTGATATTTATTTAAATAGGTATATAATGAGTTATACAGCATGTAGCAAGATTAACTTGCCTAGACAGAACAGGAACGGATGTGTACGGAATGTCCTTCGTCGGCGAAATGTCGCGACGCGCGCACAGTAAACGGAACGGTTCTAAACAACGCACGAGGGTGATCATGCAAGTCAGGTACGTTCACTGGATCACTCGGATCGTCAGCGACGAGCACGGCTCCTGCGGTGATCACCGGAATCAAGAAACAAGATCAAGAAAAAGAAAGAAGAAAGAAGAAGAAGAAGTAAGAAGAAGAGGCTGTGTATTAAATAAGGAAAGAAAAATTTAAATAAATAAAATATATATAAATATATATATGCAGAGGGGTGAGAAAGAGAAATGGGTTGTTGGTTTGTTAGGAAATTAGTTTAGATTTAAATTTAAAAAATCTTTTATTAGTTAACTAAATTTTAATTTGTATAAATTTATAAATTTAATATTATATAAATAAAATTTGATATTCTGGTAAATACAAATATAGTCCAAAACATGCCCGGGTCGGGTCAAAAATTCAGTTTTAAAATATGAAAAATATACATGTCGACCAAAATAAAAAAACGAATGTCCGGATAACGAAAAATGCATATCCCTAAGAACGGATGCACGCACGTGCGCGTAGCCATCCAAACAAGTCCGTTTCACTGAACGGGATGAGAACAAGATGCGCGGATGCTACCAAGGGTTAGGGGTATCATGCAGGCCATGCAATGTATTTTAAAAATATTTTATGTGACTTAAAGTGTTATATTGTAAAAATGCAAATGCCTGATAAAATGCAAGTATTCAAGACGTATAAATTGAAATGAAAGTGTACGAGTCCATGTAACAGGTCAGGATAAATCATAAACATGAATCAAGACTGGTTTGAAGCATGCGGGTCGGGTCGGATACAAATACAAATGTCAAATACACTATTCGCACCCAAAACACAATAAATCAGGAAAATACCATAAATAAAGAAATAAATGAACTAGAACTGGTATAAATGAACTAGAGTATTACAGTTTATTGGATTTAGCAGTTAATTGATGAAGTTAAAAAAAATAATTCTTTTTATCTTTTAATTATTTAATACTAGAGAGATAGCGATGAATGTGGATTAGGGCTCTTGTAGGAAATTAGGGTTTCCATCTACTGACCCTTATCCTTCTATTGATGTTTACTTATCTCAAGCGCTTAACAAAACTATTATTAACGAATCTTAAATCGTGGTCGTTACTATCATGAAGTGATAGCGCTCCCGATAAGAGTGTTAATATTCATTTTTCTAAAATTTATAAAAATTAAAACCTAAAAAATAATTCAAGTGATATTTTTCATCTATTATTCTACCCTATTCTACAAATCCTAGCCAGCAAGAATTTACTCGCTCATGAATATTAGCGCATTAGCCAGCAAGAATTTACTCGCTCATGAATATTAGCGCATTAGCCAGCAAGAATTTACTCGCTCATGAATATTAGCGCATTAGCCAGCAAGAATTTACTCGCTCATGAATATTAGCGCATTAGAAGAAAGGTGGAAGAAAATGGAACTCATAATTAAAATTAAAAACGCAGAAAGCAAATGCAGAATATAATTGTAGAATGAAATGCGGAAAGTAAAGTGCAGAAAGTAAACGCGGAAAGTAAAATGCGACAAAATCGAAAGAATGAACTACCTTTATTTATCAACTATTGCATTAAAAAATTGCTCACTGAAAAAGTAAATTACAAAAAGCCTAGTTGCTCACTAGATCTCTCTCGATCGCTAGATAGATAGTTCGATTATATTTTTTGATGATAGATGCTCTCGGTTCTTTTATAGGCTCTGAAATGTGAAACCCTAGGCGTCATGTTGAAGTGTGTCAGATTACGATCAAGATCCTGAAGTTTCACATCCTACGGCCGCGAGAAGACCGCGCTTCCGCCTCCTATAGCACCCTTTGACCGTGGTTCAGCCGTCGTTTGGTGGGTTCGTGCCTCCAAATTTTTCGTGCCTTTTCTTCTTGATATTTGGAGATCTTTCTGATAAAATGATTCTGAAAATATATCTCTTAGTCTCTGCCGTTGCGAGATTTTTCAATTTGCTCGTAATATTTGGTAGATTTGGTTCGGTGAACCGATTTGCTGTGGATCTCCTACTTGTATTTCAGACTTGAGCTGATATATTATAATACCTGCACAATATCTCAAATCTAATTGTTAGTAGCATTTGTTTTATTTGAGTTATTATTCTAACCAACTAATTGATATGATATCTTAGTAATATCGGTTAGGAATATTTGATATGATATGTATATTTTAATGAATTTTTATTTAAATATGATATGCATATATTTTCCCTAATTATATTAATTATAAATTAAGAAACATATGATAATAATCCTTTTAAAAATAAACCCACATATGTTCTTTATTTACAATTAACACATTTTAGTAACTAATAATAGCGGGGAAAATTTCCCTATAAATGTGCAATAAATTTGACTGATTAAATACGCCCAAACTTATCTTTAATCGTTCCGGAAAAACTATTTATTATCAAAAGAAAAAGAAAAAAACCTAGCACATTTTCGTAGGCAACACGATTGCACTTAGCTCGTGCAACAAGCCGTTAAATCTCTAGGTGTTCTTAGTAGGAAGAGTGTTGTCTCCTGAGGGTTTTCGGTGGATTACACCTATAAAATCCCAAAAAAAAAGAAAGAAAATAAAAATTATATGCAGAGATAAGGAACATATAAAAGAAGAAATATGAAAAGAAGAGTTTCAAAGTACACTAGCCTTTTAGTTGTCATGGGCCCTATCTTAACGGTCTTGAAAAAATATCAGAAATCAAATCATCGCTCAATAAAAACATCGTATTTAGTCTTCCTCCCTATCTTTCTTCCAAACATCGATCATATACCCCTACGTGTGTGTAAAAGATATCGCTACACTTGTAGAATTCAATTCAAACTATCATACTCTTTATCCATATTCCTTAGTAATTTTTAGTAGATGATGTTTTATATGAATTTGCTCACACATTCTTCATGCGACCGTTTATACTTCTTGAGGTATTAAACAACCGATTATCGAATGTGCTTGCTTATTAATACGTAATTAGCAATATTCTAGTCTTGCAACTCCTAAGGCATAGCAGTGACTCCCAAACCAGTTGGTCTAAAGCACTAGATGATAAGGCACCCTCGCTATATTTTTTTCTGCTTACTTAAGTAATTACAAAACCAGTGTTCATTTTTCTGCACCATTTATCTTTTGTTATTATATATATTTTTTCTTCATACTTAGATTTTTAGATAAGAGTATTTCAAAGTATTCTTTACTGTCCTAAGTTTCAAGATGTGTGCAAGTGCATATAGTAGGGTATCAACGTTCAGAAGTTTGGACTCAAGAATAGAGATTATTTTTCAGACTTATTTCTATCCGCAGATTAGTGATTCCTTCATCTTACTAACCCTTGGGACAACAGCTCATAACTACATATTACTAGCTTCATTTTAAAACATTTAATTTTCTTGCATTTCTTAAATCTCTTCCACTCTTTCATCCTCATTTTTTACTTTCTAACTTTTATTTTCAATTTTTTTATGCAATAAAATATTTACATATGATGTGTAAATATACAAACCATCCATACAATGATGCATAAATATACAAACAATCCATACAAACCATCACATTTGATTGGTTTTGAAAAAGTGTGTATGTGTATGTTGTAAATAACCGCAATCAAGATGGTGTCGCAAATAGCTAGCCACGATGAGTAGGGTCGTCTACAGAGAAACGGTGAACAACTTTTCTTGTTTTAGATGAGTTGATAGAAGAAAGGTGGAATTGTTTTCGTTTATTATTAAGAAGATTTGAAAAGTTTATAATAGAAGGGCTTGTAGAGTTTATAGGATTTAGTAGTTAATGGATAAAGTTAAAAAAATAATTCTTTTAATCTTTTAATTATTTAATACTAGAGAGATAGCGATTAATGTGGATTAGGATTCTTATAGGGAATTACGGTTTCCCTCTACTGATCCTTGTCTTTCCATTGATCTCTATTTATCTTAAGCAATTAACAAAACGATTATTAATGAATCTCAAATCGTGGTCATGATTATCATGAAGTGATAGCGCGCCCGATAAGAGGATTAATATTCATTTTGCTAAACTTTATAAAAATCAAAACTTTAATAAAAATTCAAGTGATATTTTCATCCATTATTCTACCCTATCCTACAAAACCTAGCAAGCAAGAATTTACTCGCTCATGGATATTAACATAGTAGAAGAAATGTGGAAGAAAACGAAACCCATAATTAAAATTAGAAGCACAGAAAGTAAATGTAGAATGTAATTGCAGAAAGTAATACGGAAAGTAAGGTGCGGAAAGTAAATGTGGAAAGTAAAATGTGACAAAATTGAAAGAAAGAACTACCTTTATTGATCAATTGGTTCATTACAAAATTGCTCGCTAAAAAAGTAAATTACAAAAACCCTAATTGCTCTCTAGATCTCTCTCGATCTATGGATAGATAGTTCGATTATATTTTTTGATGATAGATTCTTTTGGTCCCTTTATAGGCTCTGGAATGTGAAATCGTAGAATTCATGTTGAAGTGTGTCAAAGTACGATCAAGACCCTGAAGTTTCACATCCTACGGCCGCCTGAAGAACGCGCTTCCGCCGCCTATGGCACCCTTTGACTGCGGTTCCACCGCCGTTAAGTGGATTTGTGCTTCCAAATTTTTCGTTCCTTTTCTTCTTGATATTTAGAGATCCTTCTGGTAAAAACTTTCTGAAAATATATCTCTTAGTCTCTGCCATTGCGAGATTTTTCAATTTGCTCCTAATATTTGGCAGATTTGGTTTGGTGAACCGATTTGCTGTGGATCTCCTACTTGTATTTCAGACTTGAGCTGATCTATTATAATATTTGCACAATATCTTAAATTCAATTGTTAGTAGCATTTGTTTTATTTGAGATATTATTCTACCCAACTAATTGATATGATATCTTAATAATATTGGTTAGGAATATTTGATATGATATGTATATTTTAATGAATATTTTATTTAAATATGATATGCATATATTTTCCCAAATTATATTAATTATATATTAAGAAACATATGATAGTAATATTTTTATAAATAAACCCACATATGTTCTTTATTTACAATTAACACTTTTTAGTAACTAATAATAGCAGGGAAAATGTCCATACAAATGTGCAATAAATTTGACTGATCAAATACCTCCAAATTTATCTTTGATCGTCCCGAGCAAACTATTTATTATCAAAAGAGAAAAAAAACATAGCACACTTTCATAAGCAACACGATTGCACTTAGCTCGTGCAACAAGCTGTTAAATCTCTAGGTGTCCCTAGTAGGAGGAGTGTTGTCTCCTGAGGGTCTTTAGCGGATTACACCCATAAAATCCCAAAATAAAACAAAGAAGATAAAAATTACATTCAGAGATAAGGAACATATAAAAGAAGAAACTTGAAAAGAAAAGTTTCAAATTATACTAGCTTTTAGTTATTATGAGCCTTATCTTAATGGTCGTGAAAAGATATCTGAAATCACATCATCCCTTAATAAAATATCGTCTTTGGTTTTCCTCCCTACCTTTCTTCCAAACATTAATCATATACCCCTACGTGTGTGTAAAAGACATCCTACACTTAGAGAATTCAATTCAAACTATCATACTCTTTATCCATATTCCTTAGTACTTTTTACTAGGTGATGTTTTTTTATGGATTTGCTCACACATTCTTCATATGACCGTTAATACTTCTTGAGGTACTAACCAACCGATTACCGAACGTGCTTGCTTATTAAGACGTAATTAGAAATATCCTAGTCTTGCAACTCCTAAGGATTAGCAGTGACACCCAAACCAGTTGGTCTAAGGCACTAGGTGATAAAGTACTCTCGCTATATTTTTTTCTGCTGCCTTAACTAATTACAAAATCAGTGTTCATTTTTCTGCACCATTTATCTTTTGTTGTTATATACATTTTTTATTCATATTAAGAAATTTAGATAAGAGTATTTCAAGGTATCCTCTACTATCACAAGTTTCAAGATGTGTGCAAGTGCGTATAGTAGGGTATCAACGTTCAGAAGTTTGGACTCAAGAATAGGTACTATTTTTTAGACTTATTTCTATCCGCAGATTAGTGATTCCTTCATCTTACTAACCCTTGGGACAACAGCTCATGGCTACATATTACTAGCTTCGTTTTAAAATATCTAATTTTCTTGCATTTCTTAAATCTCTTCCTCTCTTTCATCCGCATTATTTTTACTTTCTATCTTTTATTTTAAAATTTTTTTATGCGATACAATATTTACATATGATGCGTAAATATACAAACCATCCATACAATGATGCGTAAATATACAAACCATCCATACAAAACATCCTCCCAAACTTATTTGCAGCAGCGTCTTCACTGATATTGTTCTGTAAGCTCAAAATCTGAAGACTAGGAGAAACAGTTCAATAAGATAGTATAGAAAAGGGGTTAATAGTGAATGACAGTAAAATCCCCCCAAACCTATTCTTGGCTCACAATCGTGCAAAAATTCCCTTTCTTTCAAGAGAATTTTGAAAATATTTTTTCCTTCTTTCCCTCCAAACTTGAGTAAAACAGTATTTTCCTTGAAATTCAACATAAGAGGGTGTAAATATTATTTGTCTACACAAAACTTTACAAAGACCAAAAGTTAAAACCAACTATTCAAATATTTTATCTTGGTAACACCATGGTTGGTAAAAGATAGTGTAACGGATAGACGTGAAGAAGAATACTCGAGACTGTATAAGAATGAAGGTTGTATCATGTCTCGAGTAGAAAAAACAGAAATAAGATAAGTGATGAAGTGGAGGGGTAGATAAGAGGTGTAATCGAAATTTTTTACGTCTCGCTTGGTGGAGATGAAAAAGTGAGTGTGAATGAAAACGAGAATGTGAAAGATAAGAAATGGGTGGAACAGTTGTATTCTCATTTATGATAAGAAGAAGGGGTGGCGGTTCAACTTCTTCGGTCTCTAACAGAGATGCACGAATTTCCGTTGGAGGTTGATTCACCACAGCTTCCAAATCTTCAAGAAACACGAGTTCTTCGGCTAAAATACTTTCGAAACTTTTATCGATGTTCCGAACGATAATCTCATCAGAAAGAAAAGAATAAGTATCTATATTCGTGGAATAGGCAGATTCACTAGGAAGGTTGAAAGTTTTAATGTCATTGTGTTGCACACCAGAATTCAAAACACTCGATTCGTCAGAAATTATAGAAGCAGGAGACTTGAAAAGATCGTCTCCCTCATTCTTAAAGAGTCTAAATCAAGTGGCATTTCAAGAATCATAGAACTCGAAATATCGGAGTGTGGATCATCAATTCTCGGTAGAAGTGAAAGAAGATGAGAAGAGCTAAAAAAGTGGGTAAATAAACTTGGGTGTCGAGTATTGTTGATCTAGATGTGGAAGATGAAGGTTGAATATCATTTTGCATATTCCATAGGTTGGTGGTAAGAATAGAATCGGTTAAATGCACAAGAAGATGTTCATATTCAATGTAAAGGAAATGATGGGTCGGAGAATTCAACTCATCCAATATAACAAGTCCATCTTCAAAGATATTCTAAACACCGATTTCACTAGCACCTTCAGTCAAATCAAACTAATAGGTCTTTAAAAATTCATCAATTATATTATCCTCAGTTAATGGATCACTAGGTTCACTTGATAGAATTAGAAGGTTTGAATTGTCAGGTGTAGTCGGATAAGGATTGGTTTGATTTGGAATGGTGTAAGGCTCTCTTTCACATCTACTATTGGAAAAGTCAAACATGTTATTATCGGGTACCTCATCAATTATATTATTAATCGGTTGATCATCAAATATATTCGGTTGGGGTTTAGGATGAAAGGTGTGAGATCAAAAGAATTGGTTCTTGTTTGACTTGATGGGATCCCATATTTATTTTCACTACTCAATTCTAACTCTTCTTCAAGACTAGCTATGGTTTGTGAAGAAGTTTCAATGAAGGATTCTCTTTGAACTATGGAACTTCCTAATTTATGTTCAGAAACACTATCTAGATACAGTGCAACAGTTGAGTATGGTTGGAATGTGTTTAATTGTTGGATACGGGCGAGTTCAATATGTTCCACAATAGAAATGAGTTTACGATTTGCCACATTAGCCTCATGAGAAGTATCAACATGAGAGGGTGTGAAAATTTGGTACTGTTGATAATAGTTGGAAGTGTGTATCCAATTTTCATAAACAAGGTTGGATCAATATTATGATATGACGGAGATTGAGATTGGTTAGTTAGTTGGCGACTGGCTTTTGCAATTTGCTCAGCAATGATCATGGGTTTAGAAGTTGCCATATTCGCCTCAAAACGAGTATCAACATTTCATATGAAAATGAGTGTAATTGTTGTCATAATGATTTTGGAGAAGTGAAAGGTATAAAACTTTGGCTACGTGCCTTCGCAATATGCTTAGCAATGGACATAGGTTTAGATGTTTCCACACTAGCCTTAAAAAGATTATCAACATAAGAAATGGTTGAATTTTGACGCGGTTGATAGGACTTTGAGTAAGGTGTCCAACTGTTATGTTTAGTGCGTTCTATCCTATCCCTTAAAGAAATGGTGGGGTCGGAATTTGTACCAAAGTAATAACGATACAAAGAAATATCTGGTTGTTTGTAGCAAAACTAGCCAAGAGTTGGTCGGTTTGGGTTACCCATTATAAGAGAATGAAAAGAAAAGATGGTGAAATGGTAATAATTTTAAGGTTTTTTTTATTTTGGAAATTGTTTTGCTTTGAAAAAGGGACTGGACTCAACCAAACACAAACGTGCACAAATATTCCTTAGTGTTAGGGTCACCTAGGTCAAATTACTAGACCGCTCCTAGACTTCCAAAGGACAAGACCTAGGTAAGTAGAAGGTATCTGCTATACGAGTCACCGAAATAGCCGGCCTAATTAAGTAATTACTTTCCTTAGTCACACTTGCCTTAGAGACCACAAGAGAAATGCGGATAAGAAATAGATTACCCACGACCCTCTTTTGTCCTAATTTAGTGCGATTGTCCTTAGAGGCTCGGTCTAGATATTTTTTATTAATATAGGGTTATGCATATGCTCGTTTGTGATTTGTGGGGCCTAGGAAGGGTGATGAAATCCCCACCTAATCTGAATTTTGGTTTCTTGCCCTTTAATATTTGTTTTAAATATGTAAAAAAAACAAAATATAAAACACACAAAAATATTTTTAGTGACGCTGTTTGCAAAAAATTCTGCAGTTAAAAACAGTTTATTGGAGGTTTAGAGGAAAGAGGAAGACTATAGGATAATACCAGAAAATTTTTGGGGCATTAACTCCCTGCTATGGTCGCGCTTCCACCGCCCAAGGCCTCTTTTGGCCACGGTTCTGCCGCCGTATGATGAGATCTCCCCTTAAAAATTTGGAACTGCACTCCGATACTCCTCTACTCCTATTTGATGGTCTCTGAATCTCTGTTAGTTCGCTCCAAGTACTCCAGATTTCTCCCAAAATTCGCACAAAAATTGTTAAAAATACAAAATGCGATTTTTTTATTTATATTATTTTTTTATATTCTCTGGTTTTATATTAGAAATCAACCCGAATAATAAGAAAAATAATTACGGCTGTTTCCCCGTCAACAGCGCCATTTGTACGATCATGAAAACGTAAATTACAAAAACCAAGTTTGCTCGCTAGATCTTAATTGATATTTCGATAGATAATTAGATTATATTTTTTGATTATAGATACTCTCGGTCCTTTTATAGACTCTGGAATGTGAAACCCTAGACGTCATGTTGAAGAGTGTCAAATTACGATCAAAATCCTGAAGTTTAACATTCTACGGCCACTAGAAGACCGCACTTCCGCCGCCTTTGGCATCCTCTGACCGGGGTTCCACCACCATTTAGTGGGTTCGAGCCTCCAAATTTTTCATGCCTTTTCTTATCGATATTTGGAGATCCTTCTGATAAAAAAAATCTGAAAATATATCTATCAGTCTCTGCCATTGCCAGATTCTTCAATTTTCTCCTAATATTTGGCAGATTTGGTTTGGTGAACTGATTTGTTGTGGATCTCCTACTTGTATTTTGGACTTGAGCGGATCTATTATAATACATGCACAATATCTCATATCCAATTGTTAGTAGTATTTATTTTATTGGAGATATTATTCTAACCAAATAATTAATATGATATCTTAATAATATTGGTTAAGAATATTTGATATAATATGCATATTTTAATGAATATTTTATTTAAGTATGATATGCATATATTTTCCCTAATTATATTAATTATAAATTAAGAAATATATGATAATAAATTTTTTACGAATAAACCCACATATGTTCTTTATTTACAATTTACACATTTTAATAACTAATAATAGTAGGGAAAATGTCTATACAAATGTGTAATAAATTTGATTGATCACTGCTTCACATGAAACTACACCGAAATGTCGGGTCTAGATCCAAAAGTAGTGGTACATAAACTGGCCATATCGACAGGCATAAAACTAATCAGACAGGCATAAATCTAATCAAACAGGCGCCAAGAAGGATGCGGCTCAAACCTGAGGTGAGTATCAACGCTGAATTCAAGAAACTAATCGACTCCGGTTTCATCCAAGAGCTTCAATATCCCTACTGGATCACTAATATCGTTCTGGTGATGAAGAAAAATGGGACGGTTCACATCTGTGTGGACTTTCGGGACCTTAACAAAGCGTGCCCGAAAGAGAACTTACTAGCGCCCGTTACCGAGCTTATGATCGATAACATGTCCACTCAGGAAATGTTCTCCTTCATGGATGGATCTTCATAATACAACCACATAAAAATGCATCCTGAAGACCAGAAGCATACCGCCTTCCGGATCCCGTTGGGCATATTCTGCTATAAGGTGATGCCCTTCAGTTTGAAGAATGCCAGCTCTAGCTACCAGGGGGCTATGACAAAGATCTTTGATGATCTCATACACGAAATCGTCGAATGCCACATCGACAACCTCATAGTGAAGAGTAAATCTTATTAGGAACATTGGGAACATCTAAAAACAGTGTTCCAACGTCTTCGGAAGTATAATCTAAAGATGAACCCGCTAAAATGTGCATTTGGAGTTTCCTTAGGCAAATTCCTGGGATTCATCAGTCGTTACCGAGGCATCAAAATTGATCCCTCAAAAATCAAGGCGATTATGGAAATGCCCACGCCAAGAACCCTCAAACAATTGCGGTTTCTCCAAGGATAGCTCACGTATATCCGATGGTTCATAGCCAATCTCTCAGAAAAATGCCGTCTCTACAGTCTTCTGATGAAGAAGGGAACCCCGTTCGTTTGGCATCAGAAGTGCCAAAACGCGCTAGACAAATCAAGAAATACCTATAAAATCTGCTGGTATTGGCCACTCCGGTTTAGAGAAACCCCCTTATCCTATATACAACAGCCTTGAGAGTTCTCTAGGTTCATCCTGGGCATAAGAGAACGACCAAGGAATGGAGAGCTCTGTACTATTTAAGTCGAGTTCTCCTGAGGGCAGAAAGCAACAATTCCCACAGCATTGCTTAGCACTGGTCTTTAGGATAACAAAGCATAGACATTACACCTTGGCACATGAGATCCACCTCATATCGAAAGTGGGTCCTCTCAAATATCTGATGTCGAAGGCCATACTAACAGGAAGACTTACCAAATGGGGCCCCTCCCGATGGAGTTCTCGGTAACATATCGACCTCTCAAAGCAGTGAAAGGACAGGCTATCACCGACTTTCTAACGGAGCATCTAATACCAGCCGATTCCCTCCTAAATTGCGAGTTACCGGATGAGCACGCATTCAACACAATTGAAGAAAAAACTAAGAAAATAAGCCTCAGTGGGAGCTTTATTTCGATCGAGCATCATCCATGAAGTAGCGAAAGCAAAACACCTCCATAATCAAAGCTGGGGTGGGCCTTATCTTCATGACCCCGCAAGGAAGGATATTGCATAGCGCCCTCTCTTTAATGGAGCTAAGGACTAGCAACGAAGCTGAGTACTAAGTTTTAATACCCGGTCTTGAGATCACTATCGATATGAGAATTAAAGAACTCATCATATATGAAGACTCCAAGCTGATCGTTAGCTAAGTAAACGACGTTTATCAAACATGCAAGCCAAAACTAATAAGGTTTGACAAAAAATTGCAGCAACTGTTAGGTTTCCTAGCGTCCTGGCCGCCGACCTCGGCCGTTACGGAATGAAAAACTTTGACTTTAAAAAAATTGGCACTAGAAACCACATCCTAGAATCTAACCAAATATCGAAACTAATAGACTAGAGGAGTCTAACTACTCTATTAGAAGGTTATACCTAAATACACATGTCCTTCAGGTCTTCATTCCTCTTCCTTAGCTCCTTGAGGTCTCCTAAATCAACCTTGCTTGATGGCCTTCTTGATCCTAAATGATCCACCCGAAAGTTTATAATCCAAGCTTAGCTTCACTAATAAAGAAACTTAGTAACCTAGTTGTAACACCCTAGCACTGTTATACTATATTTATTTAGGGTGTTTCCAAATCGTGCGGTAAAATTCATGATTATTGTTGCTTTAGGTTGCGAATAGTGCAATTAGTAGCTGTGCTTATTATCCGACCCGTCCCACATGTTTGAAACCCATCATGATTTAAGATTACATTAAATATTTGCTAGTACAGATGATCTATGCAAATCTAGATTATATATATATATATAATATTTTAAACTCTAAATATCTTTTTATAATACAAAATAAAGTCAAATATTTTTTTATCTTGCCTTGCATGTCATGGTATCCCATATCATGTGGTTGCACTCATATAACATGTTCATGTCCTAATTGTTAAACAGACTCGTTTTTTATTGCTATGTATATTTACGCAGATCCGTACTTGGGGGTATATGTTTTTATTATCAGGATACCAAATTATGGTTTAAACTTTTACGTAAATTCTCCATATTGAAAAACTATATTTTTGAATGAATACGGGTAATATTTCAAGCAATCTGGTATTATCTGTAAAATCCTATAATATATATTATATTATTTTAACTAATATATAATATAAACTATTATATATAATATATTAATAAAATAACTCTTTCTCTCTCGTCTCTCTCTCTCTCTGTATCTCTCTTTCTCTGTATCTCTCTTTCTCTGTTTCTCTGTCTCTCTCTAATATATATATATTATATAATATAATTATTATAAAACTTATTATAAAACTAAACATATACACTCTCCACACCTCCCCCCCGCTTTTTCCTTACGTCCCCGTGAACCCAAGCTCCTAACCTTCGTCCTCGTCGTCACCGCCCTCCTTATTGTCATCGTGCCCCTCTCGTCCTCGCCTCCACCCCTGCCTAGCCTCCATCACCTCCTCCTTTCCAGACGACCCCAAGCCAAAGCTCGACCCTACAGCAAGAACCATCACCCCCATCGCTCACAACCTTGTCGCCAGAAACCTACCAACACCAACCATCTCCATCACCTCCTCGTCCCCCCAGCAACCCCAGAACACCAACGCACCACCACCACCGACCTTTGCTCCTTTCCCCGATCACCTCAAACCCACCTCGTTCAATTGACCTCGCCGTTGACGACTTCGTCTTGTCCCCGTCACCTCGTCGCTACCATCTCTTCTGTCCCCGCCAAAACCCTAGCAACCACAATAGCTATTCTTTTCTTCTTCTTCTATTTCTTTCTTTTTTTTCTTTCTTTTCTTTTTCTGATCGATCGTCGGAATTTTGCATGTCGCCGATGATGCAGACCACCCAGTCTCCGTCATCGACTAGCCCAGTTACCACGTCACGCAGCTGCTCAGCCATGTCAAGTCCTGCGTGTGTAAGTTTTGCGTCGTGACTTTATTTTGACGTCGGAACGTGACATACGTATCTCGACATGAGGTTCGATCAGGAAAGTTCGAAACTTGCAACATGCTATTTTATTATATCAATATTTATTCGATAAATTGTCATGCATGTGTTTTACTATTCAGCAGAAATTACCGATTTACTGTTTTATAGCATTCGTCTGTATCCGTACTGATAATAGTTTATCTAGTTGCATGCCGGAACATTATGATATTATTATACTACTATATCGGTTCAATGTGTTATCTAGATTGCATCATATATGGTAATGGACGTATAACGGTTATTATAGATAGATACATATGCATCCTGGCATTCGTTGTGTTTCGATATTGATTACAGTTTTACATTGGCATCTGTTTTGGTTAATATACAATACATGGCATGTTCACGACATATTACCAGACTTGTTACTTGGATCTTATTGCTAATTTCAACAATCCTGATTATTGTCCTGATGAACGTAAGTTGTTGTCTGCATAGGCAAGACCTGTACCTGCTTGATCCTGTATTGGCATTAGATTTATATCATCAATACCTGACTTGAACACAAAACCTAGGGAAAAGGGAAAATCAAGAGTTTAACCGAAACGTAACTCAAGAGGATATAATTATTATTTGCTATGATTCCTTGCGTTATGGAATAATCATTGTTTATTATACCGTGGTCCCGTAGGGAATGAACGGGGTATATTATACCGTGGTCCCGTGGGGAATGAACGGGATATACACTGTTGAGTTACGATGAGGATTACATTAATTGATTTCAAAGACTAGTAGAATAAATAACCTAGAAATACAGACTTTAGGATACACATCACATACATATATCTCATTGTTTTACCCCTGTATTAGTTATTTATATGCATGTTTAATCATAGCATCATATCCTGATTATTACTATTATTGTGGTATTTATGATGCACTGACATCTGGGTTTTGCATGGCCCGGTTCCTCTGACTTTATTGCAGGCAGATCAAGAGTATTTTGACAAGCAAGCCGAGCAGTGAGGAGCTAGACGTATAGTGTAAAGATGTTTAGTTTCTTTTCTTCCGTAGTTTTATTTTTATTGATGTGAGCCTATATGGGACGTGATTCAGATTTTGTTTTATTGGATCTTGATTCATTTCCGCTACACCTAATTTTTTATTTTATTGATGGTGGCAGATGGACATGTGTTAGCTAGATTATACTTTTTACTATTCTTGATATCCGATCGACAGCCGTAATGTGACTATGGAGGGACGATTCCTAACCACAAGTAGCTTGGTTGGCTTTGTCACGTGCCGTGTTTATGTATTTTGGGAAGAGGGGCGTGATAGGGTTTGTTTGGTATCAGAGACATAGAATTTAGGGTTAGTAGGGTTTAAATCTTTTGTAGTTGGGTATCGAACCTAATACACTAAGCAGAAAATCCGGAATTAGAAACATGTCCTGATTTCAAAGGCTTATTTTCCAATGGCGTCGGTGGAACTGGAAGAGGTAAAGAAACAGGTTGCCGAATTACTAGAGAAGAGTTAGATTTGTAGCAGTGATTCACAATGGGGAGCTCCAGTTCTTCTAGTCAAGAAGAAAGATGGCACGCGGAGGATGTGCATCGACTATCGAGAATTGAATCGGGTGACTATTAAGAATAAGTTCCCAATCTCTCGCATCGGGGAATTATTCGATCAACTCAGTGGCGTGAGAGTATTCTCGAAGTTGGATTTGCGATCCAGATATCATCAAGTTCGGATGAAATCTGAAAACATTTGCAAGACAGCGTTCCAAATTCAATATGGGCATTACAAGTACTTAGTGATACCATTTGGAGTCCCAAACGCACCGGCAATATTTATGATGGACTTGATGAACCGAATCTTCTCACCATACCTGGATCAGTTCGTAGTGGTGTTTATTGATGATATTCTGGTCTATTCAAGGAGCAAAGAAGACCATGCAGAACATTTGAGGATCGCACTGCAAATATTGAGACGAGAAAATTTATATGCTAAGACGAGCAAGTGCAAGTTTTGGCTCAAAAAAGTGAAGTTCTTGGGTCATGTTGTATCCGGAGATGGAATTACCGTTGATCCCGAAAAGATTATAGCTGTTCATGATTGGCCAATTCCAAAGAACGCGGGGGAGATCAGAAGTTTTCTTGGGGTTGCTGGAAACTATAGAAGGTTTGTGGAGAACTTCGCCCGAATAGAAGAACCATTGACCAAGCTAAAAAAGAAGAGATACCGTTCGTATGGACCGAGAAGTGTGCATTAGGTTTTGAAGTGCTGAAGCAAAGGTTGACAACCGCTCCTATCTTGACAGTGCCAGATGGTTCCGGAGGGTTAGTTATTCTTAGCGACATATCTGGGAAAGGCTTGGAATGTGTTCTAATGCAGCATGAGAAGGTCATAGCTTATGCGTCAAGAAAATTGAAGACTCATGAGAAGAACTATCCAACTCATGATTTGAAATTAGCAGCAGTGATTTTCACTTTGAAGATTTGGAGACTGATTGATTTGTGTGAAAGTGTTTGTAGTTAACCGCAATCAATAACAGTGTCGTGTGTAGCTAGCCGAGATGAGTACGGGTTGTCCTCAGGGATACACGAAACTTTTAATCTTGCTTTAGATGAGTTGATTAGAAAGAAGAAGAATAGAGAATAGATTCTAGATCTATGTTAAATACGGATGTAGAATATATAGTTTTAAGATCTAGTTTAAATACAGATATAGAATATATAAGAAGAAGGCTTGTGGGGTTCGTTAGGATTTAGTAGTCATGGATGACTAATAAAGATGGCTCTTTTTATCTATTGATAGATTTAAAGCTAGATAGATAGTGATGAATGAGGATTAGGGTTCTTGGAAGAAGCTAGGGTTTCCCCACTATTGACCCTTGTCCATTCATTGATCTCTATTCATGTCTAGCCCTTAACCAAACAATTGTTAATCTAATCTCAAATCGCGGCCAAGACTAGCAATAAATTGGTAGCGCGCTCGATAAGGATGTTAACGATTCTTTTGCTATAGTTTATAAACTTCATAAGACTTAAAAGAAGTTAAAATATTTTCTTATCCATTGTTCTACCCTAATCCTACGAACCCTATCAAGCGGAGAATTACTCGCGCGTGATGGAGATAGAAGAAGAACGGATAGAGAATGAGATCATAATGTAGAAAATAAATGCTAAATTATAAAACTAATGATCTACCTTTATTAATCAACTTCACAATTACAAGACCTTCGAGTTTAGATTATAAGAGGAAGAAGAAGTTGCTCCCGATCTCTGCCTCGTAGGAAGTAGATGTTCCGTCGAATCTCACGTTGCCTTATCACGTCGAATCGCGGACCTGTCGTGGATCACTTGTTCTTTGAAGGTGATTTGCTTCGTGTGAAACGTGATGATTTCTAAGTTTAGCTCTCGGTCTTATTTATAGTCACAAAAGATACAAACTTTAGATTCCAAGTATTAGGGTTTGTTGTGAAGATCCTACCCACAAAATTTCACACGCTAACTCTTCACAATGGTCGCGGATCCGCCGCATTTTGCTCATTTTGGCCGCGGTTGGGCGGTGGGATAGAGAAGCTAGGGCTTCAATTTTCTGGGTTTTATACATGTTGACACGTTGAGATCTTCTAGATATCTAGAATTTGAAAATATTTCCTGAGTCTCTGCCAGTATTGATTCTTCAACTTTATTTAACCTTATTAGTAGATTTTTTATTCCCGACATCTTGATATTCCGATCT
The DNA here is from genome assembly GCA_030015575.1 of Agapanthus africanus. Lineage (NCBI taxonomy): Eukaryota > Viridiplantae > Streptophyta > Magnoliopsida > Asparagales > Amaryllidaceae > Agapanthus > Agapanthus africanus. Next base: position 260,861,733 of record CM057339.1, on the reverse strand, counting down.
CCTGATCTGAGCTTAATCTTACACAATATCTCCATGAATAATGTTAGTAATATTTGTTATAGAGATATTATTCTAATCATTTGTGTGATGTTATATCTTTTAAAGAATTTTGATTAGAATATTTGATATGATATGCATAATAAATAATATTATATAAATATTATATGCATACATTTTCCTTCATAATGTTAATTACAATATATAAACATATGGTAAATAGTATTTTTACAGATAAACCCAAATATATTCTATATTTATAATAAACACCTTTAGATATTTAAGAAAAGTAAGGAAAATGATATATCAAAAGTGCGATATTTTCGTCTGAACAAGTACCCCCAAATTTAACTTTGATCGTCCCAAACAAACTATTTATTCAGGGAGGGAGAAAAAAGAAAACCTAAGTAGCACACTTTCGTAGGCAACACGATTGCACTGAGCACAAGCAACAAGCCGTTAAACCTCCAGGTGTCCCTAGTAGGAGGGGTGCTGTCTCCTGAGGGTTTTCAGCGGATTACACAAACAAAATCCTATAATAAAAGAAAGAAAATGAAAGTTATATACAAAGATAAGAATATATAAAAGAAAGAACTTAAAAATAAAAGTTTCCAACTATATTAGCTTTTCAGTTGTCATGAGCCTTATCTTAATGGTTGTGAAAAGATGTCAGAAATCACATCATCCCACAATAAAACATCATCTTTAGTCTTCCTTCCTATCTTTCTTCCAAATATCGATCATATACCCCTACATGTGTGTAAAAGACATCTCTACACTTAGAGAATCCAATTCAAGCTATCATACTTTTGTCTATATTCCTTAGTATTTTATAGTTAGTGAATAATTTCGATGAAATTGCTCACACATTTTTCATGCGTCCGTTAATACTTTTTGAGGTACTAACTAACCGATTACAAAATGTGCTTGCGCATTTAGATGTAATTACTTGTCTTGCAACACCTAAGTCTTAGCAGTGGCTCCCAAACCAGTAGGTCTAAAGCACTAGGTGATAAAGCACTCTCGCTATATTTTTTTATGCTGCCTTATGTCACGCCCCGCTTCCCAGAGTACGCTAAGATAGGCACGTGACAGAGCCAACCATGCTACCTGTGGATATGAAATATCCTTCCACAGTCACATTACGGCTGTAGAGATATCAAGAACAAAATAAACTATCTAACACATGTCCATAAGGCAGAATAAACGAGTCAAGAATAAAATAATAAGCGGAAGCAATAGATCCAATAAACAAAACACCTGGAAAGTAAAACTTGATACCAACTGGATCCTCACTGCTCGGCCTAACGGCGGAAGTACTCTGATCAGCCTGCGACAAGGTAGAGAATCTGGGCCATGCAAAACCCAGACGTCAGTGGGTCATAACATCAAGCAATAACAAGGCATGCAGGCATGAGTATAAACGGTAAAACAGGAATAACGGTAACATAAATAAGAATAGTGCAAGGTAAGGCATAAGTGATGTGCGGTGAATAATCTAAACCGGTCTATCGGGTTAACTACTCTCAAGTCTTTGAAATCAATTTGATGAATCATCGATGTAACTCAATAGTATCCCGTGTGTGCCCGGGACCACGGTCTAAGAATTTCGGGCTGAATCCGAGACGTGCTGCAAGGCAGTAAAAGGTAGTAGGTAACGACGAATGATGTCAGCAGCATCATCCCGGGGCTGGCTTAGGCCGTAAAACTGATCAGTAAAGGTGTCGAACTGTCGAGTTACAAGTCAGGTTTCATCATTGATTTCCCCATACCCCCAAGTTATGTGTTCAAGTCAGGTATTGATAAATCTGGAGTTAATGCCAATACGGGATCAAGCAGGTACAGGTTTGTCTGGATAGACAACAAGAAATGTCCGTAGGAACAACGGGTCAAGATTGTTGGCATTAATAACAAGATCAGGTAACAGGTCAAGCTGTGGTACATCAGGTCAATTCAGGTAGTGTATATAGATTCCATCATGTCAAGAAGTGCACGGTATCAAGTCGTAACAAGTAGTAATGTATCAAGTCATGTCAGGGGGTGCACAAGTGTCACGTGGGTGCTCAAAATCAAACTATGCTATGCATGGGTACACAAAAACAAGTATGGGTTACCAATGTAACAATAAAATGGAATAGTGTGATGTGTATGCAAATAGGTATAAATTCAAACACAAGGATGTACAGCGATCGATTAGGGTTAAAGTTATAGTTCCAACTCTAAATGGGATGCAATTTATTAAACATGGGGTGTCAATATTACAATGTTATATATTCAAGTGATCTATGGATGCAATTATATGTATATTAGATGAGATGAATGCAAATAGGTATCCGAAAGGTTATAAACTATAAAAGGTACTATGGAATGTAAAAATAAGCACTATGTGATATAAATATTGGTATGGGTGCAGCTTAATGTAATCTAATATGCAACAAGATATGTTTTCATGTTCTAGATCTAAAATGATATAAACGGAACATCGAAACGTTAAAATGAAATATGGGGCACTAGATTTAAACAACAGGTATAATATGTATTTAAATAAGTATATAATAATTTAAATAGCATGTAGCAAGATTAACTTGCCTAGACGGATCAAGAAACGGGTGTGTACGGAACGTCTCACGTCGCCGAAATGTCGTGACGCGAGCACGGTACACGGAACGGTTCCAAACCACGCACAGAGGTGATCACGCAAGCAAGGCATGTCCGCTGGGTCGTCTGGATCGTTGGCGTCGTTACGTCTCCGGCAAACTACAGAGATCAAGATTTACAGAAAAGAAAAGAAAAGAAAAAAGGAAAGAGAAGAAGGGAAAGAGGAAGAAGAAGAATGAGAAGAGGGGAAAGCTCACTGTGGTTTGCGGAGAGGGGTCGTGAGGGTGTCGACGGGGTCGACGGAGCTCCGGCGAGGCGACCTGCAAAGAACAGAGAGCCTTTTTCTTAAAAGAACAGAAGAAAGGAAAGAAAAGAAAGAAAGAAGAAAGAAGGGGAAGGAGAAGGAGTGCAAGGGCTCATTGCGTGTACGGTGATCTGGGAGACGAGATGGTAGCGACGAGATAAATGGCGGCGATCAACTCCGGCGGTGAAGTGGTGTGCAGGGTGCTCGATTCTGCCGTTGGGTGTGTGCAGGTCTCGGGTGATGAGAGAGGAGGTGGAGGCGATGTGGGTGAGGAGGCGGCGAGGTCGGGAATAAAATCGTCGTCGGGGGCTTTGGGCGACGGCGAGGTGGAGGCAAGTGAGAGAGCGACGGTTGCGGCTAGGGTTCATGGTAAAAAAAGAAGAAGGAATAATATATGTGATATATAGGGAGAGAGAGAGAAATAAGGAAAGAGAGAGAGAGAATCCAGAGGAGAGAGAGAGGAGAGAGAGTGCGTGAATAGTGAGGAAAGATAAATTTGTTTTTATCTGGGGAGAGAGAGAAAGGAAGAAGGGATGAGAGAGAGAGAGAGAGAGAGGTAAAGAAAAGAGAGAGAAAGAGAAAGAAAGGGAGAAAGAAAAGAGAGAGAGAAAGAAGTGGGGCCGGGCCAGCGAGAGGAGGGTTGTAGCAGTTAGGGAATTAGGATTTTAAATTTTTTTTAAAGATTTTAGTTTGTTGTTAAATTTTTTAGTCGTAGATTTAATTAAATTAAAAAAATGGATTTTCAGGTAAATACAAATCTAGTCCAAAATACGCCCGGGTCGGATCTAAAAATTCAGATTTAAAATAGGAAAAATATATGCGACTTCCAAATTTTAAAATGAAAGCTTAGCTAACGAAAATGCATACCTCCAAGAACGGATGCACGTACGTGAATATAGCCATCCAAACATGTCCGTTTTCACTGAACGGGACGAGAACAACATGCGCGGAGGCTATCATGGGGTTAGGGGTATCATGCAGGCTATGAAATGAAATTTTAATTTATTTTACATGACCTAAAAATGTTTTATGTTAAATTATGCGATGCTAGATGAAATGCCAGTATGCAGTATACATTAGATGCACGTGTCTATGTAACAAGTCAGGGTAATTCGTAACTATGAATCAAATAAGTTCAAGCAAGCAGGTCGGGTCGAATGCAATGTAAAGTGTAAAATACCATTCGTGCCCAAACATGATAAATCAATAAAATACTACAGATAAATAAATACGGAAACATGAATTGGTATAAATGAACTCGGTTGTTACATTATACCTAACTACAAAAAGAATTTCGTCCTCGAAATTCCAAAAACAAGAAAGGATAAACAATCAACAACTACAAGAATAGATGTGGAAACTTCTGCCGGATTTCATCTTTTCGTTCCCAAGTTGACTCTCCATGTAAGAGATTTCCCCAAGAAACAAGTACAAAAGGGATAACCTTGTTCTTAAAAACCTTTTCCCTTCGATCCACAATCGACATTGATCGCTCCTCAAATGTCAAATATTCACGTACAGTCAGCTCCGAATGATCCAGCGCGTGTGTTTCATCTCGAACATACTTACGGAGTTGAGATACGTGAAACACGTCATGAACATTCGCCAAGGATTGTGGTAACGCCAATCAATACGCCACTTCTCCAACACACTCCAAAATCTCAAAAGGTCCAACGAATCGAGGACTAAGCTTTCCTCGACCTTCGAAATGAATCACCCCTCTAGTCGGTGATATTTTCAAGAATACCAAATCACCAACAGCGAACTCTAGAGGTCTTCTCGATGTATCTGCCCAACTCTTTTGTCGGTCTTGAGCTGCTTTCATATGATTCCGGATGGTGTTAACCTTCTCAACTGTTTGCACGATCAAATCCGGTCCCAACAATCTTCGTTCTCTAATATCGTCCCAACAAACAGGTGAACGACACTTGCGAACATATAAAGCTTCGAATGGAGCCATCTGAATAGTCGCCTGGAAACTGTTGTTGTAAGAAAACTCCACCAAATGTAGATGATCCTCCCATGAACCCTTGAAGTCTAGCATGCACGCTCTCAACATGTCTTCAAGAGTTTGGATCGTTCTCTCCGACTGGCCATCTGTCTGAGGATGATAAGCTGTGCTAAACTTCAATCGAGTCCCCAAACTTTATTGTAAGCTCCTCTAGAAATGTGATAAGAAACGGGTGTCACGGTCGGACACGATACTCACCGGTACTCCATGCAATCTTACAATCTCCTGCATGTATCGTTCTTCCAAAGCTTCTGTTGATTGACCAACTCGAAATGGTATGAAATGAGCTGCCTTGGTCAATCGATCAACAATCACCCAAACTGCATTATTGCCTTTTGGACTCCGCGGTAAAGCCGTCACGAAATCCATGGTTATATGTTTCCACTTCCATTGAGGAATCGGAAGTGGTTGCAATAAACCAGCAACCCTTTGATGTTCAGCCTTAACTTGTTGACACACCAAGCACTTTTCTACAAAGCGGGCAATCTCCCGTTTCATGCCTTCCCACCAGAAATGTTGTCGTAGATCTCGGTACATCTTCGTGCCTCCTGGGTGTATGGAATATGCTGAACTGTGCGCCTCCTTCATAACTTCTTCGCGGATATCTCCCTTTGGCACACACAAACGATTACCATATCGTAACGCACCATCTTCATGAATCAATAAGTCCGTTCAAAGTCCAGCTTCAACCTATTCTCGAAACTTCTGCAATCTTGGGTCCTGCAATTGTGCTACTTTAATATTCTCGATCAACGATGACTATACTTGCAGCTACATCAATTGTCCCGAAGAATGCGGTAGCACAACTTCCAAATCGAATCTCCGAAAGTCTTCAATAAGCTCCCTCTGTGCAGTCAACGTCTGAATTGCTGGCAACCGACTAAGCGCATCCGGCACGACAATAACTTTCCCCGGATGGTACTTAAGATCAAGATCGTAGTCGGCCATCAGCTCCAACCATCTACGCTGCCGCATATTTAGCTCCTTTTGAGTGAACACGTACTTTAGGCTTTTGTGATCGGTGAATACTTCGACCCTTTCGCCCAATAAGTAGTGTCTCCAAATCTTCAAAGCAAAGATCACAGCTACTAGATCCAAGTCATGAGTTGGGTAATTCTTCTCATGGGTCTTCAACTGTCTCGACGCATAAGCTACAACCTTCCCATGCTGCATCAGAACACATCCCAATCCTTTTCCAGATGCGTCGCTTTGAATCACCAATCCTCTGGAATTGTCTGGCACGGTCAAAATAGGAGCGGTTATCAACCTCTATTTCAATGCCTCAAAAGCTAACGCACACTTATCCATCCACACAAATGGTACCTCCTTGCGTGAAAGCTTGGTCAAAGGCTCCGCCAGACGAGCAAAGTTCTCCGCGAACCTTCTGTAATACCCAGCAAGTCTAAGAAAGCTTCTGATCTCTGCAACGTTCTTCGGAATCGGCCAATCTCGAACTGCTGTAATCTTTTCGGGATCAATTGTGATTCCATCTCCAGACACGACATGCCCCAAAAACTTGACTTCTTTAAGCCAAAACTCGCACTTGCTCATCTTTGCATACAATCTTTCTTGCCTCAATGTCTGCAGTGCGATCTTTAAATGTTCTGCATGCTCTTCAATACTCTTCGAGTAGACCAGAATATCATCAATGAACACCATTATAAACTGGTCCAGGAATGGTGAAAAGATTCGGTTCATCAAGTCCATAAATATCGCCGGTGCATTCGTTACTCCGAAGGGCATCACTAAATACTCGTAATGTCCATACCGAGTTCGGAACACAGTCTTGCAAATATTTCTGATTTAACTCGGATCTGATGATATCTGGATCGCAAATCCAGCTTCGAGAATACCCTCACGCCACTAAGCTGCTCAAATAATTCGCCAATGTGAGGGATCGGGTACTTGTTCTTAATAATCACCCGGTTTAATTCTCGATAATCGATGCGCATCCTCCTTGTGCCATCTTTCTTCTTGACTAGAAGAACTGGAGCTCCCCAAGGCGAGTTACCGCTGTGAATCCAACCCTTCTCAAGTAATTCAGCAACCTGCTTCTTGACGTCTTCCAACTCCACTGGTGCCATTAGATAGTACGCCTTAGAGATTGGCGCTGCACCAGGAATAAGATTGATCGCGAACTCCACATCTCGTTTTGGCGGTAAACCCGAGATGTCCTCGAACACGTCCATGAAATCTCGAACTACCGCTAGTGCTTCCTCCTTATCAACTTCCATCGATGAAAGAACATTGTTTGTCGGCCTAGCCCTAAACTCGACTGGCCTGAAAGAACTGCTACTCCAGCAAAACCAACTCCGGATGTCCGGGAATCTGGAAAATCACTTTCGTTGCTCTACAATCAATGTGAGCATGGAAAGTGCCGAGAAAATCCATTCCCAAGACAACAGCAAACAAAGGGATGCACCAGAATTGAATAATTCTAATGCGGGAAAGACATGAACACGTAGGATACCTGAAACGACTTCACCTGAAGCCAAACACTGAAGAAGATAAGCACAGTAAACAAGATTCAAGTTTGCGATAAAACGTGAACTGGAAAGCATGAGAAGTAAGGCAATATAATGACCATGAAATAAGGAAGTGAATCAAGACTAGGACTCCAAGTTACTGAAATAGAGTACCGCATTGTAAACATGCTGCAGTTCATAGTTACAATCACATAACTCCGTTCAAGTCGCCCAAATCCTAGTATCAGAATCAAAAGAATAGGATGGAAGAAACAATAGGGAACCAAAAGAATTTTAACTCGAGATGCAAAGTTGTTTGCATATCGTCAGGACAGGAGTCAAGAGAAAGATATGATTCAAGAATCATGATAACAATGTGGCAGGATATGTTCCTAATCATGGATTTTCTGATTCATGTATTGGGTCTAATAACCAACTACAAAAGATTCAAACCCGATAAACCTAAATCCTATGGCTCTGATACCAAACAAACCCTGTCATGCCCCGCTTCCCAGAGTATGCTAAGATAGGCACGTGACAGAGCCAACCATGCTACCTGTGGATAGGAAATATCCTTCCACAGTCACATTACGGCAGTAGAGATATCAAGAACAAAATAAACTATCTAACACATGTCCATAAGCCAGAATAAACGAGTCAAGAATAAAATAATAAGCGGAAGCAATAGATCCAATAAACAAAACACCTGGAAAGTAAAACTGGATACCAACTGGATCCTCACTGCTCGGCCTAACAGCGGAAGTACTCCTGATCAGCCTTCGACAAGGTAAAGAATCTGGGCCATGCAAAACCCAGACGTCAGTGCATCATAACATCAAGCAATAATATAATCAAGGGGTAGCAAGGCATGCAGGCATGAGTATAAACAGTAAAACAGGCATAACAGTAATATAAATAAGAACAGTGCAAGGTAAGGTATAAGTGATGTGCAGTGAGTAATCTAGACCGGTCTATCGGGTTAACTACTCTCAAGTCTTTGAAATCAATTTGATGAATTATCGATGCAACTCAATAGTATCCCGTGCATTCCCGGGACCACGGTCTAAGACTCTCGGGCTGAATCCGAGACGTGCCGCAAAGCCGTAAAAGATAGTAGGTAATGACGAATGATGTCAGCAGCATCATCCCGGGGCTGGCCTAGCCCGTAAAACTGATCAGTAAAGGTGTCGAACTGTCGAGTTACAAGTCAGGTTTCGTCATTGATTTCCCCATACCCCCAAGTTATGTGTTCAAGTCAGGTATTGATAAATCTGGAGTTAATGCCAACACAAGATTAAGCAGGTACAGGTTTGTCTGGATAGACAACAGGAAATGTCTGTAGGGACAACGAGCCAAGATTGTTGGCATTAATAACAAGATCAGGTAACAGGTCAAGCTGTGGTACATCAGGTCAAGTCGGGTAGTGTATATAGATTCCATCATGTCAAGAAGTGTACGGTATCAAGTCGTAACAAGTAGTAATGTATCAAGTCATGTCAAGGGGTGCACAAGTGTCACGTGGGTGCTCAAAATCAAACTATGCTAGGCATGGGTACACAAAAACAAGTATGGGGTACCAATGTAACAATAAAATGGAATAGTGTGATGTGTATGCAAATAGGTATAAATTCAAACACAAGGATGTACAGGTATTGATTAGGGTTAAAGTTATAGTTCCAACGCTAAATGAGATGCAATTTATTAAACACGGGGTGTCAATATTACAATGTTATATATTCAAGTGATCTATGGATGCAATTATATGTATATTAGATGAGATGGATGCAAATAGGTATCCGAAAGGTTATAAACACTAAAAGGTATTATGGAATGTACAAATGAGCAGTATGTGATATAAATATTGGTATGGGTGCAGCTTAATGTAATCTAATATGCAACAAGATATGTTTTCATGTTCTAGATCTAAAATGATATAAACGGAACATCGAAACGTTAAAATGAAATATGGGGCACTAGATTTAAACAACAGGTATAATATGTATTTAAATAAGTATATAATAATTAAAATAGCATGTAGAAAGATTAACTTGCCTAGACGGATCAAGAAACGGGTGTGTACGGAACGTCTCACGTCGGTGAAATGTCGCGACGCGTGCACGGTACACGGAACAGTTCCAAACCACGTACAGAGGTGATCACGCAAGCAAGGCACGTCCGCTGGGTCGTCTGGATCGTCGGCGTCGTTACGTCTCCGGTGAACTACAGAGATCAAGATTTACAGAAAAGAAAAGAAAAGAAAGAAGGAAAGAGAAGAAGGGAAAGAGGAGGAAGAAGAAGAATGAGAAGAGGGGAAAGCTCACTGTGGTTTGCGGAGAGGGGTCGTGAGGGTGTCGACGGGGTCGACGGAGCTCCGGCGAGGTGACCTGCAAAGAACAAAGAGCCTTTTTCTTAAAAGAACAGAAGAAAGGAAAGAAAAGAAAGGAAGAAGATAGAAGGGGAAGGAGAAGGAGTGCAAGGGCTCACTGGGTTTACGGTGATCTGGGAGACGAGATGGTGGCGACGAGATCAACGGCGGCGATCAACTCCGGCGGTGAAGTGGTGTGCAGGGGGCTCGATTCTGCCGTTGGGTGTGTGCAGGTCTCGGGTGATGAGAGAGGAGGTGGAGGCGATGAGGGTGAGGAGGCGGCGAGGTCGGTAATAAAATCTTCGTCGGGGGCTTTGGGCGACGGCAAGATGGAGGCAAGCGAGAGGGCGACTGTCACACCCCGCTTCCCAAAATACGGAATACGAGGGGTTGACAAGGCCAGCCATACTCCTACGGTCGATGTAATATCTCTCCATAGTCACACTTCGGCTTCTAGCTTTACGTGGTAATCAGTAAACAACGCACAGGTAATGAGAAATGCAGTTACTGAAACAAAACAGATACAAGGAACTAACCTGATGGAGATCAAAAGAGTATAGCTCTGAATAACTGATCAAGATGTCCGCGATGTACGTCTGGTCCTGGTTCAAGCTAGATCCACTTCTCACTCTGAGCATCAATACTCAGGTCGTCAGAGCGACACGATAGCAATATATATATATATATAGGTGCAAGTGGTAACTCGTACAGTAATAACGAATATATAACAGTAAATCAAGATAGTAACGATATGAACATGAAGTAGCTAATGCGGGTGTCTAAAAGAGCAGGTGAACAGTAAAGCAGTAAAAGAGTATGTCAGGTGTGTCGATTCAGTAAGCAATGCATGTCAATGTCACTATCCCTATCAGTCTCTAAGTCTCACTGTACAGGTCACTAAGCCTATCGTCAGTCCAAATGTGAGAGTCAACCACTCGTGAGTATCCTCCATCCAAGGGTAGGACCCAAGGGCAAGGGACCACAGGCCCGAAAAACGCACGGTAATAATCAGTGATATCCCTATATATATCTCCATATATCTCCATATGTGCCGGCATGGGACTCCCGAGAATCTGTTGAACTCACACTCAAAATAACCTACACCCCGTGGTCTATATCAAACGCCAACCATAAACTCAAATACCAATCGGTCCATGACGAGTCTACACGAGAACTGAAGACAGGGTCTCCATCAAGCATGTCTCGACTGATACCCAAGCTAAATGGACAGTATTTGGTGCCTTACCTATGACACCCATACAAGTGCTTCCATAAGTGTCCCATACCACTTATAGTCACACTTATACGCGTGCCACAGACGTCGACAATGCAATAAATCAATAGGTCCACTGATTGTGTACAAATACGTGTCACTTTCACTTATCCATTCCTGCTTAAACACTAACGTACTTGCAACAATCAAACACTAAAACCTAACACTGGATAATGCACATGATCACTAGGTTACCAATGCACTGACATATAGATGATGTGATGAGAAAACAGTATGTAAGGCATGATTACGATGTCATCAGACGATGTCCTGCCATTTGTATAATTCTTCATAATTCATACATGTACAATTTAGCGAAACAATGAACAGGGGATGAGTAGTATGTTTGATTACCTATCCAGCAAATTTAGTTTCACGTCAATCGGGTGTCAGGATCACTAGATATGGCCAATTCATTTTAAGCGTTCACTGCTGGAAATCCGGTTTCAGAATCGGAAGTCCGTTTCATAAAGCATTTCAATCCCAGTTGGGATCAGAATTTAGCGTCGCTAAAGTTGAATGAAATTTATAGTTTTCAATAGGGTTTCTAAATCAAAAGACGGATTCTCAATCGCATATCTACGTCAGAAGTTATGCACTGTTCAACACTAGGGATCAGTTCTGGTTCTGTTTGGGACTGCTATACGTCCCGTTCATTTAAATTGCAGTTTAAATAGTAAATGACAATAAAACAGGGTGAATCACTTGCGTTATTTATCTAACAGATTCATCTTCAATAAGGTGTAGGGTTCCGCCACATACGAGTTCAGGCAACAAGGTAGTAAACATTACGGGACAGAAAATAATAACCAGAGTCGCTCTAGACTGCAGTCCAGAGCCGGTTTCCGAACCAATTCTCGTCATAATTTAAGTACAAAAACAATTAAAAACTTGCATAGGGTTACATTTCGTCGAGTCGTCTTCGATTTAAGCCCTAGAACGCCTCATTTCAATATGTACACAATTAATTGTGATTTAAACAAGTTTCAGGTGCGGGAATTTCTCAGTTTTTACGGGTATAATTGGGGGTAAACGTTTAAGTCATTAACAATCATATTTTTCAGTGAAATTCCTACACAAGGTTTATTGCCAGACGGGCCAGGATATGCAGTCAAGTTCTGTCAGTTTAAATGAAGGTTTTCATTTAGATCTTGCATCAAACACTTATGTCATATAAGGTTTCACGAAACGTAAACGTGGAATTTATAGTATTATGAATTGTAACGGATATAATATAGAATGCTGCAAGTAGGGTACTTGCCTGGAGACGCTTTGGCGGTGCACGGCAGCAGCAACGGAACGAATGCGTGACGAACGGCACGGCTAGGGTTCACGGCCTCGACTCGCGTTTCGGTTTCATCGTCGGAGCTGCCCGGAGATGTCTCGCGATCACCGGAGGCGGAGTGTGGTGCTGCAGATCTCCAGGGATGTGCTAGGGTCGACGATGGTCGGTGGGGTCGCTCCAGCGGCGGGCAGGAGAAGTTTTTTTACGTGGGGGAGAAGAAGGTATAGTGGAGCGGGTTGGGTCGGGTTCGGTGCGGGAGCGGGATTGGGGAATGGGCTGGGCCGAAGGGGATTTATAAAATGGGGAGAAAAGGAAAAGGGGCTGAGTTGGGCTGGGCCGGCGGGTTAATTAGGGAAAGGAAATGAATGGGAAAAGGGGAGGAGAGATAGAGCACGTAGTGGACCGGGCTTTGAGGGAAAAATAGGAAAAGCAAAAAAATGGAGATGGGGGCTAGGATTTGTGAAAAGAGAGAAAGAGAAAATAAACTGGATTGGGAGTTTACAATCTTTAAAATAATTTATAGATATAAATAAATTTGTAGGTAACCCTTTTAATAAAAATACGGATATTTGTGTATACACAAGGACTGGGTATTACAGCGACGGCTGCAGCTAGGGTTCGTGGTAAAAAAAGAAGAAGGAATAATATATGTGATATATATGAAGAGAGAGAGATAAGGAAAGAGAGAGAGAGAATCGAGAGGAGATCGAGAGGAGATCGAGTGTGTGTGAATAGTAAGGAGAGATAAATTTGTTTTTATTTGGGGAGAGAGAGAGAGAAAGGAAGAGGGGAGGAGATAGAGGGGTTAAAGAAAAGAGAGAGAAAGTGAAAGAAAGGGAGAAGGAAAAGAGAGAGAGAGAAAGAAGTGGGGCCGGGCCAGCGAGAGGAGGGCTGTAGCAGTTAGGGAATTAGGATTTAAAATTTTTTTTAAAGAGTTTAGTTTGTTGTTAAATTTTTAAGTCGTAGATTTAATTAAATTTAAAAAAATGGATTTTCAAGTAAATACAAATCTAGTCCAAAATACGCCCGGGTCGAGTCTAAAAATTCAGATTTAAAATACGAAAAATATATGCGACTTCCAAATTTTAAAATGAATGCTTAGGTAACGAAAATGCATACCCCCAAGAACGGATGCACGTACGTGCGCGTAGCCATCCAAACATGTCCGTTTTCACTGAACGGGACGAGAACAAGATGCGCGGACGCTACCACGGGGTTAGGGGTATCATGCAGGCTATGAAATGCAATTTTAATTTATTTTACATGACCTAAAAATGTTTTATGTTAAATTATGCGATGCTAGATGAAATGCCTGTATGCAGTATATATTAGATGCACGTGTCTATGTAACAAGTCGGGGTAATTCGTAACTATGAATCAAACAAGTTCAAGCAAGCGGGTCGGGTCGAATGCAATGTAAAATGTAAAATACCATTCGCATCCAAACACGATAAATCAATAAAATACTACAAATAAATAAATACGGAAACTGGAATTGGTATAAATGAACTCGGTTGTTACGCCTTAAGTAATTACAAAACAAGTGTTCATTTTTCTATTCACCACACACACACACATATTATTTTATGTTCCATACTAAGGCTTTTAGAAAAGAGCATTTCAAGGTATTCTCTACTATCCCAAGTTTCAAGATGTGTGCAAGTGCGTATAATAGGGTATCAACGTTCAAAAGTTTGGACTCAAGAATAAGGACTGTTTTTCAAACTTATTTTATCCTCAGATTAGTAATTTCCTTCATCTTACTAGTTCTTGGTACAACGGCTCATAACCACTTATTACTAGCTTCTTTTAAGAAAATATCTAATTTTCTTACTTTTCTTAAACTTTTCCAATCAAAATATGTAAAATTTTCACTTTCAAACTTTTATTATCAAAAAATTTTTGTGCTTATATATATGATAATGCAAAATAAAGTGTGAATAAGCACAAACCTCTCCCAAACCTGTTTGCAGCCGTGTCCTCACTGATGTCATCTGTTAAACTTTAAAAAACTGTAGACTTGGAAGGAAAAGTTCGTAACAGGGACATGAAATAATGACAGTGAAAATCTCCCCCAAATTTATTTTTGGCTCTTAATTTTGTAAAAAATTATTTTCTTTCAAGAGCCAAAATATATTTCCCCCTCCCTCCCCAAACTTGAGTAAAACCGTATTAAACATTTAAAATTATGAGGGGGTTAAATTTATTGGTCAAAGTAAAGCCTTACAAATTCCAAAAGTCAACACCAACCATTTAAATATTTTATCGATGTAACGCACTGGTTTGTGGAAGAGATTTGAAGAAGTAGGGAGATAAGAGGTGGTATGGTTTACGTCTTGGTTGAAAGAGACGAAACAATAATTGTGAATGGAAACGAGAATGTGAATGATTAGGAATGGGAAGAATAATCACATTCTCGTGTGGGATAAGAAGAAATGGTGATGGTTCAACTTCTTCGGGTGGAGGTTGATTAATCACAAATTCCATGTCGTCTAGGAATTCGAGTTCGTCGGCGAAAATATCTTTGAAACTTTCATCAATGGTCTGATTGAACGTTTCAATGTCAGTAAGTGTCGCGCCAAAATTCAACACACTTGATTTGTTAAAAATTATGGAGGTAGGAGACTCGAAAAACTCATCTACCTCATTATCAAAAGTATCTAAATCAAGTTTTCTTTCTAGAATTATCGAATTTGAAATATCGGATTGTGATTCATCAACACTCGCTAAAATTAAAAGAAGATTAGAAGAAGAACCCTAGAAAGTGGGAGATGAAATGGGTAACAAAATTTGGCTGTCGAGTATTGCTGAACCAGATGTGGGAAATGAAAGCTGAATTTCGTTTTGCTTTCCGGTCATGCATTTATCATCAATTTCCAGACGCATATAGGGTTCGGGAAAAACAGTTAAAGGTTCGAATTGATGTCCATACGGAAGTGAAAGGATCTGATGAATTGGTAAGGAAAATCCATCCAAAACTGTGGGTTCATCATCCAATATATTCTTATCGTCAATATTCTTAATCAAGTGAAAGTTAAAATTCTCCGACACCTCATCAAAAGCATGGTTTTCAAGTAATTTTGGTTCTAGAGTGGAGGTGTAGAGATCACAAGGATTGGGTGTGGATTCACTTGAAATGAACCCTTCACAATCGGGTAAATCAAACACTACAAAGTCATACAACTCATCAAACCTTCTATCTACAATTCGTAAATCATTTGGTGCACTCGATAGATTTGTGAAACTGGAGTTATGGATTTCAATTTGGGATGGGGAGGTTTGATTTGAAAGGGTGTACTGCTCTCTCTCACTACCCAAATTCTCAATTTGTCCTATTGCCGTATCATATATTGAAGAACTTTGAGTTAGTTGAAAACTAGTGGCTCGTTCGTTGGGTTGTATGAGGACCGTTTCCCCCAATCAGAGCAAAGCTCTGTTTGAAATTCAAATTTCAAAATTGAAGCAACGCTTTAGATGCAACGCCAAGTGCGCTGCGCCCTAGGCAGCGCATCATGTGTGCGCTAGCGCTAGACGCGCTGCGCGGCACGTGTCAAACACGGGTGCGCCAGCGCAAGGTGCGCTGCGCTCTGAGCAGTGCACCACGTACAAAGCACGGGTGCGCTAGCGCTGGAATTAAAAAATTCCCCACCGTTAGATCAAAAGATCTAATAATAATGATAAATCATTAATTAATCAGAATTAAATTCTGTTTTGGAAGGATTTTTCCAATCTTGTTAAAAACAAGAAGATTGCCTTCTGTAAAACAGAAGCCCCAGGATCAAAGATCTAATGGTGGGGAAACATCCCCAAATCAATCAGAGAAAGATCTCTTTAACTGATTCAACAAATCAACTTGCCTTATATAAAGGCCCCAAGACTTCAAGTCTGATATAGAAAAAAAGCCCTATAAACTTTAAAAAATTCAGAGGAAGAGAAGCATAGCTCTCAGCAAAAGAAGATTCTTTCTTCAAGGTCAAAAGAATGGCGATGAACAAAGAGATGAAATCATCTCATAATTAAAAAGAAGAATTATCTTCTTAAAAGATCATAGATCTACAAAGACAAAAAGTCTTTTCATAAAAGAGATCAAAAGATCTCATCATAAAATAAAAGAAGAACATATTTCTTCTCACAGATAATGGATCTATAAAGGCAAAGCCTTTCATCAAAATAAGAGATTGAAAATCTCTCCTGCAAAATAAGAACCGTTGTTCTTAAATCTTGAGATGAACTCTCTTTTAAAAGAACATAAATTTGTTCCCAGATCATAAAATTGATCAGATGCGCTTTGCACTCTTGAAATGCGCCTTGCACTTTTGAACTGCGCTTCTGCGCTCTCTGGATCAGCGCTCATCGCCAAATGCGCCACGTGTGCGCCAATTAAACAACTTGCGTTTTTGCGCTTCAGAGATAGTGCACTGCACTCATGGACTGGCGCTCAGCACCAAGCGCACCACGTGTCATTCACGTATGCACCAGCGTAATGCGCTCATGGATTAGCGCTCAGCGCTCATAAACTGGCATCTGCGCTCATCATTTGGCGCCTAGCGCAGAGCGCGACACGTGTTCCTTGCAAGTGCGCCACGTGGTAGAAGCGCACTGCGCTTTTTGATTGGCGCAAAATGCCTAGCGCACCAT
Organism: Agapanthus africanus; assembly: GCA_030015575.1. NCBI lineage: Eukaryota > Viridiplantae > Streptophyta > Magnoliopsida > Asparagales > Amaryllidaceae > Agapanthus > Agapanthus africanus. The sequence goes on along the minus strand of CM057339.1, from coordinate 260,844,797 downwards.
ATGTTGCGCCGACAGAACACAAATTGTTCTTTAATGAGCCAGAGCTCTGATGAATGCTCTGCATTCAATATAAGACAAAAGAAAAGATTTTGTCAAGGTATAATGCTCCACATTATTAAAAGGGCCAAGGCCAAATAAAGGTTCACTAGCCAGAATAAAAGTGTTAAACATTTTTTGGACTTAGCCCAAGATTGGCCATAAGTCCTCAACTTATGTTAATTGAGCCCATCCGCTCATGAATATTTTAACAGATCTTGGTTCCAAATTGGACTACAGATCTTTCAACCAATTCATACCGGTTCAAGGGTATATCTCTTTACTCCTCTGATATTTGTCGTTGTAATCCTTCAACGTCTTCAGAGAGGTGACGGGTCCCAACAACCAAACACTTTACGGACTGTGGGGTCCTTAAACTCACGGACTATGATGTCCTTAACCTGGACTGTAGGGTCCTTAAACTCATGGACTACGATGTCCTTAACCTGGACTGTGGGGTCCTTAAATTCACGGACTACGATGTCCTTAACCTGGAATGTAGGGTCCTTAAACTCACGGACTACGATGTCCTTAACCTGGACTGTGGGGTCCCTTTAGACCCACGGACTATGATGTCCTTAATCTCGGACTGTGGGGTCACTTTAGACCCTTGGACTATGATGTCCTTAAACTTAGACCGAGATGTCCTTAAACTAACAACGGACCGTAATGTCCTTAAACTAATCGACCGCAATGTTCCTAAACTAAAACCCCTCAAAAACCCCTCAAACGAGGGAAGACCGTAATTAACTGCAGGGGCTTGCGCCTGCAGGGAAGAGCGTCCCCACAATCAAAAACCCCTCAAACGAGGGGGGATCTGACGAAGTCTGCTACATCAGCCGCATCCATTAAAACCTTCGATACACGGTGCCATAAATCAACTTAGCATCTTCGGAGAAGTGGACGGATAGCACCAATTAGCATCTGCCCCGAAATTAAGACAAGTCGTTCACCGCGTCTTCTCGCGTCTTTCGGTGGGGAACAGATTCTGCCATGCTCAGTGGGACCTTTTCCTCTTTCCACTCCACACTCTGTGCGTCGTGTTCACGAACGAATCGCGGTTTGCTATGGTTGCCCTTGGGTTCGAGGTACTAAGATTTGGTATCTTGCTCGGTACAGAAAATGAACGATTAATGGCGTCTACATGCACGAAATATTCTAGCTGCAACTGCAACTTCCATTCCACCTCATCTGGAGGTGTAACTGATGGGCCCCAGGCGGCCTCCCTTTTCACAATGCTGGTAGAGAAGGTAACGCGGGCTACCACCGGGTTGTTCTTCGGGACCATGCTCCCACCAGTGAGCGTTAACATCCCGCTGCCGCAAGAAGCGCAGAAGAAGTTGGTCTTCGATCGACTCACTACTATCACGGCCCCTCTCAACGGTCATCCAATGCCATACCGACAGCGTCAGTCTTCAATAGGCTGAGCCTGAGCTCCAAGGGGCCCGCCAAGAAGCCCAAGATACCTGAAGCGGCTATCCCAAAACGGATAGCTATTCCTCCTCTCGAGGTCACTAAAGAAGTTTCTACCATCAAAGGATCAGTCTTTAATCGGTTGGCCACTCCTGCTCCCGTTCTTGCCCAAAAGTCTGTCTTTGACAGATTGGATACTACTACTCAACGGACGTCGGTCTTCAAGAGGCTGGTACCAGCAGCGCCTGAACAGAACAGGGGGCATGACAATGTCATCCCCGTGGATGAACCAACTCCGTCCGCTCGACACGCTCAACGTCGCCACTGGCGTCGAGTAAGGAAGGCTGAGGGCAACTCCCCCTCTAGGCTAACTCCGCCCGCTCCGATGGTGGAAATCAATGCTGATGTTCCAACCGGGAACTGTTTTGAACTGCTTAACAAGGTGCGCAGGAACTCTCCTACTGCAGTGCTGAAGAGATCTCCTCCACCCATGGAGAATGCACCGAGGGCGAAGCCAGAACAACCCCCTCAGCGGCTTTCTTCCAAAATTTACAAAGTCTGGCGACAGGTTCAGGACTCAGCAATTGATCAAGATTACTCTCGCCGACAGAAAAAGGTAAAAGTTTGACAAGAACAGGACTATCCTGTCAAGCCACAAAAGACGACAGCTACCTGGGTTCCCGCTGCAATGGCCCCCTCGACTTCAACTACTCAAAAGAGAAGGAGGCCAAAGAAAGCCCCTGTGAACGTGGTAAGCAGTAAAAGCGCTGAGTCTAAACGCCCTAAGTCCGGGGGCATGATAGTACATACCATTTATATGGCTTCTGGAAAAGAGGTAAGCCGTGCTTCTAGGGTCATCGACCGCTTACCCGGTCAATAACGAAGGCTCAGGAACAACAACAGCAGAAGCTTCAGGAGATGCTGACTTCAATGGCCGCACTCACTGGGCCAAAAGAAAATCTAGAGACCTCGGAGCAGCGTCGGGAATAAGAGACTGACACCGAGTTCCTTCGAAGAATGCTCGAAAGGAAAGAAAAAGAGGCTGTGGAACAGGCAGCTAATATAAAATGAATGGCTCTCTTATTCCAAGACATGGCTGGGATGATGTTACAGCCAGAACCTCCAGCTGAAGACCCCCCGATCATCATTGAAGACGACAGAAGGGAGACATCGAATCCTCCTCCGGCTCTTTCAACAGCCAAAGAGGAGACCATCTCCAAGGCCGCTCTGGATGACTACATTGCTCAGCAAATACGAGCTCACTAGGCGAATGGAGCGGTCGTCCAAGTTGTTAAAACTGGACGACCATATCCAGGCTGGTATGACCAAATAAAGTACCCGCCGGGATATACGATCCTTAAATTTCATGTATATAAAGGGATGAGGAATCCCCATCAGCATGTCGCTCAGTTCAGGGCTCTTTGTGGCAATACTAGAGGTGATGATAAACTTCTACTTCGCCAGTTCATCAGTAGCTTAGCAGAGACAGCTTTTGAATGGTACTCGAAGCTTCCCGACGATTCCGTCAAAACGTTTACAGAAATGGAGTTTCTATTCACTCAGCGGTTCGCAAGCGCCAACGAACGCACCCCGATCACGGCATTGATCAACGCCAGAGTAAAGCCGGGAGAGACATGGGTGCAGTATGCAATCCGGTGGCGGAACCTATGGTCGAGATGCGAACAACGCATAGAAGAAGCTCCTGCCGTAGGCATATTCATGTGGACCCTTGACCCTCAGTCGACTATCTCCTAATTCATGATGTTCTTTAAGCCGACCACCTTCCATGCCTTGATTGACAAGCTGGCTCAAATGGACCAGATGGGCCATAGGCCTTTCCCTTCAAAAGTGGGTTTTCAGAATGAAAAAGGTAACGGGAAAGCGACCGTTGTCGCCAACTCTCAGCAACAGCCGAGTAACCCGAGACCGTTTGTTCGTCAAAGCAACAAGCCGCGATCCCTCGATGAGAAGTTGAAACATCCTTACTCATTTCCCAGGGATAAAACAAGGAGACTATTTGAACTGGCAGTGCGCAATGAACTCATTACTCTGCCAGATCCAAAACATCCGTCGCAACCGGGTGATGTCAAAAATCCTAACTATTGTCCCTACCACAGAGTAATGGGTCACCCGCTCGAAGATTGCTATGTCTTCAAAGGGTGGATTGAGGATGAATACCAAAAGGGAAAATTCGCGTTGTCTGACAACTGGAAGGTGAACCCGCCACAACCACATGCTCAGAAAAGGATGGACACGCCGGGGGGCATCATGCTCTTTTATAGGGGAAGCTCCATGAGAAATTGTTCTTTCGGCAAAAACTAAAAAGTGTGCTGAAAGATCTTCAAACATGTCCGACCTATGAACAAATGACCGAAACGTCGTTAAACTAACAATGGACCGCAATGTCCTAAAACTTGCAATGGACTGAAACATCCTTAAACTAACGATGGACCACTATGTTGTAAAACTACCTGTTGACCGAGACGTCGATAAACTACTGTAGACTGCAGCATCCTAAGGTTGACACAAAAAAAAAGAAAAAAGAATAAAAAAAAGAAAAAGAAAGAAAAAAGAAAACAGTATGTCCATAAGTAGAATGGGCACGGATGAAAACCCGAAAGGGCTCCGTGAGTAAAAACAGCAGGGCTACCGGCGAGTTTTTGTGAAAACCCGAAAGGGCGCAACCTCGTTAAAAGACACTAGCAAGATCTTCTCGATCTTGTGAGGAGAAACTACCTGCGTGAGATCTTTACGACTCACAAGGGAGCAACACACTTAGGGATCCCCACGATTCCTAAGGAGAAATCACACTTACGAGATCCTCACGACTCGTAAGGAGAACCCTCTTATGAGACCCTCACGGCTCATAAGATTCAAAAGTCTTAAGCTACAGGGATCTGAACCTGTTCTTAAGCGGCCACCACAACCTCCAACTTAGCCCTACAAGCAGCTCAATGCTGACCCTTGTATACAATCCACCGGCGCAAATAAACATTTCCCTAACAAAGTCCCATCCATGACTAGGGATATGTTTATACAATGGGCAGCCCTTGTAAGTCCTCTTGACTTATAAGGAGAAAATACTCTTGTAAGATCCTTATGACTTATAAGAGAACACACACTTGGGAATCCTCACGATTCCTAAGGAGAAAATGCACTTACGAGATCCTCACGACTCGTAGGGAGAAATACCTTTATGAGACCCTTAGGGCTCATGAAATCAAAGGCCTTAGTCGATAGGATCTTAACCCTGTTTGCTAAGCCACCTTTGTTCGACATTGACAGAGGAAAATGATGATTCGCTCCTAGCAATATCTTAGTTATAGCGGTGCTGATGCCGAAATCGGTGTCTAATCCCAAGCTTGCAGCGAAAAGGTTAGCAAGACACACATGCATACGAAATAGCCGAAATGATGGGGCAACTTGCAATAAAAATCAGCAAGTAAAAATGTATGCATGCAAAATAGCCGAAATGATTTGGCAACTCGCAATAAAAAAGCAGCGAGTAAAAATAAAATAAATAGCCAAAACGATTGGGCACCAAGAAAAATAGCTGAAATGATTGGGCAATCGTGACCTTCGCGATATAAAAGCTGAAATGATAGAGCATCGCGGAAAGAAATAAAAAAATGAAAGAATGAAACTTTTTGCCCTACAGGTGATATCACATCAATCCCTGTATACAATACAGGGGCACAAACGAAGAAGGAATCACACCTTCCCTCCCCAGGCTCCATCAGAAAAAGAAGACAAATCTCAATGGTTCCCAGACAACCTGGAGACCACTTCGATATTTGTCTCATTACAACAGACGCAACGTCATCCACATGACCCCGTTTCGGAAACACATCATCCACATGACCCCGCCTCGGAAACACGTCATCCAAATGATCCTGTCGCAGAAATACGTCATCCGCATGACCCTATCGTGGAAATACGTCATCCCCATGACCCTGTCGCGGAAATACGTCATCCACATGACCCCGTCTCGGAAATACATCATCCACATGACCCCATCACGAAAATGCGTCACCCAAGTGACCCCGTCGCGGAAATGCGTCATCCAAATGACCCCATCGCGGAAATACGTCATCCACGTGACCCCGTTGCGGAAACACGTAATCTACATGGCCCTGCCTCGGAAATACGTCATTCAACGACCCCGCAGAACACGGCCAAAGTTAACCTTGATCCCGTGGAAAATGCCCGGAGCAACTTCTGACGCCGTGAAATGCGGATAACGTCAATCTCATTAAACACTTATGGGTCCTCTCAACCGGTAAGGAAGAAAACTCTCTTGTAAGATCCTTACGACTTTAAGAGAAAACGCGCTTAGGAATCCTCACGATTCGTAAGGAGAAAATACACTTACCGAGATCCTCTCGACTCATAGGGAGAAAAGTCTTTATGAGACCCTCACGGCTCATGAAGTTGAAAAGTCTTAGGCAGCAGATCTGAACCTGCTTCCTAAGCCATCACTACCTCTCGAAGAGATCAAGACGAAATGCTCTTTATCTTTTACAGGCTACGCTTACTAAAGAGACATGATGGCAACAAAGAAAATAGAAGAAAGAGACAGTGAGGAGAACATTTTATTCATATTCAGTTAAGCGTTCAAGGCATAACCATTCATGCATGTGCGAAAAAGTTGGATATATAAAATAAACACATAGAAATGAAAAGGCTTGCTATTCATAATTCAGAAAATGCCTAAATTGAGAAAAACGGCAAATAAAAACATAACTGGAATGTTTATAAAGGCACGACATCAAATCCAGGGCATGGATTGAGAAACTCAAAAGTAAGTCCATCTAAAATGTTCCAGGCATTTCGAACCATCCTTGTATGCTTTCTTTCGTGATCGCAAGTGTCGGGATCCCCACTGATGTCCTCCACCCTACGATAGGCAGCAAGTATTGCCGCTTGTTGAAAAGCCTGATACAGAAGATCGACAAGATTGTCCCGCCTTTTCTTTGAGATTAGGCCTATCAGATACACCGTGTGCACCATGTCATCGACATCATCCAATGACTTAAGCGACATGCCGGCATAGAATAGAGGAAGTGCTCCCCAGATCGCTCCCACAATAAGCTTCAGGAGAGAAGAACGGTGGGGAAGCAGTCGGCCATTATACGCACCGAATCGACCCATAATTTCAACGCATTGGGCGTTTGTGAACTCTTGGTTTTGGGAACGGCCGAGTGAGCAGATGTCTCCGCAAGAGATAATCTCATCAAGATCATACAAATGAGCAGCCATAACGTCTGAAAAAGAAAATCAGTGAGAGTTAGTAGACAGAATGATTAGAAAAGCTTATTGAAACAGATACGGGATTTACACAACTCTTGATATCCCCAGGGTGTGAATAAGTGCTACTTAAATCACCCGATGGATTTAATTTTGTGAAGTTAAGAGAAAAATCCTAAAGAGAATTTCGTATTTAATAAAAAAGGGGGGGCCTCGGGCCAAGGAGTTAAACTCCTCGAGAGCAATGCTCTGCAAACAGGAGTGACACCTGTCAAAGTTAATTATGAAGGGAATTTAAAAATACCCCGAGAATTCTAAAGATCCATGCTCTGTAAAGATGATGGAATAACACATCAGAATACTTAAAGGTTCTCTTAGGATCCAAGATCCAACAAGGGCAAAGCCCTGTTAAGAAACCCTAAAAAGGTTTTCTTGAAGATCTATGATCAAAGTAGAGCAAAAAGCTCTGAAGATGAGTGAAACTCTAGATTATTAACTAATCCCTTCAAATATTATTCTTTACTTTAAAAAAATATGACAGAGTTTTAACTCTTAACTTTCTTTAAAAAGAGAGCAGTGCTCTGAAGAAGAAATAATTCTCAGAAAGAAGATGAATAATGGTCATTTCAGATATTTATAGGCATTGACAGCCGTTTCAACATCTAAAAAGTTGATCCAACAGCGGAGATGCTGCCACCGTTGCACTCACGTGTGGGCCACGTAAGCGCAACGGTGGGGGGCATTTGTTACCCCCAATCAGAGCAAAGCTCTGTTTGAAATTCAAATTTCAAAATTGAAGAAACACTTTAGATGCAGCGCCAAATGCGCTGCGCCCTAGGCAGCGCACCATGTGTGCACTAGCGCTAGGCACGCTGCGCGCCACATGTCAAATACGGGTGCGCCAGCGCAAGGTGCGCTGCGCTCTGAGCAGCGCACCACGTGCAAAGCACGGGTGCGCTAGCGCTGGAATTAAAAAATTCCCCACCGTTAGATCAAAAGATCTAATAATAATGATAAATCATTAATTAATCAGCATTAAATTCTGTTTTGGAAAGATTTTTCCAATCTTGTTAAAAACAAGAAGATTGCTTTCTGTAAAACAGAAGCCCTAGGATCAAAGATCCAATGGTGGGGAAATATTCCCAAATCAATCAGAGAAAGATCTCTTTAACTGATTCAACAAATCAACTTGCCCTATATAAAGGCCCCAAGACTTCAAGTCTGATATAGAAAAAAAAACCCCCATAAACTTTGAAAAATTAAGAGGAAGAGAAGTATAGCTCTCAGCAAAAGAAGACTCTTTCTTCAAGGTCAAAAGAATGGCGATGAACAAAGAGATGAAATCATCTCATAATTAAAAAGAAGAATTATCTTCTTAAAAGATCATAGATCTACAAAGACAAAAAGTCTTTTCATAAAAGAGATCAAAAGATCTCATCATAAAATAAAAGAAGAACATATTTCTTTTCACAGATCATGGATCTATAAAGGCAAAGCCTTTCATCAAAATAAGAGATTGAAAATCTCTCCTGCAAAATAAGAACCGTTGTTCTTAAATCTTGAGATGAACTCTCTTTTAAAAGAACATAAATTTGTTCCCAGATCATAAAATTGATCAGATGCGCTTTGCGCTCTTGAAATGCGCCTTGCGCTCTTGAACTGCGCTTCTGTGCTCTCCGGACCGGCGCTCAGCGCCAAATGCGCCACGTGTGAAGCAATTAAACAACTTGCGCTTTTGCGCTTCTGAGATAGCGCGCTGCGCTCATGGACTGGCACTCAGCGCCAAGCGCACCACGTGTCATTCACGTATGCACCAGCGTAATGCGCTCATGGATTAGCGCTTAGTGCTCATAAATTGGCATCTTGCTCATCATCTGGCGCCTAGCGCAGAGCGCGACACGTATCCCTTGCATGTGCGCCACGTGGAAGAAGCGCACTGCGCTTTTTTATTGGCGCAAAGCTCCTAGCGCACCATATGTTGCACTGGCAGAACATAAATTGTTCTTTAATGAGCCAGAGCTCTGATGAATGCTCTGCATCCAATATTAGACAAAAGAAAAGATTTTGCCAAGATATAATGCTCAGCATTATTAAAAGGGCCAAGGCCAAATAAAGGCTCACTAGCCAGAATAAAAGTGTTAAACATTTGTTGGACTTAGCCCAAGATTGGCCATAAATCCTCAACTTATGTTAATTAAGCCCATCCGCTCATGAATATTTTAACAGATCTTGGTTCCAAATTGGACTACAGATCTTTCAACCAATTCATACCGGTTCAAGGGTATATCTCATTACTCCTCTGATATTTGTCGTTGTAATCCTTCAACGTCTTCAGAGAGGTGACGGGTCCCGACAACCAAACACTTTACGGACTGTAGGGTCCTTAAACTCACGGACTACGATGTCCTTAACCTGGACTGTGGGGTCCTTAAACTCACGGACTACGATGTCCTTAACCTGGACTGTGGGGTCCTTAAACTCACGGACTACGATGCCCTTAACCTGGACTGTGGGGTCGTTTTAAACCCACGGACTATGATGTCCTTAACCTCGGACTGTGGGGTCCCTTTAAACCCATAGACTATGATGTCCTTAACCTTGGACCGAGATGTCCTTAAACTAACAACGGACCGTAATGTCCTTAAACTAATCGACCACAATGTCCCTAAACTAAACAATAGAGTCCAAATGCTCTTGTCGGATCTAAACAATCCCGTTAAGTTGATCTTAGTCTAAATATTAGTCAAACGTATCCTTAACACACGTTTAAGTTGATCTTAGTCCCAAATGAGACTAATGTATCCTTAAACCTAAATCTAAGAAGATACGGATTTGGACTAATCCACGCCCTACAGGCGACAACATAAATTAGTCTCCGTATACAATCCACGGGCAACCAAAAACAAAACAAACACCCACGACACGAAGTGACCATCTGGAGAAGGAGAAAGTGGTTACCGCGATGCGGTAGCGTAATTAACTGCAGGGTCTTACGCCTGCACTGAAGAGCATCCCCACAATCAAAAACCCCTCAAACGAGGGGGAATCTGACGAAGTCTGCTACATCGGCCGCATCCATTAAAACCTTCGATACACGGTGCCATAAATCAACTTGGCATCTTCGGAGAGGTGGACGGATAGCACCAATTAGCATCTGCCCCGAAATTTAGACAAGCCGTTCACCGCGTCTTCCCGCGTCTTTCGGCGGGGAACATGGACGTCCATGGACGCATTCAATTCCTCTATGGCGCGGCACGACGCTACCCGATATTCTTCCACGGTCCGTTCAAGACTAGACATGGGTCGATAAGGGGTTTCAGTAGAAGATTGAACTTCTTGTGGATAGGTAAAACTCCCAAATGACTATTCAAAAGAAATGTCTAGAGAAGGTGTAAAATTCGGGTAGGAATGATAGGAATAGAATGATTGTGAAAATTGGACAGGAGCAGGATCAACATTGTTATAAGAAGAATATTGATATTGGTTGGTTGGCGACTGGCAACAGATGTCATATACATCGCAAAACAAGTAGCAATATCTTCCTTAGAAAGTGATGGTGTTTGTAGTCCTAACGATTTGACCGGATTGAAACTTTGGCTTTTAGCCCTCGCCATATACTCAGTGATGGACATGCGTTTAGGAGTTCTCCCACACGCTTTAAATGAAGTATTAATATAAGAAGATGTAGAATTTTGATGCAGTTGATTGGATCTGGAGTGAGGTGTCCAACTGTTTCTTTCTGCTTGCTTTATCCGATCTCTTAAAGAAATGGTAGAGTCGAAATTTTGACCAAAGCAATTATGAAAACAAGAAATATCTGGTTCTGGATAGCAAAGCTCAGCAAAATTTCTTCTATTTGGGTTACCCATTATAACAAGGTAAAAAGAAAAGAGGGTGAAAAGGAAAAGATTTAAGCTCTATTTGGACTGTTTTCCTTTGAAAGTGGGACTTGAGGGTTGACTCAACAAATCACAAAATGCTCAAGCAACCCTAGAACTAAGGTCACCTAGGTTAAGCACTAGACCGCTTCTAGACTTCCAAAGGACAAGCCACAGGATGAATTCTCTACCACCTTTTTATAACTCCTATAGCCAGGTAAGTGCCAGGTAAGTGGGAGGTATCCGTTATACGAATCACCGAAAATAGCGGGCCTAATTATGTAACCGCTTTCCTAGACACGCTTGCCTAGACACCACAAAAGAAATGCGGATAAGCAATAGATTACCCACGACCTTCCTCTATCCTAATTGAGCCCGACGGTCCTTAGAGTCTTGGTCTAGATAATTTAAAAAAAAATTAATTTAGGCTTATGCGGATGCTCGTTTTGTGATTTGTGGGGCCTAAGAAGGGTGATGAAGTCCCCATCTAATCTGAATTATAGTCCTGCCCCTTAAAGTTCGGTTAAAAATATGCACAAACAAACCAATTACGAAACACGCAAAAAGATTTTTTTGAGCGGTGATATTTTGCAAAGAAACCTGTAGAAAATAAAATTATTGGATTTCCATAGGAGAGAGAAAGATATGAAGAAGATACCAGAGAAATTTAGCACTCCAACTTTCCTACGCCGCCGCGGTTCCGCCGCAAATATGGTGCTTTGGCCGCAGTTCCACCGCAGAAAGGAGGGTTATGTTGACAATTTTTCCACTGTGGTCTCCTTTTCTTCTCTGGTCCTCTCTGAAGGTCTCTTAATCTCGATTTTCTCGTTCAAGTGACTCCAGATTCCCTCGCAAAAATCGCACACTAATCGTTAAATACACAATTTTCTGTTTTATTTTATTTTTATGATATGGATTGAATAAGAATTCAACACGAATAGTAAGAAAAAAAAATTACGCACGTATCCTCGGAAACGACGTCATTTGATTGATCTGTGTGAAAGTGTTTGTAGTTAACCGCAATTAATAACGGTGTCGTGTGTAGCTAGTCGAGATGAGTACGGGTCGTCCTCAGGGATGCGTAGAACTTTTAATCTTGCTTTAGACGAGTTGATTAGAAAGAAGAAGAATAGAGAATAGATTCTAGATCTATATTAAACATGGATGTAGAATATATAGTTTTAAGATCTATTTTAAATACGAATATAGAATATATAAGAAGAAGGCTTGTAGGGTTCGTTAGGATTTAGTAGTCATGAATGACTAATAAAGATGACTCCTTTTATCTATTGATAGATTTAAAAAAAGATAGATAGTGATGAATGAAAATTAGGGTTCTTGGAAGAAGCTAGGGTTTCCCCACTATTGACCCTTGTCCTTTCATTGATCTCTATTCATGTCTAGCCCTTAACCAAACAATTGTTAATCTAATCTTAAATCGCGGTCGAGACAAGCAATACATTGGTAGTGCGCCCGATAAGGAAATTAATGATTCTTTTGCTAAAATTTATAAACTTCATAAAACTTAAAAAAAGTTAAAGTATTTTCTCATCCATTGTTCTACCCTAATCCTACGAACCCTATCAAGAGGAGAATTACTCGCGCATGATGGAGATAGAAGAAGAACGGATAGAGAATGAGATCATAATGCAGAAAATAAATGCTAAATAATTAAACTAATGATCTCCCTTTATTAATCAACTTCACAATTACAAAACTTTTCAGTTTAGATTATAAGAGGAAGAAGAAGTTGCTCTCGATCTCTTTCTCGTAGGAAGTAGATGTTCCGTCGAATATCACGTTGCCTTATCACGTCGAATCGTGGACCTGTCATGGATCACTTATTCTTTGACGGTGATTTGCTTCGTGTAAAAGGTGATGATTTCTAAGTTTAGCTCTCGGTCCTATTTATGATCACAGAAGATACAAACCCTAAATTCCAAGTATTATGGTTTGTTGTGAAGATCCTACCCACAAAATCCCACACACTAACTCTTCACAATGGCCGCGGATCCGCCGCATTTTGCACGTTTTGGCCGCAGTTGGGCGGTGGGATAGGAGAGCTAGGGCTTATACATGTTGACACGTGGAGATCTTCTAGATATCTAGAATTTGAAAATATTTTCTGAGTCTCTGCCAGTATTGATTCTTCGACTTTATTTAACTTCATCGGCAGATTTTTGATTCCCGACATCTTGATATCCCGATCTCCTGACCTGAGCCAAATCTTGCACAATATCTCCATGAATAATATTAGTAATATTTTTTATAGAGATATTATTCTAGTCATTTATATGATGTTATATCTTTTACGGAATTTTGATTAGAATATTTGATATGATATGCATAATAAAAAAATATTATATAAATATTATATGCATACATTTTCCTTCATAATGTTAATTATTATATATAAACATATGGTAAATAGTAGTTTTATAGATAAACCCAAATATGTTCTATATTTATAATAAACACTTTTAGATATTTAAGAAAAGTAAGGAAAATGATATATCAAAAGTGCGATATTTTCGACTGAATAGAGACACTATTTATTGGGCGAAAAGGCAGAAGTATTTACCGATCACAAGAGCTTAAAGTATGTGTGCACACAGAAAGAGCTCAACATGAGGCAGTGTAAATGGTTAGAGTTGATGGCTAACTATGATCTTGACCTAAAATACTATCCAGGAAAAGTTAATGTGGTGCCGGATGAGCTAAGTTGGTTGCCAGCAATACGGATGTTGACTGCCCAAAAGGAGATTATAGATGATCTTCAGAGGTTCGAGTTGGAGATTGTACTACTGAATTCTTCGGGACATTTGATGCAGTTGCAAGTACAGTCATCCTTGATCGATAACATTAAAGCAGTACAGTCGCAGGATTCAAGATTGCAAAAGTTTTGAGAACAAGTAGAAAAGGGATTTCGAACGGATCTGTTAATTGATGAAGATGGTTCGTTACGATATAGTAGTCGTTTATGCATGCCTAAAGGAGATGTTCATGAAGGAGGCTCATAGTTCCGCATATTCCGTACATCCGGGAGGCATGAATATGTACAGAGATCTGCGTGACAACATTTCTGGTGGGATGGCATGTAAATGGAGATTGCTCGATACGTATCAAGTGCTTGGTGTGTCAGCAAGTCAAGGCTGAACATCAAAAAGTAGCTGGTTTGTTACGACCACTTCTGATTTCTCAATGGAAGTGGGAACACATAATCATGGATTTCATGACAACATTACCACGGAGTCCAAAGGGCAATAATGCAGTTTGGGTGATTGTTGATCGATTGACCATGGCAGCTTATTTTATACCTTTTCGATTTGATCAGTCGACAGAGGCTTTGGAAGAGCGGTACATATGGGAGATTGTGAGATTGCATAGAGTATCCGTGACCATCATTTCGGATAGTGATACTCGATTTCTAGCACACTTTTGGGGGAGTTTATAGGAATGTTTAGGAACTCGCTTGAAATTTAGCACATCCTATCATCTTCAGGCAGATGGCCAGTCTGAAAGAACGATACAAACTCTTGAAGATATGTTAAGAGCATGCATGTTAGACTTCAAGGGTTCCTGGGAGGATCATTTGCACTTGGTGGAGTTTTCTTACAATAACAGTTTTTAGGCGATTATACATATGGCTCCATGCGAAGCATTATATGGTTATAAGTGTTGCTCGCATGTCCGTTGGGACAATCTTGAAGAAAGAAGATTGTTGGGACTGGATCTTATTGTGCAAGTGGTGGCGAAAGTTAGCGTGATCCGAAATCATATGATGGCGGCACAAGATCGACAGAAAAGTTGGGCTGATACTGGAAAAAGACCTCAGGAGTTCACAGTTGGTGATCCTGTTTTCTTGAAGATATCATCGACCGGAGGAGTGATTCGATTTAGTAGTCGAGGCAAGCTTAGTCCTCGATTCGTGGGGCCTTTCGGTATTATCGAGCGTGTTGGAGAGATAGCTTATCGCTTGGTTTTACCACCATTCTTGGCGGGTGTTCATGACGCATTTCATGTATCTCAACTCCGCAAGTATGTTCTAGATGATAAGCACGTCCTAGATCACGTGGAACTGACAGTAAGGGAAAATTTAACATATGAAGAGAGACCAATGGCGATTGTGGATCAACGAGAAAAGGGTCCTTAAGAACAATGTTATCCTACAAGTACTTGTTTCATGGGGGAATCGTTCGCACGGAGAATCTAGTTGGGAGCGTGAAGAATAGATTCGACAGAAATTTCCACACCTCTTTTCTTAGATCCGTGTTTTCTTTTCTTTTTCTTGTTCCGTGAATTTCGATGACGAAATTCTTTTGTAGTTGGGTATAATGTAATGCCCTAGCACTGTTATACTATATTTATTTGGGGTATTTCAAATCTTGCAGTAAAATTCTTGATTATTGTTGCTTTGGGTTGCGAATAGTGCAATTAGTAGCTGTGGTTATTATCCGACCCGATCCGCTTTTTTGAAACCCATCATGGTTCATGATTATATCAAATATTTGCTAGTACAGAGGATCCATGCAAATCTAGATTTTATATACATATATAATATATTTTAGACTCTAAATATCTTTTTATAATAGAAAATAAAGTCAAATATTTTCTTATCTAGCCTTACATGTCATGGTACCCCATATCACGCGGTTGCACCCATATAATATGTTCATGTACTAATTGTTAAACAGGCTCGTTTTTTATTACTACGTATATTTATGTAGATCCATACTTGGAGGTATATATTTTTATTATCAGGATATTAAATTAAGGTTTAAACTTTTACGTATATTTTCCATATTGAAAAACTAGATTTTTTAATGGATACAGGTAATATTCGGAGCAATTTGGTATTATCTGTAAAATCCTATAATATATATTATATTATTTTAACTAATATATAATATAAACTATTATATATAATATATTAATAAAATAACTCTCTCTCTCTCGTCTCTCTCTTTCTCTCTCCCTCTCTTTAACGCCATTCTCTCTCTCTCTAATATATATATATATATATATATATATATATATATATATATATATATATATATATAATTATTATAAAACTGAACATATACTCTCTCTCTCTCCCACTATTCCCTCACGTCCCCGTGAACCTAAGCTCTTAACTCGAACCCTAACCCTCAACCCCGACGTCGCCTTCCTCTTCACTGTCGTCGTCCCCCTATCATCCTTGCCTCCACCCCTGTCTCACCGCCATCACCTCCTTCTTTCCCGATGACCCCAAGCCCAAGCCCGACCCCACAGCAAGAACCCATCACCCCCATCGCCCCCGACCTCATCGCTGGAAACCCATCAACACCGACTACCTCCATCACCTCCTCGTCCCCCCAACAACCCTAGAACACCAACTCACCACCACCACCAACCCCCTGATCCTTTTCCCGACCCTCCTCGTTCACCTCAAACCCGCCGCCGCCGCCGCCACCGACGACTTCGTCTCGTCCTCGTCACCTCGTCGCCACCATCTCCTCTGTCCTCGCCAAAACCCTAGCAACCCCAACAGCTATTCTTTTCTTCTTCTTCTGTTCTTCTTCTATATCTTTCTTTTCATTTCTTTCTTTTCTTTTTTTTATCGATCGCCAGAATTGCGCACGTCGCCGATGATGCAGACGACCCAGTCATCGTCGTCGACTAGCCCAGTTATCACGTCACGCAGCTGCTCAGCCAGGTCAAGTCCTGTGCGCGTAAGTTTTTCGTCGTGACTTTATTTCAACATCGGAATGTAACATCTGTATCTCGACGTGAGGTTCAATCAGGCAAATTCTAAACTTACAACATTCTATTTTATTATATCAATATTTATTCGATAAATTACCGTGCATGTGTTTTACTATTCAGCAGAAATTACCGATATACAGTTTTATAGCATCCATTTGTATTCGTACCGATAATAGTTTATTTAGTTGCATGCCGAAACGTCACGATATTATCATACTACTATATCAGTTCAATGTATTATCTAGATTGCATCATATATGGTAATGGACGTATAACGGTTATTACAGATAGATACATATGCATCCTGGCATTCGTTGTGTTTCGATATTGATTACAGTTTTGCTTAATATACAGTACATGACATGTTCATGCCACATTACCAGACTTGTTACTTGGATCTTATTACTAATACCAACAATCCCGATTGTTGTCCTGATGGATGTAACTTGCGATCTGCATAGACAAGACATGTACCTGCTTGATCCTGTATTGGCATTAGATTTATATCGTCAATACTTGACTTGAACACAAAACCTGGAAAAAAGGGAAAATCAAGAGTGTAACCGAAACGTAACTCAAGAGGATATTATTATTGTTTGCTGTGATTCCAGACATTACGGAATAATCATTGTTTATTGTACCGTGGTCCGGTGGGGAATGAACGGGGTATATTGTACCGTGGTCCTGTGGGGAATGAACAGGATATATACTGTTGAGTTACGATGAGAATTATATTGATTGATTTCAACGACTTGTAGAATAGATAACCTATAAGCACAAACTCTAGGATACACATCACATACATATATCTCATTGTTTTACCCATGTGTTAGTTATTTATATGCATGTTTAATCGTAGCATCATATCCTGGTTATTATTATTATTGTGGTATTTATGACGCACGGAAGTCTGGGTTTTGCATGGCCCAGTTCTTATCGCAGGCAGATTAAGAGTATTTTGGCAAGCAAGCCGAGCAGTGAGGAGCTAGACGTTTAGTTTCTTTTCTTCCGTAGTTTTATTTTTATTGATGTGAGCCCATATGGAACGTGATTCAAATATTGTTTTATTAGATCTTGATTCGTTTCCGCTACACCTATTTCTTGATTTTATTGATTGTGGCAGATAGACACATGTTAGCTAGATTATACTTTTTACTGTTCTTGATATCCGATTGACAGCCATAATGTGACCCTGGAGGGATGATTCCTAACCATAGGTAGCATAGTTGGCTCTGTCACGTGCCGTGTTTACGTATTTTGGGAAGCGGGGCGTGACACTAATTTACTAATCGAGGTTACTTAGGAGATGTAGTGAGTCTTCTAGTATATTTCTATCTCTCTTTCTCCCTTGAGATGGTAGGGAGGAAGATAAAGAAGGAGGAGGAGGAACTCAAGAAAGGCCAGAGAAGAGAGAGAAGCTCATGGTGAGAATGAGATGAAACTCATGTGAAAAAATAAATGAAGCATGGTTTTTTATATTTCATTTTTTCAATAAAATTTTTGCAACATACTTGAATAGTTTGTTGAAATGAATATATAATTCATTTGTCAAAACTATTCAAGCATGGTTCTTACCATTCTCTCCTTACTACCTTTACACCTCATTTCCATTTAATAGAATATATGGATAACTCAAAAATGAAGTGTCCACCTTCTAGAATGTTTTCTGTATAAATACGGAATACACTCAATCGTATATACATACCCTTAATCGTACCAAAATATGAATACCCAAGAGATAGAATAATACTATTAATATAATACTTGCATTAAATCAGTATCCGATTTAACCAACCAGTTTAATTCTAAGCCTACTAGTATTATCAACCGTCTGATCGAAAACCTGGATAACACTAGAATATACATATCGTAAAATGTATATGTAAATTATTAAATCAATACCTGATTTAATAATCCGACTTAATCCTAAGCCGGCCAGTATTATGATTCGATCGAAACCCTACACGTATAAACATACGGCTACCACATCATTTCGCCTGAATCAGAGAAACCCTCTATATGGGACTCTAAAGACTCGACAGTACGTTGGCAATGGGTTTAACTACAAGCATGTCAGCGACACTAGCTGTACGTAATGGCTACCCAGGTGCCTGTCAAAAAGAAGGCGGACGAGTAAGCTCATCCGAACCCCTACTGAGCTTATCCCTGACAATCTCCGTATAGTCCAGTCTCTTCGTATAAGAGTATCGCATACCAGGTCTAGGGGTGGTAAACGTCAGACCCCTACCGACTCGATAAGTCGTGTTAATATGGATTGGAACTTGATTGATCGTATGCGTAAAAGTGTTTTGTAAATAACCGCAATCAAAATGGGGTCGCTAATAGCTAGTTGCGATGAGTACGGGTCGTCCACATGAATTTTTTTCTTTCTATAAACGAGTTGATAAAATAGATGGGTGATTGTTGTTATTCTATTTTGAGACGGATCTAAAATTTATAATAAACAGGCTTGTAGGGTTCATAGTGTTAGTTATATGTATGCTCTAGAGGCCATTACTGTACATTGGATGTATATTGTAGTGGATACTGGGACATATATAGGTAGGACTTTCTTGCTCGACATGATAGTACGCTATCTGGCTGCTCTTTATCTTAACATGTATACTTTCTGTCTCTCTGTTACATGTTGATAAAGCCCTTAGGATGTGTACTCGACTTCCAGGACTATGATGCAGATCATACTAGTGGGGCCTGGGTAGCCAATGAGTACATCCTTCATTGTTCCTAGTCGTGGGAATACCGAGACGGGGCATCGATATTCCAGAGTAGACTAGCGTATATCTTCTCAACCCATGTGATGGGCGATGGATGATCCCATATCCATTGGTGTTTGACATCGGAGATGGTATGCGGGTGCTCAGTGGAGACTGGGTACACTGAACGGACTCGCCGAGAACTCCCAGATGGTATTATACCTCACGTCAGATGGCAGTTCTCTGGTGACACTGGTACAGCTTAGTCTGTTGACCCGAGATCGTCATAGAGTCTTGTGTGTCTCCCACTGTGCTTTGATTTCCACCCTACCACGGCTCTACTGAGTTGTGCAAACAGGTGGTTTTTGGGTACAGTCCCGATTCACATGGAGGCAATGAGCGATAGGAGGGGATTCGTCTCTCCCGGTATTGGGGGTTGATGTTGTGCTATGCTCGACTGGCCATAACAGGAAATCCCTGGCTAGGGTTGCAGTGATATACTGGTAAGAGTTATCAGTAGTTTCACGAATGTTATGGACCTTACGTCGGCATCACTTATCGTGCTATTGGGGTCTGACGTTTACCACCCCTAGGCGAGATATGCGACATATCAGACGAACAGACCGGACTGTACGGTAAGTGTTACTGGTTGGATTCACAGGAGTGTGAGCGGGCTTGCTCGTCGATCTTCTGATCGCTCAATACCCGGGTGGCCGTTACGTTT
The DNA here is from genome assembly GCA_030015575.1 of Agapanthus africanus. Classification (NCBI taxonomy): domain Eukaryota; kingdom Viridiplantae; phylum Streptophyta; class Magnoliopsida; order Asparagales; family Amaryllidaceae; genus Agapanthus; species Agapanthus africanus. The sequence goes on along the minus strand of CM057339.1, from coordinate 260,825,037 downwards.
AGCAGACCGCTTGCGGCTTGTGGGTGTTTGGTATGATCATCACCTGCTGCCGGCGTATTGACGAGTCTTTAGAGTCCTATACAGAGGTTTCCTGGTTCAAGCGAAACGAAATAGGAGCGCATATGAGATATGTGCGGGGCCGAGAATAATGCGTGTATGTGATACCGTATTCTATTCTCGCGATGAATGTATCGATTGGTTGTATGCGATATAACCTAGTTATCGAATCAGGTATTGATTCCATAAGCCGATACATTGGATACTACTCGGTTATATGCGATATGACCGGATCGTTAAATCAAGTGTTGATTTAATGGTTTAATGTATAATTATATATATTTGATATATTACTTTGCATTAACTAGTATCGGTTCACTTTAAATGGATTTTCTCACTTGAATTGTGCAAGTTGTATATGTGTATACTTTTGTGCACATGTTTGTATCATGTTTGATGATACATGCTTACTTGGTTAAGTGTAAAGAATCAAACCATGGTTTAAACTAATGATTAGGGTTTTGTTTAGTCATTTACTTATTTATCTATTTCTTTATTTATCTTTTTATTTTGGAAAAGATAAATGATGAAATGGTGGCATTATTTGTTTGCTAGTTGAACATTCATGAAGTTTTGACTTAGTCTCCTTTTTGTTCTTATCCTTAACCCTAACCATTCCATTAACCATGGTCTTTTCTCTACACTTAACTAAGGTTAAAAGTATGATAAGATTTAATTCTTATTCATTTTTATTATTCAATCTATCATATCTTTCTTCTTCTTCTTCAAGAACTAGGAAAAAGAAAAGCTTTCTAGTTCAATGGCAACTTGAGAAAACAAGTGAGAAATCCAATTCTAAAGTGAACCCACTTCCTATTTCTTCATCCTCTACCTCTTGCCAAGTAGTATAGGGTGTTCTCTTCACAAGTTTCATGACTTGTTGAAGTGAGAGTTTGATCTTGTGGAGCTTCGACGTAGATCATCTTCGACATCGAAGCCGACGACCAATTCCGCTCAATTTTCCGATGAAGCCGATGCTAGAGTCCGGGATTCAGTTTGGACAGCAAGGGGACTTCATCATGGAGCCTGGGAGGTGGTGGACCAGATCTACAAAGGTTGTTATCACTTTCCCTTAGCATTTAATTCAATTACATGCTTGCTTCACCTATATATCTAGTTAACGATCCGTTCTAGGGTTTCTCGGCACCGTATTTCTTAGAAATTTGCATGGATGATGACTTGTGAGACCTCACTAGGGTGCCTAGGAACCCTACAGTGGTATCAGAGCCTAGCCAGAGCCTTAGACGAAGTCCAGACGGAATTTGAAGTCCGAACGACCCGAAAACCCAACCCTAAATATGCTCTCTGTACATTTTTTAATTTAGGGGATTTTTCCATATTAAAAATATGCAGAAATATCAGCAGGAAAATCTAAGAGTAACTGTGCAATTCATAACCCTAATTCCATCAAACTGCCGCGGTTCCGCGGCACGAGCGTGGCTCGTGCGGCGGTTCCGCGACTATTTTGTCCTATCTTGCATTGAATTTGGCGCAGTAACTCATATTTGGCAGTGCTGGTTTTCCTGGGAATTTTTAATATTTATTAAAGAGTTGAAATTTCTGGGTTGATTTGGGAACTCGGTGTTTCGATCGGATTGTCAAATTTTGTCAGTGTGGCTTTCCGGATAAATTTGTTGAATATGTTAAAAAGTTCGACCGGATATAAATACCCACTTTTTCCCCTGCCGGGAAATTTCCAATTGTTGGATTTTTCCGTAGTTTAACGACGTTCTAAGTAGTGCAAGTAACTCGATGGACCCTCTAGAAGACAACAAACCTTAACTCGATTATGTGACCGTCTTGAACTGCCCTTTGAACCTTCGGGTTTAGGGCAGTACGGCGTGCCACATGTGAGGCGTTGGCTTGAACCTTCTACGGCTGGACCGTTGGTACTGAGGCACGAACTGATTGTTGTTAAACTTATTTCATGTGTTGAGCTGTATCGGGAAAACTTGGGTGTTTGATTGTTCGATCGAAAAGTTTAGCATTTTCTATTTATCCGGAATGTGATACAATAATTGGAATTCACAAGTAGTTATGAGATAACTGAATGAATGTTATAAACATAGCAGTTTAGTCTCACATGATCGGTTGCCACGGAATTTTGATGTGATCAAAAGTCCGTAGCAATCACGTAGCGTACGCGGATACTCGCCGGGTAAACTTAATAGACAGCCTCACTCCATTGCCCCGACCAAGCGACTGTAGGAGAACCCCGTCGCCGAAATCATCCGTTCGGGTGCTCGCGGCAGCGGTGTTCCGCCTTGGTGCACTTTGTCAACGGCGTCGGGGGTGCGGCCACCTACTAAAGTTTGCGATGAGCATTCGATCAGAATGTCAGGAATCCTGTTGAATTGCCCGACTTGATATTGAAAAGTGTTTTCGATTTTGAGACTAAAATGAGGGGTTTATAATTGTTAGGCATGCGATGTCTAAGTAATTCATTTGGTCAGGCATGCGATGTCTGAGGAGGTTGCGGATTCCAACTGTTGTAGTTTTACACTTTCTTTTCTGTGACCGTAAGTGTAATATGTGATATCGCCGGTTTCGTTGCTATATGTCAACGACAATTGGGATGCGCATATTTACTTACGTTGATGACATGTGATGTTATGTGTTGCTGGATATGTTATATTGGATCGTCGTGTTTGAATAGTCAGGGGTTTTTTTATGTGAGATGAGTGTTTTTCCATTTTCATTCATGTAAAAAACTTGTATGTAATATTCTTTTATTGGGGTACTTCCAGGTTGCGGAAGTTGTCACCGTTGATGTATATTATTTACTTTTCTGCACTAGGATAGACCCAAGGAGGGGAGCACAAGTAACCGGGTTCTGGGGTCCAGTGGGAGACCAACTCGAGGAGTCGAGTCCGGGTCTCCGAACTCTAGAATTGGTAGGGTTGCTTGCCACTGTCGTAGGGGTCTAGGGGTGTGGGATTGGCTATTCATCACGACCGTGGAATCCGTGTTTTATACCGGCTCATATTGAAAACACGGACGTCCTAGTATATCCAATATTTCATATGATTCTTTCTGCTGCGTTATCTGTGATGTTCTGTGATAGATATAATATATAGTATATATGATATATTATATAGACGTTAATTATGTTTTACACCCGCGCTAACCCTGCCCCGCTCTGCCGTTAGTTACCTAACCTAACGGTGCACGAGGGGACATCGAGGCGAATGCGGATGGCATAAGTGTACGTCGTATTTATCTGTGATGTTTAGGTACTTAAATGATGGGACTTCATTAATGAGATTAATGAAATAAAAGAAACCTAAGATGTTGTAGAATCGAATTTCAAATAAAACAGGTAGCTACAGTTCTTGCTTTGCACAGCGGTATATACGATATATCCTGCACCTTATTCGATGAAGAAAGGACCGAGATCCCTTCACCGGGAGTGACTCCTTTAGCAATAACTGGCAGATGCTACACATTCGGTTTGTCTTTTGATTGCTTTTAAGAGTTTTTGCTTTGCACAGTGATATATATGATATATCCCGCACCTCATTCGACGAGGAAAGGACCGACGATCCCTTCACCGGGAGTGACTCCTTTAGCAAAACTAGAAAAGCCTCAAAAACACTCCATTTCAAAATTCATTCGATCCTACAACGATTTCAAGTTCATTACGCAATAGGTTTTCAGAAAAACCTGTCGTAGCCCTCCGTCATTTTAGGAAGTAGAGTACTTAGTATTCGTGCTACGTTTGTCGACCTTAGCCTAGGCGTAGTGTACGGTAGCTAAGTGATGTCTTCCTACACCGCATATGATGCGATTAGTTAGGACAGTCATGTGGCTTTGTTGACCTTAGCCAAGGGTCATGTGGGTGGGTCTAATTAATCACGAAATGACGGGTAGAACTTAACTAGTGCTTATGATTTGTTGACCTTAGCCAAGGTCATAGGTGCTAGGGGCAAAATATTATCGGGAATTTCAAGTGTTGAAATTTGCAATAAGATTGCATACCTTCTATGAGATAGTTGGATCCCGATACCCGCTGCGAGTAAGAGTTACTTCTGGGAGAGTTTTACACATTACAATTAGCCGATCAAGTAGGTGTCTAGAAAGGTGTCAACGGGGTTACGCCTCTGGGAAAACGAGGTTTACATTAATTAGGTTCGTGCGAAAGCACGGGGTACCTCCCTCAAAGTACCGACACTGGCCTGGCTGAAAGATTGGCGAACTTGTAGTGTGTAATTAATCCCGGCTAGTCTTTCCTTTTAGGGTTTGAAAGAAGATTTGATAAAAAGCAGTGGGAGCCATCCTGATTAGATAAAATAATAACCAATCTATTCTTGCAAGAGCGCACGCTGAGTGTTTTCTTCTCTCTCTCTCCAGGTAGCGACCATATCACGCCTTAATCAAGATAATAAAACGGATTATTGACCGAACCCGCTTGTTATACTGAGCTGGGGAACGTTGGTCCCGCTCCAACTTATAATTGTTATAAGACAGAGCAGGAAATTGGGGAATACCAGATTTCCCGTGCCGCCCAAACGAAGAAAGTGCATGATGATGCATCTCCTTCGGGTGTATTCGTTATACAGAACTGTTTCTCAGTATCCTCCGCATCCTTGGTATTTGATACCGGATCAGGATCCCAGATATGTAAGATGTTACATAGGGCTACAAAAGGGTAGAAAAACTGAGAACGGGTGATAAGTTTCATGAGGCAGAAAACGGGGCAAGTGTTGCAGCCAAGTCTGTTGGTCATTGTCACCCTGTATAGTAATACATTGATTCTGAACGAATGTTAATAGATACCGAACCTGATATACAAAATCATATCAGTCTCTTTATTAGTAAAGAAATGATAAAATTTTGTATTGTTGGATAATGTTTGAACATTTTCTATATCAAAAGTTGATCGGTTCAGGCACGTTATCTAAAAGCATTAATGTTCTAAATCAAACTACAGTTCTTAGTATACAGAACACACACAAGAGGAAGAGTTCAGAAATAAACGGATTCTTCTTGTGGCATTGTAGACTAGGTCATATCAATGCGACCCGACTGGCTAAAGTTACATTAAGATGCATATTTAAATCAGTTTGAATTTACATCTTATGAAACTTGCCAGTCATGTCACAAAGATAAGATGACCATAGCTCTGTTTATTGGAAACAGAGAAAGAGTTAGTAAACTCTTGGGACTGATACATGATGATGTATGTAAGGTCTCCTGTCTACACATGCCAGGACTGATTCTTTATACTTCATTATATTCTCTGATAATCTCTCAAGATTCAGACATATGTTCCTATTGAAACACAAGTCCGAACCTTTTGAGATATTCACGGAATATAAGCGAGAAGTAGAGAACCAAAATACGGGTATAAGTATTATGTCCTATGATGAGATCAGGGAGGAGAATACTTGTGCATGGAATTCCTGGACTATTCTAAAGGAGAATGAGATTCTCTCTCAGCATTACTCCTCCGTATACACCATAGCACGATGGTATATCGGGGCGGAGCAATCACACCCTATATGATAAGGTGTGCTCTATGATGAGTACTACTGAGTTATCTATTTCCTTTTGGGAGTTATGCGCTTGAGAAGCTGCATACCTATTGAATAGGGTCCCGATCAAATCAGTAGCCTACCACTTCATATGTGATATGGAAAGGGAAGAGCCCATCTCTTAAGTCAGTTAAGATTTGGGGTTGTCCGGCCAATGTCTAAAAGCAAATCCGGACAAGCTCGAGGCAACGTCTGTTTTGTACAACTGGAAATGTTCCAGCTATACAAACTGCAGCTGATGATTTGACAGAACCAAAGGATTCAGTAGATTCCAATGAACCTCAGCCTCTCCGCCGATCTAGTAGGGTTCCACCCACCTGAGAGATACTTCAGTTGCTCTATGACAGTGGGAGCGAGGAATGCATCATGAGATGATGACCCAACTAGTTTCGAGCAGGCCATCAAGAGTAGGGACTCTGTAAGAATGGCTGGATGCTTAGCGATCTGAGATGGAATCCTTATACACCAACAAAGTATGGACTTTGGTTGCTATATCTGAAGGGTTAAATCCCCATCAGGAGCAAGTATATCTTGAGAAGATTACTTGGTGTAGATGGAAAAGTTGAGACTTTCAAAGCTAGACTTGTTAAAGGTTTTCGTCATCGACCAGGCATGGATAATGATGAAACCTTTTTCCAGTAGCTATGCTTAAGTCTATCCAGATCCTACTTACCACGGCTACATACCATGACTACGATATCTGGCGGTTGGGTGCCATGACTGCTTTTCTAAATACTGATTTAGAAGAGAACGTCTATAAGAACACAGCCAGAGGTCTTCGTAAACAGTGGGAGCAGCGGAAACGTGTGCAAGTTGCTTTACATAATGAAGCAGGCATCGCGGAGTTGGAACGTCTGTTTTGATGGATTAGTCAAAGAGTTTGACATCATCAAAATGGTAGATGAACCTTGTATAAACAAAAAGGTAGTAGGGAGTATGGTGGTGATCCTCGTAGTGTACGTGGATGACATACTCTTGATAGGGAAGGAATTTCTTATGCTACGCTCGATCAATCTCCGCTTATCACAATGATTCTCCATATAGGATCAATGTGATACCTCCTATATCCTGATTTTGGATCTATGAGATAGATCTAATTGGATGTTAGGACACTCACTAGTAGTAGTGAGATGGTATCAATCGATCCTGGGGAAAATCACTGGAAAGGTTCCAGGGTGATAAAGACGACTGAATGTCAGTCGCAGGCATTGTCTTTACCCTCAGTAAAGGGACGGTATGTTGGAAGAGTTCCAAGCTAGATACCGTGACATACTAGACGATAAAGGCTGGATACATCGCTACTTATGATGCTACCAAAGAGGATGTTTGGGTGTATATTAGTTCATGAGATGAACTACGTTCCTACCATTGTGAGACAATGGAGTTGTGGCTTATGCCAAGGAACGACGGTCCCATCAGTGATCCAGACTTATTCTAAGGCAGTATCACCTGATCATGGAGATGATTGATCTCCAAGGTGATCGAGGCAAGGAGAGCAGACTCAGAGGATAACACGGCGGATCCACTCACGAAGGCCTATTCCCAGAGAGAGACTTTTAAGGGATGGTTGAGTATGTGATACTGCAACCACTGCTACAGATGGCCCTAGTGCAAGTGGGAGATTGTTAGTTATATGTATGCCCTAAAGGCCATTACTGTACATTGGATGTATATTGTAGTGGATACTGGGACATATATAGGTAGGACTTTCTTGCTCGACATGATAGTACGCTATCTGGCTGCTCTTTATCTTAACATGTATACTTTCTGTCTCTCTGTTACATGTTGATAAAGCCCTTAGGATGTGTCTCGACTTCCAGGACTATGATGCAGATCATACTAGTGGGGCATGGGTAGCCAATGAGTACATCCTTCATTGTTCCTAGTCGTGGGAATATCGAGACGGGGCATCGATATTCCAGAGTAGACTAGCGTATATCTTCTTGACCCATGTGATGGGCGATGGATGATCCCATATCCATTGGTGTTTGACATCAGAGATGGTATGCGGGTGCTCAGTGGAGACTGGGTACACTGAACGGACTCGCCGAGAACTCCCAGATGGTATTATACCTCACGTCAGATGGCAGTTCTCTGGTGACACTGGTACAGCTTAGTCTGTTGACCCGAGATCGTCATAGAGTCTTGTGTGTCTCCCACTGTGCTTTGATTTCCACCCTACCACGGCTCTACTGAGTTGTGCAAACAGGTGGTTTTTGGGTACAGTCCCGATTCACATGGAGGCAATGAGCGATAGGAGGGGATTCGTCTCTCCCGGTATTGGGGGTTAATGTTGTGCTATGCTCGACTGGCCATAACAGGAAATCCCTGGCCAGGGTTGCAGTGATATACTGGTAAGAGTTATCAGTAGTCTCACGAATGTTATGGACCTTACGTCGGCATGACTTATCGAGCTATTGGGGTCTGACGTTTACCACCCCTAGGCGAGATATGCGACATATCAGACGAACAGACCGGACTGTACGGTAAGTGTTACTGGTTGGATTCACAGGAGTGTGAGCGGACTTGCTCGTCGATCTTCTGATCGCTCAATACCCGGGTGGCCGTTACGTTTAGCAGACCGCTTGCAGCTTGTGGGTGTTTGATATGATCATCACCTGCTGCCGGCGTATTGACGAGTCTTTAGAGTCCTACACAGAGGTTTCCTGGTTCAAGCGAAACGAAATAGGAGCGCATATGAGATATGTGCGGGACCGAGAATAATGCATATATGTGATACCGTATTCTATTCACGCGATGAATGTATCGATTGGTTGTATGCGATATAACCTAGTTATCGAATCAGGTATTGATTCGATAAGCCGATACATTGGATACTACTCGGTTATATGCGATATGACCGGATCGTTAAATCAAGTGTTGATTTAATGGTTTAATGTATAATTATATATATTTGATATATTATTTTGCATTAACTAGTATCGGTTCACTTTAAATGGATTTTCTCACTTGAATTGTGCAAGTTGTATATGTGATATACTTTTATGCACATGTTTGTATCATGTTTGATGATACATGCTTACTTGGTTAAGTGTAAAGAATCAAACCATGGTTTAAACTAATGATTAGGGTTTTGTTTATTCATTTACTTATTTATCTATTTCTTTATTTATCTTTTTATTTTGGAAAAGATAAATGATGAAATGGTGGCATTATTTGTTTGCTAGTTGAACATTCATGAAGTTTTGACTTAGTCTCCTTTTTGTTCTTATCCTTAACCCTAACCATTCCATTAACCATGGTCTTTTCTCTACACTTAACTAAGGTTAAAAGTATGATAAGATTTAATTCTTATTCATTTTTATTATTCAATCTATCATATCTTTCTTCTTCTTCTTCAAGAACTAGGAAAAAGAAAAGCTTTCTAGTTCAATGGCAACTTGAGAAAACAAGTGAGAAATCCAATTCTAAAGTGAACCCACTTCCTATTTCTTCATCCTCTACCTCTTGCCAAGTAGTATAGGGTGTTCTCTTCACAAGTTTCATGACTTGTTGAAGTGAGAGTTTGATCTTGTGGAGCTTCGACGTAGATCATCTTCGACATCGAAGCCGACGACCAATTCCGCTCATTTTTCCGATGAAGCCGATGCTAGAGTCCGGGATTCAGTTTGGACAGCAAGGGGACTTCATCACGGAGCCTGGGAGGTGGTGGACCGGATCTACAAAGGTTGTTGTCACTTTCCCTTAGCATTTAATTCGATTACATGCTTGCTTCGCCTATATATCTAGTTAACGATCCGTTCTAGGGTTTCTCGGTACCGTATTTCTTAGAAATTTGCATGGATGATGACTTGTGAGACCTCACTAGGGTGCCTAGGAACCCTACACATAGCACTTGGTAGTTAATGGATGAATATTAAAAATGGCACTTTTTATTATTTAATAGTTTAAAACTAAAGCGATAGCGATGAATGTGGGTTAGGGTTCTTGAAGGGAATTAGGGTTTCCCACTTCCGACCCTTGTCCGTCCATTGATCACTATTCATGTCAAGCCCTTAACAAAACAAGTGTTTAATCAATTTCAAATCGTGGTCGTGACTATCAATAAATTGGTTGCGCACCTGATAAAAAGGTTAACATTTATTTTGCTAAAGTTTATAATCTTTAAAATGTTAAAATGAAGTTAGAAGATTTTTCATCCATTATTTTATCCTATCCTACGAACCCTAGCAAAAAAGGAATTACTCGCTCATGGTTGATTTAGAAGAGAGGGTGAAGATGAATGAAACCATATTTAAGATGAAGAAAAGTAATGCGTAAAGTAAATGCTGAAAAATAAATGCAAAAAGAATTAAAACAAAAACTATCTTTATTAATCAACTATTGCATACAACTTTTCTGCTTAGAATGTAGATTACAAGAACCCTAGTTTTCTTTAGATCTCTCTTTTTATGGAGGTAGATGAATAGATGATTATGTGATCACTTGGATGATTTTGAATGCACAGCTCTCGGTCCTATATAAAGTCCCTAAACCAGAAACCCTAGATTTGATATGAGAGTAAATGCTATTTAGATCATGATCCTAAAATCCCGCATCCAACGGCCCTGATTTAACCGCAGAATCGCCGCATAATGCCACGTTTGGCCGCAGTTCTGCCGCATTCTAGTGGAATTGGGTTTGGAGATTTTTTGGGTTTTTGTGTTGATATTTTGTGATCCTTTTGATATATAGATTCTGAAAATATTGCTCTGAATCTCTGCTGTTACTAGATTTCTTGATTTGCTTCTAAAATTTGGCAGATTCGGTTCCGATATCCCGATTTGACTTGGATCTCTTACTTGGATTTCAGACCTGAGCTAATACCTGCACAATATCTCAAATCAAAGTGTTAGTAGCATTTTATTTTTTTGAGATATTATCCTAACCATTTATATGATATAGTATCTTAAGAATATTGACTAGGAATATTTGAGATGATATGCATATTTTAATTACAAATATTTCATTTAAATATTATATGCATATATTTTCTTTTGTTATATTCATTAAAATGAAGAAACATATGATAATAATCTTTTTACAAATAAACCCGCATATGTTCTATATTTACAATAAACACCATTTCGCACTTAACAATAGTTGGGAAAATGTTCATATAAATGTGCAATATTTTAGACTAATCAAATACCCCCAAACTTATTTTTGATCGTCCCGAGCAAACTAGTTATCAAAGAGAAAAGAAAAACCTAACTAGCACACTTTCATAGGCAACACGATTGTACTTAGAACGTACAACAAGCTTTTAAACCTCTAGGTGTCTCTAATCGGAGGAGTGTTGTCTTCTGAGGGTTTTCAGCAGATTACACCCACAAAATCCCATAATAAAAGAAAAAAAATAAAAGTTACATACAAAGATAAGAACATATAAAATAAAAACTTTGAAAATAAAAGTTTCAAACTACACTAGCTTTTTAGTTGTCATGAGCTCTATCTTAATGGTCTGAAAAAATGTCAGGAATCACATCATTCCGCAATAAAACATCGTTTTTAGTCTTCCTCCCAACCTCTCTTCCAAACATCAATCATATACCCCTACGTATATGTAAAAGACAACCCTACACTTAGAGAATTCAGTTCAAGCTATTATACTCTTGTCCATCTTCCTTAGTGCTTTTTAGTCGGTGAATGTTTTAGATGGATTTACTCACACATTCTTCATGTGACCATTAATATTTCTTGAGATACTAACCAACCGATTACCAAATGTGCTCACTCTTTTAGGCGCAATTAGCAATATCCTAGTCTTGCAACACCTAAGGTTTAGCAGTGACTCCCAAACCAGTTGGTCTAAAGCACTAGGTGATAAGGCACCATCGCTATATTTTTTATGCTATCTTAAGTAATTAAAAAACTAGTGATCATTTTTCTTCACCATTTATTTTTTTGTGTCATTTATATATATATATATATATATATTCTTCATGCTAAGGCTTTTAGACAAGAGCATTTCAAGGTATTCTCTACTATCCCAAGTTTCAAGATATATACAAGTGCATATAGTAGGGTATCAACGTTCAGATGTTTGGTCTCAAGAATAGATACTATTTTTCAGACCTATTTCTATCCTTAGATTTGTGACTTCCTTCATCTCACTAACTCTTGGGACAACAGCTCACGACTATCTATTATTAGCTTCGTTTTAAAACATTTAATTTTCTTGTATTTCTCGAATTTCTTCCTATCATTCATATATATTTTCACTTTCTAACTTTTATTTTCAAAAAAAAATTTAGTGCTTTTATTTAGTATAACGCAAAATGATACGTGAATAAGCACAAATCTCCTCCCAAACCTATTTGCAGCAGCGTCCTTACGGATGTCATCTTTTAAGCTCAAAACCTGTAGATTTGGGAGGAAAAGTTCTCAATGATTAGTAAAAGGGGAAAAGTCAATGATAGTAAAATCCTCCTCCAAACTTATTTTTGGCTCACAATCGTGCAAAAAAAAATTCTATTCTTTCAAGAGTCAATTTCAAAATATTTTTCTTCTCCACCCAAACTTAAGTAAAACAGTTTTTCCTTCATTATTAAGAATTTAAAATCATAAGAGAGGGTAAATATTATCGGTCCGCACAAAGCTTTACAAAGACCAAAAGTCAACACCAACCATTCGAATACTTTATCAATGTAACACCATGGTTGGTAGAAATCATGTCACAGATAGACGTGAAGAAGTGGGATGGAGATAAGAGGTGTAATCGAAAATATTTATGTCTCGGTTGGTAGAGAAGAAACAGTGACGGTGGATGAAAATGAGAATATAAAAGATAAGGAGTAGGTGGAATATTCGCATTCTCGTACTTGATAAGAAGAAGAGATGGAGGTTCAACTTCTTTAGGTGGATGTTGATTTATCACAACATCCATGTCTTTTAGGAATGCGAGTTCTTTGGCGAATATGTCTTCAAAACTTTCATCGATATTCCGAATGATAATCTCATCGGAAAGAAAGGTATGATACTCGGATAGCTCGACTAATACATTTGACAAGTCAAAGGATTCGGGCTTGGGTGTGAACTTGTCGACAGAAGAGTCCTCACGTGTATAATATATAGCAATATCAAACAATAACGTACTAGTGGCGTCGAGATCAATATCGTGAATCTCCTTAAATTCGCAACTTTTGGAAGCTATCTTGTCGACAGAATATGCATTAATTATATGAGCATAAGGTTCGGAGGGTTGATTTTCATCTTCCCAAAGGACAGGTTCATTGAACCGTTATGACAATTGATTATTGCATTGGAAGTTGCTAGAAAAGGCCAACCTAGAATTACCGGAATTTGGTTCCGTAGGATCGCCACAGGCCGTGTATCTATAACTATAAAGTCCATAGGGTATATAAATTCCCTGATTTTGATCAACACGTTCTCTAGCTCATCCCTAGGATGGGTGATAGATCGATCGACCATTTGGAGAGTGCAGTGCACAGCTTTCAACTCTAATATGCCTAATTGCTCATAAATAGAATACGGAAGCAAGTTAACACTAGCACCTAAATCGAGTAGAGCGCGATTGATGTTTTTCCCCCAATAGCAATAGATATTGTAGGACAACCGGGGTCATTACGTTTCTTAGGCACATGTTGGGTAAGAGAATTGCTCATATTACTCGCTAAGAAAAAAAAATTTAGGCACTTGAATTTTCCTTTTCCTAGTGCACAAGTCCTTTAGAATTTTAGCATAGGATGGAACTTATTGGATATTATCTAAGAGAGGAATATTTATGTTAACTTGCTTAAAAATTTCCACAATCATCTCCATGTGTGGACTTGGTCTGTTGGGCCTCAACCGATTTAGAAAAGGTGTTTTATCAACAAGGGTTGGGTCCAACTTTTGTGGAGAAGTTTGTTGGGATGGAATGGATCCCAAAATTGGATTTGGGATGACTGTAGATGGTAATTCATTCAAAGAAGTGGGCCGAGGGTTCGATCCTAGTGAAGAACGGAGAATAGGCTCAGAAGAAAATGGGGGACTAGACGAAGTAGGAGTAGAAGTAGCAACCGGGGTTTCATCTGACTCATCATCATCAACTTGTTCACCAACATTATTGTTTAGCACTCTTCCCGATCTCAGCGTAGTTACGGCACTCACGTTATGATTTTGTTGGTTAAAGGTGATGTCTGAGCTTTGTGAGTGGCCGAAATTTGGTAGAGGTTGAGATGGAAGTCTCCCTTTCTCCCTCTCACTCATTGCGACATTTAACTGTGCAATTTGTGCTTCAATTGATTTTATGCTTTCACCGTGGGAAGCAGTCTGTTGCACTAACTTTTGGATAGAGGATGTTAAATTAGTCGTCGTTTGTGTGGATTGTTTAATAAACGTTTCCAAACTTCTTTCGAGTGCGGAGATTTTATCGGTACCGGCCGTTTGAATATTCGTCTATGGTTGGAAAGGATTATTATAAGGGACAAAATTGTTGGCCGGATTTTAGAAAGATTGCGGTTGAAAGGGTTACTGAATTTGCTGTGGTGGCTGTTGTTGCTGTAGGGGGAAGCCTTTGATAGTTATTTTGGTTTGGAAACTGATTTTAAGTTTGAGTTTGGTTTTGGTTCCAAGCAAAATTAGGATGATTCCTCCATCCCTAAATTATATGTAGGGGAATAAGGATCGTTTCGAGGCCGTTGCTGAAAAGCAGCATTAGTTTGTTCTTGACCTTGAGACGTAGAATTCAAAGGATATTCTTCTGTTAAATGTGATGGGTCAAAACAGCAACCACACACGGTTTTGGGGAGCGTAACTTGGTTTAGGGAGGCTGAAGAGAATTTGCTTTCCATAACTTCGAGTTTCTTTTGCATCGCGGCTATTTCGGTTTTCACTGCGATGGAAACGTCGAGCTGATGGATACCTGCCCTAAATGAAGATGATATTGGTCTAGTGCTCTCCCATTGTAACGTTTGTCCGGTGAGATCTTCCAGAAATTGTCATGCTTTGCCATCGTCTTTTGACATGAAATGACATTGAAATGGTTTCTAGGATTTGTTTTGTTGTTGGATTAACATCCTCATACACAATGCGGCAAAGTTTTCATCTATCGATTCCATGATGAGGGCATTGGACAAGAAGATCTTTAAACCGTTCAAAACATTTCCAAAAGGGTTCATTGGGAAGTTGGGCAAACTGGTTAATCTTGCTCCGAATATGGGCGGTCTTGTGATGAGGATAGAATTTCTTAAGGAATGCTATAATGAATTCATCCAATTTAGCGATAGAATGTGCGGTGGTGCTATAAATCCACTTTTCTACTAAATCGCACAAAGAAAAAGGGAGAAGACGTAATCGCAGAGCATCTCCTGAAAGTTGGGCGGTGCTCATCATCGCACATACGTTTTCGAATTTGGTTATAAAAATATATGCATCTTCGGATTCAAGCCTATGGAATTTAGACAACAAGTTGATGAAGTGGGGTTTAATTTCGAAATTATCCTCATTGGATGGTGGAAGAGACAAAAATGTAGGAAGGGGTCCACATACGGGATAGCATCTGTCTTGTAGAGTGATGTGTGATCGATTTTGCACACCTACGGGTGGTGGTATGGTGGTGTCGTTAAAACCCGATGGAGATCCGTCCATTTCGGGAGATGTGGTGGATGGAGGAGAAATAGAAGATGAAGAAGTGTCGACTTCGGAGTAGACAGCAAAAACGCGGACTAGACGGGAACTAGAACCTCGTGTCCAGCCGATCATGCACTAAGCGGGTTTAATGCATGTGGCAGCGTGTGATATGTGTGAGAATGATTTTATGAAGGTTTGTTTTGAAAAAGATATCGGACGTGAGTTTTGACTCAACAAATTAAAAAAATGCACAATCAATCCCTAGAGCTAGGGCCACCTAGGTCAAGTCACTAGACCGCTCCTAGACTTCCGAAGGAAAAGTCGCAGGATCAATCCTCTACTATCTCCTTATCAATCTTACGGCCAGGTAAGTGGGTGGTATCCGCTATACGAATCACCGAAATAGCGGACCTAATTAAGTAACCACTTTCCTTAGTCACACTTGCCTAGACACTGTTGGCTATGGTGCCCTCAAGGCAATTATCGTAGTCGCAGACAGGTGATTATGATGATTGAGGGAGGACCTATACCGGTAGAACGGTCTTAATCGAGGTGATAGTATGCTATCTAGTTTATCTTTATCATCATTATTACATGTTAATAGAGCCCATAGGATTCTTGCTTGACTACCAGCATTATGATGGCGATCATATACGTGGGAGCTGGTGGTCTATAAGCACATCCTTAAATGTCCCTAGTCGTGGGAGTTTCGAGACTAGGCATCGATACTCCAGAGTAGACTAGTGTATACCGATCGAGACCCCGACGAGGGGCGGTGGCCAGGTCTCACAAGCCATTGGTATTAGTTTGCTCACCTAAGATAGTATACAGGTGCTCATTGGCTTATGAGTATACTGGACGGACTCACCGGGAACCTGCTAGTTGGTACTATACCTATTGTCAGATAGCAGATCCCAGGTGACATGTGTACAGGTTAGTCTGTCGACGTGAGATCATCATTTGTCTCGTGTGAGTTCCCACTGTGCTTTGATTACTGTCCTACCACGGCTCAAAGAAGTCGTGCAAACAGGTTTTAGTTAGGTACAGTTCCGAGCCACATGGAGGCAGTGAGCGGATTGTCGGGGATTCGTCTCTCCCGGTATTGGGGGTTGATGTTATGCAATGCACAGGTGGCTGTTCATCACAGAAAACTGCATTTTAATACCACTCATTTATTATCTGTTTTGTTATATATTGGTACTATTAATCAATGTCTGCTCAGTAATTACAGTTTATAGGTATTCATGATAAAATACTGGAAACACATTCAAAATCACGGATATAACATTTGGGAGCCGACACTGCAAACAGAACAGAAAACCGATCGATATCCTAAGAGTTCGTTTTGCAAATAAATGTATACACACTTTTTTTCTAAAATGGTCCAACACATACAAGTGTACACACAACTCTTTGGCTTGGACCATGGTAGGGCTGCCGATAGCATGGTGGCTTGCGCAAGTGGTGGGCACATATGGTGTGATGGACAATAAATGCATAAAGTTTTGATGTGATACTTTGCATTAAGTTTTCCTCCAATTCTCTGCATGCAAACCAGGCTTAAACCTCTAAATCAAACAGCATAAGAGTGATTGTGGAGAGCACACAAGCACACCATGTCAATACAGGCCCATAATCTCGGATTGAGACCGGCGAGTCCCCCATAAAAACCGGCGAGCTCGGCCCCTTGCTCCAAACTTTCCCATTTTTCTTCTGGTCATTTCTTTAGGTCACATCACCTTATTTCTATTGTTTATTTATTCAGATGTTTGGCCTATAAATACCAGAACATAGTTGAGCAAAGGGACCATATGTATATACCATATTTTCATTTCTTAGTTGTTTTTGGTTTAGCTTGAGGGTGAGTGGGCTTCAACTTGGTTTCTTCTTCTTCTTCTTTCCTCTTGAAGTTTTCTTTGGAGAGCTTCATTAAGGAGGTTGAACCAGTTACCAAAATCTCGTAACCCTTCTTCAAGTGTAATAATATTGTTGTTTTTTTTATACTTACTTTCATTTTCTTATTTGCTTTTCTTTATCATGCTTAACTAATCTTTCTTTGGTTGTGGTAATGGTAAGGAAGTGAGATGAAAGGCTTTGCCTGCTCCTCCTCTTGTGATTGTTTAATATGCTTATTTATATGATTCTAACTTAAATATTGCTTATGTTTTGAGGTGATATGGTATTTTGACATATGGTTACTTTGTAACCTTCTCATATACCATATTCACTCCCTTTCCCCATTTCAATGTTTAAGTTAAAATCAATTTAGTGTTAAGGTGATATGGTATTTTGACATATGCTTATGTTTTGAGGTGATATGGTATTTTGACATATGCTTAACTAATATTTTGACAAATGGTTACTTTGAGCGTTTATTTGTGTTGCATCATGTGTATATTGTATATTCTGCATTGCATGCATATTAAAAAAAACCCATAAAAATTGAAAAATTAATCTAAACCCATAAAAACTTTGTCATGTTAGCTAGCGGGGGAAATTAGATTTAAAGTCTGACGGTTCGGTTGATGAGTTAGAAATAACGAAATCCTTTTCGTGAGACTGACGACCCGAAAGATAACCCTCTTTTGAGTTTAACCGTAGCCAATATACGTCTTTTATATCACTTTATACGTGTCGTATGTTTTTTGAGAATTTGATGAAAATTTGACATGTCTGTAAACTTTTAAAATTGATAAACATCTTTAGGATCAAACAGGTTTGTTCTGAGTTAAGTAATATCAAGAATAGTTCATAAAGTAAGGTGAATATGAAGGATATTATTGAGCTTTTAATAAAAGTTATAATTCTGAAAAATAACCCATCTGAAACCTTGTTAGAGTAATTACACACCTTATCCATATGTAACGTCTTCGGATTTAAAAGAAAAGGCTGGCCATATCTCCGTTTTCACTGAGTGCAGAATTATTTAAAATAAAATGAGTCTTTTGTTTTGTGGCCTTGGTAGCTTGGGTAATTAAGTCTTTGGGGTGTCTCCACAATTAATGCTTTAAAACCATCTGTTTTGTGAGTCATTGATCCAAAGATCGCTAAGTTTCCAATCGCCAGATAAAACAAGCTAAGCAAGTATTCTCTTCGAGTTAAAAGTCTTAACGGTTCTTTGTGGGAGAATAATCTTGGCGGAGACGAATTTTCTATTAAAACGGTTTTTTTCGTAGAGATATGAAAGTTTGTATTTATTAAGACGTTTTGCACAATAACGAAAGGTGTGTATGAACAAAAACAGGTGATAGGATGGAGTGTAGTATAAGACTTAGGTTCTCTGTTAAAATTGATATATATTCTGACTTGAAACCTAACTGGAGAATAAAACTTGAGAAAATCTTAACTCGTTTCAAACTCGTGTGATCCTTCAGAAGTTTATCCCGGTCTGTAATTATGACATGATGACCCTAATCAAAGTTCTTAAAAACTTATGGACACTATCCGCACAAATCACGTAAAGACGCGTATGAGCTTATGTTAAACAAATTGTGAGGTGTGAAAAATAGGGTTTAACGTTTCTGATTTGGGTAATAGAACTTCTAACTTTGATCTCTAACCTTAGGATTAGAGTCAACAGTTTTTCCGCAATGCTAACTTGACTGGATTTTGTGGGTGTAATCCGCTGAAAAGCCCCGGGAGATAACACTCCTCCTACTAGGGACACCTAGAGGTTTAACGGCTTGTTGCACATGCCCAGTGCAATCGCGTTCCCTGCGAAAGTGAGGCTAGGATTTTTTGTTTTGTTCGGGACGAGCAATAGATAAGTTTGGGGGTATTTGTTCACCACAGAAAACTGCATTTTAATACCACTCATTCATTATCTGTTTTGTTATATATCGATACTATTAATCAGTGTCTTCTCAGTAATTACAGTTTACAGGTATTCGTGATAAAATACTGGAAACACATCCAAAATCACGAATATAGCATTTGGGAGCCGACACTGCAAACAGAACAGAAAACCGACCGATATCCAAAGAGTTCGTTTTGAAAATAATTGTGTACACACTTTTTGTCTAAAATGGTCCAACACATACATGTGTACACGTAACTCTTTGGCTTAGTCCATAGTGGGGCTGCCTATGGCATGATGGCTTATGCAAGTGGTGGGCACATATGGTGTGATGGGCAATAAATGCATAAAGTTTTGATGTGATACTTTGCATCAAGTTTCCCTCCAATTCTCTGCATGCAAACCAGGCTTAAACAGCTAAATCAAACATCATAAGAGTGATTGTGGTTAATACGAGTCCCTAATCTCGAATTGAGACCGGCGAGTCCCTCACAAAAACCAGCGAGCTCGGCCCCCTTGCTCCAAACTTTCCCATTTTTCTTCTGGTCATTTCTTTAGATCACATCACCTTATTTCTATTGTTTATTTATTCAGATGTTAGGCTTATAAATACCAGATCAGGGTTGAGCAAAGCGACCATATGTATATACCCTATTTTCATTTTTTAGTTGTTTTTGGTTTAGCTTGAGGGTGAGTGGGCTTCAACTTGGTTTCTTCTTCTTCTTCTCTCTTGAAGTTTTCTTTGGAGAGCTTCATTAAGGAGGTTGAACAAGTTACCAAAATCTTGTAACTCTTCTTCAAGTGTAATAATATTGTTGTTTCTTTTATACTTGCTTTCTTTTCCTTATTTGCTTTTCTTTATCATACTTAACTAATCGTTCTTTGGTTGTGCTAATGGTAAGGATGTGAGATGAAAAGCTTTGCCTCCTCCTCCTCTTGTGATTATTTAATGTGCTTATTTATATGATTCTAACCTATATATTGCTTATGTTTTGAGGTGATATGGTATTTTGACACATGGTTACTTTGTAACCTCCTCATATACCATATTCACTCTCTTTCCTCATTTCAATGTTTAAGTTAAAATCAATTTAGTGTTAAGGTCGCTAGGTTTGGATATCGTATTTTGTGATCAAGTGCTTGACAATCTCTTGGTTTCATATACGATATATCATCACAAACACTTAGCAAACTCAACACTAAAATCATTTGCTCTCACTCACTACTTTGTGTTTTTATTGTAGCGGTATGATTGCTAACCCTTGTGTTTAGTGTTGATACCCCAGGTTTGGACATACAAACGGTAAGTGATCAAAACGGACTCGTTTCGTGCTTTGCAGAGAATATCGGAATTTGACGACCTGTGCCTCGCAATCGCTCTGACAAGTCATGCTTCATGCCGGGATCAACGTGAGGACGGACAACTCATGATCAAAGGAGCGTCGAGGGAATCGTCGCTATTCGATCTTCCGCGTGAAAGCTACAACCATTTCTTACTTCCTTGTTTTCTTGCTTTTCTTTGTTTTCATATTCTATTCATTTTGTGACAACCAAACGATTCGTTAATTTGTTGAACCTTAAAAGACAAGACCTAATACACAATTCCCTGTGGATCGACCCGTACTTGCCGGCTTGCTACAACGTGCCGTGCACTTGCTGTTTATAAATATTTAAAACGAGAACGATCACGCGTGTGCATTCCGTTTCCTTAAAACGATCACATTTCCAAAACAAACGCTTTTGAGCTCTGCGTTTATTTGTGCTGCATCATGTGTATATTGTATATTCTGCATTGCATAC
Organism: Agapanthus africanus; assembly: GCA_030015575.1. Taxonomy (NCBI): domain Eukaryota; kingdom Viridiplantae; phylum Streptophyta; class Magnoliopsida; order Asparagales; family Amaryllidaceae; genus Agapanthus; species Agapanthus africanus. Next base: position 260,804,274 of record CM057339.1, on the reverse strand, counting down.
ATATTAAAAAACCTATAAAAATTGAAAAAGTTTCCTAAAAATATAAAATCTTTATCATGTTAGCTAGCGGGGGAACTTAGATTCGAAATCTGACGGTTCGGTTGATGAGTTAGAAATAACTAAATCCTTTTCGTGAGACTGACGACCCAAAAGATAACCCTCTTTTGAGTTTAACCGTAGCCAATATACGTCTTTTATATCACTTTACACGTGACGTATGTTTTTGATAATTTGATGAAAGTTTGACATGTCTGTAAACTTATAAAATTGATAAATATCTTTAGGATCAAACAGGTTTGTTCTGAGTTAAGTAATATCAAGAATAGTTCATAAAGTAAGGTGAATATAAAGGATATTATTGAGCTTTTAATAAGAGCTACAAGTCTGAAAATTAACCAATCTGGAATCTTGTTGGAGTAATTACACACCTTATCCACATGTAACGTCTTCGGATTTAAAAGAAAAAGCTGGCTATATCTCCGTTTTTACCGAGGTCAGAATTATTTAAAATAAAATGAGTCTTTTGTTTTGTAGCCTTGGTAACTTGGGTAATTAAGTCCTTGGGGTGTCTCCAAACCTAATGCCCTAAAACCATCTGGTTTGGGAGTTATTGACCCAAAGCACGCTAAGTTTCCAATCACCAGATAAAACAAGCTAAGCAAGTGTTCTCTCCGAGTTAAAAGTCCTAACGGTTCTTTGTGGGAGAATAATCTTGGCGGAGACGAATTTTCTATTAAAACGGTTTTTTCGCGGAGATATGAAAGTTTGTATTTATTACGACGATTTGCACAATAATGAAAGGCGTGTTTGAACAAAAACAGGTGAAAGGGTGGAGTGGAGTATAAGACTTAGGTTCTTTGTTAAAATTGATATATATTCTGACTTAAAACCTAACTGGAGAATAAAACTTAATAAAATCTTAACTCCTTTCAAACTCGTGTGATCCTTCAGAAGTTTATCCTGGTATGTAATTATGACATGAAGACCCTAATCAAAGTTCTTAAAAACTTATGGACACTATCCGCACAAATCACATAAAGACGCTTATGAGCTTATATTAAACAAATTGCGAGGTGTGAAAATTAGGTTTTAATGTTTCTGACTTGGATAATAGAACTTCTAATTTTGATCTCTAACCATACGATTAGAGTCAACAGTTTTTCCGCAATGCTAACTTGACTGGATTTTGTGGGTGTAATCCGCTGAAAAGCCTCAGGAGACAACACTCCTCCTACTAGGGACACCTAGAGGTTTAACGGCTTGTTGCACATGCCCAGTGCAATTGTGTTCCCTGCGAAAGTGAGGCTAGGATTTTTTGTTTTGTTCGGGACGAGCAATAGATAAGTTTGGTGGTATTTGTTCACCGCAGAAAACTGCAGTTTAATACCACTCATTCATTATCTGTTTTGTTATATATCGGTGCTATTAATCAGTGTCTACTCAGTAATTACAGTTTACAGGTATTCATGATAAAATACTGGAAACGCATTCAAAACCACGGATATAGCATTTAGGAGCCGACACTGCAAACAGAACAGAAAACCGACTGATATCCAAAGAGTTCATTTTGCAAATAAATGTGTACACACTTTTTGTCTAAAATGGTCCAACACATATAAGTGTACACACAACTCTTTGGCTTGGAACATGTTGGGGCTGCCCATGGCATGATGGCTTGTGCAAGTAGTTGGCACATATGGTGTGATGGGCAATAAATGCATAAAGTTTTGATGTGATACTTTGCATCAAGTTTCCCTCCAATTCTCTGCATGCAAACCAGGCTTAAACAGCTAAATCAAACAGCATAAGAGTGATTGTGGAGAGCACACAAGCACACCGTGTCAATACGAACCCCTAATGTCGGATTGAGACCGGCGAGTCCCCCACAAAAACCAGCAAGCTCGTCCCCCTTGCTCCAAACTTTCCCATTTTCTTCTGGTCATTTCTTTAGGTCTCATCACCATATTTCTATTGTTTATTTATTCAGATGTTAGCCTATAAATACCAGAACAGAGTTGAGCAAAGGGACCATATGTATATACCCTATTTTCATTTCTTAGTTGTTTTTGGTTTAGCTTGAGGGTGAGTGGGCTTCAACTTGGTTTCTTCTTCTTCTTCACTCTTGAAGTTTTCATTGGAGAGCTTCATTAAGGAGGTTGAACAAATTACCAAAATCTTGTAACTCTTCTTCAAGTGTAATAATATTGTTGTTTCTTTTATACTTGCTTTCTTTTCCTTATTTGCCTTTTTTATCATGCTTACTAATCTTTCTTTGGTTGTGGTAATGGTAAGGAAGTGAGATGAAAGGCTTTGCCTCCTCCTCCTCTTGTGATTGTTTAATGTTCTTATTTATATGATTCTAACTTAAATATTGCTTATGTTTTGAGGTGATATGGTATTTTGACACATGGTTACTTTGTAACCTCCTCATATACCATATTCACTCCCTTTCCCCATTTCAATATTTAAGTTAAAATCAATTTAGTGTTAAGGTTGTTAGGTTTGGATATCGTATTTTGTGATCAAGTGCTTGACAATCTCTTGGTTTCATATACGATATACCATCACAAACACTTAGCAAATTCAACACTAAAATCATTTGCTCTCACTCATTACTTTGTGTTTTTGTTGTTGTGGTATGCTTGCTAACCCTTGTGTTTAGTGTTGATATCCCAAACTTGGATATACAAACAGTAAGTGATCAAAACGGACTCGTTTCGTGCTTTGTGGAGAATATCGAAATTTGACGACTTGTGCCTCGCAACCGCTTAACAAGTCGTGCTTCATGCCGGGATCAACATGAGGATGGACAACTCATGATCAAAGGAGCGTCGAGGGAATCGTCGCTATTCGATCTTCCGAGCCAAAGCCACAAACATTTCTTACTTGCTTGTTTTCTTGCTTTTCTTTGTTTTCATATTCTATTCATTTTTTGTGGCAACCCAACAATTCGTTAATTTGTTGAACCTTAAAAGACTAGACCTAATACACAATTCCCCGCGGATCGACCTGTACTTTCCGGCTTGCTACAATGCGTCGTACACTTACGGTTTATAAATATTTAAAACGAGAATGATCTCGCGTGCGTATTCTGTTTTCTTAAAACGATCACATTTCCAAAACATACGCGTTTGCGCGCACGGGAGGATTCCTAACAATGGACATCACCAGAAATTCTTGACCAAGGTAGTCGAGAATTACTAATCTAGGATCGGTAGTTTCTCATGTGGTGATGGGTTTCATACCGACACGAATTATCGTGTTATTAGGGGTAAGACTTTATCCACCCCCCTAAACTCGATATGCGATACTCTTAGACGAACAGACCGGACTGTACGGATATAGTCACTGTCAGGCTCAGTAGGGGTTTGGATGAGTTTGCTCGTTGGCCTTCCTTTCGCTCAATACCTGGGTAGCCGTTACGTAAAGCTAGTGTCGCTGACATGCTTGTGGTTAAACCCACTGCCAGCGTATTGACGAGTCTTTAGAGTCCCACACAGAAGGTTTTCACGGTTCAGGTGATATGATGTTGATGACGTATGTTGGTACATACAGGTGTCCGATTAAATATGTGTACATGCTGCACAGACTTTAATCGGACAGTTGATAATACTAGCGGCTTAAGATTAAGCCGGATTATTAAATCAGGTTTTGATTTAATAATTTATATATGTATTTATATATATGTATTCTGGTATTATTGTTCACTATTCATTTTCTCTCTTGGCTATTCGTATTTTTGTACGAATACGCGTATATGTATTTCGATGCGTGTACCGGGAAGTATTCCGTATTTATACAGAATAGCTTCTAGAATCTGGCCACCTCATTATTGTTTTTCTTTTTAGAAAATCAATTATGGAAATGAGGTAGAGGGTGAGTTGACATGAGCATGGGTTTTGGCATGTAGAGAGGTATGGTTCACATTTATTTATTTGGAAAATGAAATGAGATTTTTTGTATGAATGATTGAGAGAGAGAAAGGGGCAGCCACATGCTTGAGATGGATGGCTCATTTTATTTTCTTCACTTGCTTCATTACACTTTCTCATTCTCACTTAGAGAAAAACACTTAGCCACATTTCTTTAGTTGCTCATGCCACATGTTTCCTCACCTCCTCTTCATCTTCTTGAGTTGCTCATGGAGTATTTGTGATGAGAGAAAAATTATAGTAACACTTTCCTACACCTCCACTCTCTATTGCTAGCAATCTTGGAGCGTCGGTTGCCTCACTTAGCGAGGCTGAAGCTTGCGCTGTTTCCCCCAGGTGGATCATCATAGATGGAGGAAGACCGTCAACCAAACTCGATCCAGATGATCACTAGGAGCTTGGAATGAAGGTTGAAGACCGAAGGACACGGATCAACTCAATATAACCATTCCTAACTCTTTATATGTTTGCTAGTATAGGGTTTAGGGTAGATCCGGGCATCGGGTAATGGTAACGCCAGTTTTGAAAATTTTTGTTTCGCATTTGGCCACGGATTGATGGCCGAGGCGCTGCCATAACCCAACATGGTATCAGAGCCAACCCTTAAACCATTAGCTAGCTAGTTTAAACGATGTTAAAGTATTGAAACCGAAACAACCCCGAAACAGTGCACTGCATATTCCAGTTTCTGTCAATTTTTAAAGTCTTCAAAAAAAATTTTAAGCAACTGCAGAAGACTGCTTGTATGACCACTAGAACACTCTCTAAATATGAACCCAGTCCACACGTTTTGGACCAGCCACATATATAAAATTTCCAAGCTGGTCGGCCCATCTTTTGAGTTAAGGTTTCGTATTTTGGGTGTGTGTTAGTGTCTGGAATATTGGTGCAGTCGTATTGCTTGTTTTGCCTATTTTGGATATTATGTTATTTATTGTTCAGGGGCAATTCGGGGTGTTTCGAAGTCAATAATTTAACACTGTTTAAATGTTTATCAGTACATGCAATACTATTTACGACTGTGAATGTTATTCGAGCGGTACAACTTGTCTAATTGTTATATGTTCTTTTAGACAGGTTTGCGAACGTGACATTCACGTTGATGTTTTGTGTTGTGCTGTGTTGTGGTTGGATCGTCGTGGTGGATAGCTTAGGTGCAATGTTAGTACTGTTTAGTTTCATTTGTACATTTGATATTGCGGGGCAAGTGTCCGACATGTGGACTGCCGTCACTGGCAATTTTATATTATTTGTTTGGAGCACGACCGGGTTGAGATCGATATCACCCTTGTACATATTATTTTCTTTTCTGTACTAGGATTGCCCCGCGGTGGTGTTCATGAATAGCCGGGTTCTAGAGAGCAACGGGTCCGCATCTCATGACGTTGAGATGGAGGAGACCTTACTCTAGAATTGGCGGGCTATTCGCCGCACTTATAAGGGGTATAAGTTGATCCACGGAGGGGTGCCCAGGATTTCGTGAAGTGCTGGGTGGCCCATTCACGTTGTTGATTGGCGTTGCCTCGCTTTTGGGATTGGCGGGTAACTTGCCGCACTCGTAGGGGTCTAGGTTTTCATTGCACAGGCTATCCACACGATAGAGGAACGTCGGGTTTCATTTGCAGCTTAAGTGAAACCCGAGGCTCAAAGATTATCCACCATTTTGTGTTACTTCTGTGATGCTTTTGTGATGTTTCTTATATCATCCCTGGGATGAATGTTATATATATATATATATATATATATATATATATATATATATATATATATATATATATGTATGTATGTATGTATGTATGTATGTACTAGTTGATGTTGTATATGTTTTGCAACGCACTAGTCCAGTCCCCGCTCTGTCGTTAGTTAAGTAACCTAACGGGTGATGACGGGACCCAGTGGCGAATGTGGAAGGCATATACGTACATCATATATTTTCGTTCTTTTCTGGTGTGATTAATTGACGGGACTGCGTTGATTCTGATAAATGCAAGGATAAAACAAACCTATATATGATGTTATTGGAACCAATTTTAAAAATGATATTACAGACATTTTCTTTTGCTTTGCATAGTGGTATTCGGTTATGAATATCCAGCACCTCATTCGATGAGGCAAGGGCCAAGATCCCTTCATCGGGAGTGACCCCTTGAGCGAAAGTTTGCGTCATCATAATAACTTGACTATAGTCATTTCCTTTTGCTTTTCATCATGGTATTCAATTTGGAATATCCTGCACCTCACTCGACGAGGAAAGAGCCAAGATCCCATCACCGGGAGTGACCTCTTTAGCAAAAAGTTTGCGCCACTATATATTTGTAAAGCTATCTGGTTCCTTCAACGATATCAAGTTCATTACGTTAAAGGTTTTTCGCCAAAAACCATCCGTAGCCTTCTGTCATTTTAGATAAATAGCATATGGTATTCATTCGGTGTTTGTTGGCCAAAGTCAAGGCATCGTGAATGGTAGCTATGTGTTAATTATCTGTAGCATAGATAGATGCATTGGTTTAGGATAGTCGTACCGCTTTGTTGGCCAAAGTCAAGAGTGTGTGCAGGTGGGTCTAAATCAATCTGGATAATGACGGATAGAACTTGACTTGTGTGTTATGAGTTGTTGGCCAAAGTCAAGGTCATAAGCGCTTAGGGAAAAAATCCATATCGAGAGTTTCTAAAGAAACTGAAACTTGCCAGGCATGAGCATACCTTCTGGAGTGTGATAACTTGAGTGGCTTCAATCAAGTTATCATGCGATGACAGTTGGATCCCGATTCCCACTGATGAGTAGGATTACTCCTCAAGTGATTTTAGATGATCCCGACTGATTCTCCTTTTAGGTTTGGAGGAGAATTCGAGGAAACAGTGGGAGTCATCCTGATTAGATAAAGTGATTAACTATTCTGATCTAGGTTAGAGTGCACGCTGAGTGTTTCTTCTCTCTCTCTCTCTCTGGCAGCGACCATGGCCCGACCCTTGACTAAAACTCACGAATCAAGTTAACCGAACCTTCTTAAAACATTTTGGATTTTTGGAATGTCACGGTGTCGCATATATCATTGTCACTTCTATATCACCTTTGCATTTCTCTAGAACACCCCGTATCACTACGAACATCCACTCCTATTGGATAAATCCATCTTATAGTTAAATACGAACTCGAAGGAACTTGTTCCAATTCGAGGGTGGATTTTGGTTCTGGAGAGATTGAATAAGATTATTCGGTTGTCTTTTCTCTTTACCTTCTCTCAGGTTATGAGGGCTCCTAGGATTAAGAGAGGGTACACCTATTGAGCTTATTGGATAGTCTTCCTACAGACCATAGGCAGGTGCCGAAAGGTGGGGAAGGAAGAAAACCAATTAGCCTAAAGGCGGTGTACATAAGGTAATAAGTAAAGAATATAAAGGGATTAGGATAACGGTAAAGAAAATTGCGACTGCTATCATTTACGAAAAAACTGTGTATACCCCTGCCACTCCCACATCCATTTTGAATTTCTCCAGAACACTTCGTATCACTACAAACGTCCATAATGCTTAGACATGCAATATAGTTATATACGAACTCGAAGGAACTTGTTCCAGATTCGAGGATGGTTTCCGGTTCAGGAGAAATAGAATATGATTATTCAGATATTTTTTCCCATTACCTTTGTTGGAGATAGTGCCCTCAGAGTCAATTATTGGATCACAGGCACGTGATTGCAATGATTGAGGGAGGACCTATCCCGGTAGGACAGTCTTACTCGAAGATGGTAGTATGCTATCTGGTTTATCTTTATCATCGTGTACTGCTTTAGGTGACCTGGCATGTCGCTATTACACGTTGATAGAGCCCCTAGGATTCTTGCTTGACTGCCGGCAGTATGATGGCGATCATATACGTGAGAGCTGGTGGTCTATAAGCACATCCTTAAAAGGTCCCTAGTCGTGGGAGTTTCGAGACAGGGCATCGATTCTCCAGAGTAGACTAGTGTATACAGTCGAGACCCCGACGAGGGGCGGTGGCCGGTCTCACAAGCCACTGGTGTCAGTTGGTTCACCTAAGATGTATACAGGTGCTCATTGGGTTATGAGTACACCGGACAGGACTCGCCGGGAACATGCTAGTTGGTCTTATACCTGACGTCAGATAGCAGTTTCCTGGTGACATGTGTACAGGTTAGTTCATCGACCTGAGATCGTCATTTGTCTCGTGTGAGTTCCCACTGTGCTTTGATTACTACCCTACCACGACTCAAAGGAGTCGTGCAAACAGGTTTTAGTTGGGTACAGTCCCGAGCCACATGGAGGTAGTGAGCGGATCTTCAGGGGTTCGTCTCTCCCGGTATTGGGGGTGAGGTCGCGCTGTGTCTAGGAGAGCCATTACGCAAAGCCCTCGGCCGAGGCAGGAGATTTACTGGTAGGTATTCCAGTAGTTTCTCAGGGCGTTCTGGGCTACACTCCGACACGACTTGTACCGCTTTTGAGGGTCTGACTTTTACCAACCCCCTAGGCCGGCCATGCGATACTCATAGACGAACGGACCGGACTGTACGGATATTGTCACTGACAGGCTCAGTAGGGTGTCAGGATGAGTTCGCTCATCGACGTCCCTTTTGGTCAATAGCTGGTGGCCCGTCACTTATTGGCTAATACCTCTGACGTGCTAGTGGTTAAATCCACAGCCATAGTATTGACGAGTCTTTAGAGTCCACCACACTTACAGTTACTCAAGCTTTCGGGCGAAACGCTGTAGAGGCCGTATGGAGATATGGCAGGGTCCGATCAGATACGTGCGGTATTGCACGGATCAGGATCGGACAGTTTTGTACTAGTGGCCGTATAGTTATATGGCAGGGTTCGATCTGATACGTGCGGTATTGCACGGATCAGGATCGAACGGATATTACTAGCCGGCTTTGGCTTAAGCCGGTCCTAGTTTAGTACAGTGTAGATTTTGTCTCATTGCATTTGTATCCGGTCAGAATACAGATGCGGGTGTGTATGCACAGTATCGGGGTTTTCCTGTAATTTATTACGGGACCAGTTTTCTGGAGTTGCCAGTTTGCATTCCGTTCCGGCCGGTTTTCCTTTGTTCTTTCCCGGCCGGACTTTTCCGATGGAGGGTGTTATTTGCAAGTTTGCAAATAACACATAGTGGAGGATTTTCTTGCAAATGTATTTATCATGAAAGCATCTTTTGATACCATTCTCATCACTTGCTTTTTGTTGATTAGTTGTGATTAGAGTTGATGTGAGATTGCTATGATGAGTTTTTGGATATGGTCACCATTCTCTTTATCCTACACTCACCTCCCTTCTTGTTTATGTTTTCATATTCATTCCTCCACCACATTCTTCTCACTTGATGAAAATGGTTGAAGACATTTTGAGAGAGAAAGAAGATGAGAGCTTCATCTTGAGAGTTTCATTCTTGATCTCATTTTCATGCTAGAAAAATGCAAGCACCATTTTTCTAATCTTGATTCCTCCATCATCTTTAAAGGCAACAAACCCCAAATGAGACATAGCCTCTACACTACACATTCTACAGCATATCTTGAGCATGTCGAGTTGCCGGCTTCATGCCCGAGTTGCCTCGGTATTGAGGCGGGAGCCCGTAAAAGACGCAGGCGATGTGGTGCCCTTCCGGCGAGGAGGCGATGATTTGGAGACTAGACTTTCCGCGGGAGATTGGGACGATGTCGAGAAGACCGGAGGACTCGGATCACTCGGTATACTTCTCTTCCTATCTCTTGTTAGCTAGTGTAGGTTAATGGTTAACGATCCGGGTTTTCATTGTCCGCGGTAGCGCCAGTTTCCAAGTAAGGAAAATTTTTGATTCCGCATTTTGGCCTCGGATAGACGGCCGGGGCGCTGCCGTGGTGCAACAACCTTCTCTCTGGTTGTGAGGGATCCTGGCATAAGGAGTGTACACCTATTACGCTTATTGGATAGTCTTCTTCCACACCTTAGACTGGTGCCGAAAGGTAGGGAAGGAAGAAAACCAATTAGCCTAAAGGTGGTGTACAGAAGGTAATGAGTAAAGACATATAAAGGGATTGGAGTGAGGGCAAGGAAATATACGGTTACTGTCATGAATCTGGATAGTGGAAGAGGCATTAGTAGGGATACCCGGATACCCCTTCGAAACATTTTCATGTTTCTGTTTCACTGTGCAATATTAATTGAAAACTGTTTTCTCAATTGGAATCTAACTCCAAGGTATGTATTTACCAGATCAGTTTCTCATATTTGTATGGTGTTACAGATGGTGAGTGGGAGTAAGATATTGGAAATTGGGTGATTAGATCCTCATTATATCGGAATTCGTTGTAATTGGAGATACCTGAGGAAATCATCTAGTTTTTGTCGAATGTCAAATATTTAGTTTTGAATATCCATTGTTATGCACCAATTTCAAACTGATATATCTATACGTTTATTTTATAAAGTGAGATATAACTTTTTGAAATTATGTCTATGACATTTACCCATATCAGTTGGTGATTAGGTAAGGTGCATTCAACAGCGGTGTAATGCTTCTTAACCATAGTACAGTTTTCAACCTACGACGCACAGGGTTTGAGTTATTAAACTCAGTGGACTTAAACAAAGTATTGTAGTTGTCCGGTGTCCATTAGGACAAAGAGGTTAGTACTCGTACTATATTCTGTTTACTCATGTCTTCTCCAGTTCTAGAAAAGAATTTCATTGAAATGCAAGGTCCAGATATTGAGAAGTTATAGGTATAAGAATAAAGAAGAGAACCATTTTTTGGAAGTATCAGGATTCTTCGTGGTAGTCGAAGATGTAGAAACTTGTGTTTGGTATTCCATTGATAGTAATGGTTTTGAGAACTTGCTTCTCTTTCAGGTTACTCATATATGGATGCACTCCTAGTTGAGTAATGATGATTAGCCTCCTTCCATTTGGTCGATATGCACTGAAGACAGCTGCTTGTTTTTGAATCTAGTTCCAATTAACTTAGTGCTTTTGTTTCTATATTGGATATATTGCAGGATTCTCTAGGGCGGCAGCAAGGTTTCGGGAGGTATCGTCCATACCAATTTCAAAATTTTGCCGTTCTAGCTAACCCTAACCCTATAATCTTTACTAGAAAATACGACGAAAACATATGTAAGCAACTTTACATCTAAGTGAATGGGAATACAACCTTTGTAGACCGGTCCTTCACTTCTAATGGTCCGTGTAGTAGTCCCTTCGCTCCAAGCAGTGAACTCCCGGACTCTAGAGAGAGTTCATATGAAAAAATGAACAAGTTTACTCAATGTCTTCGAGGCCGAAGATGATCTACGTCGAGGAGACTCAAGCTCATGCTACCTCTTCACTAATGGTGAAATTAGTGAAGCAAACACCCTAAACTAAATGGCTAATAATAGAGGATGATGAAGTTGGAAATGGGCTCACTTTAGTTTTCTTTTTCTCACAATATTTTCTCACTTTTTCAAAAGCTAGAAAGCTTTTTCACATGAAGAAGATGATGAATCAAGAAGAGAGAAATGAACTCATGAGGTGAGAATAGCAACCATGAGTGAGTTAGTGTCATACACTAACTCATGTAGAGAATAAACCATGGGTTAACAATAATGGTTGGGTTAATAAATATCTTCAAGTAAAACAAAATGAGTGGACTTAGTCAATGGTTCCACAAGCTTCTACAAGCTTCAGCCATGTGACTAATTACTACTAATTTTGATTTACTTTAAATAAACGAAACCCTCACATTATTATAAGTATGGTGTAAGTCTCAAACACCCATGTTGCATGTGGCATCAAGCATGACACAATAGTTGTACATTAATATATATGTATGTATGTGTGTGTGTGTGTATGCACACAAGTGAGAAATATATATATATATATATATATATATATATATATATATATATATATATGCACACAATTGAGAAAAAGAAATGTTTAAGTGAGCTAATATTAGTTAATGTAATCTAGTATATCTAATATACAATTATACATTAAATTATTAAATCAACACTTGATTTAATAATTTGGCTATATCACAAATAACCGACTAATATCAAATGTAACAACTTATCGAATCAACACTTGATCCGATAACCCGGCTATATCACATATAACCGACCAATGTCACATATCGCGAGAAATAGAATGCGGTATCACATACGCACATTAATCTCGGTCCCGCACATATCACATATGTGCTCTTACTCCGTTTCGCATGAACCAGGAAACCTCTGTATAGGACTCTAAAGACTCGTCAATACGTCGGCAGTAGGTGATGATCATATCAAACACCCATAAGCCGCAAGCGGTCTGCTAAACGTAACGGCCACTCGGGTATTGAGCGATCAGAAGATCAACAAGCAAGCCTGCTCATACTCCTGCGAATCCAAACAGTAACACTACCATACAGTCCGGTCTCCTCGTCAGATATGTCGCATATGTCGCCTGGGTGTGATAAACGTCAGACCCCAATGGCTTGATAAGTCATGCCGATGTGAGGTTCATAACAGGTCGAGAAACTACTGATAACACTTACCAGTAATCTCAGAAACAACCTTGGCCAGGGACTTCCTGTTATGGCCAATCGAGTACAGCATAACATCAACCCCCAATACTGGGAGAGACGAAATCCTCTCCTATCGCTTATTGCCTCCATATGACTCGGGACTGTACCCAAAAACCACCATTTTGCATGTTCTCTTGAACGTTGTAAGGTGGAAATCAAACCACAGTGGGAATCACACAAGACTCTATGACGATCTCGGGTCGACAGACTAACCTGTACCAGTGTCACCAGAGAACTGCCATCTGGCATGAGGTATAATACCATCTAGGAGTTCTCGGCGAGTCCATCTAGTGTACCCAGTCTCCAATGAGCACCCGTATATCATCTCTGATGTCAAACACCAATGGATATGGGATCATCCATCACCCATCTACATGGGTCGAGAAGGTATACGCTAGTCTACTCTGGTATATCGATGCCCCGTTTCGATACACCCACGACTAGGGACATTAAAGGATGTACTCATGGACTACCTTTGTCCCACTAGTATGATCCATATCATAATCCAGGTAGTCAAGTACACATCCTAAGGGCTTTACCAACATGTAACAGAGAGACACTCAGTGTACATGTTAAGATAAAGCGTAACCAGATAGCATATTATCATGTCGAGCAAGAAATTCCTCCCTATGTATTTCCAAGCATCCACTATAATATACATCATATGTACAATAATGGCCTTTAGGGCATACATATAACTAACAATCTCCCACTTGCACTAGGGCCATCATATAGCAGTGGTTGTAGTATGCCATACTCAACCGTCCCATAAAAGTCTCTCTTGGGAAAAGGCATTTGTGAGTGGATCCGCCGTGTTGTCCTCTGAGTCTGCTCTCCTAACCTCGATCTCCCTAGAAATCAACCATCTCTATGATCAGGTGATACTGCCTTAGAATATGTCTGGGTCACTAATGGGACGGGGGTTCCTAGGCCTAAGCCACAACTCTATTGTCACACAATGGTAGGAACGAAGTTCATCTCATGAACTTATATACACCCAGACTGCCTCTTTGGTAGTATCGTTGGTAGCGATGTATCGAGCCTTTATCGTCTAGTTTTCCACAGTATATAGCCTGAAATTCTTCCAACATACCGTCTCTCCACTGAGGGTAAAGACAATGCATGTGACTGACATTCAGTTGACAATACCACCCTGGAAGCTATCCAGTGATTCTCCTCAGGATCGATTGATACCATCTTACTACACCTAGTGAGAATCCTAACATCCACTTAGATTTATCTCATAGATCAAAAACCCAGGATTTATGTGGTATCACCTTGATCCTATATGGAGAATCAATGTGATAAGAAGAGATTGACCGAGTGTAGTATAGGAAACTCCTTTCCTATCAAGAGTATGTCATCCACGTACAATACGAGGAAGACCACCTTTCTCTCTACTACTTTTTTGTATATATAAGGTTCATCTACCATTTTGATGAAGTCAAACTCTTTGACTACCACATCAAAACAGATGTTCCAACTCCGCGATGCCTGCTTTAACCTGTAAAGCAACTTGCACACGTTTCCGCTGCTCCCACTGTCTATGAAGCCCTTCGACTATGTACTTATAAACGCTCTCTTCTAAATTTGTATTTAGAAAAGTAGTCATGACACCCAACCGCCAAATATCGTAGTCATGGTATGTAGCAATGGCAAGTAGGATTCGGATGGACTAAAGCATAGGTACTGGAGAAAAGGTTTCATCATAATCCATACCTGGTTGATGACAAGAACCTCTTACAACAACTCTAACTTTGAAAGTCTTAACTTTTCCATCTACACCAAGTAATCTTGTCAAGATATACTTGCTCCTGATAGGGGTTTAACCCTTCAAATAAAGCAACCAAAGTCCATACTTTGTTGGTGTATATGGATTCCATCTCAGATCACATAGCATCTGGCCATTCTTACAGAGTCCCCACTCTTGATGGCCTCCTCGAAACTAGTTGGCTCATCATCTCATGATGCAATCCTCGCTCCCACTGTCATAGAGAAAACCGAAGTATCTCTCAGGTAGGTGAGGAACCCTACCAAATCGGCGAAGAGGCTGTGGTTCGTCGGGAGCTATTGAATCTTCCGATTCTACCAAATCTTTGGCTGTAGTTTGTATAGCTGAAACTCCTTCCAGTTCTACGTCATGACCACAAATTTTTTTCCAAAATAAATTCTTGTTCTAAAAAGGTGGCATGCCGAGAAATAAAACATCTTTTGTTCCTCGGTATGGTAGAAGATATTCCCTTGCGAATGCTTAGGATATCCAATAAACTTCCACAGAACTGACCTTGCCTCGAGTTTGTCTGAATTTTTCTTTTAGACATAGGCCGGACAACCCCAAATCTTAACTTACTTAAGATATAGGCTCTTCCCATACCATATCACATATGGAGTGGTAGGCACCTGATTTGGCTGGAACCTTATTCAATAGGTATGCAACTTCTCAAGTGCATAACTCCCTAAAAGGAAACAGGCAACTCAGTAGTACTCATCATAGAGTGCACCATATCTAATAGGGTGCGATTGCTCCGCCCCGATACACCGTTGTGCTGTGGTGAATACGGAGGAGTAATGATGAGAGAGAATCTCATTCTCCTTTAGAATAATCCAAGAACTCCATGCTCAAGTATTCTCCTCCCCGATCACATCGTAGGACATAATAATTATACCAGTTTGGTTCTCTACTTCTGACTTATATTCTTTGAATTTCTCAAAAAGTTTCAGACTTGTGTTTCAACAGAAACATATGTCCGAATCTTGAGAGATCACCAGTGAATATAATGAAGTACAAAGAACCAGTCCTGGCATGTGTAGACAGGGGATCTACATACATCAACATGTATCAGTCCCAAGAGTTTACTAACTCTTTCTCTTATTTCCAGTAAACGGAGCTATGGTCATTTTATCTTTGTGACATGACTGGCAAGTTTCACAAGATGTAAATTCAAACTGATTTAAATATGCATCTAAATGTAACTTAGCTAGTTGGGTCGCATTGATATGACCTAGTCTACAACACCTCAAGAAGGATTCGTTCATTTCTGAACTCTTCCTCTTGTGTGTGTTCTGTGCGTTGAGAACTGTAGTTTGATTTAGAACATCTATGTTTTTAGATAACGTGCCTGAACTGATCAACTCTTGATATAGAAAATTTTCAAAACATTATCCAACAATACAAAATTATATCTTTCTTTAGTAAATAAAGAGACTGATATAATGTTGCATATCGGGTTCGGTATCTAATAACATTCATTCAGAATCAATGTATTTGGTAATACCGAGTGATAACTGCCAACACTTTGGCTGTAACAATTGCACCGTTTCTAACTCTTGAAACTTATCACCCATTCCCAGTTCTCTACCTCTCTGTAGCCCATGTAACAGATTACATATATGGGATCCTGATCCGGTATCTCATACCCAGGATGTATAGCATACTGAGAAACAGTTCTCGGTAATGAACATACCCAAAGAAGATGTTAGTTATGTATATGCCCTAGAGGCCATTGTTGTACATATGATGTATATTATGATGGATGCTTGGATATATATAGAGAAGACTTTCTTGCTCGTCATGATAGTATACTATTTAGTTTTCCTTTATCTTAACATGTTGACTTGTAATGGTTTACTGTCTTTCTCTCACATGTTGATAAAGCCCTTAGGATCTGTACTCCACTACTGGGACTTTGATAAGATCATACTAGTGGGGCCATGGTAGTCGATGAGTACATCCTATAACTGTTCCTAGTCGAGAGTATATCGAGACAGGGCATCGATACACCAGAGTAGACTAGCGTATACGCATCTTGACCTATATGATGGGCGATGGATGATCCCATATCCATCGATGTTGGACATCAAGGATGGTGTGTGGGTGCTCGGTGGAGACTGGGTACACTGGACGGACTCGCCGAGAACTCCCAGATGGTAATATACCACACGTCAGATGGCAGTTCTCCGGTGACACTGGTACAGGGTAGTCTGTAGACCCGAGATCGTCATAGAGTCTTGTGTGATTCCCACTATGCTTTGATTCCCACCTTACCGCGTCCAAGAGAGAGTGAAAAACGGTGGCTTTTGGGTATAGTCTCGAATCACATGGAGGCAATGAGCGATAGGAGGGGATTCGTCTCTCCCGGTATAGGGAGTTGATGTTGTGCTGTGTTCGATTGGCTATAACTGGAAGTCCCTGTCCAGGGCTGATATAGAGATTTACTGGTAAGTGTTACCAGTAGTTTCTCGACCCGTTATCAGCCACACATCGACACGACTTATCGGTTACTGGGGTCTGACGTATACCACCCCTAGAATTGATATGCGACATATCATACGAAGAGACCGGACTGTACGGGAGTGTTACTGATTGGATTCACAGGAGAACGTACAGGCTAGCTTGTTGATCTTCTGATCGCTCAATACCTGGGTGGCTGTTACGTTTAGCTGACCGCTTGCAGCTTGTGGGTGTTTGATATGATCATCACCTGCTACCGGCGTATTGACGATTCTTCAGAGTCCTACACAGAGGTTTCTTGGCTCAGGCAAAACGGAGTAGAGGCACATATGTGATATGCGCAGGACCGAGGATAATGCGATATGAGATACCGTATTATATTCTCGCGATATTTAGATATGAACCGGGACATCGGATCAAGTGTTGATTCGATGAATCAGTACATGATATATTAGTCGGTTATATTCCATATAGCCGGATTATCGGATCAAGTGTTGATTCGATGATTTAATGTATAATGATATATATGATATATTGTATTACATTATCTAATATTGGCTCGCTTTATTATTTCATTTTCTCACTGGATAATACATTGATATATGTGCTATATATGTTAATTGTATTATTTTCTTTTGTTGCAAATATATAATATATATGTGATTATATTATTGTGACATGATATAATTTATAATGGAACATGTTTAGTAGAGATTAAGCAAGATTAGGGGTTGATCAGGGTTAGCTTCTTCTTGCACCATCTAGAAGCTTTCCTTTTGTCAAGTGTAAGATATTATGGTTGATATTATCTTATGACTCATTCTTTTAACCTAACCAAACCCTAGCCCTAGTTTATTCTCTACAAAGGTTATCCTTGTCATCCTTGACCATGGTTCCATGACAAATCATATATTCATTTCTATTATTCATCACAAAAGGATTAACTCCTTTATCATCATCTTCTTCTAGCTTGAGTTTAAAAAAAGCTTACTAGTTATTCATTTTGTGATGATTTCTTATGGGAAAATGATATAAAAAGAAGCATAAATACTACTCCATCATTCTCATCTAATCTAGCCCATTAGATTAGGGTGTTCACCTCATTAGAGTGAGAGAGTTTGAGTTATAGCAATTTCGACGTAGATCATCGGAGAAACGGAACACTACAAGCTAGCATGGATCGTTCGAGTCGTGGAGCCTCTCTTGAGTCCGTGAGATCGTGGATCGCGGCGAAGAGACTTCTACTCGGAGCTTATGAAGCTAAGGAGTGGACTACAAAGGTTGTAATCCCTCACACTTAGTAGTAAAGATATTTACTTGCATGTTAAACCCTAATAATCTAGCAAAGATCCCGGCTTTGGGTTGTTCGGCACGTCTAAAATTTTATTCGGGCATAGTTGATATCTTATGAACCCTCACAAGAGTGCCTAGGAACCCTACAGTGGTATCAGAGCCTAGCTAGAGCATTAGGCGACGTGTATACGATGTTAAAACTCTGATCGAACCCGATACGACGAAATAGAACCCCTCTCTGGAAATTTTGTAAAATTGTGATTTTTTCTGCATTAAAAATACTCAAAAAAATCAGCAGGGAATTCTAAGAATTACCATGAAATACGAGATCACAATTCAATAAAATTGCCGCGGAACCGCGGCGGGAACCTACTTCCCGCGGCGGATCCGCGGCTAATATTTGGCATTGGGACACGTGTCTTCAGGGTAATGTCCGTAGGTGCTTGTTGCTGCTTATGGGTATTTTTAAACTGACTCAAGTGTTGAGTATTCTGGGGTTTATTTTGTAATCGTAGATTCGATCGGAATATTTAATTTTGTTATTATTTCCGGATATTTAGAAGCTGTTAAAATGTTCGAACGGATATCATTAACTCACTTTTTCCCGGCACGAAAAACTTTCAAGTGTTGAACTTTTTATCGGGTTTAAATCTTTCGGAAAGTTGTGCAAGTAACGCGGTGGACCCTCTAGAAGAACACAAACCTTAACTCGATTATGTGACCGTCTTGAACTACCTCTAAACCTTAGGGTTTGGGGCAGTACGGCGTGCCACATGTGAGGCGTTGGCTTGACCCTTCTACGGCTGGATCATCGGTACTGTGACAGTTTTTGGGATTATTTGAACTCCGCTCAAGTGTTGAGCTATTTAGGAAATTTTGGGTATTTGATTATCTGTTCGGAAAGTTTAATATTGTCTATTTATCTGGAATATGATACAATATGTGGAATTCATATAGTCAGGCATGAAATACGAAGTATGTGATATTTCGGATTTACGATGTGTAAAGTGATTGTGGATTCCAAATGTTGTAGTTTTACAATTTCTTTTCTGTGACCGTAAGTGTAGTATGTAGTTGTATTGTCGGTCTTCGTTGCTATACATCAACGACAATCGATGTATGCATACTTACTTACGTTGATGATATGTGATCTTATGTGTTGCTGTGATATATTATATTAGATCGTCGTGTTCTGAATAGCCGGGGGTTTTATGTGAGATGAGGGTTTTTATTTTCATTCATGTAGAATTCATTTGTATGTAATATTCTTTTATTGGGGTACTTCCGGGATGAGGTTGATGTAACCATTGTGTATTATTTACTTTTCCGCATTAGGTAGACCCAAGGAGGGGAGCACAAGTAACCGGGTTCTGGGGTCCAGTGGGAGGCCATCTCGAGGAGTCGTGACTGGGTCTCCTAACCCTAGAACTGCCAGTGTTACTTGCCGCTCTCGTAGGGGTCTAGGGATGTGGGTTTGGCTATTCATCGCGACCGTGGAATCCGTGTTTTATACCGGCTCGTATTGAAAACACGGACATCCTAGTATATCCAATATTTTATATATGTTCTTCTGCTGCAATGTTCTATGATGAGATCATATTACTTCCTGAGACGAATGCTAATACTATATATATGTGCCGATATATAAATATTATTGCTTTCGTTTCTTCTGTGATGCTTAGGAAGCATAAGCTGATGGGATTTATTAATGAGATTATTAAAAAGAAAAGAAACCTAAAAGATGTTGTAGAATCAAAACTTTATAAAAAAAAGGGTAGCTATAGTTTTGCTTTGCATAGTGGTATATATGATATATCCTGCACCTTATTCGATGAGGAAAGAGCCGAGATCCCTTCACCGGGAGTGACCACTTTAGCGAAACTGGCAGATGCTACAAACTCACGGTTTAGTTTTTGACAGCTTATATAGTTCTTGCTTTGCATAGCGGTATATATGATATATCCTGCACCTTATTCGATGGGGAAAGAGCCGAGATCCCTTCACCGGGAGTGACCTCTTTTGCAAAACTAGAAAAGCCTCAAAACACTCCTTTTTCAAAAACCACATGATTCTACGACGATATCAAGTTCATTACGCTCAGGGTTTTCTGAAAAACCTGCGTAGCCCTCCGTCATTTCAGATAAGTACTACTTAGTATTCGTGCTGCGGTAGTTTGGCATTCGTCAAGGCGTAGTGTACGGTAGCTAACTATTACTTATCTGCTAGCATAAGATGCGATTGGATTAAGGAATTCGTACGGCGTAGTTTAGCCTTCGTCAAGGGTCGTACGGGCGGGTTTAATTCAATCAAGAAATGAACGGGTTGAACTTGACTAGCGCCCTATGGGTAGTTTGGCCTTCGTCAAGGTCATGGGACGCTAGGGGTAAAAGCATTATCGGGAAGTTCAAGTGTTGAAATTTGCAATGAGATTGCATACCTCCTATGAGATAGTTGTCCCGATATCCACTGCGAATAAGTGTTACTCCTGGGAGAGTTTTACACAGGACAATTAGCCGATCAAGTAGGTGTCTAGAAAAGTGTTAACGAGGTTACGCCTCTGGGAAAATGAGGTTTACTTTAATTAGGTCCGTACGAAAGCACGGGGAACCTCCCTCAAGTACCGACACTGATCTGGCTGAAAGATTGACGAAATTGTAGGGTGTAATTAATCCCAGCTAATCTTACCTTTTAGGGTTTTAAGGAAGATTTGATAAAAACAGTGGGAGACATCCTGATTAGATAAGATAATAACCAATCTAATCTTGCAAGAGCATACGCTAAAGTGTTTTCTTCTCTCTCTCTCCAAGTAGCGACCATGTCAGGCCATAATCAAGATAATAATATAGATGTATTGACTGAACCTGCTTATTATACTGAGCAGGGGATCGTTGGTCCCGTTCTTTCTTATAAGAGTTATAAGACTGAATAGGAAACAGGAGAATATTTAGATTCTCAAGCCGCCCAAAAGAACATGCATGATGATGCATCTTTTTCGGGTGTGTTAGTTATTGAAAACTGTTTCTCAGTTCACCCTACGTCTTGGATATTAGATACCGGATCAGGATCCCACATATGTAAATTGTTACATAGGCTAAGGAAAGGTAGAGAACTGGGAAAAGGTGATCATTCCGTTCAAGTAGGGAATGGGGCAAATATTGCAGCCAAAATAGTTGGCGAATATCACCTAGTATTACCAAGTGGTAACACACTGATTCTGAATAAGTGCTATTCTATACCGAACATGATGTGCAACATTATATCAGTTTCTTTATTAAGTAAAGAAGGATATAATTTTGTAGTACAGGATAATGTTATGAACATCTTCCTAAATCAAAATTTGATTGCATCAGGCTCGTTACATGATGGCATATTCATTCTCAATCAAAATACAGTCCTCAATATACAAAACACACACAAGAGGAAAAGTTCAGAAATGAACGAATCCTTCTTGTGGCATTGTAGACTTGGTCATATCAATGCGACACGGCTAGCTAAGTTACATAAAGATGGATATTTGAATCCGTTCGAATTATCATCTTATGATACTTGCCATTCATGTCTCATAGGAAAAATGATCAAAGCTCCGTTTAGTGGACACGGAGAAAGAGTTACCGAACTCTTAGGACTGGTACATAGTGATGTATGTGGTCCCATGTCTACGCATGCCAGGAACGGTTCTTCCTACTTCATTACATTCACTGACACTCTCTCTAGATACGGACATGTGTTCCTGATGAAACACAAGTCTGAAGCTTTTGAGAAATTCAGAGAATATAAGCACGAAGTAGAGAACCAAACGGGCAAAAGTATTAAGATCCTTCGATCTGATCGAGGAGGAGAATACTTAAGCAATGATTTTATGGATTATCTAAAAGAGAATGGGATTCTCTCTCATCTTACTCCTCCTTATACACCACATCACAATGGTGTATCGGAATGGAGGTATGCGCTTGAGACAGCCATACACCTATTTCCTTGATGAGTGAGGCTTGAGACAGCCATACACCTATTGAATATGGTTCCTACCAAATCAGTGCCTACCACTCCATATGAGATATGGAAAGGGAAGAGACCATCTCTTATGTATGTTAAGATATGGGGTTGTCCAGCCTATGTCAAAAGACAAAATTCGGACAAGCTCGAGGCAAGATCTGTCTTATGTAAGTTTATTGGATATCCCAAACATTCGCGAGGGTATATCTTCTACCACTCCGAGGAACAAAAGGTGTTTGTTTCTCGACATGCCACCTTTTAGAAAAGGGATTTCTTATGAAAGAAATTGATGGCAATGAGGTAGAACTTGAAGAGGTTCCAGCGACACAAACTACGACAGATGATTTAGTGGAACCAGAGGATTCAGTAGTACCCGACGAACCCCAGCCTCTCCACCGATCTAGTAGGGTTTCTCGTCCACCTGAGAGATACTACGGTTTTCTCATTGATGGTGGGAGCGAGGATTGCATCATGGAAGATGATGACCCAACTAGTTTTGAGAAGGCCATCACGAGTGGTGACTCTGTGAAATGGCTGGATGCAATGCGATCTGAGATGGAATCCATGTACACCAACAAAGTATGGACTTTGGAAAATGCTCCTGAAGGGGTAAAACCCATTGGGAGCAAGTGGATCTTTAAAAAGAAATTTGGTGTAGATGGAAAAGTTGAGACTTTCAAAGCTAGACTTGTTGCAAAGGGTTTTCGTCAACGACCAGGTGTGGATTATGACGAAACTTTTTCACCAGTGGCTATGCTTAAGTCCATCCGGATCTTACTTTCCATTGCTGCATACCATGACTACGAAATCTGGCAAATGGATGTTAAGACCGCATTTCTAAACGGTGATTTAGAAGAGTGCGTGTACATGACTCAGCCAGAGGGCTTCGTAGATAGTGGGAGCAGCGGAAAGGTGTGCAAGCTGCTTAAATCCATTTATGGTTTAAAGCAAGCATCGCGGAGTTGGAACATCTGTTTTGATGTTGTAGTCAAAGAGTTTGACTTCATCAAAAATATAGATGAACCTTGTATCTATAAAAAGGTAGCAGAGAGTAAGGTAGTCTTCCTCGTATTGTACGTGGATGACATACTCTTGATCGGAAATGATATTCCTATGCTGCAATCAGTCAAGCTCTTCTTATCACAAAGATTCTCAATGAAAGATCTAGGTGATGCCTCCTGCATATTGGGGATTAGGATCTATTGAGATAGATCCAAAAGGATACTGGGATTGCCCCAATCCAGGTACATTGACACCATACTAAAGAGATTTAGTATGGAAGAATCCAAGCGTGGGAACCAACCCACGATCTCTGAACTCACTCTCTCCAAAGAGATGTCTCCTAAGACTGATTTGGAGAGAGCTCGCATGCAAGGGATACCCTATGCTTCGGCAGTAGGCTCTATCATGTATGCGATGCTATGTACCAGACCCGATGTAGCATATTCACTAAGTGTAGTGAGTCGATATCAAGCAGATCCTGGAGAGAGTCACTGGACAGCTATGAAGAACATTCTCAAGTACTTGCGAAGGACTAGAGACATGTTCTTGGTGTATGGTAACGGAGAACTCCGGGTGGAGTCCTCTACCGATTCCAGCTTCCAAAGTGATAAGGACGACTCTAAGTCGCACTCGGGATTTGTCTTTACCCTCAATGGAGGGGCGGTATGTTGGAAGAGTTCCAAACAGGATACCGTTGCAGACTCGACGATGGAGGATGAATACATCGCTGCCAACGATGTTGCCAAAGAGGCTGTCTGGATGAAGAAGTTCATTAGTAAACTTGGTGTGGTTCCATCCATTGAACATCCAATAGCTCTGTATTGTGATAACAATGGAGCTGTGGCGTTGGCCAAGGAACCCAGGTCCCATCAAAAGTCCAGACATATTCTGAGACGGTATCACCTGATCAGGGAGATAGTAGATCGCCGGGAGATCGAGGTCAGGAGAGTAGATACGAAGGACAACACTGCGGATCCACTCACGAAGGCCATTCCCCAGATGCAGTTTGAGAGATTATTCAGGATGCTAGGTATGAGATACTACAGCAGTTGGCCTTAGTGCAAGTAGGAGATTGTTTGTTATGTATATGCCCTAGAGGCATTGTTGTACATATGATGTATATTATGATGGATGCTTGGATATATATAGAGAGGACTTTCTTGCTCGTCATGATAGTATGCTATTTGGTTTTCCTTTATCTTAACATGTTGACTTGTACTGGTTTACTATCTTTCTCTCACATGTTGATAAAGCCCTTAGGATCTGTACTCGACTACTGGGACTATGATGAGATCATACTAGTGGGGCCATGGTAGTCGATGAGTACATCCTATAACTGTTCCTAGTCGAGGGTATATCGAGACAGGGCATCGATACACCAGAGTAGACTAGCGTATACGCATCTTGACCCATATGATGGACGATGGATGATCCCATATCCATCGGTGTTGGACATCAAGGATGCTATGCGGGTGCTCAGTGGAGACTGGGTATACTGGACGGACTCGCCGAGAACTCCCAGATGGTAATATACCACACGTCAGATGGCAGTTCTCCGGTGACACTGGTACAGGGTAGTCTGTAGACCTGAGATCGTTATAGAGTCTTGTGTGATTCCCACTGTACTTTGATTCCCACCTTACCACGTCCAAGAGGGCATGCAAAACGGTGGCTTTTGGGTACAGTCCCGAATCACATGGAGGCAATGAGTGATAGGACGGGATTCGTTTCTCCCGGTATAGGGAGTTGATGTTGTGCTGTGTTCGATTGGCTATAACTGGAAGTCCCTAGCCATGGCTGATATAGAGATTTACTGGTAAGTGTTACCAGTAGTTTCTCGACCCGTTATGAGCCACACATCGACATGACTTATCGGTTACTGGGGTCTGACGTATACCACCCCTAGACTTGATATGCGACATATCAGACGAAGAGACCGGACTGTACGGGAGTGTTACTGATTGGATTCACAGGAGAACGTACAGGCTAGCTTGTTGATCTTCTGATCGCTCAATACCTGGGTGGCTGTTACGTTTAGCTGACCGCTTGCAGCTTGTGGGTGTTTGATATGATCATCACCTGCTACCGGTGTATTGACGATTCTTTAGAGTCCTACACAGAGGTTTCTTGGCTCAGACAAAACGGAGTAGAGGTACATATGTGATATGTGCAGGACCGAGGATAATGTGATATGAGATACCGTATTATATTCTCGCGATATTTAGATATGAACCGGGACATCGGATCAAGTGTTGATTCGATGAATCGGTACATGATATATTAGTCGGTTATATTCCATATAGTCGGATTGTCGGATCAAGTGTTGATTCGATGATTTAATGTATAATGATATATATGATATATTGTATTAAATTATCTAATATTGGCTCGCTTTATTATTTCATTTTCTCACTGGATAATACATTGACATATATGCGATATATGTTAATTGTATTATTTTCTTTTGTTGCAAATATATAATATATATGTGATATATATTATTGTGATATGATATAATTTATAATGGAACATGTTTAGTAGAGATTAAGCAAGGTTAGGGGTTGATTAGGGTTAGCTTCTTTTTGCACCATCTAGAAGCTTTCCTTTTGTCCAGTGTAAGATATTATGGTTGATATTATCTTATGACTCATTCTTTTAACCTAACCAAACCCTAGCCCTAGTTTATTCTCTACAAAGGTTATCCTTGTCATCCTTGACCATGGTTCCATGACAAATCATATATTCATTTCTATTATTCATCACAAAAGGATTAACTCCTTTATCACCATCTTCTTCTAGCTTGAGTTTAAAAAAAGCTTACTAGTTATTCATTTTGTGATGATTTCTTGTGGGAAAATGATATAAAAAGAAAGCATAAATACTACTCCATCATCCTCATCTAATCTAGCCCATTAGATTAGGGTGTTCACCTCATTAGAGTGAAAGAGCTTGAGTTATAGCAACTTCGACGTAGATCATCGGAGAAACGGAACACTACAAGCTAGCATGGATCGTTCGAGTCGTGAAGCCTTTCTTGAGTCCGGAAGATCGTGGATCGCGGCGAAGGGCCTTCTACTCGGAGCTTATAAAGCGAAGGAGCGGACTACAAAGGTTGTAATCCCTCACACTTAGTAGTAAAGATGTTTTCTTGCATGTTAAACCCTAATAATCTAGCAAAGATCCCGGCTTTGGGTTGTTCGGCACGTCTAAAATTTTATTCGGGCATGGTTGATGCCTTATGAACCCTCACAAGAGTGCCTAGGAACCCTACAGAAGATGCATCATCATGCACTTTTTTCGTTTGGGTGGCATGGGAATCTTGGTATTCCCCTATTTCCTGCTCGGTCTTATAACAATTATAAGTTGGAGCAGGACTAACGTTCCCCAGCTCAGTATAATAAGCAGGTTCGGTCAATACATCCATATTATTATCTTGATTAAGACGTGACATGGTCGCTACCTGGAGAGAGAGAGAAGAAAACACTCAGCGTATGCTCTTGCAAGATTAGATTGGTTATTATTTTATCTAATCAGGATGACTCCCACTGTTTTTATCAAATCTTCCTTCAAACCCTAAAAGGAAAGACTAGCCGGGATTAGTTACACCCTACAAGTTCGCCAATTTTTCAGCCAGGCCAGTGCCGGTATTTTGAGGGAGGTTCCCCGTACTTTCGCACAGACCTAATTAAAATAAATCTCGTTTTCCCAGGGGCGTAACCCCGTTGACACCTTTTTAGACACCTACTTGATCGACTAATTGTAAAGTGCAAAACTCTCGCAGGAGTAACAATTACTCATAGTGGGTATCGGGATCCAACTATCTCAGAATATGCAATCTCATTGCAAATTTCAACACTTGAATTCCCGATAATATTTTGCCCCTGGCAACTTATGACCTTAACATGGTCGACAAATCATAAGCGCTAGCCAAGTCCAACCCGTCATTTCCTGATTGAATTAAACCCACCCGCACGACCCTTAACATGGTCAACATAGTCGTACGACTACCCTAATCCAATCGCATCATATACTTATGCAGATAAGCACTAATCAGCTACCGCACACTACGCCTTAACATGGTCAACAAACGTAGCACGAATACTAACTAGTACTTATCTGAAATGACAGAGGGCTACGACATGTTTTTAAGAAAACCTTTTGCGTAATAAACTTGATATCGTTGTAGAATCGGGTGATTTTGAAAATGAGTGTTTTTGAGAATTTTACTAGTTTTGCTAAAGAGGTCACTCCCGGTGAAGGGATCTCGGCTCTTTCTTTATCGAATATGGTGCAGGATATTTCACAAATACCACTATGCAAAGCAAAAACTATAGAAGCAATCAAAAGACAAACCGAGTGGGTTGTAGTATCTGCTAGTTTCACTGAAGAGGTCACTCCCGGTGATGAGATCTCGACTCTTTCCTTATCGAATAAGGTGATGGATATTCTGCAAGGAATACCGCTATGCAAAGCAAGAACTAGAGCTGCCGGTTTTTAAAACAAGTTTCTACAATATCTTTAGGTTTATTTTATTTCATTAATCTCATTAATGAAGTCCCATCATTTATGCTTCCTAAGCATCAGAAGAAACGAAAGCAGCAATATATAATATATATCATATATAAGCATCCGTCTCAATATATCACTGTGATCACATCACAGAGCAGCAGAAGAAACATATGAAATATTAGATATACTAGGATTTCCATGTTTAATATTAAGCCAGTAATAAACACAGATTCCACGGTCGTGATGAATAGCCAAACACACATCCCTAGACCCCTACGAGAGCGGCAAGCAACCCTCCCAATTCCAGGGTTAAGAGACCCGGTCTCGACTCCTCGAGACGGCCTTCCACTGGACCCTAGAACCCGGTTACTTGTGCTCTCATCCTTGGGTCTATCCTAATGTGGAAAAGTAAATAATATATATATCAATGGTGACATCATTCTCAACCCGGAAGTACCCCAATAAAAGAATATTACATACAATGAATTTTACATGAATGAAAATGAAAAACTCTCATCTCACATAAAAAAAACCCGGCTATTCAAAACACGACGATCCAATATAATATATCACAGCAACACATAACATCACATGTCATCAACGTAAGTAAATATACGTATCCCAATTGTTGTTGACATATAGTAACGAAACCGGCGATACACCACATATTACACTTACGGTCGCAGAAAAGAAAGTGAAAAACTACAATAATTGGAATCTGCAACCAATTTAGACATCGTAAACCCAATGTATCACATACTTTGGATTTCATGCCCAACCATTTGAATTCCTTAGACATCTCATGCCTAACAGTTATAAACCCCGCATTTTAGTCTCGATATCGAAACCACTTTTTAATATCAAGTCGGGCAACAAGATTCTCGACATCCTGATCGAATACTCATCGAAAATTTTAGTAGACGGCCGCACCCCTGATACCGTCGACAAAGTGCACTTAGGTGGAACACCGCGGCCGCGAGCACCCGGATAGATGCTTTTGGCAACGGGGTTCTCCTACAGTCACTTGGTCGGGGTTATGGGGCATGGCTATCTAGTAAGGTTACCCGGCGAGTATCCGCATACGCTATGTGATTGCGACGGACTTTTGATCACATCAAAGTCCCGTGGCAACCGATCAAATGCGACTAAATTGCTAGATTTATAAAATTCAAATTAGTTTTCTTATGGATTCCACGTATTGTATCCCATCATAGATAGCTAGACGAAATTAAACTTTTCGATCGAATAAGCAAGCACTCAAAATTTCCTAACAAGCTCAACAAAAGCGGAGTTCAAAAAATACCGAGAAATTGACACAGCTCCCATGAACCATCCATAAAAGGGCCGACCCATGCCTTACTTATGTCGCCACCGAACTGCGACAAACCCTAGGGTATGACCACGATTCCGCAATCCAAAAAATCGAGTTTGGGTATCGTGCTTCTAGAGGGTCCACAGAATCGCTTGCATGATTTTCTGAAAATTTTAAACTCGGAAAAAATCCAACTCTTGGAAAATTTCCAGCGGGGAAAAATTGGGTTATTGATATTCGTTCAAACTTTTTTCGTCTAAATAACCTGAATACATGTTAGAATTATGACTGCGAAACACTCAGTATTGCCTTTGCAGAAAGTTAACATCACATGCAAATTTAGCAAAAACAAACAACACCTGAAACACCAAATCCCAGAGACTGGAACTCCCTGAAAATTTGAACCCTGAACTCCCAAAATGGGCCGAGCTCACCGGTTTTTGGGGCATTGTGGCCGGCCACTTTGAGGTGGTTTTGCTTTAAATTTTCACAGTGTTCACGTTATATCTCATACAGCATTCTGTACTTGTTTAAAAAAAATTTAAAGACTTTATAAATTCGACAGAAACTGGGTTGTTTTGTTTCAAGTTTCAGAATCGTTTCGGTTTCGTATTCTAACAAACATCGTTTAATTTTCTAGTACGGCTCTGATACCACTGCAGGGTTCCCTAGGGCAGCAGCAAGGTTTCAGGAGGTATCGTCCATGCCAATTTCAAAAACTTGCCATTCTAGCTAATCCTAACCCTAGAATCTTTACTAGAAAATCCGACAAAAACATATGTAAACAACTTTACATCTAAGTGAATGGGAATACAACCTTTGTAGACTGGTCCTTCACTTCTAATGCTCCGTGTAGTAGTCCCTTTGCTCCAAGTAGTGAACTCCCGGACTCTAGAGAGGGTTCATATGAAGAAATGAACAAGCTTGCTCAATGTCTTCGAGACCGAAGATGATCTACGTCTAGGAGACTCAAGCTCATACTACCTCTTCACTAATGGTGAAATTAGTGAAGCAAACACCCTAAACTAAATGGCTAATAGTAGAGGATGATGAAGTAGGAAATAGGCTCACTTTAGTTTTCTTTTTCTCACAATATTTTCTCACTTTTTCAAAAGCTAGAAAGCTTTTTCTCATGAAGAAGAAGATGAAGAATCAAGAAGAGAAAAATGAACTCATGAAGTGAGAATAGCAACCATGGGTGAGTTAGTGACATACACTAACTCGTGTAGAGAATAAACCATGGTATCAATAATGGTTGGGTTAATAAATATCTTCAAGTAAAACAAAATGAATGGACTTGATCAATGGTTCCACAAGCTTCTACAAGCTTCAACCATGTGACTAATTACCACTAATTTTTATTTACTTTAAATAAACAAAACTCTCACATTATTATAAGCATGGTGTAAGTCTCATACACCTATGTTGCATGTGGCATCAAGCATAACACAATAGTTGTACATTAATATATATCACACACACACACATACACACACACACACATATACATATATACATATGCACACAAGTGAGAAAAAGAAATGTTTAAGTGTGCTAATATTAGTTAATGTAATCTAGTATATCTAATATACAATTATATATTAAATTATTATATCAACACTTGATTTAATAATCCGGCTATATCACATATAACCGACTAATATCAAATGTAACAACTTATCGAATCAACACTTGATCCGATAACCCGACTATATCACATATAACCGAACGGTGTCATATATCGCGAGAAATAGAATGCGGTATCACATACGCGCATTAATATCGGTCCCGCACATATCACATATGTGCTCCTACTCTATTTCGCATGAACCTGGAAACCTCTGTGTAGGACTCTAAAGACTCGTCAATACGCCGGCAGTAGGCGATGATCATATTAAACACCCCCAAGCCGCAAGCGGTCTGCTAAACGTAACGGCCACCCGGGTGTTGAGCGATCAGAAGATCAACAAGAAAGCATGCTCATACTCCTGCGAATCCAAACAGTAACACTACCGTACAGTCCGGTCTCTTCGTCAGATATGTCGCATATCTCGCGTGGTCAGACCCCAATAGCTTGATAAGTCATGCCGATGTGAGGCTCATAAAGGGTCGAGAAACTACTGATAACACTTACCAGTAAATCTCAGAAGCAGCCCTGGCCAGGGACTTCCTGTTATGGCCAATCGACCATAGCGCAACATCAATCCCCAATACCGGGAGAGACGAAATCCAATCCTATCGCTCATTGCCTCCATGTGACTCGGGACTGTACCCAAAAACCACCATTTTGCACGTTCTCTTAAACGTGGTAAGGTGGAAATCAAAGCACAATGGGAATCACACAAGTCTCTATGACGATCTTGGGTCGACAGACTAACCTGTACCAGTGTCACCAGAAAACTGCCATCTGACGTGAGGCATAATACCATCTAGGAGTTCTCGGCGAGTCCGTCAAGTGTACCCAGACTCCAATGAGCACCCGTATATCATCTCTGATGTCAAACACCAATGGATATGGGATCATCCATCGCCCATCAACATGGGTCGAGAAGGTATACGCTAGTCTACTCTGGTATATCGATGCCCCGTCTCGATACACCCACGACTAGGGACATTAAAGGATGTACTCACGGACTACCTTTGTCCCACTAGTATGATCCGCATCATAATCCAGGCAATCAAGTACACATCCTAAGGGCTTTACCAACATGTAATAGAGAGACAATCGGTGTACATGTTAAGATAAAGAGTAACCAGATAGCATACTATCATGTTGAGTAAGAAAGTCCTGCATATGTATGTCCAAGCATCAACTATAATATACATCATATGTACAATAATGGCCTCTAGGGCATACATATAACTAACATATATATAGAATCAATTTATATCTTAACGATGTTAAGGTATAGAGAGTTGTCCGGCTGATACTTAAAACCAGAACCCGGATAAACTCAAGGCACGTTTCAGTAATGGCAGTTTGTGGGTTATCTCGGGCTTTGACGAGGGTTAACTTTTTACCATCAGAAGATCAATAGTGATATTGTTCTTGACTCGCCACAGTTTTAGTAAAATGGATTTTTTTCTTCAGAAAAACAGTATTGGGAGTATGGTAGAACTAGAAGTGATTCCAGAACCACAAACGATTACTGAAAATTTAATAGAACTTAAAGTTTCAATCGGGTTTGACATTCCATTAGCCACTCCGCAGATTTGGTGGGTAGCTTCAGGCGCCCGAGAGGTACTTCGGTCTTCTCAGAGATGGTGACAGGGAGGTTCTTGTTTACCCAGACGTGCCATTGCTGCTGTTCTAGACTATAAGACCTGGTAGGAGGATGAGTATAGCGTCGTTCTAAACTAGCTTTAGAAATGCACGTGTATCTGACTCTGCTAGAGGGTTGTTATAGTCAGTAGGAGCAACGGAAGTATAGTGGGCAAGTAGCTTATGTCTATTTATAGACTAAAGCAGGTATAGCGGAAATAGATCATCTATTTTTGATGTGACAGTCATAGGCTTTGACTTCATCAGAATAGGAGATGGATATGGTAAGAAAGTAGTAGGGTGTGATGTCCTGGTATTTAGGATGACATGCACTTTATAGGAAGTGAAATTCCTATACTACGATCGGTTATACTATGTTTGTCACACAGTTGTTTCTCCACATAGGACATGGATATAACATCAGGGTTTCTAGTTACTAGATCTATGGTTTTAGATCTAGATTTGGGAAGTGTCCCAATTTGGGTACTTGACACTATTCTAAAGTGCTTTAGAATGGACTACTCCTGACATGGTGGTGTACCTGCAGGTAATGGAGTCACCCTCTCTAAAGGTGTCATACAGACTAAAGGGGAAAGGGATCTGCATGATTAGCATATCACTTGCTTAGGCAATTGAGTTAATCATGAAATGTCAAGTACCACACCAGATGTTGTTTTTGCACTAGCTGCAATAAACATATATTAATCCAATCCTGGAGAAATGCAGGGAAGCTGTTTATGAACATAAATGGATGTTCTAGGGATATGGTAATAGCAGCCTCTTTCAGGAGAGGGTTATCATTTCAGGCTTCCAAGGTGACTTGGATGACAGAGTGGCTGTCTGAGTTATAGTTTTTCCCTCTTCCGAGGGACAGTATGTTGGACAGGTGGTCCAAGCGGATACTGAGGAAGGCATGGCGCATGATACTGATTAAATTATTCCAGCGCATCGATATATTTTTGCTGGTCCGTGCGCTCGTCACTAAGCTTCACGGGCTTTTTGGTCTTCTTCTTCTTCTTCAAAGACTTTGACGGCTGGGTGTGAGCGCTTTGACTATCACCACTAGTTTTTGGAGTTGGGCGCGGTTTCAGCATCCCCTCGATAATCTCGGGTTCTAGTGGATTTTTCCACCTGATCACCGGGCATGTTTGGAGATCCTTCAGCATTCTTTTCGTCTTGGCTGAAAGAACAACCTCCCATGGAGCTTCTTCTACAAAAGAGCATGATGCCCCCGGTGCGTCCATCTTTTTGAGAGCGTGCGGCTGCGTCGGGCTTACTTTCCAATTCTCGGACAGTGCAAACTTGCCCTGTTGGTATTGGTCTTTGATCCAGCCTTTAAAGACGAAACAATCTTCAATTAGATGGCTTACCGCTTGATGGTAGGGGCAATAATTGGGACTATTAGCCTCACAGGATTGCAATGAGCATTTTGGATTCAGCAAATTAATGAGCATGTTGCGCACAGCTAGCTCAAACAATCTCCTCGTTTTGTCCCGGGGAAACGAATAAGGGCGCTTTATTTTCTCATTATAGTATCGTCGTCTCTCGTCTAGTCGATCCGTTAATTTTGGACCACTGGGCTGCTGTTGAGCATTGGCGACGAAGGTCGCTTTCCCTCTCCCTTTTTCATTTTGCGGCTCCAGCTTCGAAGAGGAAGGCCTGTGGCCCATCTGGTCCATCTGGGCCAGCTTATCAATCAAGGACTGGAAATTGGTCGGCTTGAAAAACATCATGAATTGGGAGATGGTCACTTGAGGGTCAAGAGTGCCCACGAACATGCCCACTGCAGGCGCTTCCTCGAGGCGCTGCTCGCACTTTGACCATAGATTCCGCCATCGTATTGCGTATTGCACCCACGTTTCACCTGGCTTTACCCTGGCGTTAATCAATGCTGTGATCGGGATGCGCTCGCTAGCACTTGCGAAACGTTGGGTAAACAGCAGCTCCATCTCTGTAAATGTCTTGACAGAGTCGTTCGGAAGTTCAGAGTACCATTCGAACGCTGTCTCCGACAAGCTGTCGACGAACTGGCAAAGTAGCAATTTATCGTCACCTCCAGTGTTGCCACATAGAGCCCTGAACTGGGCGACATGCTGGTGTGGATTTCCCGTCCCCTTATATATATGGAATTTAGGGATCGTATATCCCAGGGGGTACCTTATTTAGCCATACCAGCCCGGATAGGGTCGTCCGGTCTTAACGATCTGCCCGGCTGCTTCATTTGCTTGGTGAACTCGTATTTGCTGAGCAATGTAATCATCCAGAGCGGCCTTGGAGACGGTCTCTTCCTTGGCTGCTGAAAGAGCCGGAGGAGTGTTCGATGTCTTCCCTCTGTCGTCTTCAATGATAATCGGGGGGTCTTCAGCTGGAGGTTCCGGCTGTAACATCATCCCGGCCATGTCTTGAAATAAAAGAGCCATTCGTTTTATGTTGGCCGCCTGTTCCGCGACCTCTTTTTCTTTTCTCTCGAGCATTCTTTGGAGGAATTCAGCATCTGTTTCTTCTTCCTGACGCTGCTCTGAGGTCTCTGGATTTTCTTTCGGCCCAGTGAGTGCAGCCATTGCAGTCAGCATCTCCTAAAGTTTTTGCTGCTGTTGCTCCTGAGCCTTTGTTATCGATCGGGTGAGCGGTCGATGACCCATAGAAGCACGGCTTTCCTCTTTTCCGAAATCCATATAAACGGTATGTGTTACCATGCCCCCAGACTTGGGGCGTTTAAATTCAGCATCCTTACGGTTCGCCGCGGTCACGGGGGCTTTCTCCGGCCTCCTTCTCTTGTGAGCGGTTGAAGTTGAGGGAGCCGTTACAGCAGGCACCCAGACGGATGATATCTTCTGTGGGACCACGGGATGGATCTTTTCTTGCCGAGCTTTAACCTTCTTTGGTCGGCGAGAGTAGTCCTGTTCAATCACCGATTCCTGGACCTATCGCCAGACTTTGTAAATTTTGGAGGACAGCCACTGAGGGGGCTGCTCCGGATTCTTTTCTGTAGAATTCTCCACAGGTGGGGGAGATCTTTTCAGTATGGCAGTTGGAGAGTTCTTGCGGACGCTCCTAAGCGGTTCAAAGCTGTTCCCAGTGGGAACAGCATCATCGATTTCCACCATGGGAGCTGGCGAAGTCAGTCCAGAAAGGGAGTTTCCCCCAGCCTTCCTCACTCGGGGCCAGTGACGACGTCGAGCGTGTCGAGCCATTGGGATTGTCTCAGCTGTAGGGGTGACTTCCTCATGCCCCATGTTGTCGTTGTCAGCCTATTGAAGACTGACGTCCGTTGAGAGGGAATAGCCAGTCTGTCGAAGGCAAACTTCCGAGCAGGTGAAGCAGCCTTGACGATTTCGCCTAAAATGGGAGCCCGAACAGCTAGCCTTGTGAAAACCGATTTCTTGGCAGAGGAAGCCTCTCTGATAATTTCGTCCGCTTGAGCCGGGATGGCTATCCGCTTAGGGATGGCTGCTTCAGGTATCGCGGGCTTGTTGGCGTTCTGGCCCAATCTGTTGAAAACTGAGGCAGGGAAGTTGGGCGACCCGTTGAGAGGGGCCGTGGCAGCGGTAAGTCGATCAAAGACCGACTTCTTTTGGGCTTCTTGCGATAGCAGCGGGGCATTGAAGCTCATCGGTAGGATCATGGTCCCAAAGAACAGCCCAGTGGTGGCCTGAGTTATTTTCTCCACTGGCATCTTGAACAGGGAGGCCGCTTAGGGCCCGTAAGTTACGCCTCTAGATGAGGCGGAACGAGAGTTGCAGTTGCAGCTAGAGCAGTTAGAGGCCATTGATGTTCTTTCTTTTGCATGGGAGAAAAACCAAATCTTAGTACCTCGAACCCAAGGGCAACCATATCAAACCGCGATTCATTCGCGAACACGACACACGAAGTGTGGAGTGGAAAGAGGAAAAGGTCCCACCGGGCGTGCCAGAATCTGTTCCCTGCTGAAAACACGGAGACGAGACCGCGTAGGTCCGTCTTGCCTGAATTTCGAGGGCAGATGCTATTAGGTGCTATCCGTCTACCTCTTCGAAGATGCCAAGTTGATTGATGACACCATGTATCGAAGGTTTAAACGGTTGCGGCCGATGTAGCAGACTTCATCAGATTCCCCCTCATTTGAGGGGTTTTTTATTGTGGGGACGCTCTTCCCTGCAGGCGCAAGCCCCTGCAGTTAATTATGCTACCGCATCACGGTAACAAATTTCTCCTTCTCCAGATGGTCACTTCGTATCGTGTGTATTTGTTTTGTTTTTGGTTTCCCGCGGATTGTATACGGAGACTAATTTATATTGTCGCCCGTAGGGAGTGGATTATTCCAAATCCATATTTTCTTAGATTTGGGTTTGGGGTTGGGTTTAATGATACGTTAGTCTCATTTGAGACTAAGATTAACTTAAACGTATGTTAAGGATACGTTAGTCTAATTTTTAGACTAAGATCAACTTAACGGGATCGTTTAGATCCGACAAAAGAGCATTTGGACTCTATTGTTTAGTTTAAGGACATTGCAATCCATAATTAGTTTAAGGACTTTACAGTCCAAGGTTAAGGACATCATAGTCCATGGGCTTAAGGACCCCACAGTCCGAGGTTAAGGACATCATAGTCCGTGGGTTTAAAGGACCCCACAGTCCGAGGTTAAGGACATCATAGTCCATGGGTTTAAGGACCCCACAGTCCAGTTTAAAGACATCATAGTGTATGGGATGTATGGTTGTCGGGACCCGTCACCTCTCTGAAGAAGTTAAAGGATTACAACGACATATATCAGAGGGGTTCAGAGATGTACCCTTGAACCAATTTTGGTTGGGAGATCTGTAGTCCAGTTGGGACTAAGATCTGAGATTTATGAGCATATGAGCTCAATTATTCTGAGTTGAGGACTTATGACCAATCTTGGGCTAAGTTCAATCAAGTTAAAATGTTTAACATTTATTTTGGGCTGTTAAGCATTTGTTTGGACTTGGCCCTTTTAATAATGCTGAGTATTGACTTGCATTCTGACAATGTTTTGTCTTTTATTGAATGTTGAGCATTCATCATAGCTCTGGGCTTTATTAAAGAACAATTTATGTTCTATCAGCGCACACGTGAGAAACACATGGCGCGCTTGGCGCTTTGCGCCAATCAAAGAGCGCAGTGCGCTATGCTAAGTAGCGCATACGTGAGGGACCCGTGTCGCGCTTGACACTAAGCGCCAGATGATAGGAGTATTACATCAGTTTATGAGCACAGAACGCTAGTTTATGAGCGCATTGCGCTATCAATTCAGTGGCGCACAATGAGTGACACGTGGTGTGCCTGGCGCTGAGCGCCAGCCCATGAGCACAGTGCGCTATTTCAAGAGCGCAAAGCGCTAACTGTCAAGTGGGCCTACGTGAAGGACGCATGTTGCTCTTAGCGCTGAGCGCCAGTCAATGAGCACAGTACGCTATGCTTGGAGCGCTGAGGCTCTGCGGTGCTTTGCGATAGATGTGGAGCGCTGAAGCGCTTTTAAATTAAGAGCGCTATGGCTCTTTTTTATGCAACTTAGATCAGTTTGCGCCCTAAGAGTTAAATTCTCTTTTTATAAGAGACTTTGTCTCAAAGTTTTAAGAGCAAAGTTCTTATTTTATAGGAGATGTTTCAATCTCTTATTTTAGTGGAAGTCTTTGCCTTTATAGATCTTTGATTCTAAGAGAATTGAATTATTCTCCCCTTTTATAATGAGATGATCTCTGAAAGACAATTTGTCTTATAGATCTATGATCTGTGAGAAGAATTATATTCTTCTTCTTATGATGAGATCTTTTGATCTCTTTGTGAAAGACCTCGGTCTTATAGATCTATGATCTGTGAGAAAGAAGTAAATTCTTCTTTTTATTTTATTTATGAGATGATTTCATCTCTCTGCTCATCATCCTTTTTTTACCTTGAAGAAAAATCTTCTTTCTCTGAGAGCTTGGCTCTTCTTTGTGAAATCTCTCAAAACTTATGGGGGGTTTCTCTCTATGCTTCTGTATATCTTCTCCTCTGAGACTTGAAGTCTAGGGGCCTTTTTATAGGGAAAGCTGATCAGTTCAATCAGTTAAGGAGATCTTTTCTCCAATCGATTTGGGGATTTTCCCATCGTTGGATCTTTGATCTAAGAGCTTCTGATTTACAGAAGGCAATCTTCTTGTTTTTAACAAAGATTGAGAAATCTTTCCATACAGAATTTACTCTGTACTTTTGGTGGTTTTTAATCACCATTGGATTATTGATCCAACGGTGCTCACAATCTTGTTGTTTGGAAAGATTTTGAGAAATCTTTTCTTAACAGAATTTAATTCTGATTGTTTAATGATTTATGATTATTATTGGATTTTTGATTTGACGGTGGGGAGCTTTTAGTTCCAGCGCTAGCGCACCCGTGCTTTGCACGTGGTGCGCTGCTTAGAGTGCAGCGCACTTAGCGCTAGCGCATCCGTGCGTTGCACGTGGTGCGCTGCTTAGAGCACAGCGCACCTAGCGCTAGCGCACACGTGCTTTGCACGTGGTGCGCTACTTAGGGTGCAGCGCACCTAGCGCTAGAGCATCCGTGTTTTACACGTGGTGCGCTGCTTAGAGCACAGCGCACCTAGCGCTAGCGCATACGTGCTTTGCACGTGGTACGCTACTTAGGGCGCAGCACACTTGGCGCTGCTTCTGAAGCGTTGCTTCATTTCAAAATTTAAATTTTGAACAGAGCTTTGCTCTGATTGGGGGAAAGAACCGTCAGACCCATAATAGCGCAATAAGTCGTGCCGGGGTAGAGCCAATACACCCTGAGAAACTACTGGAGTACCTACCAGTAAATCTCGCTTGTCCTGGCCGGGGACTTTGTGTAATGGATTTCCGAACACAGCGCGATATCAACCCCCAATACCAGGAGAGACGAATCCTATCTAACCACTACTGCCTCCAATTGCTTCGGGACTGCACCCAACTACTACCTATTTGCAAGACTCTTTTGAGCCGTGGCAGGGTAGTAATCTAAGTACAGTGGGAACACACTTGAGACGAATAGTGATGTCAAGTCAACGGACTAACCTGTACTCATGCCACCCGGGAACTGCTACCTAACGATAGGTATAATACCAACCAGCAGTTCCCATCGAGTCCATCCAGTGTAACTCATTACCCAATGAGCACCTATATACTATCTCCGGTACGACGTACCAATGGCTGTGGGACAGACCATCTCCCCTGCTAGGATGAGAAGCGTATACACTATTCTACTCTGGAGTATCGATTCCCCATCTCGATAATCCTACGACTAGGGACCTGTATAAAGATGTGCTTATAGACTACCCGGCCCACACTAGTGTGACTGCCATCACAACGCTGGTAGTCAAGCAAAGATCCTAAGAGCTCTACCAATATTTATAAGCGATATGCTAAAAGAAACATATGCACATATTGAGATAGAAACAAACCAAGTAGCATACTACCATTTTGAGTAAGACTGTTATTATATTTGTGAATATCCCAAGCTTCCAAAATATAATATATAATCCAGTACGATAAAATAATGGCCTCTAGGGCATATATCACTGACACTGTGTACAATCTTTGATGTCAAACACCAATGGTTGTGGGATCAACTATCGCCCCATACAGGGTCAAGAAACGTACACACTAGTCTAATCTGGAATATCGATGCCCTGTCTCGATACTCCCTGGGCTAAGAACTGTTAAAGGATGTACTTGTGGACTACACAAGCCCCACTAGTATAATCTGCATCATAGTTCTGGTAGTCAATCCTATATCCTAAGGGATTTATCAATATGTATCAGAGAGACGGTAAACTAAAACAAGTGTACATGTTAAAATAAAGAGCAATCAGATAGCATACTATCATGCCGAGCAAGAAAGCCGTCTATATATATGTCCAAGCATCCATTATATCATACAATAATGGCCTCTAGAGCATACATATTCCTAATAGATATGTCGTGAAGGTCCTCGTCGGTGAAGGTGATTGGATCATCCTTCTTACACTTCTTGTGGGGTGGATCACTTAAGGTCATGACCGGCCGGAAGCGGCGAGTGTCCTCGTTGCTCGGAGTCGAGCCTACAAAGACGGCCATGATATGCCCGACCGTTAATTCTCCGGGGGGAGGTTAGTTCGCTTGCTCCCGATCTGCCTGCCGTTTGTCTCGTAGGTACTTCGCCAGGTGACCGGAGCGGATCATCTCCTCGATATAGTTACAGAGTTGTTTGCAGTTCTTGGACGGGTGCCTTTGTGATCGATGGAAGGCGCGGTACGGGCCGCGGAGTCGCTTGCCCGGCCTCTGAGTAGCTGGCGAGAGTTTGAAAAACCTCTCGCCCTTAGCCTCCTCCAATAGCTCGACTTAGGAGACGTTCAGGGGAGTGTACTCATGAAACCTTGGAGAATAAGGTTTTGGACGGTCGACCTTTTTCTTCTCTTCTCTGTCTAGTTTCTTTCGGTCCATTCGGTCTCCATGGGGTAAGTTGGCGTTTACCTCTGACTCGAGTTGGATTTCCCGCTCGGTCAAGAATTTTACTTCGGCAATGGTCTTAGGTTGCGCCAATGCAAAAGAGCGGATCCACCCTTCGTGCCTAAGACCTAACCTCAAGGCGATGATAAGTGTTTCATCGTGGTGCTCGGGGACTTTTAGGAGGGCATTATAGAAGCGGGTGACATAACCCTTGAAAGATTCCCCGTCTTCACTCTTGATGGTAAACAGGTAGTCAACCGTTCTTTTCTGTCGTCGGTTACCAACAAGATGACTGAGGAACTGAGTTGCCATCTCGTCAAAGCTCAAGATCGAACATGGCGCAAGTCCACAGAACCAATCCCGGTCGGCCCGGATGAGGGTGGTTGGGAAGGCTCGGCACTGAGTTGCGTCCGAGTTGTCTTGGAAACTCATGTCTGTCGTAAATGCGTTCAAGTGGTCCTTCGGGTCAGATTTTTCATCAAAGAGGGCCACCTTGGGCTGTTTGTTCTGGGATGAGACCCTCTCACCTAGTAACTGCTCAGTGAAGGGCCTCGTGAGCGAATTTGCGAAGTATTTTGACACTTCTCCGGCCGAACGGGTAGTGTGCCGCATGTCTTCGATTTTCTTCTCAAGAGCCTCGATTCGCTGATGGTACCCCGAGGATTCCCCGCACTCAGAATGCCTGCTGTCTCTGCTTTAGGCTTGCGCGATAAAACGGTTTCGGCTTCACTCTATCACATTCTTCAGGTCCTTGAGGGGGGACCCTTTGTGGTCGGTCCCAAGGTGAACCACGTGCACGGTTTGATACGGGACGTCGGCCTCCACTGGAATCAGGTGACCTGATCGACATCTCCTCAGGGAGCGAGAGAGCGCGGCGGGCATTGAAGCGATGGCCCGGTCTCTCTTGAGATCTCGGTGTCGAACTATCCAGCACCCAACGAGTCATGGAATCATTTCTCATATTGGGGTCATGACTGTCGGAATCGGCATGCCGGTGTTCAGTGACATCGTGATGGGCGTGAGCGAGGTCGAGGGCCTGAATGCCCCCCTCCGTCGTCCCACGCACGTCGTCGTTCTGAGGAGTGGGGACAGCGGTTTTGCGGGCAGGGCCGTGTAAGGTTCTTAGGCACTAGAACAAGGTTCTACAAGGCATCAAACATGCCGTATTTAATTTTTTCAAGTGCCTAACAACCTAAGTAAGGATTTTTACTAGAGATTTAGACAAAACAAAGTGTAAACAACTTTACAATTAAGTGAACTAGGAATACAAGCTTTGTAGACCGGTCCTTCACTTCAATAGCTCCGTGTAGTAGTCCCTTTGCTCCAAGTAGTAATCTTCCGAACTCTAGCATGGCTTCACAAGAAGAAAGGAACGAACTTGCTTGAAGTCTTCGAGGCCGAAGATGATCTACGTTGAGGAGACACTAACCCAAGCTACCTCTTCACTAATGTGAGATTAGTGAAGCTAACACCCTATACTAAAGTGCTAATCTAGTAGAAGATGATGAGGTAGAATTTTTGCTCACTTTAGAATTTATTTTCTCACTATTTTTAAGCTCTCTCACAAAACCTAGTGAGCTCTCTCTTGAGCTTGAGGAAGAAGAAGATGATAATGGATGAGAGAGTGAATGGAAACCATGGGTGAGAAAATATCTAATATTACTCATGTAGAGACTTAACCATGAGTTTAGATAATGGTTGGGTTAACAAATATCTAGTGTAAGACAAAACTAGTGGACTAAGTCAATGGGTCTCAAAGCTTCATGTCATGTGACAAATTTCCAACTAATAATTGAATTACCATAAATAAATAAACCCTACATTATCTTTATCATGGTGTAAGTCTCATACACCCATGTTGCATGTATCAACAACCATGATACATAAATAAAACACAATTAATATATATCACATATATATTAAGTGTGCACATGTGAGACAAATAAATGCTTAAGTGAGCTAATATTAGTTAATGTAAACTAGTATATCACATATACAATTATACACTAAATTATCAAATCAACACTTAATTTAATAATCCGGCTATATCTCATATAACCGACTAATATTTTATGTATCAACTTATCAAATCAACACTTGATTCGATAACCCGGCTATATCACATATAACTGATCGATAAAAATTTCGCGAGAATAAAATACGGTATCACATACTCGTATTAATCTCGGTCCCGCACATATCACATATGTGTTCCTACTTCGTTTTGCCTGGGCCAGTAAAACCTCTGTATAGGACTCTAAAGACTCGTCAATACACCGGCAGCAGGTGATGATCATTTCAAGCACGCACAAGCCGTCAGTGGTACTAGATGGACGTAACGGCTACCCGGGTATTGAGCGTTCAGAAGATCAACAAGCAAGCCCGCTCTAGCTCCTGTAAAGCCTGTCAGTAACACTACCATATAGTCTGGTCTCTTCGTCTGAGATGTCGCATATCAAGTCTAAGGTTGGTAAACGTCAGACCCCAATAACTCGATAAGTCATGCCGATACGAGGCTTATAACGGGTCGAGAAAATACTGATAACACTTACCAGTAAATCTCTAAATCGTCCATGGCCAGGGACTTCCAGTTATAGCCAATCGAGCACGGCACGACATTTACCCCTAATACCAGGAGAGACGAAATCACCTCCTATCGCTCATTGCCTTCATGGGACTCGGGACTGCA
The DNA here is from genome assembly GCA_030015575.1 of Agapanthus africanus. Lineage (NCBI taxonomy): Eukaryota > Viridiplantae > Streptophyta > Magnoliopsida > Asparagales > Amaryllidaceae > Agapanthus > Agapanthus africanus. Next base: position 260,761,052 of record CM057339.1, on the reverse strand, counting down.
CCCAAAAACCATCGTTTTGCACGTCCTCTTGAACGTGTTAAGGTGAAAATCAAAGCACAGTGGGAATCACACAAGACTCTATGACGATCTCGGGTCTATAGACTAACATGTACCAGTGTCACCAGAGAATTGCTATCTGACGTCAGGTATAATACCATCTAGGAGTTCTCGGCGAGTCCGTCCATTGTACCCAGTCACTGTTTCCTGATTTAAAATCAGGAAAGCTTCTGTGAAAAGCTTCAAAAAGGGGCCACGTGCTTACACGTGACCGACAGTCACGTGTCGACACGTGACATATAAAGCTGCAGAAAAGCACACATTAGTTCCCCGATCAAGACAAGGAAAAGAGCCTCAGAAGAGGTCACGTGCTCTCACGTGACCGAGGTCACGTGTTGCCACGTGACGTTCAAGACAGCAGACCCGTTCTCCCGTTGAACCAAAGAAAGAGAGTTCAAACAAGGGTCACGTGCTCACATGTAACCAGGGGTCACGTGGTAGCACGTGACGTTGAAGCGGCAATCAGAAGACAGAACGTAAGAGAAAGAGGAAGGCTCATTCCAAAAGGGGGTCACGTGTCCACACGTGACTATGGGTCACGTGGTCACACGTGACCGGCTTTCAAAGCCCATTTTTGACAACAGAATTAAATTCCGAAGGAGAATTAAATCTTTCCAAAGGAAAGTGATTATCTGGGACCAATCAAATTAAAGATTCAGAGATGATTAAACATCATCTACCTATGGAAAATCTCGGGTTTGGAAAGATTTCCCCCTTAAATCTAACCAAAATAAAAAGGGAGAATCTCTGGATTTGAAATCCAACGGTGAATAAAATTCACCTAATAATCCAAAGGTCCAGAACGAATGAAGGATGCAAATCAAATCTCTCAATGAAGATTCGTCACAAAACTAATTTATTCGGCTGCTTCTCCTATAAATAGGAAGGAAGAGATACAAAAAAAGGGAGATATACAGGCGCAGAGAAGAGAAAAGAAAAAAGGAGGAGAGCTTTGATACTTTGAAAAGACTCGGATCTTCTGCAAAAAACCCTAGGTAAGAAAGGGAAGGCTTTCGGAAAGAAGGAGAATTTAATTCTCAATAGAGTTTAACTCTAATATATAAAACAGAAGAACACATTTCTTCTCTCTTTAATAGAGGATCTGCAAAGTGCACATCTCCCCTTAAGGTTGAGAATTTAATTCTCAATGGGTCGAGATCCTGCCATGCAGATCCAAAACATAGAGAAGGAATGCAAGCATGAGAATTTAATTCTCGCAGAACTATAGGAATTCAATTCCTTTAAAATAAAATTAGGGCTCGACCCTGTATCATGGGAATTTAATTCCTTCAAAATAAAAGAAGCAGGGTTTAACCCTAATTGAGAACATAGTTCTGTTGAAACAGCAGGAATTTAATTCCCTTAATCATAATTCTTTAAAAACGGGAAGTTTAGTTAGGGTTTAACCCTGTTCAGTTCTTCGCATAAATGAGGAATTTAATTCCCACAGAAAATCTAGAGTTAAACTCTATTCCAGAATACAAGTCTTCAAAAGGAAATAGGAATTTAATTCCTCTAAGATTTAAAGTTCGAGGAATTTAATTCCTGGAAAAAAAAAAGAGAGTAACAGATCCTCTAAAAACTACAGGGTCACGTGCTACCACGTGACCCCCCAAAACCCCTACAGAAAGCCCCTTTGAGGCAGCACCCCACGTGACCCACGTGACCCTCAGCAGAAGCCTTAACACAAAGGCATTTGAATGCCCATCACGTGATGGCACGTGATGCTCTGAAAGATGCAGTAATCTCAGCAGAACCATTGAAGGGAAGGCACCCTCACGTGTTGCCACGTGACCTCTCTTGCCTTAGCGCTTAAAACTAAATTGGAGCCCCAGAATCCAATCATTGAAACAACAGTTGGGCCTTAGTGTTCAAACTTTACTTGCAGTGTTCAACACTGACTACCTTAGTGTTTAACACTAATGTGAGGCCTCCGTTGCCAGTACTTGATACCAATCTGTTTTAGTGTTTAACACTAATTTGAAAGCCTTGTTGCTGGTGTTTAACACCAACTATTCTTTTAGTGTTAAACACTAACTTGCCAACTCCATTCCCAGTGTTCAACACTGATTGCTCTGTAGTGTTCGACACTAGGCTTTGGCCCAATTGACTAAAGGGATAGAAGCAAACATTCTCCCTCCATGGACCAGCAAAGAGTCAATATTCCAGACCTGACTGGACTTAGCCCAAGCTGGCCATAAGTCCTCAATTTGTGATTAACTGGGCCGGTAGGCTCATAACATAATTGATCAGTCTTGACCCAAATTGGGCCAAGGACCATTTAATCCATCTCGGTTCTAGGGTACATCTCTTCACTCCTTTGATACTTGGCATTGTAATCCCTCAATGTCTTCAAAGAGGTGACGGGTCCCGAAGACCATTCATGATATGGACTGTGGGGTCCTTAAACCCATGCATAACACAAAATTCCTGGTCACGTGGAACGTGGATAACGTCACTCTTTGACCCCGCGGAAAACGTCCAGAGCGGATCCTGGTCCTCGCCTAGCACGGCAATGAACCCGTGCTAAGCATCCAGAGCGGAGCCTGGTCCTCGCCTAGCACGACAGTGAACCCGTGTGAAGCATCCAGAGCACATACCGGACTGTGGAGTCCTTAAACCCATGGACTATGACGTCCTTAACCTTGACCGAGATGTCTTAAAACTACCAACGGACCGCAATGTCCTTAAACTACCCACGGACCGCAATGTCCTTAAACTACCCACGGACCGCAATGTCCTTAAACTACCCATGGACCGCAATGTCCTTAAACTACCAATGGACCACTATGTCCCTAAACTGGAACATGGACCACTATGTCCCTAAACTGGAACAATAGAGCCCCAAAATGCTCTTTTGTCGGATCGAAATGATCCCGTTAAGTTGATCTTAGTCCCAAACTGGACTAACGTATCCTTAACAACCATTTAAGTTGATCTTAGCCTCAAATATGGCTAACGTATCCTTAAACCTTCAAACAGACTTTAGTCCCAAATTGGACTCTAGATCCCCCAATCAACTTTGGCTCAAGGGTACATCTCTGAACTCCTCTGACACATGTCGTTGTAATCCTTCAACGTCGTCAGAGAGGTGATGGGTCCCGACGGCCATGCATTCAGTGGACCACTATGTCCCTAAATTGGAACAATTGGGGTCCAAACACTCCTTTGTCGGATCTAAATGATCCTGTTAAGTTGATCTTAGCCTTAAACTAGACTAATGTGTCCTTAACAAATGTTTGAGTTGATCATAGCCTCAAGCATGGCTAGTGTATCCTCAAACCAAACCCCCAAACCCAAATCTAAGAAGATACGGATTTGGACTAGTCCACGCCCTACGGGCGACGACATAACTCGGTCTCCGTAAACGATCCACGGGCAGGAAAACATAAAACAAAACACACGACACGAAGTGACCATCTGGAGAAGGAGAAAGTTGTTACCGCGACGCGGTAGCGTAATTAACTGTAGGGGCTTGCGCCTGCAGGGAAGAGTGTCCCCACAATCAAAAACCCCTCACCCTGAGGGGGAATCTGACGAAGTCTGCTACATCGGCCGCGTCCGCCTAAACCTCCGATACATGGCGCCATAAATCAACTTGGCATCTTCGGAGAGGCAGACGGATTGCACCTATTGGCATCTGCCCCGAATCTCAGGCAGGACGTCCCAACGTCTCGGCCGCCATTCGGAGGGGAACAGATTCTGGCACGCCCGGTGGGACCTTTTCCTCTTTCCACTCCACACTTCGTGTGTCGTGATTCGCGAACCAATCGCGGTTCGCTAACAGTTGCCCTTGGGTTTCAAGATACTAAGAATTGGCGCCTTGCCTATTGCAGAAAACAAAGGATCGATGGCTGCTACTTCCGCGAAATCCTCCAACTGCTCAAGCTGCAATTGCGACCAACGCTTTGCCTCGCCGGGAGGTATAGCCTATGGACCCCAAGCTGCTTCGTTGTTCACAATGCCGGCGGACCAGGTGACTCAGGCCACTACCGGATTGTTCTTTGGGACTATACTCCCACCATCCAGCTTCACGGCGCCAGTGCTGACAAAGGAAGCCCTCAAGAAGTCGGTCTTTGATCGTCTCACCCCTGCCACGGCTCCTCTCACCGAGTCGTCCGATGTCAGCGCCTCAGTCTTTTCTAGATTGGGCCAGAAATCCTGCAGATTCGTCGCAGAGAAGGCTGCTCCTAAGAAAACGGCCGCTCATGCTTCCGAAATCGCCAAGGCAGCTTCCCCGGCCAAAAAGTCGGTCTTTACCAGATTAACGGCTTCAGCTCCCGCTCCCGTTGCACAAAGGACATCGGTCTTTGACAGGCTAACACCAACAACGACCCCCCACCCACACAGGGGGCAAGATGATACCGTTCTTATATCTGACTCTACGCCGTCTGCTCGACACGCTCGACGTCGTCATTGGCGCCGAATAAGGAAGGATGGGGGCAACTCCCCCTCTGGATTGACTCCACCAGCCCCGGTGGTAGAAGTTAATGCTGCTGTTCCAACTAGGAACAGCTTCGAAATGTTAAATAAGGTGCGAAGGAATTCCCCTACTGCAGTGCTAAAGAGGTCTCCTCCCCCATCAGGAAAGGTTCTGGAAATAAAATCAGACCAGCCCCGATCTCCTCAACGGCTGTCTTCCAAAATCTATAAGGTTTGGCGGCAGGCCCGAGACTCAATCATCGATCCAAACTTCTCCCGCCAGCACAAGAAGCTGAAAATTCAACCGAAGGCTGGTCACCAGGCTAAACCCCAAAAGGCTGTCTGGACGCCCTCCTCAACGGCCCCCTCAACCTCCATGGCTCATAAAAGGAGGGAGCCAGAGAAGATCCCTAAACATGCAACGACGGCTAAAAGCAATGAGCCCAGACGCCTTAAGTCTGGGGGCACGGTGGTGCACACTGTTTACATGGTCTCTGGAAAGGAGGAAAGCTGCACTTCTACGGGCCACCGACCGCTGACCCGATCCGTGACGAGAGCCCAGGAACAACAACAAAAGCTGCAGGAAATGATGAGTGCTATGGCTGCACTTACCGGGCCAAAAGAAAGCCCAGAAACATCCTCAGACGCACGCCGAGAGGAGGAAACCGACGCTGAGTTCCTTCGCCGGACATTGGAGAAAAAGGACAAAGAGGCTGCTGAACAAGCGGCTAATATACAGCGCATGGGCCTTCTCTTCCAAGATATGATAGGAATGATGATCCAACAGGACCCACCCATTGAAGATCCCCCAATCGTTCTGGAAGATGACCGAGGAGAAACGTCAAATCCACCACCAGCCCTCTCAACGGCCAAGGAAGAAACGATCTCTAAGGCTGACTTAGCCGACTACATAGCCCAGCAAATCCGGGTCCATCATGCGACTGAGGCGGCTGGTCAAGTCGTGAAAACAGGGCGGCCATATCCAAGCTGGTACGATCAAATCAAATACCCGCAAGGCTATACGATACCGAAATTCCATGTGTATAAGGGGACCGGCAATCCTCATCAACACGTCGCCCAGTTCCGGGCCCTCTGCGGTAACACCGGCGGTGACGATAAACTGTTACTCCGTCAGTTCGTTGGCAGCTTATCAGAAACAGCGTTCGAATGGTATTCAGAACTCCCGAACGATTCCATCAAAACGTTCGCTGAAATGGAGCTGTTGTTCACTCAGCGATTTGCAAGTGCCAGCGAACGCACTCCAATAACTGCACTTATTAACGCCAGGGTAAAACAGGGCGAAACCTGGGTTCAGTACGCCATACGCTGGCGGAATTTGTGGTCGAGATGCGAACAACGCATTGAGGAAGCACCCGCAGTGGGTATGTTCGTGGGAACCTTAGACCCCCACGCAACCATCTCCCAGTTTATGATGTTTTTTAAGCCAACCACATTCCAGGCTTTAATCGACAAGTTGGCTCAGATGGACCAGATGGGTCATAGGCCACCTCCTCCGAAGTCGGAACCTCGGAATGATAAGGGTAAAGGAAGAGCAACCTTTGTCGCGAATGCCCAACAGCAACCTGACGCCCCGAAATCGGCAGATCAACTGGAAGAAAGACGCCGGTATTATAATGAAAAGATGAAGCGTCCCTACTCGTTTCCACGAGACAAGACGAGACGGTTATTTGAGCTAGCAATACGCAACAGGCTTATTAACCTCCCGAATCCAAGGCGACCGCCACAACCCACCGAGGTGAACAACCCCAACTATTGCCCTTACCATCAGACGGTAAGCCATCCGATTGAAGATTGCTTCGTCTTCAAAGGATGGATCGAAGATCAATACCTCCAGGGGAAGTTTGTACTGTCCGAAAAGTGGAAAGTGAACCCGCCACAACCACATACTCCTAAAAAGACGGACACATCGGGGGCAACCTGCTCCTTTATCGAAGAAATTCCATGGGAGGTCGTGCTATCAACGAAGACCAAAAGGATGCTGAGAGACCTTCATGCGTGCCCTGCAATCGAATGGAAGGACCCTCTTGAACCTCAAATTATCGAAGGGATGTTGAGGCCCCGCCCAACTATGAAGACTCGTGATAAAGATCCAAATACTCACGCCCAGCCGTCAAAAGCTTCGAAGAAAAAGAAGAAGAAATCCAAGAAGCCCGCGAAGCTTGGAGACGAGCGAACAAACTTGCAGAAGCAAATCGACGCGCTGGAAGAATATAATCAGAAGGCGCGAACTCCTGTCACACTGCAAGAGTTCCTCAGCCACATCCTTCAAGAGCACGATGATGGAGAGAACTCGTCGGATGAATCCGAGGGATATGCGGCAAGTTGCAACATGATCTCCCACTCGTTTACCAATGATGAGAAAACTCCTAGCACTAAGAAGCTGAAGGCGGAACCCGAACCAAAGCGTGCGACGCTGACAACTGATATGATCAATGCCTTCCTAGACGAGATTCGTCTAAAAAGTAAAGCAGACCAAGAGCGTGAGATGGCAGCATCAGGAGGAACCAAATGCGGGCAACTGAACGAAGGAGTTGAACTACCCCTGCCAGAGCGAAAGGCATCCGAGATGGACAGGAAGATATTCAAGACGAGGAAAAGGTTCGCCAAAGCCATGTCAATGGGAATGAGGTTACCACCCTCGGAAGGAAACACACACAATGGGGCGGAGAAGCACCCCGATTACTGTGCATATCATCGGAAAGTTTCACACCCCACAGAGGAGTGCGACGCCTTTAAGATATGGTGGCAAGGATATGTTGCTCGTCGGCAACATTTCAAACGCATGAAACGCAAGAGCCGTCGGGAGCAAAGAAGCGCCGTTGACGGACCCAACAGAATTACTGGCAACTGTTATATGGCTCATGCCGAGGGGTCGCAAGTCCTCACCTTTGGGAGCGACTCTGACGAAGAAGTGACTCTGGGCCCTCTCTTTGAAGAATCCGCGCTAAGGAAAGATGAGGAATCAGAAGCCTGCGGAAACACTCAGCTGCGCAGTCGCACGCTCCCGGAAAAGAATCTCGGGCCTACGAACAGAAAAGATAAGGGAAAGGAAAAGGTCACTGAAGATATCACTTTGGATGACCAAGTCGCGAAGGAACTGGCGACTAAAGACCTTCCTAGGAGGAGTAAAGTGGACTATAACATCCTCGCGCATCTAAGGAAGCTACCTTCTCAGCTCAGCATTCTCGACGCCCTCCTATTATCAAAAGAAGCACGGGACTCACTAATTAAGGCACTACAAGAACCTGAGCAATTCCAAGCCTTTCTCGCCACTGAAAAGATGAAGGACGAACTGGAAGAAGTGCATACGGCCGACGTCACTTTCGGTGATGAAGACCTCCTTCTCGGGACGTGCGACCATAACCGTCCCCTATATGTCTCTGGGTACTGCCATGACATCAAGATTGGCAAGATCCTGGTGGATAATGGATCCTCCGTCAATCTCCTTAATGTTCGGGTGTTGAAGGAAATCTGCATGAGTGTGCAGCATCTCGCTCGGGACAAAATTACTATCTCCGGTTTCGACTCACAATCGTCACGGACTCTCGGGTCCGTGATACTAACATTACGCTTCGGGCTTCTCGTCACAGACATCAAATTCCATGTCATTGACGCCAAGACCTGTTACAATGCCTTGCTCGGCCGTCTTTGGTTACACGAGTACAACATCGTCCCTTCTACACAACATCAGTGTATGAAGTACTTTAAAGATGGTTTCGAGTATACTGTAACGGGTGAGCTGAACCCATTTTCCGTGAACGAAGTCCGCAAATACGAGGATGCGAAATACTTCTTGCCGGACTTTGAAGATACAGAAAGGTGTCACGACTCGGAGAACAAGGCCGCCGCCACTATCCCTATTTTCGGAAGCGATACCGAAGAAGAAGAAGAGATAGTTTATACGGGGCCATCTCAACACAACAACCGGAGGACGCCCACCCCCATACTGGTCTTCGGAAGTGATTCGGAAGATGAGGTCAATGCCGTATTCTCCAATCGGCTTTCAATACAAGCACCTCCTGGCGATGACCATAACTTGCAGATCACCATGGTACCGCGAGAACACTACAAGGACCTCGACACGCTTCAAGCTCACAGTGTGCAAGAGCTGCAAACGTTTTGCGTCCCCCCCAGGCGAAAGGGTGAGAAGATGATCCTATTCTATCGATCCTCAGAGTCGAAAGTAGAGAAAGAGATCTGGCACGGCGTAGATGCTACATGCGACAGACTCCAGCCCATCCGTTTGCCCAGATACTATACAAATGGATTAAAGAAGCTATTGAAGCACCAAGGGGTACCCTTAAAACAAACTGTTCAACATGCTCGGTTTTACAACAGGATTTGGGATGTCCCTGGAACCCAACGCAAACTGCCTAATGGGAAAATGGAGACACTCGGGCTTGGATACGCGAGAACCGGAAAGCGAGAACGGGCTCATAACAGCTACGCTATATATACCTTTGATGAAGAAGAAGACGCCCTGTCAGGAGATGCCAACCCCTCATCAAAACCAGACCACGCGATTGAGGCACCAAGTCCGTCATTTCTAGAACGAATGGACAAGCCCATCAGGAAAGTGGGTCAGAAAGGTCGGGAAGACCCCAACCATGAAATGGCCATCTACGAGAAGGCCAGGACGCAACGTCTATTTCAACAGGCTGCGAAAGGCAAGAATGCTCATCCTTGTCAACCCATCATGCGAAAGGCCCGACGCGGAGACGGAAATAAGTCGAGAAGCGGAAAAAAGAGCCGACAACAACGACGCAGGATTAGAGGGTTACGAGATCGAGTACTGCACAGCTCGGATTCGCCCTTCATAGAAAAGATGAGTCGAGCGTACTCCTTCCCCCGAGCCAAGACGGAAAGGTTACTCAAGCTCGCCCTAAAACATCAGATGATCGCGCTTCCGGAGTCTAAACACCCTGAGCAAGCTAATAAGGCCTCTCGCTCAGGCTATTGCTTTTATCACCGAGCCGCAGGACATCCTACCGAAGACTGCTTCACCTTCAAGAACTGGGTCGAGGACCAGTACCGACGGGGCAGATTCGCTTTATCCAACAGCTGGAGGGTAACGCCGCCACGAAAGCACGAGCCCAAGGCCGCAAGAGCGGAGCCGGATCCGCCTCGGCCCCGGGAGTGGATTCGCACCTGTTATACGATTACGATAGACAACCCTCCCCGGTGCTTCGAAAACAGCGATGATGAGGTTATCTCAGAATTCCCGCCTGCTCCGAAAGAACTGGAAGACGGTATACATACTACTGCAGATAACCTCAGGAAGATTGAGTTGGGGTCGGCAGAGGACCCGCGACCAACATTTGTCAGCGAGCTACTCTCTGAAGAAAGGGTGGCCGCGTTAAAGAACGTGCTTCTACGACATAAAGACTGCTTCGCGTGGAACTACTCTGAGATGCCAGGATTAGATCCGGAAGTTGCCGTGCATAAATTAGCAATATCCCCGGACATCAAGCCAGTCAAGCAAGCGCCAAGGAGGATGCGACTCGAGTTGGAGATGAGCATCAACGCCGAAGTCAAAAAACTAATCGATTCTGGATTTATCCAAGAAGTACAATATCCCGATTGGATCGCCAATATCGTCCCGGTGATGAAGAAGAATGGGACGGTGCGTATATGCGTGGATTTCAGGGATCTCAACAAAGCCTGTCCAAAAGATGATTTCCCGGTGCCGGTAACCGAGCTAATGATAGATAACACGTCTACTCACGAGATCTTCTCCTTTATGGACGGTTCTTCAGGATACAATCAGATAAAAATGCATCCCGAAGACCAGAAGCACACCGCTTTCCGAACCCCTTTGGGTGTATTTTGCTACAGGGTTATGCCCTTCGGTCTAAAGAACGCCGGCGCTACCTATCAGAGGGCCATGACAAAGATCTTCGACGACCTCATACATGACATCGTCGAGTGCTATATCGATGACCTCGTAGTAAAGAGCATGTCATACGAAGAGCATTTAAACCACTTGGAGACTGTGTTTCAACGCCTCCGGCGATATAATTTGAAAATGAATCCCCTCAAATGCGCGTTTGGAGTCTCCTCGGGAAAATTCCTGGGATTCGTCATCCGACACCGGGGTATTGAGATAGATCCGTCAAAGATTAAAGCGATCATGGAAATGCCTCCGCCAAGAACCCTCAAACAGTTGCGGTCTCTCCAAGGGAAGCTCGCATACATCCGGCGATTTATCGCAAATCTTTCAGGCAAATGCCGCCCCTATAGTCACCTGATGAAGAAGGGAACCCCTTTCGTCTGGGATCAAAAATGCCAAGGTGCACTAGACGAGATCAAGAAGTACTTGCAGAACCCGCCGGTATTGGCCGCGCCGGTCAAGGGAAAACCCCTCATTCTTTATACAACCGCCCTCGAAGGTTCCTTGGGCGCATTATGGGCGCAAGAGAACGATCAGGGGAAAGAGAGAGCACTCTACTACTTAAGTCGAGTTCTACTGGGGGCAGAAAGCAATTACTCTCCCATTGAAAAACATTGCTTGGCGTTAATCTTCGCGATAACAAAACTCAGGCACTATGCGTTGGCACACGAAGTCTGCCTCATCTCGAAAGTGGATCCTCTTAAATACTTGATGTCAAGAGCCATATTGACGGGACGACTCGCTAAATGGGCCCTGCTCTTGATGGAGTTCTCGATAACATATCAACCTCTCAAGGCAGTGAAAGGCCAGGCCATTGCCGATTTCCTCGCTGAGCACCCGATACCGGCCGATTCTCCTTTGAATTGTGACTTGCCGGACGAGCATGCATTTGATGCGATTAGCGGTGGAAGCGCCCGATGGGAACTTTATTTCGATGGAACGTCCTCTATAAAGAAACAAAAGCAAGGTATCCCAATGATCAAGTCAGGGATAGGCCTTATCTTTGCGACTCCACAAGGAGGGATAATGCGCTTCGCCTTCTCCTTAACAGAGCCGAGGACAAACAATGAAGCTGAATACGAAGCCCTGATAGCAGGTCTCGAGCTTGCCATTGACATGGGAATTGAAGACCTCCTCATATACGGGGATTCTCAGCTGGTCGTTAGTCAAGTGAATGGCGACTACCAAACGTGCAAACCGGAGCTGGTGAAGTACGGCGAAAGGGTGCAACAACTATTGTCCCAAATTCCTTCCTACACTTTGGAGAACATACCACGCGCAGAAAATAGCAAAGCAGACGCATTGGCTAAGCTTGCTAAAGAACTGGCCGACGAGAACCTCGATGATGTCAGAATCGTGATACAAAGCCGTCGAGTGCTCGCCCCGGCAGAAATATCTCCGGAATCATGCAAAGAAAAGAGAGCGACTGAGCAGACGACCCTACAAATAAAGGACCATGAGAAGGCCGAGGACTGGAGGGAAGTCTTCATAGACTACTTTAAGTCCCGCCGCATACCCAAAGAAACGTCTTCAAGACATCAGCTCATGAAACGGGCTCTATCTTTCGCTTTCGTCAACAATACCCTATACAAGAGATCGCTCGATTCTCTATGGCTGAGATGCTTAGGACCTGACGAAGCAGAAAAAGTCGTTCAGGAAGTTCATGACGGACTTTGCGGTTCTCACCAAGCAGGCCCAAAGATGAAGTTAAAGATTAAACGAATGGGCTACTACTGGCCCACAATGATCCAGGACTGCCTCGAGTATGCGAAGCAATGCCACTCGTGCCAGATTCATGGAGACTTTATCCACCAACATCCGAATCCGCTACACCCAACGGTGGCCAGCTGGCCATTCGAAATGTGGGGAACTGACATAGTCGGCCCCATTGAGCCGGCATCATCTCGGGGACATCGTTTTATCCTGGCGACTACTGATTACTTCTCCAAATGGGCAGAAGCAATACCATTGAGGGAAGTGAAGACGGAGAATATCCTCCATTTCTTCAAGACGCACGTCATCTATCGGTTTGGAACCCCACGGCGGATTATCTCTGATAACGGGCCAGCCTACAGAAGCCATAAGATTAGCCGCTTCGCGCAGCAGCACAATATAGACTGGAGGTATTCTTCAGTTTACAACCCACGAGCCAACGGTCTGGCCGAGGCCTTCAATAAGACCTTGACAAAGATCATAAAAAAGACCGTTTCCCGGAATAAGAGAGACTGGCACGAGAGGCTGCAAGAAGCCCTTTGGGCTTATCGAACTACATTCAAGACGGCCACAAACACAACACCATACGCGTTAGTATTTGGGACGGAAGCAGTACTCCCCCTCGAGATAGAGTTACCCTCTCTACGAGTGGCAATCCACCACGAACTGACTGACGAAGAAAATGCTCACCTTCGACTTGAGGAGCTTGATGCCCTCGACGAAACCCGACTCATAGCGCAACAACATCTAGAAGCCCACAAAGCAAAGATGACGCGCTCGTACGAAAGATTGACCAGGCCAAGGGCATTCCGCCAAGGCGAACTCGTGCTGGTAGTCAAAAGACCTATGATCCCCAATCGTGCCAAGCGGGGAAAATTCGAGCCAAACTATGAAGGCCCGTACATCATAGACCAGGTTTACCAGGGTGGAGCCTATCTACTCGTGGACATGCACGGTGAAAGGCCTTTCAGGCCAATAAATGGCCGCTTCTTGAAGAAATACTACGCTTAGTGAGCCACAGCCTGGGTCAACGGTAGATGACGACGACTATGTCCGCTCGCTATCTTCCTGGGCTCAGACTTTACAAGCAGTAGCTGACCCTCCCATAACAAGGGACCGAAACGTCCTTAAACTATCAAGGGACCGAAACGTCCTTAAACTATCAAGGGACCGAAACGTCTTTAAACTATGAACGGACCGAAACGTCCTTAAACTATCAACAGACCGAAACGTCTTTAAACTAACGATGGACCGAAACGTCTTTAAACTAATGACGGACCGAAACGTCCTTAAACTAGCGACGGACCGAAACGTCCTTAAACTATCAACGGACCGAAACGTCCTTAAACTAATGACGGACCGAAACGTCCCTTAAACTAGCGACGGACCGAACGTCCTTAAACTATCAATGGACCGAAATGTCTTTAAACTAACGACGGACCGAAACGTCCCTAAACTACTACCGCAGCATCCTTAGGCTGACGAGATAAAAAAAAATAATAATAATAATAATAATACATAAAATAAAAAAAACGGTATGTCCACAAGCAAAATGGGCACGGATGAAAACCCGAAAGGGCTCCGTGAGTAAAAACAGCAGGACTACCGCGAGTGTTTGTGAAAACCCGAAAGGGCGCAACCTCGTTAAAAGACACTTATAGGGTCCTCTTGACCTTGTAAGAAGAAACCACCTGCGTGAGATCCTTACGACTCACAAAGGAGCAACACACTTAGGAATCCTTACGATTCCTAAGGAGAAAATACACTTACGAGATCCTCACGACTCGTAAGGAGAACTCTCTTATGGGACCCTCACGGCTCATAAGATTTGAAAGTCTTAAGTTACAGAGACCTAAACCTGTACTTAAGCAAATCCTCCACAACCTCCGACATTGCCCTACAAGCGGCTCGGACTGACCCTTGTATACAATCCACGGGCGCGAATAAACATTTCCCTAACAAAGTCCCACCCGTGACTGGGGATATATCCATATGGTGAACGACCCCTTGTAAGTCCTCCCGACTTATAAGGAGAAAATCCTCTTTGTAAGATCCTTACGACTTACAAGAGAACATGCACTTAAGAATCCCCACGATTCTTAAGGAGAGAACACACTTGCAAGTCCTCACGACTTGTAGGGAGAAACACCTTTGTGAGACCCTTACGGCTCATGAAATCAAAAGCCTTGGTCAACAGGACCCTTAACCCTGTTTGCTAAGCCACCTTTGTCCAAACGTCGACAGAGGCAAATGACGATTCGCTCCTGGTAAACATTCCAGACAAAATGGCCGAAATGATGGGACAACTTGCAATAAAAAGAAGCAAGCAAAATCTCGGCGGTTCACAGATAACTTAGTGATCACCACCGTGGCATTCGTCTCGATACAGCAGACGCGATACCGGCGAATGAAGCGAAGGCCAAATTCCTAGCTTCATTGTCTCGACGACACAACATCAAGCGAAACGGAACAGCGGCAACCCCAAGTTCCATGGCTCGGCGACACATATCGCCAAGAGTCAACCCCCATCCCGTGAAATGCGGATACAATCAGCAAACTTCCTGGTTACATGGAAAGCAGATAACGTCACTCTTTGTCCCCGTGGAAAACGTCCAGAGCGGATCCTGGTCCTCGCAGAGCATGGCAGTGAACCCATGTGAAGCATCCAGAGCGGAGCCTAGTCCTCGCCTAACGCGGCAGTGAACCCGTGTGAAGCATCTAGTGCAAACTTCCTGGTTACGTGGAAAGCGGATAATGTCACTCTTTGACCCCGTGGAAAACGTCCAGAGCGGATCCTGGTCCTCGCAGAGCATGGCAGTGAACCCATGTGAAGCATCCAGAGCGGAGCCTAGTCCTCGCCTAACGCGGCAGTGAACCCGTGTGAAGCATCTAGTGCAAACTTCCTGGTTACGTGGAAAGCGGACAATGTCACTCTTTGACCCCGTGGAAAACGTCCAGAGCGGATCCTGGTCCTCGCAGAGCATGGCAGTGAACCCATGTGAAGCATCCAGAGCGGAGCCTAGTCCTCGCCTAACGCGGCAGTGAACCCGTGTGAAGCATCTAGTGCAAACTTCCTGGTTACGTGGAAAGCGGATAATGTCACTCTTTGACCCCGTGGAAAACGTCCAGAGCGGATCCTGGTCCTCGCAGAGCATGGCAGTGAACCCATGTGAAGCATCCAGAGCGGAGCCTAGTCCTCGCCTAACGCGGCAGTGAACCCGTGTGAAGCATCTAGTGCAAAATTCCTGGTTACGTGGAACGTGGATAACGTCACCCTTTGACCCCACGGAAAACGCCCAGAGCGGAGCCTGGTCCTCGCCAAGCACGGCAGTGAACCCGTGTGAAGCATCCAGAGCAAATACCGGACTGTGGAGTCCTTAAAATCCACGGACTATGACGTCCTTAACCTCGACCGCGATGTTTTAAAACTAACGATCAACCACCCCTATTCCTTACAGATCTTTGCCTCGGTTTAAGGGTACATCTCTTCACTCCTTTGATGCCTGGCGTTGTAATTCCTCAACGTCTTCAAAGAGGTGACGGGTCCCTGCAACCAAACGTCGGACTGTGGAGTCCCTAAATCCACGGACTATGAGGTCCTTAACCTTGACCGTGATGTCTTAAAACTAACATCGGACTGTGGAGTCCCTAAATCCATGGACTATGAGGTCCTTAACCTTGACCGCGATGTCTTAAAACTAACAGCGGACTGTGGAGTCCTTAAATCCACGGACTATGAGGTCCTCAACCTTGACCGCGACGTCTTTAAACTACAATATCTGGAGAAACCCCTGACTCCGTAAAACACGGACAAGGGTAACCGCATCCACCACTTACAAGTCCTCACGACCGGGAGGAAAACTCTTTATGAGACCCTCGTGGCTCGTAAAATGCAGAAGTCTTAGGAAGAAGATCTTAACCCTGAATCCTGAGCCATCGTTGTCCTGCAAGGAGATTAAGATAGAATATCCGCAGAATGCATTCAATAAAAAGAGGACACACCATTGAAAGGAAAATTGTATCTTTTATTCATAAACCAAAAAGGATACAAGGTACAATTCATGAAACAAAAAAAATACTCTCATCCATGAGTACGTACAAAAAAAGGGGAAAAAGATACAAGCCCTCAAGCTGGTGGCCGGTGTAATAATTTTAGCAGCTCATCGTTTTGTTGCTGAGCCACGGCTTCATGACGCAAGATCTCCAGAAGACGAGCCTCCGCCTGAGCTTGCTGAGCTTGATACGAAGCAAGCCGAGCTTCGAGCTCTTTCTCGGTGGCTTTATGAGCCTCGACCCTCTCACGAGTGAACGTCCCTAACGAGTGAGCCTCGACCCTCTCACAGCCCGAACCGCAATGTCCCTAAAGGAATCCAACGGTCACAAAGATGACAGCGTTGCACTCACGTGCAGACACGTGAGAACAACGCTGTGGGGGCATTTGTTTCCTGATTTAAAATCAGGAAAGCTTCTGTGAAAAGCTTCAAAAAGGGGCCACATGCTTACACGTGACCGACAGTCACGTGTCGACACGTGACATATAAAGCTGCAGAAAAGCACACATTAGTTCCCCGATCAAGACAAGGAAAAGAGCCTCAGAAGAGGTCACGTGCTCTCACGTGACCGAGGTCACGTGTTGCCACGTGACGTTCAAGACAGCAGACCCGTTCTCCCGTTGAACCTAAAGAAAGAGAGTTCAAACAAGGGTCACGTGCTCACACGTGACCAGGGGTCACGTGGTAGCACGTGACGTTGAAGCGGCAATCAGAAGACAGAACGCAAGAGAAAGAGGAAGGCTCATTCCAAAAGGGGGTCACGTGTCCACACGTGACCATGGGTCACGTGGTCACACGTGACCGGCTTTCAAAGCCCATTTTTGACAACAGAATTAAATTCCGAAGGAGAATTAAATCTTTCCAAAGGAAAGTGATTATCTGGGACCAATCAAATTAAAGATTCAGAGATGATTAAACATCATCTACCTATGGAAAATCTCGGGTTTGGAAAGATTTCCCCCTTAAATCTAACCAAAATAAAAAGGGAGAATCTCTGGATTTGAAATCCAACGGTGAATAAAATTCACCTAATAATCCAAAGGTCCAGAACGAATGAAGGATGCAAATCAAATCTCTCAATGAAGATTCGTCACAAAACTAATTTATTCGGCTGCTTCTCCTATAAATAGGAAGGAAGAGATACAAAAAAAGGGAGATATACAAGGCACAGAGAAGAGAAAAGAAAAAAGGAGGAGAGCTTTGATACTTTGAAAAGACTCGGATCTTCTGCAAAAAACCCTAGGTAAGAAAGGGAAGGCTTTCGGAAAGAAGGAGAATTTAATTCTCAATAGAGTTTAACTCTAATATATAAAACAGAAGAACACATTTCTTCTCTCTTTAATAGAGGATCTGCAAAGTGCACATCTCCCCTTAAGGTTGAGAATTTAATTCTCAATGGGTCGAGATCCTGCCATGCAGATCCAAAACATAGAGAAGGAATGCAAGCATGAGAATTTAATTCTCGCAGAACTATAGGAATTCAATTCCTTTAAAATAAAATTAGGGCTCGACCCTGTATCATGGGAATTTAATTCCTTCAAAATAAAAGAAGCAGGGTTTAACCCTAATTGAGAACATAGTTCTGTTGAAACAGCAGGAATTTAATTCCCTTAATCATAATTCTTTAAAAACGGGAAGTTTAGTTAGGGTTTAACCCTGTTCAGTTCTTCGCATAAATGAGGAATTTAATTCCCACAGAAAATCTAGAGTTAAACTCTATTCCAGAATACAAGTCTTCAAAAGGAAATAGGAATTTAATTCCTCTAAGATTTAAAGTTCGAGGAATTTAATTCCTGGAAAAAAAAAAGAGAGTAACAGATCCTCTAAAAACTACAGGGTCACGTGCTACCACGTGACCCCCCAAAACCCCTACAGAAAGCCCCTTTGAGGCAGCACCCCACGTGACCCACGTGACCCTCAGCAGAAGCCTTAACACAAAGGCATTTGAATGCCCATCACGTGATGGCACGTGATGCTCTGAAAGATGCAGTAATCTCAGCAGAACCATTGAAGGGAAGGCACCCTCACGTGTTGCCACGTGACCTCTCTTGCCTTAGCGCTTAAAACTAAATTGGAGCCCCAGAATCCAATCATTGAAACAACGGTTGGGCCTTAGTGTTCAAACTTTACTTGCAGTGTTCAACACTGACTACCTTAGTGTTTAACACTAATGTGAGGCCTCCGTTGCCAGTACTTGATACCAATCTGTTTTAGTGTTTAACACTAATTTGAAAGCCTTGTTGCTGGTGTTTAACACCAACTATTCTTTTAGTGTTAAACACTAACTTGCCAACTCCATTCCCAGTGTTCAACACTGATTGCTCTGTAGTGTTCGACACTAGGCTTTGGCCCAATTGACTAAAGGGATAGAAGCAAACATTCTCCCTCCATGGACCAGCAAAGAGTCAATATTCCAGACCTGACTGGACTTAGCCCAAGCTGGCCATAAGTCCTCAATTTGTGATTAACTGGGCCGGTAGGCTCATAACATAATTGATCAGTCTTGACCCAAATTGGGCCAAGGACCATTTAATCCATCTCGGTTCTAGGGTACATCTCTTCACTCCTTTGATACTTGGCATTGTAATCCCTCAATGTCTTCAAAGAGGTGACGGGTCCCGAAGACCATTCATGATATGGACTGTGGGGTCCTTAAACCCATGCATAACACAAAATTCCTGGTCACGTGGAACGTGGATAACGTCACTCTTTGACCCCGCGGAAAACGTCCAGAGCGGATCCTGGTCCTCGCCTAGCACGGCAATGAACCCGTGCTAAGCATCCAGAGCGGAGCCTGGTCCTTGCCTAGCACGGCAGTGAACCCGTGTGAAGCATCCAGAGCACATACCGGACTGTGGAGTCCTTAAACCCATGGACTATGACGTCCTTAACCTTGACCGAGATGTCTTAAAACTACCAACGGACCGCAATGTCCTTAAACTACCCACGGACCGCAATGTCCTTAAACTACCCACGGACCGCAATGTCCTTAAACTACCCATGGACCGCAATGTCCTTAAACTACCGATGGACCGCAATGTCCTTAAACTACCAATGGACCACTATGTCCCTAAACTGGAACATGGACCACTATGTCCCTAAACTGGAACAATAGAGCCCCAAAATGCTCTTTTGTCCGATCGAAATGATCCCGTTAAGTTGATCTTAGTCCCAAACTGGACTAACGTATCCTTAACAACCATTTAAGTTGATCTTAGCCTCAAATATGGCTAACGTATCCTTAAACCTTCAAACAGACTTTAGTCCCAAATTGGACTCTAGATCCCCCAATCAACTTTGGCTCAAGGGTACATCTCTGAACTCCTCTGACACATGTCGTTGTAATCCTTCAACGTCGTCAGAGAGGTGATGGGTCCCGACGGCCATGCATTCAGTGGACCACTATGTCCCTAAATTGGAACAATTGGGGTCCAAACACTCCTTTGTCGGATCTAAATGATCCTGTTAAGTTGATCTTAGCCTTAAACTAGACTAATGTGTCCTTAACAAATGTTTGAGTTGATCATAGCCTCAAGCATGGCTAGTGTATCCTCAAACCAAACCCCCAAACCCAAATCTAAGAAGATACGGATTTGGACTAGTCCACGCCCTACGGGCGACGACATAACTCGGTCTCCGTAAACGATCCACGGGCAGGAAAACATAAAACAAAACACACGACACGAAGTGACCATCTGGAGAAGGAGAAAGTTGTTACCAGCGACGCGGTAGCGTAATTAACTGTAGGGGCTTGCGCCTGCAGGGAAGAGTGTCCCCACAATCAAAAACCCCTCACCCTGAGGGGGAATCTGACAAGTCTGCTACATCGGCCGCGTCCGCCTAAACCTCCGATACATGGCGCCATAAATCAACTTGGCATCTTCGGAGAGGCAGACGGATTGCACCTATTGGCATCTGCCCCGAATCTCAGGCAGGACGTCCCAACGTCTCGGCCGCCATTCGGAGGGGAACAGTCACCATTGAGCACCCGTATACCATCTCTGATGTCAAACACCAATGTATATGGGATCATCCATCGCCCATCTCATGGGTCGAGAAGCGTATACGCTAGTCTACTTTGGTATATCGATACCCCGTCTCGATACACCCACGACTAGGAACATTAAAGGATGAACTTATAGACTACCATGACCCCACTAGTATGATCTGCATCATAATCCTGGTAGTCAAGTACACATCCTAAGGGTTTTACCAACATGTAACCATGAGACAGTATCAAGAGACAAGTATACATGTTAAAATAAAGAGCAACCAGATAGCATACTATAATGTCGAGCAAGAAAGTCATCTCTATATATGTCCAAGCATCCACTATAATATACATCATATGTACAATAATGGCCTCTACGACATACATACAACTAACAATCTCCCACTTGCACTAGGGCCAGCTGTTGTTGTATCGCATACCCAACATCCCGAAGAGTCTCTCGAACTGTATATGGGGAATGGCCTTCGTGAGTGGATCCGCTGTGTTGTTCTTCGTGTCAACTCTCCTGACCTCGATCTCCCGGCGATAAACTATCTCCCGGATCAGGTGATACCGCCTCAGAATATGCCTAGATCACTGATGGGACCTGGGTTCTTTGGCCAAAGCCACCGCTCCATTGTTATCACAATACAAAGGTATTGGATACTCAATAGATGGAACCACTCCAAGACCAGTTATGAACTTCTTCATCCAGACAGCCTCTTTGGCCGCATCGTTGGCAGCGATGTATTCAGCCTCCATCGTCGAATCTGCCACGGTTTCCTGCTTGGAACTCTTCCAGCATATCGCCTCTCCGTTGAGGGTAAAGATAAATCCAGAGTGCTGCTTAGAGTCGTCCTTATCATTCTGGAAGCTTGAATCGGTAAAGGACTCTACTTAGAGTTCTCCGTTACCATACACCAAGAGCATCTCTTTAGTCCTTCTCAAGTACTTGAGAATACTATTCACAGCTGTCCAGTGAATCTCTCATGGATCTGCTTGATACCTACTCACTATACTCAGTGAGTATGCTACATCGGGTCTGGTACAGCATTGCGTACATGATAGAGCCTACTGCCGAAGTATAGGGTATCCCTTGCATGCGAGCTCTCTCCAAATCAGTCTTGGGAGACATCTTTTTAGAGAGAGTGAGTCCTGAGATCGTGGGTAAAAACCCACGCTTGGATTCTTCCATACTAAACCTCTTTAGTATGGTGTCAATGTACCTGAATTGGGACAGTTCCAGTATCCGTTTAGATCTATCTCTATAGATCTTAATCCATAAGATGCAGGAAACATCGCCTAGATCTTTCATTGAGAATCTTTGTGATAAGAAGAGCTTGACCAATTGCAGCATAGGAATGTCATTTCCTATCAAGAGTATGTCATCTACGTACAATACGAGGAAGACAACCTTACTCTCTGCCACCTTCTTGTATATACAAGGTTCATCTACGTTGTTCTCCGCCAAAAGACGCGACCAGGACGTTGGGACGTCCGGGCCTGAACTTCGAGAGCAGATGCTATTTGGTGTTATCCGTCCACCTCTCCGAAGATGCCAAGTTGATTTATGACACCATATATCGAAGGTTTAAATGGATGTGGCCGATGTAGCAGACTTCGTCAGATTCCCCCTCGTTGAGGGGTTTTTTATTGTGGGGACGCTCTTCCCTGCAGGCGCAAGCCCCTGCAGTTAATTACGCTACCGCACCGCGGTAACCACTTTCTCTTTCTCCATATGGTCACTTCGTGTCGTGGGTGTTTTTTTTGTTTTTGGTTGCCCATGGATTGTATACGGAGACTAATTTATGTTGTCGCCCGTAGGGCGTGGATTAGTCCAACTCCGTATCTTCTTAGATTTGGGTTTAAGGATACGCTAGTCTCATTTGAGACTAAGATCAACTTAAACGTATGTTAAGGATACGTTAGTCTCATTTTAGACTAAGATCAACTTAACGGAATCGTTTGGATCCGACAAGAGAGCATTTGGACTCTATTCTTTAGTTTAGGAATATTGCGGTCGATTAGTTTAAGGACATTACGGTCCAATGTTTGTTAAGGACATCCCGGTCCAGGTTAAGGACATCATAGTCCATGGGTTTAAAGGTGTAAGTGCACAGCGGCGCCCCGGCCGTCGATCCGACGCCGGAAATGCGGAAACGAAAAACTTTGCAAACTAGCAAACCGGCACCACCGCGCACTTTTAACCCAGATCGGGCCATTAACCTAGCTACTAGCAAACTAAAATACGGGAAGAGAGTTATACCAAGCGATCCGTGTCCTTCGGTCTTCGTCTCCACTCCGATCTCCCGCGGAATCTCCGTCCGTCACCTCCTCGTCGGAAAGGGCACCTCGTAGCCGATTTCTTTTACGGGCTCCCACCTCTGGACCGAGACAACTCGGGCGCGAAGTTGGCTAGCCGACGCGTCCAAGATTTGCTGTAGATGTAGTGTAGAATCTATTGTCTCTTGGGGTTTAGTGTAGTTGCCATGGTATGTGGAGGAATAATATGACATGAAGATGAGCATAGGAATTTTGAAGTAAGCTCAAGCCAAAATGAGAATGAATTATTTTTCACTCCAATAAATTCCCCTCCCAAGTCTGGCCGGCCTCTCATCTTGTGGGTGGGAAAAAGAATGAATCAATAACAAGAGGAGAAAGGGGATCAATATGTGTAGAAAAAAGTCACACTCATTTCTAATCTCAACCCCATCAAAATCTAATCCATTCTTTTCTCATAAATGCAAAAGATAAGAAAGAAAAAGAATCTCATG
Organism: Agapanthus africanus; assembly: GCA_030015575.1. Taxonomy (NCBI): domain Eukaryota; kingdom Viridiplantae; phylum Streptophyta; class Magnoliopsida; order Asparagales; family Amaryllidaceae; genus Agapanthus; species Agapanthus africanus. Next base: position 260,738,132 of record CM057339.1, on the reverse strand, counting down.
ATACTAGTCTAATCATGAAGCCATCATAAGCAAGAAAACCCCTCCACAAATGTTATTTGCACTCTTGCAAATAACCCCCTCCATCGGAGAGTCCGGCCGCGAAAGAACAAAGGAAAACCGGCCGGAACGGAATGCAAACTGGCAACTTTAGAAAACTGATCCCGTAATAAATTACAAGAAAACCCCCGCGACTGCATATACATGCCCGCATTTGTATTCCCACTAAACACAATTGCAAAGAGACAAAATCTACACTATCTAATACTAGGATCCGGCTTAAACCAAAGCCGGCTAGTAAAATCCGTACGATCACGATCCGTCCAATACCGCACGTATCTGATCGAACCCTGCCATATCTCCATACGTTCTTTACAGCGTTTTGCCCGAAACCTGAGTAACTGTGTGTGTGGTGGACTCTAAAGACTCGTCAATACTATGGCTGTGGATTTAACCACTAGCACGTCAGAGGTATTAGCCATACGTGACGGGCCACCAGCTATTGAACAAAAGGGACGTCGATGAGCGAACTCATCCTGACACCCTACTGAGCCTGTCAGTGACAATATCCGTACAGTCCGGTCCGTTCGTCTATGAGCATCGCATGGCGGGCCTAGGGGGTTGGTAAAATTCAGACCCCCAATAGCGGTACAAGTCGTGTCGGAGTGTAGCCCAGAACACCCTGAGATACTACTGGAATACCTACCAGTAAATCTCCTGCCTTGGCCAAGGACTTTTCATGTACTGGCTCTCCTAGACACAGCGCGACCTCACCCCTAATACCGGGAGAGACGAACCCCTGCAGATCCGCTCACTGCCTCCATGTGGCTCGGGACTGTACCCAACTAAAACCTGTTTGCACGTCTCCTTTGAGCGTGGTAGGGTAGTAATCAAAGCACAGTGGGAACTCACACGAGACAAATGACGATCTCAGGTCGATGAACTAACCTGTACACATGTCGCCAGGGAACTGCTATCTGACGTCAGGTATAATACCAACTAGTAGGTTCCCGGCGAGTCCTGTCCGGTGTACTCATAACCCAATGAACACTTGTATACATCTTAGGTGAACCAACTGACACCGGTGGCTTGTGAGACCGGCCACCGCCCCTCGTTGGGGTCTCAACTGTATACACTAGTCTACTCTGGAGAATCGATGCCCTGTCTCGAAACTCCCACGACTAGGGACCTTTTAAGGATGTGCTTATAGACCCCAGCTCCCACGTATATGATCGCCCTCATACTGCTGGTAATCAAGCAAGAATCCTAGGGGCTCTATCAACGTGTAATAGCGACTCGTAAGGTCACCTAAAGCAGTACACGATGATAAAGATAAACCAGATAGCATACTATCATCTTGAGTAAGACTGTCCTACTGGGACAGGTCCTCCCTCAATCATTGCAATCACGTGCCTGTGATCCAATAATTGACTCTGAGGGCACTATCTCCAACAATCTCCCACTTGCACTCAAGGCTAATTATTGCGATGTCGCACACTCACAGCCCGTGTGATACCGAATACCCAACTCCTCTACTAGTCAGTCTCACAAAACTCGTTTGCGAAACTATTGCGTTCGAGGAATAGCCTCAGTGAGTGGATCCGTTCTGGTGTTTCTTTCTATGTCTCTCTTTATCTCAAATTCGCGAAGAAAGCCATCTCCCGAAATGACCAATACCTGTCTTAGAATATGTCTGGATATCTGATGGGACCTAGCTCATAAGTGAACTCCAAATCCAAACTTCTTAGACTGTATCGTCAACTGAACTTAATCAGTATCCTGCGCCATGCCTTCCCTCAGTATCCACCTGGACCACCTGTCCAAAATACTGCCCCTCGTCAGAGGGAAAACTATAACTCTGACAGCCACTCTGCCATCCAGGTCAGCTTGGAAGCCTGGAATGATAACTGTCTCCCGAAGGAGAATGCTGTTATCATATCCCTAGAATATCCACTTATGTTCTAAAACTGCTTCCGATCGTTTCTCCGGAATTGGTTTAATATCAACTTATTGCACCTGCCGCAAAAACAACATCTGGTATGGTACTTGACATCTCATGATTAACTCAATTGCCTAAGCAAGTGATCTGCCAATCATGTACATCCCTCTCCCCTTTAGTCTGTAAGACACCTTTAGAGAGGGTGACTCCATTACCTGCAGGTACACCACCATGCCAGGAGTCGTCCATTCTAAATACTCTTAGAATGCTGTCTAAGTACCCTGATTGGGAAACCACCCAAATCTAGATCTAAAACCATAGATCTAGTAACCAGAATGTACGATGTAATATCCAATTCCTATGTGGAGAAACTACTGTGTGACAACCAAAGTATAACCGATCGTAGTATAGGAATGTCACTTCCTACTCTGTGTATGTCATCTAAATACCAGGACATCACACCCTACTACCTTCTTAACAGATCCATCCCCTATTCTGATGAAGTCAAACCTATGACTGCCACATCAGAAATAGATGATCTATCTCCGCTATATCTGCTTTAGTCTACAAATAGACATAAGCCTGATGTCCACCAATGCTTCCGCTGCTCCCACTGACCACGACAACCCTCTGGCAAAGTCATATAGACGTGCACTTCTAAATCCAGTTTAGAACGACGCTATACTCATCCTCCTGCCAGGTCTCACAGTCTGGAACAACAGCAATGGAAAGTCTGGGTAAACAAGAACCTCCCTGCCTCCGTCCTTGAGCGTACCAAAGTACCTCTCGAGCGCCTGAGGTTACCCACCATATCTGCGGAGTGGCCAATGGAATGTCAAACCAGATTGAATCTTTAAGTTCTTATCAAATCTTCAGTAATCGTTTGCGGTTCTGGAATCACTTCCAGTTCTACCATACTCCCACTACTTGTTTTCTGAAAAAATCCATTTTTGTTAAAACTGTGGCGAGTTAAGAACAATATCACTATTGATCTTCCAGATGGTAGAAAGTCAACCCTCGTCATAGCCCGGGTCAACCCACAAACAGCCATTACAGAAACGTGCCTTGAGTTATCCGGAGTCTGGTTTTAAGCATAAGCCGGACAACTCCCCGTACCTTAACAATGTCAAGATATGAACTGTTCTATATCCAATATAGAAACAGAGGCACTGATTTAATTGAACCAGATTCAAATCATGCAGCTGTCACCAGTGCATGTCAACTTAATGGAAGGAGGTCGATCAGCGTTACTCAACTTAGGAATCCTTCCAATTATGAGTAATCTGAAAGAGAAGCAAGTTCTCTTAATCATTACTATCAACTGAATACCATGCACAAGTGTCTACATCTTCAATCACCTTGAAGAATCCTGATACTTGCAACATCTGGTTCTCTACTTTATTCTTATACCTATAACTTCTCAAAACTCAGACCCTGTGTTTCTACGAAACACATGTCTAAGAACTAGAGAAGTCAAAAGTAAACAGAATATAGTACGAGTACCAACCCCTCTTTCCTAATGGATACTGGACAATATACAATACTTTGTATAAGTCCGCTGAGTCTAACAACTCATTCACTGTGTGTCGTAGGTTGAAAACTGTACTTATGGTTAAGAAAAATTACACCGCTGTTCAATGCTCCTTACCTAACCATCCACTGATATAGGTAAATGTCATAGACATAATTTCAAAAAGGTATATCTCACTCTATAAAAATAGACGTACAGATATATCAATTTGAAATTGGTGCATAACAACGGATATTCAAAACCAAACATTTGTCGACCGGCAAACAACCCAGGTGACTTTCTCAAATATCACCAATTACAACGAATCGCGGTATAATGAGGATGATCACATAATTCCCAATAACTTATTCCCACTCATCATCTGTAAAACCATACAGATGTGAGAATCATACCTGGTAAATACATACCCTGGAGCAAGTGTCTAATCGGGAAATCAGTTTTCTTTTAACAGTACACAGTGAAACTGAAACATTGAAATGTTTCGATGGGGTAACCTAGTATTCCTAGTAATGCCTCTTCCATTATCCAGATTCACAACTGTAACCGTATAATTCTTTGTCATCTCTCCAAATCCCTTTATATGTCTTTAGTCATTACCTTCTGCACACCCCTTTAGGCCAAATGATTTTCTTCCTTCCCTACCGTTCGGCACCAGCCTAAGGTTTGGAAGAAGACTATCCAATAAGCATAATGGGTGTACTGTCCTAATCCTAGGAGCACTCGCAATGCGAGAGAAGGTGAAGATAAAAGACAACCGAATAAACCTTATTCCTATTTCTCCTGAACCAGGATCCATCCCCGAACTGGAACAAGTTCCTTTCGAGTTCGTATATAACCATACGAAAGAGTATCCAATAAACTTGGGATCTTCATAGTGATACGGAGTGTCTTGGATAAATATAAAGGTGATTTAGGATTGGCGAAGAAATACTTGGTTTGGTCGTGAATAGCAGTCGCAATTTACTTTGCCCTCTTACTAATCCCTTTCTTTGTCTTTTCTTAATACCTTCTGTACACCGTTTAGGCTAATTGGTTTTCTTCATTCCCCACCATTCGGCACCAGCCTAAGGTTTGGAAGAAGACTATCCAATTTGCGTAATAGGTGTACTATCTCCTAAGCCAAGGAGTACTCGCAATCTGAGAGAGAAGGTAAAAGGAAAAGACAACTGAATAGTCCTATCCGTTTTCTCCAGAACCGGAAACCATCCTCGAATTCCTTCGAGTTCGTATATAACCATACGATGGTTTTGTCCAATGGAAGTGGACGTTCGTAGTAATACGGGGTGTCCTGGAGAAAAGGGTAAAAGTCGGAGTGGCAATGAGGTTTGCAACTCTGACAATCCAAAAGCCAGTGTTAAGAAGGTTCGGTCAACTTGGTCACTGAGTCATAGTCTAGGGTCGGGTCAATGGTCGCTGCCAAAGAGAGAGAGAAAAGAAACACTCAGCGTGCACTCTAACCTAGATCAGAATGGTTATCACTTTATCTAATCTGGAAACCTCCCACTGTAACGTCAAATTCTTCCCCAAACCTGAAGGAAGAATTAGCCGGGATCACCCGAGGAGTAAACCAACTCATCAGTGGGAATCGGGATCCAACTATCATCGCATGATAACGTGACGGAATCCGCTCACGTTATCACACTCCAGAAGGTATGTGCATATCTGGCAAGTTTCAGTTTCTTTAGAAACTCCCGATGTGATTTTTGCCCCATGCTCTTATGACCTTGACGAAGGCCAACATATCATAAGTCACATGTCAAGTTCTACCCGTCATTCTCCAGGTTAATTTGAACCCACCCGTACAAGCCCTTGACTTTGGCCAACAAGGCTATACGACTGTCCCAAACCAACGCATCTATCTATGCTGCATATGAATACCCAATAGCTACCAATCACTGTGCCTTGACTTTGGCCAACATATACAGCTTGAATACTATTGACTATCCATATGAAACGACGGAGGTCTACGGATGGTTTCTGGCGAAAACCTTTAACGTAATGAACTTGATATCGTTGAAGGAACCGGATAGCTTTTTAGAAAAGTATAGTGACGAAAACCTTTGCTAAAGAGGTTACTCCCGGTGAAGGAATCTCGGCTCTTTCCCCGTGGAATGAGGTGCAGGATATTCCAACTGAATACCACGATGCAAAGCAAATATAATCGGCTATAGTGAAGTTATTACCCTGACGCAAACTTCTGTCCAAGGGGTCACTCCCGGTGAAGGGATCTCGGCCCTTGCCTCGTCGACTGAGGAGCAGGATATTCCAACTGAATACCACTGTGCAAAACAAAAGTGAACGTCCTTGCAATAACAGCTTTTTGAAAAATGTTCCAACAACATCAGAATAGGTTTGTTTAGCTTGCATTGATCCGAATCAACGCAGTCCCATCAATTGATCACACCAATAAAGAACGAAAATAATGATGTACGTATATGCCATCCGCATTCGCCACTGGGTCCCGTCATCACCCGTTAGGTTACTTAACTAATGACAGAGCGGGGACTGGACTAGCGCGGATGCAAAACATATACAACATCTACTAGTATATATATAATATATAATATTTCGCTCAAGGCGTAATAAAATGCAACATCACAGAAATGTACAGCATCACAGAACAATACAGATATCTAGGATCCCCGGGTTTCATAGAGCCGCTACTGAAACTCGACGTTCCCCTGGTCGTGTGGATAGCCTGTGCAATGAAAATCCTAGACCCCTACGGGCACAGCAAGTTACCCGCCAAAACCTGAAGCGAGGCAGCCCCCTTCAGCACCGTGAATGGACCACCCAGCACTTCACGGAATCCGGTAACTTGGGCACCCCTCCTGGGTCAACCTGTACCCCCTACGAGTGCGGCGAGTAGCCCGCAAATTCTAGAGTAAAGCCCCCTCCGTCTCAATGCCATGAGATGCGGGCTCGTTTCCCTCTAGAACCCGGCTATCCGTGCACCCCTCCGCGGGGTAATCCTAGTACAGAAAGTAAAATATACATACAACGGGTACATCGACCTCGACCCGATCGTACCCCAAAAGAATAATACAAACAGGCAGTGACGGCAGTCCACATGTCGGACGCTCGCCCCGCAATATCAAATGTACATATAAAACAAAACTGTACTAACATTGCATCCAGGCTATCCCCACGACCGATCCGCAACATCATAGCACAACACAGAACATCAACGTGAATGTCACGTTCGCAAATCCGTCTAAAAGGGCTATAGCAGTTAGACAGGATTTACCGATCGAATGACATTCACGGTCGCAGATATAATGTAAATACTGTGAACTAACATGTTTAAACTTTTCGATCGATCAAAATTACCTAAGTGGGCCCCAAGCAGTACTGTAGCACTCACAGAAAATCTGGGCCCAAAAAGAATATCCTAAAACCCTTATTTCTGACCCATAAGCCTACTGGAAAATTTTGATACAATGAGGTCACTTTCCCACCGCGGAACCGCGGCCAAACCAGGGGTTTGGCCGCGTTTCCGCGGTCGTACTAAAGGATCACTGTATCGAATTTTCCCAGAATTCTTAGAATTTCTTGCATGTCTTTCTGCAATGACCTGAAAAATTTTTGGAGCTGAAAAAATTTCGACAGAAAACACATGCACTAAAAATACGGTTTTTGGGATTTTGTTTGATCGAGTCTTTAAACATACTAGAGCAAGCTAGACTAGGTTAATGGCGTGGCTCTGATACCAATGTAAGTGCACGGCGACGCCCCGGCCGTCGATCCGACGGCGGAAATGCGGAAACGAAAAACTTTTCAAACTAGCAAACCGGCACCACCGCGCACTTTTAACCCGGATCGGGCCATTAACCTAGCTACTAGCAAACTAAAATACGGGTAGAGAGTTATACTAAGCGATCCGTGTCTTTCGGTCTTCGTCTCCACTCCGATCTCCCGCGGAATCTCCGTCCGTCACCTCCTCGTCGGAAAGGGCACCACATAACCGATTTCTTTTACGGGCTCCCACCTCTGGACCGAGGCAACTCGGGCGCGAAGTTGGCTAGCCGACGCGTCCAAGATTTGCTGTAGATGTAGTGTAGAATCTATTGTCTCTTGGGATTTAGTGTAGTTGCCATGGTATGTGGAGGAATAATATGACATGAAGACGAGCATAGGAATTTTGAAGCAAGCTCAAGCCAAAATGAGAATGAATTGTTTTCACTCCAATCAATTCCCCTCCCAAGTCTGGCCGGCCTCTCATCTTATGGGTGGGAAAAAGAATGAATCAATAACAAGAGGAGAAAGGGGATCAATATGTGTAGAAAAAAGTCACACTCATTTCTAATCTCAACCCCATCAAAATCTAATCCATTCTTTTCTCATAAATGCAAAAGATAAGAAAGAAAAAGAATCTCATGATACTAGTCTAATCATAAAGCCATCATATGCAAGAAAACCCCTCCACAAATGTTATTTGCACTTTTGCAAATAACCCCCTCCATCGGAAAGTCCGGCCGCGAAAGAACAAAGGAAAACCGGCCGGAACGGAATGCAAACTGGCAACTTCAGAAAACTGATCCCGTAATAAATTACAGGAAAACCCCGCGACTGCATATACATGCCCGCATTTGTATTCCCACTGAACACAATTGCAAAGAGACAAAATCTACACTATCTAATACTAGGATCCGGCTTAAGCCAAAGCCGGCTAGTAAAATCCGTCCGATCACGATCCGTGCAATACCGCACGTATCTGATCGAACCCTGCCATATCTCCATACGGCCTCTACAGCGTTTCACCTGAAACCTGAGTAACTGTGTGTGTGGTGGACTCTAAAGACTCGTCAATACTATGGCTGTGGATTTAACCACTAGCACGTCAGAGGTATTAGCCATACGTGACGAGCCACCAACTATTGACCAAAAGGGACGTCGATGAGCGAACTCATCCTGACACCCTACTGAGCCTGTCAGTGACAATATCCGTACAGTCCGGTCCGTTCGTCTATGAGCATCGCATGGCGGGCCTAGGGGTTGGTAAAAGTCAGACCCCCAATAGCGGTACAAGTCGTGTCGGAGTGTAGCCCAGAACACCCTGAGATACTACTGGAATACCTACCAGTAAATCTCCTGCCTTGGCCAAGGACTTTTCATGTACTGGCTCTTCTAGACACAGCGCGACCTCACCCCCAATACCGGGAGAGACGAACCCCTGCAGATCCTCTCACTGCCTCCATGTGGCTCAAGACTGTACCCAACTAAAACCTGTTTGCACGTCTCCTTTGAGCGTGGTAGGGTAGTAATCAAAGCACAGTGGGAACTCACAAGAGACAAATGACGATCTTAGGTCGATGAACTAACCTGTACACATGTCACCAGGGAACTGCTATCTGATGTCAGGTATAATACCAACTAGCAGGTTCCCGACGAGTCCTGTCCGGTGTACTCATAACCCAATGAGCACCTGTATACATCTTAGGTGAACTAACTGACACCAGTGGCTTGTGAGACCGGCCACCGCCCCTCGTCGGGGTCTCGACTGTATACACTAGTCTACTCTGGAGAATCGATGCCCTATCTCGAAACTCCCACGACTAGGGACCTTTATGCTTATAGACCCCAGCTCCCACGTATATGATCGCCCTCATATTGCTGGTAGTCAAGCAAGAATCCTAGGGGCTCTATCAACGTGTAATAGCGACTCGTAAGGTCACCTAAAGCAGTACACGATGATAAAGATAAACCAGATAGCATACTATCATCTTGAGTAAGACTGTCCTACTGGGACAGGTCCTCCCTCAATCATTGCAATCACGTGCCTGTGATCCAATAATTGACTCTGAGGGCACTATCTCCAACAAAAGGGACCCCACAGTCCGAGGTTAAGGACATCATAGTCCATGGGTTTAAAGGGACCCCACGGTCTAGGTTAAAGACATCGTAGTCCATGGGTTTAAAGGGACCCCACGGTCCAGGTTAAGGACATCGTAGTCCATGAGTTTAAGGACCCCACGGTCCGTAAAGTTTTTGGTTGTCGGGACCCGTCACCTCTCTGAAAACGTTGAAGGATTACAACGATAAATATCAGAGGAGTAAAGAGATGTACCCTTGAACCTGTGTGAATTGGTTGAAAGATCTATAGTCCAATGAGAGGATGGGCCCAATTAATATGGGTTAAGGACTTATAGTCAATTTTGGGCTAAGTCCAATAAATGTTTAATATTTTTTATTCTGGCTGTTGTGCCTTTATTTGGGTTTGGCCCTTTTAACAATGCTGAGCATTATATCTTGGCAAAAATCATTTCTTTTGTCTTGTATCGAATGCATGTTAGTTGTATGTATGCCCTAGAGGCCAGTATTGTACAGATGATGTATATTATATTGGATGCTTGGACATATATAGAGATGACTTTCTTGCTCGATATGATAGTATGTTATCTAGTTACTCTTTATCTTAACATGTACACTAGTCTCTTTAAACTGTCTTATGGTTACATGTTGGTAAAGCCCTTAGGATGTGTACTTGACTACCTGGACTATGATGCAGATCATACTAGTGGGGACATGGTAGTCCATAAGTACATCCTTCAAGGTCCCTAGTCGTGGGTGTATCGAGACGGGGCATCGATATACCAGAGTAGACTAGCGTATACACTTCTCGACCCATGAGATGGGCGATGGATGATCCCATATCCATTGGTGTTTGAAATCAGAGATGGTATACGGGTGCTCAGTGGAGATTGGGTACACTGGACGGACTCGCCGAGAACTCCCAAATGGTATTATACCTCACGTCAGATGGCAGTTCTCAGGTGACACTTGTACAGGTTAGTCTGTAGACCCGAGATCGTCATAGAGTCTTATGTGATTCCCACTGTGCTTTGATCTCCACCTTACCACGTCCATGAGGGCATGCAAAACGGTGGTCTTTGGGTACAGTCCCGAGTCACATGGAGGCAATGAGCGATAGGAGGGGTTTCGTCTCTCCCGGTATTGGGGGTTGATGTTGCGCTGTGCTCGATTGGCCGTAACAGGGAAGTCCCTGGCCAGGGCTGATCAGAGATTTGCTGGTAAGTGTTACCAGTAGTTTCTCGACCCGTTATGAGCCTCACATCGGCACGACTTATAGGTTATTGGGGTCTGACGTTTACCACCCCTAGACTTGATATGCGACGTATCAGACGAACAGACCGGACTGTACGGTAAGTGTTACTGGTTAGATTCACAGGAGTGTGAGCGGGCTAGCTCGTCGTTCTTCTGATCGCTCAATACCCGGATGGCCGTTACGTTTAGCAGACCGCTTGCGGCTTGTGGGTGCTTGATATGATCATCATCTGCTACCGGCGTATTGACGAGTCTTTAGAGTCCTACACAGAGGTTTCCTGGCTCAAGCGAAACGAAATAGGAGCGCATATGAGATATGTGCGGGACCGAGAATAATGCGTGTATGTGATACCATATTTCATTCTCGCGATAAATGTTTCGATTGGTTATATTCGATATGACCTAGTTATCGAATCATTGATTCGATAAATCGATACATTTGATACTAGTCGGTTATATGCGATATAACCGGATCGTTAAATCAAGTGTTGATTTAATGATTTAATGTATAATTATATATTTGATATATTATTTTGCATTAGCTAGTATTGGTTCACTTTATATGGATTTTCTCACTTGATGTGCAAGAAGTATATGTGATATACTTTTGTGCACACATTTGTATCATGATTGATGATACTTGATCATTTAGTTAAGTGCAAAGAACTAAACCATGGTTATGATGATGGTTAGGGTTTTGTATTATTCATCTATTTATTTATCCTTTCTATATTTATTTAATTAGATAAAAGATAAGAAAATGGTTTCTTTTTGTCATGAAGCTTGATGAAGTTTCATGAAGCTTTGACTAAAGAGACCATTTGTCTTCTTGCTTAACCCTAACCATTCCCATTTACCATGGTTTATTCTCTACACTTAACCAAGGTTAGAAGATGATAAGTGTTGATTTTATTATTCTTTTTACACAATACTTATCATATTCTATTTGCTTCTTCATCTTCATCTTCAAGAAAAAAGCTTGATGCCATCAATGGCAACTTGAGCAAAAGTGAGTGAAATCCAATTCTAAAGTGAACCCACCTCCTATTTCTTCACCCTCTACCTCTTGCCAAGTTGTTTTGGGTGTTTTCTTCACAAGTTTCACAACTTGGTGAAGTTGGAGCTTGAACTTGTGCAACCTCGACGTAGATCATCTTCGGCATGAAGCCGACGACATTGCCCGCTCGTTTTCCCGATGAAGCCGACGATCGAGTCTAGGATTCGAGATGGACAGCGAGAGGACACCTATGTAGAGCTAAGCAAGTGGAGAACCGGATCTACAAAGGTTGTAGCCTCTCTCCTTTAGTTAAAATGTTAACTAGATTCGTTTTTCGCCTAGGATTCTAGCCGACGATCCGTATTAGGGTTTCTCGGCACCATAATTTTTATAAATTGGCATGGTTGATGCCTTGTGAGACCTCTATAGGGTGCCTAGGAACCTTTCACTGGTATCAGAGCCTAGCTAGAGCCTTAGGCGAAGTCTAGACGAAGTTTCAAACCCGAACGAACCCGAAACCCTAACTCAAACATGCTCTCTGGACTTTTTCCAAAATCTGGAGTTTTTCGATATTAAAAATATGCAGAAAAATCAGCAGGAAATTCTAAGGTTTACTGTAAAATTCGTGAGCCTAATTCCACTATATCACCGCGGTTCCGCGGCATGAGCAAGGCTCATGCGGCGGTTCCGCGGCCGTACGGCCACAGTATGTAAAGTTTTTTGCACACTAACTCTTAGTTTCCAGTGGTGATTTTCCTGGGAATTTTTAATATTTTTCCAAGTGTTGAATTTTCTGGGTTGTCTTGGGGACTCGGTGTTTCGACCGGATTATCAAATTTCGTCTTTGTGTATTTCCGGATAATTTTTGAATTTGTTAAAAAGTTCGACCGGATATAAATACCCAACTTTTCCCCTGCCGGGAAATTTCCAAGTGTTCGATTTTTCCGTAGTTTAACGACGTTCTAAGTAGTGCAAGTAACGCGATGGACCCTCTAGAAGACAACAAACCTTAACTCGATTATGTGACCGTCTTAAACTGCCCTTTGAACCTTCGGGTTTGGGGCAGTACGGCGTGCCACATGTGAGGCGTTGGCTTGACCCTTCTACGGCTGGACCGTTGGTATTAAGGCACGAACTGAATGTTGTTAGACTTATTTCCTGTGTTGAGCTGTATCGGGAAAACTTGGGTATTCGACTGTTCGATCGGAAAGTTTAACATTTTCTGTTTATCTGGAATGTGATACAATAATTGGAATTCACAAACAGTTATGAGATAACTGAATGAATGTTATAAATCTAGCGGTTTAATTTCACCTCATATTGAAAAGAGTTTTCGATAATGAGACTAAAATGCGGAGTTTATAACTGTTAGGCATGTGATGTCTAAGTATTTCATTTGATTAGGCATGTGATTTCTAAAGAGGTTGCGGATTCCAACTGTTGTAGTTTTACACTTTCTTTTATGTGATCGTAAGTGTAGTACGTTCATATCGCCGGTTTCGTTGCTATACGTCAACGACAATTGGGGTATGCATACTTGCTTACGTTGATCACATGTGATGTTATGTGTTGCTGGATATGTTATATTGGATCGTCGTGTTCGAATAGCCGGGGGGTTTTTATGTGAGATGAGTGTTTTTCATTTTCATTCATGTAAAAACTTGTATGTAATTTTCTTTTATTTGGGGCACTTCCAGGTAGCGGAAGTTTTCACCCTTTGTATATTATTTACTTTTCCGCATTAGGATAGACCCAAGGAGGGGAGCATAAGTAACCGGGTTCTGGGGTCCAGTGGGAGACCAACTCGAGGAGTCGAGTCCGGGTCTCCTAACCCTAGAATTGGCAGGGTTGCTTGCCGCTCTTGCAGGGGTCTAGAGGTATGGGATTGGCTATTCATCACGGCCGTGGAATCCGTATTTTATACTGGCTCGTATTGAAAACACGGACGTCCTAGTATATCCAATATTTCATATGTTTCTTCTGCTGCGATATCTGTGATGTGATTCTGTGATGGATATAGTATATAGTATATATGATATATTATATAGACGTTACTTATGTTTTACACCCGCGCTAGCCCTGCCCTGCTCTGTCGTTAGTTACCTAACCTAACGGTGCACGAGGGGACATCGAGGCGAATGCGGATGGCATAAGTGTACGTCATATCTATCTGTGATGTTTAGGTACTTAAATGATGGGACTTCATTAATGTGATTAATGAAAGAAAAGAAACCTAAGATGTTGTGGAATCAAAATTTTAAATAAAAAGGGTAGCTACAGTTCTTGCTTTGCACAGCGATATATATGATATATCCCGCACCTTATTCGATGAGGAAAGGACCGAGATCCCTTCACCGGGAGTGACTCCTTTAGCAATAACTGGCAGATGCTACACACTCGGTTTGGTTTTTGATTGCTTTTAAGAGGTTTTTTGCTTTGCACAGTGATGTATATGATATATTCCGCACCTCATTCGACGAGGAAAGGGCCGACGATCCCTTCACCGGGAGTGGCCCCTTTAGCAAAACTAGAAAAGCCTCAAAATCAATCCATTTCAAAACTTCATTTGATTCTACAACGATATCAAGTTCATTACGCAATAGGTTTTCGGAAAAACCTGCCGTAGCCCTCCGTCATTTCAGATTAGAACTGTTTAGTATTTGTGCCGTGTTTGTTGGCCTTTGTCAAGGCGTGGTGTGCGGTAGCTGAATAGTGCTTATCTGCTTATGCATGTGATGCAGATTGTTTCAGGGTAGTCGTACGACCTTGTTGGCCTTTGTCAAGGGTCGTGCGGGTGGGTTTGATTCAATCAAGAAATGACGGGTTGAACTTGACTAGCATCTTGTGATTTGTTGGCCTTTGTCAAGGTTATAGGACACTAGGGGCAAAATATTATCGGGAATTTCAAGTGTTGAAATTTGCAATGAGATTGCATACCTTCTATGAGATAGTTGGATCCCGATACCCACTGCGAGTAAGAGTTACTCCTGGGAGAGTTTTGCACATTACGATTAGCCGATCAAGTAGGTGTCTAGAAAGGTGTCAACGGGGTTACGCCTCTGGGAAAACGAGGTTTACATTAATTAGGTTCGTGCGAAAGCACGGGGGACCTCCCTCAAAGTACCGACACTGGCCTGGCTGAAAGATTGGATAACTTGTAGTGTGTAATTAATCCCGACTAGTCTTTCCTTTTAGGGTTTGAAGGAAGATTTGATAAAAACCAGTGGGAGCCATCCTGATTAGATAAGATAATAACCAATCTGATCTTGCATGAGCATACGCTAAAGTGTTTTCTTCTCTCTCTCTCCAGGTAGCGACCATTTCATGCCCTAATGAAGATAATAATATGGATGTAATGACCGAACCCGCATGTTATACTGTGCTGGGGAACGTTGGTTCCGTTCTTTCTTATAAGAGTTATAGGAATGAACAGGATATAAGGGAATACCAAGATTCCCATGATACCCGATTGAAGAAAGTACATGTTGATGCATTTTCTTCGGGTGTGTTCATTACTGAGAACTGTTTCTCTATTTGCTCTACGTCCTGGGTATTAGATACCGGGTCAGGATCCCATATATGTAATCAGTTACATGGGCTAAGGAAATGTAGAGAACTTGGAGAAGGTGATAAAGACATTAGAGTTGGAAATGGTGCAATTGTTGCAGCTAAGACTGTCGGGGAATATCACCTTGTATAACCAACTGGTAATACATTGGTTCTGAACGAATGCTATTACATGCCGAACCTGATATGCAACATTATATCGGTTTCTTTATTAAGTAAAGAGGGATACAAGGACAATGTTATGAACATTTTCCGTAACCAAAAGTTGGTTGGATCAGGCACGTTGTGCAATGGCATTTATGTTCTAAATCAATCAACAGTTTTGAGCATAACAAACACACACAAGAGGAAGAGTTCTGAACTCAACGAATCCTTCTTGTGGCATTGTAGACTGGGTCACATCAATGCGACACGACTAGCTAAGTTGCATAAAGATGGATATTTAAATCCGTTTGAATTTTCATCTTATGACACTTGCCAGTCATGTCTCAAAGGCAAGATGACCAAAACTCCGTTTACGGGACACGGAGAAAGAGTTACCGAACTCTTAGGACTTATTCATAGTGATGTATGCGGTCCCATGTCTACACATGCCAGGGATGGTTCTTCATACTTCATTACATTCACTGACGATCTCTCCAGGTTCGGGTATGTGTTCCTAATGAAACACAAATCAGAAGCTTTTGAGAAATTTAGGGAATATAAACAAGAAGTTCAGAACCAAACCGGAAAAAGTATTAAAATCCTACGATCTGATCGAGGAGGAGAATACTTAAGCAATGAATTCCTGGACTTCCTAAAAGAGAATGGGATTCTCTCTCAGCTGACTCCTCCATATACACCACAGCACAACGGTGTATCAGAACGGAGGAACCGCACCCTATTAGATATGGTGCGCTCTATGATGAGCACAGCTGAGTTACCTATTTCCTTCTGGGGTTATGCGCTGGAGACAGCAGCATACCTATTGAATCAAGTTCCATCTAAATCTGTACCTACCACACCATATGAGATATGGAGTGGGAAGAGACCATGTCTTAAACGAGTTAAGATATGGGGTTGCCCGGCCTATGTCAAAAGGCAAAATCCGGACAAACTCGAGGCACGGTCAGTTCTATGCAAGTTTGTGGGATATCCCAAACATTCACATGGATATCTTTTCTACCATACAGAAGAACAAAAGGTGTTTGTTTCTCGCCATGCCACCTTTTTGGAAAAGGAATTTCTTGCAAAGGAAATTAGTGGCGATAAGGTAGAACTGGAAGAAATTCCGGATACACAAACTCAAACTGAAGATTTAGTGGAACCAGAGGATTCAGTAGCTCCCGACGAACCTCAGCCTCTCCGCCGATCTAGTAGGGTTCCTCGCCAACCTGAGAGATACTACGGTTTTCTCATGGATGGTGGGAGCGAGGATTGCATCATGGAGGATGATGACCCAACTAGCTTCGAGCAGGCCATCACGAGTGGGGACTCGGTGAAATGGCTGGATGCTATGCTGTCCGAGATGGAATCCATGTACACCAACAAAGTATGGACTTTGGACGTTGCTCCTGAAGGGGTAAAACCCATTGGGAGCAAGTGGATCTTCAAGAAGAAACTTGGTGTAGATAGGAAAGTGGAGACTTTCAAAGCTAGACTTATAGCAAAGGGTTTTCGTCAAAGACCAGGTGTGGACAATGACGAGACCTTTTCTCCAGTGGCTATGTTAAATCCATCCGGATCATGCTTGCCATCGCTGCTTATCATGATTACGAAATCTGGCAAATGGATGTTAAGACCGCCTTTCTAAATGGTGATTTAGAAGAGTGCGTGTACATGACTCAGCCAGAGGGCTTCGTAGACAGTGGGAGCAGCGGGAAGGTGTGCAAGCTGCTTAAATCTATTTATGGATTAAAGCAAGCATCGCGGAGTTGGAACATCTGCTTTGACGTCGTTATCAAAGAGTTTGATTTCGTCAAAAACCCAGATGAACCTTGTATCTACAAGAAGGTGGCAGAGAGTAAGGTTGTCTTCCTCGTATTGTACGTAGACGACATACTCTTGATAGGAAATGATATGCATATGCTGCAATCGGTCAAGCTCTTCTTATCACAAAGATTCTCAATGAAAGATCTTGGTGATGCCTCCTGCATATTGGGAATTAGGATCTATAGAGATAGATCCAAACGGATTTTGGGATTGTCCCAATCCAGGTACATTGACACCATACTAAAGAGGTTTAGTATGGAAGAGTCCAAGCGTGGGAACTTGCCCACGATCTCTGGAGTCACTCTCTCCAAAGAAATGTCTCCCAAGACTGATTTGGAGAGAGCTCGCATGCAAGGGATACCCTATGCTTCGGCAGTAGGCTCTATCATGTATGCGATGCTATGTACCAGACCCGATGTAGCATACTCACTAAGTATAGTGAGCAGGTATCAAGCTGATCCTGGAGAGGGTCACTGGACAGCTGTGAAGAGCATTCTCAAGTACTTACGAAGGACTAGAGATATGTTCTTGGTGTATGGTAACGGAGAACTCCAAGTGGAGTCCTTTACCGATTCGAGCTTCCAGAGTGATAAGGACGACTCTAAGTCGCAGTCGGGCTTTGTCTTTACCCTTTACGGAGGGGCGGTTAGCTGGAAGAGTTCCAAGCAGGAAACCGTGGCAGACTCGACGATGGAGGCTGAATACATCGCTGCCAACGATGCTGCCAAAGAGGCTGTCTAGATCAAGAAGTTCATTACTGAACTTGGAGTGGTTCCAACCATTGAGCATCCAATACCTTTGTATTGCGATAACAATAGAGCGGTGGCTTTGGCCAAGGAACCCAGGTCCCATCAGCGATCCAGGCATATTCTGAGGTGGTATCACCTGATCCGGGAGATAGTTGATCGCCGGGAGATCGAGGTCAGGAGGGTTGACACAAAGAACAACACGGCGGATCCACTCACGAAGGCCATTCCCCAGACACAGTTTAAGAGACTCTTTGGGATGCTCGGTATGCGATACTATAGCAGCTGGCCCTAGTGCAAGTGGGAGATTGTTAGTTGTATGTATGCCCTAGAGGCCAGTATTGTACAGATGATGTATATTATATTGGATGCTTGGACATATATAGAGATGACTTTCTTGCTCGATATGATAGTATGCTATCTGGTTACTCTTTATCTTAACATGTACACTAGTCTCTTTAAACTGTCTTATGGTTACATGTTGGTAAAGCCTTTAGGATGTGTACTTGACTAGCTGGACTATGATGAAGATCATACTAGTGGGGACATGGTAGTCCATAAGTACATCCTTCAAGGTCCCTAGTCGTGGGTGTATCGAGACGGGGCATCGATATACCAGAGTAGACTAGCGTATACGCTTCTCGACCCATGAGATGGGCGATGGATGATCCCATATCCATTGGTGTTTGACATCAGAGATGGTATACGGGTGCTCAGTGGAGACTGGGTACACTGGACGGACTCGCCGAGAACTCCCAAATGGTATTATACCTCACGTCAGATGGCAGTTCTCAGGTGACACTTGTATAGGTTAGTCTGTAGACCCGAGATCGTCATAGAGTCTTATGTGATTCCCACTGTGCTTTGATCTCCACCTTACCACGTCCATGAGGGCGTGCAAAACGGTGGTCTTTGGGTACAGTCCCGAGTCACATGGAGGCAATGAGCGATAGGAGGGGTTTCGTCTCTCCCGGTATTGGGGGTTGATGTTGCGCTGTGCTCGATTGGCCGTAACAGGGAAGTCCCTGGCCAGGGCTGATCAGAGATTTGCTGGTAAGTGTTACCAGTAGTTTCTCGATCCGTTATGAGCCTCACATCGGCACGACTTATCGGTTATTGGGGTCTGACGTTTACCACCCCTAGACTTGATATGCGACGTATCAGACGAACAGACCGGACTGTACGGTAAGTGTTACTGGTTGGATTCACAGGAGTGTGAGCGGGCTAGCTCGTCGTTCTTCTGATCGCTCAATACCCGGATGGCCGTTACGTTTAGCAGACCGCTTGCGGCTTTTGGGTGCTTGATATGATCATCATCTGCTACCGGCGTATTGACGAGTCTTTAGAGTCCTACACAGAGGTTTCCTGGCTCAAGCGAAACGAAATAGGAGCGCATATGAGATATGTGCAGGACCGAGAATAATGCGTGTATGTGATACCGTATTTCATTCTCGCGATAAATGTTTCGATTGGTTATATTCGATATGACCTAGTTATCGAATCATTGATTCGATAAATCGATACATTTGATACTAGTCGGTTATATGCGATATAACCGGATCGTTAAATCAAGTGTTGATTTAATGATTTAATGTATAATTATATATTTGATATATTATTTTGCATTAGCTAGTATTGGTTCACTTTATATGAATTTTCTCACTTGATGTGCAAGAAGTATATGTGATATACTTTTGTGCACACATTTGTATCATGATTGATGATACTTGATCATTTAGTTAAGTGCAAAGAACTAAACCATGGTTATGATGATGGTTAGGGTTTCGTATTATTCATCTATTTATTTATCCTTTCTATATTTATTTAATTAGATAAAAGATAAGAAAATGGTTTCTTTTTGTCATGAAGCTTGATAAAGCTTCATGAAGCTTTGACTAAAGAGACCATTTGTCTTCTTGCTTAACCCTAACCATTCCCATTTACCATGGTTTATTCTCTACACTTAACCAAGGTTAGAAGATGATAAGTGTTGATTTTATTATTCTTTTTACACAATACTTATCATATTCTATTTGCTTCTTCATCTTCATCTTCAAGAAAAAAGCTTGATGCCATCAATGGCAACTTGCGCAAAAATGAGTGAAATCCAATTCTAAAGTGAACCCACCTCCTATTTCTTCACCCTATACCTCTTGCCAAGTTGTTTTGGGTGTTTTCTTCACAAGTTTCACAACTTGGTGAAGTTGGAGCTTGAACTTGTGCAACCTCGACGTAGATCATCTTCGGCACGAAGCCGACGACATTGCCCGCTCGTTTTCCCGATGAAGCCGACGATCGAGTCTAGGATTCGAGATGGACAGCGAGAGGACACCTACGTGGAGCTAAGCAAGTGGAGAACCGGATCTACAAAGGTTGTAGCCTCTCTCCTTTAGTTAAAATGTTAACTAGATTCGTTTTTCGCCTAGGATTCTAGCCGACGATCCGTATTAGGGTTTCTCGGCACCATAATTTTTATAAATTGGCATGGTTGATGCCTTGTGAGACCTCTATAGGGTGCCTAGGAACCTTTCAATGCAGAGCATTCATCAGAGCTCTGGCTCATTAAAGAACAATTTGTGTTCTGTTAGCGCAACATATGGTGCGCTGGGCGCTTTGCACTAGTCAAAGAGCGCAGTGCGCTTTTGCCACGTGGTGCGCATGTAAGGGACAAGTGTTGCATTCTGCGCTAGGCGCCAGGTGATGAGCGCAGATGCCAACTTGTGAGCGTTGAGCGCTAGTCCATGAGCGCATTGCGCTGGCGCATTGCGCTGGCGCATACGTGTTGCGCTTGGCATTGAGCGCCAGCCCAAGAGCGCAGTGCGCTGTTTCAGAAGCGCAAAAGCGCAAGTTGTTTGATTAGCGCACACGTGACGCATTTGGCGCTGAGCGCCGATCCATGGAGCGCAGAAGCGCAGTTCAAGAGCACAAGGCACATTTCAAGAGCGCAAGGCGCATTTCGAGAGCGCAAGGCGCAGTTGATCAATTTTATGATCTGGGAACAAGTTTATGTTCTTTTAAAAGAGACTCGTATCAAGATTTAAGAACAACGGTTCTTATTTTGAGGAGACATGGTGCGTTGCCTAAGGCGCAGCACACTTGGCAGCTGAAAATTCGTCTTATTCTGCGCAGGCACTATGTCTTCCGACACCTCCTTCCCATTCATCCGCTCAGAAGGCGGATTTCCTGAAGCACCCATAGACCGAGAGGTTTTCGCGCTGATAAAAGACCATGACCCGGAGCACAAAAGTCTTCATCTATGGGGTAAATGGTACGATCAAATTATCATGGGCCGACGGAGCTTTTCCTGTGCGACACCCTCGGAGCCTATTTCAGTGATCGCTTATGCGGATGCACCTCCGATAAATTACACTGTGGAGGAGGTCAACTGGACTTCAGAAGGTCTCCTTCGGCCTTCTATTGCCGCAGTACATGTTTATATCATAATATTGCATTATTATATTCCTCATTCTTATGCATTTTACAAATAAACAGGTGCTTTTGACCCATGTCTGCTACATAGTTACAGGTTACAGGTTCTCGGAACAAAAACAGTGAAAAAGACAAAAGACGATACAAAAGCGAAACTACGACCAACAACTGGAAGAATCTTGATCAAGCCTACAGTTGGAGAATAAACGAAGGTCAGTTCACAAAAGACAAGGCAGCGCAAGGTTTAAGACTTCGACACGAAGCAAATGGCAAAAGTCCACTACATTACTCACTGTGGAGATCTGGAAGAGAAATAGAAAACATTCTGAAGAACCAACCAAAGAAATAGGAAGACAAAAACACCCAGAAGCAGCACAAGAAAATTCAGATTCCAAGACTCTTATTTGGCCGCGGTTCCGCGGCCGTGTATAGCCCGTGCTGGTGCAAACTTTCTCTGGCGGCGCATCGATGCGTTGAATAAGTCTTCCTGGGGGTATTTTTGTAATATCAGATGTGCGTCGACTGTAACCCTAGGGTTTCTATGAATCTATAAATAGAAGCCCTAAAACCTTTTTTAGGTTATGCCTCTTCTTGTGCCTCATTTTATATCTAAAATTCAGATCTGTAATTTTTCTTCAATGAATGAAGAGAGCATCAAATTAGAGTAAGTTTTCAATTCTTGCCCTAGTTAATTTTATTTCATTGCCCTAGTATAATTTCTTATCTGCCCTAGTTAGATCTTTTATTCTCTACCCTAGATAGATAGTTTAGAAATGTTTGTCAATTCCCTAATGAGCGAGTAGTCTCCTTGCTTGTTAGGGTTAGCTTTGGGGAAGGCTTGAGAGATGAAGATCTCTCACCCCTTTCATGCCCATCATACGTTTTTATAGGACTCCATGCATACATGCACACACCGCTCCCTACGGCACCCTATCCCACGAGGTAGCGGTGATACCGTAGTATAAAGGCCCGGTTGAGCGTGTTTTCCATGGAGCTTAGGGTATGAATCGATAAAGGAAGGACAAGAACCTAGAGGAAGAAACCTAGTTTCTTCCCGATGGTACTAATCCACTTTATTAATTGTTACCATAACACCCAAACAGATCTTAATTTGGGTATAGAAAGCGGTGAGATTTATTGACTTTCCAAACTTAACCTAAACCTAACCCTAGCAAGTTTCTAGTCCTAAATTAAATTAGATTAGTTTTTAGGAAAAATCCATTCACACCGTTTGGAATTAACTCGTTAGAACAATTAGAAAATTCACAAAATCCCTGTAGACCGACCCGTACTCACCGGCTAGCTACCAAGCGACGCCGTTCTTGATTGCGGTTATATAAATTATTCTTTGAGATTAAATCAAATGGCGCCGTTGCCGGGGATCGAACCCGGGTCATCCGCGTGACAGGCGGGAATACTCATCACTATACTACAAGTAGTGGCCCTAATTAAGTAACCACTCGCCTTAGACACACTTTCCTAGACACCACAAAGTCAGGTTAGAATCAACGGCCGATGCCTACAACTAGTCCTCTGTCCTATTGAGCGTGAAGTCATCAGGGCTGAGTCTAGTATTTTTTAATTAAATAATGGTTAATGCAATATGCCTTATGTGATTTCTGGGGTCCTGGGAAGGGTGATGAAATCTCCACCCAATCTGGATTGGTTTCAAGCCTCTTTAAGTCCGATTTAAAAATATGCAAAGCAGTAACAATCACTTGCAAACAAATTTTTTATTTTATTTTACGCGCGGCGCAAAGAATCCTGCACAAGATCAATTATTGGAAGGGGGGGAGATTTTTTAGCGCAAAGAATCCTGCAGGAAAATCTATAGAGGAGATATTTGAGGTTGCGGAGGAGAGTATTGAGAATAGTATTGAGGATAAACCATTTTTGTTTGATGTGTCGGATTTTCCAATTCATCCTCCTGAACCTTTAACTGTTATACTTCATAAATCAAACCCCCTCCTTTCCATCGTTCCGACCACGCAAAAGATCACACTTGAGGACTGTGAGCTTGAAAAATTTCTGTTTGATCATAACGGTTTTGACGCCACTAGTGTGTTCCTCTTTGAATCTGACACGGTTCTCACGGCTGATAACGATTATGAGTGTTTCACTTTTCCGGACGATATTGAAAACTCACCTCCCGAGTTTGAGTCCTTTAAATTTTCAGATGAGTTAGTTGAACCATCAGACTCGGTTGCTTACAGTCATTTCGAACCATTGATGGAATCCTTCAAATTCGAGACAGATTACTTAGGTGAGAATAAGACTATCCCTAAATCATTCCCTTTCATCCTTCCTATCATTTCGACCACGCAAGAATCTGTCGCGTTTCTATTTTCAATGGAGGGTTTACCAAGTTCGACGTACCCATGTTTTCTTGAGAATCTTGAGGGATTTGACCCCATTTCTCGACGGGTTGATAGATTAGCACAATCGCTTTTAACACATCGGTCATCACAAATTGCGCTAATTTATTCACTCAATTTACACCCTCAAGATCGTACTACACTTCTTTCTCTTTTCCGCCATTCTTCTCCTCCACCGAGACCATATTCCACTCTTCTTCCCATTCGGTCTCGTGTGTTTCTCAACTCCTTTCTCTACACTCCATTCTTTCACCAACCCTACCATTACCACGATAAGATTTTTGAATGGTTGGTGCTAACTTTTGGTCTGTGTAAGGCCTTGTATAGTTTGATTTTTTCTCCTCCCTAACTCTGAACTTTAACGATTAGACAGTGGAAACACTGTCTCACTAAAGTTTGGGGGGAACCTTGTTGTATATATTTTTTGTTTTTCTTTTAACAATAATAAATAAATAAATAAATAAAAATTATAAATAAATAAACAGGGGAGTGCCGACATTTGACCCTCTTGGTATAGCCTGACAGTGAGGACACTGTCAAGTTTAAGTTTGGGGGTATGCTCGGTAAGCCTTCTTCCTTCGCATTCATGTGTATATTTTTGCATTTGCATACTTATTTTAAAACCCATAAAAAATTGAAAAATTATAAAAAAAAATAAAGTATTCAATTTTGGCCATAATTGACTTGAGTTTGACATAAAGGTTAACTAGCTATGAACAACTAGATCCTAGACTTAGTGTAACATTTTCAAAAATATAAAATATTAATTTTGGGAATTTTTATAATTTAATATTATTTTATTGATTATTTTAATATTAAATCTATAATTAAATGCAAATAAATAGGAAAAATGTTAGAAAAATTATGAAAAATTTTGGAAAATTATAAAATAGGGTAAATTAGTGAATTATGACATTTTTAAGTTTTTGTGATTAGTTTGACACTAATTTAGTGCTAATCGCGATTAAAATCGCTAATCGGGTTTTTTGGCAATTTTGTGCAAAACATGCACATATCACTTCTTTTCTACACTTGTGCTTTTTCTAGCCATGGTTTTCATTTGGGTTACTATTCTTGTGAGAAGGATTATGGTTTAAAAGAAAAAAGAAAAGAAAAGAAAATGAGAATGGGGTTGGTGAGAGAGGTATGGGTGCACTTTTGACTTAGCCATTCCCTTGGTTTTCCTCCTCATTTCTCTTCCTCATTCTTGTGCTGCTGCTGCTGCTGCCCATTTTTCCCCTCCACAAAACCCTCTCACTTCATCTCAAAATCTATCTCAAAACCTCACATCCCTTTCACGAAAAAGATGCACAAGCTCGAGATCTACGCAATGGACCAAGAAAGCATGGATTTGGCCACTAGAGGGCAACTCAAGAAAGTTCTTGAGTTGCCAAGTGAGGTAAATTCTGAACCCTTAGCTCAATTGTAGCATTTCCTTTAACCCCAAGTTAAGATTATATCGATATTGTGTGATATTATGGACTTGATGAAAACCTAGTTAGGGTTTGAGAGGAACTTGGGTTGTATTGTGAAATTGAGGTCAGTAGAGGTCTTACCAACACCCTAGTGTTTGAATTGGAACCCAAAACCTGAAGCTAGAACCAGAAATACGGATTTTAGAAACCGATATCGGGAAAATTGTGTAATCTGTGCAGGTTAACTTGAATCTGCTATCACCCCGAGAACCCTAAAATGATATTGAATGGACAGTGAGATGTGCAGGCACCATTGAACCAACACCCCAAACCCTAGCCCCCAATTCCCTTTTCCGGCCGCCAAATTTCCTCTTTTGGCCGCCAATTGCGGCCTGGGTCCCACCATTCTGGCTCGTATTGGTTCTGTAGCTCCTACATTGTTAGTTTAGGCCCCTGGTATGTATAGATTTGTATAAAGTGGCCTGGGGTAAAATCTGGAACACATTTCATGAGTTGCTGTTTTGGGCTTTAGTTTCCGTATTCCGTATTTTCATTTCTGCATTGGTGTGTTTCGTTTTGCCTCGACTATTTGGCGTTTATACGACGATATAGAGGATTTATTGATGGTTTTGAAGGCGTGCCATAGGTTCTCACCTATAGGCCCCCTTATCGTATCGTTTTGGATTTTGTGCGCCGTTTTAGCTTGAATTTGGTTTTAATGCGCATATACGATATGTTGATGTGTAGGTACCCATGAAGACTTCGAGACGACAAACAAATGCGTGGCGACGTCCGCAAATGAGAAGCAAGGTGAGTAGATTATATCTACAGGGGGAAGTCGGGTGGATGACGTATAGCACCCCCGCAGTCCGTAGTTAGTATACTATATATAGTAGATGTGTGATAGTTTTAGTGTGTTGTAGCTTTTTGTTAGAAGTATTATGGGTAGTTAGGGTTAGAAGCGATTAGTGTAGTTCCTAGTTGCGAGCCCTAGGATAGAACGCCTACACTTGTATATCTCTTATACCTACCCTTGATGGATGATATTTGATGACGTTGGTAATGAGTCGATGATGTGGGCTTGATGACGTGAGATCGGTGGTTGGATACGATTCATTGTGGGATATGACTTGTGATTTCTTGCGGGCTTGGGATATGTGTTTACCCCGCATGCATACTTCACTGATGGTATCGTTTGGTGCTAGACATAGAGTAGTACCCCAGACTATGTGATCTGATGATAGTGATACCTGTTATGTGATGAGATAGTGAGATGTTGACCCGTACCCAGCTATTGGGATGTCGTACGATGATTACCGTACGAGCCGATATTGATGATAGATCCGCACTCATAACTCGAGGATATCTTATGATATGACATTGAGGCGAGATTACCGACTATATACCTTTATATATGTATCGACTCAGATTTAGGCGGTTTCCATACCCCTCCAGACTTGCATGATACTTAGATCAGTAGTTGCATAGTAGATGTTAGATTAGACCAGAGTCATACCTATTTCAAACTAACGAATCGGGAATATTGCAAGATAGGAAAAAGGGGATTCTACGGATATTTTCAAATGTGTAGCGTCTATTTTCTAAACACCGTAGCCCTTGTTTTACCAAAGACCCCGATTCGTCTTATTTCAAAAGGGCAAGGCTGCATGATATAGCTTTTGAGTTAGATTCTTCACTGTTGCGTTGCTTATTTCGATTGCACCTGTTTATACTATTTGCATGGCATTACTTGTGCTTATTGTTATATTACCATCATGCTGTTAGGACACCAGCACCATTATCGATGATGCGTATGTTCCACGTACACTGATTGCCGGCTCACACACTTCATCATCGATAATTGCTATGCCACTACACTGTAGTACTGCTGCATTCATGGTATGATTCCCGCATAGCATATTGTACACATAGACCTGTACACAAATATATGTGACATGACTTGATACTCACATTTGATACATATATCATACCTGATCATTATATTATAGCTCATTTATATGTGACATGACTTGATACTCACATTTGATACATATATCACACCTGATCATTATATTATAGCTCATTTATATGTGACATGACTTGATACTCACATTTGATGCTTATATCACACCTGATCATTATATTATAGCTCATTTATATGTGACATGACTTGATACTCACATTTGATGCTTATATCACACCTGATCATTATATTATAGCTCATTTATATGTGACATGACTTGATCCTCACATTTGATGCTTATCTCACACCTGATCATTATATTATAGCTCATCTATATGTGACTTGACATGATATTTATGTTTGACGCACATATCATATCAGATTAGTGACTTACATTTTGGTTTGGATTATATGTGATTTCTGGATTTGGGAACCGTG
Source organism: Agapanthus africanus (assembly GCA_030015575.1). Taxonomy (NCBI): domain Eukaryota; kingdom Viridiplantae; phylum Streptophyta; class Magnoliopsida; order Asparagales; family Amaryllidaceae; genus Agapanthus; species Agapanthus africanus. The sequence continues at coordinate 260,710,699 of CM057339.1, read as the reverse complement.
GCTATTTCAAATATGTAATCATTTAAAAACCCGGTTCCCTTGATATGATATTTCGGTGCGTCCACCATGTGTTTTCTCGGTGCTAGAGTGATATATAAAAACCCGAATCGAGGAGGCGGTTGAGGCCGATTACGGGTACATGGTGGACCCGGTATGGTACCCCGGGGCGAGAACGGTTTCGCTGTGTGATAGACGGTGAGCCCGGCAGAGGGACTACTACCTACCGGTGATTGTATTTGAGCTCGGCGGATATCTGGAGGATTCCGACCGGAGTTGAGAGATGGATATGGGCTGACCCGTACTGCCGGGGCCGAGGGCCGATACCGCAGACGGAGCCCAGAGATGGACATGGGTTGACCCGTACTGCTGGGGCCGAGGGCCGATACCGCAGACGGAGCCCCATATGGATGAGGATTTACGTGTCGATGCTTGGCACGGGTTTCATGATGTTTTACCATGATTTGTTTACATCCTCATATTGCATACATGATGCTTATTGTCATTGGGTGACGGGTGGACGGGTTCCACGTATATACAGACATAGATCATATACAGATATGGATCATATACAGACATGGATCATATACAGACATGAATCATATACAGACTGGATTTACACTGATCATACTTCATTTGTATATATAACAGGGTATGAGGGCGCTGTTATATATACCCTTACACCAATATTAGTGGTATGGGACACTAATATATGTGTATTGATATCATTGATACTGCATCATATTTACTTCTTGCAGACATACCTTATACTGATGACATGTTATTACCTGAGTACTTGGCACCACATACATATTTAGATGTTACCTTGCCACCTTATCACACTCAGATGTACTCTTGTGGATTATATTACTGATTGTTGACTTAGGTTTATGTCTTGCATTCGGTTTCTGCTTGTAGATGTTTCTATTCACGAGTTGGCAACTCACCCCCGTTGTGCCACAGTTCTTGCAGGTTCTGCCGTACAGGTTTCATTGCGGCATTTCTGGCACACTACTTTCTTGCGGGTGGCTTGCTTTTGGTAGGTGGATTCTTTCGCATCAAGAACCACCCTTGGATTTATTTTATTCATTGTATCTAGAGTTTCCATCAACCAAAATTTGTATATTGTTCCAGACCTAGACTTTAGTGATGTATTATTCGACCTTAGAGTCGCGCTTAGTAGTATTGCGGTTTCTTGTTGCTTTGAGCTTTCTTTTGGGTTTGATCCTCGCCACTTGGCGTTGTATATTATTGTTGCATGTGTGGTTGTGACCGTCTATTGACGAAGAGCTAGCTCCCGCTTGGGGATGCCTTTATCGTTGCATATATATTGTCATTCTTGTTGTACCCCATTCGGGGCCAGTTTTACAAAAGAAACTCTGCCGAAATTTTTAGAAAAGACTGTACTGTTTTAAAATGCACATTCGGCTTAGTTATTTAAAAACATTGATTTTTAAACATGTAGTTCTTTACTTATTCTTAAAAAGGGTTTTAGATTTCTGGGTTTTCGGCTTACTTAGTCGCGTTACGCCTGTAGACGTTACGTGGTTAAGTGCCGGTCACGGGCCAAACTTTGGGTCGTGACAAAGTTGGTATCAGAGCACTAGGTTGACCTTGGTTCGAGTCTAAGTTTGACTATGTGGAGCCTAGGGCGTTTATATATATACGGAACTTAGGCTTGACCTTACGGAACTTAGACTTGGTCGAGGGGGTATTAGACCCGAACTTTCTTCGCGTAGGATGACCCTTGGTTGATGGAATAGGTGACTAAAGTAGAGTGATGTACCGTTGGTATGTTCCGCGGCATACTTACGACACGCCACTCCGCTTAAGGAACCTTAGGATGTGCATACTTTTCGAGATCAGTGATTCTCTTTATATCCAGGATTATACATTCATTTGAGATCCCCGATTCGATTAGTTTCTTGATCATATCTTCATTGATGCTGTTCCTTCCTATGATCATGTATCCACTCTGGATCTGTTGTTTCCTTCTTGTCACTGATGTGCTCTCTTTGATACTCGATTGAGATTCCTGTCACCATGTTTGAGCGCAGTTCGGGCTGCTGCTAGGGTTACGGCCGGTGTGAGCTCGTTTGGTACGAGGGCCGACCATTGTGTTTTCTGGTGACATGGGAACGTCTCGAGTTAGTATTGGTGATTGTGACCTCTAGTGGAGGCGAGTGCTTGGATTTGCACCGGATGATCGGGCCATTGTTAGAGCTGCCTGTTGTGAGAGGACTGTTGATGTACAGCATACCTCAGAGATTGTGATGTCGCCTACCGTGCAGACAGATGGACCAGCTGTTGCTGAGATTGGCAGGGTGTTGCTTTCGGAGCTTACGAGTCGAGATTGCCGGAGCTTTTAGGCAGATATGCGACAGATGATAGCTAGTCTAACCGATTTGAGAGACGAAGGTGATTCGTCCGATTTTGCGCCAGAGCGGGCCCAGTTGAGTTGAAGAATTCCAGTGTGGAGAATCTTACTCAGATCTAGAGCAGACCGATTCAGAGATGATCGCCTATGTATTGCCCTTCCTGGAGGATTGAGGCATTGTTCGGCGTACAGGCGTATGAACCAGTTGTTGCTGCAAATGATGAGATATCGCCCAGATGATTGGAGCTGTTGCAGCGTGAGCATATACTCAGAGAGATGATAGCGAGTCGCTAGTCACCTGAGGATGAATGACTAGGGCATGTGGTTCGTTCGTTTACCGATGTGAGGTCATCAGATAGATTGTTTCCAGCTAGAGACGACTTCACGCAGGTTCGTTGAGAGTCGATTGAGACGATCGAATGTCAGGAGCCTCTTTTCCAAGTTTAAAGTATACGGAAAGACATGCAGGTGATTCTATGGACCCTCTAGAAGAATGAAACCCTAACTCGACTTAATGACCGTGTGAAAGCCTTTGAACCCTTGGGTTTACAGCGGTTCCTCGGCGCCATTAGTGAGGCTTGGGTTTGCCCTTCTACGGCTGGACCACCGACGCTGTGGCATGTACTCGATACTATTAAACTGTACCCGAGATGTGAGCTCTTGGGGGATTATGAGGATCTGACGAGTCGATCAGATGGTTCGACATCTTTCGGATATCGTGATGGGACACTGCATGGGAGACTCCAGATGCGAGCGTAGCCGTCGGAGCGTAGTTCGTGTAGCCACGATGAGTTAGGTCCGAATCAGTCGACATTGAGCAATGTGGAGTAGAGAGTTCGTACGAGGTTTCGACGAGATGACGTCCCACTCCGCTGACATCAGAGATGTTATACGCACCCAGAGGTGTGGTATATGGATATATCTTCCAGAAAGAAGCGCGATGAGTATGCAGCCATTCCGGAATAAGCTTTAGCTTCAGCATTGGATGATGACTTCCGGGCAATTCGGCAGGTATGAGATTTGAGAAAGGAACCTCGACAGGACCTTTCTGGAGTACGATACGAGAAGACCTAGACCAGGAGTGGTCGTACTGCGCACACCCAGCAGGACAGAGTTCGGCATTATCGACGAGGTAGATGACCAGGATCGAATAAAGGAACTTACCCAGATGCGTTGCGAATTGATCAAGGGCGGACGAGTGACGAGTATTCCTCCGAGGGTTGGGACGTGTTCCCGAGGATCTGTTCGGCCTGACATCTTCTACAAAATGGTGAAGCTACAGAGTACGCGATTTCGAGTCCGTGCGAGAGACTTCAGATTGGCCGTGGCCGAGAACGGTGCAGTGCAAGGTAGCTTGGCGTGACGTCATAGTGGACGATGATAGAGACAAGTGGAACCAGAGGTTCGTGTGAGACACTGACGAGCTGTCATTACTTCCCGTCGAGACTAGAGACTTGATATGCTTACAGAGACGTTGGAATGTGACCAATTTCCGAGAAAAGGTTGTGCTGAGGACACAGATGTCTATCAAGCGAGAAGAGGTAGTACAAGAGAGCCAGCCTCTGTACAGATCGGCATAGGCATGATTGGAAGAGACCTTGAGCAGAATTCCTTCCAGGACATTGCTGCAATGATGTTTGCACCTAGGATCAGATGTGTGACGTGCATTCAGAGAGCCAGAGGCCGACGCTAGTGATGTGCTGCCTTACGAGTGGTCGTGAGGTTTGACCGAGAGGTGACCAGAGAAGTGCCAGAACGGAATCGTCCCCGTTAGCACACCTGACAGGGCCGATGAGCCGATTGACTGCGAGATAAGAAATCCGCAAGGAAGATAAGGACCCAGAGTCAGAGGACGCCAGACCGTGAGCAAGAGGCAAGTAGATATCCTGCGCTGCTAGCAGTGGATGCACTGACTCCTTCTCGACCTTGAAGGAGGAGCTACCGACGACGGTATCTATGATTTGTGATTTTGTGATTCGATTATCACGTATCCGTCACTTAGAATTTCGGTATTTTGGGCATTCTGTTTACATGATTTAGTTTTGATGACTGAGTTTCATGATATTGGTTTCATGCACCCACTGGATATTTATATATTTTGCACTGAGTTATTACATTTGAGATATTGATTGAGATTTCATGCCTATCGTATTCAGTGATTTGATTTGCACTTCCAGCGTAGTTTTCATGCATCTTTAGTGTTTTGATATACGATTTTGGTGCACGCCAGATGCACTAAATCGGAATTCTTCGTGCATTTCATATGCACCTGATTTTTGCTGTCAGGCACATACGTTGCCTACGACAGATGTTTCGTGCACACCCGTTGCACCTAGATGTAGTTTTCTACACCTGTTTGACACATATATGGATTTTGATTCCTTGCGCACCAGACGCATAGGATATTCTTATATATGCATTTTGGGGATTGATTGCTAGTAGAGTAGTACATTTCTTTTTTTTATGATATTCTCTATGTGTTGATGTTTTCGGAGCCCCGACAAATGGATTATTACTGAAATTGTTTTAGTAGTGGGGGTTTAAATTTAAATTCGGGGACCGAATTTCTTTAAGGGGGGTAGATTGTAACATTTTCAAAAATATAAAATATTAATTTTGGGAATTTTTATAATTTAATATTATTTTATTGATTATTTTAATATTAAATCTATAATTAAATGCAAATAAATAGGAAAAATATTAGAAAAATTATGAAAAATTTTGGAAAATTATAAAATAGGGTAAATTAGTGAATTATGACATTTTTAAGTTTTTGTGATTAGTTTGACACTAATTTAGTGCTAATCGCGATTAAAATCGCTAATCGGGTTTTTTGGCAATTTTGTGCAAAACATGCACATATCACTTCTTTTCTACACTTGTGCTTTTTCTAGCCATGGTTTTCATTTGGGTTACTATTCTTGTGAGAAGGATTATGGTTTAAAAGAAAAAAGAAAAGAAAAGAAAATGAGAATGGGGTTGGTGAGAGAGGTATGGGTGCACTTTTGGCTTAGCCATTCCCTTGGTTTTCCTCCTCATTTCTCTCCCTCATTCTTGTGCTGCTGCTGCTGCTGCTACTGCCCATTTTTCCCCTCCACAAAACCCTCTCACTTCATCTCAAAATCTATCTCAAAACCTCACATCCCTTTCACGAAAAAGATGCACAAGCTCGAGATCTACGCAATGGACCAAGAAAGCATGGATTTGGCCACTAGAGGGCAACTCAAGAAAGTTCTTGAGTTGCCAAGTGAGGTAAATTCTGAACCCTTAGCTCAATTGTAGCATTTCCTTTAACCCCAAGTTAAGATTATATCGATATTGTGTGATATTATGGACTTGATGAAAACCTAGTTAGGGTTTGAGAGGAACTTGGGTTGTATTGTGAAATTGAGGTCAGTAGAGGTCTTACCAACACCCTAGTGTTTGAATTGGAACCCAAAACCTGAAGCTAGAACCAGAAATACGGATTTTAGAAACCGATATCGGGAAAATTTTGTAATCTGTGCAGGTTAACTTGAATCTGCTATCACCCCGAGAACCCTAAAATGATATTGAATGGACAGTGAGATGTGCAGGCACCATTGAACCAACACCCCAAACCCTAGCCCCCAATTCCCTTTTCCGGCCGCCAAATTTCCTCTTTTGGCCGCCAATTGCGGCCTGGGTCCCACCATTCTGGCTCGTATTGGTTCTGTAGCTCCTACATTGTTAGTTTAGGCCCCTGGTATGTATAGATTTGTATAAAGTGACCTGGGGTAAAATCTGGAACACATTTCATGAGTTGCTGTTTTGGGCTTTAGTTTCCGTATTCCGTATTTTCATTTCTGCATTGGTGTGTTTCGTTTTGCCTCGACTATTTGGCGTTTATACGACGATATAGAGGATTTATTGATGGTTTTGAAGGCGTGCCATAGGTTCTCACCTATAGGCCCCCTTATCGTATCGTTTTGGATTTCGTGCGCCGTTTTAGCTTGAATTTGGTTTTAATGCGCATATACGATATGTTGATGTGTAGGTACCCATGAAGACTTCGAGACGACAAACAAATGCGTGGCGACGTCCGCAAATGAGAAGCAAGGTGAGTAGATTATATCTACAGGGGGAAGTCGGGTGGATGACGTATAGCACCCCCGCAGTCCGTAGTTAGTATACTATATATAGTAGATGTGTGATAGTTTTAGTGTGTTGTAGCTTTTTGTTAGAAGTATTATGGGTAGTTAGGGTTAGAAGCGATTAGTGTAGTTCCTAGTTGCGAGCCCTAGGATAGAACGCCTACACTTGTATATCTCTTATACCTATCCTTGATGGATGATATTTGATGACGTTGGTAATGAGTCGATGATGTGGGCTTGATGACGTGAGATCGGTGGTTGGATACGATTCATTGTGGGATATGACTTGTGATTTCTTGCGGGCTTGGGATATGTGTTTACCCCGCATGCATACTTCACTGATGGTATCGTTTGGTGCTAGACATAGAGTAGTACCCCAGACTATGTGATCTGATGATAGTGATACCTGTTATGTGATGAGATAGTGAGATGTTGACCCGTACCCAGCTATTGGGATGTCGTACGATGATTACCGTACGAGCCGATATTGATGATAGATCCGCACTCATAACTCGAGGATATCTTATGATATGACATTGAGGCGAGATTACCGACTATATACCTTTATATATGTATCGACTCAGATTTAGGCGGTTTCCATACCCCTCCAGACTTGCATGATACTTAGATCAGTAGTTGCATAGTAGATGTTAGATTAGACCAGAGTCATACCTATTTCAAACTAACGAATCGGGAATATTGCAAGATAGGAAAAAGGGGATTCTACGGATATTTTCAAATGTGTAGCGTCTATTTTCTAAACACCGTAGCCCTTGTTTTACCAAAGACCCCGATTCGTCTTATTTCAAAAGGGCAAGGCTGCATGATATAGCTTTTGAGTTAGATTCTTCACTGTTGCGTTGCTTATTTCGATTGCACCTGTTTATACTATTTGCATGGCATTACTTGTGCTTATTGTTATATTACCATCATGCTGTTAGGACACCAGCACCATTATCGATGATGCGTATGTTCCACGTACACTGATTGCCGGCTCACACACTTCATCATCGATAATTGCTATGCCACTACACTGTAGTACTGCTGCATTCATGGTATGATTCCCGCATAGCATATTGTACACATAGACCTGTACACAAATATATGTGACATGACTTGATACTCACATTTGATACATATATCATACCTGATCATTATATTATAGCTCATTTATATGTGACATGACTTGATACTCACATTTGATACATATATCACACCTGATCATTATATTATAGCTCATTTATATGTGACATGACTTGATACTCACATTTGATGCTTATATCACACCTGATCATTATATTATAGCTCATTTATATGTGACATGACTTGATACTCACATTTGATGCTTATATCACACCTGATCATTATATTATAGCTCATTTATATGTGACATGACTTGATCCTCACATTTGATGCTTATCTCACACCTGATCATTATATTATAGCTCATCTATATGTGACTTGACATGATATTTATGTTTGACGCACATATCATATCAGATTAGTGACTTACATTTTGGTTTGGATTATATGTGATTTCTGGATTTGGGAACCGTGGCTATTTCAAATATGTAATCATTTAAAAACCCGGTTCCCTTGATATGATATTTCGGTGCGTCCACCATGTGTTTTCTCGGTGCTAGAGTGATATATAAAAACCCGAATCGAGGAGGCGGTTGAGGCCGATTACGGGTACATGGTGGACCCGGTATGGTACCCCGGGGCGAGAACGGTTTCGCTGTGTGATAGACGGTGAGCCCGGCAGAGGGACTACTACCTACCGGTGATTGTATTTGAGCTCGGCGGATATCTGGAGGATTCCGACCGGAGTTGAGAGATGGATATGGGCTGACCCGTACTGCCGGGGCCGAGGGCCGATACCGCAGACGGAGCCCAGAGATGGACATGGGTTGACCCGTACTGCTGGGGCCGAGGGCCGATACCGCAGACGGAGCCCCATATGGATGAGGATTTACGTGTCGATGCTTGGCACGGGTTTCATGATGTTTTACCATGATTTGTTTACATCCTCATATTGCATACATGATGCTTATTGTCATTGGGTGACGGGTGGACGGGTTCCACGTATATACAGACATAGATCATATACAGATATGGATCATATACAGACATGGATCATATACAGACATGAATCATATACAGACTGGATTTACACTGATCATACTTCATTTGTATATATAACAGGGTATGAGGGCGCTGTTATATATACCCTTACACCAATATTAGTGGTATGGGACACTAATATATGTGTATTGATATCATTGATACTGCATCATATTTACTTCTTGCAGACATACCTTATACTGATGACATGTTATTACCTGAGTACTTGGCACCACATACATATTTAGATGTTACCTTGCCACCTTATCACACTCAGATGTACTCTTGTGGATTATATTACTGATTGTTGACTTAGGTTTATGTCTTGCATTCGGTTTCTGCTTGTAGATGTTTCTATTCACGAGTTGGCAACTCACCCCCGTTGTGCCACAGTTCTTGCAGGTTCTGCCGTACAGGTTTCATTGCGGCATTTCTGGCACACTACTTTCTTGCGGGTGGCTTGCTTTTGGTAGGTGGATTCTTTCGCATCAAGAACCACCCTTGGATTTATTTTATTCATTGTATCTAGAGTTTCCATCAACCAAAATTTGTATATTGTTCCAGACCTAGACTTTAGTGATGTATTATTCGACCTTAGAGTCGCGCTTAGTAGTATTGCGGTTTCTTGTTGCTTTGAGCTTTCTTTTGGGTTTGATCCTCGCCACTTGGCGTTGTATATTATTGTTGCATGTGTGGTTGTGACCGTCTATTGACGAAGAGCTAGCTCCCGCTTGGGGATGCCTTTATCGTTGCATATATATTGTCATTCTTGTTGTACCCCATTCGGGGCCAGTTTTACAAAAGAAACTCTGCCGAAATTTTTAGAAAAGACTGTACTGTTTTAAAATGCACATTCGGCTTAGTTATTTAAAAACATTGATTTTTAAACATGTAGTTCTTTACTTATTCTTAAAAAGGGTTTTAGATTTCTGGGTTTTCGGCTTACTTAGTCGCGTTACGCCTGTAGACGTTACGTGGTTAAGTGCCGGTCACGGGCCAAACTTTGGGTCGTGACACTTAGTAAATTAAAAACCCTAAAAATAACCTTCCTTAAAATTTAACGGTAGAAAGTATATGTCTTTGTAGTTTATTTAGAAATAGGCAAATTTCGAGTTGACTTCTTGGGTTAAGTTAAAACAAGGGAAGAGTATTGATATTTTTATTAAAGTATAAGTTTGAAAAATAATTCCTAGCTTAAGTCTATATTCTAAAAATATATACCCTACAAATTGCACAAACACGCACCTTGAAATTTGGAATAGTAGAAGAGACCTTGAAATGCTCTTGTCTAAAGTCCTTAGTACGAAGAAAAATAAAATGAAAATTCAAGTGTGAATAAAGAGATAATAAAAAATGAACACTGGTTTTTGTGATTACTTAAGGCTTCCAAAATAGAAAAATATTTAGCGAGGGTGCTTCATCACCTAGTGCCTTAGACCAACTGGTTTGGGAGTCACTGCTAAAGCCTTAGGTGTTACAAGACTAGGAATTACGCTTTATTGTGCATACACATTTTGTAATCGGTTGTTGGTACCTCAAGAAGTATTAACGGTCGCATGAAGAATGTGTGAGTAGTTTCATCTTAAAATTCACCAATTAAGAAGTGTTTTGGACAACGGACAAGAGTATGATTGCTTGATTTGAATTTCCAAGTGTAGGGGTGATATATACACACACGTAGGGGTATGTGATTGCGGTTTAGATAAGAGATAGGAATGAAAAATAGGACTTATATCTTTAATAGAGATGATAAAATTCCTAAGTTGAGATAGGACCCTAGAAGGAAAACTTAAGAGATGCCAAAAGCTAAGTAAATTCACAAGAATATATATAATCTTAAGTTAAATAATAAGGAAGTGTGAAGACTGTGGGTGGATAATTTACGAGTCGAAGATAATAGAATTTCTTGTTAGAAAACCTAATTGGAGAATAAAAGTCAATGGGCCTAATTGATAGGATTTTGTGGGTAGTATTCGCTGAAAACCCTCAGGAGACAACACTCCTCCTACTAGGGACACCTAGAGGTTTAACGACTTATTGCACGAGCTCAGTGCAATCGCGATTCCCAGCGAAAGTGAGGTTATGATTTTGTTGAGAATAAAACTAGGTTTGCTCGAGGACGAGCAAAAGATAAGTTTGGGGGTATTTGTTCATATCATTATATTGCATTATTATATTTCCCATTCTTATGCATTTTACAAATAAACAGGTGCTTTTGACCCATGTTTGCTACATGGTTACAGGTTACAGGTTCTCGGAACAAAAACAGTGAAAAAGACAAAAGACGATACAAAAGTGAGACTACGACCAACAACTGGAAGAATCTTGATCAAGCCTACAGTTGGAGAATAAACGAAGGTCAGTTCACAAAAGACAAGGCAGCGCAAGATTTAAGACTTCGACACGAAGCAAATGGAAAAAGTCCACTACATTACTCACTGTGGAGATCTGGAAGAGAAATGGAAAACATTCTGAAGAACCAACCAAAGAAATAGGAAGACAAAAACACCCAGAAGCAGCACAGGAAAATTCAGATTCCAAGACTCTTATTTGGCCGCAGAACCGCGGCCAAACCTGGCCTATGGTCGCGGTTCCGCGGCCGTGTATAGCCCGTGCTGGTGCAAACTTTCTCTGGCGGCGCGTCGGTGCGTTGAATAAGTCTTCCTAGGGGTATTTTTGTAATATCAGATGTGCGTCGACTGTAACCCTAGGGTTTCTATGAATCTATAAATAGAAGCCCTAAAACCTTTTTTCGGTTATGCCTCTTCTTGTGCCTCATTTTATATCTAAAATTCAGATCTGTAATTTTTCTTCAATGAATGAAGAGAGCATCAAATTAGAGTAAGTTTTCAATTCTTGCCCTAGTTAATTTTATTTCATTGCCCTAGTATAATTTCTTATCTGCCCTAGTTAGATCTTTTATTCTCTACCCTAGATAGATAGTTTAGAAATGTTTTTCAATTCCCTAATGTGCGAGTAGTCTCCTCGTTTGTTTGGGTTAGCTTTGGAGAAGGCTTGAGAGATGAAGATCTCGCACCCCTTTCTTGCCCATCACACGTTTTTATAGGACTCATTGCATACATGCACACACCGCTTCCTACGGCACCCTATCCCATGAGGTAGCAGTGATACCGTAGTATAAAGGCCCGGTTGAGCGTGTTTTCCATGGAGGTTAGGGTAAGAATTGATAAAGGAAGGACAAGAACCTAGAGGAAGAAACCTAGTTTCTTCCCGATGGTACTAATCCACTTTATTAATTGTTACCATAACACCTAAACAGATCTTAATTTGGGTATAGAAAGTGGTGAGATTTATTGACTTTCCAAACTTAACCTAAACCTAACCCTAGCAAGTTTCTAGTCCTAAATTAAATTAGATTAGTTTTTAGGAATAATCCATTCACACCATTTGGAATTAACTCGTTAGAACAATTGGGAAATTCACAAAATCCCTGTGAACCGACCCGTACTCACCGGCTAGCTACCAAGCGACGTCGTTCTTGATTGCGGTTATATAAATTATTCTTTGAGATTAAATCAGTACCCGTGCAGCCGCTGGTGGCTTTGGACATCCTAGGACGGCGTATATATCAGGGCGAGTCACGCCCTTGGGGACAGCCATACAATGTAAGACTAACTCCCCGTCATCCAGCCGGGTATTTACAGTGGGCTCGGTATATCTTATCGATGAAGAAATCCTAGTTGATGAAGCTCGGATTGTATCCCGACATTTACGCTTCTTTGTTGCAATATTCTACGCCTCCTACATGGTGGGTCACGGCCTTTCTGGAGCAGTGAAATATTCCGACCCACACCTTCCTCCTATCTGATCGAGAAGTCTCTATTTCTTTGGAGGAATTTGTAGAGGTCTCGGGTTTACCCGTTAGGGGAGAACATTATGAGGAATTGCTTCACCCGGATGAGTATATTTTCGCCACCAAATCAGTGGTAATGGATCTTACTCCCGAGAACGATATTCAACACCAATTTCCAAGTTTGATAAAGGTGTTGAATATCTATGAGAACCTCTCTCTTGCATCCGAAGGTCGTGGAGTTAATTTTACGGCTTTTATCGCTGATTTTCTTCGCCCAGAAGTATTGAAGGAAGAAGCCGAGAAATTCGCCAGTCTTGACGATCCTTTCGGCTTAGGTTTGGGCAACCTGTCGGCGGCGGAGGCGGATCAGAAGAGCTTCTTTCTACCCGATACCCCGGTCATCCCTTTTGCAGAGCTAGCGGCTCCCAGGATTGACAAAGCAACGTTCTTTTTAGGGTTTCTTGGGTTATGGCTGAGTTGGTTTGCGCTCCCCATGCACTCTCGCCGTATGAGGTCGTCCGTCTTCTATCCTGCGCATCGGATGGTTGCTGGGATACAAGTGGCTGTAGGGATCGCTGGGTTAGCCCATGTGTATCATGGCCTCAGCCTGGCAGTCGATACCACTGAGCCAGGGGTGCAGTCGGTAAATTTCCCGATGCATTATTTCACGTCATGGCTCGAGTTGCATATGCTAGGCGTCTTTGGTATCCATAAGAGGCCGGGTTTTTATGACAGGTGCAGGTTCCCTCGGATCATGCGACTGGTCGGCGCCTCTATTGTGACTCCAACGCAACGGGAAGCTAGAGGCTTGCTTCTTTGCCCTTGCTTCTTTGCCCGCGCACGGTTAGAGCTAGCATGCCCTTTACTGATAAAGTTTTGACCGTTGGCCAGGAATCGGGGAAGAAGGTGCTGCCCTTGCAGGACATATTTAAAGATGGGGTCTCCGTCTTGAAGGCTCGGGAGATTCTTCATCTGTACTCTACCCGGACGGGCTTTCTTGTATTCAAGATGAATGACTCGGCTTTATTTATGAGGTATAACCCGCATCGCTTCACCCAGTAGTTAAGCTACAATCAGGGCATCCCACTCGAGGCTTTCTTGGCAGAACCGGCTGCTACTGAAGAGGGTACTCGGAGCGCACTTCATCATTTTATGTGCCTGAACACAGGGTCTAACTTCTTCATCAGCGAACCGAGTTGTGTTCCGCAAGCTCTGAATGTGTATGTGGCGTGGTACCAACATTCGATGGGTGCCTTCATTAGGGAGGAAAAGCGATTACTGATTTATCACAAGGGCGCAGTGTCGGCTGGTGATCGAAATGTTCCTCTGAAGCGACGGAACATTGTTCATCCTCCCTTGAGAGAGGTCACTGCAGTTGAGCCCCCACACGTGCTAAGCCCTACGCGCGGGTTGCCCCCATCTAGCGCGCCTGAAAAAGTGGTGGCTGCCGCGTCCCCCGAGTTGGACGTAGGAAAAGAAATTAGGACTCGTTGTCCAAAGGCGCCTGCTAAATGCAAACTCGTGTTATCGGCCACTGGCGCTCGTCCTCATAATAAAAAGAAACAAGTACTTTCTTTGGACACCATATTAGGCTCGACGCCCCCTGCTTCGTCTAGCAAAGGCTTGAGCGAATATGGGACCAATGAGGGTTTATTCGGGACGCTCGATGATACCGATTTGGAGGCTGCCATCGAAGCTTCCAAACAGTCAGCCATCTTTGAAAAAGAATTGGCCGGCCTTGCGCAGTCAGGTATACATTACCCTTATCTGTCCGCTGTTTATATATATATTTTTTATCATGCTTTGACTGACGCTTGCTGTTTTAACAGGTGCCTCCACAGAAGAAGCTATTGCTGCTTCGTTTAAAACCTTTGGAGAGGATGAAAGGCTACGCGTCTCATTACCAACAGAGGATTCGCTTAAACGACCGATGATGGATACCGTAACGGTTCCGGAGGTAAAACCCAGCTCTAATGATAATATCTCCTTGGCGAAGGTCCTGAAGAAGTCTCATCTCCCTGTCAAAACCGAGAAGCAGCCCAAAAAACAGACGGCAAGGGGAAAGAAGCGATCTTCTGCAATCACTAGCTCTGGACCAAAGCGGGGGAAGAAGACCGTTACTAGTCCACTGGAAGACGGTCTTCTTTTCCCTGGTTCATCTGCCGAGGAAGCCGCACAATTGGCTGAGGCTATAAGACGCTCACAAAACGAATCCGAGAATGTAAGGATCCCGAAAAAGGCATTACCCTGTCGTCATCTTTTATGAACACCCTCCGTGGATACGACAGTTATTCATAGGCCCTTTGGAAGAATGGGGAGAAAGGGCTCTTAAGCAGGCCGTCTCAGCCGACGCTGAGGATGCACTTTCATTGTGGACCGGTGGCCACGAGTCTACTCTCGAATCTCGGCGAGCATACTTCCTCAGGAAGGAGCGTCAGCTTGAACAAGCCATACTAGAAGCTCCCTTGCGCATCGGTATGTTCATGTATCTCTTTGTAATATTTTGTATTGCTTGTATACATATATACATATCCTTATCCTCATACAAACTTTGCAGGGACTTCGGCGATGGCAGAGGAGCTGAGTCCAAGTCGCGCCCTGACTATGGACTTCGCAGATATCCCCGATGAGGCACTAATCAGTGTGGAAGGGGTCGACACAATTGTTGTTCCTGCGATGGAGCTTCCCTTGGTGATTCCTGCTCCCCAGGTGATTGCTCCTCACGAAGAGGCATCTTCATTGGCCGCGGATTCAACGGGTCTCTCTGGGGATGGCCCCGAGACTGCGGGACAGGCAGTCAAGGCCACCGTCCTTCCATTGGAGCCTGTAGCGATGGTTATTGCTTCTCCACCGGAAGTTACTATACCGGCCCACATCCCTGATGATGTGCTCGTGAGCACGGAGGAGGGTGAGGCGGTCGCTGCATCCAGTGATGCCCTTGTTGTGGTCTCGACCGGTGACTTACCAGGTAAATTTCAGGTCATTGCTTTCTATTTTATTCTGCAATCCCTTTTCTACCTTTTCTGACAGTACTTTTGTTTTGAATGCAGCTGCGGTGGGCGTTAAGGTTGTGCCACCCGAGGAAGCGCCACCAGTTACCGCTTTGACGGTGACCGCCCCTCCATCTTCTCTTATATCTTCTCAAATGCTGGAAGGTATGGGTTTGTGATAAATTTAAATCGGGGACAGCATCTTTCGGGTATTGACTATATATCATCATGATCTCGCAGGAGTTCTTTTTGATCATTTGTATCAGGTGCTGAACCCGCACTTCTCTTTCCCGTCGGAGATTAGTCCGCCCGCTGGTGTCGATGAGTATCTTTTCTAACCGACGTCCTTTCTTTTCTTTAACGGGCAGTCATGTTATTGCTAATTCTTATTTGCATTGCTCGTAGCCTTACAAGTTGAAGGGGGAGTCAAGGGTATCGCCGCGCCACCGGAACTCCCAGCTTTGCCCCCTGTTGTAGCCGGTATAATAGACTCTTTTGTTCATGTATTTTTTTTATTTCTTAATCCGACATCTGATTGTGATTTGTCTTTGTAGCGGTCACATCGACTCCAGCCCCGTTCGAGTCTCGCGTCATGATCCCGGCAGGGCCCTTTTCCATACGTCCATCCTCAAAAGGTGTTGTGACCAGTCTGCGTATGTTGAGCGATTACATCGAAGAGCTTGACGCGAAGGCCCCCACGTTTGCTGTAGATTTTGCAGCCGAAGTTAATCCAATGCTGGCGACGCTTGTGAACTTCCATAACGAAGGCGTCATTGAGTCTTGGGTTAACCACTGCAGGAAGATTGAGGCCTGTCTGCATGAGCTTGAGCTTATGCGTCCTGCTCCTAAGATTCAGACTTTGAACTCCCAGCGGGCTGCATGGGTCGAGCAGAGTGTGTCCTTCCTCCGCCATTTCGAACAAGAAGCGACCTTGATGCGGAAGGAACGCGAGGAGGCTTCGGGAGAATCTGCCCAGCTGCGCGCCCAAGTTAAAGCGAACGCCACGCAACTGAGAGCTGCTTTTGACACCTTGCAGCAATGTATTTCGGACGAGCTTGTATTGAGGCGGAAGCTTGACTCTATTGAGCGGGTTATGCAGAGTCGCGAAGCTGTCCAACAGGAAATCGATGAGAAGATTTCATCGTGCTTGCAGCAAAGGGCTCGAATTGAAGCAGAGCTAGCCGCGGCGGCTGATCACGAGAAGACGCTGAAATGAGTGTGAGAGCAGCTTGCGGACTTGTTGAAAACGCTTCCTTCTCAGTAGCTGTTTTGCTTGTAATCTTTGAATAACATGTATCCATTTTTTTTGTTCTTTCATATGATTCAACTTGTATTACACTGAATTCATGAATAAAAGATACATATTTTTTTTTGTTCTATTACTGTTTTCTTCTCTTTTCTTTGCTGCCAGCTTGTTACCTTTAGTAAGCGTGGCCTGTAGATGATAGAGCATTCTGTTTTTGAATTCTCCGAGAGGTAGTGATGGCTTAGGAAACAGGTTCAAATCTGCTGCCTAAGACTTTTCAACTTCATGAGCCGTGAGGGTCTCATGAAGACTTTTCTCCCTACAAGTCGAGAGGATCTCGTAGGTGTAATTTCTCCTTAAGAATCTTGAGGATCCCCAAGTGTGGTTTCTCTCGAGAGTCGTAAGGATCTCACAAGAGAATTTTTCCCTCTTACAAGTCGAGAGGACTCGTAAGTGGTTGTTTCCCTCCTTGTCGAGATTCGACTTTGGAGAGTGTGGTCCATGAATAGTATGCAAAGTCCATTTTGGACCGACTTGCAGGCCCCCAGTGTTTAGGAAACATGTCCTCATCCCTATTGCCTAAGGCTTTTCCCTACAAGTCGAGACGAATCGAGAAATTCTCGCAAGGACGCTAATTTCCTCACGAGTCGAGACGAATCAAGAAGTTCTCGCAAGAATGTCCTAACGTCACAGTTAACTCCTGCTAATAGAAGTTCGTTAGGGCCTGTGGTACTAGGGTTTTTACCCGTCGCACCGTCGCGTTGGCTGGTGTATTCCTCGACGCATAATCTTGCTGTTCGAGTAGCCCCGCGACTGTCGTGTCTCTGATCCCTTCGGGGGCTGGACAAGACGTCTTCAAGTAATCTTCCAGGTGATATTACCGTCGAAAGAGCAAGCGTTAGGGATATTCTATGTCGCTTTTTACTTGAGATTAGGCTCAGTTTGGGAGCCCCGATGAGTCATAACCACTCCGCGCTGGTGTGGGATGATCTCCGATAGTCTTTCAGGTTTTATATGAGTTACCATCAAGACCCTGAAGCTAGGAATATTGCCTTCACTTCGTTTGCTGGCATTGCATCTGCTATATTGAGACGAATGTCACGGTTTGTCTCTAGGTTGTTGGTGAACCGTCGAGGCTTGGAACTAGGGACTTTGCCATGGCTCCGTTTTGCGGACATCGTATATTCCTGCAGAGACACTGATTTCTTTGCGGATCAACGCGAATTGAGATGCTCTCGTCAAGGACGTTGATTTCCTTGAATTGAGGTTTTTGCCAAGGATACTGATTTCCCCGGAGTTGAGACGAATTGAGAGATTCCTGCAAAGACACTGATTTCCTTGGGGGTCGACGCGAATCGAGATGCTCTCGTCAGGGACGCTGATTTCTCTGAATTGAGGTTTTTCCAAGGACACTGATTTCCTTGGGGGTCGATGCGAATCGAGATGCTCTCGTCAGGGACGCTGATTTCTCTGAGTCGAGGTTTTTGTCAAGGACACTGATTTCCTCAGAGTCGGTTGACTTGTTTCCGAGACGGAGCATTGATCCGGCAGGGAAGTCATTGGTTGACTCTAAGTTGTCTGTGGACTGTAGAGTCTTGGAACTAGGACTTTTCCATGGCTCCACTTTGTTGATATCGCGTCCGAATCCTGCTGGAATGAGGAGGAATGTTGTTATTGTTTTTCTGGGATGCAGATGTTGCCGTCAAGATCTAACTCTCCCTTTGACAAAGTCTAGTGGGGAAATGTGGTCCACTATTTGTTTATGCCCATGGATTGTATACAGGGGACAATATGGACTCACCTACAAGGCAAAAGTTTCATTCATTCATCATTTTTTTTAATTCTTTCCACGATGCTCTATCATTTCATCTTTTTGTATCACGAAAGTCGCGATTGCCCAATCATTTCAGCTATTTTTCGCGGTGCCCAATTATTTCGGCTATACGTTTTATTTACTCGCTTCTTTTTATTGCGAGTTGCCCAACCATTTCGGCTATTTTGTATGCATACATTTTTACTTGCTGATTTCGTTGCAAGTTGCCCCGTCATTTCGGCTATTTCATATGCATTTTTGGCTCATTGACTTTTTGCCACGGGTATGGAACTTGGAATCTGGTGCCAATCTTAGCATCAGCATCGCTGCGACTGGAATATTGCCAGGAGCGAATCATCATTTGCCATGAAAGGACTTGGAATTTGATACTGATTTAGGCATCAGCATCGCTACAATTGGGATATTGCCGGAGCGAATCATCATTTTCCTCTGTCGATGTCGAACAAAGGTGGCTTAGCAAACAGGATTAGGATCCTGTCGACTAAGGCTTTTAACTTTACGAGCCGTAAGGGTCTCATAAAAGTATTTCTCCCCACGAGTCGTGAGGATCTCGTAGGTGAGTTTTCTCCTTAGGAATCGTGAGGATTCCTAAGTGTGTGTTCTCTTATAAGTCGTAAGGATCTTACAAGAGTATTTTCTCCTTGCAAGTCGAGAGGACCTACAAGTGTTTGTTCACCGTATGGGCATATCCCTAGTTGCTGGTAGGACTCTGTTAGGAAAATGTTCATTCGCGCTCGTGGATTGTATACAAGGGTCAGCACTGAGCCGCTTGTAGGGCATATTGGAGGTTGTGGTGGCCGCTTAAGAACGGGTTCAGATCCCTGTAGCTTAAGACTTTTGAATCTCATGAGCCGTGAGGGTCCCATAAGAGGGTTCTCCTTACGAGTCGTGAGGATCTCGTAAGTGTAATTTCTCCTTAGGAATCGTGGGGATCCCTAAGTGTGTTGCTCCTTTTGTGAGTCGTAAGGATCTCACGCAGGTGGTTTCTCCTCACAAGGTCGAGAGGACCTTGCGGGTGTCTTTTAACGAGGTTGCGCCCTTTCGGGTTTTCACAAAAACTCGCTGGTAGCCCTGCTGTTTTTACTCATGGAGCCCTTTCGGGTTTTCATCCGTGCCCATTTTTCTTATGGA
Organism: Agapanthus africanus; assembly: GCA_030015575.1. Taxonomy (NCBI): domain Eukaryota; kingdom Viridiplantae; phylum Streptophyta; class Magnoliopsida; order Asparagales; family Amaryllidaceae; genus Agapanthus; species Agapanthus africanus. The sequence continues at coordinate 260,691,074 of CM057339.1, read as the reverse complement.
CATACCGTTTTTTTTATTCTTTTCTCTTCTTTTTTTGTGTCAGCCTTGGGATGTTGCAGTCTAAAGTAGTTTATCGACGTCTCGATCAATTGCAAGTTTTAGGACATTGCGGTCCATTTTTAGTTTAACGACGTTTCGGTCATAGGTCGGACATGTTTGAAGATCTTTTAGCACTCTTTTAGTTTTTGTCGAAAGAACAATTTCTCATGGAGCTTCCCCTATAAAAGAGCATGATGCCCCCGACGTGTCCATCCTTTTCTGAGCATGTGGTTGTGGCGGGTTCACCTTCCAGTTGTCAGACAACGCGAATTTGCCCTTTTGGTATTCATCCTCAATCCAGCTTTTGAAGACGTAGCAATCTTCAAGCGGGTGGCCTATTACTCTGTGGTAGGGACAATAGTTAGGATTGTTAACGTCACCCGGTTGTGACGGATGTTTTGGATCTGGCAGAGTGATGAGTCCGTTGTGCACTGCCAGTTCGAATAGTCTCCTTGTTTTATCCCTGGGAAATGAGTAAGGACGTTTCAACTTCTCATCGAGGGATTGCGACTTGTTGCTTTGACGAACAAACGATCTCGGGTTACTCGGCTGTTGCTGAGCGTTGGCGACAAAGGTCGCTTTCCCTTTACCTTTTTCATTCCGAAAACCCACTTTTGAAGGGAAAGGCCTATGGCCCATCTGCTCCATTTAGGCGAGCTTGTCGATCAAGGCCTGGAACGTGGTCGGCTTGAAGAACATCATGAATTGGGAGATAGTTGACTGAAGGTCAAGGGTCTACATGAACATGCCCACGGTAGGAGCTTCTTCTATGCGTTGTTTGCATTTCGACCATAGGTTCCGCCACCGGATTGCATACTGCACCCATGTCTCTCCCGGCTTTACTCGAGCGTTGATCAATGTCATGATCGGGGTGCGTTCGCTGGCGCTTGCAAACAGCTGAGTGAATAACAACTCCATTTCTGTAAACGTTTTGACGGAGTCGTCGAGAAGCTCTGAGTACCATTCGAACGCCGTCTCCGCCAAGCTGCCGACGAACTGACGAAGCAACAATTTGTCATCACCTCCAATATTGCCGCAGAGAGCCTTGAACTGAGCGACATGCTGATGTGGATTACCCGTCCCCTTATACACATGGAATTTGGGGATCGTATATCCTGGTGGGTACTTTATTTGGTCATACCAGCCTGGATATGGTCGCCCAGTTTTAACAACTTGGCCGGCTGCTTCAATCGCCTGGTGAACTCGTATCTGTAGAGCGATGTAATCATCCAGGGCAGCTTTGGAGATCGTCTCCTCTTTGGTTGTTGACAGATCCGGCAGAGGATTTGATGTCTCTCCTCTATCATCTTCAATTATTATTGGAGGATCTTCAGCTAGAGGGTCCGGCTGGATCATCATGCCCACCATATCTTGGAATAGAAGGGCCATTTGTTTTATATTGGCCGCTTGTTCCGCAGCCTCTTTGTCCTTCTTCTCAAGCATTCTCCGAAGGAATTCAGCATCAGTTTCCTGCTCACGGCACTGCTCCGAGGATGTCTCCGGGCTTGCTTTCGGTCTTGTGAGTACAGCCATCTGCGTCAACATTTCCTGGAGCTTCTGTTGTTGCTTCTGGGCCTTTATTACAGATCGCGTAAACGGTCGAAGATCTGTGGAGATACGGCTATCCTCTTTTCCGGATGCCATATAGACAGTGTGCACCACCATGCCTACAGACTTGGGGCGTTTAGATTCAGTGTCTTTACGATTTGCCAAAGACGCAGGGATCTTCTACGACCTCCTTCTTTTGTGGGCGGTCGAAGCTAAGGGGGCCGTTGCAACGGGCACCCAGGTAGACGGCACCTTTTGTGGCTTGACAGGATTGTCCTCTTCTCGCCGCGCTTTCATCTTTTTCTGTTGGCGGGGAGAGTCTTGATCAATCACGGAGTCTTGGACCTGTCGCCAAACTTTATAAATTTTATAGGACAGCCGCTGAGGGGGCTGCTCCAGCTTCACCTTTGTGATCTTTTCAACGGGAGGAGGAGACTTTTTTAGCACGGCAGTTGGCGAATTCCTGCGCACCCTGTTAAGTAGTTCAAAACTATTCCCGGTTGGAACAGCAGCATCAACTTTCACCATTAGAGCTGGCGGAGTCAGTCCAGAAGGGGAATTGCCCCCAGCTTTCCTCACTCGGCGCCAGTGGCGACGTCGAGCATGTCGTGCGGTCGGGATCACCTCCACTGTTGGATCAGCTTTTCCATGCCCCCTGTTCTGATGAGAGTCTGTTGTTGGTGCCAGCCTGTCAAAGACAGATGCTCGCTGAGAGGGAGTAGTCAGTCTTGCGAAGGCCGACTTCCGAACAAGTGAAGCAGCCTTGACGATTTCGCCTGAAACGGGAGTTGAAACAGTCAGTCTTGTGAAGACCGACCCTTTGGCAGGAGAAGCCGCTTTGACAACTTCGAGAGCAAGAATGGCTATCCTTTTTTGGATAACCCTTTCTAGTATCGCAGGCTTCTTTACGGGCCCACATGAGCTTTGGCTCAATCTGCTGAAAACTGAGACGCTTGGTTTGGGCGAGCCGTTGAGAGGGGCCACGGTAGTTGCAAACCAATCAAAGACCGACTTCTTCGGAGCTTTTTGCGATGGTAAAGGAGTACTGAAGCTTGTTGGCGGGATAATGGTCCCGAAGAATAGCCCAGTGGTGGTTTGGGTCACTTGCTCCACCAGCATTGTGAAAAGGGAGGCCACTTGGGGCCCGTAAGTCACTCCTCCGGACATGACGGAGTGAGAGTTGCAGTTGCAGTTAGTGCAGTTTGAAACCATTGATCTTCTATTTTCTGTAAAGAGTAAGACACCAAATCTTAGTACCTCGAATCCAGGGCAACCATGTCAAACCGCAACTTGTTCGTGAAACACGACACGCGAAGTGTAGAGTGGAAAGAGGAAGAGGTCCCACCGGGCGTGCCAGAATCTGTTCTCCGCCGAAAGACGCGACCGGGACGTTAGGACGTCCGGCCTGAACTTCAAGAGCAGATGCTATTTGGTGCTATCCGTCCACCTCTCCGAAGATGCCAAGTTGATTTATGACACCATATATCGAAGGTTTAAACGGATGCGGCCGATGTAGCAGACTTCGTCAGATTCCCCCTCGTTGAGGGGTTTTTGATTGTGGGGACGCTCTTCCCTGCAGGAGCAAGCCCCTGCAGTTAATTACGCTACCGCACCACGGTAACCACTTTCTCTTTCTCCAGATGGTCACTTCGTGTCGTGGGTGTTTGTTTTGTTTTTGGTTGCCCATGGATTGTATACGGAGACTAATTTATGTTGTCGTCCGTAGGGCGTGGATTAGTCCAACTCCATATCTTCTTAGATATGTGTTTGGGGTTGGGTTTAAGGATACGTTAGTCTCATTTGAGACTAAGATCAACTTAAACGTATGTTAAGGATACGTTAGTCTCATTTTAGACTAAGATCAACTTAACGGGATCGTTTGGATCCGACAAGAGAGAATTTAGACTCTATTGTTTAGTTTAGGGACATTGTGGTCGATTAGCTTAAGGACATTACGGTCCAATGTTAGTTAAGGACATCCCGGTCCAGGTTAAGGATATCATAGTCCATGGGTTTAAAGGGACCCCACAGTCCGAGGTTAAGGACATCATAGTCCATGGGTTTAAAGAGACCGCACAGTCCAGGTTAAGGACATCATAGTCCATGGGTTTAAAGGGACCCTACAGTCCAGGTTAAGGACATCGTAGTCCGTGAGTTTAAGGACCCTATGGTCCGTAAAGTGTTTGGTTGTCGGGACCCGTCACCTCTCTGAAGACGTTGAAAGATTACAACGACAAATATCAGAGGAGTAAAGAGATGTACCCTTGAACCGGTGTGAATTGGTTGAAAGATCTGTAGTCCAATGAGCGGATGGGCTCAATTAATATGAGTTGAGGACTTATGGCCAATCTTGGGCTAAGTCCAATAAATGTTTAACATTTTTTATTCTGGCTATTGAGCCTTTATTTGGGCTTGGCCCTTTTAACAATGCTGAGCATTATATCTTGGCAAAAATCTTTTCTTTTGTCTTGTATCGAATGCAGAGCATTCATCAGAGCTCTGGCTCATTAAAGAACAATTTGTGTTCTATCAGCGCAACATATGGTGCGCTAGGCGCTTTGCGCCAGTCAAAGAGCGCAGTGCACTTTTGCCACGTGGCGCGCATGTAAGGGACAAGTGTTGCGCTCTGTGCTAGGCGCCAGATGATGAGCGCAGATGTCAGTTTGTGAGCGCTGAGCGCTAGTCCATGAGCGCATTGCGCTGGTGCATACGTGAATGACACGTGTTGCGCTTAGTGCTGAGCGCCAGCCCATGAGCGCAGTGCGCTGTTTCAGAAGCGCAAAAGCGCAAGTTGTTTGATTGGCGCACACATGGCGCATTTGGCGCTGAGCACCGATCCAGGGAGCGCAGAGGCGCATTTCAAGAGCGCAAGGCGCATTTCGAGAGCGCAAGGCGCAATTGATCAATTTTATGATCTGGAAACAAGTTTATGTTCTTTTAAAAGAGACTTTGTCTCAAGATTTAAGAACAACGGTTCTTATTTTGCAAGAGAGATTTTCAATCTCTTATTTTGATGAAAGGATTTGCCTTTATAGATCCATGATCTGTGAGAAGAAATATGTTCTCCTTTTATTTTATGCTGAGATCTTTTGATCTCTTTTATGAAAAGACTTTTTGTCTTTACAGATCTATGATCTTTTAAGAACATAATTCTTCTTTTTAATTATGAGATGATTTCATCTCTTTGTTCATCGCCGTTCTTTTTACCTTGAAGAAAGAATCTTCTTTTGCTGAGAGCTATGCTTCTCTTCCTCTGAATTTTCAAAGTTTATGGGGGGGTTCACTATATCAGACTCGAAGTCTTGGAGCCTTTATATAGGGCAAGCTGATTTGTTAAATTAGTTAAAGAGATCTTTCTCTGATTGATTTGGAGATGTTTCCCACCATTGGATCTTTGATCCTAGGGCTTCTGTTTTACAGAAGGCAATCTTCTTGTTTTTAACAAGATTGAAAAATCTTTCCATAACAGAATTTAATTCTGATTAATTAATGATTTATCATTATTATTAGATCTTTTGATCTAACAGTAGGGAGTTTTTTAATTCCAGCGCTAGCGCACCCATGCTTTGCACGTGGTGCGCTGCTCAGAGCGCAGCGCACCTTGCGCTAGCGCACCTGTGTTTGACACGTGGTGCGCTGCTCAGAGCACAGCGCGCTCTGCACTAGAGCACCCATGTTTGACACATGGTGCGCTGGCGCTAGCGTACACATGGTGTGTTACCTAGGGCGCAGCGCACTTGGCGCTGCATCTGAATCGTTGCTTCAAAATTTATTTTTTTTTTGAAATTTGAATTTAAAGCTCTGATTGGGGGAACATACATTTTTGACGTAGTCAAACTCTTTGACAACGACATAAAAACAAATGTTCCAACTCCATGATGCCTGTTTTAACCCATAAATAGATTTAAGCAGCTTGCACACCTTTCCGCTGCTCCCACTGTCTACGAAACCCTCTGGCTGAGTCATGTACATGCTTTCCTATAAATCACCATTTAGAAAGGCGGTCTTAACATCCATTTGTCATATTTCATAGTCATGGTATGCAGCAATGGCAAGTAGGATCAGGATGGACTTAAGCATAACCACTGGAGAAAAGGTTTCGTCATAATCCACACCTGGTCGTTGACGAAAACGCTTTGCAACAAGTCTAAGTTTGAAGGTCTCAACTTTTCCATCTGCACCAAGTTTCTTCTTAAAGATCCATTTGCTCCCAATGGGTTTTACCCCTTCAAGAGCAACTTCCAAAGTCCATACTTTGTTGTTGTACATGGATTTCATCTCAGATCGCATTGTATCCAGCCACTTCACTGAGTCCCCACTTGTGATGGCCTGCTCAAAGCTAGTTGGGTCATCATCCTCCATGATGCAATCCTCTCTTTAACCATCAATGAGAAAACCATAGTATCTCTCAGGTGAATGAGGAACCCTACTAGATCGGCGGAGAGGCTGAGGTTCGTTGGGAACTATCGAATCCTCGGGTTCCACTAAATCTTCAGTTTCAGTTTGTGTAGCCGGAATTTCTTCCAGTTTTACCTCGTTGCAACTAATTTCCTTTGCAAGAAATTCCTTTTCTAAAAAGGTGGCATGTCGAGAAACAAACACCTTTTGTTCCTCGCCATGGTAGAAAAGATATCCATGTGAATGTTTGGGATATCCCACAAACTTGCATAGAACTGACCATGCCTCGAGTTTGTTCGGATTTTGCCTTTTGATATAGGCCGGACAACCCCATATCTTAACTCGTTTAAGACATGGTCTCTTCCCACTCCATAACTCATATGGTGTGGTAAGTACAGATTTAGATGGAACTTGATTCAATAGGTATGCTGCTGTTTCAAGCGCATAACCCCAAAAGGAAATAGGTAACTCAGCAGTGCTCATCATAGAGCGCATCATATCTAATAGGGTGTGATTACTCTGTTCCGATACACCGTTGTGCTGTGTTGTATACGAAAGAGTAAGCTGAGAGAGAATCCCATTCTCTTTTAGAAAGTCTAGGAACTCCGTGCTCAAGTATTCATCTCCTCGATCAGATCGAAGGATTTTAATACTTTTACCCGTTTGGTTCTCGACTTCGGATTTATATTCCTTGAATTTCTCAAAAGCTTCAGACTTGAGTTTCATCAGCAACACATGTCTATATCTTGAGAGATCGTCAGTGAATATAATGAAGTACGAAGAACCATTGCTGGCATGTGTAGACATGGGACCGCATACATCACTATGTATTAGTCCCAAGAGTTCGGTAACTTTTTCTCCGTGTCCACTAAACGAAGTTTTGGTCATTTTGCCTTTGAGACATGACTGGCAAGTGTCATAAGATGAAAATTCGAACGGATTCAAATATCCATCCTTATGCAACTTAGCTAGTCGTGTCGCATTGATATGACCTAGTCTACAATACCACAAGAAGGATTCGTTCATTTCTGAACTCTTCCTCTTGTGTGTGTTTTGTATATTAAGAACTGTCGTTTGATTTAGAACGTATATGCCATTAATTAACGAGCCTGATCCAATCAACTTTTGATTCAGGAAGATATTCTTAATATTATCCTGTACTACAAATTTATATCCTTCTTTACTTAATAAAGAAACTGATATAAGATTGCATATCAGGGTCGGAATGTAAAAGCATTTGTTCAGAATCAATGTATTACCATTTGGTAATACAAGGTGATATTCGCCAACTGCTTTAGCTGCAACATTTGCACCATTCCCTACTCTTATGGAATGATCACTCATTCCCAGTTTTCTACCTTTCCTTAGCCCATGTAACATATTGCATATGTGGGATCCCGATCCGGTATCTAATACCCAGGACGTAGAGTGAACGGAGAAACAGTTCTCAATAACTAACACACTCGAAGAAGATGCATCAACACGATTATTCCTCGTTTGGGCGGCGTGGGAATCCGGATATGTCCCTATTCCCTGCTCAGTCTTATAACAATTATAAGAAAGAACGGAACCAATGTTCCCCTGCACAGTATAACAAACGGGTTCGGTCAATACATCCATATTATTATCTTGATTAAGGCCTGACATGGTTGCTACCTAGAGAGAGAAGAAAACACTTTAGCGTATGCTCTTGTAAGATTAGATTAGTTATTATCTTATCTAATCAGGATGGCTCCCACTGCTTTTTATCAAATCTTCCTTCAAACCCTAAAAGGAAAGACTAGCCGGGATTAATTACACCCTACAAGTTCGCCAATCTTTCAGCCAGGCCAGTGCCGGTACTTTGAGGGAGGTTCCCCGTGCTTTCGCACGGACCTAATTAAAGTAAACCTCGTTTTCCCAGAGGCATAGCCCCGTTGACACCTTTCTAGACACCTACTTGATCGGCTAATTGTAAAGTGCAAGACTCTCCCAGAACTAACACTTACTCGCAGTAGGTATCGGGATCCAACTATCTCATAGAAGGTATGCAATCTCATTGCAAATTTCAACACTTGAAATTCCCGAAAATATTTTGCCCCTAACCCCCTATGACCTTGACAAAGGCCAACAAACCATAGTACGCTAGTCAAGTTCAACCCGTCATTTCCTGATTGAATTAAACCCACCCGCCCGACCCTTGACAAAGGCCAACAAGGTCGTATGACTACCCTAATTCAATCGCATCACATGCTTAAGCAGATAAGCAACATTCAGCTACCAAACACTACGCCTTGACAAAGGCCAACAAACGCAGCACGAATACTAAATAGTCCTTATTTGAAATGACGGAGGGCTACGACAGGTTTTTTTAAGAAAACCTTTTGCGTAATGAACTTGATATAGTTGTAGAAACAATTGATTTTTGAAAAAGGAGTGTTTTTTAGGCTTTTACCAGTTTTGCTAAAGAGGTCACTCCCGGTGAAGGGATCTCGGCTCTTTCCTTATCGAATAAGGTGCCGGATATTTCACAAATACCACTATGCAAAGCAAAAACTATAGAAACAATAAAAAACAGAATAGAGTGAGTTGTAGCATCTGCTAGTTTTGTTAAAGAGGTCACTCCCGATGAAGGGATCTCGGCTCTATCCTTATCGAATAAGGTGCTAGATATTCTACAAGGAATACCGCTATGTAAAGCAAAAAACTAGAGCTACCCTTTTTTAAAATTTGATTCTACAACATCTTTTAGGTTTCTTTCTTTTCATTAACCTCATTAATGAAGTCCCATCAATTATACATCCTAAGTATCACAGAAAATGAAACGAAAATACAACGTACGCTTATGCCATCCGCATTCGCCACAGTGTCCCGTTATCTACCGTTAGGTTACTTAACTAACGGCATGGCGAGACGGGACTAGCACGGGTGAAAAACATAAGCAACGTCTATTATATATCTCATATATAATATATCGCCATTCGTCTCAGAATCCACAGTGATCACATCACATAGCAACAGAAGAAACATATGAAATATTGGATATACTAGGAGGTCCGTGTTTTATTTTGAGCCTGTATAAAACACGGATTTCACGGTCGTGATGAATAGACAAACCCATATTCCTAGACCTCTACGAGAGCGGCAAGCAACCCTATCAATTCTAGAGTTAGGAGATCCGAACTCGACTCCTCGAGTTGGTCTCCCACTGGACTCTAGAACCCAGTTACTTGTGCTCCCCTTTTTGGGTCTATCCTAATGCGGAAAAGTAAATAATATACATCAATGGTGATATCATCCTCAACCCGGAAGTGCCCCAATAAAAGAATATTACATACAAGTTTTTACATGTATGAAAATGAAAAACTCTCTTCTCACATAAAAAAACCCCGGCTATTCAAACACGACGATCCAATATAACATATCACAGCAACACATAACATCTCATGTCATCAACGTAAGTAAATATACGTATCCCAATTGTCGTTGACATATAGCAACGAAACCGGCGATACCCTACATATTACACTTACGGTCGCAGAAAAGAAAGTGAAAAACTACAACAATTGGAATCCGCAACCACCTTAGACATCATAAACCCAATGTATCACATACTTTGGATTTCATGCATAACCAATTGAATTACTTAGACATCACATGCCTAACAATTATAAACACCATATTTTAGTCTCGATATTGAAAACACTTTTCAATATCCTGTCGGGTAATTCAACAAGATTCCCGATAACCTGATTGAATGCTCGTCAGAAACTTTAGTAGACGGCCGCACCCCCAATGTCGACGACGAAGTGCACTTAGGCGGAACACCGCAGCCGCGAGCACCCAGATGGATGCTTTTGGCAATGGGATTCTTCTACAGTCACTTGTGTAAGTCCGCGGCAGCGCCCCGGCCGTCTAACAAACGCCAATATGCGGAACAAAACTTTTACGACTGGCGCTATCGCGTACTATAATCCGGATCTGCCATTAAAGCTAAACTAACAAATTGTAAAGTGGGTAGAATTGTTATACCGAATGATCCGAGTCCTTCGGTCTTCAACCATCATCCCATGCTATGTTGCAACTGATCCGAACTTGTTCGATATCCGGTCTCGTCGTCCAGGTGGCACCACGTCGACGGATCTTTAAACGGGCTCCCGCCTCTGAACCGAGGCAACTCGATCGTCAAGTTTGCTAAAAGAGACGACCAAGATGAAGTAGAGAATGAGTAGAATACTTTGTCTCGTTACGTCCAAGGCTATGGATGAACGGTTAATAGAAGTTGCCATTTGGAATCGGGTAAATGGAAATTGAACTATATGAAATTTCCATATACAAAACTATCATAATCTTTTGCCAAAAATGAATGAATCAAATCTCACATCCTCACAAAGAGGGGCCGGCCACTATAAATCAAGAGGAGGGTGAGTGTAGGAGCTCACAAGAGGGTGACCATATCCTTCATAGTTATCAACAAAGAATGAATCACTAAAAAGCATTAAATGCAACCAATGAACATCTAACTAGTCATCATCCTTCATTAAAAGCACCATTAATGAACTAATGACTCACAAGCCTTGTCACCCTCTCTAGAACCTTCTAGAATACTGACTCACCCCATGGAAGAAAAGATAAATCCGTATTTAACCGAATGTTAAATACGACTGATAGAAAACTGGAAACTGGCAACTTCCAAAAATCATCCCGAAACGAATTTCAGGATAACCCCGTATCGATATAAACATACCCGCATTTGTATTACGACCGAATACAAAAGCAACTGAGACAAAGATATTAAATCTACACAGTATAATACTGGGATCCGGCTTAAACCAAAACCTACCAGTATTATCTGCCCTAAAAATGACACGTGCGAAAACGCACGTGCATTTTCTGAACCCTGCCATAATACCGTACGACATCTACAACGTTTCGCCCGAACTTGGGAAAGTGTCGGTGGGGGACTCTAATGACTCATCAATACACTGGCACTGGGTATAACCACTAGCACGTCAGAGGTACAAGCTGTACGTAACGGTTTGCCTATGTATTGATTGGAAGGGAAGCTGACGAGCGAACTCATCTATAAACCCTACTGAGCCTGACAATGACAATATCCGTACAGTCCGGAACATTCGTCTATGAGTATCGCATATACGGCCTAGGGGGTCGGTAAACGTCAGACCCCCAATAGCTGCATAAGTCGTGTCAGAGAGCAGCCCAGAACACCCTGAGATACTACTGGTATACCTACCAGTATATCTTGATTACCCTGGCCAGGGATTTCGTGTATTGGCTCTCCTAAATACAGCGCGATCTCACCCCCAATACCGGGAGAGACGAATCCCCGAAGATCCGCTCACTTGCCTCCAATGTGGCTCGGGACTGTACCCAAAATATATCTGTTTGCACGACTCCTTTGACCTGTGGTAGGGTATAAATCAAAGCACAGTAGGAACTCATACGAGACAAATGACGACCTCAGGTCGATGAACTAATATGTACACATGTCACCAGGAAACTGCTATCTGACGATATGTATAATACCAACTAGCATGTTCCCGGCAAGTCCTGTCCGGTGTACTCATAACTTAATGAGCACCTGTATACATCTTAGGTGATCCAACTGACACCAGTGGCTTGTGAGACCAGCCACCACCCCTCATCGGGGTCTCGACTGTATACACTAGTCTACTCTGGAGTATCGATGCCCTATCTCGAAACTCCCACGACTAGGGACACTTTAAGGATGTGCTTATAGACCCCAGCTCCCACATATATAATCTCCATCATACTGCTGGTAATCAAACAAGAATCCTATGGGCTCTATCATAATGATAAAGACAAACCAGATAGCATACTATCATCTCGAGTAAGACTGTTTTATCGGTATAGGTCCTCCCTCGATCATTGCAATCACGTACCTGCGATCCAATAATTGAATTAGAGGGCACTATATCCAACAATCTCCCACTTGCACTTAAGGCTAATTATTGCGATGTCGTGTACTCACAGCTCGTGTGATACCGAGCATCCAACTCCTCTACAAATCAGTTTCACAAAGCTCGTTTGTAAAACTCTTGTGTTCGAGAAATAGCCTCAGTGAGTGTATCCGCTTCGGTGTTTCTTTCTGTATCTCTCTATATCTCAACTTCGCGGAGAAAACCATCTCCCGAATTGAGTAATACCTGTCTTAGAATATGTTTGGATATCTGATGGGATCTAGTTCATAAATGAACTGTAAATCCAAACTTTTTAGACTGTATCGATTACTGAAACTAATCAGTGTCCAGCACCATGCCTCCCACAGTATCCTCTTGGACCACCTGTCCATAATACTGTCCCTTGTCAGAGGGAAAACTATAACTTTGACAATCATTCTGTCATTTAGGTCACCTTGGAAGCCTGGAATAATAACTGTCTCCCGAAGGAGGCTGCCGTCATCAAATCCGTAGAACATGTACTTATGTTCTATAACTGCTTCCTAATGTTTCTCCAGGATTGGATTAATATAAACTTATCGCATCTAGTGCAATAACAACATCTGGTGTGGTACTTGACATCTCACGATTGACTCAATTGCCTAAGCAAGTGATCTGCCAATCATGCACATCCCTCTCCCCTTTAGTCTGTAAGACACCTTTAGAGAGGGTGACTCCATCACCTGCAGGTACACCACCATGCCAGGAGTCATCTATTCTAAAATACTATTAGAATATTGTCAAAGTACCCACATTGGGAAACTACCTAAATCTGGATCTAAAACCATAGATCTAGTTACCAGAATGTTCCATATTATATCCATATCCTTTGTGGAGAAACAACTGTGTGACGACCACAGTACAACCGATCGTAGTATAGGAATTTTACTTCCTACTCTGTGTATGTCATCCAAATACCAGGACATTACACCCTACTACCTTCTTAACAGATCCATCCCTTATTCTGATGAAGTCAAAACCCATGACTGTCACATCAAAAATCAGATGATCTATTTCCGCTATATCTGCTCAAGTCTATTAATAGACACTAGCTTCTTGCCCACTATGCTTCCGCTATTCCTACTGACTACGATAACCCTCTGGCAGAATAATATATACGTGTACTTCTAAAACTAGTTTAGAACGACGCTATACATATCCTACTGCCAGGTCTCATAGTCTGGAACAACAGTAGTGTCAAGTCTGGGTAAACAAGAACCTCCCTGTCACCGTCCTTGAGGCTACCGGAGTACCTCTCGGGTGTCTGAGGTTACCCATCATATCTGCGTAGTGGCCATTGGAATGTCAAACCTGATTGAATATATAGGTCCTATTAAACTTTCTGTAATCGTTTGCAGTTCTGGAATCACTTCCAGTTCTACCATGCTCCCACTACTGTTTTCTGAAAAAATCCATTTTATTAAAACTGTGGCGAGTCAAGAACAATATCACTATCGATCTTCCAGATGGTAAAAAATCAACCCTCGTCGAAACTAGGGTCAACCCACAAACTGCCATTACAGAAACGTGCCTTGAGTTATCCAGTGTCTGGTTTTAAGCATAAGCTGGACAACTCCCCGTACCTTAAGATCGTTAAGATATGAACTATTCTATATCCAGTATAGAAACTTTGGCACTTATTTAATTGGAACCAGATTCAAATCATGCAGCTGTCTCCAGTGCATATCATTTTAATGGAGAGAGGCTAATCAGCATTACTCAACTTAGGAATCCATCCAATTATGAGTAACCTGAAAGAGAAACAAGTTTCTCAAAACCATTACTTGAATACCATTCACAAGAATCTACATCTTCTATTTCTTTGAAGAACCTCGATACTTGCGACACCTGGCTCTCTACTTTATTCCTTTACCCACAACTTCTCAAAAACTTAGACTTTGTATTTCTACGAAACACTTGTCTAAAAGCTAGAGAAGTCACAAGTAAATAGAACAGAGTACGAGGACCAACCCCTTTGTCCTGATGGACACTGGACAACATACAATACTCTGTATAAGTCCGCTGAGTTGAATAACTCATAACCTGTGTATCGTAGGTTGAAAACTGTGCCTAGGCGATTTTCTCAAATATCACCAATTACAACGAATTCCGATATAATGAGGACGATCCCCTAATTCCTAATAACTTGCTCCCACTCAACATCTGTAAAACCATACAGATGTGAGAATCATACCTGGTAAATACATACCCTGGAGTAAGTATCTAATCGGGAAATCAGTTTTCAATTAACAATGCACAGTGAAATTGAAACATTAATATGTTTCGTAGGGGTATCCTGGTATTCCTAGTAATGTCTCTTCCATAATCCAAATCATGACTTTAACCGTATATTTCTTTTCCACCTTTCCAAATCCCTTTATTTGTCTTTAGTCGTTACCTTCTGTACACCATCATTAGGCTAAATGGTTTTCTTCCTTCCCTACCGTTCGGCACCAGCCTATGGTTTGGAAGAAGAATATCCGGTAAGCATAATAGGTGTACCCTCCTAAACCTAAGAGTACTCGCAACTTGAGAGAAGGTGATGATAAAAGACAACTGAATAAAACTTATTCCTATTTCTCCTGAACCAGAATCCATCCTCGAAAAATATCCTTCGAGTTCGTATATAATCATACGATGGATTTATCCAATGGAATTGGATGTTTGTAGTGATACGGGTTGTTCTGGAGAAATGAAAAGGTGAAGTAGGAGTGGCGATGAAATACGTGGTTTGGTCGTGAATGTGAATAGTCGCAATTTACTTTACCCTCTTTCTAATTCCTTTATCTTGTCTTTATATATTACCTTCTGCACACCCTATGTAGGCTAATTGGTTTTCTTCATTCCCTACCTTTCGGCACCTGCCTATGGTTTGGAAGAAGACTAATCAATAAGCGTAATAGGTGTACTCTCCTATATCAAGGAGCCCTCGCAACCTGAGAGAAGGTGATAATAAAAGACAACTGAATAAACTAATTCTATTTCTCCTGAACCTGGATTCATCCTCGAAGAAGTCCCTTCGAGTTCGTATATAACCATACGATGGATCTATCCAATAGAAGTGGATGTCCATAGTAATACGGGGTGTTCTGAGAAATACAAAGGGTAAAAGAAGGAGCTGCAATGACTTATGCAACTATAGTTAATCCAAAAGCCAGTAAATTAAGAAAGTTCGGTCAACTTGGTCACTGAGTCATAGTCTAGGGTCGCTGCCAAAGAGAGAGAGAGAGAAAAAAGAAACACTCTGCGTGCACTCTAGCCTAAATCAGAATGGTTATCACTTTATCTAATTAGGAAACCTCCCACTGTAATCTCAAATTCTCCTCCATACCTGAAAGAAGAATTAGTCGGGATCACCCGAAGAGTAAACCAACTCATCAGTGGGAATCGGGATCCAACTATCATCGTATGATAACTTGATGGAAGCCACTCAAGTTAACACACTCCAGAAGGTATGCGCAAGTCTGGAAAGTTTCTTGTATGTTTGAAACTCCAGATATAAATTTTTATCCCATGCTCTTATGATCTTGACGTAGGCCAACAAATCATAAGCAACATGTCAAGTTCTACCCGTCGTTGTCCTAATTAATTTAGGTCATCGTACATGCCCTTGACGTAGGCCAACAAGGCTGTACGTCTGTCCTAAACTAATGCATCTATCTATGCAACAAATGAATACCCAGCAGCTACCAAACACTACGCTTTGACGTAGGCCAACAAACATAGCTTGAATACTACTGACCGTCCATAAGAAACGACGGAGGATTACTGCTGGTTTTTGGCGAAAAACCTTTAACGTAATGAACCTGATCTCATTGAAGGAACCTGATAGCTTTATAAAAAATATATAGTAGCGAAAACCTTTTGCTAAAGAAGTCACTCCCGGTGAAGGGATCTCGGCTCTTTCCTCGTGGAATGAGGTGCAGGATATTCCAACTGAATACCGCTATGCAAAACAAAAAGAAACGTCTTTGTAATAATTTCTTTTTGAATTTGTTCCAACAACATCAAATATAGGTTTGTTTTATCTTGCATTGATAAGAATCAACGCAGACCCATCAAACAATCACACCAGAAAAGAACGAAAATAAAATATGCGTATATGCCATCCGCATTCGCCACTGGGTCCCGTCATCACTCGTTAGGTTACTTAACTGACGACAGAGCGGGGGCTGGACTAGCGCGGGTGTAAAACATATACAACATCTAATAGTATATATACTAATATACAATAATCGCTCCAGGCGTGATAATATGCAACATTACAGAAAAGTAATAAGCATCACAGAACAATACAGATAATCTGGGATCCCCGGGTTTCACAGAGCCGCTACTGAAACCCGACATTCCCCTGGTCGTGTGGATAGCCTGTGCAATGAAACCTAGACCCCTACGGGTGCGGCAAGTTACCCGCCAAAACCTGAAGCAAGGTGGTCCCCACAACATAGTGAATGGAACACCCGGCACTTCACGGAATCTGGTAAATTGAGCACCCCTCTTTGGGTCAACCTGTACCCCCTACGAGTGCGGCGAATAGTCTGCCAATTTTAGAGTGAGGTCCTTTTGCCTCTCAAAGCCATGAGATACGGACCCGTTGCCCTCCAGAACCCGGCTATCCGTGCACTCCGTCGCAGGATAAACCTAGTACAGAAATGAAAATATATATACAATGGGTACATCGACCTCACCCCGGTCGTGCCCCAAAAGAATAATATACAAACAGGCAGTGACGACAGTCCACGTGTTGGACGCTCGCCCCGCAATATCAAATGTACAAATAAATTCAAACAGCACTATTATTGCACCCTGCTATCCACCATGACAAATCCGCAACATCACAGCACAACACAGAACATCAACGCAAATGTCACGTTCGTAAACCCGTCTAAAAGAACTATAGCAATCAGACGCGGTTTACCGATCAAATGACATTCCCGGTCGGGGATATAAAGTAAGTACTGAAAACTAACACGTTTAAAATTTCGATCGACAAAATTTTCCGAAGTGGGCCCCATAACATCTGCTATACAGTAACCAAAACTGGGCCCAAAATAAATATACCAAAAACCACATTTTCCTATATAGAAGCCACTGTACAATTTCGGTTCACTGTTCCCACTAAACCGCCGCGGATGCGCGGTCAAACCCTAGGTTTGACCGCAGATCCACGGTGGTTAAGTCGGATCACGTGACCAAATTTGTACGGTATGCTTAGAAAAGTCTGCTTGTGTTTCTGTGATATGCAGAATAATTTTTGGAACAGTTTAAAAATCAACAGAAACTTTATGTACAGAAAAATGTAGTTTCGGAAATTCCGTTCGATCGATCTTTTAAACGCGTTAGCACAAGTTAGTATAGCTTAATGGTGAGGCTTTGATACCACTGTAAGTCCGCGGCAGCGCCCCAGCCGTCTAACAGACGCCAATATGCGGAACAAAACTTTTACGACTGGCGCTATCGCGTACTATAACCCGGATCTGCCATTAAAGCTAAACTAACAAATTTTAAAGAGGGTAGAATTGTTATACCGAATGATCCGAGTCCTTCGGTCTTCAACCATCATTCCACGCTATGTTGCAACTGATCCGAACTTGCTCGATCTCCGGTCTCGTCGTCCAGGTGGCACCACGTCGACGGATCTTTAAACGGGCTCCCGCCTCTGAACCGAGGCAACTCGATTGTCAAGTTTGCTAAAAGAGACGACCAAGATGAAGTAGAGAATGGGCAGAATACTTTGTCTCGTTACGTCCAAGACTATGGACGAACGGTTAATAGAAGTTGCCATTTGGAATCGGGTAAATGGAAATTGAACTATATGAAATTTCCATATATAAAACTATCATAATCTTTTGCCAAAAATGAATGAATCAAATCTCACATCCTCACAAAGAGGGGTCGGCCACTATAAATCAAGAGGAGGGAGAGTGTAGGAGCTCACAAGAGGGTGACCATATCCTTCATAGTTATCAACAAAGAATGAATCACTAAAAAGCATTAAATGCAACCAATGAACATCTAACTAGTCATCATCCTTCATTAAAAGCACCATTAATGAACTAATGACTCACAAGCCTTGTCACCCTCTCTAGAACCTTCTAGAATACTGACTCACCCCATGGAAGAAAAGATAAATCCGTATTTAACCGAATGTTAAATACGGCTGATAGAAAACTGGAAACTGGCAACTTCCAAAAATCAACCCGAAACGAATTTCAGGATAACCCCGTATCGGTATAAACATACCCGCATTTGTATTACGACCGGATACAAAAGCAACTGAGACAAAGATATTAAATCTACACAGTATAATACTGGGATCCGGCTTAAACCAAAGCCTACCAGTATTATCTGCCCCAAAAATGACACGTGCGAAAACGCACGTGCATTTTCTGAACCCTGCTATAATACCGTACGACATCTACAACGTTTCGTCCGAACTTGGGAAAGTGTCGGTGGGGGACTCTAATGACTCATCAATACACTGGCACTGGGTATAACCACTAGCACGTCAGAGGTACAAGCTGTACGTAACGGTTTGCCTATGTATTGATTGGAAGGGAAGCTGACGAGTGAACTCATCTATAAACCCTACTGAGCCTGACAATGACAATATCCGTACAGTCCGGAACATTCGTCTATGAGTATCGCATATACGGCCTTGGGGTCGGTAAACGTCAGACCCCCAATAGCTGCATAAGTCGTGTCAGAGAGCAGCCCAGAACACCCTGAGATACTACTGGTATACCTACCAGTATATCTTGATTACCCTGGCCAGGGATTTCGTGTAATGGCTCTCCTAAATACAGTGCGATCTCACCCCCAATACCGGGAGAGACGAATCCCCGAAGATCCGCTCACTTGCCTCCAATGTGGCTCGGGACTGTACCCAAAATATACCTGTTTGCACGACTCCTTTGACCCGTGGTAGGGTATAAATCAAAGCACAGTGGGAACTCACACGAGACAAATGACGACCTCAGGTCGATGAACTAATCTGTACACATGTCACCAGGGAACTGCTATCTGACGATATGTAAAATACCAACTAGCATGTTCCCGGCGAGTCCTGTCTGGTGTACTCATAACCTAATGAGCACCTGTATACATCTTAGGTGATCCAACTGACACCAGTGGCTTGTGAGACCGGCCACCGCCCCTCGTCGGGGTCTCGACTGTATACACTAGTCTACTCTGGAGTATCGATGCCCTGTCTCGAAACTCCCACGACTAGGGACACTTTAAGGATGTGCTTATAGACCCCAGCTCCCACATATATGATCTCCATCATACTGCTGGTAATCAAACAAGAATCTTATGGGCTCTATCATAATGATAAAGATAAACCAGATAGCATACTATCATCTCGAGTAAGACTGTTTTATCGGTATAGGTCCTCCCTCGATCATTGCAATCACGTACCTGCGATCCAATAATTGACTTAGAGGGCACTATATCCAACAACTTGGTCGGGGCTATGGGGCGTGGCTATCTAATAAGGTTACCCGGCGAGTATCCGCGTGCATTACGTAATTGCGACGAACTTTTTATCCACATCAAAATTCCGTGACAACCAATGAATTGAGACTAAATTGCTAGATTTATAAAATTCAAACTAGTTATCGTGGATCCCAAATATTGTATCACAATCACAGATAGCTAGACGATATTAAACGTTTCGATCGAATCAACGAATTCCCAAAATTTCCTAGAAAGCTCAACACTTGAGCAATGTTAGAAGTACCCAGAACCATACCACAGTGCCCATAGACCAGCAGCTGAAGGCCCGTCCCAAGCCTCTCAAGTGGCGTCGTGAAACCGCCGCCAAAACCATGTTTTGGCCGCGGTTCCGCGATCACTTAGACGGGTTTGGGACTCGTTCTTCAGGTGGGTCCATAGAATTACCTGCATAATTTTAGAGTATTTTTAACATGAAAAATTCCAACTTTTGAAAAAATTTCCAGAAAGTGGGAAAATTTGGTTATTCAGAGTCCGTTCGGACTTTTAATTTCACCTACGCAACGCCTAATGCTCTAGCTAGGCTCTGATACCACTGTAAGATTCTTAGGCACTAGAACAAGGTTTTATAAGGTATCAAACATGTCGTATTTAATTTTTCAAGTGCCTAACAACCTAAGTAAGGATCTTTACTAGAGATTTAGACAAAACAAAGTGTAAACAAGTTTACAATTAAGTGAACTAGGAATACAACCTTTGTAGACCAGTCCTTCACTTCAATACCTCCGTGTAGTAGTCCCTTTGCTCCAACTAATGATCTTCCGGACTCTAGCATGGCTTCATAAGAAGAAAGGAACGAACTTGCTTGAAGTCTTCGAGGCCGAAGATGATCTACGTCGAGAAGACACTAACCCAAGCCACTTCTTCACTAATGTGAGATTAGTGAAGCTAACACCCTATACTAAAGTGCTAATCTAGTAGAGGCTGATGAAGTGGGATTTTTGCTCACTTTAGAATTGATTTTCTCACTATTTTTAAGCTCTCTCGCAAAACCTAGTGAGCTCTCTCTTGAGTTTGAGGAAGAAGAAAATGATAATGGATGAGAGAGCGAATGGCAACCATGGGTGAGAAAATATCTAATATTACTCATGTAGAGACTTAACCATGAGTTTAGATAATGGTTGGGTTAACAAATATCTAGTGTAAGACAAAACTAGTGGACTAAGTCAATGGGTCTGAAAGCTTCTCAAAGTTTCATGCCATGTGACAAATTTCCAATTAATAATTGAATTACCATAAATAAATAAATAAACCCTACATTATCTTTATCATAGTATAAGTCTCATACACCCATGTTGCATGTATCAACAACCATGATACATAAATAAAACACAATTAATATATATCACATATATATTAAGTGTGCGCATGTGAGAAAAATAAATACTTAAGTGAGCGAATATTAGTTAATGTAAACTAGTATATCACATATACAATTATATACTAAATTATCAAATCAACACTTGATTTAATAACCCGGCTATATCTCATATAACCGACTAACATTTTATGTATCGACTTATTGAATCAACACTTAATTCGATAACCCGGCTATATCACATATAACCGACCGATGCAAATATCGCAAGAATAAAATACGGTATCACATACTCGTATTAATCTCGGTCTCGCACATATCACATACGTGTTCCTACTTTGTTTTGCCTGAGCTAGAAAAACCTCTGTATAGGACTCTGAAGACTCGTCAATACACCGGCAGTAGCTGATGATCATATCAAGCACCCACAAACCGTCAGCGGTACTAGCTGGACATAACGACTACCCGGGTATTGAGCGATCAGAAGATCAATAAGCAAGCCCTCTCTAGCTCCTGTAAAGCATGTCAGTAACACTACCGTACAATCTGGTCTCTTCGTCTGAGATGTCGCATATCAAGTTTAGGGGTGGTAAATGTCAGACCCCAATAACTCGATAATTCATGCCGATACGAGGCTCATAACGGGTCGAGAAACTACTGATAACACTTACCAGTAAATCTCTAAATCAGCCATGGCCAGGGACTTCCAGTTATAGCCAATCGAGCACAGCACGACATTTACCCCCAATATCGGGAGAGACAAAATCCCCTCCTATCGCTCATTGCCTCCATGTGACTCGGGACTTTACCTAAAAACCACCGTTTTGCATATCCTCTTGAACGTGGTAAGGTGGAAATCAAAGCACGGTGGGAATCACACAAGACTTTATGACGATCTCGGGTCTACAGACTAACATGTACCAATGTCACCAGAGAACTGCTATCTGACGTCAGGTATAATACCATCTAGAAGTTCTCGACGAGTCCGTCCAGTGTACCCAGTCACCACTGAGCACCCGTATACCATCTCTGATGTCAAACACCAATGGATATGGGATCATCCATCGCCCATCTCATGGGTCGAGAAGCGTATACGCTAGTCTACTCTAGTATATCGATGCCCCGTCTCGATACACCCACGACTAGGAACATTAAAGGATGAACTTATAGACTACCATGGCCCCACTAGTATGATCTGCATCATAATCCTGGTAGTCAAGTACACATCCTAAGGGCTTTTCCAACATGTAACCATGAGACAGTAAAGAATACCAGTCAACATGTTAAGATAAAGAGCAACCGGATAGCATACTATCATGTCGAGCAAGAAAGTCCTCTCTATATATGTCCAAGCATCCACTATAATATACATCATATGTACAATAATGGCCTCTAGAGCATACATACAACTAACATGCCGCCCGTTTGAACACGAGCGAGCGCGTCCACTATCGTCATGAGCCTGTCAATCCGTGCAGACGAGACATCGACGACATTGGGAGGTGGAGTGGGACCGCTCCCGCCTCCGTTGTAGAGGATGGGGCAGCTCGTGCCAGGATCTCCATAGTGAGGATCGCTGGCCATTATATCGAGGGCGGATGATCAACTTTCTTAGGTGGAAAAGGAAGGGTTCCCACAGATGGCGCCAACTGATGGAGGTCGATTTCTCATTCGGATGTTGTCCTCCGTCGATCTTGCGACTAACGGTGTCGAACGGTTGTGATTTGAGATGAAGGATGAGCGTGTGGATCTCAATGAGTTGTTGGTTGTTGTTGACGTCGGGATACCTGTAAGGGAAGTCCCGGGATGGGAAATCACCGTAGGACCCTCCGACGATCAAGTAAGTACCAAGGAATAATAGTAGGGTAGCGGCGTATTAGAATGAGTTCGAGATACCTGAGTCGTCTGGAAGAGGAGTTTATATAGCAATCGCATGGAGCGAGCCCCCGCGTCATGTTCGCGTAAATAGCGGGATACACCCATTAATGGCGAGGTACGGTCATTAATGGCGAGATACGCTAGCGCGGGATGCGGAAGGTGGAGCGGCGGAGATCTCGTCGTGGCGAGATACATGGAGCCGTTACGGGGCGCTTGGGCTTATGCTTCCAGCCAAACTGGGAAGCTGAGGAAACTCGGCTCTGTAATAGCTCGGAACCAAGCGGGGAGGCTAGGGAAGCTCAGCTTTGTAATAGTCTGGAGACGAGCTGTCGGTTGGTTGCTGGACGAATAGGGAATGTACTCCGGAAAAGTCTCCAAAAGGTCGGATGGAAGTTTGGAGACGATGTGCCGGGGAAAGTCCCCAATGAATCATACTTATTCCAACTCCGTAGTCCTCAGAAATCTAGCGGATTTACTTGGACGATACGTCACCAGCTACATATCGTAATCTGGGGAATTCCCCCTTACGATCATCATCAATTACAGACATAGATGGATTGTTATCACACGACCTAACAATGTAAACTTTGAATAAAGTGGTGCTTGACATGATATCAAAACGCATCATACCCGTCATTGTCAATTTAAAATATATCAAATTTACTTATGCTTATCTTGTCTTTCCCAACAAGAGTTTCCACGGCAGGCTTTTCCATGCGGCCTAAACTTCAAAAGCTCACGTGTTGGAGTTTAACAGTATTATATATGTCCCCCTTTAATATTTAATATACATCGTTATCCTGGAGCCTAAAAAGTTATTGACCGTTTGTGATATCTATTTGCAACCATATGATATGATATGGCGAGCCTAGCACTTTGTTTAATTTAGGTTTTAATATGCATATGATCCGCTTTATTACAGGAGTTGAGCACATGTCATCCCGTGAAAATGCCCCTCGCTGCTCTAATTGTTAATTACCGTTTAAAATTAATTTTTTAGGTCCAAATTAATCCTTGAAAAAAGAACAAGTAGATAAAGGATTGATTGAGTGTGAAGAGGAAGAATGGGAAAAAAAGAATAAGTGCTCAAGCTTTAATCGACAATAATAAAAATAAACCAAGCAAATTTTACTTCTTTTAAATTAGGGTAAATTGTCAAAAAGCCCCCACCCACTCAGGAGTTGTCTAAAAACCTCTGTAATTTTCAAAATTGTCGAAAAGGACTTACTGTCCGAAATCTTTATGAAAAAATTATATTTCATTTAGGTCTTTTATTCTCTCAACTGCTTAGATATTACATGCAACTGTTTAGATATTATAGGCAACTGCAACTGCTTATATATTACAGAAAATTGCTTAGATATTACATGTAACTGCTATATATTAGAGGCAACTGTTTTGATTGAGCCCGGGTTTTTTAACAAGAGAAAAAGCATAGGTTTTTTTACACAAGTTTGAAGCTGGCAGAGGGCTTTTTGACAATTTACCCTTTAAATTTTTGCCACGTGGCGTGCTGAACAAGTAGAGATATTCAAGTGCTCCATCTTGCCAAAATATCAAGGAGCCTCAAGTCTGGGCCCAGCCCAACAACGATGTAAAAAAATCTGATACCAGCCCATTAACACAACGATAGAGAATCTTCATTTTTCTCTGCTGTTCTTTTCTCTCTCTTTCTCTTTCCCACGAGAAGAAAGCTAGGGTTTTGTTGGATTCATCAAGATGTTCAAAAAGTGAGTTTTATTTATTTATATTTTTATCGCTTTCGATTTGCTCCAGATTCTACACGATTACAAACACTAATAGTTTAGATCTGATAAATATATTGGGCATTTCTAGTTTGAGTAATTAAATGAATTTTGCTGTTTTGATTGGTACCCATGAAGTCGGAGCCTACAATTCATCTGTAGAATTCGGAAAGGTTTCATTTTGATGAAATCACTGATGTTTAAAATTTTTGGGTGTGGTCATTAGTGTATTTGGGAAGAACATGAAAAATCGTTCCTTGATCCCATTGAGTTTGTTTGGGCATCTGGAATAATCATCGTTATAAGTGTATTGATTGTTAGTTGCTTCCAGTATTCTGATTTTTCCATTTTAAAGTAGAGATTTTGTAAAAGCTTTACCGCATAAAAACATGTTTGTTCATTCTGATAATTCACTGCATGATTATAAATTCAAGTTAATGCTATAGTTAAGAATGTGTTTAGGAGAATTCTTGTGGTGCTTCAATTAGGAACCATTGGTTAAGAAAACATTGACCATGGAAACCATGTAGTGTTTTTTATTGGAAGTCTCCTAATATTAATCATCTGTTTTGTTTTGACTATTCAAGATTTACAATGGACGAAGTATCTGCGCAAAATCAAGTGAAAGCATCCGTACAGCGAAGAATCCGTCAAAGCATTGCAGACGAGGTTATGATTCCACAATGTGTCCATTCTTCTCTTCAAACAATTTTCTACATCTAAAATACATTTTTTTGACTTAAAAACTTTGTATGTTTCTAATGAGATTTTTTATTTTTATGCCAGTATCCTACTCTTGAACCTATGCTCGATGACCTACTTCCCAAGAAATCGCCTCTTATTGTTACAAAATGGTTAGTTCTGTCATTATCATTACAATTTATCTTGAAGTATTGATGTTGAAGTAATGAATGCACTACTTGTATAATTGAATATCTAACAATGATTTTGTGCATTGTGGGAAGTGCAGGGTATATATATTGTTTTTAGGGCAGGTATCGAATTTCTCATTGCTATATCAATTTTTCATTGCAAGTTATATTGAACAATATTGGACGACTGTTGGCAAGTTAACGAGTTTCATAACTTTTTAAATACTTGGCACTGCTATGTAACATCTCAAAGCCGTTGGCGCTATAGAAACCCCATAACTTATGCATTTAAGAATCACTTGACGTGATGGAAGCTCCACAAGTTACAAGTCACAAGTCACAACCTTTGCTGCTGATTGTAAATTCCACCAAGACCTGGACTTTTTAGTTTGAAGAATTTGTTTATACCACACTGTATTTGCAAAACTATATAATAGTCGTTTCAAAAGTTTGAAAACTTTGTGCGATACTCAATTCATTTATTCTTTCTCGTCCTCCACCTAATTCTAGAGTTTTCTTTGTTAGGTCTTCTCTTTCAAGTTTTAGTATTGGAATTACAACATAATACCCTTTATACTTTCAATGTGAAGGAAGACCTATTATGGTTACCATACCTTAGATATTCATACAGAGATGTGTATATTCCTAAATATTCAAGTAGAGAAGTGTGGATTTATTAATATGAGAGAAGCAAAACTATTTATAGAATTGTGTGTAAGTGTTGGGTATGGCTTAGTAAGATGGCAGGCAGTTTGATCGTCTTCTGTTTGTGTGTTAGTGGAAGAACGATTGAGCTTAGACGAGGAAAAATTGGTCCTTGTTGCATGCACAATAGGATATCTCTTAGTATGCAACATGTTTCTAAAATTTGAACTATATGATGGGACAATTAAGTAGTCGGCTTGGATGATTGCTATCAATAAATTTAAAAGGAGAGCGTTATTCACAAGCTAATTACTTGCGTAAAGCATCCTATGCTACACTTTTATTATCTATCGTGCCTCTGCCCTCCTTTTAGCCCCTCTCTCTTCATAGTGCATGCCTCCATTTTATTTGTAGGCAACTTGTGCATACGGAGATTTCTTCTCAAACTTGTCACATCAATTTTTATTTTCAATGGAAGTTTATCTGGGTTGATAGAGGCATTTGCTTGTAATGGGATAGATTGATGTGATTTTTCTCCCCTGCAACATGATGGTGAGGGATGTCCATCTTATAATTCAAAAGAATGTTGACCTTCTATTTTATCTACAACGAGTCTCAACCATCTTATGATTTGGCTTGTTTAGTAAGTTTGTAATTTGTCATGATGAACACTTGTGAAAATGCTGAATATATTTCATGCTCAAGCATCCCTATTTTTGACCATATATAGCTTTTGATGTTCGGTATACTGTTATTGATATTTTTCTTGAAAGTACCCTTAATTATCATTATTTTTCACTAAACTTCCTTTTTTTTTATTACAGTTAGCTCCCTTAAACTTTGGTTAAGGGGGTTTCACTAAAATACTCTTAAACGTAACTTTAAAGAAGCTTACTGTAATTAAAGTGTAGTTAACTAAAAACACGCTCATAGCTATGGGTAAAATATGAAATATAGCCTAATGCTGTACAATACATGATCAGTAACTGAAACTCTATTTCAAAAGCATGTTAAATAAGTTTCTCTTGATTATTTGCTCTGATATCTTGAGGGCTAAAATTTGACGGTTAAGAGGCTGACCTTGCAATACTTTTTTTCCTTCCTAGTCAAAACCACTTGAATCTTGTTGTGGTGAACAATGTGCCACTATTCTTCAATATTCGTGATGGCCCTTACATGCCGACACTGAGGCTTCTTCATCAATGTAAAGTTTATCCTCTTCCATGTCTTGTCTTTATTTGCATACATTCAGGTTGAACTTTGTTAAAATGTTCTTTTTAATCAACCGATTCCTACATTTTGCCCTTTATTGTTTACTCAGATCCCGACGTAATGAAGAAGTTACAAGTTGATAGGGGTGCCATCAAATTTGTGCTCTCTGGTGCAAACATAATGTGTCCTGGACTTACCTCCCCTGGTGGTGCTTTGGATGACGCTGTACTCGAAGAAACCCCAGTGGTATAATTTCACTCTTCTAAAACTTTACTGCACGATCACGTGAAGAATTCCTGCTACCCGTACAATTATAAAACATATGAAGAATCTACATGTAGAGGTTCAAGTTTGATGTCTCGGCCATTTATCAGTTTGCCGATTCACCATGATAGACGATATACCATTAACTTCATAATTCTTTTCATCAATCAAAATATTGTTATAAGTTTTATACTTGAGCATTTTTATACACACCTTATTATGCTTGTGCACGTAATTGAAACATCATAGTGCATATTTAATTTTGTTGGATATATTGATATATTACTTTGATGGCGATATTGATGTTGGGAGCCAGACTAACTCCCAACTCCTTATCCTGTTCATAGTTATAACAAGCTAAATCGACCTTAGAAGATATAGATATGTTAAATGCACCCTACTAACTATTTGGATGCCTGCATTTCTGAAGTTTACGCTTGACCGATGGCTTATTTATGTTACTTATGAATTGCAGGCAATAATGGCTGAAGGAAAGCAGCATGCTCTGGCAATTGGGTTCACAAAAATGTCAGCAAAGGACATGTGAGTTTTTACTTGCTACTTACATTTATTGAATATATGTTGGCTATTTCATTCTTATTACACGAGAAAATTGGCTGTTTTGCTACTTGGGTTAAATTTTAGTTGCAGTGCATAATACATAGTAGTGTACCCGCATGTACTCAAGTTAATTTTGTTAATTCCTTCTCATAGAATACCACGACTTCCATTGTGGATCCTGTCCTTTATTTTCACATTTCTTCTAACTTTATTTCATCTTCCTGCATATATGCATTGCTTATAGAATTTCCTCAGAAACAGATTCCAACACCCCAAACAAGAGCCAGGTTCTTTTTTTCTTCATTTTGCAAAATTCAGTGACAAGAATTCCGCACATAAATCCCTTATGACTGTTGATGCACTATTTAACTTGCCTTCAATCGCCAAATACATTATAGATGGTTGATTTTTCCATAATAGGCTGTTATGTGCAATCTCTTGATTGGCAATGCTCTATCTTCTTGAATTAGCAATGTCAGTCTCCCAGTTACGAAGAATGTGCTTTCTCTTTGGTGCTAGCTATCCACTAATGTTAGTGCACCCCTAGGGGGGTGCAACAGAGTGGAGAAAGAGAAGAAACATGGGGAGTAAACAAGAAATGCTCTGAATTCTTTTCCAACACAACATTTAGGTAATAAAAATAGAAAAATGTTCATGTTGCATTCTGTTCCCTTACCTACCGTAATGATATTTGCAAAGATTCTGTAATTGACTTATAATAATTTGGATCGTTAGGCTGCATGGTGGTTTTGTACTACACATTGGTCAATTGGTTGGCCTATTAGATAACTGACAAGAATGCTTCTATTTGGACAATATCTTTATATAGTAATCTGAATTTAACAAAGTATGTATTTTCTTTTTATATAATACAGAAAGGCTATCAACAAGGGAATTGGCGTTGATAATATGCACTATCTAAATGATGGGCTTTGGAAGGTAAATGCTCTCAAATTTATTTGCTTAATACCTCAATTTGAACCGCTTGATTTTCTTAGTAAGATAAATGCCATTTCTGGTTAGTATATAGTAGCTGCCTCAATATTTGCCATCTCCATGAAACCAAGAAAGCCCTTTGTTATTCAAGGTTGCATGGACATGGATATGGGGATACAGATACAAGATACAACATGATGCGATACGGAGACACGATAAAATCCCAAAATATAGGAAATAGGAACACAACTATATATAGTCTTATAAAAATAAATAAGATATCGAACTATTATGACAATGTTAAACAAGAAAAAATTAGCAAGTCTAACATGCTATAGACTAATAATATACTAAAAATATGTTTACGCATATGATACACATAGAACACATACTATACGTATATGACATATACAACATGTCCGATACACGTCGTGCAATTATCTTGCAAGTGATACGTGCCGGACATGGATACGGCAAACCGTTGGAAGTGTCCATTCAACCTAGTTGTTGTTTAACCAAGAAGAAAGCATTTCAAGGAAGACAATGGAATTCCCCCATAGGTCAACATACAACCCTATATGCATTATGAATGATCTTACCAGAGAAGTCTGGATGATTATCAAAGCACATGTAAGGTTAGTTAATTGCAAAAGCATATCTAAGATTGACCATCTTTGTTATTCAAGTATAAATATTTGTCATGATGCTGAGATAGAGGAGGAGAGAGTGGTTCACATATTGGAATAGGATTCTTAAAGTAGTAAATAGAATGCCTATAAACTTGGAAGGTTTCATATGACTGTACAAGACCAACAGTGCTTTATTGGTTCGAATGCGAGGAGAAATATGGCTGAAAATGACTAGTCAAATTGGGAACGTTGAGATAGATTGAGCAGCAATACTATATATGATAAGAGAAGAGAAATGTTACTTTTAATAAGTTATAGACAGCTCTTATAGAGAATAAAATAATTGATACCGAGTCAGATTTTTGTGACATACAACAAAGGCTCAAAATGCATTGCTGACAGAATTGTGGTTGTTGGAGCCATCAGTGTCTAAAGGGACACTGATGGGGACTATTAAAAAAAGATACGATTAGCAGTTATCAATCAAGAAGGTGACCTTCAAGAAGAGGATTCTTGCAGCCACCCTAAGTCTTGATAAAGGCTTGTTGTTTTAGCAGTGTACTTGTACTTGTTCACACATTCATTCCTAGAGAGGAAATTATATGAGCATATTGATATATTGCACAAAAATTTATAACACCACAATCTAATTAACACAAGCTGCAAAATTTTCTCATTGAATAATGCATTTTGGGGGTAAAAAGCAAAAAGATTAAAAAAAATCCATCCAAATTATTCATATAATTTGTGAGAGTGGGTTGAAGTTCCTGGCCACATGATTTCACCTGCAAAAAAAAATCCGAGTTTGGATACATATAAGAAATTAAGTTAGAAGTTTTTTGTTTGTTTTTTATATTCAAAACGAAGGTTAAACAAATTAAGTTAGAAGTTCATGGACTTTAGTACAACTTCTTAACCAATTTTGACAATTGGCTCTTTTTGATGTGCATAAAAGTATTTGTGACAGTGGAGCCCCTGACCAACACCATCTGCGAAAAACGAAGTAACAATTTTTTTATTTTATTTTTGGTTAAAAATTGGTTGATTTGTTTGAAGTTAATAACCTATACGGTGAGGTTTCTATTTTTGATTTAGGAGCATTATTTTGTCAAGGATATCCCTGTCTTTTGTTTCTTTATTTCTGTTGGTGTATTGTAAATATGTTTTTATCCCGCTTATGCAGATGGAACGACTTGAATAATTTGGATGGAATATCAACAATCCTTGTTGCCTTAAGAAGACTGTTTCGAGGTAAACCGTTTGCCTTTTGAATTCATTCAACTGGCGAAGAAATTTTTCATTGCTATATCCTACATTTTTTCATTTTGGGAATTCCTCGTGTGAATTTTTGCAAGATGTAGCTTATTTAATAATTCACTAATACCAGATGTTGCTCTTATTCCTCTTCTTTTCCCCCCCTAGGGTTTGGCTTATGGGATTTCGATACTTTTGTAGCTAATGTATCTGACCAGCGAAGAAGCATATGGAAATAACATGCGTCGAAGTTGTGCCATGATAGTGTCGGTTTGAAGCTGTATGTGTGAACTATATTATGGTACCATATTTACAGTAGATTCAATCTTTGATCTATTTGTTATCTAATGTTACCATTTTTTACCGCTTTCTATATCCGTGCTTTTATTATAGCTAGCTCTGTACCTTTGATATTTAGATATTGGTTAACAAGTATGTTTGTATGATGTTTACCGTGTTAAAGAGTATGCTTGATCCGTCCATTAAAAATGAGAAAGGAGCATGGTTTTGCGTTAATTCTTCTCTCTATCAAGCGAGAGGTGGTCGTTCCATTCCTAAGTTTGCATGGTTCAATGAGCCTACTTATTTGGTACAAGTGTTTAGATGTTGTGGGTCTACTTGTTTGCATGGTGTAAGTTTCTTTGGAGTCCTTGGATGGGCTTTCCATGCATGTGGAAGAAGCCCATCCAAGGGCTTGCACAAGCAAGTAGATTTTTTCGTCTCGAGTATATTATGGTAGTATTTCAAGCTGGATTGGTAAAGTATTACTCAAACAGGATTATCTTTATGCTTTATGATCAATTGGAGTACTTGGAAATAAACATTCATTTATTTTTAATAAAAATTGGAAGGAAACAAGAGGAAAACTGATAAGGTGTTAAAACTAAGAACACTGTTTTTCTTTAAAGTTTTTATGCTAGCAAGTTCAAGTTGCTTTTTCTTACAACTACGTAGATTCCACTGGTATTATTACCTTACAAAGGTGGGTATTGGATCATTAGGTTTTCCATTTTGCATTTTTAGGTAGAAATTAGAATCAAGTGATCCAACCCTAAGATTGAAAGAAAAATCCAATCCTATTTTTAAAGATCTTCTTTCGTTCTTGCTAAATCTCAACCATTTGTTTATCATGCTAGCATAGCGGATAATCAATAGATGCTAGTTACTCACCGCATATTACGTTGTCTTCGTCGTCAAAATAAGGCCTGAAGCAAGCTTCGTTAAAAACTGCTAACAAACGTTACGGGTGAGGGATGACACCAACTCTCTTCTGTTCTCGTTACTGCCAAATTCATGATCCAGAAAACTATTACAAAATCCTAAACAACCATTGGACTCGCTTTAGTCCTGAAATTTGAAATGAAACGCAATTCCCTCCCTCCCGCTCCCAAAAAAGGTTGCCGAAAAGTCCCCGGCCTGCTTGGGAGGTGTCTAATAAATCTGTGAAAAGACCTTGGGTTGTATTTCATTGAGACCTTATATTCTATTTTAAATGCAATTATAAAAATACATCTCGCTCCCACTACTTAGATATTACAGCCAACTCATGCAACTGGTTAAACGCTAGAGGTAACCACTTAAATATTGCATGAAAGTAGAAAGATATTTTAAAGGATCTTGGCGGGAAATTAAATTAGATTTTTGGTAGGAAAAAAGTATATTTGGAGAGAGAAATGAAAACAAAATAGATATGACAAGCAAGTGTTCAAATATTACAGGCAAGTGTTCAGATATTACATGAAAAATTCTAGATAGTTGCATCTGTATTATAACTGTCTTAAATCCAGCTGTAAAGGACCTTCTTACGAGAGTCATTTTTGGGTTATAAAAAAAGACAAGTGGGAAATTGTTTACCTTGAGTTTTTTGTTGTTGGGCCCAAGGTATTTTTGACCAGACCAAAAAGCCTAGAGTTTGTACAACAAGTTCTGAGCAGGCCGGGGACTATTTGATAATTTACCCAAAAAAGAAACAAGAATTTATTACCAGAGCACAAGCAGGGCTGCATATGGATTAGGCCGTAGGTGGTTCCTATAAACGGACCCAATCCACATCTGTACAAGGTTCGGGTATGAACCCGTTAAGAACCACACCCGTCTACCATAGCCGTCAAAAGCTATTTGAGATCGCGATCCGCTAATTCTCTCATCCGTTAAAAAAAAAAAACCAAAACCCTAACTTTGTGCTTTGAATGGCATGGTATTGATCTCATCGCTGGCGGCAGGAGCAAGAAGACGAAGCGCACCGCTCCCAGATCCGAGGACGTGTACCTCATGCTCCTCGTCAAGGTTCGAATTGATCGGATCTATTGCTTGTTTCATCGAAGTTTGATTCTTTTTTTTATTTGGTTTAGGTTGTTTGATTTTATTTCATTTGTTTTGTATAGTTGTATAAGTTTTTGGTGAGAAGGATATGGAGCAGATTCAATGCTGTGATATTGAAGAGGCTGTTCATGAGCAAGACCAATAAGCCTCCCATTTCTCTCATGAGGCTTATTACTTTCATGAAAGGAAAGGTATCCATCGGATGATTTAATGGACACTTTGTAAATGTTTAGAATTATAAAATTTAGGCTCAAAGTGTCGATTTTTGATTGATAATGTTAGTTACAATTGTTACTTTTCTCGTTTCGTAATTTGGTAGTTTCTGTAGCTGAAGTTTGGGCATCTAAGCGACCAGCGCTTTTAACAAACAGTTAAATGAAACGAATTGTGTCAATTAATTGTTTCTATCAGGGCAGTAAACTTGTGAAATTGGGAAAGGTTTAAAAGATTTTGGTTGAAATATTAGGAATATTAGATGGAATTTTATATTTGTTCAAACCTGATGCTGTTTATAAATCATATTACTAATTTAGCATTTGATTATGTAAGTTTAATAGCATAGAGAATTCGTTGTGGTATAGCCTATTCCTTTTTAGCCACTCATCCTGCAAGTACATTAAGATATGCATGAAAACAATTAGTCCAATTTCTAATGAATATTAGAGTAGGTACCATCTTGTGATGTTTGGCTTTGCAGTTCGGTAAACTCAAGTTTCGTATATGTGATCTTTAAAGTTTTGTTATAACAAGTTTCTATTGTCTCGCTTTGTTGTTAGTGTTGGGTATTTGGAGTAATTTAAAATACAATCCAACTTCTCTGACTTGAGAGATAATAAAAAACCACATTGTTTTACCCTTTCCTTCACTCCCTTATCTTTCCCTATGTCAATTGTCACTGCGGACTATGGCTGTCCTTGACCTAGCCACCAATTGCAGAACCATGGCAACTCATTGTGTGCTTTATCCATCAAATGATGCACTTTTAGATTTAATTGTTGGTTTTCAACACTTAAGATTGCCAACTTTAAATTGATTTGTTGATATTCTATATATAGCTGATATAATACTTAAGCTCTTTTGTATTGTGCAATATTCAGTCTCTAGTAACATCATGCTCTTTTATACTGAGTCAATCTAATTGATCTGATTATGCATGTGTGATGTTAGAATCAAGATATTTAAAGCTGTGGCATGACTACATGTTATAGTACCATGTTTGGTTTAAATTGTAATTTATGAATATTATTTGGCTTCTTGGCCAACTTTGTAGTAGTCATGTACATTAGAGTATCATATTAAAATAATGGAGATATGTAACTTCATTTATGAAGTCATACAAATACTTGCAAGATGCCCAAGGTTATTTTAAAGTGGAGTCAGATCCTTGGAAGTTTCAGCTTGCATAACCTCTACGCCCCCCTGCCAATAACTCCGAGTATCCTAGCTTTGAAGCTAAACAGGGCATTCGTCTTTCCCCCCTTTAAAGTTGTGGTAGAACTAGTAGTTTTACATAATATAAAACTCATATTAAGGAAATAACTTGTATTTATCCTGAAATCTCTGCAAGTCCAATCCATTTTTGTTATCTTTTTCACCCCATGTTGAAACTGCTGGAAGTTATCTACCATTCATTCTCAAATGTTACTGAAATTTATGATTTCACCTAATTTTCGCTGGTATTATTGACTTCTGGTCAGATATTTACATTTCATAGAATGATATGCATTGTATTTTTAATTATGGAATAGGAGGACAAGATTGCAGTCATTGTGGGCCCAGTGACATGATAAGCATGTATATGAGGTTCCCACGCTAAAGGTTGCAGCTTTGAGCTTCACGGTGACTGCTAGTGTCAGGATTCTGAAGGCCGGTGGAGAGTGTTTGACCTTCGACCAGCTTGCACTCAGGGCATAGCTTGGTCAGAATACGGTATGCATTAACATATGCCCATTCTATATGCAAGCAGTCAGCATTATATAATTAACAAAGCCATTTTGCTGATCTATTCCTTTACCACTTGTTTGCTGATAACATAAAAAATTTAACGAGTAAATGTACTATGGTTGTTGCTCGTTTGTTTCTAAAACTTAAGATTGTCACGAGGACAGTGTCAGTATGCAACCGCTTATGACTAATCGTTTCATGTTTAACTCTACATGTCTGCTTTTATATTTGTTTTGCTTATGTGAACCAATGATGACATTATTTTTCCCAGCTCATTGTGAGACCTTCTATTAAATGGAAGTTCAAGGAATGGAAATTATAGAATGTCTGAGTTAACTGTTATAGTTTGTCCCCCCTTTTATTCTTGATACATTTAACGAGCAAATTTACCATTAGTACTTGTTTCCAGTTTACTGATAACGTAAACAATTTAACGAGCAAATGTACCATGGTTATTGTTTTATTTCTGAAAACATAGGATTGCTGTTTGGATAGTGTCAGTATGCGAGCGCCTAAGAGCTATCATTTCATTTTTAACTCTACAAGTTGTCTGCATTTAGATTTGTTCTGCTGATGTGAGCCGACGATGACACTATTTTTCCCAGCTCATTATGAGACCTTCCATTAAATGGAACTTCTAGGAATGGAAATTATAGTAGTCTGAGTTAAATATTTTAGTTTGTTCTCTCTTTTATTATTGATACTTTCAACTTATAATATTCCAAGTTCGAAGTGAATCTCGCTGTTGCTAGTCATTTTTAGGATTGGTATAGTTTTAAGAAATATGTTTTAATTAACATTTGCTTCACATTTGACAGCTTGTTTTAGTTTTTTGAGATCACAACATATTTGAACATTGGAAATTCTAAGTATACCTTGTTTTCTTTTTGTTTTTTCCCTTCCCTTTGTTTTATGTAAATAAGTTTTGATTCCCTATGATGATCTTATGGACCATGCTAATGCTGATATTGAGTGATTATTCATTATGTTCTTTCTGAGGGAATCATTTGTTGTTTAAAACTATATTGATTTGAATTCCTCTTGTTGCTAAGTTTGTTATGTGTTGTTTCACCTTTGTGTGCTTAACTTTTGTTTATATTATTTGTTTAGGCTTATTTACCAAAAACTCCCAGCAGGTTTGGGCCAAAATCAGAAAACTACCAATACCTTTAAAACTATCAAGAAACTACCAAACTTAACGGTGTTACGTTAGCTCCGTCTGTGCCATTTAAATTGCCACGTCATTTAAGTTGCCACGTCAACAAACTTTTTTAAAAACCCCCAAAATACCCCTATTCTAACCCTAACCCTAATTTCAAAAAAATAAAGAACAAACTCTAACTCTAACCCTCATCCTCCACCATCTCCGGCGATGGCGAAGACCCCACCACCGACTCCGGCCCCTGCCCCCTACAACAACCACCATCTTCATCATCATCACCATCATCTTTTTCATCACCACCTTCATCATCTTCTTCATCATCTCCTTCACCATCACCTCCTTTATCACAACGTTCATCATTGGCGGCGGCTGCTCCCAACCCCCTGACCTCAACCCAATTCCTGACTGCGATCTGACCTCGACCCCGACCTGACCTCGACCCCGACCCCCTGGGCCTCCCCATCCGCCCCCTGCCTCCTTCCCTGACCTCCCCCTCAAACCCCTCTCCCTTCCCCCATCTCCATCATCAACTCCGTCATCAATCCAATATCAACCCATCATCATTTTGATCATCAACCCATCATCATCTTCCTCCTCTTATTTCCTTTTCCGGTGTCCTCTCGCCGCCGGCGACATCCCATTCCGGCTTTGGCTCCTCCCTCAACTCCCCTCCAAAAAAAAGTTATTTAATTAATATTTAATAATTGCTTTAATTCTTTAAATGTAATTTATAATTAATTAATTATGTTATGAATAGGGCAAAATGGTAGCATGAACAGTGACATTGACCAACGTTGACCGTTAGGTTAGGGTAGTTTCAAAGGTAATGGTAGTTTTGTTTTAAAATGGTTCAAATCTGTTTGGAGTTTTTAGTAAATAAGCCTATTTGTTTATCATGGTTGAAGCGATGATTTTGTTTTATCCCAGCTCACTATGTGGTCTTCCATTATTTCGGAATACCAAGGAATAGGTTAAGAAACAATGTCTGAACCCAATTACTTTACCAGGATATAAGATTAGCTTCAGTGTTTACTGTTCATCTGATTTTTTTTTTTCCAGATTAATGATTATTATTATTGATTAAAGTTCAGGATTTTTTGACGGAGTTATAGGAATTATTTTCTGTATTTTTAAAACAAGTATTATGGCTTGGATTGAAATATAGATATCTTGCTGGTTTTGATTATAGTCACATATAATGTCGATTTAATGTTATGGATTAGGATAAGTTATAAATTTTGAGATTAGCTGATTCAATAATCCTTTAAGAAAGATGCAGTACACTTTTTTCATTTATAATTGCATTGAATGATCCCATATCAAAACTCTTTTATATCCGCCATATGGCAGGTACCTTTTTTGTATTGCATGATACTATGTTATGTTTTAAAAAGCTCTGATTTACCATAACTACGAACATCATTTTTCCCCGGACATTATATTTAACCAGGAGTTATTTCACAAAAGAAAAACTTTAAATAGTGGATAAATTATATTAATGTATGCTATAAAACTGGTAAAATGAAGCTCTTGAAAAATAAGGTGGCATCCTGCTACAATCAGTAAAGTGAGTTTAGGGGATTTCTGCAATTTCTCATTTACCGTTTGCAGATGTTCATACAGGTGCTTTTGAGAGGTTCAAAGAATGCAAGGGAGGCCGTGAGGCACTTTGGTCCGGCTCCTGGCGTACCCCACAGCCACACCAAGCGTTACGTGTGTGCAAAGGGGAGCAAGTTTGAGAAAGCTAGGGGAAGGAGGAACAGCAGGGGGTTTAGGAGCTAATTTTTGTTTTTTTCCCGTGTTGTTTCAATAGATGATATTTAAATTACTGAAGTTTAATTTGAGGGTTTTTTGTGTTTTAGTTTCTTTCAGTTTTAAGACATTTATTGCAGGGAATTGTGGCAAGATTTGTTTGCCTTTCTTTTTCCAATAAAATAGTTGATATTTTTGCGTTGTCTATAAGCATACTGAGCCCTTCCCTCGAGAAACTGTTTATGCATTTTCACCCATATTTTTATATGTTGTCACTTTCATTGTTGTTTTCTATTTCCTATTTTGGAAAACAGACGGAGACAAAACGCTGGTTTTAGAAAGCGGCATGTTCTGTTATTGGGTTGGAAGTCATGGATATTTCTTGCGATAGATCTTTTTTTTCTTATATATAATCCTTAAAAGTTTATTGTTGTTGTGCTCAAAGAGCATTGTTATGTATTTGATCGGCATATAGAAATATGGTTGATTTAACGGTGTATTTGATGTCATGTTGTCTGTATTTGATGTCATGTTGTTTCCTATTTTGTGTGTAAATGATTGTATGATTGTTTGTTGTAGGCATTGAATTATATATATATATATATATATATATATATATGAGAATAATGGAGGAAAGTGGGAGAGATTTTCTTTCTATGGCGTCGAAAAGATACGTCTTCCGTCGTGTTTTCCGACGATCGGAATCCATCATCTTCATCGTTGTCATCTAAAATACGGATACGCCAAATTCTACAACTTTTTCACCGTTGATTTAGCAATATAAAAAGTTCTATTGTCGATAAACCGTTAATTTTGAACCCACTAATTTAACGGTGAAAAAGTTGTAGAATCACATGAAATTTGGTGTACCCATATCTTAGATGATAACGATGAATATGTTGGGTGTCGATCATCGGAAAACACGATGGAGACCTCTCTCTTTCTCTATATATATAAGGTTAATGGAGGAAAGAGTGTAACACACACACATACATTTTCTCATTTTTTCCGATGATCGGCACCCACCATCTTCATCGTTATCATCTAAGACGTGGGTACACCAAATTTGATTCTACAACTTTTTCACCGTTAATTTAGTGGGTTCAAAATTAACGGTTTACCGGCAATAGAACTTTTTACATTGCTAAATCAACGGTGAGAAGGTTGTAAAATGACATGAAATTTAGTGTACCCACATCTTAGATGATAACGATGAAGATGATGGGAAATTCGCTGCTATGGCATCTTTCCCCTCTCTCTCTCTCCCTCTCTCTCGCTGTATATATATATAGAACAAACCGTGAGTAGTTTTTGTTATCAAAAGATTTTGTGTGAAAATTGTATTTATGTTTGATCCCATGATCATGTACATGGCCTGTTGTTTTTTGAAATAAAATGATATTTATCATGAAGATTGTCTGATGAAATGATAACCCACAAGAAATATTTGATAGTCATGATGAATTGATTGTGAGGACTGTATTCCTCCCAATGCAATTATAAAGACCGAACTTGATGATTTTTGAGTTATATCTCCTATTTCTCAAAAGAAGATTTCGTTGTGGATGTTTTGGCAAATCCTGAAGTATTGGATGCTGCCGGGTTTAAAATGACACAATTCCGGAGAGATTTCATTGCTTTATAACGAACGCGGGATTATTGTTAGGAACTCTAGATTTAGCTCTAATTTGTTTTTTGCCCCAAACCAGCAACTAATCCTTTTTCTTTACCCTCATTATTGTTAGGAACTCGTGATGGAGCTATCCATCGTGATTAGTCAGAGTTCGAGTGGCGAAATCTACTGCAATGGAGCACATTGGAGGTACCAATAGTTTTAAGATTCATTATTTTTTTTGAAGTTTATTTCCCTCTAATCTTGTTTTGTTACAACAAGTTATTTTCGTTAAGAGTATTGGATGGTGCTGAGTTTGGGTGGTTTGGATTTTGATATAGAAATTAGGACCTTATTAGTGGCGTCATGTAAACATTTTCGTTTCAGTTGTAAAACGGAACTAGGGTTTGTATGCATACAAACAATGGTTTCTAAAGCTGTGCTGATACGGTTTCGGAAATCCATTCAAAACTGATTTTTTTTAGAACCTGGGCATCACTCATTCCACGGAATCTTAAACTGTAGTTTAGGAAACTTTGCTTTTTTGTGTTTCCAATCACCACCCAGTTTTATGATTTGGAGTTTGAACTCCAAACTTCGTGACTAAACGATGTTGTCCAGCTAGCCTAGGCATAGGCAAATCCTTTTTTAATTAATGCCGGCTTCATCACAACCTCCATTCCTGATACGTCCTTCCTCTATGGGAGAACCATCTATTAGGTGTAGACCGCAACTTCAATATCTTCGTTATCGCCCTCGGTTAGTCTCAAGGATGAAATGCGTTGTCCTAAGTCCACTGTAACCCAAACTTAACCAGTGGTAGTGCATCGCTAGCAAGACCACAAGATTGATCATCCTCTAACATGACCACTGAATCGTTATGTGTATATGATCGACCAATTCATGATACTATTCGAAGATCCTGCATATTAAATCATTAGCTACATGTTAGGTATAAGCCATACATAGCCATTAGACATATTTTAGAATATAAAGTAGATAAAAAGTAGCTGCCGTGGCTATCAAGTTTAATGATGTTTAAGATGGAAAGATAAATTTATTCTAGATACATTAGAGGTAAAACCTCATCAATATCCAAATATATATCCAATGGTCTATTTTGATTGTAATTCTGTCTCTAGAGAAGATTCCAATAATATTTCAAAACAAGATATCCTGATATCAATTACCTCTATGTTGATTCAGCATGTATACACAATAATATACCACGATAAATTATAAGGATAAGACAAATGACGCCATCTTATTTCACAACAAGTTCTTGCATTTGTTAGAAAGATTGAGGCCTAGCATGAGAGATAAGAGCCACCTAGGATAGCCAAGGAGATTGCCTATAATCCCACAGAGAGATCTTCATTTGCCAAAATTTTACAAAGGGTATATATATATATAAGCAAATCATCCTTGGCTAACAGAGATAGGTTCTTATATTCATGTAAGGCCTCAATTCCTCTTCATTTTTCCTTTTATTACTATGATAATGCTTGTTTCTTGTTCCTCTATTTATAGGGTGGCCATGTTTGGTTTTTATCTCATCACATACATGACAAGTAATTTAGGGCCCTATCAATCAATCAATAATTTGCTTTGGCCACAAGGAATATATTCTCGTAATCTTTCTTATAGATAAGAGGATAGAGATAAAGAATGAGCTAGCTCTGTACGGTTCGGCCAAATGCAAATCTTTCTGACCTTTCTCAAAGGATATAATCAAATTCATGATATGAAATTTGATCATTTTGACCATGTATTTACGCTAGCTCATATGTCATGTATTGATGGATGTCTGGATCTCCTTCAGATATTTCCTTCCGTTGATCTACAGCGAGTGGAGACGAGCGACTGAGATTGAGTTGGGAGGTTGCCTCCTGGAGCGTGTGGGTCTCAATGGGCTTGATGTGGTTGAGGTCGAGCTACCTGCAAGAAAGTCCCGGGGTGGTTGCGCCACCGAGGACCCGCCGACGATCAAGTTAGACGGGCTAAATGGGCAGATGAACGTCCTATTGGGGTAAAATTGGCTTATCTGAGTCGTCTGAGAGGGGGGTTTATATAGTGGCAACCATGGGTAGACGGGCGCGAGATTCACGCCGGCCGTTACGCCTGCGTGAAAGACGGGATATCCCATTAATGACGAGATATTCTCGTTAATGGGCGAACGCGATGGCGTGGAATGCGGGATCATGGGCGGTGGATATCTCGCGTCTGGCGAGATTCGCGTAGCCGTGACAGAGACGCCTGTGATCAGTGCTGTGGGTCGATCGATGAGACCGAGAAAGCTAAGCTCAGCGGGAGGCTCGGGAACGAGCGGGAGGCCGAGCGAGCTTGGTTCTATGATAGCTCGGAGGTGAGCTAGGGGGCTGAGGAAACTCAGCGTGTGGGAAGGCTCGGAGGCGAGCTGACGGTTGTTTGTAAGGCAAGCATGGGAGAAGGTCGGGAACATCCTCGGGTTGAGGACCCGGGGCATGCTTCCAATGTACCGTTCTTGATCCTTTCTCACAGGCTTTGGGACACGTCACTTGCCACGTGTCATGATCTGGGGAAACCCCGGTATCGAGTATCATCATGTACTGACTAATTTTCCAGTTATAAATGATATTATCAATAACCAAATCGTTCGAGCTGCAAATTGAATTTGACCTTTGTTTTAGGATCCAACAAAAGAATGACAATCTAGCCAAGATCTTCCTTTTCTTCAACCATGATTATAAAGTGGATGGTTGAATGTATCTTGAAGTCAATTCAATGTCCAAGCATAT
This sequence comes from Agapanthus africanus, assembly GCA_030015575.1. Lineage (NCBI taxonomy): Eukaryota > Viridiplantae > Streptophyta > Magnoliopsida > Asparagales > Amaryllidaceae > Agapanthus > Agapanthus africanus. Next base: position 260,648,731 of record CM057339.1, on the reverse strand, counting down.
TCCAAGGATGGGCATTGACATTCTTTATGCTCTTTCAATAAGCTGCTTGAATTGAATTGGATGCTCCAATTCTTGCCCATCTCTAATGAAAGAGGATGAGAATTGAAGCATGTTTTGATTCTAATATTCTTCAATTATATCTATACTCCTTACCATGTTTCTTCACTAGGAACGTACATAAGTTGTTTTTCTGAATACATCAAGGCTTAAATTGTAAGAAAATTCCTCATTTTTACTCGTAAGCACAGCAGAAAATTACGACGACTTCAGAAATCTACGACTTTACTCGCAAATGTAGCAGTGGTTATTATTTATAATTTCTTTCTCCGAATCCTCGTAGGAAAAACTATCAAATATGTAATGTCATTGAAAAGGAAAACTTAAAAAAAATTATGTGCATCTTGGGAAGAGAGTCATATATAGAAAACACTAACAACCTGACTGCAAACTTTGAAGGAAAATTACAGGTTACTAAAAAAACGTTAGGATAATATGCTTTGCAGATGAAGTAACGGAGATTTTCAGCAATTTAGCCTTACAATAAACCTAAATCTAGATTTGATGATCATTAATCAGTAAGTTTGCCGTCAAGTGTAAGAAAGTTTCGTCGTACATAGTAATTATGTATAGTAAAGCGGATCTATATATAACATGATGTGTGTGTGTGTGCAGCAATTTGAATGGTATATATATGCATCTGCTACTGCTATTGTTAAGATTTTGTAGGGTTTATTTAATGGTTGATTTGTGGCTAATGTTTGAATTCACCGCTTAAATCGAGAAAATATAGTTTATAAAAATGTATACCATATATTGTTCACATTCCGCCTTTGATCGAAGTTCACTGTGGGCTACCTGGACATGGGTTTATCACTGCGACCCAGGCATCCAGGACTACATACTCAAATGCGGATTCAACAAGGATTTTCCTTAGCTCGACAAAGCGGTCATGCCCGGAGTACTCGCTTACTCGATCAACCAAGAATTGCCTATTGAAGTAATCGATCATATCTATTATTTCAATTTTCATCCAAAGTTCTAATATTCCTTGTATGCTTATTATCAAGATCATTATTTGCTTTAGTTTCATGATGAATCATGCATGTATCAGTTGTGTATATATATGCAATAAAGTTGAGTGTTTTGAAGACTTTATGTTATGCCCGAGTGCTTATTTTAAGCCAAATATTCTGTGCTATGTTGAAGCCATTTGGGTGTAAGATTTGATGATCATTGGTTAGGTTTATAGCTACGATTTGTTACCATATACTGTTTGAACTGTTTCGGTTGTGATATTCAAAGTAGAATGTAAATTGCTATACAATATTCAAAGTTGCTATAGACGAGTTTCATCCTTTACGACATTGGTTACATCATACAGATTTGGAAATGGCCTATTTGATAAGCCTTGAAGGGAGCTCTTCCTCCGAAATCACCACCTCTTCCACATCCTCAGTCTCTCTTGCAACTCTCCAAGATTAATCTTCAGTACTCCCCTCGGCGGTTTTAAGCGCCTCAGCCTCTCCTTGTAGTCTTTCAGCTCCCTTTTATACCTCTCCTTGTCTCTCCCCCATATTCATCATATACCTACCCAAAACAATAGCAAACCAAAGTTAGAAAAGAAAAGTTCAAACTATAAAAACCAAATTTAACACATTTCATGCTCACCTTCCTCGCTCCTGCAGTGCCGCAGAGCTTATTGGGATCAAACTCTGAGCCTCAGTTTGATAGTAATTTTGGAGCGGAGTAAGATCCAATATAATTATCCTGCTCCATTGGCTCTTAAAGCAAAAAGAGATGCAACATACAACAACAACAACAACAAGTGAGCCTTTTATCCCAAGCATATGGGGTAGGCTACATGAACCAACATGAGAATCACGCCGGGACCAACACATGAATCCTCCGCCTCCATCCACTCCTATCAAACAATATACTTTCATCGAGTCCTTTGACACCCATATCGTTTCGTATCACCTCCATCCATATTTTCTTCGGCCTTCCTTTTGTCTTTTTGCCATTGCCCATATCTAGAGTATCTATTGGTCGAACCGATACTTCCATAGGTCTGCGTCGCATATGACCAAACCATCTTAGCCGGTTTTCCCGCATCCTCTCCTCCACAGGTGCTACACCAATTTTTGCACGAATATCCTCATTTTGCATCTTATCTTTTCTAGTGTTACCGTACATCCAACGAAGCATGCGCATCTCCGCTACGTGCATCTTCTGTGTATGATGCTTCTTAGGAGCCCAGCATTCTGTACCATATAATAAGGCGGTCCGAATAGCTCTCCGATAAAACTTCCCTTTCAATTTTAACGGAAAGTTACGACCACACAAAATCCCTGTTGCACTCCTCCATTTCAACCAACCAGCTTGGATCCTTTGATTAACATCACTATCGATCTCCCCATTCTTTTGGATGATGGAACCTAGATATCTAAACTGGTCGCTCGGTGATATCTCTTGCCCTTCCAATGTTATACCAATATGGTTTTGACTTCTCTGGTTACTAAATTTGCAATGCATATACGCTGTCTTGGATCTGCTCAATCTGAATCCCCGAGATTCCAATGTTTGCCTCCATAAAATTAAAAAGAGATGCAACATGCAATATTATTTTGTGAGCAGCCATCTCCTTTGCCATCTCTTATTTATAATCAATTCAAAGAATTGGTGCAAAGCACTTCGTTGAAATGTACATTCCCTCAAATGTTTATATCAAATATGTTAGCATCTAATTGGGATCAAATTCATGTATAAATCTTTGATACATCAGCTCAATTGGCCTATCTTCATCCCCCCCCCCCCCCCCCCACCACACACCCAAATCTTAGCATTTAATTCTTACTGTATAAAGGTCAATACCTCTTTCAAGGTTCATGAACCTATTTGCTGGTGATAATATATACTTAATGGATTGTCTCCCCAAAGTTCATAGGCAGTTCAAAGAAGTTAGAAGGTTCAATCAACAATGAGCTATGGCCCGCAGCCTAGAAGCCAAAAATTTCTATTATTATATGAAGAATAATGGTCCGCCTATTATTCTTATATTTTTTTTCGAATAATAGGTTGTAACCTGATGCAAGCGGGATTCGAGACCAGAACAACGTTAACAGCATTCTTGTATCTCACATGAAAAATCCGGCATACCTCTGTCTTTTCTCTTCATAAACCCTTATAATTGACAGCATTGACAACAACAGCAGAAGACATGGCACCGGCCTAGCATGAGGAAGAAAAGCCATTCGGCATAGCCAAGGCCTATGAGCCCCTCACACATATCCAAATCATCGCTTGAGCTAGTTCGAGTTAGTGAAATCCACCAAGAACTCAAATTAATTACGATGATTTAGGCAAGCCATAGCAAAGCCCTAGCTCTTAATTAACCTCATGTTAGGCCTTTTATCCACTGCATGAATGCTTCTTGTGGTTTGTTATATGCTCTATGCTTTGCTGCCCTTTCCTTTACTTACAGCTTTCTAATATCCCTTGAGGAATATATTCTCATGTCTATAGATAAGAAGATATATATAAGTAGCAAAATGTTCCCTTTGAGACCTATTAAAGGTCATGTAACCGTAAGAATGTAACTTTAAAATCTTTCTGCTTACTGCTGCTTCCTGCTACATGAGAAAAGATGCTAACAAATCTCACATTTCCAGCGTCGATACCATACTTGCTCTCTAGTTCAGATCAAGCCAATGTAGGCGCGATACTGCCAAAAACTTGTATCCGAAACTTTTTGCTCAGTGCAAATTGAGTCTGACTTATCTCAGATATTCCACTTCAGAGTTGCCATTGACATTTTTTGACATTCTCCCAGGATAATTGAATTGGGATCCCTTGAATGACTCATCTCTTAGTGGATAAAAAGAGAAATAGAATTTTAATGCTAATTATCATTTTGGTTTGTGGGCTCCAAACTTCACAAAACCAAGATTCCAATTGAACCATTACATGTAAATGATGCATTTTGGGTTAATTATCATGTCGATCAGCATAGAGAACAAACATGCATATTGCTTACACAAAGCAGCAGAACCATTATGGAAATCAATTAAATATGCAAATAATAATAGAGAATAAAAATATAACGCTAAATATAATGTTCAATTCCATATGCTAATTAAATTTTCTACACTTGCCCTTTTTGTTGACAGCAGATAAGGTTACGGAAAAGGGAGAGGGCAAAGAGGGTAAGTCACCATGTATACATTTACATTGTCCTTACCAATCATACTCTGCTCGCTAGTCTAATGCAAAGTTTGCATGTAGCGTCTCATGCAGTATATAAGAAAATAATTTATTATTGTAATCGGTACATATGAGATTATACGATGTAGTTTCATTATTCACATAAGATTTTATTGTAAATATTCTTGTACATTTATCGGGTATCACTTGGACACATAAGTAGAAAACATCATATGCTCATAGTAAGGAAGAATGTAGTCTTTAAAAAGAACTACATCACAGACAAAATAACAATTAAATACCTTTTCTTCAACTATCCATTAAACTTCCAAGAATGTCAATTCATATTGTGTGTGTGTGTAAATTTTCAAAGGGTAATTCAAATGTTTGTGTCTGTCAAACAAAATGGTATATCAAATTGTGCATGTGCGCAAGCATGTGCATGTGTGTTATAGAGCAAATTCAAACCTGAGCCAACTTCTGTCATGTGTCTCAATGACTAGGCTAAGTTAAGACAGTGATTATAATATTTTAACACAAGAAAATTCTTCATATAGTTAAATCGTCTCTCTGATCTCGACCCATCTTGAATCTCTCCCTGTTAAGAATAAACAATTGTAAAAAGATTTAGGTCTAGCATGAGAGATAAGAGCCACTTAGCATAGCCAAGGAGATTGCCTATAATCCATTTGCCAAGAAATTTACAGAGGGTATATATATAGGCAAATCATCCTTGGCTAACAAAGATAGGGTCTTATCTTCATGTAAGGCCTCTCTTCCTCTTCATTTTTCTTTGTATAATTACTATGATAATTAATGCTTGTTTCTTGTTCCTGTATTTATAAGGGTGGCTATGTTTGATTTGCATCTCATCACATACATAGCAAGTAATTTAGAGACCTATCTTTAATAGTTTTGCTTTCGCCACGAGGCATATATTCTCATTATCTTTCTTGTAGATAAGAGGATATATTGGGATAAAGAATGAGCTAGCTCTGATGTGTTGCGGTTCAACCGAATGCAAATCTTTCTGATCTTTGTCTAGGAATATAATCAAATTCATGATATGAAATTTGATCGTGTTGACCATGTATTTACGCTAGCTCATATGTCACGTAATGACTAATTTTCCTTACTGCTGTAAATGATATTATCAATGACTAATTTTCCTTACTGCTGTAAATGATATTATCAATAACCAAATCGTACGAGCTGCAAATTGAGTTGACCTTTGTTTTAGTATCCAACAAAAGAGTGACAATCTATCCAAAACCATCCTTTTCTTCAACCATGATTATAAAGTTGATGGTTGAATGTATCTTGAAGTCAATTCAATGTCCAAGCATACTCCAAGGATGGGCATTGACATTCTTTATGCTCTTTCAATAAGCTGCTTGAATTGGATGCTCCAACTCTTGCCCATCTCTAATGAAAGAAGATGAGAATTGAAGCATATTTTGATTCTAATCTTCATTAGATTTGTACTCCTTACCATGTTCCTAAACTAAGAATATGCATAACTTGTTTGTTTTTCTGATTACAGCAAGGCTAAATTGCAGGAAATTCCTCTCATTTTTATCATAAAATACAGGTTACTGAAAAAACTTAGGATAGGTTTATACTTTGTAGATAAAATTAGGGGTATTTTTCTGTAAGTTAACCTTACAATAAACCTAAATCTAGACTTGATATTCAAAATTAATATAATAAGAAATGCACATACTCATCACTATTGAAACATTGTAAACAGCATGAGATAACAAATCATACTCATAAGCCTAACCGATTAATTCAACCATGGACCAAAATGGCTTCAACATAGCAGAAAAATAAAGTACTTGAGCATAACATCAAGGCTTCAAACCACTTGAATATACAACTGATACATGCAATCATCATGAAACTATATTAAATAAACATGACTTTGATATGAAACATACAAGAATTATAAGAACTTTTGGATGAAATTGTAGATGTATTCAGTTACTTCATGAGGCTATTCTTGATTTGATACAATGAGTGACTCCGGGCATGACGTCTACTTTATCGACCAGCAGAACATCCATATTGAATCCACTTTAATTTGTGTATGTAGTCCTGGATACCTGGGTGGCGGCGGTATACCTTGTCCAGGTGGCCCATGTCGATCTTCGTCGATACTTTAACCTGTACTCCTGTCCATGGTGCCATCAGCCAAGTTTTTGCAACCAAGAAAAGTGAGAGGATTGTTTGGTCAAATACTTTGTGAGGCGCGTCAATGAACGTATTAAAACGAAACATATCTGAAACTGATAAAATTATCTAGTCCTCTTGGAGCTTAAACCGTATAGCACTTTTAGTGATTTAATTAGCGCAAACATATGCTCTGTTCATTTATCGAAATTGTCAATAACACTCAAATTCTTTTCTGCACAACACAAGCATTTAAGTTGTTATAGTTAAATTTGAGTGTCTGTAAGGGATTTGCCTGATAAGAAGGGCCTAATAAATTCCTCGATGGTGTATAAGTTCTATACGGGATAAATGAAGGGTGGTTTTGTGCAATGACCTAATGTATCACTGATCAGGATTCTTTGATGACCTAAACCAACACCAAAGAGGCCCATCGATGATTCTATAATCCAATTTTCACCGACGGGTGTCATCTACATCACCGATGAGGACAACCGTCAGCAAAAGAACACAAAGGCCTCCCTAGAGTAGTAAACAAACTCCCCGTGCACTTAGGAACTCAACATATTATGCAAGAAGCAATCATGCTATGCCGCCGAAACACAATACCCAATTCTCATATTCTTTTCCGCTTCGTCTTTCACTCAAAACAATCAAGGGAACGATGGATTCATATTTCGTTATGCAATTCCCCGACACAACTCGTAGAAAACAAATGAAGGAATCTAAATTCCGAGCCAGAAAAAGAGAAGGTTGGGATTTCTGACGCCATTCCAAATTCATTCTTTCTAAACAAACAGTATGCAAGTCGAACATCAGTATGTATAGCAGAATTTTTTACACTTGACTGCAAATTTAATGTATACTTGACAATTACATGTAGATAGATAAAGTGCAATACATGTTCATTACATGCACAATCATTTTATAAGTTCGGTTTACTACATATGACTTCACCAATAATCTACATATGACTTCACCAATAATCTACATATGACTTCACCAATAATGTTGTTGATCGGTAAGCGTTACTGTAGAATGTAAATTACTATACACTGTACAGTTTTGGAAATGGCCTATTTGATAAGCCTTGAAGGGACATCTTCCTCCGAAATCACGACTGCCTTCACATCCTCCATATCTCTCGCAACTCTCCTCTTAATCCTCAGAACTCCCCTCGGCAGTTGCATGACCTTCATCCTCTCCTTGTCTTCTTTCAGCTGTCTTTGGTACTCACTATATTTTCCTGTATCCGTCAGCCTATAGAAAACAATAGCAAGCCAAATTTAAAACCCGGATCAAAACATTAGAAACCAAATTTAACATATTTGATACTCACTTTTTTCTCCTCTACAGCGAGCGCACAAATTGGGATCAAACTCTGGGCCTCAGTTTGAGAGTAGTTTTGGAATAGAGCTCCAACATCACCATAATGGCCACCAGAAGAATCGTCGCGCTTCATTCACTCTTGAAGCAAAAAAGAGATGCAACTTTCAATGTTATTTTCTGGGTAGCCATCACCTTTGCCCTCTCCTATTTATAATCAATTCAAAGAGTTAGTGCAATTCCTTTCATCGGAATATTCATTCCCTCTATTCTTTACATTAAATTTGTTGAACATCTAATTCATGAATCACATTCATGTATAAAAGCTGATACATTAGCTATAGCTCATTTGCCTATCATTCATCCTCCCAAATCAGCATTTAAATTTTTTTAATGTACAATGTTAAAACCGCTTTGAATGTTCATGAACCATTTGTCGGTGAGTAATATTTACTTATGGATTGTTGACCCAAAGTTCATAGGTAGTCCAATGAAGATAACAGGTCTATTCAACAATGGACTATGACCCGCAACCCAAAATCAAAAACAACATTTTCTTATAATTGGTAAATCACCATGTATACATTTACATTGTCTTTACTAATCAGACTCTGCTCACTGGCTAATACAAAGTTTACATATAGCGTTTCAAGTGATGTATAAGAATATAATTTATTGTAATTGGTACATTTGAGGTTATGATGCAGTTTCATAATTCACATATGATTTTATTGTAAATATATTCTTGTACATTTATCTGTGCATCACTTGGACACTTTGAGCCATGTTTAGAAGTAGAAAACTAAGGAAGCATGTACTATTCAAACCTGAGCCACTCCTGTCATGTGCCTCGACGTCTAGGTTAAGTTAAAACCGTGCTTAAAATGTTTAACTTATATATAGTTTTCTAACCAAGCCATGCGCAAATTCTCCATATAGTTAAAGTGTCTATCTAATCTCGACAAATCTTGAACCGATCTCCCTGTTAAGAACAAACAATTGCAGAAAGATTAAGGCCTAGCATGAGAGATAAGAGCCGCTTAGGATAGCCAAGGAGATTGCCTATAATCCAACATAGAGATCTCCATTTGCCAAAATTTTACAAGAGGGTATATCGGCAAATCATCCTTGGCTAACAAAGATAGGCTCTTATCTTCATGTAAGGCCTCTCTTCCTCTTCATTATCGCCAGTATTACTATGATAATGATTTGTTTCTTGCTCCTCTATTTATAGGGTATAACTATCGTGGAGCCGATCAATAATTCGCTTTGGCCACAAGGAATATATTCCCATAATCTTTCCTATTGATAAGAGGATAGAGATCAAGAATGATCTAGCTTAACCTGGTAGTAGTGAGAACAAAATCTGTTCCAAGTTCTCAAAGGAAAAATAAGTTATATATAATAGTGAATTTCAAAAACTTATAAATGCATGCATTATTCCACTGCAAAAATCATGTTAAATAAACAAATGAAAGCATGGTTTTGCTGCTCAACCAACCAAAATCATCTTTTCTTATGTAAACATGACAAAGGATGTGTAAAATATGAAATATGAAGAAATGCTTTTCTTAAGAGATTAGAGCAATTACATGAATAACATGATACTTCATCATATGGATCACATGATGTAACCAAAGTGTCTTGCAAATTGAGTTTGACTTTTGGCTAAGGAATGAAAAATGTTGACAAAATCTACCTTTTATTCCACTATGATATCAAAGTTAATGGTTGAATGTACCTTGAAATCAATTCAATGTCCAAGCATATTCCGTGAATGGGCATTGACATTATTTATAGGCTCTCAAGCTGCTTGAATCGGATTCCTATATTCTTCGTTGAAGAAGATGAGAGTTGAATCATATATTGATTCCTGTCTTCATTACAGAGTTATAAAACTTACCACCATCCTTCCCTAAACATAAAGTTAACCGTTACAGTTAGGCTAAATTGCAGGAAACTCTTAATTTTTGTTTCGATCGCAAAAAACCATCCTAAACCTTAACAAGCATGAACCTAAATATGGACTTGATAATTTGAAAATTATATGAATGTAAATTAAAATCTCTAAGGACACCAATTCATCAAATCATTGAACCAAAAGGCTTCAAGATAAATATAACAATAGAATGGTTTGGTTAAATACTTTGTAAGCTATATCAGTGAACTTATTAAAAAAAACATATCTTAAACTTATAAACAATCTAGGGTTAATTGCAATTAGCCTTTCCCTGTAGTTCACCCAGTTCTGCTGTTATATATACTCCATCAAATGATATATTAGCGCTAATCAAAACACCCAAAACTCTACTCTAAACAACACAAACAAGTTCTAGAGTTTTTAAAAAGAAGAAGAAAAAATGGATTTTATTCAAGAGTTTTGGTCGCTTAGCAGAACGCGCAGGGGAGGGGGGTGGTTCTGCAATTAACCCCATTATCTATCAGTAACCGGGGCCCTTCAGTGACCTAATCCAACATCAAAGAGGCTCATTGATGATAATATTGCGGACCCTGTTAGCGCCGACAGGTGCCATCTACATCATCAACAAGGACAATGGTCAGCGAAGGTACCTTTACAGACGGGTGCCGTTCCAAAGAGTCGATGTGAAGCCATCACCCTTACCTTCTCTCCTATTTATAATCAATTCAAAGAGTCTATGTGAAGCCTCTCGTCAGAATTAATGTTCATTCCCTCTAATATTTACATTAAATTTGTTGACATCGAATTCATGGATCATATTCATGTATAAACCGAGATACATTAGTTCAGTACTCAGTAGGCCTAATATTTACATATGGATTAGTGACCCAAAATTCTTTCATCAAAAGAGCGATGGTGTTATGTCTAAGAAACAGACATTTACTTTAGTCATATTGGGAATATACACGTTACCTAACACATTCCACAACCTTTGGGGGGCGTGGAGGGTTCAATCCATTAATAGCATAGATATATCTTTCTAGTACATATAGGTTTTGTCTACCTGCTGTCTGATTTGGAAAGAATGAAATGATAGAATTTTTAACAATAAATCTAGAACTATTAATGGCATTGGTGGTTGGATTGATATGGTAACTTTATTCTGGGCAGGGGCCACACTATAGGGAGCAAGAAAGAGAGAACGGTTGCACATTAGGGAGAGTTTTCCAGATGTAGGACACACACATCCAGGTCCTCAGAATGAGGGGGAGGCTCGGGAGAGGCAGCATGAGGAGACATAGACATTGGCTTACCCGGTGTGGGGATGGAGATACCGCGCTTCTTTGATAGTTCTTGCCGTCCTTGCGCTCATTTTTTTTTTATTATGTCATTTGCTATGGTGTTGTTTTGTATGGGGTTTGTATCCTGAATACTTGGACTTGGCTTGTTTGGGGTTTGTTACTATGGTACATTTTGCTTTTTTTCCTTTCTTATTTTGTTAAAACTCCTTTAATGAAATGCGAGAGGGCTTTTAGCTTTCGTTTAAGTCAAAAAAGTCATACAGTCGTTGGCCATCGGATTAAAGCGGCCTTGCAACATAATATACAATTTGGACACAAGTCACTAGTAATCAATATAACAAGCAAAACGTGCAAGTGCACAAAGATGAAGACTAATCTTGGCATGTCAGTCCCAGTCAACAATGCGCAAATCTTGCTTATACCTACAAATAAATTCTAATAAAGGCTTGATATTATTTTTTGGTAAAGTAATAACCTGCTTACTGCATAGCATTCTCTCGCCTCCTTTTTCTTTCACATCAGCTTGAATATCTGAGGATTTTTGTTGCTCGAAACATGTAATGCACATTATCGATGAAGGTGAAACCAAAACAGCATTAACATCATTCTCCTATAATGACATGCCATCGGCAAGGAATCTCAGAAAAGAAAATCCAACATACTTTTATTTCGTTCTTCTTTACACCACTATATCAACAACATTGGCAACAACAACAGAAGAGATGCAAGCCTAACATGAGACACTCCGCATAGGCGAGGAGACCGCCTATGAGCCCACAGAAAGATCTCGATTCATCACTCGAGCTGGTTTGAGTTAGTAAAAGCCACCAAGAACCGAAATTAACAGGATTTAGGCAAATCATCGTCGGCTACCAAAGCTCTAGCTCTTAAGCTCATGTAGGGCTTTTTTCCCACTGCATGAATGCTTCGTGTGGTTTGTAATATTCTTTGCTGCATGCCCTTGACTTCACCTGTAGCTTTCTAACATTCCCTCAATGAATATATTCGCATGTCAATGGGTGTGTGTATATATGTGTGCGCGCGCGCGCGGGGCAAAATGTGTCCTTTGAGACCTATTAAAGGTCATGATACCATAAGAATATATAACTTTAAATTTTTTTCTGCTTCCTGCTACTTAGAAAAGATGCTAACAAATCTCATATTTCCAGCGCGGATACCATACTTGCTCTCGAGTTCAGATCAAGTCAATGTAGGTGCCATACTGCCATAAATTTGTATCTGAAACTTTTATCTCAGTGCAAATTGAATGACTTGTATCTCCACTTTAGAGTTGCCACTAACATTTTTTGACATTCTCCATGGATTTAGGAATTGGGATCCCTTGAATGACTGATGTCTTTAGTGGATAACAAGAGAGATAGAATTTCAAAGCTAATTATCATTTTGGTTTGGGGACTCCAAACTTCACGAAACCAAGATTTCAATTGAACCATGACATGTAAATGATGCATTTTGGGTTAATAGATTCAGGAGCCTAGTATTACTCCTTTCCAGCAAATGCAATAGCATGCATATTGTTACACAAAGCAGCAGAACCATTATGGGAATCAATCAAATATGTAAATAATAGCAGAGAATAAAATAACAATGAAGATCTTGCACTAAATATAATGTTCAACTCCTACATGCAAAATTTTATACGCTTTCCTTTTCCGTTGACAGCAGATAAGCTTACGAAAAAGTAAGAGGGGAATTAAGGGTAAGTCGCCATGTACACATTTACATTTGTTACGAAATCAACTAAGGACCCGGCGCGGTGTATACACTCAAGCCCTAAGCAAAATACAAACAATATTCACACGGCAGAAAACCAAGTCGTCGGAGATCAAAAAGTAAAGAAACGAATCCGCAGGCAACTAATACCAATCGCAAGATAGAGAAAATCACACCAAAGAGCAATCGACACAAGATTTGGTGCCAAGATGCACCTAGTCCACCTTGGCGATGAGATCTTCCACCTTCGCGTGGCTGTAGCTCGTCACAAGCAAGGGATCATCCTCTCGCGAGAGGACATGTGGCGAGGAATACACAGTGACTTCCTCGTGCTCCTCACATGACCACAAGCTTGAGAAAACGAGCTAAGTTGCTGCTGCTGCTTGCTGTGTAGGGCCTTTGGGAGCTTGTGCTTCAAATAGGCTGTTGTTGCTGCTCCTTCATTTGAGTGATGCTAAGGGTTAAACTAATTGTAGATTTAGTCACAAAAAATTCAACAACATTGTCTTCACTAATTAATCAGACTATGCACTAGCTCATACGAAGTTTACATACAGGTTTCATGCAGTATACAAGAATATACTTTATTATTGTAATCGGTACATATGAGATTATGATGCAGTTTCACAATTCACATAAGATATTATTTTAAATATTCTGGTACATTTATCTAGCTATGTATCACTTAGGCACTTTAAGCCCTGTTTATGAGTAGAAAACATCATATGCTCATAATAAAAAGTAAATACTCTTTGAAAAGAACTACAATGCAGGACAAAATAACAATTAAATACCTTTTCTTCAAATATTCATTAAACTTTCAAGAATGGTAATTCAGAGAGGGAGAGGGAGGGAGAGTTTGTGACCACGCAAAATTTTCAAATGGTAATTCAAAAATGTGTGGTGTGGGGGGTGGTGGTGGGGGGGGGGCGAGAGAGAGAGAGAGAGAGAGAGAGAGTTTGTGACCGCGCAAATTTTTCAAATGGTATTTCAAAAATCTGCGTGAGTGTGAAAATTTTCAAAATGGTAAGTCAAAATGTGTGTGCGTGAGCGTGCATGCGTGCGTGAGTGTTTTAGAGCAAATTCAAACCTGAGCCAACTTCTGTCATGTGCCTCAACGACTAGGCTAAGTTAAAGCCGTGTATAAAATGTTCAACTTATATATAGTTTGCTAACCTAAACATAAGAGAATTCTTCATATAGTTAAATCGACTATCTACCATCGACTCATCTTGAATCTCTCACTGTTAAGAATAAACAATTGTAGAAAGATTGAGGCCTAGCATGAGAGATAAGAGCCGCTTAGGATAGCCAAGGAGATTGCCTATAATCCAGCATAGAGATCTACATTTGCCAAAATTTTACAAGAGGGTATATCGGCAAATCATCCTTGGCTAACAAAGATAGGCTCTTATCTTCATGTAAGGCCTCTCTTCCTCTTCATTATTGCCAGTACTACTATGATAATGCTTTGTTTCTTGCTCCTCTATTTATAGGGTTATCACATCCATAATAACTATTGTGGAGCCAATCAAAAATTTGCCTTGGCCACAAGGAATATATTCCCATAATCTCTCTTATAGATAAGAGGATATATTGAGATAAAGAATGAGCTGGCTTGACTTGGTACTAGCGAGAACAAAATCTGTTCCAGGTTCTCAAAGGAAAAATAAATAGATAGCCAATTTAAAGCTTTATAAATGCAGGCATTATTCCACTGCCAAAATCATGCTAACCAAACAAATGAAAGCACGGCTTTGCTTCTCAACCAACCCAAATCATCTTATTCTTATGTAAAGAAATAAAGGATGTGGAAAATATGAAATATGCAGAAATGCTTCTCTTAAGAGCATTTACAATAGCATGATACTTGTTCATATAGTTCACACTTCACATGATGTAACCAGAGTGTTTTGCAAATTGAGTTTGTAACACCCTTGTCCGATCGTATGTTCCTTTTCTTTTTGGATATATTGGGCTTTGTTTTATTATTATTATAATTTGGAGTTTAATACTTTTAATTAAGATATATGCATACAATTATGGTTTTTTCAAGTTTGTTAAATATGCATATTATTAGTATTTAAATATTTATTTGTCTAACACTATTTTATAACCATATTTATATTTTAGTATCATAATTTAAACAAAATATATTTTATTTGGTATTTCTTTAAACAATACATATACATAAGATTTTACCTATTTTTAAATTCTATTTATAAGATATTTTGTCTTACGATATTTATTTGGTTAGAATATTTAATTTTGAAAAGTCATGAGAGCCCATGTTAAATCTTTTAACCATATAAATATTTTTACTAAACTAACAACTCAATTTTCTCTCTCCAATCACCATATATGTCTCACCTGATAACTTGATTCTTTTTAAAACAAATATTTTCTCTCTCCAAACTAAATAATTTTACCAAACCAAATATATTTTTAAATCTTTTATTAATCCTGATCCTAACAATCGCTCATCTAATCTTTCTCAGCAGATTCTCTTTCTCAAATCTACTCTCTTTAATTATTTTTTTCTACAAATCTATATACATACATACATATATATAATTGAAGATATTTTGTTATGATAGTTTAACTGAAAATATATTTTAGTTGTTTGATATCATAAAATCTTATATATATAACTAATTGTATTTATTTTTATTAACCCATAACTATATACATATCTACATATATTTTCACTATATACTAATATGTATATATACATATACTTTTCTATTATTCTAACTATATACAAACTAATATGTATATATACAACTTTTCTAATATCTTATAGAAGTATATAACAACCCATCATATCTCTCTTTTATAAAATCAAATCCAAATCTCATCTCATCAGAATATTTCTCTTTCCAATTATAATACCCTCTCTAATCTTTAAACATCTCTCTTCTCTATAAATAACAATCTAATTATTATCATCTCTTCCCTTCTCACATAAATCAACCTTCTCTTTTCCAATCACAATATTTTCTTCTTCAAAATTAGCCGAGCAATCAAACCTTGGAGTTGTTCTTCGTGTCGTCGTGTTTATCTGTCTCCGAGGCAAGTACTCTTACTCTTTTATTTTTTTAGTCAATGCAACATCGGGAATTCTCTAAATAAATTATTAACTTACAATATTTAAATAAAATTGTAATATTTTGCCGCTTTATTAATATATCTTATAATATTTGTACATATGATGAAAACCCTAGGATCTAGAATACCTATTAATCCTTTCATTAAGTGAACAACTGTAAAAATGCAAACGTAATAAAATAACTTTTAACATGTAAATGTGGTTTAATATATAAAAAGTTTTATAAGTTTATATGTTTCTGTTGCAACAATATTGGTACACACTAGCATGCAAATTATCAATACTTATATCATAATCTAAAACATAAAAATATACCATTATTGCTGTTAATCAATAAACACTTTGGGCTTAATATTTTATATATATAAATTAAACTTTCTACATTATCACTCCTTATAATATCGCTGCACTCTATGCGTCCTAGTCATATAAATTATTTTGATACTATAATTTGTATTAATATTTTCTATTATCACATGATTATAAAACTTATTATTAGCACTTACATGATAACTAGTCAATCTGTCATTTATTTTTATCTTACTTACTATTACCTCGTAATTATACTATTACCACCACCCGCTTTACGCATCTGTAATTTGTCATTCTCATTTAACTATATTAACCCTTTAAAACCATATTTCAATTTATTATTCTTTTCAATAAATAAACTCGGATGTTAAATACAGATACTTGCATATTTATTTTGAGTGTTGTTTACATTTTTGACCTTATCATATTCTATCATCTATATTTAATATTTTACTTGAGACTATCATTGTCGGCATGATTGAGAAACCTTAACATGCTATTCTTGTTTATGGACACTATCATTTTATAACTATTGTACTTGACATGCCACGATTACTCATTGCTCCAGACTACTCATATTAAAACAAGTTCTCTATTTTGAATGCTGAATTACATGACATGACACACCATTATTCACCAGTTTTATTTCCATACAATTACCATACTACAAGTTCCTGTCTTTTCAGCATTCTTATTTAGTGCTCTAGTCTTTACCATAGCAGCTATAAATACGTGGGCGTTGGGGTAGTTTGAGTGTGCGTTGTACAACAGGATCTCAGGAGTCCCATGCCGGCAGCTCGTACCGGGCTATAGCGGTCACATGATTACAGCTCGTACCGGGCTATAGCGGTCACATGTTTACAGCTCGTACCGGGCTATAGCGGTCACATGATTACAGCTCGTACCGGGCTATAGCGGTCACATGATTA
Organism: Agapanthus africanus; assembly: GCA_030015575.1. Taxonomy (NCBI): domain Eukaryota; kingdom Viridiplantae; phylum Streptophyta; class Magnoliopsida; order Asparagales; family Amaryllidaceae; genus Agapanthus; species Agapanthus africanus. The sequence continues at coordinate 260,631,727 of CM057339.1, read as the reverse complement.
CAGCTCGTACCGGGCTATAGCGGTCACATGATTACAGCTCGTACCGGGCTATAGCGGTCACATGTTTACAGCTCGTACCGGGCTATAGCGGTCTTTTGTTCATTCCACAGTTGGGCCCGTGTTTCCTAGCCCCTGGGGCACCACTCTTGGGTTAGGAATACTCCTGCAGAGGTTGACGCACACACTCAAGCTTACGATAGGATAGTTTACCTTTTAGTGGCCAGTTAGGTTATGACATGATCCCTTACATGCATGTTTCATAGTGTTAGTGCATTTAATTACTTATATACATGTTTTCTTGCGCACCGGGCTTCACTTTTATATATTCTTGTTATTATGCTACACACTTTATACGTTGAGTACTTGCTGGGGTGTTCTGACATCCCTGAGATTTGCCATCTCAGGTTTAGAGACAGGATTTTAGGCTGAGCGGGATCAGAGCGGCTACCAGGACTTTGTTGAAGATCAGTAATCGTAGGTTTATTTTCCTTTACTTTTAGCCTTTAGCATGTGCGCCCTCATGGGACATTAGGACTTTTGTATCTCTTTCGGATCTTATTTTATTCCGAATCTTTTGTTTTGGATCTTTAATTGCATCAATTATCTAGTGGACCCATTTTTAGGATTTCTTGTGGTTTCATTGCAGCATGATTATCAGTATTATTTCTTTTGGTATTGGATTTTATTTTTGACAGGTTAATCTAGACAGCCTTATGTGACTATGGAAGGATTTTTCCTTACCGTAGGTAGCACGGCTGGCCTTCGTCGCTTCCCGTATTCCACATTTTGGGAAGCGGGGCGTGACAAGGTTTTTATGGTATCAGAGCCCAGGCTGACGTCAAAATTAGTCTTGTTTCTACCGACCTTTTAGGTTAGAATCACACGTATAGGTTCTCCCCAGTGTGTCATGCTGCATATTTCCTTGACTCTGATTATAGGATTCGGCCGACTGAGATGGAATTACGATATTGTACCCATGTACCGCGGCATGGTTACAATGCGTCATTCTGTTTGAGTAACTTAGAGTTCTATTTGATTTGTTTCCACTGATTTGATTTTCTTGAACACGCCGATTTCTCAAGCCAAGACCGTGACTCTTCATTTGTTTCCTTGATCCTTGATTTTTCTTACCCATCTATTTTCACTGATCCTTGTAATTAGTTCACGACCTTGTATTTTCGTTCTTCAAATTTCGAGGACGAAATTTCTTGTAAGGTGGGTAGAATGTAACACCCTTGTCCGATCGTATGTTCCTTTTCTTTTTGGATATATTGGGTTTTGTTTTATTATTATTATAATTTGGAGTTTAATACTTTTAATTAAGATATATGCATACAATTATGGTTTTTTCAAGTTTGTTAAATATGCATATTATTAGTATTTAAATATTTATTTGTCTAACACTATTTTATAACCATATTTATATTTTAGTATCATAATTTAAACAAAATATATTTTATTTGGTATTTCTTTAAACAATACATATACATAAGATTTTACCTATTTTTAAATTCTATTTATAAGATATTTTGTCTTAAGATATTTATTTGGTTAGAATATTTAATTTTGAAAAGTCATGAGAGCCCATGTTAAATCTTTTAACCATATAAATATTTTTACTAAACTAACAACTCAATTTTCTCTCTCCAATCACCATATATGTCTCACCTGATAACTTGATTCTTTTTAAAACAAATATTTTCTCTCTCCAAACTAAATAATTTTACCAAACCAAATATATTTTTAAATCTTTTATTAATCCTGATCCTAACAATCGCTCATCTAATCTTTCTCAGCAGATTCTCTTTCTCAAATCTACTCTCTTTAATTATTTTTTTCTACAAATCTATATACATACATACATATATATAATTGAAGATATTTTGTTATGATAGTTTAACTGAAAATATATTTTAGTTGTTTGATATCATAAAATCTTATATATATAACTAATTGTATTTATTTTTATTAACCCATAACTATATACATATCTACATATATTTTCACTATATACTAATATGTATATATACATATACTTTTCTATTATTCTAACTATATACAAACTAATATGTATATATACAACTTTTCTAATATCTTATAGAAGTATATAACAACCCATCATATCTCTCTTTTATAAAATCAAATCCAAATCTCATCTCATCAGAATATTTCTCTTTCCAATTATAATACCCTCTCTAATCTTTAAACATCTCTCTTCTCTATAAATAACAATCTAATTATTATCATCTCTTCCCTTCTCACATAAATCAACCTTCTCTTTTCCAATCACAATATTTTCTTCTTCAAAATTAGCCGAGCAATCAAACCTTGGAGTTGTTCTTCGTGTCGTCGTGTTTATCTGTCTCCGAGGCAAGTACTCTTACTCTTTTATTTTTTTAGTCAATGCAACATCGGGAATTCTCTAAATAAATTATTAACTTACAATATTTAAATAAAATTGTAATATTTTGCCGCTTTATTAATATATCTTATAATATTTGTACATATGATGAAAACCCTAGGATCTAGAATACCTATTAATCCTTTCATTAAGTGAACAACTGTAAAAATGCAAACGTAATAAAATAACTTTTAACATGTAAATGTGGTTTAATATATAAAAAGTTTTATAAGTTTATATGTTTCTGTTGCAACAATATTGGTACACACTAGCATGCAAATTATCAATACTTATATCATAATCTAAAACATAAAAATATACCATTATTGCTGTTAATCAATAAACACTTTGGGCTTAATATTTTATATATATAAATTAAACTTTCTACATTATCACTCCTTATAATATCGCTGCACTCTATGCGTCCTAGTCATATAAATTATTTTGATACTATAATTTGTATTAATATTTTCTATTATCACATGATTATAAAACTTATTATTAGCACTTACATGATAACTAGTCAATCTGTCATTTATTTTTATCTTACTTACTATTACCTCGTAATTATACTATTACCACCACCCGCTTTACGCATCTGTAATTTGTCATTCTCATTTAACTATATTAACCCTTTAAAACCATATTTCAATTTATTATTCTTTTCAATAAATAAACTCGGATGTTAAATACAGATACTTGCATATTTATGCTGAGTGTTGTTTACATTTTTGACCTTATCATATTCTATCATCTATATTTAATATTTTACTTGAGACTATCATTGTCGGTATGATTGAGAAACCTTAACATGCTATTCTTGTTTATGGACACTATCATTTTATAACTATTGTACTTGACATGCCACGATTACTCATTGCTCCAGACTACTCATATTAAAACAAGTTCTCTATTTTGAATGCTGAATTACATGACATGACACACCACTATTCACCAGTTTTATTTCCATACAATTACCATACTACAAGTTCCTGTCTTTTCAGCATTCTTATTTAGTGCTCTAGTCTTTACCATAGCAGCTATAAATACGTGGGCGTTGGGGTAGTTTGAGTGTGCGTTGTACAACAGGATCTCAGGAGTCCCATGCCGGCAGCTCGTACCGGGCTATAGCGGTCACATGATTACAGCTCGTACCGGGCTATAGCGGTCACATGTTTACAGCTCGTACCGGGCTATAGCGGTCACATGATTACAGCTCGTACCGGGCTATAGCGGTCACATGATTACAGCTCGTACCGGGCTATAGCGGTCACATGATTACAGCTCGTACCGGGCTATAGCGGTCACATGTTTACAGCTCGTACCGGGCTATAGCGGTCTTTTGTTCATTCCACAGTTGGGCCCGTGTTTCCTAGCCCCTGGGGCACCACTCTTGGGTTAGGAATACTCCTGCAGAGGTTGACGCACACACTCAAGCTTACGATAGGATAGTTTACCTTTTAGTGGCCAGTTAGGTTATGACATGATCCCTTACATGCATGTTTCATAGTGTTAGTGCATTTAATTACTTATATACATGTTTTCTTGCGCACCGGGCTTCACTTTTATATATTCTTGTTATTATGCTACACACTTTATACGTTGAGTACTTGCTGGGGTGTTCTGACATCCCTGAGATTTGCCATCTCAGGTTTAGAGACAGGTTTTTAGGCTGAGCGGGATCAGAGCGGCTACCAGGACTTTGTTGAAGATCAGTAATCGTAGGTTTATTTTCCTTTACTTTTAGCCTTTAGCATGTGCGCCCTCATGGGACATTAGGACTTTTGTATCTCTTTCGGATCTTATTTTATTCCGAATCTTTTGTTTTGGATCTTTAATTGCATCAATTATCTAGTGGACCCATTTTTAGGATTTCTTGTGGTTTCATTGCAGCATGATTATCAGTATTATTTCTTTTGGTATTGGATTTTATTTTTGACAGGTTAATCTAGACAGCCTTATGTGACTATGGAAGGACTTTTCCTTACCGTAGGTAGCACGGCTGGCCTTCGTCGCTTCCCGTATTCCACATTTTGGGAAGCGGGGCGTGACAGAGTTTGACCTTAATTTGACAAAGGAAATTGAAAATGTTGATAGATTTTACCTTTTTTCAACTATGATTTCAAAGTTAATGGTTGAAATGTAACTTGAAATCAATTTAATGTTCAAGCATATTCCATGAACGAATATTGACCTTCTTTATTGGCTCTCAAGCTGCTTGAATCGGATTCCTATATTCTTCGTTTTTCAAATAGAAGAAGATGAGAATTGAAGCATATCTTGATGATTCCTGTCTTCATTCATTGCTGAGCTATAGAGCTTACCATCCTCCTTCCCTAAAGATGAAGTTAATTGTGCATTACAGTACAACTAAATTGCAGGAAACTGTGTAATTTTTGCTTCAATCGCAAGCAACCATCCTAAACCTTAACAAACATGTACTGTACCCCCAAATTTAAATACCCTCGGGATATCCACTTTGCTCCCCCAAATCACTCCTCGATGAAAATATAAATATGCAGTGCCACAAAAGAAGAAAAAAAGGAAGTTAGGGGTTATAAGGGAAGATAAAAGTGGTAGAAAAGAAAAATGCGTTGCAAAAAATAAATTTGAGTTTGAGTTGCAGGTTCTGAAAAGCTATCATGGCTTTCTGCTATATATGCTGGCAAAAAGAAAGGGGGGTTTCTACAAATTAGGCTTAAAATGAACCTAAATATGAACTTAATAGTTTGAAAAATCTATCAAACTAATCCACATTTACTGGGGGATTATGTTGGATATGTATGCCTTAGAGGTCTTCATTGTATATGATACTAGGGATATGTATGTACAGGACAATCTTGCTCGATATGATAGTATGTTATTTAGTTTGTCTTTATCTTAACATATGATGTGTTTTACTTAGTATTTCATATCTTGTATACATGTTGATAAAGCCCGTGGGATCCTTACTTGACTACCAACGTTGTGATGGCAATCATACTTGTGAGTGCAGGGTAGTCGATAAGCACATCCTTAAAATATCCCTAGTCGTGGGAGTATCGAGACCGGGTATTGATACTCAAGAGTAAACTAGTGTATACATATCTAAACCCTGACGAGGGGCGATGGATCGGTCCCGCTGCCATTGGTGTGGTGCATCTAAGATTGTATACAGATGCTCACTGGGGGTGAGTACACTGGACGGACTCGCCGAGAACTGGTTATATGGTATTATACCTAACGTCAGATAGCAGTTCTCTGGTGACATGAGTGCAGGTAGTCTGTCGATCTGAGATCGACATTTGTCTCATGTGAGTTCCCACTGTACTTTGATTACTGCCCTACCACGGCTCTACTGAGTCGTGCAAACAGGTTTTAGTTGGGTATAGTCCCGAGCCATATGGAAGCAGTGAGCGACTGTTGGGAATTCGTCTCTTCCGGTATAGGGAGTCGATGTTGCGCTGTGATCGGTTGACCAACACCATAAGTCCATGGCCATGGCGGATTGAGAATTACTGGAAGTTGGACCAGTAGATTTTCGGATGGCCTTGAGCCACACCGGCACGACTTGTCAGGTTTTTAGGGGTCTGACGTTTTTCCACCTCCTCAGACCCGGCATGCAATACTCTCAGACGAACAGACCGGACTGCATGGAGATTGTCACGGATAGGCTCCGTAGGGGTTCGGATGAGTTCGCTCGTCAGCCTTCTTTTCGACAGGTACCTGAGTAGCCGTCGTTACGTACAGCTAGTGCCACCGACGGACTTGTGGTTAGACCCACTGTCAGCGTATTGTCGAGTCTTTAGAGTCCCACACAGAGAGTTTTCCTGGTTCAGACGAAATGATGTAGAGGCCGTATGGTTTTATGTGCAGAGTTCCGATCATATACGTGTACTAGTTGCACGGATGTTATTCGGATGGATAATACTAGTGGGCTTAAAACTAAGTCGCATTCTAGTATTATATTACCAGATTATTTTTCTCTTTGTATTCGTATTTTTTGCAGTACGAATACGGGTATATATATACAGTGAGGGCATTCTTGTAATTTTATAAGAGATGCTTCTAGAAGGGGACACCTCATTATTGGTTTGATTTATTTTTGTAAAATAGATTAATGAGGTGGAAAATGGAGATATTTGTAGCATGGTTGAAGTATGGGTAATTCATTTGTTTATTTCATTTGACTTTACTATTCAAGCATGGTTGCAATTTTCTATAGAAAATATTGCATGCTTGATTATTGAGAAAGACTTATCCATTCTTCACTTGCTCCATCATTTGCTCATTTGTGTTTTTTCTTTCTCTCTCCATTTTGCTCTCCTCCTTCTTCCTCAAACCCTAACCCTCACATGTGTTGTGAATCCTAGAGTTTCTTGAGATAAAATACTCCAATTAACTCTCTACATGTTCTAAGCTATCTAGATTAGCAAACTAGGTACTTTAGTTATCTCATTCTTGAGGTTGAAACTTGAACCATAGACTCTCGGGTGGATCGTCTTCGACACGAGGAGGCCGACGATTGAGCTTGATCCAAACCTTCTAGGAGCTCAAGAAGAAGAGAAGAAGACCTGAAGGACTTGTATTCTAGAGATATAAAACTCTTTCACAAGTAGTTTAGAACCTCCTTGTAGTTTAGCTAGTTAGGGTTTCTGAAAGATTTTGGTTGTTTGGTCGATGTTGCAAGTCGAAAAATCGTTTTTTATGAATTCCGCCTCCCCACAAACCACGTGGGGTGTGCGACATCGACTTACACTGGTATAAGAGCCTACTTAAGCCTTAACTAGCTAGTTAGCAAATACTTAGAACTTCAATCGAGGGAAAATATCCGAAATTGCATTTCCAAGTATAGCTTGTTGTTCGAATTTTAAACTTGTTCAAAAAATATTTTCAGTGACCTTAAAATTATATGCATGCATTTGTAGGACCAAGAAAAAATTCTGAGCGCATTAGCTCACAATTCTACCGCTAATCCGCGGCCAAATAGGTCATTTGGCCACGGATCCGCAGCCTAATTGTGGTCAATGTGGTCCATTTTTCTTCTGGGGTTCAAGTTCTTGGAAATATGATTTTTAATGCATTTGGTTTTTGCCCATATTTGTTTGCGTAATGGTTTATACATAAGGTAAATACGGATAGTGATAATCGATTGAAATTCTGAATTCTTGTTTATCTATGTATTGTTTGTATATGTGTTTCTAAACGTCTGCTATATGTCGATTAGTGAGGGTTGCACATACTATATGTTGTTGATAATTTGTGGATATGAAGTATTGAATCATTGTGAATGAATAGCCAGGGATATAAGAAGAGTGTTCTTTTCTTTCATTCATGTATATTTGTAAATTGATGTAATATTCTTTTGCGGGACACATCCGGGTTGAGGTTGTAGCCACCGTTGTATTATTTCATTTACTTTTCTTTGCATTTAGGATAAACTCAAGGAGGGGTGCACAAACTATCGGGTTCTTGAAGTTCCGAGTAGCCTACTCATTTTATTGAGGGGGGTTGCTTCACTTCAGGAATTTAGCGGGTAGTTTGCCGCACCCGTAGGGGTCTAGGATGGGGATTTGGCTATTCATCACGACCGTGAAATCCATTTTTCGTTGTAGGTTAAAACGAAACACGGAAATCCTAATATATCCAATATATTTATCTGTGTTGCTGTGCTGTGATCTGTGATCTGAAATGGATATTATTGCGTGAAACGAATGACAATATATATATATATTATAATAAACGTTGCTTATGTTTTGCAAACACGCTAGTCCAGTCCCTGCTCTGTCGTTAGTTAAATAACCTAACGGTGAATGACGGGCCCCGTGGCGAATGCGGATGGTATAAGCGTAAATTCTATTTTCGTTTTTCTGCAATGATAAAGTTAATTGATGGGACCGCATTAATATTGATTAATGCAAGTAATAAACCTAAAATCCGATGTCTTTGTACAATTACAAAACCACTTAGTTTTCTTCAAAAACAACATTTAAAAAGCGGAGCTTAAACCACTCCTTTTCAAAATCTATTCGGTTCCTTCGACTATATCAAGTTCATTACGTTAACGGTTTTCGCCAAAACCAGCCGTAGCCCTCCGTCATTTCAGATAGGTATCTACTAGTATTCATGCTATGTGTTTTGACCTTCGCCAAGGCATAGTGTTTGGTAGCTAGTGGGTACTTATCTATAGTATAGATAGATGCATTAATTTAGGACAGACGTACAGCTGTTTTAGCCTTCGTCAATGGCTTGTACAAATGGATCTTGATTAATCTGGACAATGACGGGTTAAACTTGACTTGCGACTTATGATGTTTTGACCTTCGTCAAGGTTATAAGCGCTCAGAGCAAAAATCACAACGGGAGTTTCAAACATAGAGGAAACTTGCTAGTGTTGCATGCCTTCTGAAGTGTGGTATTTTTGGTAGGCTTCCTTCAAAATTATCACATAATGAAAGTTGGGTCCCGATCCTACTGTGGGTATCCGCTACTCTTCGGGAGAATTTTTCACTTTGCAATTAGCTAATCAAATAGGTGTCTAGAAAGGTGTTAATGAGGCTACGCCTCTGGAAAAACGAGGTTACTTAATTAGGTCCGTGTGAAAGCATGAGAAACCTCCCTCCGAAGTACCAATACTGGTCTGGCCGAAAGATAAGCGAACTTGTACGATGCGATTAATCCTGACTAATTCTTCTTTTAGGGTTTGAAGAAGAATTCGAGGAAACAGCGAGAGTCATCCTGTTTAGATAAACTAATAACTAATCTAAACTTGCAAGAGTATATGCTGAGTGTTTCTTTTCTCTCTCTCCTAATTGCAGTGACCATGACAGGACTTAAGCTAATATTAGATAAAAATAAACTCGATGGGCCAAATTATAAAGGCTGGCTGAGGAATGTCCATATGGTCCTTACATATGATAAGGTCGCATACGTCCTCACGGCGAAAACTCCCTATGTTCCCTGTCCAGAATCCTCGATCGCGGACATTGAGGTCCGTAAGAACTGGGATATTGATTGCGCGAAACCCAAGTGTCTCGTGCTCGTCTCCATGGATAATGAACTTCAGAGGTGACACGAGAAGATGGACCTTGCTTTCATCTTCCTCCATACCAAAAATTTATATGGAGAGCAATCTCGTATTGCAAGATATGAGATCTCGAAGAAATTGTTTTAAGCGAGGTTGGCTATCGGATCATCTGTTGGGGACCACGTTCTAAAGATGATTTCTCTCATAGAAGAGCTCGCGGACCTAGAAACTACGTTGGAGAATAAGTTGTACATCGACTTGATTTTACAGTCCCTTCCCTCCACCTATGCCCAATTCATATTGAACTTCAATATGCAAAAGATGGAAGTTTCACTTCCTGAGCTCCTCAACATGCTGAGGATGGCAGAGGGTACCTTGAAGAAAACCAAAGAAATACCCGCTCTGTTTATTGGGGAATCTTCTTCTGCTAAATCAAAGGCTAAGGCCAAGAGGAAGAAGAAGAAGGCCACCACCAAACCGAGGGGAGGTGTGCAGAAGGTGCAGGGAAAGGAAAAGAATGGGGGGAAGCCACAAAGGAAGAATGTTTCTATTGTTCGAGAGACTGTTCGAGATGTTGGGTATGCGGTACGCCAGCAATTGGCTCTAGTCCAGACGTTGAGTACTTAATACGCCAATTACAGGCCTTAGTGCAAGTGGGAGATTGTCGGATATGTATGCCCTAAAGGCCTTCATTGTATAGGATGCTAGGGATATGTATATACAGGACAATATTGCTCGATATGATAGTATGCTATTTGGTTTGTTTTTATCTTAACATATGATGTGTTTTACTTAACATTTCATATCTTGTATACATGTTGATAAAGCCCATAGGATCCTTACTTGACTACCAGCGTTGTGATGACAATCATACTTGTGGGAGCCGGGTAGTCGATAAGTACATCCTTAAAATGTCCCTAGTCGTGGGAGTATCAAGACTGGGCATGATACTTCAGAGTAGACTAGTGTATACATATCTAGACCCTAACAAGGGGCGATGGATCGGTCCCGCGGCCATTGGTGTAGTGCACCTAAGATTGTATACGGGTGCTCACTGGGGGTGAGTATACTGGATGAACTCGCCGAGAACTAGATAGATGGTATTATACCTAATGTCAGATAGCAGTTCTCTGGTGACATGAGTGCAGGTAGTCTGTCGACCTAAGGTCGTCATTTGTCTCGTGTGAGTTCCCACTGTACTTTAATTACTACTCTACCACGAATCTACTGAGTCGTGCAAACATGTTTTAGTTGGGTACAGTTCCGAGCCACATGGAGGTAATGAGCGACTGTTGGGGATTTTTCTCTCTCGGTATAGGGAGTCAATGTCGCGCTGTGATCGGTTGGCCAACACCATAAGTCCCTAACCAGGGCGGATTGAGAATTACTGGTAGTTGGACCAGTAGATTCTCGGATGGTCTTGAGCCACATCGGCACGACTTATCAGTTTATTAGGGGTCTGACGTTTTTCCACCCTCCTAGACCCGGCATGCGATACTCTCAGACAAACAGACCGAACTGCACGAAGATTGTCACGGATAGGCTCAGTAGGGGTTCTGATGAGTTCACTTGTCAGCCTTCTTTACGACAGGTACCTAGGTAGCCGTTATATACAGCTAATACCACTGACGGACTTATGGTTAAATCCACTGCCAGCATACTGTCGAGTCTTTAGAGTCCAACACAGATGGTTTCCATGGTTCAGGCGAAACGATATAGAGGCCGTATGGTTTTCCGTGCAGAGTTCCGATCATATACGTGTACTGGCTGTACGGATGTTATTCAGACGGATAATACTAGTGGGCTTAGGACTAAGCCGCATTCTAGTATTATATTATCGGATTATTTTTATCTCTTTGTATTAATATTTTTTGCAGTATGAATACGGGTATGTATATACGGTGAGAGCATTCTTGTAATTTTACAAGAGATACTTCTAGAAGGGGACACCTCATTATTGGTTTTATCTATTTTTGTAAAATAGATTAATGAGGTGGAAAATGGAGATATTTGTGGCATGGTTGAAGCATGGCTAATTCATTTGTTTATTTCATTTGACTTTACTATTCAAGCATGATTGCAATTTTCTATTGAAAATATTGTATGCTTGATTATTGAGAAAGACTTAACCATTCTTCACTTGCTCCATCACTTGCTCATTTGTGTTTTTTTCTCTCTCTCCATTTTGCTCTTCTCTTTCTTCCTCAAACCCTAACCCACACATGTGTTGTGAATCCTAGGGTTCCTTGAGATAAAATACTCCAATTAACTCCCTACATTTTCTAAGCTACCTAGATTAACAAACTAAGTACTTTAGTTACCTCATTCTTGAGATTGGAGCTTGAACCATAGACTCTCGGGTAGATCATCTTCGACAAGAGGAGGCCGACGACCGAGCTTGATCCAAACCCTCTAGGAGCTCAAGAAGAGGAGAAGAAGACCCGAAGGACTTCTATTCTAGAGGTATAAAACTCTTTCACAAGTGGTTTAGAACCTCTTTGTAGTTTAGCTAGTTAGGGTTTCTGAAAGATCTTGGTTGTTTGGTCGATATTGCAAGTCAAAAAATCAATTTTTGTGAATTCCGCCTCCCCACAAACCACGTGGGGTGTGCGACATCGACTTACTGATTATATCATCAATGTTTTAAAGATTAGGGGCTTTGGTAGTAATTGGATGACATGGATACATATGATTTTATACTCATCAAGTTCACAGGTACTAGTAAATGGCGGCTTAGGGACGATTATCAAATGCAAAAGACGTTTAAAACAAGGTGATCCATTGTCACCTTTGTTATTTAACCTAGTTGTTGATACTTCAGCTACTTCAGGCCAGGGAGCATGATAAAGCTCTCAACTCTTAATCTCAAAGGTGAACTCAAATTCCTTCCCTCTATTCAATTTGCAGATGTACAATTATTTTCTGTAAAGCTAATGAGGATGAAATTCTCACTATGAAAGTTCTGCTTTATATTTTTGAGGGCCTTTCTGGGCTTAAAATTAATTTTCGTAAGAGCTTTTTATTTTATGTCGGCAAGAAACTTCATATGGGCACTAAACTCGCTAATCTGCTCAAATGTAATCTTTCTTTTGTACCTACTACTTATCTGGGGCATACTCTTAATTCGGGCAAAATCCAGAAAAAAGACCGGCACTTGCTTATTACTAGAATACAGTCCAAGCTTTCTACTTGGAAGGGTAAGTTACTTTCAATTGGGGGAGACTTACACTCATCAATTCTGTTCTTTCCTCACTCCCACTGTATTATATATCCTACTTTAGATTGCTTAAGTGGGTGGTTAGGAAAATTGACAATATTAGGGCTACTTTCCTTTGGAGGGGCACCAATAATGTGAAAAAGGATTATAATCTTGTCAAGTAGAAAAAGGTCTGTATTAACAAAACTGAAGGAGGCTTGGGGGTTAAGGACAATATTGATCGCTTCAATATTTCCCTTTTGTGCAAATGGCTTTGCAAACTATATAATTTTGATGAATATTTCATTGTTGTTCTTAGATCCATTTACAATTATAGTCTAAGGTTAACTAACACTCATAACTCTTCCAGCTTCTGGAAAGGATTACAAGAATGCAGTTCTACTTTATATGATCAGATTTCATGGAATATAGGTGATGGTAAGCAAATTTATTTTTGGAAGGATAAATAGGCTTCTTCCTCCGCTTTTTCAGAAATCTAAGCATCTTTATACAAAATTTCTGGAATCAAGAGGCACTAGTTCATACACAAGGCTATTACAGCAAAGGTATGTGGTCTTGATAGGGTTCGTTTACAGAATCTCATGGATAAGATTTCCAGTCTTACAATCAAACCCAACACACTTGATACTATTGTGTGGCCTAACTCTAGTAAGGGTGTTTTTTCTATCGGATCTACTTACAATACTATTTATAATATAAATCACCAGTATCCTTTTTATAAGGTCATCTGGAGCAACTCTACCCCCATCAAGATTAAAATTTTCTCTTGGTTATTAGCTCAAGATAGGATTTTGACTAAAGAAATCTTAATTAAAAGATGTTGGTTTAACAATGCTGCCTGTGTTTTTTACTCTTGCACGATTGAAACTAACACTCATCTTTTCTTTGAATGCAAAATTGCTAAAAGCTCATTTGGAAGGATCTCCTGAATGCTTTAAATGTACGTACCATGCCTGAATCTTTTTTTCCCATGTCATTGATAGCTCGAAAATTGCTAATATGCATGCCAAGCTTGAACATATATGGACTCTTTTGTTGTATTCCACTTGTTGGAATACCTGGAAGTGTAGAAATAACAAATTTTTAACAATAAGGATATCACACATACCCAGATCACAAGAATATTTCTTTATCACTTGTTTAATTGGGTGAGTGGGATACAAGATAAAAATAAAAACTTTATTCTTGCATCCTCCGAATTTAAAAATCTTCAAATAACGTATGTTGGTGATGTGGATGAGCTTATTGTTAGTATTATGGAGTTTTCTTTCTCAGACATCTGAACAAGGAGGTTCAGACGTCTGGCATGCACGAGCATGGAACCAAAAAAGCAGAGCAACGCCAGACGTTTGAAGACAAAGTGATAGACGTCTGGCCAAATCTAGAGCCGTCATAGAACGCAGGCAGACGTCTGACCAAGGAGTGGCAGACGTCTGTCAATGAGCTAAAGCCATTACAGAGCGTCAGCAGACGTCTGACAAAGTCTTCATCAGACGTCTACGCGTGGGTTTTTTATGCGAACTGAGTATTAAGTTTAAATCTAATTTGTATAGAATTAAAGTTTGGCTATATATAAGGTCTCTCGTATGATGAAATTTTAAGGTCGTTAAATCTAATGTATAGAGAGAGGGTAGCGGCTAAGAGAATAAAGAGATTTGAGAGAAATCTTCTAGGGTTGCTCTTGATGTAAACTTGATTCAAAGATCCAGTAGAAGTTTGCAGATTCCGCTTTACAGGGGATAGTCATACGGTGGGTGAACCTCGTTAAAAAATTCCTTGTCTTTCTGGTTTGATTCTCTTGTTCTCGTGTTTGTTTATTGTTTTATCTTTCGTTGTTATTGCGTGGTTTGCGTGGATTAGCCGTAGCATAGTTTCGTATAGTGTTATCTTCTTCCGACTATTATTCCCCAACAACTGGTATCAGAGCTTAGGGAACCGAAGGATCTTCGATTTTACAGTTTAATTTTACAGTGGGTGATGACGCTTGTGTTCGCTGCCTATCTTCTTAGATCGTATTTTCGAAGGTGTTGGTGCAGATCCGAGGCAAAAGTTGAGTTTACTGCGGTGGAAAATGAAAGATGGCGAGAGATAAGATCATAATCGAAAAGTTCAATGGTCATAAATATGTTTGGTGGTGTATGCAGATGGAGGAATAGCTATATCAGAAAGATTTGTATCTTCCGTTTTTGGACGACAAACCCAAGAAGATGTCCGATGAAGCATGAAATCTACTAGATAAAAAAGCCCTGGCAACGATTAAGTTATCGTTAACTCCGCAAGTGACCTTTAATATCTCGAAAAAGAAAATAACCATAGAGCTAATGACGACATTAACAAAGTTGTATAAGAAGCCTTCAACGTCGAATAAGATATTTCTGATGAAAAACTTTTCAACATGAAGATACCAGAACACGGTTCAATGACAGAGCATCTGAACAAGTTCAACAGTGTGACATACCAACTCGAATCAGTCTCAATTATGTTTGAAGACGAGATTTGAGCCCTATTGTTTCTATGTTCATTGCCGGAGAGTTGGAAAAACCTGGTTATAGCGGTTAGCAACTCGATCTCAAGGTTTCTCACATTTAATGATGCGGTAAGCAGCATATTAAGTGATGAGATAAGGAGAAATGTTGTGAGTGGAAGTTCAGGAACATCTGCACTCTCAGTTAAGAACCGTGGTAGGACAATGGAAAGGGAAAAAGGGAAGAAGTGGAAGTCAAAGAGCAGAGAAAAGTCAAAAGGAAAGATCCAAGACAACTGTTGGAACTGCGGAAAGTTGGGTCACTTGAAATCGGACTACAGACTCTTGAAGAAAGAGAAAGGCTCAAATGAGAGGTCAGATGAAAAGGAAGCCACTCTACTTCAGGTCAGCATCACTTTAATGACTATGTTCAAGGGATCTTGGGCATGTGACGGTAGGAAACAGTCAGCCGTGCAAAATCGTTGGAAAAGAGATGATTATACTGCAACCGTCGGGAGAAGATCAGATGAAGCTGAAGAACGCTAGACACATACCAAATATCAAGAAGAGCCTGATTTCTAGAAGTCGGCTAGACAGCGAAAGGTACATTACGGTGTTTGGGAATTCTCAACGGAAGATTTCTAAAGACTCGTTGGTGGTCGCAATGGGTAAATTGAGCGGTTCATTGTATTCCTTCACTGGGAGTAGTGGAGTTTCGATTGTATTGTCGACAAGTTCGGATACAGATTTTGAGACTTTGTAGTGGCATAAGAGATTGGGGTACCTTAGCAAGAAAAATATGAAGATTCTTTAGAGTATTGGGGTTTTATCCGGGCTGAAAAAGGTAGAGTTGGGGCTCTATGAAAGTTGCATTTGTGGAAAACAAAACGCACTCAGGTTTCAGATTGGCGGTGTAGCAAAGAAGATCAAGAAGCTTGAGTTGGTGCATACAGATGTATGGGGACCGGCCTCGGTAGAGTCTTATGGAGGAAATCGGTACTTCGTAACTTTCAATGATGATGCAAGCAGGAAAACCCGGGTCTATGCAATGAAGAAGTGTGATATGTTTGGTCTCTTTAAACACTGGATTGTACATGTGGAGAACCAAACATGGACGAAAGTTAAGTGCCTAAAGTCCGATAATGGAGGGGAATATTGCGCATAAGAGTTCGGGAGGTTTTGATCGCATACGGGTATACGTTGGTTAAAAACGGTACCAGGGACATCGCAACAGAATGGCGTCACTGAAAGGATGAGCATGACGATCTTAGAGCGGGTAAGGAGCATGACCTTGGATGCGGATGTGCCAAAATTTCTATATGCAACAGTTGTCGATACTGTTGTGTATCTGATCAATAGAAGCCCGGCAAATGCATTCGATGGACAAATTCCGGAAGAAATTCGGTTAGATAAATAGTCGATTACTCGCACTTCAAGGTTTTTTGTTGCATTGCGTATTCGTTGATAGATAAGACGGAAAAGAGTAATCTTGACTCAAGTCTGGGAAGTGTACATTCATTGGTTATGGAGGAGATGAGTTCAGATATCGGCTATGAGATTATTCAAGCAAGAAGATAATACGAAGCCAGAACGTCGTCTTTAATGAGCAACACTTGTACAAGGAAGCAACGCAAGCCATGAAGGTGCGGTATCTGAGTTCGTTGAGTTAGATGGAACTCAGAAGAGCAGTCAGGTGCCTACAAGTGCAAATCAGAATATGAAGAAGACATACACTGCAGTGTAGGATCAGGTTCAATAACCAGATGTTCCAATTCTGAGGAGATCTAATGAGCGAGAAGACCACCTAAAAGATTAGTTACCGACTTCATATTGTACGCTGATTCGGGAGAGCTCAAATCCATCTCAAAAGCGACGTGGGACAGTGCTAGCAAGCAGTGGGTACAAACTATAACGACCCCAAAATTCCTATACCTTCATATCATTCTTCATTTTATTAAAATACTGTATTTATTTGTTTTTGGGTATCCCCGTATATTTTATTCTTTATTAAATATATTATTTTATTATTCTATCTATTTTTCTCAAATCCATTTCTTTAAACTAAATCTTAACCTATTTCAAATTAAACGCAATATCTAACCCGGCTCATAACCCAAATCCAATCTCATTTTCATTTTCTTTTATAAAACTATGAGCCCAAAGCCCACTTTCTTTTCAAGCAACAACATATATTTAATTCTAATTAAATATATGCATGAACAACCTTGTAGCTCATTGGTTAAGTCTTTGCATTGTTATTCCATAAGTCATATGTTCAAATCTTTATTCTTGCAATTATTTTTTTATCAATTTTTATTTTTCTCATAACCTACAAATAAGACCTTTCATTTTATCTTTCTTCTAACTTCCAAAATAATCAGAATGGTTATGAGCCATAATTTATTAGAATTATGATGGCCATAAACCTTTTTTATATCTCACTTCTCTTCCTTTTTATCATCACACATTTCTATCATTTCACATATCCCTCTTCATCTAGATTTCCCGAAGAAGAACATGAATAAATTCTCAAGAAAGTCTCGCTAGAAACGCGAGACTATCGGCGGATAGACAAGCCCGGTGATAATACCGGCTTGTGTATGTAAGTCCTTCTCTCTTTCCCTCCATCTCCTCTCTATCTTTCTCTTGTCATATTGCCATGAAAAACTTCCCTTATCATACCATAGTCCCTAAATAATTAATTAAATGGATACATATATAAATAATGAACACACACAGACATACACACATATATAGTTTGTAAAGTCTTTTTCATTACTCTCAATTCATATGTTAAGATTTCATAGTGACCAATTAGGATTGCATCGTTTTTTGTTGTATTTTAAATTAGTTTATTTAAATTTTGTAAAAAAAATGAAGTTACGAATAAATATCATGGTTTTCTCATTTCTCATATATGACATATCAATACCTTTACTTTTAAAATAATTTTTAGAAATTAATTTTTACTTCTGAAAATTTCAGAAAATTTACATATGATATAATATATTTTTTTGTACACTCTGTAAAAAATATAGATCGAACCGCATAACGGTTTATGAATTATATCGTTTTTATTCACTGTCTGTAAAACAGAAAACTGCAGTTATCGGTCAACTTCTATGACACATAACTTAGTATACCGATATCCAAATTGAGCAAACTCGGGTGTTTTTGATATTTACATCGAATGATCTAGATTTTATTAGTTTTAAGTTTTTACTGAAAACAGACGTAAAATATAGAGAACTGCGTTACAATATTAAGCGACGAATCTGGACAGAATCTGTCCTGATTCGCACACTGTTTTTAAATTGGACATAACTCAAACACCCGATGTCCCTCCGTGACAAAATTTAGATGTGTAGATGTATAATTGATAGATATATAATTTTATGTATATTAGATTACTTATAAATGCATGAAACAACCCGATATAGGCTTTGCAATATAGTATATAGTCGTTGTCCAGAAATCTGAATTTCTGTTTTAAACGTTGATGTTAAAATGATCATAACTAGTGTTTCAGAAATCCAAATCATGTGAATCTTGGTGTTTTGGATAAGTACATTGAAATACCTACAATTTTCTATTAATATTCGTAACCTGAAACCTGATGAAAATTAACTCAAACTGCGTTTTAAAAATATATGACGGTGCTGGACATATTCTGATCTGTTTTGCTCGACGATACGAAAACGGGTATATCTCCCAAACCGGTAGTCGTATTTAGGCGATACTGGAACTCACGCGAACACAACACTTAGATCTATAATTTTTTTATATTCTGAAATTGATTGACTTGATTGATTAGTCGTACACAACACTTATTTACAATATTGTTTTTGGACGTTACTTGTATTCTTATCTCATATAATGTTCTGTGATTGCTTATTTGTTTTTATCTATATGACTCGTGATTAAACCATTACATGCTAGAATTGACTTGATCTTGACACGACTTAATCATAAATACTTGAACCCAGTATGTACACTTGAACCAACTTAACTCGAACCATGAATACAATTGGCTTGACTTGCACTTAACATGACTACATGAACTCAATCTTGAAAACTTAATATCATATATCACATTTTGTATTCATGGATTCGATATATAAAGACTCATAATATTAATCATAGACTTATATACACGGGGTGTTGGGATGATTTGAGTATGAATCCAACAGAATCTCAGGAGTCCTATTACTAAAATAACGTTGCTGTGGTACCGGGATGAAACGGTACAAATAACATTGCTGAGGTACATGGCTGAAACGGTACATCACGAATTCATGAATGAGGGCCCGTGTTTCCAAGCCCCTAGATGATAGCCTGTTGGGTTTGGAATACTTCGATAACAATTGAAGTCCCGATATTTTGGGCCCGTGATTCCTTGTCCCTGGACGATAGCCTTGGGTTCAAGAACACTCTTGAGATTGGTTAACATTCATACTTGAACCCACGTTAGTTACTTTTATCCTTTTAGAGACCTTTTAGGACACTTACATTCACTTCATGTTCACTATACCTACATTCCACGGCCATGCTATACTTGTTTGCTATGCTCATGCTACATTTCAATGTTGTTATAGTAGACATACACATTACCATGTACGCTATTATACTTGTTTACATGTTCATGATTTTTATTCATGCTAAACCATATATCATATTACACCCTGCATTTCATTTATATACATCACACCATCTTTTTGGGGACTTACTGAGCGTTAGTTCGTTGACGGGCATTCCACCCATCTTTCTTTCTTTTTTGGAATGTTCGTCGGGTGGTATTGAGATAAAGGAGATATAAGTGGTCGAAAAGCATTACAACCAGTTCGCATCACAAACGGATGTATAGTTTCATTCGACTTTTCATTTCATTTCACCTTATTTATGTATGCCTCATTGTTAAGGCTTATCATGTTAAATATCTTGTATTCAGATATTTTTTCTACTATGAATTATGAATGTAATAAATCGGAGTTAGATTTCATTCTTTTGTGTGTTCTTGTTACTTTATATTGCTTAGATACGCTTAGCGTGTTTACTTCTAAGTAAATACGTAGCGGGCCTCGCCACGTCTCCTTGCCCGTACACCGGGAAGCGGGGCGTGACACAAACCATAGATGAAGAGATGGATTCTTTGAAGAAGAACTGTACATGAGATCCAGTGAAACTATCCAAAGGTCGGAAGGCATTGCTGAATAGGTGGGTGTACAGAATCAAGGATGAGGCCGATGGCATGAAGCGGTACAAAGATCACTTGGTAGTCAAGGGATATCCTCAACATCATGGGTGTCACGACGTACCCCCAACACAGACGGTATTGTCCGCTCTGACCGAAACTGCACAGTTTTGTCCTTTGGAGCGAACCGGACCCGACCAGGGGCCACTTCCTAAGAGGCCACTCATCCCAAAATTTCCATGGCCCAAGCATGCTTAAGTACAGAGTTCTCAAGCTCCTGTAGTGTTGGTTCACTTAAAAGGCGGCTCTATATTAAAGAGTGGTATCATTCCATTTATAGTACAAATTTGCCTTCTTTCAGAATGTATTCCGAAAATTCCTCATTGTTCGACAGTGGGTCCCACGGACTCAAGAGGTGGCCCCTACGGATTCAAGAGGTGGCCCCGCCCTTTGGCGTGGCACTTTGTTCCGTATGGCACTTTATTCCGTGAGCAAGGGCCGAAGCCCGACATCCTCCCCACCTTTGAACAATGGTTCGTGCTCGAACCATTGACCTATTATTAAGGGACCAACTATGATACCATTCTATTACGACCCACCTCCAACACAGATGGTATTGTCTGCTCTGAAAAAAAACCGCACGGTTTTGTTCTTCGGAGAGAACTGGACCCAACCATGGGCCACTTCCCAGGAGGTCACCCTTCCCAGAATTTCCCTGGCCCGAGCATGCCTAACTATGGAGTTCTCAAGCTCCTGTAGTGCCGGTTCACTTAAAAGACGCCTCTGTATTGAAAGTGGCATCATTCTTCCGATTCACTTAAAATGCGTCTCTGTATTGAAGAGTGGTATCATTCCATTTATAGTACATATCTGCTCTCTTTTGGAATATATTATGAAGATTCCACATTGTTCTACAGCGGGTCCCACGGATTCAAGAGGTGGCCCCCATCCTTTGACGTGGCATTTTGTTCCGTGTGGCATTTTATTCCGTGAGTAAGAACCGAGGCCCGAAAATGGGATAAAATATCAGGAGATATTTTCCCCACTGGCAAAGATGACTTCAATTCGGGTTATACTCAGTATGGTAGCAGTAGAAGATTTGCATTTAGAACAGCTAAATGTGAAAACCGCATTCCTTCATAGAGATTTGGAGGAGGAAATCTATATGATGTAGCCACCAGGATACAAGATTAAAGGGAAAGAAAATATGGTTTGTAGACTGCGAAAAAGCATGTATGGTCTCAAACAAGCTCCAAGGCAGGGATATCTCAAGTTCGATCGTTTCATGCTGGAGACAGGGTTTGTGAGATGTGATTCAGATCACTGCACTTACATTCAGACTTTTAAGGATAATGACTACATTATTTTATCACTCTATATGAATGATATGTTGGTCTCAGGTCTGAATTTTAAGAAAATTCAAAGTCTGAAGAAGCCGATACCTGAAAAAATTTCCATGAAGGATTTGGGAGCAGCCAAGCAAATTTTGGGTATGAAGATCATAAGAGATAGGCAACAACAAAATCGATGGCTGTTGCAAAATTACTACGTGGAAAAGATTTTGAAGCGGTTCGATATGGAAAAATCAAAACCGATGAGTACGCCTTTAGCAAAATATTTCAAACTCAATAAAGGGTTGTGCCCGAAAACTCAAGAGCAAAAGGATGACATGGCAAAAGTGCCATATGCATCGGCGGTTGGGAGTTTGATATATGCAATGGTGAGTATACGATCTGATATTACACAAGCAATGGGAGTTGTAAGCAGATACATGCAAAACCCGGGAAAGGAGTATTGGAATGCAGTGAAGTGAATATTGAGAGATCTCAGGGAAATATCAGGTCATTGTTTATGTTTCGAGGGTGATTCACTCAGTGTGCAAGGTTATGTTGATGTGGACTACTCAGGTGATCGAGATAGTGAGAAAAGCACAACAGAATATGTATTTACGGTAGGGGAACAACATTCGATTGTGTCTCCCGACTGCAAAAGATTATGTCATTATTGTTCGGTCGAAAATATCGCACTTTTGATATAACATTTACCTTACTTTTCTTAAATATCTAAAGGTATTTATTATAAATATGACACATATTTGGGTTTATCTGTAAAAATACTATTTATCATATGTTTATATATTATAATTAACATTATGAAGGAAAATGTATGCATATAATATTTATATAATATTTTGATAATTTAAATATGCATATCATATCAAATATCCTTAATCAATATTCTTAAAATATAATATCATATCAAATTGGTTAGGATAATATCTCAAAAATACCAAATATTACTAATATTATTCATTGAGATATTGTGCAAGGTTTAGTTCAGGTCAGGAGATCGAGATGTTGAGATGTCGGGAATCAAAAATCTGCCGATAAAGTTAAATAAAATCGAAGAATCAATACTGGCAGAGACTCAGAAAAGATATGAAGATTTCAGACATCAAATAAATCTCAATGTGTCACAACAAAGCAGCTCCAGAATTCTGAAGCCAAGATCTCACCAACAAACCGCGGATCCGCGGCCAAACCATGCAATAGGCCGATTCACTGAGTCGGGATTTGGGATTTTTAGTTGTGATTTGCAACAACAAACCCTAATTCTGGGGATCTTTGGTTTCTGGTTTTGGGGCTATATAAAGGTGTCACGCCCAGCTTCCCAGAGTGCGCTAAGATAGGCATATGACAGAGCCAACCATGCTGCCTGTGGATAGGAAAAATCCCTCCACAGTCACATTACGGCTGTAGAGATATCAAGAACAGGAAAGTAAATAAATTATCTAGTACATGTCCATGAGCCAGAATAAACGAGTCAAGGAATAATATGCGGAAGCAATAAATCCAAGTAACAATAACATCTGGAAAGTAAGGAAATAACTAACTGGATACTAACAGGATCCTCACTGCTCGGCCTGACGGCGGAAATACTCTTGATCAGCCTGCGACAAAGGTAGAGGATCTGAGCCATGCAGAACCCAGACGTCAGTGCGTCATAATATCAAGCAATAATATAAACAGGAGGTAACAGGATATGCAGCATGAATATAAACAGTAACAAGAGTATAGCAAGAATATATAACAGTGAGTATGTCAGTACAAGTGACGTGCAGTGATATCTAAACTGTGCTACGAGGTTATCTATTCTAAAGTCTTCGAAACCAATTAATGTAATCCTCATCGTAACCCATCGGTGATTTTTCCGTAACGTCCGGAAAAACGACAAACAATAGGTATTCCGTAACGCCCGGAAAAAACGGCAAACAATAGGTATTCCGTAACGTCCGGAAAAAACGGCAAACAATAGGTATTCCGTAACGCCCGGAAAAATGACAAACAATAGGTTGGCCCTTTGAGTTACGTTCGGTTACATTCTTGATTTTCCCATACCCCCAAGTTATGTGTTCACGTCAGGAATTTATAAATATGGAGCCAATGCCAACACAGGATCAAGCATGTACATGTTTGTCTGTATAGACAACAGGAAATGTCCGTAGGGACAACAGGTCAAGATTGTCGGCATTAGTAACAAGATCAGATAACAGGTCAAGCTGTGGTACATCAGGTCATGTCAGGTAGTGAACAAGTATCAATCATGTCAAGAAGTGCACGGTATCAAGTCGTGTCAAGTAGTAGTGTATCAAGTCATGTCAGGGGGTGCACAAGTGTCACGTGGGTGCTCATAATCAAACTATAATAAACATGGGTACACAAAAACAAGTATGGGGTACCAATGTAACAATAAAATGGAATAATGTGATGTGGTATGCAAATAGGTATAGATTCAAACATATGGATGCACAATTATCGATTAGGGTTACGTTTATAGTTCCAATATTAATTAGGATGCACTTTATTAAACATAGGGTGCTAATATCACATTATTATGTATTAATATGATCCATGGATGCAATTGTATATATATTAGACGAGATGGATGCAAATAGGTATCCAAAAGGTTATAAACTATAAAATGGTACTATGGGATGTACAAATAAGCACTATGTGATATAAATATTGGTATGGATGCAGTTTAATGTAATCTAATATGCAACAAGATATGTTTTCCATGACTTAGATTTAAAATGGTATAAACGGATGCAAACGGAACACCGAAATGTTATAAAATGAAACATGGGGTACTAGATTTAAACTACAGGTATAATATATATTTAAATAAATATGTAAATGAGTTATACAGCATGTAGCAAGATTAACTTGCCTCGACGGATCAAGAAACGGATGTGTACGGAACGTCTCACGTCGGCGAAATGTCGCGACATGCGCACGGTACACGGAACGGTTCCAAACAACACACAAGGGTGATCACGCAAGCAAGGTACGTCCACTGGGTCGTCTGGATTGTCGACGTCAAGTACGGCTCTGGCGATGGTGGATTTGTGCACAGGGGTCAGGAGAGACGAAAGGGCGACGACAAGATCAACGGGGCGATAGGGTCACCGGCGACGACCGGAACGACAAGAAAGAGAAAGAGAAGGAAAAGAAGAAGAAGAAGAAGAAGAAGAAGAAGAGAGGGATACTGCTTTGGGTTTGGTGTTTGGGGACAGAGGCGAGGCAAGGGAGACGAAGGCGACGATGATGGGTTTCCGGTGATGGGGTTTGCCGACAAGATTTCACGGCAAGGCAGTGGGGTTTCAAGATCGTCGGGGATCGGGGTGTGTAGGGTTTTTTGGTACTCAGGTGAGGAGAGGAGAGTGGAGGGAGATGGTGGTGATGGGGTAAGGCCGATGGGGTTGGAGCTCCGGCGAGGAGCCGGCGATGGGTGCAGGGTTCGTTGTGGTTACAGAGGAGAGGATGAAGGCGCTGGTGGTGGCGGCTGTGTTGATGAGGGTGAAAAGGGGTTGAGGAAGGTCGTGGTGACGGCAAGGCGGTCGCCGGCAGTGGTCGACGCAGGTGAGGTGCAGGGACGAGGGTTGCAGGCACGGGTATGGTTTGCGGGGGTTCTTGGGTTGATGGGTTTTGGAGCTTGGGAGAAGAAGGCGAGGAGAAGAGATCGGGGAGAGGTGTTCGGCGAGGGCGTGAGGGGGGTCATCGGCGGTGGTGACGACGGAGACAGAGAAGGTGGCCTCCACGGGTTCATGGGTGTTGGGGGTTGCGGGTTAGCCGGGGAAAGAGATGGGATGACGGTGATCGAGGGAAAGAAAGAGGAGGGGGAGAGAGAGAGGTGAGCGACGAGGGTGGAGGCGGCGCGCGGCGAGGGCATGGACAAGGTGCAGAGGAGTGGGTTTCGTGAGCTCGGCGGGAAAAAATTAAAAGAAGAAGAGGATGGGGGAGAGAGGAAACGTAGTGTTTAAAAAAAATAGTATTTAAAATATTAATATGTATCCATATATATATAGAGAGAGAAGTACGTGGGATCAGGGGGTTAGGAGGTTAGGATTTAATATGTGTGTGTATTGGAGGAGAGAGAGAGACTGTTGAGATTTAATACAAAAAATATTTTTTTTGTTGAAAACGTATGTTAATAGTGAGAGGAAATAAAGAATATAATAATAGTACGTTTTGAGATTTTGGTAAAATACAAACCTACTCCAAAACTCGTCCGGGTCGGGTCTAAAAATTCAAATTTAAAATATGAAAAATATAAGCGACTTCCAAATTTAAAAATGAAAGCTCAGATAACGAAAATGCATACCCCCAAGAACGGATGCACGTACGTGCGCGTAGCCATCCAAACACGTCCGTTTCACTGAACGGGACGAGAACAAGATGCGCGGATGCTACCACGGGGTTAGGGGTATCATGCAGGCTATGATATGCAATTTTAAAATATTTTACATGACCTAAAATGTTATATGGTAAAAGATGCAATGCCAGGTAAAATGCCAGTATGCAGTATACATGAGATGAACGTGTCTATGTAACAAGTCAGGGTAATTTATAAACATGAATCAAACAAGTTCAAGCAAGCGGGTCGGGTCGAATGTAATGTAAAATGTAAAATACCATTAGTACCCAAAACACGATAAATCAAGAAAATACCACAATTAAGAGAATAAGGGAACTGGAATTGGTATAAATGAACTAGGTTGTTACAAAAGGACCGAGGGCTAAACTTAGAAATCATCAATCTTTTACACAAGCTAATCACCGCCAAAGAACAAGTGATCCAAGACAGGTCCAAAATTCGACGTGATAAAGCGACGTGAGATTCGATAGAACATCTACATCCGACAAGGCAGAGATCAAGAGCAAGTTCTTCTTCCTCTTGTAATCTAAACTTGAAGTTTGTACTTGTGAAGTTCATTAATAAAGGTAGATCTTTAGTTTAATTATTTAGTTACATTATGAATTTCATCTTTATCCGTTCTTCTATCTCCATCATGCACAAGTAATTCTCCGTTTGATAGGGTTCGTAGGATTAGGGTAGAACAATGGATGAAAAAATATTTTAACTTCTTTTAAATCTTATGAGATTTATAAACTTTAGCAAAATAAATGTTAACATTCTTATCGGACGCGCTACCAATTTATTGCTAGTCTCGACCGCGGTTTGAGATCAGATTAACAATTGTTTTGTTAAGGGCTAGACATGAATAGAGATCAATGAAAGGACAAGGGTCAATAGTGGGGAAACCCTAGTTTCTTCCAAGAACCCTAATGTTCATTCATCACTATCTATCTAGTATTAAATCTATCAATAGATAAAAGGAGTAATCTTTATTAGTCATCCATGACTACTAAATCCGAACGAACCCTACAAGCATTCTTCTTATAAAATCTATATCCGTGTTCAAACCAGATCTGTATTCTACATTCGTATTTTGACGTAGATCTAGAAACTATTCTCCGCTATTCTTTATTCCTCCATTCTTCCTCTTTTTCAACACGTCTAAAGTAAGATTGAAAGATTCCACATATTCCTAAGGATGGCCCGTACTCATCTCGGTCTAGCTACACGCGACATCGTTATTGATTGTGGTTACTACACACATAAAACAGATCAATCAAATGGCGCCGTTGCTGGGGATACGTGCGTAATTTTTTTATTCTTACTATTTGTGTTGAATTCTTATTCGATATATATCATAAAAATAAAACAAAACCGCATCTTGCATATTTAACGATTAATGTGCGATTTTTGCGAGGGAATCTGGAGTCACTTTAGCGAGGAGATAAAAATTCAGAGACATTCATCAAGACCCAGAGGAGCAAAGGAAGCAACAGTGGGAAAAAAATTAAACAAAGAACCCCCTAAAGCGCGGCGGAACCGCGGCGGTCTTGGGGAGTTATGCCCTCAAACTTTTCTGGTATCTTTTCTATCTCTTTCTCTCTCCTCTGAAAAATCCAATAAAATATTTTTTGTAGGATTCCTTGCAAAATATCGCCGCTCAAAAATCTTTTTGTGAGTTTTGTTTTGCGGTTTGTTTTTGCATATTTTAATACGGACATTAAGGGGCAAAGACCAAATTCAGATTAGGTGGGGATTTCATCACCCTTCATAAGCCCCACAAATTACAAAACGAGCATCTGCATCACCCTACATTAATTAAAAAATATCTAGACCAAGTCTCTAAAGACCGTCGCGCTCAATAAGGACAGAGGAAGGTCGTGGGTAATTTATCGCTTATCCGCATTACTTTTGTGGTGTCTAGGCAAGTGTGTCTAAGGAAAGTGATTACTTAATCAGGCCTGCTATTTTCGGTGATTCGTATAGCGGATACCTTCCACTTACCTGGCACTTACCTAACCACAAGAGTAGTAAAGAGGTGGTAGAGAATTGATCATGCGGCTTGTCTTTTGGAAATTTAGGAGCGGTAAAGAGACTTGACCTAGGTAACCTTAGTTCTAAGGTTGTGTGTGCATTTTTTTGTGGGTTGTCTCACATCCGACTCTTTTCAAAACAAACCAATTTTTAAGTTCTCACACGCTGCCACGTTCGCTAAACCTACTTAGTGCATACTCGGCTAGACACGGGATTCTAGTGCCCGTCTTGTCCGCGTTTTTGCTATCGACTCCGAAGTCGGTACTTCTTCATCTCCTTTTTTCCCTCCACCCACCACATCGACCGAGATGGACGATTCTCCATCAGATTTTACCACCACCATCCTGCCACCACCCGTTGGTGCGTAGAATCCACCGCGCATCTCTCTCCAAGAAAGATGTTATCCCATGCGCGGACCCCTTCCTACCTGTCTATCTATTCCACCAGTCAATATGGATAATTTTGAAATTAAACCCCACTTCATCAAACTGTTGCCCAAATTTCACGGGCTTGAATCCGAAAACGCATACGTTTTTATAAACAAATTCGAAAACGTATGCGCAATGATGGGTATGTCACAACAGTCTGTGGATGCTATGCGCTTACGCCTTCTCCCTTTTACTTTGTGTGATCTAGCAGAAAAATGTCTTTATAACACTGCCTCATATTCTATTGCCAAATGGGATAAATTCATTGTAGCGTTCCTTAAGAAATTTTATCCCAATCATAAGACCTCTCGTGTTCGAAGCGAGATTAACCAGTTTACCAAACTTCCCAATGAACCATTTTGGAAATGCTTTGAACGGTTTAAGGATCTTCTTTTACAATGCCCTATTACGGAATCAATAGATGGGACTTTTGTCGCATTATATATGAGGGTGTTGATCTAACAACAAAACAGATGCTTGAAATCATGTGTCAATGTCATTTCCTGTCTAAAGATGATGGTGAAGCTTAGCAATTTCTAGAAAATCTCGCTGAACAAACCCTACAGTAGGAAAGCGTTAGACATGCATCGTCTAGGGGAGGTATCCATCAGCTCGATATTTCTATCGCAGTGAAAGCCGAAATGGCCGCGATACAAAAGAAACTCGATGCTATAGAAAACAAAGTCTCTTCAGCCCACCTAAACTAATTTACACTCCCCAAAACCGTATGTGGTTGCTGTTCCAACCCATCACATCTAACGGAAGAATGTCCTTTGAATCCACCATTTTAAGGTCAAGAACAAATTAATGCTACTTTTCAGCAACGACCTCAAAACGATCCTTATTCTTTCACATATAATCAGGGATGAAGGAATCATCCTAACTTTACTTGGAACCAAAATCAAAACCAGTTCCAAAGCAATTATCAAAGACCTCCACAACAACAGCAACCAGACCCACAGAGTCAGCAACCCTTTCATTCGCAACCTTTTCAAAATCCGGCCAACAATTCTATACCTTATAATAATTCTTTCTAAACGGCCGGTAACGAAAACTCATCTGCACTCGAACGAAGCGTGGATATGTTTATTAAACATTCCATGCAATCGACAAATGAAATAAAGTCTTCCATCCAATCATTAACACATACCACCACCTCCCATGGTGGCACAACTTGCACAAATAAATGCTGCGATGAGTGCGAGGGAAAAATGGAAACTTCTATCTCAACTTATACCTAATCCTGTCCACTCACAAAATTATAATGTGAGTGTTGTTACCACGTTGAGATCAGGAAGAGTTCTGGATAACCAAGTGGGTGAACACATTGATGACGTTGATGGTATTAATGATACCCCGGCTCTACTTCTTCTCCTATTTCGTCTAGTCCACCACCTTTTTTCGAGCCTATTCTTCGTTTTCCCCAAGGCTCGAACACTCAGCCCACTTTCTCAAGTCAACCTAAAACAATCCCAACTCCAATTCTGGGATCCATTCCATCCCGACAATTCTCTCCAATGTTGGACCCAACCCTTATTGATAAAGCACCTTATCCAAATAGGTTAAGGGGCAACAGACCAAGTCCACAAATGGAGAAGATTGTGGAAATTTTTAAGCAAGTTAACATAAACATTCCTCTCCTAGATGCTATTCAACAAGTTCCGTCTTATGCAAAAATTCTAAAGGACTTGTGCACTAGGAAGAGAAAAACTCAAGTGCCTAAAAAAGTTTTCTCAGCGAGTAATGTAAGCACTACTTTTACCCAACAACCACCCAAGAAACAAAAAGACCCCGGAAGTCTTATCATATTTATTTCTATTGGGGGTAAAGATATCAATCGTGCTCTACTCGATTTAGGCGCTAGTATTAACTTGCTTCTGTATTCTGTGTATGAGCAATTAGGGATCGGGGAGTTAAAACCGGCGTACTGCACTCTTCAGATGACCGATCGATCTATCAGCCAACCTAGGGGTGAGCTAGAGGATGTGTTAATCAAAGTCGGGGAATTTATATTCCCTGTGGACTTTGTCATTATAGATACACAGTCTATAGCGAACCCACGAAACCAAATTCCGGTGATTTTAGGTCGACCTTTTCTTGCGACTTCCAACGCAATAATCAATTGTCGAAACGGCTCTATGACACTATCCTTCGGGAAGATGTCAATTGAGCTTAACATTTACAAGTTGGGAAGTGAACCCTCCGAACCCTATGCTCAAGTATTATTTGTCAAAGCGATAAATTTCGACAGCAGCGAATTTGAACAGCTTCACGATTTTGATCTTGACTCCGCTAGTACGTTGTTGTTTGACCCTGCTATTTGTTATACACATACGGGCACTTCTATCGAGCTGTCCGGGTCAACATCTAACGCTGAATATGAATTTTTTATGGAGTCCGAGTATCATCCTGTTCTTTCCGATGAGATTATTATTCGGGATGTCGATGAAAGCTTTGAAGAAATTTTCGCTGAAGAACTCGCATCCTTAGAAAACATGGGTGTTCTGATGAATCAAGCTCAACACAAAGAAGTTGAACCACCACCCCTTCTTTTTATCAATAACAAGAATGCGAGTAATCCACCATCACGGTTTCGTCTCTATAAACCGAGACATAAACACGTTCTATTCCACCCCTTATCCTCTCCCCATTTCTTCACGTCGATAGGTGACATGTTCTTATATCAACCAGTGCGTTACATCGATAAAATATTTGAATGGTTGGTGTTGACTTTTGGTCTTTGTAAAGCTTTGCATAGACCAATAACTTTAACCCCCTCATAATTTTAAATACTTAATACGATTTTACTCAAGTTTGGGGGGAGGGATATATTTTAGCTCTTGAAAGAAAATTTTTACAAAATTTTGAGCCAAAAATAAGTTTGGGTGAGGATTTTACTTTTACTATTTCATGTCCTCGTTACTAACTTTTCATCCCAAGTCTACAGTTTTTTTAAGCTTAACAGATGACATCAACGAGGACACTGCTGTAAACATGTTTGGGGGAGGTTTGTGCTTATTCACGCGTTACTTTGCATTATACTATATATAAGCACAAAAAATTTTGATAATGAAAGTTTGAAAGTGAAAATTTACATATGAAAAATAGGAATAGTTTGAGAAAAGCAAGAAAGTTAGATATTTTCTTAAATGAAACTAGTAATAAGTAGTTATGAGTCATTGTCCCAAGGGTTAGTAAGATGAAGGAAATTGCTAATCTAAGAATAAAAATAAGTCTGAAAAATAGTCCATATTCTTGAGGCCAAACATTTGAACATTGATACCCTACTATATGCACTTACACACATCTTGAAACTTGGGATAGTAGAGGATATCTTGAAATGCTCTTGTCTGAAAGCCTTAGTATGAAGGAAAATAAAATAAAATATAAGTGGTAAAGAAAAAAATGAACACTGGTTTTGTAATTGCTTAAGGCAACATAAAAAAATATAGCGAGGGTGCTTTATCACCTAGTGCTGTAGAGCAACTGGTTTGGGAGCCACTGCTAAGCCTCAGGTGTTGCAAGACGAGAAATTACACCTTAATACGCGATCACATTTTGTAACCGGTTGATTAGTATCTCAAGAAGTATTAACAGTCGCATGAAAAATGTGTGAGCAATTCCATCTAAAATATTCACCAACTAAAAAGTACTAAGGAAGATGGACAAAAGTATGATAGCTTGAATTGAATTTTCTAAGTGTAGGGATGCATTTTACACACACGTAGGGGTATATGATCAATGT
The DNA here is from genome assembly GCA_030015575.1 of Agapanthus africanus. Lineage (NCBI taxonomy): Eukaryota > Viridiplantae > Streptophyta > Magnoliopsida > Asparagales > Amaryllidaceae > Agapanthus > Agapanthus africanus. The sequence goes on along the minus strand of CM057339.1, from coordinate 260,599,541 downwards.
TTGGAGAAAAGATAGGGAGGAAAACTACAGGCGATGTTTTATTGAGGGATGATGTGATTTCTAATATCTTTTCACGACTATTAAGATAGGTCTCATGACAACCGAAAAACTGGTGTAGTTGGAAACTCTTATTTTCAAGTTCTTTCTTTTATAGTTCTTATCTTTGTATGTAACTTTCACTATCTTTCTTTTATTATAAGATTTTGTGGGTGTAATCCGCTGAAAACCCACAGGAGACAACACTCCTCCTATTAGGGACACCTAGAGATTTAACGGCTTGTTGCACATGCTAAGTACAATCGTGTTTGTTCCCCTCCGAATGGCGGCCGAGACATGGGATGCCTCGCCTGAGATTCGGGGCAGATGCTAATTGGTGCTATCCGTCCACCTCTCCGAAGATGCCAAGTTGATTTATGGCACCATGTATCAGAGGTTTAAACGGATGCGTCCGATGTAGCAGACTTCGTCAGATTCCCCCTCGTTGAGGGGTTTTTAATTGTGGGGACGCTCTTCCCTGCAGGCGCAAGCCCCTGCAGTTAATTACGCTACCGCATCGCGGTAACAACTTTCTCCTTCTCCAGCTGGTCACTTCGTGTCGTGGGTGTTTGTTTTGTTTGTAGTTGCCCGTGGATTGTATACGGAGACTAATTTATGTAGTCGCCCGTAGGGCGTTGACTAGTCCAAATCCGTATTATCTTAGATTTGGGTTTGGGGGTTTGGTTTGAGGATGCGTTAGCCATACTTGAGGCTAAGATCAACTCAAACGTTTGTTAAGGATACGTTAGTCTAGTTTGAGACTAAGATCAACTTAACGGGATCGTTTAGATCCGACAAAAGAGCAATTGGCTCTATTGTTCCAGTTTAGGGACATAGTGGTCCATTACATGTATGGCTGTCGGGACCCGTCACCTCTCTGACGACGTTGAAGGATTACAACGACAGGTGTCAGAGGAGTTCAGAGATGTACCCTTGAACCAATGAGTTGATTGGGGGGATTCATAGTCCAATTTGGGACTAAAGTCTGTTTGAACGTTTAAGGATACGTTAGCCATATTTGAGGCTAAGATCAACTTAAACGGTTGTTAAGGATACGTTAGTCCAGTTTGGGACTAAGATCGACTTAACGGGATCGTTTAGATCCGACAAAAGAGCATTTGGGGGCTCTATTGTTCCAGTTTAGGGACATGGTGGTCCATTGCCAGTTTAGGGACATGGTGGTCCAATACCAGTTTAAGGACATGGTGGTCCGATGCCAGTTTAGGGACATGGTGGTCCAACTCCAGTTTAGGGACATGGTGGTCCAACTCCAGTTTAGGGACATGGTGGTCCATGGGTAGTTTAAGGACGCATAAGTCCATGGGTTTAAGGACCCCACAGTCCATATGGATGTGTTTAAGGACGCATTAGTCCGTTAGTTTAAGGACGCATAAGTCCGCGGGTTTAAGGACCCCACAGTCCGTTAGTTTAAGGACGCATAAGTCCGCGAGTTTAAGGACCCCACAGTCCGTATCTTGGTTTAAGGACGCATAAGTCCATGAGTTTAAGGACCCCACAGTCCGTGTTGATGTGTGGTTGTCAGGACCCATCACCTCTCTGAAGACGTTGAAGGATTACAACGACAAATATCAGAGGAGTTCAGAGATGTACCCTTGAACCAATGAGTTGGTTGAAAAAGCAGATGTGCTCAGTTCAAGATGATTTGAGGACTTATGGCCAGTTTGGGCTAAGTCCAATTATATTTGAAATATTGGCCCTTTGTTGGCACATTGAAGGAGAGGCTTTGCCTCTAGAAACTTAGCCAATTGGGCTACAGCTAGCGTTAAACACTAAAGACCAACAGTGTTGAACACTGGAAATAAGATTAGCAAGTTAGTGTTAAACACTAAAAGATAACCAGTGTTAAACACTAACAACAGGGCTTTCAAATTAGTGTTAAACACTAAAGCAAATCAGTGTTAAACACTGGTAATCAGAGATTTCAAATTAGTGTTAAACACTAAAGCAAATCAGTGTTAAACACTGGGAACAAAGTCTTCAGATTAGTGTTAAACACTAAGAAAAGAGGGGTCACGTGTGGACACGTGAGAGCGCCCTAAATGTGAAACCAGATCTCCTTTGTTTTATCCTCAAATCTGTGAATAAGTGTTAAACACTTTTCCCTTTTATTTCGAGCATCACGTGTTGACACGTGATGGGGGATTTATGCGCCGACTGTTAGAACGTTTTCTAAGGGGTCGCGTGGTAAACACGTGAGAGCGCCCAAAGCCTTCATTTCCATTGATCTTTCTTTCTGCGTTTTGGGAGTCACGTGGGAGCACGTGATGGCATCAAAAAGTGGGGCCAGATCCCTTTTATTTTGTTCTGCAAAACAAGTGTTAAACACTTTTATTTTTATTTTAGAGCATCACGTGTTGGCACGTGATAGGGATCTGTGCGCCAATTGTTAAAGCATTTGCTGAGGGGTCACGTGATAACACGTGAGAGCGCCCAAAGCTTTCATTTCCTTTGCTTTTTCTTTCTGCGTTCTGGGAGTCACGTGGGAGCACGTGGGGTGATGCTTCAAAGTTCTTTGCAGGGGATCTTTTCAAGGGGCACGAGGGGGCACGTGACCCCAGTTCTTTTCATGAACAGAGATCTTTTAAGAATTGAATTCTTCGTAGGGTTAAACCCTAATTATGATTTTGGAGGAATTAAATTCCTATTGTGAAAGAATTAAATTCTTATTTAGGATGAAACCCTGATTTCTTTTCAAAGGAATTAAATTCCCAGATATGTGAAAGAATTAAATTCTTGATTAGGGTTAAACCCCAGTTTCATTTTAGGAGGAATTAAATTCCTGTGAGTTTAGGAGAATTAAATTCTTAAAACTCAATTCCCCTTCTAAGTTTAGGATCTGCATGGCAGGATCTCGACCCGATGAGAATTAAATTCTCATCCTATGGGGAGATGTGCTCTGTACAGATCTTCAACTAGAAGAAGAACTAAGTTCTTTTCTTTAAATAAGAGCTAAACTCTTTTGAGAATTAAATTCTCTTTTGAAGCCTCTCTTTCTTACCTAGGGTTTTTCTTTTGCAGAGAATTAAATTCTTCTTTCTCTTTTTCTTCTTCTCTTGAGAATTAAATTCTCCTCCCTCTGTTTTTCTCTCCAAAAAAGTAGATCCCCCTTCTCTTCTCTTCTTGGCTCCTATTTATAGGAGAAGGAAGAGAATCAATTTGTTTAGCAAATCTCTCATTGAGAGATTTGATTTGTATGTTGAGAGATTTGATTTATATTTACCATTAATCTGGGCCTTTAGATTGTTAAGTGAATTTTATTCACCGTGGATTTTAAATCCAAAAGATATTCTATTTGTTATCCTGGTGAGATTTTCAGGGAAATCTTTCCTTGTCCAAGGGTTTTCTATAAATTGGTGATTTTTAATCACCCTTGGATTTTTAATCCAACGGTTCCCCATGACCCTTTTCCATTTGGAAAGATTCAGAAACTTTTAGAATTTAATTCTATTAAATTATAATGCTTTTAAAGCCAGTCACGTGCTGGCACGTGACCTTTGGTCACGTGTGAGCACGTGACCCCCAATTGGGTTCCTTTCTCAGCCGCTTATTTATGTTTCAGTTTTAACCATCACGTGTCAATACGTGACCATTGGTCACGTGTAAGCACGTGATACCTCGTTGAGGTATTTTCTGACTTTTAGAATTAAATTCTATTCATTATTTTAGAGGCTTTAAAAGCCCATCACGTGTCTGCACGTGACCCATGGTCACGTGTGAGCACGTGATGCCCCATTGGGGTCTTTTCTGAGTTTTTATTGCATCTTTTAACTCCTCCAGCGGGTTCTTAAAAGCCCATCACGTGTGGACACGTAATTCCTCATAACTTTTGATCCCGGATGAATTACGAGGCCCATAATATATCAAATCGAAGGGTTTTTCGAGCCGCTTTCGATACCATCAGAATTTATCTGTTTCTCATTCGGGAGTTTGTCAAAAAACAGTCCGGAAGATACTGGTTCCCATTTTCTTAAGCGTATCGCCGCCATTTGATACCTTGGGCTCTTTTGCGCAGAAATTTTTTTGGCGGGAACAAATGCCCCCCACTACTTTGCCCACGTAAGTATTTACGTGGGTGAAGTAGTGCAAAGTAATGCATAGCGTATGACCAGTTTCGGGTTGGTATATTACTTTCAGAATCTTGATCTGAGAAGATAACGAGCGGACACAAGCGTCGTCATTTATCATTTACTCAAATCGCGACTCTTAAGAGATATAGTTCCAAACCCTTAACTCCATGAGCCGCACCCTTCTATCTCTTTATATCTTACTCTGGAGTGAAGTAGTTTATATGCTCATGAGTAGCTTTTCCATTTCAGTGGCATGTAGCTTTGGCGAGTGTGGCTCATAGATGGTCCATCTTGACCTCTTTGCAGGGCAGTGATGGCTTAGGAGACAGGGTTAGGATCTGCCCCCTAAGACTTTTCAACTTTATGTGCTGTGAGGGTCTCATGAAGACTTTTCTCCCTACGGATCGAGAGGATCTCGTAAGTGTATTTTCTCCTTAGGAGTCGTGAGGATTCCTAAGTGTGTTTTCTCTTATAAGTCGTAAGGATCTTATGAGAGAATTTTTCCCTCTTACGAGTCGAGAGGACCCGTAAGCGGTTGTTCCCCTCCTTGTCGAAATTCGACTTCGGAGAGTGAGACCCGTGGATAGTATGCAAGAGACCATTTTGGGCCGACTTGCAGGATCCCAGTGCTTAGGAAACAGGTTTTTTAATCCCTACTGCCTAAGGCTTTATCCCACGAGTCGAGACGAATCGAGAAGTTCTCGCAAAGACATCATTTTCCTCACGAGTCGAAACGAATCGAGCAGATCTCGTAAGAATATCCTAACGTCACAGTTAACCTCTGCTCTTTACGACAGAAGTCCGTTAGGGTCTGTGGTACTTAGGGTTTTGGCCGTCGTACCGTCGCATGAGCTGATGTATTCCTCGATAGGCAATCGTGCTGTTCGAGTAGCCCTGCGACTGCCGTGTCTCTGATCCCTTCGGGGGCTGGACAAGACGTCTTCAAGCAATCCTCCTTGGCAGTTTGACCGTCGGAAGAGCAAGCGCTAGGAATTTGCCATGCCGCTTTTTACTTGAGGTTAGGCTCATTTTGGAGAGCCCCGATGAGTCATAACCACTCCGCGCTGGTGTGGGATGATCTCCGATAGTCTTTCAGGCTTTATATGACTTGCCGTTAAGACCCTGAAGCTAGGAATTTGGCCTTTGCTTCGTTTGCTGGCATTGCGTCCTCTGTATCGAGACGAATGTCGTGGTTGTCTCTAGGTTGCTGATGAACCGTCGAGGTTTGGAACTAGGGATTTTGTCATGGCTCCTTTTGGTGATGCTGCGTCTGCTGTATCGAGACGAACGTCGAGGTGGTGACCATTCCATGTGGGATGATCTCCGGTAGTCTTTCAGGCTTTATATGACTTGCCGTTAAGACCCAGAAGCTAGGAATTTGGCCTTCGCTTCGTTTGCTGGCATCGCGTCCTCTGTATCGAGACGAATGTCATGGTTGTCTCTAGGTTGCTGGTGAACCGTCGAGGTTTGGAACTAGGGATTTTGCCGTGGCTCCTTTTGGTGATGTTGCGTCTGCTGTGTCGAGACGAACGTCGATGTGGTGATCACTCCATGTTGGTATGAGATGATCTCTGAATGTCTTTCCGGTTTTATATAACTTACCGTCAAGACGTTGAAGCTAGGAATTTGGCCTTCGCTTCATTTGCTTTGTCGCGTCCGAATCCTGCTGGGGGAAGAACGCTGGGGTGACATTTCATCTGCTGTATCGAAACGAACGTCAAGGTGGCGACCACTCCGTGCTGGTGTGGGATGAACTCCGATTGTCTTTCAGGCTTTATATGACTTGCCGTCGAGGCCCTGAAGCTAGGAATTTGGCCTTCGCTTCGTTTGCTGGCATTGCGTCCTCTGTATCGAGACGAATGTCGTGGTTGTCTCTAGGTTGCTGGTGAACCGTCGAGGTTTGGAACCAGGGATTTTGCCGTGACTCCTTTCGGTGATGTTGCGTCTGCTGTGTCGAGACGAACGTCGATGTGGTGATCACTCCATGTTGGTATGAGATGATCTCTGAATGTCTTTCCGGTTTTATATAACTTACCGTCAAGACGTTGAAGCTAGGAATTTGGCCTTCGCTTCATTTGCTTTGTCGCGTCCGAGTCCTGCTGGGGGAAGAACGCTGGGGTGACATTTCATCTGCTGTATCGAAACGAACGTCAAGGTGGTGACCAATCCGCGCTGGTGTGGGATGATCTCCGATTGTCTTTCAGGCTTTATATGACTCGCCGTCAAGACCCTGAAGCTAGGAATTTGGCCTTCGCTTCGTTTGCTGGCATTGCGTCCTCTGTATCGAGACGAATGTCGTGGTTGTCTCTAGGTTGCTGGTGAACCGTCGAGGTTTGGAACCAGGGATTTTGCCGTGACTCCTTTCGATGATGTTGCGTCTGCTGTGTCGAGACGAACGTCGATGTGGTGATCACTCCATGTTGGTATGAGATGATCTCTGAATGTCTTTCCGGTTTTATATAACTTACTGTCAAGACGTTGAAGCTAGGAATTTGGCCTTCGCTTCATTTGCTTTGTCGCGTCCGAATCCTGCTGGGGGAAGAACGCTGGGGTGACATTTCATCTGCTGTATCGAAACGAACGTCAAGGTGGCGACCACTCCGTGCTGGTGTGGGATGATCTCCGATTGTCTTTCAGGCTTTATATGACTTGCCGTCGAGACCCTGAAGCTAGGAATTTGGCCTTTGCTTCGTTTGCTGGTATCGCGTCTGCTGTATCGAGACGAATGTCGCGGTGGTGATCACTCCATGTTGGTGTGAGGACCAGGATCCGCTCTGGATGTTTCCCACGGGATCGAAGAGTGACGTTGTCCGCGTTCCACGTGACCAGGAATTTTGCTCTAGATGCTTCACACGGGTTCACTGCCGTGTTAGGCGAGGACTAGGCTCCGCTCTGGATGCTTCGCACGGGTTCACTGCCGTGCTCTGCGAGGACCAGGATCCGCTCTGGACGTTTTCCACGGGGTCAAAGAGTGACGTTATCCGCGTTCCACGTGACCAGGAATTTTGCACTAGATGCTTCACACGGGTTCACTGCCGCGTTAGGCGAGGACTAGGCTCCGCTCTGGATGCTTCACACGGGTTCACTGCCGTGCTTTGCGAGGACCAGGATCCGCTCTGGACGTTTTCCACGGGGTCAAAGAGTGACGTTATCCGCGTTCCACGTGACCAGGAATTTTGCACTAGATGCTTCACACGGGTTCACTGCCGCGTTAGGCGAGGACTAGGCTCCGTTCTGGATGCTTCACACGGGTTCACTGCCGTGCTTTGCGAGGACCAGGATCCGCTCTGGACGTTTTCCACGGGGTCAAAGAGTGACGTTATCCGCGTTCCACGTGACCAGGAATTTTGCACTAGATGCTTCACACGGGTTCACTGCCGCGTTAGGCGAGGACTAGGCTCCGCTCTGGATGCTTCACACGGGTTCTTTGCCGTGTTCTGCGAGGACCAGGATCCGCTCTGGACGTTTTCCACGGGGTCAAAGAGTGACGTTCTCCGCGTTCCACATGACCAGGAATTTTGCACTAGATGCTTCACACGGGTTCACTGCCGCGTTAGGCGAGGACTAGGCTCCGCTCTGGATGCTTCACACGGGTTCATTGCCGTGTTCTGCGAGGACCAGGATCCGCTCTGGACGTTTTCCACGGGGTCAAAGAGTGACGTTATCCGCGTTCCACGTGACCAGGAATTTTGCACTAGATGCTTCACACGGGTTCACTGCCGCGTTAGGCGAGGACTAGGCTCCGCTCTGGATGCTTCACACGGGTTCACTGCCGTGCTTTGCGAGGACCAGGATCCGCTCTGGACGTTTTCCACGTGGTCAAAGAGTGGCGTTATCCGTGTTCCACGTGACCAGGAATTTTGCACTAGATGCTTCACACGGGTTCACTGCCGCGTTAGGCGAGGACTAGGCTCCGCTCTGGATGCTTCGCACGGGTTCACTGCCGTGTTCTGCGAGGACCAGGATCCGTTCTGGACGTTTTCCACGGGGTCAAAGAGTGACGTTATCCGTGTTCCACGTGACCAGGAATTTTGCACTAGATGCTTTACACGGGTACACTGCCGCGTTAGGCGAGGACTAGGCTCCACTCTGGATGCTTCGCACGGGTTCACTGCCGTGTTCTGCGAGGACCAGGATCCGCTCTGGACGTTTTCCACGGGGTCAAAGAGTGACGTTATCCGTGTTCCACGTGACCAGGAATTTTGTTGATTATATCCGCATTTCACGGAGTTGGGATTTGACTCTCTGTGGGAGTACATCGTCGAGTCATGGAATTGGGAGTTGCCGCTGTTCCGCTTTTCTTGATGATGTGTCCGCTGTGACGAGACGAGTGCTGAGGTGGAGTTAGGATTTTGCCATCACTCCGCTTTGCTGACCATAGGGTCTTTTATTAGCTTTGCATGTACATCCTGCTGGACTGCGAAGGAACGCCGTTGTTAACATTGCGTCTGCTGTAATGAGACGAATGCTAAGGCGGAGTTGGGATTTTGCCATCGCTCCGCTTGATGGTGTAACATCTGTGTCCTGCTGGAATGAGGAGGCACGCCGTTGTTGGTCTCTAGGCTGTAGATGTGGCCATTGAGATTTGGAACTAAGGACTTTGCCATGGTTCCGTTTCGTTGCGACTCTGAGGTCGATTGTTGACGTCACGTCTGCATCTGGCTGGAGAGAGAAGAAACGCCGTTGGTGATCTCTAAGTTGTCGATGTTGACGTCGAGACCCTGAAGCTCGGGATCTTCTTTTTGCTTCGTTTGTTGACATTATGTCTGCAATATTGCGATAAATGTCGAGATTGTCTCTAGGTTGTCTATTAACCGTCGAGATTTCGCTCCGCTTTCTGATGGAGCCTGTTGGGAAGGTATGGTTCCCTTTTTATCTGTGCCCCTGGATTGTATACAGGGATCGATGTGATTTCACCTGTAGGGCAAAAAGTTTTATTCTTTCATTTTTCTTATTCTTTCCGCGATTCTCTATCATTTCAGCTTTTTATATCGCGAAAATAGCGATTGCCCAATCATTTCGGCTATTTTTCGCGGTGCCCAATCATTTCGGCTATTTTTCTTTTTACTCGCTGCTTTTTATTGCGAGTTGCCCAATCATTTCGGCTATTTTTCATGCATATATTTTTACTTGCTGATTTTGTTTGCAAGTTGCCCCATCATTTCGGCTATTTCGTATGCATTTTTTTTTTTGGCTCGCTGATTTTTTCTCGCGAGTGTGGAACTTGGAATCTGGTGCCAATCTCAGCATCAGCATCGCTGCGACTGGAATATAGCCAGGAGCGAATCATCATTTGCCATGAAAGGACTTGGAATTTGATACCGGTTTAGGCATCAACATCGCTGCAACTGGGATATTGCCAGGAGCGAATCATCATTTGCCTTGAAAGGGCTTGGAATTTGATACCGGTTTAGGCATCAGCATCGCTGCAACTGGGATATTGCCAGGAGCGAATCATCATTTGCCTCTGTCGATGTTGAACAAAGGTGGCTTAGTAAACAGGGTTAAGGGTCCTGTCGGCTAAGGCTTTTGACTTCATGAGCCGTAAGGGTCTCACAAAGGTATTTCTCCCTACAAGTCGTGAGGATCTCGTAGGTGCGTTTTCTCCTTAGGAATCGTGAGGACTCCTAAGTGTATGTTCTCTTATAAGTCGTAAGGATCTTACAAGAGTGTTATCTCTTTATGAGTCGAGAAGACTCACAAGGGTTGTTCACCGTGCGAACATATCCCTAGCCACGGGTAGGACTTGGTTAGGGAAATGTTTATTCGTGCCCGTGGATTGTATACAAGGGTCAGTACTGAACCACTTGTAGGGCAATACCAAAGGTTGTGGGGTTGCTTAAGAACATGTTCAGGTCTCTGTAACTTAAGACTTTCAAATCTTATGAGCCGTGAGGGTCCCATAAGAGAGTTCTCCTTACGAGTCGTGAGGATCTCGCAAGTGTAATTTCTCCTTAGGAATCGTGAGGATCCCTAAGTGTGTTGTTCCCTTGTGAGTCGTAAGGATCTCACGCAGGTGGTTTCTCCTTACAAGGTCGAGAGGATCCTGTAAGTGTCTTTTAACGAGGTTGCGCCCTTTCGGGTTTTCATAAACACTCGCCGGTAGCCCTGCTGTTTTTACTCACGGAGCCCTTTCGGGTTTTCATCCGTGCCCATTTTGCTTGTGGACATACCGTATTTTTTATTCTCTCTTTTTTTTTTTAAACGAGGTCGCGCCCTTTCGGGTTTTTCACGAACACTCGCCGGTAGCCCTGCTGTTTTTACTCACGGAGCCCTTTCGGGTTTTCATCCGTGCCCATTTTGCTTATGGACATACCGTTTTTTTATAATATTTTTTTTTTAATTATTATTTTTTTTTTACCACGTCAGCCTGAAAATGCTGCGGGTTGGGAGTAGTTTAACGACGTTTCGGTCATTTGCAAGTTTTAGGACATTGCGGTCCGCCGTTAGTTTAAGGACATTTCGGTCCGATGCCAGTTTTAGGACATAGTGGTCCATCGTTAGTTTAACGACATTTCGGTCTACCGTTGCCGTATTTGAGGCGAATTTCTAGTTTACTGACTTTTCGGTCTAGGAGGCCTTCCCTATGAATGAGCATGATGCTCCCGGCATATCCACCTTTTTCGAAGCATGTTGTTGTGGCGGGTTTACTTTCCACTTTTCGGGTAATGCGAACTTGCCCTGTTGGTATTGGTCTTCAACCCAGTTTTTGAAGACGTAGCAATTGTCGAGTGGGTGACCCATTAATCTGTGGTAGGGACAATAGTTAGGATTGTTAACGTCACCTGGTTGCAATGGACGTTTTGGATCTGGCAGAGTGATAAGCCCGCTGCGCACTGCTAGCTCGAACAATCTCTTTGTTTTATCTTTGGGAAATGAGTAAGGACATTTCAACTTCTCATTGAGGTGTCGCGGCTTGTTGTTTTGACGACAAAACGGTCTCGGGTTACTCGGCTGTTGTTGAGTGTTGGCAACAAAGGCCGTTTCTTCCTTTTCCTTTCTCATTTCGTTTGCTCCGTCGTTTGCGGGTCCGAGATTCTTTCCGGGTAGCGTGAGATTGTACGGCTGAACATTCTCGCAACTCTCCAATTCTTTTGTTTTAGAGATGAATTCCTTGAAGAGAGGGTTGAGAGCGGCTTCTTCATCAGAATCGCTTCCAAAGGTGAGAACTCGTGATCCCCCGGGCTCGTCCTTATGACAATTGTCGGCAACTCTTTCATGCTCATCTGTCGTATTTTTTCGCTGTCTACGAGCTTCACGCTTTGTCCTGTTGAAGTGTTGCCTGTGAGCGACATACTCTTGCCACCAACACTTAAAAGAGTTGCAGTCTTCAGTAGGATGTACGATCTTCTGATGGTATAAGCAGAAGTTAGGGTGTACGTCCGTTTCATCAAAATGTATACCACCAGGAGAATTTTTTCTGAAAGAGGGCGGCCTCATCCCCATTGCTATGGCTTTGGCGAATCGTTTCCTTGTCTTGATCCTACTTTTATTTGTGGCGGATGTACTTTCATCCGGTGGGAGTGTTTCGACCCTTTCATCTAGTCGCCGGCGTTTGGCTTTCTCGAATATGGCCATCTCGCGCTCTCGATCAGCTTTGCTTTTAAGACGGGCTTCGTTTAGGAAGGCATCGATCATCTCTTCTGATGGCCACAGAAGTTCTGGTTCAGGCCCCGCCCCTGGTTTCTCGGTGCAAGAGGCCTCTTCATCATCTATCAATGAGTGAGAGATCATGTGGCAACTTGCCCCCGGTGTGTCCGTCTTCTTTGGAGTGTGCGGCTGTGGTGGGTTTACCTTCCACTTTTCAGACAGCGCAAACTTGCCTTGTAGGTACTGATCCTCGATCCATCCCTTAAAGACGAAGCAATCTTCGATTGGATGGCTTACCGCTTGGTGGTAAGGGCAATAATTGGGATCGTTGACATCGCCTGGTTGCAACGGACGTTTTGGACTCGGCAGATTGATGAGTCTGTTGCGCACTGCCAGCTCGAACAGTTTTCTCGTTTTATCCTGAGGAAATGAGTAAGGACGTCCCAGTCTTTCCTCGAGGGATGGGCGTGGTCGCACATTGTTCTGGCGAACAACCAGCTTTAAGTGGCTCGGCTGTTGTTGAGTATTGGCGACGACGGTTGCTTTCCCTTTGTCCTTTTCATTCCAAGGCTCTGTCTTTGAAGGAGATGGTCTATGACCCATCTGGTCCATTTGGGCCAGCTTGTCAATCAAGGCCTGAAAAGTGGTCGGCTTGAAGAACATCATGAATTGGGATATGGTCGCTTGAGGGTCGAGAGTACCCACGAACATGCCCACGGCAGGAGCTTCTTCTATGCGTTGTTCGGATCTCGACCATAGGTTCCGCCACCGGATTGCATATTGCACCCACGTTTCGCCTGGCTTCACCCTGGCGTTAATCAGTGCTGTTATCGGGGTGCGCTCGCTGGCGCTGGCAAATCTTTGTGTAAACAATAGCTCCATCTCCGCAAATGTTTTGACAGAGTCATCAGGTAGCTTCGAATACCATTCAAAGGCTGTTTCTGCTAAGCTGCCGACGAATTGTCGTAGTAACAATTTGTCATCGCCTCCAGTATTGCCGCATAAGGCCCTGAATTGAGCGACGTGCTGATGCGGATTCCCTGTCCCTTTATATACATGGAATTTAGGGATCGTATATCCCGGCGGGTAACTAATTTGGTCATACCAGCCCGGGTAGGGTCGTCCGGTTCTAGCAATTTGCCCAGCCGCTTCATTTGCCTGGTGAGCTCGTATTTGCTGAGCTATATGGTCATCCAGTGCGGCCTTGGAAATGGTTTCTTCCTTAGCTGCTGAAAGAGCCGGAGGAGGATTCGATGTCTCTCCTTTGTCATCTTCAAGGACAATCGGATGATCTTCAGCAGGAGGATCTTGCTGGATCATCATCCCTACCATATCTTGGAAGAGAAGCGCCATTTGTTTTATGTTAGCCCCTTGCTCTGCGGCTTCTTTGTCCTTCTTTTCGAGGACTCTGCGTAGGTAGTCAGCGTCAGTTTCTTGTTCACGACGCTGCTCCGATGATGCCTCCGAGCTTTCTTTTGGCCCAGTAAGTGCAGCCATTGTAGTCAGCATCTCTTGAAGCTTCTGCTGTTGCTGTTCTTGAGCTTTTGCTACGGATCGGGTGAGCGGTCGGTGACCCATCGAAGCACGGCTTTCCTCCTTTCCAGAAGCCATATAAACAGTGTGCACCACCATGCCCCCAGACTTAGGGTGTTTGTGCTCAGCGCGTTTACGGTTCGCCATGTTCACAGAGGCTTTTTGCGGCCTCCTTTTCTCTTGAGTGGTTGAAGTTGAGGGGGCCGTTGTAGTGGGCACCCAAGTAGCCGTTGCTTTTTGTGGCTTAACAGGACGGTTTTCTTCCTGCCGGACCTTCAGCTTCTTCTGCTGGCGGGAGAAATTTCGATCAATCACCGAGTCTTGGACTTGGCGCCAGACCTTGTAGATTTTAGAGGACAGCCGCTGAGAGAACTGTTCTGGCTTGGCTTCCGCAACGTTTCCTATCGGGAGGGGGGATCTTTTTAGTACGGCGGTAGGAGAGTTCTTGCGTACCCCCCCTTAGCGGTTCAAAGCTGTTCCCAGTTGGAACAGCAGCATTGATTTCCACCATCGGAGCTGGCGGAGTTATCCCAGAGGGGGTGTTGCCCCCAGCCTTCCTTACCCGGCGCCAGTGGCGACGTCGAGCATGTCGTGCAGATGAGATCACCTCCGTTGTTGGATAAGCTTCTTCATGCCCACTGCTTTGAGGAGAGACTGTTATTGGTGCTAGCCTATCGAAGACTGACGCCCGTTGAGAAGCAATGTCTAATCTGTCAAAGACAGACCTCTGAGCAGGGGAAGCAGCTTTGAGGACCTTGCCTGGAGCAGCAAGCGGAATGGACAGCCTCGTAAAAACTGACTTCTTGGAAGGAGGAGCCTTTCCAATGATTTCGTCTGCTTGAGCCGGGATAGCTATCCGCTTTGGGATGGCAGCTTCGGGTATCGCAGGTTTGCAGACGTTCTGGCCCAGTTTGTTGAAAACTGAGGTATTGAAGCTGGGCGACCCGTTGAGAGGGGTCGCGGCAATGGTAAGCCGATCAAAGACCGACTTCTTTGGGGCTTCTTGCAACGTCATTGTGGCATTGAAGCTCAACGGTGGGAGCATGGTCCCGAAGAATAATCCAGTGGTGGCCTGAGTTACCTGCTCCACTGGCATCTTAAAAAGGGAGGCCGCTTGGGGCCCATAAGTCACTCCTCCAGCAAGGACCGAGCGAGAGTTGCAGTTGCAGGCAGTGCAGTCTGATGCCATTGATCTTCTGTTTTCTGTACGGAGCAAGACACCAAATCTTAGTATCTCGAATCCACAGGCAACAACAGTAAACCGCGATTCGTTCGCGAACACGACACACAAAGTGTGGAGTGGAAAGTGGAAAAGGTCCCACCGGGCGTGCCAGAATCTGTTCCCCTCCGAATGGCGGCCGAGACATGGGATGCCTCGCCTGAGATTCGGGGCAGATGCTAATTGGTGCTATCCGTCCACCTCTCCGAAGATGCCAAGTTGATTTATGGCACCATGTATCAGAGGTTTAAACGGATGCGTCCGATGTAGCAGACTTCGTCAGATTCCCCCTCGTTGAGGGGTTTTTGATTGTGGGGACGCTCTTCCCTGCAGGCGCAAGCCCCTGCAGTTAATTACGCTACCGCATCGCGGTAACAACTTTCTCCTTCTCCAGCTGGTCACTTCGTGTCGTGGGTGTTTGTTTTGTTTGTAGTTGCCCGTGGATTGTATACGGAGACTAATTTATGTAGTCGCCCGTAGGGCGTGGACCAGTCCAAATCCGTATTATCTTAGATTTGGGTTTGGGGGTTTGGTTTGAGGATGCGTTAGCCATACTTGAGGCTAAGATCAACTCAAACGTTTGTTAAGGATACGTTAGTCTAGTTTGAGACTAAGATCAACTTAACGGGATCGTTTAGATCCGACAAAAGAGCAATTAGCTCTATTGTTCCAGTTTAGGGACATAGTGGTCCATTACATGTATGGCTGTCGGGACCCGTCACCTCTCTGACGACGTTGAAGGATTACAACGACAGGTGTCAGAGGAGTTCAGAGATGTACCCTTGAACCAATGAGTTGATTGGGGGGATTCATAGTCCAATTTGGGACTAAAGTCTGTTTGAACGTTTAAGGATACGTTAGCCATATTTGAGGCTAAGATCAACTTAAACGGTTGTTAAGGATACGTTAGTCCAGTTTGGGACTAAGATCGACTTAACGGGATCGTTTAGATCCGACAAAAGAGCATTTGGGGGCTCTATTGTTCCAGTTTAGGGACATGGTGGTCCATTGCCAGTTTAGGGACATGGTGGTCCAATACCAGTTTAAGGACATGGTGGTCCGATGCCAGTTTAGGGACATGGTGGTCCAACTCCAGTTTAGGGACATGGTGGTCCATGGGTAGTTTAAGGACGCATAAGTCCATGGGTTTAAGGACCCCACAGTCCATATGGATGTGTTTAAGGACGCATTAGTCCGTTAGTTTAAGGACGCATAAGTCCGCGGGTTTAAGGACCCCACAGTCCGTTAGTTTAAGGACGCATAAGTCCGCGGGTTTAAGGACCCCACAGTCCGTATCTTGGTTTAAGGACGCATAAGTCCATGAGTTTAAGGACCCCACAGTCCGTGTTGATGTGTGGTTGTCGGGACCCATCACCTCTCTGAAGACGTTGAAGGATTACAACGACAAATATCAGAGGAGTTCAGAGATGTACCCTTGAACCAATGAGTTGGTTGAAAAAGGAGATGTGCTCAGTTCAAGATGATTTGAGGACTTATGGCCAGTTTGGGCTAAGTCCAATTATATTTGAAATATTGGCCCTTTGTTGGCACATTGAAGGAGAGGCTTTGCCTCAAGAAACTTAGCCAATTGGGCTACAGCTAGCGTTAAACACTAAAGACCAACAGTGTTGAACACTGGAAATAAGATTAGCAAGTTAGTGTTAAACACTAAAAGATAACCAGTGTTAAACACTAACAACAGGGCTTTCAAATTAGTGTTAAACACTAAAGCAAATCAGTGTTAAACACTGGTAATCAGAGATTTCAAATTAGTGTTAAACACTAAAGCAAATCAGTGTTAAACACTGGGAACAAAGTCTTCAGATTAGTGTTAAACACTAAGAAAAGAGGGGTCACGTGTGGACACGTGAGAGCGCCCTAAATGTGGAACCAGATCTCCTTTGTTTTATCCTCAAATCTGTGAATAAGTGTTAAACACTTTTCCCTTTTATTTCGAGCATCACGTGTTGACACGTGATGGGGGATTTATGCGCCGACTGTTAGAACGTTTTCTAAGGGGTCGCGTGGTAAACACGTGAGAGCGCCCAAAGCCTTCATTTCCATTGATCTTTCTTTCTGCGTTTTGGGAGTCACGTGAGAGCACGTGATGGCATCAAAAAGTGGGGCCAGATCCCTTTTATTTTGTTCTGCAAAACAAGTGTTAAACACTTTTATTTTTATTTTAGAGCATCACGTGTTGGCACGTGATAGGGATCTGTGCGCCAATTGTTAAAGCATTTGCTGAGGGGTCACGTGATAACACGTGAGAGCGCCCAAAGCTTTCATTTCCTTTGCTTTTTCTTTCTGCGTTCTGGGAGTCACGTGGGAGCACGTGGGGTGATGCTTCAAAGTTCTTTGCAGGGGATCTTTTCAAGGGGCACGAGGGGGCACGTGACCCCAGTTCTTTTCATGAACAGAGATCTTTTAAGAATTGAATTCTTCGTAGGGTTAAACCCTAATTATGATTTTGGAGGAATTAAATTCCTATTGTGAAAGAATTAAATTCTTATTTAGGATGAAACCCTGATTTCTTTTCAAAGGAATTAAATTCCCAGATATGTGAAAGAATTAAATTCTTGATTAGGGTTAAACCCCAGTTTCATTTTAGGAGGAATTAAATTCCTGTGAGTTTAGGAGAATTAAATTCTTAAAACTCAATTCCCCTTCTAAGTTTAGGATCTGCATGGCAGGATCTCGACCCGATGAGAATTAAATTCTCATCCTATGGGGAGATGTGCTCTGTACAGATCTTCAACTAGAAGAAGAACTAAGTTCTTTTCTTTAAATAAGAGCTAAACTCTTTTGAGAATTAAATTCTCTTTTGAAGCCTCTCTTTCTTACCTAGGGTTTTTCTTTTGCAGAGAATTAAATTCTTCTTTCTCTTTTTCTTCTTCTCTTGAGAATTAAATTCTCCTCCCTCTGTTTTTCTCTCCAAAAAAGTAGATCCCCCTTCTCTTCTCTTCTTGGCTCCTATTTATAGGAGAAGGAAGAGAATCAATTTGTTTAGCAAATCTCTCATTGAGAGATTTGATTTGTATGTTGAGAGATTTGATTTATATTTACCATTAATCTGGGCCTTTAGATTGTTAAGTGAATTTTATTCACCGTGGATTTTAAATCCAAAAGATATTCTATTTGTTATCCTGGTGAGATTTTCAGGGAAATCTTTCCTTGTCCAAGGGTTTTCTATAAATTGGTGATTTTTAATCACCCTTGGATTTTTAATCCAACGGTTCCCCATGACCTTTTTCCATTTGGAAAGATTCAGAAACTTTTAGAATTTAATTCTATTAAATTATAATGCTTTTAAAGCCAGTCACGTGCTGGCACGTGACCTTTGGTCACGTGTGAGCACGTGACCCCCAATTAGGTTCCTTTCTCAGCCGCTTATTTATGTTTCAGTTTTAACCATCACGTGTCAACACGTGACCATTGGTCACGTGTAAGCACGTGATACCTCGTTGAGGTATTTTCTGACTTTTAGAATTAAATTCTATTCATTATTTTAGAGGCTTTAAAAGCCCATCACGTGTCTGCACGTGACCCATGGTCACGTGTGAGCACGTGATGCCCCATTGGGGTCTTTTCTGAGTTTTTATTGCATCTTTTAACTCCTCCAGCGGGTTCTTAAAAGCCCATCACGTGTGGACACGTAATTCCTCATAACTTTTGATCCCGGATGAATTACGAGGCACATAATATATCAAATCGAAGGGTTTTTCGAGCCGCTTTCGATACTATCAGAATTTATCTATTTCTCATTCGGGAGTTTGTCAAAAAACAGTCCGGAAGATACTGGTTCCCATTTCTTAAGCGTATCGCCGCCATTTGATACCTTGGGCTCTTTTGCGCAGAAATTTTTTTGGCGGGAACAGTGTTGCCTATGAAAGTATGCTACTTAGGTTTTTCTTTTTTTTTCTCCCTCTCTTGAATAAATAGTTTGCTCGGGACGATCAAATTTAAATTTGGAGGTATTTGTTCAGCCGAAAATATCGCACTTTTGATATAACATTTTTCTTACTTTTCTTAAATATCTAAAGGTGTTTATTATAAATATGACACATATTTGGGTTCTGTAAAAATACTATTTATCATATGTTTATATATTAAAATTAACATTATGAAGGAAAATGTATTTATATAATATTTATATAATATTTTGATAATTTAAATATGCATATCATATCAAATATCCTTAATCAATATTCTTAAAATATAATATCATATCAAATTGGTTAGGATAATATCTCAAAAATACCAAATATTACTAACATTATTCATTGAGATATTGTGCAAGGTTTAGTTCAGGTCAGGAGATCGAGATGTTGAGATGTCGGGAATCAAAAATCTGCCGATAAAATTAAATAAAATCGAAGAATCAATACTGGCAGAGACTCAGAAAAGATATGAAGATTCCAGACATCAAATAAATCTCTACGTGTCACAACAAAGCAGCTCCAGAATTCTGAAGCCAAGATCTCACCAACAAACCGTGGATCCGCGGCTAAACCATGCAATATGCGGCAGATCCACGGCCGATTCACTGAGTCAGGATTTGAGATTTTTAGTTGTGATTTGCAAAATAAACCCTAATTCTGGGGATTTTTAGTTTCTGGTTTTGGGGCTATATAAAAGACCGAGGGCTAAACTTAGAAATTATCAATCTTTTACACAAGCTAATCACCGTCAAAGAACAAGTGATCCAAGACAGGTCCAAGATTCGACGTGATAAAGTGACATGAGATTCGACAGAACATCCACATCCGACAAGGCAGAGATCGAGAGCAACTTCTTCTTCCTCTTGTAATCTAAACTTGAAGTGTGTAATTGTGAAGTTGATTAATAAAGATAGATCTTTAGTTTAATTAGTTTAATTATTTAGTTACATTATGAATTTCATCTCTATCCGTTCTTCTATCTCCACCATGCACGAGTAATTCTCCGCTTGATAGGGTTCGTAGGATTAGAACAATGGATGAGAAAATGTTTTAACTCTTTTTTAAGTCTTATGATGTTTATAAATTTTAGCAAAATAAATGTTAACATTCTTATCGGGCGCGCTACCAATTTATTAATAGTCTCAACCGCGATTTGAGATCAGATTAACAATTATTTTGTTAAGGGCTAGTGTCATGCCCCATCCCCAATACAGAGAGTATTGTCCGCTCTGGCCGAAACTGCACGGTTTTGTCCTTCAGAGCGAACCGGACCCGGCCAGGGGCCACTTCCCAAAAGGTCACCCATCCCAGAACTTCCCTGGCTCGAGCACGCTTAACTACGGAGTTCTCAAGCTCCTGTAGTGCCGGTTCACTTAAAAGACGCCTCTGTATTGAAGAGTGGTATCATTCCATTTATAGTACAGATCTGCCCCCTTTCGGAATGTATTCCGAAGAGTCCCCATTGTTCTACAGTGGGTCCCACGGACTCAAGAGGTGGCCCCCGCCCACTTAACACGACACTTGGCGTGGCACTTTGTTCCTTGTGGCACTTTGCTCCGTGAGCAAGAACCGGGTCCCGACATTCTCCCCACCTATGAACAATGGTTCGTCCTCGAACCACAGACCTACTATTGAGGAACATGCTCTGATACCATTCTGTCATGCCCCCCACCCCCAATACAGAGAGTATTGTCCGCTCTGGCCGAAACCGCACGGTTTTGTCCTTCAGAGCGAACCGGACCCGGCTAGGGGCCACTTCCCAGGAGGTCACCCATCCCAGAACTTCCCTGGCTTGAGTACGCTTAACTACGGAGTTCTCAAGCTCCTATAGCGCCGGTTCACTTAAAAGGCGCCTCTGTATTGAAGAGTGGTATCATTCCATTTATAGTACATATCTGCCCCCTTTCGGAATGTATTCCGAAGAGTCCCCATTGTTCTACAGTGGATCCCACGGACTCAAGAGGTGGCCCCCACGGATTCAAGAGGTGGCCCCCGCCCACTTCACACGACACTTGGCGTGGCACTTTGTTCCGTGTGGCACTTTGCTCCGTGAGCGAGAACGGGGTCCCGACAGCTAGACATGAATAGAGATCAATGAAAGAACAGCGGTCAATAGTGGGAAAACCCTAGTTTCTTCCAAGAACCCTAATCCTCATTCATCACTATCTATCTAGTATTAAATCTATCAATAGATAAAAAGAGTAATCTTTATTAGTCATCCATGACTACTAAATCCGAACGAACCCTACAAGCATTCTTCTTATAAAATCTATATCCGTATTCAAACTAAATCTGTATTCTACATCCGTATTTTACGTAGATCTAGAAACTATTCTCCACTATTCTTTATTCCTCCATTCTTCCTCTTTTTCAACACGTATAAAGTAAGATTGAAAGATTCTACATATCCCTGAGGACGACCCGTACTCATCTCGGTCTAGCTACACGCGACACCGTTATTGATTGCGGTTACTACACATATAAAACAAATCAATCAATTATCAACGACGGAGGCCGAATATGTGGCAATCACCAAAACCAGCAAAGAGATGATATGGTTATAAGGGTTACTTGAAGAATTAGCTAAGAAACCTGGAGAGTTCGATACCTTGTGGAGCAATAGTCAAAATATGATACACTTGGCCAAGAACGTTTCATATTACTCTCGGAAAAAGCACATCAAGATGCGGTATCACTTCATACATATAGCATTGGAGGATGGTGAGTTGACATTGCAGAAGATCACAGGAGAAAAGAATCCTGCAGATATGTTCACCAAGGTTGTAGTCAGAGACAAGCCGGATCTCTGTTGCAGATTGGTGAACCTTTCCAAGAAGATTTGATAAGAAGAGAGTATAGATCGGAATCGTGTGAAGTCTACTAGTTTTTTGGGAGTCAAGACGGAAAAATCTCCAAGTGGGAGAATATTAGTATTGTGGAGTTTTCTTTCAAACGTCTGAACAAGAATGTTCAGACGGCTGGCATGCATGAACATGGAACCAAAAGAGAAAAGCGACGCTAGACGTCTGAAGGTAAAATGACAGACGTCTGGAACAGAGTGCAGGCAGACCAAGGAGTGGCAGACGTCTGCCAAGGAGCTGAAGGCATTGCAGAGCGTCGACAGACGTCTGACAAAGTCTTCGTCAGACGTCTGCGCTAGGGTTTTCTATGCGAACCGAATATTAATCAAATTCTGTTTAAATCTAATTTGTATAGGATTAGGGTTTTTAGCTATATATATGGTCTTTCATATGTTGAAATTTTAAGGCCGTTAAATCTATTGTATAGAGAAAGGGTGACGACTAAAAGAATAGAAAGATTTGAGAGAAACCTCATAGGATTGCTATTGGTGTAAACTTGATTCAAAGATCTAGTAGAAGTTTGTGGATTCCACTCTGCCGAAGACTAGCCATACGGTGGGTGAACCTCGTTAACAAATCGTTTGTCTTTCTAGTTTGATTCTTCTATTCTCGCGTTTGTTTATTGTTTTATCTTTCGTTGTTACTGTGTGGTTTGCGTGGATTGGCTGTAGCATAGTTCCGTGTAATGTTGTCTTCTCCCGACTATTATTCCCCTACACTTATTAGTAGACATTATGATCCTTTCTTAATACCTTAACCGTATTCTATCTGTTTTAATGCTATCTTCTTTAGCAGTAAATTTTTTTGAGACTCTACTTTCTCCTCTATATAGGTTGCTTGTGTCATCGCCCTATGGGTGTCATCTTTTTATGAGGAACTTTTTACTCTCCTTTTTGCCTGAAGGGATTGTTGCTAAATTCATTTCTGCTTATTGACAAAAATCTTTATTGATGATGTAACCACTTTTAT
Organism: Agapanthus africanus; assembly: GCA_030015575.1. Classification (NCBI taxonomy): domain Eukaryota; kingdom Viridiplantae; phylum Streptophyta; class Magnoliopsida; order Asparagales; family Amaryllidaceae; genus Agapanthus; species Agapanthus africanus. Next base: position 260,577,307 of record CM057339.1, on the reverse strand, counting down.
CTTTCTGATTGATCTGAAGAGGTCCTTCCTTACAAGCTTTTTGCTCACTTAATGGGATTTCTATACACCTAGGTTTTTTAATATGGCTGTTATTGTAACACCCTAGCCCAATCGTAATTTTTTTTCTTCTTTTGAATATATTGTGTTTTGTTATATTATTATTATTATTTTAAGTTGTAGTTTAATACTTTCTAATTAAGATAGAATATATTATTATTATTATTTTAAGTTTGTTATAGTTATGGTTTTCTAAATTTGTTAAATAAGTATATTATTAGTATTTATGTTTGTTTAGTATTTAATTAATATTTTAAATTTTATACATATAATATTTATTTGTCTAATATTAGTTTCGCAACTAAATAGATAATATTAGTATGGTTGTTTTAACAAAAAATATTTAGTATTTAAGGTTGTTTGATAATTTATTAATATTTCATTTTAATTTGCATCTAATATATTTTCAAATATTAGATGTGTAAACAAATATATTATGGTTATCTAAGTTAGTTAAATATGTGATATTTAACTTTTAAAGTTTTGTTTTGCTAAATCTAATAATATCTTATTTATATTCTAATACAATATTTTGTCTACCATGACATATTATTAATAACCTTTTAATTTTTAAATTCTATTTTAAATCTTTCAAATTAAACTGTTAGGGGTTATGAGAATTATTTTCCTAAACTTATATATATTTCTTATATTCTCTCTCCAAATATATTTTATCTCCCCAAACAAATCTATACTTATCTTAATCATACACATTTAAACTAATCTATATATATCATATCTATTTAACTCTATATATATTTATATAAATATTTCCTCTTATCTTATATAATAGAAAACGCTGCACCTATTTTAACTATATATATATATATATATATATATATATATATATATCTTTATCTTATACCAAACAACCTCTACAAACTCCCACATAATTTAATCTTCTTAACGGTATTTGGATCTCTTCAAATATATTTCTCTCTCCTCAATATTTTATTCTCCTACTTTATAACAACTTTATATATATTCATTATCATCATCTCTGTCCTCCTCATATAAATCAACTTTCTCTCTCTTTCCCATCACAATATTTTCTTCTTCTTCAAAATTAGCAAAGCCATCAAAACTTGGAGTTGCACTTCGTGTCGTCGTGTTTATCCGTCTCCGAGGCAAGTACTCTTTTTTTTAGCCGATGCAATATCAACAAATATCGCAATAAATTCTTAGTCTATAATATTTAAATGAAAATTGTATTATTGTGCAATTTCACTAAAATACCACGTACTTATTATATACATGATGAAAACCATAGTTTTATACTGCTCACATAAGTTTGCATGCTGCTCACATATATATAGTTTATATTTAGCTTATTTGCATGGTTGATATAAATTTTAATTAATATATGTGAGTTATCATTTCATTAAATTAAATAATCGATTCAGTTTTATTTTTTCGTTGAATCTTTATAGAATATAGCTTATATAATATAGTGCTTAATGAACAATAGTTCAGGATAATTAAATTATATATATATATATATATATAAGATCATATCAGTGTAACAGCAAGAAAATAAATATACAATGTATAATACAATCAAGAAATTACTCATTATTACTAATAGTATGAAACATAACGCTTAAGTGTATTTATATAAGATAACTATATTGATTATGTTTTAATACCCTTGGTATTAATTTTATATATTTAGTTTTGTGTTTTTATTAACAATCAAATCATATGCTATTAAATGAAACCTTATGTTCATCATGTATGAAATGTAAACCCTAAGATTTCTAGAACACTCATTAATTATATTAATCCTTTAAAACCATATTTTAGTTTATTCTTCTTCTCAATAATAAATCCAGATATTAAATGGAGATACTTACAAATTCATATAGATTCTTGTTTACATTATTGATACTATCATATTATATCGGCTGTATTTGACATACTGCTTGAGACTATTATCATCGACCTGCTTGACATGACATGCATGTTCACGATTAATGTTTCCTTACATTAAAACGATATCACTAATTAGAATGCTGAATATTCATGCCATGAAACAATTACTCGTGTTTACATGTTTACAATACTGTACTATCATCGTGACTTGTCATGTTTTCCTGTCCAGTCAGTATTCTATATTGTGATTGAATTTATTACCATATTAGCTATAGATACGCGAGGGGTTGGGGTAGTTTGAGTGTGCGTTCGTACAATAGTATTTCAGGAGTCCCATGCCGACAGCTCGTACAGGGCTATATCGGTCGCATGTTATTACAGCTCATCGGTCGTATGTTATTACAGGTCGTACCGGGCTATATCGATGCATGTTATTACAGCTCGTACCGGAAAATATCGGTCGCTTGTTACTACAGCTCGTACCGGGCTCTATCAGTCGCTTGCTCATTCCACAGTTGGGCCCGTGTTTCCTTGCCCGTAAGGCTCTATCCTTAGATTAGGAATACTCCTGCAGAGTTTAACGCACACACTCGAACTCACGATAAGATAGATTACCTTTTAGTGACCAGCTAGGATGTGACTTGACCGACTTACATGTCTGTTTCATATTATTACTATATCCATATTTGTATAAACATGTGCACACAGGCTTCATAACACTCATATATTCATACCATCACACCACATATACTCACGTTTACGTTGAGTACTTGTTGGGATGTTCTGACATTCCTGAGACTTGTCATCTCAGATTTAAAGACGGATTTTCAGGGCGAGCAGGATCAGAGCGATTATCAGGAGTTTGCAGAAGACCTGTAATCCATAGATTTATTTCTTTTCAGTTAGAATTTAGCATGTGTGCCCTTGCAGGACATTAGGATTCATGTGTCTTTTCGTATTTTTATATTATTTCGGACATATTGTATCATAATCTTATTTTTGCCTCTTTTTATCTTATGAATCTATTGCTAGTATTCTTTGTGGTTTCATTGCAGCATAATTATCACTGTTATCTATTCTGTTTTGGACATTATCTTGACAGGTTTAGCTAAACAGCCTTTATGTGACTATGGAAGGATCTTTCCTTGCCGTAGGTAGCATGGCTAACCTTCGTTACCTCCCGTATTTCTGTATTTTGGAAAGCGGGGAGTGACACTCATGGGTTTTTTTCCTGCTCAAAGTATAAAATGACCTAGAGCTTTATTCTGAGTCTTACATGAGCAGGCTCTAGTCATCATGTTTAGTCTTTGGTTTTAGTTTTTATGACTGTTATGATCTTATTTTCTGTTCAAGCTAAAAATTATCTGGAATTCTTACTGTTTCTTATATGAGTAGGTCTTATTCTTAATGTTTGGTCTGTGGTATTAAACCATATGTTAATATTTTTTCCCTTTTAAAAATGTAACTTCACAATTTATCCTCAGTTTTTTGGGAAAAAACACTTTGATTTTATTTTTTTGTGAGTGTTGGCCTATAGTGTTACTGAAATTTATCTTCTCTCTAACAAGAATGAATTTAAGCTTTAGCCGTACCTCATAGCAATTTTGGCTCCGGTTTCAAGCCTATATGATTTTTAATCATGCTCTTGCATCTGCTTTGCCTTTAGCACATGCTTTGCCTTTAGTGCGCGCATATATATATATATATATATATATATATATATATATATATATATATATATATATATATGCGCGCGCTACAGTTTCTTTGAATTTATGCAAACCTTCAGGTGACTCACAGCTATTAATCAAATTTACAATTCAATACAAGTTCCTCTCTAGCTCAAAAAACAAACGCCCTGCTTCCGAAGTCTTCTTCTTTGCAATCCTTGCTCCAAAAGTTGTATTCACACATACTATGGATGAAAATTCTTCTTCTTCGTCGTCACCTTTCTCTCTGTTTAGTTGGGGAAAGCCGCAAGGGGTTGTGTATTTGGTTATCTTTTGTAAATGTTTTACTGTTTTTTGTTTTTAATAAAAATAAATTCATGGGACCGGTTCCACTTTTGGAACCTGCTCTTCTCTCAAAAAACAATCTCTAAGACTACCAATTCATCAAATCATTGAACCAAATGGCTTCAAGATAAATATAACATTGGAATTAAAAAGAACCACTTTGTGCATAAGCAGAAGTTTTGAAACCATTTAAATTTACTGCATATGAAATATATGCCAGTTACATGTACCCGTAAAGAAAGTGGATAAGCTGATCATCATGATTCTGCTACAGCACAGATTAAAACTTTTGGATGAATTCATAGATATGTGCAGTTATTTCGTGAGGCTTTTCTTGGTTAATCCAGTGAGCAACACCAGGCATGACAACAACTTGGTCGAGCAACGGAACATGCTTGTTGAACCCTCCTTTGTGTATGTAATCCTGGATGCCTGGATAGTAGTGGTAAACCAAGTCCAGGTCACCCACAATGAACTTCGAAGGTACTTTAATTTGTACTCCAGTCCATGGTGCCGTCATCTCCCAGTTACTTCAACAAGACAAGAGGATGGTTTGGTTAGATACTTTATGGGGTATCTCGGTCAACTTATTTTAAAAAACACATCTTGAACTATAAAAACAATCTAGGGTTAAAAAATGCAGTTGTACACCCTCAAATGATTTATTAGTGCCGGTCAAAACACTCAAAACCCTACTCTAACAACACAAACAAGTTCTAGAGTTAAAAAAATCACTTTTCTTCAAGCATTTTGATCACTAAGCAGAACGTGTGGGGGAGGGGGCGGTTCTGCAGTTAACCCCGCTATGTATCAGTAATGGGGTCCCTTCAGTGAACCTAATGCATCATTGATGGAGAAGAAGCTCATTGATGATACCATTGTGGACCCTATTGCCATCTACATCATCAACGAGGACAATTGTCAGCGAAGATACCTTTATAGATGGTGGCCGTTGCAAAGGCCTCCCTTTAGTAGTGCACATACTACGTATTCAGTTAGGGGCTCAAGATCATAGCCACAAAGGAGCTGGTTGCTTCCGCACAACGGAATTCATGAAAATGACAATGTAATATTATAGCAAAGGAAGTTCTGCTGTGAAATTTACCTTTTCATTTTCTGTTTCATGAGAACTAGATATTCCAATTTCTTCCATTTCTGTCAAAAATGGATGGATTCGGATGGAATCTGGTCTAACCTATTGGATGTGCAGGAGTTATTTGGAAGAAGCAACATGCTATCTATCTATCTATCTATCTATCTATCTATCTATTTAATATGTATATAAAGCTGAGAATATTCCAAGATCCCTTATGTAGGTTGGACTTAGTGGAAAAATTGTATTTAGCCCCTATTTCATTCTCTTACTACATTTGGGTCATAGAAATTTTTTTACTGGCCTCCACCCTAATATTTATCATTCTTTTATCACATACAGCTAGACTTATATGGTGGAAAATTTGGATCGGTCATGTTGTTTAAAATCTCTTTCTATATTTCCTCTCGCTGCTTAGGCTTTACTAACAAAATATTTTTAAAATTCATGATTTTTGTATGTTATAGCTTGTGAAATATTCAAAAATCGAAAAATGGTAAGTTAAAAATTTCGCGAATTTCATGAAAAAGATGAGTTACAATATAAAAAAACAAAGAAATCAGAGAATTTTGACATTTTATAAAAACACGCTATTTTCATAGGCATGTAAAATATTAAAATTTTGAAAAATACATAAAGTTTAAGATTTTTGAAAATTTCATGATTTTCGTGTGCTCATAATATTGAAAAAGAGAAGAAAACAAAAAAATGAGATTTTTGAAAATTTTGCGATTTTCTTGTGCTATACCATGTAAAATATAGAAAAGGGAAGAAAACAAAAAATATTGGCTTTTGAAAATTTTACAATTTTCATGTGCGGCAAACAAAAATATTGAAAAACCAAAAAAACAGAAAATTTCTCGAGATTTTTGAAAGTTTTACGATTTTCGTGTCCTTGCAAATTATTGGAAATTTGAAGAAAATAAAAAATCTAAAATTTCATGATTTTCATGTATTGCAAAGGATTCCCATTTCCCAGTCGCCCAGAGCCTCGGTCATTCGGACCGGATTTTTTGCTCTCTTAAGTTCTAAATATCAATCGACGAAATTTTCTATTTTACCTTCACATAACCTTTTGTCTCCTTAATACCCGGAAGTTCTCCAAAAGTATGAGGAAATAAAATATTGGAAGACCAAAGAAAACAGAAAATTCTGAGATTTTTGAAATTGCATGATTTTCGTGTGCTATATATAGCATGCAAAATAATTAGAAAAAGAATAAATTTTTTTTTTTGAAAATTTGCGATTTTCAATGTGCTGTATAATGCAAAATATTAAGAGTGAAGATAACCAAATACAATAGATCTCTGATAATTTTGTAGTTTTCTTTGGTTATAACAAACAAAATGTTGAAAACCGAATAAAACAGAAAATTTTAGGATTTTAGAAAATATTAGAGTTTTCATGCTCTATAGCAAGCAAAATAAAAAAAAAACCAAAGAAAACAAAAAAAATTAAGATTTTGAAAATTTCATGATTTTGTGTGCTTATCCAGCATGCAAAAAATTGTAAAACTAAAGGAAAAGCTTTTTGAATTTTTTTAAAATTTAATGATTTTCATATGCTATAAGCAGCAAAATATTGAAAGACGGAAGAAAACAAAATTTTTTGATGTTTTTAAAATTTCACGATCTTTGTGCAGTATAACAAGCAAAGTATCGAAAAACCGAATAAAATAGAAATATTGAGATTTTTATAAATTTTGCGATTTTCGTGTGCGAATGCAATATATTGAAAATTAGAAGAAAACATAATTTTTTTGAATGTTTATAAAGTATAGAATATTGAAAATTCGAAGTGTACAGAAAATTTAAAGATTTTTGAAATTTTGTATGCTATATAGCAAGAAAAATATTGAGAACCGACGAAAAAAGAAAAATTCGAGATTTTTGAAAATTAAGTAATATTTGTATGATAGAGTTCAAAATATTGTAAATTTGAAAAAAACAAAGAATTTTAGGAATTTTATAAGTTTCGCAATTGTGATATACTATAGCATCCAAAATATTAAAAAACAAAAGGACATAGAAAATTTTGAAAATTTCATGAATTTGGTGTGCTATATATATATATATATATATATATATATATATATATATAGCATGCATAATATTGAAAAACCGAAAAAAAACAAAAAATATTTAATTTTTGAAAATTTCATGATTCTCTTGTGTTAAACAAAATATTGGAAAACCTAAGAAAAAAATTAGATTTTTAAAATTTCGCCATATTCATGTGCCACGTGCAAAATGTTGAAAATTTGAAACAAAACAAAACAAATTGAGATTTTTGTAATTTTCGTGATTCCCGTTTGATATAACAAGCAAAATATTGAAAGATCGAAGAAAAAGAAAATTTTGAGATTTTTATTTTATAAAGGAAAATATGGAAAAACTGAAGAAAATGTTGAAGTATTTACAAGTTAATCCTTTATATATATTACATATGGAGTTCATAAATATAAGATGTTACAACTTACAGAGCATATAACAATAAACTTTTAAATCAATGACTTTTCTTGATGTTGAACTTCGCGTAGGGGCCCTTGCTAGTACCACCGAGCCTAATTCCAAATATCTATTTCCTCTCTCCGCTTCTTCTCACTCAAAGCAATCACATTTCATTCTATAATTCCTTGCTATGCTTCATAACAAACAAACGAAGGAATATTATATATATATATATATATATATATATATATATATATATATAGGGGAGTGATCCATTGCAAACCGGTTCGTGTTTTTTAAAAACGGGAACTCCCGATCTACGACATATTTTATCGATCCGGTCCGTTCAAATTGATCATCCTACCCTCAAATATATGTGTATGAAAAATTAAAGGGTTTAAAGAGCTCTAGCCTATGCATCGGATGATTTTATGTTGCATTGAAAGACGTTCATTTTTGCACTCATTGATGCATAGGCTAGAGATCTTTAAATCCTTTGATTTTTCATACACATATATTTGAGAGTAGGGTGATCAACTTAAACGGATCGGATCGTTAAAATATATTGTGGATCGGGAGTTCCCATTTTTAAAAAACGTGGACCGATTTGCAATGGAACGCCCCCCTAAAAGAAATGGTATATGAGGCGGCGACCTCTTTTTTAAAAGAGCCCCTGCCTCAAGAACTCGTATCCTTCATGTTTTTCTTCAATCCAAATTAGCTATCTTGATCGTCATGTCATAAAAGCTCTATATACAAAAAATCTCGAAATATAAAAACCTTTGACGCATTCATCGAGTGGATTGAAAATTAACGACTTATCGATATAGAAAAAATGTGATCACTTGATGGACATGTGGCGATCTTTAAATCTAGAGATTTTCTATACATAGAGGTTTCATGATACGTACATCAAAATGACTGTTTGGATCGGTAAAATACGCGGGGTATGCCTGTTTTGAAGTGGAGCCCTTTTTGGAAAAGAGCCTGCCACCTTATATCTCAACGGTTAGATTTGGCCATCTCGGTTTAACTCACCATCTCACCATATCGCTATATATATTGTGGAGGGAAGGTGTCATAGGAGGGAATTTCCTCCTATGGCGTCGAAAAAATACACCATCCATGATATTTTTCGACGATTGGCATCCATTGCGGTCGTTTTTATCATGTAAGATGTGAATACACCAAATTTTATGCAATTCCATCACTTTTTCACCATTGATTTAATGGGTGCAAAATTAACGGTTTGCCGACAATATAACTTTTTACATTGCTAATTCAACAGTGAAAAGTGGTGGAATCACATAAAATTTGGTGTATGCACATCTTACATGATAAAGATGATAATGCGTGCCGATCATCTAAAAAAATCGAGGATATAGATTTTTGACGCCACCTAACGAAAAAGCCTCCTAGGGCCTCTTTTCTTCATTATCCTAATATATATATATATATATATATATATATATATATATATATATATATATATATATATATATATATATATATATATAAAGGTTGGGATTTCTGATACCATCCCTTTTTCTAATTCCTTCTTTTAAAGGGGAAAAAAACACCCAAGGCCAAGGGTCTATTTGGAAGGAGGGAGAGGAAATATGTCATAAATTTGTCAAAGGAAGGAGGGGGGGGGGGGGGGGAGAGGGGGGGGGGCTTTGATAAATGTTGTTTTTATCAATATCTGTAAAGAAAGATAGAATAGCAGCTTTTATCAATATCTGTAAAGTAAGATAGAATAGCAGCATGAAGCAGTAAATATAATGAATCAAATTTTTATGTTTTAAATGTAGGTTCTATACTTGTGTGTCTGGCAATATTTTGGCTGTCTACGCAACAATAGACCATCATGTTATATTTCTTAAGACTTTTAAGTGCAGAAAATCACCGAAATTATTAGGGGGAAGAAATCATTAGATGCTACTGAGTTCATTAATTAAAAATAATAGTAAAAGAACTTACAAGTCAAAATTTCGGTAGTAGTTGATTGGCCCGGTAAAACCACTCTTCTTGTATTTGCTTGCAAAATAGTCGATGTCCTTTGGTGAGAGCCACGAAGGCAATGCAATCTGATCATCGGGTGAACCCCAACCTTCCTTTTTAGGTATCAAAATAGGCTCTGGGTCGTGAATTGCAAATAATTTTCTAAGCACTAACTCTGTACCAAGACGAGCAAATTCTTCTTCCACGTCTCCAGGTTTCTAGCACAATATCATAAGAAAGAGTGGCACCAAGATGTTAGACGTATCTTATTCAATATGTACCCATCCAATCCTAATTTGTTTCAGCCAAGTCAACTGACAGTTAGAGCCATCTGTTCTTTCATTTTAGATTTCTCATGAATGACATTGGTATGGTGTTTTGATTATCCATCAAGATTTCCTAAAATTACATAGAAGAAAAAAGTGAAAGAATTATGTTGGCCTTGGCGGCCAAGACTAGGAGACTAATCAGAGTTGATCCCGATGCTACCACGGCCGAGTGAACAGGGACGAGTAACGCGAGCGATCACATCTATAACTTGCTAGGATGGACTTTGTTGGAATCGTGGCATTTTTTGTGTCCGCTGCTGAACCCTTGTAATTTTTGGATTTTGTTTGGTGTTGTCTGTCTTGTATCCTGGAAGTCTGTTTTTCAATTTGCTTTGTTTTTAGCCTTGTACTTATTTATTACTGTTTAGCAAACTCAGGGGGGATTCGTCCCAACCGCTTTGCTCAAAAAGAAGAAGAAGAAGAAGAATTTGCAAGTGAATTCCAAACAAGAAAAGTGGTTTGAGAGCGAATACTCACAGTCATAGCCATAGATATGAAACCGGCTTAATATCCTTAAGTCTCAATCTCTTAATCCTACTTACATCAAGTGTCCAAGTCACGCAAAAATAATTTATATATTTCTATAATAACAGTTTTGATCCATAGCTTATGTGTTACGTGAAGGTTTAGCTACTAAATAGCTTATAGGTGTCAGGCTAAGTGAGAAAGTTAACATTTGTATCTATACATTGATATTAGAGAATGTTTAGATTTGTTATATGGAAAATATGTTCAACTCAAAGGCACAGATAAGCCCTGGTTCCAGAAAATAAGTTAAATAATCCTGCCTCCTTCTAAATAAAATTAATGGTCCATAAAATAGTTGTACTCAACATTTGTGTAAGAACATCAAATTCCATGTGATATGTTTCCTTACACTCATGGAATGTATAGGTGATAAATTGAAGAACACATTGTACCTGAAATCTGCAGACATAAAAATCATCTCCATAGAGAGAGCGGAAAAATTGAGTGGGCTTTATGTTTGGGTTGCGAGGGAGAAACGGCACACTTAGGTTCACCAACGCTTTCACTTTGTCTGGCCTGAACATGCACAAGTTCCATGCAAGAAGTGCGCCCCAGTCGTGTCCAACAACATATACCTTCACAGTGATGAATAAACAAAAAATGTCGGAAAAAAGAACAATCTAAATACCTTATTCCATCGATAATTTTAACTCATATATAATTTTCAGAAGACTCGAATTTTAATGCATCTAAGATGGATTATATTTTTCCGACTACACAACCGAAATTTCTTCATTTCTTCCAGAGGTTATTTGATTTGCTTAAGGTTGAAGTGCTGGAAATGCATATTTAGCTGAAAAAACTTTCAATCAATGTAATAGTGAAATGACCGCAACAAATGTTTTGAGTTTTTTCTGTCAAAGGAGATTGCGATTCATACAGGTTGCACTTCATCGATTTACGAAAAATTATTCCACAAGACTGTTTTTCAAATTAAATATGCTCAAACTGTAGCAACAAATGCAGAATGCAACATATCAAACAAAGGAATTTGACACCTCGTCCTTGGATAGTTTTTGTAATTTTTCTTTGCAGCAAACCAAACAGTCCCATATTTTTCCAGATACCCCATCTCTATTTTAGCAAGCACTTAAGATCCAATTTCGTCGATACATCTTCATCTTCCATATACCAAGATTTCATCCTGTCGTCAAAATCGACCTCCAAATTTGCACCTACCAATTTCTCAAATTGTTCTCTCATAAAATAAATATACAAGAAATACCTTTTTTTTATCATAACCTAGGAAACCCCCACTCACCCAGTCCTTTTGGCCCTTTCCCAATCAAAATTTGGTCCACTAAGAATCAAAGCTCCATGAAATGTAAACAGACATCACAATTGATTGTGGGTCTGAAGTCAACACTCTCTTAATTAGTTCCAAATTCCTATCGGTTAAAAAGCCCATGGACAATAAACTCATCTTAGCAATCCAACAATTACTTCAAACCAATAATAACAAGTTAATGATGTATTAGGTTTCAATGTTTAAGATATTCTCTGGAAACAAATTAACAAACGCCTTGTATGCATAACTTAAAAACCCCACAAATAATCACAAACCAATAAAAAGATATCAACTTTGACCAAATTACTAATACCTGATCCTGACCCAGAGCTTCAATGAGAGAAACAAGATCACCAACAAGATGAAAAATACTATAAGACTCAACAGAATCAGGGGCATCACTGTCCCCGTAGCCGCGAAGATCAGGCGCAATGGTTCGATAGCCTTTCTCCGTGAGCCCAACGATTTGGTGGCGCCATGAGTACCAGAGCTCAGGGAAGCCATGGAGCAAAAGAACAACTGGACCTTCTCCTTTCTCAGCAATGTGAAGATTTATCCCATTAACTTCGATTTTTCGATGAGATATTGATTCCATTGCTGCTGCTGCTGCTGCTCTCTTGCTCTTCCTGCAGGGTCTCTCAAAGATGGTTTCTTTGAGGATTTGGGACGCATTTGGAAATGATTTGATTGGGATTTATCCCCCCCCCCCCAGCCCTTTTGGGGTTGGTCTCTCAAATGATTTGATAGGGACAGAGCATGCATAAGCAAGTTGTAGGTGGCGCCAAAAGTGAGGACAAATTAAATTTCTTTTTCTTTTTTTCTTAAAAGGCGTTTGCCATTACACTAAAGTATTTAGTATGTTATAGAGAATTTGGCAAAACAATTAATTGCTAGAGGATCCAAAGAAAAAGCAAAAAAAAAAAGAAAAATGTGCTTTCTAATTTCTATAATTACAAGGTCTTATCAAAAAGGATATATAATAGCAATATTTTTCCAATCAGACAAAGGAAAAAATGGAAGGTCTCATCTTCGCATTTAACCTATCCTGAATTGGCAAGAACAAGCATCTTCCGAAGGGATGTTTATAGTTTTCCTCCAACAACAGCAAGCCTTTATTCCAAGCATATGCGATAGGCTTTCTGCCCGCTTAAATTTCTTCTCTGTGGCACTACCTCTTTCTCTTGTTCTTCCACATCTCTCTCTCATTGTGACCCATTATTCAATCCTCTGGATGAAAATGCTTGTAGAGACAGTCTTGTTTGAATAAAGTGAAACACTGCTAATCCTAGCTCCTAAGCATCGATCATCAACTTCTTGACCGTAAGATATATATGTCTATCAACACAAAAGACAAATATTCCAACATTAAGAAATATGCACTTAATAGTTATTTGCTCTAATAACATAACACTACTGTTTTTGTACGTCTGATGCAAGTTATATTCATTTGGATCTGATTTTTTTTCCTTCTCCATCCTTATATCTATTTTTGTTAGACACCATATCTTTTTTCATATCAAATATTAGCTCCATAAATATTTTGATTGGTGTATAGAAAACTCCAAACTCTAATAAAGACTTTGGCTTCATTTGTTTGAATTTAAATTTGAAAAGTTGGTAAGAATGGAGAGAGGCCGTTATTACTAATTTGTCTTATTATAATGACATGGTATTCTCTAATATATTATAAATGCCAACTTTTTTTCCTTTTCTTTTCCTTCTATTTCTAAAAAAGATAACATATGAGTGAGATACAAAGAGCTGTCATATAACATTAGAGACAGAGATTGGAAGTTAGATATTATGTCTCCAAAACTTTTGTACATTAAATGTCAAAAAGGTTGAGAAATAGAAAGAGATGTGTAACGGCTCACGGCTCTAATTTTATTGTACAATTTTTTTTAAAAGTTAATGTACATTGTAACACCCGAATTCACTTATACCAATTCCAGTTCCGTATTTATTTTATCCGTGGGCCTTCTTGATTTGATGTGTTTGGGTGCGAATGGTATTTCTACATATTACTTTGCATTCGACCCGACCCGCTTAATTGAACATGCGTGACTCTTATTTATAGTTTACCTTGACTGGTTGCATGGACTAGTGCATCTCGTAATTTAGTATTTACTGGCATTTTATCTGGTATCGCATCTGTTGCATATAGCAATTTAAATCATGTAAAATAAATTAAAATTGCATTTCATGGCCTGCATGATACCCCTAACCCTGTGGTAACGTCCTTGCATCTTGTTCTCGTCCCGTTCAGTGAAACAGACGTGTTTGGATGGCTACGCGCACGTACGCGCATCCGTTCTTGGGGGTATACTTTTTCTTTAACTGAGCATTCATTTTGAAATTCGGAAGTCGCATATATTTTTAATATTTTAAATCTGGATTTTTAGACCCGACCTGGGCCTGTTTTGGAGTAAATTTGTATTTGTCAAAATCTCAATCGGACTAATAGTATATCATAATATTTATTCACACTATTCATAATCTTTAAAACAAACTATATATATTTTATATATTAAAAACCCTATCAATCCTAACGTCACCCTCTCTAACCGTAAAGAAAATATTTTTATATTTTAAAAAGATTTGGTATCTCTCTCTCTCCCTCTCTCTATTATATTTATACATTTCCTATTTATCAATTAAACACTTTTCCCCATGCCTTTCTCCCTCTTCCTCACGAGAAACCCTTCCCTGTTCATTCCTTGCGCTCGCCCATCGCAGCCGCGCCGTCCGTCCTCGTCGCCACCGACCTTCATGTCACCGCCAGCGCCGCCCACGTATTCTTCTCTTCTTCCTCTTTTCCCACTCTCCCTTCTCGACTTGGACCCTTCGCCTGCGACCCATGCCGCGCGTCGCGCTCGTCACTCGCCGCCTAACTCACGTCGTCGAACCCTCACCTCACCCTCGTCAATCTTTTCCTCCACTCCTCTCTTTCCTTCTCCAGTCCCGATCTCCTTTGCCTGCACCCACACAACCCTACATACCCTGCAACCCTCACCGGCGTCCTCACGTCGCCGACCCACTGCCGACCGTGTCGTCGTCACCTTCACACCTTCGACCACCTCTCTTTCTCTTCTCTTCCCTCTCACTAACCCAACACCTATAACCCACAGAACCCTGCATCTCCACGAAACCCTACTGCCTTTAGCCGCTCACTCGCCTCCGGCAACCCCGGTTCATCCCACGATCATCATCGTCTCCCCCTCGCCTTCCTCTCTGAATCCAAATCTTCACTTCAACCCAGTCTCTTCTTATTTTCTTCTTCATCCTCTACTTCTTCTTCTCTTTTCTTCTTCTTGTTTCTTGTCCCCGGTCATCGCCGGCGACGCCATCGCTAACGCTCCCTCGTCGTCATCACCCTCTTTGCCTTCACCTCTGTCCCAAACCCCAGAGCACCACATCCCAGCTTCTTCTTTTCTTCTTCTTCTTCTCCTTCTTCTTCTTTTCTTGATTTCATGGATACGCATTTTCCGGTGATCGACGGAGCCGTGCCCGTCGTTGTTGTTCCGGGTGACCCTGAGGACGTTCTCAGATAGCGTGATCGTGTTCTTGCCATACCTGGTTCTGTTCTGTGCTCGCGTGGTCATATCACGACGTTTTCCCCGATATCCGACGTGGCACGTACCGCTTCGATATCCGTTCAGGCAAGTAAAACTTACTACATGCTAATTAATATATTACATATACATTTTATGGCTCATTAAATCCGTAGTCTAACCTTAGTACCATGATTTTTCCCTTTTCATGCTCGATGTTGCATTATATCATCTTATTTTCCAAACTTGAAACCTACCGTGTGCATTTACTTGATTAAACCTAATAACCACCTTTATATGTTCAAATCACATTTTAACTATTGACACGGCCTATGGTATTCTCTATATAGTTTTGCTCCATCGGACACTCATGTGCATTTTAACCTGTTTTAGCTAGGATTTCATCCAGTGAACATATTTATATATCACTGCATCCCTAAAATTTCTTAATACCTGATAACATGAGTGAACATCCATTTTAGCTATGCTGTAGTTAAGTAATGTTGACACCATCCCTTAAACGCAAAGTGATAACCATGCATCGTTATAATTTAATCAGTACCTAATTGCTTATCATATCACCTGATCTAGTTTATTGTGCTGATGTTACTCATGCTTGTTCATTTATAACCATAATTATGTCAGTTTGATTTATGAGCACCCACATGATATCTTGTACACCCTGACATGACTTGTTACACCTGCTACCTGACCCAACATGGTACCGTGCACCTCTTGACATGACATGACACCTTTATATTTTACCTGGCTTGACCTGATGTACCATGGTATTACCTGTTACCTGATCTTGTGTCTAATGCCGACAAACCTGACCTGTTGTCCTTACAGACCGTTCCAGTTGTCTATCCAGACAAACCTGTACCTGCCTGATCATGTGTTGGCATTAGCTCCAGATTATTTAAATACTTGACTTGAATACACATATAACTTGGGGGTATGGGGAAATCAATGATGAAACCTGACTTGTAACTCGACAGTGTGCTACCTTTACCGACTAGTTTTAGAGGCTGGGCCAGCCTTGGGATGATGCTGCTGACATCATCCATCGTTATCCATTTCCTTTCAGAGGCTAGGCCAGCCTTGGGATGATGCCATGGACATCATTCATCTTTACCCTTTTCCTTTAGTGCCTAGCGGCATGTCTCGGTTTCAGCCCGAAAATCTTCACCGTGATCCCCCGCACGCACGGGATACTATTGAGTTACATCAATGATTCATCAAATTGATTTCAAAGACTTGAGAGTAGATAACCCAATAAAACAGTTTAGTTTACTCACTGCACACTACCCTTCACTGCCCTGATTTACATTACTGTTACATCTGCTTTTCATTCATGATTATATTTGCATTGCCTGTTACCCTGTTTATATTTTATTGCTTGATGACATGGCATGCTGACGTCTGGGTTTTGCATGGCCCAGATTCTTCTACCTTGTTGCAGACTGATCAGGAGTATTGCCGCCGTTAGATGAGCGGTGAAGTTCCTGTCGGTATGTAGTTTCACTTCCAGGTGTTTCATTTATTGTATCTTTTGACTTCTGCATATTGTTATTTCTTGACTCTTTTACTCTGGCTCATGGACATGTACTAGATAGTTAGTTTACTTTCCTGTTCTTGATATCTCTACAGCCGTAATGTGACTGTGGAAGGATTTTTCCTATCTACAGGTAGCATGGTTGGCTATGTCACGTGCCCATCTTAGCGTACTCTGGGAAGCGGGGCGTGACATGGTTCTTTTGGTATCATAACCATAGGATATAGGTTAATCGGGTTGATTCTTTTGTAGTTGGGTATTGGACCCGATACACGAATCGGAATACTCGTGATTAGGAACATGTCCTGCCACCTTGATTATCGTGATTGTTGAATCATATCCTTCTCTTGATCCTTTGTTTGGGTTATATGCAAGCCACTTTGCATTTCGATCTGAAATCGTTTTGGTTCTCTATTGTTTCTCCCGTTTCTTGATTCTGATACTAGGATTTGGGCGACTTGGGTGGAGTTATGTAATTATACCCATGAACTGCAGCATGGTTACAATGCGGCACTCTATTTAAGTAACTTGGAGTCCTGGTCTTGATTTACTTCCATGTTCTATGATCGTTGTACTACCTTGTCCCTCTCGGTTTCATTGCTTACCAGTTATTGTTCCATCACCAGCTTGAATCATGTTTACCGTGGTTAACCCTCTTCAGTATCTTGACTTCGGATGAAGTCATCTTGGTATCTTGCTCGTTTTTCCTCGTGTTAGGATTATTCAATCCTGGTGCATCTCCTTGGTTGTTGTCATCTTGGGAATGGCATTTCGCGGCACTTTTCACGCTCATATTGATTGTAAGAAAGGAAAGGTGTTTCTCCAGATTCCCGGACATTCGGAAGTTGTTTTGCTGGAGGAAGCAGTTCTGTCGGGCCAGTCGAGTTAGGGCTAAGCCGACAAACAGGGTTCTTTCGTCAATGGCAGTGGATAAGGAAGAAGTGCCGACTATATTTGAGAGTTTCATGGAAGTGTTTGAAGACATATCAGGTTTACCGCTGAGGCGAGACGTGGAGTTCGCACTTGAATTTGTCCTGGTGCAGCGATAATCTCAAAGGGTATATTACCCGATGGCACCAGTGGAGTTGGAAGAAGTCTGGAAGTAGGTTGCTGAATTACTTGAGTTGAGAAGGGTTGGTTTCGCCGCAGCAGCTTAACTGGGGAAACTCCAGTTCTTCTAGTAAAGAAGAAAGATGACATAGGGAAGGCGTGCATTGATTATCGAGAATTAAACCGAGTGATCATTATGAACAAGTACCCGATCCCTCGCATTGGCGAAGTGTTTGAACAACTTGGTGGCGCGAGGGTATTCTCGAAGCTGGATTTGTGGTTCGGATATCATCAGGTCCGAGTAAAATCTGAAGATATTTGCAAGACTGCATTCCGAACTCAGTATGGACATTACGAGTATTAGTGGTGCCCTTCGGAGTAACGAATACACCGGCAATATTTATGGATTTGATGAACTGAATCTGTTCACCATTCTTGGACCAGTTTTAGTAATGGTCATTGAAGATATTCTGGTCTACTCGAGGAGCATTGAAGAGCATACAGAGCTCTTGAAGATCGCACTGCAGACATCAAGGCAAGAAAGATTATATGCAAAGATGAGCAAGTGCAAGTTTTGACTTGAAGAAGTAAAGTTTTGGGACATATCGTAGCTGGAGATGGAATTGCCGTTTACCCAGGGAAGATTGCAGCAGTTCAAGACCGGCCGATTCCGAAGAACGATGCAAAGATCAGAAGTTTCTTGGACTTGCAGGATACTATAGAAGGGTCGTAAAGAATTTTGCTCGTTTGGCTGAGCCTCTGACCAAGCTTACGCACCAGATAGTACCATTTGTGTGGACGAATAAGTGTGCGTCATCCTTTGAGGCGTTGGAGCAAGATTTGATAACCGCTTCTGTTTTAACCGTGCCAGACAGTTCCGGAGGATTGGTGTTTTGCAGCAACGCGTCTGAGAAAGGATTGGGATGTGTATTGGTACAACATGAGAAGGTTGTAGCTTACGCGTTGAGACAGTTGAAAACCCATGAGAAGAATTACTCAACTCATGACTTGGAGCCTGCGGCTGGGATTTTTTCTCGCTTGAAGGTTTAGAGACACTACTTATTAGGCGAAAAGGTCGAAGTATTCACCGATCATAAAAGTCTGGGGTATGTGTTCACACAGAAGGAGCTTAATATGAGGCAGCGTAGATGGTGGGAGCTGATGGCTGACTACGATCTTGATCTTGAGTACCATCCAGGAAAGTTAGTGTTGTACCGGATGCGCTTAGTCGGTTGCCATAAATTCTGATGTTGACTGCACCAAGGGGACTTATTGAAGACTTTCGGAGATTCGAGTTGGAGATCGTGCTACCGCGTTCTTTGGGATAGATGATGCAACTGCAAGTACAAACATCGTTTGTAACACCCGAGCCCAATGCTACTAATTTCAGTTACCGTTTGAACGTAGTGTGGCACTTATTTCATTTATCTTGCTTGATTGTTACTTATTGTAATTTTACCCCGTCAATTCATTTCTGCATATAACAATTTAAGGCATCTAAAATAAAATTAAAAATATTCGTCATGGCATGCCTGACACCCCTAACCCTGTTGTAGCGTCCGTGCATCGTATTCTCGTCCCGTTCAGTGAAACGGGCGAGTTTGGACGGCTACGCGCACGTACGTGTGTCCGTTTTGGGGGTATGCTTTTTGATCATAAAATACTTCATTTTAAATTTTGGATCCCGCCTAAAATTTTCTTATTTCAATTTCGAATTTTTGGACCCGACCCGGACGCAATTTGGAAATATTTTACTTTGCGCCAAAATCCCATTTTCTATTATATTTAAACCGTCTAATATATTTTTATGAAACCATATAATATTTTTACTTTTTCTAAATCTTTCAAAATTTTTATCCCTCAGCCAATCCAATTTCTCCATTAATCCCGTGGGCCCCACTCCTCGTATCTCTCTCCCCCCCCGTCGCTCTCTATCTCTCTCCTCTCTCTCGCTTTCTTTCTCTTTCCTCCCAAATTCTTTCTCCTCTCGATCTCTCTCCTCTCTCTATCTCTCTCTCCCCCCGTCTCTATCTCTCTCTCTCTCCCCCTATATATTCTATCTTCCTCTCTTTTCTTTTCCCTTCACAGAACGAGAACCCAACCCCACGTAAACCCTAGCCGCCGTGCCCCTCGCCGCCGCAGCCCCAACGCCGACGCCATCACCACCGGCCTCCTCGCCTCCTCGCCCTCATCACAGCCACTACACCTCCTTCCTCCTCTCCCCTCATTCCCGAGCGCCTGCACACCGCCTGCGCCTCGTGGGATCTCCGCCGGCGATCTCGATCCGTCCCCCCGGCCTCGTGCATTCCCAGTAAGCTTCTTCCACTCTCCTCCTCTATTCTCCTTTCTTCTTCTTTCTCGGTTCATATTGTATTGATCCATAGGTTGCCGTCGTTGTCGTCGTAGGCCGACCGCCGGAGCTCCGTCGACGTGATCGGCGATCACCACCCCTCCACAGATCCTCGTGAGCACCCTCGTTGTCACGCCCCGCTTCCCAAAATATGGAATACGAGGGGTTGACAAGGCCAGCCATGCTCCTACGGTCAAGGAAACATCTGCCGTAGTCACACTTCGGCTTCTAGCTTTACATGGTAATCAGTAAATAATACGCAGGTAATGAGAAATGCAGTAACTGGAACAAAACAGTATAAAGAACTGACCTGATGGGAAACAAAAGGTATAACCCTGGATAGCTAATCAAGATGTCCGTGCTGTACGTCTAGTCCTGGTCCAGGCTAAATCTTCCCCTCACACTGGGCATGCATACTCAGGTCGTCAGCGCGACACAATAGCAATAATATATATAAATTCATGTGACAATTCTAACAGTGATAATAGATATATATAACAGTAAATCAATGACGGTATAGGTATGAACATGCAGTAATCAATGCAGCGGAACAGTAAAAGCGGTATAATGATATGCTACGTATGTCAACACAGTAAGTATGTATATCGATGCTATCATCCCTATCAGTCTCTAAGTCTCACTGTACAGGTCACTAAACCTATCGTCAGTCCAAGTGTGAGAGTCAACCACTCGCGAGTGTCCTCCACCCAAGGGTAGAACCCAAGGGCAAGGGACTACGGGCCCAACATGTAAATCACGGTAATAATCATGTACCCTGTAAATCTCCATATATCTCCCTAAATATATAAGCCGGCATGGGACTCCCGAGATTCTGTTGAACTCACTCAAACTACCCCACACCCCGTGGTCTACATCAAACGCTAACCATAACCCTAAATACCAATCGGTCTGTGACAAGTCTGCGCGAGAACTGGAGGCAGGACCTCCAACAAGCACGTCCCGACTAATACCTAAGATAAATGGCAGTGTCTGGTGCCTTATCTGTGACACCCGTGTAAGAGCTTCCATAAGTGTCCCATACCACTTATAGTTACACGTACACGCGTTCCACAGACGTCGACAATGCAATAGAATAATAAGGTTCACTGATTGTGTACAAGTACGTATCACTTTCACTTATTCACCGATACACGAACACTAACGTACTTGCCACAATCATCACTAATACCTAATACTGGGTAATGCATGTTATCACTAGGTTATCAATGCAGTGACATGTGAATGATATGATGCATAAACAGTATGTAAAGCATGATTAAGATGTCATAAAATAGTATTCTATCACTTGCACGACTTATCATGAATCGTACGTGTACAGTTTAGCGAAACAATAAACAGGTAATAATTAGTATGTTCAGTTATCTATCCATCGAATTTAGTTTCATGCCAATCGGGTTCCAGGATCATTAATTATGGCCATTTCATTTTAAACATTCGCGGCTGGAAATCCGGTTTCAGAATCGGAAGTCCGTTTTGCAACGCATTTTAATCCCAGTTGGGATCGGATTTTAGCGACACTACAGTTGAATGAAATCTAGGGTTTTTGGTAAAGTTTTCAACGCAACAAACGGATCTTTGATCGCGTCTGTACGTCAGGATATATACACTATTCAATACTGGTATGTCAATTCTGATTCTGTTGGGACTGTTATACGTCCCGATCTATTAAACTACAGATTAAATAACAAACGATAACGAAATAGAATGAAACCACTTTTTTTGTCTAGCTAACAGGTTCACCTTTAATAAACAGTGGAGTTCCACAATCTACGAGTTAAGGAAACAGGGTGGTACCCATTACGGGACAGTAAACAACAACTAGAGTCGCTCTGGACTGCAGTCCAGAGTCGCACTCCGATCCAAATATTGACACAGTTTGAGTACAGGAATATTTGTAAACTAATATAGAGTTATATTTCGTCGAGTCAGCTTCGATTTGAGCCCTCGAACGCATCATTCCAGTATGTATATAATTTATGGTGATTTTAACGGTTTTCAGGTACAAGAAAATTCCAGTTTTACGAGTAAACTTGGGGGTAGTCGTTTTAGTCATTAACGGTCATATTATCCAACGAAATTCACACACTAGATTCACAGCCATACGGGCCAAACTATACCATTTAGTTCCGTCAATTTAGGTGGGTAATTTCATTAGGAACACACGTCAAACAGGTATGGCACATAATTGATCTAATATTGTAACTTTATGATCTATGTAATCTAAGATTGTAACTTGAGTATATAGCATGTAAGCAAGTAAAATACTTGCATGGACACGTCTCGGGGATGTACGGTGACGGTAACGTCATGAACGCACGACGAACGGCGCTCCGGTGATGGCAGCAGTGGCTCGCAGGCTTGGTGGTTGGGGCTCGGCTGTGAAGCTCGGGAAGTGAGGAGGATCACGAGAGAGAGAATAGAGAAAGGGAGAGGGAGTGATCAGAGAGAGAGAGAGAGAGAGAGAAGGAGAGAGTAGAGGAAGAGAGAGAGTGAGAAAGAGAGAGAGAGAGATTTAAGAGAATGAGAAAGACACACAGAAAGAGAGAGAGTTGTAGAGGAAGAGAGAGAGGGAGAGAACAGAGAGAGAGTGATAGAGAGAGAGAGAGAGTACAGAGAGAGAGAGAGAGATTTGTTAGAGAGAGAGAGAATGGAGAGAGAGGGTGAGGAAGAGAGAATCATAGGAAAGAGAGGCTGAGAGATTGAGAGGGTAAACCAGAGAGAGAGAGAGAGAGAGAGGTGGTGACGTCGGAGGTTGTTGGGTCGATGGGATGGCTGGAGGATGCGAGCTCGGTGGGTGATGGGGTGCCGACAAGATTCGTTGGAGGTGTCTTGTGGTGATGGTGGGGGATGGTGATGCAGCTGACGACGATGAAGGTGCGGGGGAGTCGACGAAATGCAGTGGGAGTTCGCCGGCGAGAGGGAGGTGAGGTGAGGTGAGGTGACGAGGGGAGAGGTCGTGGATTCGTCGTCGTCGTCGTTGAGGCAGGGACTCGAGTGGGTGAGAGTTTTGAGGGGAAGAGAGAAATGAGTTCACGGGTGAAAGAGGTGGTTGAGTGGATCGAGTCGTAGGGTGCGCGAGTCGGGGGAAAACGGCAACGCGTGGGCGTGGGATGCGGCGGAGATAGGGGATCGAAGGAGACAGGGAGCGGGAAGTGGGGAGAGCCGTTGGGGAAGAAAGAGTAAGTGGGCCGGGTCGGGTTGGAGCGCGGGAGCGGGTGAAGGCTTGGGCTGCTGGGCCAGAGTTTAAATAAAAGAATTATGAGGAAAGGAAAGAGGGCCGGGCCGGGAATTTAAAAGAGATTTAGTTTATAAAAATTAAATGAATGGGCTGAGGAAAATTCTGGGCCGGCCAGTTTTAAAATAGAAAATGAATTCCTTTTATAAAACTGAGGGGATGAGCTGGGGTTTTATGATAAAAAGGAATTTAGTTTATTTAAAGGGAATGGGCCGAGGGGATTTATTAATAAAAGGAAAAGATGGTGTTTTGGGTTTAGTTTTAAATGAATAAAGGAATGGGGTTGAAGGGGAAAAGTTAGGGTTTTGAGTTTAAATGAAATATGAAAAGAGATGGGTGTATATTGAGGTTTATATTAATGGGACAGGAACATGAGGACTTAGGATTAGGGTTTTTGATTAGAATATGAAACAACTAGGGTTAGAAAACTAGAAATATAGTAATATAGGAAAATATTTTGATGAAGAATAAATCTATAGTTTGAGTTTGGGCTAAACAGGTTTTAAAATAAATTAATAACTATAAATAAAATAAATAATAAAAACAAACTGTATAAGTTAAAGAGAGGTACGTGTTATTGGTATAAAAAGGGCTGGGTGTTACATCATACCACCCTTATAAAAATTTCGTTCTCGAAATTCAAAATAGCGATGAGTTATACAAACATAGGCGAAAATTATTATATTGCAAACTAACACAATGCTTTCCTTGAAATAGGCAGATGAGGAAATTTGAAGGTTTATATATGTTGTAACAACATACAAAAATATAGGTCTACATAGGTATAAGGCAGGAATAACTATAGGGGCAACTACATGTATACGAGAATAGCAATAAGAACAATAACGAACAAAGATATTCGAGGCGTACTCGATAAAATCGAAACTCAAATATATGTATGTATAAGCATATCAAAGGTAGCATGTCGGGAATAATAAGTATAAGGCACAATCATTTATAATAGTAAACATAGACACAATACTCGAAAATAAAGTAACGACAACAAAATAGTGAAAGATTAGTCAGTAGGTTAAAACATTTTAGGATAATGTATCGATCAAATAACGTAGAAAACTCACATAGTGAAGATGAGGAATATGGGACAAAATATGCGCGGTGTAAGGTTGAGCTACTGAAATTGAGGATAATAGTAATGTACTTAAAATACATAAAACTAAGTAGTCAATAACACGCACTCTTCGACAATTACAAGATAGTGAAAACCAAATTTCGAATAATAAAGTCCCTAAATATATATAGAGAAAAAGGAAAACACAAAAGATAAATATATATATATGGCTAGCTAGGGTGGGATTACAAGGAAGTGTGGCTCATTCAGAAGGTCGGAGTGTGGCGGCTTTAGGCTGAAGATCAAGGAGATTGGGATCGGGTCAGCACAGGAAGTAAGGGTGAGCCACAAAGGACTACAAGGGAAAAAGTATGGGGAGGATAACGTTCGGTACATCATATGAATCAAGAATTTGAAGGGTTAGCTAACTCGGAAATTTCATAAGGAATGTTCTCCTCCCAGAGGAAACTCAAACGGGGCACAGACGATGGGTGAAGGGTGGACTTACTAAAAGATCGGATGCGGTACTGGTTAATCTGAGTGAGGGTTAAGACAATATAAGGAGTAAGGGTGGACAGATCTCGGTAGAGGAAATAATTGTATAGAAGAAATAATCAAGCAACAAGTGAACTAAGAAAATCGAAAAATTAGCGAACTCAGCAATTGATTTTATTCCAGAAGATTTTAAACAAAGCATTCTCAAAGACGAAAAGTAGCCCTAAACTATACACAGATTTATTTGGCCCGATAAGACAACATCTAAAGAATTCCCGTCAGTCGCGGTTGTGGAGATTCAGCAGGTTGCGGTAAGCTCGCGCGCTCAGGTGGGGGCGTCCATTCCCATATCGTCTCGCGGGAATCACCATTGGGAGTTCTTCCACAGCAGGGTCTTGTTCCTCTGGTCCTTCTTCCTCGGCTGGAGCTTCTTCATCGAGGTCTGATTCCATGTGATTCTCTTCTTCTGGATTCTCTTCCATGGGATTTTCCTCCACTGGATTTTCTTCTATTGGATCTTCCTCGGGATCTTCTTCTATCGGGTTTTCTTCAGGGTCTCCTTCCTCTTCGTCGGAATCGCCTATCATGTCAAACTCTGGGGCGGCTGCTCCTTCGTCTTCGGAATCGTTGTTTTCACCAATGACTTGGGGACCGTTGATCTCATCGTCAGAACTCATCAGCGTGCGGTCTGAGGAAACGCATGACTGTGCATCCTCATATAGATGTGACGCTGCTCCAGGGTGGGCCATGGCCTGAAAGGAAAGAGTCATGATTAGACAGTGAAATACATCAAGAGAATAGTTCATGATACGAAGTATAGGAAAATATACGGTGGCAGGAACCGAAAAATCAGGATAATAATGCTGTGATAATGAATAGTATGAATAAGGGGGAAAAAGACAAGAGAATGATATATATATTACGATTCAAAGTTTTTATTTCATTCAACTAAAAGTTCTACGGATACAAGATTTTAAACGGAAGGAAGTGTTTATAAGAGAATGACAACATTACTATTGAAAGTAGAAAACATGAAAAATTCTTCTTTGATTACTAGACCGCTGCATCATCGTTACGTGAGTTGAATCCTGTGTTGGGTCCGCTTTATTCTCAAAGTTCAAACTACGCAATAATCATCACTTGACAGGAGTGGGGAGTGTGGACGAGTCTCCTCCTTGCAGCTCCTTCCTTTTTGGGCAACCGTTGATAAGATGTTCGCTGGATCCGCAAATCATACATTTCCTTTGGGCGCGGCGACAATTCCTCTGAAGGTGTCCTGGCCTCTTACAGTACCCACAACATGGGGTCTTCTGCTGCTTCTGTCGGGGGGAAGCAAATTGGCGCTTCATCTTCTTCTCTTTTCCTCGTCTAACGGAGATCCCTTTACAATTTGAGACTCCCGCAGGTGCCTGATTCACCTGCCTTCTTAGTCCTTCAGTTAGTAAGTCGTTCGTCCGCTCTTGGGCTTCCTTTAAACCTTGCAGTACACTCAGGATCTCAACGGTCTGATTCTGGGAAGTGAAGATAGAGGAAGAGTCGTTGGAAGACATGATCCTGAAACAATAATTTTGAAGATGATATGAGGCACAAGCTATAAGAATCAAATATAATATGGATTGGACAAAGATTCAAGAATATCAGATGTGATTAAATTCATTGCAATTGGAAAATCAACTGTATGACTCTAAGTCACTTAAATAGAGTATGGTAGTGTAACTGTGATGTAGTTCACAATTACAACCACGTAACTTTGCCAAGTCACCTGAAACCTTAGCAAATGGATAGCTGAACACACGATGTGAATATGGATCAAGAATGACAAGTTTACAACCTAGACCAAGGAATGTCTTAGATTGCCAAGCTATACACGGAAAACTGCAATCCCAATCGAAGCAAAACCTGGGCTCTGATACTAACTAAACCATGTCACGCCCCGCTTCCCAAAATACGGAATACGAGGGGTTGACAAGGCCAGTCATGCTCCTACGGTCAAGGAAACATCCTGCCGTAGTCACACTTCGGCTTCTAGCTTTACATGGTAATCAGTAAATAATGCGCAGGTAATGAGAAATGCAGTAACTGGAACAAAACAGTATAAAGAACTGACCTGATGGGAAACAAAAGGTATAACCCTGGATAGCTAATCAAGATGTCCGTGCTGTACGTCTAGTCCTGGTCCAGGCTAAATCTTCCCCTCACACTGAGCATGCATACTCAGGTCGTCAGAGCGACACAATAGCAATAATATATATAAATTCATGTGACAATTCTAACAGTGATAATAGATATATATAACAGTAAATCAATGACGGTATAGATATGAACATGCAGTAATCAATGCAGCGGAACAGTAAAAGCGGTATAATGATATGCTACGTATGTCAACACAGTAAGTATGTATATCGATACTATCATCCCTATCAGTCTCTAAGTCTCACTGTACAGGTCACTAAACCTATCGTCAGTCCAAGTGTGAGAGTCAACCACTCGCGAGTGTCCTCCACCTAAGGGTAGAACCCAAGGGCAAGGGACCACGGGCCCAACATGTAAATCACGGTAATAATCATGTACCCTGTAAATCTCCATATATCTCCCTAAATATATAAGCCGGCATGGGACTCCCGAGATTCTGTTGAACTCACACTCAAACTACCCCACACCCCGTGGTCTACATCAAACGCTAACCATAACCCTAAATACCAATCGGTCTGTGACAAGTCTGCGCGAGAACTGGAGGCAGGACCTCCAACAAGCACGTCCCGAATAATACCTAAGATAAATGGCAGTGTCTGGTGCCTTATCTGTGACACCCATGCAAGAGCTTCCATAAGTGTCCCATACCACTTATAGTTACACGTACACGCGTTCCACAGACGTCGACAATGCAATAGAATAATAAGGTTCACTGATTGTGTACAAGTACGTATCACTTTCACTTATTCACCGATACACGAACACTAACGTACTTGCCACAATCATCACTAATACCTAACACTGGGTAATGCACGTTATCACTAGGTTATCAATGCAGTGACATGTGTATGATATGATGCGTAAACAGTATGTAAAGCATGATTAAGGTGTCATAAAACAGTATTCTATCACTTGCACGATTTATCATGAATCGTACGTGTACAGTTTAGTGAAATGATAAACAGGTAATAATTAGTATGTTCAGTTATCTATCCATCGAATTTAGTTTCATGCCAATCGGGTTCCAGGATCATTAATTATGGCCATTTCATTTTAAACGTTCGCGGCTGGAAATCTGGTTTCAGAATCGGAAGTCCGTTCCGCAACGCATTTTACTCCCAGTTGGGATCGGATTTTAGCAACGCTACAGTTGAATGAAATCTATGGTTTTCGGTAAGGTTTTCAACGCAACAAACAGATCTTCGATCACATCTGTACATCAGGAGATATACACTATTCAATACTGGTATGTCAATTCTGATTCTGTTGGGACTGTTATACGTCCCGATCTATTAAACTACAGATTAAATAGCAAACGATAACGCATAGAATGAAACCACTTTTGTTGTCTAGCTAACAGGTTCACCTTTAATAAACATCGGAGTTCCGCAATCTACGAGTTAAGGAAACAGGGTGGTACCCATTACGGGACAGTAAACAACAACTAGAGTTGCTCTGGACTGCAGTCCAGAGTCGCACTCCGATCCAAATATTGACACAGTTTGAGTACAAAAATATTTGTAAACTAGCATAGCATTATAGTTCGTCGAGTCGGATTCGATTTGAGCCCTCGAACGCATCATTCCAGTATGTATATAATTTATGGTGATTTTAACAGTTTTCAGGTACAAGAAAATTCCAGTTTTACGAGTAAACTTGGGGGTAGTCGTTTTAGTCATTAACGGTCATATTATCCAACGAAATTCACACACTAGATTCACAGCCATACGGGCCAAACTATACCATTTAGTTCCGTCAATTTAGGTGGGTAATTTCATTAGGAACACACGTCAAACAGGTATGGCACATAATTGATCTAATATTGTAACTTTATGATCTATGTAATCTAAGATTGTAACTTGAGTATATAGCATGTAAGCAAGTAAAATACTTGCCTGGACACGTCTCGGGGATGTACGGTGACGGTAACGTCACGAACGCGCGACGAAAGGCGCTCCGGTGATGGCAGCAGTGGCTCGCAGGCTTGGTGGTTGGGGCTCGGCTGTGAAGCTCGGGAAGTGAGGAGGATCACGAGAGAGAGAATAGAGAAAGGGAGGGGGAGTGATCAGAGAGAGAGAGAGAGAGAGAAGGAGAGAGTGAGAAAGAGAGAGAGAGATTTAAGAGAATGAGAAAGAGACACACAGAGAGAGAGAGTTGTAGAGGAACAGAGAGAGGGAGAGAACAAAGAGAGAGTGATAGAGAGAGAGAGAGAGAGAGAGTACATGGAGAGAGAGAGAGATTAGTTAGAGAGAGAGAGAACGGAGAGAGAGGGTGAGGAAGAGAGAATCAGAGGAAAGAGAGGCTGAGAGATTGAGAGGGTAAACCAGAGAGAGAGAGGTGGTGACGTCGGAGGTTATTGGGTCGATGGGATGGCCGGAGGAGGCGAGCTCGGTGGGTGATGGGGTGTCGGCAAGATTCGTTGGAGGTGTCTTGTGGTGATGGTGGGGGATGGTGATGCAGCTGACGACGAAGAAGGTGCGGGGGAGTCGACAAAATGCAGTGGGAGTTCGCCGGCGAGAGGGAGGTGAGGTGAGGTGACGAGGGGAGAGGTCGTGGGATTCGTCGTCGTCGTCGTCGAGGCAGGGACTCGAGTGGGTGAGAGTTTTGAGGGGAAGAGAGAAATGAGTTCGCGGGTGAAATAGGTGGTTGAGTGGATCGAGTCGTAGGGTGCGCGAGTCGGGGGAAAACGGAAACGCGTGGGCGTGGGATGCGGCGGAGATAGGGGATCGAAGGAGACAGGGAGCGGGAAGTCGGGAGAGCCGTTGGGAAAGAAAGGGTAAGTGGGCCGGGTCGGGTTGGAGCGTGGGAGTGGGTGAAGGCTTGGGCTGCTGGGCCAGAGTTTAAATAAAAGAATTATGAGGAAAGGAAAGAGGGCCGGGCCGGGAATTTAAAAGAGATTTAGTTTATAAAAATTAAATGAATGGGCTGAGGAAAATTCTGGGCCGGCCAGTTTTAAAATAGAAAATGAATTCCTTTTATAAAACTGAGGGGATGGGCTGGGGTTTTATGATAAAAAGGAATTTAGTTTATTTAAAGGGAATGGGCCGAGGGGATTTATTAATGAAAGGAAAAGATGGTGTTTTGGGTTTAGTTTTAAATGAATAAAGGAATGGGGTTGAAAGGGAAAAGTTAGGGTTTTGAGTTTAAATGAAATATGAAAAGAGATGGGTGTATATTGAGGTTTATATTAATGGGACAGGAACATGAGGACTTAGGATTAGGGTTTTTGATTAGAATATGAAACAACTAGGGTTAGAAAACTAGAAATATAGTAATATAGGAAAATATTTTGATGAAGAATAAATCTATAGTTTGAGTTTGGGCTAAACAGGTTTTAAAATAAATTAATAACTATAAATAAAATAAATAATAAAAACAAACTGTATAAGTTAAAGAGAGGTACGTGTTATTGGTATAAAAAGGGCTGGGTGTTACACCCGTCTCTATCCTCCTCCTCTTCCCTCTTCTTGATTCTCTTTTTTGTCGTTTCTTGAATTCTTGAAATTGTAGATTCGCTGTTTTTGGGTTCGCCGGAATCCGGCCGTGCCGGCGACGTGTCCCGACGACCCAGCGAGGTACTCTGATCTGTGTGGTTCCACTGTTCGTCGTTTGGGTTCATTCCGTGAACCGTGCGCCCATCGCTAGTTTTCCCCGCCGACGTTTAACGTTCCGTTTTCCCGATTCGTGACCCGTCGAGGCAAGTACACCTTGCTTCATGCTAAATAATATTTACATACACATTGATGACACCCTAAACCTGTAAATTTAACTTTAGTACGATCATTTCTCATTTTCATGTACAATATTGATATATACCATTTTATCTTTCAACTTGGAACTTACCTGTTGCAATTACTGTTTTGAACCTAATAACCATATTTACATGTTTTAATTTCACTTTCACTAATGACGTAGCCTATGGCAGTTTAGCTATCGTTTTACTTCACTCGGACACTCGCGTACATTTAACCTGCATAAACTGTGATTTCATCCATGAAACTTATAGATATATATCATTGCATCTATGAAGTCTAAAACTTGTTAACATGATTAAATGGCTATAATTGTCTTACCGCATTCTTATAATGTTGAAATCAACTCTGTGACACAACTGATAACTGTACTGCAAATTGAGTGAATCTGCCTATTGTTTAACTCGTTGCTTAAATTTATGCTGTTGATAACCATGCTTGATTATGAAACTGAGTATGAGCACACCCATGATATTGTTTACATCTTGACCTGACTTACTACATACATATTGATTTACCCAACATGGTACCGTATACTGCTTGACTTGACCTGATGTACCATGACCTGACCCGTTACCTGATCTTGTGTCTAATGCCAACAAACCTGACATGTAGTCCTCATGGACCATTCCTGTTGTCTATCCAGACAAACCTGTTTACCTGATCCTGCGTTGGCATTAGTTTCTTGATTACGGGATACCTGACTTGACATACACTTATAACTTGGGGGTATGGGGAAATCAAAGGTGAAACCTGACTTGTAACTCAACAGTTCGCTACCTGTTCTGATCAGTTTTTAGGCTAGGCCAGCCTTGGAATGATGATGCTGACATCATTCATCTGTACACATTTCCTGTTTGGTGCCTAGCGGCATGTCTCGGTTTCAGCCCGATAATCTGGGGCCGTGGTTCCGGGTATGTACGGGATACTATTGAGTTACATCGATGATTCATCAATTTGGTTTCAAAGACTTTAGAACAGAAATCCTGATAGAACAGTTTAGTTTACCCACTGCACACTACCCTGCACTGCTCTGATTTATATTATTGTTACCCTTGCTTTATTCATGTTTATATTCGCATTGCCTGTTACCCTGTTTATTATGTTATTACTTGATGACTTGACGCGCTGACGTCTGGGTTTTGCATGGCCCAGATTCTGTGCCGCTGTCGCAGTCCGAGCAGGAGTACTTCAGCCGACAGGCTGAGCTGTGAGTGTCAGTAGTAGTTAGCTTTCTTTCCTGCATTTTATTCCTGATGTGAGCCCGCATTATGGGATATACATTCTAGTTATTTTGTATTGGATCTTTCGCTTCCGCATTTTATTATTTTTGACTCATGTTATCTTGGATTATGGACATGTTTAGATAGTTTTATTTTGTTCTTGATATCTCTACAACCGTAATGTGACTGTGGATGGATACTTCCTACCCACAGGTAGCATGGTTGGCTCTGTCACGTGCCCATTTTAGCGTACTCTGGGAAGCGGGGCGTGACATCGTTGATCGAGGATATTGAAGCAGTGCGATTGCAGGACCCAAGATTGCAGAAGTTTCGAGAACAGGTTGAAGTTGGACTTCGAACGGGCTTAGTGGTTCATGAAGATGGTTCGTTGTGGTAGTTGTTTTGTGTGTGCTAAAGGGAGATATTCACGAAGAAGTTATGAAGGAGGCATACAGTTCCGCGTATTCCGTAAATCTAGGAGGCATGAAGATGTACCGAGATATACGACAGCATTTCTAGTGGGAAGGCGTGAAACGGGAGATTGCCCGCTTGGTGGCAAAGTGCTTGGTGTGTCAGCAAGTTAAGACTGAACATCAAAGGGTTGCTGGTTTATTGCAACCACTTCCGATTCCTCAGTGGAAGTGGGAACATGTAACCATGGATTTCGTGACGACTTTACCACGGAGTCCAAAGGGCAACAATGCAGTTTGGGTGATTGTTGACGGATTGACCAAGACAGCTCATTTCATCTCTTTTCGAGATGATCAATCAACAGAAGTTTTGGCAGAACAATGCATACAGGAGATAGTAAGATTGCACGGAGTACCGGTGAGCATCGGGACCGACCGTGACAACCGTTTCTTATCACACTTTTGGAGGAACTTACAGGAAAGTTTGGGGACTAGTTTGAAGCTTAGTGCAACTTATCATCCTCAGACAGGTGGCCAGTTGGAGAGAACAATCCAAACTCTTGAAGACATGTTTAGAGTTTGCATGTTGGACTCCAAGGGTTCATGGGAGGATCATCTACATTTGGTGGAGATCTTACAGCAACGGTTTCCAGGCCACTTTTCAGATGGCTCCATTCGAACCTTTATATGGTCGCAAGTGTCACCTGTTTGTTGGGACATGTTGGTGAAGGAAGATTGTTGGGACCAGATTTGGTTGGGCAGACAGTTGAGTCGGTTAATACTATTTGGAATCATTTTAAAGCAGTACACGCCAGATAAAAGAGTTGGGCAGATACATCGAGAAGACCTCTAGAGTTCGCCGTTGGTGATTTAGTATTCTTGAAGATATCACCGACTAGAGGGGTGATTCGTTTCGGAAGTTGAGGAAAGCTTAGTCCTCGACTCGTAGGACCTTTGAGATTTTGGAGCGTATTGGAGAGGTGACATATCGTTTGGCGTTACCGCAATCTTTGGCGAATGTTCATGACGTGTCTCATGTATCTCAACTCCGTAAGTATGTTCGAGATGAAGCACACGTACTGGATCATTCAGAGCTGACTGTATGAGAAGATTTAACCTTTGAGGAGCGACCGAGGTCAATTGTGGATCGAAGAGAAAAGGTTCTTAAGAACGAGGTTATCACTGTTGTACTCGTTTCTTGAAGTAATCGCTCACATGGAGAATCAACTTGGGAACGAGAAGATTAAGTCCGACAGAAGTTTCCCATCTAACTTTGTAGTTTCTTGATTGATTATCCTTTCTTCTTCTTGGAATTTCGAGGATGAAATTTTTTTGTAGTTGGGTATAATGTAACACCCGAGTTCACTTATACCAATTTCAGTTCTATATTTATTTTATCCGTGGTCATTCTTGATTTGGTGTGTTTGGGTGCGAATGATATTTTTACATATTACTTTGCATTCGTCCCGACCCGCTTAATTGAACCTGCGTGACTCTTATTTATAGTTTACCTTGACTGGTTGCATGGACTAGTGCATCTCGTAATTTAGTATTTACTGGCATTTTATCTGGTATCGCATCTGTTGCATATAGCAATTTAAATCATGTAAAATAAATTAAAATTGCATTTCATGGCCTGCATGATACCCCTAACCTTGAGGTAGCGTCCTTGCATCTTGTTCTCGTCCCGTTCAGTGAAACGGACGTGTTTGGATGGCTACGCGCACGTACGTGCATCCGTTCTTGGGGGTATACTTTTTCTTTAACTGAGCATTCATTTTGAAATTTGGAAGTCGCATATATTTTTAATATTTTAAATCTGGATTTTTAGACCCGACCCGGGCCTGTTTTGGAGTAAATTTGTATTTGCCAAAATCTCAATCGGACTAATAGTATATCCTAATATTTATTCACACTATTCATAATCTTTAAAACAAACTATATATATTTTATATATTAAAAACCCTATCAATCCTAACGTCACCCTCTCTAACTGTAAAGAAAATATTTTTATATTTTAAAAAGATTTGGTATCTCTCTCTCCCCCTCTGTCTATTATATTTATACATTTCCTATTTATCAATTAAACACTTTTCCCCATGCCTTTCTCCCTCTTCCTCACGAGAAACCCTTCCCTGTTCATTCCTTACGCTCGCCCATCGCAGCCGCGCCGTCCGTCCTTGTCGCCACTGACCTTCATGTCACCGCCAGCGCCGCCCACACATTTTTCTCTTCTTCCTCTTTTCCCACTCTCCCTTCCCGACTTGGACCCTTCGCCTGCGACCCATGCCGCGCGTCGCGCTCGTCACTCGTCGCCTCACGCCGTCGCCGTCTAACCCACGTCGTCGAACCCTCATCTTACCCTCGCCAACCTCTTCCTCCACTTCTCTCTTTCCTTCTCCAGTCCCGATCTCCTTTGCCTGCACCCACACAACCCTGCATACCCTGCAACCCTCACCGGTGCCCTCACGTCGCCGACCCACTGCCGACCATGTCGTCATCACCTTCACACCTTCGACCACCTCTCTTTCTCTTCTCTTCCTTCTCACCAACCCAACACCTATAACCCACAGAACCCTGCATCTCCCCGAAACCCTATTGCCTTTAGCCGCTCACTTTCCTCCGGCAACCCCAGTTCATCCCACGATCATCATCGTCTCCCCCTCGCCTTCCTCTCTGAATCCAAATCTTCACTTCAACCCAGTCTCTTCTTATTTTCTTCTTCATCCTCTACTTCTTCTTCTCTTTTCTTCTTCTTGTTTCTTGTCCCCGGTCATCGGCGGCGACGCCATCGCTGACGCTCCCTCGTCGCCATCACCCTCTTTGCCTTCGCCTCTGTCCCAAACCCCAGAGCACCACATCCCAGCTTCTTCTTCTTCTTTTCTTCTTCTTCTCCTTCTTCTTCTTTTCTTTATTTCATGGATACGCGTTTTCCGGTGATCGACGGAGCCGTGCCCGTCGTCGTTGTTCCGGGTGACCCTGAGGACGTTCCCAGATAGCGTGATCGTGTTCTTGCCATACCTGGTTCTGTTCTGTGCTCACGTGGTCATATCGCGACGTTTTTCTCGATATCCGACGTGGCACGTACCGCTTCGATATCCGTTCAGGCAAGTAAAACTTGCTACATGCTAATTAATATATTACATATACATTTTATGGCTCATTAAATCCGTAGTCTAACCTTAGTACCATGATTTTTCCCTTTTCATGCTCGATGTCGCATTATATCATCTTATTTTCCAAACTTGAAACCTACCGTGTGCATTTACTTGATTAAACCCAATAACCACCTTTATATGTTCAAATCACATTTTAACTATTGACACGGCCTATGGTATTCTCTATATAGTTTTGCTCCATCGGACACTCATGTGCATTTTAACCTGTTTTAGATAGGATTTCATCCAGTGAACATATTTATATATCACTGCATCCCTAAAATTTCTTAATACCTGATAACATGAGTGAACATCCATTTTAGCTATGCTGTAGTTAAGTAATGTTGACACCATCCCTTAAACGCAAAGTGATAACCATGCATCGTTATAATTTAATCAGTACCTAATTGCTTATCATATCACCTGATCTGGTTTATTGTGCTGATGTTACTCATGCTTGTTCATTTATAACCATAATTATGTCAGTTTGATTTATGAGCACCCACATGATATCTTGTACACCCTGACATGACTTGTTACACCTGCTACCTGACCCGACATGGTACCGTGCACCTCTTGACATGACATGACACCTTTATATTTTACCTGACTTGACCTGATGTTTCATGGTATTACCTGTTACCTGATCTTGTGTCTAATGCCGACAAACCTGACCTGTTGTCCTTACGGACCGTTCCAGTTGTCTATCCAGACAAACCTGTACCTGCCTGATCATGTGTTGGCATTAGCTCCAGATTATTTAAATACTTGACTTGAATACACATATAACTTGGGGGTATGGGGAAATCAATGATGAAACCTGACTTGTAACTCGACAGTGTGCTACCTTTACCGACTAGTTTTAGAGGCTGGGCCAGCCTTGGGGTGATGCTGCTGACATCATCCATCGTTATCCATTTCCTTTCAGAGGCTAGGCCAGCCTTGGGATGATGCCATGGACATCATTCATCTTTACCCTTTTCCTTTAGTGCCTAGCGGCATGTCTCGGTTTCAGCCCGAGAATCTTCACCGTGATCCCGGGCATGCACGGGATACTATTGAGTTACATCGATGATTCATTAAATTGATTTCAAAGACTTGAGAGTAGATAACCCAATAGAACAGTTTAGTTTACTCACTGCACACTACCCTTCACTGCCCTGATTTACATTACTGTTACATCTGCTTTTCATTCATGATTATATTTGCATTGCCTGTTACCCTGTTTATATTTTATTGCTTGATGACATGACACGCTGACGTCTGGGTTTTGCATGGCCCAGATTCTTCTACCTTGTTGCAGACTGATCAGGAGTATTGCCGCCGTTAGACGAGCGGTGAAGTTCCTGTCGGTATGTAGTTTCACTTCCAGGTGTTTCATTTATTGTATCTTTTGGCTTCCGCATATTGTTATTTCTTGACTCTTTTACTCTGGCTCATAGACATGTACTAGATAGTTAGTTTACTTTCCTGTTCTTGATATCTCTACAGCCGTAATGTGACTGCGGAAGGATTTTTCCTATCCACAGGTAGCATGGTTGGCTATGTCACGTGCCCATCTTAGCATACTCTGGGAAGCGGGGCGTGACATACATAATGGAGTATTTGCAAGCTTGTGTATACTTTAAATGCTGTTTTTATTTAAGAACCACAAGAAAGCACTTGTAGCTCATTGGTAAAGCTTTGCATTGCTGTGACATAGCCTTTGTTTTTTGAATCCCTTCAGCTACATATTATTTTTACTGATTTTTCTTTTAAATTTTTTGGAAGCCCAAAAGTTTACATGTGCAATACACGTGCACAAAAATGAAAAGTCAGATAAAACAAACATATGCACAATGTTATATGTACAGATTAGAACACATGGCTCAAATCCCAGCACCCAACGCCCCCATCGAACCGGCGAGAACGGCCCAAGGCCCGACGACGCCAGCCATCCGTAGGTAATACTCCCCCATGTTTTGCATACAACACCCCTTGGCCTACCTCACTAGTCCTATTCTGTTTATTTTTCCTGCATTTATCCAAAGAGTTTAAATTCACTATTTAATCCTATTTTTAATTCTTTCTTCAATTCTAAAACCCTAATTTTACCCTATAAATACAACCACATATCCTAGCCCTCTTCATTTTGAAATCTCGTGTTAAAAATTCTCAAAATTTTCTAAGTCAAAGAAGAGTTCAAGTGGAGTTAACCCTATTTCCATTTTCGGTGAGGATTCGAGACGTTTCCGGCGACTCCGCGACACCATGGCGATCTCAATCCCTTCCCCCCTCTATTATTAACCTACAGAACTTGTAAGTCCCATTTCTTTTTCTCTCTTCCTACCTTAAAATGATCTCTTTTCCAAACATGTCGGTAAATGGAGTTATACCGGCTTTTGTTTCTAAAACTTTAAAAACTATAATTTCTTCTTAATAACCACTCATCCATATTGTTTACCGCCGAAAATCGGGAAGACAAACGTCTTGCCTAAATTTAGGGGCAGATGCTATTTAGATTTATCCGTCCACCTCTCCGAAGATACCAAGTTGATTTATGGCACTAGGTATCAGAGGTTTGGACGGATGCCGCCGTTGTAGTAGACTTCGTCAGATTCCCCCTTGTTGTAAGGGTTTTTTGATTGTGGGGACGCTCTTCCCTGCAGGTGCAAGCCCCTGCAGCCAGAAGGTTATTTCGTGTCGTGTTTTTGTTTGGTAGCATACATCGACTAACCGAAGATCTTTTCTAAACAATACTTAACGATAAACATAGAGTTCTAATCTACTATGTGAAGAGATTATACCAAACGATTCAAGTCCTTCGTCTTTGTGATCTCTATGTCCTCCTCAGCCTTCTATCCGTGATAGATGATCCACCCGAGTACCCTAATCCAAGCTACACCTCAAGACTTGAGGTAACTTTGTTTCTCTAGTTGCTAACCAAAGTAACTAAGATGATGTAGAGTTAGGTTATGGAGTGTTTAGTCTTTACTAATCCTTGTACTCAACTCATGAGTGGTGGGATTAGGGTTTGGAGAAGGAGAGAGAGCTTGAGGAGAGAGAAGGTGGAGAGAATTTTGAGAATAAAATCCTTCTCACTTGAATATATGATACATAATGAATTATCAAATAATATCAATTAAATGATTATTCACCATGCTTCATTTATTCAAAGAGAGTGATTCATTATGTGAGTCATTAGATCATTAATGAAGCATTAATGATATGATGAATCATATAAATGAGTCACACAAAGCAATTAATGAAAATGCCACCTTAACCTCCTTAGTCACCCTCTTTCTAGAAGCTTCTCGAATAATTACGAGAACGCCCTTCGCATCCGTGAAAACACGAAAAAACTAAAGACTGTATAAATCCAATAACCTGATACTAGAATCTGGCTTAAACCAAAGCCGTCTAGTAAAAACTGTCCGAATGTCGTACGCGCGTTTAAATACGTATTCGTCCGAACCCTTGTCGTAAAACCGTACGACCTCTATATCATTTCGCCTGGAGTTGGGAAAACTCTGTGTGGGACTCTAAAGACTCGACTACTACGCTGGCAGTGGGTTTAACCACAGACCGCAAGCGGCACTAGCTGTACGTAACGGTCCCCAGGTAGATGTCGATAAGAAGGCCGGTGAGGATACCCATCCGAACTCGTACTGAGCCTGTGCGTGACAATATCCGTGCAGTCCGGTCTGTTCGTCTAAGAGTATCGCATGTATGGTCTAGGGAGGTGGTGAACGTCAGACCCCTAATAACCGTACAAGTCGTGTCGGTATGGCTCTATCACCATCCGAGAATCTACTGATCAATCCATCAGTAATTCTCAATCAGCCCTGGCTAGGGACTTATGGTAATGACCAACCGATCACTGTGCGATATCAACTCCCTATACCGGGAGAGACGAATCCCTAACAGTCACTCACTGTCTCCACGTGGCTCGGGACTGTGCCCAACTAAAACCTGTTTGCACGACTCCTTTGAACCGTGGTAGGTAGTAATCAAAGCACAGTGGGAACTCACACGAGACAAATGACGACTTTAAGTCAACGGGCTATCTGCACACATGTCACCTGAGAACTGCTATTTAACGCTAGGTATAAATACCATCCAGTCAGTTCTCGGCGAGTCCTGTCCGGTGTACTCACACCTGGTGAGCATCTGTATACAATCTTAGGTGCACTCCACCAATGGCTGCGGGACCAATCCATCTCCCCTCCTCGGGGTCTAGATATGTATACACCAGTCTACTCCGGAGTATCGATGCCCAGTCTCGATACTCCTGCGACCAGGGACATCTAAGGATGTGCCTGTTGACTATCCAGCTCCCACTAGTATGACTGCCATCATAACGCCGGAAGTCAGGCAAACACCCTATGGGCTTCATCAACACGTATATATATAAATACCAAGTAAAACATATCATACGTTAAGATAAAGAAAAACCAAATAGCGTACTATCATATTAAGCAAGACTGTTATGTACATACATATCCCCAGTATCGTATACAATGAAGGCCTCTAGGGCATATATATCCAACAATCTCCCACTTGCACTAGGGCCTATAATTGGCGCAATGAGTACCCACTGTCTTCATTATATCCAGTTGCTGGAGTACCGCATGCCCAACATCTCAAACAGCCTCTCAAACTGAACTTGAGGAATGGCCTTTGTGAATGGATCTGCCGTGTTGTCTTTTGTATCCACTCTCCGTACCTCGATCTCCCGACGATCAACGATCTCCCTGATCAGGTGAAAACTCCTTAAGATATGCCTGGATTTCTGATGGGACCTGGGTTCCTTTGCCAATGCTACGGCCCCATTGTTATCACAATACAAAGGTATTGGATTGGCAATGGACGGAACCACCTGAAGTTCAGAAATGAACTTCCTCATCCAGATAGCCTCTTTTGCGACTTCACTAGCAGCTATATACTCAGCCTCCATAGTTGAGTCTACGACGGTATCCTGTTTGGAACTCTTCCAACATACCGTCCCTCCATTGAGGGTAAACACAAAATCTGAAATGGATTTAGAATCATCTTTGTCACTTTGGAAGCCGGAGTCGGTAA
The DNA here is from genome assembly GCA_030015575.1 of Agapanthus africanus. NCBI lineage: Eukaryota > Viridiplantae > Streptophyta > Magnoliopsida > Asparagales > Amaryllidaceae > Agapanthus > Agapanthus africanus. The sequence goes on along the minus strand of CM057339.1, from coordinate 260,536,551 downwards.
AAGCCTCTACCTGGAGGTCTCCATTACCGTAAATCAAGAACATCTCCTTAGTCCTTCTTAGGTACTTGAGAATGTTCTTCACCGCTATCCAATGTTTCTCACCTGGGTCAGACTGATACCTGCTTACCACACCAAGTGCGTAAGCTACATCTGGTCTTGTACATAACATCGCATACATTATAGATCCTACCGCCGAAGCGTAGGGTAAAATGCTCATGCGATCCCTCTCTTCATCAGTCTTGGGAGACATCTCTTTGGAGAGGGTGATCCCGTGACAAGCGGGCATGTTACCGCGCTTGGAATCTTCCATACTAAATCTCTTTAGTATAGTGTCAATATACATGGACTGTGAAAGTCCCAACATTCTATTAGATCTATCACGATAGATCTTAATGCCCAAAATGTAGGTTGCATCACCCAAGTCTTTCATGGAGAATTTCTGTGACAAGAAGAGTTTTACTGATTGTAGCATAGGGATATCATTCCCTATCAGTAGTATGTCGTCGACGTACAAAACGAGGAAGACTACTGCTCCTTCTACAATCTTCCTATAAATACATGGTTCATCTACATTTTTGATAATGTCAAACTCTTTGACTGTCTCATCAAAGCAGATGTTCCAACTTCGCGATGCTTGCTTTAATCCATAAATGGATTTAAGCAACCTGCACACCCTTCCGTTGCTCCCACTGTCTAAGAAACCTTCTGGTTGATCCATGTAAACACTCTTTTCTAAATGTCCATTTAGAAAAGCTATTTTTACGTCCATCTGCTAGATTTCATAGTCATGGAAGGCAGCAATGGCAAGCAGGATCCGAATGGATTTAAGCATGGCTACAGGTGAAAAGGTTTCATCATAGTCCAGTCCTGGTCTTTGACGAAAACCTTTTACAACGAGTCTAGCTTTGTAGGTTTCCACTTGTCCAAGTGCACCAATCTTCTTTTTGAAGATCCATTTGCATCCAACTGGTTTAACCCCAGGAGGAGCAACTTCTAAAGTCCATACTTTATTGGTGTACATGGATTCCATTTCGGATCTCATAGAATCCAGCCACTTCATCGAGTTAATACTCGTGATAGCCTGCTGAAAACTAGTAGGCTCATCATCGTCGATGATGCAATCCTCTCGATCCCCATCTAGAAGAAAACCATAGTATCTCTCTGGAGGATGAGAAAGCCTACTAGATCTGCGGAGTGGCGTTGGTTCGTCATGTTCTATTGAAATCTGAGGTTCTTCTAAGTCCTCGGTAGCAGTTTGAGGTTCTGGAATTTCTTCCAGCTCTACCGCGCTCCCACTAATTTCTTTTGCAAGAAATTCGCTCTCTAAGAAGACAATGTGGCGAGCGACAAACACCTTTTGTTCTTCAGTGTGGTAGACCATGTACCCCTTGAATGTTTGGGGTATCCTACAAACTTGCACAAAACCGATCGTGACTCGAGCTTGTCCGGTTTATGCTTTTTAACATATGCCGGGCACCCCCATATCTTAATATACTTGATATATGGTCTCTTCCCGCTCCACATTTCATATGGAGTGGTAGGCACAGACTTAGTTGGAACTCTATTCAATAAGTATGCCACTGATTCTAGAGCAAATCCCCAGAAGAAAAGTGGTAACTCAGCACTACTCATCATTGAACGCACCATATCTAATAGCGTGCGATTCCTCCTTTCTGATACACCATTATGCTGAGGTGTATAAGGTGGAGTAAGCTGAGAGAGAATTCCATTCTTTTTTAAGTATTCAAGGAAACTGGTACTTAAGTATTCTCCGCCTCGATCAGATCGAAGTGTCTTGATACTTTTACCAGTTTGTTTCTCTACTTCATTTTTATACTCTTTAAACTTCTCAAAGGTCTCTGATTTATGTTTCATTAAGAACACATGTCCATACCTAGAGAAGTCATTAGTAAAAGTGATGAAGTAGGAGTGACCGCTTTGTGCATGCGTAGACATTGGACCACATACATCACTGTGTACAAGTCCCAAGAGTTCAACAGCTCTTGCTCCGTGTCCGGAGAATGGAGATTTGGTCATTTATTCCTTTGATACATGATTGACAAGTTGCATATGATGAATATGTAAATGGATCTAGATATCCATCTTTATGTAACTTAGTCAACCTTGTTTCGTTTATATGACCAAGTCTGCAATGCCATAAGAAGGCTTGATTTGAATCTGGAGCCTTTCTTTTATGTGTGTTTTGAATATTGAAAATTCGAGGTTGATTAAGTATGTATATGTCGTTTTCCAGTGTGCCATACCCAATCAGTTCTTGATTTAGGAGAATGTTCATGACATTACTTTCAAGCGCAAAATTATATCCTTTATTAGACAACAAAGATACTGATATAATATTACACAGCATACTGGGAATACAAAAACAGCTGTACAACACCAAAATGTGTCCACTAGTCAACCCTAGGTGATACTCCCCTATTGCAACAACATCTACATGCATTCCATTGCCCATCCGGAGAGTCATATCACCTGCCCCCAGTACTCTACTATTTCTCAGATCCTGCAATGAATTACAGATGTGAGAACCAGAATCGGTATCAAGTACCCATGAAGTAGAGTTTACTGAAAGACAATATTCGATTATGAACACACCTGAAGCAGAAGCAACCGCTTGCTTCGTGTCTTTTGCCTTGAAGGCCATACAGTCCTTCTTCCAGTGCCCTTACTTATGACAATAATAGCATTCGTTTATATCCGCTTTCACCCTTCCTGCCTTGTTCTTTCCCTGCACCTTCTTGACCCCACCCTTTGGTTTGGTGGCTTTCATCTTCTTCTTCCCTTTAGCTTTTGCTTTAGATTTAGAAGAGGATGATTGGCCAATATACAGAACGGGGGTCTTCTCCTTTTTCAAGGAGGTCTCTGCTACCCTCAACATGTTGAGGAGCTTTGGAAGATCAGCTTCCATTTCGTGCATGTTGAAGCTAAGCACGAACTGAGAGAAGGTGTGGGGAAGGGATTGCAAAATCAAGTCGATATACAAATCATTCTCTAACATGCATCCCAGGTTTGCGAGTTCCTCAATAAGGCTGATCATTTTGAGGACGTGCTCTCCTACAGGCGATCCTGGAGCTAACCTCATCTGGAAGAGTTTCCTTGAGGTCTCGTACCTTGCGATACGGGAGTGTTCTCCATATAATTTCTTTACATGGAGGAAGATGGATACAATATCCATACTCTCGTGCTGTTTCTGGAGTTCATTGTTCATGGACGCCAGCACGATACACTTAGCTCGCTCACAATCCAGATCCCAAGTTTTGCGAACTTCCTTGTCCACAACTGAGGAATCTGGTCCAGGGATAAGGGGAGGAACAGCGGTGGTAACATATGCTACTTTGTCATAAGTCAGCGCAATGTTGACGTTCCTTAGCCAATCTTTATAGTTCTGTCCGGTCAGTATATTTTTCTCAAGTAATAGTTTTAATCCTGTCATGTTCGCTGCTAGAGAGAGAGAAAAGAAAACACTCAACATATGCTTCTTGCAAGTTTAGATTGGTTATTAGTTTATCTAAACATGATGGCTCCCACTGTTCCCTTAAATCCTTCTTCAAAATCTAAAAGAAGAACTTGTCAGGATTTAATCACACGTCACAATACTTGCTTAACCTTTCAGCCAGGCTAGTGTTGGTACTTCGAGGGAGGTTTTCCAACGCTATTGCGAAGCTCCTTAATTAAATAACCTCTTTTCCCTGGAGGCGTAGCCCCTCTAACACCTTTCTGAACACCTACTTGGTTTATAGCATTGATTGTTAAGTGAGAATGTTTCCCGAGAGTAATCCTACTCATCAGTGGGATCGGGATCCAACTATCATTGCATGATGCACTAGATGGAAGCCACTCTAGTCATTACACTCCAGAAGGTATGCTTAATCTGCAAGTTTCCTTTATGTTTGAAACTCCCGATATGATTTTTACCCCAAGCTCTTATAGACCTTGACGTAGGCCAACAAGTCATAAGACGCAAGTCAAGTTCTACACGTCGTTGTCCTGATCAATCTATACATCGTACAAGCCCTTGACGTAGGCCAACAAGGTGTACGTCTGTCTTAAACTAATGCATCTATCTATGCAACAAATAGGCACACACACTGCTACCATACACTATGCCTTGACGTAGGCCAACAAGCATAGCATGAATACGATGTGCTGTCTATTTGAAACGACGGAGGGTTACGGCTGGTTTTTGGCAAAAAACCGTTAACATAGTGAACTTGATTTGATCGAAGGAACTAAGATAGCTTTTATTAAAATGAGTGGTTTAAGCTCCGCATTTAAAGTTTTGCTTTTTCAAGAAAACCGAGTGGTTTTTAGAAATTGTTCCAACGATTCAGTTTAGGTTTTATTTTCTTTGCATTAAAAAATAATGCGTCCCATCTTTAACCTATCATTACAGATAACAACGAAAATACAACGTCCTCTTATGCCATCCGCATTCGCCACGGGGTCCCGTCATCACCCGTTAGGTTACTTAACTAACGGCAGAGCGGGGGCTGGGCTAGCGCGGGTGTAAAACATAAGTGACGTCTAAATAGCTATCATATATAGATATTGTACATTCGTCAGACGCAATAATAGACATTCCAGTTCACAGATAAACAATATTGGATTTGCAAGCAATCCGCGTTTCTTTTGAGCCCGCAACGAAATACGGATTACACAGTTGTGATGAATAGCCATAACCCCACCCTAGACCCCTACGGGTACGGCAAACTACCTGCTAAGTACTCGAAGTGAAGCGGTCTCCCTCAACGACGTGAGTAGGCCACTAAACACTTCGAAATACCCAGTAGTTTGTGCATCCCACCTTGGGTCTATCCTAGGAGCAAAAACAGTAAAAAGAAATAATACAACGGTGGCTACAACCGCAACCTGGATGTGCCCCGCAAAATAATATTATAACTTATTACAATTACATCGAATGAATTAATACAATAACCCATCACAAAACCCGGCTAATCATCACAACAGTCCAATACAGTTTATATATACAAACAGTTATAAATAACATCACAGATATGTGCAACCCCCTGCCAACCGACATACTAGCAGTTAGGAGAGGTTTATGAACACATAATACAAAACAGATATAATCAAACAAGCAAACATCGTATAATTTCGATCGATTAAACACATTTAATTTTTCTCCAATACTTCTCTGTAAATCTGAAACCTGAGCAAAAATAAAATCATACCAGAAAATCCCAAATATCACAAAGAAGGCATAGAAGAAAACTGGGCTGAATCGGCCCCAACTCGGCGGCGGAACCGCGGCGGATCGGTGGGATCGGCTGCGGTTCCGCGGCGCTTTGGCCGATTCAGGAGACCATTTTTCTTGTGTGTTCTTATATTTTCATGCTGGTCATTCTGGAGGTCCCTGAAAAATTTTTGGACTTCATTTTAAAATCGACAGAAACTTCATGATATCGGGGTTTTTTCCGGTTTGTTTTCCGTTCGAAATTCATACAACTTTGCAAATGTGTTAATTATTGTTTAGTGAGGGTCTGATACCACTGTAAGTCGATGTGCAACACCCCACGAGTTGCGGGGAGGCGGAAATATGAAAAACAATCTTGTTTGGTAGCATACATCGACTAACCGAAGATCTTTTCTAAACAATACTTAACGATAAACATAGAGTTCTAAGCTACTATGTGAAGAGATTATACCAAACGATTCTAGTCCTTCGTCTTTGTGATCTCTATGTCCTCCTCGGCCTTCTATCCGTGATAGATGATCCACCCGAGTACCCTAATCCAAGCTACACCTCAAGACTTGAGGTAATTTTGTTTCTCTAGTTGCTAACCAAAGTAACTAAGATGATGTAGAGTTAGGTTATGGAGTGTTTAGTCTTTACTAATCCTTATACTCAACTCATGAGTGGTAGGATTAGGGTTTGGAGAAGGAGAGAGAGCTTGAGGAGAGAGAAGGTGGAGAGAATTTTGAGAATAAAATCCTTCTCACTTGAATATATGATACATGATGAATTATCAAATAATATCAATTAAATGATTATTCACCATGCTTCATTTATTCAAAGTGAGTGATTCATTATGTGTGTTATTAGATCATTAATGAAGCATTAATGATATGATGAATCATATAAATGAGTCACACAAAGCAATTAATGAAAATGCCACCTTAACCTCCTTAGTCACCCTCCTTCTAGAAGCTTCTCGAATAATTACGAGAACGCCCTTCGCATCCGTGAAAACACTGAAAAACTAAAGACTGTATAAATCCAATAACCTGATACTAGAATTTGGCTTAAACCAAAGCCGTCTAGTAAAAACTGTCCGAATGTCGTACGTGCGTTTAAACACGTATTCGTCCGAACCCTTGTCGTAAAACCGTACGACCTCTATATCATTTCGCCTGGAGTTGGGAAAACTCTGTGTGGGACTCTAAAGACTCGACTACTATGCTGGCAGTGGGTTTAACCACAGACTGCAAGCGGCACTAGCTGTACGTAACGGTCCCCAGGTAGATGTCGATAAGAAGGCCGGTGAGGATACCCATCCGAACTCCTACTGAGCCTGTACGTGACAATATCCGTGCAGTCCGGTCTGTTCGTCTAAGAGTATCGCATGTATGGTCTAGGGAGGTGGTGAACGTCAGAACCCTAATAACGGTACAAGTCGTGTCGGTATGGCTCTATCATCATACGAGAATCTACTAATCAATCCATCAGTAATTCTCAATCAGCCCTGGTCAGGGACTTATGGTAATGACCAACCGATCACTGTGCGATATCAACTCCCTATACCGGGAGAGATGAATCCCTAACAGTCACTCACTGCCTCCACGTGGCTCGGGACTGTGCCCAACTAAAACCTGTTTGCACGACTCCTTTGAACCGTGGTAGGTAGTAATCAAAGCACAGTGGGAACTCACACGAGATAAATAACGACTTTAAGTCAACGGACTATCTGCACACATGTCACCTGAGAACTGCTATCTGACGCTAGGTATAAATACCATCCAGTCTATTCTCGGCGAGTCCTGTCCGGTGTACTCACACCTGGTGAGCATCTGTATACAATCTTAGGTGCACTCCACCAATGGCTGCGGGACCAATCCATCGCCCCTCCTCGGGGTCTAGATATGTATACACCAGTCTACTCCGGAGTATCGATGCCCAGTCTCGATACTCCTGCGACCAGGGACATCTAAGGATGTGCCTGTTGACTATCCAGCTCCAACTAGTATGACTGCCATCATAATGCCGGAAGTCAGGCAAACACCCTATGGGCTTCATCAACACGTATATATATAAATACCAAGTAAAACATATCATACGTTAAGATAAAGACAAACCAAATAGCGTACTATCATATTAAGTAAGACTGTTATGTACATACATATCCCCAGTATCCTATACAATGAAGGCCTCTAGGGCATATATATTCAACATTTTTTTTGGTTGCCCGTGGATTGTATACGAAGACTAATTTCTGTTATCGCCCGTAGGGCGTGGATTATTCCAAATCCGTATCTTCTTAGATTTCGGTTTGGTTTGATTTAAAGATCGTTAATCTCATTTGGGATTAAGATCAACTTAAATGTTTGTTGAGAATACGTTAGTCTAATTTTAGGCTAAGATCTACTCAACAGGATTTTTGGGATCATTCAAACCCAACAAAAGAGCATTTGGATTCTATTGTCTTAGTTTAAGAACGTTGTGGTCCATAGCTAGTTTAAGGACGTTGCGGTCCAGGGAGTTGTTGGTTATCGTGACCCGCCACCTCTCTGACGACGTTGAAGAATTACAACGACATATATCAGAGGTGTGGGGAGATGTACCCTGGAACCAATGAATATTCGTCAGAAGCTCGGTAGTCTTGTTTGGGACTAAGACCACTCTGGAAAACAAAGAGCCCATGTGCTCGGTTGATTAGGAGTTTGGCCAAACTTGGGCTCGGCCCAGTCATTTCATTTTTGAATAAAGTGTTAAACACTTGGTTGGGCTTACGATGCTGAGCATCCATATGGGTTCTGACGCCCACACTTTATCTCTCTTTTCCTTTTTTTTATGGAGTGTTAAACACTTTTTATGGCGCCCACGTGTGGAGCACGTGAGGCGCTTAGTGCCAGGCGCCAGTCGTTGGACACTGGTTTATGAGTGCAGAGCACTTTATACTGAATAGCGCCCACGTGAGGGGAACTTGGGGCGCTTGACGCTGAGCGCCAACCACTGAGTGCTAAGCACTCTTTATTAAGCGGCGCCCACGTGATGCACTTGGCGCAGAGCTCCAACCACTGAGTGCTAAGCACTCTTTATTGAGGAGCGCCTACATGAGGGGCACACGGGGCGCTTGGTGTTGAGCGCCAACCACTGAGTGCTAAGCACTCTTTATTGAGCAGCGTCCACGTGAGGGGCACGTGAAGCGCCTGGCGCTGATTTTTTTTCTTCGTATATTATGTTCTGAAGAGTTCAATTCTCTGTTCTTCTCTGAATCTTTGATCCCCAAGAACAAATTCATCCCCATGAGAATTAAATTCTCATTTGTGGAAGACTTATCTCATGGATCTCAAATCCAGGGAAAGAACTATATTCTTTTATGAGGGTTAAACCCTTAGATATGCAGATGAGATCATCTGATCTCTATTACTTTTATTTACCTTGAAGAAAGTTCTTCTTCTTTCTTCTCTTTTAAAACTTTTTTTTCTTGCTTTTCTTTTTGAACTTGAAGTTTATGGTGGGGTTCCGCTGTACAAGACTTGAAGTCTTGGGGTCTTTATATAGTGGAGGCAAGTTTGTTGATTTAGTTAAAGAAATCTCTCATTGAAAGATCCTTAATTGATTTGGGGATTTTGTCCACCGTTGGATCTTTGATCCAAGGACTTCTGTTTTTCAGAAAATATTTTTCTTGTTTTTAACAAGATTGGGGAAATATTTTTCCATACAGAGCTTATTCTGTAGCTTGATAATTTTTAATCACCATTGGATTTTTAATCCAACGGTGCTCTGTTTACAGAGAATGATCTTTCTCGTTTAGAATGATTTGAGGAATATTTTCTCAACAGAATTTAATTATGTTTTTTGATGATTCATCATCTCCGTTGGATTTTTAATCCAATGGTAGAGAACTTTTAGTTCTAATGCCGGCGCCCTCGTGCAAGGCACGTGAGGCGCTTCCTCAGAGTTTTTAACTCTCAGCGCTGGCGCCCTCGTGCGAGGCACGTGAGGCGCTGCTTCAGAGCTTTTAACTCTCGGAGTTGGCGCCCTTGTGCGAGGAACGTGGGCGCTGCCTCTTTTCAAATTTTAAACAGAGCCTTTCTCTTTTATTATTAGGGGGAAACAAATGCCCCCCCACCGTTGCGCTCACGTGGCTTACACGTGAGTGCAGCGGTGGCAGCTTTTCCACCGTTGGATCTTCTTGGAAGTTGAATCGGCTTCCCCTGCCTATAAGTAGGGCCTTTGGCCTTTGAAATGACTGTTGTTTATCTTCTTCTGTTCTTTCTTCTTTTGAAAATTTAATTCTCCTTTTCAGAGCTTAGATCTCTGTCCAAAGAAATCCTTTCTAGAGTTATAACTCTGCCCAAAATTTTGGTAAGGATCATAATCGAACCCATTAAACAGAGTTTTACTCTTCTTAGATCACAGATCTTTAAATGATTTTTAGGGTTTCTTAACCCGTTAATGAAGAACTCTTAGTGTTTCTAGGATTTTTCTTTCAGATCTTTAAAGATCTTGGGGTTTTACTTTGTTAAAAAGCTTTGCTTTTGAAGGTTCTGGTAGATTGTACCATTGCTTTTACAGAGCATAACTCTTTAGAAATTTTTGGGGAATTTTATTCCCCTCTTAATTAAATTTGACAGATATGATTTCTGTCTGCAGAGCACTGCTCTCGAGGGAGTTCAACTCCTTAGCCCGATGAATTTCTCATTAAATGAGAATCCTTTTAGGATTTCATCCTTAATGAGTGACTGCTTTATCAATGATGGGTCATCACTTTGATTTTGTGGGTCCCCCTTGGTCCCTTTTTCCTGCATTGCAGTGCGGTACAATTTTAAAGTACCAAGTGGCAGAATTCGGATTATAGCATTAGAAACTAACCCTCGCCTCTTTTCGTGCAGGTACTATGGCTTTCGATTCTTCCTTCCCTTTTGTTCATTCAGAGAGTGCCTTCGCCGACGCGCCCGTGGATCGGGAAGTCTTCGCGCTTATCAAAGATCATGACCCGGAGCAGAAGTCTCTTCACTTGTGGGGGTCGTGGTATAATCAGATCATTCGGGGTCAGCGTAGTTTTTCTTGTGCAGCGCTCTCAGAGCTAATTCCAGCAATTCACTACGCCGACTCGCCTCAAGTGAATTACGCTGTAGAGGAGGTTAACTGGACTTCGGAAGGTCGCCTTCAGCCTTCTATGGCATCAATACCCGTACAGCCGTCGATGGATTTAGATATTTTGGGGCGGCGTATATGTCAAGGCGAGTCGCGCCCTTGGGGACAAGTATACATGATTGGTTTGACTCCTCTCCATTCAGCCGGATACCTGCAGTGGGCTCGATACATCCTGTCGGCTAAGAAGTCACTGCTGCTGAAGCTCGGGTTGTACCCTGCAATTTATGCGTCTCTTTTCCAGTATCCCGCGCCCCATGTATAGTGGGTCAAGGCTTTCCTGGAGCAATGGAACATCTCGACTCACACATTTCTTCTATCAGATCAGGAAGTTTCAATCTCGTTGGAGGAGTTTGCGGAAATCTCCGACTTACCTGTCAGAGGGGAACATTACGAGGAGATACTTCCACTGACGAGTACATCTTCGCCACCAAATCAGTGGTGATGGGCTTTACTCCGGAGAATGCTGTTCAACACCGATTCCCGATCCTGATCAAGGTGTTGAACATTTATGAGAGCCTATTTCTGGAGTCTGGAGGGCACGGAGTCAGCTTCACAGATTTCATCGTTCGCTTCCTTCGCCCAACAGTCCTGTCAAAACAAGCTGTGAAATTCTCCAAGCTTGACGACCTATGCGGCTTCGGTTTGGATAACCAACTGACGGCGGAAGCAGATTTGAGAAATTTCTTTATTCCAGACACCCCTGTCGCCCCTTTTGCAGAACTTGCCGCTCCAGACGTCGATGAAGAGACGTTCTTTCTGGGGTTCATCGGCCTGTGGTTGAGATGGTTTGTGCTTCCGACACACCCTCGGTATATGAGGCCGTCTGCCTTTTATCCAGCCCACCTCATGGTTGTAGGGACGCGCGTCACCGTTGGGATTGCGGGGCTAGCTCATCTATATCACAGCCTGAACTTAGCAGCGGATACTACTCAGCCAGGGGTAAAACCTGTACATCTTCCGTTGCACTACTTCACGTCCTGGATCGAGACGCACGTGCTTGGTGCTTTCAGAGTCCACAAACGGCCCCGCTTCTACGACAGCTATAACTTTCCCCGGGTCATGTTTCTAGTTGACGCTTCCGCATTAGATCCGTCGCAGTGAGAGGCTCGACATCTGGTCCTTTGCCCGTGTATGGTCGGGGATAGTATGACTTTTGTCGATAGAGTCTTAACTATCGGTAATGAATCTACCAAGGCAGTGCAACCGCTGCGTGATACTTTCAAAGACAGGGCTCCTACGTTGAAGGCTCGGGAGATCCTGCACTTATATTCGATTAGGCCGGGCCTTCTAGTGTTCAAGCAAGGCGCCTCGGCATTGTTCATGAGGTATAACCAGCACCGTTTCGCTCAAAAGTCGGGTTACAATCAGGGTGTCCCGCTCGAGGCTTTCTTAGCCGAGTTGGTTGCTACGGAAGAGGATATCCATAGCGCGCTGCACCGCTTTATGCGGCTAAATACGGGGTCTAACTTTCTCATCAGCGAGCCGAGCTACGTGCCGAAAGGTTCGAATGCCTGCGTGGCGTGGCATCAGCATGCGACGGGTGCTGTTATCAGGGAAGAGAGGCGGTTATTACTTGATCATAAGGATGCTGTCCCAGCTGGTAATCCGGCAGTTCCTTTGAAGCGACGGACCGCCGTTCGTCCCTCCTTAAGAGAAGTCGCTGCGGTTGTGGTCCCACGTGCCTTCCCTGAGAAACCTCCACCCCGTGTTCCCGTAGAGGTGGTAACTGTAGCGTCCCCGGAATCCGGCGTTGATGTAGAAATTGGGACCCGTCACTCGAAAATGCCCGTCAAGCGCGAGCTCTTGTCATCGGCCGCTGGTGTCCGCTCGCAAAAAAAGAAGAAGTCACTATTTTCTGCTGATGTCATATTTGGCCAAGAGCTGCACGCTCCCTACAACGAGGGTTTGTGCAAATACAGGACCAATGAGGGTTTATTCGATGTGCCTGCGGATGATACTGATCTTCAGTCCGCCCTTGCGGCTTCCGAGCGACTAGCTCACGAGGAAGCGGCGCTGATCACTATCGTGAAGTCAGGTATACTTCAGTTATATTCTTCCGCAGCTACCTCCTTTTTATTATGCTTCTACTGACGCTTTCTTCTTCAACAGGTATTTCTGCCGAAGAGGCTCTCGCGGCTTCCCTTAGGATGTTTGAAGAGGAAGAGAGGCTCCACGCTTCTTTGGGCCTTGGTATAATTCAGTTCATTACGCCTTTATTCTTTTTATTCATTCCCTGACCCTCTCTTTCATCTTATTGCAGGGACTGCCTCAATTCAGGTTATTCTAAGTGCAGTGCCGATCTCAAATGGCGACGCAGCAGAACTTTTAGTGGCAGCTACTGTAGCCACGGCCCTCTCAAAGTCACCGCAGGAGGCTTTGCTAAAGCAGCCGATGATGGACGCCGCAGCGAATCCGGAGGCAGATCTTGGTTCGGACGACGACGTCCCCTTGTCGGAAGTCTAGAGGAGGACATTTCTCACGGCTCAGACCGAAAGGAGGCGTAGGAAGCACGCGGCGAGGGAGCACGATGCCATTTTGACCGTAGGTGCGGGCTCAAGCAATATTCCGCCTCTTGATATTCCTCCGATGGATGTTCCCTCTGTCCTGTCTATTGCCCATAGACAGGTTGCACGGGCAGCTCGGGAAGAAACTGGAAAGTTACTTCAAAGTAACGAAACGCTTAGTCTTTTATTAGAACTCAATCCTCGAATTTTGACATACGCATTTTTTGCAGGGCCAAGTTTTGGCGATGGGATGACAGGTGAAACTCTGATGGTTACAGTGCCCGAAGTTGCTACTCTTTCTCGGGAGTCCGGGACTATCCAGACTGCTGCTCTTTCTCCCTGTGGCTCCTTGGTATCGGCGGGCGTCGCAAGCGTTACGACGGCCATTGTCGAGTCAGAGGATGAAGCTATGGGCGCGGAATCTATTCCTCCGAGAGAGAATGAAGAATTCGTTATACCCGGTGACGCCTCCGTCATGGTTCTGGTCCATGATTTATCAGGTAGTTTTTGGGCCATCGTTTTATTAGTTTTTCAATCCTGTTCGGCCCTTCTGATGATATTTTGTTTGTCTTGAGTATAGGCGCGGTGAATTCTGAGGCTGTGCCGTCTGAAGAAGTACCGCCGGTCGCTGCTTGGACGGTTACCGTCCCCTCGCCTTCTTCTGTGCCCCCTCAAATATTGGAAGGTATGGGTTTTTGACTTACTTGTTCCACTGTGGGTACCATTCTCCTTGTATTGACAGTACATCGTCGCAACTCTACAAGAGTCCTTTTCGACCACTTATACCAGGTGTTGAACCCGCATTTCTCCTTTCAGTCGGAAGTCATTCCACCTTCTGGTATTGGTTAGTATATTTTTCAGCTAACGTCTCCCCCTTCTTTTACGAATAGTTGTATTGTTGCTAATTCTTCTTCATATTGATCATAGCGTCATGGGTCGGAGGAGGAGACGACCGAATCGCCGTGCCTCCGGTACTCCCCATCCTGCCGCCTATCACAGCCGGTATAATAGGCTCTATCCCTCATGTATTTTCTTTATTTCCCGAGTTGAAATATGACCGTAACCCATTTTACAGCAATTGCACTGGCTCCGACTCCTTTTGAGTCTCGTATTCCAATGCCCGCAGGGCCCTTCGCTAAACGCATATCTTCCAGGGGCGCTGCAAACAGCCGGCGAATGTTGAGCGAATTCATTGAAGATCTTAACGCCGAGGCCCTTACTTCTGCTACGGATTTTGCCGTTGAGGTTAATCCAATATTGGCGACACTCGTGAACTTCCATGATGAAGATCTCGTCGGCTCTTGGGTCGCTTACTGCAGAAAGATCGAGGCTTGCTTGCACGAGATTGAGCTCAAACGTCCCACTCCTGAAATATTGTCTTTGAACTCCCAGCGGGCTGCGTAGGTTGAGCATAGTGTTCCTTTCATTCACTATTTTGAACAAGAGGCGACCCTGAGACGAAAGGAACATGAGGTGGCTTCCAGCGAATCTGTCCAACTGCTCGCTCAAATTGAATCGAATGCTGCATAGCTAAAAGCTGTTTTTGACAATCTCCAGAGATGTATTTCGGATGGGTTGACGCTGAGGCGGATGCTTGACTTTACCCAGCGGGTCATGCAGGACTGCGAAGCTGCCATGCTAGAAACCGATAAAAAGCTTTCGTCCTGTTCGCGACAACGGGCTTAAGTTGAAGCGGAGTTGGCCGCGGCGGCTGATCACGATAAAGGATTGAGAGGAGTGCGCGAGCGGCTTGCTGATTTGTTGAAGACGCCTCCTCTTCAATAACCGTCTTTGTACCCCCCTTTTTGTATTGACTATAAACTTGCGATTTATGAACAACATGCATTCATTTTGATTCCTTTATGAAATGTATCTTGTATTCACTTGCATTCATGAATAAAAGACATATTTTATTTCATATCAGCGTGTCCCTTTGGTAAATGAGGCATGTAGATAGTCTATCTTGATCTCCTTGCAGGGCAGCGATGGCTTAGAAAACAGGTTTGGATCTGCCTCCTAAGACTTTTCAACTTTATGAGCCGTGAGGGTCTTATAAATACTTTTCTCCCTACGAGTCGTGAGGATCTCGTAGGTGTATTTTCTCCTTAGAAGTCGTGAGGACTTCTAAATGCGTTTTCTTTTGAGAGTCGTAAGGATCTCACAAGAGAATTCCCCCCCTTACAAGTCGAGAGGACTTGTAAGTGGTTATTTCCCTCCTCGTCGATATTCGACTTTGGAGAGTGTGGCCCGTGGATAGTATGGAATAGTCCATCTTGGACCAAATTGCAGGGCCCTAGTGCTTAGGAGACATGTTGATATCCCCGTTGCCTAAGGCTTTTCCCTACGAGTCGAGACGAGTCGAGAAGTTCTCACGGGAACATTATTTTCCCCACGAGTCGAGACGAATCGAGAAGTTCTCGCAAGGATGTCCTAACGTCACAGTTAACTCCTGCTAATAGAAGTCCGTTAGGGTCTGTGGTACTAGGGTTTTTTACTCGTTGTACCGTCGCGTTGGCCGATATATTCCCCGATATGCAATCTTGCTGTTCAAGTAGCCCTGCGACTGCCATGTCTCTGATCCCTTCGGGGGCTGGACAAGATGTCTTCAAGTAATCTTCTACGTGATATTACCGTCGGAAGAGCAGGCGTTTGGGATATTCCATGCTGCTTTTTACTTGAGGTTAGGCTCAGTTTGGGGAGCCCCGATGAGTCTGTAACAACCCTAATTTTCCTAATACACTTTTCTATACAATTTTTTTAAAAAAAATTTTAAAATCCATAAAGGAGTACTTTAACCTGAGCACAATATATATATAAGTAATTATTTTGTTTTTAAAATAACTCCATTTTTTAGTGTACATAAAATTGTTTTAAAATTAAAGTATACTTGGGGTATTTAATGTTGCTGTTATCACTTTAAGTAGTTATTTTTCCACAATAATTACAAGAAGGAGCTTGTAGTTCATTGGTAACACCTTGCACTGCTGAACCAAGCTACCAGAGTTCAAATTCCATGCCCCACATTATTTTTGTATTTATTTTGTTTTAATTTCTTTTGGAAGTCAACGATCAAAAGGCCATAACTCCCAAAATATGTACTGGACAATAAAAATTAAATATACCAAATTGTACCCTCGAAGTTTCCCCGGCCTCTGGTGGCCTGACTCGGCCCGACTCGGTGCCGCCGGCCGGCGACTCGGTCAGGCGCCGCCGACCGGACTTGGCCGGACGGCCGAGTCACCAACGGAGAAAAGTCTCATCTTGACCTGGTCCACCCTCCTGCATACTCTAAATGCTTGGATCGGTTACCAATTGCCTAATAAATCCCTTTTACTCCTAGGTTTAATGATTTTTTTTAATGATTTTATATATTTTTTATATTTTTTTTATTGAAAACCCTAACCCTAGCCTAACCCTATATAAACACCCCTACCCTCTACCCTCTCATCCTAAATTCCTAAGTCCACTTTCCCAAAATCCCAAGAGAACATGGTACGTCAGAAAACGAGCGAAAGGCGAAGCGCTGACGAAATCGACGGCGACTTTCCGGTGATCGTGCTAGGAGCTCTCAACGACGTTTCGACACGCCGGCAAACCCTCTACCTCACTCTCACTCTCTAGCGTTGTCCAAACCCGTAAGTCCCCTTTTTCTATCCTTCTTTTCTTTCATTAAAATACGACTTTTTAAACCCGACGGAAATCGGAACAAACCGATTTCCAATTCGGTTTTCTATAAAATCTCACTTATCACTAATTCCTTAATGCTTAAACATATTCATGTTGACTACTAATCACATAACAACTAATTTGGATAAAGTTTCTCACATGAAATGATAACTTTTGCAATATACCGTATTTTTGCACTTAAATACCACCATGTTTAGTTTATCACATTTAACCCTTTAACATTGCTATACCTTAAAGTAGATCACGAGGTAATGACCTACCTCCACACACACGCAAATACAACCCTAATTGATATCATCAAAACTTAGAATAAGATAAAATAATATTTTACATTAAAATACCATTTTTCTTAATAAAACCTTTTCTAAAAGTTTTAAATTATATACAATTTTAAAACCATATCTTTTAATAGGAAATACGAAAGTTATGGACATCGATCGTTTATCTAAACCGGGCTTTGTGGTGTCTAGACAAGTGTGTCTAAGGCGGGTGGTTACTTAATTAGGACCACTACTTATAGTGGAGAGCCTCCCACTCACCTGACACTTACCGGGCCGCAATTGGCGGTGAAGTGGCGATTTGAGGCTTCTAATAACTTGTCGTTTAGACCAATTAGAAATAGGCTAGTTGGCTTAGGAAACCCTAGAATCTAAAATACGGAAATTTACACCTTTTACAAATAAATACTTTAGCTTTATAAAACCGTTTTCTAAATGATTAGTGTTTATTAAATCTTTGCAAAGCGCCACTACAACCTATCTTTGGGGAACTCGTTAGGGATAGTACGGTTTATCGTGCATCCTCGGGCTTAGTAGTGCGAGAATTCAGACCTCCGCAAGGAGCGTTCGGTCTCGAAAGGTTTAAAATACGACATTTAAGAAAAATATGATTTTGGAAAATAAAATATTTATTAAAAATTATTCTTGTATAAACATATGTATATTTATCATTTAAACACCTATTTTATTATAAGATAAAGTTTCCACATTTTCTTAAAAATTACAAGATTAAAAGTTACATTAAAATACCATGAATTTCAAATAAATCAATATTACAAATTAATACCTTTATTTATGTAATTAGGATATTTTCACTAGAAATAAGACAAAATAAAATCACACTCATTATAACCATAAAGAAGAATAATAAATACTTGAGGTGTATCTTGAAAACTATACAAAAGTATTTTTTACATAAACCCCCTCAAGTTTTATAAATTACAATAAGGACCCTAACAAATATAGAACTTCGACTTACTTTTCTTTTAGTCTGACTCGGGTTAGAGACTGATTATTTCTGACTTGAATATGATTCAAGTCAATCTATATTCTTAAATATTCCAACTCAATATGAACACGTGAATCCCAGAATCCAGTTAACAATCCATACAACTTGACTGAATCAAACCATGGATATATATCCATTATTCCGTTATTCCATTTACCTGATTATGCAGTTATAATATGTTTACTGATATCATGGTTTTGGTCAGTCATCCAACTTACACAATACAATCATAACACAACGGGGTTTAAGGGGTAGACTGGTACGGAATATGTTAAAGGTGGCACGAGGTGGTCACTTAAGACGTAAATACATCCATGTCGTTGTTCCGTGGTATTATCGACGGAGCCTTGTACTACAGGTTACCAAGGTCCCCGGTGTAAGTGGGACTCCCCTCGTATACACTCGCATCTTCTGTACCAGGCTACAAACAACAGCGTTAATACAATATTACAATATTATAATACAACATTAAAAGCTCTCTCTCTCTCTCTCTCTCTTACTTTCTGTCTATTTCTCCCTTATCTTTGGGACTTACCGAACGACCTGTTCGCTGACGACATTTTATTTCTTTCTTCTTTGAATGTCGTCAGGTGTTTTGGACCCAGCAGAGATCGAGCCCACCGGTGAAGACTTGGAGCAGTTTCACGAAGACCCCGAGCTCTAGATATTGTACCTTGTTCTATTCAGTATTTTCATTTCCTGTTATGCCACTGTTTAGGCATCGCTTTTCATTTCAGTTGTATTTACTTTTCATGCATTGTACAAAAGAATGTTATTAATAAAGTTGCTGTTATTTCTATATCTCTTGTCTCTTGTGATTACTTTTATATTGCTTAGATACGCTTAGCGTATGTACTTCTAAGTATATACGTAGCGGACCTCGTCGCGTCCACTTCGCCGTACACTGGGAAGCGGGGCATGACAGAGTCACGACCTCTCCACGCTAGTATGGGATGATCTTCGGTAGTCTTTCAGGTCTCATTTGATTTTCCGTCAAGACGCTGAAGCGAGGAATTTTCCTTGGCTTCGTTTGTTGACATTGTGTCTGCAATATTGCGACGAGTGTCGGGGTTGTCTCTAGGTTGTCTGTGAACCGTCGAGATTTGGAACTAGGGGGCTTTGCCATGGCTCCGTTTGTTGATGTCGCGTCTGCATCCTGCTGGAGGGAGGAAGAACGTTGTTGTTGATTTCTAGGCTGTAGATGTTGCCGATCTCTAGGCTGTAGATGTTGCCATCGAGACTTGGAACGAGGGACTCTGCCATGGATCCGAGATAGTTTCTTGGTTGTCCGTGAGCCGTCGAGTCTTGGAACTGGGGACTTTGCCTTGGCTCCACCGTTTTGACCCTGGGGTCGGTTGTTGATGTTACATCTGCATTCTGCTGGAGTGAGAAGAAACGTCGTTGTTGATCTCTAGGCTATAGATGTTGCCGTCGAGACCTGGCTCTCCTTCTGATGGAGCCTGATGGGAAAATGTGGTTCCCTTTTTCGTTTGTGCCCATGGATTGTGTACAGGGGTTGATGTTGACTCACCTGCAGGGCAGAAGTTTCATTTTTTTGTTTCTTTCCGCAATGCTCTATCATTTTAGCTTTTTATATCGCGAAAGTCGCGATTGCCCAATCATTTCGGCTATTTTATATGCATATATTTTGCTCGTAGATTTTTATATTGCAGTTGCCCCATCATTTCGGCTAATTTATATGCGCTTTTTGCTCGCTGATTTTTATTGCGAGTATGGAACTCGAGATATGACACCAATTTTGGCATTAGCATCGCTGCGACCGGAATATTGCCAGGAGCGAATCATCATTTGCCTTTGCTGATTTGAACAAAGGTAGCTTGGCAAACAGGGTTAGGATCCTGCTGACTAAGGCTTTTAACTTCATGAGCTGTAAGGGTCTAATAAAGGTATTTATCCCTACAAGTCGTGAGGATCTCGTAGGTGTATTTTTTCCTTAGAAGTCATGAGGACTTCTAAGTGTTGTTCACCGAATGGGGAAATTTCAAGCCATGGGTGGAACTGGGCGAGGGAACGTTTATTTGTGCCCGTGGATTGTATACAAGGGAGCGATGTTGACCGCGTATAGGGAAACTTGGGGAATGTGATGGCTTAAGAACAGGTTCAGATCCCTGTAACTTAAGGCTTTTGAATCCTATGAGCCGTGAGGGGCTCATAAGGGGGATTCTTCTTACGAGTCGTGAGGATCTCGTAAGTGCAATTTCTCCTTGGGAATCGTAGGGATCCATAAGTGTGTTGCTCCCTTTTGTGAGTCGTAAGGATCTCACGCAGGTATTTTCTCCTTACAAGGTCGAGAGGACCTTGCAAGTGTGCATGAAATTTTTTTTACGAGTCTGCGCCCTTGCGGGTTTTCACAAACTCGCCGGCAGTTCTGTTGTTTTTACTCACGGAGCCCTTTCGGGTTTTCATCCGTGCCCATTTCGCTTGTGGACGTACCGTTTTTTTCCGATCACGGTGGGACTTCACCACCGGGGTAGCTGTGTAGGCAGCGGCATTTGAGTTGCTGTCTTTGCCACTGGGACCTGTGGACTTGAATTCCACTATCGCCGTGTTTGAGGTGACGTATTTAGTTTAAGGACATCACGGTCCATTGTTAGTTTAGGGACATCCCGGTCTATAGCTTCGAGGCGAAGTTTTGCCGGATACTACTTACAGAGTGCTGACTCAGGAAGATAGCAAGCGGACACGAGCGTCGTCATCTATCGTTAACCTGAGTTGTGACTTGTCAGGGGTAGTATTTCTTAAGGAAGCGGTCGTTTATTGGCCGGAAGGGTCTTTCGCAATGCATATCCATGAGCAAATAGGCACCACCATGATAAACTTTGTCTATGACGTATGGGCCCTCATAGTTCGGCTCGAATTTCCCCCGTTTGGCACGGTTGGGGATCATAGGTCTTTTGACAACTAGCACGAGTTCGCCTTGGCGGAATGCTCTCGGCCTAATTTGTCTTTCGTATGAGCGCGTCATCCTTGCTTTGTAAGCTTCTGGGTTTTGCTGTGCGATGAGACGAGTTTCATCGAGGGCATCGAGCTCCTCAAGCCGAATGTGGGCATTTTCTTCATCCGTCAGCTCATGTCGGACTGCTACCCGTAGTGAGGGTACCTCTATCTCCAAGGCAAGTACCGCTTCCGTGCCAAACACCAACGCAAATGGCGTGGTATTCGTGGTTGTTTTGAACGTGGTTCGATAAGCCCAGAGAGCTTCATGCAATCTCTCATGCCAGTCCTTTCTGTTGCTGGACACCGTCTTCTTAATGACCTTCATCAAAGTTTTGTTGAAAGCCTCAGCTAGACCATTAGCTCGGGGATTATAGACTGAAGTGTATCTCCAATCTATATTGTGTTGCTGTGCGAAGCGGCTGATCTTATGGCTTTTATAGGCCGGCCTATTATCCGAGACGATCCGTCATGGAGTGCCGAACCGGTAAATGACATGTGTCCTGAAGAAATGGTGGATGTTCTCCGTCTTCACCTCTTTTAGCGGTATTGCTTCGGCCCATTTAGAGAAGTAATCGGTTGTCGCCAATATGAACCGATGTCCCTTGGATGATATTGGTTCGATAGGCCCGATTATATTGGTTCCCCACATCTCGAACGGCCAGCTTGCCAGTGTTGGGTGTAATGGATTCAGATGCTTATGGATGAAGTCCTCGTGAATCTGGAACGGGTGACACTGCTTTGCATATTCAAGGCAGTCCTGAATAATTGTGGGCCAATTGTAACCGATTCTCTTGATCTTTAACTTCATCTTTGGCCCAGCTTGATGGGAACCACAGAGTCCGTCGTGAGTTTCTTGGATGACTCTCCTTGCCTCTTCTGGTCCCAAGCATCTCAACTACAGACAGTCAAATGATCTGTTATATAGAGTATCATTAACAAAGGTGAAAGATAGAGCTCGTTTCATGAGCTGATGTCTTGAAGATGCGTTTTCGGGCACTCGAAGGGATTTGAAGTAGTCTATGAAGACTTCTCTCCAATCCTTAGCCTTTTCTTCATCCTCTACTTGGAAGGCCGCTTGTTTGGTCGCTTCTTCTTCTTCGGACGACTCAAGAGATATTTCTGCTGGTGCGAGAATCAGACGGTTTTGCACAATGATCCTTAAGTCATCGAGGTTTTCGTCAGCCAGTTCTTTAGCGAGCTTGGCTAACGCATCTGCCTTGCTATTTTCCATCCGTGGTATGCTTTCTAGGACGTAGGAGGGGATTTGTGTCACGCCCCGCTTCCCGGTATACGGCGAAGGGGACGCGACAAGGCCCGCTGCGTATTTACTCTGAAATAAATACGCTAAGCGTATCTAAGCAATATAAAAGTAAGCACAAGAGACAAGAGATAAAAAATAACAACAACTTTATTTATTAACATTCTTTTGTACAATGCATGAAAAGTAAATACAACTGGAATAAAAGCGACGCCTAAACAATGGCATAACAGAAATGAAACAGTATTGAAATGGAATGTGTACAATGACTAGAGCTCGGGATCTTCACTGAACTGGTCCAAGTCTTCAGCAGTGGGCTCGATCTCTACAGTGTTCAGATCACCCGACGACATTCAAATAAGAAAGAAGAGAATGTCGTCAGCGAACAGGTCGCTCGGTAAGCCCCAAAGATGAGAGGAGAAATAGAATAGACAGAGAGTAAGAGAGAGAGAGGGAGTATCTTTTATAGTTGTATTATATTGTTGTATTTAGTGTTAACGCTGTTGTTTGTAGCTTGGTACAGAAGGATGCCAGTGTATACGGGAGGAGTCTCACTTGCCCCGGAGACTAAGGTATCAGGAACTCAAGGAACCGTTTATACCACGGTACAACAGCAATTGGATTCATGTTAGGTGTCTTAATCTTACCGTCTCGTGCCACTTTTAACACCTTCCGTACCAATCTGCCCCTTAAACCCCGTAGTGTTTTTGATTGTATTTTGATTGTATTGTTGTATTGTATTGAATAGGTTGTATAGTTGGATGACTGACCAAAACCATGATATCAGTAAACGGATGTGACTGAGTAATCATGTAAATGGAATAACTGTAGAATCATGTAAATGGAATGTATATCCATGGTTCAGTTCAGTCAAGTTGTATAGATTGATAACTGGATTCATGCATTCATGTTGAATTGTAATATTGGAGATTGTAGATAGTACTTGAATCATATTCAAGTCAGATTATAATCAGACTCAAACCCGAGTCAGACAATTAGAAATGTAAATCGAAGTCTTGATTATTTCTTAAACCTATATTTACTAGGGTTCTTAGGGTAATTTATAAAACTTGAGGGGGTTTTATGTAAAAATACCTTTATATAGTTTTCAAGATACACCCTAAGTATTTATTATTCGTTTTTAGAGTTGTAATTAATGTGGATTTTATATTGTGATATTTCTAATGAGAATAACCTAATTCCATATATAAAGGTATTTATGTGTAAATATTGTTTAAATGGAATTCATGGTATTTTAGTGTAAACCGATTCTTGTGATTTTTTTAAGAAAAAAGTGGAATATTTATATCATAACAAAATAGGTATTTTGATGATAAATATACATATATTTATACAAAAATAATTTTAATAAATATTTTATATTCTAAAAATTCCATTTCCTTAAGATGTCGTATTTTAAATTTTTCGAGACCGAATGCTCCTTGCGGAGGTCTGAATCTCGCACTACTAAGCCCGAGGATGTGCGATAATCCGTACCATCCCGAACGGGTTCCCCAAACTGGGTTGTAGCGGCACTTTGCAAAGATTATAAAATACTAAATCCTTTAGAAAACGGTTTTATGAAGTGAATGGTATTTATTCATAAAGATGTCAATTTTTTCGTATTCTATATTTTAGGGTCTCCTAAGTCAACTAGACTATTCCAAACTGGTCCAAACGACAAGTTATGAGATGCCTCAAATCGCCTTTCATCGCCAATTGTGGCCAGGTAAGTACAAGTGAAGAAAGGAGGGATCCGCTCACGAATCACCGTGAGACGAGCCTTTTAAAGTTATCTTTCTCACTTGCCTAGCCTAGACACCACAAAGTCAGGTTTAGATAAACGACTGGTGTCCATAACTTATCGTATTTTCATAATAAGTGGTACGTCTTTAAAAAGTGTATCATAACTAAATCTTTTAGAAATGATTTTATTAAGTATATGGTATTTAAATGAAAATGTTTGTTTTCTCGTATTCTAGGTTCTCGGGGGTATCGTGTTATGTTTCATATGAGCGTGTGAGGAGGTAGGTCGTTACCTCGTGATCTACTTTAAATGTATAGCAAGTTTAATGGAGTTAAATGTAGGATTGAAACAATGTGGTATTTATTTGAAAAATACGATAATTTGGAATACCTATCATTTCATGTGATGAAACTTGTTCAAATTGTTTGATTAGCGTTTAATAGTCAACATGAGGAAGTTTAAGAAGGATTGTATTAGTGAGAAATGGAATTTTATTGGAAACCGAATCGGAAATCGGATTTGTTCCGATTCTGTCGGGTTTTGAATTTTCGTATTTTTAGAATAGGAAAGAGGGATAGAAAAGGGACCTACGGGTTTTGGATCAAAGATAAGAGGAAGGTGGATCGGGAGGAGTTGCCGGTGCGTCGTTTCGTTTCCGGGAGTTCCTACGGTCGTTGCCGGAAATTCCGCCGAAGAATTCGCCGGAGCTTCGCCTTTCGCTCAATTCGATTGCACACAATAGTTCTTGAGAATTTTAGAGAGTTGGCTCAGAGTTTTGGGGTGAAAGGGTAGAGGGTAGGGGTGGTATTTATAGGGTTAGGCTAGGGTTTAGGTAGGTGAAGGGTTTTTAATTAAAAAAATTGTAAAAATATAGAAAATTCATTAAAAATTGGAGTAATTAGGTGTTAATGGGCATTCTGGAACCGATCCAATAAATTAGAGTATGCAGGGGAGTTAGGCAGCTGAAAAGACACAAATTTTGTGTTGACAATTCGGCCGGTCCGCCGGTCGACTCGGCCGAGTCGAGCCGAGTCGGGGGTCGAGAAGGTGAAGGGTCGCCGCGGTAAGACACTGGTATTTTTAGTTTTTCAGGTTTAGTTCAACTTTTGGGAGTTATGGTGTATGGACTGTTGGGCTTCCAAAGGATTTAAAACAAAATAATATTAAAAATAATGTGGGGCAGGGGATTTGAACTCTGGTAGCTTGGTTCAGTAATGCAAGGTATTACCAATGAGCTACAAGCTCCTTCTTGTAATTATTTGTGTGAAATAAATACTTAAAGTGGTAACAACAACATTAAATACCCCAAGTATACTTCAAATTTAAATCAATTTTATTTATACTAAAAATGGAGTTGTTACATTCTAGTAACTTGTAATTAAAAACAAAATAATTACTTATAACTTGTGTTCAGGCTAAAATACCCCTTTATGGATTTTTGAAAAAATATTTGAAAAAAATTGGTATAGGAAAATTAGGGTTGTTACATTCTACCCTCCTTATAAAAATTTCGTCCTCAAAATTTGTAAATGGAAAGTGTAACAGTTTAGTGACAGAATTAAAGATTGTAAAAAAAATTTGGTCAAAGTTTGTGAGGGAGTTACTTGGGTTACCTTGGTTCACAATCTCAGGTTCTATGGCTGTTAAGGTGATTGCCTATCGCCGTGGTACATTCCTTCTAGCTGGAGGCACATTCTGTCCTTGAGGCATGTTTCTCTGCCCTCGAGGCATGTCCCTCATTACCTGTTGGAATTGGCGAGTAGGCTGTACAGGAGTTCTATGTGAATGTGGTGCTGGGAGTGCAGGACGAGTTGCAGGATTCTGAATAGCTGGCCGCTGCGGGTAGTTGGTAGGTGTGTGAGCTGAGTTGTATCTATATGGACATGTCTTAATTTTGTGATTGGATGTGCCACAAACTAGGCACACGCCTTTTGCGCGCCTACAGTCCTTTATCAAATGTCCATCTCTCTTGCAATGGAAACAGAAATGTGGTCTTGGCTGGTGATTGGATTCTTCAATTCTTCTGGGTTCGAACGTTGGCCTGGAAGAGGCTCCTCCTGCCATTTGAGTGGCAGGGCATTTCAAACCGGCAGATTGAGGTCTGCCCCTTGCTTTTACCACTGCCTCATAACTGCGGGCAGCTTCCAGAGCATCCTCATGAGTCGGAAATTTCCCTGTGGCTAGTGCAGCATGGATTTCCGTGTCCAAACCTTGTTGGAATCGACGGGTTCTGATCTCATCCGTCGGTATCAGGTGTGCTGTAAATCTGTTACGGTCGTGTGTTAGCTGTGTATTATGTGATATCAAAAATTTGAAATACTGTAACATATCTTACCGACTGAGCATGGTGAATTCGGCGTCATACTCATCTACTGACTTGTCCCACATCGAACCTTGTTGTAGATGAATGAACTGCTGTTCCATGGCAAACCTGGCAGTCACAGGGAAGTACTTCGCGTTGAACTTATCGCGAAAAGTCTTCCATTCAATGGGCTGATCAAGACGGCTTTCTTCCGCCTTCCACCAGTTCCGTGCATTGTCCGTGAGTTGCAGCTTTGCAACTCGGACCCAAGCTATCTGTGGCACTTGTGCTGCTGCCAGATCATCCTCGATACTTTGTGCCCATTCCTCAGCTTCCAGTGGGCTCCCCTTTCCTGAGAACTGTTTGGGATGTAAAGCTCTGAATTGCTTCACCCCAGGTGCTTCATCCTCGGGACGGTTCAAGAGCTGCTGCTGTCCCTATAGGAGGCCGCGGATTGCCTCAAGCAGAACCATTTGCTCGTTGAGTGGAGCAGGAATGGCAGGTGTGAGTGGTAGTGGTGGAGGTGTGTTGTTGACATTGGTGCTGGTGTTGTTTGGTGAATCCATAACCTTGAATGAAAAATTTAGGTTAGGACAGATTCAAGGTATATGATTCAAAGAATAAGAAATGATGGGATTCAAGGAACATGATTGTAAAGAATGTTTTAGTTGCTGGTTCTTGTGTTATATTGCTTAGGTTGTTCACGCAGAACAGAACTGCATGATAGAGTTTCATACAGCTTTGACCTGCATGGGCCACCAACAAAACCTGTCACGCCCCGCTTCCCGGTATACGGCGAAGGGGGCGCGACTGGGCCCGCTACGTATTTACTCTGAAGTAAATACGCTAAGCGTATCTAAGCAATATAAAAGTAAGCAAAAGAGACAAGAGATATAAAATAACAACAACTTTATTTATTAACATTCTTTTGTATAATGCATGAAAAGTAAATACAACTGGAATAAAAGCGACGCCTAAATAATAGCATAACAGAAATGAAACAGTACTGAAATGGAAAGTGTACAACGACTAGAGCTCAGGATTTTCACTGAACTGGTCCAAGTCTTCAGCAGTGGGCTCGATCTCTGCAGTGTCCAGATCACCTGACGACATTCAAAGAAGAAAGAAGAGAATGTTGTCAGCGAACAGGTCGCTCGGTAAGTCCCAAAGATGAGAGGAGAAATAGAATAGACAGAGAGTAAGAGAGAGAGTGTGAGTATCTTTTACAGTTGTATTATATTGTTATATTGTTGTATTTAGTGTTAACGTTGTTGTTTGTAGCTTGGTACAGAAGGATGCCAGTGTATATGAGAGGAGTCTCACTTTCCCCGGAGACTAAGGTATCAGGAACTCAAGGAACCGTTTATGCCACGGTACAACAGCAATTGGATTCATGTTAGGTGTCTTAATCTTACCGTCTCGTGCCATGATTAGTCGAAAATACTGCATTTTTAACACGGCAATTTCCCTATCTTTTGCACTCATCTAGAAGTGTTCGGCATTCATATTACACATATTAGCAAATCAGTCGTTAAATATCAGATTGTATGTGTTAGACTCTAAAACCGGCACTATAAAGGAAATTGACCGCATTTCATGGCATCGCATCATCCTTATATTGCGCAACACTTGTCTTGAGAAATTGTGCAGGAACAAAGCCAAAACAGAGCTGATAAAATACACCAACTCCAAGTTTTGAGATCTGGTAACAATCCAAAGGGACAAATACAATTCAACATATCAGATAAAGCCCCAAACATCAGCCCAAAGAAGCAGCAGAGAGCCCAAGCGCCAAGGCCCACAAAGAGCCGCGGATCCGCGGCAGGAGCCTGCTTGTGCCGCGGATCCGCGGCGGTTCCAAGGCTTCAGCTCCCCATTTTTTATGCAAAATTCATATCTCAGGGCTCACATTACTTTCGTATATGTCAAATTCCAGAATTCTCACGAAGCTTCTGCCAGATCAGCAAATATAATCAAGCAAGCTAATCTTGATTAAGCTCCTAACAAACTATTTCTAGAAGCTCCCTCCTAACTAATCACATCTAGAAGCTTCTCCTCAACAAAATTTTGGAGGGAAATTCAAATTTCCTCAACAAACTTTTGGAGGGAAACTTAAAATTCAAATCCTAGATCTAGGGTTTTGATGTCTATAAATAGGAGCCTAGATTTAAGGGTTGAGGGTTTTTTTAGAGTTCATTAGTTCCTTAATCTCTAATCTTTACCTCTTACACCATCTTCTTCCACAAGTCTAGTGACAAGACTTGTGCGAAACCCTAACCCTAATTCCAATCCAAATTCAAGATCCCGAGTACCAATCAAGCGAGAAGCTCTTCAACCTTTTAGGAGCAGAGTCGATCTCCAATCGAGCAAGTGATCCAAGCCGATCCGCGACTCACGGAGCCGAGCGAAGCCAAATCGACAATCGAGTTCTTCCTCTTGTAGTTCTTGAGCGATTGTAATGAAATTGTTGATATAAATAAAAGGTGAAATTCTTTAATCTTGCTTTCTTTAAATTCTTGCATCATGATTCGATTTCAATTTGTAATTGTAGTTCTTGTTGTGATGTTTGAGTAAAACTCCGCTCGTCAAGGAGTCGAGACGATCATTAGAATGATGATGTAACAAATCTTAATACGATTCTTAAGTCCTACGAGTTGTGTAAACCCTAGCAAGTTTAAGAATCGATGACCTAGTTTCGTTGCGATGCTTTCTTGATTGTTATCGCTCGAAATTAGGGATCTACGATCATTTCTTGAATTTACTAGAGGCTAGAATGTGAATGATATCGACGAAGGAACAAGGGATAAATGATGAAACCCTAGTTTCACTAGAAATCCCTAATTCTCGTCGATCATCATCGATCTAGTATCAATTCATCGAAGGATAAGAATACATCACCGTAAGATTACATCACATCTATAGATCCGATCGATTCCTACGAGCCTCATTTCGATTCTTGATATTTGGTTGGAAAAATCATCAAACTCTCAATTCTTGATTCTATCTTTTTCTTGTTATTAGATCTATATTTTCTAATTCTTGAACTTCAACTATAAATCATAAATTGTTTTGTTTTCTTTTCTTTAAAGTTTCGACTCATCTAAATCAAAAGACGAACCATTACACTTTCCATGTGGACGATCCGCACTCGCTAACGATCTACATCCGATATCGTAGTTGATTGCGGTCAAAATATTTTTGGTTGTGATTTCTTTACAATTTTCATACTACACAATCCGAAATTGTTTTCAATCATGCCACTTTTAACACCTTCCGTACCAATCTACCCCTTAAACCCCGTAGTGTTTTTGATTGTATTGTTGTATTGTATTGAATATGTTGTATAGTTGGATGACTGACCAAAACCATGATATCAGTAAACGGATGTGACTGAATAATCATGTAAATGGAATAACTGTAGAATCATGTAAATGGAATGTATATCCATGGTTCGGTTCAGTCAAGTTGTATAGATTGATAACTGGATTCATGTATTCATGTTGAATTGTAATATTGGAGATTGTAGATAGTACTTGAATCATATTCAAGTCAGATTATAATCAGACTCAAACCCGAGTCAGACAATTAGAAATGTAAATCGAAGTCTTGATTATTTCTTAAACCTATATTTACTAGGGTCCTTAGGGTAATTTATAAAACTTGAGGGGGTTTTATGTAAAAATACCTTTATATAGTTTTCAAGATACACCCCAAGTATTTATTATTCGTCTTTAGAGTTGTAATGAATGTGAATTTTATATTGTGATATTTCTAATGAGAATAACCTAATTCCATATATAAAGGTATTTATGTGTAAATATTGTTTAAATGGAATTCATGGTATTTTAGTGTAAACCGATTCTTGTGATTTTTTTAGAAAAAAAGTGGAATATTTATATCATAACAAAATAGGTATTTTTATGATAAATATACATATATTTATACAAAAATAATTTTAATAAATATTTTATATTCTAAAAATCCCATTTCCTTAACATGTCATATTTTAAATTTTTTGAGACCGAATGCTCCTTGCGGAGGTCTGAATCTCGCACTACTAAGCCCGAGGATGTGCGATAATCCGCACCATCCCGAACGGGTTCCCCAAACCGGGTTGTAGCGGTGCTTTGCAAAGATTATAAAATACTAAATCCTTTAGAAAACGGTTTTATGAAGTGAATGGTATTTATTCGTAAAGATGTCAATTTTTCCGTATTCTATATTTTAGGGTCTCCTAAGTCAACTAGACTATTCCTAACTGGTCTAAACGACAAGTTATGAGATACCTCAAATCGCCTCTTCACCGCCAATTGTGGCCAGGTAAGTACAAGTGAAGAAAGGAGGGACTCGCTCACGAATCACCGTGAGACGGGCCTTTCAAAATTACCTTTCTCACTTGCCTAGTCTAGACATCACAAAGTCAGGTTTAGATAAACGACTGATATCCATAACTTATCGTATTTTCATAATAAGTGGTACTTCTTTAAAAAGTGTATCATAACTAAATCTTTTAGAAATGGTTTTATTAAGTATATGGTATTTAAATGAAAATGTTTGTTTTCTCGTATTCTAGGTTCTCGGGGGTATCGTGTTATGTTGCATATGAGTGTGTGAGGAGGTAGGTCATTACCTCATGATCTACTTTAAATGTATAGCAAGTTTAATGGATTTAAATGTAGGATTGAAATAATGTGGTATTTATTTGAAAAATACGATAATTTGGAATAGCTATCATTTCATGTGATGAAACTTGTTCAAATTATTTGATTAGCATTTAATAGTCAACATGAGGAAGTTTAAGAAGGATTGTATTAGTGAGAAGTGGAATTTTATAGAAAACCGAATCGGAAATCGGATTTGTTCCGATTCCGTCGGGTTTTGAAATTTCGTATTTTTAGAATAGGAAAGAGGGATAGAAAAAGGACTTACAGGTTTTGGATCAAAGATAAGAGAAAGGTGGATCGGGAGGAGTCGCCGGTGCGTCGTTTCGTCTCCGGGAGTTCCTACGGTCGTTGCCGGAAATTCCGCCGAAGAATTCGCCGGAGCTTCGCCTTTCGCTCAATTCGATTGCACACAAGAGTTCTTGAGAATTTTAGAGAGTTGGCTCAAAGTTTTGGGGTGAGAGGGTAGAAGGCAGGGGTGGTATTTATAGGGTTAGGCTAGGGTTTGGGTAGGTGAAGGGTTTTTAATTAATTTTTTTTTGTAAAAATATAGAAAATTCATTAAAAATTGGAGTAATTAGGTGTTAATGGGCATTCTGGAACCGATCCAATAAATTAGAGTATGCAGAGGAGTTGGGTAGCTGAAAGACACAAATTTTGTGTTGATGACTCGGCCGTCCGGCCGAGTCCGGCCGGCGGCGCCGACCTTAGTCGGCCGGTCCGCCAGCCGACTCGGTCGATTCGGGCCGAGTCGGGGGTTGAGAAGGTAGGAGGTCACCGGGGTAAGACAATGGTATTTTTAATTTTTCAGGTTTAGTTCAACTTTTAGGAGTTATGGTGTGTGGACTGTTGGGCTTCCAAAGGATTTAAAACAAAATAATATTAAAAATAATGTGGGGTGGGGGATTTGAGCTCTGGTGGCTTGGTTCAGCAATGTAAGGTATTACCAATGAGCTACAAGCTCCTTCTTGTAATTATTTGTGTGAAATAAATACTTAAAGTGGTAACAGCAACATTAAATATCCCAAGTATACTTCAAATTTAAATCAATTTTATTTATACTAAAAATGGAGTTGTTACATTCTTGTAAGTTGTAATTAAAAACAAAACAATTACTTATAATTTGTGTTCAGGCTAAAATACCCCTTTATGGATTTTTGAAAAAATATTTGAAAATTTTTTTTATAGGAAAATTAGAGTTGTTACAATTTGAGTCAGTAGTTGCCGCACTCTTTCTCCATATTTTACCAACTCTGACTTGCATGTCTGATAGTCGCCCTTTACTTGGCTAACGACCAGCTGGGAGTCTCCATATATGAGGAGGTTCTCGATTCCCATGTCAATGGCGATCTCGAGACCTGCTATTAGAGCCTCGTATTCAGCCCCGTTGTTCGTCCTTGGCACTGTTAAGGAAAGGGCGAAACGCATTATCCCTCCTTGCGTAGTCACGAGGATAAGGCCTACCCCGGCTTTGATTATGGGGGTATTTTGCTTTCGCTTCTTCATAGACGATGCTCCATCGAAATAAAGTTCCCATCGGGTATCACTCCCTTATTTCTCCCCGTCGATTGTGTTGAACGCATATTCATCTGGCAATTCGCAATTTAAGGGAGAATCAGCTGGTATCGGATGCTCAGCGAGAAAGTCGGCGATGGCCTTGGCTTTTATTGCCTTGAGGGGTCGATATACTATCGAGAACTCCATCAAGAGGAGGGCCCATTTGGCAAGCCTTCCGTTAGTATGGCTCTTGACATCAAATACTTGAGAGGATCCACCTTTGATATGAGATGGACCTCATGTGCCAAGGCATAATGTCGAAGCTTCGTTATCGCGAAGATCAGTGCTAGGCAATGCTTTTCAATAGAGGAATAGTTATTTTCTGCCCCCAGAAGGACTCGACTCAAATAGTAGAGAGCTCTCTCCTTCCCCTGGTCGTTCTCCTGTGCCCATAGCACGCCTAAAGAACCTTCAAGGGCTGTTGTGTACAGGATGAGGGGCTTTCCCTTGACCGGAGCGGTTAGTACCGGAGGGTTCTGCAGGTATTGCTTGATTTCGTCCAGCGCACTTTGGCATTTACAATCCCAAACGAACGGGGTCCCCTTCTTCATTAGATGGCTGTAGGGGCGGCATTTTCCGGAAAGGTTAGCTATGAACCGTCGGATATACGCGATCTTTCCTTGGAGAGACCGAAGTTGTTTGAGAGTTCATGGCGTGGGCATTTCCATGATCGCCTTGATCTTCAATGGGTCTATTTCGATATCTCGGTGTCGGATGATGAATCCTAGGAATTTTCCTTAGGATACTCCAAACGCGCATTTCAGAGGATTCATCTTCAGGTTGTACTTCCGAAGGCGTTGGAACACTATTTTCAAATGTTCCCAGTGCTCCTCGTACGATTTGCTTTTCACCATGAGCTCGTCGATATAACATTCGACAATCTCGTGTATGAGGTCATCAAAGATCTTCTTCATGGCCCTCTGGTAGGTAGCGCCAGCGTTCTTCAGACCGAAGGGCATCACTTTATAGCAAAATATGCCCAGCGGAGTCCGGAAGGCTGTATGCTTTCAGTCTTCGGGATGCATCTTTATTTGATTATATCCTGAAGAACCATCCATGAAGGAGAAGACTTCATGAGTGGACGTGTTATCTATCATCAGCTCGGTAACCGGTGGTGGGAAGTCATCCTTCGGGCAAGCTTTGTTGAGGTCCCGGAAGTCCATGCAGATGCGTACTGTCCCATTTTTCTTCATCACTGGGACGATGTTGGCTATCCAGTCAGGGTATTGAACTTCTTGGATGAAACCAGAGTCAATTAGCTTCTTTACTTCGACATTGATGCTCATTTCGAGTTCGAGCCGCATTCTTCCGGGCGCCTGTTTGACTGGTTTGACGTCCGGCGATATAGCCAATTTATGCACAGCTATTTCTGGATCTAGTCCCGGCATCTCGGAATAGTTCCACACGAAGCAGTCTTTATATTGCATAAGCACGTATTTTAGTGTAGTCACCTTGTCACGCCCCGCGTCCCAGAGTGCGCTAAGATCGGCACGTGACAGAGCCAACCATGCTACCTGTGGCTAGGAAATATCCTTCCACAGTCACATTACGGCTGCCTATAAGATATCAAGAACAATAAAATAAAATGAACTATCTAGTACATGTCCATATGCCAGAATAAACGAGTCAAGAAATAATATGCGGAAGCAATAAATCCAATAAATAATAATGTTTGGAAAGTACGTCCCAAATACGGGCTCACATCAGGAAATGAAAGTACGACAATAAAACTAAACTAAACTAGATACTAATAGGATCCTCACTGCTCGGCCTGACGGCGGAAATACTCCTGATCAGCCTGTGAAAGAGACAGAGGATCTAGGCCATGCAAAACCCAGATGTCAGTGCATCATAATATCAAACAATAAAATATAATCAGGAGATAACAAGATATGCAAGCATGAGTATGAACAGTAATGAGTATGAACAGTAACACGAATATGGAACGGTGAAGTGTATGTGCATGCGGTGAGTAATCTATGCTACTGGGTTAATTACTCTCAAGTCTTTGAAATCAATTTAATGAATCATCGATGTAACTCAATAGCATCCCATGCATACCCGGGACCACGGTCCAAACTCTCGGGGCTGAATCCGAGACGTGCCGCTAAGCACAAAACAGGAAACATGTACAGACGAATGATGTCAGCAGCAACATCCCGGGACTGACCTAGCCCCCAAAACTGATCTGTATAAGCGTCGAACTGTTGAGTTACAAGTCAGGTTTCATTATTGATTTCCCTTACCACCAAGGTTATGTGTTCAAGTCAGGTATTGATAAATCTGAAGCTAATGCCGACACAGGATCAAGCAGGTACAGGTTTTGTCTATACAGATAACAGTAACGTCCATCGGGACAACAGGTCAGGATTGTCGGCATTAGTAACAGGATCAGGTATTAAGTCAAGCAGTAGTGTATCGGGTCAAGTCATGTGGTGCATATGTATCAAGTGGATGCCCAATAGTAAAATGTAACAAGTATCGAAACACGGTAAAACACGGATGCACAAGTGTTTATCAGGGATCACATCTACAACTCCATGACTAAGTATGATGCACATTATCAAGCATGGGGTGCTAACATAACGGTAACATGATATAATATGACATGGCATGCAACTAGATATATAATCAATAACACAGATACGAACAGATATCGGAGAAACGGTAAAACTATAACATGGATGTGAAATGCAATGAACATGTAATAATTTTATACCTATGGATGTAAAATACGTTGCATAACCTGTAACGAGATAAAATTGCATGCGACTAGATATGTAATAAGCCGTACGGATGTGAACGGATATTGTAAAACTGTAAAACGGTAACATAGATGTACAATGCAGTAAACATGTAATATTATTATTCATATGGATGTAAATATAGTAACATAGCATGTAGCAAGATAAACTTGCCTGATCGGATCTCACGACGGGGTGCGTACGCTGCGTCCGACATCGGGTAAACGTCTCAATATACACACGCGCGTACAGAACTGAACCAGGCAAAGCAAGAACGTGACCACGCTGGCTGGGGATGTCTACTGGATCGCCCGGATCGTCGGCGACGGCACGACTCCGGCAATCACCGGGAAAAATACGGATCAGGAAATTAAAGAAAAGAAAAAGAAGAAAGGAGAAGAAGAGAAGAGGGCTGAGGATAAATTGACGATGTATATTTATGCTGGCAATGATATATGATTGATGTATGTGATTACAGTACAGTACCTTGATCATGACATTATTGATGATGATATTATACAAATGATGATGTACGTAGGTGATACTTGACCCGTACCCCGATATTGGGATGTCATACGATGGATTTTACCGTACGAGGCATAGATGTGATGATTGATCCGCACTCTTAATTCGAGGAAGCCGTACTACGTACGTGACGCTATTGAGGCTGGATCGCCGACTATTAGAGATATGGACTCAGACCTTAGGTGGACTCTTATTTCTTATCGATTAGTTTCCTTAGTTTAGTTCCTTAGGGGATTAGATAGATACTAGTTTAGGCTCGAGTCATATAGTTGTAGTTATACATGTATATTACAAATGAGTGGTTAATAAACATCCATCTTTACATTCAGATCGTAATCATCATGTTGCATGTTCATACATTTGTTTCTTTAGCCAGTATGAAACTCTGCCTGTTAGGACACCAGCACCATTACCGCTGATGCGTATATTCCACGTACTCTTATTTGCCGGCTCACACACATCATCATCGGTATTTGCTATGTCACGTACACTTTAGAACATATTATCTTTTATTGGTAGAATCAGCTAAAGGCTAGATCAATATAATATTGTGATTACTCTCAGGTGTTAGTCTAGACATTGCATTTATTACTTAGACATTTCATGCATTCACATTTTCATGTTATCATGCAGTATTGTGGGGCTTATGCCGATACTTATTATTTACTTACTCATGATTTTGGGATTTTGGATTTCTATGAGATTTCTGGATTTCGGGGAAAACCGCAATAATATATATAAAAACTTCTCTCTCTCCTCCTCTCTTTTTAAAATATAAGTTGCGGTTTTCTCGTGATGTATGTGTCGTCCACCATGAGATTTCATGTTTTCTGTTGGATTTCGAGACTCGATTCGAGGAGTGGATGAACCGTCTCGGGTACATGGTGGGCCCGGTATGGTACCGTGGGGCAAGAAGATCGAGTTGTAGATGATGAGCCTGGCAGGGGAAGACTACCTACCGGTGATGTCTGGCGCGGCGGATATCCGGAGGATACTGACCGTTGTCGTGAGATTTGATGATATGGGCCGATCCGGACTGACGGAGCCCGAGATATTAAGACTATGAGATATTGAGACTATGAGGTATTGAGACTTGAGATTTACATGTTTTGTGTCGATACTTGACACGGATTTCCATGGATTTCATCGTTGATATTTCAGATTTCTATACAAATTTTACTATGATAAAAGCTAAAGATTTCTTATACAGATATATCCAGATTTCAGGTTTGGTTATCTTACATTCATGGTGTATGCATATTCATTCACATGACATATTACTCTTTGAGGTACTGACATGAGCACGGAGTTTTTACACTTACACGTAGTTTATTACCCTGCACTACTAGATGACTAGTGAGATATTAGTATATTATTATGACCTAGATCAGTATCGTGCATTCGATTTCTTTTCGCAGATATCTTCTACTCACGAGTTGGCAACTCACCCCCGTTGTGCCAAATTTTATTACAGGTTTGATGTACAGGTTTCCCTGGCAGCTTGCTGGCACATCTTTTCATTCAGGGTGATTTGCACGGTAGGTCGGTTCACTTGTATCTGAACCACCGTTGTACTTTTATTATTTCATTTGTATCTAGAAAGCTCCATCAACCATACTTGTATTACTTGATAAGTTTACCGGACCAGTTATTTATTTCGATCTTAGAGTCGCGCTTGTATTATTCTGGTATTTGGTGGATTTGTTTTCTTTTGAGTTTTGAGCCTCGTCCTTTGGCGTTGTATATTATTATTCTTGGTGTGGTTGTTTCCACCTGTTGGCGTAGAGCTAGCTCCCGCTTGGGGATGCCATTTTATCATTTGTATATATTATACTTGTTGTACCCGTTTGGGGCCAGTTTTTATAAAGGAGACTCTGCCGAAATTTTTGAGAAAATTTGATCTTGTTTTTAAACTTGTGTTCCTATATGTTTTCCCTTACTTCTTCTTTTTATGGTTTAGATTTCTGGACTTCGGCTTACTTAGATTACGTTGCGCCTCTAGACGCTTCATAATCTAAGTGCCGGTCACGTTCCATACTTTCGGGTCGTGACAGTTACAATATACCCAACTACAAAAGAATTTCGTCCTCGAAATTCCCGGAACAAGAAAAGATAAACAAACATGAATCTAAGAGAAGATGTGTGGAAACTTCTGTCGAATCTCGTCTTCTCATTCCCAAGTCGATTCTCCGTGCGAGTGATTCCCCCATGAAACAAGTACGAGAGGAATAATCTTGTTATTGAGGACCTTTTCTCTTTGATCAACAATTGACATCAGTTGTTCTTCATAGGTCATGTCCTCTCTTACAGTCAGCTCCGAATGATCTAGCATGTGTGTTTCATCTCAAACATACTTACGGAGTTGAGATACATGAAATACGTCATGAACACTCGCCAAAGATGGTGGCAATGCCAATCGATAAACCACTTCTCCAATACGCTCAATAATATCGAAAGGCCCCACGAATCGAGGGCTAACCTTGCCCCGACTCCCAAAATGAATCACTCCTCTAATCGGTGATATCTTCAAGAATACAAGATCACCAACATCGAACTCTAGAGGTCTTCTCGATGTATCGGCCCAACTCTTCTGCCGATCTTGTGCTGCCTTCATGTGATTCCGAATCGTATTAACTTTCTCCACGGTTTGCGCAATAAGATCTGGTCCCAACAATCTTCACTCTCCAATATCGTCCTAACAAACGGGTGAGCGACACTTGCGACCATACATTGCTTCGAATGGAGCCATCTGAATAGTCACCTGAAAGCTGTTATTATACGAAAACTTCACCAAGTGTAGATGATCCTCCCATGAACCCTTGAAGTCCAACATGCAAGCTCTCAACATATCTTTAAGAGTTTGGATCATTCTTTAGGACTGTCTATCTGTCTGAGGATGATAAGCGGTGCTAAACTTCAATCGCGTCCCTAAACTTTCCTGAAGACTCCTCCAGAAGTGCGATAAGAATCGGGTATCACGGTCCGAAACGATGCTCACAGGTACTCCATGCAATCTCACAATCTCCTGCATGTACCGCTCTGCTAACGCTTCTGTTGACTGACCAACTCGAAATTGTATGAAATGAGCTGCCTTGGTCAATCGATCAACAATCACCCAAACTGCATTGCTGCCCTTTGGACTCCGCGGTAAAGCTGTTACGAAATCCATGGTTATATATTCCCACTTCCATTGAAAAATCGGAAGTGGTTGCAATAAACCAGCTACCCTTTGATGTTCAGCCTTAACTTGCTGACACACCAAGCACTTCGCTACAAAGCGGGCAATCTCTCTTTTCATGCCTTCCCACCAGAAATGCTGTCGTAGATCACGGTACATCTTCGTGCCTCCTGGATGTACGAAATATACAGAACTGTGCGTCTTCTTCATGACTTCTTCATGAATATCTCCCTTTGGCACACACAAACGGATACCATATCGCAACGAACCATCTTAATGAATCAACAAGTCTGTTCGAAGTCCCGCTTCAAACTGTCCTCGAAACTTCTGCAACCTTGGATCTTGTGATTTCACTGCTTTAATACTCTCGATCAATGACGACTGTACTTGCAGCTGTATCAACTGTCCCGAAGAATTCGGCAACCTGCTTCTTTACTTATTCCAACTCCACTGGTGTCATTGGATAGTACGCCTTTGAGATTGGCACTGTACCAGGAACAAGATCGATCGCGAGCTCCACATCTCGTTTTGGCGGTAAACCCGAGATATCCTCGAAAACGTCCATGAACTCTCGAACTACAGCTGGCGCTTCCTCCTTATCAACTTCTATCGACGAAAGAACGGCGCTTATCGGTCTAGCCCTAAACTCGACTAGCCCGACATAACTGTTGCCTCCAGCAAAAACAAATTCGGGATATCCGGGAATCTGGAAAATCACTTTCTTTGCCCTACAATTAATGTGAGCGTGGAAAGTGCTGAGAAAATCCATTCCCAAGACAACATCATAACTGCCGGTATCGATCACCAAGAAATTCGCGAATAGCTCACGTCCGCAGATAGCAACAGAATAATCCTTACACTCACTACTAGATATAATATGGCATAATGGTAACATGATATAATATGACATGGCATGCAACTAGATATATAGTAGTGAGTGTAAGGATTGTTAAATCAAGTATGGGGTGCTAACATAATGGTAACATGATATAATATGACGTGGCATGCAACTAGATATATAATCAATAACACGGATACGAACGGATATCGGAGAAACGGTAAAACTGTAACATGGATGTGAAATGCAATGAACATGTAATAATTCTATACCTATGGATGTAAAATACGTTGCATAACTTGTAACGAGATAAAATTGCATGCGACTAGATATGTAATAAGCCGTACGGATGTGAACGGATATTGTAAAACTGTAAAACGGTAACATAGATGTACAATGCAGTAAACATGTAATATTATTATTCATATGGATGTAAATATAGTAACATAGCATGTAGCAAGATAAACTTGCCTGATCGGATCTCACGACGGGGTGCGTACGCTGCGTCCGACATCGGGTAAACGTCTCAATATACACACGCGCGTACAAAACTGAACCAGGCAAAGCAAGAACGTGACCACGCTGGCTGGGGATGTCTACTGGATCGCCCGGATCGTCGGCGACGGCACGACTTCGGCAATCACCAGGAAAAATACGGATCGGGAAATTAAAGAAAAGAAAAAGAAGAAAGGAGAAGAAGAGAAGAGGGCTGGGGTTGTGCTCTGGATTCAGAGGTGAGGCGAGACGGACGTCGATGATGGGTCGTGGGTTTCCGGCGAGGTTTCATGGCAAGGTGGGTATCAAGGTTAAAGAGGTCGGGATCGGGTTCTTGCGTAGGGGAGAGGGCTCGGTTGTAGGGGAGAGGGAGGAGAGAGGGGAGAAGGTGTCGATGAGGGAAGGTCGACAATGAGGACGGACGTCGGCGGGGTCAGAGGCGATGGGAGGTGATGGGTTGCTCGGTTGGGGGGGTTCATGTTGGGGTTTGGAGCGGTGGATGTGTAGGGGATGCAAGCGAAGGTGGAGGTGAGGAGAAGGGTGATGAGGGAGGTGTGGAAGCGGTGAGGGGTGACAGCGACCGAGGCGAGGGTTAGGGTTCGTGACGAGAGAGGCGAAGGCGGGAACGAAGCAAGAGAAGAAGAGAGAGAGAGAACGGGGACGTGGGTTAAAAAGTATGGGTTTTTGAAGAAAAATCTTGTATATAATATATATATATATATATATATATATATGTATGTATGTATGTATGTATGTATGTATGTATGTATAAATATGTAGAGGAGAGAGACAGAGAGACATATTTTGGTTAGGAAAATATATTTTTTGTTAATAAAATATATATAAAAACGTTAATATATAAACAATGTTTATATAATGAATATAATATTGAATTTATTTGAGATTTTGGCTAATACAAAAATAGTCCAAAACATGCCCGGGTCGGGTCTAAAATTACTGTTTGAAAATACGGATAATATATGTGTTAACCGAACCAAAAATAGGATATCCAGGTAACGAAAATGCATACCCCCAAGAAAGGATACACGTAGCTTGCACGTAGCTATCCGAACGAGCCCTTTTCACTGAACGGGACGAGAACACGATGTACGGATGCTACAACAGGGTTAGGGTTATGATGCAGGCCCTGCAAGATATTTTTAAAAAAAATTATTTGACTTTACTTGTTTTATTAAAAATGCAGATGCTCGATATAATGCAGTTATACAATATGAAAGTGCACGGATCCTCAACACTAGCCGGGATAAATCATAAACAGGAATTAAGAAGGGTTTCAAGCATGCGGGTCGGGTCGGATGCAAACACAGAAACCAAACACTATTCGCACCCAAAACACAATAAATCAAGAAATATCCATAAATAAAGAAATACACAAAAGAACTGGTATAAATGAACTAGGGTGTTACACACCTGCTCTTCGGACAGCAGCTCGCTAATGAACGTTGGCCTTGGTTCATTTGTCGTCCCCAAGTCAATTTTCTTCAGATTGTCTGCTGTGGTGTGTATCCCGTCCTCCAGCTCTTTTGGCGCCGGTGGAAATTCTGAGATCACCTCTTCCCCATCTTCATTAGCAAAGCACTGGGAGAGGTCGTCCACATTCTCATGCTCTCTCTCCTTTAAGAATGTTATCATGTGGCAGATACGAGCTCGTTTCCAAGCTCGATATTGATATGGACTTTCCTTCGCAGTGTAGGTTGCTCTTGGCTCATGCTTTCGTGGTGGGGCTACTCTCCAATTGTCGGACAGAGCGAACATGCTTTGCTGATACTGATTTTCGACCCAGTCTTTAAAGGTGAAGCAATCTTCAAGTGGCCTATTGCTCAGTGGTAGGAGCAATAAGCCGGATGATAGACTTCGTTTATTTTCTCAGGGTGCCGAGACTCCGGGAGCGTCATCATTTGATGCTTCATGACAAGGTTGGATATCTTCCTTGTCTTGTCTTGGGGGAAAGAATATTACCGACCCATTTTTTTATCAGCGATGAATTCCAGCGGACCTTTTCTCGATCGCGCGGTTTCTTAGATCCGCTTCGTTGTTTTTAGACGTCATTCTCGTTCTTCACCTTGTTGTTGCTTCTATGTCGGGCTTTTTCTTGCCACGAGAGTGCACAGCGGGCTGGGGGTGAAGGGAATCCTCATCCTCCGTAGTCTGCTGAATGTAACGTTGCGTTCTGGCTTTCTCGTAAATGGACATTTCACGGCTGTGGTTATCCTGAACCTTTTGACCTGCTTCCCTTATTAGCTTGTCGATCTGTTCTTCGAATGACGGACTCGGTATTCTTATGGCGGGATTTCGCTCTGGTTCAATACCAGTGCTATCTGGAAGAGCATTCCCTTCTCCACCGGAGTCGTTTATAACATGGCAGCTATGGAATCGCTCCCGTTTCTTGGACTGGACGTATCCCAGCCCGGTCGTCTCCATCATCCCATTGGGCATCTTTCGCCGAGTCCCGGGAACGTGCCAAATCCTGTTATAGAACCGGGCTTGTCGAGCAGTCTGTTTGAAGAGTATGCCTTGGCATCTCAATAGCCTTTTCAGTCCTTCTGCGTAGTAT
Organism: Agapanthus africanus; assembly: GCA_030015575.1. NCBI lineage: Eukaryota > Viridiplantae > Streptophyta > Magnoliopsida > Asparagales > Amaryllidaceae > Agapanthus > Agapanthus africanus. The sequence continues at coordinate 260,493,875 of CM057339.1, read as the reverse complement.
CTGGGCAGACGGATTGGTTGAAGCCTGTCGAGCACAGGTTCGGCGCCATGCCAGACTTCTCTTTCCACTTTGATCTCTGTGGACTAGTAGAAGAGAATCGCCTTTTCATCTTTCCACCTAGGAGGGACGTAGAAGGTCTGCAGCTCTTGCACGCTGTATGTACCAAGCGCATCGAGTTCTTTATAATGCCGCTGCGGAACCATAGTAATTTGTAAAATCTGATCATCTCCAGTGAAGGTTTGCATGACGAACAGAGAATACTATGTTGACTTCATCTTCAGAGTCGCTGCCAAAGACCAAAATAGGAGTAGATGGTCTGGGCCTGCAGCTTTGGGGTTTCCCCGAGAAGACTATATCTTCATCCTCCTCGGTATCGCTCCCAAAGATCGGGATGGTGACGGCTTTTTGTTTATTCTCTGGTTTACGACATCTTTCCGTGTCTTCGAAGTCTGGTAGGAAGTACTTAGCATCTTCATACTTGCGGACTTCATTTACGTAGAAAGGGTTTAGCTCCCCTGAAACTGTGTACTCGAGGCCGTCTTTGAAGTACTTCATACACTGATGTTGTGTAGACGGGATGATGTTGTATTCATGTAACCAAGGCCTACTGAGCAAAGCATTGTAGCAAGTCTTAGCGTCGATGACGTGGAACTTGATGTCAGTGACGAGCATCCCGAAGCGTATTGTCAATATTACGGATCCAAGCGTCCGTGATGACTGCGAGTCGAACCCGGAGATAGTAATTTTGTCCCGCGCCAGGTGTTGAATGTTCATGCAAATCTCCTTCAACACTCTCACATTAAGGATGTTGACGGAGGACCCGTTGTCAATCAGGATCTTTCCTATCTTGATGTCGTGGCAATACCCAGTGACATACAGGGGATGGATTTGCTCACTCGTTCCGAGGAGGAGATCTTCATCACCGAATGTGATGTCAGCTGTGTAAACTTCTTCCAACACGTCTTTCATCTTTTCTTCTGCAAGGAACGCTTGGAACTGATCGGGCTCTTGTAACGCCTTGATCAGGGAATCGCATGCCTCTTTAGACAGAAGAAGGGCATCCAAAATGCTCAATTGCGAGGGTATCTTTCTCAGGTGCGCTAGGACATTGTAATCCACCTTGTTCTTCTTAGATGGGTTCTTGGCTATGAGATCTTCGACGACTCTATCATCGAGGGTAATCTCCTCAGGGACTTTTTCTTTCCCCTTGTCTCCTTTGCTCGAACCTTTGTTTGTAGGCCTGAGGTTCCTTTCAGGCAACGTACGGTTACACAGCTGGATGTTATCACAGTTCTCCGTCTCTTCTTATTTTCCGGAGGTGGATTTCTTAAAGAGAGGGCCGGGGGCTATTTCTTCGTCGGAGTCGCTCCCGAAGGTAAGAACTTGAGATTTTCCTTTTGTCAAAATAGCATTAACCATATGACAGTTACCGGTTGTTCCTTTACGCTCATCTGTCTGCTTCTTTGTTCCCGAAGAGCTTTGAGCTTCATTCGCTTGAAGTGGTGTCGGTGGGCAAAGTATCCCTGCCCCCACTTCTTGAAAGCATTTCACTCTTCAGTAGGGTGTGTGACCCTCCGTGGTACAAGCAGTAGTTCGGATGTACATCCGCTTCATCGGGGCACATACACCCGGAAGTATTTCTTTGAAAGGTGGCAGCTTCATTCCCACTGATAGAGCTTTGGCGAACTGCTTCCTTATCTTGATTCTGCTCTTGCTGGTGGCGGGGGCGCTTCGATCCGGGTGAGATACTTTATGGCTTCTCTTTACCGGAGCTTCTTCAGCTTGACACCGACGCTTGGCCTTTTCGTATATGGCCGCTTCACATTCTCGATCAGCTTTGCTCTTTTGAAGAGCTTCGCTTAGCAGCCCGTCGATCAGGTCGTTTGATGGTTCCAAGGATTTTGGCTCTAGTTCTGCCTCCAGTTTCTCTACGTCAGGAGCTTCTTTACCATTTACCGACGAGTGAGAGATCTTGTGGCAACTCGCCCCGTAATCCTCGGGTTCTTCTGACGAGCCGTCTCCTTCATCAATGTCACTGTCTCCATTCTCAAGAATATGCTTGAGGAACTCTTCCAATGTGGCCGGGGTCCGTACCTTTTGGTTATATTCCTCCAGTGCGTCGATGTATTTTTACAGACCCGTACGATTGTCGTCAAGCTGCACGGGCTTCTTGGTCCTCTTATTTTTCTTTGAAGACTTCGAAAGCTTGGCCTGGAGGTTTTGCCTATTGTTACTAACTTTCGGCATCGGGAACGATTTAAGCATCCCATCAATAATCTCGGGCTCCAGCGGGCTTTTCCATTTGATGGCCGGACACATTGAAGATCCTTTAGCATTCTTTTAGTTTTAGCCGAGAGGACAACTTCCCACGAAGCTTCTTCTATAAATGAGCATGATGCCCCCGGCATATCCACCTTTTTAGGAGCGTACTGCTGTGGCGGGTTTACCTTCCAATTTTCGGACAGCGCGAACTTGCCTTGTTGGTACTGGTCTTCAACCCAGTTTTTGAAGACGTAGCAATCTTCGATTGGGTGGCCCACTATTCGGTGGTAGGGGCAGTAATTAGGATTGTTGACGTAGCCAAGTTGCAGTGGGCATCTTGGATCTGGCAGAGTGATGAACCTGTTGCGCACCGCCAGTTCGAATAGTCTCCTCGTTTTATCCCGGGGGAACGAGTAAAGACGTATCGACTTTTCTTCGAGGGATCTTGGTTTGCTTTTTTGGCGAGCCACCGGTTTCGGGTCACTCGGTTGTTGTTGAGCATTGGAGAAGAAGGTCGCTTTCCGTTTTCCCTTTTCATTCCGAAGATCTGTCTTTGAAGAGGATGTTCTATGGCCTATCTAGTCCATTTGGTCTAGTTTGTCAATCAAGGCCTGGAAGGTGGTCGGCTTGAAGAACATCATAAACTGGGATATAGTTGCCTGGGGATCAAGGGTTCCCACGAACATGCCCACGGCAGAACCTTCTTCTATACGTTGTTCGCATTTTGACCATAGGTTACGCCATCGAATTGCATATTAAACTTAGGTCTCTCCTGACTTCACTCTGGCATTGATTAATGCCGTGATCGGGGTACGCTCGCTTGCGCTCGCAAACCGCTGTGTGAATAATAATTCCATCTCCGTGAATGTTTTGATAGAATCATTTGGGAGCTTAGAGTACCATTCAAATGATGTCTCCACCAAGCTGCCGACGAATTGGCGAAGCAGCAGTTTATCGTCGCCTCCGGTATTACCGCATAAAGCTCTGAATTGAGCAACGTGTTGGTATGGATTTCCCGTCCCCTTATACACATGGAATTTGGGGATCGTATATCTTGGCGGGTACTTAATTTGATCGTACCAGCCTGGATAAGGTCGCCCAGTCCTGACGACTTGGCCAGCTGCTTTGCTTGCATGATGAGCTCATATTTGTTAAGGTATATAGTCGTCAAGGGCAGTTTTGGAGATTGTCTCTTCTCTGTCTGCTGATAGAGCCGGAAGAGGGTTTGACGTCTATCCTCTGTCGTCTTCAACGATTATTGGAGGGTTTTCGGCTGGATCATCATCCCGACCATATCTTGGAATAGGAGCGCCATCTGCTTCATGTTAGCGGCTTGCTCCGCGGCTTCTTTATCCTTTCTTTCTAGTACCCTCCGCAAGAACTCCGTATCGGTCTCCTAATCTTGGCGCTGTTCGGACGATACTTCCGGGCTTTCTTTCTGTCTCGTGAGTGCGGCCATCTTTGTCAGCATCTCCTGGAGCTTTTGTTGCTGCTCCTGAGCCTTTGTCACAGACCGTGTAAGTGGTTGATGACCCGCGGAAGTATGGCTTTCCTCTTTGCTGGAATCCATGTACACCGTGTGTACTACCATGCCCCCAGACTTGGGGCGTTTGGGTCCACTGCCTTTGATATTTGCCACCTGTGGTGGTTGATTCTCTGGCCTTCTCTTTTTGTGGGAGGCCGAAGTTGAGGGAGCCGTTGCAGTGAGCACCCGTGCAGACGATACTTTCCGTGGCATGATGGCAGGATAGTCCTCCCCTTGCCGAGCCTTTGTTTTCTTCAGTCGGCGAGAGTAGTCTTTGTCAATTACAGAGTCATAGACTTTCTGTCACACTCTGTGGATCTTGGAGTTCTTTCGCACTCTCCTGAGCAGTTCAAAGTTGTTCCCATTTGGAACATCGGCGTCAATTTCCACTATTGGAGCTGGTGGAGTAAGTCCGGAGGGAGAGTTGCCCCTGGGTTTCCTCACTCGACGCCAGTGGCGACGTCGAGCATGTCGTGTGGACGGGACCACCTCTTTTGTGGAAGCGACCTCGTCATGCCCCTTGGCTTGCTGGTACTGGTCCTCAATCCATTTTTTGAAGACAAAGCAATCTTCGATTGGATGACCCATTATTCGATGGTAGGGGAAGTAGTTGGGACTGTTGACGTCACCGGGTTGCAGTGGGCGTTTCGGATCTGGTAGGGTGATGGGCCTGTTGCGCTCTGCCAACTCGAACAGTGTTCTCATTTTATCCCGAGGAAACGAATAAGGGCGTTTTAGCCTCTCGTTGATAGGTCGATGTCTATCAGTTTAGCAATCAGCTGGTTTTGGACCACTAGGCTGCTGTTGAGCATTGACAACGAAGGTCGCTTTCCCCTTCCCCTTTTCATTTCGAGGCTCCATTTTCGAGGAAGACGGTCTATGGCCCATCTGATCCATTTGGGCCAATTTGTCAATCAAGGCTTGGAAGGTAGTCGGCTTGAAAAACATCATGAACTGGGATATGGTCGCCTGCGGATAGAGGGTCCCTACGAACATACCCACGGCTGGAGCTTCCTCTATGCGCTGTTCACATTTTGACCATAGATTCCGCCATCGAATGGCGTATTGAACCCAGGTTTTTCCTAGCTTCACCCTGGCAATGATGAGTGCCGTGATCGGGGTGCGTTCACTAGTGCTTGCGAAACGCTGGATGAACAACAACTACATTTCTGCAAATGTCTTAACGGAGTCGTTCGGGAGCTCAGAGTACTATTCAAACGCTGTCTCCGACAAGCTGCCAACAAACTGGCGAAGCAACAGTTTGTCGTCACCCCCAGTGTTGCTGCATAGAGCCCTGAATTGAGCAACGTGCAGGTGTGGATTCCTCGTCCCCTTATATACATGGAATTTAGGGATCGTATATCCCGGCGGGTACTTTATTTGGTCGTACCAACAGGGATAAGGTCGTCCAGTCTTAACAATTTGGCCGGCCGCTTCGCTCGCCTGATGAGCTCGTATCTGTTGAGCGATATAGTCATCCAGGGCGGCTTTGGAGAATGTCTCCTCTTTGGCTGCTGATAGAGCCAGAAGAGGGTTCGATGTCTCCTCTCTGTCGTCTTCAAGGATAATCTGGCGGTCTTCAACTGGAGAATCCGGCTGTATCATCATCCCGACCATATCTTGGAATAAAAGCGCCATTTGTTTTTTGTTGGCCGCTTATTTCGCGGCCTCTTTGTCTTTCCTATCGAGCATCCTTCAGAGGAACTCGGCATCGGTCTCCTGTTCTTGACGCTGTTCCGACGATGTTTCCAGGCTTTCTTTTGGCCCAGTGAGTGCGGCCATCCTCGCTAGCATCTCTTGGAGCTTTTGCTATTGTTGCTCCTGAACCTTTGTTACTGATCGAGTGAGTGGTCGATGACCCGTGAAGATACGGCTATCCTCTTTCCCAGAAGCCATATAAACAGTGTGCACCACCATGCCCCCAGAATTAGGGCGTTTAGGTTCAGCACCCTTTAGATTCGTCGCAGACGCGTGAATTTCCTCCGTCCTTCTCCTTTTGTAGGCGGTCGAAGTTGAGGGGGCCGTTGCAGCGGGAACCCAAGCAGACGACACCTTCTGTGGTAGGACATGGTAGTCCTTCTCTTTCCGAACTTTCATCTTCTTCGGTCGGCGGGAGTAGTCTTGGTTGATCACCGAGTCTTGGACCTGTCGCCAGACCTTGTGAATTTTTTAGGACAGCCGCTGAGAGGGCTGCTCTGGCTTCACCTTTGTAACGTTCTCCATGGGTAGAGGAGACTTTTTCAGCACGGCAGTTGGCAAATTCCTGCGTACCCTGTTAAGTGGTTCAAAATTGTTCCCAGTTGGAACAGCAGCATCAACTTCCATTGTCGGAGCTGGCGGAGTAAATCCAGAAGGGGAACTGCCCCCGGCTTTCCTCACTTAGCGCCAGTGGCGACGTCGAGCATGTCTTGTAGATGGGACTGGCTCAGTTACAGGGGTGGTTTCATCATGCCCCCTGTTCTGGTGAAGGGTTGCTGTTGGTGCCAGCCTCTTTAAAACTGACGTCCGCTGAGAAGAAGCGCCCAACCTGTCGAAGATTGACCCTTGGGCAAGGGAAGCAACTTTGGTGATCTCGCCCGAAATTGGAGTCGGAGCGGACAGTCTAGCGAAGACTGATCCCTTAGTAGGAGAAGCCTCTATGATGATTTCATTTGTTGGAACAAGGATGGATATCCGTTTTGGGATAACCTCCTCAGGTACCGCGGGCTTCTTCATGGGCCCATTGGAGTTTTGGCCTAGTCTGTTAAAGACCGAGGCGTTGGACTTGGACGACCCGTTGAGAGGGGCCGTGGTAGTGGTAAGCCGATCAAAGACCGACTTCTTTGGGGCTTCCCGCGACAACACAGGAGCGTTGAAGATGATTGGTGGGAGCATGGTCCCGAAGAACAGCCCATTGGTGGCTTGTGTCACCTGTTCCACCGGCATTGCGAAAATGGAGGCCGCTTGGGGCCCATAAGTTACTCCCCCAGACGGGACGGAGCAGGAGTTGTTGTTGCAGTTGGTGCAGTTGGAAGCCATTTTCTCTGCACAGGAGAAAGACACCAAATCTTAGTACCTCGAATCCAGGGGCATGTTCCCGCCAAAAATTTCTGCGCAAAAGAGCCCAAGGTATCAAATGGCAGCGATACACTTAAGAAAATACGAACCAGTATTTTCCGGGCTGTATTTTGATAAACTCCCAAATGAGAAACAAATAAATTCTGATGGTATTGAAAGCATCTTGAAAAATCCTTCGATTTGATATATCACGGGTCTCATAATTCATCCGAAATCAAAAGTTATGAGGCATCACGTGACCAGGTATCACGTGCCCACACGTGACCATTTACAGGCAAAGCCTGTAGGCACTGAATAAAATAAATAATTAAATGGGGTCACGTGCCAACACGTGATGGGCCTTTAAACCCACTGAAAGGGATTAAAAGATATTATAAAACAGCAAGGAATATCCCAATGGGGCATCACGTGTCTGCACGTGACCAAAGGTCATGTGCAGACACGTGATGAGTTCCTAAGATCTTAATTAATAGAATTAAATTCTAATCAAATAATCAATCAATGGGGTCACGTGCTCACACATGATCAAGGGTCACGTGCTGACACGTGATGGTTCTTTAGCCCAGTTAAAAGACAGAATTTAGTTCTAAATAAAGGAGGGTCAGGTGCCAACACGTGATAGGCTTTGAAAGCCTTATAAGTTAATAGAATTAAATTCTAATTAAGGGAAATCAAAGATCCTAACTGGAAAAGTATTTCTTTAAATCTTTCCAAACAAAAGAGAACTATGCTCTGTAAAGTGGAGCACCGTTGGATTAAAAATCCAATGGTGATTAAAAATCACCAATTTATGGAAAGATTTTATACAAGGAAAAATTTCCCTAAATTTCACCAAAAATAACAAACGGAATATTTTTTGGATTAAAAATCCAATGATGAATAAAATTCACTGAGTGATCTAAAAGATCATATTAGTTACGAAAAACAAACAAAATCTTTCAATGAAAGATTTACTAAACAAATTGATTCTTTTCCTTCTCCTATAAATAGGAGCCAAGGAGAGGAGAAAGAGATAGAATTTTAGGATCTTGAAATTTTCCAAAGGCGAATAGCAGAGAGAAAAGAAAGGAGAATTTATTTATGAAGAAAAGAAACCCTAGGTGAGAAAGAGGAAAGGGATCAAAGCTTTCATAAAACAAAAAGAGAATTTAATTCTCAATCTAAGAGTTTAACTCTTCTGCAAAAGAACTTTGTTCTTTCTCTGGTTGAAGATCTGCAGAAGCAAATCTCCCCAAAAGTTGAGAATTTAATTCTCATCGGGGAGATTCTGCTATGCAGATCCAAAACTTAGAGGGAGAATTGAGTTTTAAGAATTTAATTCTCCCAAATTCACAGGAATTTAATTCCTCCAAGATAAAACTAGGGTTTAACCCTATATGAGAATTTAATTCTCCCAAATTTACAGGAATTTAATTCCTCCAAGATGAAATTAGGGTTTAACCCTGCATAAGAATTTAACTATCCCAAATTCATAGGAATTTAATTCCTCCAAGACATTATTAGGGTTTAACCCTACAGAGAATTTAATTCTTATAGAACAAAAGAGACTTGAAAGCTCTCCATGAACTTAGTCACGTGGTGACACGTGGCCCCTATCCTTAAAGATCAGAAAAGAAAAAATAAAACTGGGTCACGTGCCCCCACGTGCCCCCTGAACAAATCCTCTAAAATAAGAAGAAAAAGTTTGGAGGCAATGCCTCACGTGCTCCCACGTGACTTCCAAAATAAAGAAAACAAAAGAAAAGGCAAATCCTAATTTGGGCGCTCTCACGTGTTACCACGTGACCCCTAATAAATTCTTTAATAACCAATGCACAAATATCCATCACGTGCCAACACGTGATGGCCAGAAGATCAAAAGTGTTTAACACTTATTTGCAGAACAAAGTAAAGGAGATCTGGCCCCACCTTTGGGTGCCCTCACATGTCCCCACGTGACCCCTTTCTCTCTAGTGTTTAACACTAATTTGAGGGTTTTATTTCCAGTGTTTAACACTATTGTCCTCTAGTGTTTAACACTACTTTGAGCATTTCATTTCCAGTGTTTAACACTGTTGTCCTCTAGTGTTTAACACTATTTTAAACCAAATTGGCTAAGTTTCCAGAGGAAAAAATCTCCCCTTTGACTAAATCTCAAAGTTGAGTAAACCTCAGAACTATAATATTTAATGCTCAGTCAAAGATAAAATGTTGTCAGAACCCTTGTTTAGCAGTGCCAGATAATGGGGGTTTGAACTCAGACAAATGTTTAATGGTCCAACAAAAGGCCAACATTTCTAATCTAATTGGACTTAGCCCAAGTTGGCCATAAGTCCTCAATTCAGATTTAACTGGGCCAATGTGCTCATAATCTAATTAATTGATCTTAGTTCCAAATTGGACTACAGATTCCTAATCAACTTTGGTTCAAGGTTACATCTCTGAACTCCTCTGATATTTGTCGTTATAATCCTTCAACGTCTTCAGAGAGGTGACGGTTCCCGACAACCACACATTTCATAGACTATGACGTCTTTAAACTGGACTGTGGGGTCCTTAAACTCACGGACTATGTTGTCCTTAACCTTGACTGTGGGGTCTTTAAACTCATGGACTATGATGTCCTTAACCTTGACTGTGAGGTCTTTAAACTCACGGACTATGATGTCCTTAATCTTGACTGTGAGGTCTTTAAACTCATGGACTATGATGTCCTTAACCTGGACCGAGATGTTCTTAAACTAACATTGGACCGTAATGTCCTTAAACTAATCGACCGCAATGTCTCTAAACTAAACAATAGAGCCCAAATGCTCTTTTGTCGGATGTAAACGATCACGTTAAGTTGATCTTAGTCTAAAAATTAGACTAACGTATCCTTGACAAACGTTTAAGTTGATCTTAATCTCAAATGAGACTAACGTATCCTTAAACCCAACCCTCAAACCCAAATCTAAGAAAATACGGATTTGGACTAATCCACGCCCTACGGGCGACAACATAAATTAGTCTCCGTATACAATCCACGGGCAACCAAAAAACAAAACAAATACACACGACACGAAGTGACCATCTGGAGAAGGAGAAAGTTGTTACCGCGATGCGGTAGTGTAATTAACTGCAGGGACTTGCGCCTGCAGGGAAGAGCGTACCCACAATCAAAAACCCCTCAAACGAGGGGGAATCTGACGAAGTCTGATACAACGGCCGCATCCGTCTAAACCTTTGATACACGGTGCCGTAAATCAACTTGGCATCTTCGGAGAGGTGGACGGATAGCACCAAATAGCATCTGCCCTCGAAGTTCAGGCCCGGACGTCCCAATGTCCTGGTCTCGTCTTTCGGCGGAGAATAGATTCTGGCACACCCGGTGGGACCTTTTCCTCTTTCCACTCCACACTTCGTGTGTTGTGTTCGTGAACGAATAGCGGTTTGCTATGGTTGCCCATGGATTCGAGTTACTAAGATTTGGTGTCTTGCTCCGTGCAGAAAACAGAAGATTAATGGCTTCAAACTGCACTCATTGCAACAACTCCCACTCCATCCTCACCGGAGGAGTGACCTACGGGCCTCAAGCGGCCTCCCTTTTCAAGATGCCAGTGGAGCAGGTAACTCAGGCCACCACTGGGCTGTTCTTTGGGACCATGCTCCCACCAATGAGCTTCAATGCCCCTCTGTCGTTGCAAGAAGCCCCGAAGAAGTCGGTATTTGATCGGCTTATCACTACCGCGGCCCCTCTCAGCGGGACGCCCATACCAAGCGCCTCAGTCTTTGACAGGTTGGGCCAAAACTCATGTGGGCCCATGAAGAAGCCTGCAATACCAGAAAGGGTTATCCTGAAAAGGATATCCATTCCTGCTCCTGAAGTCGTCAAAGCGGCTTCTCCTGCCAAAGGTTCGGCCTTCACAAGACTGACTGTTTCAGCTCCTGCCTCGAACGAAGTCATCAAAACTTCTCCGCCTGCGCGAAAGTCAGCTTTTGATAGGTTGGCTGTCCCCACTCAACGGACGTCGGTCTTCAGTAGGCTGACAACGACAACCTCTGACCAACACAGGGAGCATGAGGAAGTCACCCCTACAGCTGAGATAGTCCTAACGGCTCGACACGCTCGACGCCGCCACTAGCGCCGAGTAAGGAAGGCTGGGGGCAACTCCCCTTCTGGATTGACTCCGCCGGCTGCAACGGTGGAGATCGATGCTGCTGTTCCAACTGGGAACAACTTTGAACCGCTAAGGAGGGTGCGCAAAAACTCTCCAACTGCCGTGCTGAAGAGATCTCCTCCACCTATGGAGAATGCCCCAAAGGCGAAGCTGGAGCAGCCCCCTCAACGGCTATCCTCTAAAATTTACAAAGTTTGGCGACAGGTTCGGGACTCGGTGATTGATCAAGATTACTCTCGCCGACAGAAAAAGGTGAAAGTTCAGCGAGAAGAGGACCTACTATCAAGCCACAAAAGGCGACAGCTACTTGGATGCCCACTGCAACGGCCCCCCTCAACTTCGACAGCCGACATGAAAAGGAGGCCGAAGAAAGACCATGTGACCGCGGCGAACCGCAAGGACGCTGAATCTAAACGTCCTAAGTCTGGGGGCATGGTAACACATACCGTTTATATGGCTTTCAGAAAAGAGGAAAGCCGTGCTTCTACGGGTCATCGACCGCTTACTCGATCGATAACAAAGGCTCAGGAGCAACAGCAGCAAAAACTTCAGGAGATGTTGACTGCAATGGCCGCACTCACTGGACCGAAAGAAAGTCCAGAGACCTCAGAGCAGTATCAGGATCAAGAAACTGATGCTGAATTGCTCCGAAGAATGCTTGAGATGAAAGAAAAAGAAGCCACGGAACCGGCAGCTAACATAAAATGAATGGCTCTTTTGTTCCAAGACATGGCCGGGATGATGTTACAGCCAGAACCTCCAGCTGAAAACCCCCCGATTATCATTGAAGACGACAGAGGGGAGACATCGAACCCTCCTCCGGCTCTTTCAGCAGCCAAGGAGGAGACCATCTCCAAGGACGCTCTAGATGATTACATTGCTCAGCAAATACAAGTTCACCAGGCGAATGAAGTGGCTGGGCAGATCGTTAAGACTGGACGATCCTATCCGGGCTGGTATGACCAAATAAGGTACCCGCCGGGATATACGATCCCTAAATTCCATGTATATAAAGGGACGGGCAATCCCCACCAGCATGTCGCCCAGTTCAGGGCTCTATGTGGTAACACCGGGGGTGATGATAAACTGCTACTTCGCCAGTTCGTCGGCAGCTTGTCGGAGACAGTGTTCGAATGGCACTCTGAACTTCCAAACGACTCCGTCAAGACTTTCACAGAAATGGAGCTATTATTCACCCAGCGATTCACGAGTGCTAGTGAACGCACCCTAATAACGGCATTGATCAATGCCAGGGTGAAACGTGGAGAAACCTGGGTTCAGTACGCTATTCGATGGAGGAATCTATGGTCAAAATGCGAGCAGCGCATAGAAGAAGCGCCGGCGGTAGGCATGTTTGTGGGTACTCTTGACCCTCAGGCGACTATTTCCCAATTCATGATGTTCTTCAAGCCGACCACGTTTCAGGCCTTGATTGACAAACTGGCCCAAATGGATCAAATGGGCGCAGACCATCTCCTTCAAAGACGGACTCTCGAAATGAAAAAGGGAAAGGGAAAGCGACCTTCGTCGCCAATACTCAACAACAGGAGAGCAACTTAAAGCCGGGTTTTCGCCAAAATAACGTGTGTCCACGCCCATCCCTCGAGGAGAGACTGGGACGTCCTTACTCGTTTCCTCAGGATAAAACGAGAAGACTGTTCGAGCTGGCAGTGCGCAACAGACTCATCAATCTGCCGGATCCAAAACGTCCGTTGCAGCCAGGCGATATCAATAATCCTAATTACTGCCCTTACCACCAAACGGTAAGCCATCCGATCGAAGATTGCTTCGTCTTTAAAAATTGGGTTGAAGGCCAATATCTACAGGGCAAGTTCGCGCTGTCCGAAAATTGGAAAGTGAACCCGCCACAACCTCACGCCCCTAAAAAGGTGGACATGCCGGGGGCATCGTGCTCGTTTACTGAGAAAGCCCCATGGACCGAAAAGTACGTAAACTAGAAATTCGCCTCAAATATGGCAGCGAAGGACCGCTATGTCCTAAAACCAGCCATTGACCGAAATGTCTCTAAACTAACGTCGGACCGAAATGTCCTTAAACTAACCATGGACCACTATGTCCTAAAACTGGCTATTGACCGAAACGTGGATAAACTACTATGGACTGCAGCATCCCAAGGCTGACAAAAAAAAACGGTATGTCCATAAGCAAAATGCGCACGGATGAAAACCCGAAAGGGCTCCGTGAGTAAAAAAAAGCATGGCTACCGGCGAGTTCTGTGAAAACCCGAAATGGCGCAGACTCGTTAAAAAAAATGGTACGTCCATAAGCAAAATGGGCACGGATGAAAACCCGAAAGGGCTCCGTGAGTAAAAACAACAGGGCTACCAGCGAGTTTTGTGAAAACCCGAAAGGGCGCAATCTCGTTAAAAGACACTTGCAAGGTCCTCTCGACCTGGTGAGGAGAAAATACCTGCGTGAGATCCTTACGACTCACAAGGGAGCAACACACTTAGGGATTCTCACGATTCCTAAGGAGAAATTACACTTATGAGATCCTCACGACTCGTAAGGAGAATTCTCCTTTGAGACCCTTACGGCTCATAGGGTTCAAAAGCCTTAAGCTACAGGGATCTGAACCTGTTCTTAAGCCATCACAATCTCCAATGCTACTCTACAAGCGGTTCAATACAGACCCTTGTATACAATCCATGGGCGTGAATAAACATTTCCCTAACAAAGTCCCACCATTGACGAGGGATATCTTCATATGGCGAACGACACTTGTAAGTCCTCTCGACTTATAACGAGAAAACACTCTTGTAAGATCCTTACGACTTATAAGAAAACACATACTTAGGAATCCTCACGATTCCTAAGGAGAAAATGCACCTACGAGATCCTCACGACTCGTAGGGAGAAATACCTTTATGAGACCCTTACGGCTCATGAAGTCAAAAGCCTTAGTCGACAGGATCTTAACCCTGTTTGCTAAGCCACCTTTGTTCGAACCGACAAAGGCAAATGGTGATTCACTCCTGGCAGTATCCCAGTTGTAGCGATGTTGATGCCTAAATCGGTATCAAATCCTAAGTTCCACACTCGTGATGCATATGAAATAGCCGAAATGATGGGGAAAATTGCAATAAAATCAGCAAGTAAAAATATATGCATACAAAATAGCCGAAATGGTTGGGCAACTCGCAATAAAAAACAGCGAGTAAAAAGAAAAAAAATAGCCGAAATGATTGGGTACCGCGAAAAAATAGCCGAAATGATTGGGCAATCGCGACTTTCGTGATATAAAAAGCTGAAATGATAGAGCATCGCGGAAAGAAAACAAAAAAATATATATGAAATGAAACTCTTGCCCTATAGGTGAGATCATATCGATCCCTGTATACAATCCAGGGGCACAAACAAAGAGGGAACCATACCTTCCCCCAAGCTCCATCCGAAAGAGAGCCAAGTCTCGATGGTTCACAAACAACCTGGAGACCACCTCAACATTCGTCTCATTACAGCAGACACAATGTCAACAACGGCGTTCCTTCGCAGTCCAGCAGGATGTAGATGCAACGTCAACGAAAGACCCCATGGTCAAAACAATGCGGAGTGATGGCAAAATCCTAGCTCCACCTCAGCATTCGTCTCAATACAGCAGACGCAATGTCAACAATGGCGTTCCTTCGCAGTCCAACAGGATGCAGACGCAACGTCAGCAAAGCGGAGTGACGGCAAAATCCCGGCTCCACCTCAGCATTCGTCTCGTTACAACAGATGCAATGTCAACAACGGCGTTCCTTCGCAGTCCAGCAGGATGTAGATGCAACGTCAACGAAAGACCTCATGGTCAGCAAAGCGGAGTGACGGCAAAATCCTAACTCCACCTCAGCATTCGTCTCGTTACAGTAGACGCAATGTCAACAATGGCGTTCCTTCGTAGTCCAGCAGGAAGTAGATGCAACGTCAACGAAAGACCCCATGGTCAGTAAAGCGGAGTGACGGAAAAATCCCAACTCCACCTCAGCATTCGTCTCGTTACAGCAGACGCAATGTCAACAGCGGCGTTCCTTCGCAGTCCAGCAGGATGTAGATGCAACGTCAACGAAAGACCCCATGGTCAGCAAAGCGGAGTGACTGCAAAATTCCAACTCCACCTCAGCGTTCGTCTCGATACAGCAGACGCGATATCACCCCAGCGTTCTTGCTCCAACAAGATTCGGACGCGCCAAAACAACGAAGCAAAGGCAATATTCCTAGCTTCAGGGTCTTGACGGTAACTCATATAAAACCTGAAAGACTACCGGAGATCATCCCACATGGAGTGGTCACCACCTCGACGTTTGTCTCGATACAGCAGACAAAATGCACTACTGCGTCCTTCCTCCAACAGGATTCAGACACGCCAAAGCAAACGAAGCAAATGCAATATTCTTAGTTTCAAGGTCTTGGCGGCAACTCACATAAAACCTGAAAGACTATCGGAGGTCATCCCACATGGAGTGGTCATCACCTCGACGTTCGTCTCGATACAGCAGACGCGATGTCACCCCAGCATTCTTCCTCCAACAGGATTCGGACGCGCCAAAACAACGAAGCAAAGGCAATATTCCTAGCTTCAGGGTCTTGACGGCAACCCATATAAAGCCTGAAAGACTATCGGAGATCATCCCACACCAGCGCGGAGTGGTCACCGCCTCGACATTCGCCTCGTTACAGCAGACGCGAGGTCACCCCAGCATTCTTCCCCCAGCAGGATTCAGACGCGACAATCAAACAACGGAGCCACGACAAAATCCCTAGTTCCAAGCCTCGACGGTTCATACGCAACCTAAAGATAACCGTGACATTCGTCTCGTTACAGCAGACGCAATGCCAGCAAAATGAAGCAAAGGCCAAATTCCTAGCTTCAGGGTCTTGACGGCAACTCATATAAAACCTGAAAGACTATCGGAGATCATCCCATACCAACGCGGAGTGGTTATGACTCATCGGGGCTCTCCAAAATGAGCCTAACCTCAAGTAAAAAGCGGCATGGCAAAATTCCTAACGCTTGCTCTTCTGACGGTCAAACTGCCTGAGAAGATTGCTTGAAGACGTCTTGTCCAGCCCCCGAAGGGATCAGAAACATGACAGTCGCAAGGCTACTCGAACAGCAAGATTGCCTATCGAGGGATACATCAGCCAACGCAACGGTACGACGGGCAAAACCCTAGTACCACAGACCCTAACAGACCTATGTCGTAAAGAGCAAAGGTTAACTGTGACGTTAGGATATTCTTGCGAGAACTTCTCGATTCGTCTCGACTCGTAAGGCAAAGCCTTAGGCAGTGGGGATTAAAAAACCTGTTTCCTAAGCACTGGGGCCCTGCAAGTCGGTCCAAAACGGACTCTTGCATACTATTCACGGACCACACTCTCCAAAGTCGAATCTCAACAAGGAAGGAAATAACTACTTACGAGTCTTCTCGACTTGTAAGAGGGAAAATTCTCTAGTGAGATCTTTACGACTCTCAAGAGAAAACACACTTAGGAATCCTCACGATTCCTAAGGATAAAAATACACCTACGAGATCCTCTCGAATCGTAGGGAGAAAATTCTTTATGAGACCCTCACGGCTCATAAATTTGAAAAGTCTTAGGTGGCAGATCCTAACCCTGTTTCCTAAGCCATCGGTGTCCTACAAGGAGGTCAAGATAGACTATCTACAGGCCACACTCTCCGAAGTCGAACATCGACAAGGAGGGAAACAATCACTTATTAGTCCTCTCGACTTGTAAGGGAGAAAATTCTCTTGTGAGATCCTTACGAATCACAAGAGAAACGCACTTAGGAGTCCTCACGACCCCTAAGGAGAAAATACACCTACGAGATCCTCACGACTCGTAGGGAGAAAAGTCTTTATGAGACCCTCAAGGCTCATAAAGTTGAAAAGTCTTAGGCAACAGATCCTAACCCTGTTTCCTAAGCCATCGCTACCCTATAAAGAGTTCAAGATGAACTATTATCTAACATTTATAGGCCACACTTGCCAAAGCTATATGCCACCGAAATGGAGAAGTTACTCATGAGCATATAAACTACTTCACGCCAGAGTAAGACATAAAGAAATAGAAGGATGCGGCTCATGGGGCTGAGGGTTTGGAACTATATCCCTTAAGAGTCGAGATTTGAGTCAATGATAAATGACGACGCTTGTATCCGCTCGTTATCTTCTCAGATCAAGATTCTGAAAGTTATATACCAAACCGAAACTGGTCATACGCCATGCATAACTCTGCACTACTTCACACACGTACATACTTATGTGGGCAAAGTAGTGGAGGGAATTTGTTCCCGCCAAAAATTTCTGCGCAAAAGAGCCCAAGGTATCAAATGGCAGCGATACACTTAAGAAAATACGAACCAGTATTTTCCGGGCTGTATTTTGACAAACTCCCGAATGAGAAATAGCTAAATTCTGATGGTATCGAAAGCGTCTCGAAAATTCCTTCGATTTGATATATTATGGACCTCATAATTCATCTGGGATCAAAAGTTATGAGGCATCACGTGCCCACACGTGACCGGGCATCACGTGCCCATACGTGACCATTTACAGGCAAAGACTGTAGGCACTGAATAAAATAAATAATTAAATGGGGTCACATGCCAACACGTGATGGGCCTTTAAACCCACTGAAAGGGATTAAAAGATATTATAAAACAGCAATGAATACCCCAATGGGGCATCACGTGTCTACACGTGACCAAAGGTCACGTGCAGACACGTGATGGGTTCCTAATCTCTTAATTAATAGAATTAAATTATAATCAAATAATCAATCAATGGGGTCACGTACTCACACGTGACCAAGGGTCACGTGCTGACACGTGATGGTTCTTTAGCCCAGTTAAAAGACAGAATTTAGTTCTAAATAAAGAAGGATCACGTGCCAACACGTGATAGGCTTTGAAAGCCTTATAAGTTAATAGAATTAAATTCTAATTAAGGGAAATCAAAGATGCTAACTGGAAAAGTATTTCTTTAAATCTTTCCAAACAAAAGAAAATTATGCTCTGTAAAGTGGATCACCGTTGGATTAAAAATCACCAATTTATGGAAAGATTTTATACAAGGAAAGATTTCCCTAAATTTCACCAAAAAGAACAAACAGAATATCTTTTGGATTAAAAATCCAATGGTGAATAAAATTCACTGAGTGATCTAAAAGATCATATTAGTTACGAAAAACAAACAAAATCTTTCAATGAAAAATTTACTAAACAAATTGATTCTTTTCCTTCTCCTATAAATAGGAGCCAAGGAGAGGAGAAAGAGATAGAATTTTGGGATCTTGAAATTTTCCAAAGGCAAATAGCAGAGAGAAAAGAAAGGAGAATTTAGTTCTCAAGAAAAGAAACCCTGGATGAGAAAAAGGAAAGAGATCAAAGCTTTCATAAAACAAAAAGAGAATTTAATTCTCAATCTAAGAGTTTAACTCTTCTGCAAAAGAACTTTGTTCTTCCTCTGGTTGAAGATCTGCAGAAGCAAATCTCCCCATAGGTTGAGAATTTAATTCTCATCGGGGAGATTCTACCATGTAGATCTAAAACTTAGAGGGAGAATTGAGTTTTGAGAATTTAATTCTCCCAAATTCACAGGAATTTAATTCCTCCAAGATAAAAATAGGGTTTAACCCTATATGAGAATTTAATTCTCCCAAATTTACAGGAATTTAATTCCTCCAAGATGAAATTAGGGTTTAACCCTGCATAAGAATTTAACTCTTCCAAATTCATAGGAATTTAATTCCTCCAAGACATTATTAGGGTTTAAACCTATATAAAATTTAATTCTTAAAAAACAAAAGAGACTCGAACGCTCTCCATGAACTTGGTCACGTGGTGACACGTGACCCCTATCCTCAAAGATCAGAAAAGAAAAAATAAAACTGGGTCACGTGCCCCTACGTGACCCCTGAACAAATCCTCTAAAATAGGAAGAAAAAGTTTGGAGGCAATGCCTCACGTGCTCCCACGTGACTTCCAAAATAAAGAAAACAAAAGAAAAGGCAAATCCTAATTTGGGCGCTCTCACGTGTTACCACGTGATCCCTAATAAATACTTTAATAACCAATGCACAAATATCCATCACGTGCCAACACGTGATGGCCAGAAGATCAAAAGTGTTTAACACTTATTTGCATAACAAAGTAAAGGAGATCTGGCCCCACCTTTAGGTGCCCTCACGTGTCCCCACGTGACCCCTTCCTCTCTAGTGTTTACCACTAATTTGAGGGTTTTATTTCCAGTGTTTAACACTGTTGTCCTCTAGTGTTTAACACTACTTTGAGCATTTCATTTCCAGTGTTTAACACTGTTGTCCTCTAGTGTTTAACACTATTTTTAACCAAATTGGCTAAGTTTCCAGAGGCAAAAATCTCCCCTTTGACTAAATCTCAAAGTTGAGTAAAACTCAGAACTATAATGTTTAATGCTCAGTCAAAGATAAAATGTTGTCAGAACCCTTGTTTAGCAGTGCCATATAATGGGGGTTTGAACTCGAAAAAATGTTTAATGGTCCAACAAAAGGCCAACATTTCTAATCTAATTGGACTTAGCCCAAGTTGGCCATAAGTCCTCAATTCAGATTTAACTGAGCCAATGTGCTCATAATCTAATTAATTGATCTTAGTTCCAAATTGGACTACAGATTCCTAATCAACTTTGGTTCAAGGGTACATCTCTGAACTCCTCTGATATTTGTCGTTATAATCCTTCAACGTCTTCAGAGAGGTGACGGGTCCCGACAACCACACATTTCATAGACTATGATGTCTTTAAACTGGACTGTGGGGTCTTTAAACTCACGGACTATGATGTCCTTAACCTTGACTGTGAGGTCTTTAAACTCACGGACTATGATGTCCTTAACCTTGACTGTGAGGTCTTTAAACTCACGGACTATGATATCCTTAATCTTGACCGTGAGGTTTTTAAACTCACGGACTATGATGTCCTTAACCTTGATTGTGAGGTCTTTAGACTCACGGACTACGATGTCTTTAAACTTGACTGTGAGGTCTTTAAACTCACGGACTATGATGTCCTTAACCTGGACCGAGATGTCCTTAAACTAACATTGGACCGTAATGTCCTTAAACACATCGACCGCAATATCTCTAAACTAAACAATAGAGCCCAAATGCTCTTTTGTCGGATCTAAACGATCCTGTTAAGTTGATCTTAGTCTAAAAATTAGACTAACGTATCCTTGACAAACGTTTAAGTTGATCTTAGTCTCAAATGAGACCAACGTATCCTTAAACCTAACCCCCAAACCCAAATCTAAGAAAATACAGATTTGGACTAATCCACGCCCTACGGGCGACAACATAAATTAGTCTCCGTATACAATCCACGGGCAACCAAAAAACAAAACAAATACACACGACACGAAGTGACCATCTGGAGAAGGAGAAAGTTGTTACCGCGATGCGGTAGCGTAATTAACTGCAGGGGCTTGCGCCTGCAGGGAAGAGCGTCCCCACAATCAAAAACCCCTCAAACGTGGGGGAATCTGACGAAGTCTGTTACAACGGCTGCATCCATCTAAACCTTCGATACACGGTGCCGTAAATCAACTTGGCATCTTCAGAGAGGTGGACGGATAGCACCAAATAGCATCTATATTCGAAGTTCAGGCCCGGACGTCCCAACGTCCCGGTCTCGTCTTTCGGCGGAGAACAGGGCAACCACATTAAACCGCGATTCATTCGCGAACACGACACCTGAAGTGTGGAGTGCAAAGAGGAAAAGGTCCCACCGGGCGTGCCAGAATCTGTTCGCCGCCGAAAACAGATATGGAATCGCGTAGGTCGTCTTGCTTGAATTTGAGGGCAGATGTTATTTGGTTTTATTCGTCCATCTCTCTGAAGATACCAAGTTTATTTATGGCACCGTATATCGGAGGTTTAGACAGATGCGGCCGTTGTAGCAGACTTCGTCATATTCCTCCTCGTTTACGAGGGGTTTTTGATTGTGGGGACGCTCTTCCCTGTAGGCGCAAGCCCCTGCAGTTAATTACGCTACCGCATAGCGGTAACCACTTTCTCCTTCTCCAGATGGTCACTTCGTATCGTGTGTGTTTGTTTTGTTTTTGGTTGCCCGTGGATCGTATACAGAGACTAATTTATGTTGTCACCCGTAGGGCGTGGATTAGTCCAAATCCGTATTTTCTTAGATTTGGGTTTGGGTTGGGTTTAAGGATCGTTAATCTCATTTGAGACTAAGATCAACTTAAACGTTTGTTAAGGATACGTTGGTCTAATTGCAGACTAAGATCTACTTAACAGGATCGTTTAAATCCAACAAAAGAGCATTTGGGCTCTATTGTTTTAGTTTAGGGACATTGCGGTCCATAAGTTTAAGGACATCATAGTCCATGGAGTTTAAGGACATCATAGTCCATAGTTTAAAGACGCCATAGTCTGTATAGTTTAAAGACATCATAGTCTATGAGTTTAAGGACCTCACAGTCCATGGTAGTTTAGAGATATCATAGTCTGTAAAGTTTAAGGACATCATAGTCCATGAGTTTAAGGACCCCACAGTCCGTAAAGTTTAAGGACATCATAGTCAGTAAAGTTTAAGGACATCATAGTCCATGAGTTTAAGGACCCCACAGTCCGTAAAGTTTAAGGACATCATATTCCATGAGTTTAAGGACCCCACAGTCCGTGGAATGTCTGGTTGTCGGGAACCCGTCACCTCTCTGAAGACGTTGAAGGATTACAACGACAAATATCAGAGAAGTGAAGAGATGTACTCTTGAACCAAATGCCAGATTGAGAAGGAATGGGATGGACATTACTTTGAATGCCATCTGAGATCAATTTTGAAAGACCTGAACATAATTAGGGCTCGGTTAAAAACAAGTTTTTGGCTTTGGGAGACTTAGCTAACTTAGGCTAAGATTGGCCTAGCATAGTGTTAAACACTAGCATATGTTCGGCGCTCACGTGCTCCCACGTGAGGTCTTAAAGTATTGTTTAAGCACTGAAGATTTGAAGCGCTCACGTGGGGTCACGTGAGGCGCTTGAAGTAGTGTTAAACACTGAAGATTTGAAGCGCTCACGTGGGATCACGTGAAGCGTTTGAAGTAGTGTTAAACACTGAGATTTGAAGCGCTCACGTGAGGTCACGTGAGGCGCTTGAAGTAGTGTTAAACACTGAGATATGAAGCGCTCACGTGGGGTCACGTGAGGCGTTTGAAGTAGTGTTAAACACTGAAGATTTGAAACGCTCACGTGGGGTCACGTGAGGTGCTTGAAGTAGTGTTAAACACTGAAGATTTGAAATGCTCAAGTGGGGTCACGTGAGGCGCCCCCAAAGATTGAAAGCTGCCTCTGTTTTATTCTCTTTTGAAAAGTGCTAAGCACTATTAAGGAGTCACGTAATGTTACGTGAGGCGCCCTAAAATAGAATCTGTCTTGGATTTATTCCCCTTTATTCTTCTTAAGGGCTTGTTCAAGGGTCACGTGGGAACACGTGACCTGATCTCATTTGTTTTCTCTCCTTCAACAAGGGTGCTCACGTGGGCGCTCATGATCTGTCATTTATCATGCTGGGTGGTAATCTCTTTTACGTGCATGGAGATCTTAAGTTAAATCCCCTCTTTGATAAGAATTAAATTCTTATATAGGGTTGAACCCTAATTTTATTTAGAGGAATTAAATTCCTATATTTTGTAAGAATTAAATTCTTTGAACTCAATTCTCCCCTTAGGTTTTGAATCTGCATAACAAATCTCCCCGATGAGAATTAAATTCTCAACTTGTGGGGAGATCTGCATCTGCAGATCTTCAATCAGAGGAAGAACTAAGTTCTTTTTAGAAGAGTTTAACTCTTATGAAAGTGAAGAAGAGATAAAATGTTCTCTGTGTTTTTCTTCCTTCCCTTACCTAGGGTTTCTTTTTCTCTAAAGGGATCTTCCTCTCTGGAGAATTCAATTCTTTTCTTTTGGCTTATGAAGGGGTTCTCTCACTCTCTCTTTTCTATCTTTTTCCTCTAATACTTGGCTCCTATTTATAGGAGAAAGAAAAGAATCAGTTTGTTCAGCCAATCTCTCATTGAGAGATTTTGATTGATTTTATAACCAACATGATCTTTTAGATCACTCGGTGAATTTTATTCACCGTTGTATTTTTAATCCAAAGACTTCTATTTCACATAAGATATTTCATTTGTTGTTCCTGGAAAATTTTTGGAAAATATTTCCTTGCACAGAATCTTCCGATAAATTGGTGATTTTTAATCACCATTGGATTTTTAATCCAACGGTGCTCTACTTTTTGGAAAGATCTAGGGAAATATTTTTCCAATTAGGGATTTTGATTCCTTTTAATTTAGAATTTAATTCTATTAATTCAGAGGGCTCAGGAGCCCATCACGTGTTGGCACGTGACCTCACCAATTAAGTATAAAGTTTCTAATTAGAATTTAATTCTATTAGTTCAGAGGGCTCAGGAACCCATCACGTGTTGGCACGTGACCCCACCAATTAAGCATCTTCAATTGTTTATTTCATTCACCGCCTATAGACTTTGCCTATAAAAAGTCACGTGTCTGCACGTGAGGCCCGATCACGTGTGGGCACGTGATGCTCCACCTGGGGGCTTTCCTCGTTGCTTTATTCATATATTTTATTCAGTTCCCATGAGGGAACAAATTCCCCTAGAACGTTGTTTTCACATGTTTGCACGTGAGTGCAACGCTGCCACCTTTACGGCCGTTGGATTTGCCTAGGGAACGGGGAAGATGAACCGTTTCCCATCATGTCTTATAAATGCAGAGGTCTCATCCTCAGTAGCTCCTCCGTTCCTTCATCTTCTTCCTTCTTCTTTTTTGCTTTGAGAATTTAATTCTCTTCTTCAGAGCTCAGTTCTCTGTTCAAAAAATTCCAGAGTTTAACTCTGTCCAAAAAGAATCTTTCTTTTTCAGGTAAGGATCTTGAACGACCAATGAACTTTTCTTCTCCTTTTATAAAATTCTTTTTGGATTTTAAATCCACACCAAGGGTTTTTCCCTTTAATGAAACTCATCTTTCCGAGCTCTAAACATGCACAATTTTTAGGTAGTAAGCCCCTAATGTTAGGCGTTTTTTTTTCTGATCTTAGGGGATTGATGATGGCGCATGTTTTTCTCTAGAATTTAATTCCACTCCAAAGAGCTCAGCTCTAAAATAATTTCCTGGAATTTAATTCCTCTGTTAAAAAGGAATTTAATTCCCCCCAGAGAACTTAGCTCTAACGATCAAGAAGGCGTCTTGGGAATTTTACTCTCAGCTGTTCTTGAAATTTTTTTAAGAGAGATTCTTCTTTGATCTGCACAGAGTTTGTAATGGGTTTTTTCTTGGGGGAATGTGCAGAGGTGTTTAAACTCCATTGTTCATTTATTGAGAATCTCCTTTTTGTTCTCATAATGATTACCCTGTCTTATCATTAGTGAGCTACCATATTGATTTTGTGGGGTCCATGTGTTTCGTAGGCAGTGGCCCTGCAAAACAAACATCCTACTTTATCATTATATATATATATATATATATATATATATATATATATGTGCATGGGTTTTATTAATAGCTTCCTTTTTTCTTATTTTAGGCATAATGGCTTCTCTTCCTTATTTCCCTTACACCCGCTCAGACGCTGCTTTTTCACAATAGCCATCGGACGAGGAAGCAGAGCTCATGATAAAGATCGGATAAATCTGCTCTTATAGGGCACTTGGTACAACCACATCATCCGGGGTCGTCGAAGTTTCATTTTCCTGGAGCCGGTGGAACCTCTTCTTCCTATACTGCCGATGGAACGCCCACAGACTGCTTATGCAGTGGAAGTGACCAATTGGACTCTTTCGGGCCGGCTGGAGCCCTCTACCTCTTGGATACCTAACCATCCCCTGCCTGCTATAGACATCTTGGGGTGTCGGATTTGCCAAGGTGAAGCTCGACCTTGGGGGCAAGTCTATAAAGTGGGTATCACCCCCCGGCACCCAGTGGGCTACCTTTTTTGGGCTCGCTATATTCTTTCTGTCCACCGCATAAGGCTGCAGAAGGTCGGACTATATCAGGAAGTATATGCATCGCTCATTCATTACCGTGCTCCTCACGTCTGGTGGATCAAAGCCTTCTTAAACCAGTAGAATCTACCCACCAACACCTTCCTGCTAGGGGATCGAGAGGTGTCTATCTCATTGGATGAATTCTGTGAGATTTCAGGACTGCCCATTAGGGGGGAGCATTACGAGGAACTGCTGCCTCTTGATGAATATGTTTTCTCCACCATGCCGGCTGTGCTTGATGGTCTGACAGCCGAAACCGCCGTCCGTCATAAGTACCCCAGTTGATCAAGGCCCTGGGTATTTTCGACAGATTGTTTGCGAAGTCGGAAGGGAAGGGTGTCACTTTCGAGAGCTTTATCGCCTGTTTTATTCGGGGGGATATTTTATCCAAGGAGGCCCCGAAGTTTGCGAGTATCGATGACCCTTTTGGGTTTGGTTTGGATAGACTGCCGGTTAAAACAGAAGATCTACCACAGTTTTACATCATGATCTTGTCAGTCGTTCCTTTTAGTTCGATTGCGGCTCCCGACATGGATGAAGAGACCTTATTTGTCGGTTTTATCAGCCTTTGGCTTAGCTGGTTTGTGATACCGTCACACCGACGCTTCATGAGATCTTCCGTCTTCTATCCCGCCCATCGTGTAGCTGAAGGGGCAAAGTTGGCCGTCGGCATCGCGGGACTATCGCATATTTATCACGGGTTAAGTGTTGCGGCCAACACTTCGACTCTAGGTGTAGATGTTGTGAATCTCTCCCTTCATTACTTCACATCTTGGATCGAAATGCATGTGCTGGGGGAATTCGCGGCACATCAACGGCCGAACTTCTATGACTCCTACACCTTCCCTCGAGTTATGAGATTGGTGGATGCCTCCGCTCCCAATCAGACTCAATTAGGGGATCTCCGTGTTTTTCTCAATACATATACCCATAAGGGAGGAATGGTGTTTATTGATCGCGTTCTTTCTGCTCCAGTGGGGCCTGCCCAGTAGCTATTCGACTTGTCGAAAGGGGGAGCACCCTCTTTAAAGCCTAGGGAGATCATGCATCTGTATTCGATCAGGCCGGGCTATTTGGTGTTCCTCCAGAACGATACGACTCTCCTTATGCGGTATAATCCGCACATCTTTGCCCAGCAACTGGGCTATAATCAGGGCGTCCCCTTCGAAGCGTTCTTGGTTGAGCCTACTTTATTGTTGGGAGTTATTCGTGACGTTATTCATCATTTTATGGGGCTGAATACTGGCTCCGTGTTCATGATCCCAGAACCTGACTATCTCCCCAGGTCTGTGGGCTTTTTCATGGGCTGGTATCGCCACCGGGTTGGTCCTATCATTGCTGAGGAAAGGCGGGTACTCTTCGAATATAAGACTCCTATCCCGACCCAAGATGCTAGCGTTCCGTTGCGACCGCGGTCAGTCATTCGCCCTCTTTTGAGGGATGGTGGTGCGGTCCTCATCTCGCAGGCCGCAGAAACCGGATTGATTCCTCCCATTGCAGGAATACCGATGCGTACTAGAGCTCGAGCAAAGGCTTTCGCCGAAGTGCCAGCGGCCCCTCCATTAGTGGCGACGTTATCAACAGGGGTATCTCTAAAAGGGGACAGTGGAGGCGAAGTGGGTCAACATCGTGCCAAAGCGCCGAAGGGAAGGAAGCGATCATCTTCCAGCATTAGTTCTTGGTCGAAGAGGAGAAAGAAGACGGTCACCGGTCTGCTTGACCTTTTGGTGGAATCTGAGCCTATTGTTCAAGACGAACCAATATCCATGCAAGAGCCGGATGATGGTCTTCTCTTTCCGGGTTCATCTGCCGAGGAAGCCGCACAATTGGCCGAGGCTATAAGGCATTCCCAGGACGAGACCGAGAACGTGCGCGTCCCTGTTCCCCTCCGAAAGGCGGCGCACAGGACCGCGATGTCCTGACGCTGGGATTCGGGGCAGATGCTATTTGGTTTTATCCGTCTACCTCTCCGAAGATGCCAAGTTGATTTATGGCACCGTGTATCGGAGGTTTAGACGGATGCGGCCGATGTAGCAGACATTGTCAGATTCCCCCTCGCTTGAGGGGTTTTTGATTGTGGGGACGCTCTTCCCTGCAGGCGCAAGCCCCTGCAGTTAATTACGCTACCGCATCGCGGTAACAACTTTCTCCTTCTCCAGAATTTCACTTCGTGTCGTGTGTGTTTGTTTTGTTTGTGGTTGCCCGTGGATTGTATACGGAGACTGAGTAATGTCGTCGCCCGTAGGACGTGGATTAGTCCAAATCCGTATTTACTTAGATTTGGGTTTGGTGTTTTTAGTTTAAGGATGCATCAGTCGCGTTGCGGCTAAGATCAACTTAAACGTTCGTTAAGGATACGTTAGTCCGGTTTGAGACTAAGATCAACTTAACGTGATCGTTTAGATCCGACAAAAGAGCGTTTGGGCTCTATTGTTCCAGTTTGGGAGATTCATAGTCCAATTTGGGACTAAAGTCTGTTTGGAGGATACGTTAGCCATTTTTGAGGCTAAGATCGACTCAAACGTTTGTTAAGGATACGTTAGTCCAGTTTGAGACTAAGATCAACTTAACGGGACCGTTTAGATCCGACAAAAAAGCATTTGGGCTCTATTGTGCCAGTTTAGGGACGTGGTGGTCCATATTCCAGTTTAGGGACATGGTGGTCCGATATTAGTTTAGGGATGTTCCGGTCCGATATTAGTTTAAGAACGTTCCGGTCCGATATTAGTTTATGGACGTTTCAGTCCAATATTAGTTTAAGGACGTTTCGGTCCGATATTAGTTTAGGGACGTTTCGGTCCATCATTAGTTTAGGGACGTTTCGGTCCATCATTAGTTTAAGGACGTTTCGGTCCACGAGTTTAAGGACCCCGCAGTCCATATCGATGTGTGGTCGTTGGGACCCGTTACCTCTTTGACGTCGTTGAGGAATTACAACGACGGATGTCACAGGAGTTCGGAGATGTACCCTCGAACCGGATGTAAATTGATTTAGAAGAGCAATTTTGCTCAGTCAATTTAATTTAAGGACTTATGGCCAAAATTGGGCTAAGTCCAGTTGAAATGTTCAACATTTTATTTGCTTTTGCATTACATTTCTTTTTTTATTTTTATTTGGGCCTTGCCCAGAAAGGATGCAGAGCATCAATTTGTTTTTGGGCTCTGCCCTTTTAGGAATGATACAAGGCATCAATTTTATTTGGGCTCTGCCCTTGTATAAAGGATGCAAAGCATCAATTTATTTGGGCTCTGCCCATTTATTGCCTTGCAATTTATTTTGGCCTGTCAGGTCATTTTGGTTTGGGCCTGGCCCTTTAGAAAATGCATTGCATTTATCAAGCGCTTTGCGCCAATCAAAAAGCACAACAGTGCAAATTTATAAGTGCAAAGCACTATTAATTTGAGAATCTTTTAGATTCAAGAACCAATGGTTCATAAAAGAAGTGCAAAGCACTATTAATTTAAGAACCTTTTAGGTTCAAGAACCGATGGTTCATAAAACAAGTGCAAGGCACTATTTTATTTATTTATTTATTTATTGTTGAAGATCCATGATCTTGTTCATAAGAGAATTTTCTCTTCTTTTAAAGGATTTTACCTTTTTTTTTATTCTTCAAGAGTTCTCTTCTCTCTTTTTTTTAGCAAGATCTTCCTCCCTTTTGAAATGAGGTCTAGGGTCCTTTTTATAATGCCCATGAATTAGTTATAATTTGTTACATAAATCGTTTTCTGAGTGATTTGGGTAATTTTCCCCACCGTTGGATTTTTGATCCAAAGGCCCCTGCTTTACAGAAGAAAATCTTCTTGTTTTAATAAGAACAGAAAAGATTTATTCTGTTTTGCGCAACTCCCCCAGCGCGTGACACGTGTCGCGCAGCTGTGCTTGCGCAACTGCGCAGACACGTGTCGCGCAACTGATTTTTTTTTTTGCTTGCGCAGCTGCGCGCTGACACGTGTCGCGTACTGCGCAGTTGCGCAGTTGCGCACTGCGCAGCTGCGTGACACGTGTCGCGCAGTTGCGCAGCTGCGTGACACGTGTCGCGCAGCTGCGCACTGCGCATTTTTTTTGGTAGAGCTTTGCTCTAATTGGAGAAAGAACAGAAGCATTGCTTCTTTTTCCACTTTGGAATTTAAACAGAGCTTTGCTCTGATTGGGATAAACAAATGCCCCCCCACCGTTGCGCTTACGTGGCCTCCTAACGTGAGCGCAGCGGTGGCAGACTCCGAACCGTCGCGCCATCTCTTGGAAGCTGAAAGGGCACTTGATGCCTATAAATAGGACTTTTGGTCCCTTAGATGATTCTTATCTCTAAATTTTGCTTTCAGAACTCAGAGCCCTGCTCTTTATTTTCAAGAACTTTAAGAGTTAAATTCTTAAAACTTTTAGGTGAAAATTTTAATTAGTGTTAAATTAAATTAATTTTCATTGATAGAGCCTCGCTCTCAATAGATCCCTGATCTAAAGGAAACCTATTTAGGGTTTCACTTAGCAGAGCTTTGCTCTACAGGTCTTAAAGGGATCTAAAGAGAACTAAAGGAGACCCTACTAGGGTTCCATAGAGCTCTGCTCTCTGAAAGATTTTCCTTAGATTTTCTTAATTCATTAATGGAGCTTTGCTCCTCCTAAATCATATAGAAGAACTCTTAAGAATTCTTCATGGATCTTGGAACTTAAAGATGGCATTTTATTCCTCAGTGCATTATATTGTTTTGCTTAATCAGTCTTTCTGATAATTCTGTTGATCCTCTTTCACAGGAACAATGAACGCCCACATGTATGCTCTTAACGAGATCATCTCTCATGAGGGCATCCGCCGATTTGGTCGCTCTTAAAATCGGGAGTTCACAAACGAGAAGTGTGCTGAAATAATGAGTCGCTTCGACGCATACAACGGTCCACTGCATCCCCGACGTTCCTTTCTTCTTAAACTTATCGTGGGAGCTATCTGGGAAGCGCTTCCCCTATTCTGTTCCGGCGTGCCGCTTAGGGCGTTGGATGCCACTGAGGACAAGGTGCACTCTGTGTACCTACTGAATTTTATCTCGAAGGGACAGCGAGACAGTCTTATCGACCTCTTGCACAAGGTCTTTCAACAGTCTGTCATACTCGCTGCTTATCGGAGGGTGGAAGACATCGGAAGGGACCCTGACGCTTGTGCTCGCGAAAGAAAGCACACTAGGATGGTCCGCGAGGCTTGGAAAGTCATAGATAAGGTCGCTTTTGAATTCCTCAATCCATGCCCTAGATCTGAGGTTATTCCATTGTAACTTTCATTTATTGTTTTTATGACTGTAAGAACTTCGGGCAATATTAATGGAATTTTTTTTTATCCCAGCTTGTCTTTATTATATATCTTTGTCCTGAGTCTTTTTGCCTATGCATGAATGAATACGTCTTGGACGCTTGATCAAACGTAAATCGGGTGCTCTTTCTGTTGCTTTTCCTCTTTCTCAGCATGTCGTCACAATTAGCAGGTAATAGAGTAAGCTTCTTGATTTCTTCATGAGATAGCGAGGGCTTAGGCCGCAGGTTCAGATCTGTTGCTTAAGACTTTTCAACTCTATGAGCCGTGAGGGTCTCATAGAGACTTTTCTCCCTACGGATCGAGAGGATCTCGTAGGCGGGTTTTTCTCCTTAAGAATCGTGAGGATTCCTAAGTGTGGTTTTCTCTTGTAAGTCGTAAGGATCCTACAAGAGAATTTTTCCCTCTTACGAGTCGAGAGGACTTGTAAGGGGTTGTTTCCCTCCTTGTCGAAGTTCGACGTTGGAGAGTGAGACCCGTGGATGGTATGCAAGAGACCGTTTTGGGCCAACTTACGGGGTCCCAATGCTTAGGAAACAGGCTTCTTTTATGCCCACTGCCTTAGGCTTTAGCTCACGAGTCGAGCCACCTCAACAATTTTTTCCGCAAGTCGAGACGAATCGAGCGTTTCTCGCAAGAATATCTTAACGTCGCATTTAACCTCTGCTCTTTACGACAGAAGCCCGTTAAGGTTGGTGGTACTTAGGGTTTTGTCCATCGTACCGTCGCATAAGCTGATATAGTCCTCGATAGGCAATCGTGCTGTTCGAGTAGCCCTGCGACTGCCATGTCTCTGATCCCTTCGGGGGCTGGACAAGACGTCTTCAAGCAATTCTCCTCGCAGTGCGCATTTTTTTTTTGGTAGAGCTTTGCTCTGATTGGAGAAAGAACAGAAGTATTGCTTCTTTTTCCACTTTGGAATTTAAACAGAGCTTTCCTCTGATTGGGATAAACAGTCCCGAAGAGTTCTTATCCTGCCGTCATATTCTACAAAGATCCTCTATCAATACGGCGAATATTTATAGGTCCTCTGGAAGAGGGAGGCGAGATAGCCCTAAAACGGTCTATCTCAGCCGCTTCTAAAGATGAGTTGTCGTTGTGGACCGGTGGCCATGAATCTACACTTGAACCCCGGCGAGCATACCTTCTCAGGAAGGAACGTCGGCTTGAAAAAGCCATACTAGAGGCATCTTGGCGTATCGGTATGCATGTTTTCTGTATTTTTCATTCGGCAAGTAATTTGTTTCGCTTTTTATGCCTTCTTATCTTCGTAAAACTTTGCAGGAACTTCGGCAATGGCAGAGAATTTGAGCTCAAGTCGCGTCCTGACCGTAGACTCTGTAAATATCCCCGATGAGACACCAGTAGGTGTAGAGGGGGTCGATTCAGCTGTTATTCCTATTGCAGAGCTTCCATTGGTGGCTTCTTTTCTCCCGGTGCTTCCTCTCTCAGAAGAGGCATCTTTATTGGCCGCAGATTTAATGGATCTTTCTGGTGACGGCCCGGAGATTGTGGAACAGGTAGTCGAGAACGCCGTTCCTGAAGTGGCAGTCGTTGCCCCTCAACTAAAAGCCATCACACCAGCGAATGTCTCCGATGATGTGCTTGAGGGTACGGAGGAGGTTGCCGAAGCTTCTATCCCTCCCGTTCAAAGCGGGAGGAGCATCGAAAGTAGTCTTATATATTTTGTTTTAATGATCTCTCCATTATCTGAATCTTTCTGTCTTTTCAGAATTATGAGGTTGGCGGCGTCCATCGCGGATTTATCCCCTAGAAAGTCTTTTCAGCGTTTGCTCGAGATGGCCGCCCCGCAGGTAATATCCCCGCAACGCATCGTCCTCTCTTCCGGGCAAGGTCAGTGTTATTTGACCCCCTCATTGCTTTATCATTATTTCGTATAACGATGCTAATGCCTTCTGTAGTTCTGGAAGCTGACGACGAAGTTGAGATCCTCGATGGGCCTGGGGATCTTTTAAACCCATCTTGCATGACTGCGGGTAAGTAAAGTTTTGACGTTGTTCCATCTATTCTTTGTTTGCAAATCTCGCTGATTGTTTATGAATCTTGACAGCTTTGCCCGTTCTTATCCCGCTGAAATCTCGCATCATTATGCCACCCGGCCCTTATGCCCAGCGCGCATCTGAACGGATGGCAAAGCAGAGCCTTCACTCCTTGTCGGCTCTTATCGAAGATCTTCATGCTGGTAGTTCGATCACAGCCGAAGAATTTGCTGCTGAAGCCAACATTTCATTGCCCTTTCTTGTCACTTACCATGATGAAACATTGGTGCATGTCTGGGTTGAGTTTTGTCGTCGAGTGGAGGATTGCTTACATGGTCTCGAGTGCACACGCCTTCCCTCAGAAGTCGTGGCTGCAAAGATGAGCTTGCGGGGGCTGATTGAACGGTGCACCGCAAATCTGCAGTCATGTGAGAAGAGGCTTAACCGAAAATTTTCGGAGAGAGAGCTAGCTTCAAATGCTTTAGGGGAACTTCAAGCTGAACTCACGGCTAAGACTACTCATGCGTATGAACTTTGGCGGGTGCTTCAAGAAGCTATCAGGGAGGTGGTAGCTATTGATAAAGCCGTTGTTTTTACTCGCGAGATAGTTGAAGCTCAAAAAGTTGCTGAAAAGGAGCTTGAGAGTCGGCTCGCCTCGTATCAGGCTCAACAGTCTCAGGCGGAGACCCGTCTCATAGCAATAACAAAACATGAAGCCGAGACCCAGCGGAAGAAAGATGAATTGACGAATTTATTACGCCGTCCGCCGGCTTAAAGATTTTTTGTATACTCTCTTTTTTTGTATTTACTTCTGAACGGGAGAATATTTTGTATTCTTTTATGACATGCATCTTGTATTCATTTTCAATTCATGAATAAAGGCCATATTTCTTTTCTATCTTTTACTATCGCCTTCTTTTCTTTACTGTGTTGTTGTCATATCACTGTAGTAAGTGTGGCCTGTAGATAACAGCTCATCTTGAACTCTTTGTAGGGTAGCAACGGCTTAGGAGACAGGTTCGGGTCTGCTGCCTAAGACTTTTCAACATTATGAGCCATGAGGGTCTCATAAAGATTTTTCTCCCTACGAGTCGTGAGGATCTCATAGGTGTATTTTCTTCTTAGGAGTCATGAGGACTCCTAAGTGCGTTTTTTCTCTTAAGAGTCATAAGGATCTCATAAGAGAATTTTCTTCCTTATAAGTCGAGATAACTTGTAAGTGGTTGATGAGCTGACTTGCTCCCGGGTCGAAGCGTTGCTTTGACGGGGAGGTCAAGGGTTGAATTTCGCCGTTACGGTGTCGAGGTTGACTTTTGCCGTTACGGTGTCGGGGTTGACTTTGGCTGTTACGGTGTCGGGGTTGACTTTCACCGTTACGGTGTCGGGGTTGACTTTCGCGTTACGGTGTCGGGGTTGACTTTCGCGTTACGGTGTCGGGGTTGACTTTCGCCGTTACGGTATCAGGGTTGACTTTCGTCGTTTCGGTGTCAGGTTTAACTTTCGCCGTTACGGTG
Source organism: Agapanthus africanus (assembly GCA_030015575.1). NCBI lineage: Eukaryota > Viridiplantae > Streptophyta > Magnoliopsida > Asparagales > Amaryllidaceae > Agapanthus > Agapanthus africanus. The sequence continues at coordinate 260,460,006 of CM057339.1, read as the reverse complement.
TCAGGGTTGACTTTCGCCGTTACGGGGGTTGACTTTCGCTGTTACTGTGTCAGGGTTGACTTCAGGTTGTCTGTGAACCGTGGAGTCTTGGAACTGGGGACTTTGTCGTGGCTCCGATTCGTGATGTCGCGTCTGTGTCCTGCTGGCACGAGGAGGAACGCCGTTGCCGGTCTTCTGGGATGCAGATATTGCCGCTGAAACCTGACTCTCCCTCTGATGGAGTTTGTTGGGACATATGGTTCCATTTTCGTTTATGCCCATGGATTGTATACAGGGGTCGGTATGGACTTACCTGCATGGCAGAAGTTTCATTTTATATGTATATTTTGTTTTCTTCTCGCGATGCTCTATCATTTCATCTTTTTATATTGCGAAAGTCGCGATTGCCCAATCATTTCGGCTATTTTTCGTGGTACCCAATCATTTCGGCCATTTTTCTCTGTTTTTTACTCGCTGCTTTTTATTGCGAGTTGCCCAATCATTTCGGCTATTTTGTATGCATATATTTTACTTGCTGATTTCGTTGCAAGTTGCCCCATCATTTCGGCTATTTCATATGCATTTTTGGCTTGCTAATTTTTTATCGCGAGTATGGGACATATGATCTAATACCGATTTAGGCATCAGCATCGCTACAACTGGGATATTGCCAGAAGCGAATCATCATTTGCCTTTGTCGATGTCGAACAAAGGTGGCTTAGAAAACACGGTTAAGATCCTTCCAACTAAGGCTTTTGACTTCATGAGCCGCAAGGGTCTCATAAAGGTATTTCTCCCTACGAGTCGTGAGGATCTCGTAGGTGTGTGTTCTCCTTAGAAGTCATGGGGACTTCTAAGTGCGTGTTCTCTTGAGAGTCGTAAGGATCTCATAAGAGCATTTTCTCCTTGCAAGTCGAGAGTACCTACAAGTGTTGTTCACCAAATAGGGGAACTTCACACCATTGGTGGAACTGGGTGGAGGAGAAGTTTATTTGTGCCCGTGGATTGTATACAAGGGTCAGTATTGAACCGCTTGTAAGGAAATTTGCGGAATGGGATGGCTTAAGAACAAGTTCAGATCCCTATAGCTTAAGGCTTTTGAATTCTATGAGCCGTGAGGGTCTCATAGGGGAATTCTCCTTACGAGTCTTGAGGATCTCGTAAGTGTAACTTCTCTTTAGGAATCATGGGGACCCCTAAGTGTGTTTCTCCCTTATGAGTCGTAAGGATCTCACGCAGGTATTTTCTCCTTACAAGGTCGAGAGGACCTTGCAAGTGTCTTTTAACGAGATTGCGCCCTTTCGGGTTTTCAAAAAACTCGCCGGTAGCCCTGCTTTTTTTACTCACAGAGCCCTTTCGGGTTTTCATCCGTGCTCATTTCTCTTCTGGAGGTACCGTTTTTTTTGCGTAGGATGATGTGGTTTGTAGTATTTTAATGACGTTTCGGTCAGTCGTTAGTTTAGGGACGTTTCATTCCATTGTTAGTTTAAGGACGTTTCGGTCTGTCGTTGCCATATTTGAGGCGAATTTCTAGTTTACGGACTTTTCGGTCCATTGTTACCATTTTGGAGACAATGGTTTCGCTGACCGGCTCAATGGGACCTGACTTTGTCTCCGAACCAACTGACCCTCCAAATTGAACCTTGTACCAAATAAATGACTACTGGAATCAGGGTTTTGGGCATAAAGATTCCACTGACCCGTAAGAAGCGGCTCCAACCCTTGGGGATACGGTAATACGTGTAAGAAATTATTCCATCTGACGTATTCTCCCCTGGATCCGGGAATAGCGACATGAACTAAATGTCCATACTACTTATAGAGTTTGGGCTTGGGAAGATAGCGAGCGGACATAGGCGTCATCATCTATCGTTGACCTAGGCCGTGACTCGTCAGGCGTAGTATTTTTAGGAACCGGCCGTTTATTGGCCTGAAGGGTCTTTCACCATGCATATCCATGAGCAAGTAAGCCCCGCCTTGGTAGACCTTGTCTATGATGTACGGGCCTTCATAGTTCGGCTCGAATTTTCCCCGTTTGCGCGATTGGGGATCATAGGTCTCTTGAACACTAGCACGAGTTCGCCTTGGCGAAATGTTCTCGGCCTAGTCAACCTCTCTCGTATGAGTGCGTCATCTTTGCTTTGTAAGCCTCCAAGTTTTGCTGCGCCATGAGCCGAGTTTCATCGAGGGCGTCGAGCTCTTCAAGCCGAAGATGAGCATTCTCCTCGTCTATTAGCTCGTAATGAACTGCCACTCGTAGAGAGGGTAGCTCTATTTCCAAGGGAAGTACTGCTTCAGCGCCGAATACCAATGCATACGGCATTGTGTTTGTGGCTGTTTTGAACGTAGTCCGATACGCCCAGAGAGCTTTATGCAATCTCTCGTGCCAATGTCTTCTGTTTCTGGACACTGTCTTCTTTATGATCTTCTTCAAGGTCTTGTTGAAGGCCTCAGCTAGACCGTTAGCTCGGGGATTATAGACCGAAGAGTATCTCCTGTCTATATTATGTTGCTGTGCGAAGCGGTTGATTTTGTGACTTCTATAGGCTGGCCCGTTATCAGAGATAATCCATCGCGGAGTGCCGAACCGATAGATGACGTGTGTCTTGAAGAAGTGGAGAATATTCTCCATCTTCACTTCTCTTAGCGGTATGGCTTCTGCCCACTTAGAGAAGTAATCGGTTTTCGCCAATATGAACCGATGTCCTCTGGATGATGCTGGTTCGATGGGCCCGATTATGTCAGTTCCCCACATTTCGAACGGCCAGCTAGCCACCGTTGGGTGTAGCGGATTTGGATGCTGGTGGATGAAGTCCCTGTGAATTTGGAACGAGTGGTACTGCTTCGCGTATTCGAGACAGTCCTAAATCATCGTGGGCCAATAGTAGCCCATCCTTTTGATCTTCAGCTTCATCTTCGGCCCGGCTTGATGAGAGCTGCAGAGTCCGTCATGAGTTTTTTGGATGACTCTCTTTGCTTCTTCCGGCCCCAGACATCTTAGCCATAGAGAGTCAAACAATCTCTTGTATAGAGTATCATTAACGAAGGCGAAAGATAGAGCTCGTTTCATGAGCTGATGTCTTGAGGATGAATCTTCAGGTGTTCGTCGGGATTTGAAGTAGTCTATAAAGACTTCTTTCCAATCCTTAGCTTTTTTCTGGTCTTTTATTTGTAAGGTCGTTGGTTTGGTCGCTTCTTTTTCTTCAGGCGACTCCGGAGATATTTCTGCTGGTGCAAGAACCCGACGGCTTTGTACCACGATCCTCACATCATCGAGGTTTTCGTCAGCCAGTTCTTTAGCGAGCTTAGCTAACGCATCCGCTTTGCTATTTTCCGTACGCGGTATGTTTTCCAGGGTGTAGGCAGGGATTTGAGTCAGCAATTATTGTACTCTCTCGCCGTACTTTACCAACTCCGGTTTGCATGTCTGATAGTCGTCGTTTACTTGACTGACGACCAGTTGGGAGTCTCCGTATATGCGGAGGTTTTCGATTCCCATGTCGACATCGATCTCAAGACCTGCTATCAAAGCTTCATATTCGGCTTCATTGTTCGTCCTCGGCTCTGTGAAGGAGAAGGCAAAGCGCATTATCCCTCCTTGTGGAGTCACGAAGATAAGGCCTACCCCCGATTTGATTACATGGGTGTTGTGTTGTCGCTTCTTTATGGAAGATGCTCCGTCGAAATAGAGTTCCCATCGGGTATCACTTTCTCTTCTCTCCCCGTCAATCGTGTCAAACGCGTGCTCATCCGGCAACTCGTAATTTAGGGGTGAATCGGCAGGTATCGGATGCTCAGCGAGGAAGTCGGCGATAGCCTTGCCTTTTACTGCCTTGAGGGGTCGATATGTTATCGAGAACTCCATCAAGAGGAGGGCCCATTTAGCGAGCCGTCCCGTTAGTATGGCTCTTTACATCAAATATTTGAGAGGATCCACTTTTGATATGAGGTGGAGCTCATGTGCCAACGCATAGTGTCGGAGCTTCGTAATCACGAAGATTAACGCCATGCAGTGTTTTTCGATAGGGGAGTAGTTGTTTTCTGCCCCCAGGAGAACTCGACTCAAATAGTAGAGTGCTCTCTCCTTCCCTTGGTCGTTCTCCTGTGCCCACAGTGCGCCTAAGGAACCGTCAAGGGCAGTTTTGTACAGGATAAGAGGCTTTCCAATGACTGGAGCGGTCAGTACCGGTGGGTTCTACAGGTATTGCATGATTTCGTCTAGTGCGCTTTGGCATTTGTGATCCCAGACGAAAGGGGTCCCCTTCTTCATTAGGTGACTGTAGGGACGGGATTTTCCGGAGAGATTTGCTATGAACCGCCGAATATATGCGAGCTTCCCTTGGAGAGACCGTAGTTGCTTGAGAGTTCTTGGCGGAGGCATTTCCATAATCGCCTTGATCTTTGACGGGTCTATTTCGATGGCCCGGTGTCGTACGATGAATTCTAGGAATTTGCCCGAGGAAACTCCGAACACGTATTTGAGAGGGTTCATCTTCAGGTTGTATTTCCGAAGGCGCTGAAACACGATCTTCAGATGCTCCCAATGCTCCTGGTACGATTTGCTTTTCACCATGGGGTCATCGATATAGCATTCGACGATTTCATGTATGAGGTCATCGAAAATCTTCGTCATGGCCCTCTGATAGGTGGCGTCAGCGTTCTTCAGACCGAAAGGCGTCACTTTGTAGCAGAATATGCCCAAAGGGGTCCGGAAAGCAGTATGCTTCTGATCTTCGGGATGCATCTTTATTTGATTGTACCCTGACGATCCGTCCATGAAGGAGAAGACTTCATGAGTGGGCGTGTTATCTATCATCAGCTCGGTAACCGGCACGGGAAAGTCATCTTTTGGACAGGCTTTGTTGAGGTCCCGAAAGTCCACGCAGATACGCACTGTCCTATTTTTCTTCATCACTGGGACAATGTTGGCGATCCAATCGGGGTATTGCACTTTTCAGACGAAGCCGGAGTCGATTAGCTTCTTGACCTCGGCGTTGATGCTCATTTCAAGTTCGAGCCGCATTCTTCTCGGTGCTTGTTTGATCGGTTTGACGTCCAGAGATATCGCCAATTTGTGCACAACTACTTCTGGATCTAGTCCCGGCATTTCGGAGTAGTTCCATGCGAAACAATCTTTATATTCCATGAGCACATCTTTTAGTGTAGCCACCTGTTCTTTATATAGCAGCTCACTGACGAACGTTGGCTGCTGGTCGTTTGTCGTGCCTAAGTCGATTTTTCTTAGGTTGTCCGCCGTGGTATGGATTCCATCTTCCAGCTCTTTTGGTGCTGGTGGAAATTCTGAGATCACCTCATCATCATCATTTTCGAAGCACCAGGGGAAGTCAACCATATCCTTGCGTACTCCCTCTTCTGACATCGTTATCACGTGACAGGTGCGAGATCGCTTCCAAGACCGATGTTGATCCGGTTCTACTCTCGCTGTATACGTGGCTTTCGGTACATGCTTCTGTGGCGGGGTTACCCTCCAACTGCTGGATAGAGCGAACCTGCCTTGCTAATACTGGTCTTCTACCCAGTCTTTAAATGTGAAGCAGTCTTCGAGAGGATGTCCTATCACTCGGTGATAGGAGCAATAATCTGGGTGAGAGACCTCGTCTGCTTGCTCGGGGTGTTTGGATTTCGGAAGCTTAATCATTTGATATTTTATGACAAGACCGAATATCTTCCTTGTCTTGTCTTGGGGAAAAGAATATGCTCGACCCATCTTTTTTATAAGAGACGAATCCCGGCTGCTCAATTCTCGATCGCGTGGCTTCTTGGACCCGCTTTGCCGCTGTCGAACGTTTTTTTTCCGTTATTTAGCTTATTTTTCCTCTGTGTCGGGTCTTCTGTATGACGGACTGGCGACGAAGGGAATCGTCATTCTCCGCAGCCTGCTGAAGGAGGCGCTGCGGCCTGCCTTTCTCGTAAATGGCCATTTCGCGGCTGTGGTCATCCCGGACCTTTTGACCCGCTTCCTTTATTAGCTTGTCCATCTGTTCTTCAAATGACGGACTTGGCATTTTTACGGCGGTATCTCGTTTTGGTTCAATTGCAGTGTCTTCTAACAGAGCATCTCCTTCTTCATCGAAGTCATATATAACGTAGCAGCCATGGAATCGCTCCCGTTTCTTGGATTGAACATATCCAAGCCCAATCGTTTCCATTCTCCCGTTGGGTAATTTTCGCTGAGTTCTAGGGACGTTCCAGATCCTGTTGTAGAAGCTTGTCGAGCAGTCTGTTTGAAGGGTACGCCTTGGCGCCTCAACAACCTTTTTAATCCTTCCGTGTAGTATCTGGGCAGACAGATGGGCTGGAGCCTGTCAAGTGTAGAATCGGCACCATGCCAGATTTCTTTCTCCACTTTGGTTTCCGTGGATCAATAAAAAAGGATCGCCTTTTCATCTTTTCGTCTGGGAGGAACGTAGAGCGTCTGCAGTTCTTGCACATTATAGGTATCAAGTGCGTCGAGCTCTTTGTAGTGCTGCCGCGGAACCATAGCGATTTACAAACTCCGTTCATCTCCAGTGAGGGCCTGCACTGATGGACGGACCGAGAACACTGTGTTGACTTCGTCTTCAAAGTCACTACCAAAAACCAGAATAGGGGTAGATGGTCCCGGTTTGTTGCATTGGGGCGGTCCCGAATAGACTATCTCTTCTTCCTCCTCGGTATCGCTCCCGAAGACCGGAATGGTGATGATAGCTTTTTGCTTATTCTCCGGTTTATGGCATCTTTCTGTGTCTTCAAAGTCTGGTAAGAAATACTTTGCATCTTCGTACTTTCGGACTTCATTCACGGAGAATGGGTTCAGCTCCCCTGTCACGGTATACTCAAGACCATCTTTGAAACTTCATACACTGATGTTGTGTAGAAGGGATGATATTGTACTCATGCAACCAAGGCCTGCCGAGCAAGGCGTTGTAGCATGTCTTGGCGTCAATGACATGAAATTTGATGTCAGTGATGAGCAACCCAAAGCGTAACGTCAGTATCACAGACCCGAGCGTCCGTGATGACTGGGAGTCGAACCCGGAGATGGTGATTTTATCTGGAGCGAGGTGTTGAATGCTCATGCAGATTTCTTTTAACACCCTCACATTTAGGAGGTTGACAGAGAACCCGTTATCAACTAGGATCTTCCTTATCTTGATGTCATGGCAGTATCCGATGACATACAAGGGACGGTTATGCTCGCACGTCCCGAGGAGGAGATCTTCGTCGCCGAAAGTGACGTCAGCGGTGTGCACTTCTTCCAACTCATCCTTCATCTTTTCTTCGGCAAGGAAAGCTTGGAACTGCCCGGGCTCTCATAGTGCCTTGATCAAAGAATCTCTCGCCTCTTTAGATAGCAGAAGGGCATCGAGAATGCTTAGCTGCGAGGGTATCTTCCTCAGGTGCGCCCGAACGTTGTAATCCACCTTGTTTTTCTTTGGCGGGTCCTTGGCTATCATCTCTTTGACAACTTGATCATCTAGGGCGATATCTTCAAGGACTTTTTCCTTCCCTTTATCTTTTTTGTTTGATCCATTGTTTGTGGATCCGAAATTCTTTTCGGATAACGTGCGATTACGCAGCTGAATGTTCTCGCAGGTCTTCATCTCTTCTGTTTCGGAGATGGATTCCTTAAAGAGAGGGCCGAGGGCTATTTCTTCATCGAAATCGCTCCCGAAGGTGAGAACTTGCGATTCCTTGCTTTCAACCATGTGACAGTTGCCGACAGTTCTTTTATGCTCATCAGTCGTGCTTCTTTGCTCCCGATGAGTCTTACGCTTCAATCGCCTGACGTGTTGTCGGTGGACAACATATCTCTGCCACCAGTTTTTAAAGGCATTGCACTCTTCGGTGGGGTGCGCAATCCTTCGATGGTATAAGCAGTAGCTAGGATGTACATCCGCTTCGTCCAGGTGTATCCCGTCAGGAGTGTTTCCTTTGGTGGATGGCAGCTTCATTCCCATTGACAGGGCTTTAGCAAAACGTTTCCTTGCCTTAAGCCTGCTTTTATCTGCCGTAGGCATGCTTCGGTCTGGTTAGAGTGCTTCAACCCTTTTGTCCAGCCGCCGACGTTTGGCTTTTTCAAATATGGCTATTTCGCGCTCTCGATCAGCTTTGCTCTTTTGACAGGCCTCGTTCAGCAATATATTAATCGTCTCGTCTGACAGTTCTAGGAGTTCCGGTTTGGGATCTCCCCCCAGTTTCTCTGCATCATGAGCTTCTTCACCATCTATTGATGAGTGAGAGATCACGTGGCAGCTCGCTACATAGTTCTCAGGTTCATCTGACGAGTTTTCTCCGTCAGCGTCATCGGGTTCATTCTCGAGAACATGCTTAAAGAATTCATCCAACGTGATTGGAGTCCGTGCCTTCTGGTTATATTCTGCCAGTGCATCGATGTATTTCTGCAGACATGTACGGCCGTCTTCGAGTTGAACGGGCTTCTTGGCCTCCTTCTTTTTCTTCAAAGACTTTGGAGGCTTGGCCTGAATGTTTTATCCACCTTCACCAACTTTCGGCGTTGGGCGCGGCTTCAGCATCCCCTCAATAATCTCGGGCTCCAGCGGGCTCTTCCACCTGATCGCCGGGCATGTTTGGAGATCCTTCAGCATTCTTTCATTTTTGTCGAAAGAACAACTTCCCATGGAGCTTCCTCTATAAATGAGCATGATGCCCCCGGCGTGTCCATCTTTTTCGGAGCGTGTGGTTGTGGAGGGTTTACCCTCCAGTTTTCAGACAATGCGAATTTGCTTTGCTGGTACTGGTCCTCAATCCAGTTTTTGAAGACAAAGCAATCTTCGATTGGATGGACCATTATTCGATGGTAAGGGCAGTAGTTGGGACTGTTGACGTCACCGGGTTGCAGTGGGCGTTTCGGATCTGGTAGGGTGATGGGCCTATTGCGCACCGCCAACTCGAACAGTCTTCTCGTTTTATCCCGAGGAAATGAATAAGGGCGTTTTAGCCTCTCATTGAAGAGTCGTTGTCTATCACTTTGGCGATCAGCTGGTTTTGGACCACTAGGCTGTTGTTGAGCATTGGCAACGAAGGTCGCTTTCGCCTTCCCCTTTTCGTTTCTAGGCTCCATTTTCAAGGAAGACGGTCTATGGCCCATCTAATCCATTTGGGCCAATTTGTCAATCAAGGTCTAGAAGGCAGTCGGCTTGAAAAACATCATGAACTGGGATATGGCCGCCTATGGATCGAGGGTCCCTACGAACATGCCCACGGCTGGAGCTTCCTCTATACGCTGTTCACATTTTGACCATAGATTTCGCCATCGAATGGCGTATTGAACCCAGGTTTTTCCTGGCTTCACCCTGGCATTGATGAGTGTCGTGATCGGGGCGTGTTCACTAGCGCTTGCGAAACGCTGGATGAACAACAACTCCATTTCTGCAAATGTCTTAACGGAGTCGTTTGGGAGCTCAGAGTACTATTCAAACGCTGTCTCCGACAAGCTGCCAACAAACTGGCGAAGCAGCAGTTTGTCGTCACCCCCAGTGTTGCCGCATAGAGCCCTGAATTGAGCAACGTGCAGGTGTGGATTCCCCGTCCCCTTATATACATGGAATTTAAGGATCCTATATCCCGGTGGGTACTTTATTTGGTCGTACCAACCCAGATAGGGTCGTCCAGTCTTAACAATTTGGTCGGCCGCTTTGCTCGCCTGATGAGCTCGTATCTGTTGAGCGATATAGTCATCCAGGACGACTTTGGAGATCGTTTCCTCTTTAGCTACTGATAGAGATGGAAGAGGGTTCGATGTCTCCCCTCTGTCGTTTTCAAAGATAATCGGGGGGTCTTCAACTGGGGAATCCGGCTGTATCATCATCCCGACCATATCTTGGAATAAAAGCGCCATTTGTTTTATGTTGGCCGCTTGTTCCGCGGCCTTTTTGTTTTTCCTCTCGAGCATCCTTCGGAGGAACTCGGCATCGGTCTCCTGTTCTTGACGTTGTTCCGACGATATTTCCGGGCTTTCTTTTGGCCCAGTGAGTGCGGCCATCCTCGCTAGCATCCCTTGGAGCTTTTGCTGTTGTTGCTCCTGAGCCTTTGTTACAGATCGGGTGAGTGTTCGATGACCCGGGGAGATACGGCTATCCTCTTTCCCGGAATCCATATAAACAGTGTGCACCACCATGCCCCCAGACTTAGGGCGTTTAGGTTCAGCACCCTTTAGATGTTAGTTATATGTATGCCCTAGAGGCCATTACTGTACATTGGATGTATATTGTAGTGGATGCTGGGACATATATAGGAAGGACTTTCTTGCTCGACATGATAGTATGCTATCTGGTTGCTCTTTACCTTAACGTGTATACTGATTGTCTCTCTATTACATGTTGGTAAAGCCCTTAGGATGTGTACTTGACTACCTGGACTATGATGCGGATCATACTAGTGGGGACATGGTAGTCCATAAGTACATCCTTCAAAGTCCCTAGTCGTGGGTGTATCGAGACGGGGCATCGATATACCAGAGTAGACTAGCGTGTACCTTCTCGACCCATACAGATGGGCGATGGATGATCCCATATCCATTGGTGTTTGACATCAGAGATGATATACGGGTGCTCAGTAGAGACTGGGTACACTGGACGGACTCGCCGAGAACTCCCAGATGGTATTATACCTTACGTCAGATGGCAGTTCTCTGGTGACACTGGTACAGAGTAGTCTGTTGACCCGAGATCGTCATAGAGTCTTGTGTGGTTCCCACTGTGCTTTGATTTCCATCTTACCACGTCCAAGAGGGCGTGCAAAACGGTGGTTTTTGGGTACAGTCCCGAGTCACATGGAGGCAATGAGCGATAGGAGGGGATTCGTCTCTCCCGGTATAGGGGGTTGATGTTGCGCTGTGTTCGATTGGCTATAACAGGAAATCCCTGGCCAGGGTTGCTGAGATTTACTGGTAAGTGTTACCAGTAGTTTCTCGAATTGTTATAGACCTCATATCGACACGACTTATCGAGCTATTGGGGTCTGACGTTTACCACCCCTAGGCGAGATATGCGACATATCAGACGATCAGACCGGACTGTACGGTAGTATTACTGGTTGGATTCACTGGAGTGTGAGCGGGCTTGCTCGTCGATCTTCCGATCGCTCAATACCCGGGTGGCCGTTACGTTTAGCAGACCGCTTGCAGCTTTTGGGTGTTTGATATGATCATCATCTGCTGCCGGCGTATTGACGAGTCTTTAGAGTCCTACACAGAGGTTTCCTGGCTCAAGCGAAACGAAATAGGAGCACGTATGAGATATGTGCGGGACCGAGAATGATACCAGTATGTGATACTGTATACGATTCTCGCGATTTGTGACATTGATCGGTTATATGCGATATAGCCGGAATATCGGATCAAGTGTTGATTCGATAAGTTGTTACTGTTTATATTAGTCGGTTATATGCGATATGACCGGATCATTAAATCAAGTGTTGATGATTTAATGCATAATTATATATTTGATATATTACTTTGCATTAACTAGTATTGGTTCACTTTAAAAGGATTTTCTCACTTGGTTGTACAAGTTGTATATGTGATATACTTTTTGTGCATTTGATGTATCATGTTTGATGATACATGCTTGTTTAGGTGTAAGTTTAGTTTAAACCTTGGTTAAGTAAATGGTTAGGGTTTTGTTTAAATTTCTTATTCATTTATTTATTTATTTATTCATTATGGAAAATAAAAAGCATGGTGGCTTATTTTGTTGTTTTGTAGAAACTTCTTGAAGTGTTGAAAGCTTGACCATTCTTGTTCTTTTCCTAAACCTAACCATTAACCCTAACCATGGTTTATTCTCTACACCTAACTTTGGTTACTATTATGATGAGTATCATTTTATTTCTTATTTTTAAGATAGACTTATCATAACTTCTTCTTCTTCTTCATCTTCTTCTTCCATGAAGAAGCTTGACTTCATCAATGGTGGATTGATGAAACAAGTGAGAAATCCAATTCTAAAGTCTACCCACTTCCTATTTCTTCATCCTCTACCTCTTGCCAAGTAGTAGAGTGTGTTTTCTTCACAAGTTTCTTGACTTGGTGAAGTTGGAGCTTGATCTAGTGATGCCTCGACGTAGATCATCTTCGGCATCGACATCGACGACCTAGCCCGTCCATTCTCCGATGAAGCCGACGCTAGAGCCCGGGGTTCGACTTGGACAGCGAGGAGACTTCATTGCGGAGCTATGGAGGTGGAGCACCGGATCTACAAAGGTTGTATATCCGTTCACTTAGTTAAAGTAGTTAACTAGTTTCTTTTTCGCCTAGAATTCTAGCCAACGATCCGTAGTTTAGGGTTTCTCGGCACCGTATTTTTGAAATTGGCATGGTTGATGCCTTGTGAGATCTCTTGAGAGTGCCTAGGAACCCTACAGTGGTATCAGAGCTACTAGGCATTGGATGTCGACCTATGGGGGATTCTCACTGTGTGACAGTGTGGCGAAGCATAGGCTCTTACCCCCAGGGTGTCCCGAGACCAGAAGGTGTTCCGGTAGGTTGTAGTCCTCGAGAGGGGGCATGCGTAAAAAGTAGCGGCTGAGGGACCCGTTGGTGCCACGGCGACCCCATAGGATGGGGTGGCTGCCTGACCTACAGTGGTATCAGAGCCTAGCTAGAGCCTTAGGCGAAGTTTAGACGGAGTTTGAAGTCCGATCGAACCGAAACCCAACCCCAAAAATTGCTCTCTGTACTTTTTCTAACATCGTGGATTTTTCCACATTAAAAATATGCAGAAAAATCAGCAGGATAATCTAAGAGTTACTGTGAATTTCGATGGACTAATTCCATCAATGAGCCGCGGATCCGCGGCACGAGCATGGCTCGTGCGGCGGTTCCGCGGCCGTTTTGTCATTTCATGTATTTATATTTTCACAGTAATTCTCAGTTTTTTGTGCTGGTTTTCCTGGGAATTTTTAATATTTTTTCAAGAGTTGAATTTTCTGGGTTGTTTTGGGGATTCGAATGTTCGACCGGATTATCAAATTTTTGTCTGTGTGGCTTTCCGGATAAATTTTAGAATATGTTAAAAAGTTCGACCGGATAAAATTACCCAATTTTTCCCCTGTCGAGAAATTTCCAAGTGTTGGATCTTTCCGTGGTTTAAAGACGTTCTAAGTAGTGCAAGTAACTCGATGGACCCTCTAGAAGACAACAAACCTTAACTCGATTATGTGACCGTCTTGAACTGCCCTTTGAACCTTCGGGTTTGGGGCAGTACGGCGTGCCACATGTGAGGCGTTGGCTTGACCCTTCTACGGCTGGACCGTTGGTACTGAGGCACGAACTGAATGTTTTTAGACTTGTTTCATGTGTTGATCTGTATCGGGAAAACTTGGGTGTTCGATTGTTCGATCGGAAAGTTTAACATTTTCTGTTTATCCGGAATGTGATACAACAATTGGAATTCACAAAAGTTATGTGATAACTAAATGAATGTTATAAACATAGCAGTTTAGTCTCAGTTGATCGGTTGCCACGGAATTTTGATGTGATCAAAAGTCCGTCGCAATCAAGTAACGTACGCGGATACTCGCCGGGTAAACTTAATAGGCAGCTTCACTCCATAGCCTCGACCAAGTGACTGTAGGAGAACCCCGTCGCCGAAAGCATCCGTTCGGGTGCTCCCGGTAGCGGTGTTCCGCCTTGATGCACTTCGTCGACGGTATCAGGGGGTGCGACCGTCTACTGAAGTTTGCGACGAGCATTCGATCAAAATGTCGGGAATCCTGTTGAATTGCCCGACTTGGTATTGAAAAGAGTTTTCGATAATGAGACTAAAATACGGGGTTTATAATTGTTAGGCATGCGATGTCTAAGTAATTCATTTGGTCAGGCATGCGATGTCTGAGGTGGTTGCGGATTCCAACTGTTGTAGTTTTACACTTTCTTTTCTGTGACCGTAAGTGTAATATGTGATATCGCCGGTTTCGTTGCTATATGTCAACGACAATTGGGATATGCATGTTTACTTACGTTGATGACATGTGATGTTATGTGTTGCTGGATATGTTATATTGGATCGTCGTGTTTGAATGGCCGGGGTTTTTTTTATGTGAGATGAGTGTTTTTTCATTTTCATTCATGTAAAAACTTGTATGTAATATTCTTTTATTGGGGCACTTCCAGGTTGCGGAAGTTGTCACCGTTGATGTATATTATTTACTTTTCTGCACTAGGATAGACCCAAGGAGGAGGGCACAAGTAACCAGGTTCTGGAGTCCAGTGGGAGACCAACTCGAGGAGTCGAGGCCGGGTCTCCTAACTCTAGAATTGGTAGGGTTGCTTGCCGCTCTCGTAGGGGTCTAGGGGTGTGGGTTTGGCTATTCATCACGACCGTGGAATCCGTGTTTTATACTGGCTCGTATTGAAAACACGGACGTCCTAGTATATCCAATATTTCATATGATTCTTCTGCTGCGATATCTGTGATGTGATCATGTGATGTTCTGTGATAGATACAGTATATAGTATATATGATATATTATATAGGCGTTACTTATGTTTTACACCCGCGCTAGCCCTGCCCCGCTCTGCCGTTAGTTACCTAACCTAACGGTGCACGAGGGGACATCGAGGCGAATGCGGATGGCATAAGTGTACGTCGTATTTATCTGTGATGTTTAGGTACTTTAAATGATGGGAATTCATTAATATGATTAATGAAATAAAAGAAACCTAAGATGTTGTAGAATCGAATTTCAAAATAAAACAGGTAGCTACAGTTCTTGCTTTGCACAGCGGTATATATGATATATCCTGCACCTTATTCGATAAGGAAAGGACCGAGATCCCTTCACCGGGAGTGACTCCTTTAGCAATAACTGGCAGATGCTACACACTCGGTTTGTCTTTTGACAGCTTTTAAGTGTTTTTGCTTTGCACAGTGATATATATGATATATCCCGCACCTCATTCGACGAGGAAAGGACCGACGATCTCTTCACCGGGAGTGACTCCTTTAGCAAAACTAGAAAAGCCTAAAAAACACTCCATTTCAAAATCATTTGATTCTACAACGATATCAAGTTCATTACGCAATAGGTTTTCAGAAAAACCTGTCGTAGCCCTCCGTCATTTCAGATAAGTTGTATATAGTATTCGTGCTGCATTTGTTGGCTTTCGTCAAGGTGCAGTGTGCGGTAGCTATATGCTGCTTATCTGCTAGCATACGATGCGATTGGATTAGGGTAGTCGTGCGGCTTTGTTGGCTTTCGTCAATGGTCGTGCGGGTGGGTTTAATTCAATCAAGAAATGTACGGGTTGAACTTGACTAGCGGGCTATGGTTTGTTGGCTTTCGTCAAGGTCATAGCACGTTAGGGGCAAAATATTATCGGGAATTTCAAGTGTTGAAATTTGCAATGAGATTGCATACCTTCTATGAGATAGTTGGATCCCGATACCCGCTGCGAGTAATTGTTACTCCTGGGAGAGTTTTACACATTACAATTAGCCGATCAAGTAGGTGTCTAGAAAGGTGTTAACGGGGTTACGCCTCTGGGAAAACGAGGTTTACATTAATTAGGTTCGTGCGAAAGCACGGGGGACCTCCCTCAAAGTACCGACACTGGCCTGGCTGAAAGATTGGCGAACTTGTAGTGTGTAATTAATCCCGGCTAGTCTTTCCTTTTAGGGTTTGAAGGAAGATTTGATAAAAAGCAGTGGGAACCATCCTGATTAGATAAAATAAAACCAATCTATTCTTGCAAGAGCGCACGCTGAGTGTTTTCTTCTCTCTCTCTCCTGGTAGCGACCATATCACGCCTTAATCAAGATAATAATACGGATTTTTGACCGAACCCGCTTGTTATACTGAGCTGGGGAACGTTGGTCCCGCTCCAACTTATAATTGTTATAAGATAGAGCAGGAAATTGGGGAATACCAGATTTACCGTGCCGCCCAAACGAAGAGAGTGCATGATGATGCATCATCTTCGGTTGTGTTCGTTACACAGAACTGTTTCTCAATATCCTCTGTATCCTGGGTATTTGATACCGGATCAGGATCCCAGATATGTAAGATGTTACATAGGGCTACAAAAGGGTAGAAAAACTGAGAACGGGTGATAAGTTTCATGAGGCAGAAAACGGGGCAAGTGTTGCGGCCAAGTCTGTTGGTCACTGTCACCCTGTATTGTAATACATTGATTCTGAACGAATGTTATTAGATACCGAACCTGATATACAAAATCATATCAGTCTCTTTATTAATAAAGAAATGATAAAATTTTGTATTGTTGGATAATGTTTTGAACATTTCCTATATCAAAAGTTGATCGGTTCAGGCATGTTATCAAAAAGCATTGATGTTCTAAATCAAACTACAGTTCTTAGTATACAGAACACACACAAGAGGAAGAGTTCAGAAATGAACGGATCCTTCTTGAGGTATTGTAGACTAGGTCATATCAATGCGACCCGACTAGCTAAGTTACATTTAGATGCATATTTAAATCAGTTTGAATTTACATCTTGTGAAACTTACCAGTCATGTCACAAAGATAAGATGACCATAGCTCTGTTTATTGGAAACAGAGAAAGAGTTAGTGAACTCTTGGGATGATACATGTTGATGTATGTAAGTCCCCTGTCTACACATACCAAGACCGGTTCTTTTTACCTCATAACATTCTCTGATAATCTTTCGAGATTCAGACCTATGTTCCTGTTGAAACACAAGTCCGAACCTTTTAAGATATTCACAGAATATAAGTTAGAAGTAGAGAACCAAAATACGGGTATAAGTATTATGTCCTATGATGAGATCAGGGAGGAGAATACTTGAGCACGGAAATCCTGGACTATTCTAAAGGAGAATGAGATTCTCTCTCAGCATTACTCCTCTGGATACACCATAGCACGATGGTATATCAGGGCGGAGCAATCACACCCTATATGATAAGGTGTGCTCTATGATGAGTACTACTGAGTTACCTATTTCCTTTTGGGAGTTATGCACTTGAGAAGTTGCATACCTATTGAAAAGGGTTCAAATCAAATCAGTTGCCTACCACTTCATATTTGATATGATATGGGAAGAGCCCATGTCTTAAGCTAGTTAAGATTTGGGGTTGTCCGGCCTATGTCTAAAAGCAAAATCCGGACAAGCTCGAGGCAAGGTCTGTAATGTACAACTGGAAAGGTTCCAGCTATACAATTTGCAGCCGATGATTTGATAAAACCAAAGGATTCAGTAGATTCCAACGAACCTCAGCCTCTCCGCCGATCTAGTAGGGTTCCTCACCTACCTGAGAGATACTTCGGTTGCTCTATGACAGTGGGAGCGAGGATTGCATCATGAGATGATGACCCAACTAGTTTCGAACTGGCCATCAGGAGTGGGACTCTATAAGAATGGCTGGATGCTTAGCGATCTGAGATGGAATCCTTATACACCAACAAAGTATGGACTTTAGTTGCTATATCTGAAGGGTTAAATCCCCATCAGGAGCAAGTATATCTTGAGAAGATTACTTGGTGTACATGGAAAAGTTGAGACTTTCAAAGCTAGACTTGTTAAAGGTTTTCGTCATTGACCAGGCGTGGATAATGATGAAACCTTTTCCAGTACCTATGCTTAAGTCCATCCAGATCCTACTTGCCACGGCTACATACCATGACTACGATATCTGGTGGTTGGGTGTCATGACAGCTTTTCTAAAATGATGTTTTGGAAGAGGGCGTCTATAAGTACACAGCCAGAGGGCTTCGTAAACAGTGGGAGCAGCGGAAACGCGTGCGAGATGTTTTATGTGATAAAACAGGCATCGCGGAGTTGGAACAACTGTTTTGATGGATTAGTCAAAGAGTTTGACATCATCAAAATGGTAGATGAACCTTGTATAAACAAAAAGGTAGTAGGGAGTATGGTGACGATCCTCGTAGAGTACGTGGATGACATACTCTTGATAGGGAAAGAGTTTCCTATGCTACGCTCGATCAATCTCCGCTTATCACAATGATTCTTCACATAGGATCAAAGTGATACCTTCTAAATCCTGAGTCTTCATCTATGAGATAGATGTTATTTGGATATTAGGAATCTCACTAGCAGTAGTGAGATGGTATCAATCGATCCTGGGGAGAATCACTGGAAGTGTTCCAGGGTGATATAGACGACTGAATGTCAGTCGCAGGCATTGTCTTTACCCTCAGTAAAGGGACGGTATGTTGGAAGAGTTCCAAGTTAGATACCGTGACATACTAGACGATAAAGGCAGGATACATCGCTACTAAAGATGCTACCAAAGAAGCTGTTTGGGTGTATATTGGTTCATGAGATGAACTATGTTCCTTCCATTGTATGACAATGGAGTTGTGGCTTATGCCAAGGAACGTTGGTCCCATCAGTGATCCAGACATATTCTAAGGCAGTATCACTTGATCATGGAGATGGTTGATCTCTAAGGGATCGAGGTTAGGAGAGTAGACTCAGAGGACAACACGGCGGATCCACTCACGAAGGCCTATTCCCAGAGAGAGACTTTTATGGGATGGTTGAGTATGAGATACTACAACCACTGCTACAGATGGCCCTAGTGCAAGTGGGAGATTGTTAGTTATATGTATGCCCTAGAGGCCATTACTGTACATTGGATGTATATTGTAGTGGATGCTGGGACATATATAGGGAGGACTTTCTTGCTCGACATGATAGTATGCTATCTGGTTGCTCTTTACCTTAACGTGTATACTGATTGTCTCTCTATTACATGTTGGTAAAGCCCTTAGGATGTGTACTTGACTACCTGGACTATGATGCGGATCATACTAGTGGGCAAATGGTAGTCCATAAGTACATCCTTCAAAGTCCCTAGTCGTGGGTGTATCGAGACGGGGCATCGATATACCAGAGTAGACTAGCGTGTACCTTCTCGACCCATACAGATGGGCGATGGATGATCCCATATCCATTGGTGTTTGACATCAGAGATGATATACGGGTGCTCAGTAGAGACTGGGTACACTGGACGGACTCGCCGAGAACTCCCAGATGGTATTATACCTTACGTCAGATGGCAGTTCTCTGGTGACACTGGTACAGAGTAGTCTGTTGACCCGAGATCGTCATAGAGTCTTGTGTGGTTCCCACTGTGCTTTGATTTCCATCTTACCACGTCCAAGAGGGCGTGCAAAACGGTGGTTTTTGGGTACAGTCCCGAGTCACATGGAGGCAATGAGCGATAGGAGGGGATTCGTCTCTCCCGGTATAGGGGGTTGATGTTACGCTGTGTTCGATTGGCTATAACAGGAAATCCCTGGCCAGGGTTGCTGAGATTTACTGGTAAGTGTTACCAGTAGTTTCTCGAATTGTTATAGACCTCATATCGACACGACTTATTGAGCTATTGGGGTCTGACGTTTACCACCCCTAGGCGAGATATGCGACATATCAGACGATCAGACCGGACTGTACGGTAGTGTTACTGGTTGGATTCACTGGAGTGTGAGCGGGCTTGCTCGTCGATCTTCTGATCGCTCAATACCCGGGTGGCCGTTACGTTTAGCAGACCGCTTGCGGCTTGTGGGTGTTTGATATGATCATCATCTGCTGCTGGCGTATTGACGAGTCTTTAGAGTCCTACACAGAGGTTTCCTGGCTCAAGCGAAACGAAATAGGAGCACGTATGAGATATGTGCGGGACCGAGAATGATACCAGTATGTGATACTGTATACGATTCTCGCGATTTGTGACATTGATCGGTTATATGCGATATAGCCGGAATATCGGATCAAGTGTTGATTCGATAAGTTGTTACTGTTTATATTAGTCGGTTATATGCGATATGACCGGATCATTAAGTCAAGTGTTGATTTAATGATTTAATGCATAATTATATATTTGATATATTACTTTGCATTAACTAGTATTGGTTCACTTTAAAAGGATTTTCTCACTTGGTTGTACAAGTTGTATATGTGATATACTTTTTGTGCATTTGATGTATCATGTTTGATGATACATGCTTGTTTAGGTGTAAGTTTAGTTTAAACCTTGGTTAAGTAAATGGTTAGGGTTTTGTTTAAATTTCTTATTCATTTATTTATTTATTTATTTATTCATTATGGAAAATAAAAAGCATGGTGGCTTATTTTGTTGTTTTGTAGAAACTTCTTGAAGTGTTGAAAGCTTGACCATTCTTGTTCTTTTCCTAAACCTAACCATTAACCCTAACCATGGTTTATTCTCTACACCTAACTTTGGTTACTATTATGATGAGTATCATTTTATTTCTTATTTTTAAGATAGACTTATCATAACTTCTTCTTCTTCATCTTCTTCTTCCATGAAGAAGCTTGACTTCATC
This sequence comes from Agapanthus africanus, assembly GCA_030015575.1. NCBI lineage: Eukaryota > Viridiplantae > Streptophyta > Magnoliopsida > Asparagales > Amaryllidaceae > Agapanthus > Agapanthus africanus. Next base: position 260,439,709 of record CM057339.1, on the reverse strand, counting down.
AATGGTGGATTGATGAAACAAGTGAGAAATCCAATTCTAAAGTCTACCCACTTCCTATTTCTTCATCCTCTACCTCTTGCCAAGTAGTAGAGTGTGTTTTCTTCACAAGTTTCTTGACTTGGTGAAGTTGGAGCTTGATCTAGTGATGCCTCGACGTAGATCATCTTCGGCATCGACGTCGACGATCTAGCCCGTCCATTCTCCGATGAAGCCGACGCTAGAGCCCGGGGTTCGACTTGGACAGCGAGGAGACTTCATTGCGGAGCTATGGAGGTGGAGCACCGGATCTACAAAGGTTGTATATCCGTTCACTTAGTTAAAGTAGTTAACTAGTTTCTTTTTCGCCTAGAATTCTAGCCAACGATCCGTAGTTTAGGGTTTCTCGGCACCGTATTTTTGAAATTGGCATGGTTGATGCCTTGTGAGACCTCTTGAGAGTGCCTAGGAACCCTACATTAGATTCGTCGCAGACGCGGGAATTTTCTCCGGCCTTCTCCTTTTGTCGGCGGTCGAAGTTGAGGGGGCCGTTGCAGCGGGAACTTAAGCAGATGACACCTTCTGTGGTACGACAGGCTAGACCTTCTCTTTCCGAACTTTCATCTTCTTCGGTCGGCGGGAGCAGTCTTGGTTGATCACTGAGTCTTGGACCTGTCGTCAGACCTTGTGAATTTTTTAGGACAGCCGCTGAGGGGGCTGCTCTGGCTTCACCTTTGTAACGTTCTCCATGGGTAGAGGAGAATTTTTCAGTAAGGCAGTTGGTGAATTCCTGCATACCCTGTTAAGTGGTTCAAAGCTGTTCCCAGTTGGAACAGCAGTATCAACTTCCATTGTCGGAGCTGGCGGAGTAAATCCAGAAGGGGAACTGCCTCCAGCTTTCCTCACTCGGCGCCAGTGGCGACGTCGAGCATGTCTTGCAAATGTGACTGGATCAGTTACGGGGGTGGTTTCATCATGCCCCCTGTTCTGGTGAAGGGTTGCTGTTGGTGCCAGCCTCTTTAAAACTGTCGTCCGCTGAGAAGAAGCGCCCAACCTGTCGAAGATTGACCTTTGGGCAAGGGAAGCAACTTTGGTGATCTCGCCCGAAACTGGAGTCAGAGTGGACAGTCTAGTGAAGACCGATCCCTTAGCAGGAGAAACCTCTTTGATGATTTCGTTTGTTGGAACAATGATGGCTATCCATTTCGGGATAACCCCCTCAGGTATCGCGGGCTTCTTCATGGGCCCATTGGATTTTTGGCCTAGTCTGTTAAAGACCGAGGCGTTGGACTTGGACGACCCGTTGAGAGGGGCCATAATAGTGGTAAGCCGATCAAAGACCGACTTTTTTGGGGCTTCTCGCGACAACACTGGAGCGTTGAAGCTCATTGGTGGGAGCATGGTCCCGAAGAACAACCCAATGGTGGCTTGTGTCACCTGTTCCACCGACATTGCGAAAATGGAGGCCGCTTGGGGCCCGTAAGTTACTCCTCCAGACGGGGCGAAGCGGGAGTTGTTGTTGCAGTTGGTGCAGTTGGTGCAGTTGGAATCCATTTTCTCTGCACGGGAGCAAGACACCAAATCTTAGTACCTCGAATCCACGGGCAACCACATTAAACCGCGATTCATTCGCAAACACGACACCCAAAGTGTGGAGTGGAAAAAGGAAAATGTCCTACCGGGCGTGCCAGAATCTGTTCACCGCCGAAAACAGAGACGAAACCGCGTAGGTTGTCTTGCCTGAATTTGGGGGCAGATGCTATTTGGTTTTATCCGTCCATATCTCCGAAGATGCCAAGTTGATTTATGGCACCGTATATCGGAGGTTTAGACAGATGCGGCCGTTGTAGCAGACTTCGTCAGATTCCCCCTCGTTTACGAGGGGTTTTTGATTGTTGGGACGCTCTTCCCTGCAGGCGCAAGCCCCTGCAGTTAATTACGCTACCGTATAGCGGTAACCACTTTCTCCTTCTCCAGATAGTCACTTCGGGTCGTGTGTGTTTGTTTTGTTTTTGGTTACCCGTGGATCGTATACGGAGACTAATTTATGTTGTCGCCTGTAGGGCGTGGATTAGTCCAAATCCGTATTTTCTTAGATTTGGGTTTGGGTTGGGTTTAAGGATCGTTAATCTCATTTGAGACTAAGATCAACTTAAACGTTTGTTAAGGATACGTTAGTCTAATTGCAGACTAAGATCTACTTAACAGGATCGTTTAAACCCAACAAAAGAGCATTTGGGCTCTATTGTTTTAGTTTAGGGACATTGCGGTCCATAAGTTTAAGGACATCATAGTCCATGGAGTTTAAGGACATCATAGTCTATAGTTTAAAGACGTCATAGTCTGTAAAGTTTAAAGACATCATAGTCTATGAGTTTAAGGACCTCACAGTCCATGGTAGTTTAGAGACATCATAGTCTGTAAAGTTTAAGGACATCATAGTCCATGAGTTTAAGGACACCACAGTCCGTAAAGTTTAAGGACATCATATTCTATGAGTTTAAGGACCCCACAGTCCGTGGAATGTCTGGTTGTCGGGAACCCGTCACCTCTCTGAAGACGTTGAAGGATTACAATGACAAATATCAGAGGAGTGAAGAGATGTACCCTTGAACCAAATGCCAAATTGAGAAGGAATGGGATAAACATTACTTTGAATGCCATCTGAGATCAATTTTGAAAGACCTGAACATAATTAGGGCTCGGTTAAAAATAAGGTTTTGGCTTTGGGAGACTTAGCTAACTTGGGCTAAGATTGGCCTATCATAGTGTTAAACACTAGCATATGTTCGGCGCTCACGTGCTCCCACGTAAGGTCTTAAAGTATTGTTTAAGCGCTGAAGATTTGAAGCGCTCACGTGGGGTCATGTGAGGTGCTTGAAGTAGTGTTAAACACTGAATATTTGAAGCGCTCACGTGGGGTCACGTGAAGCGTTTGAAGTAGTGTTAAACACTAAGATTTGAAGCGCTCACGTGAAGTCACGTGAGGCGCTTGAAGTAGTGTTAAACACTGAGATATGAAGCGCTCACGTGGGGTCACGTGAGGCGTTTGAAGTAGTGTTAAACACTGAAGATTTGAAGCGCTCACGTAGGGTCACGTGAGGCGCTTGAAGTGGTGTTAAACACTGAAAATTTGAAGCGCTCAAGTGGGGTCACGTGAGGCGCCCCCAAAGACTGAAAGCTGCCTCTGTTTTACTCTCTTTTGAAAAGTGCTAAGCACTCTTAAGGAGTCACGTGATGTCACGTGAGGCGCCCTAAAATAGAAACCGTCTTGGATTTATTCCCCTTTTTTCTTCTGAAGGCTTGTTCAGGGGTCACGTGGGAGCACGTGACCTGATCTCATTTGTTTTCTCTCCTTCATCAAGGGTGCTCACGTGGGCGCTCATGATCTGTCATTTATCATGTTGGGTGCTAATCTCTTTTACGTGCATGTAGATTTTGAGTTAAATCCCCTGTTTGATAAGAATTAAATTCTTATATAGGGTTGAACCCTAATTTTATTTAGAGGAATTAAATTCATATATGTTGTAAGAATTAAATTCTTTGAACTCAATTCTCCCCCTAGGTTTTGAATCTGCATAACAAATCTCCCCGATGAGAATTAAATTCTTAACTTGTGGGGAGATCTGCTTCTGCAGATCTTCAATCAGAGGAAGAACTAAGTTCTTTTTAGAAGAGTTAAACTCTTATGAAGGTGAAGAAGAGATAAAATGTTCTCTGTGTTTTCTTCCTTCTCTTATCTAGGGTTTCTTTTTCTCTAAGGGGATTTTGCTCTCTCTGGAGAATTCAATTCTTTTCTTTTGGCTTACGAAAGGGTTCTCTCTCTCTCTCTCTCTCTCTCTCTCTCTCTCTCTCTTTCTATCTTTTTTCTCTAATACTTGGCTCCTATTTATAGAAGAAAGAAAAAAATCAGTTTGTTCAGCCAATCTCTCATTGAGAGATTTTGATTGATTTTATAACCAACATGATCTTTTAGATCACTCGGTGAATTTTATTCACCGTTGTATTTTTAATCCAAAGACTTCTATTTCACATAAGATATTTCATTTGTTGTTCCTGGCAAATTTTTGGAAAATATTTCCTTGCACAGAATCTTCCTATAAATTGGTGATTTTTAATCACCATTGGATTTTTAATCCAACAGTGCTCTACTTTTTGGAAAGATCTAGGGAAATATTTTTCCAATTAGGGCTTTTGATTCCTTTTAATTTAGAATTTAATTCTATTAATTATGAGGGCTCAGGAGCCCATCACATGTTGGCACGTGACCTCGCCAATTAAGTATAAAGTTTCTAATTAGAATTTAATTCTATTAGTTCAGAGGGCTCAGGAACCCATCACGTGTTGGCACGTGACCCCACCAATTAAGCATTTCCAATTGTTTATTTCATTCAGCGCCTATAGACTTTGCCTATAAAAAGTCACGTGTCTGCACGTGAGGCCCGATCACGTGTGGGCACGTGATGCTCCACCTGGAGGCTTTCCTCGTTGCTTTATTCATACGTTTTATTCAGTTCCCATGAGGGAACAATTCCATGTTTTCTAAACAAAATAAAAGAATTACAAGTTTCATGAAAATACCATCAAGAATCATTACAAGTCAAGTTTACACTAAAATACCTTGAATTATTCAATATATATATATATATATATATATATATATATATATATATATATACCTTATGCTATAAAATTCATTTCCATGACAACTCTAAAAGAATATAAATAAATACTTGAGAATTATTTTGAAAGTATATGTACAATAGTTTTCATAAAAACCCCTCAAGTTATATTAAATTACAATAAGGACCCTAGTAAATATAGGTTTAAACGGGACCAATTCTCTTGAGTCTCAGGGAGCCGGAGAAAGTGGGTGCTTGTCTATTTAAGGTAGAAAACTAAAACGGGGTTATCAATGGTAATCGTCTTGGAAAAAAACACAAATTCTGCCGTTCATGTGCAGCAGTTACTAATAACACCAGAACCTAATTCAGGATCCAAATCTGTTTAAGTGTCTGACTCAATCTGAGTCTTAGTCTAATCTGAATACAATCCAAATATGAATCCAATCATAACTCCAATGCAACATGAATCCAATATACCAAACATGAACACTTGAAACTGAACATGAATACTGCAATACGAACATGCAACATGACTTGACTTGACCGAACTATGGTTATATCTTGAACTTGACTACATGACTATCCGTTTACATCCTGATCCGTTAACATGAACAATTTATACCATGGTCTCGGCAAATCTGATAACTACAAATCAATAGAATCAATATATCAATATATATATATATATATATATATATATATTACGGGGTTTTAACGGGGTAGATTGGTACGGAATGTATTATAAGTGGCACGATAAAGGACACTAAAAGACACATACCGTACATCCGTGCCGTTGTCCTGTGGGTATTGACGGGGTCTTGTACTTTCCGTTTCTCATAGTCCATGGGATAGTTGAACTTCTCTCGTAAACACTGACATATTCTGTACCAAGTTACAAACAACTACGTTAACATAATAAACACATAATTGATCTATTCTATGCTTTTTACCTGTCTATTTCTATTCTATCTTTTGGGATTTATCGAGCGCTAGGTCGCTGATGACATTCTTTTCTCTTCTATCTTTGGAATGTTGTTGGGAGGACCCGACTCTGAGGAAATCGAGTCCAGCCAGGACGATTTGGAGCAGTTTACAAAAGAGTCAGAGTTCTAGTTCCTACTTGTACTTACTTTTCTTTCAGTTCATATGCAATTGTTTAGACACCGCTTTCTTTCATTATATTTTACTTTTCAGTTGTATATAAAGAATGGTTATCAATAAAAATTTGTTGTTTTATTACATCTCTTGTCATTCATGTGTTATTTATTTATATTGCTTATTTATGCTTAGCGTGTTTACTTCTGAGTAAATACGTCACGACCCGCCACGTCTCCTTCCCTGTACACTGAGAAGCGGGACGTAATAAATTGCAATAGCAAAACTAAATTCCCAAAAAAAGAAAAAAAAACTACTTTCAAATATCTCCGGGCTAAGGTATTTGTAATACCCGGTTCTTTTTATACGCCTAACTCCGTATTTCTCTGTAAACTATAAATTTTGTTATTTTTAATCATTTAATTATTTAAAGAAACTCCATTAAACCCAAAACTATTTCCTCCCAAAGTATTTAAATCTTCCCCTCCGGCCCAAGCACATTTTTCCCAGCCTAGAAATCAAATTGTAAATTTCTCTGGCCCGAGCCCATAATTTCAATTCCATTTTTAATTAATTCCTTTAAACTCTTCCTCAGCCCGTTATTATAATTCTTTTATTTATTTAGCCAGCCCAGCCGTTCACTCCCCCATTTCTTATCCAATTCCCTTTAATTTTCCCTCAGCCTACGAATTAAAAACCAAAACCATTTAGTGAGCTGGCCCAGCCCACTCCCTTTAAATTCTTTCTTTCAATTACTCTTTAATTTTTCCCTGCCGGCCCGTTGGCTCAGCCCAATTAAATTGGAAATTCATTTTTGATTTTCTTTTTCACACACCAGCCCAATTCTTTGGCCCGCTCCTGTACATCTCCCCAACGGCTCTCTCCCCATTCACGCGCGCGATCCACTTCCTCCGCCGCGCTCCTCGCCTCCGCCGACGCTCACGCTCGCGAGCATTACCCACGACGCACGCCTTCGACCCCTCCTCGTTGACACGCCTCTTTCTCTTCCCCTCATAATTCCTTTTCTCCCTCCCGACGTCTCTCCACTCTCAAACCCACATCCCGACCTCGCGTGCACGTCGCCGCCGTCACCTCCGGCCACCTCCCTCCATCACCATCGCCTCGTCTCCACGCAGAAACACCACCACCGAGCTCCCCACTTCAACCAAACTCCTCACCTCACCTCTTCGCAACACCCTCGTCCTCGACAATCCCACATCCATCAACCTCCAAGCTTCGACCACCATCGTCGACCGCAGCTCATCGTCGTCGTCGTCTTCATCGCCAAACACCTTACACCCACTGCCCCGAGCCCCCTTCGCTGCGCGTCAGCCACCACCTTCACCTCTGGCCTTCCTCCCTCTCCCTCGCTCTCCCCCTCTCCTTGCAATCTCTCTCTCTCTTTCTCACCCTCTGTTTCTCGTCTCTCTGCCTCATCTCTCTCTCTCACTGCCTCTCTCTCTTTCCCTCACTGCTTCTCTCTCTCCCTCACTGCTTCTCTCTCTCTCTCTCTCTCTACAATCTCACTCTCTGTCTCTCTCTGTTCCCTCTCTCTCAATCTCTCTCTGCTCTCTCTCTAACTCTCTCTCTATCTCAAAACCATCGAGCAAAACCAACCCAACCGAGCTCACCCAACATCCGTGGCACCACTGGAGCTCTAGCCGTTGCCGAGACGGAACCCCATAGCCGAGCCCAAGCTTGTGGTCATCGTGTCGCGTTCGTCACGTTACCATCACCGTACATCTCCGAGACGTGTCCAGGAAAGTATTTTATTTGCTTACATGCTATTTACTTAAGTTACAATCGTTAAGTACATAGATTATAAGGTTACAAGTTTAAACCAATTGTGTGCCATACCTGTTCGACGCGTGTTCCCAAAGAAAATATTTTTCTAAATTGACGGAACTGGATTAATTACATTGGCCCTTGCTGTGATGAATACCTTGTGCAAGTTTCGCTGGAAAATATGACCGTTAACGACTAAAACAACTACCCCCAAGTTTAACCGTAAAACTGGAATTTTCTTGTACCTGAAAACTATTAAAATCACCATAAACTATATACATACTGGAATGATGCACTCGAGGGCTCAAATCGAAGCCGACTCGACGAACTTTAACCCTATACAAGTTTAGAATAGTTTCTGTACTTAAATGGTGTCGATATTTGGATCGGAGTGCGACTCTGGACTGCAGTCCAGAGCGACTCCATTTGTTGCTTGCTGTTCCATAATGGGTACCACAAGTTTTCCTTAACTCGTAGGTTGCGTAACTCCACTGTTTATTATAGTTAAATCTGTTATCTAGACAACGCAAGTGGTTTCGTCCTATTTCGTTATCGTTTGTTAATTAACATGTAATTTAAAAGATGGGAACGTATAACAGTCTCAGCTGAATCAGAACTGACATATTGGTATTGAACAGTGTATATCTCCTGACGTACATATGAGATCGAAGATCCGTATGTTGCGTTGAAAACCTTACTGAAAACCCTAGATTTCATCTAACTGTAGTGTCGCTAAAATCTGATCCCAATTGGGATTAAAATGCGTTGCGAAACGGACTTCTGATTCTGAAACCGGATTTCCAGCTGTGAACGCTTAAAATGAAGTGGCTATAACTAATGATCTTGGAACCCGATTGGCATGAAACTAAATTCGATGGATAGATAACTGAACATACTAATTATTACTGTTCATCGTTTCGCTAAATTGTAACCGTATGATTTATGATAAATTATGCAAGTGGTAGATTATTGATTCAGGACATCCTAAACATGCTTTATATATTGTTTATGCATCATTTCATACGCATGTCATTGCATTGATAACCCAGTGATAATGTGCATTACCCAGTGTTAGGCATTAGTGATGATTGTGGCAAGTACGTCAGTGTTCGTGTATCAGTGAATAAGTGAAAGTGATACGTACTTGTACACAATCAGTGACCCTTATTATTATATTGCATTGTCGACGTCTGTGGGACACGTGTACGTGTGACTATAAGTGATATGGGACACTTATGGAAGCTCTTGCACGGGTGTCACAGATAAGGCACCAGACACTTCCATTTATCTTAGGTATTAGTCGGGATGTGCTTGATGGAGGTCCTGCTTCCAGTTCTCGCGCAGACTTGTCACAGACCGATTGGTACTTAGGGTTATGGTTAGCGTTTGATGTAGACCACGGGATGTGGGGTAGTTTAAGTGTGAGTTCAACAGAATCTCGGGAGTCCCATGCCGGCTTATATATTTAGGGAGATATATGGAGATTTACACGGTATGTGATTATCACCGTGATATACATGTTGGGCCCGTTGTCCCTTGCCCTTGGGTGGAGGACACTTGTGAGAGGTTGACTCTCACACTTGGACTGACAATAGGCTTAGTGACCTGTACAGTAAGATTTAGAGACTGATAGGGATACTGGCAATTATATACCTTACATACTGTGTTGACATACGTGGCATGCCATTCTACTGCTTTTACTGTTCCGCTGCATTGATTACTGCATGTTCAAATCCATACTGCCATTGATCTACTGTTTGATATACTTATTATCACTGTTAGAATTGTCACGTGATTATATATATATTATATTGCTATTGTGTCGCTCTGATGACCTGAGTATGCATGCTCAGTGTGAGGAGAAGATTTAGCTTGGACCAGGACTAGACGTATATCACAGACACCTCGACTTGCTATCCAGAGTTATATCCCGTTTGTTTCCAATCAGGTCAGTTCTTTACATTGTTTGTTTCAGTTACTGCATTTCTCATTACCTGCGTGTTATTTACTGATTGCCAGTTAAGACTAGAAGCCGAAGTGTGACTACGGCAGGATATTTCCTTGACCGTAGGAGCATGGCCGGCCTTGTCAACCCCTCGTATTCCATATTTTGGGAAGCGGGGCGTGACATGGTTTAGTTGGTATCAGAGCCAGGTTTTGCTTCGATTGGAATTGCAGTTTTCCGTGTATAGCTTGACAATCTAAGACATCTCTCAGTCTAGATTATAAACTTGATATCCTTGATCCATATTCACATTGAGTGTTCTGTTATCCATTCGCTAGGGATTTGGGTGACTTGGCAAGGTTACGTGGTTGCAATTGCACTACCGTACTCTGTTTAAATGACTTAGAATCCTACAGTTGATTTTTCCAATTGCAATGAATTTAATCACATCTGATATTCTTGAATCTTTGTCCAATCCATATTATATTTGATTCTTGTAGCTTGTGCCTTATATCATCCTCAAAATTATTGTTTCAGGATCATGTCTTCCAACGACTCTTCATCTATATCCGCTCCCCAGAATCAGACCATTGAGATTCTGAGTGTACTGCAAGGTCTAAAGGAAGCCCAGGAGCGGACAAACGACTCGTTGGCTGAAGGACTGAGAAGGCAGGTGAATCAGACACCAGCGGGAGTCTCCAACCATAAAGGAATCCCCGTTAGACGAGGAAAAGAGAAGAAAATGAAGCGCCAATTTGTATCCCCGCAACAGAAGCAGCAGAAGACCCTATGTTGTGGGTACTGTAAAAGGCCAGGACATCTTCACAGGGATTGTCGCCGCGCTCAAGGGAAATGTCTGATATGCGGGTCCAACAAACATCTCATCAACGGTTGTCCAGAAAGAAAAGAACTACAAGGTGGAGACTCGTCCACACTCCCCACTTCTGATAAATGAGGATTACTGCGTAGTTCGTACTTCGAGGATAAAGCGGATCCAACACAGGATCCAATTTGCGTGACGAGGATGCAGCGGTCTAGTGATCAAAGAAGAATTTTCATGTTTCTCTACATTCAGTAATAATGTTGTAATCTTCTTATAAATATTTCTTTCCGTTTGAAACCTTGTATCCGTTGGATTTTTAGTTGAATGCAATAAAACTTTGAATCGTAATATATGTATCATTCTCTTGCTTTCTCCTATTTATAATATTCATCATCACAGTATTATTATTCTGATATTTTTCAATTCCTGCCACCGCATATCTTTCTACACTTCGTACACTTAACTATTTTCATGATGTGTTCCATTGTCTAATCATGACTCTTTTTCTTTTAGGCCATAGCCCATCCTGGAGCAGCGCCACATCTAGATGAGGATGCACAGTCATGCGTTTCCTTCGACCGCACACTGATGAATTCCGACGATGAGATCAACAGTCCCCAGGTCATTTTCGGAAACAACGATTCAGAGGATGAAGGAGCAGACGCCCCAGAGTTTAACATGATAGACGATTCCGACGAAGAGATAGGAGACCCTGAAGAGAACCCGATAGAGGAAGATCCCAACGAAGACCCGATAGAAGAAAATCCAGTGGAGGAAAACCCCATGGAAGAAAATCCAGAAGAAGAGAATCATTTGGAATCGGACCTCGACGAAGAAGCTCCATCCGAGGAAGAAGAACCAGAAGATCAAGACTCTGCGGTAGAATAACTCCCAATGGCGATACCTACGAGGCGCTATGGAAATGGACGCCTCTACCTGAGTGCGCGAGCCTACCGCAACCTACTGAATCTCCAAAACCGCGACTGACGGAATTTCTTTTGCTGTTGTCTTTCTGGCCAAATAAAACTGTGTATAGTTTAGGGTCACTTTCCGTCTTTGAGAATGCTTTGTTTAAAATCTTTTGAAATGAAATAAATCTTCTGAGTTCGCAAATCTTTTATTTACTGGTTCACTCAATGTTTCTATTTTCCCTTACCGTTTTTCCTCCTGAGACCCTTACTGTCCACACCTACATCTCGTGCTGATTCGACCCTCACTCAGATTAACAAGTACCACACCCGATTTTTTTGAGGTTCACCTTCCACCCTTTGTCTGCGCCTCGTTTGAGATCCTTCTGAGAGGAGAAAATTTTAGAGAAACTTCTGAGTCCGCTAACCCTTTAAATTATTGATTCATAGGCTGTACCGACCGTTATTCTCCCCATACGTTTCCCTTGTAGTCCTTTGTTGCTCACCATTACTCCCTATGCTGACCCGATCCCAATCCCCTTGATCTTCAGCCTAAAGCCGCCACACTTCAACCTTCTGATTGAGCCACACTTCCTTGTAATCCCTACCCTAACTAGCCCTATACATTTCTGGTTTCCTATTACCCTAATATATATTTAGGGACTTTATTATTCGAAATTTGGTTTCCATTATCATGTATTTGTCGAAAAGTGCGTGTTATCGACTACTTAGTTTTATGTATTTTAAAGCACACTACTATTATCCTTATTTTTCCAGTAGCGCAACCTTACACCGCGCATATTTGTGTTCCATGTTCCTTATTTTCACTATGTGAGTTTCTAAGTTATTTGATCGATATATTATCATAAAATTTTTTTAACCTACCGACAAATCTTTCACTACTTTATGGTCGTTACTTTATTTTCGAGTATTGTGCCTATAGTTACTGTTATTAAATGGTTTAGCCTTATACTATTATTCTGCTTTGCTACTTTGGATATACTTATACGTACACATATCTGAGTTTCGATTTTTCGAGTACGCCTCGAATAATATTGTTCGTTATGGTTGTTATTTATATTCCCGTATATATGTAGTTGCTCTTATAGTTGTTCCTACCTTACACTTATTTAGACCTATCTTTTGTATGTGTTCTTACATGTTTATATCTTCAAATTTCTTCGTCCACGGATTTCTAGTAAATCTTTAAATGTTAGGTTGCAATATAATAGATTTCGCCTATGTTTGTATAACTTATCGTTTATTTTTAAATATCGAGGACGAAATTTTTGTAATGGTGGTATGATGTAATACCCCGTTCCTTTTATACGCCTAACTCCGTATTTCTCTGTAAACTATAAATTTTGTTATTTTTAATCATTCAATTATTTAAAGAAACTCCATTAAACCCAAAACTATTTCCTCCCAAAGTATTTAAATCTTCCCCTCCGGCCCAAGCACATTTTTCCCAGCCTAGAAATCAAATTGTAAATTTCTCTGGCCCAAGCCCATAATTTCAATTCCATTTTTAATTAATTCCTTTAAACTCTTCCTCAGCCCGTTATTATAATTCTTTTATTTATTTAGCCAGCCCAGCCGTTCGCTCCCTCATTTCTTATCCAATTCCCTTTAATTTTCCCTCAGCCCACGAATTAAAAACCAAAACCATTTAGTGAGCTGGCCCAGCCCACTCCCTTTAAATTCTTTCTTTCAATTACTCTTTAATTTTTCCCTGCCGGCCCGTTGGCTCAGCCCAATTAAATTGGAAATTCATTTTTGATTTTCTTTTTCACACACCAGCCCAATTCTTTGGCCCGCTCCTGTACATCTCCCCAACGGCTCTCTCCCCATTCACGCGCGCGATCCACTTCCTCCGCCGCGCTCCTCGCCTCCGCCGACGCTCACGCTTGCGAGCGTTACCCACGACGCACGCCTTCGACCCCTCCTCGTTGACACGCCTCTTTCTCTTCCCCTCATAATTCCTTTTCTCCCTCCCGACGTCTCTCCACTTTCAAACCCACATCCCGACCTCGCGTGCACGTCGCCGCCGTCACCTCCGGCCACCTCCCTCCGTCACCATCGCCTCGTCTCCACGCAGAAACACCACCACCGAGCTCCCCACTTCAACCAAACTCCTCACCTCACCTCTTCGCAACACCCTCGTCCTCGACAATCCCACATCCATCAACCTCCAAGCTTCGACCACCATCGTCGACCGCAGCTCATCGTCGTCGTCGTCTTCATCGCCAAACACCTTACACCCACTGCCCCGAGCCCCCTTCGCTGCGCGTCAGCCACCACCTTCACCTCCGGCCTTCCTCCCTCTCCCTCGCTCTCCCCCTCTCCCTGCAATCTCTCTCTCTCTTTCTCACCCTCTGTTTCCTGTCTCTCTGCCTCATCTCTCTCTCTCTCAATGCCTCTCTCTCTTTCCCTCACTGTTTCTCTCTCTCCCTCACTGCTTCTCTCTCTTTCTCTCTCTACAATCTCACTCTCTGTCTCTCTCTGCTCCCTCTCTCTCAATCTCTCTCTCTCTAACTCTCTCTCTATCTCAAAACTCTCGAGCAAAACCAACCCAACCGAGCTCACCCAACATCCGTGGCACCACTGGAGCTCTAGCCGTTGCCGAGACGGAACCTCATAGCCGAGCCCAAGCTTGTGGTCATCGTGTCGCGTTCGTGACGTTACCATCACCGTACATCTCCGAGACGTGTCCAGGCAAGTATTTTACTTGCTTACATGCTATTTACTTAAGTTACAATCGTTAAGTACATAGATTATAAAGTTACAAGTTTAAACCAATTATGTGCCATACCTGTTCGACGCGTGTTCCCAAAGAAAATACTTTTCTAAATTGACGGAACTGGATTACTTACATTGGCCCTTGCTGTGATGAATACCTTGTGCAAGTTTCGCTGGAAAATATAACCGTTAACGACTAAAACAACTACCACAAGTTTAACCGTAAAACTGGAATTTTCTTGTACCTGAAAACTATTAAAATCACCATAAATTATATACATACTGGAATGATGCGCTCGAGGACTCAAATCGAAGACGACTCGACGAACTTTAACCCTATGCAAGTTTAGAATAGTTTCTGTACTTAAATGGTGTCGATATTTGGATCGGAGTGCGACTCTGGACTGCAGTCCAGAGCGACTCCATTTGTTGCTTGCTGTTCCATAATGGGTACCACAAGTTTTCCTTAACTCGTAGGTTGCGTAACTCTGCTGTTTATTATAGGTAAATATGTTATCTAGACAACGCAAGTGGTTTCGTCCTATTTCGTTATCGTTTGTTAATTAACCTGTAATTTAAAAGATGGGAACGTATAACAGTCTCAGCTGAATCAGAACTGACATATTGGTATTGAACAGTGTATATCTCCTGACGTACAGATGCGATCGAAGATCCGTCTACTGCGTTGAAAACCTTACTGAAAACCCTAGATTTCATCTAACTGTAGCGTCGCTAAAATCTGATCTCAATTGGGATTAAAATGCGTTGCGAAACGGACTTCTGATTCTGAAACCGGATTTCCAGCCGTGAACGCTTAAAATGAAATGGCTATAACTAATGATCCTGGAACCCGATTGGCATGAAACTAAATTCGATGGATAGATAACTGAACATACTAATTATTACTGTTCATCGTTTCGCTAAATTGTAACCGTATGATTTATGATAAATTATACAAGTGGTAGATTATTGATTCAGGACATCCTAAGCATGCTTTATATATTGTTTATGCATCATTTCATACACATGTCATTGCATTGATAACCCAGTGATAACGTGCATTACCCAGTGTTAGGCATTAGTGATGATTGTGGCAAGTACGTCAGTGTTCATGTATCAATGAATAAGTGAAAGTGATACGTACTTGTACACAATCAGTAACCCTTATTATTATATTGCATTGTCGACGTCTGTGGGACACGTGTACGTGTGACTATAAGTGGTATGAGACACTTATGAAAGCTCTTGCACGGGTGTCACAGATAAGACACCAGACACTGCCATTTATCTTAGGTATTAGTCGGGATGTGCTTGATGGAGGTCTTGCTTCCAGTTCTCGCGCAGACTTATCACAGACCGATTGGTACTTAGGGTTATGGTTAGCGTTTGATGTAGACCACGGGGTGTGGGGTAGTTTAAGTGTGAGTTCAACAGAATCTCGGGAGTCCCATGCCGGCTTATATATTTAGGGAGATATATGGAGATTTACAGGGTATGTGATTATCACCATGATATACATATTGGGTCCGTGGTCCCTTGCCCTTGGGTTCTACCCTTGGGTGGAGGACACTCGCGAGAGGTTGACTCTCACACTTGGACCGACGATAGGCTTAGTGACCTGTACAGTGAGACTTAGAGACTGATAGGGATACTGGCATTGATATACCTTACATACTGTGTTGACATACGTGGCATGCCATTCTACTGCTTTTACTGTTCCGCTGCATTGATTACTGCATGTTCAAATCCATACTGTCGTTGATATACTGTTTGATATACTTATTATCACTGTTAGAATTGTCACATGATTTTATATATATTATATTGCTATTGTGTCGCTCTGACGACCTGAGTATGCATGCTCAGTGTGAGGAGAAGATTTAGCTTGGACCAGGACTAGACGTATATCACAGACACCTCGACTTGCTATCCAGAGTTATATCCCGTTTGTTTCCCCTCAGGTCAGTTCTTTACATTGTTTGTTTCAGTTACTGCATTTCTCATTACCTGCGTGTTATTTACTGATTGCCAGTTAAGACTAGAAGCCGAAGTGTGACTACGGCAGGATATTTCCTTGACCGTAGGAGCATGGCTGGCCTTGTCAACCTCTCGTATTCCGTGTTTTGGGAAGCGGGGCGTGACAGTATTATTATAATGGCAACTCATATAACTCATTCATATTCTAACTAGAAATACAAGAAAAATAAAAGTAAAAAAGGTTATCATTTATAATGCATTAGGTGGTGTTATGTCACCATAATAAGACAAATATAATAAATACAATTTCTCTTGCTTATCAACTTTTTAAAATCAAATTCACACCAAATAATAGGTCCAAAAAATATAACTATGAGAATAGAGAAGATAAAAATGAGTATATACAGATCAAAATAAATACAAACATGCATCGCACGTACAAAAATACTTACATGAAATAACTAAATGGCAAGCCATCTCTAAATTCATGTTTATATTCCCTTCCGTATCTTATTGCATATTTGTAAATTTGTTTTGTATGGAAGCCAAAATAGTTTTCTTCTTGTTTCTTACCAAAACATTATTGGTTGGTGGCATCTAGGAACCAATCCATGTGACTAAATTCAAAAGTACCTGCATTATTATATATAAGTTTCGAAATCATGATTGGGACCAAATTATGGATATTTAATTTTGGATATTCTTTTCGATACTTTAATTTGGAAAGCCACATATCATCCACAATTTCTTGATCCCAGCTGTTCATGACCAAGAACCGGCTCGATCCATTTTCTTAATTATTCTTACCAATATATATAGATTCACAATTCTCACTATTAGGGTAGGGATCAAATCGAGTACAATGTCCCGGTCAGAAAAATGATGGAAACAACAGTGTCCGAACAGTTTTTGGACAATTTTACGGTCTTACAATGGTGCAGATGTACTAAATTCCAATATATATATAGAAAAACTAATATTATTCTCAAGAGAGCAAGAAGGTACCAATGAATCAGCCACAATCATCTTCACTCTGGCTTCTTCTTCATTTAACCAATCCCTATATGAGTTAGACTTGGTCATGAACAAGACCTTGCATCATTAAGCTCTACTATTAAAAAATTTGGTCCAATCAACAAATTAATTAATCAAGAAAACAGAAGGTCATGAGTCAACAAACAAAAAAGAAAACCACTAAAACCTGCGGGTAGCTGCTTCAAAATGCTGTGTGCTGATTAATTCCAAGTCTCAAAATCTGTGGCTTCTAAAAATTTTAATTAATGCTTTGTCATTATCTTGGAGACAAAATTAATCTTCAACTGTTCAAAGATCAAACACCTATTATAAAAGAACCCAACCCCTCAACTTGTCATTCTACAAAAACATTAATTTAACCTCAAAAGATCCAAAATCCAAACCCATAACCCATTTAGAAAGTGAGGGGAAAAAATATATGGGAACCTATAATATCCGATTTCATCCCACATCTAGAAAGCTCCAACAATCGAATATTATCCGCATCCGATATGTGGCCCGACTCCGCTTCAACATCTCACCCAAATCCACTAAGCGAAGGTAAAACTTTTCCATTCAGTTCTTGATGGAGCTCTGGATCTCCTTCAGATGTTACTTTCCATTGATCCGCAGCGAGTGGTGACGAGTGGTTGAGATTGGATCTGAGGGTTTCCCCTTGGTGCGTGTGGATCTCAATTGGCTTGAAGTGGATGAAGCCGAGCTACCTGCAAGGAAGTCCCGGATGGTTGTGCCACCGAAGACCCTTCGACGATCAAGTTAGACGGGCTAAATGGGCAGAGTAGCGGCCTATTGGGATGAAAATTGCGTTACCTGAGTTGTCTGAGAGAGGGGTTTCTATAGTGGCAGCCGTAGGCTGGCGGGCGTGAGATTCACGCCGGCCGTTACGCTCCTGTCACGCCCCGCTTCCCAGTATACGGGCGGAGGACGTGACGAGGACCGCGGCGTATTTACTATGAAGTAAATACGCAAAGCGTATCTAAGTAATATAAAAGTAAAAGCACAAGAGACAAGATATAATAAAACAGCAACATTATTTATTCATATTCTTTCTGTACAATGCATGAAAATGTAAATATATCTGATGAAAACAATGTCTAAACAATGGCATAACAGAAAAGGAAACGTACTGGAATGAAATGTGTATAATGAAGCTAGAGCTCTGGGTCTTCAATAATCTGGTCTAAGTCCTCGATGCTGGGCTCTGTCTCCAGAAGGTCCGAAACACCTGACGACATTCAAAGAAGAAACAAAGAGAATGTCGTCAGCGAACAAATCACTCGGTAAGTCCCAAAGATAAGGGAGAAGTAGAAAAGAAGAAAGAGAGAGTGTAGCTTTTAAAGTTGTATTATATTGTTATAATATTAATGTTGTTATTATCGTAAGTTCAAGGGTGAATGTCAACTAATTTCAAGAGTGTTCTGAAACCCAACAGGCCGTAATCCAGGGATAGGGAACCACGAGCCCAAATGATATGTTAGTAGCGGGACTTCGACCGTCGCCGAAGTATTCCAAACTCAACAGGCCACAGTCCAGAAGCATGGAAACATGGGTCCTCATGATTGCTTGCTTGTGTTAGTAGACATGGATTCATAATGTAGGGGGACTCTTGAGCTTCTGTTGAATTCACGAATGAACTACCCCAATACCCCGTGTAGTTATTGTATTGATAGTATTGTATTGTATTGTAATGTCTTATAAATTGAACTGTATAATTGAATGACTTGCCGAAAGCATGATATCAGTAAACGGATGTAACTGTAGAATCATGTATGTAACTGGAGAATCATGTAAACTGGATGATCATGTAAATGGAATGTATATCCATGGTTCGGTTCGGTCAAGTTGTATAAATTGATAGATTGAATATATGGAATAATGGATTCATGGATTCATAGATTCGTGTTGAATTGTAATATTGTAGATTGTAAATTGTAGATTGTACTTGAATCATATTCAAGTCAGATTATAGAGAGACTCAATCTGAGTCAGACAATTAGAAAAGTAAATTGAAGTACTGATTGTTTTGATGTTATCGGTAACCTCTGCACATGGACGGCAGGATTTGTGTCTTTTTCAAAGACGATTACCGTATTGATAACACCGTTGTTAATTGTCAAACTTAAATAGGCAAGCACCCACTTCTCCGGCTCCCTGAGGCTCAAGAGAATGGTCCCGCTTAAACCTATATTTACTAGGGTCCTTAGGGTAATTTATAGAACTTGAGGGGGTTTAATGAAAAAATACTTTTGTATACTTTTCAAAATACACCCCAAGTGTTTAATTATCATCTTTAGAGTTGTAATAATTGTAGCTTTTATATTTGTGACATTTCTAGTGAATAAACCTATTTTTCATAATACATGGTATTTAATTGTAATATTGCACTCGTATGGAATTCATGGTATTTTATGTAAAGTGATTTTTGTGATTTTTGAAAAGAGTTAGAATATTTATATTATTTGCAAAATAGATATTTTAATGTTACTTATATATATATTTATATAAAAATAATTTTATTATATATTTATTATTTCTAAAAACTCATTTTCTTAAGATGTCGTATTTTAAATCTTTCGAGACCGAGGAGGTCTGCATCTCGCACTACTAAACCCGAGATTGTGTGATAATCCACACCATCCCGAACGGGTTCCCCAAATGGGTTGTAGCGGCGCTTTGCAAAGATTTGTGTCAAATACTAATCATTAAGGGAAATGGTTTTATTAGTAATAGTATTTATTTGTAAAGATATCGTTTTCCCGTATTCTATATTTCCGAGGGTATTGTGCTATGTTGAATATGAGTGTGTGAGGAGGTAGGTCATTATCTCGTGATCTACTTAAAGGTATAGCAAGGGTTTTGATGGTTTAAATGTAGAAATGAAACTATATGGTATTTTAATGAAAGAAATACAGTAAAATGAAAATAGCAATTATTTTTGATATGAAACTTGTTCAATATGATTAGTTAGTCTTTAATAGTCAATATGAATTGGTTTTAGCATAATTGTATTAAAGAAAAGTGAAGTTTTAGGAAGAAACCGAATCGGAAATCGGATTTGTTCCGATTCCGTCGGGTTTTGGAATTTCGTATTTTAGAACAAGAATAAAGAAGAGGGAGGGGGATTTACGGGTTTTGAACTTAAAGGAGAGGAAGGGGAGATGAGAGGAGTCGACGGTGCGTCGTTTCGTCGCCGGGAACTCCTACGGGTGTCGCCGGAAAATTCGCCGGAGCTTCGCCTTTCGCTTCTTCCAAAGTACACTAGGCTTTCTAGGAATTTTTTAAGAGTTGGCTCAGAATTTTAGGGTGAGGGGGTAGTGTTTAGGGGTGGTATTTATAGGGTTAGGCTAGGATTAGGGTAGATGAAAAGTTTAAAATGAAAAATGTGATAAAATGTAATAAAAATGTATTAAAAGTGGAGTGATTGAGGTTTTAAAAGAGCTCTGGAAATAGTCTGAGGATAAATTTTTGCAGGTGTAAGGGAAGATGAAAAGACACATTTTTCATGTTGGGGTCGTCGCCGGAATCGGCCGACTTGGTCGGAGGCCTGAGTCGGCCGAGTCGAGGCCGAGTTGGCCGATTTCCGGCCGAGTCAGGCGGCCTGAATCCCCCCCGACGGTTCATCTATCCTCTGAAAATGTTACATTTTTTGGTATAGTGGGGTTTTTGTGAGAAATGCACGTGTAACTGTTGGTATTCTAAAAAATTCAAAACAAATTAATATTAAAAATAATGTGGGGTATGGGATTTGAACTCTGGTGGCTTGGTTCAGCAGTGCAAGGTATTACCAATGAGCTACAAGCTCTTTCTTGTAATTATGGAGCTAATTAATTACTTAAAATAATAACAGTAAATGTAAATATCCCAAGTATACATTAATTTTTAAGCAAATTTTGTACATTAAAAATGGAGTTGTTACATTATTTTAACTTGTAATTAAAAAGCAAATTAATTACTTATATCTTGTGCTCAGGCTAAAATACCCCTTTCTGAATTTTGAAAAAAAAAATTTGTAAAGAAAGTTGTATAGGAAAATTAGGGTTGTTACAGCCCCTGGTGTTATGCCTGCGTGAAAGGCAGGATTTCCCATTAATGACGAGATGCGCTCGTTAATGGGGGAACGAGATGGCGTGGAACGCGGGATCGTGGGCGGCGAATATCTCGCATCAGGAGAGATTTGCGGAGCCGTGGCGGAGATTCCTGTGATCGGTGGTATGGGTCGGTCGATGAGACCGAGGAAAATAAGCTCGGCGGGAGGCTCGGAGGCGAGCAGGAGGCCGAGTGGGCTTGGTTCATGTGATAACTCGGAGACGAGCTAGGAGGGCTCAGGGAACTCAGCGTGCGGGAGAGCTCGGAGGTGAGCCAATGGTTGTTTGTAAGGCGGGCACAGGAGTCGTCGGGAAGGCCACTGAAGGTTGGGAACATCTTCGGGTTGAAGGCCCGGGGCATTCTTCCAATGTATCGTTCCTGCTCCTTTCCCGCAAGCCCTGGAACACGTCATCTACCACGTGTCATGATCTGGAGAGTGCTCAGTACCGAGGATCATCATTAGCCCCCACTCTGGTCCTGACCTATTTATGGGTCGGGTCGAGAGTGGTATAACCGGTCACCCGGGCTAAGTTCTTATTTGATGATGTCAGCGGATTAGGGAAGAGATCTTGCATTAAAGAGGGAGTGCCGATTCGGGCGTACGTTCATCGGAGCGCCAGGTCACGTGTCAGACGCTGGTTGGCTGACGTGACGGGCCGCTGGTGTTCTCGCGCCCGATAGGACGCGCCCAATGCGCGAGCGACAGGTGTGTAGGGTGTTTTTCGTCACTCCATTGAGATGGGAATACGCGCGCGCTTGTCAGGCGCATTACAGATTCCCCCTGCCTAGGGTTGGCTGGGTTTATTGATTGTGGGGATCCGAATCTCCGGCAGCCGCGGACTAAGATGTTGTTAATTAACCCTTGCCTATGGAGCGAGAGAACTTCCGATTGACGGGTCAAACAGGTCATGCGAACTCAATGTGCAGTGTTGTGTTTTGAAGGGGTTTTGGATATATCGGGGGCCCCGCAGAGTTTTTACGGGATAGTGTTGTGGAGTGTGTGTATCTATATATATATACATATATATAAAAAGGAGAAAAAGTGTCCAAAGGACGCTTTGGGGAGGCCCAGCGCCTCAGCACCTCACGTGCGCGGCACGCGGGCGCTGGATGCCAAGCACCAGCGCCTCACGTGCGCGGCACGCAGGAGCCAAGCGCCAGCGGAAAAAGAAAGGGGTTTAGCCCCTGCACATGGAGTTGTACTCCCGATTGACTTTTGGAGTTGAACTCATAGAAGGAAAGACTCTTTTTTTATATGGAATTAAACTCCCAGAAACTTTGATTTGTGGAGTTAAACTCCAACAAATCTTTGTCAATCCTCAAGGAAACCCCTTTCTTCTCCCCTGAGCCTTGGATCTTTCCCAAAATGGGGTCTTTGGAGATGGGTCTCCTTCTTCCTCCTCTGTTGGCCGGATCTTGAAGAACAAGAAGTATGAGATTTTAAAAATCTCTCATTTTTGATATCTGATGGGAGATCCAAGTTTCCCTTTGTGAATTTTATGGTGAAAAACTATTTATTTTTGAGAAAGGAAGAGTTAAACTCTTGATTTAATTCAAAAAGGGAAGAAGGTTTTAGAACCTTGAAGAAGGAGAAGGAGGCACACAAACCCAAGAGTTTTTAGAGAATGAAAAATTCTCTTTTTTTTATTTCATCATCATGTTGCCTTATATAGGGTTTACACATTTACACATAGCCTCTTGGGCATTTTGCCTATCCCATGCCTCATGTGCTTATTTCTTTTGCACATAAACCATGGGCTTTACAGAAATTTGGCTTTATGCCCATTTTCTTACATTCATGCATAAAAAAATTATATCAAAATTATTTATTACATGATTTTTTATTTGCATAGGGGAGGCCGGCCGCGGGGCTCGACTTGGGCACGGGCCCACTTGATCTGGGCTTGGGCCCACCTGGCTTGGGGTTGACCTTGACTTTGACTTGGTCAACCGGAGTGCAATTTTTGACCCCAACAAAGTGCCCCCATCAATAAATGCACACCACATATGTGGGTCGTGTGCATGAAATTGATGGATCTTCTTTTGCGTGGAGGCGACTTGCTTTGGTTCCCACTTTTTGGGATCCACTGCCCTTTTTACGATATGGACGGTCGACGCTTGACGCGTCTCCGAGATGGAGTGTCCGTAGTAGGCGTTTTCCCCGGCACGGAGTGATTTGGTTCCCGCTTTGTGGGAAGCCTGCACTGCCCTTTTTACGACATGGACGGTCGACGCTTGACGCGTCTCCGAGACGGAGTGTCCGTGATAGACGTTTCCCTGGCCTGGAGTGATTTGGTTCCCACTTTGTGAGAAGCTGGCACTGCCCTTTTTACGACATGGACGGTCGACGCTTGACGCGACTCCGAGATGGAGTGTCTGTGGTAGACATTTCCCCGGCATTGAGTGATTTGGTCGATGTGCCCCCGGCACGGAGTGTTGCTGGTCGACGTTTCCCCGAGGTGGAGTGTCTGTAGTCGACGTGCCCCTGGCACAGAGTGTCTGTTTGTGACGTTTCCCCAGCGCAGAGTGTCTATATGACGTGTTCCCGTCACGGAGTGTCTGCTTGACGTTTCCCCGGCATAGAGTGTCACTGGTCGACTTGTCCCCGGCACAGAGTGTTGCTGGTTATTCGATTTGTCCCCGGTACGGAGTGTCACTGGTTGACTTGTCCCCGACACGAAGTGTCGCTGGCTGTTCGACTTGTCCCTGGCACGGAGTGTCGCTGGTTGACCTGATTCCGAGGCGGAGCATGATTCCGACAGGGAGGTCGCCGGTCGACTTGTCCCCGGCGCGGAGTGTCGCTGGTCGACTTGTCCCCGGCGCGGAGTGTCGCTGGCTGTTCGACTTGTCCCCGGCATGGAGTGTCGCTGGTCGACTTGTCCCCGGTACGGAGTGTCGCTGGTCGACTTGTCCCCGGCACGGAGTGTCGCTGGCTGTTCGACTTGTCCCCGGCACGGAGTGTCGCTGGTCGACTTGTCCCCGGCACAGAGTGTCGCTGGTTGACTTGATTCCAAGGCGGAGCATGATTCCGACAGGGTGGTCGCTGGTCGACTTGTCCCCGGCGCGGAGTGTCGCTGGCTGTTCGACTTGTCCCCGGCACGGAGTGTCGCTGGTCGACTTGTCCCCAGCACGGAGTGTCGCTGGTTGACTTGATTCCGAGGCGGAGCATAATTCCGGTAGGGAAGGTAGATACTCTGAGGCGAAGCATAATTTCGACACGGGGTACATTCTAAGACGAAGTATGATTCCGCCGCAGAGATTGTTGGTTTGATTTGATTTGGGTTGACATCATCATCGCTACACTGGAATATGGTACCAGGAGCGAATCATCATTTGCCATGAGTGGATTTGGGGATTTTGGTTTTGGTTTGGCATATGCATTGCTGCACTGGAATAATGCCAGGAGAAACTCATCATTTGCCCCGGGAGGACTTGGGAATTGGTTTTTGGGTCGGCATCAGCACCGCTACACTGAAATATGGTACCAGGAGTGAATTATCATTTGCCTTTTCCTATTGGGAAGCGATGGCTTAGGAGACATGTTTAGATCCCTATCACCTAAGGCTTTTCAATTATATGGGCCGTAAGGGTCCCATAAAAGCGTTTTCTCCCTACGAGTCGTAAGGATCCCGTAGGTGCATTTTCTCCTTAGGAGTCGTGAGGACCCCCAAGTGTGGCTTTCCTTTGTGAGTCGTAAGGATCCCACGAAGGCGTTTTCTTACGAGTCTTAAGGATCTCGCAAGTTTTGTTCTCCTCATGCATCGTAAGGACACATGAGTGGATTTCCCTCGTTCCCAGTTTAATGACTTAGGGGTCATCTGTTTCCAGTTTAACGACTTAGAGGTCATCTGTTCCCAGTTTAAAGACTTAGGGGTCTATTGTGCCCAGTTTAACGACTTAGAGGTCATCTGTTCCCAGTTTAACGACTTAGAGGTCATCTGTTCCAAGTTTAAAGACTTAGGGTTCTATTGTTCCCAGTTTAACGACGTGGAGGTCATTTGTTCCCAATTTAACGACTTAGAGGTCATTTGTTCCCAGTTTAAAGACTTAGGGGTCTATTTTTCCCAGTTTAACGACTTAGAGGTCATCTATTCCCAGTTTAACGACTTAGAGGTTATTTGTTCCTAGTTTAAAGACTTAGGGGTCTATTGAATCGGAAGTTTGGAAATTTGGGGCAAGGGTCGGCATCAGCGTTGCTAACACTGAAGCACAGGTTCCAAGAGCAATTCATCATTTGCCTTTGCCTATTGGGGAGCGATGGCTTAGGAGACAGGTTTAGGTTCCTATCACCTAAGTCTTTTCAATTTTATAGGCCGTAAGGGTCTCATAAAAGCATTTTCTCCCTACGAGTCGAAAGGATCTCGTAGGTGTATCTTCTCCTTAGGAGTCGTGGGGACTACTAAGTGTGTTGCTCCCTTGTGAGTCGTAAGGATCTCACGCGGGAATTTTCTCCTCACAAAGTCGAGAGGACTTTGTGAGTGTATTTCATCTCTTTTTAACGAGTTTGCGCTCTTTCGGGTTTTCACAAACTCGCCGGCAGTCCTGCTGTTTTACTCACGGAGCCCTCTCGGGTTTTCATCCGTGCCCGTTTTTCTTGTGGACATACTTTTTTTTTGGGAATCTTCATCGCTGGTGGGACCTTAAATGTGGTCTCGCCGGTACGACTTGGGAGACATTGGGATCGTTTTACGCCCGTGGATTGTATACGGTTTTGCAGGATGTATGATCCAGACTGTAGGGCCGGAAGAATTTCGGGGCTTTTTTGGCGTCTGCATCGCTGCACTGGAATATGGTACCAGGAGCAACTCGTCATTCGCCGTTGGGGTATGGGATTTGGAATTTGGTCGGCGTCTGCATCGCTGCACTGGAGTATGGTACCAGGAGCGACTCATCATTCACCATTGGGAATTTGAGTTTTGGACGGCGCCTGTATCGCTGCACTGGAATATGGTACCAAGAGCGACTCATCATTCGCCGTTGGGGATTTGAGTTTTGGAAGGCGTCTGCATTGCTGCACTGGAATATGGCACCAGGAGCGACTCATCATTCACCGTTTTTTTGTTTTTGTTTTTGTTTTACCGCGATTGCTCTATCATTTCAGCTTTTCTTATCGCGAAGGTCGCGATTACCCTATCATTTCGGTTATTTATTCACGGTTGCCCCATCATTTCGGCCTTATTTTCATTTTTATTTTTACTCACTGATTTTTATTGCGGGTTGCCCCATCATTTCGGCTTTTTATTATTATTTTTTTATCTTTGTTTTATTTACACATTTTTACACCCCCAGTTTAACGACTTAGAGGTCGACTGTTCCCAGTTTAACAACGTGGTGGTCAATTGTTCCCAGTTTAACGACGTGGTGGTCAGCGGTTCCCAGTTTACAGACTTAGAGATCTATCGTTCCTAGTTTAACGACATGGTGGTCAGCGGTTCCCAGTTTAAAGACTTAGAGGTCTATCGTTCCCAGTTTAACGACGTGGTGGTCAGCGGTTCCTTGTTTAAAGACTTAGAGGTCTATCGTTCCCAGTTTAACGACGTGGTGGTCAGCTTGCTTATCCCAGCTCCTCAAACTTTGATCTTGGCGGAGTTGTGTTGATGACCATAACTCTGTGGTTTGTCGGTACATCTGACGACTGTGGGGCTTTCCCAAGTTTGTATTGGTTCTCCACCCAATCTTTGAAAATATAGCAGTCTTCGATGGTATGACTCACCATTCTATGATATGGACACTATATAAGATTGCCGGTCATGTTCATTTCATGTGGCCTCTTTGGAACAGACCGTTGTTCAAGGCGTCCGTGAATATTTTGCGGACTTCATCCCTCCTGAAGGAGTATACCTTCTTCTTTCTCTCCATCGGAGTAGGTGCCTTTACTGATGCTGGTCCTTGAGGCCGATCAGTCTTTGGTTCGCCCTTTTCAGATAATGACACATGTCTGAGAGAATCAGGTTCCCGAAGGGCTCCGGTCTCCATTTGTATGAAATCGGCAGTCGTAGCTTGACTGTTTGCTAACACGCTTTTAGACAGTTCTATCTCTCCCATCTTGTATAGCTTTTCGACCCAATCTTTAAAGATGAAGCAGTCCTCAATGGCATGACTTATCACTATGTGATAGGGGCAATAGTTTGGGTCTTCGGTCATATTCGCTTCTTACGGTCTCTTTGATTCTAGCAGTTGTAGACCGTTTCTTAGGGTGTCCTTGAATATCTTGTGGACTATGTCCGTTTTGAAGGAATAGACCATATCCAGTTTCTCTTTCAGAGGTGATTCCCCTTCGGTGTATGTATCGGAAGGATTGGAGGCTGATCGTGGCCGTTTTTCGCGAAGGCGCTCCGCTCTTAAGCTGAAGAGGGTATCAGTTGGCTACCTCCGGGTATCAATCCCTGGCTCATGAACCAAAATTTGATTTTGCTGTAATTGCAATCGGACGACTTGGGTCATGAGATCTGCTAAGACGTTTGCCATTCGTCAACCTTAGACTGTACCTTGGCTAACTTCTCATCCCTGTCCTGAAGCTGCCTCTGAAGCCATCAGAATAATGCTTGTTCTATAGTTCCGGTTATGACAATCGGGTCATCCTTATTGCCTGAGCTCAATTCCGCAGGAACCCCGGGCTCTTTTGGCTTATCGGCCTGAGTGAGCTCTTCATCATTTAGACCGAGTCGACATTGGGTAGCGTCCACCATATCATCACCATGGCTGTGAAGTATAGGAGGGTTCGTTTCTTCATGTCCGAGCATGTAGACAGTGTGGACTACATATCCAGCCGTCTCTTTATCTTTGGCGGGGTAACCCCGTTCTTGGAGCCTCATGAAGCTCAGCCTAGCATGAGCCCTAGCCCTTTTGTTGGCTCTGTATCTGAACCTTTTCTGCCTTAGCTTCTCGATTTTGAGAGCTTGGCGGGCATGTAGGGTGTTTTTCGTCACCCCATTGAGATGGGAATACGCGCGCGCTTGTCAGGCGCCATACAGATTCCCCCTGCCTAGGATAGGCGGGGGTTTATTGATTATGGGGATCTAAATCTCCGGCAGTCACGGACTAAACTGCCGTTAATTACCCCTCGCCTTTGGAGTGAGAGAACCTCCGATTGACGGATCAAACAGGTCATGCAAACTCAATATGCAGTGTGCGTGTTTTGTGTTTTGGAGGGGGTTTTGGATATATCGGGGGCCTCGCAGAGTTTTTATGGGGGTCCCGCTGCCCGGATAGCGGGTTGGGGGTCAAGGGGGCTAGCAGTCCCCTTGCGGGGTGCGGGGCAACACCCCGTTAGAATTTTTTTTCTAACAGGGACAGTGTCGTGGAGTATGT
This sequence comes from Agapanthus africanus, assembly GCA_030015575.1. Taxonomy (NCBI): domain Eukaryota; kingdom Viridiplantae; phylum Streptophyta; class Magnoliopsida; order Asparagales; family Amaryllidaceae; genus Agapanthus; species Agapanthus africanus. The sequence goes on along the minus strand of CM057339.1, from coordinate 260,411,404 downwards.
GTGTGTATACATATATATATGTATATAAAAAGGGGAAAAGCGCCCAAAGGACGCGTGGGGCCAGCGCCTCACGTGCCTAGCACGCGAACATTGTGCGCTTGTGCGCTAGCACATCACGTGCCCGGCACGTGAGCGCTGGGCGCTTGAGCGCTGGGCGCTCGAGAGCAAGAGCATCACGTGCCCGGCACGTGGGCGCTGGGCGCTTGAGCGCAAGGAGCTCGAGCACGAGTGCTTCACGCGCCCAGCATGTGGGCGCTGGGTGCTGGAGCGCAAGGCGCTTGAGCGCTAGCGCTTCACGTGCCCGGCACGTAGACGCTGAACGCTTGAACGCTCGGGCGCTTGGGCGTCGGCGAGAAAAAGGGGCTTTTAGCCCCAGAAATAGGATTTAAACTCCCGAAAGAGGATTTAGAGTGGAGTTAAACTCCTAAGATGTTTTTGGAGATGATGAAAGGAGCTTCTCCCTTGAGCTCTGGATCTTCCCAAAGTGGGATTTTTGAGAGATGGGTCTCCTTCTTCTTCCCCTCGGTTGGCCGGATCTTGGATGAAAAGGGGGGGTGATTTTAAAAATCTCTCCTTTTTAAGATCTGATGGAAGATCCAATCTCCCCTTTGTGGGTTTTGTGGTGAAAAGCTATTTAGTTTTGGAAAAAGAAGAGTAAAACTCTTGATTTAATTCAAAAGAAAGAAGAAGGTTTTGGAACCTTGAGGAAGGAGAAAATCTCAGATCTTGATTCTTTTTGGGAGAGAGAAAAAAGTTGTTGAAATATTTTCATTCTCTTTGCCTTTATAGGCTATACACTTTACATATAGCCCCTTGGGCTTTTACAAAAATGGCATTTTGCCCATCTCATGCCTCATGTGCTATTTCTTTTTGCACATAAGTCATGGGTTTTACAAAAATTTGGCTTTATGCTCATTTTTCTTACATTTATTCAAAAAATAAATACACCAAAATTATTTATTACAAAATTTTTATTTTGGCATGGCGGAAGGCCGGACGCTTCGTGTTCGGGCTCGACCCGGGCATTGGCCCACTTGACCTGGGCTTAGGCTCACTTGGCTTGAGGTTGACTTTGATTTTGACTTGGTCAACCGGGGTGTAAATTTTGACCCCAACAAATTGCCCCCTATCAATAAGTGCACACCACATATGTGGGTTGTGTGTACGAAATTGATGGATCTTCTTTCGCATGGAGGTCGACTTGATCTTCTTCCCATTTTAACGACGTGGAGGTATTTGCTGCTGTTTTAGCGACTTGGACGGTCGGTGCTGCCCTTTTTGCGACTTGGACGGTCGGTGCCGCCCTTTTTGCGACTTGGACGGTCGGTGCTGCCATTTTCACGACTTGGACGGTCGATTCTGCCATTTTAGCGACGTGGACGGTCGGTCCTGCCCTTTTTGCGAGTTGGACGGTCAGTGCTGCCCTTTTTGCGAAGTGGACGGTCGGTTCTGCCATTTTAGCGACGTGGACGGTCGGTGCTGCCATTTTTGCGACTTGGACGGTCGGTGCTGCCCTTTTTGCGACGTGGACGGTCGGTGCTGCCCTTTTTGCGACGTGGACGGTCGGTGCTGCCCTTTTTGCGACGTGGACGGTCAGTGCTGCCCTTTTTGCGACTTGGACGGTCGGTGCTGCCCTTTTTGCGACGTGGACGGTTGGTGCTGCCCTTTTTGTGACGTGGACGGTCGGTTCTACCATTTTAGCGACGTAGACGGTCGGTGCTGCCCTTTTTGCGACTTGGACGGTCGGTGCTGCCCTTTTTGCGACGTGGACGGTCGGTGCTGCCCTTTTTGCGACTTGGACGGTCGGTGCTGCCCTTTTTGCGACGTGGACGGTCGGTGCTGCCCTTTTTGCGACGTGGACGGTCGGTGCTGCCCTTTTTGCGATTTAGACGGTCGGTGCTGCCCTTTTTGCGACGTGGACAGTCGGTTCTACCATTTTTACGACGTGGACGGTCGATGCTGCCCTTTTTGTGACTTGGACGGTCGGTGCTGCCCTTTTTGCGACGTGGACGGTCGGTGCTGCCCTTTTTGCGACGTGGACGGTCGGTGCTGCCCTTTTTGTGACGTGGACGGTCGGTGCTGCCCTTTTTGCGATGTGGACGATCGGTGCTGTCCTTTTAACGACGTGGACGGTCGGTTCTGCCATTTTAACGACGTGGACGGTCGGTGCTGCCCTTTTTGCGACTTGGACGGTCGGTGCTGCCCTTTTTACGACGTGGACGGTCGGTTCTGCCATTTTAGCGACGTGGACGGTCGATGCTGCCCTTTTTGCAATGTGGAAGGTCGGTTCTGGATTTGACTTGCTCCGCTTCTTGCGGTGTCAGGGATGAAGTTGACTTGTTTCCGAGGTGGAATTTGATTCTGCCAGGAAGGTCATTGGTTGTTTTGCTGATTTGATGTGATTTGGATTGACATCAGCATCACTATGCTGGAATATGGTACCAGGAGCGAATCATCATTTGCCATGAGGAAATTTCCCTCGTTCCCAGTTTAACGACTTAGTGGTCATCTGTTCCCTGTTTAACGACTTAGAGGTTATCTGTTCCCAGTTTAACGACTTAGGGGTTATTTGGATTGGAGTTTTGGGGTTAGGGTAGGCATCAGCGTTGCTAACACTGAAGCACATGTGCCAGAAGCAATTCATCATTTGCCTTTTCCTGTTGGGGAGTGATGGCTTAGGAGACAGATTTAGGTCCCTGTCATCTAAGGCTTTTCAATTTTATGAGCCGTAAGGGTCCCATAAAAGCATTTTCTCCCTACGAGTCGTAAGGATCTTGTAGGTGTGCTTTCTCCTTAGGAGTCGTGGGGACTTCCAAGTGTGTTTTTCCTTTGTGAGTCATAAGGATCCCACGAAGGTGTTTTCTTATGAGTCGTGAGGATTCCGTAAGTTTGTTCTCCTCTATCGTGAGGACACATGAGCGGGTCTTCCCAAATGGAGCATAGTCCCAAAGGTGGAACCAGCCGCGTAACTGGTGATTGCGGTGGGGCATGTGTATACTGAGAATTATTTGAGCCCGTAGATTGTATACTGTAGTCAACTTGGGGACTAACCGTAGGGCCAGGAGATTTTTGAGAAATTGGATTTTGGTTGGCGTCTGCATCGCTGCACTGGAATATAGTACCAGGAGCGACTCATCACTCGCCGTTTGGGGACTTGGAATTTAGATCTTATTTGGCATCGGCATTGCTGCACTGGAATAATGCCAGGAGCAACTCATCATTTGCCTCGGGAGGACTTGGGATTTGGTTTTTTGGGTCGGCATCAGCACCGCTAACACTGAAGCGAAATGCCAGGAGCGACTCATCATTTGTCGTTGCCCGTTGGGGAACGATGAATCAGGAGATAGGTTTAGATCCCTATCACCTAAGGCTTTTCAATTTTATGAGCCGTAAGGATCTCATAAAAGCATTTTCTCCCTACGAGTCGAGAGGATCTCGCAGGTGTATGTTCTCCTTAGGAATCGTAGGGACTCCTAAGTGTGTTGCTCCTTTGTGAGTCGTAAGGATCACACGCAGGGATTTTCTCCTCACAAGGTCGAGAGGACTTTGCGAGTGTGTTTTATCTCTTTTCACGAGTTTGCGCCCTTTCGGGTTTTCACAAACCCGCCGGCAGTCCTGCTGTTTTTACTCACGGAGCCCTTTCGGGTTATCAACCGTGCCCGTTTTTCTTATGGACATACCGTATTTTTTTTGGTCGCTGGTGGGACTTTAAAAGTAGTCTCACCGGCAGGACTTAGGAAAGATAGAGGTCGTTTAAGCCCGTGGATTGTATACGGTTTTGCAGGAAGTAAGATCCAGACCGTAGGGCCGGTGTGCTCAATTCGCCTGCGACTTGGAGCATTCACGCGTAATATTTCTTGAGATATCGGCCATTGATAGGTGGCATGGGCCTTTCTCCCTCGGCACTTATTAGTTAGTAAGATCTTCCATCAAACACTTTCTCGATGATGTATGGTCCTTCCCAGTTTGGCTCGAATTTTCCTTTTGCATGTCGATTAGAGATGATCGGTCTTTTGAGGACCAGCACCAATTCTCCTTTCTTGAAAGCGCGGAGACGGGTCATCTTGTTATAGGACCGTGACATTTGGGCTCGGTATAGCTCCAGATTTTGCTGCACCGCGAGCCTCTTTTCTTCGAGGGCGTCAAGCTCTTCCAGCCAAAGGAGCACTGTTTTCCTCCTCCGTCAATTCGTGCTGAACGACCATTCTTAAGCTTGGAACTTCGACTTCGAGGGGGAGGACCGCCTCCACTCCGAAGAGCAATGAGTATGGAGTGGACTGAGTTGGAATACGGTGCGTGGTACGATATGCCCACAACGCCTCGTGAAGCTTGAGATTCCAGTTTCTCTTGTTGGCTGAAGCATTTTTCCTCAGGAGCTTGCACAGAGTTTTATTGAAGGCTTCAGCCAGCCCATTGGCCCTTGGATTATAGATAGAGGAATATCTCCAGTCTATCTTGTGTTGAGTAGCGAACCTTGCGACTTTGAAGCTCTTGAAAGAAGGCCCATTGTCAGATATAATTCTTCTTGGTGTACCGAAGCGGTATAGAATATTATGCTGGAAGAACATCAGAATATCTTTTGTCTTGACTTCTTTTAGCGGGACAGCTTCAGCCCATCTGGAGAAGTAGTCAGTTGCAGCCAATATGAACCGGTGGCCTTTGGATAACGGAGGATCAATTGGACCAACTATGTCGGTGCCCCAAACTTCGAAGGGCCATGACGCTACCGTAGGATGAAATGGATTGGGATGCTTGTGAATGAAATCACCATGGATTTGGCAGAGATGGCGTTTCTATGCAAGCTCTTTGCAATCCCTTATCATGGTGGGCCAGTAATATCCAAGCCGTTTGATCTGAAGCCGCATTTTGGGGCCTGACTGGTGAGCTTCACAGACGCCTGAGTGAACTTCTTTCATAACTTTTTGGGCTTCGGCCGATGACAGGCATCTGAGCCAGAGTTGGTCATATGACCTGCGGTATAATGTGTCATTTACAAACACGTATCGGAGAGCTCTCTTCTTCAGCTGAATCCTTGCAGATTTTCCTTCGGGAAGCTTGTCATATCGGAGATACTCTATGAAGGGTTCTCTCCAATCGGGCTCGTCTTGGATGATTGAAGCTTCTTCGGCAGAACTGCTCTTCTATTCCGCACTTTCCTCTTCTCGTAGAGAGACCGGGGGTAGAATTTGCCGGATCCTGACTGTGATTAGAATTTCTTCTATGTCCGGATCAGCTAGCTCTTTAGCTAGGCGAGCGAGTATGTCGGCTTTTCCGTTCAACGCTCTAGGGACTCTCATTAGTTCAATATGAGTGAACCGTTTCATGAGTTCCACCACTCGGCTTTTGTACCGAGCTAACTCGGGCTTGTATATCTTATAGTTGCCGCTTACTTGGTTGACGATAAGCTGGGAGTCACTGTAAACCCGTAGCCGAAGGATTTCCATTTCTATGGCGAACTCCAGACCAGCTATCAGAGCTTCATACTCAGCCTCATTGTTTGTGCGAGGCTTGGTGAGAGTAAAAGAATGCCGTAGGGTTCCCATCGATGGCGTGATGAACACCAATCCTATCCCTGCTTTTATCTCCGGGACGCTTGATTTGCTGGAGGTCCTTATTGATGAGGCTCCATCGAAGTAGAGCTCCCAACATGGCTCATCTTCCTCGAGGTGCAGCACTTGCTCGTCGGGTAGCTCGCAATTAAGCGGTGACCCCTCTGATACGGGATGAGCAGCAAGGAAGTCTATAAGAGCTTGCTCTTTTACTACTTTCTGAGGAGTATAAACTATGTCAAACTCAAGTAGCATGACAGCCCATCTCTCCATTCTCCCGGCTAGGCTTGCCTTGATCATTAAGTGTTTGAGCGGGTCGACCCTAGAGATCAACATAACCCGATGAGCGAGCAGATAGTGCCTCAGCTTCTTCACAGCGAATATCAGAGCCAAGCATTGCTTTTCGATCGGGGAATAGTTGTGTTCCGCCCCGACTAAAGTTCGACTGAGGTAGTAGAGGGCATTCTCTTTTCCCTCCTCGTTGTTCTGGGCAAGGAGCGCACCGAGTGATTCATCCAGCGCGGCAGTGTAGAGAATCAGCGGTTTATTTAGAATGTGAGCGGCCGACACTGGGGGGTGCAACAAGTACTGTTTGATGCTTTCGAATGCTTCTTGACATTCGGCATCCCAGACAATAGGAGCTCCTTTCTTCATGAGCTTTGAGAAGGGCCTACATCTCCCCGATAAATTTAAGATAAACCTTCATATATAAGCAAGCTTGCTTTGAAAAGATCTTAGCTGCGTCAGACTCTTCGGAGGGGGCATCTCCATGATGCCTTTATCTTTGATGGGTCAACTTCGATCCCTCGATGCCGGACTATGAAGCCCAGGAATTTTCCCGATGACACGCCAAAAGCGCACTTTAGAGAATTCATCTTCAGATCGTATTCCCTCAGCCTGTTGAGAACGGTCCTAAGATCTTGGATGTGGTCGGCCTTGGCCTTAGTCTTGACGACCAGATCATCAACATAGCATTCGACGACTTTATGGATTAGGTCATCAAAGAGATTGGTCATTGCCCTTTGATATGTAGCACCTGCATTCTTCAGTCCGAACGGCATCACTTTGTAGCAGTATATTCCGATCGGGGTTCGAAACGCTGTATGTTTCTCATCCTCAGGCGACATCTTGATCTGATTATATCCAGACGAGCCATTCATAAAGGTGAACAGCTCGTAATTTAAGGTGTCATCGACCATCATTTCCATGACCGGTAGCAGGAAGTCGTCTTTAGGACATGCCTTGTTGAGGTCCCTGAAATCGACACAAACTCGGATCTGCCTATTTTTCTTCTTCATCAGGACTATGCATGCGATCCAGTCCGCATATTTCTCTTCCCTGATGAAGCCGGCATCGATGAGTTTCTTGGTTTCCTCGATGAACTTTTCTTCCAGTTCCCTTATCATTCTTCGAGGAGCTTGTTTGACTGGCTTAGCATCAGGAGATATAACCAGCTTATGCACGGCCACTTCAGGGGAAAGGCCAGGCATTTCTTTATACGTCCACGCGAAGCAGTCGACGAACTCATGCAGCAGGGCAATTATCTGCTCTTTCATTTCCTCTGACAAGAGTGAGCTGATGTAGGTCGTCCTTGGATTATCGGGCGTTCCTAAGTCAATCTCGGTTAGCTCGTCAAAGGTTGCTTGTCCGCCATCTTCGAGCTTTTGAGGAGCTTCTTCTGGCTCGGCTATCTCGTCATCATCATTTGATCTTTCGCTGTCTTCACCAACATGGATCATGTAACATGCTTTGGAATCAGGTTGAATGAAGCCTATGCCCCGTCTATCTGGAATTCGTCCATCGATGAGTGCTCGGACCTGAGGCGGATGCCATAGCCCTTCATAAAACTTTGCTTCGGACTCCGTTTGATATAACCAGCATCCGCATCTTTTGAAGTATTCCCGCATCTCAGGCGCATAATATCTGGGATTGAGCACGACCCTTATGCCTCTCTCGTATGGAAGGCATGTGACAGACAAATCGTCCGGGTGCACAACAGGATTTGACTCATAAAATAGGATGCCTTTCTGTCCACTTTTCTTTCCGGGAACGTAGAAAGTTTTCAGCTGGTCCACGGTGGAGATTGACAATGCATCAAGCTCTTTGCACATCTGCTCTGGCACCCTTGTGACGACTAGGGACCCTTCTGCAATTTCGAAGGTCTCTCATAGTTTCTCTTGTTGCATGGGGGTCCAATCTAGACAGCTGTTGCAAGGCCGGTCCTCTTCCTCCGACTCTTCAGTGTCGCTGCCAAGATGAGGGCATACTTTGCTGCTAGATGGGCCTTCAGTATCAGATTCGTCCGTATCGCTACCGAAATGAGGGCAAGTTTTATGGAAGGACGGACTTCCAGCGTCGGATTCATCAGTGTCACTGCCGAAATGCGGACGCACATAGGGGTTTCTGTTTTTGAAAGTGACAACCGACTCAGACTTGCCTTTAAGTTTCGGTGTTGTTCTGTCTTTGGTCAGCTGTGGCTCAGCACTTTGGAGGTTTACAAAGTACCGAGAATCTTCATATCGGACTTCATGCACACCGAACGGCTGGATGTCTCCGTCAATGCGTCTTTCTTCACCATTTTTAGTATACTTCATGCATTGATGGAGAGTTGACGGAATGATGCTGTAATCGTAGAGCCACGGCCGCCCCAAGAGAATTTTATAAGACGTGTCAGCGTCGATCACATATATCTTAGCTTCAGTCTGCAGATCCCAAAATTTGATTGGCAGAGCTATGGACCCCAGAACTTGCTGGCAATTTTGGTTGAAGCCTTGAATGACAATCCTTTCCCTTGACAGGTGTCGGACGTCTATTGATAAACTCTTCAGAGTTCGCAAGTTCATGATGTTCACTGAGGACCCTGGATCAATCAATATGTGATTAATCCGGTCTCCGTCGCTGTACCTTTTGTCACGTAAAGTGGCCGATTATGCTCAGCTGTTCCCAGTAGCAAGTCTCCGTCCTTAAACGTGACAGTGGCGGCCTGCAGAGCGTACTGGGCTTCTTTCATATTGATTTCTGCAAAGCGAGCCTGAAACCGCTCGGGGTTTTGTAGAGTGTGAATAAGAACATCTCTAAGCTCTTTAGATAGGACCAAGGCATCGTAGATGCTCAGGAGAGACGAGAGCTTTCGGAGATGAGCCAAGACATTGTAGTCCACTGAGGAAGGACTTGAGTTTTCATTAGCCGGTTCCTGCTATCTTCCTCATTAGCCACCTGTTTTTTCTTTCCTTTTGGGGCATTTCCCCGATTTGGCGGTAGAGCCCTGCCGCTTCTGAGCTGGATTTGGTTGGCCTTTGTGGCGAGCTCCTCGTTCTCTTCGGGAAAACAGAGCTCCTCCTCGGAGTTGCTGCCAAGATGGATGTCATAGCATGTCACTATAGGGATCTCTTCATTGGATTCTTCTTCTAACTCCTCCAGAATTTCAGTCGCTTCTATAGGGAGGAACTCCTTCAATTGAATCAGAGTTCTTTCCTTCTGTTCATAGTCTTCGAGAGAATCGATATATTTTTGAATGGTCGATCTCTCTGCAGACTCTTTTTCGCGCCGAGCTGCACTTTTCTTCTTCTTGAGCTTTTTGGATTTTGAGCCTGATGGATCCGCATTGGCAGCTGGAATGATAGGCTTCTTCTGCCCTTCCCATTCTGTCCTGGGCTCTTTCTGAAGTAGCCTTAGCATCTTCTTCGTCTTATTAGATATGTGCTTACTCCAAGGAGGCTGCGGTGAGTCGGTTTCATTTCTCGGTGCAGCGGGTTCGGTTGTCTGCTCCCAGAAGGCTTCAGCTTCTGTCTGTATAAAGTTGGTGGTTGCAACTTGATTGTTCACCAACACACTTTTGGACAGCTCGATCTCTCCAGCCTTTTACTGGTTCTCGACCCAGTCTTTGAAAATATATCAATCCTCAATCGTATGGCTCACTACTCGGTGGTACGGGCAATACAGGGGATTGTCGGTCATTTTTGCTTCTTGAGGTCTTTTCGACTCTGGCAATTGTAGACCGTTTTTCAAGGCATCTTTAAATATCTTTTGGACCTTGTCCCTCTTGAAAGAGTAAACCTTGTTCTTTTTCTCCTCTAAGGAAGGCCCATCTCCTCCCAGCACTGGCTTTCGAGACCGGTTGGTTTTGGATTCGCCCGCCCTTCGCTTTTCTTCATTGTCGGACGCATTGAAGACATTGGTATTGTTGGGATTCCCGCTTCTACGGTTGTCGTCCCGCTTGCTTTTCCAAGTCTTGTCTCTTTGAGAGTCCGGGGTAGACTCTTGCTTCGAGCGTTCCAGCATTTGGACTTTCTTGGTTAGCTCTTGAAACGTCTTGAGGCCTGCTGTACACAAGAATGGGACCATCCAATTGCTGAGGTTCCCAATGAGAAGGCTGACGGACTGGTCCTACTCCAGCGGTGGTTCGCACTTGACCGTGAGATTACGCCATCGGGCGATAAAGTCGGTGTTGCTTTCATTCTTCCTCGGCTTGGTCCTCACAAGGTCAGCAATAGAGATTTTATCACTGACACTCATGAACCTTTGCCAAAACAGAGACTCCATTTGGGAAAAGGTAATAACGGACCCGTCTGGTATACTCGCGTACCAGTCGAAAGCGACACCGGTCAGGCTGTTGACAAACTGACGAAGAAGGAGCGCATCATTGCCCCATGTATTTTCGCACGATACTTTAAAGTGGGCGACGTGCTAATTTGCATTTCCCGTCCCGTCAAATCTTTTGAACTTAGGAATGACGTGGCCGCTTGGGAACTCGATCAGATCGTACTGTGCGGGATATGGCCGTCCACTACTGCCAATTTCTTTCTAAGATTCAGCTTCGGCCACCAATATTTTAACCTTGCTGGTGACCAAATCCATTATTCGATCTTGTGTTAGCGGAATAGTGTTATCAGGGGCTAAGGCGTCCCCAGAAGCGGAATATGGCCGGCTTTCGTGCGGCTCGACGAATCTTGGACCCAAGGGGACAGGCATCGACCGCTTCGGATTGTCATCATCCGCCTCATGAGTAGCGACTTGTGCTTGATTGGGAGGCGCTCGAGCAATTTGAGTCGTAAGCTACATCACAACGTTCGTTAAGTCGTCAATTTTCGAATAGAGCTTGGCCATCTCTTTATCTTTGCTCCTGAGCTGTTTTCGAAGCTCTTGAAGCAGCTCTTGCTCAGCGGTCCTAGGGCGGAAAGTCGGCTCTTCCTCACTGTCCGAGCTTGACTCTGCATGGACCGAGGGGTCTTTCTGCTTATCGTCCTCATCGAGAGGGTTTTCATCATCCAGCGGAGGCGGCTGTTCTTAGGAAGCGGCAACCACATTCAAGCCAGATTGGGCTTGGGATGTGGTGGCCCCCTCCTTGCTTTTGCTGCGAAGGTTGTCGCTGGGGTGCCTGCCCGCCATATAGACCGTATGGATAATATATCCGGCCGTCTTTTTATTATCGGCGGCTGATTTCACAGATCGCTGTCTTGGCTCCCCTGTTTCGGTAGCGGGCAATCGATTGAAGGCGGCTGGCCTGACCGGTTTCTTGATTGGTGTTGGCGCTTCTTTTCTGGATTTGCCCCACTGCTTTTGAGCGGCGCAGAGCGCCTGATAGACTCTTGAAGAAACAGTGTCATATTTTTTCTGTTGGGGCTGGGACACGTCTCTTTGTAGCGACGTTTGGACAGTTGTCTTCTTGATTCTGGCGGTCATAGCATTTTTCTGAACCCACTTCAGAGGTTCGAAGGAATTGCTGATTTTTATGGCCGATTCAGTCGTCGTTGCAGGATGACTCTGCTCTTGGAATCTCACACGATTCCACCTGGCCGGAGTTCTGGCCCTCTTGTTGGCTCAATACCTAAGCCGCTTCTTCCTTAACTTTTCTGTTTTAAGCACTCAGCAGACTTCGGCTCTTCGGGAAGACGCCGTAGACCGATTGATAGAGAGGCCAGAGGAGATGCCCAATCGGGCCTTTGTTGGAGTCATTGCTTAAGCCCGTTCACAACGTTTGATGTTGCCCTTTGTACCGGAAGTCTTGCCCCCAGCTGGAGCGCCAGAGAGTCGTTCAGACACCGTCTTAAGTCTCGGTTGTGGGGCCTTAGCGATAACAACATTCGGCCTCTTGCCCCTTGAGACCGGCTTGGCCACCTGTTTTGTCGGGATTTCTGCCAGATGAGGGCTTCCGTCAGGGTAGATGATGACGGAACCAAACCGGCGGGGCAGTTCCTCCCACTGTCGACTGAGGCTTGCGTTGAGAACCACACGAGTATTGATCTTGACCACGTATGAGATCGGGGTCGCGTTGGAAGATGAATTCGACTTAGAAGACATTGTCGTTGAAAGTTGATTGCTTCACGGAAAAAACATTATTTCAGTACAAATATCGTCATATATGTTAAATGAGTTCGCATGAACGCTTGACCCGAGATATGGGAGGAAAGAAATGTCCCATCGGGCGTGCCAGAATCTGTAGGGTGTTTTTCATCACCCCATTGAGATGGGAATATGCGCGCGCTTGTCAAGCGCCTTACAGATTCCCCCTGTCTAGGGTAGACGGGGGTTTATTGATTGTGGGGATCGGAATCTCCGGCAGCCACGGACTAAGCTGCCGTTAATTACCCCTCGCCTTTGGAGCGAGAGAACCTCTGATTGACGGGTCAAACAGGTCATGCAAACTCAATATGTAGTGTGCGTGTTTTGTGTTTTGGAAAGGGTTTTGGATATATCGGGGTCCCCATAGAGTTTTTACGGGGGTCCCGCTACCCGGATAGCGGGCTGGGGGTCAAGTGGACTAGCAGACCCCTTGCAGGGTGCGGGGCAGCGCCCCGTTAGAATTTTTTTCTAACAGGGACAGTGTCGTGGAGTATGTGTGTGTATACATACATACATACATACATATATATATATGTATGTATGTATGTATGTATATAAAAAGGGGAAAAGCGCCCAAAGGACGCATGGGGCCAGCACCTCATGTGCCTAGCATGCGAGCGCTGGCGCATCATGTGCCCGGCACGTGAGCGCTGGACGCTTGAGAGCTGGGCGCTCGAGCGCTGGGTGCATTACGTGCTCGGCACGTGGGCGCTGGGCGCTCGAGCGCAAGGCGCTCGAGCGCTAGCGCATCACGCGCTCGGCACGTGGGCGCTGGGTGCTGGGCACTTGAGCGCTAGCGCTTCACTCTTCCAGCACGTGGGCGTTGGGCGCTAGCGAGAAAAAGGGGCTTTTAGCCCCAGAAATAGGATTTAAACTCCCGAAAGAGAATTTAGAGTGGAGTTAAACTCCTAAGATGTTTTTGGAGATGATGAAAGGGGCTTCTCCCTTGAGCTCTGGAGCTTCCCAAAGTGGGATTTTTAGGAGATGGGTCTCCTTCTTCTTCCCCTCGGTTGGCCGGATCTTGGATGAAAAAGGAGGGTGGTTTTAAAAATCTCTCCTTTTTAAGATCTGATGGAAGATCCAAGCTCCCCTTTGTGGGTTTTGTGGTGAAAAATTATTTAGTTTTGGAAAAGGAAGAGTAAAACTCTTGATTTAGTTCAAAAGAAAGAAGAAGCTTTTGGAACCTTTAGGAATGAGAAGATCACAGATCTTGATTCTTTTTAGGAGAGAGAAAAAAGTTGTTGAGATATTTTCATTCTCTTTGTCTTTATAGGCTATACACTTTACATATAGCCCCTTGGGCTATTACAAAAATGGCATTTTGCCCATCCCATGCCTCATGTGCTATTTCTTTTTGCACATAAGCCATGGGCTTTACAAAAATTTAGCTTTATGCCCATTTTTCTTACATTTATTCAAAAAAAAAGTAAATACACCAAAATTATTTATTACAAAATTTTTATTTTGGCATGGCGGAAGGTCGGACGCTTCGTGTTAGGGCTCGACCCGGGCATTGGCCCACTTGACATGGGCTTGGGCCCACTTGGCTTGGAGTTGACTTTGATTTTGACTTGGTCAACCGGGATGTAAATTTTGACCCCAACAGGGCATCCGTTTTCTAGGAAGCCACCGTGAGTCAATTGGTAGGGAGCTTAAAGAAAATACCCGATCGAGCAGTTGTCGAGGGTACCGCTGGAGCTTGCCCGAGATGCCCCGTTGCTTCGTTGACGTTGATGGCCTTGCCCCCAGCTAGAGCGATGAAAGTTGTTCAGAAATGGATTTGTGCTAGGGCTGAGGTGCCCTCGCGACCATGTGTCACGACCCGAATGTTTCGACTCGTGACCGGCACTTAACCACGCAACGTCTACAGGCGTAACGCGACTAAGTAAGCCAAACCCAAAAATCAAAACCATTTAAAAGTAGCGAGTGTTGAAAACATTTAATTAAGACATTTAGAAAACCTTAAATAGTTCAATAAGTTCTTTTAAAGTTACGTTATCATTTAAATAATTTTGGCAGCATTTCCTTTGTAAAAGTAACCCCGAAATCAGGTATAAAACAGGATATAAGTGAAAATGAGATATAATAAAATAAAGCATCCCCAAACGGGAGCAATCACGCCCCAACGGCGGAAACCATCACCACAAGAGTAATATACGATGCCGTAGCGAAGAATGAGCAATAAGTAAACATCACAGAATAATAAACTGCATATATAAACAATCGGCTCCCACGAGCTCGATACCAGAATACAAAAATATACATCATCGTCCTCACACTGTCTCTAAGTCCAGTACATATATGGTAGATGGAGAATACTAGATACAAAAGGGTGTACAATAAAAGTAATCAGATACCACAACCCACCTAATAGCAAAACAGCTCTCGCGACAATTGTAGTGGTATCTGTAGCCAAAAGATGCAAAAGGCAGCCTGCCGCGACTACTCTGAGGGGCAACCTGCAAATATTGTGGCACAACGGGGGTGAGTTGCCAACTCGTGAATAGAGTTACATATAAAGGTAATCGCGAGCATGCACGTACTGCGCTACTCTATCGTATGTCAGCAGGTAAGATCTATATGCGACAAGCAGTAGGTGCAATGATCATGCAAATGCTCTGTCAGGTAAAATAACTACAGGATGAGATACATGAAAATAAATGCTGAGCATGGGATAAATAACATCTACACGGAATATCAACGTGGAAAAATAATCGTTGCCCAAAACTGTACCTAAATCCCAAATAAACTCAGGCGCCGGCACTCTCCTCGGCCCTCAAATCCTGTAAATCTCTAAGAATCATGAGTGCCCAACATCGCCCCTCAAATATCATAAAATACTCGTAACCAGCATCGACACGCAAATCCTCATATATCGGGCTCCGAAAGTCCGGATCAGCCCACGGGCTCCGTCTGCGGATCGGCCCTCGGCCCCGGCAGTACGGATCATCCCGCATCCATCTCTCGACTCTGGTCAGTATCCTCCGGATGACCGTCAGGTCCAACCAATCACCGGTAGGTACTCGCCCACCTTCAGGCTCAATCGGCAAAGTCCATCGATCATCTTGCCGAGGGGAACCTTACCGGGTCCACCACGAACCCGCAAACGGATCATCCAACTCCTCGAATCGGGTTTCAAGCACACGTCTCAGCACCGAGAAAACGCGTGGTGGACGCACCAAAATATTATATCACGAGGAACCGGGTTTTCAGATAGTGCATCTTTTCTTAAATAATCCCACGGTCCTCAAAACCAGAAATCACATGAAAATCCAACACCAATGAGTAAATCAAATGCGATCTGCTATGTACATCAAGCCATAATATAGGTACAAGGGAGAAACCGCTTTTCTTAAAACAGTTTCAGTTTTCAAAGACAGCATGCGACTCCCAATTTCTATGAAAATCATATCGAATCATAGGTGAAATGAACTACAACATAATAACCATGGCAATTCTACAGTGAGTGTGTCATGGCAATTACTAACGGTGTGTGTGTAACTTGCAGATTAGTGCTCGTGCAACATAAGCCGTTAGTAATAGTGCGGTGTTCTATCAATTCTAAGTTTACATACATATAGCAGGGAATGCAGTATGCAACAACAGTATCCATGACAGTCGATGTAGGTAAATGCAACATATATCTATAAGGTCCTATCAGTCCTGACGCATAACGCCATGCGGGCGATATCCCCGTAGATGTTAAGTCTACTCACCGAAGTCTCGCGCTAAGTGTAGCCGACGACTTGCTTCCCCTTCTTCGCAGCGTTCGTCTCACTCGCCTGCAAACCTAGAATTACACAATATATCACATATAAGCTCAAATCCACAAAACGCGATATTAAGGTCAAACTAGAAACCCGCGTCACAAACCAAGCGCGCATGTGTGGGATACGCTAAAACGTGTGATTACGCGCCTGAAACTACCCCGACGCGTCGCGATACGCAGAAACCCCAAACCCACACACGTATCACGCGTGTCGCGAAGGTTTAAAATTACGAGAAACGGGTATTTAGCTCCAGATTTATTCTGAACTCACTGGGTCGATAGCAGATTGCAGAAAGCTAGAAATTGCTTAAAAACGATGAATTTTGCATCAAACATAAATCTGGTGGTATTTTAGTGAAATTGGGGGCTAAGCCAGGTTAATATGGCCTTAACAACACTTAATTAACTTAGTCTAACCAATACTAACCTCATATAACCAAAGTTCACACTACACACCACATTTAGCACTAAAACGCACAATTAATCACTAATCGAAGCTAAACTTCACTAACTAAGCAAACTAGGGGGTAAGTTCAAGAAGTATACCCCACACTCGACCTTGGGAAGCAGGAGGAAGAAGAAGGAGTAGATAAAAGGAGCTGCTGCAGTTGTTAGAGCTGCCTGAAGTTGTTGCTGTTGCTGCTGTTCACTGCTGCTGCTGCTGCTGTGCTGTGCTGCTGCTGTGATGTGCTGCTGCTGCTGCTGTGTGAATGTGGGTGTGTGGGTGTTAGAGTGAGAGGTTGAGAGAAATGAGCACAAGAAAGAGAGGAAAATGATAACTCCCAATGTCAACCCCTCCTTTCTCTCTCATCATTAAATGCAAGCATGGGCTTTGCGATGATACATTCTCTCTCTCTCATTCTCTCAAGTCAACACCCCAAAACAAAAATTCAAGTTAAAACAACCAACAAATAACTAAATAGACTTAATTAAAACCCAAAAGACTTAATCCATATTATTAAACCCACCATGGTTGCTAATCATGGTATAACCTCATTTTAAACCCTAGTTTACATGCACAAGTGTGCAAGCCTAGGAAAATTCTAGGAAAATATTTATTAAATTTGGAAAAATATTTGAAACCCAATTTGGTAAACTTTTTTTATTAAAAACCATTTATTTAAATATAATTAGCCACTAAACACATCTTAAGGTGTTACAATCTCCCCCCTTAAAAGAAATTCGTCCCCGAATTTGAAAATATAAAGCTACGCATACCTTCAAAGAGATGAGGGAACTTGTTCCGCATCTCGCCCTCGGCCTCCCAAGTGATCTCTTCGCCATTCGGGCTGCGCCAAAGCACCTTCACTGATGGTAAGACCTTCGATCTAAGTTTCTTCACCTGCCGGTCCAATATCACGACTGACTGCTTGGTGAACGAAAGGTCGCACTCGAGCTGAACGGTCTGATACTGAATCATGTGCGAAGGGTCATGTAGGTATCTACGAAGCATCGACACGTGGAACACGGGGTGAACATCAGGGAAGTCGGGTGGAAGAGCCAAACGATAAGCTACTGCACCCACACGCTCGAGGATCTCGAAGGGACCTATGAATCTGGGGCTAAGCTTCTCCTTCCGTCCAAACCTCATCACTCCCTTCATCGGAGAGACCCTCAGAAAAATGTGATCTCCAACTGCGAACTCTAATCTGTGGCGGCGCCTGTCAGCATACGATCCCTGCCTGCTCTGAGCTGTTTTCATCCTGTCTCGAATCAGCTGTATCTTCTCGGTCGTCTCCTGTACGATCTGGGGCCCCAAAATACTGCTCTTACTGAGCTCTATCCAGCAGATGGACGATCTACATCTCCTCCCATACAGAGCCTCGAAAGGTGCCATCTGAATAGTATCCTGGAAACTATTGTTGTAGGAGAACTCCACCAAGGGTAAATGATGATCCCAGCTACCACCAAAGTCTAAAACGCACGCTCGGAGCATGTCCTCGAGAGTCTGAATCGTCCGCTCTGACTGGCCGTCGGTCTGCGGATGAAATGATGTGCTGAAACTCAAGCGTGTGCCCAAAGCCTCCTGAAGTCTCTGCCATAGTCGGCTGGTAAACTGGGTGCCTCTGTCGGACACGATACACGTCGGGACTCCATGCAGTCGTACTATCTCGTCGACGTAAATCTGGGCGTACTGAGCAAATCCGAAAGTTGTCTTCACTGGCAGGAAGTGAGCCGCTTTCGTCAGACGATCCACGATCACCCAAATGGAGTCATACCCTCGTCTAGTCCTGGGTAGACCCACAACCAAATCCATTGAAATCTGCTCCCATTTCCACTCCGGAATGGGTAACGGCTGTAGCTCTCTCGCGGGCCTCTGGTGCTCGGCCTTGACTTGCTAACACGTCAGGCATCTCGACACGAAATCTGCGATGTCCCTTTTCATTCCGTCCCACCAGTAAACATCTCTCATATCATGATACATCTTGGTGGAACCGGGATGGACGCTGTACACCGATCGATGTGCCTCCTCAAGAATCTCACGCCGCAGCCCCTCAGCATCTGGTATGCACAGTCTAGTCCCAAATCTCAGCATCCCCTGATCATCGATCAAGAACTCGGAAAATCTGCCCTGTCCAATCTGCGTCCTGATCTCTGAACATCGGTCATCACTGTGCTGTGCCTCATGTATACGGTCAAGCAACTGTGGGCGTGCACGAACATGCGCAATCTGTCCTCCGATCGGCGTGAACTCGAATTGTACCTGGCTGTTGGATAAAATCTGCCAATCTGCCGACGACTGCCCCTGTACTGTGCTCAAACAAGATAGACTACCCCCGGGCCTCCTACTCAAAGCATCCGCCACTACATTCGCCTTGCCCGGGTGATACAAGATCTCGCAGTCGTAATCCTTCACTAACTCCATCCATCGGCGCTGTCTAAGGTTCAGGTCTCGCTGCTGAAATATATACTTAAACTCTTGTGATCGGTGAATATCTGGCACGACTCGCCATATAGGTAATGTCGCCAGATCTTAAGTGTAAAGACTACTGCAGCCATCTCCAAATCGTGAGTGGGGTAGTTCTGTTCATGTTTCTTCAATTGTCGTGAAGCATACGCGATCACCCTGTCATGCTGCATCAAAACGCACCCTAGCCCCACTCGAGAAGCATCACAATAGACCACAAATCCGTCTGATCCTGAAGGCAATGATAACACCGGTGCCGTAGTCAGCCGAGTCCGTAGCTGCTGAAAACTGTGCTCGCACTCCTCCGTCCAATCGAAATGAACTCCCTTCCGGGTCAACCCGGTCAAAGGTGTAGCAATACTGGAGAAGTCCTGCACAAATCGCCTGTAGTAACCGGGCAACCCCAAAAAGCTGCGAATCTCCGTAACTGATGTGGGTTTGGGCTAACGCTGAACGGCCTCGATCTTCCTCGGGTCTACACATATACTGTCTCGTGAAATCACATACCCTAAGAAGTCTACACTGTCCAGCCAGAAAGCACACTTGGAGAATTTTGCGTAAAGCTGGTGCTCCCTCAAAGTCTGCAGTGTAATCCGCAGGTGCTGCTCATGCTCCTCACTACTCCGGGAATACACCAAGATATCGTCAATGAATACTATGATGAACAGATCCAGATATGTCCGGAAAATACGGTTCATCAAGTCCATGAATGCTGGTGGGGCATTGGTGAGTCCGAACGACATCACCAAAAACTCATAATGGCCGTAGCGCATACGAAAAGCTGTCCTAGGAATGTCCTCCTGTCGAACCCGCAGCTGATGATAGCCCGATCGTAAATCGATCCTCGAAAAGTATCCTGCCCCCTGAAGCTGGTCGAAAAAATCGTCGATACGTGGCAACGGATATCTGTACCGCACTGTCACCCTGTTCAGCTGGCGGTAGTCGATACATAGACGCAAACTTCCATCCTTCTTCTTGACGAACAGGACTGGAGCACCCCAAGGAGAAATACTGGGTCGAATAAGTCCCTTATCCAGCAAATCTTGCAACTGACCCTTCAATTCTTGAAGTTCCGCCGGGGCCATCCGATAAGGCGGTATGGAAATAGGCCCCGTGCCAGGAACCAAATCAATATAGAAAGCAATGTCGCGGTCGAGCGGTAGCCCAGGAAGCTCGTCAGGGAACACATCAGGAAACTCGCTAACAACTGGAACCTGATCCAACGGAACCCCTGTAGCGCTAGCATCGCAAACATAAGCGAGAAATCCCTGAAATCCCTTCCTCAAAAGCTGTCCAGCGTGAAAAGAAGAAATCACACTGTGAGGGGCGGCCCCAAGGTCCCCCAACACAACAAAAACCGACTCGCCGGGAAAACAGAATCTAACTGTCTTCTCACGGCAGTCCACAGAAGCATAGCACGTGGCTAACCAATCCATGCCTAAAAGAACGTCGAAGTCCAACATCTCAAGAAGGATCAAGTCGACAGGCAACTCTCTCTCTCCAATACAGACGGTACAGGATCGGAACACGTGCCTAGCAACAAACGACTCTCCCATGGGAGTGGTCACAACAAGCGGCTGATCAAGCAAACCAGACTCTCTACCCAAACTCGGCACAAAGTGTGTAGATACGTACGAGTGCGTGGATCCAGGATCGAACAACACGTGTGAATCAACAGAACATACTGGAAGGATACCTGAGACCACCGCATTGGACGCCTGCGCGTCCTGATGCGTCAAAGCAAAAACCCACGTCTGTCCTCCACCGGTGACTGACTGCCCTCTGCCTCGGTCATCCCATCCTCTCTGAGCAACTCCTCCACGCTCACGACCTCTCTGTGTATGAGTCTAACGCGGAGCGACAATAGGTACAACAGGCAACGCCCTCTGGGGTGGTGAAGGTGGTAAGGTAACATGCGGTGCTGTTGTTTCCCTCCGGTGTATCTCAGGACAATCTCTGACGAGGTGAAGTAGACTGCCGCATCTATAGCAACCTCGTGACGACTGCTGACTCTCCCGTGGATACGAACTAAACATCTGGCCTCGTCCCAAATCTCTGCCTCTCCTCGTACCTGAACGATACCTGCCGCGGCGTCTGAATGTCTGTCTCCGTGCTGATATACCAGTACGAACTCTCTTCGGCTCTGGAACTACCGAAGTCCCAGCAAGGCGCTCCTCGACTAATAGAGCTGCGTTTACCGCTGCTGCATATGTCTCATAATGCTGCGCGCTGATCGTAAGGAATAGTGGTGTAAGCAAGCCTCGAACAAATCTCTTGACTCGCAACTCCTCGGTAGCCACTAAATACGGGGTATAAACTGATAGCTCTGTAAACAGCACGTCATACTCTGCCATTGACATCTCTGGAGTCTGGCGTAAAGACTCGAACCTGCGTGTTCTAGCATCTCTGACACTCGGTGGGAGAAAGCGGGCAAGGAATAGTGCCACGAACTCTGTCCAGGTCATAGGAAGAAGACTTGTTGCTCTGCCCTTCTCAACTGATTCGCACCACTTCTGCGCAAGACCTTCCAGGCGAAAGCTCACGAACTCAACCCATCTCGCATCTGCGCATCTGAGGGAACGACATATCCGAGCCATCCTATCAATGAAAGACTGTAGGTCCTTGGCTGTATCGGTGCCTGTGAAGACCGGAGGCTTCAGCCTCATAAACTCTGATAGCGATACTGTAATCACCTCCGTGGCTGCAGGGGCAACTAGCTGTGCGGTAGGTACGATCGCGATCTCTGTAACGGGTGGAGCTACCTCTGGTCGCTGCGCTCGAAACGTCTCAACTAGCGATCCTATCATCTGGCGCATCTCCTGCATGCTGGATCCCATCGTCTGGCGCATCTCCTGCATACCAGCCCCTAGCATGGCGATCTGATCTGTCACGGAAGAAACAGCCTGCTCGGGTACAACCGGTGTACTGCCCGGATCAGTCCTCGTCTCAGACGAATCAACTCGAATCTCGGCCCTCGCGGCCGCTCTCTGCGTCCTCGTAGTCTTTGGCGGCATAATGGATGAAAGGAAATCAGGATTCGATAAGAATACGGAAATCGAATCGCAAGAATATATATACTCAAGAAGGAATTTAAATCAATAAGTCCTAAGGTCGCCTTGGCGGAGTACCGTGTCGTGAGTATACCGCGGAACATACACACGCTACACCACTCTGCTTCAGCTACCTACTCCATCATACCAAGGTCATCCTACACTCCGAAAGGTAAAACCTACGCTCTGAAACCAACTTCGTCACGACCCGAATATTTCGACTCGTGACCGGCACTTAACCACGCAACGTCTACAGGCGTAACGCAACTAAGTAAGCCGAACCCAGAAATCAAAAGCATTTAAAAGTAGCGAGTGTTGAAAACATTTAATTAAGACATTTAGAAAACCTTAAATAGTTCAATAAGTTCTTTTAAAGTTACGTTATCATTTAAATAATTTTGGCAGCATTTCCTTTGTAAAAGTAACACCGAAATCGGGTATAAAACAGGATATAAGTGAAAATGAGATATAATGAAATAAAGCATCCCCAAACGGGAGCAATCAGCCCCAACGGCGGAAACCATCACCACAAGAGTAATATACGACGCCGTAGCGAAGAATGAGCAATAAGTAAACATCACAGAATAATAAACTGCATATATAAACAATCGGCTCCCACGAGCTCGATACCAGAATACAAAAATATACATCATCGTCCTCACACTGTCTCTAAGTCCAGTACATATATGGTAGATGGAGAATCCTAGATACAAAAGGGTGTACAATAAAAGTAATCAGATACCACGACCCACTTAATAGCAAAACAGCTCTCGCGACAACTGTAGTGGTATCTGTTGCCAAAAGATGCAAAAGGCAGCCTGCCACGACTACTCCGAGGGGAAACCAGCAAATACTGTGGCACAACGGGGGTGAGTTGCCAACTCGTGAATAGAGATAACATATAAAGGTAATCGCGAGCATGCACGTACTGCGCTACTCTATCATATGCCAGCAGGTAAGATCTATATGCGACAAGCAGTAGGTGCAATGATCATGCAAATGCTCTGTCAGGTAAAATAACTATAGGATGAGATACATGAAAATAAATGCTGAGCATGGGATAAACAACATCTACACGGAATATCAACGTGGAAAAATAATCGGTGCCCAAAACTGCACCCAAATACCAAATAAACTCAAGCGCCGACACTCTCCTCGGCCCTCAAATCCTGTAAATCTCTAAGAATCATGAGTGCCCAATATCGGCCCTCAAATATCATAAAATACTCGTGTCCAGCATCGACATGCAAATCCTCATATATCGGGCTTCGTAAGTCCGGATCAGCCCACGGGCTCCGTCTGCGGTATTGGCCCTCGGCCCCGGCAGTACGGATCATCCCGCATCCATCTCTCGACTCTGGTCAGTATCCTCCGGATGACCGCCAGGTCCAACCAATCACCGGTAGGTACTCGCCCACTTCCAGGCTCAATCGGCAAAGTCCATCGATCATCTTGCCGAGGGGAACCATACCGGGTCCACCACGAACCCGCAAACGGATCATCCAACTCCTCGAATCGGGTTTCAAGCACACGTCTCAGCACCGAGAAAACGCGTGGTGGACGCACCAAAATATCATATCACGAGGAACCGGATTTTCAAATAGTGCATCTTTTCTTAAATAATCCCACGGTCCTCAAAACCAGAAATCACATGAAAATCCAACACCAGTTAGTAAATCAAATGCGATGTGCTATGTACATCATGCCATAATATAGGTACAAGGGAGAAAACGCTTTTCTTAAAATAGTTTCAGTTTTCAAAGACAACATGCGGCTCCCAATTTCTATGAAAACCATATCGAATCATAGGTGAAATGAACTACAGCATAATAACCATGGCAATTCTACAGTGAGTGTGTCATGGCAATTACTAACGGTGTGTGTAACATGCAGATTAATGCTCGTGCAACATAAACCATTAGTAATAGTGCGGTGTTCTATCAATTCTAAGTTTACATACATATAGCAGGGAATGAAGTATGCAACAACAGTATCCATGACAGTCGATGTAGGTAAATGCAACATATAGCTATAAGGTTCTATCAGTCCTGACGCATAACGCCATGCGGGCGATATCCCCGTAGATGTTAAGTCTACTCACCGAAGTCTCGCGCTAAGTGTAGCCGACGACTTGCTTCCCCTTCTTCGCAGTGTCCGTCTCACTCGCCTGCGAACCTAGAATTACACAATATAGCACACATAAGCTCAAATCCACAAAACGCGATATTAAGGTCAAACTAGAAACCCGCGTCACAAACCAAGCGCGCGTGTGCGCGATACGCTAAAACGTGTGATTACGCGCCTGAAACTACCCCGACGCGTCGCGATACGCAGAAACCCCAAACCCACACACGTATCACGCGTGTCGCGAAGGTTTAAAATTACGAGAAACGGGTATTTAGCTCCAGATTTATTCTGAACTCACTGGGTCGATAGCAGATTGCAGAAAGCTAGAAATTGCTTAAAAACGATGAATTTTGCATCAAACAGAAATCTGGTGGTATTTTAGTGAAATTGGGGGCTAAGCTAGGTTAACATGGCCTTAACAACACTTAATTAACTTAGTCTAACCAATACTAACCTCACATAACCAAAGTTCACACTACACACCACATTTAGCACTAAAACGCACAATTAATCACTAATCGAAGCTAAACTTCACTAACTAAGAAAACTAGAGGGTAAGTTCAAGAAGTATACCCCACACTCGACCTTGGGAGGCAGGAGGAAGAAGAAGCAGTAGATAGAAGGAGCTGCTGCAGTTGTTAGAGCTGCCTGAAGTTGTTGTTGTTGCTGCTGTTCACTGCTGCTGCTACTGTGCTGTGCTGTGCTGTTGCTGCTGCTGCTGTGATGTGCTGCTGCTGCTGCTGTGTGAATGTGGGTGTGTGAGTGTGAGAGTGAGAGGTTGAGAGAAATGAGCACAAGAAAGAGAGGAAAATGATAACTCCCATTATCAACCCCTCCTTTATCTCTCATCATTAAATGCAAGCATGGGCTTTGCGATGATACATTCTCTCTCTCATTCTCTCAAGTCAACACCCCAAAACAAAAATTCAAATTAAAACAACCAACAAATAACTAAATAGTCTAAATTAAAACCCAAAATACTTAATCCCCATTATTAAACCCACCATGGTTGCTAATCATGGTATAACCTCATTTTAAACCCTAGTTTACATGCACAAGTGTGTACAAGCCTAGGAAAATTCTAGGAAAATATTTATTAAATTTGGAAAAATATTTGAAACCCAATTTGGCAAACTTTTTATTAAAAACCCTTTATTTAAATATAATTAGCCACTAAACACATCCTAAGGTGTTACACCATGATATTCGGCCTTTTCCCTTTTGAGACCGGTTTGTCTGTTACCGGAGCTTGAGGAGCTGGGACGGCTTTATCTGACATGAACAGAATAGAGCCGAACTGTAGGAGCGGCTCCTCCCACTGTCGCCCGAGACTGGCCGGAAGGACCGTCCTGGCGTCCATCTTCATCGTGTAGGAGATGGGAGTTGTGTTGAGAGCTGAGCTTGTCCTTGGAGACATTTTTGCTGCGTCCGGAGATTGCAATTTGAAGTTTGTTAACCTGCATAAAGAAGCATGATTTCAGTACAGGCAATCAATATGTATATTGATTGAGTTCGCATGAACGTTTAATCCAAACTATGAGAGGAGAGATAGGTCCCACCGGGCGTGCCAGAATCTGTAGGGTGTTTTTCGTCACCCCATTGAGATGGGAATACGCGCGCGCTTGTCAGGCGCATTACATATTCCCCATGTCTAGGGTAGGCTAGGGTTTATTGATCGTGGGGATCCGAATCTCCGGCAGCCGCGGACTAAGCTGCCGTTAATTACCCATCGCCTTTGGAATGTTCCTAAACTAAACAATAGAGCCCAAATGCTCTTTTGTCGGATCTAAATGATCCCGTTAAGTTGATCTTAGTCTAAAATTAGACTAACGTATCCTTAACAAACGTTCAAGTTGATCTTAGTCTCAAATGAGACTAACGTATCCTTAAACCCAACCCCCAAACCCAAATCTAAGAAAATACGGATTTGTAGTAATCCACGTCCTACGGGTGACAAAATAAATTAGTCTCCGTATACAATCCACGGGCAACCAAAAACAAAACAAACACCCACGACACGAAGTGACAATCTGGAGAAGGAGAAAGTGGTTACCGCGATGCGGTAGCGTAATTAACTGCAGGGGCTTGCGCCTGCAGGGAAGAGCATCCCCACAATCAAAAACCCCTCAATGAGGGGGAATCTGACGACGTCTTCTACATCGGCCACATCCGTTTAAACCTTCGATACATGGTGTCATAAATCAACTTGGCATCTTCGGAAAGGTGAATGGATAGCACCAAATAGCATCTGCCCTCGAAATTCAGGCCTGACGTCCCAACGTCCCGGTCGCGTCTTCCGGCGGGGAACAGATTCTGGCACGCCCGTTGGGACCTTTTCCTCTTTCCACTCCACACTTCGTGTGTCATGTTTTTCCCGCGATCAGATAATCGCGGTGTGTATGTCTTTTGTTGCCCTTAGGGGAGTGGATATTGAAGCCGGCATTTCGTCTCTATGAAGAATGGCGTTTGCTGCCACCCTAGCAACTCAGGCTCTGTCATATCCGGTGGAGTCAAGTATGGGTCACTTGCAACCTCAAATCTTTGCAATCTGGCTCTTCAAGAAATCAACGGGCTTCTTTTTGGGTCG
Organism: Agapanthus africanus; assembly: GCA_030015575.1. Taxonomy (NCBI): domain Eukaryota; kingdom Viridiplantae; phylum Streptophyta; class Magnoliopsida; order Asparagales; family Amaryllidaceae; genus Agapanthus; species Agapanthus africanus. The sequence goes on along the minus strand of CM057339.1, from coordinate 260,385,072 downwards.
ATACTCCCATCTCCCACCCTCGGTGCCTCAACGCCGATGGAGGAATCCTAGTGGAAGTTTGTCTTCCACAGGCTGGTTCCCCAAGCTGTAGCTTTGCCAATGGAATCAGTCCTCAAACAACTGGCACCTGTCAAGGACCAAGGTCGACGCAGGGGGCATAATATTCAAGCTCTCAAAGAAAACAGGGGGCATGCTCGGAAAAATCCTGAGGCTAATCAAATCACGACCGTAAGAAATGGTCGACGTCGATATCGGCATCATACAAAATGAGCTGGGGGCAGTTATTCCTATGGTCCTGTTTCAACCCCAGTGGTGAATGTTGTAGTTCCAACTAGGAACAGCTTCAAACTATTGCGAAGAGTCAGACAAAATTCTCCTACCGCAATACTGAAGAAATCTTTGTAGACCATGGAGATCCCACCGTGAAAGTCCCAAGTCTGTCGTTTGAAGAACAGATAGACAAGCTAATAAGGGAAGCAGGTCAGATGGTACGGGATAACCATAGCCGCGAAATGGCCATTTACAAGAAAGCCAGGACGCAGCGCCTCCTTCAACAGGCCATGGAAAATGACAATGCTCTTCGTCGCCAACCTGTCATACAAAAGACCCGGCGCAGAGGCTAAAATAAACCCAAGAACGGAAAAAGCATTCAACAGCGACAAAGCGGGTCCAAGAAACCATGCGATCGAGAATCGAACAGCCGGGAGCCGTCTCTTATAAAGAAGATGGGTCGAGCGTATTCTTTTCCCCGAGACAAGACAAGGAAGATATTCGACCTCGTCGTGAAATATCGGATGATTACGCTCCCAGAGTCCAAGCACCCGAGCAAGCAGACGAAGTCTCTCATCCGGATTATTGCTCCTATCACCGAGCAATAGGACATTCTCTCGAAGACTGCTTCACATTTAAAGACTGGGTAGAAGACCAGTATCAGTAAGGAAGGTTCGCTCTATCCAGCAGTTGGAGGATAACACCACCGCAAAAGCATGAACCCAAAACCACGAGAGTAGAACCAGATCAACATCGGTCTTGGAAGCGATCTCGGACCTGCCATGTGATAACGCTGTCAGAAGAAGAACCTGAGAATATGGATGACCTCCCATGGTGCTTCGAAAACAATGAAGATGAGGTTCTCTCAGAGTTTCCACCAGCGCCAAAAGAGCTGGAAGATGGGATACACACTACTGCAGATAACCTCAAGAAAATCGACTTGGGAACGGCAAACGACCCATGGCCAACATTCGTCAGTGAATTGCTATCCGAAGAAAAGGTGGTTACGCTTAAAGACGTGCTCATGCAATATAAAGACTACTTCGCATGGAACTATTCCGAGATGCCGGGACTAGATCCAGAGATTGCTGTGCACAAATTGGCAATATCTCCGGACATCAAGCCGATAAAACAAGCACCAAGAAGAATGCGGCTCGAGCTTGAGATGAGCATCAACGTCGAAGTCAAGAAGCTAATCGACTCCGGCTTCGTCCAAGAGGTTCAATATCCTGACTGGATCGCCAACATCGTCCCAGTGATGAAGAAAAATGGTACGGTGCGCATATGCGTAGATTTTCGGGATCTCAACAAAGCTTGCCCGAAGGATGACTTTCCGGTACCGGTCATTGAGCTGATGATAGATAATACGTCCACTCACGAAGTTTTCTCCTTCATGGATGGCTCATCAGGATACAATCAGATAAAGATGCATCCCGAGGACCAGAAGCATACCGCTTTTCGGACCCCTTTGGGCATATTTTGCTATAAGGTGATGCCCTTCGGTTTAAAGAACGCCGGTGCCACCTATCAGAGGGCCATGACGAAGATTTTCGATGACCTCATATATGAAATCGTCGAATGCTATATCAACGACCTCGTAGTTAAAAGCAAATCATACGAGGAACATCTAGAGCATATGAAGATCGTGTTTCAGCGCCTTTGGAAATATAACCTGAAGATGAACCCTCTCAAATGCGCATTCGGAGTTTCCTTAGGTAAATTTCTAGGATTCGTCGTCCAACACCGAGGCATCGAGATAGACCCGTCGAAGATTAAGGCTATCATGGAAATGCCTCCGCCAAGGTCTCTCAAGCAACTGCGGTCTCTCCAAGGAAAGCTCGCGTATATCCGACGATTTATAGCCAATCTTTCTCGCAAGTGCCGCCTCTACAGTCACCTGATGAAGAAGGGAACCCCGTTCGTCTGGGATCGCAAATGCCAGAGCGCACTAGACGAAATCAAGCAATACCTGCAGAATCCGCCAGTATTGGCCGCTCCTGTTAAAGGAAAACCTCTCATCCTGTACACAACAGCTCTCGAAGGTTCTTTAGGCGCTGTGGGCACAAGAAAATGACCAAGGAAAAGAGAGAGCCCTCTACTACTTGAGTCGAGTTCTACTGGGGGCAGAAATCAACTATTCCCCTATTGAAAAACACTGTCTGGTGTTGATCTTCACGTTAACGAAGCTCAGACACTACGCGTTGGCACATGAAGTCCATCTCATATCGAAAGTAGACCCTCTCAAATATTTGATGTCAAAGGCTATATTAACGGGATGACTCGCTAAATGGGCCCTGCTCTTAATGGAGTTCTCGATAACTTATCGTCCTCTCAAGGCAGTGAAAGGACAGGCCATCACTGACTTCCTTGCCGAGCATACGATACCTGCCGATTCTCCTTTGAACTGCGAATTGCCCGACGAGCACGCATTTGACACAATCGACGGTGAGAGAAGAGAGAGTGACACCCGATGGGAACTCTATTTCGATGGAGCATCTTCCATGAAGAAGCGCAAACAAAGCACCCCCAAAATCAAATCAGGGGTAGGCCTCATCTTCGTGACTCCACAAGGAGGGATAATGCGCTTCTCCTTCTCAGCCAAGAATGAACAATGAAGCCGAATATGAAGCTTTGATAGCGGGTCTTGAGATCACTGTAGACATGGGAATAAAAAACCTCCTCATATACGGAGACTCTAACTGGTCGTTAGCCAAGCAAATGGCAGCTATCAGACGTGCAAGCCTGAGTTGGTGAAGTACGGTGAGAAAGTGCAGCAACTGCTAACTCAAATCCCTGCCTACTCCCTGGAAAGAATACCGCGTGCAGAAAATAACAAGGCGGATGCATTAGCCAAGCTCGCTAAGGAACTGGCCGATGAAAACCTCGATGACATGAGGATCGTTTTGCAAAGCCGTCGGGTTCTTGCACTGGCAGAAATATCTCCGGAGTCGTCCGAAGAAAATGGAGCTACCGAACAAACAGCCCTACAAATAAAAGTCCAAGAAAAAGATAAGGATTGGAGAGAAGTCTTTATAGACTACTTCAAATCCCGCCGAACACCTGAAAATGCGTCGTCAAGACATTAGCTCATGAAACGAGCTCTAGCCTTCGCCTTTGTCAATGATACTCTATATAAGAGATCATTTGATTCTCTGTGGCTAAGATGCCTGGGACCTGAAGAGGCAAGGAGAGTCGTCCAAGAAACTCACGATGGACTCTGCAGTTCTCACCAAGCCGGGCCGAAGATGAAGCTGAAGATCAAACGGATGAGTTATTATTGGCCCACAATGATTCAGGACTGCCTCGAGTACGCGAAGCAGTGCCACTCGTGCCAGATTCACGGGGACTTCATCAATCAGCATCCAAATCCACTACATCTGACGGCGGCTAGTTGGCCATTCAAAATGTGGGGAACCGACATAATTTGGCCCATCGAACCAGCATCGTCCAAAGGACATCGTTTAATTTTGGCAACAATTGATTACTTCTCCAAATGATCGGAAGCAATACCGCTAAGAGAAGTGAAGACGGAGAATATCCTCCATTTCTTCAAAACACGCGTCATTTATCGGTTCGGCACTCCGCGACGGATTATCTCCGATAACGGGCTAGCTTATAGAAGCCACAAAATCAGCCGCTTCGCACAACAGCATAACATAGACTGGAGGTACTTTTCGGTCTACAATCCCCGAGCTAACGGTCTAGCCGAGGCTTTTAACAAGACCTTGACGAAGATCGTGAAAAAGACGGTGTCTCGAAATAAGAAGGACTGGCATGAGAGACTGCATGAAACTCTCTGAGCGTATCGAACTACGTTCAAAACGGCCACAAATACAACGCCGTATGCATTGGTATTCGGCACAGAAGCGGTACTCCCCTTCGAGATAGAGTTACCCTCTCTACGAGTGGCAGTTCATTACGAGCTAATAGACGAAGAAAATGCTCACCTTCGGCTTGAGGAGCTCGATGCTCTTGATGAGACCCGACTCATAGCGCAACAAAATCTCGAAGCTTATAAAGCAAAGATGACGCGCTCATACGAGAGATTGACTGGGCCGATAACATTCCGCCAAGGCGAACTCGTGCTAGTGGTCAAAAGACCTATGATCCCCAATCGTGCCAAACGGGAGAAATTCGAGCCGAACTACGAAGGCCCGTATATCATAGACAAAGTTTACCAAGGTGGAGCTTATATACTCATGGACATGCATGGTGAAAGACCTTTCAGGCCAATAAACGGTCGCTTCTTGAAAAAATACTACGCCCAACGAGTCACGGCCTGGGTCAACGATTGATGACGATGCCTATGTCCGCTCGCTATCTTCCTAAGCCCAAGTAGTAGCCGGCGAAGGACCGAAATGTCCTAAAATTAACAACGGACCGAAACGTCCTTAAACTAACGACGGACCGAAACGTCCTTAAACTAACAATGGACCACTATGTCCTAAAACTGGCTGTTGACCGAGACGTCGATAAATTACTACGGACCGCAGCATCCCAAGGCTGACACAAAAAAATGATAAAATAAAAAAAAGAAGAAAGAAAACGGTATCTCCATAAGCAAAATGTGCACGGATGAAAATCCGAAAGGGCTCCGTGAGTAAAAACAGCAGGGCTACCGGCGAGTGTTGTGAAAACCCGAAAGGGCACAACCTCATTAAAAAGCACTCGCAAGGTCCTCTCGATCTTGTGAGGAGAAAACACCTGCGTGAGATCCTTACGACTCACAAAGGAGCAACACACTTAGGGATCCCCACGATTCCTAAGGAGAAATTACACTTGCGAGATCCTCACGACTCGTAAGGAGAACCCTCTTATGAGACCCTCACGGCTCATAAAATTCAAAAGTCTTAAGCTACAGGGATCTGAACCTGTTCTTAAGCCATCACAACCTCTAATTCTGCCCTACAAGCGTCTCGACCCTTGTATACAATCCACGGGCACGAATAAACATTTCCCTAACAAAGTCTCATCCGTGACTAGGGATATGCTCGTACGGCAAACAACACTTGTAAGTCCTCTCGACTGATAAGGGAAAAACACTCTTGTAAGATCCTTACGACTTATAAGAGAACACACACTTAGGAATCCTCACGATTCTTCAAGAGAAAACGCACCTACATGATCCTCACGACTCGTTGGGAGAAATACTTTTATGAGACCCTTACGGCTCATGAAGTTAAAAGCCTTAGTCGACAGGATCCTAACCCTGTCTACTAAACCACCTTTGTTCGACATCGACGAAGGAAAATGATGATTCTCTCCTGGCGATATCCCAGTTATAGCGGTGCTGATGCCGAAATCGGTGTCTAATTCCAAGCTTGTAGCGATAAGCCAGCGAGCCACACATGCATACGAAATAGCCGAAATGATGGGGCAACTTGCAACAAAATCAGCAAGTAAAAATGTATGCATACAAAATAGCCGAAATGATTGTGCAACTCGCAATAAAAAACAGCGAGTGAATAAATACAAAATAGCCGAAATGATTGGGCAATCGCGACTTTCGCGATATAAAAGCTGAAATGATTGAGCATCGCTGAAAGAAAAATATATAAAACGAAACCTTTTGCCCTACAGGTGATATCACATCAATCCCTGTATACAATCCAGGGACGCGAACAAAAAAGGAATCGCACCTTCCCTCCCCAGGCTCCATCAGAAGAAGAAGAAGCCAAATCTTAATGGTTCACAGACAGCCTGGAGATCATCTCAATATCCATCTCATTTCAACAGACACGAAATCAACAAATCGGAGCTGCGGCAAAATTCCCAGTTCCATGACTCGACGATGCATAAACAACCGAGAGTCAACCTTTCCTGGTCACGTGGAACACGACCTATGTCAGTCCTGATTCCGTGGGAAACGTCTAGAGAGGATCCTAGTCCTCGCAGAACACGGCTATGTCAATCATACCCCGTGGGAAGCATCCAGAGAAATTCTTGGTTTCGTGGAACGCAGCCTATGTCAATCCTGACCCCGTGGGAAACGTCCAGAGCGGAGCCTGGTCCTCGCAGTACACGGCTATGTCAATCAGACCCCGTGGGAAGCATCCAGAGCAAATTCCTGGTTTCGTGGAACGCTGCTTATGTCAATCCTGACCCCGTGGGAAACGTCCAGAGCGAAGCCTAGTCCTCGCAGAACACGGCTATGTCAATCAAACCCCGTGGGAAGCATCCAGAGCAAATTCCTTGTCACGTGGAACACGGCCTATGTCAGTCCTGACCCCGTGGGAAACGTCCAGAGCAGAGCCTGGTCATTGCAGAACACGGCTATGTCAATCAGACCTCGTGGGAAGTATCCATAGCAAATTCCTGGTTTCGTGGAACGCAGCTTATATCAATCCTGACCCCGTGGGAAACGTCCAGAGCGGAGCCTGTTCCTCGCAGAACACGGCTATGTCAATCAAACCCCGTGGGAAGCATCCAGAGCAAATTCCTGGTTTCGTGGAACGCGGCTTATGTCAGTCCTGACCCCATGGGAAACGTCCAGAGCGGATCCTGGTCCTCGCAAAACACGGTTATGTCAATCAGACCCCGTGGGAAGCATCCAGAGCAAATTCCTGGTTTCGTGGAACGCGGCTTATGTCAATCCTGACCCCGTGGGAAACGTCTAGAGCGGATCCTGGTCCTCGCAGAACACTGCTATGTCAATCAGACCCCATAGGAAGCATCCAGAGCAAATTCCTGGTTTCATGGAACGCGTCTTATGTCAATCCTGACCCCGTGGGAAACGTCCAGAGCGGAGCCTGGTCCTCACAGAACACGACTATGTCAATCAGACCCCGTGGGAAGCATCCAGAGCAAATTCCTGGTTTCGTGGAACGCGGCTTATGTCAGTCCTGGCCCCGTAGGAAACGTCCAGAGCGAATCCTGGTCCTTGTAGAACACGTCTATGTCAATCAGACCCGTGGGAAGCATCCAGAGCAAATTCCTGGTTTCGTGGAACGCGACTTATGTCAATCCTGACCCCGTGGGAAATGTCCAGAGCGGAGCCTGGTCCTCACAGAACATGGCTATGTCAATCAAACCCCGTGGAAAGCATCCAGAGCAAATTCCTGGTTTCGTGGAATGCGATCTATGTCTGACCCCGTGGGAAATGTCCGGAGCGGAGCCTGGTCCTTGCAGAACACGACTATGTCAATCAGACCCCGTGGGAAGCATCCAGAGCAAATTCCTGGTTTCGTGGAACGCGGCCTATGACAATCCTGACCCCGTGGGAAACGTCCAGAGCGGAGCCTGGTCCTCGCAGAACACGGCTATGCCAATCAGACCCCGTGGGAAGCATCCAGAGCAAATTCCTGGTCACGTGGAACATGGCCTATGTTAATCCTGACCCCGTGGGAAACGTCCAGAGTGGATCCTGGTTCTTACGGAACACGGCTATGTCAATCCTGACCCTATGGAAAGCATCCAGAGCAAATCCTAGTCTCGTAGAACACGGCTAAAGTCAATCTTGACCCCGCGGGAAATGGCCAGGACAACTCCTAACTCCGTGAAATGCGGATAGTGGCAACCTCACCCATCACTTAGGGGTCCTCACGACTCGTAAGGGAGCAAACTCTCTTGTCAGATCCTTACGACTCTCAGGAGAAAACACACTTAGGAATCCTCACGATTCTTAAAAAGAAATTACACCTACGGGATCCTCTCGACCCGTAAGGAGAAATACCTTTATGAGATCCTCACGGCTCATAAAGTTGAAAAGCCTTAGGAGGCAGATCTTAACCTGACTCATAAGCCATCGATGTCCTATAAGGAGATTAAAATAGATTATCCACAAAATGCATTTACTAAAAGGGACGCACCATCATGAAGCAAAATATGTCTTTTATTCATGAATCAAAATGAATACAAAATACAATTTATGAAAGAATCAAAAATACTCTCATTCAGGAGTATGCATAGAAGAATGAAGAAAATATATAATTCTTCAAGCTGGTGGATTATTCAAAAGATTCATCAGTTCATCCTTCCTTTCTTGGGTCTCTGCCTCAAAATTGACTATGGCTGCGAGACGGGCCTCCGCTTCCGACTGTTGGGCCTGATAAGAGGCAAGCCGGCCTTCAAGCTCCTGCTCAGTAGCTTTATGAGCATCAACCATCGTCCGGGTAAAGATGACAGCTTTATCAACAGCCACCACATCCTTGATTGCGGCTTGAAGCTCCTGCCAAAGTTCATATGCGTGAGTGGCCTTAGCTGTAAATTCGTCTTGAAGCTCCCCGAGCGCGGTTGAAGCCAGCTTCCTCTCTGAGAACTTTCGGCGGAGCCTTTTTTCACAGGAAAGCGTATTAGCGGCGTACCACTTAATCATCCCCTGTAAGCTTGTCTTCGCAGCTACTACCTCCGAAGGAAGGCGCGCACATTCAAGACTATACAAGCAAGCCTCCACTCGACGACAGAATTCGACCCAGACTTGCACCAATCCTTCACTGTGATAAGTGGCAAGAAAGGGGAGAGAACCGTTGGCTTCAGCAGCAAATTCTTCGGCCGTGAGTGAGCTACCAACACGGAGGTCTTCGATCGACGCTAACAAAGAGTGAAGGTTTAACTTGGCCATACGTTCGGATGCACGCAGCGCATAAGGGCCGGACAGCATGAGAATACGAGTCTCCAACGGGGTAAAAGTAGGAAGAGTTGTTAAAGATTGATAAATAATCAGCGAAGGTTGCAAACAGAGGATAGATGCAAAAGCGTCGAAACTTTACTTACCCATGTTTATACAAGAAGAGTCTGGAAGATCCCCAGGCCCATCGAGGACCTCAACCTCATCATTAGCTTCCAGAACTACAGAAAACATAAACATTGTTATATGAAGAAGTAACAATATTGAGAAAGGAGCAAACAATGCTAACCTTGTCCGGAAGATAGAATGATGCGCTGAGGGGATATCGCATGTGGAGCAGCTAGTTCCAGCAGACGCTGGAAAGACTTCCTGGAAGACAGGCCAGCGATGGACGCCGCCAAGCTTTGTAGCTTTAAAAAAAGACAGGGAAGGTTCAGATAATCGAAATATCGTTTAAAACAAAGTAGGGGATAATACCTTCGATACTCCTCCCGATTTGAACAAGAGGGATAGCAGCTTCAGTAGCCTCCTCCATACCATCGGGCACATTACCGGAAACGTTTGCTGGTTGAGGCACCGCGGCCACTTCGGGAACGGCAATCTCAGCCACTTGTTCCACCGCCTCTAGGCCATCACCGGAAAGATCCATTAAATCTACGACGGGTAAAGGCACCTCTTCAGGGCCAACGGACGCAGGAGGAGCAAAGGCCGTCAGTGGAAGCTCCATCGCAGGAACAACAATTATATCAATCCCCTCTACACTTGCTAGTGTCTCATCGGGGATATTTGCAGAGTCCATAATCAGGGCACGACTTGGACTCGGCTCCTCTGCCATCAGCGAATTCCCTACAAAGTTTGCACGAGAATAAGGATATATATATATATATATATATATATATATATATATATATATATATATATATATATATAAGCAGTGCAAAATACTACAAAAGGCTATATAAGTGTACCAATGCGCAAAGGAGCTTCTCGTATGGCTTGTTCAAGCCGACGCTCTTTCTTGAGGAGGTATTCCCAACGAGGTTCGAGGGTAGACTCATGGCCACTGGTGCACAATGAAAGTGCATCCTCAGCGTCGGCTGAGACAGCCTGCTTAAGGGCTCTCTCGCCCCCTTCTTCCAAAGGAACTATGAATATCCGCCGTATCAATGGAAGGTCTTCGTAAAAGATGACGACAGGATAAGGCCTCTTCGGAATCCTTACGTTCTCGGATTCATCCTGTGAGCGTCTTATGGCCTCAGCCAGTTGTGCGGCTTCCTCGGCAGATGAACCAGGAAAAAGAAGACTGTCTTTCGGCGGACTAGTAACGGTCTTCTTCCCCCGCTTTGGCCCAGAGCTACCGATTGTAGTAGATCGTTTATTTCCCCTTGCCGTCTGCTTTTTGAGCTGCTTCTCGGTTTTAACAAGGAGAGGAGACTTCTTCAGGACCTTCGCCAAGGGGATATTATCATCAGAGCTAGGTTTTACCTCCGGAACCGTTACGGTATCCGTCATCGGTCGTTCAAGCGAAGCCTCTGTTGGCAATGAGACATGAAGCCTTTCCTCCTCTCCAAAGTTTTCAAGCGAAGCAGCAATAGCTTCTTCTGTGGAGGCACCTGTTAAAACAGCAAGCGTCAGTCAAAGCGTGATAAAAAAAATAATAAACAGCGGACAGATAAGGGTAAAGTATACCTGACTGCGCAAGGGCGGCCAGTTCTTTTTCTAGGATGGCTGACTGTTTGGAAGCTTCGATAGCAGCCTCCAAATCGGTATCATCGAGCATCACGAATAAACCCTCATTGGTCCCATATTCGCTCAAGCCTTCGCTAGATGGAGCAGGGGGTGTCGAGCCTAATATGGTTGTAACAACTCCATTTTTAGTGTACAAAATTTGCTTTAAATTTAAAGTATACTTAGAGTATTTAATGTTGTTGTCACCACTTTAAGTATTTATTTCACTCCATAATTACAAGAAGGAGCTTGTAGCTCATTGGTAATACCTTGCACTGCTGAACCAAGCCACCAGAGTTCAAATCCCATGCCCCACATTATTTTTAATATTTATTTGTTTTAAATTTTTATAGAAGCCCAACAGTCAACATGAGATAACTCAAGATTTTCCCACTACACCCACAAAACTAAATGCACCAGAGGCTTAACCAGGCGATCCCCCACATTCCGAGCCCCCGACTCGGCCTGACTCGGCCGAGTCGGCCGGCGCCGCCGGCCGTACTCGACCGGTCGGCCGAGTCGTCAACGGCAAAAAGTTGCCTTTTCCCCTTCCCACCTTCACTGCATAATTCAATTTCTGAGATTGTTTCCAGAGAGACTTTAATACCTCTTTTACTACATTTTTAATACATTTTTCACATATTTTTACATTTTTTTAATTAAAACCCTACATCTACCCTAACCCTATAAATACACCCTTACCCTCTACCCTCTAACCCTAAAACTCTGAGCCAACTCTCAAAAATTTCCAACAAACCTTGTGTACTTTGAAATCAAGCACGAGGCAAAGCTACGGCGAATTTTCCGGTGAACTTCCGACAATCATTCTAGGAGCTCTCGGCGACGAAGCGACGCACCGGCGATTCCTCTCCTTCCCTCTCACTCTCGTTAATTTCCAAAACCCGTAAGTCCCATTTTCTACCTCTCTTTTCTATTCTAAAAAAAATACGGATTTACAAAACCCGACAGAATCAGAATAAATCCGATTTCCGATTCGGTTTTCTTTATAAAACTTTACTTCTTGTTAATACAATTATGCTTAAACTCTCTCATGTTGACTATTAAATACTAATCAACCAAATTGATCAAGTTTCTTATCATAAAACAATTGCTATTTCATATTACCGCATTTTTCATGTAAATACCGCATTTTTCATGTAAATACCACATAGTTTCAATTCCACTTTTAACATCACAAAACTTGCTATATCTTTAAGTAGATCACGAGGTAATGACCTACCTCTTCACACACTCATATGCAACATAGCACAATACTCTTGGGAACATAGAATACGGGAAAACGACACAATTTCATTTTAATACCATAATTAATAAAACCGTTTTTCCTTGATGATTAGTATTTATACAAATCTTTGCAAAGCGTCGCTACAACCCATTTTGGGGAACCTGTTCGGGATGGTGCGGATTATCGCACATCCTCGGGCTTAGTAGTGTGAGATTCAGACCTCCGCAAGGAGCATTCGGTCTTGAAAAATTTAAAATACGACATCTTAAGAAAAATGAGATTTTTAGAATAATATATATATATATATATATATATATATATTATTTTGGATAAATATATGTATAATTATCATTAAAATACCTATTTTGTTATGATATAAATATTCCATCTTTTTCTAAATATCACAAGAATCAATTTACCCTAAAATACCATGAATTCTATACAAAACCAATATTACAAATAAATGCCACTTATTATGAAAATTAGGATATTTTCACTAGAAATATCACAACATAAAATCTACATTTATTACAACTCTAAAGACGATAACTAAATACTTGAGGAGTATTTTGAAAAGTATATAAAAGTATTTTTACACAACCCCCTCAAGTTTTATAATTTACAATAAGGACCCTAGTAAATATAGGTTTAAGCGGGACCAATCTCTTGAGCCTCGGGGAGCCGGAGAAGTGGGTGTTGCCTATCTAAGGTAGACAATTAACAAACGGTGTTATCAACACGATAATCGTCTTTGAAAAAGACACAAATCCTGCCGCCCATGTGCAGCGGTTACCGATAATATCAAAACAATCAGGACTTCAATTTACTTCTCTAATTGTTTGACTCAGATTGAGTCTCATTATAATCTGACTTGAATATGATTCAAGTACAATCTACAATCTACAATATTACAATTCAACATGAACCCATGAATCCATTATTCCATATATTCAATCTATCAACTTGACTGAACCGAACCATGGATATACATCCATTTACATGATTCTCCAGTTATATCCATTTACTGATATCATGGTTTTGGTCAGTCATCCAACTATACAATCTATACAATACAACACTACAATCAAAACACTACGGGGTTTAAGGGGTAGATTGGTACGGAAGGTGTTAGAAGTGGCGCGAGACTGCAACCATAAGACACCTAACCTATATTCCGTTGCTGTTGTACCGTAGCCCAACGGTTCCTTGAGTTTCGGATACCTTAGTCTCTGGGGCAAGTGGGACTCTTCTCGTATACACTGGCATCCTTCTGTACCAAGCTACAAATAACAGCGTTAATACAATATTATAACAATATAATACAACTTTAAAAGATACCTTCTTACTCTGTCTATTCTACTTCTCCCTTATCTTTGGGACGTACCGAGCGACCTGTTCGCTAACAATATTCTCTTTCTTTCTTCTTTGAATGTCATCAGGTGATCTGGACACTTCAGAGATCGAGCCCACTGCTGGAGACTTGGACCAGTTCAGTGAAGACCTCGAGCTCAAGTCATTGTACACTTTCCATTCAGTACTTTTCATTCTGTTATGTCATTGTTTAGGCAGTGCTTTATTTTAGTTGTATTTACTTTCCATGTATTGTACAAAAAGAATATGAATAAATAAAGTTGTTGTTTTATTATATCTTGTCTCTTGTGTTTATTTTTTTATATTGCTTAGATATGCTTAGCGTATTTGCTTCTGAGTAAATACGTAGCGGACCAATCGCGTCCCCTTCGCCGTATACTGGGAAGTGGGGCGTGACAATGGTGTCCAAAGAAAGTACTTGTTTCTTTTTCTTCTGAGGATGAGCGTCGGTGGCCGATAACACGAGTTTGAGTTTAGTAGGCACCTTTGGACGACGAGTCCCAATTTCTTTTCCTACGTCCGACTCGGGGGACGCGGCAGCCACCTCTTTTCCAGGCGCGCTGGATAGGGGCAACCCGTGCGTAGGGCTTAGCACGTGTGGGGGCTCAACTGCAGTGACCTCTCTTAAGGGAGGATGAACAATGTTCAGAGGAGCATTTCGATCACCAGCCGGCACTGTACCCTGCGATCAAGCAGCAATCGCTTTTCCTCCCTAATGACGGCACCCATCGAATGTTGGTACCACGCCATATACACATTCAGGGCTTGCGGAACACAACTCGGTTCGCCGATGAAGAAATTAGACCCTGTGTTCAGGCGCATAAAATGATGTAGTGCGCTCCGAGTACCCTCTTCAGTGGCAGTCGGTTCTGCCAAGAAAGCCTCGAGTGGGACGCCCTGATTGTAGCTTAACTGTTGGGCGAAACGATGCGGGTTATACCTCATAAATAAAGCCGTATCATTCATCTTGAATACGAGAAAGCCCGGCCGGATAGAGTACAGATGAAGAATCTCCCGAGCTTTCAAGACGGAGACCCCATCTTTAAATATGTCCTGCAGGAGCAGCACCGTCTTTCCCGATTCTTGGCCGACGATCAAAATTTTATCAGTAAAGGACATGCCAGCTCCAACCGTGTGCGGGCGAAGAAGCAAGCCTTTAGCTTCCCGTTGCGTTGGAGTCATAATAGTGGCGCCGACCAGTCGCATGATCCGAGGGAACCTGCACCTGTCATAAAAACTCGGCCTCTTGTGGATGCCCAAAACACCTAGCACGTGCAACTCGAGCCATGACATGAAATAATGCATCGGTAAATTTACCGACTGCACCCCTGGCTAAGTGGTATCCGCTGCCAAGCTGAGGCCATGATACACATGGGCTAACCCAGCAATCCCTACAGTCACTTGTATCCCAGCAACCATCCGATGCGCAGGATAGAAGACAGACGGCCTCATACGGCGAGGGTGCATGGGAAGCGCAAACCAACTCAGCCATAACCCAAGAAACCCTAAAAAGAACGTTTCTTCGTCAATCCCAGGAGCCGCCAGCTCTGCAAAAAGGGATGACCGGGGTATCGGGTCGAAAGAATCTCTTCTGATCCGCCTCCGCCGCCGGCAGGTTGCCCAAACCTAAGCCGAAGGAGTCGTCAAGACTGGTGAATTTCTCGACTTCTTCTTTCAATACTTCTGGACGAAGAAAATCAGCGATAAAAGCTGTAAAATTAACTCCACGACCTTCGGATGCAAGAAAGAGGTTCTCATAGATATTCAACACCTTTATCAAACTCGGAAATTGGTGTTGAATAGCATTCTCGGGAGTAAGATCCATTACCACTGATTTGGTGGCGAAAATATACTCATCCGGGGGAAGCAATTCCTCATAATGTTCTCCCCTAACGGGTAAACCCGAGATCTCTGCAAATTCCTCCAAAGAAATAGAGACTTCTCGATCAGATAGGAGGAAGGTGTGGGTTGGAATGTTCCACTGCTCCAGAAAAGCCCTGACCCACCATGTAGGAGGTGTGGAATATTGAAACAAAGAAGCGTAAACGGCGGGATACAATCCGGGCTTCATCAATTGTGACTTCTTTGCCGATAAAATATACCGAGCCCACTGCAAATACCCGGCTGGGTGACGGGGAGTTAGTCCTATATTGTATGGCTGTCCCCAAGGGCGCGACTCGCCCTGACATATGCACTGCCCTAGGATGTCCAAAGCCACCGGCGGCTACACGGGTACTGCGGCAATAGACGGCCGAAGAAGACCCTCTGAAGTCCAGTTGACCTCCTCCACAGTGTAATTTATCGGAGGTGCATCTGCATAAGCGATCGCCGAGATAGGCTCCGAGGGTGTCGCACAGGAAAAGCTCCGTCGGCCCATGATAATTTGATCGTACCATTTACCCCATAGATGAAGACTCTTGTGCTCCGTGTCATAGTCTTTGATCAGCGCAAAAACCTCTCTGTCTACGGGTGCTTCAGGGAATCCGCCTTCTGAGCGAATGAACGGGAAGGAGGTGTCAAAAGACATAGTACCTGCATGGGAAGAGAACAAATAATCAACCGCCAGTGCTATAATTTAAAATTCTGACACTTGAAACTTTAAAATCCGTACCGCACTGCAATGCAGTCAAAAGGGACCAAAGGGGACCCACAAAATCTAGATGACAGTTCATCATTAATAAAACGGCCTCATCATTGGATGAGTCTGTCATTAAATGAGAAAATCCTCAAGAGATTCTCATTAAATGAGAAATCCCTCGGGCAGAGGAGTAAAACTACCATTGAGAGCAGCGCTCTTCACTAGATAGACATCTGTCAAAGTCTAATGATGAAGGAATAAAATTCCTCAAGAAAAGCCTTGCTTTGAGAAGATGATGGAATAATCCATCAAAAAAAATAAAATTTCAATTTGATCTTTAAGATCCATGAACAAACTCTTCAGAGTTCTACTATATGATCTGAAAGGAGCAAAGCTCCATTAATGGATTAAGAAATCATAAGCAAGATCCTTTTAGAGAGCAAAGCTCTGTTAATAAAACCCTAAAAAGAATTTTCTTTAGATCAAAGATCTATGAAGAGCAAGGCTCTATTAATGGGTGAAATCCTAAAAGATGTTTCAAAAAGATTTAATCTTTTACCTAATCTGACAGAAGTTCTGTCCTTAAAAATTCTTAAGAAGAAGAGCTGCGCTCTGAAGACGAAAATAATTTTTCAAGAAGGATTGAAGGTGAACAGAAGTCATCCCAAGGGCCAAGGGTCCTATTTATAGGCACTAAGCGCCGTTTCAATTCCTTGGTTGATCCAAGAGTCGAGAGGCTGCAACCACGTGTGGGCCCCGTGAGCGCAACAGTGGGGGGCATTTATTTCCCCAATTAGAGCAAAGCTCTATCCAGAATTAAAAATTTAAATTAAAGCTGCACTTTTATAAAAGCGCTGTGCTGCAACCAGCGCACCCCGTGCAAAGGGCATAGGCGCTAGCGCTAGATGCGCTGCGCTCCAAGTAGCGCACCACATGCAAAGCACGTGTGCGCTAGCGCTGAGAGCGATGCGCTCCAAGTAGCGCACCATGGGCATAGCGCATAAGCGCTAGCGCTAGAACTAAATGTTCATCACCGTTGGATCAAATATCCAACGGATATGATTAAATCATCAATTAACAAGAATGAAATTCTGTCGAATCCTTTCAAACAAAAAAAGATTGTGCCCTGAATTTGGAACACCGTTGGATCAATGATCCAACGGTGATTAAAAGAAAATCACCAAAATACAGAATAAATTTTGTTTGGAAAGATTTCCCAATCTTGTTAAAACAAGAAGTTTATCTTCTGTAAACCAGAAACTCTTGGATGAAATATCTGACGGTGGGGAAATTTCTAAATCAATCAGAGAAAGATCTCTTTAACTGATTCCACAAATCAGCTTGTCCTATATAAAGGCCTTAAGACTTCAAGTCTTCTACAGAGGAACTCCCCCATAAGTTTGGAGATATCAGAAAGAAGAGCCAAGCTTTCAAGAAAGAAGATTTTTTTTCTTCAAGGTAAAAAGAATGATGATGAACAAAGAGATGAAATCATCTCATAATTAAAAAGAAGAATTCTCTTCTTAAAAGATCATAGATCTACAAAGACCAATGTCTTTTATAAAAAGATAAAAAAAGATCTCATCATAAAACAAAGAAGTATTTACTTCTTTCACAGATCATGGATTTATAAGACAAATTGTCTTTCTGAGATCATGAACATCTCATTATAAAGGGGGAGAGAATTATTCAATTCTCTTAAGATCACAGATCCATAAAGGCAAAGCCTTTCATCAAAAAGAGATTGAAATATCTCCTATAAACTAAGAACTTTGTTATTAGAATCTTGAGACAAAATCTCTTATAAAAAAAGAAGATAAACTACAAAGCGCAAAGTTAACCTAAGAAGAGCCTTTGCGCTCCTAATTTAAAAGTGTCTTAGTGCTCTTCATCTAGCGCAAAGCGCTACAGTGCCATAACACTTCAAACACAGCGCACTGTGCTCATTGGCTAGCGCTCAGCGCTAAGCGCGCAACGCGCTCCTCACGTTGGCGCTGCATTACTAAAAGCGCTTTGCGCTCATTATATGCCACCAGCGCCAAGCGCCTCAACTCTTCAATTATAGCGCATCAGCGCTCTACATCTAGCGCTAAGTGCATCAGTGCTCTTCATCTAGCGCAAAGCGCTACAGTGCCATAGCACTTCAAACACAGCGCACTGCGCTCATTGTCTAGCGCTAAGCGCTAAGCGCGCCACGTGCTCCTCACGTGTGCGCTGCATTACTAAAAGCGCTTTGCGCTCATTATATGGCACCAGCGCCAAGCGCCTCAACGCTTCAATTATAGCGCATCAGCGCTCTACATCTACCGCAAAGCGCTAAGCGCATCGGTGCTCTTCATCTAGCGCTACAGTGCCATAGCACTTCAAACACAACGGACTGCGCTCTTTGACTGGCGCAAAGCGCCAAGCGCACCACGTGCTCCTCACGTGTGCGCTGATAGAACATAAATTGTTCTTTTATAAGCCCCAGAGCTATGATGAATACTTAGCATTCAATAAAAGACAAACATTGTCAGAATCTAAATCAATACTCAGCATTGTTTAAAAGGGGAAAGATCAAACAAATGCTTAACAGCCCAAAATAAATGTTAAATATTTTAACTTGATTGGACTTAGCCTAAAACTGGCCATAAGTCCTCAACTCTGATTAATTGAGCCCATGTGCTCATGATCTAATTAATTAATCTTAGTCCAAAATTGGACTACAGATTTCCCAATCAACATTGGTTCAAGGGTACATCTCTGAACCCCTCTGAT
The DNA here is from genome assembly GCA_030015575.1 of Agapanthus africanus. NCBI lineage: Eukaryota > Viridiplantae > Streptophyta > Magnoliopsida > Asparagales > Amaryllidaceae > Agapanthus > Agapanthus africanus. The sequence continues at coordinate 260,366,556 of CM057339.1, read as the reverse complement.
GTATGTCGTTGTAATCCTTCAACGTCTTCAGAGAGGTGACGGGTCCCGACAACCATTCATTCCACGGACTATGATGTCCTTAACCTTGACTGTGAGGTCTTTAAACTCACGGACTATGACGTCCTTAACCTTGATTGTGAGGTCTTTAAACTCACGGACTATGACGTCCTTAACCTTGACTGTGAGGTCTTTAAACTCACGGACTATGATGTCCTTAACCTTGACTGTGAGGTCTTTAAACTCATGGACCGAGATGTCCTTAAACTAACATTGGACCGTAATGTCCTTAAACTAATTATGGACCACAATGTCCTTAAACTGGTAATCGACCGCAATGTCCATAAACTAAACAATAGAGCCCAAATGCTCTTTTGTCGGATCTAAACGATCCCGTTAAGTTGATCTTAGTCTAAAATTAGACTAACGTATCCTTAAAAAACGTTCAAGTTGATCTTAGTCTCAAATGAGACTAATGTATCCTTAAACCCAACCCCCAAACCCAAATCTAAGAAAATACGGATTTGTAGTAATCTACGTCCTACGGGCGACAAAATAAATTAGTCTCCGTATAAAATCCACGGGCAACCAAAAACAAAACAAACACCCACGACACGAAGTGACCATATGGAGAAGGAGAAAGTGATTACCGTGATGCGGTAGCGTAATTAACTGCAGGGGCTTGCACCTGCAGAGAAGAGCGTCCCCACAATCAAAAACCCCTCAATGAGGAGAAATCTGACGAAGTCTGCTACATCGGTCGCTTCCGTTTGAACCTTCGATACATGGTGTCATAAATCAACTTGGAATCTTTGGAGAAGTGGACGGATAGCACCAAATAGCATCTGCCCTCGAAATTCAGGCCTGACGTCCCAACGTCCCGGTCGCGTCTTCCGGCCGGGAACAAGGACGCTTTGGAGGGGCCCAGCACGGCACGCGGACGTTGGGCGCCAAGCGCCAGCGCCTCATATGGGGGCTTAGCCCCTGCACAGGGAGTTGTACTCCCGATTGACTTTTGGAGTTGAACTCCTAGAAGGAAAGACTTTTTTATATGGAATTAAACTCCCATAAACTTTGATTTGTGGAGTTAAACTCCAAGAAATCTTTATCAATGCTCAAGGAAACCCCTTTCTTCTCCCCTGAGTCTTGGATCTTTCCCAAAATGGGGTCTTTGGAGATGGGTCCCCTTCTTCCTCCTCTGTTGGCCGGATCTTAAAGAACAAGAAGTATGAGATTTTAAAAATCTCTCATTTTTGAGATCTGATGGGAGATCCGAGTTCCTCTTTGAGGGTTTTGTGGTGAAAAACTATTTATTTTTGAGAAAGAAAGAGTTAAACTCTTGATTTAATTCAAAACGGGAAGAAGGATTTAGAACCTTGAGGAAGGATAAGGAGGCACACAAACCCTAGAGTTTTTAGAGAATGAAAAAGTCTTTTTTTTATTTCATCATCATGTTGCCTTATATAGGCTTACATATTTACTCATAGTCCCTCGGGCTTTACAAAATGGCACTTTGCCTATCCCATGCCTCGTGTGCTCATTTCTTTTGCACATAAGCCACGGGCTTTACAGAAATTTGGCTTTATGCCCATTTTCTTACATTCATGCATAAAAAAATTACATCAAAATTATTTATTACATGATTTTTTATTTGCATAGGGGAGGCCGGTCGCGAGTCTCGACTTGGGCACGGGCCCACTTGATCTGGGCTTGGGGTTGACCTTGACTTTGACTTGGTCAACCGGGGTGCAATTTTCGACCCCAACAAGGTGGAGCGTTGATGGCCGTTGAATGCGAAGTTTCATTTTGGCGGGAGACGATCGGCGCCGCTGAATGTGTTCGCCGATTGCTATAAATAGAAATGGGATTCCCCCGAGGGTCCACGCTTCGCTATAGTTTCCTCTTCTCTTCGTGTGTTAGCTCGGCGCTCTTCCCTCTAGGTCGGATTTCCTGCGTTCTTTCTTCGGAGGACCCCTTCTCTTGATCAGGTTAGATGTCTTCCTCTGAGGAGTCCGTAGAAATAGTTCAGGTAGAGTCTAGGGAGTCTTCTGCATCTTCCTCTTCTTCGTCCGGGTCGGAATCTTCTCGGGAGGTTAGGGTTAGTCGCGCTTCCCGGGGTCGTGCGGCGGGGACGGTCCCCAAAGCGAGCACCAGGAGTGTCCGCAACGTAGTTTCCCTTGTGAGGCACGTTGATGAGCTCACCACAATTCGGACTCGCTTCCACATTCCCCCCGGCTACTCGCTTCGTTTGGCCGGGGAGGGAGAGAGGGCAGATAAGGTACAAGGCAAAGAGATTGCCTTGTACTTAGAGGCTTTTGGGCCGGAATGCGCCTGCCCTTCTCTCCCGAGGTGAGTGCGGCATTGCGTTGTTTTCAGTTAGCCCCGGCCAGTTAGTGCTGAACTCCTGGAGGATTCTCCTCGGGTTCCTGGTCCGGTTGAAATTGTGGGAGATCCCTTTTAATCTTAACCTTCTCCTTTCCTCTCTCTGCTAAAAAAACCACCCCAGCACTCGTAAGGACGAGATGGGTATATATTTCTTTTAGAAAGCACCGGGGAGGCACGACCGGGTCGGGGGTCGTCGCGGTACCTTCTTTCATTCACGAGTGGAAAGAGAAGTTTCTGTTTGTCGGGCCACCAAAGGATGAGGATTGGCCTGTGACCATCTAGTGGCACAGGGCCAACTGCCCGTGGATGAGGTGGTCAAATGATCCTGATGCGGTGGCGGTGTCGGAGTGGGAGCCCGTCCCCCGCGCCGATGTGTTGCTATCTGAGCAGGACCTCAGTTGGGCCGGGCTCAGCCCCGCTCTGTTTGCGGGTAAGTTAGGAGTTTTGGACAACCTGTTTAGACTTGTGTAATCTTCCACTTTCTTCTGGCGTTGCTAACTCCTTCTTTGTATTCTCGCTTTCTTGCAGAACCGATGGACCGAGCTAAATTTTGGGCGGCCCTTGTCGAACAGAAGAAAGGGAGGAAGGCCGGAGGCGCCGGCCCGTCACGTCCCACTACGAGCCCGGCTCCACCGGCGGCCGCTCCGGCCAGGCGCTCGAGCGCCCCCCAGACCTCGGAGCCATCCCGAGCGCAGAGCCGCAAACACGTTCGGGAGCAGGAGCCCCGGACCTCGGATACGAGGAGGATGTCCGCGCGCCCCTCCTCAAGAGGTACCATAGGACGGTGCCCCGTACCCCGGCTTTCCCGATCATCGTGGATGAAGGGGAGCTTCACTTCGAGGTGCCCTTAGGGCATTCCATCGCCGACAGCCTGCTCTCGGAGATGGAAAGGACAGCCGGGGGCAGAATCCCTCGGGGGACCCTCAAGGCCCAAATGGTGGCCATAGCCCAGGAGGCCGTGCAGGTCAGTGTTCGGCCCCCACTCGGGTTTTTATTCAGTGCTTTTTGTTCGCAAGATTGGGCACCCCCCTTTTCTTTTTAACCCCTTTGTTTTCTTCAGGTCTTCCTGCACTGCGCCCTCGTTGTCAGCATATAGGACGAGGAAATTTCCCCGGACTTTAACTAATATTTTCATTTCTATGAAAATGATGCAGATCGCGGGTGAGTCCTCCTCACGGGAGGAGAGCTTAAGGCTGGAGCTGCAAGCGGCGGAGGAGATGGTAGCCGCCCTTGAAGTCCGGGTGGCGGCCGGGGATCGGGAGATCGCCAACTGCCGAGAGGCCGTCTGAGTTTTGACGGAGTCCAACCAGGCCACCGAGGCCAAGTTGGAAGATTCCAGGGTGCTTGTCAACACCCTGAAGAAGGCGACGAGCACCCTCAAGAGGGAGAACGAGGCGGTGAAGAAAGGAGTTAGGCGTGCCGACCTCCGAGCAGCGAAGGCGGTAGAGAACTACAAGAAGTCAGACCAGTACTACACCGACCTTGCTGAAGCCGCTGCCCTCGTTTGGCATGAGGCCCTCAACGCTGTCAAGTCCATGATGCCGGAGTTTCCTGACGGCGATCTCCGGGGTGAGTACCCCCTTAAGGGTGAGGCACAGGGGAATGCCCCTAGAAGCGTCGCTGGGGGAAGGCCCCAGGTGGGAGCGTCGGGGAGAAGTCGGTCGCCCCAGCTCCCGACGTCGAGGCCCCTGCGGAGGGCGCCGACCCACCAACCGCCATCCCGGCCATCGTGGTGGAAGCAGAGCTCGTCAAGGTTCTCCCCGGCCCCGAGGCCTGAATCTCTTCGTCTTCTTCTTATTTTCTTTTGCGCTGAAATTTTGTAAGCCTCCGGGCATTTTTGTAAGGCTGGGGAGCCTATAATACCTCTGTAAAGACTTCTGACCTTTGTGAATGAAATCATTTTATAGTATCTTTGCGTACATATTTTCCCCTTGTTTGTGGTAAAATCTCCATTTGCGCGGTATTGCTTTCATGATGTGTTAGGTCGGAGACCGCTCCTTCATCTGGCGATTGCACGCCTCGAGTTGAACTCAATTATTTGCAAAGTGTGCAAAGACCGGTGCAAGGTCGGTATCTCCATGGCCCCGAAGTCGAGGTAGGGATCGCTTAGTAAAGACAGGTAGGAAGTCACCATCTAAGAAAAGATTGAGCAGGGAAGCTGCTCGGTGGCCTCTTGATGAGGGTTTTGATCCTTAGCGAACGCGGGTAAGAAATTACCCGCTAAGGATGGACCGAGCATGTTAGCTGCTCGGTTGCCTCTTGGAGAGGGCTTTGATCCTTAGCGTGGGAGGGCAGGGAGTTGCCTGCTACGGATGGACCGAGCAGCGTTGCTGCTCGGTGGCCTCTTGGTGAGGGCTTCGATCCTTAGTGCGGGAGGGTAAGGAGTTGCCTGCTAAGGATGGACCGAGTAGGGTTGCTGCTCAGTTGCCTCTTGGTAAGGGCTTCGATCCTTAGCGCGGGAGGGCAAGGAGTTGCCTGCTAAGGATGGACCGAGCAGGGCAATTGCTCGGTTTCCTTTTGGTGAGAGCTTCGATCCTTAGCGCGGGAGGGCAAGGAGTTGCCTGCTAAGGATGGACTGCGCAGGGCAGCTGCTCGGTTGCCTCTTGGTGAGGGCTTCGATCCTTAGCGCGGGAGGGAAAGGAGTTTCCGGCCAAGGATGGACCGGGCAGGGGAGATGCTCGGCTTTGCGAGGTTCTGTCCAACCTTCCTTGGTATGTGAACATCGGGAAGAGTTACCGTCGCGGATGGCACGTGTCAGAAACGCATAGGGGAGGCGAAGCATTTCGAAGAGCTGCGTCGGTCCGACTTCGGTTCGTCGAGAAATAAGGGATTTCCGCCACGTGACGGTGCGGTATTGGAGTAATTTGGGTGGATCTCAGGATTCGCTCCCTTGCACGCGCAAATTTAGATCCTTAGGGATCCTGTTTGGGGTTATAAATAGAGAAGGGTGTGTTGCCCATAGTTAGCTTTGCACTCTGAAACATAATAATGGACGGATTCCCTTTCTCCATTTCTGAGATCATTTCCTTCGAAGACGTATATTTGTATGATCAGCGGAGCTCCGAGGAGACGTTGCAGGCGGTGGTTCGGCGTGTTGAGGATCATGTCGGCCGCCTTCTTCCCCGGCGATCACCCCTACTCCAGCTGCTGATGTATTCGATTTGGAGGGCGTCGCCGGGGCTGCACAACCCCTTGTCCGAACAATTGAAGGATGAGGCGGTTGGCAAGCCGAGATCGCTATGTCGTCTCGACCTGATCTCGACGAGTCGGCGGGATCGATCGATGGCGCTCGTCCTCGAGTGTTACCAACTGAGGCTTCTCGCCAATGGGTGCCTGCCCGTAGAGCCCTCCGGCCCGTCCGTGGCCTCGAGGGTTCGTGGATAGCATCAGAGGCAGAGGTCCAAGGCGGCCAGGGCTTGGCTGACGGCAGTTTCTTCGGAGTACCATGAAAAATGCTTCTTGCACCCCATCCCCCCGCCGTTGTAAGAATTTTTCTTTTTGATGTAAGGCTGAGGAGCCTACAATACCTTTCGAATAAATAAAATTCTCCTTTTTGCGATGCTCTATTGTTTCCCTCTTATTATTAAATAAAAAGAACTTTAGAAAAATTTACATCGATTTTGTGAAAGAAGAAATATACATTCATAGATATTCTTTTCAGAGGTACAGCTTGAGCTTCTCGGCGTTGTAAGGCCGTGGAAATTTGCGACCATTCGCATCTTGTAAACGATAGGCTCCGCCGGGTAGGACCTCGGAGACGAGGATGGGACCGTCCCATTTCGGGGAAAACTTATGTAGCTTGCCTTGATCAACGAACCCGTTCCTCCTTAGGACTAAATCTCCGGTTTTGAAGAAACGACGCTGACTCGCGCGTTGTAGTAGAGGACGGTTTGCTGTTGATAAGCGGCAGCTCTGATCTAAGCCCGGTCCCGTTTTTCTAACAACACGTCCAGATTAGTCCGGAGGGCCGAGGTGTTGGCGTCATCGTCGAAGTGCTCGACCCTGTGACTGGGCAGCCCAATCTCTGCTGGGACCATTGCCTCAGTGCTGTAGCAGAGGCTGAAAGGGGTCTCTTCGGTGGGGGTCATCTTCGACGTCCGCAAGGCCCATAAGACCCGGGGTAGTTCCTCGACCCAACTGCTATGTCGTCCTTCTAGGCGTGTTTGAAGACCTCAGATGACGTCCCGGTTAGCGATCTTGACCTGCCCGTTGCACTGGGGATGCACGACCGTGGCAAACTTCATAAGGATATGGTATTCGCTGCAGAATTCCTTAACTTTTTCGTTCTCGAAATTTATCCCGTGGTCGTTGATGATACACCTCGGGATACCGAACCGAAGTATTACGTTGTTCAGCAAGAACTTGATAGTTGAGGTGGCGTCCGGTTTCCTGATGAGGACAGCCTCGATCCACTTCGTGAAGTAGTCCACTGCGACGAGGACGAACTTGTGTCCGCCCGTACCGGTAGGGAACTGGCCTATCATGTCCATTCCCCATTGGGCAAACGGACAGGGGGAGGTTAGGGTTGTTAGCTGGGTAGCCGGAAGGTGAGGTATGCTGCCATGGAGTTGGCAGCTTTTGCACCTCCTGACGAGCTTCTGGGCGTCCTGATGAATCGTCGGCCAATAGTATACTTAGAGCAGTGCCTTTTGGATTAAGGTACGGGCCCCTTGGTGCGCGCCGCCGACCCTTTTGTGAATCTCACGGAGGACATAGTCGGCCTCTTGGGGGTCGACGGACCGGAGCAGGGGTTGAGTGAATAATTTCTTGTAGAGGTTCCCATTGCTCCAGACGAAATGGCGAGCTTTGGCTCGGAGACGGCGGGCTTCCCCTAGATCTTCTGCGAGTGTACCTTCCCTCAGGAATTCCACGAGGGGCTTCCTCCAATCCCGGTCTTCTTCCCGGGCTGTGTACACATGAAGTGGCGTCCCCCCATCTTCCACGCTGGGTCGTGGTAAGACCTCGAAGAGGATGTTTCTCTTGTTGTTGGCCATATAAGATGAAGCCAGCTTACTCAAGGCGTCGGCCTTGGAGTTTAGCTGTCTGGGGATCTGCTCCGCTTGGACTTCGTCGAAGTCCTTTCGTAATCTTCTCATCTCGGCCAGATACTTCACCATCAGAGGCTCCTGTGCCTCGAATCGGTCGGTCACTTGGCCAAAACTAGGGCGGAGTCGCTACGGATCTGGATCGTTTTTAGCCCCACTCCGGAGGCTGTCCGTAGTCCGGCCAGCAAGGCTTTGTATTCCACTGCATTATTTGAGGCTTTGAAATCGAGCTTCAGAGAATACTCCATCTCTGCCTCGTTCAGGACCCGAATGAAGAGGCTGGCACTACAGCCTTCCTCGGTTGAGGACCCGTCGACGTAAAGGATCCAATCAGGGATGGAGTCGGGCCTCTCATCGATTGAGGGTTAAGCTCTGGGGGCCAGCGTGGATCCCGCCTCTTTAATAGGGATGGTGCACTCGACGATAAAATCGGCCAGGACTTGTGCCTTGATAGCCTGCCTCGGGCGGTATTTTATGTCGAACATGGACAACTCCCACCTCCATTTCTCCAAACGACCAGACGACTCGGGGGGAGGCGAGAATATCCCCTAAAGGCCGCTCGGTAAGAACGAGGATGGTGTGCGCCTGGAAATAGTGCCGTAGTTTCCTTGAGGCCACGATGAGTGCCAAGAAGATCTTCTCTATGGCCGGGTACCTCTTTTCCGCGTCCTTGAAGACGTAGCTTACATAGTATACCGGCTTCTGGACTCCCTCGACCTCTCGGACGAGTACCGAACTTGCAGCTTGGTCGGACACCGCTAGATATAGCGATAGCTCGTCCCCTTCAACTGGCCGGGTGAGCAGTGGGGGAGTCGCAAGGTGCCTTTTTAATTGCTCAAAGGCAGTCTGGCACTCCTCTGACCATTCGAACCTTGGTATCTTCCTTAGAGCTTTGAAGAACGAGAGACACTTTTCCCCAGACCTCGACATGAAACGACTCAGAGCGGCTACCCGCCCTGTTAGCCGCATGATTTCGACGTTATTCTTGGACGCGGCCATGTTGAGGATGGCGCTGATTTTCTCCGGGTTAACCTCGATTCCACGGTGGGTGACCATGAAGTCGAGGAACTTTCCACTGGTGACCCCGAATGCGCACTTGGCGGGGTTCAGTTTCATCTTGTATCTATGGAGGACGTCGAAAGCCTCGCCCAGATCCTTGGCGTGTTCATCCGACGAGGTTGATTTGACGAGCATGTCGTCGACGTAAACCTCCATTTTCCTGCCGATATGTGGCTTGAACATCCGATTAACCAAGGGTTAGTATGTAGCCCCGGCGTTTTTGAGGCCGAAGGGCATCATCTTATAGCAGTATACCCCCCGGTCCGTTGTGAATGCGGTGAGATCCTCGTCTGACGGATTCATACGGATCTGGTTGTAGCCGGAGAAAGCATCCATGAAGCTAAGTAGCTCGTGTCCTGCCGAACTGTCGACGAGCTGATCTATCCGAGGGAGGGGATAGTTGTCTTTCGGGCAGGCCTTGTTGAGGTCAGTGAAGTCGACGCATATGCGCCACTTCCCGCTAGAATTTTTAACCATGACTACATTCGCCAACCATTCCGAGTAAGGCACGTTCCGAATGAAGTTGGCGGCGAGGAGCCTGTCTACCTCGTCCTCGATCGCTTTTTGTTTTATCGGGGCGAAGCTTCGCTTTTTCTGCCTGACGGGTCGGACCGTAAGGTCCACCCCGAGCTTATGTAATATAATTTTGGGGCCAATCCCAGGCATGTCGGCAGGCGCCCAGGCGAATACGTCCGAATTATTTCTGAGGAAGTGGATCAAGTCATCTCGGCGATTCCCCATCAAGAGTGACCCGATCTGGACGGTTCGCTCATTGTCCTCCTCCGCAAGGGGGACCTCAATCAGTGGTTCCACTGGGGTTCCTCGGACCTCTTTTTGCTCGTCTCGAGTATCCAGGGAACCCTTGATATCATCCTCGCCCTCAAGGTCATTGTTTGGCCGCTCAGACGTAGATGTTGCTGTGAAGCAAACCTTATTTGTTGGTTCCCGTAGGCCTGACCTATCCCGCCTTGGTCGAGTGGGAACTTTATCGCTAGGTGGTAGGTCGATATCTGGGTCCGGAGGGAGTTCAGTGTCGGGCGACCTAGGAGGACGTTGTAGGCCGACGATAAACTCCACAGGCATGGTGCACGTACGGCCCGCCTCCCCGATGTTAAGTTGGAGGGTGATTACTCCTTCCGCCGGGATGGAGTGGTTAGTAAACCCCGACAGGATGTGGATGGTCGGCCTTAGGTCCGACGAGGTGAGTCCCATACGCAGAAAGCAGTCATAAAAGAGAATGTCCGCCGAGCTTCCCGAGTCGACCAATATCCTCTGCACTTCTGTAATACCCAGTTCTTTTTGTATGCCAATATCCGTATTTATATAAAGTATTGTTTACAAAATTTGTTTATTTATATTTGTATTTATTTTATTGATTTTAAAACCCTAACCTATACTTTTACCCAAATAGTTTTCACTAAACAAATCTACCCAAAAACCTTAGCCCAAGCTGGCCCTGCTCACTCTCTCTGACTCATTCTTTCTTCTTTCTATTTTTCCTAACCCTAAACCTCACTCATGCTCAGCCCAGCCCAATCTCTCTCTTTTCCACCTTCTCACTCTTTTCTTAGCCTGGCCCACATGACCCAAACTCTCTAACCTAAATCCTACACACACATGGCCGGTTCCCCCATTTTCTCTTCTCCCAAAAATTACTTTCTTTTTCAAATTCCTTCACAATCAAACCATATATCCCATCAAAAAAATATTAATTTCCCTTTAATATTCCTGAACCCCAAAATTAAAACTCTCATCATCTCTCCCTTAACAGCCACATTCTTTTTGGATTCCAAAAATCAAAACCAACATCTCCCCATTTAAACCAAATCAAATCTCCACATTAAACCCCCTTTAATTCTCTTCAATTCTAATTAATCGTCATTTAATATTCTCTCCCTCTCTGTTCACTACCCCACGTCTCTCTCTCTCTCTCTCTCTCTCTCTCTCTCTCTCGTACACACACACTCTCTATCATCTCGCACTCTCTCTCCCTCCTCTTTTCCCGCCGCCTCCGAGCTCGAACCCAGGCCCGTGCCCACGCCCACGCGTCGCGCTCGCTGCCGTCCCCTCACCGCCGGCATCCCCATCTCTCCGACTCCCTCCAACCTCGCCTCCACCAACCTTCGACGTCCTCACCTTCCTCTCTTTTCTCGACGCCTCTCCTCTCTCGAACCCGCAGCCCCGACCTCACCTGCATGTCACCGCCACCGACTTCTCCCCTCGTCTCCCTCACACCCTCGACCTCCTCCCCCTCTACTTCCTTTCTCCTCTCCTCTGCGGACCACCGCACGACGAGAAGCCTAGCACCCTAGCCTCGCCTGTACCCATCTCGCCGGCTCTCCTCCACCGCTCGTCCTCACCACCACCGCTTCACCCTCGTCTTCTTCCCTGACTACCACAACCCGACGCAAGAATCCCCAACCCTGCTACCTCGTCGCTTCGCCCTTCACCGCCCCCGACCTCCTGCGCCCTTCGACCACCTTGCCGGAACTTCGCTGTCTCCACCTCGCCGTCATCGACTCCGCCTCCACCTCCTCGTCTCCCTCTCCCCAACACCAGCGCACACAAGCCGCCACTGCCGAGCTCGAAGCCGCACCAAGCTCGAACCGATGCCAAACTTCTGCGTTGGCGTGTCGTGCTTAGTCCGTGTCTGCAACGTGTTGTACCATTCATCACCATCCGCTGCTGTCATATCACCGATCGTTGTCGTCAGGCAAGTTTAAATACTTGCTTCATGCTATTATATTTTCATTTCGATTGTGATTCATTATTATTATAAGTGTTCGATACAAACCATAATCTGAAAATCCCCTTAAAATGATGGAAATTAAACGTAACAGTTGACCCGAGTGATAACGAATACTGTGTTAAGATTTGGATTGAAAATACGGATTTTAACAATGTAAAATGACATCACAATTGGTTACGTCAAATCTGAAAATCACCGTACCCATCATGTCGTAAAATTTGTAGCTAATTAAATATAAATCTAATCATGGTTTTTCAGGGCTCGTATCGACCCTAACTATATAGCCTATAACCCTATGTAATTAGTTATTGAATATTGCAAATTCATAACACTGAAAAATGAAGAGGAACGCAATTCTGGACTGCGGTCCGGGGCAGCGTTCGTTTTGAATACCTGGCCTTAGGAACACCTGTAATCCCCTTCCTTAAACTGAAAATGCGTGGAGCCCCATATGGTCGCGTAGATAATTTAGTCAGCTAACATCTGAATCTGGTCCCATGTCGTTTCACCTTTGTTTGTTATTTAATTCGTATTTTAGAATATCGTTGTGTCCTGCAGTTTTCTGCAGTGACAGTTTGTACACATTGATATTAAACTGAATATATCTTCCTGTATACAGCGTATATCATCGATCCGTCTGATACATTGGAAACCTAACTGTTAAACCTAAATATTATCCAACTGTAGTATCGCCTAATTATGATTCCAACTGGGAGTAAAATGTGTTACGAAACGGACTTTCAGTTCAGAAATTGGATTTCCAGCAGTGAACACTTAAAAAGAAATGACCATAAATAGCAAACCTGAAACCCGATGGACACGAAACTAATTTTTCTGTATATATGATTAAATATACTGCCTACTCCTTTTATATCGTTTTGCTTAATTATGCACGTGTGATTTTATATGATTTTCCTAGTCCAACCGACACCGGTTGCTTATATGTTGTTAGCGGTACACTTACTGTATCCCCACCATGTGCATGATTGTCATACTCGTGTAAATAGTGTTCATTAGTATCGATAACTTAGTGATCGTGTACATTACCAGTGATAAGTATTAGTGATTAGAGTGTGGCAAGTACGTTAGTGTATAAGTGTGATTGAATAGTGAAAGTGACTCGTACTTGTACACACTCAGCGAAACCGGTTAATTATTGCATTGTCGACGCCTATGGAGCATATGTAAGTGTAACTATAATTTGTATGGGACGATTATGGAAGCATTTATATTAGTGTCATAGGTAAGGCATCAAACATTGTCCATTTATCTTAGGTACCAGTCGAGACATGCTTGATGGAGATCATGTCTCAAGTTCTCGCGTAGACTTGTCATGGACCGACTAGTATTTGGGTTTATGGTTTGTATTTGATGTAGACCGTGGGTGTGGGGTAGTTTGAGTGTGAGTTCAACGGAATCTCGGGAGTCCCATTGCCGGCATATACAGCGATTCTGGGAGTCATATGGGTGATATTACTGATTATTAGCGAGCGTGATTCGGGCCCGTGTTCCCTTGCCCCTGGGGCCCTATCCTTGGGTTGGGGATACTCCTGCGTGGTTGACTCTCACACTTGGACTGACGATAGATTTAGCGACCTAGACAGTGAGACTTAGAGACTGATAGGGTTAGTGACATTGACATGCATTGCTTACTGATTTGATATACTTACTTTACTGTTTACTTGTACCGATTATTTCATATGCGTTATCATTTTATATTTACTGCTTCATGTTCATCATCATTGCACGTGTTTACTTTTGCATTATATATATTGCTATTGTGTCGTTCTGACGACCTGAGTATGCATGCTCAGAGTGAGAAGTGGACTTAGCTCGGATCAGCACCTGTCGTACCTTAAGGATATTGCGGACATCTAAATCAGCGACGTCAGCGCTATGTTTCCTTTGACTCCATCTGGTTAGTTTTATACCTGTTTTGATGTAGTGACTGCATTCCTTATTACCTGTGCATTGATTACTGATTACCACGTAAAGCTAGAAGCCGAAGTGTGACTACGGCAGGATATTTCCTCGACCATAGGAGCATGGCTGGCCTTGTCAACCCCTCGTATTCCGTATTTTGGGAAGCGGGGCGTGACAACTTCATAGCAGTGGACCCGGGCTGTGATCGCCAGAGGGTCGTTGTGCGGCAGGGATATCCCGTAGAGGTCCTCGTAGATAAAGATGATCGGCTCGGCCGCTATAGCCCTCTTCCTTGGGTGGCTGCCAGTCCTCTCGACCGGTAAAGGGTGCCGCATCTCGTCGGTCCCCGTCGTACTCCCCGCTGACACGACCATGATTTGGCCGATTGTCAACCCGCCGGGAGGGGAATGGTGCTCTTGCTCACGGTCGGCTTGCCGCTTGTCTCGCAAGTACCTTGCTAGGTGACCTGAGCGGATCAACTCCTCGATGTAGTCTCGGAGCTGCTTGCAGTTCTCGATGGGATGGCCCTGCGACCTGTGGAAAGTGCAGTAGGGGATCCGGGTACGCTTGGCCGTCCTATTTGAGACTGGGGGGAGTTTGAAGAACCTCTCGCCCTTTTCCTCCTCCAACAGTTCTGTCTAGAAGACGTTGAGCGGGGTGTACTCCTGAAACTTCGGGGAGTAGGGCTTTGGCCGCTCAATCTTCTTTTTCTCATCCCTGACCCTTTTCTTCTGATCGGCTTGCTCTATCCGGGGCAGGTTGGCATTCACCTTGGACTCAAGCTGGATCTCACGTTCGGTCCTGGCCTTTATCTCGTCCATGGTCTTAGGTTGCGCTAATACAAAAGAGCGTAGCCACTCCTTGTGCCTAAGACCCGACCTAAGGGCCATAATGAACGTCTCGTCCCGGTGCTCTGGGACCTCAAGGAGAGCATTGTAGAAGCGGGTGACGTATCCTTTGAAGGATTCTTTGTCCCCACTCTTTATAGTGAAGATATGATCAACGGTCTGCTTCTGCCGTCTGTTCCCAACGAAATGACCGAGGAATTGGGTGGCCATCTCATCGAAGGTAGAGATTGAGCGTGGCGCGAGTCCTCAGAACCGTTCTCGTCCAAGCGGATGAGAGTGGCGGGGAAAGCGCGGTATTGCGCGGCATCGGAATTGTCCTGGAAACTCATCCCGGCTGTGAACGCGTCCAAATGGTCTTTCGGGTCGGACTTCCCATCGAAGAGGGAGACCTTCGGGGGCTTGTTCTGGGAGGAGACGTGGATGACGAGTAGCTCTTTGGTGAAGGGCTTCGTGAGCGAGTTGGCGGTATATTTAGCCCCATCGCTTGAAGGACGATTTTCCCGATGCATGCCTTCAATCTTCTTTTTTAGGGTGTCGAGTCGGTCGTGGTATCCCGACGATTCGGCATACTATGATTTATGGCCTTTGCTGCCGGCGACCTGCGCCTGACCGCAGCTCCGGTTCCGTTCGATGAGATTCCTTAGGTCCCCTGGCGAGGTCATTTTTGAGCTACCGTGGTGAGTCCAGTCCGCGCGACCCTATCGAGGGAGGGGGTGCCGGTCATGCCTGGGAGCAGGCGAGCTGACCGACACCTCCTCAGGAAGTACAGGAGCGCGATGGGCCTCAGGGCGGGGTGCTCTGGCTAGAGACCTCGGTATGGAGCTGTGAGGCGCCTACCGGGTCATCGAGTTGGTCGCCATGGGGGATCTGTGGCCGCCCGAGATAGCAAGGCGGCGCCCCGAAGTGCCGGCGTGGGTAGTGTCTTCTCTCCCCATGTGTCGCTCCCGAGGTGGGGGAACAGCGACTTGGGGAGCTTGTTCCGCCGTTTGGACATGGACAAGCGCATCCACAACGGACGCGAGCCGATCTATCCGAGCCGATAGGGCATGAATGGCGTTTGGGGGAGGAGGGGATCCACCCGTGTCTCCGTTGTGGGGAGGACGGCGGCTGGAGCTCGGGTCGTCGCGGTGATCACTCGCCATATGTTCGAGATCGGAAGGTGAACTTTCTTTGAGTGGAACTAGATGAATTTCCCACGGACGGCGCCAACTGATGGAGCTCTGGATCTCCTTCAGATGTTACCTTCCGTTGATCCGCAGCGAGTGGTGACGAGTGGCTGAGATTGGATCTGAGGGTTTCCCCTTAGTGCGTGTGGATCTCACTAGGCTTGAAGTAGATGAAGCCGAGCTACCTGCAAGGAAGTCCCGGGGTGGTTGTGCCACCGAGGACCCTCCGACGATCAAGTTAGACGGGCTAAATGGGCAGAGTAGCGGCCTATTGGGGTGAAAATTGTGTTACCTGAGTCGTCTGAGAGAGGGGTTTATATAGTGGCAGTCGTGGGCTGGCGGGCACGAGATTCACGCCGGCCGTTACGCCCCTGGCGTTACGCTTGCGTGAAAGGCGGGATTTCCCATTAATGACGAGAAACACTCGTTAATGGGGAAACGAGATGGCGTGGAATGCGGGATCGTGGGCGGCGGATATCTCACGTCAGGCAAGATTCGCGGAGCCGTGGCGGAGACGCCCGTGATCGGTGTTATGGGTTGGTCGATGAGACCGAGGAAAATAAGCTCGACGGGAGGCCGAGTGGGCTTGGTTCATGTGATAGCTCGGAGGCGAGCTAGGAGGGTTGAGGGAACTCAGCGTGCGGGAAGGCTCGGAGGCAAGCCAATGGTTGTTTGTAAGGCGGGCACATGAGTCGTCGGGAAGGCCACTGAAGGTCGGGAACATTCTCGGGTCGAAGGCCCAGGGCATTCTTCTAATGTACCGTTCCTGCTCCTTTCCCGCAAGCCCTGGGACACGTCATCTACCACGTGTCATGATCTGGGGAGTGCTCGGTACCGAGCATCATCAGTTCTTTTGCGTAGCTCTCTAAATTCTTTTTAGATATTTATTTCATTTTATTTTTAAAATTAGCCCTATAAATTCTTCCATAACTCTTAATATTTATATGTACCTCCTCCTATTTTTTTTTTAAGAAATGGTTCAATATATAACATCCTTTTGTATTGTTAATTGTTTAAAGTTTTGATGCATAATAGCAATAATAAATATTTCTTGACTAAATACTAGATAATGCGTAATTAGGAAAAATTACTGTACTTTTTATCCTTTCATCAGGTTTGCTAGGTGTCACTTGAATATTATTTTTGGCGTTTTAGAATTTTATAAATGTGAAAAATACTTTCTCTCTATTTTTTCATTATTTTATTATATCCTCTTTCATCTATTTTATTTTAAGTAATTAATTAAATAACAAAAAGGTATAATTCGTAACTATATTATTAATTATAAATGAATAAATAATAAAATTAAATATTGTATTATATAATAAAAACTAGCTAGTACACCACTTGACCAATATACAACAAATTAATATCTATACATACCTACAAAAATATCGTTATGCAAAACAGCATATCTAAATTGATGATGTACTTGTTGTAGCAAGGAGTTGTGTTTGGTATGTATTTGCACGTCTATCGACCACTTGGACAGAAACACTACCAACGGTTGATGAGTACCGCTGGGGTTTGAGCTATACATATATCTTTCATTCAGGCCAGAAAAATGAAAGGCTAGAAATATGTACATTTTGTGTACACGAGGATTATTGCCTCCCTTCTATTCTCTTGTGGTGTAAGAGCAAAAGAGAGGAGACGGGTGATAAGAGATATATAGACTATTGCATATTATATCTATCTCGTTATAGTGGTATTTTCGGTTTTTAACCTATTGATGTAGATCAGATTTGGTTGACCCGCAAAAAATCCAATTCGTTTTTTTGTATCAGTTGGTTGTCCGATTGTGTTAGCTAGCTGCAAGCCTTTATGGTTGACGACGTTAAGGAGATCGGAATCCCTGACACAAGTTGCTATATATATTATGTCTTAAAACACTAATTCTTATTTATCTACCAGTGGTGCTTCAACAGCTAGCTAATACTAGATTTTCATAGACTATAACATTTAAATTGATTTTATTTTTTGCAGCTATAAGGAAAGAACAAGAAGCGCAAAAGAAATAAGAAAAATGCCCTAAAATTATTGAAGGCGGCCTATGCTAAACCTATGAGAAAGACAAGTGCGGAAAAAAAGAAGTCGAATGAGGAACTTCTTGCTACCTTCACCTCAATCGAACAAGAGAAGGAAGAGCTCAAGAAAAGATGCATTGAGCTCGAGAAAAGAAACGCCGAACTCGTGAGGATGGTACTGATCAAGGAAAAGAACTCTCTTGCAGGCAAAGAGAGAATGAGTTGAATCCTATGGGAAGCTTTGAAAATCCCATGACAGGAAGGCTCGAAGGCTATGTTTGGTCCGAAAGAAAGAAAGTGGTTGTAAAAGAAAATAAAATAAAATAGATTCCAAATAACCATCACCTACTAAATTCATTGAAGCTTACAATCAAAATAAATAAATAGTTCAAAATGTTAATTAATACCATGTATATATCTTGCTCATCCTTATAACCAGAAAGGATCACAGAGGGAGCTTCGGTATGTTGTCCTCCGCCGATCCTGTGATGGCGGTCTTTGACGGCTGAGATTTGTTTTTGAGAGTTATTGAGTGTGGATCTTAATGGGTTGGTGTTGAACGCCGATCCACCTGCAAAGAAGTCCCGGAATGGGTGATCACCATAGGACCCTTCGACGATCAAGTTAGAGCCGAGGTATAGATGCAAAGTAGCGGCGTATTGAAATAAATTCGAGTTCCCTGAATCGTCTGAGAGAGGGGTTTATATAGGGGTCGCATGGAGCGAGCGGGCACGAGATCATCGCCGTCAGTTATGCCCCAGCGTTATTCTCGTCTTGAATGGCGGGATGCGCCTATTAATGGGGGGGATGCGCTAGCGTGAGACGCGGATCGTAGGGAGGCGGATATCTCGTCCTGGCGATATACGCGGAGCCGTTGCGGGACGCATGGGATCCGCGCTCTTGATTGATCGGAGGAAGCCGAGGAAGCTCGGCATGTCAGGAGCTCGGAGACGAGCCGGGTGGCCGAGGAAGCTTGGCATGTCGGGACGGCTCGGAGACGATCAAGGTGGCCGAGGAAGCTCGGCATGTCAGACGGCTCGGAGACGAGCAAGGAGACTGAAGAAGCTCGGAAACGAGATGTTGGTATTTTCCTAAGTGAAGGTGGAATGTGTTCAGGGAGGTCTCCTTAAAGGTCGGATACGTTCCTCGGGACAAAGTCCCGAGGAATCCTCCTAATGCAACTCATTTATTTCACCTCAATAGCCTTCGGGACACGTCATCCGCCACGTGTCGTAATCTGAGGAGATACCACTTGTGAGCATCATCATTAGTCCCCCCACTCTCGTTCCGATCTATTCATGGGTTGGGTCGAGAGTGGCATGCTCGGTTTTTTTTTGTGCTCATTTTGACGCCAAGACTCATAATGTGGATCGTCCGGAAACGTCAAGGCATTTGTGGGTTGCGCTGTTTCGATCTTTGGGCCCACGTGTCGTTTCGTCGTGCACTTGAATCTTCATGCGTATCCCTGATGGCGTCAGCGGATCAATGAAATGATTGTGCTTTAGAGAGGGGACGCCGTTTCAGCCGATCGTCAGTTGGGATACGGGCCATATATCGGTCGTCGGTTGGTGAAAGTAACAAGCTGTCTCTAACTCCTGCAATCGAAAATACGTCCCCAATAGCCGATCGCCAACGACATTTCGTTTTGGCTGGAATCAATCGGGGCCGTAGGATGTTCTCCTTTGGGGTGTATAAATAGGAGGGGACCATCCTAAGCTGACACTTTACTCAAATTCTCTTTTATTATTGAAGATTGTCCGGTGCTCCTTCCTTTAGATCGGATCCTCTGTTGATTTCTCCTCGGTGAGTCCCTTCCTTTGAATCAGGTTCGATGTCTTCATCTGACGAGTCCGTAGAGGTAGTAAGGGTAGAGTCGGATGATCAGACACCCATTGTTGGGGCCGAGTCCAGCGGGTTTTCCTCCTCTTCGGTTTTAGATAGCCAAGAGGGTTCTTCTTCGTCCTCTGTGTCAGGTTCGCCCCTTAGAGTCAGGACCGCCCCTGTCACTCGCCGTCGGGCGGCAACAAGGGCCTCCAAGGTGCGAGTCGGGAACACCTGCGATGCGCCCTCCATTTTGAAGAGTCTGGACGAGCTTTCTGAAATTCGGGCTCGATTCCACATCCCCTCTAACTATTCCCTCTGTTTAGTTAGAGAGGGCGAGCGTGCAGACCAGGTGCAGGGCAAGGAGATTGCCCTGTATTTGGAAGTGTTCCGGACAGGAATACGTCTGCCCTTCCCAACTGGGGTATGCAGGGTGCTTCGTTGCTTTCATCTGGTCCCGAGCTTGCTAGCTCCGAACTCGTAGAGAATTCTCCTCGGGTTTCTGGTCCGGTTAAAACTTGAAAATATCCCCTTCAGCTTGACTCTCATTGTCTCTTTCCTTTGTTATAAGAATCATCTCGGCACCAGTAAAGATGAGCTGAGCTGGGTGTATTTCTCGTTCAAAAAACGTAAGGGCGGAGTGGCCGGGTCGGGATAGTATCCGTCCCTTCTTCCATCCATGAATGGAAGGAGAAGTTTATATTCGTCGGGCCGCCTGAGGGCGAGAATTGGCCTGTGACTACACAGTGGCACAGGGCCGACTGCCCGAGGGCAAAGCAGTTGACTTCCCCAAAAACGAGGGTGGTGTCCCAGTGGGAGCCGATCCAACTGGCGGATGTCCTGCTATCCGAGCAGGCACTGAGCTGGGCTGGGCTCAGTCCTGCTCGTTTCTTGGGTAAGTTAGGGCCTTCGACGATTTGTTTAGACTTTGTCAAATTTCCTTTGCTGTTTTTGTGTTGCTAACCCCCTTTGTTTGTGTGTTCCCTTTTTGCAGAGCCCATGGACCGAGCGAAAATCCTAGCCGTCTTAGCCGCCAAGACCCAAGGAAAGAAGGCCGAGGGCGCAAGCTCGTCCCGACCTGGTCTGAGTTCGGCCCCGAGGCCAACTCCACCATTTAAGCCCTCCACCGCTCCCCGAGCTCCAGAAGAAAGCCGGGGGGAGCCATAAGCACTCGCGGGACCCGGCGCCGCGGGCGCGAGAAGAGGAGGAGGGAGAGGCTGAGCCCGCTGAGGTCCCCCTCAAGAGGCAGGACGGTCTTCCGGCCACCTTCTTCCGGGACCACAGTGCTGGAAGGCGACTTCTACATTGAGGTGTCCTTGGGGCTCTCAGTCGCCGATAGCCTGCTTTCTGACAAGGAGCAGGCGACCGGGGTTAAAATACCCCGGGGGGCCATGAAGGCCCAGGTGGTCGCCATAGCCCAGGAGGCGGTTCAGGTGGGTTCTTGACTTTCCTCAGAAATTATTTTAAGTCTTATTTCCTCGGTTTGAGCTTTCTAATCCGTTTGCTGCTTTCCTCAGGTCCTCCACCACTGCGCACTCTTCGTAGCCATAGAGTCTGAGGAGGTAGCCCTGGCCCTGAAAAAGGCGGGCGAGTCCTCCAAGCCGGAGGAGGAACTCTGCCTCCAACTGCGGCAAGCGAAGGAGAATGCCGCTCTCCTCGACACTCATCTGGTCGCCGAGGAGCTGACAAACTCCAAGCTGAAGGAGTCTCATCGGCTTCTGGATGAGTCCAACTGGGCTATTTAAGCCAAGTTGGAGGAGGTGAACGGCTTCTATCACTCGATGAATAAGTCAAGGGATGTCCTTAAGAGGGATGTCCGGGTGGCTTTGGACGCGGTGAAGCTATACGAGTGCCGGGCGGCGAAGGCTGTAGAGGCATACAAGGTGTTGGACCAGTTCTAAGCCGATCTCGTCGAATCCGCGTCCTTCGTGTGGCACAGCGCCCTCGACGCCGTCAAGGAGTCTGTGTCGGAGTTCGATATTAGCGAGCTCCGCGCTAAATACCCCCTAGCCGAGGAGGTTCCGCAGGGGGAAGTTGCCGGGGCGGCCGCCGGGGGTGAGGCTTCCGGTGGAAGCGCCGACCCAGAGGTCGCGGTTTTGGTCCCCGACGTTGGCGTCGAGCAGGACGGCCTGAGCTTTTCTCCCTTGGGATTTTTTTCTTTTTCAGAATTTTGTAAGCCTCCGGGCATTTTTGTAAGGCTAAGGAGCCCAGAATACCTTGTATTTATTTTGGATCATGAATAAAGTTCACCTTTTTCTTCTTTGTCTAAATGTCTGTTCACTGTGCAAGTGCCTATAGCTCGTATACTTTTGTTCGAACATTCATTCTGCAAGTACTTTTAGCTCATAGGTCTTTACATCTCCCAGGTACCTATTAGCTCCTAGGTCTACCCTTCCCGCACTTATCGACTGTTCATCGAGTAGAGTCGAACGATTGCCAAGTGTCGGAAGGTCCGTATCCTCCATTTCCCCGGAGTTGAGGTGGCTATCGCGCGTCGATGGCCAAGCGTAGGAAGGTCGGTATCTTCCTTTCTACTCAGCTGCCTCGCGGTGAGGGCTTTGATCCATAACGTTGTTGGACAGGAAGCTACCCGTTGCGGACGGACCAAGCAGGAAGCTTCTTGGCCGCCTCGTGAGGAGGGCTTTCGATCCACAGCGTAAGTTTGGGTAGGAAGCTACCCGCTGAGGATGGACCGAGCAGAAAGCTACTCGGTGGCCTCGTGAAGAAGGCTTACGATCCACAGCGTAAGTTAGGCAAAAAGCTACCCGCTGCGGATGGACTGAGCAGGAAGCTGGTCGATGGGCTCATGAGGAGGGCTTTTGATCCACAGCATTGTTGGGCAGGAAGCTGCCAGCTGAGGATGGACCGAGTAGGAACCTCCTCGGCCGCCTCGTGAAGAGGGCTTATGATCCACAGCATAGTTGGGCAGGAAGCTACCCGCTGAGGATGGACCGAGTAGGAAACTACTCGGCCGTCTCGTGAGGAGGGATTTTGATCCACAGCGTTGCTGGGCAGGAAGCTACCCGCTGAGAATAGACCGAGCAGGAAGCTGCTCGGCTGCCTCGTGAGGAGGGCTTTCGATCCACAGCGTAGTTGGACAGGAAGCTACCTACTGAGGATGGACCGAGCAGGAAGTTACTCGGTGGCCTCATGAAGAGGGCTTTCGATCCATAGCGTAGTTGGGTAAGAAGCTACCCGCTGAGGATGGACCAAGCAGGAAGCTACTCGGTGGCCTCGTGAGTAGGACTTTCGATCCACAGCGTAAGGTGGGGAGGAAACTATCCGTTTAGGATGGACCAAGCAGGAAGCTGCTCGGCCGCCTCGCCCCCCTCTGTTGTAATTATTGTAAGGCTGGGAAGTCCATAATACCCCTTCATAAATAAATCATGTTTTTAGCAGTAGTGTGTTGTCTCTTTTTTTCTTTTTTCTTCATGCATTCTATGGACTTAACTAAACGCCAACATGAATTATATTATTTCAAAAGAGGATACAAATTTTTTTTTACATATACAACTTGAGCTTTTCAGCGTTGTAAGGTCGGGGAAAGTTATGCCCCCGACGTCTTGCAGGCGGTACACCCCACCGGGCAAAACCTCTGTGACGAGGAATGGTCCGTCCCACTTCGGAGAGAATTTATGTAGTCTCCCTTGGTCCACGAACTCGTTTCATCGTAAGACAAAATCTCTCGTCAATGCTTCCTTCGGGGATCCTCGGACTTCCTTTTGGTCGTCGCGCGTATCCAAAGACCCCTGAAAATCACACGCATCTTCAAAATTGTCGCCCGGCTTTCCGGCGGGTGACGTGGAGGCGAGACAGACCTTAGAGATTTGCTAGTTCCCATTGGCCCGACCTATCCCCCTTGATCCAAAAGGAATCTGATCGCGAGGTGATAAGTCGAGATTTAAGCCCGGAGGGCGTTCAAGGTTGGACGACCCAGGAGAATGTTGTAGGATGAAGGGACCTTAGCGACGATGAATTTCACCGGTATAGTCCTCATATGGCCTGCTTCTCCAATGTTAAGGACGAGGGTGACCACTCCTTCGGCCGGGATGGAGTGGTTGGTAAACCCAGAGAGGACGTGGGAGATCGGCTGTAAGTCGGATGGTCCTAGCCCCATACGCTGGAAACAGTCATAGAAGAGGATGTCTGCCGAGCTCCCGGAATTGACCAATATTCTCTGTACCTCATAACGGTGGACCCGGGCCGCTATCACGAGCGGGTCGTTGTGAGGAAGGGATATACCGTGGAGATCTTCATCGGTGAAAATGATGGGCTCGTCCTTCTTGCACTTCTTCTAGGGTAGATCTCCTACACCCTCGACCGGGAGGAGGCGGTGGTTTCCACCCGCTTCTCGAGCAGGATCCGAGATAACGACCATGATTTGCCTGAACGTTAACTCCCTGGGAGGGGGCTGGTTCTCTTACTCCCGTTCTGCCTGCCACTTGTCCCACAAGTACTTCGCCAGGTGGCCGGAGCGGATCAACTCCTCGATATAGTCACGGAGTTGTTTGCAGTTTTCGTTCGGGTGGCCCTGCGACCTGTGGAAGGCACAGTACGGGCCTTGGAGACACTTGCCCGCCCTTTGGGTAACTTGTGGGAGCTTGAAGAACCTCTCGCCCTTAGCCTCCTCCAAAAGCTCGGTCTGGGAGATGTTAAGAGGAGTGTACTCTTGGAACTTCGGGGAGTAAGGTTTTGGTCGGTCGACTCCCTTTTTCTCTTCTCTGCCCCGCTTCTTTTGGTCGGTTTGGTCGCCTCTGGGCAGATTTGAGTTCACCTCCGACTCGAGATGGATCTCCTGCTCGGTCCAAGCTTTTACTTCGGACATGGTCTTAGGTTGCGCTAATGCAAAAGAGCGGAGCCACTCTTTGTGCCTAAGACCCGATCTCAGCGCGGTGATGATTGTTTCATCATGGTGCTCGGGGACCTCGAGGAGAGCGTTGTAGAAACGAGTGACATACCCTTTGAAGGATTCTTTGTCTCCGCTCTTGATGGTGAATAGGTAGTCGACCGTCATTTTCTGTCGTCGATTCCCGACGAAATAACCAAGGAATTGGGTGGCCAGCTCGTCGAAAGTTAAGATGGAGCATGGCGTAAGTCCTCGGAACCAGTCCCGGCCAGCCCGGATGAGGGTGGTGGGGAAGGCTCGGCATTGATCCGCTTCTGAGTTATCGTGGAAGCTCATGCCCGCCGTAAATGCGTCTAGATGGCCCTTCGGGTCGGATTTCCCGTCGAAAAGGGCCACTTTTGGCGGCTTGTTCCTGGATGAGACGTGATCGGCTGGCAGCTCCTCTGCGAAGGGCTTCGTTAGTGAGTCGGCGGAGTACCTGGCCCCATCGCCGGACATGTGGCTATCCCTTCGTATTCCTTCGATCTTCTTCTCAAGGGCCTCAAGCCGGTGGTGGTACCCCGAGGATTCTGCACTGTCGGAATGGTGGCTACCCCGCTCCGGGTCTGTACGATGGTGCGGCTTCGATTTCGCTCTATCAAGTACCTCAAATCCTCTGGCGAGCCCCTTCTCGAGTAGTTTCTGCGATCGTCGTTCGCGCGGTCCCGACGAGAGTGGGGGCATCGGTCTTGCCTGGAAGCAGGCGAGCTGATCGACACCTCCTCAGAAGGAGAGAACGCGCAACGGGCATCGGAACGACGGCCCAGTCTTCCCTGGGACCGTAGCGTGGAGCTGTCCGGCACCCAGCTGGTCATGGAATCAATCGCCGCGTGCGGGTTAAGGTGGCCGGAGTCGGCCCGCCGGCGCTCGGTGGCGCTGTCATGAGGGTGGGGGAGATCGAAGGCTCGAGTGTGCCCGTCTGTCCTTCGGCGGACGTCGTTATCCCAGGAAGGGGGAGCCATGGTCTGGTGGGTAGGGCCTACCGCTTGAACGTGGACGAGGGCATCCACTAGCGATGTGAACCTGTCTATCCTGGCAGACAAGGCATGGATGGCATGGGAGGAGGAGACGAGCCGCTCCTGCCTCCGTTATGGCGGCTCGTATTTGGACTGTCGTGGTTGTCGCTCGCCATCGGGTCGAGAGCGGAAGATCAACTTTTATGGTGGAACAAAAAAAACAAGTCTTTCGTTCCCACAGACGGCGCCAACTGATGGAGCTTTGGATCTCCTTCGGATGCTTCGGATCTCCTTCGGATGCTGTCCTCCATCGATCCTGTGATGGCGGTCTTTGACGGCTGAGATTTGTTTTTGAGAGTTGTTGAGTGTGGATCTCAATGGGTTGGTGTTGGACGCTGAGCTACCTGCAAAGAAGTTCCGAGGTGGGTGACCACCGTAGGACCCTCCGACGATCAAGTTAGAGCCGAGGTATAGATGCAGAGTAGCGGCGTATTGAAATAAATTCGAGTTATCTGAATCGTCTGAGAGAGGGGTTTATATAGGGGTCGCGTGGAGCGAGCGGGCGTAAGATCATCGCCGTCAGTTACGCCCCAGTGTTATTCTCGCCTTAAATGGCGGGATGCGCTCATTAATAGCAGGATGCGCTAGCGTGGGACGCGGATTGTGGGGAGGTGGATATCTCGTCCTGGCGATATACGCGGAGCCGTTGCGGGACGTATGGGATCCATGCTTTTCATTGATCGGGGAAAGCCGAGGAAGCTCGGCATGTCAGGAGTTCGAAGACGAGCCGGGAGGCTGAGGAAGCTCGGCATGTCGGGAGTTCGGAGACGATCCGGATGGCCGAGGAAGCTCGGCATGTCAGATGGCTCAGAGACGAGCAAGATGGCCGAGGAAGCTCGGCATGTCAGACGGCTCGGAGACGAGCAAGGAGATTGAGGAAGCCCGGAGACGAGCTGTTGGTATTTTCTAAGGTGAAGGTAGAATGTATTCACGGAGGTCTCCTGAAAGGTCGGATACGTTTCTCGGGACAAAGTCCCGAGGAATCCTCCTAATACAACTCATTTATTCTATCTCCGTAGCCTTCGGGACATGTCATCCGCCACGTGTCGTAATCTGAGGAGATACCACTTGTGAGGATCATCAATCACTAGATCCATATTTTTTATTTGAGATAACATCCAAATCCATACTAATTGCCTAAGTTTTTACAAAAAAAATTAATAAAAAGAGACTCTACAAATAATTCAAGGGTGACAAAAATTGCAGGAATAGATAAAAAAAAATACGAGAGAATGAACTTAAGACATTGTTCTCCTTCCTTACTTTCGAAATATGTGAAGCAAGGGAAATTCTTCATGCATGTAACATATCTAACATCTCATACAATCAAATAAGCTAATTAATATTTAAATATAGGATTCAGATATTAATCTCCGATGAATATATTTACTAGAGTCGTCCCAGACTCCCAGTAAATAAAATCCAGCCATCCGGTTTCATCTGAACACCACTCTATCAGTCTTGCTCTTTCACAAGTTTGCTAAGCGCCAGCGCTATGCTACACAAATCCGAAAACTCATCGGCTTTCTTCTTCAAGGCTGCTGCCTCGGCCGCTTGTCCGACCTGTGCCTCGCATCCCTCGTTGCACGACGTGACGTCCGCAATGGCTGCTGACACCCAAGTGTTTAGGTCGTTGTAGGCTTTTTTATCCAGCGCGGCGGTCGATGTGTCCAATTGGTCGACTGCATTAATAAAATGTTCCGAACAGTCGTCCAGACATTGTTGTAGCCCTGCATTGGTGGCGGTGTTGGGATCCATCATCTGAGCGGCGATGAAGGCAGCTGTCTCGGCACCATTGTTGGCCGCGTATCTATTTGCACAAGATAAATTTTAGTACATACATAAGTTGAAACTTTTAGAAGCTAGAGGTGTTTTCGCCTCTTGCATTTCCGATATGCCACATGTGTATTATAACATTATTCAGTAGTATTTCAATAGTTTATTTAATGGTATGGAATTTTATGCAAAAAGATAAAAGTAAACATATTAAACCTCTTACTTGGTTCTATATAAAATTGCATAATTGCTATAGCTTTTTGACCAAATTTCCTATAAAAATTCCATCAACCAATGGCATTTTTTTCCATATAAATAGCATATATTTTATACATTGCAGATAAATACCACAAGCTTCCAGTGTTCTTATTATATGTGTAGTTTTTCTATTCAACCTTCAAGTTTAAATCAGATGACAAGAGTAATATAAAATGGGACCTAGTATTAAACTGAAAAATGCTAAAAGATCACGGTACTTATTTAAAATTTATACGGTTAAGGCGTTTATCTAAAAAAAATTGTTCGTGCTGAAAATAGCCACAGATTTGTATGCAATATGGTTTATCTGATATTTTTTATAAAGAGATTCAAGAAGTTGTGGGAGTTTATTCCTCTTAAAATATCAAAAAACTTTAGGATACCCTTGCATAAAGGATAAAAATATTTAGAAAAGCTGCAAACAGTACCTGAGTGCTAGGCCCGCAATGGTGTGGGAGTCGGCTGTGCGACTCTCGGGGTAAGAAAGGAGGGATTTTACACATAGATCGGCATTCTGGCCGACCTGATTGCACACTTGTTGGATATGTGCAGTGTTTTGTTCTTCAGCGGAAGCGGAGACGAGAAAGAGAAGAGGGAGGACGAAGAGGCGAAGAAAGGAGGGTGCCATGGTTGCGTTAAGATTGAAATGACGACAATTTGGTTATTCGAGTTATTTTTGGTTCTTAAGAGCGGATTAGTTTGGAGGATCAAGAGTTTAAGAGGGGATGTGCAGTTGAGAGAATGTTACGGTATGGTTTTCTATTTTTAGACTATTAAAAAGCTTGAGGTGAAGAGAAAATGTCGGTAACTCCACATTAAAAGTATTTAACTTTTTTTAATCATCTCCACATAATAAATAAAGGGTTTAAAATCATAATTCACCAGTATGTGGTTAAGTGTGA
The DNA here is from genome assembly GCA_030015575.1 of Agapanthus africanus. Classification (NCBI taxonomy): domain Eukaryota; kingdom Viridiplantae; phylum Streptophyta; class Magnoliopsida; order Asparagales; family Amaryllidaceae; genus Agapanthus; species Agapanthus africanus. The sequence continues at coordinate 260,338,699 of CM057339.1, read as the reverse complement.
TCGTAAGATTCATAAAAATTTAGCATAAGCCTTTTTATTATTTAATAGTTACAAACAAATATTTACTGATTTATATCAAAAAAAAAAATATATTTACCATATACAGAACAGTTGCATAGAGTTTTAAGCAAACAAAGTTACAAACTGCTTCAGATACTTGCACAAGATTGAAAATGGAAGCATCTCCAGCAAGAGTCAAGTTACACTAAACCATCCTCAACTATGATCTTCTTGCAGTAAAATCTTAAGATTTGGTTTCAAGAGAGACCTTACACAGCACTTGAGCTTGCTGTAATATATTAAAAAAAAAATTAAGAAGTTGACTGATAAACATTCATAGCTGAATATAATTTAGTGTAACTTAGTCTTTTGATTATTAGCTCATGAATTAAATTAAGCATTGTCCGCAAAAAATAATATCATATCATGAGGCTCTAGTAGCAAAGTCAGTTACATTGAACACATACACAAGAATAACAACCAACAAGTCTATTAGAGCAAATAGGTTGACGCAGAAGCAAAAATTCATGAATTGTCATCAAAAACCTATTCTTCTGCTGGTAAATAAAAAACTCGAACAGATCCTCACTTCTTTGATTTTTTGACAGGTGCCCTGCAAAAATTAAAACAAAATTAAAGTATAATAAGCAACCCAACAATGCAACTCATATGAAGAAGAATCAAGGAGAAAAGATTAAAAGTAATGTTGGACTCACTTGGGCAAAGCGCTCCTCCCTCCTGACAATTTTACTCTCTCTGCTTGCCTTGCTCTTGGCGCGCTTGGCTTCAAACTGATCAGCCAAACTTTTCTCTCTGGCCTTCTCAGCTTTGGATTTGTGAATGCTCTCCATAAGAACCCTCTTGTTCTTAAACACGTTACCCTTCACTTTAAGGTACATGTCATGATACATGTGCTTGTCTATTTTCTTCGCTTCTCGGTATTTCCTCAGCAAGCGTCTCAAAACACGCATTCTCCTCATCCAAAGGATCTTAGTTGGAAGCCTAGCTTCCCTCGTCCCCTTGCGTTTACCTACACAGCGGTTATTCTTTATATGGAATGGTCATTTCATAGCAGAAAAACTTGAATTAAAACAAAAATAACATGAATGGCACCGATAAAAAGAATTGTGAAGTATAATTTATTGAAATGGTAACACGAAAGGAAACTCATAACAATTCTCTTCCGGAAAAAATTATTGTGATGTTTCAATTGCATGAAAATGCCTCTTTAATTCACTGTCTCAATCATATATAAACCTAATACTTCTAACAAAATCATGCAATCCAAACAGCAATTTCACAATTTTACATCATTTTATCTTCGTCTCCAATCCTAATAAATAAAAGACAAAACGCAACAGATAGCGCACCAAAATTTGACAAAGCTTGAGGTAAAACAACACTAAGCTAAGATCTATGGACTTTCAATTAACTGGTAAATACAAAAGTTAATCATTTCAATCTCTAGATTGTAGATCATAGAACAATATGACAGCAAAAATTTAGCTCTCTGAAATCTTATCTAAATGCAACCTACCATTACCAACAGCAGGATCTTGTTCGAATCTAAATTATATAACACCTACAAAATGAACATCGTTCTTTTACTGCTTCCCAATGCACCAATCTTTGTAACAAACCCAAATCACAACAAAACAACACCATTTTTTCCTTCAAAATTTCAAACTTTGTCATCAGATTCAAATCAAAAGGAGACGAGAATGGAGAAGCATACGAGAGTTGGCCATAAAGATCTCGGTGACCTCGTTGGGGTCCAGCCAGACCTTTCCCTTGCCTCATTTCTGCACACTTGATGCCAAACGCTTCTGAAGCTTGAGAGCCACTGATGATGCTCACAAGTGATATTTTCTCAGATTACGACACGTGGCAGATGATGTGTCCCAAAGTCTACGGAGGTGGAATAAATGAGTTTCTTTAGGGGCATTCCTTGGGGCCTCGTCTCCTAGGACATATCTGACCATTCAGGAGACCTCCCTGAGTGCTTTCCAGCTTCACCTAGCAAATAGCTGACAGCTCGTCTCCGAGCTTCCTTAGTCTCCTTGCTCGTCTCCGAGCCATCTGTCAGACCGAGCTTCCTCGGTCTTCTTGCTCGTCTCCGAGCCATATGACAGGCCAAGCTTCCTCCGCCTTACTGCCCGTCTCCGAGCAATCTGACAAGCCGAGCTTCCTCGGCTTTCCCGATCAACTGAGAGCGCGGAACCCAAGCACTCCCGCAACAGCTCTGCGTATCCCGTCAGGGCGAGATATCTGCCTCCCCACGTTCCGTGTCCCACGTTAGCGCGCCCCCCCATTAATGGGTGTATCCCGCCATTAATGCGAGGATAACGCAAGAGCGTAACTGACGGCGATGATCTCGCGCCTGCTCGCTCCACGCGACCACTATATAAACCCCTCTCTCAGATGACTCAGGTAACTCGAATTTATTCCAATACGCCGTTACTCTGCACCTATTCCTCGGCACTAACTTGATCGTCGGAGGGTCCTACGGTGGTCACCTACCCCAGGACTTTTTTTGCATATAGCTCGACATCAACGTCAACCCATTGAGATCCACATGCTCAATAGCTCCCAAACCAAATCTCAACCATCAAAGACCGCCATCACAGGATCGACGGAGTACAACATCTGAAGAAGATCACAGCCTCCATCAGTTGTCGCCGTCTGTGGGAACCGCTTCAGAAGCTTCTCCACCCCTAAAGTTGATCTTCCGCCCTCGGCCCGATGGCGAGCGACGACCGCGACGATCCGAATACGAGCCGTCACAACGGAGGCAGGAGCAGCTCGTCTCCCCCTCCTAACATGATTAACGTCTTATCCGCTCGGATAGACAGGCTCACATCGTTGGTGGATACCCTCGTCCGTATTCAAGCGGCGGGCCCTACCCATCAGACCGCAGTTTCCCATTCCCGGGATAACGACATACGCAGAAGGACGGATGAGCACGCTAAGCCTTCGATCCTACTCACGCTCCTCTCAGCATCACCGAGCACAGGTGTACCGCCTCCGGCCACCGTGGCCTGCATGCGACGATTGATTCCATGACCCGCTGGGCGCCGGACAGCTCCACGTCCCGATCCTAGAAAAGACTGGGCCGTCGCTCCGATACCCGACGCGCGCTCTCTCCCTCTGAGGAGGTGCCGGTCAGCTTGCCTGCTTCTGGGAATGACTAACGCCCCCACTCTCGTCGGGACCGCACGAACAGTAAACGTCGGGACTACTCAAGAAGGGCCTTGCCCGAGAATTTGAGAAATTTAATAGAGCGGAATCGGAGCCGCACCATCGCGCAGACCTGGAGGGGGTAGCCACCACTTCGACTGTGCAGAATTATCGGGGTACCACCACCGACTTGAGACCCTCGAAAAGAAAATCGAAGGCATACGACGGGATGGCCATGCGTCCGGCGAAGGGGCCGGGTATTTCGCCGACTCACTGACAAAGCCCTTTACAGAAGTGTTGCTGGCCGAGCATATCTCGTCCAGGAATAGGCCGCCCAAAGTGGCCCTTTTCAACGGGAAGTCCGACCCGAAGGACCACTTGGACGCATTTACGGCGGGCATGAGCTTCCAAGATAACTCAGACGCAGTTCAATGCCGAGCTTTTTTCGCCACCTTGATTCGAGCTGGCCGGGACTAGTTCCGTGGGCTCACACCGTGCTCTATCTCTACCTTTGAGAAGCTGGCTACCGAATGCATCAGTCATTTCGTCGGTAAGTGATGATAAAAGAAGACAGTCGACTATTTATTCACTGTCAAGAGCGGGGACAAGGAATTCTTCAAAAGGTATGTCACCCGCTTCTACAATGCCCTTCTGGAGGTAGCTGAGCACCGCGACGAAACGATCATCACCGCGCTGAGATCGGGTCTCAGGCACAAAGAGTGGCTCCGCTCTTTTGTATTGGCACAACTTAAGCCCATGGCCGAAGTGAAAGCCTGGACCGAGCGAGAAATTTAGCTCGAGTCAGAAATAAACTCAAACCTGTCCCGAGCTAACCAAGAAGACCGGAAGAAGAGGGACAGGGAAGAGAAAAGGAAAGACGATCGTCCGAGAATTTATTCCCCAAGGTTCCAGGAGTACACCCCTCTGAACATTTCCCAAGCCGAGCTGTTGGAGGAAGCTAAGGGTAAGAGGTTTTTCAAGCTCCCGCCGGCTACACGAAGCTCGGGCAAACGGCCACGAGGCCCGTATTGAGCTCATCATCGGAAACAAGGACATCCGACAGAAGATTGTAAACAGCTGCGCGATTACATCGAAGAGCTGATCCGCTCCGGTCACTTGGCAAAATACCTACAAGACAAACGTCAAGCAAACAGGGGGCAAGCCGGCCAAGTTACAGCCGAAGAGCTGACAATAGGCAGATCATGGTCGTCACCAATTGATCCAAGTCTAAGCAACGAGGACACCCACCGAATCCGTTCGTTTGATACGGGAGAGTTTGAATTAAATCATTGAATCTGTATTTTATTTAATCATAAAAATTCTTGCTTTCCTGCAATCTGAACTGCTTCTCTTTGTTTCCATGCTATAACTTATTGCAGGGCCACCGAGTAGCTTCCAGCTCGGTCCATCCGTAGCGGGTAGCTTCCTTCCCAACAAACGCAGTGGATCTAAAAGCCTTCACCACGAGACAGCCGGGCAGATTTCTGCTCGGCTCATCCTCAGCGGGTAGCTTCCTGCCTGTCACGCCCTACTTCCCAGTAGATGGAAACGGTGATATGGAAAGCCCGCAACGTATTTATTATGAGAAGGTCATTTCTCGAAATAAATACGCTAAGCGTCTATAAGCAACATAAAATAACAAGAACAAACAAAATAATGAAATCTAACTCTGATTTATTACATTCAAGATTCAAAATTGACAAAATATCTAAATACAAAATACGATAATATGATAAGTCTTAATAAGGAAGCATACATAAATAAGCTGAAATGAAATGAAAAGCTGAACAAAACTAGACGTCTGGTTGTGATACGAACTGGCTGTACTCCTTTTCGACCGCTTTTATCTCCTCCGTCTCAATACCACCTGACGAACATTCTAAGAAAAAAGAAAGATGGGTGGAATACTCGTCAGCGAACTAATGCTCGGTAAGTCCCAAAAGGATGGTGTGATATATATAAATGAAATACTAGGTGTAATGTGATATATGGTATAGCATGAATATAAATCATGAATATATAAACAAGTATAGTAGCATGCATGATAATATGTATGCCAACTATATCAGTATGGTAAACAAGTATAATATGGCCGTGGAGTGTAAGTATAGTGAATATGAAGTGAATGTAAGTGTCCTAAAATGTCTCTAAAAGGGTAAAAATAACTAACGTGAGTTCAAGTGTGAATGTCAATCAATATCAAGAGTATTCTCGAACCCAAGACTATCGTTCAGGGGTAAAGAATCACGGTCCCAAAATAGCGGGACTTCAATTGTTATCGAAGTATTCCAAACCCAACAGGTTATCATCCAGGAGCTTAGAAACACGGGCCTTCATTCATGAATTTATGATGTACCATTTCAGCCTGGTACCACAGCAATATTATTTGTATCGTTTCATCCCGGTACCACAGCAACGTTATTTGTTATAATGGGACTCATGAGATTCCGTTGGATTCATACTCAAACTACCTCAACACCCCGCGTATATTGGTCTATAATTAAAGCTACAAGTCTTGACCAAATCCATGAATACATAAGAGAGTGCTATTCAAGTATCGAGTCAAGTTCAAGTATTCGAGTCAATGGTTCATGTATTCATGTCAAGTGTTCATGTCAAATCATTACGTATTCATGGTTCGGGTCAAGTCGAGTCAAGTATGCAATAGGTTTATATCAAACATATAACATCTAATTATGTATTCATGTACATGCAATAATTAAGAGATCAGGAAAAGTACGGTATACATGTTCGAATAGCATGAAATGAGGCAAGTACATTATTCGAGTAACTGCCATAAACAACGCTGTAAAGAAATATTATGTACGACTAATTAATCATGTCGAACGAATGCAGAATATAAACAGAAATATATCTCTAAGTGTTTTTCATGCGTGATTTCTAGTTTCACCTAAATACGACTACCGGTTTGGGAGGTATATCTGTTTTCGTATCGTCACGCAATCTGTTCAGCACCATCACATATTTTTAAAACGCAGTTTGAGTTAATTTCTATCGGGTTTCAGGTTACAAAGATTATTCAAAAATTGTTGGTATTTCGTTGTACTTATCCAAAACACTAAGATTCACATAATTTGGATTTCTGAAGCTCTAGTTATGATCGTTTTAATATAAGCGTTTAAAACAGAAATTCAGATTTCTTGACAGCAACTATATGTTATATTGTAAAGCCTATATCGAGTTTTTTCATGAATTTATAAGTAATCTAATATACATAAAATTATAGATTTATTAATTATGCATCTACACATCTAAATTTTGTCACGAACGGACATTGGGTGTTTGAGTTATGTCCAATTTAAAAAACAGTGTGCGAATCAGGACAGATTCTGTCCAGATTCGTCACTTAATATTGTAACGCAGTTTTCTATATTTTACGTCAATTTTTAGTAAAAGCTTAAAACTAAGAAAATCTATATTATTCGATATAGATATCCAAAACACCTGAGTTTTTTTCAATTTGGATATCGGTATAATAAGTTATGTGTCCTAAAAGTTGACCAATAACTGCAGTTTTCTGTTTTACGAACAATGAATAAAAACGATATAATTTCTAAACCGTTAAGCGATTCGATCTGAAATTTGTACAAAATGTACAAAATAATATATTCTATTATATGTAAATTTCCTGAAATTTTCAGAAGTAAAAATTAATTTCTAAAAATTATTTTAAAAGTAAAGGTATTGATATGTCATATGTGAGAAATGAGAAAACCATGGTATTTATTCGTAACTTCATTTTTTTTACAAACTTTAAATAAAGTAATTTAAAATACAACAACAAACGATGCAATCATAATTGGTTACTATGAAATCTTAACATATGGATTGAGAGTAATGAAAAAGACTTTACAAATTATATATGTGTGTGTTCATTATTTATATATGTATACATTTAATTAATTATTTAGGAACTATGATATGACAAGAGAAGCTTTTCATGGCAATATAAAAAATAGAAAGATAAAGAGAAAGAGATGGAGGGAGGGAAAGAGAGAAGGGAGTTACATACATAAGCCGATATTGTTACCGGGCTTGTCTATCCGCCGATAGCCTCGCGTTTCTAGCAAGACTTTCTTAAGAATTTCTTCATGTTCTTCTTCGGGAAATTTAGATGAAGAGGGATATGTGAAATGATAGAAATGTGTGATGATGAAAAGAAAGAGGAGTGGGATATAAAAAAGATTTATGGCCACCATAATTCTAATAAATTATGACTCATAACCATTCTAATTATTTTGGGAGTTAAAAAGAAAATGAAATGAAAGGTCTCATTTGTAGGTTATGAGAAGAATAAAAATTGATAAAAAAAATAATTTCAAAAATGGAGATTTGAATATGTGACTTATGGAATAACAATGCAAGGACTTAACCAATGTGCTACAAGATTGTTCATGCACATATTTAATTAGAATTAAATATATACTGTTGCTTGAAATGAAAGTGGGCTTATAGGATCATAGTTTTATAAAAGAAAATGAAAATGAGATTGGATTTAGGTTATGGGTTGTGTTAGGTGTTGCGTTTAACTTGAAATAGATTAAGATTTAGTTTAAAGAAATGGGTTTAGGAAAAATAGATAGAATAATAAAATAATATATATAATAGAAAACAAAATTTACGGAAAAATTCTACGAATAAATAAATACAATATTTTAATAAAGAAAGAAAACACGAAGGTATAGTAATACAAGGGTCATTACATTGTCCATGAACGCCTTGGATCTAAAGCCCTTCTCACAAGGCCACCAAGTAGCTTCCTGCTCGGTCCATCCACAGCGGGTAGCTTCCTACCCAACAAACGCCGTGGATCTAAAAGCTCTTACCATGAGGCGGCTGGGCAGATTCGCTTGGCTCATCCTCAGCGGCTAGCTTCCTGCCTGTAACACCTTAGGATAAGGGTTAGTGTATAATTATAATTAAATAATGATTTTTAATAAAAAGTTTACCAAATTGTGTTTTAAATATTTTCCCTAATTTAATAATTATTTTTCCAAAATTTTCCTAGGCTTGCACACACATGTGCATGTAAACTAGGGTTTTTAAATCAAGTAAATACCATAATTATTAACCATGGTGGGTTAATCTTGAGGGTTAAAAGTCTTTTGGGTTTAAGTGGTTTTAAATAGCTAATTAAAAGATCTCTTTGATTTGAATTAGTTTCTTTGTGTGTTGACTTGTGAGTGAGAGAGAGGGAGAGTGCATCATGGCAAGCCATGCTTGCAATTAATGAAGAGAGAGAGAGTGAGGGGTTGACCTAGGGTGATGATTTCCTCCCAATCTCTTTGTTTTCTTTCCCTCAAACACTCACACAACACACCCACACACTCAGCAGAGCCCCAGCAGCAGCAGCTAGCAAAGCAACAGCAACAACTGAAGCACTCAGCAGCAGCAGCAGCAAGCACAAACAGCAGCAGCAAGCAGAGGCAAGCACAGCAGCAGCAGCAGGCACAGCAGTGAGCAGCAGCAGCCCCAGTTCCTTGTGCAGCGACTTCTCTCCACTTCTTCTTCTTCCTGCAGCTCCCTAGGGTCGAGAGTGAGGTATAATTCCTAACTTGATCCCCTAGTTAGCTTAGTTTGGGTAGATTTGAATCGGTTAATGGATATTGGTGCGTTTTAGTGTGATTTGGGATGTTTAGTAGGAACTTTGTGTTAAAGTGATGTGTTAGGATTTCAGGAGCTTGCTAGTGAGTTAGTGAGACCATGTAAACTTAGTCGAACCCCTATTATACTAAAATACCACCAGTTTTCATATTTGATGCAAATGTCGTATTTGTGCAAAATGTGAGTTTTCTGGAACTGCTATTGACCCGGTGAGTTCAGAATGAAATTGAGAGGACTGTAGTGTAGTGGAGTAGAGCTGATACACCAGGTGAAACCCGACCCCCATACAGCTACAGTAGGCCGCCGAAATCCTCATTCTGGCCGCAATTTGCGGCCAGATGGGAGGGGTTTTGGGTTTTTTTGGGGTTCTGTAGGTGTATTTTTGTGTGTAGGGCCCTTTGATATATATATATTTGTAAGTTCAGTTCTGTAGAAAAATCTAGGACCAAATACCTATTTTGCCGTTTTCTAAACCTTCGCGACACGCGTGATACATGAGTAGGTTTGGGTTTCTGCGTATCGCGGCGCGTCGGGGTAGTTTCGTGGCGCGTGATCACACGTTTTAGCGTATCGCGCACACGCGCGATTGGTTTGCGACACGGGTTTCTTGTTGGATTATAATGTCGCGTTTTGTGAATTAAGCTTATGTGTGGCATATGTTATGTGATTTTAGGTTCACAGGCCAGTGAGACGGACGATGCAAAGAAGGGCAAGCAAGTGGTTGGATACACTTAGCGCGAGACACGGTGAGTAGATTTCACATCTACGGGGATATCGCCCGCATGGCGTTATGCGTCAGGGCTGATAAGACTTTATTATTATATGTTGCATGCACCCCATAGACTGTCATCGCATATTGCATTCTCTGCTGTGTTGATATATATATTGCTTAGAACTGATAGAACACCGCACTATTGCTAACGGTTTATGTTGCACGGGCACTATTTACATGCTACACACACACCGTTAGTAACTGCCATGCCACACTCACTGTAGAGCTGCCATGATTATATTGCTAGAGTTCGCTTCATATGTGATTTGATATGATTTTCATGTATATTGGGAGCCGCAAGACATCTTTTAAAACCGGAAATGAAACTACTTTAAAAAGCGGTTTTCCCCCTTATAGCCATACCATGGATTGATGTATATTGTACCTCGCATTGGATTTACTATTGGGGTTGGATTTTCATGTGATTTCTGTTTTGAGGACCGTGGAATTATTTAAGGAAAGATGTGCTATTTTGAAAAACCCGGTACCTCGTGATATGATATTTTGGTGTGTCCACCACGCGTTTTCTCGGTGCTGAGACGTGTGCTTGAAACCCGATTCGAGGAGTGGATGTTCCGTTTGCGGGTTCGTGGTGGGCCCGGTATGGTTCCCCTCGGCGAGATGATCGATGGGATTTGCCGATTGAGCCTGGAGGCGGGCGAGTACCTACCGGTGATTGGTTGGACCTGGCAGTTGTCCGGAGGATACTGACCAGAGTCGAGTGATGGATGCGGGATGATCCGTGCTGCCGGGGCCGAGGGCCGATACCGCAGACAGACCCCGTGGGGCCGGTCCGGACTGACGGCGCCCGATATTCGAGGATTTACGTGTCGATGCTGGACACGGGGATTTTATGATATTTTGGGTGCCGATGTTGGGCACTCGTGATTCCTCTGAGGTATACAGGATTTGAGGGCCGATGGGTGTGCCGGCGCCTGAGTATATGTGGGATTTGGGTGCAGTTTGAGGCACCGATCATTGTTTTCCATGTTGACATGGTCCATGTAGATATTATTTATCCCATACTCAGTATTGATTACTATACATCTCATCCTGTGGCATTTACCTGTTAGAGTACATGCATTACTATTGTATCCACTGTTGACATGCATTGATATCATCTGCTGGCATTGGTAGAGCCACGCTATATGTGCATGCTTGCGATCACCTTTATATGTTATCTCTATTCACGAGTTGGCAACTCACCCCCGTTGTGCCACAGTGTTTGCAGGTTGCCCTTGGGAGTAGTCACGGCTGGCTGTTACCGCATCTTTTGGCACAGATACCCTTTTGAGCAGAGTTAGCCTTTGCTGATAGGTGGGTTTTGTACGGTATCTGTTATCTTTCAGTTGTATATTGATGTATCTAGTACTCTCCATCTACCTTCTGTATTGACTTAGAGACAGTTGTGAGGACGATATGTATGATTTTATATTCTGGTGTCGAGCTCGCATGTGAGCCGACGTTACTTTATGCAGTCTCATCTTTTATGATATTGTCCTTGTTTTACTGTGTATTCTTCGCTACGGCGTCGTATATCATATTGTGATGCTTTATTCATGTCACTTGTTATTTCTGTTACACCTTACTTTTACCCGACTTTCGGGGCTAATGTTTTAAAAAGGGAAATGTTACCAAAATTATAAAACTTATAACTATTGAACTTAAAAAGGATTTCTACTAAATAAATGAAAGTTTTTCGGACATGTGTGATTGTTTTTACAAAATGTTTTAAAATCACTCTATATTTATTGGTTTTGATTTCTGGGTTCGGCTTACTTAGCCGCGTTGCGCCCGTAGACGTTGCGTGGTTAAGGGCCGGTCACGAGTCGAATTCTCGGGTCGTGACAAAGTTGGTATCAAAGCGTAGGTTTTACCTTCGGAGTGTAGGATGACCCTGGTATGATGGAGTAGGTAGCTGCAGCAGGGTAGCGTAGCGTGCGTATGTTCCGCGGCATACTCACGACACGGTACTCCGCTTACGCGACCTTAGGACTTATTGATTTGATCCCTCCTTATATTCTTGTGATTCGATTTCCGTGTTCTTATCGAATCCAAATTTTCTTTCAGCCATTATGCCGCCTAAGACTACGAGGGCACAGAGAGCGGCCGCGAGGGCCGAGATTCGTGTTGACTCGTCCGAGACGAGGACTGATCCGGGCAGTACGCCGGTTGTACCCGAGCAGGCTGTTCCTGCCGTGACAGAGCAGATCGCCTCGTTAGGGGCTGGTATGCAGGAGATGCGCCAGATGATAGGATCGCTAGTTGAGACGCTTCGAGCGCAGCGACCAGAGGTAGCTCCACCAGTTCCAGAGACCGCGATGGTGCCTACTGCACAGCCAGTTGCCCCTGCAGCCACGGAGGTGATTACAGTATCGCTATCAGAGTTTATGAGGCTGAAGCCTCCGGTTTTCACAGGCACCGATACAGCCGAGGACCCACAGTCTTTCATAGACAGGATGGCCAGGATATGCCGTTCCCTCAGATGTGCAGATGCGAGATGGGTTGAGTTCGCGAGCTTTCGCCTGGAAGGTCTTGCGCAGAAATGGTGTGATTCAGTGGAGAAGGGCAGAGCAGCAGGTCTTCCTCCTATGACCTGGACGGAGTTCGTGACCATATTTCTAGCCCGTTTCCTTCCCCGGAGTGTTAGAGATGCCCGAGCACGCAGGTTTGAGTCCTTGCGCCAGACGCCAGGGATGACAGTGGCAGAGTATGACGTACTGTTTACAGAGCTAGCAGTCTACGCCCCACATTTAGTGGCCACCGAGGAGTTGCGAGTCCGGAGATTTGTTCGAGGCTTGCTTTCACCAGTGTTCCTCGCGATCAGCGCGCAGCACTACGAGACCTATGCAGCAGCTGTAGACGCAGCCCTAGTGGTCGAGGAGCACCTTGTTGAGACTTCGGCACTTCCAGAGCCGAAGAGAGTTCGTACCAGTATCTCCGCACGGAGGCAGTCATTCAGACGCCGCGACAGGTATCGTTCCGGTACGAGGAGTAGCAGAGATTCGGGACGAGGTCGGATGTTTAGTTCGTATTCCCAGGAAGGTCAGCAGTCGCCGCGGGGTTGCTACAGATGTGGCAGCCTACTTCACCTCATTCGAGATTGTCCAGAGACACACCGGAGGGAGGCGGCAGCACCGCATGTTACCTTACCACCTTCACCACCCCAGAGGGCGTTGCCCGTTGCGCCTACCGTTGCTCCGCGCCAGACCTATGCTCAGAGAGGTCGTGGGCGTGGAGGAGTTGCTCAGAGAGGACGAGATGACCGAGGCCGAGGTCAGTCAGTTACAGGTGGTGGACAGACGAGGGTTTTTGCTTTGACACATCAGGACGCGCAGGCGTCCAATGCAGTGGTTTCAGGTATCCTTCCTGTATGTTCAGTTGATGCACATGTACTGTTCGATCCCGGATCCACACACTCGTACGTATCCACACACTTTGTGCCGAGTTTGGGTAGAGAGTCCGGCTTACTTGATCAGCCGCTTGTGGTGACTACTCCTGTAGGAGAGTCGTTTGTTGCTAGGCACGTGTTCCGATCCTGTATCGTCTGTATTGGCGAGAGAGAGTTGCCTGTCGACTTGATCCTTCTGGAGATGTTGGACTTCGACGTTCTTTTGGGCATGGATTGGTTAGCCACGTGCTATGCTTCTGTGGATTGCCGCGAGAAGACAGTTAGATTCTGTTTCCCCGGCGAGTCGGTTTTTGTTGTGTTGGGGGACCGTGGTGCCGCCCCTCACAGTGTGATTTCTTCTTTTCGCGCTGGACAGCTTTTGAGAAAGGGATGTCAGGGATTTCTCGCTTATGTTTGCGATGCTCGCGCTACAGAGGTTCCATTGGATCAGGTTCCGGTTGTGAGCGAGTTTCCTGATGTGTTCCCTGACGAGCTTCCTGGGTTGCCGCCCGAGCGCGACATTTCTTTCTGTATTCATTTGGTTCCTGGTTCGGGGCCTATTTCTATACCGCCCTATCGGATGGCCCTGGCGGAACTTCGAGAGCTGAAGGGTCAGTTGCAAGATTTGCTGGACAAGGGACTTATTCGACCCAGTGTTTCTCCTTGGGGTGCTCCAGTCCTGTTCGTCAAGAAGAAGGACGGCAGTTTGCGTCTTTGTATCGACTACCGCCAGTTGAACAGGGTGACAGTGCGGAACAGGTATCCCTTGCCGCGTATCGACGATTTGTTCGACCAGCTTCAGGGGGCAGGGTACTTTTCGAGGATCGATTTGCGATCGGGCTATCATCAGCTGCGGGTTCGACAGGAGGACATTCCCCGGACAGCCTTCCGTACGCGCTACGGCCATTACGAGTTTTTGGTGATGTCGTTCGGACTCACCAATGCGCCAGCAGCCTTCATGGATTTGATGAACCGTATTTTCCGGCCTTATTTGGATCTGTTCATCAAAGTCTTCATTGACGATATCTTGGTGTATTCCCAGAGTAGTGAGGAGCACGAGCAGCACCTGCGGATTACCTTGCAGACATTGAGGGAGCACCAGCTTTATGCGAAATTCTCCAAGTGTGCTTTTTGGCTGGACAGCGTAGACTTCTTGGGGCACGTGATTTCACGAGACGGTATATGTGTAGACCCGAGGAAGATCGAGGCCGTTCAGCGTTGGCCCAGACCCACATCGGTGACGGAGATTCGCAGCTTTTTGGGATTGGCCGGTTACTATAGGCGTTTTGTGCAGGACTTCTCCCGTATTGCTACACCGTTGACCGGGTTGACCCGGAAGGGAGTTCCCTTCGATTGGACGGAGGAGTGCGAGCACAGTTTCCAGCAGTTACGGACTCAGCTGACGACGGCACCGGTGTTATCTTTACCTTCCGGACCGGGCGGATTTGTGGTCTTTTGTGATGCTTCTTGAGTGGGATTGGGATGCGTTCTGATGCAGCATGATAGGGTGATCGCGTATGCCTCGCGACAATTGAAGAAGCACGAGCAGAACTACCCCACTCATGATTTAGAGATGGCAGCAGTGGTCTTCGCACTTAAGATCTGGCGACATTACCTATACGGCGAGTCGTGCCAGATATTTACGGATCACAAGAGTCTGAAATACATATTCCAGCAGCGGGACCTGAACCTTCGACAGCGTCGATGGATGGAGTTAGTGAAGGATTACGACTGCGAGATCTTATATCACCCGGGCATGGCAAATGTGGTGGCGGATGCTTTGAGCAGGAGGCCCGGGAGTGGTTTATCTTGTTTGAGCGCAGTATAGGAGCAGTCATCGGCAGACTGGCAGATATTATGCGACAGTCGAGTACAGTTCGAGTTCACGTCGATTGGAGGACAGATAGCGCATGTCCGTGCACGCCCACAGTTGATCGATCGTATACGTGAGGCACAGCTCAGTGATGACCGATGTTCAGAGATCATGGCACAGATTGGACAGGGTAGATTTTCCGAGTTCGTGATCGATGATCAGGGAGTACTACGATTTGGAGTCAGACTGTGCGTACCAGATGCTGGAGGGCTGAGACGCGAGATTCTTGAGGAGGCACATCGATCGGTATTTAGCGTCCATCCCGGTTCCACCAAGATGTATCATGATATGAGAGATGTTTACTGGTGGGACGGAATGAAGAGGGACATTGCAGATTTTGTATCGAGATGCCTGACTTGTCAGCAAGTCAAGGCTGAGCACCAGAGGCCCGCGGGAGAGCTACAGCCGTTACCCATTCCGGAGTGGAAATGGGAACAGATTTCGATGGATTTCGTGGTGGGTCTACCCAGGACTAGTCGGGGATATGACTCCATCTGGGTGATCGTGGATCGTTTGACGAAAGCGGCTCACTTCCTACCGGTGAAGACGACTTTCGGATTTACTCAGTATGCCCAGATCTATATTGACGAGATAGTGCGACTACACGGAGTTCCGACGTGCATTGTGACCGACAGAGGCACCCAGTTTACCAGTAGACTATGGCAGAGGCTTCAGGAGGATTTGGGCACTCGCTTGAGTTTCAGCACGGCATTTCATCCGCAGACCGACGGACAGTCAGAGCGGACCATCCAGACTCTCGAGGACATGCTCAGAGCTTGTGTATTAGATTTCGGAGGTAGCTGGGATCATCATTTGCCCTTAGTAGAGTTCTCCTACAATAATAGCTACCAGGAGACCATTCAGATGGCACCGTTTGAGGCTCTTTATGGGAGGAGATGCAGGTCGCCTACTTGTTGGACAGAGCTCAGTGAGAGCAGTATCTTAGGACCACAGATCGTTGAGGAGACGACAGCGAAGATCCAGTTGATTCGCGATAGGATGAGAGCAGCGCAGAGTAGGCAGAGGGCTTATGCAGACCGTCGACGACGCAGACTTGAGTTTTCTGTTGGTGATCATGTTTTCTTGAGGGTCTCCCCAATGAAAGGTGTGATGAGGTTTGGGAAGAAGGGGAAACTCAGTCCCAGGTATGTGGGCCCCTTCGAGATCCTCGAGCGTGTCGGTGCAGTGGCTTACCGGTTAGCCCTTCCGCCCAGCTTTCCAGATGTGCACCCCGTATTCCATGTCTCGATGCTCCGCAGATATCTACATGATCCTTCGCATGCGATTCAGCATCCGACGATCCAGCTTGAGCGTGATCTTTCCTATGCAGAGCAGCCGGTGATGATCTTGGACCGACAAGTGAAGAAATTGAGATCGAAGGACATTCCATCAGTTAAGGTACTTTGGCGTGGTCAGAACCGTGAGGAGGTCACTTGGGAGACCGAAAGCGAGATGATGAAGACGTATCCCCATCTTTTTGAAGGTAACCTTAGTTAGATTTTTGAAATTCGGGGACGAATTTCTTTAAGGGGGAGAGATTGTAACACCTTAGGATAAGGGTTAGTGTATAATTATAATTAAATAATGATTTTTAATAAAAAGTTTACCAAATTGTGTTTTAAATATTTTCCCTAATTTAATAATTATTTTTCCAAAATTTTCCTAGGCTTGCACACACATGTGCATGTAAACTAGGGTTTTTAAATCAAGTAAATACCATAATTATTAACCATGGTGGGTTAATCTTGAGGGTTAAAAGTCTTTTGGGTTTAAGTGGTTTTAAATAGCTAATTAAAAGATCTCTTTGATTTGAATTAGTTTCTTTGTGTGTTGACTTGTGAGTGAGAGAGAGGGAGAGTGCATCATGGCAAGCCATGCTTGCAATTAATGAAGAGAGAGAGAGTGAGGGGTTGACCTAGGGTGATGATTTCCTCCCAATCTCTTTGTTTTCTTTCCCTCAAACACTCACACAACACACCCACACACTCAGCAGAGCCCCAGCAGCAGCAACTAGCAAAGCAACAGCAACAACTGAAGCACTCAGCAGCAGCAGCAGCAAGCACAAACAGCAGCAGCAAGCAGAGGCAAGCACAGCAGCAGCAGCAGGCACAGCAGTGAGCAGCAGCAGCCCCAGTTCCTTGTGCAGCGACTTCTCTCCATTTCTTCTTCTTCCTGCAGCTCCCTAGGGTCGAGAGTGAGGTATAATTCCTAACTTGATCCCCTAGTTAGCTTAGTTTGGGTAGATTTGAATCGGTTAATGGATATTGGTGCGTTTTAGTGTGATTTGGGATGTTTAGTAGGAACTTTGTGTTAAGGTGATGTGTTAGGATTTCAGGAGCTTGCTAGTGAGTTAGTGAGACCATGTAAACTTAGTCGAACCCCTATTACACTAAAATACCACCAGTTTTCATATTTGATGCAAATGTCGTATTTGTGCAAAATGTGAGTTTTCTGGAACTGCTATTGACCCGGTGAGTTCAGAATGAAATTGAGAGGACTGTAGTGTAGTGGAGTAGAGCTGATACACCAGGTGAAACCCGACCCCCATACAGCTACAGTAGGCCGCCGAAATCCTCATTCTGGCCGCAATTTGCGGCCAGATGGGAGGGGTTTTGGGTTTTTTTGGGTTCTGTAGGTGTATTTTTGTGTGTAGGGCCCTTTGATATATAGATATTTGTAAGTTCAGTTCTGTAGAAAAATCTGGGACCAAATACCTATTTTGCCGTTTTCTAAACCTTCGCGACACGCGTGATACGTGAGTAGGTTTGGGTTTCTGCGTATCGCGGCGCGTCGGGGTAGTTTCGTGGCGCGTGATCACACGTTTTAGCGTATCGCGCACACGCGCGATTGGTTTGCGACACGGGTTTCTTGTTGGATTATAATGTCGCGTTTTGTGAATTAAGCTTATGTGTGGCATATGTTATGTGATTTTAGGTTCACAGGCCAGTGAGACGGACGCTGCAAAGAAGGGCAAGCAAGTGGTTGGATACACTTAGCGCGAGACACGGTGAGTAGATTTCACATCTACGGGGATATCGCCCGCATGGCGTTATGCGTCAGGGCTGATAGGACTTTATTATTATATGTTGCATGCACCCCATAGACTGTCATCGCATATTGCATTCTCTGCTGTGTTGATATATATATTGCTTAGAACTGATAGAACACCGCACTATTGCTAACGGTTTATGTTGCACGGGCACTATTTACATGCTACACACACACCGTTAGTAACTGCCATGCCACACTCACTGTAGAGCTGCCATGATTATATTGCTAGAGTTCGCTTCATATGTGATTTGATATGATTTTCATGTATATTGGGAGCCGCAAGACATCTTTTAAAACCGGAAATGAAACTACTTTAAAAAGCGGTTTTCCCCCTTATAGCCATACCATGGATTGATGTATATTGTACCTCGCATTGGATTTACTATTGGGGTTGGATTTTCATGTGATTTCTGTTTTGAGGACCGTGGAATTATTTAAGGAAAGATGTGCTATTTTGAAAAACCCGGTACCTCGTGATATGATATTTTGGTGTGTCCACCACGCGTTTTCTCGGTGCTGAGACGTGTGCTTGAAACCCGATTCGAGGAGTGGATGTTCCGTTTGCGGGTTCGTGGTGGGCCCGGTATGGTTCCCCTCGGCGAGATGATCGATGGGATTTGCCGATTGAGCCTGGAGGCGGGCGAGTACCTACCGGTGATTGGTTGGACCTGGCAGTTGTCCGGAGGATACTGACCAGAGTCGAGTGATGGATGCGGGATGATCCGTGCTGCCGGGGCCGAGGGCCGATACCGCAGACAGACCCCGTGGGGCCGGTCCGGACTGACGGCGCCCGATATTCGAGGACTTACGTGTCGATGCTGGACACGGGGATTTTATGATATTTTGGGTGCCGATGTTGGGCACTCGTGATTCCTCCGAGGTATACAGGATTTGAGGGCCGATGGGTGTGCCGGCGCCTGAGTATATGTGGGATTTGGGTGCAGTTTGAGGCACCGATCATTGTTTTCCATGTTGACATGGTCCATGTAGATATTATTTATCCCATACTCAGTATTGATTACTATACATCTCATCCTGTGGCATTTACCTGTTAGAGTACATGCATTACTATTGTATCCACTGTTGACATGCATTGATATCATCTGCTGGCATTGGTAGAGCCACGCTATATGTGCATGCTTGCGATCACCTTTATATGTTATCTCTATTCACGAGTTGGCAACTCACCCCCGTTGTGCCACAGTGTTTGCAGGTTGCCCTTGGGAGTAGTCACGGCTGGCTGTTACCGCATCTTTTGGCACAGATACCCTTTTGAGCAGAGTTAGCCTTTGCTGATAGGTGGGTTTTGTACGGTATCTGTTATCTTTCAGTTGTATATTGATGTATCTAGTACTCTCCATCTACCTTCTGTATTGACTTAGAGACAGTTGTGAGGACGATATGCATGATTTTATATTCTGGTGTCGAGCTCGCATGTGAGCCGACGTTACTTTATGCAGTCTCATCTTTTATGATATTGTCCTTGTTTTACTGTGTATTCTTCGCTACGGCGTCGTATATCATATTGTGATGCTTTATTCATGTCACTTGTTATTTCTGTTACACCTTACTTTTACCCGACTTTCGGGGCTAATGTTTTAAAAAGGGAAATGTTACCAAAATTATAAAACTTATAACTATTGAACTTAAAAAGGATTTCTACTAAATAAATGAAAGTTTTTCGGACATGTGTGATTGTTTTTACAAAATGTTTTAAAATCACTCTATATTTATTGGTTTTGATTTCTGGGTTCGGCTTACTTAGCCGCGTTGCGCCCGTAGACGTTGCGTGGTTAAGGGCCGGTCACGAGTCGAATTCTCGGGTCGTGACACTGCCCAACAAACGTTGTGGATCTGAAGCCCTCATCATGAGGCCACCGAGCAGCTTCCTGCTCGGCTCATCCTTAGCGGGTAGTTTTCTGTCCAACAAACGTTGTGCATCTAAAAGCCCTCACCATGAGGCGTGCTGAGCAGATTTCTGCTCGGCTCATCCTCAGCGGGTAGCTTCCTGCCCATCAACGCTGTGGATCTAAAGCCCTCTTCACGAGGCCACCGAGCAGCTTCCTGCTCGACTCATCCTCAGTGGGTAGTTTCCTGTCCAACAAACGATGTGCATCTAAAAGCCCTCACCACGAGGCGGCCGAGCAGATTCCTGCTCGGCTCATCCTCAGCGGGTAGCTTCCTGCCCATCAACGCTGTGGATCTAAAGCCCTCCTCACGAGCCCACCGAGTAGCTTCCTGCTCGGTCCATCCACAGCAGGTAGCTTCCTACCCAACAAATGCTGTGGATCTAAAAGCCCTCACCACGAGGCGGCCAGACAGATTTCTGCTCGACTCATCCTCAGCGGGTAGTTTCCTGCCCAACAAATGCTGTGGATCTAAAACCCTCATCACGAGGCCACCGAGCAGCTTCCTGCCCAGCTCATCCTCAGTGGTTAGCTTCCTGCCTAACAAACACTGTGGATCTAAAAACCCTCACCAAGAGGCGGCCGGGAAGATTCCTGCCCGGCTCATCCTCAGCGGGTAGCTTCCTGCCCAACAAACGCTGTGGATTTAAAACCCTCATCACGAGTCCACCGAGCAGGTTTCTGTTGGTTATAGTGCCCTCAAAGTCAATTATTGGATCGCAAGTACGTGATTGCAATGATTGAGGATGACCTATACCGGTAGCACAGTCTTACTCAAGATGATAGTATGCTATCTGGTTTGCCTTTATCAGTCGTGTACAGGTTCAGGTGACTGATCACTATTAGACGTTGATAGAGCCCTTAGGATCTTGCTTGACTACCAACAGTATGATGGCGATCATATACGTGAGAGTTGGGTAGTCTATAAGCACATCCTTAATAGTGGTCCCTAGTCGTGGGAGTTTCGAGACAGGGCATCGATAATCCGGAGTAGACTAGTGTATACAGTCAAGACCCCGACGAGGGGCGGTGGCCGGTCTCACAAGCCATTGGTGTCAGTTGGATCACCTAAGATGTATACAGGTGCTCATTGGGTTATGAGTACACCGGAAAGGACTCGCCGGGAACCTGCTGGTTGGTATTATACCTAGCGTCAGATAGCAGTTTCCTGGTGACATGTGTACAGGTTAGTTCATCGACCTGAGGTCGTCATTTGTCTCGTGTGATTTCCCACTGTGCTTTGATTTCAACCCTACCACGGCTCAAAGGAGTTGTGCAAACAGGTATTTTTTGGGTACAGTCCCGAGCCACATGGAGGCAAGTGAGCGGATCAGCAGGGGATTCGTTTCTTCCGGTATTGGGGGTGAGATTGTGCTGTGACTAGGAAAGCCATTACAAAAAGCCCTCGGCCGAGGCAGGAGATTTACCGGTAGGTACTCCAGTAGTATCTCAGGGTGTTCTGGGCTACACTCCGACACGACTTATACCGCTATTGGGGGTCTGACGTTACCAGCCCCCTGTTTCCCCCAATCAGAGCAAAGCTCTGTTTGAATTTCAAAAATTCAAAAAATGAAGCAACGCTTCAGATTCCTTGCGCAACGCGCCACGTGTCAAAAATAGACACGCCAGCGCTGCATCCAAGACAACACACCCAATCAGAGCAAGGCTCTGTTTTAAAATAAAAATAAAGAAAGCAACGCTTCAGATGACTTGCGCTCTGCGCTGCGCGACTCGTGTCAGCGCAGTTGCGCTGCGCGACACGTGTCAGCACAGTTGCGCTAGCGCAGTTGCGCTGCGCTCTGCGCTGCGCGACACGTGTCAAGCGCAAGTGCGCTTGCGCCAACTGTGCCAGCATTTAAACAATAAAATTCTGGGAAGATCTTTCCAATCTTGTTAAAAACAAGAAGATTATCTTCTGTAAAACAGAAACCCTAGGATCAAAGATCCAACGGTAGGGAAACATCCCTAAATCAATCAGAGAAAGATCTCCTTAACTGATTTAACAAATCAATTGGCCCTATATAAAGGCTCCTAGACTCCAAGTCTCAGATACACAGAACTCCTCTAAAAATTTTGAGAAGAGCTCGAAGAGAAAAAAAAAGGTAAACCTTTGGAAAAAAGAAGAAGTTCTTCTAAAAAGATCAAAGATCTAGGAACAAGATCAAGATCTTGAATAAAAATAATAATAATAATAAAAAAGAAGTAATTTACTTCTTTATTAGATCTTTTGATTTATATAAAGGCATTGCCTTTTGTCGAACCCTCGGTTCTTGAATCTTGAGGTAGAACCTCTAAAAAGATACTTTTCTTTGATCTAAATTAGATCAAGATGCGCTCTGCGCTACTGAACAGTGCCTTGCACTCTTGATTTGCGCTGTTGCGCTCTTGGATTGGCGCACTGTACCAGAACGCGCCACGTGTCAGCAGTGTACTGGCGCAGCGCACTGCGCTAACAGACTTGCGCTCACCAGAGCGTGACACGTGTCACCTCCACATGCGCTGGCGCCTTGCGCTCATTAATTGGCGCAGAGCACCTGACAGGCCACGTGGCACACTGTCAGAAAAATAAATGCTCTGCATTATCAAATAAGGGCAGAGCCCAATTAAAAAGGCCTAACAGGCCTAATAAAAATGCCATGCATTAATAAAAAAAGGGGCAGAGCCCAAATAAAAATTCCATGCAGACCAAACAAAATGTTATGCATTAAAGAAAAGGGCCAGAGCCCAAGCAAAAGCCTAATAGGCAGAGCCTAAATAAAATGTTAGATATTTTCAAATGGACTTAACCCAATTCTGACCATAAGTCCTCAAATTAAATTGAACCGAGCACAACTGCTCTCCCAAATCAATTTACACCCGGTTCAAGGGTACATCTCTGAACTCCTCTGATATTTGTCGTTGTAATCCTTCAACGTCGTCAGAGAGGTGACGGGTCCCGACAACCACACATTGTTACGGACTGTGGGGTCCTTAAACTCATGGACCAAAATGTCATTAAACTAATATTCGTCCCCAAAATGGGAATGTTGGACCGAAATGTCATTAAACTAATATTTGTCCCCAAAATGGGAATGTTGGACCACCATGTCCCTAAACTGGCAATGGACCACCATGTCCCTAAACTGGCAATGGACCACCATGTCCTTAAACCGGAAATAGAGCCCCCAAATGCTCCTTTGTCGGATCTAAATGACCCCATTAAGTTGATCTTAGTCTCAAATTAGACTAACGTATCCTTAACGAACGTTTAAGTTGATCTTAGCCTCAAATATGGTTAACGTGTCCTTAAACTAAAACCCCAAACCCAAATCTAAAAAAATACGGATTTGGACTAATCCACGTCCTACGGGCGACGACATAACTTAGTCTCCGAATACAATCCACGGGCAACCAAACACAAAACAAACACCCACGACACGAAGTGACCAGCTAGAGAAGAAGAAAGTTGTTACCGCGATACGGTAGTATAATTAACTGCAGGGGCTTGCGCCTGCAGGGAAGAGCGTCCCTACAATAAAAAACCCCTCAAGCGAGGGGGAATCTGATGAAGTCTGCTACATCGGACGCATCCGTTTAAACCTTCGATACACTGTGCCATAAATCAACTTGGCATCTTCGGAGAGGTGGACGGATAGCACCAAATAGCATCTGCCCCGAATCTCAGTGCGCAAGACGTCCCAAGTCTTGTGCGCCGTCTTTCGGAGGGGAACAGATTCTGGCATGCCCGGTGGGACCTTTTCCTCTTACCACTCCACACTTCGTGTGTCGTCTTCGCGAACCAATCGCGGTTTGTTAATGGTTTCCCTCGGGTTTCAAGTTACTAAGATTTGGTCTCTTGCTTGGCGCAGAAATCAAACAGCAATGGCGTTCAACTGCTCGAACTGCTCCAACTGCAAATGCAACCGACGCTCCGCCTCACCTGGAGGTGTAGCCTATGGACCGCAGGCTGCTTCCCTGTTCACTATGCCTGTGGAACAAGTGACTCAGGCTACCACCGGTCTGTTCTTCGGGACCATGCTCCCGCCAGTGAACATTAATATCCCACTGCCTCAGGAAGCGCAAAAGAAGTCGGTCTTTGTTGACTTACTACTACCACGACCCCTCTCAACGGGTCGTCCGATGTCAAGCCGGCAGCATCAGTCTTCACCAGGCTGAACTCGAGCTCCAAGGGGCCTGCCAAGAAGCCCATTACACCTGAAGTGGCCATTCTAAAGAAGATAGCCATTTCTGCTCCTGAAGCCATCAAGGCGGCTTCCCCTGCTAAAGAGTCGGTCTTTTCAAGGCTGGCTATTCCGTCTCCCGTTCTTTCTCGAAGGTCTGTCTTTGACAGATTGGATACCGCTACTCAAAAGACATCAGTCTTCAAGAGGCTGGCACCAGCGGTGCCTCATCTGGACAGGGGGCAAGACAAAGTCACCCCCATTGCCGAACCAGCCCCAACAGCTCGACACGCTCGACGTCGCCACTGGCGCCGAGTAAGGAAGGCCGGGGGCAACTCCCCCTCCGGGCTAACTCCACCAGCTCAAACGGTGGAAATTAATGCTGCTGTTCCGATCGAGAACAGCTTTGAGCTGCTAAACAGGGTACGCAGGAACTCGCCTACTGCCGTACTGAAAAGATCTCCTCCACCCGCGGAGAATGTTACAGAAACAAAGCTGGAGCAGCCCCCTCAACGACTGTCCTCCAAAATTTACAAGGTCTGGTGACGGGTTCAGGACGCAGTAATCGATCGAGATCACTCTCGCCGGCAGAAGAGGGTGAAAGCTCAGGAAGAAAAGAACCGTCCTGCCAAACCGCAAAGGACGACAACTACCTGGGTGCCCGCTGCAACGCCCCCCTCAACGTCAACTGCTCAGAAGAGAAGGAGGCCGGAGAAAGCCCTTATGACTGTGGCAAACCGCAAAGATGTTGAACCCAAACTCCCCAGGTCTGGGGGTATAATGGTGCATACCGTTTATATGGCTTCCGGAAAAGAGGAAAGCCGCGCTTCGACGGGCCACCGACCGCTCACCCGATCCATCACAAGGGCCCAAGAACAGCAGCAGCAGAAGCTCCAGGAGATGTTGACTGCGATGGCTACGCTCACCGGACCAAAAGAAAGCCCGGAGACGTCATCGGAGCAGAGTCGCGAACACGAAACCGATGCTGAGTTCCTTCGTAGAATGCTTGAAAGGAAGGACAAGGAGGCTGCAGAGCAAGCGGCCAATATAAAGCAGATGTCTCTTTTATTCCAAGATATGGTGGGCATGATGATCCAGCCGGATCCCCCAGCCGAAGATCCTCCGATTATCCTTGAAGATGACAGGGGAGAGACGTCAAATCCACCGCCGGCTCTTTCAACAGCCAAGGAGGAGACAATTTCCAAAGCTGCACTGGATGACTATAGTGCACAACAAATACGAGTCCACCAGGCAAATGAAGCGGCTGGTCAAGTCGTTAAAACGGGGCGACCATATCCGAGCTGGTATGATCAGATAAGGTACCTGCCGGGCTACACGATTCCAAAGTTCCATGTCTACAAGGGGACGGGCAATCCCAATCAACATGTTGCCCAGTTCAGGGCTCTTTGTGGCAACACCGGCGGCGATGATAAGCTCCTGCTTCGCCAATTCGTCGGCAGCTTATCGGAGATGGCGTTTGAATGGTACTCCGAGCTTCCGAACGACTCCGTCAAAACTTTCGCTGAAATGGAGTTGTTGTTTACCCAGCGTTTCGCAAGCGCCAGCGAGCGTACTCCAATAACATCTATGATCAATGCCCGAGTAAAGCCAGGCGAAACATGGGTTCAGTACGCGATACGGTGGAGAAACTTATGGTCGAAATGCGAACAACACATAGAAGAGTCTCCTGCAGTAGGCATGTTTGTGGGAACCATCGATCCGCAGGCGACCATATCCCAATTCATGATGTTCTTCAAGCTAACCACCTTCCAGGCCTTGATTGACAAATTAGCCCAAATGGACCAGATGGGCCATAGACCGTCTCCTCCAAAGCCGGATTCTCGAAATGAGAAGGGGAAAGGAAAAGCGATCGTCGTCGCCAATGCTCAACAACAGCCGAGCAACTTAAAGCCGGTTGTCCGTCAAAACAATATGCGTCCGCGCTTATCCCTCGAGAAGAGGTTGGGACGTCCTTACTCGTTTCCTCAGGATAAAACGAGAAGACTGTTTGAGCTGGCAGTGCGCAACAGACTCATCAATCTGCCAGATTCAAAACGTCTGTTGCATCCAAACGACGTCAATGATCCCAATTACTGCCCTTACCACCGAGTATTGGGTCATCCGATCGAAGATTGCTACGTCTTCAAAAACTGGATTGAAGACCAATACCGGCAAGGTAAGTTCGCGTTATCCAAAAAATGGAAGGTGAACCCTCCGCAACCTTATACCCCTAAAAAGGTGAATATGCCGGGGGCAACGTGCTCCCTTGTTGAAGAAGCTCCGTGGGAGGTTGTGCTATCAGCCAAAACCAAAAGGATGCTGAATGATTTCAAGACATGCCCGGCGATCAGGTGGAAGAACCCGCTAGAACCCCAGATTATCGAAGGGATGCTGAAGCCGCGCCTAACTCCAAAGATCGGTGGTGATGGCCCAAGCACTCACACCCAGCCGTCAAAATCTTCAATGAAGAAGAGGAAGAAATCCAAGAAGCCCGTGAAGCCTGGCGACAAGCGCATGGACTTACAAAAACAGATCGACGCGTTGGAAGAGTACAATCAAAAGGCACGAACTCCCATCACACTCCAAGAGTTCCTCAGCCACGTTTTTCAGGAGGAAGATGATGGAGAAAGCTCGTCGGATGAATCTGAGGGTTACGTAGCAAGTTGTCATATGATCTCCCACTCATTTACGGACGATGAAAAAACTCCTTGCACTGAGAAACTGGGGGCAGACCCTGAGCTGAAACTTCTGGGGCCATCAGATGAAACAATTGATGCATTCCTCAACGAAGCTCTCTTGAAAAGTAAAGCTGATCGGGAGCGCGAGACGACCATATTTGAAAGAGCCAAGCGTCGGTGACTAGATGAAAGAATTGAGACACTCCCGCCGGATCAAAGTACATCCACCGCAAATAAAAGCAAGTTCAAGACGAGTAAAAGGTTTGCTAAACCCATATCAATGGGGATGAAGCTATCACCCTCTGAAGGAAACATTGCCGGCAAAGCAGAAATGCACCCTTCCTACTGCTTATATCATCGGAAGATTTCGCACCCCACAGAAGAGTGCAAAGCTTTTAATAGATGGTGGCAGGGGTATGTTGTTCACCGACAACATTTTAAGCGAGAGAAGCGCAAAACTCATCGGGAGCGGAAAAGTACGACCGATGAGCTTAGAAGAGCCACCGGCGATTGTCGCATGGTTAACGCCGGGGAAGCGCAAGTTCTCACATTCGGGAGTGACTCTGATGAGGAAATGGCTCTTAGTCCTCTCTTTAAAGAATCCACCTCGGAAAAAGGGAAGAGCCGAAGGCCTACAAAAAATATCCGGTTGCGTAATCGTACGTTACCCGAAAAGAATCTTAGACTCTCAAATAAAAAAGATAAGGGAAAAGAAATGGTCTCTGAGGATATCACCCTAGATGACCAAGTCATGGAAGAGCTAACCGCCAAGGACCCGCCAAAGAAAAGTAAGGTGGACTACAACGTTCTGGCACACTTGAGGAAGCTACCCTCGCAGCTCAGCATTCTTGACACCCTTTTACTATCAAAAGAAGCAAGGGATTCATTGATCAAAGCGCTACAGGAGCCCGAGCAATTCTAAGCTTTCCTCGCCGAAGAAAAAATGAAGGATGAGCTGGAGGAAGTGCACACGGCCGATATCACCTTCAGCGACGAAGTCCTCCTCCTTGGGACGTGCGAGCACAACCGTCCCCTCTATATCTCAGGGTACTGCCACGATATAAAGATAGGAAAAATCTTGGTTGACAATGGGTCCTCCGTCAATCTCCTCAATGTACGGGTATTGAAGGAAATCTGTATGAGCGTCCAGCACCTCGCTCGGGATAAGATCACCATCTCCGGGTTCGACTCTCGGTCATCACGACTCTCGGGTCTGTGATACTGACGTTACGCTTTGGGTTACTCGTCACGGACATTAAATTCTACGTCATAGACGCCAAGACATGCTATAATGCTTTGCTCGGCCGACCATGGTTACACGAGTACAATATCATCCCTTCTACACAGCATCAGTGTATGAAATATTTTAAGGATGGTCTCGAGTATACCGTAACGGGAGAGATGAACCCATTCTCTGTGAACGAAGTCCGCAAATATGAAGATGCAAAATACTTCTTACCAGATTTTGAGGACACAGAAAGATGTCATAAACCGGAGAACAAAGCTATCACCACCATTCCAGTCTTCGGGAGTGATACCGAGGAGGAAGATGAGATAGTTTATTCAGGTCCACCCCAACACGACAAGCCAGGACCATCCGCTCCCATGTTGATCTTTGGCAGCGACTCGGAAGATGAGTTCCATGCTATATTTTCCGCTCGACCTTCAATACGAACATTCGCTGATGAAGAGAAAAGTTTGCAAGTTGCCATGGGGCCGCCCAAACATCATAAAGAACTCGATGCGCTCGATACCTACAGTGTGGAAGAGCTGCAGACGTTCTATGTCCCTCCCAGGCGAGAAGGCGATTCTATTCTATAGCTCAGGGGAAACCAAAGTGGAAAAAGAAATCTGGCATGGCGCGGATCCTACACTTGACAGGCTTCAGCCCATCCGTCTGCTTAGATATTATACGGAAGGCTTGAAAAGGCTGTTGAAGCGTCAGGGGATACCCTTCAAACAGACTGCTCTAAAAGCCAAATTCTATGACAGGGTCTGGAACGTTCCCGGAACTCAGCACAAGTTGCCTAATGGGAGGATGGAAACAATCGGGCTTGGATACATTCGATCCAAGAAATGGGAGCTACTCCGCGACTGCTATGTTGTACATGACTTTGATGAAGAAGGGGATACTCAATGGGAAGACGCTAACCCTGAGCCAGAAAAATTCCCCGACGTAAAAGTGCCCAGTCCGTCGTTCGAAGAACAAATGGACAAGCTTATAAGGGAAGCTGGTCAAAAAGTTCGAGACGACCATAACCGCGAAATGGCCATCTATGAGAAAGCCAGGATGCAACGCCTTCTCCAACAAGCCGCGAAAGATGAAAATGCTGCTCCCTGTCAACCTGTGGTAAAAAAGACCCGACGCAGAGGCGGAAACAAGTCAAAAAGCGGAGAATGCATTCAACAACGACAAAGTGGGAACAAGAAGCCATGCAGTCAGGAATCTAGCGGTCCGGATTTGTCCCTTATGAAGAAGATGAGTCGAGCATACTCTTTTCCTCAAGACAAGACAAAGAAGATACTTGACCTGGCTATAAAACACCAAATGATTACACTGCCGGAGTCTAAACACCCCGAGCAAGCAGGCGAAGTCTCTTACCCAAACTATTGCTCTTATCATAGGGTAATAGGACACCCTCTCGAGGATTGTTTCATCTTCAAGAATTGGGTTGAAGATCAGTATCAGCTCGGCAAGTTCGCTCTACCCGACAGCTGGAAGGTAATGCCGCCGCAGAAGCATGAACCCAAAGCCACGAGAGCAGAACCAGATCCACATCGGTCTTGGAAGCGAGCTCGTACTTGTCATATGATAACAATATCAAAAGAAGAGCCCGAGGATATGGATGACCTTCCGTGGTGGTTCAAAAACAGCGATGACGGGATGATCTCAGAATTTCCACCAGCGCCGAAAAAGCTGGAAGATGGAATACACACCACTGCAGATAACCTCAAGAAAATTGAGTTGGGAACGGAAAATGACCTGCGACCCACATTCGTCAGCGAGCTGCTATCTGAAGAAAAGGTGGCTGCGTTAAAAGACGTGCTTATGCAGCATAAAAATTGCTTCGCATGGAACTATTCCGAGATGCCAGGATTAGATCCAGAGATCGCGGTCCAAAAACTCGCCATATCCCCGGACGTCAAGCCAGTCAAACAGGCGCCGAGAAGAATGCGGCTCGAGCTTGAGATGAGTATCAATGCCGAGGTCAAGAAGCTAATCGACTCTGGCTTCATCCAAGAAGTGTAGTACCCTGATTGGATCGCCAACATCATCCCGGTGATGAAGAAAAATGGGACAGTGCGCATATGTGTAGACTTTCGGGATCTCAATAAAGCCTGACTGAAGGACGATTTCCTAGTACCGGTCACCGAGCTGATGATAGATAACACGTCCACTCACGAAGTTTTCTCCTTCATGGACGGCTCATCAGGATATAATCAGATAAAGATGCATCCCGAAGACCAAAAGCACACTGCTTTCTGGACCCCTTTGGGTATATTCTGCTACAAGGTGATACCCTTCGGTCTAAAGAACGCCGGTGCCACCTATCAGAGGGCCATGACGAAGATCTTCGATGACCTTATACATGAAATCGTCGAATGCTATATCGACGACCTCGTGGTTAAAAGAAAATCATACGAGGAACATCTCGAGCATCTGAAGACCGTATTTCAATGCCTTCGACAATACAACTTGAAGATGAACCCTCTCAAGTGCGCATTCGGAGTTTCCTTGGGCAAATTCCTAGGATTCATCGTCCGACACCGAGGTATCGAGATAGATCCGTCAAAGATCAAGGAGATCATGGAAATGCCTCCGCCAAGAACTCTTAAACAGCTGCGGTCTGTCCAAGGAAAGCTCGCGTATATCCGGCGATTTATAGCCAATCTTTCAGGCAATCACCTGATGAAGAAGGGAACCCCGTTCGTCTGGGATCATAAATGCCAAGACGCGCTGGACGAAGTCAAGCAGTATCTGCAAAACCCGCCAGTGTTGGCCGCTCCGGTCAATGGAAAACCCCTAATCCTTTATACAACAACCCTCGAAGGTTCCTTAGGCGCATTATGGGCACAAGAGAATGATCAAGGGAAAGAAAGAGCACTCTACTATTTGAGTTGGGTTCTACTGGGGGCAGAAAGCAATTATTCCCCCATCGAAAAACACTGTCTGGCGTTGATCTTCGCGATGACAAAACTCAGGCACTATGCATTAGCACATAAAGTCCGTCTCATATCGAATGTGGACCCTCTCAAATATTTGATGTCAAAGGCTATACTGACAAGTCGGCTCGCTAAATGGGCCCTGCTCTTGATGGAGTTATCAATAACTTATCAACCTCTTAAGGCGGTGAAAGGCCAGGCCATCGCCGACTTCCTCGATGAGCATCCGATACCTGCCGATTCTCCTTTGAATTGCGAGCTGCCAGACGAACATGCGTTTGATGCGATCGACGGTAGTGATACCCGATGGGAACTCTATTTTGATGGAGCGTCTTCCATGAAGAAGCGCAAAGAAAATACGCCTATAATCAAATCAGGGGCAGGCCTCATCTTCGTAACCCCGCGAGGAGGGATAATGCGCTTTGCTTTCTCCTTAACAAAGTCGACGACGGACAATGAAGCTGAATACGAAGCTTTGATAGCAGGCCTCGAGATCACCATCGATATGGGAGTTGAGAACCTTCTTATATATGGAGACTCCCAACTGGTCGTTAGCCAAGTAAACGGCGAATACCAGACGTGCAAACCAGAACTGGTGAAATATGGCGAGAAGGTGCAGCAACTTTTGACCCAAATTCCTTCCTACACCTTGGAAAGCATACCGCGTGCAGAAAATAGTAAAGCGGATGCATTAGCCAAGCTCGCTAAAGAGCTAGCTGACGAGAACCTCGATGATGTAAGAATCGTGGTACAAAGCCGTCGAGTTCTTGCTCCAGCAGAAATATCTCCGGAATCATCCGAAGAAAAGGAAGCGACTGAGCAGACGGCCCTACTAATAAAAGACCAGGAAAAGGCTGAGGACTGGAGAGAAGCCTTTATAGACTACTTCAAATCCAATCGAACACCTGAAGATGCATCCTCAAGACATCAGCTTATGAAACGAACTCTGTCTTTCGCCTTCGTCAATGATACTCTGTATAAGAAATCGTTTGATTCTCTATGGTTGAGATGTCTGGGACCTGAAGAGGCAAAAAGAGTCGTTCAGGAAGTTCACGACGGACTCTGCGGTTCTCACCAAGTAGGCCCGAAGATGAAGTTGAAGATTAAACGGATGGGTTACTACTGGCCCACGATAATCCAGGACTGCTTCGAATATGCGAAGCAATGTCACTCATCCCAGATTCATGGGGACTTTTTCCATCAGCACCCAAATCCTCTACATCCAACAGTAGCTAGCTGGCCGTTCGAAATGTGGGGGACTGACGTAATCGGCCCCATCGAACCAGCATCGGCCAGGGGACATCGATTCATTTTGGCGACGACTGACTACTTCTCCAAATGGGCAGAAGCAGTACCGCTGAGGGAAGTGAAGACGGAGAATATCCTCCATTTCTTCAAGACGCACGTCATTTATCGGTTTGGAACTCCGCGACGGATCATCTCCGATAACGGGCCAGCCTACAGAAGCCACAAGATTAGCCGCTTCGTACAACAACACAACATAGACTGGGGATATTCATCAGTTTATAATCCCCGAGCTAACGGTCTGGCTGAGGCTTTCAACAAGACCTTGACGAAGATCGTGAAGAAGACGGTGTCCCGAAATAAGAAGGACCGGCACGAGAGACTGCAAGAAGCTCTTTGGGCGTATCGAACTACGTTCAAGACGGCCACGAACACAACGCCATACGCGTTGGTATTCGGTACAGAAGCAGTACTCCCCCTCGAGATAGAATTACCTTCTCTACGAGTGGCAGTCCATTATGAGCTGACAGACGAAGAAAATGCTCACCTTCGGCTTGAGGAGCTTGATGCCCTTGATGAAACCCGGCTCATAGCGCAACAAAATCTGGAGGCTTATAAAGAAAAGATGACGCACTCTTATGAAAGATTGACTAGGCCGAGGACATTCCGCCAAGGCGAACTCGTGCTAGTGGTCAGAAGACCTATGATCCCTAATCGCGCCAAGCGGGGAAAATTCGAGCCGAACTATGAAGGCCTGTACATCATAGACAAGGTCTATCAGGGTGGAGCCTATCTACTCATGGATATGCACGGTGAAAGACCTTTCAGGCCAATAAACGGTCGCTTCCTAAAGAAATACTACGCTTAATGAGTCACAGCCTAGGTCAATGATAGATGACGACGACTATGTCCGCTCGCTATCTTCCTAAGCCCAAACTCTATAAGTAGTAGCCACCCCTCTTCAACAACGGACCGAAACGTCCTTAAACTAATGACGGACCACTACGTCCTAAAACTGGCTGTTGACCAAGATGTCAATAAGCTACGGTGGATTGCAACGTCCCAAAGCCGATAAAAAAAAACATAAAACAAAAACGGTATGTCCATAAGCAAAATGGGCACGGATGAAAACCCGAAAGGGCTCTGTGAGTAAAAACAGCAGGGCTACCGGCGAGTGTTTGTGAAAACCCGAAAGGGCGAGACCTCGTTGTAAAAAAAAAAGAATAAAAAAAAGAGAATAAAAAAAAAGGTATGTCCATAAGCAAAGGGGGCACGGATGAAAACCTGAAAGGGCTCCGTGAGTAAAAACAGCAGGACTACCGGCGAGTGTTTGTGAAAACCCGAAAGGGCGCAATCTCGTTAAAGGACACTTACAGGGTCCTCTCGACCCTGTAAGGAGAAACCACCTGCGTGAGATCCTTACGACTCACAAGGGAGCAACACACTTAGGAATCCCGACGATTCCTAAGGAGAAATTACACTTGCGAGATCCTCACGACTCGTAAGTAGAACTCTTTTATGGGACCCTCACGGCTCATAAGATTTGAAAGTCTTAAGTTACAGAGACCTGAACCTGTTCTTAAGCAACCCCCACAACCTTCGATATTGCCCTACAAGCGGCTCAATACTGACCCTTGTATACAATCCACGGGCACAAATAAACATTTTCCTAACAAAGTCCCATCCGTGACTAGGGATATGATCGCACGGTGAACAACCCTAGTAAGCCCTCTCGACTTATAAGGAGAAAACACTCCTGTAAGATCCTTACGACTTATAGGAGAACACGCACTTAGGAATCCTCACGATTCCTAAGGAGAAAACACACCTACGAGATCCTCACGACTCGCAGGGAGAAATACCTTTATGAGACCCTTACGGCTCACGAAGTCAAAAGCCTTAGTCGACAGGATCCTAACCCTGTTCGCTAAGCCACATTTGTTCGACATCGACAGAGGCAAATGATGATTCGCTCCTGGCAATATCCCAGTCGTAGCGGTGCTGATGCCGAAATCGGTGTTTTATCCAAAGCTTGCGGCGAAAAGCCAGCAGGCCACACATGCATACGAAATAGCCGAAATGATGGGGCAACTTGCAGACAAAATCAGCAAGTAAAAATATATGCATGCAAAATAGCCGAAATGATTAGGCAACTCGCAATAAAAAGCAGCGAGTAAAAAATAAAATAAATAGCCGAAATGATTGGGCACCGCGAAAAATAGCCGAAATGATTGGGCAATCGCGATTTTCGCGATATAAAAAGCTGAAATGATAGAGTATCGCGGAAAGAATAAAAAAATCATGAAAGAATGAAAATTTTGCCCTACAGGCGAGATCACATCGATCCCTGTATACAATCCAGGGGCACTAACAAAAAGGGAACCATACCTTCCCAACAGGCTCCACCAGAAAGCGAAGCCCAATCTCGACGGTTCATCGACAACCTAGAGACAACCTCGACATTTGTCACAATATTGCATACACAATGTCAACAAATGAAGCAAAGGCCAAATTCCTAGCTTCAGGGTTTTAACGGCAAGTCATATAAAGCATGAAAGACAATCGGAGATCATCCCACATCAGCGTGGAGTGATCACTGCCTCGACGTTCGTCTCGATACAGCAGACGAGATGTCACTACAGCGTCCTTCCTCCAATAGGATCCGGACACACCAAAGCAAACGAAGCGAAGGCCAAATTCCTAGCTTCAGGGTCTTGACGGCAAGTCATATAAAGCCTGAAAGACAATCGGAGATCATCTCCCACCAGCGCGGAGTGGTCACCACCTCGACGTTCGTCTAAATACAACAGACGAGATGTCAAGACAGCGTTCTTCCTCCAACGGGATTCGGATGTGACAAAGCAAACGAAGCGAAGGCCAAATTCCTAGCTTCAGGGTCTTGACGGTAACTCATATAAAACCGGAAAGACCATCGGAGATCATCTCACACCAGCATAGAGTGATCACTACCTCTACATTCGTCTCGATACAGCAAACGAGATGTCACCACAGCGTTCTTCCTCCAGCAGGGTTCAGACGCGACAACAACAATGAAGCCACGGCAAAATCCCTAGTTCTAAACCTCGACGGTTCACCAACAATCTAGAGGCAACCGTGACATTCGTCTCGATACAGCAGACGCAATACCAGCAAATGAAGCAAAGGCCAAATTTCTAGCTTCAGGGTCTTGACGGCAACTCATATAAAACATGAAAGACTATCAGAGATCATCTCGCACCAGCGCGGAGTGGCTGTGACTCATCGGGGCTCTCCAAAATGAGCCTAAGCTCAAGTAAAAAGCGACATGGAAAAATTCCTAACGCTTGCTCTTCCGACGGTCAAACTGCCTAGGAGGATTGCTTGAAGATGTCTTGTCCAGCCCCCGAAGGGATCAGAGACACGACAATCGCAAGACTACTCGAACAACAAGATTGCCTATCGAGGAATACATCAGCCAATGCGACGGTACAACGGACAAAACCCTAGTACCACAGACCCTAACGGACCTTTGTCGTAAAGAGCAAAGGTTGACTGTGACGTTAGGATATTCTTACGAGAAATGCTCGATTCGTCTCGACTCGTGAGGAAATTAGTGTCTTTACGAGAACTTCTCGATTCGTCTCGACTCGTGAGATAAAGCCTTAGGCAGCAGGGATTAACAAACCTGTTTTCTAAGCACTGGGACCCTGCAAGTCGATCCAAAATCAACTCTTGCATACTATTCACGTGTCCCACTCTCCAAAGTCGAATCTCGACAAGGAGGGAAACAACCGCTTACGGGTCCTCTCGACTCATAAGAGGGAGAATTCTCTTATAGGATCCTTATGACTTATAAGAGAAAACGCACTTAGGAATCCTCACGATTCCTAAGGAGAAAATACACCTACGAGATCCTTTCGATCCGTAGGGAGAAAATTCTCTATGAGACCCTCACGGCTCATAGAGTTGAAAAGTCTTAGGCAGCATATCTAAACCTGTCTCCTAAGCCATCACTACGTCTTGAAGAAGCCAAGACAAGATATTCACTCTATCATCTATCGACCATGTTTACAAAGGTAACATGCTGGTAATAAAAGAAGGGAGAAGGCAGAGAGATGGCACAAGACATTTTGAAAAATGTATATCTTTTATTCATAAATTTGATTGAGTACAAGATACATTGTGGTAAAGAATAAAAGAAATAAATACATTTTATTTACAATTATAAATGATACAAGATCGTCATTAAGAAGGGAGCGTCTTCAACAAATCCGCAAGCTGCTCTTGCACTTCCTTCACCGCCCTCTCCTGATCGGCGGCCGCAGCCAACTCTGCTTCCACCTGGGCCCGCTACTGCATGTAGGATGAAAGCTGCTCCTCAACTGCCTGCTGAGCTGCCTCGCGACCTTGGGCATCACGCTTAGCGGCATTGAGCTTCTGCTTCAGTGTTAGCCCATCAGAAATACTTTGCAGAAGGCCCTCGAAGATAGCCTTCACCCGGGCAGCGTTCGCGTCGACCTCAGCACGCAATCGAGCAGACTCGCTTGAGGTCTCTCGGCATTCCCTCCACCTTAAAGCCGCTTCTTGTTCCAGATGGCGGAAGTAAGAAGCACTTTGCTCGATCCATGCCGCCCGTTGAGTACTCGTGGCCAAAACCTCGGGGCCAGGACGCATAAGCTCCAGCTGATGCAGGCGGGCCTCAATCTCCCTGCAGTGGTTAACCCAAGACGCGACGATGCCTTCGTTATGGAAGTTTACAAGCATCGCCAGCATTAGGTTAACCTCCGCGGCAAAATCTGCGGCAGATGTAGGAGTCTCCACGTCAAGCTCCTCAATATAGTCGCTCACCATGCGCAGACTATTCGCGGCGCCTTTTGAGGATGGACGTCTGGAAAAGGGTCCGGCCGGCATTATGACATGAGACTCGAAAGGGACCAAAACCGG
Source organism: Agapanthus africanus (assembly GCA_030015575.1). Lineage (NCBI taxonomy): Eukaryota > Viridiplantae > Streptophyta > Magnoliopsida > Asparagales > Amaryllidaceae > Agapanthus > Agapanthus africanus. The sequence continues at coordinate 260,301,733 of CM057339.1, read as the reverse complement.
AGCAATAGCTGCAAAGCAAATCACAATCAGGTGACAGACCTAAAAATACAGGAGAGTCATGAACAGTAGAGTCTACTATACCGGCTGCAGCAGGCGGCAAAGCCGGGAGGACCGGTGGCGCGACCAATCTTACATCTCCTCCTTCGATCTGTAGCACTGCAATCAGGACAAGAATGTAACGTTTTGAAAATCGTTTCGGTGAAATTTCGAAAAATCGGTAAAATAAAGGGGTTTTCTGTAAAAAGTCAAAATACAAATATCTTATTATAAAAATTAAATATACATATTCTAGCTATGTAATTGCTATTATTTGGTGTTTATTGAGCCGCTGGTGAAATTTCAAATTTTCTGAAAAAAATATTATTTTATTATTATTTAAGCCGTCACTAATACATTTAATTAGGGAAAATTACAAATTGGAATGAGTTGAAATAAATTTTGTGCATCATAAAACATTAAATAAAATTTTATCATGTGGTTTTTGGAACGAAATCATTTGCCAAAACGGTTTAGAAATTATTGAAGAAAAAAGGCTTTTTTTAGCGTAAATGGATGTTTGGGGTATTATATTTATCATTTTTCATCACCCCACACCCGTACCCACATCCACACACTCCCATTTACTTCTCCCCTTGAAGAATTCAGCAGCCCACTTCTCCCCCTCAAAAATTTCTCCATCTCATTTGTATGGGTGAAATAGAGTTTATAGGTGTAGGTTAAGATGTATTGTTTTGGAGGCTCATTGTACCTTGATTTGAGGGGGGTTGACTTGACCAATTGTGCACAACACCCACACCATTCCACCCATCACCCCATGGCCGAAATTCTGCAGCCCTTCCCCCTTCATTTTCCCTCTTTTCATTTCCTTCAATTTAAATCAAAAAATTGCTCCAAAATCCAATTTAAATCTCACAAATTGATTTCCATTCTTCATCCCATTCTCCTTAGCTTTTATCACTTGGATCATGGTGTTATGAAGCCATCATTGGAGGCAAATTCTTCTTGCTAGATCACTAGATTTTAAGGTATAATTTCTACCTATTTAAATTCTTATGTTTAGATTTATTTAATTGAGTTGTTTTAGTGTTAATTTTAGTGCTATTTGCATACTAGTTTTTTTTTAAAAGTTTATGGCTTGAGTTGAATTAGTGTTTTGTTGTGGAAATGGATTATGATAAATTGTGCATGGTTTTGTGTTGTGGATTAACATCTTAAGTTTTATAGAAAGCTAATTTAGTTGTTAATTCCAAACCATCACTTATAAAATGCCCCAATTAAGTTATTTTGCTAACTAGAGTTTTGGAAAATTATTAAATGCCTTAGATTAAATTATAATTATGGTTTCATGACATTATAGATAATATATTGAGTGGGTTAATGCTTTTAGTTCATGAAAATCCTAGCTGAATTGTTGTTTGTGCATTTTTGCTATAAATTGTAAAAACAAATTTGGGTATTTTGTAAACTAGAATTTTGGGGTTAATGGAATTTAATGAGATTAAATTATGGAAATTGTTTTTATGACTTATTTAAGATATTTAATAAGTATTATGGCCACTAGATTTGTTTAAATATCATGTTTTGTACAAAAACGGCGAATTGTGCTTGCTAGATTTTCGGAAAAATGACTTTTTAAGTGAAATTGGGGTTTTTGTGAATTTTAACCTATTTTATATTAAAATTAGTGTTCGTGAATGTGCAAATGAGTGTATTTGGGTTTTTCTCGATGATTTGGCGTTTGTACGCCGACGTCGAGGGTTTTTGGGTTGATTTGTGAAAGCAACCATAGGTTTTGACCTATGTGGGATTCGTGTGTCGTTTTGGTCATGAGTCGGATTTTAATACGATACGGTGCGTTATGATATGTAGGTACCCCATGTAGACTTCGAGACGACAAGCAAGCGCGTGGCGACGTCGGCACCGGCGAACGAGGACCAGGTGAGTAGATTTATATCTACGGGGAGAATTCGGGTCGATGGCGTATAGCACCCCCGCAGTTCGTGGTGATGTATACGAATACGTATATATACGAATACGTATACACACAGATATTGATTATATGTTGTTGAGATTATTGATGATAAGATGGATATTTGGTATTTTTGGATTGGTTTAGTGTAGTTGCGAAACCCTAGAGTAGTGGTCGCACTCACACACACGCGCACACACATACTTGCATACATTCTTCTTTTATATGTGCGTATATGGGAGTATATATTTATGTGTTCACATGGGTATGTGACTATGTGTTCATATACTGGATTTGAGGATAATATTTGGAATTTGAGATGAGTTGATGATATTGGGCCTGAGGCCAGAAGATCGGTGATGTGATTTGGTTCGTATTGAGATACGACATGATGTTTTAGCGGGCCTTTTGACGTAGCAATTCTTACACCTGTATGCATGCTTAGGCGGTATCAGTATTGTACTAGACGTAGGACATTGTCCCGGATCATGATATTTGATAAAGAAGATACCAGATGAATAGTGTGATTGAATGTGATATTAACCCGTACCCAGATTTGGGGATGCCGTATGACGGATTTACGTACGAGCTATATTGATGATTGATCCGCACTCTTGACTTGGGATGCCTGATTATAAATATGGTATCGGATATGATATTATTGAGGCGGGATCACCGACTATACATATACAGGTATGTATATGTATCGACTCAGATGATAGGCGGTTTCCTTACCTGTAGTTCAGCTTGTTAGTTCAGCCGTATAGTTTAGTGTAGTTGTTAGATTAGATTAGACTTCTTACCTATTTCAAAAACTAACGAATCGTGGGCATTTTTAAAGACAGCCCAAGGGATCCTACGGATATTTCAAAAGACGTATCTTTTCATAAAACCACCGTAGCCCCTATTTTCAAAACCCCATGATTCGTGTTATTTCAAAAGGCACCATTTGTAGGACTGATATTAGATTAATGCAGATTAGTTATAGTTGCGTCTAGTTGTCAGCTCCCGCTCATTTTTGTGGTCCGCTTCGCATCGCATGCTTATTTTATGTTTCATACTCTATTATTGATATCATGCTGTTAGGACACCAGCACCATTACCGATGATGCGTATGTACTACGTACACTTAATTGCCGGCTCACACACATCTTCATCGGTAATTGCCATGTCACGTACACCTTAGAAAATGTTATTGCTTGACATAGCCTGTTAGCTAATAGTTAGACATGATATTAGTGTACTTGCCTTATATGTTAGTTTAGACATTATAGTTATTACCTGCTACTTCATGCATACTGTTATTCATTGTTATGCCGCATTCATGGATTCTCATGCATATATTCACTATTTTACGTGTTATTGAGGTTTTGGACTCGGATTTCCATGAGATTTTCTGGATTTGGAGGAAAACCGCAAAAACTTATATGAACTGATTTCTCTCTTTTTAAAATAAAAAGTGCGGTTTTCCCATGATGTATGAGTCGTCCACCATGAGTTTGCTGATGGATTTCGAGACCCGATTCGAGGAGACGGATGAACCATTTCGGGTACATGGTGGACTCGGTAAGGTACCCCGGGGCAAGAAGCGCGTGATGATGACGATGTGAGCCTGGCAGGGGAGCACTACCTACCGATGATTTTACCCGACGCGTCGGATATCCGGAGGATACCGTCGTGGTCTTGAGATGGATGGTAGGGGCCGGTCTGGACTGACGGCGCCCTAGATATTGAGGTACAGAGACTGTGATACATAGATATCGAGATATTGGGATTACGTTTTGTGCCGATGCTAGGCACTGTTTTATGCTGATTTCATTATGATACCTCATTTTAAAAATACAAAGGAAATCTCACTAAATTATGGAAACAGTTCTTCATTTACATGTATTCTGTTTTCATGCATTCATACCTCATTCATATGATATATTGCTACCCTTGGGCACTGACACGGGCACATGAGATTACACTCGGGTTAGATATTTACCCTAGCCTTGTTATAGGCTACGTGTTATTCATATATTTGAGGATATATTATGATCATTGACCTAGGTTGCGTTATTTATGCGATTTCTGTGCGTAGATATTTTTCTATTCACGAGTTGGCAACTCACCCCCGTTGTGCCCCAGTTTCTTGCAGGTTGCCGTACAGGTTTCATTACGGCTTTGCGGGCTCAGTTTCATTCGGGTGACTTGCTAGTAGGTGGGTTTTTCTTGTATCATACCCATCATATTAGCTTGTATAATATTATTCCGTTGTATCTAGTAAATTCCATCAACCAAACATGTATTTTTTTGAGATAGAGACCAGTGTTGTTTATTCTTTCGACCTTAGAGTTGCTCGTTATATTTCTGGTGGTTTTGAGTTTCCTTTTGAGTTTTGATCCTCGCCGTTGGCGTTGTATATTATATTGTTTGTGTGGTTGTGACCGTCGATTGACGAAGAGCTAGCTCCCGCTTGGGGATGCCCTTTTCTTGTTTTCTATACTATTCATGTTGTATCCCGTTTGGGGGCCTGTATTTACAAAGGAGACTCTGCCGAAATTTTCAGTAAATTTTTGATGTTTTAAAAACCGCATAATTCGGCTTATGCTATTAAAACTACTTGTTTTAAATTGGTTTTCCTTCACTCTACTTCTTTTCTTGGTTTGGATTTCTGGGTTTTCGGTTTACTTAGATTACGTACGCCTCGAGACGTTTCGTAGTTTAAGTGCCGGTCATGTTCCGTACTTTCGGGACGTGACAAAGTTGGTATCAGAGCGTTAGGTTTTAACCTTCGGAGCGTAGGATGACCCTTGGTTGATGGAATAGGTGACTAAAGTAGAGTGACGTACCGTTGGTATGTTCCGCGGCATATTTACGACACGCCACTCCACTTAAGAAGCCTTAGGATGTACATTTCCTTGTTCAGTATTATATTCCTTCCTGATCTAGCCTCATCGTTACCAGTTTGGTTTTGCTGCCACGATTTCGGGCAGGGAGAGATACGGCTAGAGTTGCGGTCAACAGGAGCTCGTCACAAATGAGGACTGACCAGGGCGTGATTCCGGCGACACCCAATTGCAGAGATGTGTCTTTTTACTGTGTTTCCGCGCCACGAGCGTTCGGCGGATCGCCTTTATGAAGTTACTCGGAGGTGCTGATCGACACTAAAGAATTGAGCCAATGATGGAGGCCAGCCAGATTTTGTTGACCGTTGGTGTGTTGCTTACTCCTGATGATTGAGGCACGGTTTAGCATGCAGACGAGTAAGCCAGTTATTGCTGCGAACGACGAGATATCGCCCCAGATGTTGGAGCTATTGCAGTATAAGTTGTACTAAGAGATGATAGAAGGTCCCTAGTCATCGAGGATGAATGACTAGGACATGTGGATCGTTCGCCTACCCCGATGCGAGGTCATCAGATAGATTGATTCCAGCTAGAGACGACTTCACGCGGAGACATTGGGAGTCAACAGAGACGATCGAATGTCAGAAACCTATTATTCCAAGTTTAAAGTAGTCGGAAAGACATGCATGCAATTCTATGGTCCCTCTAGAAGAATGAAACCCTAACTCGACTTAATGACCGTGTGAAAGCCTTTGAACCTTCGGGTTTGCGGAAGTTCTACGGCGCCATTAGTGAGGCTTGGGTTTGCCCTTCTACGGCTGGATCACCGATGCTGTGGTACGTACTCGATACTATTATACTGTACCCAAGATGTTGAGCTCTTGGGGGATTATGAGGTTTTGACGACTCGATTGGATGGCTCGACTTAATTCGGATGCTAGGTGGTGAGATGCATTTCTTGGGAGACTCCCGATACGAGGATAGCCGTTGGAGCTCAGTCCATGCAGCCACGACGAGACGAGTCCGAAACGGTCGACCTTGGAGAAAAGTGGAGTAAGCGGTGCGTACGAAATCTTGATAAGATGATGTTGTACTCTGCCGACATCATAGATGCGATACGCATGCCGATGCATTGTACTTGGATATACCTTCCAGAAGGAGTCGCGATGAGTATGCAGCCGTTCCGGAACAAGGAGCAGATATAGTAAAGGACGATGACTCCCGGACAGTTGGCAGAGATGAGACTGGAAGAGACCTTGAGTAGGATTCCTTTCAGGACAATGCTGCAATGATATTTGCACCCAGGATCAGATGTGTCACGTGCATTTAGAGAGCCAGAGGCCGACTCCAGTGACATGTTGCTTTACGAGTGGTCGTGCGGATTGACCGAGAGATGACCAGAGAAGTGCCAAAACGGAATCGTCCCCGTTAGCACACCTGACAGGGCCGATGAGCTAATGGACCGAAAGATTGGTAATTCACAGTGAAGACCTTGACCCAGGAGTGGTCATGGTTACGCACGCCAGCAGGACAGAGTTCATAATCATCGACGAGACGTCCCACTAGTGACCGCGACAGTTGGCCGAGATTCTTAGAGAATGCGCTTGAACAGTACTATTCCGCCATTATTGATTACGATGTTTTGGGTGATTTATTCGTATGATTTGATTTTGATGATTGAGGATTTACGATCTTTGCACAGTGTTGCACTCGATATCGTTTTCGTGCTTCAGTTTCACATGTTTGTGATTTTACGATTTTAAACAGTTGAGTTGGTTTTGTGCGTATGCTTGCACACGATTTCGTTCCTGCACTCGGTATAGTTTATATATGCTTGCAGTGCAGTGATACGCCTTTTGTGCACTTAGATGCACTGGACTTCGATTTCGATTGTGATACCCGATATTTGTTTTGTGCACCTTGTGCACCTGATTGATTTTGCGCACGTTCGGCGCTTGATATTGGATTTCATGATTTCGTGCACGATAGATGCACCTGATTTTGCTGTCAGGCACACATGTTGCCTACGACAGATGTTTCGTGCACACCCGATGCACTTAGATGTTGTTTCTGTACGCATGTATGGCACATTCATGGATTTTGATTTCCGTGCGCACCAGACGCACGTAGCATTCATGTGCATATTTTAGGATTGATTTCGTATAGAGCAGTACGTTTTTATGATATTGCTATGTATTTTCGTACTGAGCAGGACTAGTCAGAGGACAGTACCTGAATATATTTTGCATGCATTGATAGTTATTGAAAGGATTTCCAAAAAGCGAGCTATAGCCTCAGTATTTACCTACGTGTCTGATATGACACGAAATGTTTAAAACAAGGAGACCCTTCTAAATTGTTTCCAAAACGGCGGAACGTACATTTCAAACAAAGGTATATATGTATATAGTTATTTTCTTATGATAGACGTCCGCCACTGTGCAGTGTTATACGCGTTGCACAACGACTTAAAGAGATTTGGCATGCATTTCCTTCAGATACTTACAGATATAGATTCGATATTTACATGTATAGTTTCGAGTTATATCATATTGGTTTGATTTAGATTTGGCATTGATGTCTTCTCCATGACTCCGATGATTGCGGGATGCTTGACGGAGTTTTGATTTGAGTTATATACTCATCTTTCAAGCGCATGCGCTGCGCTACGATTTGTTTTATGTAGTTACAATTTCGGAGCCCCGACGACTTGATAGTTTTTCTTAGATGTTTTAGTATTTGGGGGAGTTTGAATTTAAATTCGGGGACCGAATTTCTTTAAAGGGGGAAGATTGTAACGTTTTGAAAATCGTTTCGGTGAAATTTCGAAAAATCGGTAAAATAAGGGGGTTTTCTGTAAAAAGTCAAAATACAAATATCTTATTATAAAAATTAAATATACATATTCTAGCTATGTAATTGCTATTATTTGGTGTTTATTGAGTCGCTGGTGAAATTTCAAATTTTCTGAAAAAAATATTATTTTATTATTATTTAAGCCGTCACTAATACATTTAATTAGGGAAAATTACAAATTGGAATGAGTTGAAACAAATTTTGTACATCATAAAACATTAAATAAAATTTTATCATGTAGTTTTTGGAACGAAATCATTTGCCAAAACGGTTTAGAAATTATTGAAGAAAAAAGGCTTTTTTTTAGCGTAAATGGATGTTTGGGGTATTATATTTATCATTTTTCATCACCCCACACCCGTACCCACATCCACACACTCCCATTTACTTCTCCCCTTGAATAATTCAGCAGCCCACTTCTCCCCCTCAAAAATTTCTCCATCTCATTTGTATGGGTGAAATAGAGTTTATAGGTGTAGGTTAAGATGTATTGTTTTGGAGGCTCATTGTACCTTGATTTGAGGGGGGTTGACTTGACCAATTGTGCACAACACCCACACCATTCCCCCCATCACCCCATGGCCGAAATTCTGCAGCCCTTCCCCCTTCATTTTCCCTCTTTTCATTTCCTTCAATTTAAATCAAAAAATTGCTCCAAAATCCAATTTAAATCTCACAAATTGATTTCCATTCTTCATCCCATTCTCCTTAGCTTTTATCACTTGGATCATGGTGTTATGAAGCCATCATTGGAGGCAAATTCTTCTTGCTAGATCACTAGATTTTAAGGTATAATTTCTACCCATTTAAATTCTTATGTTTAGATTTATTTAATTGAGTTGTTTTAGTGTTAATTTTAGTGCTATTTGCATACTAGTTTTCTTTTAAAAGTTTATGGCTTGAGTTGAATTAGGGTTTTGTTGTGGAAATGGATTATGATAAATTGTGCATGGTTTTGTGTTGTGGATTAACATCTTAAATTTTATAAAAAGCTAATTTAGTTGTTAATTCCAAACCATTACTTATAAAATGCCCTAATTAAGTTATTTTGCTAACTAGAGTTTTGGAAAATTATTAAATGCCTTAGATTAAATTATAATTATGGTTTCATGTCATTATAGATAATATATTGAGTGGGTTAATGCTTTTAGTTCATGAAAATCCTAGCTAAATTGTTGTTTGTGCATTTTTGCTATAAATTGTAAAAAAAAATTGGGTATTTTGTAAACTAGAATTTTGGGGTTAATGGAATTTAATGAGATAAAATTATGGAAATTTTTTTTATGAATTATTTAAGATATTTAATAAGTATTATGGCCACTAGATTTGTTTAAACATCAAGTTTTGTACAAAAACGGCGAATTGTGCTTGCTAGATTTTCGGAAAAATGACTTTTTAAGTGAAATTGGGGTTTTTGTGAATTTTAACCTATTTTATATTAAAATTAGTGTTCGTGAATGTGCAAATGAGTGTATTTGGGTTTTTCTCGATGATTAGGCGTTTGTACGCCGACGTCGAGGGTTTTTGGGTTGATTTGTGAAAGCAACCATAGGTTTTGACCTATGTGGGATTCGTGTGTCGTTTTGGTCATGAGTCGAATTTTAATACGATACGGTGCGTTATGATATGTAGGTACCCCATGTGGACTTCGAAACGACAAGCAAGCGCGTGGCGACGTCGGCACCGGCGAACGAGGACCAGGTGAGTAGATTTATATCTATGGGGAGAAGTCGGGTGGATGGCGTATAACACCCCCGCAGTTCGTGGTGATGTATACGAATACGTATATATACGAATACGTATACACACAGATATTGATTATATGTTGTTGAGATTATTGATGATAAGATGGATATTTGGTATTTTTGGATTGGTTTAGTGTTGTTGCGAAACCCTAGAGTAGTGGTCGCACTCACACACACGCGCACACACATACTTGCATACATTCTTCTTTTATATGTGCGTATATGGGAGTATATATTTATGTGTTCACATGGGTATGTGACTATGTGTTCATATACTGGATTTGAGGATAATATTTGGAATTTGAGATGAGTTGATGATATTGGGCCTGAGGCCAGAAGATCGGTGATGTGATTTGGTTCGTATTGAGATACGACATGATGTTTTAGCGGGCCTTTTGACGTAGCAATTCTTACACCTGTATGCATGCTTAGGCGGTATCAGTATTGTACTAGACGTAGGACATTGTCCCGGATCATGATATTTGATAAAGAAGATACCAGATGAATAGTGTGATTGAATGTGATATTAACCCGTACCCAGATTTGGGGATGCCGTACGACGGATTTACGTACGAGCTATATTGATGATTGATCCGCACTCTTGACTTGGGATGCCTGATTATAGATATGGTATCGGATATGATATTATTGAGGCGGGATCACCGACTATACATATACAGGTATGTATATGTATCGACTCAGATGATAGGCGGTTTCCTTACCTGTAGTTCAGCTTGTTAGTTCAGCCGTATAGTTTAGTGTAGTTGTTAGATTAGATTAGACTTCTTACCTATTTCAAAAACTAACGAATCGTGGGCATTTTTAAAGACAGCCCAAGGGATCCTACGGATATTTCAAAAGACGTATCTTTTCATAAAACCACCGTAGCCCCTATTTTCAAAACCCCATGATTCGTGTTATTTCAAAAGGCACCATTTGTAGGACTGATATTAGATTAATGCAGATTAGTTATAGTTGCGTCTAGTTTTCAGCTCCCGCTCATTTTTGTGGTCCTCTTCGCATCGCATGCTTATTTTATGTTTCATACTCCATTATTGATATCATGCTGTTAGGACACCAGCACCATTACCGATGATGCGTATGTACCACGCACACTTAATTGCCGGCTCACACACATCTTCATCGGTAATTGCCATGTCACGTACACCTTAGAAAATGTTATTGCTTGACATAACCTGTTAGCTAATAGTTAGACATGATATTAGTGTACTTGCCTTATATGTTAGTTTAGACATTGTAGTTATTACCTGCTACTTCATGCATACTGTTATTCATTGTTATGCCGCATTCATGGATTCTCATGCATATATTCACTATTTTACGTGTTATTGAGGTTTTGGACTCGGATTTCCATGAGATTTTCTGGATTTGGAGGAAAACCGCAAAAACTTATATGAACTGATTTCTCTCTTTTTAAAATAAAAAGTGCGGTTTTCCCATGATGTATGAGTCGTCCACCATGAGTTTGCTGATGGATTTCGAGACCCGATTCGAGGAGACGGATGAACCGTTTCGGGTACATGGTGGACCCGGTAAGGTACCCCGGGGCAAGAAGCGCGTGATGATGACGATGTGAGCCTGGCAGGGGAGACTACCTACCGGTGATTTTACCCGACGCGTCGGATATCCGGAGGATACCGTCGTGGTCTTGAGATGGATGGTAGGGGCCGGTCTGGACTGACGGCGCCCTAGATATTGATGTACAGAGACTGTGATACATAGATATCGAGATATTGGGATTACGTTTTGTGCCGATGCTAGGCACTGTTTTATGCTGATTTCATTATGATACCTCATTTTAAAAATACAAAGGAAATCTCACTAAATTATGGAAACAGTTCTTCATTTACATGTATTCTGTTTTCATGCATTCATACCTCATTCATATGATATATTGCTACCCTTGGGCACTGACACGGGCACATGAGATTACACTCGGGTTAGATATTTACCCTAGCCTTGTTATAGGCTACGTGTTATTCATATATTTGAGGATATATTATGATCATTGACCTAGGTTGCGTTATTTATGCGATTTCTGTGCGTAGATATTTTTCTATTCACGAGTTGGCAACTCACCCCCGTTGTGCCCCAGTTTCTTGCAGGTTGCCGTACAGGTTTCATTACGGTTTTGCGGGCTCAGTTTCATTCGGGTGACTTGCTAGTAGGTGGGTTTTTCTTGTATCATACCCATCATATTAGCTTGTATAATATTATTCCGTTGTATCTAGTAAATTCCATCAACCAAACATGTATTTTTTTGAGATAGAGGCCAGTGTTGTTTATTCTTTCGACCTTAGAGTTGCTCGTTATATTTCTGGTGGTTTTGAGTTTCCTTTTGAGTTTTGATCCTCGCCGTTGGCGTTGTATATTATATTGTTTGTGTGGTTGTGACCGTCGATTGACGAAGTGCTAGCTCCCGCTTGGGGATGCCCTTTTCTTGTTTTCTATACTATTCATGTTGTATCCCGTTTAGGGGCCTGTATTTACAAAGGAGACTCTGCCGAAATTTTCAGTAAATTTTTGATGTTTTAAAAACCGCATAATTCGGCTTATGCTATTAAAACTACTTGTTTTAAATTGGTTTTCCTTCACTCTACTTCTTTTCTTGGTTTGGATTTCTGGGTTTTCGGTTTACTTAGATTACGTACGCCTCGAGACGTTTCGTAGTTTAAGTGCCGGTCATGTTCCGTACTTTCGGGACGTGACAAAGAAAGAATCAGAAACAAGTTCATTATCAGAAAAAGAAAGAGCATTAATTGAAAACTATACTCACTACCGCTACTGGAGGAAGCAAGCTCCAACGGGAAGGAGAAGTGCGGGTGCAGCACCTGGTAAAGGTGATCAAAAAGCACTCCTACAAGGACGCAATAATGCAACATCAGTACATCAATTATACGACCGAAAGATAAGACTAGTGGGTTACAAATCCATACCTTCCAACATCTGCGACGGTACGAGAGAAGGTAGAGAGGTAGCCACTGTCAAGGCAGTAACTGACGGCGCTCCCTCGAGCAATGGGGCATCAGCACTGGCCGCACCTGCGTTAAAAGAAATATAAACCTGTCAGGAAGAACTGCAAAATAAAAAGAAAGACGGTAACCCGAAATTTACCTGATGAGTCACCAGCCAAAACGGCGGCGTCTCCCTCTTCCATTGACATGGATCCACCTTCTGTTGCCTCATCGCCTGACTCTACAGGAGCCGTCGTCGTGCTCGCAAGGCCAGGAGATGGCGAAGAACCATAGGCTGGGAGAGCAATGATTGGAGCGGCACCCGACTCTTGAGAAGGAGCGGCCGGCACGTCCTCGGCAATCATGCCCATCTCACCCGCTACCCCCTTGGGCTCGGCGGTCGCAGCTGTCTCGCCCACCGCTGCCATGAGTTCATCGGTTGCAGCCGCTCCATCCGCTACCGCCCCAGACCCGACTGTAGCAGCCGTCTAATCCGCCGCTACCTCGGGCTCGGCATCGGCAACCTTCTCGGGCATAGTAGGCATGACCGTCTCGTCAGCCACTAGCTCAGGCCCAGCGACTACGGCCGCACTGCCTACCGTCGCCTCGGTTTCGGCCGCCGCCTTCTCCACCGTTCCCTCAGGCTCGACGGTTTCCGCCGTTCCTTCAGTTGGACTCGGCCCTGCAGGACAAGATGTGTAAGAACCGATAGTTTTATAGCTCTTACAACAAAAGCCTCGAAAAACACATTACTTAAGGTGGATTGATCATTGGCTTCCCTAGCTGCACGCGCCACCTGTCTATAGGAAGTGATAAGGCGATCGGGGGCTCCTCGGAAGAAGTGGCACCGGGAATAACGGCGCTTGGGCCCGCTCCCACGGCCAAAGCAGCTCTGCGATCCTTCGCCTCGCGCCTCAAGCGCTTCCTATCCTCTCGGACCGTCACGACGGACCTCTTCGAAGCTTCCTTCATCAAGGCGCCATCGTCCGCGTTCAGAGTTGCCTCCAGAGCCTTCAAGGCATCCCTCATCGGCTTTTTGAGTCGGGTCTCTCGCGGCAGCCCCGAAGAGGCCGGGACTTCGGTAGCTGGCCCGGGAAGAGTCCCCGCATTGGCTTGTGCAGAAGATCCGCGGCCCCTACAAAAAGACAAAGAAAAGATTAGATTGGCCATAAAAAGGAGAATAAAGACTCGGTAAGCCGAGACATACCAACACCCGATAGAGTGCGTTTCATCTCTTCCTCCTGGAAGGTTTTCAGGGAAGCAACGATGGCTTCTTTGGTAGAAACGCCTGTTAAAAAAGGGGGGGAAAGTGTGAGTTAAAGACAATGATAAAAGTACAAAGAAATGACGAAAAATGCAACTAGTGATTACCCGATTGCGCGAGTTTGGCCAACCACGCTTCGAGCCTTGCCGATCGCTCAGAAGCCGCGATGGCGGCCGCCATATCGGTGTCTGCTGGATCTACAAAGAAACCCTCGTTACTCCCGTACTCGCTTAGGCCTTCGGTGAGAGGATCCTGAGGCTCTAAGCCGAGGATGGCATCGAGAGAAAGAACGGACTTCTTCTTCCTCTTCTGCCCGCGGACCCCGGTCGGCACCAAAATTAGCTTACGCTTCGCAGGCACCTTAGGACGATGGGTCCCGATGTCCGAGCCCACGCCAGACTCGGGCGAAACTACATTCACCGTCTCCACTGGAGCACGGGGCGCTGGGGGTACGTCCGCGGTAGTACGACGCGGCAATCCGCGCGAAGGGTTCAGCACGCGCGGTGGCTCAGCTCCAGCAACTCTCAGCGGAGGAACGACAGGAATCCTTATCCTCAGGGGAGTTTTGCGGTCACTGCCAGGAGGCACACCTTTGCGGTCAACAAACAACCGCCTTTCTTCCTTAATAATGGCGCCAGTCAAATGCTGGTGCCACGCCGTATATGTATTAAGGATCCATGGGACGCAAGTTGGCTCGTTGATGAAAAAGTGAGAGCCCGTATTCAGACGCATGAAGTGATGCAGCGCGCTCCGCATCCCTTCTTCAGTAGCAGCAGGTTCCATCAAGAAAGCCTCCAACGGCACCCCTTGATTGTAGTTCAGTTGCTGGGTAAAACGATGCGGGTTGTATCTCATGAAAAGCGCCGCATCATTTTGCCTAAACACCAGGAAACCCGGTCTGATGGAATATAAATGGAGGGTCTCCCGGGCTGTCAGAAGTGAGGCCCCATCTTTGAAAATATCTTGCAATGGCCGCACTGTGGTAGTAGACGCCTTTCTAATGGTTAACACTTTGTCAGTAATGGACATCCCGTCTCCAACTGTGCGGGGACGAAGGAGCAAACCTCTGGCATTCCGTGGTGACAGATTTACAATTGAGGCGCTGACCAATCGCATAATCCGAGGGAAGCTGCACCTGTCGTAGAACGAAGGCCTTTTGTGCATACCAAAAACACCAAGTGTATGTAGCTCAAGCCATGATATGAAGTAATGCATCGAGAAGATCACGTGCGGTACTCCAGGTTCATTAGCATCCGCCGCTTGACTAAGGTCGTGATACAGGTGTGCTAAGCCGGCAATCCCGACGGCCACTTTTACCCCAATGGTCATCTGGTGAGCTGGGTAAAATACAGATGGCCTCATACGGCGAAGGTGCATCAGGAGCGCAAACCAGCTCAGCCATATCCTAAGAAATCCTAAGAAGAATGCTTCCTCATCCATCCCAGGGACTGCAACCTCCGAAAAAGGGACAACCGGGGAGTTAGGAAGGAAGAAACCCTTCTGATCTACCTCCGTCGCGGGCAGGTTTTCCAAACCTAAACCGAAAGGGTCATCAAGCGTGGCAAACTTAGCAGCTTCCGCCGAGAGGACATTTGGGTGAAGGAAGCGAGCGATAAAATCCTCGAAACTAACCCCGCGGCTCCCAGATTCGATAAAAAGGCCCTCGTAGATATTTAACACTTTGATAAAACTAGGAAATTGGGGTTGAACGGCTGTTCCCCTCCGAATGACAGCGCGACGTGAAGACGTCTTGCCTGAGATTCGGGGCAGATGCTATATAGTTTTATCCGTCTACCTCTCCGAAGATGCCAAGTTGATTTATGGCACCGTGTATCGGAGGTTTAGACGGATGCGGCCGATGTAGCAGACTTCGTCAGATTCCCCCTCGTTTGAGGGATTTTTGATTGTGGGGACGCTCTTCCCTGCAGTTAATTACGCTACCGCATCGCGGTAACAACTTTCTCCTTCTCCAGAATTTCACTTCGTGTCGTGTGTGTTTGTCTTGTTTGTGGTTGCCCGTGGATTGTATACGGAGACTGAGTAATGCCGTCGCCCGTAGGACGTGGATTAGTCCAAATCCGTATTTACTTAGATTTGGGTTTGGTGTTTTTTAGTTTAAGGATACGTTAGCCGCATTTGAGACTAAGATCAACTTAAACGTTCGTTAAGGATACGTTAGTCTGATTTGAGACTAATATCAACTTAACGGGATCGTCTAGATCCATTTCCAGTTTAAGGACGTAGTGGTCCATTGTATGCATGGCCATCGGGACCCGTCACCTCTCTGACGTCGTTGAAGGATTACAACGATAGGTGTCAGAGGAGTTCGGAGATGTACCCTTGAACCAAAGTTGATTGGGGGTCTTATAGTCCAATTTGGGACTAAAGTCTGTTTGAATGTTTAAGGATACGTTAGCCATATTTGAGGCTAAGATCAACTTAAACGGGATCGTTTGGATCCGACAAGAGAGCAATTGGCTCTATTGTTCCAGTTTAGGGACGTAGTGGTCCATAGGTAGTTTAAGGACATTGCGGTTCATTGCCAGTTTAGGGACATGGGGGTCCATGTTCCAGTTTAGGGACATAGGGGTCCATGTTCCAGTTTAGGAACATAGGGGTCCATATTCCAATTTAGGGACGTAATGGTCCATCGTCAGTTTAGGGACGTGGTGGTCCATACTCCAGTTTAGGGACGTGGTGGTCCATATTCCAGTTTACGGACGTGGTGGTCTATCATTAGTTTAAGAACGTTTCGGTCCGCCATTAGTTTAAGGACGTTTCGGTCCGACATTCCCATTTTGGGGTAAATATTAGTTTAAGGACATTTCGGTCCACGAGTTTTAGGACCTCGCAGTCCATATTGATGTGTGTGGTCGTCGGAACCCGTCACCTCTCTGACGACGTTGAATGATTACAACGACATGTGTCAGAGGAGTTCGGAGATGTACCCTCGAACTGGATATAAATTGATTTAAGAGAGCAATCTTACTCGGTCAATTTAATTTGAGGACTTACGGCCAAAATTGGGCTAAGTCCAGTTGAAAATGTTCAACATTTTATTTGCTTTTGCATTGCATTTCTTTTTATTTTTATTTGGGCTCTGTCCAGAAAGGATGCAGAGCATCAATTTGTTTTGGGCTCTGCCCATTTATAAATGATGCAGAGCCTCAATTTTGTTTGGGCTCTGCCCCTTTTAAAATGCATAGCATTTTTATTATTTCGTTTGGGCTCTGCCCATTTATAAATGATGCAGAGCATCAATTTAATTAGGCCTGCTTGGTCTTTTTGATTTGGGCCTGGCCCTTTTAGGAAATGCATTGCATTTATCAGGAGTTTTGCGCCAATCAGAGAGCGCAAGCGCTCGTAGTGTTGACACGTGTCGCGCAAGCGCAGTGCGCTGCTGACACGTGGCGCGCTCTGGTGGCTTGCGCCAATCCAGAAGTGCAACAGCACAGTTTGCAAGTGCAAGGCACTATGATTTGAGAATCATTTAGATTCAAGAACCAATGGTTCATAAAAGAAGTGCAAAGCACTATTCGTTTTCTTGATCTAATTTAGATCAAAGAAAAACAAGTTTTTTCTTATTTCAGGAACCAAAGGTTCATAAAAAAGTGCAAAGCACTGTTCTTTATTTTGTTTTTCTTGTTTTTTAAAGAACCAGTGGTTCATAAGAAGTGCAAAGCACTGTTTATTATGTGAAGATCATTGATCTTATTCTTAGATCAATGATCTATTAGAAGAAATTTCTTCTATTTCATGAAGCTTCTTTACCTTTTTCTTGAAACTTTTTCAGAGTTCTCTCTGTTTGAAGCTCTTGATTTTTCAAGAAAATGTTGATTCCCTTTTTGAATTGAGGTCTAGGGTCCTTTTTATAGTGCCCATAAATTAGTTAAATTTCTTAAAGAGATCTTTCTCTGAGTGATTTGGGGAATTTTCCCCACCGTTGGATCTTTGATCCAAGGGCTTCTGTTTTACAGAAGAAAATCTTCTTGTTTTAACAAGAACAGAAAGATTTCTTTAGAATCTTAATTCTGTTAGGCGTAAACGCCCCAGCGCTTGACACGTGTCGCGCAGTTGTGCTTGCGCAACTGCGCAGACACGTGTCGCGCAGCGCAATGCTTGCGCGGCTGTGCTTGCGCAGCTGTGCTTACGCAACTGCGCAGACACGCGTCGTGCAGCGCAGCGCTTGCGCAGCTGTGCCTGCGCAACTGCGCAGACACGTGTCGCACAACGCAGCGCTTGCGCACCTGAAGCGTTGCTTCCTTTACTTTAATTTTTAAAGAGCCTTGCTCTGATTGGGCGCGCTGCCTCGGGCGCTGCGCTGATGTATCAGCACCTGACACGTGGCGCGTTGCGCGCAGCGCGAAGAATCTGAAGCGTTGCTTCATTTATTAAAATTTAGATTTTCAAAGTAGAGCTTTGCTCCGATTGGGGGAAGATGAAGCGTTGCTTCATCTCCCGCCTTGGAATTTGAACAGAGCTTTGCTCTGATTGGGGAAACAAATGCCCCCCCCGTTGCGCTTACGTGGCCCCAAACGCAAGCGCAACGGTGGCAGAATTCCAACCGTTGCGGCAGCTTTTGGAAGTTGAACGGGCACTTGATGCCTATAAATAGGACCTTTAGTCCTCAGTAGATGATTATCATCTTTAAGATTTTTACTTTCAAAACTCCAGAGCTCTGCTCTTGCCTTTAGGAACTCTCAGAGTTAAATTTTCCTCAAAGGAAACTTTTTAGGTAAAATTAACCTTGAATTAAATTAATTTCAATTAATAGAGCTTTGCTCTCATAGATCTTTGATCTAAAGAAAATCTTTTTGGGGTTTCACCAAATAAAGCCTTGCTCTCAGTAATCTGTTTCAGGGTTTCTCAACCCATGAATAGAACCTTGCATGTTTGGCAAAACATAGATCCCTTTGATCTAAAAAAAATGAACTCTTAAGAGTTTGAGTATGGATAATGAAAATTAAAAAATGGAGTTTTGTATTTAACGGATTATATCATCTTTTAATAATAATGATCTTAGAGTTCTTGGGGGACTTCTTTAAATTTCCCTTATTATGGAATTTGATAGGCGTCACCCCTATTCGTAGAGCATTGCTCTCGAGGAGTTTAACTCTCTGTGCTCATTTTTTAACAAGAATTCGCCTAATCAGTTGGTCTGCTAATTCTGTTGATCTTCTTTCACAGGAACAATGGACGCCCATATGTATGCTCTTAACGAGATCATCTCTTACGAGGACATCCGCCGACTTGGCCGCTCTCAAAATCGAGAGTTCACAAACGCGGAGTGTGCTGAAATCATAAGCCGCTTCGACGCATACAATGGTCCACTGCTTCCCCGGCGTTCCTCCCTCCTTTAGCTTATCGTGGGAGCCATCTGGGAAGCGCTTCCCCTATTCTGTTCCGGTGTGCCGCTTAGGGCGTTGGATGCCGCTAAGGATAAGGTGCACTCGGTGTACCTGTTGAACTTTATCTCGAAGAGACGGCGAGACAGTCTTATCGATCTCTTGCACGAGGTCTTTCAACAGTCTGCCATACTCGCTGCTTATCGGAGGGTGGAAGACATCAGGGGGGACCCTGACGCTTGTGTTCGCGTAAGAAAGCACACTAGGATGGTCCGCGAGGCTTGGAAAGTCATAGATAGGGTCGCTTTCGAGTTCCTCAATCCATGTCCTGGGTTCGAGGTTATTCCCTTGTAATAATGTTTTTCGTTTATTGCTTTTATGATTGTAAGAAATTCTGGCAATATTAATGGAAATTTTTGTTTTTCCTAGCCTGTCTTATCTTTTGTTCTGAGTCTTTTGCTTATGCATGACCGAATGTGTCTCGAACGTTTGATCAAATGTAAATCGGATACTCTTTCTGTTGCTTTCTTCTTTCCCTCATTATCAACATGCTGTCTTGATAAACATAATTGGAAGACAACTTGGTTTTTTCCAAAGGATAGCGATGGCTTAGGCCGCAGGTTCGGATCTGCCGCCTAAGACTTTTCAACTCTATGAGCCGTGAGGGTCTCATAGAGACTTTTCTCCCTACGGATCGAGAGGATCTCGTAGGTGGGTTTTCTCCTTAAGAATCGTGAGGATTCCTAAGTGTGTTTTCTCTTGTAAGTCGTAAGGATCCTATAAGAGAATTTTTTCCCCTCTTACGAGTCGAGAGGACCCGTAAGCAGTTGTTTCCCTCCTTGTCGAGATTCGACTTTGGAGAGTGAGACCCATGAATAGTATGCAAGAGACCTTTTAGATCGACTTGCAGGGTCCCATTGTTCAGGAAGCAAGTTTTTTAGTCCCTGCTGCCTGAGGCTTCATCTTGCAAGTTGAGATGAATCGGGAATTTTCCCGCGTAGACACTGGTTTCTCTGCGAGCCGACGCGAATCAGGAGGCTCTCATCAAGGATTGTTTGTTTCCCTGAGTTGAAGTATTTGCCAAGGGTTATTTGTTTCCCTAGCGCCAAGGATTATTTGTTTCCCTGGTGCTGAAACGAGTCGAGAATTTCCCACGGAGGCACTGGTTGCTCTGCGAGTCGACGCGGATCAGGAGGCTCTCGTCAAGGATTGTTTGTTTCCCTGAGTTGAGGTATTTGCTAAGGATTATTTGTTTCCCTAGCGCCAAGGATTATTTGTTTCCCTGGTGTTGAAACGAGTCGAGAATTTCCCACGGAGGCACTGGTTGCTCTGCGAGTCGACGCGGATCAGGAGGCTCTCGTCAAGGATTGTTTGTTTCCCTGAGTTGAGGTATTTGCTAAGGATTATTTGTTTCCCTAGCGCCAAGGATTATTTGTTTCCCTGGTGTTGAAACGAGTCGAGAATTTCCCACGGAGGCACTGGTTGCTCTGCGAGTCGACGCGAATCAGGAGGCTTTCGTCAAGGATTGTTTGTTTCCCTGAGTTGAGGTATTTGCTAAGGATTATTTGTTTCCCTAGCACCAAGGATTATTTGTTTCCCTGGTGTTGAAAGGAGTTGAGAATTTCCCACGGAGGCACTGGTTGCTCTGCGAGTCGACGCGGATCAGGAAGCTCTCGTCAAGGATTGTTTGTTTCCTTGAGTTGAGGTATTTGCTAAGGATTATTTGTTTCCCTAACGCCAAGGATTATTTATTTCCCTGGTGTTGAAATAAGTCGAGAATTTCCCACGGAGGCACTGGTTGCTCTGCGAGTCGACGCGGATCAGGGGGCTCTCGTCAAGGATTGTTTGTTTCCCTGAGTTGAGGTATTTGCTAAGGATTATTTGTTTCCCTAGCACCAAGGATTATTTGTTTCCCTGGTGTTGAAACGAGTCGAGAATTTCCCACGGAGGCACTGGTTGCTCTGCGAGTCGACGCGGATCAGGAGGCTCTCATCAAGGATTGTTTGTTTCCTTGAGTTGAGGTATTTGCCGAAGACACTGGTTTCTTCGGAGTTGGGATGAACCGTCGAGATTTGGCTTCGTTTTCTGGCGGAGCCTGTTGGGAAAGTATGGCTCCCTCTTTGTTTGTGCCCTTAGATTATATACAGGGATCGATGTGATCTCAGCTGTAGGGCGAAAGTTTTATCATCATTTTTTTTATTTCCGCGATGCTCTATCATTTCAGCTTTTATATCGCGAAGGTCGCGATTGCCCAATCATTTCGGCTATTTCTTGCGGCGCCCAATCATTTCGGCTATTTATTTTGTTTTCACTCGCTGCTTTTTATTGCGAGTTGCCCAATCATTTCGGTTATTTTGCATGCATACATTTTACTTGCTGTTTTTTTTATTGCAAGTTGCCCCATCATTTCGGCTATTTCGTATGCATGTGCGGCCTACTGGCTTTTCGCCGTAAACCTGGAATTAGACACCGGTTTTGGCATCAGCACCGCTACAACTGGGATATTGCCAGGAGCGAATCATCATTTGCCTCCGTCGATGTCGAACAAAGGTGGCTTAGCGAACAGGGTTAAGGCGCTGTTGACTAAGGCTTTTAACTTCATGAGCCGTAAGGGTCTCACAAAGGTATTTCTCCCTACAAGTCGTGAGGATCTTGTAGGTGTATTTTCTCCTTAGGAATCATGAGGATTCCTAAGTGCATGTTCCTTTGTAAGTCTTAAGGATCCTACAGGAGGGTTTTCTCCTTGTAAATCGAGCGGATTTATAAGGGTTGTTCATCATGTGCATATATCCCCAGTCACGGATGGGACTTGGTTAGGGAAATGTTTATTCGCGCCCGTGGATTATGTACAAGGGTCAGTATTGGACCACTTGTAGGGCAATCTCAGAAGTTGTGGGGGTTGCTTAAGCACAGGTTTAGGTCTCTGTAACTTACGACTTTCAAATCTTATGAGCCGTGAGGGTCCCATAGGAGAGTTCTCCTTACGAGTCGTGAGGATCTCGTAAGTGTATTTTTTCCTTAGGAATCGTGGGGATCCCTAAGTGTGTTGCTCCCTTGTGAGTCGTAAGGATCTCACGCGGGTGGTTTCTCCTTACAAGGTCGAGGGGACCCTGTAAGTGTCTTTTAACGTGGTTGTGCCCTTTCGGGTTTTCACAAACACTCGCCGGTAGTCCTGCTGTTTTTACTCACGGAGCCTTTTCAGGTTTTCATCCGTGCCCATTTTGCTTATGGACATACCCCTTTTTTTTAGTCTTTTTATTTTTATTTACTTTTTTTTTACGAGGTCGCGCCCTTTCGGGTTTTCACGAACACTCGCCGGCAGCCCTGCTGTTTTTACTCACGGAGCCCTCTCGGGTTTTCATCCGTGCCCTTTTTTGCTTATGGACATACTATTTTTATTTATTTATATTTTTTTATTATATATTTTTTTTATTTTGTCAGCCTACGGATGCTGCGGTACTAGTTTGAGGACGTTTCGGTCTGCTATTAGTTTAAGGACGTTTCGGTCCGTCATTGAGAAAATTGACTACTGCTTATAAAGCTTGAGCTGAGGAAGATAGCGAGCGGACATAGTCGTCGTCATCTATCATTGACCTAGGCTTTGGCTCATTAAGCATAGTATTTCTTTAGGAAGCGACCGTTTATTGGCCTGAAAGGCCTTTCACCGTGCATGTCCATAAGTAGATAGGCCCCACCCTGGTAGACCTTATCTATGATGTACGGGCCTTCATAGTTTGGCTCGAATTTTCTCCGTTTGGCGCAATTGGGAATCATAGGCCTTTTGACCACTAGCACAAGTTCGCCTTGGTGGAATATTCTCGGTTGGGTCAATCTTTCATATGAGTGTGTCATCTTTGCTTTATAGGCCTCCAGATTTTGCTGCGCCATGAGCCGGGTCTCATCGAGGGCATCGAGCTCCTCAAGCCGAAGGTGAGCATTTTCTTCATCTGTTAGCTCGTAGTGGACTGCCACTCGTAGAGAGGGTAACTCTATCTCGAGGGGGAGTACTGCTTCTGTACCGAATACCAGCGCATATGGCGTTGTGTTTGTGGCTGTCTTGAATGTAGTTCGATACGCCCAAAGAGCTTCTTGCAGCTTCTCATGCCAGTCCTTCTTATTTCGGGACACCGTTTTCTTCATGATTTTCGTCAGGGTCTTGTTGAAGGCTT
The DNA here is from genome assembly GCA_030015575.1 of Agapanthus africanus. NCBI lineage: Eukaryota > Viridiplantae > Streptophyta > Magnoliopsida > Asparagales > Amaryllidaceae > Agapanthus > Agapanthus africanus. Next base: position 260,278,579 of record CM057339.1, on the reverse strand, counting down.
CAGCTAGACCATTAGCTCGCGGATTGTAAACTGAAGAATATCTCCAGTCTATATTATGCTGCTGTGCGAAGCGACTGATCTTGTGGCTTCTGTAAGCTGGCCCGTTATCGGAGATGATCCGGCGCGGAGTTCCAAACCGATATATGACGTGCGTCTTGAAGAAATGGAGGATATTCTCCGTCTTCACTTCCCTCAGTGGTACTGCTTCTGCCCATTTGGAGAAGTAGTCAGTCGTCGCCATGATGAAACGATGTCCTCTAGACGACGCTGGTTCGATGGGGCCGACTATGTCAGTTCCCCACATTTCGAATGGCCAGCTAGCCACCGTTGGATGCAGTGGATTTGGATGCTGATGGATGAAGTTCCCATGAATTTGGCATGAGTGGCATTGCTTCGCATATTCGAGACAGTCCTGAATCATCGTGGGCCAGTAGTAGCCCATCCGTTTGATCTTCAACTTCATCTTTGGGCCCGCTTGGTGAGAACCGCAAAGTCCGTCATGAACTTCATGGACGACTCTTTTCGCTTCGTTAGGTCCCAGGCATCTCAACCACAAAGAATCGAACGACTTCTTGTACAGAGTATCATTGACGAAGGCGAAAGACAGAGCTCGTTTCATGAGCTGATGTCTTGAGGATGCATCTTCGGGCATTCGATGGGACTTAAAGTAGTCTATGAAGACTTCCCTCCAGTCCTCGGTCTTTCCTCGTTCTTTTATTTGTAAGGTCATCTGCTCAGTCACTCCTTTTTCCTTGGATGATTCCGAAGATATTTGCGCTGGGGCGAGCACCGACGACTTTATACTATGATTTTAACGTCATCGAGGTTCTCGTCGGCCAATTCTTTAACAAGTTTGGCCAACGCGTCTGCTTTGCTGTTTTCCGCGCGCGGTATGCTTTCCAAAGTATAAGAGGGAATCTGGGTCAACAGTTGTTGCACCTTTTCGCCGTACTTCACCAACTCCGGTTTGCACGTTTGGTAGTCTCCGTTTACTTGACTAACGACCAGTTGGGAATCTCCATATATGAGGAGGTTTTCAATTCCCATGTCGATGGCGATCTCGAGACCTGCTATCAAGGCTTCATATTCGGCTTCGTTATTCGTCCTTGGCTCTATCAAGGAGAAAGCAAAGCGCATTATCCCTCCTTGTGGAGTCACGAAGATAAGGCCTACCCCCGATTTGATTATAGGGGTACTCTGTTTGCGTTTCTTCATGGAAGATGCTCCATCGAAATAAAGCTCCCATCGGGTATCACCACCGTCGATTGCATCAAACGCATGTTCGTCTGGAAGATCGCAATTTAAAGGAGAATCGGCGGGTATCAGATGCTCAGCGAGGCAGTCGGCGATGGCCTGGCCTTCACTGCCATAAGAGGTTAATACGTTATCGAGAACTCCATCAAGAGCAGGGCCCATTTAGCGAATCGCCCCGTCAATATGGCCTTCGACATTAAATATTTAAGGGGGTCCACCTTCAAAATGAGACGGACTTCATGTGCCAACGCATAATGTCTGAGCTTTGTTATCGCAAAGATCAACGCCAGGCAATGTTTTTCAATGGGGGAGTAGTTGCTTTCTGCCCCCAATAGAACTCGACTTAAGTAGTAGAGTGCTCTTTCTTTCCCTTGATCGTTCTCTTGCTCCCATAATGCGCCTAAGGAACCTTCGAGGGCGGTTGTATAGAGAATGAGAGGTTTTCCCTTAACCGGAGCAACCAACACCGGCGGGTTCTGCAGGTATTGTTTGATCTCATCTAGCGCGCTTTGGCATTTTTGGTCCCAGACGAACGGGGTTCCCTTCTTCATTAGGTGGCTGTAAGGACGGCACTTGCCTGAAAGGTTGGCTATAAAGCGCTGTATATACACGAGCTTCCCTTGGAGAGACCGCAGCTGTTTGAGAGTTCTTGGCGGAGGCATTTCCATGATCGCCTTGATCTTTGACGGATCTATCTCAATACCTCGATGTCGGACGATGAACCCCAGGAATTTGCCCGAGGAAATGCACACTTGAGAGGGTTCATCTTCAAGTTGTATTATCGAAGGCGTTGAAATACGGTCTTCAAATGCTCGAGATGTTCCTCGTATGACTTGCTTTTAACCACGAGATCGTCGATATAGCATTTGACGATTTCGTGTATAAGGTCATCGAAGATTTTCGTCATGGCCCTTTGGTAGGTGGCACCGGCATTCTTTAAACCGAAGGGCATCACCTTGTAGCAGAATATACCCAAAGAAGTCCTGAAAGCGGTGTGCTTCTAGTCTTCGGGATGCATTTTTATCTGATTATACCCTGACGAGCCGTCCATAAAGGAGAAAACCTCATGAGTGGACGTGTTGTCTATCATCAGTTCGGTGACTGGCACTGGGAAATCGTCCTTCGGGCAGGCTTTATTGAGATCCCGGAAGTCTACGCATATGCGCACGGTCCCATTTTTCTTCATTACCGGGACGATATTGGCGATCCATTCAGGGTATTGAACTTCCTGGATGAAGCCAGAGTCGATCAGCTTCTTGACCTCGGCATTGATACTCCTCTCAAGCTCGAGCCGTATTCTTCTCGGCGCCTGTTTGACTGGTTTGACGTCCGGAGATATCGCCAATCTGTGCACAACAACTTCTGGATCTAGTCCTGGCATTTCGGAATAGTTCCACGCGAAGCAATCCCTATGCTGTAGAAGCACATCCTTTTAACGCAGCCAAATTTTCTTCAGATAGCAGCTTGGTGATGAATGTCGGTCGCGGGTCATTCACCGTTCCCAACTCAATTTTCTTAAGGTTATCTGCAGTGGTATGGATTCCATCTTCCAGCTCTTTTGGCGCTGGTGGGAATTCTGAGATTACCTCATCGTTGCTATTTTCGAAGCACCAGGGAAGGTCATCCATGTTCTCGGGCTCTTCTTTTGACATTGTTATCATGTGACAAGTACGAATTCGCTTCCAATCCCAATGTGGAACTGGTTCTTCTTCCGTGGCCTTGGGTTCGTGCTTCTATGGCGGCGCTACCCTCCAGTTGTCGGACAGAGCGAACTTGCCAAGCTGGTACTGATCTTCAACCCAATTCTTGAAGGTGAAGCAGTCCTCGAGAGGATGCCCTATCACTCGGTGATAAGAGCAATAGTCCGGGTGTGAGACCTCGCCTGCTTGTTCGGGGTGTTTAGACTCTGGCAGTGTAAGCATCTGATGTTTTAAAGCGAGGTCAAGTATTTTCTTCGTCTTGTCCCGAGGAAAAGAGTATGCTCGACTCATTTTTCTCATGAGGGATAGATTGGAACCGCTCGATTTTCGCTCGCATGGCCTCTTAGCCCCGCTTCGTTGCTGTTGAGCGTCTTTTTCGCGTTTCGACTTGTTTCTGCCTCTGTGTCGGGCCTTCTTTATAACAGGTTGACAAGGAGCGGCATTTTCATCTTTCACGGCCTGTTGGAGGAGGCGCTGCGTTTTGGCTTTCTCGTAGATGACCATTTCGCGGTTATGGTCGTCTCGGACTTTTTGACCCGCTTCCCTTATAAGCTTGTCCATTTGTTCTTCGAACGACGGACTGGGCCCTTTGCATCTGGAACTTTCACTGGCTCAGGATTAGCGTCCTCCCATTGAGCATCCGCTTCTTCATCGAAGTCATACATGACATAGCAGCTGTTTAGTAGCTCTCGTTTCTTTGACCGGATGTATCCAAGTCTTTTTGTCTCCATTCTCCTATTAGGCAGTTTGTGTTGAGTCCCGAGAACGTTCCAGACTTTGTCATAGAACTTGGCTTTTCGAACGGTCTGCTTGAAGGATATCCCCTGGCGTTTCAGCAGCTTTTTCAACCCTCCCGTATAATATCTGCAAAGACGGATAGGCTGAAGCCTGTCGAGCGTAGGATCCGCGCCATGCCAGATTTCTTTCTCCACTTTGGTTTCTTTAGAGCGGTAGAATAGAATTGCTTTTTCGCTTTCTCGACTGGGAGGGATATAGAACGTCCGCAGCTCTTCTACATTGTAAATATTAAGTGCATCCAGTTCTTTACGATGTTTAAGCGGCACCATGGCGACTTGTAGACTTTGCTCTTCGTCAGCGGACGTTTGTATTGAAGGTCGAGCAGAGAATACAGCATGGATCTCATCTTCCGAGTTGTTTCCAAAGATCAACGTAGGAGTGGACGGTCCTGGCTTGTTGTGTTGGGGCGTACCCGAATACACTATCTCTTCCTCCTCCTCGGTATCACTCCCGAAAACAGGGATGGTGGCGTTAGCTTTGTTGTCCGGCTTGTGACACCTTTCCGTGTCTTCGAAATCCGGTAAGAAGTATTTGGCATCTTCATATTTGCGGACTTCGTTCACGGAAAACGGATTCAGTTCTCCTGCCACGGTATACCCGAGACCATCCTTGGCGTATTTCATACACTGATGTTGTGTAGAAGGGATGACGTTGTACTAGTGTAACCATGGTCGGCCGAGCAGAGCATTGTAGCATGTCTTGGCGTCTATGACGTGGAATTTAATGTCCGTGACGAGTAGCCCGAAGCGTAGCGTCAGTATCACAGACCCAAGAGTTCTTGATGATTGGGAGTCGAACCCGAAGATGGTGATCTTGTCCCGAGCAAGGTGCTGGACGCTCATGCAGATTTCTTTTAAGACCCGCACATTGAGGAGGTTAACTGAGGATCCATTGTCGATCAGGATTTTGCCTATCTTTATATCGTGGCAGTATCCTGAGACATAGAGGGGGCGATTGTGTTCGCACGTCCCAAGGATAAGGTCTTCATCACCAAAAGCGACATCGGCCGTGTGCACTTCCTCCAATTCATCCTTCATCTTTTCCTCAGCCAGGAACGCTTGGAATTGTTCTGGATCTTGTAGTGCCTTGATCAACGAATCTATCGCCTCCTTTGATAACAAAAGGGCGTCAAGAATGCTGAGCTGTGAGGGCAGCTTCCTCAGATGTGCTAAGACGTTGTAATCCACCTTATTCTTCTTCGGCGGGTCCTTGGCACTTAGCTCCTCCACCACTTGGTCATTTAAGACGATATCTTCAGAGACCTTTTCTTTCCCTTTATCTTTTCTGTTTGAGGGTCCGAGATTCTTTTCAGGCAGCGTCCGATTCCGCAGCCGAATATTTTCGCAGACCTTCGGCTCTTCTTCTTTTCCCGAAATGGACTCTTTAAAGAGAGGGGCAAGTTCCAGCTCCTCATCAGAATCGCTCCCGAATATAGGCACCTGTGATCCCCTGGCGTTAACCATGCGACAATCACTGGTAGTTCTGTTAAACCCTTCGGTTATATTTTTCTGCTCCCGACGAGTTTTACGTTTCTCCCGCTTAAAGCGTTGTCGATGAGCAACGTATCCTTGCCACCATCTATCGAAAGCTTTCCACTCTTCGGTGGGGTGCGAAATCTTCCGATGATATAAGCAATAGGAGGGGTGCATTTCTATTTCACCAGTAATTTTTCCTTCGGAGGATGGTAGCTTCATGCCCATTGATATGGCCTTAGCAAACCTTTTCCTCATCTTGAATTTGCTTTTGTCGGTAGTGGAGGTATTTTGCTCCAGCGGGAGCGTCTCAGCTCTTTTATCAAGTTGCTGGCGCTTGGCCCTTTCAAATATAGCCGTCTTGCGTTCTCGATCAGCTTTACTTTTCAATCGAGCTTCGTTAAGGAACGCGTCAATCATTTCATCCGATGGCCCCAGAATTTTTGGTTCAGGATCTGCCCCCAGCTCTTCAGTGCAAGGAGTCTCCTCATCATCCGTCAGCGAATGGGAGATCATATGGCAGCTCACCACGTATTCCTCAGACTCATCCGATGAACTTTCTCCCTCATCTTCCTTTTGAAAGATGTGATTGAGGAACTCTTGGAATGTAATGGGAGTCCGGTCTTTCTGGTTGTATTCCTCCAGCGCGTCAATTTGTTTTTACAAGTCTGTGCGCTTGTCACCAGGCTTCACAAGCTTCTTGGATTTCTTCTTCTTCTTCTTCGAAGATTTTGACGGTTGGTTGCGAGTGCTTGAGCCACCACCATCGGTCTTTGGAGTTGTACGTGGCTTCAACATCCCCTCAATGACCTGCGGTTCCAACGGGTTCTTCTATTTGATAGCTGGACATGTCTGAAGATCGTTTAGCATCCTTTTTGTCTTGGCTGATAATACAACCTCCCAAGGAGCTTCTTCAACGACGGAGCAAGTTTCCCCCGGCGTATTCGTCCCTTTAGAGGTGTGGGGCTGCGGGGGATTCACCTTCCATTTGTCAGATAACGCGAATTTGCCCTGCCAGTACTGGTTTTCAAGCCAATTTTTGAAAAGGTAGCAATCTTCGATCGGATGGCCCAGTACTCGATGATAAGGACAGTAGTTGGGCTCATTGACATCACTTGGTTGCAACGGACGTTTTGGATCCGGCAGATTTATGAGTCTGTTGCGCAACGCCAGCTCGAATAACCTTCTCGTTTTATCGTGGGGAAAAGAGTAAGAATGTCCTAGCCTCTCCTCAAGGGCTACGTACGGACGCATATTATTTTGACGAACAACCGGTTTCGAGTCGCTCGGTTGTTGTTGAGCATTAGCGACGACGATCGCTTTTCCCTTTCCTTTGTCATTTCGGGAGTCCGGCTTTGGAAGAGGGGGTTTATGACCCATCTGATCCATTTGCGCTAGCTTGTCAATCAAGGCTTGGAAGGTAATCGGCTTGAAAAACATCATAAATTGTGAGATGGTTGCTTGCGGATCAAGGGTTCCCACGAACATACCCACCGCGGGAGCCTCTTCAATGCGCTGCTCGCACTTCGACCATAAGTTCCGCCATCGTATAGCATATTGTACCCATGTCTCGTCTGGTTTTATCCTGGCGTTAATCAGTGTCGTCATCGGGGTGCGTTCACTGGCGCTTGCAAAACGTTGAGTAAACAACAGCTCCATCTCCGCGAAGGTTTTGATAGAGTCGTTCGGGAGTTCAGAGTACCACTCGAACGCCGTATCTGATAAACTTCCAACAAACTGGTGAAGCAAAAACTTGTCGTCACCGCCGGTGTTGCCGCAGAGTGTCCTGAACTGGGCAACATGCTGGTGAGGATTGCCCGTCCCCTTGTAGACATGGAACTTGGGAATTGTGTAACCTGGCGGGTACTTGATTTGATCGTACCAACTTGGATACGGCCGTACTGTTTTTACGACCTGGCCAGCTGCTTCGGCCGCATGATGAACCCGTATTAGTTGGGCTATGTATTCGTCCAAATCAGCTTTGGAGATTGTATCCTCCTTAGCCGTCGACAGAGCTGGCGGAGGATTTGATGTCTCTCCCCTATCGTCACCAAGGACGATCGGGGGATCTTCAGCCGGAGGATCTTGTTGTATCATCATCCCTATCATGTCTTGGAAGAGGAGGCCCATACGCTGTATGTTGGCTGCTTGTTCAGCAGCCTCTTTGTCATTCTTCTCCAATATTTGACGAAGGAATTCGGCGTCAGTTTCTTCCTCCTGGCGTTCATCCGAGGACGTTTCATGGTTTTCTTTTGGCCCTGTAAGTGCGGCCATAGCGTTCATCATCTCTTGGAGCTTATGCTGCTGCTGCTGCGCTTTGGTCACTGATCGCGTAAGCGGTCGATGACCCGTAGATATGCGACTGTTCTCTTTACCAGACGCCACATAGACGGTATGAACTACAATGCCCCCTGACTTAGGGCGTTTGGGTTCACCACCTCTGATATTTGTCGCCGGCGCGGGGGTTTTCTCCGGCCTCCTTCTTTTGTGGGCCGTTGAAGTTGAAGGGGCCATTGCAGTGGGCACCCTAGCGATCGTTGTCCCCTGCTTTTTAATAGGACGGTCTTTTTCTTTTTGCACCTTCGTCTTCTTTTGTTGACGAGAGTGATCTGGGTCGATCACGGAGTCTCGAACCCTTCGCCAAACCTTGTATATTTTTTAGGACAGCCGTTGAGGGGGATGTTCTTGCTTTGTTTCCGGAACTCTCTCCGCTGGCGGAGGAGATCTTTTCAGTGTAGCGGTTGGAGAATTCTTACGTACCCTCCTCAGCAGTTCAAAGCTGTTCCCAGTTGGAACAGTGGCGTTGACTTCCACCACTGGAGCCGGTGGAGTTAGCCCTGAGGGGGAGTTGCCCCCTGCCTTCCTTACTCGTCGCCAATGGCGACGTCGAGCGTGACGAGCCGTTGGGACTGGCTCGGAGATTGAGACAGCTTCTTTTTGCCCCCTGTCTGAATGAGGCGCCGCTGGTGTTAACCTCTTAAAGACTGAGGTTGTCTTTTGAGGGATGATATTCAACCTGTCGAAGACAGATCCTCGAGCAGGGGCAGTAGCAGGAATAGTCAGTCTTGAAAAGACTGACTCTTTGACAGGGGAAGCCGCTTTGACAACTTCTGGAGCAGCAGTTATTGCCTTCCTTGGGACAGCCAATTTAGAGTTCTGATCTAGCCTGGCGAAGACAGAGGCTGTTGGTTTGGTAGTGAGCGACCCGTTAGCAGGGGCCGTCGTAGCAGTGAGCCGGTCGAAGACTGACTTCTTGTTCACTTCCGGTGCAGGTATTGGCATAGAGAAGCTTGTCGGTGGGATCATGGTCCCGAAAAACAGGCCGGTGGTGGCCTGGGTCACCTGTTCTACCGGCAGAGCGAGGAAGGAGGCCGCTTGGGGCCCATATGCTACACCTCCAGGTGAGGTGGAGCGTCCGTTGCAGTGGCACTTCGAGCAGTTGGTGCAGTTAGAGGCCATTGATGCTTGAGTTCTGCGCCAGGCAAAAGACCAAATCTTAGTAACATGAAATCCAAAGGCAACTGTTAACAAACCGCGGTTGGTTCGTGAAGACGACACACGAAGTGTGGAGTGGAAAGAGGAAAAGGTCCCACCGGGCGTGCCAGAATCTGTTCCCCTCTGAATGACAGCCGACGGCGCTAGGAAGTCTAGGCCTGAGGTTCGGGGCAGATGCTATATAGTTTTATCCGTCTACCTCTCCGAAGATGCCAAGTTGATTTATGGCACAGTGTATCGGAGGTTTAGACGGATGCGGCCGATGTAGCAGACTTTGTCAGATTCCCCCTCATTTGAGGGGTTTTTGATTGTGGGGATGCTCTTCCCTGCAGGCGCAAGCCCCTGCAGTTAATTACGCTACCGCATCGCGGTAACAACTTTCTCCTTCTCCAGAATTTCACTTCGTGTCGTGTGTGTTTGTCTTGTTTGTGGTTGCCCGTGGATTGTATACGGAGACTGAGTAATGTCGTCGCCCGTAGGACGTGGATTAGTCCAAATCCGTATTTACTTAGATTTGGATTTGGTGTTTTTTAGTTTAAGGATACGTTAGCCGCATTTGAGACTAAGATCAACTTAAACGTTCGTTAAGGATACGTTAGTCTGATTTGAGACTAAGATCAACTTAACGGGATCGTCTAGATCCATTTCCAGTTTAAGGACGTAGTGGTCCATTGTATGCATGGCCATCGGGACCCATCACCTCTCTGACGTCGTTGAAGGATTACAACGATAGGTGTCAGAGGAGTTCGGAGATGTACCCTTGAACCAAAGTTGATTGGGGGTCTTATAGTCTAATTTGGGACTAAAGTCTGTTTGAATGTTTAAGGATACGTTAGCCATATTTGAGGCTAAGATCAACTTAAACGGGATCGTTTGGATCCGACAAGAGAGCAATTGGCTCTATTGTTCCAGTTTAGGGACGTAGTGGTCCATAGGTAGTTTAAGGACATTGCGGTCCATTGCCAGTTTAGGGACATGGGGGTCCATGTTCCAGTTTAGGGACATAGGGGTCCATGTTTCAGTTTAGGGACATAGGGGTCCATATTCCAGTTTAGAGACGTGGTGGTCCATATTCTAGTTTAGGGATGTGGGATGTGATGGTCCATCGCCAGTTTAGGGACGTGGTGGTCCATACTCCAGTTTAGGGACGTGGTGGTCCATCATTAGTTTAAGGACGTTTCGGTCCAACATTAGTTTAAGGACGTTTCGGTCCGCCATTAGTTTAAGGACGTTTCGGTCCGACATTCCCATTTTGGGGTAAATATTAGTTTAAGGACGTTTCGGTCCACGAGTTTAAGGACCTCGCAGTCCATATTGATGTGTGTGGTCGTCGGGACCCGTCACCTCTCTAACGACGTTGAATGATTACAACGACATGTGTCAGAGGAGTTCGGAGATGTACCCTCGAACCGGATATAAATTGATTTAAGAGAGCAATCTTACTCGGTCAATTTAATTTGAGGACTTACGGCCAAAATTGGGCTAAGTCCAGTTGAAAATGTTCAACATTTTATTTGCTTTTGCATTGCATTTCTTTTTATTTTTATTTGGGCTCTGCCCAGAAAGGATGCAGGGCATCAATTTGTTTTGGGCTCTGCCCATTTATAAATGATGCAGAGCCTCAATTTTGTTTGGGCTCTGCCCCTTTTAAAATGCATAGCATTTTTATTATTTCGTTTGGGCTCTGCACATTTATAAATGATGCAGAGCATCAATTTAATTAGGCCTGCTTGGTTTTTTTGATTTGGGCCTAGGCCTTTTAGGAAATGCATTGCATTTATCAGGCGCTTTGCGCCAATCAGAGAGCGCAAGCGCTCGTAGTATTCACACGTGTCGCACAAGCGCAGTGCGCTGCGATAATGCGCTGCGCTTGCGCTGCTAACACGTGGCGCGCTCTGGTGGCTTGCGCCAATCCAGAAGCGCAACAGCGCAGTTTGCAAGTGCAAGGCACTATGATTTGAGAATATTTTAGATTCAAGAACCAATGGTTCATAAAAGAAGTGCAAAGCGTTATTCGTTTTCTTGATCTAATTTAGATCAAAGAAAAAAAAGTTTTTTCTTATTTCAGGAACCAAAGGTTCGTAAAAAAGTGCAAAGCACTGTTCTTTATTTTGTTTTTCTTGTTTTTTAAAGAACCAGTGGTTCATAAGAAGTGCAAAGCACTGTTTATTATGTGAAGATCATTGATCTTGTTCTTAGATCAATGATCTATTAGAAGAAATTTCTTCTATTTCATGAAGGTTCTTTACCTTTTTCTTGAAACTTTTTCATAGTTCTCTCTGTTTGAGGCTCTTGATTTTTCAAGAAAATGTTGATTCCCTTTTTGAATTGAGGTCTACGGTCCTTTTTATAGTGCCCATAAATTAGTTAAATTTGTTAAAGAGATTTTTCTCTGAGTGATTTGGGGAATTTTCCCCACCGTTGGATCTTTGATCCAAGGGCTTTTGTTTTACAGAAGAAAATCTTCTTGTTTTAACAAGAACAGAAAGATTTCTTTAGAATCTTAATTCTGTTAGGCGTAAACGCCCCAGCGCTTCACACGTGTCGCGCAGCGCAGCGCTTGCGTAGTTGTGCTTGCACAACTGCGCAGACACGTGTCGTGCAGCGCAATGCTTGTGCGGCTGTGCTTGCGCGGCTGTGCTTACGCAACTGCGTAGACACGTGTCGCGCAGCGCAGCGCTTGCACGGCTGTGCTTGCGCGGCTGTGCTTGCGCAACTGCGCAGACACGCGTCGCGCAGCGCAGCGCTTGCGCGGCTGTGCCTGCGCAACTGCGCAGACACGCGTCGCACAGCGCAGCGCTTGCGCACCTGAAGCGTTGTTTCCTTTACTTTAATTTTTTAAGAGCCTTGCTCTGATTGGGCGCGCTGCCTCGAGCGCTGCGCTGATGTATCAGCACCTGACACGTGGCGCGTTGCGCGCAGCGCAAAGAATCTGAAGCGTTGCTTCATTTATTAAAATTTAGATTTTCAAAGTAGAGCTTTGCTCTGATTGGGGGAAGATGAAGCGTTGCTTCATCCCCCGCCTTGGAATTTGAACAGAGCTTTGCTCTGATTGGGGAAACAACGGCATTTGCTGGAGTAAGGCCCATTATCACTGGCTTAGCACCGAAGACATATTCGTCCGTGGGAAGAAGCTCCTCGTAATGCTCCCTTATGACCGGTAAGCCGGAAACTTCTGTGAACTCCTCTAAAGAAATCGACACTTCCCGGTCCAATGCGAGGAAATTGTGAGTAGGGATATTCCATTGCTCCAAAAAAGCCTTAACCCACCAGGTAGGAAGCGTAGGGTATTGAAAGAGAGAAGCATAAACAGCGGTATACAACCCAAGCCTTATCAACTGCGACTTCTTCGCTAACAAGATGTAGCGAGCCCATGGCAGATAACCGATCGGATGACGGGGGATCAGCCCTATATTATATGGTTGCCCCCAGGGTCGCGCTTCGCCTTGACAAATATGGCGTCCCAAGATATCTAAAACCATGGGAGGCTGAACGGGAATTGAATCTATAGCAGGATGAAGAAGCCCTCTGAAGTCCAATCGACCATCTCCACGGCATACTTCACCGGGGGAGAGTTGGCGTAATGGATCGCCGTGATAGGCTCCGAAGGCGTCGCGCAAGAAAAGCTTTGTCGACCCCTGATAATCTGATTGTACCATGATCCCCAAAGGTGAAGATTCTTATGTTCCGGATCATGGCCTCTGATCAAAGATAAGACCTCCCGGTCTACGGGTGCTCCAGGGAATCCTCCCTCCGAGCGAACGAATGGGAACGAGGTATCGAAAGACATGTTGCCTGCAAAAAGAAGGAGGACAAAAGTCAACCGTCAGTGCTATAATTTAAATTCTGACGCTTGGTACTTTAAAAATTTATACCACACTGCAATACAGTGGAAAGAGGACCAAAAGTGGACCCACAAAATCCAGATGACAATGCATCAGTTAATGAGACAGCCTCATCATTGGATGAGACCGTCAATTAATGAGGAGATCCTCAAAAGAATATTCTCATTAAATGAGAAATCCCTTGAGACAAGGAGAAAATCTCCCTTTTCAAAGCAAAGCTCTGTCACAGAGTGACACTTGTCAAACTCTGGTCACAAGGGAATACAATTCCTTAAAAGAGCCTAGCTTTGTAATAATGATGGAAATATCCATCAAAGAAAAATTAATTTCTAAAAAAAAATAAAATTTTAGGATCTTAAAGATCCATGAAAACTCTTAAGAGTTCTTCATTTTTAGATCAAAAGATCTATACTCTATCCATGAGCAAAGCTCTGTTCATAGGTTAAGAAACCCTGAAACAGATTCTTGAGAGCAAAACTCTGTTGGTGAAACCCCAAAGGGATTTTCTTTAAATCAAAGATCTATGAGAGCAAGGCTCTATTAATCAAAATTAATTTAATTAAGTTAAGTTAATTTTTACCTAAGAGGTTTCTAGAGTTCTAACTCTGAAAATAAAGAGCAAGGCTCTGAGGTCCTGAAAATAAGATTTCTTGAAGATGATGATCATCTGTTGAGGACCAAGGGTCCTATTTATAGGCGCTTGAGCGCCCCTTCAACTCCTGAATTGATCCAACGGATCAGATCTTTCCACCGCTGCACTCACGTGTGCGCAACGGTGGGGGGGGCATTTGTTTCCCCCAATCAGAGCAAACCTCTGTTTGAAATTTAAAAATTGAAGCAACGCTTCAGATTCCTTGCACTGTGCGCAACGTGCCACGTGTCAAAAACAGACACGCTAGCGCTGCGCCCAAGACAACGCACCCAATCAGAGCAAGGCTCTATTTTAAAATAAAAATAAAGGAAGCAACGCTTCAGTTACGCTGCGCGATACGTGTCAAGCGCAAGTGCGCTTGCGCCAACTGTGCCAGCATTTAAAAAATAAAATTCTGGAAAGATCTTTCCAATCTTGTTAAAAACAAGAAGATTAATTGTTAAAAACAAGAAGATTACCTTCTGTAAAACAGAAACCCTAGGATCAAAGATCTAACGGTAGGGAAACATCCCTAAATCAATCAGAGAAAGATCTCTTTAACTGATTTAACAAATCAATTGGCCCTATATAAAGGCCCCTAGACTCCAAGTCTCAGATACACAGAACTCCTCTAAAAATTTTGAGAAGAGCTCGAAGAGAAAAAAGGTAAACATTTGGAAAAAAGAAGAAGTTCTTCTAAAAAGATCAAAGATCTAAGAACAAGATCAAGATCTTGAATAAAAAAAAAATAATAATAATAAAGAAGTAATTTACTTCTTTATTAGATCTTTTGATCTATATAAAGGCATTGCCTTTTGTTGAACCTTCGGTTCTTGAATCTTGAGGTAGAACCTCTAAAAAGATTCTTTTCTTTGATCTAAATTAGATCAAGATGCGCTCTGCGCTACTGAACAGTGCCTTGCACTCTTGATTTGCGCTGTTGCGCTCTTGGATTGGCGCACTGCACCAGAACGCGCCACGTGTCAGCAGCATACTGGCGCAGCGTACTGGCGCAGCGCACTGACGCAGTGCACTGCGCTAACAGACTTGCGCCCACCAGAGCGTGACACGTGTCACCTCCACATGCTCTGGCGCCTTGCGGTCATTAATTGGCGCAGAACATCTGACAGGCCACGTGGCATACTGTCAGAAAAATAAATGCTCTGCATTATCAAATAAGGGCAGAGCCCAATTAAAAAGGCCTAATAAAAATGCCATGCATTAATAAAAAAAGGGGCAGAGCCCAAATAAAAATGCCATGCAGACCAAACAAAATGTTATGCATTAAAGAAAAGGGGCAGAGCCCAAGCAAAAGCCTAATAGGCAGAGCCTGAATAAAATGTTAGACATTTTTAAATGGACTTAACCCAATTCTGGCCATAAGTCCTCAAATTAAATTGAACCGAGCACAACTGCTCTCCCAAATCAATTTACACCCGGTTCAAGGGTACATCTCTGAACTTCTCTGATATTTGTCGTTGTAATCCTTCAACGTCGTCAGAGAGGTGGCGGGTCCCGACAACCACACATTGTTACGGACTGTGGGGTCCTTAAACTCATGGACCGAAATGTCATTAAACTAATATTCATCCCTAAAATGGGAATGTTGGACCGAAATTTCATTAAACTAATATTCGTCTCCAAAATGGGAATGTTGGACCACCATGTCCCTAAACAGGCAATGGACCACCATGTCCTTAAACCGGAAATAGAGCCCCCAAATGCTCCTTTGTCGGATCTAAACGATCCCGTTAAATTGATCTTAGTCTCAAATTAGACTAACGTATCCTTAACGAACGTTTAAGTTGATCTTAGCCTCAATATGGTTAACGTATCCTTAAACCAAAACCCCAAACCCAAATCTAAAAAAATGCGGATTTGGACTAATCCACGTCCTACGGGCGACGGCATAACTTAGTCTCCGTATACAATCCACCGGCAACCAAACACAAAACAAACACCCACGACACGAAGTGACCAGCTGGAGAAGGAGAAAGTTGTTACCGCGATGCGGTAGTGTAATTAACTGCAGGGGCTTGCGCCTGCAGGGAAGAGCGTCCCAACAATCAAAAACCCCTCAAGCGAGGAGGAATCTGACGAAGTCTGCTACATCGGACGCATCCGTTTAAACCTTCGATACATGGTGCCATAAATAAACTTTGCATCTTCGGAGAGGTGGACGGATAGCACCAAATAGCATCTGCCCCGAATCTCAGTGCGCAAGACGTCCCAAGTCTTGTGCGCCGTTTTTCGGAGGGGAACACCCCCTAGGCCCGATATGCGATACTCATAGATGAACGTACCGGAATGTATGTTTATTGTCACTGTTAGGCTCAGTAGGGTTCTAGGATGAGTTCACTCATTGGCTTCCCTTGAGGTCAGTACATGGGCAGCCGTTATGCACAGCTAGTGCCGCTAACGGCTTGTGGTTAAACCCACTGCCAGGGTACTGATGAGTCATTAGAGTCCCCTACAGATAGTTTCCCAAGTTCGGGCGAAACGTTGTAGAGGCCGTATGGTTTTATGGCAGGGTTCGAAAAAATGCACGTGCGTTTACGCACGTGTCATATTTCGGGCAGATAATACTGGTGGGCTTTGGTTTAAGCCGGATCCGAGTATTATACTGTGTAGATATAATATCTTTGTCTCAGTTGCATTTGTATTCGGTCGTAATACAAATGCGGGTATGTTTATACTATTACGGGATTATCCTGAAATTCGTTTCGGGGTCACTTTTCGAAGTTGCCAGTTTTCCATCACCCGTCTTAAACATTCGGTTTAATGCGGAATTATCTTTTTCATTTGGGTGAGTCATGAGGGTGAGTCATGATAGTGAGTCATAAGTGGAAGCTTCTTGTTGGTGACTAGGTTTAGTGTGTCACCATTTTGCATTAATGGTTGATGAGGTGTTATTAGTGAGTCACCTTTTGCTTTAATGTTTCTTGTAAAGCTTAAGGATATTTCTTCTTGATCTTTTCCCTTATGATCACCCCCTTGCTCCTACACTCACCCTCCTCCTCTCATATAGTGCCCCCCCTTGTTGAAAGATGATGGATTGATTAAAAAGATTATGGAATTTAGTTCATGGAAATTTGATAGCCCATTTCTCATTTCTCTCCATTAAAAGGCAACTTCATTAACCGTTCATCCATGGCTTTGGATGAAGCGAGACAAAGTATTCTACTCATTCTCTACATCAATCATGGACATGTCGTCTAGCAAACTTCATGTCCGAGTTGCCTCGGTTCAGAGGCGGGAGCCCGTTTAAAGATCCGTTGACGTGGTGCCACCTGGACGAGGAGACCGGAGATCGAGCGAGATCGGAGCAGCCGTAAAGGAGCGTAGGATGATGGCTAAAGAAGGAAGGACTCGGATCGTTCGGTATAGCCTTTCTACCCACTTTGTAGTTTGTTAGTTTAGCGTTAATGGCAAGATCCGGGTTATAGTATGCGATAGCGCCAGTTTAAAAGTTTTGTTCCGCGTTTGGCGTCAGATTGACGGCCGGGGCGCTACTGTAGACTTACATGGTATCAGAGTCACGCCATTAAGCTTTACTAACTTGTTCTAACGCGTTTAAAATAACGATCGAACGGAATTTCGAAAACTACAATTTTCTGTGTAAAGTTTCTGTCGATTTTTAAAACAGGCCTAAAAATCATTTCGAGCATCTCAGAAAATCGTGCAGGCTTTTTTAAGAATTCTTTTCAAATTTGGTCGACTGTGGCTACAGTACTACCGCGGAACCGCCGCACAAACCTGGGTTTGGCCGCGGTTCCGCCGCCAGTTTGTGCCTACAGTAAACCCTATTTATGTAGTGTGTTCTGCATGTAAAATTGTGGTTTCTGGAATATTTCATTTGGGCCCAGATTTTATTACTGTACTGCAGATGTACGTGGGGCCCACTTCGGGAAGTTTTGTCGATCGAAATTTTAAACTTGTTAGTTTACAGTACTTACATTATATCTCCGACCGTGAATGTCATTCGAGCGGTAAATTGCGTCTAATTGCTATAGTCCTTTTAGACGGATTTGCGAACGTGACATTCACGTTGATGTTCTGTGTTGTGCTGTGATGTTGCGGATTTGTCGTGGTGGATAGCAGTGTGCAATGGTAGTGCAATTTGGATTTATTTATACATTTGATATTGCGGGACGAGCGTCCAACATGTGGACTGTCGTTTCTGCCTGTTTGTATAATATTCTTTTGGGGCACGACCGGGCTGATGTCGATGTACCCATTGTACATATTTTTCATTTCTGTACTAGGTTTACCCCACGACGGAGTGCACGGATAGCCGGGTTCTGGAGGGCAACGGGTCCGCATCTCATGGCTTTGAGAGGCAGAGGGGCTTCACCCTAGAATTGGCAGACTATTCGCCGCACTCGTAGGGGGTACAGGTTGACCCAAGGAGGGGTGCTCAAGTTATCGGATTCCGTGAAGTGCAGGGTGGTCCATTCACTATGTTGTAGGGGGCTGCCTCGCTTCAAGTTTTGGCGGGTAACTAGCCGCACCCGTAGAAGTCTAGGTTTCATTGCACAGTCTATCCACACGATCAGGGGAACGTCGGGTTTCAGTAGCGGCTCTGTGAAACTCGGGGATCCCAGATTATCTGTATTGTTCTGTGATGCTTATTACTTTTTCTATAATGTTGTATATTATCACGCCTGGAGCGATTATTGTATATTGGTATATATACTAGTAGATGTTGTATATGTTTTACACCCGTGATAGTCCAGTCCCCGCTCTGTCGTTAGTTAAGTAACCTAACGGGTGATGACGGGACCCAGTGACGAATGCGGATGGCATATACGTACATTTTATTTTCGTTCTTTTCTGGTGTGCTTAATTGATGGGACTGCGATGATTTTGATCAATGCAAAGGAAAACAAACCTATTTGACGTTGTTGGAACAGTTTTAAAAAGTGTTATTACAAAGACGTTTCCTTTTGTTTTGTACAATGGTATTCGGTTGGAATATCTTGCACCTCATTCGACGAGGCAAGGGCCGATATCCCTTCACCGAGAGTGACCCTTTAGGCAGAAGTTTGTGTCAGGGTAATAACTTCACTATAGTCGATTACATGTTACTTTGCATCGTGGTATTCAGTTGGAATATCCTGCACCCCATTCCACGAGGAAAGAGCCGAGATTCCTTCACCGGGAGTGACCTCTTTAGCGAAGGTTTTCGCCACTATATTTTATAAAAAGCTATCAGGTTCCTTCAGTGAGATCAAGTTCATTACGTTAAAGGTTTTTCGCCAAAAACGAGTCGTAGCCCTCCGTCATTTCATTTGGGTATTCAGTAGTATTCAAGCTATGTATTTTGACCTACGCCAAGGCATAGTGTTTGGTAGCTGCTGGGTATTCATCTGTTTCATAGATAGATGAGTTGGTTTGGGATAGTCGTTCTGCCATTTGTCCCACGTCAGGGGCATGTACAGGTGGGTTCAAATTGACAAGATAATGATGGGTAGAACTTGGCATGTAACTTATGACATTTTGGCCAAAGTCAAGGTCATAAGAGCATGGGGCAAAAATCATATCGGGAGTTTCTAAAGAAACTAAAACTTGCGAAGTATGCGCATACCTTCTGGAGTGTGATAACATGAATGGATTCCTTCACGTTATCATGCGATGAGAGTTGGATCCCGATTCCAACCGATGAGTTGGTTTACTCTTCGGGTGATCCCGATTGATTCTTTTTTCAGGTTTGGAGGAGAATTTGACAGCACAGTGGGAGGTTTCCTGATTAGATAAAATGATAACCATTTTGATCTAGGTTAGAGTGCACGCAGAGTGTTTCTTTTCTCTTTCTCTTTGGCAGCGACCTTTGACCGACCCTAGACTATGACTCAGTGACCAAGTTGACCGAACCTTCTTAAAATACTGGCTTTTGGATTGTCAAAGTTGCATAAGTCATTGCCGCTCCTTCTTTTACCCTTTGCATTTCTCAGAACACCTCGTATTACTACGAACATCCACTTCCATTGGATAGATCCATCGTATGGTTATATACGAACTCGAAGGGACTTCTTCGAGGATGGATCCAGGTTCAGGAGAAATTGAATTGCTTTATTCAGTTGTCTTTTATTATCACCTTCTCTCAGGTTGCAAGGGCTCCTTAGTTTAGGAGAGTACACCTATTACGCTTATTGGATAGTCTTCTTCCAAACCATAGGCAGGTGCCGAAAGGTAGGGAATGAAGAAAACCAATTAGCCTAAGTAGGGTGTACAGAAGGTAATAACTAAAGGCAAAATAAAGAGGTTAGAAAGAGGGTAAAGTAAATTACGACTGCTATCATTCACGACCAAACCGCGTACTTCATCGCCACTCCTATTTCACCTTTGTTTTTTTTCCCCAGTTCGGGAGAAATAGAACAAGGTATTATTCAGTTGTCTTTTATCATCACCTTCTCTCAAGTTGTGAGTACTCCTAGGATTAGGAGAGTACACCTATTATTCTTACTGGATAGTTTTCTTCCAAACCATAGGCTGGTGCCGAACGGTAGGGAAGGAAGAAAACCACTTAGCCTAAAAGGGTGTACAGAAGGTAATGAATAAAGACAAATAAAGGGATTTGGAGAGATAGCAAAGAAATATACGGTTAAAGTCATGAATTGGATTATGGAAGAGGCATTACTATGAATACCAGGATACCCCTACGAAACATTTTCATGTTTCAGTTTCATTATGCATTGTTAAAGGAAAACTGATTTCCCGATTAGATACTTACTCCAGGGTATGTATTTACCATGTTTCATTCTCATATTTGTATGGTTTTACAGATGATGAGTGGGAGTAAGTTATTAGGAATTATATGATCATCCTCATTATATCGGAATTCGTTGTAATTGGTGATATTTGAGGAAATCGCCTGGGTACAGTTTTCAAACTACGATGCCCAGGTTTTGAGTTATTCAACTCAGCGGACTTATACAGAGTATTATATGTTGTCTAGTGTCCATCAGGACAAAGGGGTTGGTCCTCGTACTATGTTCTGTTTACTTATGACTTCTCTAGTTTTTAGACAAGTGTTTCATATAAATACAAGGTCTAAGTTTTGAGAAGTTGTGGGTATAGGAATAAAGTAAAGAACCAGATGTCGCAAGTATCGAAGATATAAATACTTGTGATTGGTATTCAGTTGATAGTAATGGTTTTGAGAAACTTGTTTCTCTTTCAGGTTACTCATAATTGGATGTATTCCTAAGTTGAGTAATGCTGATTAGCCTCTCTCCATTAAGTTGATATGCACAGGAGACAGCTGCATGATTTGAATATGGTTCCAATTAAATAAGTGCCAAAGTTTCTATATTGGATATAGAATGGCTCATATCTTAACGATGTTAAGGTACGGGGAGTTGTCCGGCTTATGCTTAAAACCAGACTCTGGATAATACAAGGCACGTTTCTGTAATGGCAGTTTGCGGGTTGGCCCAGGCTATGACGAGGGTTGACTTTCTACCATCAGGAAGATCAATAGTGATATTGTTCTTGACTCTCCACAGTTTTAGTAAAATGGATTTTTTCAGAAAACAGTAGTGGGAGTATGGTAGAACTGGAAGTGATTCCAGAACCGCAAACGATTACGGAAAATTTAAATAGAACCTGAAGATTCAATCAGGTTTGACATTCTATTAGCCACTCCGCAAATATGGTAGGTAACCTCAGGCACCCGAGAGGTACTCCGGTAGCCTCAAGGACGGTGGCAGGGAGGTTCTTGTTTACCCAGACTTGACACTACTGTTGTTCCAGGCTATGAGACCTGACAGGAGGTTAAGTATAGCGTCGTTCTAAACTAGCTTTAGAAGTACACGTATATTATATTCTGCCAGAGGGTTGTTGTGGTCAGTGGGAGCAGCGGAAGCATAGTGGGCAAGTAGCTTATGTCTATTTATAGACTTGAGCAAATATAGCGGAGATAGATCATCTATTTTTGATGTGACAGTCATGGGTTTGACTTCATCAGAATAGGGGATGGATCTGTTAAAAAGGTAGTAGGGTGTGATGTCATGGTATTTGGATAACATACACAGAGTAGGAAGTAAAATTCCTATACTACGATCGGTTATACTTTGGTCGTCACACAGTTGTTTCTCCACAAAGGATATGGATATAATATCTGACATTCTGGTTTCTAGATCTATGGTTTTAGATCTAGATTTGGGTAGTTTCCCAATCTGGGTACTTTAACAGTATTCTAATAGTATTTTAGAATAGATGACTCCTGGCATGGTGGTGTACCTGCAGGTGATGGAGTCACCCTCTCTAAAGGTGTCTTACAGACTAAAGGGGAGAGGGATGTGCATGATTGATAGATCACTTGCTTAGGCAATTGAGTCAATCGTGAGATGTCAAGTACCACACCAGATGTTGTTTTTGCACTAGATGTAATAAGTTTATATTAATCCAATCCTGAAGAAACATAAGGAAGCAGTTTTAGAACATAAGTGGATGTTCTACGGATTTGATGACGGCAACCTCCTTCAGGAGACGGTTATCATTCCAGGCTTCAAAAGTGACATGGATGACAGAGTGATTGTCAGAGTTATAGTTTTTCCTCTGTAGAAGAGGGGCAGTATTATGGACAGGTGGTCTAAGAGGATACTATGGGAGGCATGGTGCAGGATACTGATTAGGTTCAGTTGACGATATAGTCTAAGAAGTTTGGATTTGGAGCTCATTTATGAACTAGGTCCCATCAGATATCCAGACATATTCTAAGACAGGTATTACTCAATTCGGGAGATGTCTTTCTCCGCGAACTTGAGATTAAGAGAGACATAGAAAGGAACATCATGGCGGATCCACTCATTGAGGCTATTTCTCGAACACAAGAGTTTTACAAACGGGTTTTGTGAAACTGATTAGTAGAGGAGTTGGGTGTTCGGTATCACACGGGCTGTGAGTATGCGACATCGCAATAATTAGCCTTAGGTGAAAGTGGGAGATTGTTGGTTATAGTGCCCTCAAAGTCAATTATTGATCATAAGTACATGATTGCAATGATTGAGGAGGACCTATACCGGTAGCACAGTCTTACTCAAGATGATAGTATGCTATCTGGTTTACCTTTATCAGTCGTGTACAGGTTCAGGTGACTGATCACTATTACACGTTGATAGAGCCCTTAGGATCTTGCTTGACTACCAACAGTATGATGGCGATCATATACGTGAGAGTTGGGTAGTTTATAAGCACATCCTTTGTTGGATATAGTGCCCTCTAAGTCAATTATTAGATCGCAGGTACGTGATTGCAATAATTGAGGGAGGACCTATACCGATATGACAGTCTTGCTCGAGATGATAGTATGCTATCTGGTTTGTCTTTATCATCGTATACATGCTTTAGTTCACTATTGAATGTTGATAGAGCCCATAGGATTCTTGCTTGACTGCCAGCAGTATGATGGCGATCATATACGTAGGAGCTGAGGTCTGTAAGCACATCCTTAAAGTGTCCCTAGTCGTGGGAGTATCGAGACAGGGCATCGATACTCCAGAGTAGACTAGTATATACAGTCGAGACCCCGACGAGGGGCGGTGGCCGGTCTCACAAGCCATTGGTGTCAGTTGGTTCACCTAAGATGTATACAGGTGCTCAATGAGTACACCGGACTGGACTCACCGGGAACATACTAGTTGGTATTATATATATCGTCAGATAGCAGTTCCCTGGTGACATGGGTACAAATTAGTTTGTCGACCTGAGATCGTCATTTGTCTCGTGTGAGTTCCCACTGTACTTTGATTACTACCCTACCACGCTCAAAGGAGACGTGCAAACAGGTTTTAGTTGGGTACAGTCCCGAGCCACATGGAGGCAGTGAGCGGATCGTCGGGGATTCATCTCTCCCGGTATTGTGGGTTGATGTCGCACAGTGCACGGGTGGCCATCACTAGAAATCCTCGGCCGAGGTAGTGGAGAATTACTGATTTGGATTAGTAGTTTCTCAGGAGGTGATGGGCTTCATACCGACACGAATTATCGCGTTATTAGGGGTCTGACTTTATCCACCCCTAGACTCGATATGCGATACTCTTAGACGAACGGACCGGACTGTACGGATATTGTCACTGTTAGGCTCAGTAGGGTTTCTGGATGAGTTCACTCATCAGCTTCCCTTCCAATCAATACATAGGCAACCGTTACGTACAGCTAGTACTCTGACGTGCTAGTGGTTATACCCAGTGCCAGTGTGTTGATGAGTCATAAGAGTCCCCCACAGACAGTTTCCCAAGTTCGGGCGAAACGTTGTAGAGGCCGTATGGTTTTATGGCAGAGTTCGGAAAATGCACGTGCATTTACACACGTGTCATATTCCGGGCAGATAATACTGGTGCTCTTTGGTTTAAGCCAGATCCGAGTATTATACCGTGTAGATATAATATCTTTGTCTCAGTTGCATTTGTATTCGGTCGTAATACAAATGCGGGTATGTTTATACTGTTATGAGGTTATCCTGAAATTCGTTTCGGGATCGCTTTTGGAAGTTGCCAGTTTCCAGTTTTCTATCACCCGTCTTTAACATTCGGTTAAAGACGGATTTATCTTTTCTTGAGGTGAGTCATGAGTGTGTGGAAGTTTCTAGAAGCTTCTAGATGGTGACTAGGATTAGTGACTCATGGTTGCATGTATTGTTCATTTAATGTTTTGATGACTAGGGTTTTTTGATTCAATGTATGCATTAATGATAAATGCAAGGTGTTAGATGAATCATGTAAGTCTACGGTAGCGCCCCGGCCGTCTTTCAGACGCCAAATGCGGAACAAAAACTTTTATAACTGGCGCTATCGCATACTAAAACCCGGATCTGCCATTAACGCTAAACTAACAATCTACAAAGAGGGAAGAAAGGTTATACCGAACGATCCGAGTCCTTCGTTCTTTAACCATCATCCCAACGCTCAGTTGCAACTGCTCCGATCTCGTCGATCTCCGATCTCCTCGTCCAGGTGGCACCACGGTCATCGGATCTTTAAACGGGCTCCCGCCTCTGACTCGAGGCAACTCGGTCGTCAAGTTTGCTAAAAGAGACGACCAAGATTGATGTAGAGAATGAGTGGAATACTTTGTCTCGCTTCGTCCAAAACCATGGACGAACGGTTAATGAAGTTGTCGTGGGAATCGGGTAATGGAATGAAATGAGCTGTGAAATTCCATACACCGAAACTATCATAATCTTTTTAACCAAATGAAGTGAGTGAGAGAGAGAGGAGGAGGGCCAGCCACATATATAGAGGTGGGGGGTGAGTGTAGGTGAGGGGGAAGTGACAATAAGAAAATATCTCTAGTGTGAACACAAAGTGTGAACACAAAGAAAGCAACCAATGAAAACTCAACACCATTCTAACCTAGTCAGCTCTTCTAGAAACTTCTAGAACCTTCCACACTCATCTCAAGAAAAGATAAATCCGTCTTTAACCGAATGTTAAAAGACGGCCGATAGAAAACTGGAAACTGGCAACTTCCAAAAGTGATCCCGAAATGAATTTCAGGATAACCCCGTAACTGTATAAATATACCCGCATTTGTATTACGACCGAATACAAATGCTACTGAGACAAAGATATTATATCTACTCTATATAATACATGGATCCGGCTTAAACCAAAGCCCACCAGTATTATCTGCCCGAAAAATAACACGTGCGTAAAAGCATGTGCATTTTCCGAACCCTGCCATAAAACCATACGGCCTCTACAACGTTTCGCCCGAACTTGGGAAACTGTCTGTGGGGGACTCTAATGACTCGTCAGTACCCTGGCAGTGGGTTTAACCACAAGCCGTCAGCGGCACTAGCAGTGCGTAACGGCTGCCCATGGACTGACCTCAAGGGAGGCTGATGAGCGAACTCATCCAGAAACCCTGCTGAGCCTAACAACAATGTATATACAGTCCGGTCCGTTCGTCTATGAGTATTGCATATCCGGCCTAGGGGGCTAGTAACGTCAGACCCCCAATAGCTGTATAAGTCGTGTCGGAGACAAGCCCTGAACACCCTGAGATACTACTGGAGTAACCTACCAGTAAATCTCACCTGCCTTGGCCAAGGACTTGGTGTAATGGCTTTCCTAGACACAGCACGACCTCCACCCCCAATACCAGGAGAGACGAATCCCCTGCCGATCCGCTCACGTGCCTCCATGTGGCTCGGGACTGTACCCAAAAACTACCTGTTTGCACGACTCCTTTGAGTCGTGGTAGGGTAGAAATCAAAGCACAGTGGGAACTCACACGAGACAAATGACGACCTCAGGTCGATGAACTAACCTGTACACATGTCACCAGGGAACTGCTATCTGACGATATGTATAATACCAACTAGCAGGTTCCCTGGCGAGTCCTGTCCGATATACTCATAACCCAATGAGCACTTGTATACATCTTAGGTGATCCAACTGACACCAGTGGCTTGTGAGACCGGCTACCGCCCCTCGTCGGGGTCTCGACTGTATACACTAGTCTACTCCGGAGTATCGATGCCCTGTCTCGAAACTCCCACGACTAGGGACCACTATTAAGTAAATGCTTATAGACCATCCAACTCTCACTTATATGATCGCCCACAAACTGTTGGTAGTCAAGCAAGATCCTAAGGGCTCTATCAAAGTGTAATCATGATCAGTCACCTGAACCTATACATGACTGATAAAGGCAAACCAGATAGCATACTATCATCTCGAGTAAGACTGTCCTACCGGTATAGGTCCTCCGCAATCATTGCAATCACGTACCTGCGATCCAATAATTGACTTTGAGGGCACTATATCCAACAATCTCCCACTTGCACTTAAGGCTAATTATTGCGATGTCGCGTACTCACAGCCCGTGTGAAACCAACACCCAACTCCCCTACTAATCAGTTTCACAAAGCCCGTTTGCAAAACTATTGTGTTCGAGAAATAGCCTCAGTGAGTGGATCCGCCAGGATGTTTCTTTCTATGTCTCTCTTAATCTCAAGTTCGCGGAGAAAGCCATCTCCCGAATTGAGTAATATATGTCTTAGAATATGTCTGGATATCTGATGGGACCTTAGTTCATAAATGAACTCCAAATCCAAACTTCTTAGACTGTATCGAAAACTGAACCTAATCAGTATCCGGCACCATGCCTCCCATAGTATCCTCTTGGACCACCTGTCCATAATACTGTCCCTCGTCAGAGGGAAAAACTATAACTCTGACAATCACTCTGTCATCCTTGTCACCTTTGAAGCCTGGAATGATAACCGTCTCCCGAAGGAGGCTGCCGTCATCAAATCCGTTAGAACATCCACTTATGTTCTAAAACTGCTTCCTTATGTTTCTCCAGGATTGGATTAATACAAACTTATTGCATCTAGTGCAAAAACAATATTTAGTGTGGTACTTGACATCTCATGATTGACTCAATTGCCTAAGCAAGTGATCTGCCAATCATGCACATCCCTCTCACCTTTAGTCTGTAAGACACCTTTAGATAGGGTGACTCCATCACCTGCAGGTACACCACCATGCCAGGAGTCATCTATTCTAAAAACCATTAGAATACTGTCAAAGTACCCACATTGGGAAACTACCCAAATCCAGATCTAAAACCATAGATCTAGAAACCAGAATGTCAAATATTATATCCATATCCTGTCTGGAGAAACAACTGTGTGACGACCACAGTACAACCGATCGTAGTATAGGAATTTTACTTCCTACTCTGTTTATGTCATCCAAATACCAGGACATCACACCCCTACTACCTTCTTAACAGATCCATCCCCTATTCTGATGAAGTCAAACCCATGACTGTCACATCAAAATTAGATGATCAATCTCCGCTATAACTGCTCTAGTCTATAAATAGACATAAGCTACTTGCCCACTTTGCTTCTGCTGCTCCCCACTGACCACAACAACCCTCCTACTGGGTCTCATAGCCTGGAACAACAGTAGTGTCAAGTCTGGGTAGATAAGAACCTCCCTGTCACCGTCCTTGAGGCTACCGAAGTACCTCTCGGTGTCTGAGGTTACCTACCAAATCTGCGAAGTGGCTAATGGAATGTCAAACCTGATTGAATCTTTAGGTCCTATTAAATTTTCCGTAATCGTTTGCGGTTCTGGAATCACTTCCAGTTCTACCATACTCCCACTACTGTTTTCTGAAAAAATCCATTTTACTAAAACTGTGGCGAGTCAAGAACAATATCACTATTGATCTTCCAGATGGTAGAAAGTCAACCCTCATCATAACCTGGGCCAACCCACAAACTGCCATTACAGAAACATGCCCTGAGTTATCCAGAGTCTGGTTTTAAGTATAAACCGGACAACTCCCCGTACCTTAACTTCGTTAAGATACGAACCATTCTATATCCAATATAGAAAAATTGTCACTTATTTAATTGGAACCAGATTCAAATCATGCATCTGTCTCTAGTGCATATCAAATTTAATGGAGAAAGTCTATTCAGCATTACTCAACTTAGGAATCCATCCAATTATGAGTAACCCGAAAGAGAAACAAGTTTCTTAAAACTTTTACTATCATCTGAATACCAATCACAAGTATCTACATCTTCGATCTCTTTGAAGAATCCCGATACTTGCGACATCTGGTTCTCTACTTTATTCTTATACCCACAACTTCTCAAACTTAGACCTTGTATTTCTACGAAACACTTGTCTAAAAACTAGAAAAGTCATAAGTAAACAGAACATAGTACGAGGACCTACCCCTTTGTCCTGATGGACACTGAACAACATACAATACTATGTATAAGTCCGCTGAGTTAAATAACTCAAAACCTGTGCGTCGTAGGTTGAAAACTGTACCCTGACGATTTCCTCAAATATCACCAATTACAACGAATTCCGATATAATAAGGATGATCACCTAATTCCCAATAACTTCCTCCCACTCATCATCTGTAAAACCATACAGATATGAGAATGAAACCTGGTGAATACACACCCTGGAGTAAGTATCTAATCGGGAAAACAGTTTTCCATTAACAATGCACTGAAACATGAAAATGTTTCGTAGGGGGTATCCTGGTATTCATAGTAATGCCTCTTCCATAATCCAATTCATGACTTTAACTGTATATTTCTTTGCCATATCTCTAAATCCCTTGATTTGTCTTTAGTCGTTACCTTCTGTACACCATCGTTAGGCTAAATGGTTTTCTTCCTTCCCTACCGTTCGGCACCAGCCTATGGTTTGGAAGAAGACTATCCAGTAAGCATAATAGGTGTACCCTCCTAAACCAAGGAGTACTCGCAACTGAGAGAAGGTGATGATAAAAGACAACTGAATAATACCTTATTCTTTTAAAGGTGAAATAGGAGTGGCGATGAAGTACGCGGTTTGGTCGTGAATGATAACAGTCGCAACTTACTTTGCCCTCTTTCTAATCCCTTTATTTTGTCTTTACATATTACCTTCTGTACACCCTACTTAGGCTAATTGGTTTTTTTCATTCCCTACCTTTCGGCACCTGCCTATGGTTTGGAAGAAGATTGTCCAATAAGCGTAATAGGTGTACTCTCCTAAACCAAGGAGCCCTCGCAAAGTGAGAGAAGGTGATAATAAAAGACAACTGAATAAACCAATTCTATTTCTCCTGAACCTTGATCCATCCTCGAAGGAGTCCCTTCGAGTTCGTATATAACCATACGATGGATCTATCCAATGGAAGTGGATGTCCGTAGTAATACGGGTGTTCTGAGAAATGCAAAGGGTAAAAGAAGGAGTGGCAATGACTTATGCAACATAGACAATCCAAAAGCCAGTATTTTAAGAAGGTTCGGTCAACTTGGTCACTGAGTCATAGTCTAGGGTCGGTCAAAGGTCGCTGCCAAAGAGAGAGAGAAAAGAAACACTCTGCGTGCACTCTAACCTAGATCAGAATGGTTATCACTTTATCTAATCAGGAAATCTCCCACTGTACTGTCAAATTCTCCTCCAAACCTAAAAGAAGAATCAATCGGGATCACCCGAAGAGTAAACCAACTCATCAGTGGGAATCGGGATCCAACGCTCATCGCATGATAACGTGACGGAATCCACTCACGTTATCACACTCCAGAAGGTATGCGCATACCTGGCAAGTTTCAGTTTCTTTAGAAACTCCCGATATGATTTTTACCCCATGTTCTTATGACCTTGACGAAATCCAACAAATCATAAGTCACATGTCAAGTTCTGCCCGTCATTATCTTGTTAATTCGAACCCACCCGTTCATACCCTTGACGAAAGCCAACAAGGTAATACGACTGTCCCAAACCAACTCATCTATCTATGCAACAAATGAATACCCCAGCAACTACCAAACACTATACCTTGACGAAAGCCAACAAACATAGCTTGAATATTACTGACCATCCATAAGAAATGACGGAGGGCTACGGCTGGTTTTTGGCGAAAAACCTTTAACGTAATGAACTTGATCTCGTTGAAGGAACCTGATAGCTTTTTATAAATATAGTGGCGAAAACCTTTGCTAAAGAGGTCACTCCCGGTGAAGGGATCTCGGCTCTTTCCTCGTGGAATGAGGTGCAGGATATTCCACTGAATACCGCGATGCAAAGAAACATGTAATCGACTATAGTGAAGTTATTACCCTGACGCAAACTTCTGCCCAAGGGGTCAGTCCCGGTGAAGGGATATCGGCCCTTGCCCGGTCGAATGAGGTGCAGGATATTCCAACCGAATACCACTATGCAAAACAAAAGGAAACATTTTCGTAATAACACCTTTTTAAATTGTTCCAACAACATCTAAAAAGGTTTGTTTTACTTTGCATTGATCAGAATCAACGCAGTCCCATCAATTAATCACACCAGAAAAGAACGAAAATAAAATGTACGTATATGCCACCCGCATTTGTCACTGGGTCTTGTCATCACCCGTTAGGTTACTTAACTAACGACAGAGCGGGGACTGGACTAGCACGGGTGTAAAACATATACAACATCTAATAGTATATAAACCAATATACAATAATCGCTCCAGGCGTGATAATATGCAACATTATAGAAAAGTAATAAGCATCACAGAACAATACAGATAATCTGGGATCCCCGAGTTTCACAGAGCCGCTGCTGAAACCCGACGTTCCCCTGTCGTGTGGATAGCCTGTGCAATGAAAACTCAACACCATTCTAACCTAGTCACCTCTTCTAGAAACTTCTAGAACCTTCCACACTCATCTCAAGAAAAGATAAATCCGTCTTTAACCGAATGTTAAAAGACGGCTGATAGAAAACTGGAAACTGGCAACTTCCAAAAGTGATCCCGAAACGAATTTCAGGATAACCCCGTAACTGTATAAATATACCCGCATTTGTATTACGACCGAATACAAATGCAACTGAGACAAAGATATTATATCTACTATATATAATACATGGATCCGGCTTAAACCAAAGCCCACCAGTATTATCTGCCCGAAAAATAACACGTGCGTAAACGCACGTGCATTTTCCGAACCCTGCCATAAAACCATACGGCCTCTACAGCGTTTCGCCCGAACTTGGGAAACTGTCTGTGGGGGACTCTAATGACTCGTCAGTACCCTGGCAGTGGGTTTAACCACAAGCCGTCAGCGGCACTAGCAGTGCGTAACGGCTGCCCATGGACTGACCTCAAGGGAGGCTGATGAGCGAACTCATCCAGAAACCCTACTGAGCCTAACAGTAACAATGTATATACAGTCTGGTCCGTTCGTCTATGAGTATCGCATATCCGGCCTAGGGGGCTAGTAACGTCAGATCCCCAATAGCTGTATAAGTCGTGTCGGAGACAAGCCCTGAACACCCTGAGATACTACTGGAGTACCTACCAGTAAATCTCACCTGCCTTGGCCAAGGACTTGGTGTAATGGCTTTCCTAGACATAGCACGACCTCCACCCCCAATACCGGGAGAGATGAATCCCCTGCCGATCCGCTCACGTGTCTCCATGTGGCTCGGGACTGTACCCAAAAACTACCTGTTTGCACGACTCCTTTGAGTCGTGGTAGGGTAGAAATCAAAGTACAGTGGGAACTCACACGAGACAAATGACGACCTCAGGTCAATGAACTAACCTGTACACATGTCACCAGGGAACTGCTATCTGACGATATGTATAATACCAACTAGCAGGTTCCCGGCGAGTCCTGTCCGGTGTACTCATAACCCAATGAGCACCTGTATACATCTTAGGTGATCCAACTGACACCAGTGGCTTGTGAGACCGGCCACCGCCCCTCGTCAGGGTCTCGACTGTATACACTAGTCTACTCCGGAGTATCGATGCCCTATCTCCCGTTGGTAGTCAAGCAAGATCCTAAGGGCTCTATCAAAGTGTAATCGTGATCAGTCACATGAACCTATACACAACTAATAAAGGCAAACCAGATAGCATACTATCATCTCGAGTAAGACTGTCCTACCGGTATAGGTCCTCCACAATCATTGCAATCACGTACCTGCGATCCAATAATTGACTTTGAGAGCACTATATCCAACAAATCATTCTCTTCATTAAATGTTATGGTCACTCTCCCCTCTCCTACACTCACCCCCCTCTTGATAATGGCCGGCCACTTCTTTTGGTGGGCTAAGGTTGTGTTTTGGAAAAAGATTATGATTGTTTTTTGCTTCATGTAATTTCATATAGCTTATTTTTCCATCACCCGATAAAAAAGGCAACTTCATTAACCGTTTATCCATGGTTTTGGACGAAGTGAGACAAAGTGTTCTACTCATTCTCTACATCAATATTGGTCATCTCTTTTAGCAGACTTGATGATCGAGTTGCCTCGGTTCAGAGGCGGGAGCCCGTTTAAAGATCCATTGACATGGTGCCACCTGGACGAGGAGACTGAAGATTCAGGAGATCGGAGCAGCCGCAACAAAGCGTGGGATGATGGTTGAAGACCGAAGGACTCGGATCATTCGGTATAATATTTCTACCCACTTTGTAGTTTGTTGGTTTAGCAATAATGGCAGATCCGGGTTATAGTACACGATAGCACAAGTTATAAAAGTTTTGTTCCGCATTTGGCGTCTGTTAGACGGCCGGGACGCTACCGTGGACTTACATCCTTAATAGTGGTCCCTAGTCGTGGGAGTTTCGAGACAGGGCATCGATACTCCGGAGTAGACTAGTGTTGTAACATTTCAGAAAAATATAATATTATTTTATTAAATATTTTAATATTTCGGTATAATTAAATACCGATAAATGGGGAAAATTCTGAAGAAAAATTATGGAAATTCTAAAATATGTTATTTAGTGGTAATTGTGTTTAATGTAGGGTTTTTGGTAAAAAGTTTACCAAAACGGCTTTCAAATATTTTATCTGGTTTTATGAATATTTTATTGGAATTTTATCTGGACTGCACACATTTGTGCATGTTAACTTGGGTTAAGTCTAGGGTTACCATGTTTAGATGAGTATGTTGGGTTAACCATTTGGTTAAGATAATGGGGGTTAATTAAGGGTCTTTAGTCTTGTTTAAGGGTGATTAGAGTGGGGTTGACTTGTGGCTAGAGAGGGTGAGCCATGAAGGTTGGCATGCTAGCATCTATTGAGAGAGAGAGAGGGGGGTGGCTATAGGTTGTGTCACATCCCTTTTCATTTCAAAACTTTTGCATCTCACATCTCTCCCTCTCACTCTCACACATCAGCCCCCATTATCAAAACATCATCCCCAATACCAACACTTCAGCCCCAAACCTCTATCAACATCAGATATTACAACACTCCACCCTATATCAGCCACAACACCCCACAACAACAGCCACAATTTCTTCAGCCACAGCAAGAGCTGATGCAACAGCAATAGAGGGAAAAAAGGAAAGAGAAGTTACAAGCAGCAGCAGCTGGAGCCAGCAGCAGCTAGAGCCAGCAGCTAAGGGAAAACAGCCAAAGGAGCAGCTCAGCAGCAGCACAGCCCCCTTTCCTCCTTCCTCCTCCTTCTTTTCCTACATCCTAGGACTTCCCTTGAGGTATAATCTTGCAACCCAATTCCTATTTTGCCAAGTTCTGGTTATAGCTGAAATTTAGTGTTTATATCGTGATTAGTGCTAGTTTAGGCAAATTTGAGTGAGACTTGACCAAGTGTTGGTTTTGATGGTTGGTATAACCTTATTAGGTGTGTTTGAGACCAGTTCACCCCAGAATTTCCCCAGATTCCTGCAAAATACCAGATTGTTCGATTTAATGTCGGTTAGCGTTTTGTCGACTTTTTAAGCCTTTCTGGAATCTGCTACAATCCGGGGCCTCCTAAAATAAAATTGACTTGGCAGTGAGATGTGCAGGTAGATAGGAGCCAATACCCAAAGCCCCAGCCCCTGGATCCACTTCTTGGCCGCAGATAAATCCCTTCTGGCCGCAATTTGCGGCCAGAGCAGGAGGGAACTGAAAGGTTCCTAGGCACCCTATAGAGGTCTCACAAGGCATCAACCATGCCATTTTCAAAAATTATGGGTGTTAAGAAACCCTAACACGGATCGCCGGCTAGAATTCTAGGCGAAAAGAAAATCTAGTTAACTACTTAACTAAAAGTTAGATGCTACAACCTTTGTAGATCCGGATATCCTCTCCCTAAGCTCCACGTAGTCTTCCTCTCGCTGTCCTTTTCGAATCCTAGACTCGTTCATCGGCTTCATCGGGAAAACGAGCGGAATAGGTCGTCGGCTTCGTGTCAAAGACGATCTACGTCGAGGTTGCACAAGTTCAAGCTCCAACTTCACCAAGTTGTGAAACTTATGAAGAAAACACCCAAAACAACTTGGCAAGAGGTAGAGGGTGAAGAAATAGGAGGTGGGTTCACTTTAGAATTGGATTTCACTCACTTTTGCTCAAGTTGCCATTGATGGCATCAAGCTTTTCATGAAGAAGAAGATGATGAAGAAGAAAGAATATCATTAGTTTCTTTTTTCAAAAAGAAACTAATATGAATACTTATCATATCTTGACCATGGTCAAGTGTAGAGATTAAACTAAGGTTAGAAGGAATGGTTAGGGTTAAGGATGAGATAAGGATGGTGGACTTTGTCAAAGCTTCAAGAAACTTCAACAAGAGACAAAGAAAGCCACCATTCTCATCTAAACCTTTTCTAAACAAATAAACAAATAAATAAATAAAAAGGCAAAACCCTAATCATCTCTTAACCATGGTTTAATTCTTCACACTTAACCTAATGAGCAAGCATCATCAAACATGATACAAAGATGTGCACAAAAGTATATCACATATACAACATGTACATCAAGTGAGAAAATCCATTTAAAGTGAACCAATACTAGTTAATGCAAAGTAATATATCAAATATATAATTATACATTAAATCATTAAATCAACACTTAATTTAACGATCCGGTTATATCGCATACAACCGACTAGTATCTAATGTATCGATTTATCGAATCAATGATTCGATAACTAGGTCATATCGAATATAACCAATCGAAACATTTATCGCGAGAATGAAATACGGTATCACATACACGCATTATTCTCGGGCCCTCACATATCTCATATGCGCTCCTATTTCGTTTCGCTTGAACCAGGAAACCTCTGTGTAGGACTCTAAAGACTCGTCAATACGCCGGTAGCAGATGATGATCATATCAAGCACCCACAAGCCGCAAGCGGTCTGCTAAACGTAACGGCCATCCGGGTATTGAGCGATCAGAAGATCGACGAGCTAGCCCGCTCATACCCCTGTGAATCCAACCAGTAACACTTACCGTACAGTCCGGTCTGTTCGTCTGATACGTCGCATATCAAGTTTAGGGGTGGTAAACGTCAGACCCCAATAACCGATAAGTCGTGCCGATGTGAGGCTCATAACGGGTCGAGAAACTACTGGTAACACTTACCAGCAAATCTCTGATCAGCCCTGGCCAGGGACTTCCCTGTTACGGCCAATCGAGCACAGCGCAACATCAACCCCCAATACCGGGAGAGACGAAACCCCTCCTATCGCTCATTGCCTCCATGTGACTCGGGACTGTACCCAAAGACCACCGTTTTGCACGCCTTCATGGACGTGGTAAGGTGGAGATCAAAGCACAGTGGGAATCACACAAGACTCTATGACGATCTCGGGTCTACAGACTAACCTGTACAAGTGTCACCTGAGAACTGCCATCTGACGTGAGGTATAATACCATCTGGGAGTTCTCGGCGAGTCCGTCCAGTGTACCCAGTCTCCACTGAGCACCCGTACACCATCTCTGATGTCAAACACCAATGGATATGGGATCATCCATCGCCCATCTCATGGGTCGAGAAGCGTATACGCTAGTCTACTCTGGTATATCGATGCCCCGTCTCGATACACCCACGACTAGGGACCTTGAAGGATGTACTTATGGACTACCATGTCCCCACTAGTATGATCTGCATCATAGTCCAGGTAGTCAAGTACACATCCTAAGGGCTTTATCAACATGTAACTATAAGACAGTTTAAAGAGACAAGTGTACATGTTAAGATAAAGAGTAACCAGATAGCATACTATCATATTGAGCAAGAAAGTCATCTCTATATATGTCCAAGCATCCAATATAATATACATCATCTGTACAATACTGGCCTCTAGGGCATACATACAACTAACAATCTCCCACTTGCACTAAGGCCAGCTGCTTTAGTATCGCATACCGAGCATCCTGAAGAGTCTCTCAAACTGTATCTGGGGAATGGCCTTCGTGAGTGGATCCGCCGTATTGTTCTTCGTGTCAACCCTTCTGACCTCGATCTCCCGGCGATCAACTATCTCCCGGATCAGGTGATACCGCCTCAGAATATGCCTGGATCGCTGATGGGACCTGGGTTCCTTGGCCAAAGCCACCGCTCCATTGTTATCGCAATACAAAGGTATTGGATGCTCAATGGATGGAACCACTCCAAGTTCAGTAATGAACTTCTTGATCCAGACAGCCTCTTTGGCAGCATCGTTGGCAGCGATGTATTCAGCCTCCATCGTCGAGTCTGCCACGGTTTCCTGCTTGGAACTCTTCCAGCTAACCGCCCCTCCGTAAAGGGTAAAGACAAAGCCCGACTGCGACTTAGAGTCGTCCTTATCACTCTGGAAGCTCGAATCGGTAAAGGACTCCACTTGGAGCTCCCCATTACCATACACCAAGAACATATCTCTAGTCCTTCGCAAGTACTTGAGAATGCTCTTCACAGCTGTCCAGTGACTCTCTCCAGGATCAGCTTGATACCTGCTCACTATACTTAGTGAGTATGCTACATCGGGTCTGGTACATAGCATCGCATACATGATAGAGCCTACTGCCGAAGCATAGGGTATCCCTTGCATGCGAGCTCTCTCCAAATCAGTCTTGGGAGACATCTCTTTGGAGAGAGTGACTCCAGAGATCGTGGGCAAGTTCCCACGCTTGGACTCTTCCATACTAAACCTCTTTAGTATGGTGTCAATGTACATGGATTGGGACAATCCCAAAATCCGTTTGGATCTATCTCTATAGATCCTAATTCCCAATATGCAGGAGGCATCACCAAGATCTTTCATTGAGAATCTTTGTGATAAGAAGAGCTTGACCGATTGCAGCATAGGAATATCATTTCCTATCAAGAGTATGCCGTCCATGTACAATACGAGGAAGACAACCTTACTCTCTGCCACCTTCTTGTAGATACAAGGTTCATCTGGATTTTTGACGAAATCAAACTCTTTGATAACGACGTCAAAGAAGATGTTCCAACTCCGCGATGCTTGCTTTAATCCATAAATGGATTTAAGCAGCTTGCACACCTTTCCGCTGCTCCCACTGTCTACGAAGCCCTCTGGCTGAGTCATGTACACGCACTCTTCTAAATCACCGTTTAGAAAGGCGGTCTTAACATCCAGTTGCCAGATTTCATAATCATGATATGCAGCGATGGCAAGCATGATCCGGATGGATTTAAGCATAGCCACTGGAGAAAAGGTCTCGTCATAGTCCACACCTGGTCTTTGACGAAAACCCTTTGCTACAAGTCTAGCTTTGAAAGTCTCCACTTTCCCATCTACACCAAGTTTCTTCTTGTAGATCCACTTGTCCCAATGGGTTTTACCCCTTCAGGAGAAACTTCCAAAGTCCATACTTTGTTGGTGTACATGGAATCCATCTCGGACCGCATAGCATCCAGCCATTTCACTGAGTCCCCACTCGTGATGGCCTGCTCGAAGCTAGTTGGGTTATCATCCTCCATGATGCAATCCTCGCTCCCACCGTCCATGAGAAAACCGTAGTATCTCTCAGGTTGGCGAGGAACCCTACTAGATCGGCGGAGTGGCTGGGGTTCATCGGGAACTACGGAATCCTCTGGTTCCACCAGATCTTCTGTTGTAGCTTCTGCAGCTGGAACCTCTTCCAGTTCCACCTCATGACCACTAATCTCTTTTTCAAGAAATTCCTTTTCTAAAAAGGTGGCATGCCGAGAAACAAACACTCTTTGTTCCTCAGGGTGGTAGAAGATATACCCTTGAGAATTCTTGGGATATCCTACAAATTTGCATAGAACAGACCGTGCCTCGAGTTTGTCCAAATTTTGTCGTTTGACATAGGCTGGACAACCCCATATCTTAACATAGTTAAGACATGGTCTCTTCCCTTTCCATATCTCATATGGAGTGGTAGGCACAGATTTGGTGGGGACCATATTCAATAGATGTATGGCTGTCTCAAGCGCATACCCCCAGAAGGAAATAGGTAACTCATCTGTGCTCATCATAGAGCGCACCATATCTAATAGGGTGCGGTTCCTCCGTTCTGATACACCGTTGTGCTGTGGTGTATATGGAGGAGTCAGCTGAGAGAGAATCCCATTCTCTTTTAGGAAGTCCAGGAATTCATTGCTCAAGTATTCACCTCCTCGATCAGATCGAAGGATTTTAATACTTTTTCCGGTTTGGTTTTCGACTTCTTGTTTATATTCTCTAAATTTCTCAAAAGCTTCAGACTTGTGTCTTATCAAGTACACATGTCCGTATCTTGAGAGATCGTCAGTGAATGTAATGAAGTACGAAGAACCATCCCTGGCATGTGTAGACATGGGACCACATATATCGCTATGTATTAGTCCCAAGAGTTCGGTAACTCTTTCTCCGTGTCCCGTAAACGGAGTTTTGGTCATCTTGCCTTTGAGACATGACTGGCAAGTGTCATAAGATGAAAATTCGAAAGGTTTCAAATATCCATCTTTATGCAACTTAGCCAGTCGTGTCACATTGATGTGACCCAGTCTACAATGCCACAAGTAGGATTCGTTCAGTTCTGAACTCTTCCTCTTGTGTGTGTTTGTTATGCTCAGAACTGTTGATTGATTTAGAACATAAATGCCATTGCACAACGTGCCTGATCCAACCAACTTTTGGTTACGGAAAATGTTCATAACATTATCCTGTAATACAAAATTATATCCCTCTTTACTTAATAAAGAAACCGATATAATGTTGCATATCAGGTTCGGCATGTAATAGCATTCGTTCAGAACCAATGTATTACCAGTTGGTAATACAAGGTGATATTCTCCGACGGTCTTAGCTGCAACAATTGCGCCATTTCCGACTCTAATGTCTTTATCACCTTCTCCAAGTTCTCTACTTTTCCTGAGCCCATGTAACTGATTAAATATATGGGATCCTGACCCGGTATCTAATACCCAGGACGTAGAGCAAATGGAGAAACAGTTCTCAGTAACGAACACACCCGAAGAAAATGCATCAACATGTACTTTCTTCATTCGGGTGGCATGGGAATCCTGGCATTCCCCTATATCCTGTTCATTCCTATAACTCTTATAAGAAAGAACGGAACCAACGTTCCCCAGCACAGAATAACATGCGGGTTCGGTCAATACATCCATATTATTATCTTCATTAGGGCATGAAATGGTCGCTACCTGGAGAGAGAGAGAAGAAAACACTTTAGCGTATGCTCGTGCAAGATCAGATTGGTTATTATCTTATCTAATCAGGATGGCTCCCACTGCTTTTTATCAAATCTTCCTTCAAACCCTAAAAGGAAAAGACTAGCCGGGATTAATTACACACTACAAGTTCGCCAATCTTTCAGCCAGGCCAGTGTCGGTACTTTGAGGGAGGTCCCCCGTGCATTCGCACGAACCTAATTAATGTAAACCTCGTTTTCCCAGAGGCGTAACCTCGTTAACACCTTTCTAGACACCTACTTGATCGGCTAATTGTAATGTGTAAAAATCTCCCAGGAGTAACTCTTACTCGCAGTGGGTATCGGGATCCAACTATCTCATAGAAGGTATGCAATCTCATTGCAAATTTCAACACTTGAAATTCCCGATAATACTTTTGCCCCTAGCGTGCTATGACCTTGACGAAAGCCAACAAACCACAGCCCGCTAGTCAAGTTCAACCCGTACATTTCTTGACTGAATCAAACCCACCCGCACGACCCTTGACGAAAGCCAACAAAGCCGTACGACTACCCTAATCCAGTCGCATCATATGCAGCAGATAAACAGCACACAGCTGCCGCACACTACACCTTGACGAAAGCCAACAAATGTAGCACGAATACTATATGTAACTTATCTGAAATGACGGAGGGCTACGCAGGTTTTTCTGAAAACCATGAGCGTAATGAACTTGATGTCGTTGTAGAATCAAATGAAGTTTTGAAATGGAGTGATTTTGAGGCTTTTCTAGTTTTGCTAAAGGAGTTACTCCCGGCGAAGGGATCTCGGTCCTTTCCTCGTCGAATGAGGTGCGGGATATATCATATATATCGCTGTGCAAAGCAAAAACCCAAAAGCAGTCAAAAGCAAACCGAGTGTGTAGCATCTGCCAGTTATTGCTAAAGGAGTCACTCTCGGTGAAGGGATCTCGGTCCTTTCCTCATCGAATAAGGTGCAGGGTATATCATATATACCGCTGTGCAAAGCAAGAACCGTAGCTACCTGTTTTAAAATTCGATTCCACAACATCTTAGGTTTCTTATCTTTCATTAATCACATTAATGAAGTCCCATCATTTAAATACCTAAACATCACAGATAGATATGACGTACACTTATGCCATCCGCATTCGCCTCGATGTCCCCTCGTGCACCGTTAGGTTAGGTAACTAACGACAGAGCAGGGCAGGGCTAGCGCGGGTGTAAAACATAAGTAACGTCTATATAATATATCATATATATACTATATACTATATCCATCACAGAATCACAACACAGATATCGCGGCAGAAGAAACATATGAAATATTGGATATACTAGGACGTCCGTGTTTTCGATACGAGCCAGTATAAAACACGGATTCCACGGTCGTGATGAATAGCCAATCCCACACCCCTAGACCCCTACGAGAGCGGCAAGCAACCCTGCCAATTCTAGGGTTAGGAGACCCGGACTCGACTTCTCGAGTTGGTCTCCCACTGGACCCCAGAACCCGGTTACTTGTGCTCCCCTCCTTGGGTCTATCCTAATGCGGAAAAGTAAATAATATACAAAAGGTGACAACTTCCGCTACCTGGAAGTGCCCCAAATAAAAGAATATTACATACAAGTTTTTACATGAATTAAAAAGAAAAACACTCATCTCACATAAAAACCCCCGGCTATTCGAACACGACGATCCAATATAACATATCCAGCAACACATAACATCACATGTCATCAACGTAAGTAAGTATGCATACCCCAATTGTCGTTGACGTATAGCAACGAAACCGGCGATATGAACATACTACACTTACGGTCACAGAAAAGAAAGTGTAAAACTACAACAATTGGAATCCGCAACTTCTTTAGACATCACATGCCTAACAGATATAAATCCCGCATTTTAGTCTCATTATCGAAAACACTTTTCAATATCATGTGGGACTAAACTGCTAGATTTATAACATTCATTCAGTTATCTCATAACTGTTTATGAATTCCAATTATTGTATCACATTCCAGACAAACAGAAAATGTTAAACTTTCCGATCGAACAATCGAATACCCAAGTTTTCCCGATACAGCTCAACACATGAAATAAGTCTAACAACATTCAGTTCGTGCCTCAGTACCAACGGTCCAGCCATAGAAGGGTCAAGCCAACGCCTCACATGTGGCACGCCGTACTGCCCCAAACCCGAAGGTTCAAAGGGCAGTTCAAGACGGTCACATAATCGAGTTAAGGTTTGTTGTCTTCTAGAGGGTCCATCGCGTTACTTTCACTACTGAGAACGTCGTTAAACTACGGAAAAATCCAACACTTGGAAATTTCCCGACAGGGGAAAAATTGGGTATTTATATCCGGTCGAACTTTTTAACATATTCTAAAAATTATCCGGAAATACACAAAGACGAAATTTGATAATCCGATCGAAACACCGAATCTCTAAAACACCCCAGAAAATTCAACTCTTGAAAAATTATTAAAAATACCCATAAAACTCAGCTGCTGAAATGATGAATTACTGTGCAAAGAATGAGGGATGACATCATCAATTTGCCGCAGAACCGCCGCCTGAGGCAGGCATATGCCGCGGTTCCGCCGCAGGTTGCACTGTTCATGACCCCAATTTTGCATCGTAATTCTTATATTTCCCTGCTGAATTTTTAAAGCATTTTTAATCTGGAAAAATCCCAGATTTTAGAAAAAGGACAGAGAGCATGTTTGGTTTAGGGTTTCGGGTTCGTTCGGACTTCAAATTGCGTCTAGACTTCGCCTAAGGCTCTAGCTAGGCTCTGATACCAGAGAAAGGTTCCTAGGCACCCTATAGAGGTCTCACAAGGCATCAACCATGCCATTTTCAAAAATTATGGGTGATAAGAAACCCTAACACGGATCGTCGGCTAGAATTCTAGGCGAAAAGAAAATCTAGTTAACTACTTAACTAAAAGTTAGATGCTACAACCTTTGTAGATCCGGATATCCTCTCCCTAAGCTCCACGTAGTCTTCCTCTCGCTGTCCTTTTCGAATCCTAGACTCGTTCATCGGCTTCATCGGGAAAACGAGCGGAATAGGTCGTCGGCTTTGTGTCAAAGACGATCTACGTCGAGGTTGCACAAGTTCAAGCTCCAACTTCACCAAGTTGTGAAACTTGTGAAGAAAACACCCAAAACAACTTGGCAAGAGGTAGAGGGTGAAGAAATAGGAGGTGGGTTCACTTTAGAATTGGATTTCACTCACTTTTGCTCAAGTTGCCATTGATGGCATCAAGCTTTTCATGAAGAAGAAGATGATGAAGAAGAAAGAATATCATTAGTTTCTTTTTTCAAAAAGAAACTAATATGAATACTTATCATATCTTGACCATGGTCAAGTGTAGAGATTAAACTAAGGTTAGAAGGAATGGTTAGGGTTAAGGATGAGATAAGGATGGTGGACTTTGTCAAAGCTTCAAGAAACTTCAACAAGAGACAAAGAAAGCCACCATTCTCATCTAAACCTTTTCTAAACAAATAAACAAATAAATAAATAAAAAGGCAAAACCCTAATCATCTCTTAACCATGGTTTAATTCTTCACACTTAACCTAATGAGCAAGCATCATCAAACATGATACAAAGATGTGCACAAAAGTATATCACATATACAACATGTACATCAAGTGAGAAAATCCATTTAAAGTGAACCAATACTAGTTAATGCAAAGTAATATATCAAATATATAATTATACATTAAATCATTAAATCAACACTTGATTTAACGATCCGGTTATATCGCATACAACCGACTAGTATCTAATGTATCGATTTATCGAATCAATGATTCGATAACTAGGTCATATCGAATATAACCAATCGAAACATTTATCGCGAGAATGAAATACGGTATCACATACACGCATTATTCTCGGTCCCGCACATATTTCATATGCGCTCCTATTTCGTTTCGCTTGAACCAGGAAACCTCTGTGTAGGACTCTAAAGACTCGTCAATACGCCGGTAGCAGATGATGATCATATCAAGCACCCACAAGCCGCAAGCGGTCTGCTAAACGTAACGGCCATCCGGGTATTGAGCGATCAGAAGATCGACGAGCTAGCCCGCTCATACCCCTGTGAA
Source organism: Agapanthus africanus (assembly GCA_030015575.1). Classification (NCBI taxonomy): domain Eukaryota; kingdom Viridiplantae; phylum Streptophyta; class Magnoliopsida; order Asparagales; family Amaryllidaceae; genus Agapanthus; species Agapanthus africanus. The sequence goes on along the minus strand of CM057339.1, from coordinate 260,235,353 downwards.
TCCAACCAGTAACACTTACTGTACAGTCCGGTCTGTTCGTCTGATACGTCGCATATCAAGTCTAGGGGTGGTAAACGTCAGACCCCAATAACCGATAAGTCGTGCCGATGTGAGGCTCATAACGGGTCGAGAAACTACTGGTAACACTTACCAGCAAATCTCTGATCAGCCCTGGCCAGGGACTTCCCTGTTACGGCCAATCGAGCACAGCGCAACATCAACCCCCAATACCGGGAGAGACGAAACCCCTCCTATCGCTCATTGCCTCCATGTGACTCGGGACTGTACCCAAAGACCACCGTTTTGCATGCCCTCATGGACGTGGTAAGGTGGAGATCAAAGCACAGTGGGAATCACACAAGACTCTATGACGATCTCGGGTCTACAGACTAACCTGTACAAGTGTCACCTGAGAACTGCCATCTGACGTGAGGTATAATACCATCTGGGAGTTCTCGGCGAGTCCGTCCAGTGTACCCAGTCTCCACTGAGCACCCGTACACCATCTCTGATGTCAAACACCAATGGATATGGGATCATCCATCGCCCATCTCATGGGTCGAGAAGCGTATACGCTAGTCTACTCTGGTATATCGATGCCCCGTCTCGATACACCCACGACTAGGGACCTTGAAGGATGTACTTATGGACTACCATGTCCCCACTAGTATGATCTGCATCATAGTCCAGGTAGTCAAGTACACATCCTAAGGGCTTTATCAACATGTAACTATAAGACAGTTTAAAGAGACAAGTGTACATGTTAAGATAAAGAGTAACCAGATAGCATACTATCATATTGAGCAAGAAAGTCATCTCTATATATGTCCAAGCATCCAATATAATATACATCATCTGTACAATACTGGCCTCTAGGGCATACATACAACTAACAGGAACTGCCTCGTTTTGCGTGCACGACTCTTTTACTTGTAAACTTGACCCTGGGTATGTCTAGTTTTGTCTGGTTCCAATAGAATCTGGGTTGATTTTCTTGACTTGGCGCATGATTTACGACTTGTTTTCGTATGAATTTTGGTATTCGATGATTTGTTTTTGTCGGGTGGCGTTTGGACGCCAACGGCAGAGGGTTATTGGCTGTGTTTGCACGCGAGGCTACAGGTTTTTACCTATGGGCGTAGCGTGCACCATTTTGGCTTCCGACATGGTTTTCATATGTTTTAGCGTGTGATATCCTTGTAGGTACCCCACCTGGCGTCGAAGCGTTGGAGATGCAAATGGCGACATCGGCACCGGCACACATAAGAAAGGTGAGTAGATTTATATCTACGGGGAGAAGTCGGGTGGATGGCGTATAGCACCCCCGCAGTCCGATGTCTAGTATACCATATATACTGTAACTATATATGATAGCTTATGTGTGACTTGGTTGTTTAGGATGTGTTAGGTGTACTATGCATAGATTAGGGTTAGAAGTAACTAGTGTGGTTCCTAGTCGCGAACCCTAGAATAGGTTTACACCCACACGCACATACGTGCATATTTTCTATGTTCATACTGTGATGACGAGGATATTGGAGGACATTGGATGTGAGTCGATGAGTTTGGACATAGTGCCATGATATCGGTGATGTGATGTGATTCGTATTTGGGATACGATATATGATTTTTAGCGGGCCTTTGGGCGTGTCTTTCGCACACGCATTCATACTTATGTAGATGGTATCGATTCGTACTAGACTTAGATCAGTACCCCATATTTTGTGATATGATGATATGGATACCAGATAATTGATGTGATGATTGTGATATTGACCCGTACCCAGCTATTGGGATGCCGTACGACGATTTACCGTACGAGCTTTATATTGATGATTGATCCGCACTCATGACTTGAGGGTGTCAGATGATATACGGTATTATATGCGATACTATTGAGGCGGAATCATCGACTACTATCTTTATATTTATATATATATATATATATATATATCGACTCATATTTAGGTGGTTTCCATACCCCTCCCGATTGACTTGATAATTAGATCAGTAGTTAGTATAGTAGATGTTAGACTAGACCGAGTCATACCTATTTCAAAACTAACGAATCGGGAGTATTTTAAAGGCAGGCAAAAAGGGATTCTACGGATAATTTCAAAAGGGCATTTTTTCTTAAAAACACCGTAGCCCTTATTTTACTAAAAACCCCGATTCGTCTTATTTCAAAAAGGCAAAACTGCATGACACTTACATATTGATGTAGATTCTTCACTATCGCGTTGATTATTTGATTCCGCATGTTCATATTATTTGTATCGCATTACTTGTATTTATTGAGATATTAACATCATGCTGTTAGGACACCAGCACCATTATCGATGATGCGTATGTTCCACGTACACTAATTGCCGGCTCACACACTTCATCATCGATAATTGCCATGCCACTACACTGTAGTACTGTTGCATTCATGATGTGATTCTTGCATGGCATATTGTACACTATACCTGTCCACATACCTAGATGACTCTGGCTTGATTAGAGATTTGGGAACCGCAAGATATTCTTTAAAACCGATTCATCTAAAACGAGCGGTTTCCCACGACATGCGCACATTACTATTCCATGTTGCATGACTTACTGATATGCTTACCTTTCTTTACCTGTCGCATACATCATGTTTGATTATACGCATTGAGATATGTTGTTTCCATGATATTTCTGGATTTGGGGACCGTGGATATTTCAAAAGAAAATATGTAATTGTTCTAAAAATCCGGTCACCCTTGATATGATATTTCAGTGCGTTCACCATGAGTTTTCTCGGTTCCAGAGAGCTTGTGTGGGTATACCCGATTCGAGGAGCGGTAGGCACCGATTGCGGGTACATGGTGGACCCGGTGAGGTACCCCGGGGCAAGAAGACTCGTATATGCTAGACGGTGAGCCCGGAAGGGGAGTACTACCTACCGGTGATAGTATTTGGGACCTGTCGGTTATCCGGGGGATACCGACTGGAGTCACGAGATGGATATGAGGGCCGACCAGGGTGTGCGGCGCCTGAGATACATGAGGATTTACGTGTCGATGCTAGGCACAGGTGTTCATGATGTTTTCGAGTATCGATGCTAGGCACTCAGGTTCCATGATTTGATTATATCCTCATATTTCCATGCATATGCTTTACGATATTTACATGCATGATGCTTGTTGTCATTGGGTGACACGTGGACGGGATCCACTGATTTACAGATATTGATTACCTAGTTGGAGGATATCCACATACTACTAGATTCATGTTATAGCTGGCATTGTTTCATATTGATTATATCGATCATACCTCATTTGTATATATAACAGTGGGTGAGGACGTTGTTATATATACCCTTACACCAATATTAGTGGAATGGGACGCTAATATATGTGTATTGATATCAATTTAGATACTTCACCATATTACTTCATGCAGACATACCTCATATTTATGACATGTTATTACCTGAGGCACTGGCACGAGTACTTGGCACTACATACATGTATAGATGTTACATTGCCACTTCAGCATGCTTCAGACTTATTCATTTGAGGTTTATTTATGTTGATCGTATGACCTAGGATTGCGTCATACATGCAATTTTCTGTTCGTAGATGTTTTTCTATTCACGAGTTGGAAACTCACCCCCGTTGTGCCACAGTTCTTGCAGGTTTGCCGTACAGGTTTCATTACGGCTTGCGGCACTGTTTCTTTCGGGTGACTTGCTAGTAGGTGAGTTATTTATATCGTACCCATCATTATACATTGTATATTATACTTCAGTTGTATCTAGAAGTTCCATCAACCAAATATGTACTTATTTGAGATAGAGACCAGTGTTGATTATTCTTTCGACCTTAGAGTCGCACGTTATATTTCTCTGGGTTTCATGCTGTTGAGTTTCCTTTCTGTTGTGATCCTCGCCTTTAGACTTTGTATATTATATTGCAAGCTGGTTGATTTACATATGGTTTTTCCTTCACTCCACTACTTTTCTTGGTTTGGATTTCTGGGCTCGGCTTACTTAGCGCACGTACGCCTTAAGACGTTCGTAGCCTAAGTGCCGGTCATATTCGTACTTTTAGGTCGTGACAAGTGTATACAGTCGAAACCCCGACGAGGGGCGGTGGCCGGTCTCACAAGCCATTGGTGTCAGTTGGATCACCTAAGATGTATACAGGTGCTCATTGGGTTATGAGTATACCGGACAGGACTCGCCGGGAACCTGCTAGTTGGTATTATACCTAGCGTCAGATAGCAGTTCCCTGGTGACATGTGTACATGTTAGTTCATCGACCTGAGGTCTTCATTTGTCTTGTGTGAGTTCCCACTGTGCTTTGATTTCTACCCTACCACGGCTCAAAGGAGTCGTGCAAACAGGTATTTTTTGGTACAGTCCTGAGCCACATAGAGGCAAGTGAGCGGATCGGCAGGGGATTCGTCTCTCCTGGTACTGGGGGTGAGATCGCGCTGTGTCTAGGAGAGCCATTACACAAAGCCCTCGGCCGAGGCAGAGATTTACTGGTAGGTACTCCAGTAGTATCTCAGGGTGTTCTGAGCTACACTCCGACACGACTTATACCGCTATTTAGGGTTTGACGTTACCAGCCCCCTAGGCCCGATATGCGATACTCATAGACGAACGGACCAGACTGTATGCATATTGTCACTGTTAGGCTCAGTAGGGTTCCAGGATGAGTTCGCTCATTGGCTTCCCTTGAGGTCAGTACATGAGCAGCCGTTACGCACAGCTAGTGCCGCTGACGGCTTGTGGTTAACCCACTGCCAGGGTACTGATGAGTCATCAGAGACCCCCACAGTTAGTTTCCCAAGTTCGGGAGAAACGTTGTAGAGGCCGTATGGTTTTATGGCAGGGTTCAGAAAAATGCACGTGCGTTTACGCACGTGTCATATTTCGGGCAGATAATACTGGTGGGCTTTGGTTTAAGCCGGATCCGAGTATTATACTGTGTAGATATAATATCTTTGTCTCAGTTGTATTTGTATTCGGTCGTAATACAAATGCGGGTATGTTTATACTGTTACGGGGTTATCCTGAAATTCGTTTCGGGGTCGCTTTTCGAAGTTGGCAGTTTTCCATCACCCGTCTTAAACATTCGGTTTAATGCGGAATTATCTTTTTCATTTGGGTGAGTCATGATGGTGAGTCATGAGTGGAAGCTTCTTGTTGGTGACTAAGTTTTGTGTGTCACCATTTTGCATTAATGGTTAATGAGGTGTTATTAGTGAGTCACCTTTTGCTTTAATGTTTCTTGTAAAGCTTAAGGATATTTCTTCTTGATCTTTTCCCTTATGATCACCCCCTTGCTCCTACACTCACCCTCCTCCTCTCATATAGTGGCCGGCCCCCCTGTTGAATGATGATGGATTGATTAAAAAGATTATGGAATTTAGTTCATGAAAATTTGATAGCTCATTTCTCATTTCTCTCCATTAAAAGGCAACTTCATTAACCGTGCATCCATGGTTTTAGATGAAGCGAGACAAAATATTCTACTCATTCTCTACATCAATCTTGGACATGTCGACTAGCAAACTTCATGTCCGAGTTGCCTCGGTTCAGAGGCGGGAGCCCATTTAAAGATCCATTGACGTGGTGCCACCTGGACGAGGAGACCGGAGATCGAGCGAGATTGGAGCAGCCGCAAAGGAGCGTGGGATGATGGCTAAAGAACGAAGGACTCGGATCGTTCGGTATAGCCTTTATACCCACTTTGTAGTTTGTTAGTTTAGCGTTAATGGTAAGATCCGGGTTATAGTATGCGATAGCGCCAGTTTAAAAGTTTTGTTCCGCGTTTGGCATCAGATTGACGGCCGGGGCGCTACCGTAGACTTACAGTTCCTGCTCGGCTCATCCTCAGCGGGTAGCTTCCTTCCCATCAATGCTGTGGATCTAAAGCCCTCATCATGAGGCCACCGAGCAGCTTCCTGCTCGGCTCATCCTCAGCGGGTAGCTTCCAACCCATCAACGCTGTGGATCTAAAGCCCTCCTCACGAGACCATCGACTAGCTTCCTGTTCGGGTCATCCTCAGCGGGTAGCTTCCTGCCCAACTGTTAGTGTTTATGCCCTAGAGGCCATTATTGTATCATACTAGCTTGTATATTACTTAATGGCAGCTTGGATATTCACAGTTATATTGACAGTCTTGCTAAAAATGGTAGTATGCTACTTGGTTTATGTCTACATTAATATGTGCATATGTTTCTTGTAACGTATCGGCTTATACATATTAGTAGAGCCCTTAGGATCTTTGCTTGATTACCAGCGTTGTGATGACAGTCACACTAGTGGGGGCTAGGTAGTCTATAAGCAACTCCTATACAGGTCCCTAGTCATAGAATTATCGAGACAGGGCATCGATACTCCGGAGTAGACTAGTGTGTACGCTTCTCATCCTAGTTAGGCAGATGGTCTGTCCCACAGCCATCAGTACGTCGTACTGGAGATAGTATACAGGTGCTCGTTAGGTTACGGGTACACCGGACAGGACTCGTCGGGAACTGCAGGTTGGATTTATACCCATCGTCAGATAGCAGTTCCCAGGTGACATGAGTACAGCTTAGTCCGTTGACTTGATACTGCTGCTTCGCCTCGGGTGTGTTCCACTGTACTTAGATTACTACCCTACCACGGCTCAAAGGAGTCGTGCAAACAGGTAGTAGTTGGGTGCAGTCCCGAAGCATTTGGAGGCAGTGGTGGTTAGACAGGATTCGTCTCTCCCGGTATTGGGGGTTGATATCGCGCTGTGTATGGAGAGCCATTACGCAAAGTCCCTGGCCAGGGCAAGCGAGATTTACTGGTAGGTTCCAGTAGTTTCTCAAGGTGTAATGGGCTTCACTCCGACATGACTTATACCGCTATTAGGGGTCTGACGTTTACCGCCCCCTAGGCCCTATATGCGATAGTCCTAGATGAACAGACCGGACTGTACGGAGATTGTCACATCAGGCTCAGTAGGAGTTCGGATGGGTTTCCTCATCGGCCTTCTTATCGACATCTACCTGGGGACCATTACGTACAGCTAGTGCCGCTTGCGGTCTATGGTTAAACCCACTGCCAGCGTAGTGTCGAGTCTTTAGAGTCCCACATAGAGAGTTTCCCTGCTTCGGGCGAAACGATATAGAGGTCGTATGGTTTTACGACAGGGTTCGGTCGCATACGTGTTTTTACGCACGTACGATGTTCGGACAGTTTTTACTAGTCGGGTTTGGTTTAAGCCAGATTCTAGTATCGGATTATTGGATTTATACAGTCTAAAGTTTTTCCGTGTTTTCACGGATAGGAGGGACGTTCTTGTAAATTGTCGGGAAGCTTCTAGAAGGATGATGACTTGGAGGCTAAGGTGGCATTTGCATTTATTGGATTAATGAGTCATGAGAGTGAATCATCCATGGAGTTAATGTTGCATTAATGTTTTAAATGACTCATGAGATGAATCACTCTATGAATTAATGAAGCATGATAACACATATTTATTTGTTATTCATTTTAATAAAATCATATGCTTCATATATTCAAATGATATCATTATTCCAAAAGGATGCTCATTCTCACCTTCTCTCTCCTCAAGCTCTCTCTCTCTTCAAACCCTAACCCTAACCTCTCATGTGTTGAGATCTAAGGGTTAACAAGACTTATTAATCCATAATCCTACTCTATATCCCCTAGGTTGCTTAGATTAGCATTTTGAGAAACCTAGTTACCTCAAGTTAGAGGTCAAGCTTTGAGTAGTAGCTCTTGGGTGGATCGTCTTTGACTCGAGGAGGCCGTTGAGGTGCCGACGTTCATAGAGACTACGAGGAGTGGAGGACAGCGATGAAGCCCCGAAGGACAAGTAACGTAAGGTATAACTTCGAATCCGAGTAGTTTAAACCTTTCGTAGTTTGCTAGTAATGATTTAGATACGATCCGTGTGCTCAAGTCCGTGTTACGAAGTTTTGATAATTGTTTTTCATATATTCCACCTCCCCGCAAGCTCGTGGGGTGCGTGACATGGACTTACAGTGGTATCAGAGCAACTAAACCTTTACTAGCTTGTTAGCAACTAATTAGAACTTCGATCGTCGGAAAAACGCGAAAACATAACCCCGGACCCCTCAAGTTTCTGTCAATTTTAAATGTGTTGAAAAAATTATTTGATGTGCCTGAAAATTAACAGCAGGGGATTATAAGAATTCTGGGAAAATATGAGGAGGTAACTCGGTGATTAGGCCGCGGAACCGCGGCAGATGAGTGATATCGGCCACGGATCCGCCGCCGAGTCAACTCCGAGTTGACTCGGATTTGCGCAGTAATTCATATTTTGTGGTGTTTTGTTTTCCAGTATATTCTGTTTCTGCCCAGGTCAACTTCTGTGCTGGCTTGCATTTGGGGTAGACACGGAAAAAGGTTGTCGATCGATATTCTAAGTTTTTTGCTAATCGGGTTTGATCTGTAATGTTTAATGTGTTCGTAAACCTCCCCTAACTGCTAGTATGTCGGTTGGCAGGGGGTTGCCCATTTCTGTAATGATTTTACTGTTTGTGTATATGAACTTGATTGGATCGTTGTGATGATTAGCCGGGGTTTGAGATGTTTTTTTTATATTCATTCATTCGATGTAAATTGTAATATGATGTAATATTCTTTTGCGGGGCATATCCTGGCTGAGGTTGTAGCCACCGTTGTATTATTTCATTTACTGTTTTATGCTCCTAGGATAGACCCAAGGTGGGGTGCACAAACTACCAGGTACGTTGAAGTGTTTAGTGGCCTACTCACGTTGTTGAGGGAGGCCTCTTCACTTCGGGTACTTGGCAGGTAGTTTGTCGTACCCGTAGGGGTCTAGGGTGGGGTAATGGCTATTCATCACAACTGTGTAATCCTTCTTTCGTTGCAGGCTCGAAGGAAACGCGGATTGCTTGTATATCCAATAATGTTCATCAGTGATCTGGAATGCCTATTATTGCGTCTGACGAATGTACAATATCTATATATGATAGCTATTAGACGCCACTTATGTTTTGCACCCGTGCTTGCCCAGCCCCCGCTCTGTCGTTAGTTAAGTAACCTAACGGGTGAATGACGGGGCCCAGTGGCGAATGCGGATGGCATAAGAGGACGTGGTATTTTCGTTGTTTTCTGCAATGATAGGATAATTGATGGGACGCATTATTATAATGCAAAGAAAACAAACCAAAGTTGAATCGTTGGAAACAAATTTAAAAGAAACCACTCGGTTATTTTAAAAGAGCAGAATTTTTTAATTGCGGAGCTTTAACCACTCCTTTTAAAAAGCTATCAGGTTCCTTCGTTTATATCAAGTTCACTACGTTCACGGTTTCGCCAAAACCAGTCGTAGCCCTCCGTCATTTCTTATGGATGGTCAGTAGTATTCAAGCTATGTTTGTTGGCCTTTGTCAAGGCATAGTGTTTGGTAGCTGCTGGGGTATTCATTTGTTACATAGATAGATGAGTTGGTTTGGGACAGTCGTATTACCTTGTTGGCCTTCGTCAAGGGTATGTACGGGTGGGTTCAAATTGACAAGATAATGATGGGCAAAACTTGACATATGACTTATGATTTGTTGGCCTTCGTCAAAGTCATAAGAACATGGGGCAAAAATCCACATTGGGAGTTTCTAAAGAAACTGAAACTTGCTAGTGTTGATACCATTTGGAGTTTGATGAATGTTGGTAGGATTCCTTCAACATTATCACACGATGATATTTGGATCCCGATCCTACTGTGAGTATATGCTACTTATCAGGAGATTCGTCACTTAATGATCAATACTATAAACCAAGTAGGTGTCGAGAAAGGTGTCGGAGGGGCTACGCCCCCAGAGAAAAGAGGTTACTTAATTAAGGAACTTCACGTAAGCGTTGGAAAACCTCCCTCGAAGTACCGACACCGGCCTGGCTGAACGGTTAAGCAAGTATTGTATGGTGAGATTAGTCCTGGCTAATTCTTCTTTTATGGTTTGAGGAAGGATTCGAGAAACAGTGGGAGCCATCTAGTTTAGATAAACTAAAAACCAATCTAAACTTGCAAGAGCATCATGCTAAAGTGTTTTCTTCTCTCTCTCTCATTGCAGCGACCTTGTGACCATGACTAGATTACATCTAGATAACAATTTTACTGAATCTGACTTATATGACTGGCAAAGGTCTGTCCAGATGTCCATTGCCTATGACAAGCTGGACCACCCTATTACTACTCAAGATCCCGCCGTCCCAGGTCCAGTTTCCACCGTCACGGATATGGATATCCGTCAGACAAGGGAAAAGGATAAAGCGAAAGCCAAGTGCCTCGTGTTGGCTTCAGTTGATGGTGTATACCAGAAGCAGCACGAGAAGATGGACTCAGTTTCCATCTTTCTCCATAACAAAGATTTATATGGAGAGCAATCGCATTTCGCAAGATATGAGACCTCGAACGAATTAATTCAAGCGAGGTTGGCTGTCGGGTCATCTGTAAGGGACGACGTCCTTATGATGACTAGCTATATTGATGAGCTCAAGGACCTGGAGACCACGTTGGGAAACAGGTCATATGCTGACTTATTTCCACAGTCCCTACCCTCTACTTACACCCTGAAAGAAACCAGGGAGACACAAGTTCTGCTTAATGGGGACCTTCTTCTTCTACATACAGGGCGAAAGCAAAGGGTGAAAAAAAGAAAACCTCCACAAAGCCGATATACGGTTGTTCCCCTCCGAAAGACAGCGCATAAGACTGTGAAGTCTTGGCACAGAGATTCGGGGCAGATGCTATTTGGTTTTATCCGTCTACCTCTCCGAAGATGCCTAGTTGATTTATGGCACCGTGTATCGGAGGTTTAGACAGATGCAGCCGATGTAGCAGACTTCGTCAGATTCCCCCTCGCTAGAGGGTTTTTTTATTGTGGGGACGCTCTTCCCTGCAGGCGCAAGCCCCTGCAGTTAATTACGCTACCAAATCGCGATAGCCACTTTCTCCTTCTCCAGAATTTCACTTCGTGTCGTGTGTGTTTGTTTTGTTTGTGGTTGCCCGTGGATTGTATACGGCGACTAATTTATGTCGTCGCCCGTAGGATGTGGATTAGTCAAAATCCGTATTTTCTTAGATTTGGGTTTGGGGTTTTGGTTTAAGGATACGTTAGCCCTATTTAAGGCTAAGATCAACTTAAACTTTTGTTAAGGATACGTTAGCCTAATCTCCAGACTAAGATCAACTTAACGGGATCGTTTGGATCCGACAAGAAAGCAATTGGCTCTATTGTTCCAGTTTAGGGACGTAGTGGTCCATAGGTAGTTTAAGGACATTTCGGTCCATTGCCAGTTTAGGGACATGGTGGTCCATTGGTAGTTTAAGGACGCATAAGTCCGTGGGTTTAAGGACCCCACAGTCCGTATCTTGGTTTAAGGACGCATAAGTCCATGAGTTTAAGGACCCCACAGTCCGTGTTGATGTGTGGTCGTCGGGACCCGTCACCTCTCTGACGTCGTTGAAGGATTACAACGATAGGAGTCAAAGAAGTTCGGAGATGTACCCTCGAACCGGATGTAAATTGATTTATGAGAGTAGCCATGCTCAGTCAATTTAATTTGAGGACTTACGGCCATGATTGGGCTAAGTCCAATTGAAAAAAACGTTCAACATTTTTATTTGTCTTTGGCCTATTAAGCCCGTGCTAGGGCTTTGCCACTTTTTAATAATGCAATGCATTTTTTGTTTTGTTTGGACTCTGCCCTTTTATGATGCAGAGCATCTATTTTATTTGGGCTCTGCCCTTTTTATAAATGATGCAGGGCATCTGTCTTGTTTGGGCTCTGCCCTTTTAATGCATTGCATTTTTATTTTGGCCTATTAGGCCTTTTTAATTTAGGCCTGGCCCTTCAGTAAACAATGCAGTGTATTTGTCAGGCGCTTTGCGCCAATCATTGAGCGCAAACGCTTGTGGTGGTGACACGTGTCACACAAGCGCAGTGCGCTGCGTCAGTGCGCTGCGCTGCTGACACGTGGCGCGCTCTGGTGAGTTGCGCCAATTTCAGAGAGCAATACTCTATCTTATAAGCGTATAGCGCAAGTGATTCTGGTGCGGACACGTGGCGCTCTCTGGTGGCTTGCGCCAACCCAGGAGCGCTACAGTGCAGTTTTGCAAGTGCAAGGCACTATTTCAATAACTTGATCCAATTTTGGATTCAAGAAAAGAATCTTTAAGATTCCAGAACCAATGGTTCATAAAAAGTGCAAGACACTATTAATATTTATTTATTATTTTTTTATGGAAGATCATTGATCTTGTTCTTAGATCAATAATCTATTTAGAAGAAATTCTTCTATTTTATAAAGGTTTTTACCTTTTTCTTGAATTTTCTTCAGAGTTCTCTCTGTTTTGAAGTTCTTGATCTCTCACAATGTTCATTCTCTTTTGAGTTGGGGTCTAGGGGGATTTATATAGTGCCCATAGATTTGTTAAGTTTGTTAAAGAGATCATTCTCTGAGTGATTTGGGGAATTTTCCCCACCGTTGGATCTTTGATCCAAGGGCTTCTGTTTTACAGAAGTCAATCTTCTTGCTTTAACAAGAACAGAAGGATCTTACTAGAATTTTAATTCTGTTTGGTGCAAACGCCCCAGCGCGTGACACGTGTCACGCAGCGCAGAGCGCAGCGCAACTGCGCTTGCGCAACTGAGCTGACACGTGTCGCGCAGCGCGCAACGCAGCGTAACTGCGTTTGCGCTGACATGTGTCGCGCAACGCAGCGCTTGCGCAACTGCGCTGACACGTGTCGCACAGCGCAGCGCTTGCGCAACTGAAGCGTTGCTTTCTTTAATTTTTGTTTTAAATAGAGCCTTGCTCTGATTGGGCGCGCTGCCTTAGGCGCTGCGCCTGACGTATCAACTTCTGACATGTGGCGCGTTACGCGCAGCGTACGGAATTTGAAGCGTTGCTTCAAAATTTGAATTTTTGAAATTCAAACAGAGCCTTGCTCTGATTGGGGGAAACAAATGCCCCCCCACCATTGTGCTCACGTGGCGCGCACGTGAGTGCAGCGGTGGCAAAATCCTAACCGTAGATCAACTCAGGAGTTGAAGGGGCGCAAGCGCCTATAAATAGGACCCCTGGCCCTTGAATTTTTTTTTTTACCATTTTCAAGTACTTGAATTTCAGAGCCTTGCTCTTGTTTAAGAATTTTAGAGCCTTGCTCTCGTTTCTTTCCAAGAACTCCAGAGTTCAACTTAGGTAAAATTTTAATTTAAATTAAATTAAATTAAATTTGATTAACAGAGTCTTACTCTTAAAGATCTTTGATCTAGAGAAAACCCCTTTGGGGTTTTATTACCAGAGCCTTGCTCTCAAAAATTTATAGATCTACAGAGATCTTGTTCATGGGTTTTAACCCATGAAAAGAGCTTTGCTCATGGATCAAATGTAGATCTTTTTTTTTTGATCTAAAAATGGAGAACTCCTAAAAGTTTCCATGGATCTTTAAGATCCCAAATTTTTTAATCTTTAGGAGTTAAAGTTTTCTTTTGATGGATTTTTCCATCATTATTATAGAGCTAGGCTCTTTTTAGGAAATTTTATTCCCTTGAGAGCAGAGTTTGACAAATGTCACTCTGTGACAGAGCTTTGCTCTGAAAGAGGAGATTTTCTCCTTGTCTCTAGGGATTTCCTATTAATGAGAATATTCTCTTGGGGATCTTTTCATTAATTGACAGTCTCACCTAATGATGGGGTTGTCTTATTAAATGATGCACTGCCATCCAGATTTTGTGGGTCCCCATTTGGTCCCCTACCCACTGTCTTGCAATGTGGTAAAAAAAAGAATTTTTTTTAAAACGCCAAGCGTTGGAATTACAACATTGACGGCTAATTTTTGTCCCTCCACAGGAAATATGTCTGCCAATCTGTCTTTACCGTTTGTTCGCTCTCAGGAGGGAGGGTTTCCCCAGGCACCGGTGGACCGAGTGGTGCTCGCTCTCATTAAGGATCATGACCCCGAGCACAAGAGCCTTCACTTGTGGGGTAAGTGGTATAATGAGATCATCCACGGTCGCCGAAGTTTCAGTTCCGCCACGCCGTCTGAGCCCATAGTTTCGATCCCCTATGCGGATGAACCCCCGGTGAAGTATGCCGTGGAGGTCAAAAATTGGAATTCGGATGACCTCCTCCATCCTGCAATTGGTGCCATTCCCGTGCAACCGCCGCCGGCAATAGACATTTTGGGAAGGCGAATCTGTCAGGGTGAAGCACGCCCTTGGGGACAGGCCTATAATATTGGATTGGTCCCGCGACCGTCCGCCGGATATTTGCAGTGGGCCCGGTACATCTTATCGGCGAAAAGGACTCATTTGACGAAAATTTGTTTGTATTCGGCTATCTATGTCTCACTCTTTGAGTATACCTCTCCTCCAACATGGTGGATTAAGGCTTTTGTCGAGCAATGGAATATCCCCACCCACACCTTCTTGATGACGGACAGGGAGGTCTCTATTTCCTTGGAGGAGTTTGCCGAAATCTCGGGTCTGCCGATGAGGAGGGAGCATTACGAAGAGTTGCTTCCTCCTGACGAATACGTCTTTGCCACCAAGCCGCTAGTGTTTGATCTGACTCCAGAGAATGCTATTCAGCACCAGTATCCGGGCTTGGTGAAGGTGTTGGACATCTATGAAGGGCTCTATCTGGAATCGGGCGTCCGGGGAGTCAGTTTCACAGATTTTATCGCTCGCTTCGTTCGACCGGAGTTTCTATCGGAGCGGAGCGAGAAGTTCGCCCAGCTCGATGATCCTTTTGGCTTCAGCTTGGACCGCCGACCCATATCGGAGAATGATCAAATGGACTTTTATCTCCCCGGTGCCGCCGTCGTCTCTTTCTCAAAAATCGCCGTCCCGGGTATGGATGAGGAGACCTTTTTTGTAGGGTTCCTGGGCTTGTGGCTGTGCAGCTTTGCGCTCCCCATCCATCCGCGCCACATGAGGACATCTGTTTTCTACCCAGCGCATCGGATGGTGGCTGGTTTGCAGTTGTCAGTAGGAATTGTCGGGCTGGCTTATCTTTATAATGGACTTAGCGTAGCGGCAGACGCTAGTGAGCCTGGGGTGCAACCCGCTAACTTCCCGATGCACTACTTCACCTCCTGGATGGAAATGCACGTGCACGGGGTGTTCGGCGCCCATTAGATTCCTCCATTTTTTGAGAAATGCAGACTCCCAAGAGTCATGCGGTTGGTCGGCGCTTCAATCGTGGTTGCATCTCCGCGGGATTCTCGAGGGCTGCTCCTTCGTTCGCACCTGGTCGGAGCGAAGGTTTTCTTTGTGGATAAAGTTATAACCATAGGCTCAGAGACCACCAAGTTAGTAGTGCTGCTGCGTGATGATTTTAAAGACGGGGCTTCCATATTGAAGGCTCGGGAGATCCTCCATCTCTACTCCATTCGGCCGAGCTACCTGGTGTTTAGGCAGAATGAGACGGCGCTTCTCATGAGGTATAACCATCACCGGTTCGCTCAGCAATCGAGCTATCACCAGGGGATCCCGATGGAAGCGTTTTTGGAAGAGCCCGTGGTCAGCCAAGAGGGGATGAGGAACGCAATGCACCATTTCATGCGGCTTAACACGGGTTCCTATTTTTTCATCAGCGAGCCGAGCTGTGTCCCCAAGTTCCTCAACGCGTACGTGGCTTGGTACGCGCATGCCATGGGTCCAGTTATCCATATGGAGAAGCGCATGCTGGTTGACTGCAAGGGTGCGCCTCCCGGTGGTGATCGCAAGGCTCCCTTGAAGCCAAGGACCCCGGTCATTCCTCCGCTGAAAGACGCCGGAGTTGATCGACCACGCGTGCTGAGCCCCCCGTGTGGATTGCCGCTGCCTGTTATGGTGAATATGCTACCGGCGCCCCGTGCTTCAAGGGAGACGGTCAATGTGGTATCGCCGGAGTCAAGCATAGGTGCGGATATCGGGACCCGCCGCTCTAAGGTGCCCGCAAAGCGCAAATCGATCCTGGGTGCACCCAGGGATGGCGGGCAAAAGAAGAAGAAGTCGCTCCTCTCCCTCGACGCTATCCTCGGTTTAGAGCCTCAGGCCCCTCTAATCGAAGGTATAAGCGAGTATGGCAGCAATGAAGGCTTCTCGGTAGATCCCGCAGACACCGACATGGCGGCCGCCATTGCGGCTTCCGAGAGGTCAGCGAGGCTCGTAGCGATGCTGAATAAACTCGCTCAGTCAGGTAATCGTTAGCTGTGTTCTTCGTCACTTTATTGCATTTTTATCATTATTTTTTACTAATACTTTCCTCCATTTTTTAAACAGGTGTCACTACCGAAGAAGCCATTGCTGCCTCTTTAAAGACCTTCCAGGAGGAGGAGAAGAAGCGCGCCTTAATGGGCGTTGGTATGTCTCGCCTTATCAAAAAAATTTGTTATCTTTTTTTATGGCCAACCTAACCTTCTTCCTTTGTTTTCTTTGCAGGTGCTGCACCAGCTGATGCGGTGACTCTCCCGAGGCCCGCTACTGAAGTCCCAGTCTCGTTGGGGCTGTTGCGAGAGCCTCAACTCGACAAGTCGACGAGGGATGCCTTGAAGAATTTGGAGGCATCCTTGTTCACGGACGAGGACGTCTCCATGAAAGAGGCTTTGGTGAGGTTCGTCTCAACGGCTCGGGAGGAGAGAAAACGGCTGAGGCGCGAGGCGAAGGCATGCAGGGCTGCTTTAGCTGCGGGAGCGGGTCCAAGCACCATCATTCCCATTGGTTCTCCCTCCGAAGAGCTCCCAGCCGGCCTATCTACCGCACGCAGACAAGTGGCGCGTGCAGTTCGGGAAGCTAATGATAAGTCCACTTCAGGTAACGTACCTTTCAAGATTTCGTTGTAAGAATTGTAAACCTATCGGTTCTTATATATTTTGTCTTGCAGGGCCAAGTCCAACCGAAGGGGAGGCGGAAACCGTCGAACCCAAGGAGCCAGAGGAAGAAGCATCGGCCGAACCCGAGTCAACGGCGGGCAACGTTGCTGGGGCTGCTGAGCCTGAGTTGGGGGCTGAGGGAGCTGCACTCGAAAGGGTCGTTGATGCCGAGACCGAGGTAGCGGCAAATGAGACGACCATCATAACTGAGCCTGGGGCAGTAGCGGCCGAGGTGCCTGAGACCAGCGGCCCCATGGCAACGGCGGATGAAACAGCAGCATCCGCTGAGCCTGAAGGAGTAGCGGGTGAGATGGGTGTGACTCCCAGGGACGAGCCAGCCGCTCTTTCTCAAGAGTCTGGCAATGCTCCGATCATTGCTCTCCCCGTCTACGGTCTTCCACCATCTCCTGGTCGTGCGAGCACAACGACAGCCCCGATTGAGTCCGGTGACGAGGCCACGGGAGGTGGACTTGTATCGATGGAGGAGGGAGAGGCCTCTATTTCGGCCGGCGGTTCATCAGGTAAATCTCGAGTTACTGTCCCTTTTTATCTCGCAATCCTTTCTGACAAGCTTGTCTTTGTTTTTAACACAGGTGCGGCCAGTGCTGATGCTCCACCGCTCAAAGGGGCGCCGTCAACTACTGTCTTGACAATGGCCACCTCTGTACCTTCTCTCGTGCCATCATAAATGTTAGAAGGTATGGTCTTGTGCCTTATCGGTTTTATCTTTGCTGCACTATTTATGTATTGATGTCGTATTATTACGCCTTTGCAGGAGCGCTTTTTGATCACCTCTACCAGGTGTTGCGCCTACACTTCTCCTTCCTATTGGAGCTCGCTTCATCCAGTGGCGTCGGTGAGCATAATTTACAATTAATACTCCTTCTCTTTCCAGCAATGGAATTGTTTCTGATTTTTTCTTACCCTAATTGCAGTGCTACAAATCGAAGGAGGAGATGCAGGATCGGCCACGCCACCGGCCCTTCCGGCTTTGCCGTCTGCTGTAGCTGGTATAGTAAATTTCCTTATTGATGACTCTTCTACATCTCTTGAATCGTCATTTGACTGTGTTTTGTTTTACAGCTATCGTTCCGGTTCCGGTCCCTCTTGAGTCTCGCATCCTAACGCCGGCAGGCCCCTTCCTGAAACGTCCATCTTCAAAGGGTGCCGTGATGAGTTTGGGCATGTTGAGCGGGTACATCGAAGAGCTTAACGCAGATGCTTTCCCATCTTCCGCAGACTTCGCTGTGGAGGTTAACCCAATGTTGGCGGCGCTTGTAAATTTTCATAACGAAGGCGTCGTCGAATCTTGGGTTAATCACTGCAGGGAAATCGAGGCCTACCTGCATCAGCTGGAGTCGATGCGTCCTGCCCCTGAGGTTTTGGCCGTGAGTACTCAACGGGAAGCATGGCTCGAGCAAAGCACTTCTTATTTCCACCATTTGGAACAAGAAGCAGCTCTAAGGCTGAAGGAATGTCAGGAGTCTTCAAGAGAAACTGCTCGCCTGCGTGCTGAAGTTGAGGCGAACGCTGCCGAGGTGAAGGCTGTCTTCGAGGGCCTTCTGGAGCGTATCTCTAATGGGCTAGCACTGAAGCGGAAGCTTGATGCCGCCGAGCGTGATGCCCAAGGCCGCGAAGCAGCTCAGCAAGTCGTTGGGGAGCATCTTGCATCCTTCATGCAGCAGCGGGCTCAAGTGGAGGCCGAACTGGCGGTGGCGGCCGATCAGGAGAAAGCGTGGAAGGAGGTGCGTGAATAATTGACAGGGCTGCTTAAGACGCTTCCTTCCCAGTAGCTGCCTTTGTATCTATATACTTGTAAAAAAAAAATTCTTTTTCGAATAACATTTATCCATTCTTTATTATTTTGTACGATTCACCTTGTACTTGATTGAATTAATAAATAAAGATACACATTTTTTTTGAAATGTCTTGTATGCTCTTTTGCTTTCTCCCTTCTCTTATTATCAGCATACTGTCTCAACAAACACGGTTGACAGATAAAAGAGTAAACATCTTAGTTTTTTTGTTTTTTTTAAGAAATAGCGAGGGCTTAGGCCGCAGGTTCAGATCTGTCGCCTAAGACTTTTCAACTCTATGAGCCGTGAGGGTCCCATAGAGACTTTTCTCCCTAAGGATCGAGAGGATCTCGTAGGTGTATTTTCTCCTTAGGAATCATGAGGATTCCTAAGTGCGGTTTCTCTTATAAGTCGTAAGGATCTAATAAGAGAATTTTCCCTCTTACGAGTCGAGAGGACCCGTAAGCGGTTGTTTCCCTCCTTGTCGAAATTCGACTTTGGAGAATGAGACTCGTGAATAGTATGCAAGAGACCGTTTTAGACCGACTTGCAGGGTCCCAGTGCTCAGGAAACAAGTTTTTTAATCCCTGCTGCCTAAGGATTTATCTTGCAAGTTGAGACGAATCGGGAATTTCTCGCGGAGACACTGGTTTCTTTACGGGCCGATGCGAATCAGGATTTTCTCGTCAAGGACACTGGTTTCCCTGAGTCGAAGGATTTTGCTGAAGACACTGGTTTCTTCGGGGTTGAAACGAATCGGGAATTTCTCACGGAGACACTGGTTTCTCTGCAAGCCGACGCGAATCAGGAGGCTCTCATCAAGGACGCTAGTTTCTCTGAGTTGAGGTAGTTGCCGAGGACACTTGTTTCCCTGGGGTTGAAACGAATCGAGAATTTCTCATGGAGACACTGGTTTCTCTGCGAGTCGACGCGAATCAGGATTTTCTTGTCAAAGACACTTGTTTCCCTGAGTCGAAGAATTTTGCCGAAGACACTAGATTCTTCGGGGTCGAAACAAATCGGAAATTTCTCTTGGAGACACTGGTTTCTCTGCGAGCCGACGCGAATCAGGAGGCTCTCATCAAGAACGCTAGTTTCCCTGAGTTGAGGAGTTTGCCAAGGACACTTGTTTCCCTGGTGTTGAAACGAATCGAGAATTTCTCACGGAGACGCTGGTTTCTCTGTGAGTCGACGCGAATCAGGATTTTCTTCATCAAGGAACTTGTTTCCCTGAGTCAAAGGATTTTGCCGAAGACACTGGTTTCTTCGGGGTTGAGACGAATCGGGAATTTCTCGCGGAGACACTGGTTTCTCTGCGAGCCGACGCGAATCAGGAGGCTCTCATCAAGGACGCTAATTTCCCTGAGTTGAGGAGTTTGCCAAGGACACTTGTTTCCCTGGTGTTGAAACGAATCGAGAATTTCTCGTGGAGACGCTGGTTTCTCTGCGAGTCGACGCGAATCAGGATTTTCTTCGTCAAGGACACTTGTTTCCCTGAGTCGAAGGATTTTGCCGAAGACACTGGTTTCTTCGGGGTTGAGACGAATCGGGAATTTCTTGCGGAGACACCGGTTTCTCTGCGAGCCGACGCGAATCTGGAGGCTCTCATCAAGGACGCTAGTTTCCATGAGTTGAGGAGTTTGCCAAGGACACTTGTTTCCCTGGTGTTGAAACAAATCGAGAATTTCTCGTGGAGACGCTAGTTTCTCTGCGGGTCGACGCGGATCAGGATTTTCTTCATCAAGGACATTGGTTTCCCTGAGTTGAAGGATTTTGCCGAAGACACTGGTTTCTTCGGGGTTGAGACGAATCGGGAATTTCTCACGGAGACACTAGTTTCTCTGCGAGCCGATGAGAATCATGAGGCTCTCATCAAGGACGCTAGTTTCCCTGAGTTGAGATGATCTGTGGTGGTCTTTCAGGTTTTATATAAGTTACCGTCAAGACCGTGAAGCTAGGAATTTGATCTTCGCTTCGTTTTCTGGCACTGCGTCTGCTGTATTGAGACGAATGTCGCGGTTGTCTCTAGGCTGTCGGTGAACCGTCGAGATTTGGCTTAGCTTTTTGGTGGAGCTTGTTGGAAAGGTATGGTTCTCTCTTTGTTTGTGCCCTTGGATTGTATACAGGGATCGATGTGATCTCAACTGTAGGGAAAAAGTTTCATTCATTTTTATTGTTTTATTTCCACGATGATCTATCATTTCAGCTTTTATATCGCGAAGGTCGCGATTGCCCAATCATTTCGGCTATTTTTCGCTTGCCCAATCATTTCGGCTATTTATTTTATTTTCACTCGCTGCTTTTTATTGAGAGTTGCCCAATCATTTTGGCTATTTTATATCCATACGTTTTCTTTACTTGCTGCTTTTTATTGCAAGTTGCCCCATCATTTCGGCTATCTCGTATGCATGTGCGGCTTGCTGGCTTTTCACCGTAAACCTGAAATTAGACACCAATTTTGGCATCAGCACCGCTACAACTGGGATATTGCCAGGAGCGAATCATCATTTGCCTCTGTCAATGTCGAACAAAGGTGGCTTAGCGAACAGGGTTAAGGTCCTGTCAACTAAGGCTTTTAACTTCATGAGCCGTAAGGGTCTCACAAAGGTATTTCTCTCTACAAGTCGTGAGGATCTTGTAGGTGTATTTTCTCCTTAGGAATCGTGAGGATTCCTAAGTGTATGTTCCTCTGTAAGTCGTAAGGATCCTACCGGAGGGTTTTCTCCTTGTAAATCGAGAAGACTTACAAGGGTCATGCGAACATATCCCCAATCATGGATGGGACTTGGTTAGGGAAATGTTTATTCGCGCCCGTGGATTGTATACAAGGGTCAGTATTGAACCATTTGTAGGGCAATATTGAAGGTTGTGGAGGTTTCTTAAGCACAGGTTTAGGTCTCTGTAACTTAAGACTTTCAAATCTTATGAGCCGTGAAGGTCCCATAAGAGAGTTCTCCTTACGAGTCGTGAGGATCTCGCAAGTGTATTTTCTCCTTAGGAATCGTGGGGATCCCTAAGTGTGTTGCTCCCTTGTGAGTCGTAAGGATCTCACGCGGGTAGTTTCCCCTTACAAGGTCGAGAGGACCCTGTAAGTGTCCTTTAACGAGGTTGCGCCCTTTCAGGTTTTCACAAACACTCGCCGGTAGTCCTGTTGTTTTTACTCACGGAGCCCTTTCGGGTTTTCATCCGTGCCCATTTTGCTTATGGACATACCGTTTTTTATTCATTTTATTTTCTCTTTTTTTTATGAGGTCGCGCCCTTTCGGGTTTTCACGAACACTCACCGGTAGCCCTGCTGTTTTTACTCATGGAGCCCTTTCGGGTTTTCATCCGTGCCCTTTTTGCTTATGGACATACCATTTATATATATATATATATATATTATATTTTTTTCTTTTCCTTTTTCTTTTATTCATCTCGTCATCCTGAAGATGCTGCGGTAGTAGTTTAAAGACGTTTCGGTCCTTCGTTAGTTTAAGGACGTTTCGGTCCGCCATTAGTTTAAGGACGTTTCGGTCCGTCCAGGAGAAGGCTGGCTATTGCTTATAAAGTTTGAGCTTAGGAAGATAGCGAGCGGACATAGTCGTCGTCATCTATCATTGACCTAGGCAGTAAATCGCTAAGCGTAGTATTTCTTTAGGAATCGACCATTTATTGGCCTGTAAGGCCTTTTGCCGTGCATATCCATGAGTAGATAGGCTCCACCCTGGTAGACCTTGTCTATGATGTACGGGCCTTCATTGTTTGGCTCGAATTTTCCCTGCTTGGCGCGATTGGGGATCATAGGCCTTTTAACCACTAGCACGAGTTCACCTTGGCGGAATGTCCTCGGCCGAGTCAATCTTTCATATGAGCGCGTCATCTTTACTTTATAGGCCTCCAGATTTTTTTGCGCTATGAGCCGTGTTTCATCAAGTTCCTCAAGCCGAAGGTGAGCATTTTCTTCGTCCGTCCGCTCGTAATGGACTGCCACCCGTAGAGAAGGTAATTCTATCTCGAGGGGGAGCACTGCTTCTGTACCGAATACCAACGCATATGGCGTTGTGTTCGTGGTCGTCTTGAACGTAGTTCGATACGCCTAGAGAGCTTCTTGCAGTCTCTCGTGCCATTCCTTCTTATTTCGGGACACCGTTTTCTTCATGATCTTCGTCAAGGTCTTGTTGAAGGCCTCAGCTAGACCGTTAGCTCGCGGATTATAAACCGAGGAATATCTCCAGTCTATATTGTGTTGCTGCGCGAAGCGACTGATCTTGTGGCTTCTGTAAGCTGGCCCGTTATCGGAGATGATCCGTCGCGGAGTTCCAAACCGATATATGACGTGCGTCTTGAAGAAATGGAGGATATTCTCCGTCTTCACTTCCCTCAATGGATCTGCCTCTGCCCATTTGGAGAAGTAATCAGTCGTCGCCAGGATGAAACGATGTCCCCTGGACGATGCTGGTTCGATAGGACCGAATATGTCAGTTCCCCACATTTCGAATGGCCAGCTAGCCACTGTTGGATGGAGTGGATTGGATGCTGGTGGATGAAGTCCCCATGATTTTGCATGAGTGGCACTGCTTCGCATACTCAAGGCAGTCTTGAATCATCGTGGGCCAGTAGTAGCCCATCCGTTTGATCTTCAACTTCATCTTCGGGCCTGCTTGGTGAGAACCGCAGAGTCCGTTGTGAACTTCCTGAACGACTCTTTTCGCTTCGTCAGGTCCCAGGCATCTCAACCACAGAGAATCAAACGACCTCTTGTACAGTGTATCATTGACGAAGGCGAAAGACAGAGCTCGTTTCATAAGCTGATGTCTTGAGGACGCATCTTCGGGCGTTCGACGGTATTTGAAGTAGTCTATAAAGACTTCTCTCCAATCCTCAGCCTTTTCCCGGTCTTTTATTTGCAGGGTCGTCTGCTCAGTCGCTCCCTTTTCTTCGGATGATTCCGGAGATATTTCCGCTAGGGCAAGCACCCGACGGCTTTGTACCACGATTCTGACGTCATCGAGGTTCTCGTCAGCCAGTTCTTTAGCGAGCTTGGCCAACGCGTCCGCTTTGCTGTTTTCCGCGCGCGGTATGTTTTCCAAACTGTAGGAAGGGATTTGGGTCAACAGTTGTTGCACTTTTTCGCCGTACTTCACCAACTCTGGCTTGCACGTCTGGTAGTCGTCGTTTAGTTGACTAACGACCAGTTGGGAGTCTCCGTATATGAGGAGGTTTTCAATTCCCATGTCAATGGCGATCTCGAGGCCTGCTATTAAAGCTTCATATTCAGCTTCATTGTTCGTCCTCGGCTCTGTTAAGGAGAAAGAAAAGCGCATTATCCCTCCTTGTGGAGTCACGAAGATAAGGCCTACCCCCGATTTGATTATAGGGGTACTTTGTTTGCGCTTCTTCATGTACGATGCTCCATCGAAATAAAGCTCCCATCGGGTATCACCACCGTCGATCGCATCAAACGCATGTTCGTCTGGAAGATCGCAATTCAGAGGAGAATCGGCAGGTATCGGATGCTCGGCGAGGAAATCGGCGATGGCCTGGCCTTTCACTGCCTTGAGAGGTTGATACGTTATCGAGAACTCCATCAAGAGCAGGGCCTATTTAGCGAGTCGTCCCGTCAATATGGCCTTCGACATTAAATATTTAAGGGGGTCCACCTTCGAAATGAGACGGACTTCATGTGCCAACGCATAGTGTCTGAGCTTTGTTATCGCAAAGATCAACGCCAAGCAGTGTTTTTCAATAGGGGAATAGTTGCTTTCTGCCCCCAGTAGAACTTGACTCAAATAATAGAGTGCTCTTTCTTTCCCTTGATCATTCTCTTGCGCCCATAATGCTCCTAAGGAACCTTCGAGGGCGGTTGTATAAAGAATGAGAGGCTTTCCCTTGATCGGAGCAGCCAATACTGGCGGATTCTGCAGGTATTGCTTGATCTCGTCCAGCGTGTCTTGGCATTTATGATCCCAGACGAACGGGGTTCCCTTCTTCATCAGGTGGATGTAAGGACGGCACTTGCCTGAAAGGTTAGCTATAAATCGCCATATATACGCGAGCTTCCCTTGGAGAGACCGCAGCTGTTTGAGAGTCCTTGGCGGAGGCATTTCCATGATCACCTTGATCTTTGACGGATCTATTTCGATACCTCGGTGTCGGACGATGAATCCTAGGAATTTGCCTGAGGAAACTCCGAATGCGCACTTGAGAGGGTTCATCTTCAAGTTGTATTGTCGAAGGCGTTGAAATACGATCTTCAGATGCTCGAGATGTTCCTCGTCTGATTTGCTTTTAACTACGAGGTCGTCGATATAACATTCGACAATTTCATGTATAAGGTCATCAAAGATCTTCGTCATGGCCCTCTGATAGGTGGCCCCGGCATTCTTTAGACCGAAGGGCATCACCTTGTAGCAGAATATACCCAAAGGAGTCCTGAAGGCGGTGTGCTTCTGGTCTTCAGGATGCATCTTTATCTGATTATACCCTGATGAGCCGTCCATGAAGGAGAAAACCTCATGAGTGGACGTATTGTCTATCATCAGTTCGGTAACTGGCACTGGGAAATCGTCTTTCGGGCAAGCTTTATTGAGATCCCGGAAATCCACGCATATGCGCACTGTCCCATTTTTCTTCATCACGGGGACGATGTTGGCGATCCACTCGGGGTATTGAACTTCCTGGATGAAGCCAGAGTCGATCAGCTTCTTGACCTCAGCATTGATACTCATCTCAAGCTTGAGCCGCATTCTTCTCGGTGCTTGTTTGATTGGTTTAACATCCGGGGATATCGCCAATTTATGCACGGCAATTTCTGGATCTAATCCCGGCATTTCGGAATAGTTCCATACGAAGCAATCTCTATGCTGCATAAGCAGGTCTTTTAATGAAGCCACCCTTTCTTCAGATAGCAGTTCGCTGACAAATGTCGGTCGCGGGTCGCTCGACGCCCCCAACTCAATTTTCTTGAGGTTATCTGCGGTGGTATGGATTCCATCTTCCAGCTCTTTTGGCGCTGGTGGAAATTCTGAGATCACCTCATCGTCGCTGTTTTCGAAGCACCAGGGAAGGTCATCCATATTCTCGGGCTCTTCTTTTGATATTGTCATCATGTGACAAGTACGAATTCGCTTCCAAGCCCAATGTGGAACTGGTTCTGCTCTCGTGGCTTTGGGTTCGTGCTTCTGTAGCGATGTTACCCTCCAGTTGTCAGATAAAGCGAACTTGCCGAGCTGATACTGATCTTCGACCCAATTCTTAAAGGTGAAGCAGTCCTCGAGAGGGTGTCCTATCACTCGATGATAAGGGCAATAGTCCGGGTGTGAGACTTCGCTTGCTTGTTCGGGGTGTTTAGACTCCGGCAGAGTAAGCATCTGATGTTTTAAAGCGAGATCAAGTATTTTCTTCGTCTTGTCCTGAGGAAAAGAATATGCCCGACCCATTTTCCTCATGAGGGATAGATCGGAACCGCTCGATTCTCGCTTGCGTGACTTCTTAGTCCCGCTTTGTTGTTGTTGAGCGTCTTTTTCGCCTTTCGACTTATTTTTGCCTCTGCGTCGTGCCTTTTTTATAACAGGTTGACAGGGAGCGGCATTTTCATCTTTCACAGCCTGTTGGAGAAGGCGTTGCGTTTTGGCTTTCTCATAAATGGCCATTTCGCAGTTATGGTCATCTCAGACTTTTTGACCAGCTTCCTTGATAAGCTTGTCCATTTGCTCTTCGAATGACGGACTGGGCACTTTTGCATCAGGAACTTTTACTGGTTCAGGATTAGCGTCTTCCCATTGAGCATCCGCTTCTTCATCAAAGTCATGCACGACGTAGAACCTATGGAGTAGCTCTCGTTTCTTGGACCGAATGTATCCAAGCCCGATTGTTTCCATTCTCCCATTAGGCAACTTGTACTGAGTCCCGGGAACGTTCCAGACCTTGTCATAGAACTTGGCTTTTCGAGCGGTCTGTTTAAAGGATATCCCTTGGCGCTTCAATAGCCTTTTCAAACCTTCTGTATAATATCTGGGGAGACGAATTGGCTGAAGCCTGTCAAGCGTAGGATCCGCATCGTGCCAAATTTCTTTCTCCACTTTGGTTTCTTCATAGCGGTAGAATAGAATTGATTTTTCGCCTTCTCGCCTGGGAGGGATATAGAACGTCCGCAGCTCCTCTACACTGTAGATACCAAGTGCATCCAGTTCTTTATGGTGTTTAAGCGGCACCATGGCAACTTGCAGGCTTTGCTCTTCGTTAGCGGATGTCTATATTGAAGGTCGAGCAGAGAATATAGCGTGGACTTCATCTTCCAAGTCGCTACCAAAGATCAACATGGGAGCGGACTGTCCTGGCTTGTTGTGTTGGGATGGACCCGAATAAATCATCTCTTCTTCCTCCTCGGTATCACTGCCGAAGACAGGGATGGTGGCATTAGCTTTGTTCTCCAGCTTGTGACACCTCTTTGTGTCTTCGAAATCCGGTAAGAAGTATTTGGCATCTCATATTTACGGACCTCGTTCACAGAGAACGGGTTCAGTTCTCCCGTCACGGTATACTCGAGACCATCCTTAAAATACTTCATACACTGATGTTGCGTAGAAGGGATGATGTTGTACTCGTGTAACCATGGTCGGCCGAGCAGAGTGTTGTAGCATGTCTTGGCGTCTATAACGTGGAACTTAATGTCCGTGACGAGTAGCCCAAAGCGTAGCGTCAGTATCACAGACCCAAGAGTTCTTGATGATTGGGAGTCGAACCCGGAGATGGTGATCTTGTCCCGAGTAAGGCGCTGGAGGCTCATGCAGATTTCTTTTAACACCCGCACATTGAGGAGATTAACGGAGGATCCATTGTCGACCAGGATTTTGCCTATCTTTATATCGTGACAGTATCCTGAGACATAAAGGGGGAGATTGTGTTCGCACGTCCTAAGGAGAAGGTCTTCATCGCCAAAAGTGACATCGGCCGTGTGCACTTCCTCCAATTCATCATTCAGCTTTTCTTCGGGCAGGAAAGCTTGGGATTGCTCCGGCTCCTGTAGTGCCTTGACTAACGAATCGTTTGCTTCTTTTGATAGTAAAAGGGCGTCAAGAATGCTAAGCTGCGAGGGTAGCTTCCTCAAGTGTGCCAGAATGTTGTAGTCCACCTTATTTCTCTTCGGCGGGTCCTTGGCAGTTAGCTCTTCCATGACTTGGTCATCTAGGGCGATATCCTCAGGGACCTTTTCTTTCCCTTTATCTTTTTTGTTTGAGGGTCCGAGATTCTTTTCAGGTAGCGTGCGATTACGCAACCGGATATTTTCGCAGGCCCTCGGTTCTTCTTCTTTTCCCGAGGTGGACTCTTTAAAGAGGGGGCTAAGAGCCAGCTCCTCATCGGAATCGCTCCAGAATGTAAGCACTTGCGATCCCCCGGCATTAACCATGCGACAATTACCGGTAGTTCTGTTAAGCCCTTCGGTCGTATTTTTCCGCTCCCGACGAGTTTTGCGCTTCTCCCGCTTAAAATGCTGTCGATGAGCAACATATCCTTGCCACCATCTATCGAAAGCTTTGCACTCTTCAGTGGGATGTGAAATCTTCCGATGATACAAGCAGTAGGAGGGGTGCATTTCCACTTTACCAGTAATGATTCCTTCAGAGGATGGTAGCTTCATGCCCATTGATATGGCCTTAGCAAACATTTTCCTCGTCTTGAATTTGCTTCTATCCGTAGTGGATGCATTTTGCTCTCGCGGGAGTGTCTCAACTCTTTCGTTAAGTCGCTAGCGCTTGGCCCTTTCAAATATAGCCGTCTCGCGTTCCCGATCAGCTTTACTTTTCAACAGAGCTTCGTTGAGGAATGCGTCAATTACTTCATCTGATGGCCCCAGAATTTTTGGTTCAGGATCTGCCCCCAGCTTTTCAGTGCAAGGAGTCGCCTCATCGTCCATCAACGAATGGGAAATCATATGGCAGCTCGCCACGTATTCCTTAGATTCATCCGACGAACTTTCTTCCTCATCTTCCTCTTGAAAGACATGGTTGAGGAACTCTTGGAGTGTGATGGGAGTCCGTGCTTTCTGGTTGTATTCCACCAGCGCGTCAATTTGTTTTTTTAAGTCTGTGCGCTTGTCGCCAGGCTTCACAGGCTTCTTGGATTTCTTCTTCTTCTTCTTTGAAGATTTTGACGGCTGGTTGTGAGCGCTTGGGCCACCACCATCGGTCTTTGGGGTTGGACGCAGCTTCAACATCCCTTCAATGATCTGAGGTTCCAACGGGTTCTTCCACTTGATCGCTGGGCATGTCTGAAGATCGTTCAGCATCCTCTTTGTCTTGGCTGACAGCACAACCTCCCATAGGGCTTCTTCGACGAGATAGCACGTTGCCCCCGGCATATTCATCCTTTTAGAGGCGTGAGGTTGCGGCGGATTCACTTTCCATCTGTCGGATAACGCGAACTTGCCCTGTTGGTACTGGTCTTCAAGCCAATTTTTGAAGACGTAGCAATCTTTGATCGGATGACCCAGTACTCGGTGATAGGGACAGTAATTGGGCTCATTGACATCATTTGGTTGCGACGGACGTTTTAGATCCGGCAGATTTATGAATCGGTTGCGCAACGCCAGCTCGAATAATCTTCTCGTTTTATCTCGGGGAAACGAGTAAGGACGTCCTAGCCTCTCCTCAAGGGGTACGTGCGGACGCATATTATTTTGACGAACAACCGGCTTCGAGTTGCTCGGCTTTTGTTGAGCATTAGCGACAACGATCGCTTTCCCCTTCCCCTTTTCATTTTGGGAGTCCGGCTTTGGAAGAGGAGGTCTATGGCCCATCTGATCCATTTGCGCTAGCTTGTCGATCAGGGCCTGGAAGGTAGTCGGCTTGAAGAACATCATAAATTGCGAGATGGTTGCTTGCGGATCAAGGGTTCCCACAAACATACCCACTGCAGGGGCTTCTTCAATGCGCTGCTCGCATTTTGACCATAAGTTCCGCCACCGTATAGCATATTGGACCCATGTCTCGCCTGGCTTTACCCTGGCATTAATCAATGCTGTCATCGGGGTGCGTTCACTGGCGCTGGCAAAACGCTGGGTAAACAGCAGCTCCATCTCCGCAAAGGTCTTGATAGAGTCATTCGGGAGCTCGGAATACCACTCGAATGCTGTATCCGACAAGCTACCAACGAACTGGCGAAGCAACAATTTATCATCACCGCCAGTGTTGCCGCAAAGCGTCCTGAACTGGGAAACATGCTGGTGGGGATTGCCAGTCCCCTTATACACATGGAATTTTGGTATTGTATAGCCCGGCGGGTACTTAATCTGATCGTACCAGCTCGGATATGGTCGCCCCGAGCCAACGAGTATTTTCTTGAAGGCGAACAGCAAGAAGAGAGTTCTTTTTTTTTACTTTATTCGATAAAAAGAAAACCGCCGAAATTTGGTTCCATCGGATCTAGACAATTTTATTTTTTTGGACATGAAGAAATAAAGATTTACGGCCTGACCGGCTGCTTCAATCGCCTGATGAACCCGGATCTGCTGAGCTATATATTCATCCAGGTCAGCTTTGGAGATTGCCTCGTCCTTGGCTATTGACAGAGCCGGTGGAGGATTTGACGTTTCTCCCCTGTCGTCTTCAAGGACGATCGGGGGATCTTCAGCAGGAGGATCTTGCTGGATCATTATCCCTGCCATGTCCTGGAACAAGAGGGCCATTTGTTTTATATTGGCTGCTTGTTCAGCAGCCTCTTTATCCTTCTTTTCCAATATCCGGCGAAGGAATTCAGCGTCAGTTTCTTGCTCCTGGCGTTCATCAGAGGATGCTTCAGGGCTTTCTTTTGGCCTAGTGAGTGCGGCCATCGCGTTCATCATCTCCTGGAGCTTTTGCTGTTGCTCCTGAGCTTTGGTCACTGACCGTGTAAGCGGTCGATGACCTGTAGATGCATGGCTGTTCTCTTTACCAGATGCCATGTACACGGTATGAACCGCCATGCCCCCAGACCTAGGGCGTTTGGGTTCACCACCTTCGATATTCGCCGCAGGTGTGGGAATTTTCTCTGGCCTCCTTCTCTTATGGGCCGTTGAAGTTGAGGGGGGCGTTGCTTTGGTCACCCAAACGGTCGTCGCCTTTTGTTGCTTGACAGGGGGATTTTCTTCCTGCCGACCTTTCGACTTCTTGTGTGGGTAAGAGAAATTCGGATCAATCACCGATTCTCGGACTCGTCGCCAAGTCTTGTAGATCCTGGAGGACAGCCGTTGGGGAGACTGCTCCGGCTTTCCTGGTTCCACGGCGGTCTTTACCGGTGGAGGAGATCTTTTGAGCACCGCAGTTGGCGAATTTCTGCGTACCCTGTTCAGCAGCTCAAAGTTGTTCCCAGTTGGAACAGCAGCATTAACTTCCACCGTTGGAGCTGGTGGAGTTATCCCAGAGGGGGAGTTGCCCCCGGTCTTCCTTATCCGGTGCCAGTGGCGTCGTCGAGCGTGACGAGTTGTCGGTATTGGTTCAGTGACAGAGACAGCTTCTTCTTGCCCCCTGTCCGAATGAGGCGCCGCTGGTGCCAGCCTCTTAAAGACTGAGGTCGTCCTTTGAGTGGCAATATTTAATCTGTCAAAGACAGATCCTCGAGCTGGGGCAGGAGCTGGAATAGTCAGCCTCGAAAAGACTGACTCCTTGACAGGAGAAGTCGCCTTGGCGACTTTGGGAGCAGCCGTCTTCTTTGAGATGGCTTTCTCAGGTATCATGGGCTTTTTGGCAGGCCCTTTGGAGTTCAGGCTCAGTCTGGAGAAGACCGAGGAGTTGGAAGACCCGTTGAGAGGGGCCGTGGGAGTAGCAAGTCGATCGAAGACCGACTTCTTTGAAGCTTCCGGTACGGGTATTGGCAGGGTGAAGCTTGCAGGAGGGATCATGGTCCCGAAAAACAGGCCGGTGGTGGACTGAGTCACTTTCTCCACGGGCATAGTAAGGACGGAGGCCGCTTGAGGCCCATATGCTATACTTCTAGGTGAGGTGGAGCGTCGGCTGCATTGGCACTTCGAGCAGTTCGAGCAATTTGAGGCCATTGATGTTTGATTTCTGTGCCAGGCAAAAGACCAAATCTTAGTAACTTGAAATCCAAAGGCAACCATTAACAAACCGCGATTCGTTCACGAAGAAGACACACGAAGTGTGGAGTGGAAAGAGGAAAAGGTCCCACCGGGCGTGCCAGAATCTGTTCCCCTCCGAAAGACGGCGCACAAGACTGCGAAGTCTTGGCACTGAGATTCGGGGCAGATGCTATTTGGTTTTATCTGTCTACCTCTCCGAGGATGCCAAGTTGATTTATGGCACCGTGTATCGGAGGTTTAGACAGATGCAACCGATGTAGCAGACATCGTCAGATTCCCCCTCGCTAGAGGGGTTTTTGATTGTGGGGACGCTCTTCCCTGCAGGCGCAAGCCCCTGCAGTTAATTACGCTACCGCATCGCGATAGCCACTTTCTCCTTCTCCAGAATTTCACTTCGTGTCGTGTGTGTTTGTTTTGTTTGTGGTTTCCCATGGATTGTATACGGAGACTAATTTATGTCGTCGCCCGTAGGACGTGGATTAGTCAAAATCTGTATTTTCTTAGATTTGGGTTTGGGGTTTTGGTTTAAGGATACGTTAGCCCTATTTAAGGCTAAGATCAACTTAAACTTTTGTTAAGGATACGTTAGCCTAATCTCCAGACTAAGATCAACTTAACAGGATCGTTTGGATCCGACAAGAGAGCAATTGGCTCTATTGTTCCAGTTTAGGGACGTAGTGGTCCATAGGTAGTTTAAGGACATTTCGGTCCATTGCCAGTTTAGGGACATGGTGGTCCATTGGTAGTTTAAGGACGGATAAGTCCGTGGGTTTAAGGACCCCATAGTCCGTATCTTGGTTTAAGGACGCATAAGTCCATGAGTTTAAGGACCCCACAGTCCGTGTTGATGTGTGGTCGTCGGGACCCGTCACCTCTCTGACTTCGTTGAAGGATTACAACGATAGGAGTCAGAGGAGTTCGGAGATGTACCCTCGAACCGGATGTAAATTGATTTATGAGAGCAGCCGTGCTCAGTCAATTTAATTTGAGGACTTACGGCCATGATTGGGCTAAGTCCAATTGAAAAAAACGTTCAACATTTGTATTTGTCTTTGGCCTATTAAGCCTGTGCTAGGGCTTTGCCCCTTTTTAATAATGCAATGCATTTTTTGTTTTGTTTGGACTCTGCCCTTTTATGATGCAGAGCATCTATTTTGTTTGGGCTCTGCCCTTTTTATAAATGATGCAGGGCATCTGTCTTGTTTGGGCTCTGCCCTTTTAATGCATTGCATTTTTATTTTGGCCTACTAGGCCTTTTTAATTTGGGCCTGGCCCTTCAGTAAACAATGCAGTGCATTTGTCAGGCGCTTTGCGCCAATCATTGAGCGCAAGCGCTTGTGGTGGTGACACATGTCACGCAAGCGCAGTGCGCTGCGCTGCTGACACGTGGCGCGCTCTGGTGAGTTGCGCCAATTTCAGAGAGCAATGCTCTATCTTATAAGCGCATAGCGCAAGTGATTCTGGTGCTGACACGTAGCGCTCTCTGGAGGCTTGCGCCAACCCAGGAGCGCAACCGTGCAGTTTTGCAAGTGCAAGGCACTATTTCAATAACTTGATCCAATTTTGGATTCAAGAAAAGAATCTTTAAGATTCCAGAACCAATGGTTCATAAAAATTACAAGGCACTATTATTATTTATTTATTATTTTTTTATGGAAGATCATTGATCTTGTTCTTAGATCAATGATCTATTTAGAAGAAATTCTTCTATTTTATAAAGGTTTTTACCTTTTTCTTGAATTTTCTTCAGAGTTCTCTCTGTTTTGAAGTTCTTGATCTCTCACAATGTTCATTCTCTTTTGAGTTGGGGTCTAGGGGGCTTTATATAGTGCCCATAGATTTGTTAAGTTTGTTAAAGAGATCCTTCTCTGAGTGATTTGGGGAATTTTCCCCACCGTTGGATCTTTGATCCAAGGGCTTCTGTTTTACAGAAGTCAATCTTCTTGCTTTAACAAGAACAGAAGGATCTTACTAGAATTTTAATTCTGTTTGGCGCAAACGCCGCAGCGCGTGACACGTGTCGCGCAGCGCACAGCGCAACGCAACTGCGCTGACACGTGTCGCGCAGCGCGCAGTGCAGCGTAACTGCGTTTGCGCTGATACGTGTCGCGCAGCGCAGCGCTTGCGCAACTGCGCTGACACGTGTCGCGCAGCGCTTGCGCAACTGAAGCGTTGCTTTCTTTAATTTTTGTTTTAAATAGAGCCTTGCTCTGATTGGGCGCGCTGCCTTGGGTGCTGCGTCTGATGTATCAACTTCTGACATGTGGCGCGTTGCGCGCAGCACACGGAATTTGAAGCGTTGCTTCAAAATTTGAATTTTTGAAATTCAAACAGAGCCTTGCTCTGATTGGGGGAAACAACGGTGTCAGTAAAATAGGAGGAAAGGGAAAAGCAAAAGTTTCGGGACTTGGTGTAGATAAGGAGGGAAGTTCCTATTGTTATGGGATTGGGCATTGGCAGAAAAATTGCAGGGCTTTGGAAGCCAGTATCCAGGATACGAAGCATGTTGTGGCTTCGGCCTCAAGTGTGTTTGTAATTGAGAACTGTTTGTCAATTAACTCTACTTCCTGGGTACTAGATACCGGAGCAGGATCTCATATCTGTAATTCATTACATGCTTTGAGAAACCGTAGAGTTATAAAGGTAGGTGATTTGTCTCTCAGAGTTGCAAACGGAATGAGCGTGGACGCTGAATCCGTGGGAGATTATCGCCTAGGTTTGATAAGTGGGCAGATATTGATTCTACGTAACTGTTTGTATGTATCTAGTTTGACTTGTAATATCATATCAGTGCCCTCTCTTTCGAGAAGGGATATGATTTTACATTCGTAAGCGATGTAGTTCACATCCACCTAAATCAAGTTCTGATTGGGTCCGGTACATTAGATGACGGTATATACGTATTGAGTCAAGCTCAGGTTTTCAATGTCCAGAACACACTTAAAAGAAAGTCTCCAGAAATAAATCAGGCTTTCTTATGGCATTGTAAACTAGGTCACATCAATGAAACACGATTAACTAAGTTACATAGAGAAGGATATTTGAATCCGTTCGAATATCAATCTTATGCTACTTGTGAATCTTGTCTCATGGGAAAGATGACAAAGACTCCGTTTACTGGACACGGAGTAAGAGCGAGCGAGCTCTTGGGACTCGTACACAGTGACGTGTGCGGTCCAATGTCTACACATGCACCAGGTGGTTATTCCTACTTCATTACTTTTAGGGATGATTTTTCTAGGTATGGACATATCTTCTTGATGAAGCATAAATCTGAGGCCTTTGAGAAATTCCTGGAATACAAGAATGAAGTGGAAAACCAAACAGGTAAAAGTATCAAGACACTGAGATCTGATCGAGGTGGTGAATATTTAAGTGCCGAGTTCCTGGGTTACTTAAAAGAAAATGGAATTCTCTCTCATCTTACTCCTCCATACACACCACAACACAACGGTGTATCGGAAAGGAGGAATCGAACCCTATTGGATATGGTTCGTTCCATGATGAGTAAGGCTGAGTTACCGCGATCTTTCTGGGGTTATGCACTAGAATCAGCTGCATATCTTTTGAACAAGGTTCCAACCAAGACAGTCCTACCACACCATATCAGATGTGGAGTGGGAAGAAACCCTATTTTCAGTACCTAAAGACATGGGGATGTCCAGATTTTGTAAAAAAGCAGCATCCGGACAAGCTCGAGGCACACTCAGTACAGTGTAAGTTTGTGGGATATCCAAAGAACTCCAAGGGATATTGTTTCTATTACGCAGAGAAAAAAAGGTTTTTGTTTCTCGTCATGCCCACTTCTTAGAAA
Organism: Agapanthus africanus; assembly: GCA_030015575.1. NCBI lineage: Eukaryota > Viridiplantae > Streptophyta > Magnoliopsida > Asparagales > Amaryllidaceae > Agapanthus > Agapanthus africanus. The sequence goes on along the minus strand of CM057339.1, from coordinate 260,199,801 downwards.
CTGAATTTTTAGAAAATCAGAAGAGTGGGAGCGCAGTAGAACTGGAAGAAATTCCAGAACCACAGGCTGTTACTGAAAGTATGGTCGAACCAGAGGTTTTAGAAGAAAGGGACATACCAGCGCCTATCCACAGAAGTAGTAGGCAGTCTCATCCGTCTGAGAGATGCTACGGTTTTCTCATAGACGGGGATCTAGAAGATTGCATCATTGACAATGATGACCTTACTAGCTTCCAGCAAGCCATTCAGAGCGGCGACTCGGTAAAATGGCTGGATGCAATGCGGACCGAAATGGAGTCCATGTACACTAACAAAGTATGGACTTTGTACATTGCTCCAGATGGGGTAAAACCCGTAGGATGCAAATGGATCTTCAGAAAGAAAATTGGTGTAAATGGACAGGTTGAAACCTATAAGGCTAGACTTGTTGCAAAGGGTTTTCGTCAAAGACCAGGTTTAGACTATGACGAAACCTTTTCTCCAGTGGCTATGCTCAAATCCATTCGGGTCCTTCTTGCTATTGCTGCCTTCCACGATTATGAGATCTGGCAGATGGACGTAAAGACGGCCTTTCTAAATGGTAATTTGGAAGAGTGCGTCTATATAGATCAGCCAGAGGGATTCATTCAGAGTGGGAGCAGCGGTAAAGTGTGCAAGTTGCTTAAGTCCATTTATTGACTAAAGCAAGTATCGCGGAGTTAGAACATATATTTTGATGATGCTGTCGAAGAATTCGACTTTATCAAAAATCCAGATGAACCATGCATATACAGAAAGATTGTAGGGAGAGCTGTAGTATTCCTCGTCTTGTACGTGGATGACATTCTCCTAATAGGAAATGATATTCCTATGCTACAGTCAGTCAAAAGATTCTTGTCACAGAAGTTCTCCATGAAGGACCTGGGTGATGCCACCTACATTCTGGGGATCCAGATCTATCGTGATAGATCAAAGAGTATGTTGGGACTTTCGCAGTCCAGGTATATCGACACCATATTGAAAAGATTCAGTATGGAAGATTCTAAGCGCGGTAACCTACCGGATTGTCACGGAATCACCCTCTCAAAAGAGATGTCTCCCAAGACTAATTTGGAAAGGGATCGCATGTCGATTATACCCTACGCTTCTGCGGTAGGCTCTATAATGTATGCGATATTATGTACCAGACTAGATGTAGCATACGCATTGAGCGTTGTAAGCCGGTATCAGGCAAACCCAGGGGAGAAGCACTGGATAGCAGTAAAGAACATTCTCAAGTACCTAAGAAGAACTAAGGAGATGTTCTTGGTGTACGGCGGAAAAGCCCTCCAAATCGAGGCCTTTGCCAACTCCAGCTTCCAGAGTGACAAGGATGACTCCAAGTCCATGTCTGTCTTTACCCACAATGGAGGGGCGGTTTGTTGGAAGAGTTCCAAGCAGGAGACCGTTGCTGACTCAACGATGGAAGCGGAGTACATAGCTGCTTGCGATGCCGCAAAAGAAGCTGTCTGGATGAAGAAGTTCCTCACAGAACTTCAGGTGGTTCCTACCAGTGTTGGTCCAATACCTCTGTATTGCGACAACAACGGCGCTATAGCTTTAGTGAAGGAACCCAGGTCCTATAAGAAGTCCAAACACATCTTAAGGCGGTATCACCTGATCAGGGAGATCGTAGATCATCGGGAGATCGAGGTAAAGAGAGTAGATACAGAGAATAACATTGTTGATCCATTCACAAAGCTCAGACGCAGTTCGAGAGGCTATTCGAGATCGTAGGTTTGCGATATGCCAGTACATGGCCCTAGTGCAAGTGGGAGATTGTTAGTGTTTATGCCCTAGAGGCCATTATTGTATCATACTAGCTTGTATATTACTTAATGGAAGCTTGGGATATTCACAATTATATTGACAGTCTTGCTAAAAATGGTAGTATACTACTTGGTTTATGTCTTCTTTAATATGTGCATATGTTTCTTATAACGTATCGCTTATACATATTAGTAGAGCCCTTAGGATCTTTGCTTGATTACCAGCGTTGTGATGGCAGTCACACTAGTGGGGGCTGGGTAGTCTATAAGCAACATCCTATACAGGTCCCTAGTCTTAGGATTATCGAGACGGGGCATCGATACTCCGGAGTAGACTGGTGTGTACGCTTCCCATCCCAGTTGGGCAGATGGTCTGTCCCACAGCCATCACTACGTCGTACTGGAGATAGTATACAGGTGCTCGTTAGGTTACGGGTACACCGGACAGGACTCGCCGGGAACTGCTGGTTGGATTTATACCCATCGTCAGATAGCAGTTCCCAGGTGACATGAGTACAGCTTAGTCCGTCGACTTGATACTGCTGCTTCGCCTCGGGTGTGTTCCCACTGTACTTAGATTACTACCCTACCACAGCTCAAAGGAGTCGTGCAAACAGGTAGTAGTTGGGTGCAATCCCGAAGTATTTGGAGGCAGTGGCGGTTAGACAGGATTCGTCTCTCCCGGTATTGGGGATTGATATCGCGCTATGTATGGAGAGCCATTACGCAAAGTCCCTGGCCATGGAAAACGAGATTTACTGGTAGGTTCTAGTAGTTTCTCAAGGTGTAATGGGCTTCACTCCGACACGACTTATACCGCTATTAGGGGTCTGACGTTTACCGCCCCCTAGGCCCGATATGCGATAGTCCTAGACGAACAGATCGGACTGTACGAAAATTGTCACATCAGGCTCAGTAGGAGTTCGGATGGGTTTCCTCATCGGCCTTCTTATCGACATCTACCTGGGGACCGTTACGTACAGCTAGTGCCGCTTGCGGTCTGTGGTTAAACCCACTGCCAGCGTAGTGTCGAGTCTTTAGAGTCCCACATAGAGAGTTTTCCTTCTTCGGGCGAAACGATATAGAGGTCGTATGGTTTTACGACAGGGTTCGGTCGCATACGTGTTTTTACGCACGTACGATGTTCAGACAGTTTTTACTAGTCGGCATTGGTTTAAGCCAGATTCTAGTATCGGATTATTGGATTTATACAGTCTAAAGTTTTTCCGTGTTTTCACGGATAGGAGGGGCGTTCTCGTAATTTGTCGGGAAGCTTCTAGAAGGATGATGACTTGGAGGCTAAGGTGGCATTTGTATTTACTGGATTAATGAGTCATGAGAGTGAATCATCCATAGAGTTAATGTTGCATTAATGTTTTAAATGACTCATGAGATGAATCACTCTATGAATTAATGAAGCATAATGACACATATTTATTTGTTATTCATTTTAAAAAAATCATATGCTTCATATATTCAAATGATATCATTATTCCAAAAGGATGCTCATTCTCACCTTCTCTCTCCTCAAGCTCTCTCTCTTCAAACCCTAACCCTAACCTCTCATGTGTTGAGATCAAGGGTTTGCAAGACTTATTAATCTATAATCCTACTCTATATCCCCTAGGTTGCTTAGATTAGCACTTTGACAAACCTAGTTACCTCAAGTTAGAGGTCAAGCTTGGAGTAGTAGCTCTCGGGTGGATCGTCTTTGACTCGAGGAGGCCGTTGAGGTGCCGACGTTCCATAGAGCCTACGAGAAGTGGAGGACAACGATGAAGACCCGAAGGACAAGTAACGTGAGGTATAACTTCGAATCCGAGTAGTTAAACTTTTCGTAGTTTGCCAGTAATGGTTTAGACACGATCCGTGTGCTCAAGTCCGTGTTACGAAGCTTTGATAATTGTTTTTCATATATTCAGCCTCCCCGCAAGCTCGTGGGGTGCGTGACATAGACTTAAAACAACAAATGATGTGGATCTAAAGCCCTCCTCATGAGGCCACCGAGTAGCTTCTTACTCGGTCCATCCACAACGGGTAGCTTCCTGTTCAACAACGCTGTGGATCCAAAGCCCTCGTCCCGAGGCCACCGAGTAGCTTCCTGCTCGGCCCATCCACAGCGGGTAGATTTCTGTCTTACAAAGAAGTGAATCTAAAAGCCCTCTTCATGAGGCCGCCGGGTGGGTTCCTGCTCGGCCCATCAATCGGTTCAAACTTGACGCGCAATCGCCTCCTCGACTCCGGAGAAAGGGAAGATACCGACCTTTCTACACTTGGCCATCGACCGACTCATACTCGATGCGTGATCGCCATCTCGATTCTGGGGAAAGGGAGGATACCGACCTTCCTACGCTTGGCTACTGCGCCTATAAATACTCGCAGAAAAGGTGAACACCGGCCTAACACTTGCAAGATAAAGAAACCTACGAGCTAAAAATACTTGCGCAATGAAGATTCAAACAATGAAAAGTATACGAGCTAAAATACTGGCGCAGTGAGCAGAAATTTGGGCAAAGGAAAAAGGTGTACTTTATTTATAATAAAAAATAAATACAAGGTATTTTAGGCTCCCCAGCTTTGCAAAAATATCCGGAGGCTCACAAAATTTTAAGAAGAAGAAAAGAAAACTCTTCAAGGGAAGAAAGCTCAGGCCGCCCGCTCGGCCGAGATCTCACCTTGCTCGAGGCCGCCATCAGGGACCAAAACCGCGATCTCAGGGTCGGCACTTCCGCCGACAGCCTCGTCCCCAACTATCTTGCGGTGCTTCTTCAGCCAGGAGGTACTTGGCGCGGAGCTCGCTGTCATCGAACCCCGGCATGGACTCCTTGACGGCGTCAAGGGTGCTGTGCCACACGGCGGCCGCGGATTCGGCGAGATTGGCGTAAAATTGGTCGGACTCCTTGTATCCCTCTACGACCTTCGCCGTCTGGCTCTCGGCGAGCTTCACCGTGTCCATAGCCACCCGGACATCTCTCTTGAGGACGTCCCTCGACTTCTTCATCAAGTTGTAGAGGCTGTTCATCTCTTCCAACTTGGCTTGGATAGCCCGGTTGGACTCATCCAGGAGTCGATGAGACTCCTTCAGCTTTGAGTTCGTCAGCCCTTCGGCGACCAATCGAGTGTCGAGGAGAGCCGCCTTCTCCTTCGCCTGCCGCAGTTGGAGGCGGAGTTCCTCCTCCCGTGAGGAGGATTTGTCTGTCTTTTTCATGGCCGGGGCTACCTCCTCGGATTCCATGGCGGCAAGGAGAGCGCAGTGATGAAGGACCTGAGAAAAGCAGCAAACGGGTTAGAAAGCTCAAACCGAGGAAACAAGACTTAAGAAATTTTAAGAAAAGTCAAGTACAGACCTGAACCGCCTCCTGTGTTATGGTGGCCATCTGGGCCTTCATGGTCCCCTGAGGAATCTTGCCCCCGGTTGCCTGTTCCATGTCCGAAGGCAAGCTGTCGGCGACGGAAAGCCCCGAGGGCCCTTAAGGCAGAAGTCGCCCTCCTGCACTGGGATCTCGGTAGAAGGTGGCCGAGAGACCGTCTGCTTCATCCTTTTGAGGGGATTTTGGCGGGCTCAGACTCCTCTCTCATCCGGGGTGCCGGGTCCCGCGCGTGTTTATGACCCCCCGCGGCGTTCTTCTGGGGCTCGGGGAGCGGCGGAAGGTTTGGATGGTGGAGTTGGCCTCGGGGCCGAGCTCGGACCGGGTCGGGACAAGCTTGCGTCTCTGGCCTTCCTTCCTTGCGTCTTGGAGGCCATGGCAGCTAGGATTTTCGATCGGTCCATGGGTTCTGCAAAAAAGAACACACAAACGAAAGGGGTTAGCGACACCGAAAAGGCGAAGGAAGTTAACGAAGTCTAAATAGGTCGTCGAAGGCCCCAACTTACCCAGAAAATACACAAGACTGAGCCCAGCCCAGCCCAGCTCGGTGCCTGCTCGGATAGCAGAACATCCGTCCGCTGGATCGGTTCCTACTGGGATACCACCCTCGCCTCAGGGGAAGTCGACTGCTTTTCCCTCGGGCAGTTGGCCCTGTGCCACTGTGTAGGCACAGGCCAATCCTCGCCCTCAGGTGGCCCGACGAATACAAACTTCTCATTCTATTCATGGATGGAAGAAGGGACGACTACTACCCCCAATTCGGCCGCCCCACCCTTATGTTTTTTATACGAAAAATACAGCCAGTTCGGCCCTTCCTTGCTGGTGCCGTGGTGATTTTTATAACAAAGGAAAGACACAAGGAGGGTCAAACCGAAGGGGATCTGATCTAATTTCAACCGGACCAGAAAATCGAGGAAGATCCTCCACGAGTTCGGCGCTAGCTGGCCCGGGGCAAGATTGAAGCAACGAAGCACCCCATAAATCTCGGTTGGAAAGGGTAGACACATTCCTGTCCGGAACGCTTCCAAATACAGGGCAATCTCCTTGCCATGCACCTGGTCCGCCCGCTCACCCTCTCTAGCTAAACGGAGTGAGTAGCTAGAGAGGATGTGGAATCGAGTCCGAATTTCGGAAAGCTTGTCCAGACTCTTCAAAATGGAGGGCGCATCGTGGGTGTTCCCGATGCGCACCTTGGAAGCCCTTGTTGCCGCCCGATGACGAGTGACAAGGGCGGTCCTGACTCTACGGGATGAATCCGATACAGAAAACGTAGCAGAAGAGGAACCCTCTTGGCTATCTGAAATCGAAAAGGAGGAAGACACACTGGACTCGGCCCCAGCAACTAGAACCTCATCGTCCGACTCTACCCTTACTATCTTTACAGACTCTTCGGATGAAGACATCAAACCTGATTTAAAGGAAGGGACTCGCCGAGGAAAAATCAACAGAGCATCCGATCTAAGAAGTGGAGCACCGGGCAATCTTCAACAATGAAAGAGAATTAGAGCAAAGTGTCGGCCCTAGGATGGTCCCCTCCTATTTATATACCCTAAAAGAAAACATCCTACGACCCAGATTAATTCCCGCCAAAACGAAATGTCGCGTCCAAGCGGCAGTCAAAGCTCCACGTGGCGATCGGCCATTGGGGACGTCTCTTCAATTGCAGGAGTTAGAGACAGCCTGTCACTTCCGCTAACCAACGTCGGATACGTGGCTCGTATCCCAATTGGCGAATCGACTGAAATGGCACCCCTCTTTAAAGCGCAATCGTTTCACTGATCCGCTGACGCCATCGAAGATACGCGCAAAAATACAGGCGCACGACGAAACGACACGTAGGCCCAAAGGTCGAAATGACGCAACCACCAAATGACATGTCGTTCCCGTGCGATCCACATTCTGATTCTCGACGCCAAACTGAGCCGAAGAAAAACCGAGCAGGCCACTCTAGACCCGACCCATAAATAGGCCAGAACGAGAGTGGGGGGCTAATGATGATGCTCACAAGCGGTATTTCCTCAGATTACGACACGTGGCGGATGGCGTGTCCTGAAGGCTGCGTAGGTGGAATAAATGAGTTGCATTAGGGGCGTTTCACGGGGCTTCGTTTCCTAGGACGTATCCGACCATTCAGAAGATCTCCCTGAGTGCTTTCCACCTTCACCTAGCAAACGGCCGACAGCTCGTCTCCGTGCTTCCTTGGTCTTCTTGCTCGTCTTCGAGCCATCTATCAGACCGAGCGTCCTCGGTCTTCTTGCTCTTCTCCAAGCCATCTGACAGGCCGAGCTTTCTCAGCCTCACTGCCCGTCTCCGAGCAATCTGACAGGCCGAGCTTTCTCGGCTTTCCCGATCAACCGAGAGCACGGAACTCAACCGCTCCCGCAACGGCTCCATGTATCCCGTCAGGGCGAGATATCTGCCTCCCCACGTTCTGCGTCCTACTCTAGCACGTCCCCCCATTAATGGGCGTATCCCACTATTAATGCAAGGATAACGCAGGGGCGTAACTGACGGCGATGATCTCGCGCCTGCTCGCTTCACGCGACCACTATATAAACCCCTCTCTCAGACGACTCAGGTAACTCTAATTCATTACAATACACCGTTACACTGCACCTATTTCTCGGCACTAACTTGATCGTCGGAGGGTCCTACGGAGGTCACTCATCCCGGGACTTCTTTTGTAGATAACTCGGCGTCAACGCCAACCCATTGAGATCCACACACTCAACAACTCCCAAACCAAATCTCAACCATCAAAGACCGTCATCACATGATCGAAGGAGAACAATATCTGAAGTAGATCACAGCCACCATCGCCGCTGCTTCTCCTCCTCCTTCCTCCTCCTTGGTGAAACCCCAGAAAATGAGAGAGGAGGCGGCGTTGGAGTTTAAATGAAGAGCGTGGCTAGGGTTTTATCTGCAAAGCGGGTCGGGTTGGACCGGGTCGGTTAAATTAGGTTTTCTCTATACGTAATTATAATACTAGTGTCATGGCACGTGCGATGCACGTGATTAGATGGATAGACAATACAGAAAATTTTCATATGATAATCTAAGCATATCTGTGTTTATTTGCTTTAATTTTCTTACTAGTTTTTCGTCTTGTGATTCCTCCTGTGCTGCTATCCATATTATTGACCTATTTAAATAATCTAACATTGAAATTCAAATTTCAAACCGTCTGTCTTTCAACATCTATGGAGTCTCTTTCAATTACTAGTGAAATCTCTAAATTTTGTTCACGAACCTTAGTATTTAACTCACATGATACTTATTCAAAATTATATGATACTAAAACCATACACATCACACGTGCAAAATATTGTCCCCTAAAGAAATAGCTAGGTTGTGTTTTGATGAGTATATTGCGCGCGCGCACAAAGTAAGTGTTCCCTTTGTATTTACATATTGAATGGAATTAAAGGAGGGGTTGTTTGATTGGGTAAAGCTGCAGTGAGAAGTTCCAACCATAAGAAAATCTACAAATGGTGGTTGATTTCAAGTAGTTGTCGCCATGCCATATGGTCATAATAACAATTTGATTTTTTATTATATGTTTTTGGGATATCGAGACTTCACAGTATATTATTAAAAAAACACGCAAGTTTACGTCCACATAAATACAGTTGTGATGGAAAGTTTGAAGCCCAAAATCCAAAGATGTTTGATTTTAAACTTGTTTGCAACATAGCCTTGCCTGTCTAACATGTGATGCTGCTAGTGTGTTGCCTGATTGACAACAATTTGAGCTAGTACCAATTGAACCTAAATTATGTATAAGAATTTCCTCTCCGAACTGCGAGGTCACAGGTTCGGTTGTGTTAGGGGTTGCTATCCCACAAATAGGGTTAATTGAACACAACACTTGTATGGTTTACCCTGGAAAGCACTTATACTCCCTTAAGTTTATTATCATAAACACCTCCTATACTTATAACTAAAACCATTTAAAAAAAACTGAATTAAGAACTTATTTGTGTTGTCTGGAGTAGAACTTTGAGCGTTTTCAAGGGTTTTATCGAGAAAAAGAGTGGGTGTGTGTTGTGACAAATTGCTTGAACGGTATAAGTGTTAACCAAAAAAAATTAAAACAATTTGAATTAGAAGACACTAGTTTTTTTTTTTTTTTCAGGTGTGATGCATTGAATTTATGTATAAATTATAGGTACCGTGGAGAAGAGATTATAATTGTTTTTGCTACAATATTTTTTATTTGATTTTTTTTTAAATAGTGGGGTTAGCCATTTAAACTGCCTTTTTTTATTAGGGTATTCATTATTTTTGTCTTTGAGAAGTATTGATGACGATGGTCTATCCAAGAACAAATAAATTGTTCTTTTTTTCCCTCAATTTTTTCTTTTAATTGAAATTGGAAGTGCCCCTTACTCATCTATGTTCTATTTATTATCCCTACTATTATAGCCCAAAAGAAATGGTTAATTTAAATTTGAAATTAATTGATGATGCAGCTTCTTATTTTTCAGAGAAATCAAACAAAAAAACATTATTGTTTTATGTGTAATGCACATAATTAAATGTCACATCATTATTATTTTACAAATGTGATGCATATAATTAAATTATCACATTATTGTTATTTACAAGTATAATGCGGGTAGTTAAATTAATAAAGAAATTTATCGATAAAATTCCTTTAATTAAGTGCAATGCACATGCCAAAAACGCTAGTAACAGTTGAGATATAATTGCAAACTACATTCAAATTAAATTAAGTATTTTCTGAACTATAGATGTAGTATAACATGAAAAAACAAAATATGAAGTTCGTAAATGTGTAGCAGCTATACTACCAGACAAATATTTTATTAAAACATGTATTTAGAACTGCATATTAACCAAATATTAATAGAAAGACTTAACAAAACCTGCATGTAGTTGCAAATGCATTAATTTTCCAACCGCAAGCAGGCAAACACACCGTAACCGAATATCATACACATTGCAATTTATGTATTAATGACTCGAAGCATAGTTTTCTAATCTTGTTGATAACAAAATTAATTTTTCATGCAAAACCTGTGACCATTTCACAGATATAATGAGTGGAGATGACGGGTTGATGCTTCCATATGTTTATTTTTTAACAAATTGATATACTTTGTAAGGTTTTTTTTATCTGTTGCAGGAAAACCTTTTTCCTTCTTTTTCTGTTTTACAATGCATGGCAATCATTGTTTATATATATGGTAAATTAGTTAAATTCTTAATGTAATGGAAAAAATCATATTAAGAACTCATTAGCAAAAATGATATAAATAATAACAATTTCAGATTTATAACAAAAAAAGGAAGGAACATAATACAATTCTTGTTGTTTATGAGAGATGTTTATACACATCTAATTCTAAATAGAATCGATTTGAGAAATAGATTGGAAACGACTAATTAGAATTTCTATTAACAATTACAATTCTATATATGTTTAATCAATTTATAAAATGTTTTAATAAATAAGTATTTTTCCAAAACCACATGTAATTATTAAATAATTCTATACAACGGCTATATTTCAACAAACTAATCATTTATCATCATTTTGTTTATTATTAATATATATGTCTATAATTTATCTTAATAATATTCTGATGGTAACTCCATTAAACTAAAAATCTTCAAATTACTTTTAATTACAAACGAAGATCCGTCCTCACTTAATTGTATACAGTTTTTCACCCCTTTTTAAAGAAATTTGTTTGCTCCAATATGTCATGTAATTAAACAGAAGCATCTTTCCGTAGATGTAAAAATAAGAAATTTTTACAAATAATGTCCATCCATCCTAATTGCCATATACCAATAGAGTTGTAAAATAATTTTCAAACAAGAACTCATCAAAACAGAGAGAAAATAAAATGTTTTCTTTTCTTTCATTTTCTTATCGAAATTTAACAATCAACATCCCTCTCCTGAAATTATGGGTTGCATGTTTTTGTCTACTCTAATATATGTTTAAATTGATATCAATATGAGGCAAGAAAAACATGCTGAAGGAACCAATGGAATGATCACAAAGAGGAATTGCAAGATGGTACTCACGATACATATGTGGGTTCATGTAGAAGGTCTGATCTCAGATGTAATCGAAACATTTTCCTCGAAAGATTAACAAGAAACGAGAAAAGAATTAAAAGGATATGAAAATTTCACAGCATGTACAGCTTGTAAGTTAAATGTGATGGTATATAACGGCAGTAGCTCAGTTCGTATGACACTTTCTCTTCTTCCAAAATTTAACGCTCTCAGGCAAATTTGTGGGTCCCGAAGATGCGTGTGAGTGTCGTGTGCTTGTGTATACCATGTGATGTGTTGTGTGTATGAGTTCCACTTACGGGCCAGTTCAAAAAGATTTGTGATAGGTAAATGCATGCATGGATGGTGAACAAGTGACTCATATGGCCTTGGCTATTTTCTTAAGATACATTATACTGAAATATCAGAACTTTCTATGCTTTAAGATATGAAAAAACTGCTTGAGAAATTACCCTAGCCAGAATGGACGATATTTTCTCTAGATAAGTAACTGGAGCGTTATCAATTATGCTAAACTACCTCGAACATCAATTTCCTAACTACGTTAAAGATTACTATTATTGAATCCCAACCCTTACAAATCATGCCAAGCATAACAAACATTAAATCGTCTTTCTAATAAAATTTCACGGATAAAGGAAAAAAAGGGAGAAAGTGTTTCATGGTATTAATATGATAAGCCAACCCATGGTATTATAGAGTAAATTATAAAGCTCAAGGTATTTAAAAAAGAAAGCCCAAAGTTTATGGTGGTCGTAGTCATCTTGGTGGTGATCTATAAATTATAATGTATGGCATTATAGTGCAAATCTCGAGTAAAGATCTGACAAAGTTTTACAATTAGCTGTTAACCTCTAGAATCAACCCTTTTCAAATAAGTGGCAAATTCGTGCTTCAGAAATGATGAAGGTCTTTTTCGGGTCTCCGTCAGATGTTGTCTTCCGTCGATCTCCCGGTGGATTTTGAAGGTGATCTCCTGTTGCGTGTGGGTCTCAATGGGTTTGAGGAGATTGGTGATTTGAGGAGTTTGGCGTCGAGTACCTGCAAAGAAGTCCCGGAGTGGTTTGGTACCACCGAGGACCCTCTGACGATCAAGTTAGTACTAGATCCGAGCAGAGTAACGGCTAAGTGGAATAAAAAATCGCTTACTTGTCCCCTCTGTGATGAGGGTTTATATAGCGGCGGTAGCACGTAGCAGCAGGCGCGAGAATCTCCCCGGCAATTACGCACCCGACATCACGCCCGCGTAAAGAGCGGATCACCCATTAATGGGGATCGTGATGGCGTGGAACGTGGGATGTTGCTGGCGGAGAATCTGCACATGGCGAGATTTGCGGAGCGGCGGTTACACCTGTGAGCGGTGGAGTTGGTCGGTTGGAGGGACCGAGGAAGATGGCCTTGGCGGGAGAGCTCGGGAGCGAGCGGGAGGGCCGAGACATCTTGGTCTTGTGGTAGCTCAGGGTGAACTGAGAGGCCGAGGAGGCCAATTTGCTGGGGGTCCTGAGAAGGGCCGGCTTGTTCGCAGTTCAGGTGCAAGGGTGGCCTGGTCGGCCCCTGTGGGCCCTTTCTTCTGAGTCCTGAGACACGTCATCTGCCACGTGTCCTGATCTTGGAGGTCGCCAATATTTAGCATCATCATTAGCCCCTCACTCTTGTCCCGACCAGCTGGAGGGTCGGGTCAAGAGTGGACTGCCGGGCCTCCCGGGGCAAGCTCCCTCTTAAGATTTCGTCGGGACGCGTCCACGGGCTGTCAGCTGCCTTTTCTGCCAGCGAATCAGGTCGAAATCTCTGCATTTAAGGAAGTTGCGCCGGTTCATGCATCCTGTCACCGAAACGACGGTCTGTGTGTCAAGCGTCGGTTGGCTGACGCGACGTGTGCAGACCTGCGGCGTCTGATGGGACGCGACCTAGTGCGAGAACAACAAGCGGAGCGATCGGTCGTCGAGTTGATTTCGGTCACTTTCCAAATGTGCCAAGCGCTGCTGAGAAGGAGGCATCTCCATGGCCCCGAAGTCGATGGGGTATTACTCAGACTTGGATAGACCCGATGTCTCTTGTTGGGGCTTCGGATCCGCTGCATGTGATGGGCTCAGTGGCATCGTTATGAGGGCTACAAACCCGCAGCGTCTGTTGGGCAGGAGGATGCCTGCTAGGGATGACCGAGCTGGGAAGCTGCTCGGTTGATCTTGGAGAGAGCCTTGATCCCTAGCGTTGCGAGTAGGGAAGCTACCGGCCAGGGATAGTCGAGTCTGGAGGACTTTGATCCTTGTCTTTGTTGGGTAGGAAGCTACCCGCTGGGATGCGCCGAGTAGAAAAGGGCTCGGCGGCCTCGCGAAGAGGGCTTCAGATCCTCGGCATCTGATGGGCAGGAGGATGCCCGCTGGGGATGCGCCGAGTGAGAAGGATCTCGGCGGCCTCGCGATAAGGGCTTCAGACCCTCAGTGTCTGATGGGCAGGAGGATGCCCGCTGGGGATGCGCCGAGCAGGAAGGAACTCGGCGGCCTCGCGACGAGGGCTTCAGACCCTCAGCATCTGATGGGCAGGAGGATGCCCGCTGGTGATGCGCCGAGTAAGAAGGATCTTGGCGGCCTCGCGACGAGAGCTTCAGACCCCCAGCGTCTGATGGGCAGGAGGATGCCCGCTGGGGATGCGCCGAGTAAGAAGGATCTCGGCGGCCTCGCGATGAGGTCTTGATCCCTGGCGTTGGAGGGGCCGTGAGAGGCTTGCGAAGGATGACCGGGCAGTGAAGCTGTGTGGTTTCCTCTTGGCGAGGGCTTTGATCCTTGACGCTGGAGGGGTCGTGAGAGGCCTGCGAAGGATGACCAGGCAGTGAAGCTGCGCGGCTGCCTCTTGGCGAGGGCTTTGATCCTTGACGCTGGAAGGGCCGTAAGAGGCCTGCAAAGGATGACCAGGTAGTGAAGCTGCGCGGTTACCTCTTAGCGAGGGCTTTGATCCTTGACACTGGAGGGGCCGTGAGAGGCCTGTGAAAGATGACCGGGGTAGTGAAGCTGCGCGGTTGCCTCTTGGCGAGGGCTTTTGATCCTTCAGGACGGGGACCGGGAAGGGTTACTGCCCAGTGCCTCTTGGCGAGGACTTTGATCCCTGTCGGTTGTGATAGGAAGCTACTAGACGGGGATAGCCAAGCAAGGACCAGACTGCCTCTGGGAGGACTTTGGTCCTTAGTGCGGGAGGGGTTGTAAGAAGCTTACCAAGGACTCTTGGTCGGGCAGGGTTACTGCCCGGTGCCTCTTGGCGAGGGCTTTTGTCCTGAAGGATAGCCGAGCGAGGGATCCTCGGGCCCGACTGCCTCTGGGAAGGCTTTCTGATCCCTGGCGTTGTGGTAGGGAAGTTACCCGCCAGGGATAGCCGAGCGAGGGATCCTCGGGCCCGCCAGGGATAGCCAAGCGAGGGATCCTCGGGCTCAACTGCCTCTGGGAGGACTTTCTGATCCCTGGCGTTGTGGTAGGGAAGCTACCCGCCAGGGATAGCCGAGCGAGGGATCCTCGGGCTCGACTTCCTCTGGGAGGACTTTCTGATCCCTGGCGTTGCGGTAGGGAAGCTACCCGCCACGGATAGCCGAGCGAGGGATTCTCGGGCTCGACTGCCTCTGGGAGGACTTTCTAATCCCTGGCTTTGCGGTAGGGAAGCTACCCGCCAAGGATAGCCGAGCGATAGTCGGGCTCGACTGCCTCTGGGAGGGCTTTCTGATCCCTGGCGTTGCGGTAATGAAACTACCCGCCAGGGATAACCGAGCGAGGGTCGGGCTCGACTGCCTTTGGGAGGACTTTCTGATTCCAGGCGTTGCGGTAGGGAAGCTACCTGCCAGGGATAGCCGAGCAAGGGTCGGGCTCGACTGCCTCTGGGAGGACTCTCTGATCCCTGGCATTGCGGTAGGGAAGCTACCCGCCAGGGATAACCGAGCAGGGTAGCTGCTGGGCTGCCTTTAGTGAGGGCTTAGATCCTTGGGCGAGGTGGTCCTTGAGTCGCCGCGGCGAGCCCCCTCTGTGCGACCCCTGTAAGTCCACGTTGCCCACCCCGGTGCTTGCGGGGAGGCGGAAAACGGAATAAAAAACGGATTTTTATCAGTTTAGGCAACATGGACTAGACAAAGAAGGATCTTTGCTAAACAAAAACAAGCTAAAGCTAACTAGAAACTAGCTAAGGGTAGAATGGTTATACCTAGGGCTTTATGTCCTTCTCTCCTTGCTCCTTGGAGTAGTAGAAAGAGGTCACCTTTGTCGTCTTCTCACGTCGAAGAAAGATCCACCCGAAAGCCTCAACCTTTGGCTTCAACTCCAAGCTAGAAGTAACTAGGGTGCTAGAAGTGCTAATCCTAGAACCCTAGATGAGAGTAGAGATTATCAAGAAGAGGTTTTTCTCAAGCTCAAGTGTTTCTCAACACATGAGAGGGGAGAGCTTGAGGGAGAGGAAGAACAAGAGAGAGAAAGTAAATGATAGAATGAGAGAATAAACAACCATTCTCACATATATGTGTGAATTATTATAAATTGATAATTAGCTAGATAATTTTCATGGTTAATCAAGACATGACCATTATCATTTCATATTTAATGCTAATTGCAAGGATCAAAGAGCATCTTTTATATGGAATGATGATGGTCAACATGTCAACTAAGGTCAACAAGTCAAGATAGTCAAATGGTCAACAACCATAACCATGCACAATTATATTAAACTAATATCAATTAACCATAACACACACATAAGCATTAGGGTTAATAAAATGACAATGGTCATTAACCCTAATCAAAGTCCTCTCCCTCTGTCTCAAGCAACTGTGCATACGCACCCGTATTCGTGATCCGAGGAACACGAATACAAAGAGATAAAACCAATCCCAAATCATATACTAGGATCCGGCTTAAACCAAAGTCCGCTAGTATAAGCTGTCCGGACAGCAAACGTGCACAAGTGCGCGGATGTGAACGAACCCTGTCGCAAAACCATGCGACCTCTACTCATTTTGCCTAAAGGCGAATAGCTCTCTGTGTGGGACTCTAAATACTCGACACTACGCTGACAGTGGGTTTAACCACAGACCGCAAGCGGCACTAGCTGTACGTAACGGTCCCCAGGTAGATGCCGATAAGAAGACTGACGAGGTGAACCCCATCTGAACTCCTACTGAGCCTGTATGTGCCAGTCTCCGTACAGTCCGGTCTGTTCGTCTGATACATCGCATGGCGGGCCTAGGGGGGCGGTGAACGTCAGTCCCCTAATAGCGGTACAAGTCGTGTCGGAGTGTAGCCCAGAACACCCTGAGATAACACTGGAAACCTACCAGTATATCTCGCTTGCCTTGGCCAGGGACTACTCGTGTAATGGCTCTCCTGGACACAGCGCGATGTCAACCCCCAATACCGGGAAAGACGAATCTTGTCTAACCGTCACTGCCTCCAAGTGCTTCGGGACTGCACCCAAAAACTACCTGTTTGCACGACTCCTCTGAGCCGTGGTAGGGTAGTTATCAAAGTGCAGTGGGAACACACTCGAGGCGAAGTGACAGTGTCAAGTCAGCGGACTAAGCTGTACTCATGTCACCTGGGAACTGATAACTGACGATAGGTATAATACCAACCAACAGTTCCCGACGAGTCCTGTCCAGTGTACTCGTAACCTAACGAGCATCCGCATACTATCTCAAGTACGACGTACTAACGGCTGTGGGACAGACCATCTCCCACGCTGGGATGAGAAGCGCATACGCTGGTCTACTCCGGAGTATCGATGCCCTGTCTCGATAGTCCAACGACCAGGGACTTGTATAAGGATGTGCTTATGGATTACCCAGCCCCCACGAGTGTGAGCGCCATCACAACGCTGGTAATCAAGCAAAGATCCTAAGGGCTCTACTAATATGTATATCAGCGATATACTAAAAGAAACACATGCACATATTGAAGTAGAGACAAACCAAGTAGCATACTACCATTTCGAGCAAGATTGTATATACAACTGTGAATATCCCAAGCTTCCATCAAGTAATATACAAACTAGTATGATACAGTAATGGCATCTAGGGCATATACACTAACAATCTCCCACTTGCACTAAGGCCATGTACTGGCGTATCGAAGACCTATCATCTCGATCAGCCGCTCGAACTGAGTCTGGGGCAAGGCCTTGGTGAATGGATCTGCTGTGTTGTTCTCCATATTTACTCTCTTCACCTCGATCTCCTGGCGATCTAGGATCTCCCTGATCAGGTGGTACCGCCTCAAAATGTGCCTGGACTTCTGATGGGACCTGGGTTCCTTCGCTAAAGCTATAGCACCGTTGTTGTCGCAATACAGCGGTATTGGATCAACAATGGTAGGAACCACCTGAAGCTCCGTGAGGAACTTCTTCATCCAGACAGCTTCCTTTGCGGCATCGCAAGCAGTTATGTACTCCGCTTCCATAGTTGAGTCAGCAACGGTCTCCTGCTTGGAACTCTTCCAGAAAACCGCCCCTCCATTGAGGGTAAAGACATAACCCGACATGGACTTGGAGTCATCCTTGTCACTCTGGAAGTTGGAGTCAGCAAAGGCCTCAAGCTGGAGGTCTTTTCTGCCATACACTAAGAACATCTCCTTAGTCCTTCTCAGGTACTTGAGAATGTTCTTTACCGCTATCCAGTGTTTCTCCCCTGGGTTCGACTGATACCAGCTTACAACGCTCAATGCGTATGCTACATCTGGTCTGGTACACAACATCGCATACATTATAGAGCCTACCGCAGAAGCGTAGGGTATAATAGATATGCGATCCCTCTCCAAATCAGTCTTGGGAGACATCTCTTTGGAGAGGGTGATCCCGTGACAAGCCGGTAGATTACCGCGCTTGGAATCTTCCATACTGAATCTTTTCAGTATGGTGTCGATGTACCTTGACTGTGAAAGTCCCAACATACTCTTAGATCTATCACGATAGATCTGGATCCCCAGAATGTAGTTGGCATCGCCCAGGTCCTTCATGGAGAACCTCTGCGACAAGAATCCTTTGACTGACTGTAGCATAGGAATATCATTTTCTATTAGGAGAATGTCATCCACGTACAAGACGAGGAATACTACAGTTCTCCCTACAATCTTACTGTAAATATCTGGGTTTTTGATAAAGTCGAATTCTTTGACAGTATCATCAAAGCAGATGTTCCAACTCCGCGATGCCTGCTTAAGTCCATAGATGGACTTTAGCAACTTGCACACTTTACCGCTGCTCCCACTCTGAATGAATCCCTCCGACTGATCCATATAGACGCACTCTTCCAAATTTCCATTTAGGAAAGCCGTCTTTACGTCCATCTGCCAGATTTCATAATCGTGGAAGGCAGCAATGGCAAGAAGGATCCGAATGGATTTCAGCATAGCCACGGGAGAAAAGGTCTCGTCATAGTCCAAACCAGGTCTTTGACGAAAACCCTTTGCAACAAGTCCAGCTTTATAGGTCTCAACCTGCCCATCTACACCAATCTTCTTTCTGAAGATCCATTTGCAGCCTACGGGTTTTACCCCTTCTGGAGCAAAGTCCAAAGTCCAAACTTTGTTGGTGTACATGGACTCCATCTCGGCCCGCATTGCATCCAGCCATTTTACCGAGTCGCCGCTCTGGATGGATTGCTGGAAGCTAGTAGGCTCACCATAATCAATGGTGCAATCCTCTCTATCCCCGTCTATGAGAAAACCGTAGTATCTCTCGGGCGGATGAGACTGCCTACTACTCCTGCGGAGTGGCGCTGGGATGTCCGGTTCTCTTGAAACTTCTGGTTCTTCCAAGCTTTCAGTAATAGCTTGTGGTTCTGGAATTTCTTCCAGTTCTATTGCGCTCCCACTTATCTGATTTTCTAAAAATTCAGTTTCCAAGAAGTGGGCATGCTGAGAAACAAAAACCTTTTGTTCCTCTGCGGAATAGAAAAGATACCCCCTGGAGTTCTTTGGGTATCCCACAAACTTACACAGTACTGAGCGTGCCTCGAGCTTGTCCGCATGCTGCATTTTTACAAAAGCTGGACATCCCCATGTCTTAAGGTACTTGAGACAAGGTTTCTTCCCACTCCATATCTGATATGGGGTGGTAGGCACAGTCTTGGTTGGAGCTTTGTTCAAGAGATATGCAGCTGTTTCTAGCGCATAACCCCAGAAGGATCGCGACAACTCAGCCTTACTCATCATGGAACGAACCATATCTAATAGGGTTCGATTCCGCCTTTCCGATACACCGCTGTGTTGTGGTGTGTATGGAGGAGTAAGCTGAGAGAGAATTCCATTCTCTTTTAAGTAGCCCAGAAACTCGGCACTCAAGTATTCACCACCTCGATCAGATCTTAGTGTCTTGATACTTTTGCCTGTTTGTTTTTCAACTTCATTCTTGTATTCCTGAAATTTCTCAAAGGCCTCGGATTTGTGCTTCATCAAGAAGACATGCCCATACCTAGAGAAATCATCTGTGAAAGTAATGAAGTATGAATAACCACTTCGCGCATGTGTAGACATTGGACCACACACATCACTGTGTATGAGTCCCAAGAGCTCGCTTGCTCTTTCTCCGTGTCCAGTGAATGGAGTCTTTGTCATCTTTCCCATGAGACAAGATTCACAAGTGGCATAAGACTGATACTCAAACGGATTTAAGTATCCCTCTTTATGTAACTTTGTTAACCGTGTCTCATTAATGTGACCAAGTCTACAATGCCATAAGAAAGCCTGATTTGTTTCCGGAGACTTTCTTTTAAGTGTGTTCTGGACACTGAATATCTGAGCTTGATTCAATACGTATATACCGTTTTGTAATGTACCTGACCCAATCAGAACTTGATTTAGGTGGATGTTAACTACATCGCTTACAAAAGTAAAATCATATCCTTCCTTAGAAATTAAGGATACAGATATGATATTACAAGTCGCACCTGGTACATAAAAACAGTTACGCAGAATCAATATCTGCCCAGTTGTCAGTCCTAGATGATATTCCCCTACGGATTCAGCATACATGCTCATTCCGTTAGCAACCCTGAGAGTCATATCACCTTTCCTGATAACCCTACGGTTTCTCAGAGCCTGTAACGAGTTACAGATATGAGATCCTGATCCGGTATCCAATACCCAGGAAGTAGGGTTAACTGACATACAGTTCTCTATTACAAACACACCCGAAGCCGAAGCCACAACATACTTCGAATTCTGGCTACTGGCTTTGCAAGCCCTGCAATCCTTCTGCCCATGTTCATTCCCGTAACAATAGGAACATCCCTCTTTTACTGCATCCATTCCTGAAACTTCTGCCTTTCTCTTTCTTTCTACTTCCCTGGTTTCCTTCAGGGTAGTAGGTAGAGACTGATGAACTAAGTCAGCATCTGACTCGTTCTTCAACGTGGTCTTCAGGTCTGAGAGCTCAAAAGAGCTGGTCTCTGTAAGGACGTTGCCCCTACAGATGACCCGATAGCCAACCTCGCTGGAAGCAATTCGTTCGAGGTCTCATATCTTGCGATACGAGATTGCTCTCCATATAAAACTTTGTTATGGAGGAAGATAGAAGCTGAGTCCATCTTCTCGTGCTGCCTTTGGTATATACCATCAACTGAGGCTAACGCGAGACACTTGGCTTTCGCACAGTCTTCTTCCGATGTCCTACGGATATCAATATCTGTGACAGGGGAAACTGGACCTGAGATGGCAGGGGTTGAATCAGTCAAGAGGTGTCCCAGCTTGTCCTGGGCAATGGACATCTGGACAGACCTTTGCCAGTCATAACAGTCAGATTCAGTCATTTTATTATCTAGATGTAACTTAGGTGCGGTCATTTGGTCGCTGCAATTAAGAGAGAGAGAAGAAAACACTTAGCATGATGCTCTTGCAAGTTTAGATTGGTTTTTAATTTGTCTAAACTGGATGGCTCCCACCGTCTCTCGAATCCCTTCTCAAACCGTAAAGAAAGGATTCGTCGGGATCAATCTCACCGCACAATACTTGCTTAACCGTTCAGCCAGGCCAGTGTCGGTACTTCGAGGGAGGTTTTCCAACGCTTTCGCGAAGTTCCTTAATTTAAGAATCTCTTTTCCCTGGGGCCGTAGCCCCGCTAACACCTTTCTTGACACCTACTAAGTTTATAGCATTGATCGTTAAGTGAGAGTTTTCCCGAGGAGTAGCATATACTCACAGTAGGATCGGGATCCAAATATCATCGCGTGATAAAACCGAAGGAATCCTACCAGAATCATCACACTCCAAATGGTATGCAACGCTAGCAAGTTTCAGTACTTATGAAACTCCCGATGTGGATTTTTGCCCCATACTCTTATGACTTTGACGAAAGTCAACAAATCATAAGTCACATGTCAAGTTCTACCCGTCATTATCCAGGTTAATTTGAACCCACCCGTACATACCCTTGACGAAGGTCAACAAGGTAGCACAACTGTCCCAAACCAACGCATCTATCTATGCTACATATGACCACCCAACAGCTACCAATCACTATGCCTTGACGAAGGTCAACAAGCATAGCTTGAATACTATTGAATATCCATACGAAATGATGGAGGGCTACGAATGGTTTTGGCGAAACCGTGAACTTAGTGAACTTGATATAATCGATGGAACGGGATAGCTTTTAAAAGGAGTGGTTCAAGCTCCGCATTTAAAAGTTTAATTTTGAAAAGAATCGAGTGGTTTTCAAAGTGTTCTAATCGACTTTTACTTGGTTTATTTTCTTGCATTAGTTCTTTTAATGCGTCCCATCATTTAATCCTACCATTGCAGAAAACAACCAAAATATGACGTACGCTTATGCCATTCGCATTCGCCACGGGGCCCCGTCATCACCCGTTAGGTTACTTAACTAACGACAGAGCAGGGGCTGGGCTAGCGCGGCTGTAAAACATAAGCAACGCCTAAATAGTTATCATATATAAATATATAGCAATGATGGACATTACAGATCACAGATGAATACATTGGATATACTAGGAATCCGCAATCCATTCGAGCCTGCAACGAAAAGCGGATTACACGGTCGCGGTGAATAGCCAATACCCCACCCAAGACCCTTACGGGTGCGGCAAACTACCCGCCAAGTACCCGAAGCGAAGCAACCTCCCTCAACACCGTGAGTAGGCCACTCGGCACTTCGAGATACCCGGTAGTTTGTGCACCCCCTCCATGGGTCTATCCTAGGAGCAAAAACAGTAAAAAGAATTATACAATGACGGCTACAACCCCGACCCGGTTGTGCGGCCATACAAATATTATTACATCAATTTACATATTACAATGAATGAAAGAAAAAGAAACACCCATCTCACATCCACCCCGGCTATTCACCCGCGACAATCCAACGCATTCATATACACATACCAACATCAAACACAGATCACAGATATGTATAACCCCGACTAATCGACATATAGCGATTAGCCGACGTTCAATACATATAAACATCACAGATATAACCCTTTAGTCAAAGTGTAGTGAAGTTCGATAAAAAATACGGATTTATAGGCCCCCAAAAACAAATTTCTTTTCTAGAAAACCTGGGCACAAATAAACCATCTTAAAAATCCCAAAACCAAGCCAGAAAAACACTGCACCAAACTCGACCAAGAACCGAGCCAAAACGGCCGCGGTTGCGCGGCAATAGGTTGCTATTGCCGCGGAACCGCGGCGCTTTGAGCGAGTCACTGGATCGTTTTTGGTGGCTTTCTTCACAAAACCCTGAGATGATTTTTGGAGTATAATTTATTTCATTTTGAACAGAAAAAATTTTAACAGAAAGTTAGGGTTTTGAAAACTCGGTTTTGCGATTTTTTCCGATTGAACTTCCATACACTTTACTACCTAGCTAGTTTATGTTTAGTTAGGCTCTGATACCACTGTAAGTCCACGTTGCCCACCCCGGTGCTTGCGAGAGGCGGAAAACGGAATAAAAAACGGATTTTTATCACTTTAGGCCACATGGACTAGACAAAGAAGGATCTTTGCTAAACAAAAACAAGCTAAAACTAACTAGAAACTAGCTAAGGGTAGAATGGTTATAACTAGGGCTTTATGTCTTTCTCTCCTTGCTCCTTGGAGTAGTAGAAAGAGGTCACCTTTGTCGTCTTCTCACGTCGAAAAAAGATCCACCCGAAAGCCTCAACCTTTGGCTTCAACTCCAAGCTAGAAGTAACTAGGGTGCTAGAAGTGCTAATCCTAGAACCCTAGATGAGAGTAGAGATTATCAAGAAGAGGTTTTTCTCAAGCTTAAGTGTTTCTCAACATATGAGAGGGGAGAGCTTGAGGGAGAGGAAGAACAAGAGAGAGAAAGTAAATGAGAGAATGAGAGAATAAACAACCATTCTCACATATATGTGTGAATTATTATAAATTGATAATTAGCTAGATAATTGTCATGATTAATCAAGACATGACCATTATCATTTCATATTTAATGCTAATTGCAAGGATCAAAGAGCATCTTTTATATGGAATGATGATGGTCAACATGTCAACTAAGGTCAACAAGTCAAGATAGTCAAATAGTCAACAACCATAACCATGCACAATTATATTAAACTAATATCAATTAACCATAACACACACATAAGCATTAGGGTTAATAAAATGACAATGGTCATTAACCCTAATCAAAGTCCTCTCCCTTTGTCTCAAGCAACTGTGCATACGCACCCGTATTCGTGATCCGAGGAACACGAATACAAAGAGATAAAACCAATCCCAAATCATATACTAGGATCCGGCTTAAATTAAAGCCCGCTAGTATAAGCTGTCCGGACAGCAAACGTGCACAAGTGCGCGGATGTGAACGAACCCTGTCGCAAAACCATGCGACCTCTACTCATTTTGCCTAAAGGCGAATAGCTCTCTGTATGGGACTCTAAAGACTCGACACTACGCTGGCAGTGTATTTAACCACAGACCGCAAGCGGCACTAGCTGTACGTAACGGTCCCCAGGTAGATGCCGATAAGAAGACTGATGAGGTGAACCCCATCTGAACTCCTACTGAGCCTGTATGTGACAGTCTCCGTACAGTCCGGTCTGTTCGTCTGATACATCGCATGGCGGGCCTAGGGGGGTGGTGAACGTCAGTCCCCTAATAGCGGTACAAGTCGTGTCGGAGTGTAGCCCAGAACACCCTGAGATAACACTGGAAACCTACCAGTATATCTCGCTTGCCCTGGCCAGGGACTACTCGTGTAATGGCTCTCCTGAAAACAGCGCGATGTCAACCCCCAATACCGGGAGAGACGAATCTTGTCTAACCATCACTGCCTCCAAGTGCTTCGGGACTGCACCCAAAAACTACCTGTTTGCACGACTCCTCTGAGCCGTGGTAGGGTAGTAATCAAAGTGCAGTGGGAACACACTCGAGGCGAAGTGACAGTGTCAAGTCAGTGGACTAAGCTGTACTCATGTCACCTGGGAACTGATAACTGACGATAGGTATAATACCAACCAACAGTTCCCGACGAGTCCTGTCCAGTGTACTCGTAACCTAACGAGCACCCGCATACTATCTCAAGTACGACGTACTGACGGCTGTGGGACAGACCGTCTCCCACGCTGGGATGAGAAGCGCATACGCTGGTCTACTCCGGAGTATCGATGCCCTGTCTCGATAGTCCAACGACCAGGGACCTGTATAAGGATGTGCTTATGGATTACCCAGCCCCCACGAGTGTGAGCGCCATCACAACGCTGGTAATCAAGCAAAGATTCTAAGGGCTCTACTAATATGTATATCAGCGATATGCTAAAAGAAACACATGCACATATTGAAGTAGAGACAAACCAAGTAGCATACTACCATTTCGAGCAAGATTGTATATACAACTGTGAATATCCCAAGCTTCCATCAAGTAATATACAAACTAGTTTGATACAGTAATGGCCTCTAGGGCATATACACTAATAACCCCGTCAAGGGAGGGGGCGTCGGTCATGCCTGGGGACAGGCGAGGTGACCGATATCTCCTCATGGGGTGAGGGTCGCGAGGAGGCTCGAGGCGAGGCGCCCTGGCGGAGGATCTTGGTGTAGAGCTGTGGGGCGTCCAGCGGGCCTCAGAGTGTATCGGCCCGCGAGACCCGTGGCCATGGGACGCAGCCTGCCGGTGGTCACCCGTGCCGATGAGGGCAGAGTCTCCTGAAGGCGGAGGAGCGGCGATCTGGGTCCCTGGCCCGGCCATTTGGACGCGGACGAGCGTCTCCGCGATGGACTGTAGTCGGTCTATTCGGCCGGCGAGGGCGTTGATGACGGTCGCCGGAGGAGGTTCATCCGCGCCTCCGGTGAGGGGGAGGCGGCGGCTGGTATCTGGATCTTTAGGGTGATCGCTTGCCATGTGGATGGAGATTGGAAGGCCAACCTTGTGTTTTGTGGAGTTTTTCCCCACAGACGGCGCCAACTGATGGAGGTCCTTTTCGGGTCTCCGTCAGATGTTGTCTTCCGTCGATCTCCCGGTGGATTTTGGAGGTGATCTCCTGTTGCGTGTGGTTCTCAATGGGTTTGTGGAGATTGGTGATTTAAGGAGTTTGGCGCCGAGTACCTGTAAAGAAGTCCCGGGGTGGTTTGGTACCACCGAGGACCCTCCGATGATCAAGTTAGTACTAGATCCGAGCAGAGTAACGGCTAAGTGGAATAAAAAATCGCTTACTTGACCCCTCTGTGATGGGGGTTTATATAGCGGCGGTAGCACGTAGCAGCAGGCGCGAGAATCTCGCCGGCAGTTACGCTCCCGACGTCACGCCCGCGTAAAGAGCGGATCGCCCATTAATGGGGATCGTGATGGCGTGGAACGTGGGATGTTGCTGGCGGAGAATCTGCGCATGGCGAGATTTGCGGAGCGGCAGTTACACCTATGAGCAGTGGAGTTGGTCGGTCGGAGGGACCGAGGAAGATGGCCTTGGCGGGAGAGCTCGGGAGCGAGCGGGAGGGCCGAGGCATCTTGGTCTTGTGGTAGCTCGGGGTGAGCTGAGAGGCCGAGGAGGCTAATTTGCTGGGGTCCTGAGGAGGGTCGGCTTGTGTTCGCAGTTCAGGTGCAAGGGTGGCCTGGTCAGCCCCTGTGGGCCCTTTCTTCTGAGTCCTGGGACACGTCATCTTCCACGTGTCCTGATCTTGGAGGTCGCCAATATAGAGCATCATCAAGAAAACTAAAACAAAAAACACTTGTTTTAATTAGCGGCGGATTCAAAAATTAGCTAAATGCAGAAGAAAAACAGAATATCAAATAGTACAAAAGTTAACTATTAGGCATAACAGAAGACTCTATAATTCAATTTGGTAATTACAATCAACAAAAAAGCATGGAAAAAAACTTCAATATTTATCCGCAGCATGTGATGCAATTGGATTAGGGTAGTCATACGGCGTTGTTTGGCCTACGTCAAGAGTCGTACGAGTGGTTTTAATTCAATCAAGAAATGAACGGCTTGAACTTGAATAGCGCCCTATGGGTTGTTTGGTCTACGTCAAGGTCGTGAGACGCTAGGGGTAAAAACCATTATCGGGAATTTCAAGTGTTGAAATTTGCAATGAGATTGCATACCTTCTATGAGATAGTTGGATCCCGATACCCACTGCGAGTAAGAGTTACTCCTGAGAGAGTTTTGCAATTTACAATTAGCCGATCAAGTAGGTGTCTAGAAAGGTGTCATGCTTCTGGGAAAATGAGGTTTATTTTAGTTAGGTCCGTGTGAAAGCACGGGGAACCTCCCTCAAAGTACCGATACCTGCCTGGCCGAACGATTGGCGAACCTGTAGGGTGTAATTAATCCCGGCTAATCTTACCTTTTAGGGTTTGAAGGAAGATTTGATAAAAACAGAGGGAGCCATCCTGATTAGATAAGATAATAACCAATCTAATATTGCAAAGAACGCACGCTAATGCGTTTCCTTCTCTCTCTCTCTCCAGGAAGCAACCAATGTCACGCCTTAATCAAGATAATAATATGGATGTATTGACCGAACCCGCTTATTATACTGAGCTTGGGAACGTTGGTTCCTTAGAAATAGGGGAATATTAAGATTCCCGAGCCACCCGTACGAAGAAACAGCATGTTGATGCATCTTCTTCGGGTGTGTTCGTTACCGAGAACTATTTCTCAGTTTGCTCTACGTCTTGGGTATTGGATACCGGATCAGGATCCCACGTATGTAATTTGTTACATGGGCTAAAGAAAGGTAGAGAACTGGGGAATGGTGATAAATCCCTAACGGTAGGGAATGGTGAAATTATTGCAGCCAAGGCAGTTGGCGAATATCACCTTGTATTACCAACTGGTAATACATTAATTCTGAACGATTGTTACTACGTACCAAAGATGATGTACAATATTATATCGGTTTCTTTGCTAACTAAAGAAGGATATAATCTCACATTAGAGGATAATGTTATGAACATTTTCCAGAATCAAGTGTTGATTGGATCTGGTACGTTATGTAATGGTATATACGTTCTTAATCAAAGTACAGTTCTTAACATACAGAACACAAACAAGAGGAAAAGTTCAGAAATGAATGAATCCTTCTTGTGGCACTGTAGACTAGGTCATATCAATGCGACAAGACTGGCTAAGTTGCATAAAGATGGATATTTTAATCCGTTCGAATTTTCATCTTATGAAACTTGGCAGTCATGTCACAAAGGCAAGATGACTAAAACTCCGTTTACTGGAAACGGAGAAAGAGCTTCAGAACTCTTGGGACTGATACATAGTGATGTATGCGATCCTATGTCTACACATGCCAGGAATGGTTTTTCGTACTTTATTACATTCACCGATGATCTCTCATGGTTCGGACATGTGTTCTTGTTGAAACACAAGTTTGAAGCTTTTAAGAAATTCAAGGAATATAAGTGTGAAGTAGAAAACCAGACGGGTAAAAGTATTAAAATCCTTCGATCTGATCAGGAAGGAGAATACTTGAGCGGGGAATTCCGAGACTATCTAAAAGAGAATGGGATTCTCTCTCAGCTTACTCCTCCGTATACACCATAGCACAACGGTGTATCGGAGCGGAGAAATTGCACCCTATTAGATATGGTGCGCTCTATGATGAGTACTGCTAAGTTATCTATTTCATTTTGGGGATATGCGCTTGAAACAGCTGCAGACCTATTGAATATGGTTCCCACCAAATCTGTGCCTACCACTCCATATGAGATATGGAAAGGAAAGAGACCATACCTTAATTATGTTAAGATATGGGGTTGTCCGTCTTATGTGAAAACACAAAATCCGGACAAGCTCGAGGCAAGGTCAGTTCTGTGCAAATTTATAGGATATCCCAAACATTTGCGAGGGTATATCTTCTACCACTCCGAGGAACAAAAGGTGTTTGTTTCTCGACATGCCACCTTTTTAGAAAAGGGATTTCTTATGAAAGAAATTAGTGGCAATGAGGTAGAACTGGAAAAAGTTCCAGCAACATAGACTACAACCGACGATTTAGTGGAACCAGAGGATCCAATAATACCCAACGAACCCCAGCCACTCCGCAGATCTAGTAGGGTTCCTCATCCACTTGAGAGATACTACGTTTTTCTCGTAGACGGTGGGAGTGAGGATTGCATCATGGAAGATGATGACCCGACTAGTTTCGAGCAGGCCATCATGAGTAGGGACTCTGTGAAATGGCTGGATGCTATGCGATCCGAGATGGAATCTATGTACACCAACAAAGTATGGACTTTGGAAGTTTCTCCTGAAGGAGTAAAACCCATTGGGAGCAAGTGGATCTTCAAAAAGAAGATTGGTGTAGATGGAAAAGTTGAGACTTTCAAAGCTAGACTTGTAGCTAAAGGTTTTCGTCAACGGCCTGACATCGACTATGATGAAACCATTTCTCCTGTCACTATGCTTAAGTCCATCAGGATCCTACTTGCCATTGCTGCATACCATGACTACGAAATCTGGCAGATGGACGTCAAGAACGCTTTTCTAAATGGTGATTTAGAAGAGAGCGTGTACATGACACAGCCAGAGGGCTTCGTAGACAGTGGGAGCAGCGGAAAGGTCTGCAAGCTGCTTAAATCCATCTACGGATTAAAGCAGGCGTCGCGGAGTTAGAACATCTGTTTTGAAGAAGCTATCAAAGAGTTTGACTTCATAAAAAATGTAGATGAACCTTGTATATATAAGAAGGCTGTAGAGAGTAAGGTGGTCTTCCTCGTATTGTACGTAGATGGCATACTCTTGATAGGAAACGATGTTCCTATGCTACACTCGGTCAAGCTCTTCTTATCACTCAAGTTCTCCATGAAAGATCTTGGTGATGCCTCCTACATTCTGGGGATAAGGATCTATAGAAATAGATCTAAACGGATTTTGGGATTGTCCCAATCCAGGTACATAGACACCATACTAAAGAGCTTTAGTATGGAAGATTCCAAGCGAGGTAATGTACCCGCTTGTTCAGGAATCACTCTTTCCAAAGAGATGTCTCCCAAGACTGATTTGGAGAGGGCTCGCATGCAAGGGATACCCTATGTTTTGGCAGTAGGCTCTATCATGTATGCGATGTTATGCACCAGACCGGATGTAGCTTACTCACTAGGTGTAGTGAGCAGGTATCAATCAGATCCTGGGGAAAACCACTGGACAGCTGTGAAGAACATTCTTAAGTACTTGAGAAGAACTAAAGAAATGTTCTTGGTGTATGGTAACAGTGAACTCCAAGTGGAGTCCTTTACCGATTCGAGCTTCCAGAGTGATAAGGACGATAGTAAATCGGTCTCGGGTTTTGTCTTTACCCTCAACGGAGGGGCGGTGTGTTGGAAGAGTTCCAAGTAAGACACCGTAGAAGACTCGACGATAGAGGCTGAATACATCACTGCCAACGATGCTGCCAAAGAAGCTGTCTGGATGAAGAAGTTCATTGCTGAGCTTGGTGTGGTTTCATCCATTGAGCATCCAATACCTATGTATTGTGACAACAATGGAGTGGTGGCTTTGGCCAAGAAACCCGGTCCCATCAGAGATCCAGACATATTCTGAGGTGGTATCACCTGATCATGGAGATAGTAGATCGCCGGGAGATCGAGATCAGGAGAGTTGACACGAAGGACAATGCAGCGGATCCACTCACGAAGGCCCTCCCCCAGATACAGTTTGAGAGACTTTTTGGGATGTTGGGTATGAGATACTACAACACATGGCTTTAGTGCAAGTGGGAGATTGTTAGGAATATGTAAGCCCTAGAGGCCATTATCGTACATGTGATGTATATTATAGTGGATACTTGGACATATATATAGAGGACTTTCTTGCTCGACATGATAGTATGTTATATGGTTACTCTTTATCTTAACATGTTGACTGGTATTCTTTACTGTCTTGCTCTCACATGTTGATAAAGACCTTAGGATATGTACTTGACTACCAGGATTATGATGAGATCATACTAGTGGGGCCAGGGTGGTCCAAAAGTACATCCTTTAATCAGTTTCTAGTCGTGGGAATATCGAGATTAGGGCATCGATATTCCAGAGTAGATTAGTATGTACGTTCCTTGTCCCTTAGAGGGTGATGGTTGATCCCACAACCATTGGTGTGTGACATCAAAGATTGTACACAGGTGCTCATTGGAGAATGGGTACACCGAACAGGACTCGCCGAGGACTCCTAGTTGGTAGTATACCTATCGTCAGATAAAAGTCCTCTGGTGACACTGGTACAGATTAGTCTGTAGACCTGAGATCGTCATAGAGTCTTGTGTGGCTCCCACTGTACTTTGATTTCCTCCCTACCATGGCTCAAAGGAGTCGTTCAAACATGTGGATTTTGGGTACAGTCCCGACTCACATGGAGGAAATGAGCGAGAGGAGGGGTTTCGTCTCTCCCGGTATTGGGGGTTGATGTTGCGCTATGCTCGATTGGCTATAACTGGAAGTCCCTGGCTAGGGATGCTGCTGAGATTTACTGATAAAAGTTATCAGTAGTTTCTCAAACTGTTATAGGCCAGACATCGGCATGACTTATCACGTTACGGGGTCTGACGTTTACCACCCCTAGATATGATATGCGACATATCAGACGAAGAGACCGGACTGTACAGTAGTGTTATTGATAGGCTTCATGGAGAGTATGGACGAACTTTTTTGTTGATCTTCATATCGCTCAATACCCGGTTAGTCGTTATGTCCAGCTAGTACCGCTGACGGCTTGTAGGTGAATGATGTGATCAACACCTACTGCTGGCGTATTGACGAGTCTTTAGAGTCCCACACAGAAGTTTCCTGGTTCAAGAAAAACGAAGTAGGACACATATGTGATATGTGTGTGGGCCTGATTAAATACGAGTATGTGATACCGTATTGTAATCTGGCAGTTATCTGATATCGGTTAGGTTATATGTGATATAACCAGATTATCGAATCAAGTGTTGATTTGATAATGTGATAAACAGATAAATAATATTAGTCGGTCATATGTGATATAACCGGATTATTAAATCAAGTGTTGATTTAATAATTTGATATAAATTATATTTGATATAATATGTATATGTATATGTATATATGTATGTATATGTATATGTATATATGTATGTATATGTATATGTATATATGATATATATAAATAAATATATTGTTATATGAAGCATGGCATGTTTTTATATTTTGAGAAAATAGAAAAATGAAGTGTAAATTGTTGAGATATTTGTGGAATGGGCAAGGCATGGGTTTTAGTATTTGTATATTAGTCTTGACTCACTATTCAAGCATGGTTGCAATTTTGAATTGCAATTTTATTCCATGCTTGAATAAGTGAGGAAAGAGAGAGCCATTTGAGTTTACTCTCATCATTTTTCATTCTTCATGCCTTAGACATTTTCATAAGCTCTTTCTCTCTCTTGCTCTCTACCATTTTCTTCACCTCACTTCCAAGTTCAAACCCTCACATGTGATGTGAATCATTGAACTTGTGAAAACCCTAGTGAGCAAAATAAACCCCTACTTTACAATCTCACATTAGATTAGCAATTTGATGTGGAGTGTTGCCTTCACTAATGAGATTAGTGAAGGGTTAGCTTGATTTAGTGGACTTCGGGTTGATCACCTTTGGCGCGAAGATCACAAAGGAGGTTCTTTCATCTTGAAGAGGAGCCTAGAGGAGTCGTGCGGACCACAACCCGGAGCTAGAGAAGAGAAGGACTCGAACTACAAAGGTTGTATACTCTTTTCATCTCTTTAGTTCATCACATCATCATAGGCAAACCCTAATAATATAGTAAGATCTTGTTAGTCTAGCTTAGCACCTAATAAAATTAAAATTTGGCATCCTTGATACTACTAAAACCTCATGGTGGTGCTAAGGTCGACTTTCATGGTATTAGAGCAAAGCTAGAACATTGGGGTAGCTTGTAGCGACGTTAGAAATCGGCCGTCTCAGGTGGTCCAAGAGGATAGCAGTCTGCTGCTGCTGTCCCTCCAAGAGGCTCTTGATTGTCTCATGCAATACCGTCTGCTCGTTGATAGGAGTTGTTACGGTAGGTGGTGGTGGTAGAGAAGGTGGAGTGTTTCCATTCACGTTGGTGCTCGTGTTGTTCAGGTAATACATAACCTTAAGAGAAAAAATAGGGTCAGGATAGATTCAAAGAATTGAAATATAAAGAATGTATAATTGTTGATTCTTATAATTCTTATGATATATTGTTTAGGTTTCCATGCAGAACTGACCTGCATGGGCCGCCAACAAAACCTTTCACGCCCCGCTTCCTAGTATACGGAGAAGTGGACGTGACGGGCCACGACGTATTTACTCAGAAGTAAACACGTTAAGCGTAAATAAGCAATATAATTGAATCACACAAGAATAAAAAGAGATGTAATGAAACAACAACTTTTTATTGATAATCATTCTTTATATACAATTGAAAGTAAAGTACAATGATAGAAAGCGATGCCTAAACAATGGCATTTGAACTGAAAAGAAAAATAGTACAAGTAAGGCCTAAAAGTCTGCCTCCTCTGTAAACTGCTCCAAGTCGTCCTGGCTGGGCTCGATCCGCTGAGAGTCGGTTCCTCCTGAAAACATTCCAAAGAAAGAAAAGACATGAATGTCGTCAGCGAACTAGCGCTCGGTAAGTCCCAAGAGATATAATGCAATAGATAGGTAAAGAGAATAGAATAGGTAAAGTATGTGTTTGTTATGCTAACGTAGTTTTTTGTAGCTTGGTATAGAATGTATCAGTGTATACGAGAGGAGTCCAACTTGCTCCGTGGACTAAGGTAACATGTAAGTAAAAGGCCCTGTCAAAAGCCACAGGACAACGACACAGGATGTTCATGTAGGTGTCTTTTAGTGACCATCATCGTGCCACTTTTAACACATTCTGTACCAATCTACCCCTTTAAATCCTCGTAATGTATATTGTATTGATTGTATTGAGTTGTAGTTATCAGACTTTCCGAAACCATGGTATAAGTTGTTCATGTAAACTGATTGAGAATGTAAACGGTAGTCATGTAGTCAAGTTCAAGATATGGTCATGGTTCGGTCAAGTCAAGTTATGTTGTATGTTTGATATTGTTCTGGTATTCATGTGCAAGTATTCAAGTGTTCATGTTTGGTATATTGGATTCATATTGCATTGGAGTTATGATTGGATTCATGTTTGTATTGTATTCAGATTAGACTGAGACTCAGATTGAGTCAGACACTTACACAGATTTGGATCCTGAATTAGATTTTGGTGTTGTTTGTAACTGTTGTACATGGACGACAGGATTTGTGTCTTTTGCATGACAATTACCATTGATAACCCCATTTTAGTTTTCTACCTTAAATAGGCAAGCTCCCACTTTCTCCGGATCCCTAAGGATCAAGAGAATCGGTCCCGCTTAAACCTATATTTACTAGGGTTCTTATTTTAATTTAATATAACTTGAGGTTTTTTATAAACTTAGACTCAGACTTGAGTCAGACACTTAGAACTAATTTGGATCCTGAATTATATTCGGGTGTTATCGGTAACTGCTGCACATGGACAACAAGATTTGTGTATTTTTCCAAGATAATTACCATTGATAACTCATTTAAGTTTTTCTATCTTAAATAGGCAAGCACTCATTTTCTCCGGCTCCCTGGGGCTCAAGAGAATTGATCCCGCTTAAATTTATATTTACTAAGGTCCTTAATGTAATTTTATATAACTCAATGGGGTTTTATGAAAAATATTTTATATACTTTCAAAATAAACCTCGAGTAATTATTTATGTTCTTTAGGGTTTTCATGGATGTGAATTTTAAAGAGTGGGGTATATTAGTGAATATTTACATAGCTTGAATAGTTCAAGGTATTTTAGTGTAAGACTTGTCTTGTATTGATACTTGAAGGTATTTGGTGAAACTTTTCATTCTTATATTTTCTAGAAAATATGGAAATTTATTATATCTTGAATATATGTGGTTTGATAATATTTATATAATTATTAAAAATTAATTTTATTAAGTAGAAAATTCCGTTTTTCTTAAAAATCGTATTAAAATTCTTTCGAGACCGAATGCTCTGTGAGGATGTCTGCATCTCGCTCTACCAGTCCCAAAGATGTGCGATAATCCGCACCATCTAATAACAGGTTTCCCAAAATGGGTTGTAGAGACATAATCGCAAAGAGTTTAATAATACTATTTAAAGAAAACCGGGATTTTAATAGTTCAAGATAGTTTAATGAAATATTGTATTTGCCACAAAAATATGTTTCAAAGAGTATTGTGCTATGTAAACATATGTGTATGTGAGGGATAGGTCATTACCCCGTGAAGTTTTCTAAAAGTAATAGTAAGCAAAACAATAAAAGATGACATATATAAAGTTCATGGTATTTAAATGTAAAAGTTGATTTAAACTTATCTAGCATGATGTATTTGAGTGAAAATTATTTCTAAACATTAGATTCATTGTTATAAATATGGGGTAAGAGTTTGCATGAAAGTTATGGAAGAAATAATGAAATTTTTAGGTTTTAGAATGAGATGTCGATAGTAACTCCACTTACCGACATGTTTTATAAGGAGAACTTTTTTAATAAGAAAGAGTAGAATGGGGAGGGACTTACAAGCTAGAAGGGCAAGAAAGAGGTAGAAGAAGATGTGGTTGCCTTCGTGGCGTCGTGGGGTCGCCGGAATTGCTTCGTTTCCTCGCCGGAAGTTGGTCATGGGCTAACTCTACTTCTACTCCACTTGTACTTGAGAAAATTTGATAATTTTGGGTAAGGATTTCAGAATAAAGAAGGGTTAGGGTATGTGGTTGTATTTATAGTGTGAAATTAGAGTTTTGGAATTGAAAGAATGAATTAAAATACATTAAAATGGATTTAAAGATGAAATTGAAGTCTCTGTTTAAATTCAGAGAAATCAAATAGTGCAGGGGTAATGGGGGTAGAGGAAACGACAAGTGTGAAAAGCACGGGCACCATTGGATAGGGGGGACCAGTCGGCGCCGGCCCTAGGGCGAATCTCGCCGGCCATTTGGTGGGTAGGGGCCGGTGGATGCTCGCCATGTGTCCTACTCTGTGTACACAACATTTTACACATGTTTGTTTTTCCCGACTTTTCATTTTTGTGTGCAGTGCATGTGTAAACTTTTGGGCTTCCAAAAAGTTTAAAAGAAAAATCATGAAAAATAACATGTGGCTGATGGGATTCGAACACAGGGGCTATGTCACAGCAGTGCAAGGCTTTACCAGTGAGCTACAAGTTGTTTCATGTTGTTCTTAAACAAGAATAACTTTTAAATTGTGCTCAGGCTTGCAAACTCCTTTTTGTACTCTAAGAAGAAAAAATTTTGTATAGAAAATTCAAAGTCATTACATTCTACCCTCCTTATAAAAATTTCATCCTCGAAATTTATTGAAGGAAGTTGTAATAGATTCAAGAAAAATTTGATTACAGCGGTGGTGAAAGAACTACTGAAAGAGCATGAAAAAATGTTTGAAAGAACGAAAGGATGCAAGGGTTTTGAAAGAAGAAGTATTACCAGTGTTACCTTGACCTATAGCTTCGGTTTCTACGGCCGCTAAAGTGAAAGCCTGACGCCGGGGTATATTCCTCCTAGCTTGAGGCATATTCCTCTGTCCTTGGGGCATGTTTCTCTGCCCTTGAGGCATGTTCCTCATAGCCTGATGGAACTAACGAGGAGGCTGTGCAAGAGGTCCACAAGAAGGTGGAGCAGGTAGGGCAAGACGGGGTGCAGGAGATTGAATAGCTGGCCGCTGCAGAAAGGTGACAGCTGGTCTATGTGCTTGAACTGGGTTGCGTCTATGAGGACATGCTCCAAAGTTGTGAGTGGATGCGCCACAAACTAAGCACAGGCCGTTTGCACGCCTGCAGTCCTTCACCAGGTGTCCATTCCTCTTGCAGTAGAAGAAAAGTCTGGACTTGGCCGGTTAAATGTTACTTCCGGTCTTCTGGGTGCAAAGGTTGGCATGGAAGAGGCTCTCCTGCCATCTGAGTGGCAGGGTGTTTCACACCGGCAGTCTGAGATTTACCCTTCTTCTTCACAACTGTTCTCCTCCGAAAGACACGACCGGGACGTTGGGACGTCCGGCCTGAATTTTGGGGGCAGATGCTATTTAGTGCTATCCGTCTACCTCTCCGAATATGCCAAGTTGATTTATGACACCATGTATCAAAGGTTTAAACGGATGCGGCCGTTGTAGTAGACTTCGTCAGATTCCCCCTCGTTGTGAGGGGTTTTTAATTGTGGGGACACTCTTCCCTGCAGGTGCAAGCCCCTGCAATTAATTATTCTACCACATCGCGGTAACCACTTTTTCCTTCTCCAGATGGTCACTTCGTGTCGTGTGTGTTTGTTTTGTTTTTGGTTGCCCGTGGATTGTATACGGAGACTAATTTATGTTGTCACCCGTAGGGCGTGGATTAGTCCAAATCTGTATTTTCCTAGATTTGGGTTTGGTTTGGTTTAAGGATCGTTAATCTCATTTGAGACTAAGATCAACTTAAACGTTTGTTAAGGATACGTTAGTCTAATTTTTAGACTAAGATCTACTTAACAGGATCATTTAGATCCAATAAAAGAGCATTTGGGCTCTATTGTTTTAGTTTAGGGACATTGCGGTCCAAGAGTTTAAGGACATCATAGTCCATGGAGTTTAAAGACATCATAGTCCAGTTTAGAGACATCATAGTCTATAAAGTTTAAAGACCATCATAGTCTATGAGTTTAAGGACCCCACAGTCCGTAAATTTAAGGACATCATAGTCCATGAGTTTAAGGACCCTACAGTCTGTGGAATGTCTGGTTGTCGGGACCCGTCACCTCTCTGAAGATGTTGAAAGATTACAACGACAAGTATCAAAGGAGTGAAGAGATGTACCCTTGAACCAATATTGGTTGGGAGATCTGTAGTCCAATTTGGGACTAGGATCAAAGATTTATGAGCATATGGGCTCAATTAATCCGAGTTAGGGTTTTGTGACCACTTTGGGCTCGGCCCATTCAGTTAAAATGTTAAACATTTAACAATACTGAGCATTGGTTTGGTTTCTAACAATTGTTTTTGTCTTTTATTGAGTGCTGAGCACTCATTATGGCTTTAAGATTTATTTATAGAACATTTTATGTTCTTTTAGCGTACACGTGAGGAGCACATGACGCGCTTGGCGCTGTGCGCTAGTCAATGAGCGCAGAGCGCTTCTGTTGGGTAGCGCACACGTGAAGAGCACGTGGTGCGCTTAGAGCTGTTCGCCAGTCAAAGAGCGCAAAGCGCTTCTGTTTAAGTAGCGCACACGTAGGAAGCACGTGGCGCGCTTGGCGGTGAGCGCCAGTTCAAAGAGCGCAGTAGCGCACATGTGAGGAGCTCGTGGCGCACTTGGCGTTGAGCGCCAGTTCAAAGAGCGCAGTAGCGCACACGTGAGGAGCACGTAGCACGCTTGGCGTTGAGCGCCAATTCAAAGAGCGCAATGCGCTTCTGTTTAAGTTTGGAGCGCTAAGGCTCTGCAGCGCTGTGCACTAGATTTGGAGCGCTGAAGCGCATTTCTTTAATTGGAGCGCTGAGGCTCTTTTTAGGCAACTTTGCGCCCTGAGAATTAAATTCTCTCTATAAGAGACTTTGTCTCATGGGTTTAAGAAAAAAGTTCTTATTTTTTATAGGAGATATTTCAATCTCTTATGTTTTTGGTGAAAGGCTCTGCCTTTATGGATCTATGATCCTAAGATAATTGAATTATTCTCCCCCATTTTTATAATGAGATATTGTTATCTCTGAAAGACTATTTGTGTTATAGATCTATGATCTGAAGAAAATTAAGTTCTTCCCCTTATATTTTTATGATAAAATACTTTGATCTCTGTTGTGAAAGACCTTGATCTTATAGATCTATAATCTTAGAAAAAGAAGTAAATTCTTTTTTATATGAGATGATTTCATCTCTCCGTTCCTTTTTTTTACCTTGAAGATATTTTCTTCTTCTGAGAGCTTGCTCTTTGTCTTTGAAATTTCTCAAAGTTTATGGGGGTTCCTCTCTATCTCCCTCTGTCTATGAGACTTGAAGTCTTGGGGCATTTATATAAGGTAAGATGATTTGTTGAATCGGTTGAAGAGATCTTTTCTCTAATTGATTTGGGGATGTTTTCCCCGTTGGATCTTTGATCCAAGGGCTTCTGATTTACAGAAGACAATCTTCTTGTTTTTAACAAGCTTGGGAAATCTTTTCCCATACAGAATTTATTCTGTATTTTGGCGATTTTTAATCAACATTGGATCATTGATCCAACGGTGCTCTGATTCTCAGAGCATAATCTTTCCTGTTTGGAAAGATTCTGAGGAATGTTTCCTTAACAGAATTTTATTCTGGTCAATTGATGATTTTTAATCATGTTTGTTGGATCTTTGATCCAAGGGCCGAGAACATTTTGTTCTATCGCCAGCGCTCACGTGTTTTGCACGTGGTGCACTGCTTAGAGTGCAGCGCACTTAGCGCTAGCGCTCACGTGCTTTGCACGTGGTGCGCTGCTTAGAATGCAGCGCTCTTAGCGCTGCTAGGAAGCGCTTCTTCATTTCAAATTTTGAAATTTTGAACAGATTTTTACTCTGATTGGGGGAAACAAATGCCCCCCCACCGTTGCGCTCACGTGGCCTACACGTGAGTGCAGCGGTGGCAGCATCTGCGACCTTAGATCAAATTAGAAGTTGAAACGGCTCTCAGTGCCTATAAATAGGACCCTTGGCCCTTGAAATGACCTTTGTTCATCTCCTTTCTTGATTTTTCTGAGAATTAATTCTCTTGTAGAGCATTGCTCTCCCCTTTAAGAACTCTTAAGAGTCAAAACTCTGCCTAATTTTTTGGTAAGATTTGAACTTTTAAATAGAGCTTTGCTCTTCTCAGATCATAGATCTAAAAATATTTTTAGGGTTTTATCCATTAACAGAGTCATGCTCATCTTTAGATCATAGATCTAAAAATATATAACTTTAAGGTTTTACCCATTAAGAGAGCTATACTCATCTCCAAGATATAATCTTTTTAGGATGATTTTAACCCATGAACTGGAATACTGTTCATCTTCCATGAAGAACTCTTAGAGTTTGTTAATAGATCTTGAAGATCTCGGAATTTTTAATTCATTAAAAGCTTTGCTTTAAGTTTTCTGATGGGTTATTCCATCATTTTACAGAGCATGGCTCTTCAGGATATTTCTTGAAGAATTTTATTCCTTTCATCATCAGAGCTGACAGATGTCACTCTATGGTAGAGCGCTGCTCTCAATGGGAGATTTACTCCTTGGCCCGAGGGGCCCTCATTAAATGAGAATCCTTTGAGGATTTCTTCATTTAATGGCAGTCTCATCAAATGATGAGACTGTTTTATTAATGATAAACTGTCATCTAGATTGAGTGGGTCCCCTTTGGTCCTTTTTTACTGCATTGCAGTGTGGTACAGATTTAAAGTACTAAGTACTGAACTTGACTTGTAGCATTGACGGCTAACTTTGTTCTCTTTCGCGCAGGTACCATGTCTTTCGATACTTTGTTTCCCTTTGTCCGTTCGGAAGGTGGATTCCCCGAAGCGCCAGTAGACCGAGAAGTTTTTGCACTGATCAAGGATCACGACCCGGAGTGAAAGAATCTCCTTTTATGGGGAACATGGTTCAACCAGATCATCATGGGTCAGCGCAGCTTCTCTTGCGCAACACCTTCAGAGTCCATTTCGGCGATTCATTATGCTGACGTACCCCCGGTGATCTATGCCGTGGAGGTAGTTAATTGGACTTCAGAGGGTTGTCTTCAGCCCTCTATGGCTGCAATACCTGTACAACCGTTGATGGCTTTGGACATTCTAGGGCGACGTATATGCCAAGGTGAGTCGCGCCCTTGGGGACAGACATACAACATAGGCTTGACTCCCCGTCATTCACCTAGATATCTGCAGTGGGCCCGATACATCTTATCGGCAAAGAAGTCAGAGCTGCTGAGGTTCGGATTGTACCCCGCGATCTATGCTTCTCTGTTCCAGTATTCCACAC
This sequence comes from Agapanthus africanus, assembly GCA_030015575.1. Classification (NCBI taxonomy): domain Eukaryota; kingdom Viridiplantae; phylum Streptophyta; class Magnoliopsida; order Asparagales; family Amaryllidaceae; genus Agapanthus; species Agapanthus africanus. Next base: position 260,159,107 of record CM057339.1, on the reverse strand, counting down.
CTCCATCATGGTGGGTCAAAGCCTTTTTGGAACAATGGAACGTTCCAACTCACACATTCCTTATGCTAGATCGGGAAGTTTCCATCTCTTTGGAGGAGTTTGTGGATATTTCCGGATTGCCTATCAGAGGGGAGCATTATGAGGAGATCTTTCCCCCTGACGAGTATGTTTTTGCTACCCGACTGGTGATGACGGGTATAACCCCAGAGAAGGCCATTCGGCACCGATTCCCCAGCTTTATTAGGGTGCTAAACATCTATGAGGGCCTTTTTCTTGAATCTGGAAGCCATGGGGTTAGCTTTGCAGACTTCATCGCCCGTTTTCTCCGCCCAGAAGCTTTATCGCAACAAGGTGAAAGGTTTGCCAAACTTGATGATCCTTTCGGTTTTGGCTTAGATAGCCGGCCGACAACGGAAGCAGATCAAAAGAGTTTCTTCCTTCCCATCGTCGCAGTCGTCCCCTTTTCAGAAATTGCCGCTCAGGACATCGATGAAGAAGCGTTCTTTCTAGGGTTCCTCGGTTTGTGGTTAAGATGGTTCGCACTTCCCATGCACCCTCACTATATGAGGTCGTCTGTCTTCTACCCAGCTCTTCGGATGGTTGAAGGGAGACAGTCACTGTTGGGATTGCCGGGCTGGCTCATTTATATCACGGCCTTAGCTTGGCGGCCGACACTACTCAACCGGGGGTGCAGCTCATGAACTTCCTGATGCATTATTTTATTTCATGGCTCGAGCTGCATATGCTCGGTTCTTTTGGAATGCACAAACGGCCCCATTTCTATGAAACTTGCAATTTTCCACGGATCATGCGGCTGGTCGATGCTTCCATTGTGGAGCCAAGTCAGCGAGAGGCTCAGGGCGTGATTCTTCGCCCGCGTATAATTGTTGACGGCATGACCTTTGTTGATAAAGTCATGAATATCATTAAGGAATCCACCAAGACGGTGCAGCCGCTGCAGGACACCTTTAAGGACGGAGCTTCTACCCTAAAAGCTCGGGATATTCTCCATTTATATTCGATCAGGCTGGGCTACTTGGTGTTCAGGCAGAATGACTCAGCTTTATTCATGAGATATAACCCCCACCGTTTCGCCCAGCAATCAAGTTATAATCAGTGTGTCCCGCTCTAAGCCTTTCTAGTTGAACCAGCTGCCATGGAAGAAGGCATTCAGAATGCATTGCATCATTTTATGCGGTTAAACACCGGCTCTAGTTTCTTTATCAGTGAGTCGAGTTGCGTCCCGCGAATCTTGAACGTATATGTGGCGTGGTATCAACATTCGATGGGCGTCGTTATTAGGGTGGACAAGAAGTTGTTGCTTGATCGTAAGGGTGCAGCCCTTGTTGGTAATCCAGCTATTCCTTTGAAGCAACAGACCGTCGTTCGTTCTCCTTTGAGAGAGGTTGCTGTGGTCGTGGTCCCGTGCGTGATGCCTTAGATGCCTCTACCCCATGCTCCCGTGAAAGCGGTGATTGTGGCGTCTCCTGAGTCTGGCATGGGTTCGGATATCGGGACACGTCGTCCAAAGGTGCCCACCAAGCGTAAGCTTGTGCTAGCGGCTACCGGCAAGCGCTCGCAGAAGAGAAAGAAGTCAATACTCTCTGCAGACGTTGCATTCGGCCAGGAGCCTCATGCTCCTTATAGCGAGGAAATAAGTGAATATGGGACTAACGAGGGTTTATTCATAGCACCAGATGATACTAATCTGGAGGCTGCCATTGCAGCTTCTGAGCGACTAGCTAGCAACAAAGCAAGACTGATCATCCTTGCACAGTCAGGTATACTTCCGCCATATCTTTGCGTGGTTACATCACACACATTTTTTATTATCGTGTTTTGACTGACACTTTTTTTACAGGCGTCTCCACCGAAGAGGCCCTCGCGGCTTCTCTCAAGACTTTTGAAGAGGAAGAGAGGCTTTGCGTTTCCTTGGGCCTCGTTATATTTCGGCTCATTGTGCCTTATTTTCCTATTTTTTTAATGGATAGTTTGACCCCCTTTTTTTCTTATTGCAGGGACTACCTCGACTCCAGTCATCCCAAGTGCGGTGCCGATTGCGCAGGGTGGTGCGGAGATGCTTCCAAGGCCGGCTACCGAAGTCCCAGCTTCCCCAGTATTGCCAAAAGAGGCTTCACTTAAGCAACCGATGACGGACGCCATAACGGCTCCAGAGGTAGCTCCTGGCTCGAACGATGATATCTCCTTGGCGGAGGTCTTAAGAAGATCAGCTCTCACGGCCCAGGCAGAAAGGAAGCGCAGGAGGCATGCAGCAAGAGAACGTAACGCCGCCTTGGCTGTAGGTGCAGGCTCGAGCGCTGCTTCCCCCGTCCCTGCTTCTTCAGAGGGTGTTCCGGCCACCCTGTCTACCACTCATAGACAGGCGGTACGCGCGGCTTGGGAAGCAATTGAAAAGCCATCCCAAGGTAACGTAACATTGGATCCTTTCGTCAGAGTTTGATCTTCAGATTATCATATATCCTACCCTGCAGGTCCAAGTCCTGGTGAGGAGGTGGCAGGTGAGATGACGGCAACCACCGAGCTCAAAGCTCTTTCTTAGGAGTCCGAGACTGCTGCCATTGCCGCTCTTTCCACCTGCTGTTCTCTACTATCACCTGGCATCGCGAATGTCACGACGGCTCTCGTAGAGTCAGGGGACGACGCCACGGGTGGCGAAACTATCCCCCCGAATGAGATCGAAGAAGTCGTGACGCTTGGTGATGCTTCCGTCACCGTTTTGGCCGATGACCTGTCTGGTAGGTCTTGGGTCACTGCATTCTTTTCGTTTTGCAATCCCTTCTGATGAATTTTTTTTCCTTTCGAATGTAGGTGTGGTGAGCGCTGAGGTTGTGACACTTGAAGAAGCACCACCAGCTGCCGCTCTGACTGTCGCTGCCCCTTCGTCTCCTCTTATATCTTCTCAAATGCTGGAAGGTATGGGTTTGCGATTAATTTAAATCAGAGACCGCATCTTTCATGTAATGACTATGTATCATCGTAATCTTGCAGGAGTTCTCTTTGATCATCTGTATCAAGTGCTGAACCCGCACTTCTCCTTCCATTCGGACGTCGTTTTGCCTACCGGTGCGGGTGAGTATGGTCTTTTAAACCGACGTTCTTTCCTTTCTTAGACGGGCGACCCGACCGTTGTTAATTTTGAGTTGATTGCAGCACTACAAATTGAAGGAGGGGACGAGGGAATCGTCGCACCCCCAGTTCTCCTAACACTGCCCCCTGTCGTAGACGGTATGGTAGACTCTATTGTTCGTGCATTTTTTATCTCTTGAGCCGACATTTGATCATAATTCGTTTTACAGCAATTGAACTGGTTCCTGCCCCGTTCGAGTCTCACATCATAATGCCGGAAGGGCCCTTTTCTAGGCGTCCATCTTCAAAAGGCGCTGTGACCAGCCTGCGTATGTTGAGAGAATACGTCGAGGAGCTTGACGCGGAGGCCCCTACATTGACTGCAGATTTTGCTGCCAAGGTTAATCCAATGTTTGCGACACTTGTGAACTTCCATAACGAAAGCGTCTTTGAGTCTTTGGTTAACCACTGTAGGAAGATTGAGGCATGCCTACATGAGCTTGAGCTTAGGCCTCCTGCTCCTGAGATTCTGGCTTTGAACACCCAGCGGGCCGCATGGGATGAGCAGAGCGTGTTCTTTCTCCGCCATTTTGAACAAGAAGCGACCTTGAGGCGGAAGGAACGCGAGGAGGCTTCAGGTGAATCTGCCTGGCTGCATGCCCAAGTTGAAACGAATGCCGCGCAACTAAGAGCCATCTTTGACAATTTGCAGCGATGCATTTCGGACGGGCTGGAATTGAGGCGGAAGCTTGACTTCATTGAGCGGGTTGCGTAGAGTCGCGAAGCTGCCCAACGGGAAATCGATGAGAAGGTTTCATCGTGCTTGTAGCAACGGGCTCGAGTAAGAGCGGAGCTGGCCGTGACGGCCGATCATGAGAAGGAGTTGAGAGGAGTGCGCGAGCAGCTAGCTGATTTATTGAAGTCGCCTCCTTCTCAGTAGCTGTTTTTGCATAGATTGAACATTTGTGATCCTTGAATAACATGCCTTTATTCTTTTTTTATTCTTTTATATGATGTATCTTGTACTCAATTGAACTCATGAATAACACATTTTTGTTATCTCCCACTGTCGCTTTCTTTTCTTTGTTGTGTTGTTGGTATATTACTCTTTTAAGTGTGGCTTGTAGATAATAAAGAACATTTCATCTTAGCCTCCTTGTAGGTTAACGATGGCTTAAGAAGCAGGTTCGGGTCTGCTACCTAAGACTTTTCAACTTTATGAGCCGTAAGGGCCTCATAAAGATTTTTCTCCCTACGAGTCGAAAGGATCTCGTAGGTGTATTTTCTCCTTAGGATTCGTGAGGAGTCTTAAGTGTGTTTTTCTCTTGAGAGTCGTAAGGATCTCACAAGAGAATTTTCTTCCTTACAAGTCGAAAGGACTCATAAGTGATTGTTTCCCTCCTTAGGATTATTAGAATGCGCGAACGCGGGGTTTCGTCTAGTCGGGTTGTAGTTTTGCCGATTTCCCCGAAATGACGATTCTAGTTATATAAACTACAAATTAGCAACTAGTTTAGAATTTTCACCTCTCAAGCTTGAACCCTAGCTTGATCAAGTCACCAAGAAGCCTCCTTTCATCATGGTTTTGAACTAATTTGGTTTGAGAGAGAAGGGATTAGGGTTTTGGTTTGAATGGAGAAAGAAATTTGTGAATTTTTATGAATTTTTTGCAAGGAAATGAAGCAAAATGAAGTGGGAAAATGGGGATCCAGCAGCTCAAGGCCGGCCAGCAGCAAGGGAGAGGGGTGTGGGAAATTTTGAGAAGTTTCTAGGTGATTAGAACATCATATGTTATCATTTCAAGCTTTCATGTCAAACTTTTTCCAAAAAAACCCCTTTTTAAGCCATTTTTTCATAATTTTCCCACCAAAAATCTAAAAGTTTGCAAGACATGATATAATTTTATTAACACCATATTTTAGCTTATAAAGACTCCAAATTAAGAAATTTACCTAATTAAATTTGTATTTATCCCTAATTAAATGTATTTAAAAAGGCTTAAAATAATAAAAAAAATTAATTAATTACGAAATTTTTTTTTATTTAACTAGAAAATTATAAGTGACATTTTAGTGACAAAATTATAGTAATATCTTATCTAAATTTTGTATAATTAGGTCTACAATGAAAAATATCAATTTTGACTTTTTACGGAAAAAGCCGAAAAATTTGCCGATTACCGAAAAACTGCCTAAACGATTTTCGAAGGGTTACAGCAGTGATGGCTTAGGAAACAGGGTTAGGATCTTCCACCTAAGACTTTTCAACTTTATGAACCGCGAGGGTCTCATAAGATTTTTCTTCCTACGAGTCGAGAGGATCTCGTGGGTGTATTTTCTCCTTAGGAATCGTGAGGATTCCCAAGTGTTCTTTCTCTTGAGAATCGTAAGGATCTCATAAGAGAATTTTCTCCTTACAAGTCGAGAGGACTCATAAGTGATTGATGAGTTGACCTGCTCCCGAATCAAAGTATTACTTTGACGGGGAGGTCAAGGGTTGACTTTGGGTTGTCTGTGCACCGCCGAGTCATGGAACTGGGAACTTTGTCGCGGCTCCGAGGTTGATTGTCGCATCTGAATCCTGCTGGAATGAGGAGGAGTGTTGTTATGGGTCTCCATGCTGTAGATGTGGCCATCGAGACTTGGAACTATGGACTCTGTCGTGGCTCCGTTTTGCTGACGTCGTATATTTCTGCAGAGACACTGATTTCTCTGTGGATCGACGCGAATCGAGATGTTCTCGTCAAGGACGTTGATTTCCCCGAATCGAGGTATTCCTGAAAAGACACTAATTTCTCTACGGTTCGATGCGAATCGAGATGCTCTCGTCAAGGACGCTTATTTCCCTGAATCGAGGTTTTTGCCAAGGACGCTGATTTCCTCGGAGTTGAGATGAATCGTGGTATTCCTGCAAAGATGCTGATTTCTTTGCGGGTCGATGCGAATCGAGATGCTCTTGTCAAGGACGTTTATTTCCCTGAATCGAGGTTTTTGCCAAGGACGCTGATTTCCTCGGATTGAGACGAATCGAGGTGTTCCTACAAAGACGCTGATTTCTCTGCGGGTCGATGCGAATCGAGATACTCTCGTCAAGGACGCTGATTTTCATGGATCGAGGTATTTTCCAAGGACGCTGATTTCCTCGGAGTTGAGACGAATCGAGGGATTCCTGCAAAGACACTGATTTCCTTGCGGGTCAACTCGAATCGAGATGCTCTCGCCAAGGACGCTGATTTCCCTGAATCGAGGTATTTGCCAAAGACACTGATTTCCTCGGAGTTGAGACGAATCGAGGTATTCCTGCAAAGACACTGATTTCCTTGCGGGTTGACTCGAATCGAGATGCTCTCGCCAAGGATGATGATTTCCTTGCAAGTTGACTCGAATCGAGATGCTCTCGCCAAGGATGTCGATTTCCCTGAATCGAGGTATTGCCAAGGACACTGATTTCCTCGAAGTTGAGACGAATCGAGGGATTCCTGCAAAGACACTGATTTCCTTATGGGTCGACTCGAATCGAGATGCTCTCGCTAAGGACGTTGATTTCCCTGAATCGAGGTATTGCCAAGGACACCGATTTCCTCGGAGTTGAGACAAATCGAGGTATTCCTACAAAGAAACCGATTTCCTTGCGGGTCGACTTGAATCGAGATGCTCTCGCCAAGGACGTTGATTTCCCTAAATCGAGGTATTTCCAAGGACACTGATTTCCTCGGAGTTGAGACGAATCGAGGTATTCCTGCAAAGACACTGATTTCTTTCCGGGCCGACACGAATCGAGATTCTCTTGTCAAGGACGCTGATTTCCCTGAATCGAAGTATTTGCCAAGGACACTGATTTCCTCGGCGGAGCGTTGATCCAGCGGAGAGGTCATTGGTTGACTCTAGGTTGTCTGTGGACCGTAGAGTCTTGGAACTAGGGACTTTGCCGTGGCTCCGTTTTGTTGACGTCGCGTCTGAATCCTGCTGGAATGAGGAAGAATGTCGTTGTTGTTCTTCTGGGATGCAGATGTTGCCGTCGAGACTTGGCTCTCTTTCTGATGGAGCCTGTGTTAGTGTATATGCCCTAGAGGCCATTATTGTATCATACTAGTATGTATATTATTTGATGGAAGCTTGGGATATTCACATTTGTATATACAATCTTGCTCGAAATGGTAGTATGGTACTTGGTTTGTCTCTACTCTAATATGTGCATGTGTTTCTTTTAGCATATCGCTTATATACATATTAGTAGAGCCCTTAGGATCTTTGCTTGATTACCAGCATTGTGATGGCGCTCACACTCGTGGGGGCTGGGTAATCCATAAGCACATCCTTATACAGGTCCCTAGTCGTTGGACTATCGAGGCAGGGCATCGATACTCCGGAATAGACTAGCGTATGCGCTTCTCATCCCAGCGTGGGAGACGGTATGTCCCACAGCCGTCAGTACGTCGTACTTGAGCTAGTATGCGGGTGCTCGTTAGGTTACGAGTACACTGGACAGGACTCGTCGGGAACTGTTGGTTGGTATTATACCTATCGTCAGTTATCAGTTCCCAGGTGACATGAGTACAGCTTAGTCCGCTGACTTGACACTGTCACTTCGCCTCGAGTGTGTTCCCACTGCACTTTGATTACTACCCTACCACGGCTCAAAGGAGTCGTGCAAACAGGTAGTTTTTGGGTGCAGTCCCGAAGCATTTGGAAGCAGTGACGGTTAGACAGGATTCGTCTCTCCCGGTATTGGGGGTTGACATCGCGCTGTGTCCAGGAGAGCCATTACACAAGTAGTCCCTGGCCAGGGTAAGCGAGATATACTGGTAGGTTTCCAGTGTTATCTCAGGGTGTTCTGGGCTACACTCTGACATGACTTGTACCGCTATTAGGGGACTGACGTTCACCGCCCCCTAGGCCCGCCATGCGATGAATCAGACGAACAGACCAGACTGTACGGAGACTGTCACATACAGGCTCAGTAGGAGTTCAGATGGGAGGGTCGCCTCGTTAGTCTTCTTATCGGCATCTACCTGGGGACCGTTACGTACAGCTAGTGCCGCTTGCGGTATGTGGTTAAACCCACTGCCAGCGTAGTGTTGAGTCTTTAGAGTCCCACACAGAGAGCTATTCGCCTTTAGGCAAAATGAGTAGAGGTCGCATGGTTTTGCGATAGGGTTCGTTCACATCCGCGCACTTGTGCACGTTTGCTGTCCGGACAGCTTATACTAGCGGGCTTTGGTTTAAGCCAGATGCGGGCTTTGGTTTAAGCCAGATCCTAGTATATGATTTGGGATTGGTTTTATCTCTTTGTATTCGTGTTCCTCGGATCACGAATACGGGTGCGTATGCACAGTTGATTGAGACAGAGGGAGAGGACTTTGATTACGGTTAATGACCATTGTCATTTTATTAACCCTAATACTTATGTGTGTATTATGATTAATTGATATTAGTTAAATATAATTGTGCATGGTTAGGGTTGTTGACCATTTGACTATCTTGACTTGTTGACCAAGGTTGACACTTTGACTATCATCATTCCATATAAAAACCTTGCAATTTGCATTAAATATGAACTGATAATGGTCATGTCTTGATTAAGCCATGACAATTATCTTGCTAATTATCAATTTACAATAATTCACACATATATGTGAGAATGGTTCTTTATTCTCTCATTCTATCATATGCTTTCTCTCTCTTGCTCTTCCTCTTCCTCAAGCTCTCCCCTCTCATGTGTTGAGAAACACTTGAGCTTGAGTTAAATCTCTCCAAAGTAATCTCTACTCTCATCTAAGGTTCTAGGATTAACACTTCTAGCACTTTAGTTACTTCTAGCTTGAAGTTGAAGCCAAGGTTGCGGCTCTCGGGTGGATCCTTCTCCGACTAGAGAAGGCGACAAGGTGATCTCTTTCTTCCACTCCAAGGAGCAAGGAGAGAAGGACATAAAGCCCAATGTATAACCTTTCTTCCATGTAGCTAATTCTAGTTAGCTTTTAGTTAGTTTTTGTTTAGCAAAGATCCTCCTTAATCTAGTCCATGTTGCCTAGTTCGATAAAAATCTGATTTTTATTCCGTTTTTCGCCTCCCCGCAAGCACCGGGGTGGGCAACGTGGACTTACAGTGGTATCAGAGCCTAACTAAATATAAACTAGCTAGTTAGTAAAGTGTATAGAAGTTCGATCGAAAAAAATCGCAAAACTAAAAATGCAAAACCCTAAGTTTCTGTTTAAATTTTTTCTGCTCAAAAAATAAAAAATCATACTTCAAAAATCGGCTCAGGGTTTTGTGAAGAAGCACACCAAATACGGTCAAGTGAACAGTCCAAAGCGCGGCGGTTCCGCGGCAAAAGTATGCCTATTGCCGCGGAACCGCGGCCGTTTTGACTCTGTTCTGAACCGGGTTTGGTGCAGTATTCTTCTGGTAAGGTTTTGGGATTTTTAAGATGGTTTATTTGTGCCCAGATTTTCCAGAAAAGAAATTTGTATTTGGGGGCCTATAAATCCGTATTTTTTATCGAACTTCACTATACTTTGACTATTGGGTTATATCTGTGATGTTTATATGTATTTAACGTCTGCTAATCGCTATACGTCGTTTAGTGGGGGTTATACATATCTGTGATCTGTGTTTGTTGATGGTATGTGTATATGAATGCGTTGGATTGTCGCGGGTGAATAGCCGGGGGGTTTTGTGAGACGAGAGTTTTCTTTTCTTTCAAGTCATGTAACATGTAAATTGATGTAATATTATTTGTATGGCCGCACAACCGGGTCGGGGTTATAGCCGTCATTGTATAATTCTTTTTACTGTTTTTGCTCCTAGGATAGACCCATGGAGGGGGTGCACAAACTTCCGGGTATCTCGAAGTGCCGAGTGGCCTACTCACGGTGTTGAGGGAGGTTGCTTCGCTTCGGGTACTTGGCGGGTAGTTTGCCGCACCCGTAGGGGTCTTGGGTGGGGTATTGGCTATTCACCGCGACCGTGTAATCCGCTTTTCGTTGCAGGCTCGAACGGATTGCGGATTCGTAGTATATCCAATGTATTCATCTGTGATCTGTAATGTCTATCATTGCTATATATCTATATACTATAACTATTTAGGTGTTGCTTATGTTTTACAGCCGCGCTAGCCCAGCCCCCGCTCTGTCGTTAGTTAAGTAACCTAACGGGTGATGACGGGGCCCCGTGGCGAATGCGAATGGCATAAGCGTACGTCATATTTTGGTTGTTTTCTACAATGGTAAGATTAAATGATGGGATGCATTAAAAGAACTAATGCAAGAAAATAAACCAAGTAAAAGTCGATTGGAACACTTTGAAAACCACTCGGTTCTTTTCAAAACTAAACTTTTAAACGCGGAGCTTGAACCACTCCTTTTAAAAGCTATCTCGTTCCATCGATTATATCAAGTTCACTACATTCACGGTTTCGCCAAAACCATTCGTACCCCTCCGTCATTCCACATGAATGGTCAAAAAGTATTCAAGCTATGTATTTTGGCCAAAGTCAAGGCATAGTGATTGGTAGCTATTGGGTATTCATGTGCAGCATAGATAGATGCGTTGGTTTGGGACAGTCGTGCTGCCATTTTGGCCAAAGTCAAGGGTAGGTACGGGTGGGTCCAAATTAACCAGGAGAATGACGGGTAGAACTTGACATGTGACTTATGATATTTTGGCCAAAGTCAAGGTCATAAGAGCATGAGGCAAAAATCCACATCGGGAGTTTCATAAGTACTGAAACTTGCTAGCGCTGCATACCATTTGGAGTGTGATGATTCTGGTAGGATTCTTTCAGTTTTATCACGCGATGATATTTGGATCCCGATCCTACTGTGGGTATATGCTACTCCTCGGGAAAACTCTCACTTAACGATCAATGCTATAAACCTAGTGGGTGTCTAGAAAGGTGTTAGCGGGGCTACGCCCACAGGGAAAAGAGGTTATTTAATTAAGGAACTTCGCGAAAGCGTTGGAAAACCTCCCTCGAAGTACCGACACTGGCCTGGCTGAACGGTTAAGCAAGTATTGTACGGTGAGATTGATCCCGACTAATTCTTTCTTTATGGTTTGAGAAGGGATTCGAGAGACAGTGGGAGCCATCCTGTTTAGACAAACTAAAAACCACTCTAAACTTGCAAGAGCATTATGCTAAAGTGTTTCTTTTCTCTCTTCTAATTGCAGCGACCATTCAACATGACCGGACTTAAGTTATTACTAGATAAAAACATACTGACAGGGCCAAACTACAAAGATTGGCTCAGGAATGTCAAGATGGCAATCACTTACGACAAGTTGGGGTATGTCCTTACCACCAAAGCTCCCCATGTCCCAGGTCCCACCTCCAGCGTCGCGGATAAAGAAATCCATAAGATATGGGAGATCGATTGCGCGAAGGCCAAATGCCTCGTGCTTGCCTCGATGGACAACGAACATCAGAGGAGGCATGAGAATATGGACCTAGAGTCCATATTTCTCCATACAAAAGAACTCTATGGAGAGCAGTCTCGTATCGCTAGATACGAAGTGTCGAAGAAGCTATTTTCGGCAAGATTGGCCGTCGGATCATCGGTAGCGGAACACGTGCTTAAGATGATTGGCTACATAGAGGAGCTCGCGGACCTTGGGACCACGTTGGAGAATGAACTCTACACTGATTTGATTCTCTAGTCCCTTCCTTCCACTTACGCCCAGTTTATCCTTAACTTCAACATGCAAGGAAAGGAGGTTGAACTTTCCGAACTTCTGAACATGTTGAGGAGTGCTGAGGGCACCCTACAGAAAGGGAGGGAGACATCCACTTTGTTTGTAGGAGGATCTTCCTCTTCTAGGTCCAAGGCGAAAGCCAAGGGAAAGAAGAAGAAAGCCCCCGCCAAACCAAGGGGCGGTGTCAGTAAAGTGGATACGAAGGGAAAGGGAAAGGCAACAAAGGTAGCGGGAAAGCTAGTGGGGAAGGAAGAATGCTTCTATTGTCACAAAAGTGGTCACTGGAAACAGGATTGCAAGGCTTGGAAGGCCAGAACCCAGGATCTGAAGCGAGTTGCGGCTTCAGCTTCAGGTGTGTATGTTATTGAAAACTGTCTATCAATAAACTCTACACCCTGGGTATTGGATACCGGATCAGGATCTCATATCTGTAATTCTTTGCAGGCGTTGAGAAAGCGTAGAGTTTTGAAGCCAGGTGACATGACCCTCAGAGTTACAAACGGAGCTAGCATGGATGCTGAGGCCGTGGGGGACTATCACTTGGGATTGTCATATGGACACTTTTTGGTTTTGCGTAGTTGTTATTTTGTACCAAATGCAACCTGTAATATCATTTCTGTATCTTTATTATCTAAAGAAGGTTATGAATTTGCATTTGTAAGTAATGTAGTGAACATTCACCTTAATCAAATTCTGATTGGGTCAGGTACATTAAACAACGGTATATACGTATTAAACCAACCACAGATTTTCAATGTCCAGAATACACACAAAAGAAAGTCTCCAGAAATCAATAAAACTTTCTTATGGCATTGTAGACTGGGTCACATCAATGAGAGAAGGTTGACTAAGTTACATACAAAAGGATATTTGGATTCGTTCGAATATCAATCGTATGCAACTTGTCAATCCTGTCTCAGAGGAAAGATGACAAAGACTCCGTTCACTGGACACGGAGTAAGAGCGAGCGAGCTCTTGGGACTCGTACACAGCGACGTGTGCGGTCCAATGTCTATGCATGCACGAAGCAGTTATTCTTACTTCATTACTTTTACGGATGAATTTTCAAGGTACGGTTATGTCTTCTTAATGAAACATAAATCCGAGGCCTTTGAAAAATTCCAGGAATATAAGAATAAAGTAGAAAAACAAACAGGCAAAAGTATCAAGGCACTGAGATCTGATCGAGGTGGTGAATACTTGAGTGCCGAGTTCCTGGGTTACTTAAAAGAGAATGGAATTCTCTCTCAGCTTACTCCTCCATACACTCCGCAACATAACGGTGTATCGGAGAGACAGAACCGAACCCTATTGGATATGGTACGGTCCATGATGAGTAACACTGAGTTGCCGCGATCGTTCTGGGGATATGCGCTAGAATCAGCTGCATACCTTTTGAACCGAGTTCCAACTAAGACTGTGCCTACTACGCCATATCAGATGTGGTGTGGGAAGAGACCCTATCTTAATCACATTAAGACATGGGGGTGTCCAGCTTTTGTCAAAAAGCAGCATGCGGACAAGCTCGAGGCACGCTCAGTACAGTGCAAGTTTGTGGGATATCCAAAGAACTCCAAGGGATATTTCTTCTATTGCGAAGAGGAACAAAAGGTCTTTGTTTCTCGACATGCCCACTTTCTAGAACACCAGTTCATAGAAAAAGAAATAAGTGGGAGCGCAATAGAACTGGAAGAAATTCCAGAACCACGAGCTATTACTGAAAGCTTAGTAGAACCAGAAGGTTCGAAAGATCATGACATTCCCACGCCACTCCGCAGGAGTAGTAGGCAGTCTCATCCTCCCGAGAGATACTACGGTTTTCTCATAGACGGGGATAGAGAGGATTGCATCATAGATTGTGATGAGCCTACTATCTTCCAGCAAGCCATTCAGAACGTTGACTCGGTAAAATGGCTGGATGCAATGCGGGCCGAAATGGAGTCCATGTACACCAACAAAGTATGGACGTTGGACATTGCTCCAGATGGGGTAAAACCCGTAGGATGCAAGTGGATCTTCAAAAGGAAGATTGGTGTAGATGGACAGGTTGAGACCTATAAAGCTAGATTGGTTGCAAAAGGGTTTTCTTTAGAGACCTGGTTTGGACTATGACGAAACCTTCTCTCCAGTGGCTATGCTGAAATCCATTCGGATCCTTCTTGCCATTGCTGCCTTCCACGATTATGAGATTTGGCAGATGGACGTAAAGACCGCTTTTCTAAATGGAAATTTAGAGGAGTGTGTCTATTTGGACCAGCCAGAGGGTTTCATTCAGAGTGGGAGCAGCGGAAAGCTGTGCAGTTGCTTAAGTCCATTTATGGACTAAAGCAGGCATCGCGGAGTTGGAACATCTGTTTTGATGAGACGGTCAAGGAATTTGGCTTTATCAAAAATCCAGATGTACCATGCATCTATTGTAGATTTGTAGCGAGAACTGTAGTATTCCTCGTTTTATACGTGGATGAAATTCTCTTAATAGGAAATGAAATTCCTATGCCACAATCTGTCAAGGGGTTCTTGTCACACAAGTTCTCCATGAAAGACCTGTGTGATGCCTCATACATTCTGGGGATTCGGATCTACCGTGACAGATCCAAGAGGATTTTGGGACTCTCACAGTCCAGGTACATCGACACCATACTGAAAAGATTCAGTATGGAAGATTCCAAGCGCGGTAATCTATCGGCTTGTCACGGGATTACCTTCTCCAAAGAGATGTCTCCCAAGACTGATTTAGAGAGGGATCGCATGTCTATTATACCCTACGCTTCTGCGGTAGGCTCTATAATGTATGCGATGTTGTGTACCAGACCAGATGTGGCTTATGCACTGAGTGTGGTAAGCAGGTATCAGTCAAACCCTGGGGAGAAACATTGGATAGCAGTAAAGAACATTCTCAAGTACCTGAGAAGGACTAAGGAGATGTTCTTGGTGTATGGTGGAAAAGACCTCCAGATTGAGGCCTTTGCTGACTCCAGCTTCTAGAGTGACAAGGATGATTCCAAGTCCATGTCGGGTTTTGTCTTTACCCTCAATGGAGGGGCGGTGTGTTGGAAGAGCTCCAAACAGGAAACCGTTGCTGACTCGACTATGGAAGCGGAATACATCGCTGCATCTGATGCCGCAAAAGAAGCCGTCTGGATGAGGAAGTTCTTGAAAGAACTTCAGGTGGTTCCGTCCATTGTTGATCCAATACCTCTGTATTGCGACAACAACGGGGCTATAGCTTTAGCGAAGGAACCCAGGTCCCATCAGAAATCCAGACACATCTTGAGGCGGTATCACCTGATCAGGGAGATCGTGGATCGCTAGGAGATCGAGGTTCGGAGGGTTGCTTCAGAAGATAACACTGCAGATCCATTCACGAAGGCCTTACCCCAGACTCAGTTCGAGCGGCTGATCGAGATGATAGATCTTCGATACGCCAGTACATGGCCTTAGTGCAAGTGGGAGATTGTTAGTGTATATGCCCTAGATGCCATTACTGTATCATACTAGTATGTATATTACTTGATGGAAGCTTGGGATATTCACAGTTGTATATACAATCTTGCTCGAAATGGTAGTATGCTACTTGGTTTGTCTCTACTTTAATATGTGCATGTGTTTCTTTTAGCATATCGCTTATATACATATTAGTAGAGCCCTTAGGATCTTTGCTTGATTACCAGCGTTGTGATGGCGCTCACACTCGTGGGGGCTGGGTAATCCATAAGCACATCCTTATACAGGTCCCTAGTCGTTAGACTATCGAGACAGGGCATCGATACTCCGGAGTAGACTAGGTATGCGCTACTCATCCCAGCGCGGGAGACGGTCTGTCCCACAACCGTCAGTACGTCGTGCTTGAGATAGTATGCGGGTGCTCGTTAGGTTACGAGTACACTGGACAGGACTCGTCGGGAACTGTTGGTTGGTATTATACCTATCGTCAGTTATCAGTTCCCAGGTGACATGAGTACAGCTTAGTCCGCTGACTTGACACTGTCACTTCGCCTCGAGTGTGTTCCCACTGCACTTTGATTACTACCCTACCACGGCTCAAAGGAGTCGTGCAAACAGGTAGTTTTTGGGTGCAGTCCCGAAGCACTTGGAAGCAGTGACGGTTAGACAGGATTCGTCTCTCCCGGTATTGGGGGTTGACATCGCGCTGTGTCCAGGAGAGCCATTACACAAGTAGTCCCTAGCCAAGGCAAGCGAGATATACTGGTAGGTTTCCAGTGTTATCTCAGGGTGTTCTGGGCTACACTCCGACACGACTTATACCGCTATTAGGGGACTGACGTTCACCGCCCCCTAGGCCCGCCATGCGATGTATCAGACGAACAGACTGGACTGTACGGAGACTGTCACATACAGGCTCAGTAGGAGTTCAGATGGGGTCGCCTCGTCAGTCTTCTTATCGGCATCTACCTGGGGACCGTTTCGTACAGCTAGTGCCGCTTGCGGTCTGTGGTTAAACCCACTGCCAGCGTAGTGTCGAGTCTTTAGAGTCCCACACAGAGAGCTATTCGCCTTTAGGCAAAATGAGTAGAGGTCGCATGGTTTTGCGACAGGGTTCGTTCACATCCGCGCACTTGTGCACGTTTGCTGTCCGGACAGCTTATACTAGCGGGCTTTGGTTTAAGCCAGATCCTAGTATATGATTTGAGATTGGTTTTATCTCTTTGTATTCGTGTTCCTCGAATCACGAATAGGGGTGCGTATGCACAGTTGATTGAGACAGAGGGAGAGGACTTTGATTACGGTTAATGACCATTGTCATTTTATTAACCCTAATGCTTATGTGTGTATTATGATTAATTGATATTAGTTAAATATAATTGTGCATGGTTAGGGTTGTTGACCATTTGACTATCTTGACTTGTTGACCTAGGTTGACACTTTGACCATCATCATTCCATATAAAAGATGCTCTTTGATCCTTGCAATTTGCATTAAATATGAAATGATAATGGTCATGTATTGATTAATCCATGACAATTATCTTGCTAATTATCAATTTACAATAATTCACACATATATGTGAGAATGGTTCTTTATTCTGTCATTCTATCATATGCTTTCTCTCTCTTGCTCTTCCTCTTCCTCAAGCTCTCCCCTCTAATGTGTTGAGAAACACTTGAGCTTGAGTTAAATCTCTCCAAAGTAATCTCTACTCTCATCTAAGGTTCTAGGATTAGCACTTCTAGCACTTTAGTTACTTCTAGCTTGAAGTTGAAGCCAAGGTTGCGGCTCTCGGGTGGATCCTTCTTCGACTAGAGAAGGCGACAAGGTGATCTCTTTCTTCCACTCCAAGGAGCAAGGAGAGAAGGACATAAAGCCCAAGGTATAACCTTTCTTCTGCTCCTCTGGTTTGACTTTTCTCTGTTGTTCAGATCTAGGATTTTCTGTTTTGCTCTCTGGATTTTTCCAGATCTGAATTTGTTCTTCGATCCTGCAAAATTCAAACAAAAATACACTTCACAAAATAACAAGATGATAATTTTTTTATTTTTTTTCTTTCAATTTTTATGATTTTCAATTTTATATTAACCAGAAATTACAAAAAGAAAATAACAACGCCATCCCCGGCAACGGCGCCATTTGATTTGTCAAAGAATAATTTATAACCGCAATCAAGAACGGCGTCGCTTGGTAGCTAGCCGGTGAGTACGGGTCGGTCCACAGGGATTTTGTGTATTTCCTAATTGTTCCAACGAGTTAATTCTGATTGGTGTCGGATTGATTAAATCTAAAAACTAAAGTCTATCTAAACTAGGACTAGAATCTTGCTAGGGTTAGGTTTAGGTTAAGTTTGGAAATGCAAATTTTTCCCACCGCTTTCAATGCCCTAATTAAGATCTATGAGGTGTTATGGTAATTATTAATAAAGTGGATTAGTACCATCGGGAAGAAACGGTGTTTCTTCCTCTATGTTCTTGTCCTTCCTTTCTTAATTCTTACCCTAACCTCCGTGGAAAACATGCGCAACCAGTCGTTTATACTACGGTATCACTGCTACCTCATGGGATAGGGTGCCGTAGGGAGCGGTGTGTGCATGTATGCATGGAGTCCTATAAAAACGTGTGATAGGCAAGAAAGGGGTGAGAGATCTTCATCTCTCAAGCCTTCCCCAAATCTAACCCTAACAAGCGAGGAGACTACTCACTCATTAGGGAATTGAATAACATGTTCTAACTATCTAACCAGGGCAGATAATAAAGATCTATGCTAGGGCAAGAAAGAAATTACCTAGGGCATGAAAATAAAATTTAACTAGGGCAATGAAAAGAAAACTTACTCATAATTTTTATTTGATGTTCTCTACCTTCTTTACAGAAATTTACAGATCTGAATTTAGATAGATGAAATGAGGCACAAGAAGAGGCATAACCTAAAAAAGGTTTTAGCGTTTCTATTTATAAAACATAGAAACCCTAGGGTTACATTCGAGTCACCTCTGCATTTACAATTTTACCCCCTAAGAAAGACTAGTCAGCGCGCCGCCAGCGACACTTTTTATCACCGACACGGGCACTATATGGCCACGGATCCGCGGCCAAGAGCCAGGTTTGGCCGCGGTTCCGCGGCCATGTATAGAGCTTGTTGGCAGCAAATTCTTGGGGTTCTGTCTGTTGCTGGTGTCTTCTGTTTTCTTCAGTTTGTTCTTCAGAATGTCTTCTGGTCTTCTTCCAGATTTCCACAGTGAATAATGTCGTGGACTTTTACCGCTTGCTTCGTGTCGAAGTTTTGAACCTTGCACTGCCTTTGTTCTTTGTGAAATCGTCCATTGGTCTTCGTTTAGTCTCCAAACTGTAGGCTTGATCAAGATTCTTCCATTTGTTGGTCGTAGTCTCACTTTTGTATCGTTTTTTTCATCTTTTTCACTGTTTTTGTTCTGAGAACCTGTAACCTGCAACTATGTAGCAGACATCAAAAGCACCTGTTTATTTGTAAAATGACTAGGAATGGAGAATATAATAATCCAAAATTATGTTATGAACAGCGCCGACCTGAGGAGCATGTGAGGCGCTGGGGCGTTGCCCCATCAGTGCTAAGCACTCAGCCGTTTTGGCTGTATGTGAAGTGTTAAGTACTTTTTATGTGGCTCCCCCGTGAGGAGAACGCGAGGCACTGGGCGCTGCCCAATCAGTGCTAAGCACTCAGCCGTTTTGGCTGTATGTGAAGTGCTAAGCACTTTTATGTGGCGCACACATAAGAAGCACGTGAGGTGTTGGGCGATGTCAAATCAGTGCTAAGCACTCAGCCGTTTTGGCTGTATGTGAAGTGCTAATCACTTTTTATGTGGCGCCCACGTGAGGAGCGCGTGAGACGCTGGGCGCTGTTAAAGAGGGGCGCCCACGTGGGAAGCACGTGAGGCGCCAGTTTCTTTTACATGGAAATTTAATCTCTTTTGATATTTTTTAGAGAACTTAAATCTCTGTTAATGGTATTTTGACCATTAACGATCACCAAGATCATTATTTTGAGGATCTGGGATCATGTTCTTTAAGAACTAAGTTCTTGATTTGAAGGAACTGAGTTCCTGGAGTATTATGGACTCCATATTCTTTCTATTTTAAATTTGCGCTTCCCTGAATCTTTGACTCTTAAGAATAAGATCTTCCCGATGAGAATGAAATTCTCAACTTGTGGGAGATTTGTCTTGTGGATCTCAGATCTAGAAAAAGAACTAAGTTCTTTTAGAAGGGTTAAATCCTTAGATATGTTAGGTAAATGAGATGTTTCGATCTCGATGTTTTCTTTACTTAGGGTTTTGAGAATGGAGCTCTTCTTCTTTGAGAATTGAATTCTTTGTTCTATCTATGGTCTCTGTGTTTCTCTCTCTACTCCTCTCTCTGTCTCTCCGTGTTGTTATGTGTCTGTGAGACTTGAAGTCGCGGGTCCTTTATATAGTGAAGGCAAATTGTTAATTGGTTTTGAGAAAATCTCTCATTGAGAGATTCCAATTGATTTAATTGGTCTCAAAATTGATTTGGGGAATTTTACCCACCATTTGATCTTTGATCCAAGGACTTCTGTTTTTACAGAATATGATTTTTGTTTTTAACAAGACTGGGGAAATATTTTCCCCTATACAGAATTTATTCTGTAAAATGGTGATTTTTTAATCACCATTGGATTTTTAATCCAAGGGTTCTCTGTTTTACAGAGAGTAATCTTTCTTATTTAGAAAGATTGAGGGAGTATATTCTAAAATAGAATTTTATTCTACAATTGGGATTTTTATCCAACCGACAGTATCTTTCTTATTTTAGAAAGATTTGGGGAATGTTTTCTCCCAACAGAATTTAATTCTGCATTTCGACGATTTATCATCTCCGTTGGATCTTTGATCCCACGGCTCTGTTTAACAGGGAGTATTGTAGAATTTTGATTCTACCTGGATGCTGGCGCTCACGTGTCGTGCACGTTGGCGCCACTTAAGAATTTAATTCTTAAGATTGGTATTCTTGTGCTTTGCACACTGGCGCCCGCGTGAAGAGCACGTGCGGCGCCATCTAAGAGTTGAACTCTTATGTAATGAACTTTTCTGTGCTTTGCACATTGGTGCCTGCGTGAGGAGCACGTGCGACGCCCTCATAGGATTTAATCCTATAAGATTGGCTCTGGCGCTAGCGCCCTCGTGGAGAGCGCGTGAGGCACTGCCTCATTAAATTCAATAGAGCCTTACTCTTTTATGAGGTTAAATATATTGGGAAAACAAATGCCCCCACCGTTACTCTCACGTGGCTTACATGTGGGTGCAACGGTGTCACCTTTTCTACCGTTCGATTTCCTGGGGAGTCGAACCGTCCCTTCATGTCCTATAAATAGGGCCTTTGGCCCTTGAGATGACTGTCGTTCCATCATCCTCTTGAGTCTTCTTCTTCCATGAGAATTTAATTCTCTTATCAGAGCTTAGATCTCTATTCAAAGAAACTCTCTCAGAGTTAAATTCTGTCAAAAATTGGTAAGAATTATGACCATGATTTAACTCTTAAAAGAATCTCTTCTTGTTTTGGGTTTTTAACCCGTTAACAGAGCTTTGCTATTCTCTTGGAGCGATCTCTTAGAGATCTAAAAAACTTTGTTTAGGTAGACCATGGGTCTTGGAAATCTTAGGGTTTTACCCTGTTATCAACTCTGATCTTTGAGAGTTCCCTGAAATTTAATTCCAGTGTATTTCCCATGGGGATTTCTTGGATTTAATCCCATTATTAGAGGAATTTAATTATGGGTTGTTCTACAGCGTTTAGCTCTGAGAAAATTTCTTTTTGAAAGTTCTTTTGGGAATTTTATTCCTTTTCTTATTTTCTTTTTAGGGTTCTTTTTGCAGATTTGAAATCTGTTGTAGAGCACATTTTCCGTGGGAGTTTAACTCTACAGTTCAATGAGATTTTTTTAAATGAGAATCCTTTTGGATTCTTACAATGAGTGCATTCCTCATTACTGATGTGGCATTATAACCATTGTAATTTCTTTCTAGATCGTAATAATTTTGATATTTAGATCGCTAAACCCTTTACTGGTTTTTCTTTGCAGATACTATGGCGTCTTGTCTTTATGATCTTGAAGAGATTATCTCTTATAAAGATATTTACATCCAAAGCCGCTGTCAAGATCAAGAATTAACCGACGCCTAATGTGCCAAGGTGATGTGTCGCTTTGAAGACTACAACGGTCGATTACTCACCCGCCATTCTGCTCATTTGAAAATTATCGCCGGGTCGATTTGGGAAGCAATCCCTGAGCTTGACGAGGCTATGCCGCTTGAGGCGCTTGATGACGCTGAAGACAAGGTGCATTCAGTATATCTGATGAGCCTGATCTCAAAGAAGCGGAGAGATGATCTTGTCGATATTTTGCATCGCGTCTTCCAAAAGAATGCGATAATATCCGCGTACCAGAGAACGAACGACATTAGCGGAGATCTCGACGCTTGCATTCATGAGAAAATGCATAAGAAAATGGCCAAAGTAGCCAGAAGCACTTTGCTCAAACTTGCTTCTAGTTCATGAATTCGTGTCCGGAATTCAGCGTCTTGCCGTTGTAAACATTTTGATGATGATTTTTTTTATCACCAATGTATAAATTTTTTCGAAGTATGAATGATAAAACTCCCCTTTCCCTTTATGCCAATTCTCATATGTGCCTCACGTGAAGTGTTGTTATATATATATATAAACTATTGTCGGCGCCCACGTGTCATGCGTGTGAGGCGTTGCTGAGGATTTTAATCCTGAAATAGCTCCGGCACTCACACGTTACGCACGTGAGGCACCGCTACAGGTTCTAAACCTGTAAAGAATTGGCGTTGGCGCTCATATGCCATGCACATGAAGCGTTGCTGAGGTTATCGTTTCACCTTCTTGCTCTGATTCTCATGAGTCAACATTTTCTTTTCCCATGCCCTTTTTGTCAGGACTTGGAAATAGCTCCACCATGCACAACATTTTCTGTGCCCAGACTTGAATGCTCCTCTTTATAATCTGAAGCTCTGTTTTCCTCTTCTTTCACAAGGAGAGAACCATTTTTAACCAACCAAGAGTATCCATTTTTAACAAATCAAGAGTAATGGCTTGCAATCGTCCACATGCTCGTCGGCAACCGTAGGAGGTACCTATCGAGAGAATTGTCCTTTGTTTTGCTACGCGTTGTGGATCCCGTCTATACTTGCTGACATCTATGATGTACGATCTTCTGGCTCGTAGGGGCTCTCCTCTTCCTATCGGCTCTATTTGGCTTCGGACGATCATCTCGTCTATACTTGTTGACATCCCTCCTCGTCCAGCGGAGATGACTATGACGATGCTCAACGCGATGGAGGATAAGATCGAGTACTTTCATGAGGCTCGTTTGATTACCCAGCCTCTGAGGGATTGTTCAGTTCAGTTGCTAAGCCAGATACGGGCTCAGCGGGCCATCATGTCTACCTTCGCTGATGAGCACGACGCTGACCGATGGGAAGCGAGTCCTTACGAAGATCGCCGCTTTGACATGGTGGAGAAGGCGGAGAAGGAATTGGAGAATCTTGTTTATTGTTTTGTTAATCCTTGTATCTCTGATCCCATATTTGGCGATCTTTTCTCTGTGAAATGAATAATAATAATAATAAATTTTTAACCATTGAACATTTCTTCCCCAGCGCATATTCATATGGGCATCCTGTTTCTACACATATACTTTGTATTTAACCTTAGAAGTTTCTGATGGATGCATCTAGAGATAGGTGAACATTGGACTGATATGAACAAATGCTTCGCCCTACTACTTTGCTCATGGGGGTACACCCGTAGTTATGAGCCCCGATGCCTATGAGTTGTGCACTTTCTGTTTCCTGATGTCTTAATTTTAACGCCTATTAGTTTACTTACTCGTTTCGGAATCTGTAGTTTATTCACTCGTTTCGGAGTCTCTAGTTTATTCACTCATTTCGGAGTCTCTAGTTTATTCACTCGTTTCGAAGTCTCTAGTTTATTCACTCATTTTGGAGTATCTAGTTTATGTACTCATTTCGGAGTTTTTAGTTTACCTCCCTTGGGTTTATAGGTAAACTTGTCCTAACGTTGTATATAGATAACCCTCATTCTTTACGATGGAAGTCTGTTAGGTTTGCCGTACTAGGGTTTTAGTCCATGATACCGTCGTGTTGGCTGATGTATTCCTCGATATGCGGTCCTTAAGCTGTCGTTCGAGTAGCCCCGCGACTGTCATGTCTTTGATCCCTTCATGGGATGAACAAGACATCTTCATGTAATCTCCTTAGGCTATATTACCGTCGGAAGAGAAAATGTTAGGAATTTTCCATGACGCTTTTTACTTGAAGTTAGGCTCAGTTTAGAGCCCCGATGAGTCATAACCACTCCGCACTGGTGTGGGATGATCTCCGATAGTCTTTTAGGCTTTATATGAGTTGCTATTAAGACCCGAAGCTGAGAATATACCGTTGCTTCATTATTTTTTAACGATGCCACGTCGCTTCTTTTGCTGAAATGAGGTAGACATCTGTAGGACCTCTATGCTGTATATATTGCAGTTGAAGCCCAGATATAGGAATATGTCATTGCTCCAATTTCATTTGATAGTTGCGTCCGCATCCTGCTGAAATGAGGGGGAACACTGAGATAGTCTCAAGGTTGTATACGGGCCGTCAAGACTTGGAGCTAGGATTTTGCCATTACTCCATTTTTGGTTTTGACCCTTGGGTATTTTGTTGACGTTACGTCTGCATCGAGAAAGAATGTTGAGCTGGAGCTGGGATTTTCATGCTACTCTTTTTTGATTTGGCTCTTTGGAGGTTTGCGGACGTCACGTCTGCACCCTGTTGGAATGAGGAGAGCATCGAGCTGATCTTTAGGCTGTAGATGTTGTTATCAAGATCTGGTTCTCCCTTTAACGGAGCCTGGTGGGAAAGTATGGTTCCCATTCTTTCATTTGTGCCCATGGATCGTATATAGGAGCTAATATGGACCTACTTGCAGGGAAGAGGAAATTTTATTTTATTTCATTTTTTATTGCCGCGATGCTCTATCTTTTTAGCTTTTCATATCGTGAATGTCACGATTGTCCAATCACTTCAGCTATTTATTACGGCGCCTAATCATTTTGGCTATTTTTTATTTTTACTCACTGCTTTTTATTGCGAGTTGCCCAAACATTTCGGCTGTTTTTATATGCATATTTTTTTCTCGCTAATTTTTATTGCGAGTTGCCCCATCGTTTCAGCTATTTCTATAGGCATATTTTTTTGCTGCTCGCTGCTGTTTTTTATTGTGAGTTGGGAATCTGATACCAACCTTGGCATCAGCATCGCTACGACAGGAATATTTCCAGGAGCAAATTATCATTTGGCATGAAAGGACTTGGAGTTTGACACCTGTTTAGGCATCAGTATCACTGCAACTGGGATATTGTTATGAGCGAATCATCATTTGCCTTGAGAGGACTTGAAGTTTGATACCTTTTTAGGCATCAGCATCGCTACGACTGGAATATTGCCGGGAGCGACTCATCATTTGCCTTTGTTGATTTGAACAAAGGTGGCTTAGCAAACAGGGTTAGGATCCTGTCGACTAAGGCTTTTTGACTTTATAAGCCGTAAGGATCTCATAAAGGTATTTCTCCCTACGCGTCATGAGGATCTCGTAGGTGTATTTTCTCCTTAGAAATCGTGGGGATTCCTTAGTGCGTTTTCTCTCTTGTAACTCGTAAGGATCTTCCAAGACTGTTTTCTCCTCATAAGTCGAAAGGACTTACAAGTTCCGTTCACCATATAGAGACATTTCTCGCCATTGGTAGAACTTGGTAAGGGAATATTTATTCGTGCCCATGGATTGTATACAAGGGTCAATATGGACCGTGTTGGATATAGTGCCCTCAAAGTCAATTATTGGATCGCAGGCACGTGATTGCAATGATTGAGGGAGGACCTATAACGATATGACTGTCTTACTCGAGATGATACTATGCTATCTGGTTTGACTTTATCATCATATACATGCTTTAGTTCACTATTGCATGTTGATAGAGCCCATAGGATTCTTGCTTGACTGCCAGCAGTATGAGGGCAATCATATACGTGGGAGCTGGGGTCTATAAGCACATCCTTAAAGTGTCCCTAGTCGTAGGAGTTTCGAGACAGGGCATCGATACTCCAGAGTAGACTAGTGTAAACAGTCAAGACCCCGACGAGGGGCGATGGCCGGTCTCACAAACCATTGGTGTCAGTTAGTTCACCTAAGATGTATACAGGTACTCATTGGGTTATGAGTACACCGGACAGGGCTCGCCGGGAACCTGCTAGTTGGTATTATACCTAGCGTCAGATAGCAGTTCCTTGGTGACATGTGTACATGTTAGTTCATCGACGTGAGGTCGTCATTTGTCTCGTGTGAGTTCCCACTGTGCTTTGATTTCTACCCTACCACGGCTCAAAGGAGTCATGCAAACAGGTCTTTTTTGGGTACAGTCCCGAGCCACATGGAGGCAAGTGAGCGGATCGGCAGGGGTTTTGTCTTTCCCAGTATTGGGGGTGAGATCGCGCTGTGTCTGGGAGAGCCATTACATAAAGCCCTCGGCCGAGGCAGGAGATTTACTGGTAGGTACTCCAGTAGTATCTCAGGGTGTTCTGGGCTACACTCCGACACGACTTATAAAGCTATTGGGGGTCTGACGTTACCAGCCCCCTAGGCCGATATGCGATACTCATAGACGAACAGACCGGACTGTATGTATATTGTCACTGTTAGGCTCTATAGGATTTCTGGATGAGTTCGCTCGTCAGCTTCCCTTCCAATCAATACATAGGCAACCGTTACGTACAGCTTGTACCTATGACGTGCTAGTGGTTATACCCAGTGCCAGTGTGTTGATGAGTCATTAGAGTTCCCTACAAACATTTTTCCCAAGTTCGGGCGAAACGTTGTAGAGGCCGTATGGTTTTATGGTAGGGTTCGGAAAATGCACGTGCGTTTACGCACGTGTCATATTTCGGGCAGATAATACTGGTAGGCTTTGGTTTAAGCCGGATCCGAGTATTATACTGTGTAGATATAATATCTTTTTCTTAGTTGCATTTGTATTCGGTCGTAATACAAATGCGGGTATGTTTATACTGTTACGGGGTTATCCTGAAATTCGTTTCGGGATCGCTTTTGGAAGTTGCCAGTTTCCAGTTTTCTATCAGCCGTATTAAATATTCGGTTTAATACGGATTTATCTTTTCTTAATGAGTGTGGAAGGTTCCAGAAGCATCTAGATGGTGACTAGGATGATGAGGTGTTTAGTGACTCACTTGTGCATTGATTGTGCATTTATTGGATGATGACTAAGGTTATATGATTCATTGGTTGTATTTAATGCTTGATGATGTGTTAAGGTGACTCATGCTTTTGCATTAATAAAGTAATGAGTCATGATAAGTATGATTGCTAATGGTCACCCTCCGAGCTCCTACACTCACCCCCCTTGCTTCATATAGTGGCCAGCCCCTTGTTTGAAATGAGGGATTTTTGATTTTAAAAGATTGTGATAGTTTTAATTCATGTAATTTCACATAGCTCCTTTTTCCATCACCCGATTCCAAAAGGAAACTTCATTAACCGTTCGTCCATAGCTTTGGACGAAGCGAGACAAAGTGTTCTACTCATTCTCTACATCAATCTTGGTCATCTCTTTTAGCAAACTTGATGATCGGGTTGCCTCGGTTCAGAGGCGGGAGCCCGTTTAAAGATCTGTCGACGTGGTGCCACCTGGATGAGGAGACTGGAGATTCAGGAGATCGGAGCAGCCGCAACAAAGCGTGGGATGATGGTTGAAGACCGAAGGACTCGGATCGTTCGGTATAAAATTTCTACCCACTTTGTAGTTTGTTAGTTTAGCTTTAATGGCATATCCGGGTGATAGTACATGATAGCGCCAGTTGTAAAAGTTTTTGTTCCGCATTTGGCATCTGTTAGACGGCCGGGGCGCTACCGTGTACTTACAGTGGTATCAGAGCCTCACCATTAAGCTTTACTAACTTGTGCCAACACGTTTAAAACATCGATCGAATGGATTTTCGAAAACTACAATTTTTCTGTACAAAGTTTCTGTCGATTTTAAATCTGGTCTAAAAATTATTTTGAGCGTCACAGAAAATTAAGCAGGATTTTTGAAGAAAACTCAAGAAAAACGATCAACTGAATCAACCATACGGCCGCGGAAACGCGGTCAAAGCCTAGCTTTGACTGCGGAACCGCGGCCGTCTTGGTGATTCAGTTGGCCAATTTTCTTCTGGTGTTTCTACACAGTGAATTGTGGTTTTTGGTATATTCTTTTTTGGCCTAGATTTTATTACTGTACACCAGATGTATGTGGGGCTCACTTCGAGAAGTTTTGTCGATCGAAATTTTAAACTTGTTAGTACGCAGTACTTATATTATATCTCTGACCGGGAATGTCATTCGAGCGGTAAATTGCGTCTAATTGCTATAGTTCTTTTAGAAGGATTTACAAACTTGACATTCGCGTTGATGTTCTGTATTGTGCTGTGATGTTGCGGATTTGTTATGGTGGATAGCAGTGTGCAATGGTAGTGCACTTTGAATTTATTTGTATATTTGATATTGCGGGGCGAGCGTCCAACATGTGGAATGCTGTCGCTGCCTGTTTGTATAATATTCTTTTGGGGCACGACCGGGCTGAGGTCAATGTACCCGTTGTATATATTTTTATTGCTGTACTAGGATTACCCTGCGACAGAGTGCATGGATAGTCGGGTTCTGGAGGGCAACGGGTCCGTATCTCATGGCTTTGAGAGGCAGAGGGGCCTCACTCTAGAATTGGCGGGCTATTCGCCGCACTCGTAGAGGGTACAGGTTGACCCGAGGAGGGGTGCTCAAGTTACCGGATTCCGTGAAGTGCTGGGTGGTCCATTCACTTTGCTGTAGGGGGCTGCCTCGCTTCAGGTTTTGGCGGGTAACTTGCCGCACCCGTAAGGATCTAGGTTTCATTGCACAGGCTATCCACACGACCAGGCGAACGTCGGGTTTCAGTAGCGGCTCTATAAAACCCGGGGATCCCAGATTATCTGTATTATTCTGTGATGCTTTTTACTTTTCTGTAATGTTGCATATTATCACGCCTGGAGCGATTATTGTATATTGGTATATATACTATTAGATGTTGTATATGTTTTACACCCGCGCTAGTCCAGTCCCCGCTCTGTCGTTAGTTAAGTAACCTAACGGGTGATGACAGGACCCAGTGGCGAATGCGGATGGCATATACGTACATTTTATTTTTCGTTCTTTTCTGGTGTGATTGATTGATGGGACTGCGTTGATTCTTATCAATGTAAGATAATACAAAGCTATATTTGATGTTGTTGGAACAAATTTTAAAAAGGGTTATTACAAAGACGTTTCCTTTTGCTTTGCATCGCGATATTCAGTTGGAATATCCTGCACCTCATTCGACGAGGCAAGGGCCGAGATCCCTTCACCGGGAGTGACCCCTTGGGCAGAAGTTTGCGTCAGGGTAATAACTTCAATATAGTTGATCACAAGTTGCTTTGCATTGAGGTATTCAGTTAGAATATCATGCACTTCATTCCACGAGGAAAGAGCCGAGATCCCTTCACCGGGAGTGACCTCTTTAGCAAAAGGTTTTCGCCAAAATATTTTTATAAAAAGCTATCAGGTTCCTTCAACGAGATCAAGTTCATTACGTTAAAGGTTTTTCTCCAAAAACCAGCCGTAGCCCTCCGTCATTTCTTATGGATAGTCAGTAGTATTCAAGCTCTGTTTGTTGGCCAAAGTCAAGGCATAGTGTTTGGTAGCTGCTGAATATTCATCTGTTGCATAGATAGATGCGTTGGTTTGGGACAGTCGTACTGCCTTGTTGGACAAAGTCAAGGGTATGTGCGGATGGGTTCAAATTAACCTGGATAATGACGGGTAGAACTTGACATGTGACTTATGATTTGTTGGCCAAATTCAAGGTCATAAGAGCATGAGACAAAAATCATATCGGGAGTTTCTAAAGAAACTGAAACTTGCCAAGTATGCGCATACCTTCTGGAGTGTGATAACATGAGTGGATTTTGTCACGTTATCATGCGATGAGAGTTGGATCCCGATTCCCACTGATGAGTTGGTTTACTCTTCGGGTGATCCCGATTGATTCTTCTTTCAGGTTTGGAGGAGAATTTGACGGAACAGTGGAAGGTTTCATGATTAGATAAAGTGATAACCATTCTGATCTAGGTTAGAGTGCACGCAGAGTGTTTCTTTTCTCTCTCTCTTTGGCAGCGACCATTGACCGACCCTAGACTATGACTCAGTGACCAAGTTGACCAAACCTTCTTAGAATACTGGCTTTTGGATTGTCTAAGTTGCATAAGTCATTGCCGCTCCTTCTTTTACCCTTTGTATTTCTCAGAACACCCCGTATAGCTACGGACATCCACTTCCATTGGATAGATCCATCGTATGGTTATATACGAACTCGAAGGGATTTCTTCGAGGATAGATTCAGGTTCAAGAGAAATAGAATTGGTTTATTCAGTTGTCTTTTGTTATCACCTTCTCTCAGGTTGCGAGGGCTCCTTAGTTTAGGAGAGTACACCTATTACGCTTATTGGATAGTCTTATTCCAAACCATAGGCTGGTGCCGAAAGGTAGGGAATGAAGAAGACTAATTAGCCTAAGTAGGGTGTGCAGAAGGTAATATGTAAAGACAAGATAAAGGGATTATAAAGAGGGCAAAGTAAATTGCGACTGTTATCATTCACGACCAAACCGCGTACTTCATCGCCACTCCTATTTCACCTTTAATAGAATAAGGTATTATTCAGTTGTCTTTTATCATCAGCTTCTCTCAAGTTGCGAGTACTCCTAGGATTAGGAGAGTACACCTATTATGTTTACTGGATAGTCTTCTTCCAAACCATAGGCTGGTGCCGAACGGTAGGGAAGGAAGAAAACCATTTAACCTAACGATAGTGTACAGAAGGTAACGACTAAAGACAAATAAAGGGATTTGGAGAGATGGAAAAGAAATATACGGTTATAGTCATGAATTGGATATGGAAGAGGCATTACTAGGAATACCAGGATACCCCTACGAAACATTTTCATGTTTCAGTGCATTGTTAAAAGAAAACTTTTTTCCCGATTAGATGCTTACTCCAAGGTATGTATTTACCAGGTTTCATTCTCATATCTGTATGGTTTTACAGATGATGAGTGGGAGTAAGTTATTGGGAATTAGGTGATCATCCTCATTATATCGGAATTCGTTGTAATTGGTGATATTTGAAAAAATCGCCTGGGTACAGTTTTCAACCTACGATGCACAGGTTTTGAGTTATTCAACTCAGCAGACTTATACAGAGTATTGTATGTTGTCCAGTGTCCGTCAGGACAAAGGGGTAGGTCCTCGTACTATGTTCTGTTTACTTATGACTTCTCTAGTTTTTAGACAAGTGTTTCGCAGAAATACAAGGTCTAAGTTGTGAGAAGTTGTGGGTATAAGAATAAAGTAGAGAACCAGATGTCGCAGTTATCGGGATTCTTCAAAGTTTTAGAAGATGTAGATACTTATGATTGGTATTCAGATGATAGTAATGGTTTTGAGAAACTTGTTTCTCTTTCAGATTACTCATAATTGGATGGATTCCTAAGTTGAGTAATGCTGATTTGCCTCTCTCCATTAAGTTGATATGCACTGGAGATAGCTGCATGATTAGAATCTGGTTCCAATTAAATTTGTGCCTCTATTTCTATATTGTATATAGAATGGTTCATATCTTAACGATGTTAAGATACGGGGAGTTGTCCGGCTTATGCTTAAAACCAGACTCCGGATAACTCAAGGCACGTTTCTGTAATAGCAGTTTGTGGGTTGACCCGGGCTATGTCGAGGGTTGATTTTCTACCATCTGGCAGATCAATAGTGATATTGTTCTTGACTCGCCACAGTTTTAGTAAAATGGATTTTTTCAGAAAACAGTAGTGGGAGTATGGTAGAACTGGAAGTGATTCCAGAATCGCAAACGATTACGGAAAATTTAATAAGACCTATATATTCAATCAGGTTTGACATTCCAATAGCCACTCCGCGGATATGGTGGGTAACCTCAGACACCCGAGAGGTACTCCGGTAGCCTCAAGGACGGTGACAGGGAGGTTCTTGTTTACCCAGACTTGACACTACTGTTGTTCCAGACTATGAGACCCGACAAGAGGATAAGTATAACGTCGTTCTAAACTAGCTTTAGAAGTGTACGTAGATATTATTCATCCAGAGGGTTGTCGTAGTCAGTGGGAGCAGCAGAAGCATAGTGGGCAAGTAGCTTATGTCTATTTATAGACTAGAGCACATATAGTGGAGATAGATCATCTAATTTTTGATGTGATAGTCATGGGTTTGACTTCATCAGAATAGAGGTGGATCTGTTAAGAAGGTAGTAGGGTGTGATGTCCTGGTATTTGGATAACATACACAGAGTAGGAAGTAAAATTCCTATACTACGATCGGTTGTACTTTGGTCGTCACACAGTTGTTTCTCTATAAAGGATATGGATTTAATATCAGACATTTTGGTTACTAGATCTATGGTTTTAGATCTAGAATTAGGTAGTTTCCCAATTTAGGTACTTTGAGAGTATTCTAATGGTATTTAGAATAGATGACTCCTGGCATGGTGGTGTACCTGCAGATGATGGAGTCACCCTCTCTAAAGGTGTCTTACAGACTAAAGGGGAGAGGGATGTGCATGATTGGCAAATCACTTGCTCAGGAAATTGAGTCAATCGTGAGATGTCAAGTACCACACCAGATGTTTTTTTTCACTAGATGCGATAAGTTTATATTAATCCAATCCTGGAGAAACATAAGGAAGCAGTTTTAGAACATAAGTGAATGTTCTACGGAATTGATGACGGCAGCCTCCTTCGGGAGACGGATATCATTCCAGGCTTCAAAGGTGACATGAATGACAGAGTGATTGTCAGAGTTATAGTTTTCCCTCTGACGAGGGACAGTATTATGGTCAGTTGGTCCAAGAGAATACTGTGGGAGGCATGGTGCTGGATACTGATTAGGTTCAGTTATCGATACAGTCTAAAAAGTTTGGATTTGTAGTTCATTTATGAACTAGGTCTCATCAGATATCCAGACATATTCTAAGACATGTATTACTCAATTTGGGAGATGGCTTTCTCCGTGAACTTGAGTTTAAGGGAGACAAAGAAAGAAACTTCAGGGCGGATCCACTCACTGAGGCGATTTCTCGAACACAATAGTTTTACAAACGAGCTTTGTGAAACTGATTAGTAGAGGAATTGGATATTCGGTATCACACGGGCTGTGAGTATGCGACATCGCAATAATCGCCATGTTTGAAGTGAAATTTTAGTTAAGGGATATCTCGGTCCGTTATCTCCATTTTTGAGGCAACACGCTAGTTTAGGGACATTCCGGTCCGTTGTTAGTGTAGGGACATCTTGGTCCGTTGTCGCCGTTTTTTGAGGCGATGTTTTAGTTTAAGGACATCTCAGTCCGTTGTCGCCGTTTTTGAGACGAAGTTTTAGTTTAAAGACATCTTGATCCGTTGTCGCCTTTTTTGAGGCGACGGAGCTTTTTAGATACTATTCTCAGAGTTCTGACTCAGGAAGATAGCGAGCGGACATGAGCGTCGTCATCTATCATTGACCTAAGTCGTGACTCGTCAAACGTAGTATTTTATGAGGAATCGGACGTTTTTTGGCTGGAAGGGTCTTTCGCCATGCATAACCATGAGCAGGTAGGCTCCACCTTGGTAGACTTTGTCTATGATGTACGGGCTTTCATAGTTCGGCTCAAACATCTCCCGTTTTGCACGATTGGGGATCATTAGTCTTTTGACGACTAGCACGAGCTCGCCTTGGCGGAATGTTCTCGGCCTGGTCAGTCATTCGTATGACCATGTCATTCTTTCCTTATAAGCCTCCAGGTTTTGTTGTGCTTTAAGACGAGTTTCGTCGAGGGCATCGAGCTCCTCAAGCCGAAGATGTGCATTTTTTCATCAGTAAGCTCGTATCGAACTGCTACTCGTAGAGAAGGGAATTCTATTTCCAAGAGAAGCACTGCTTCCATACCAAATACCAACGCGTATGGTGTTATATTCGTGGCCGTTTTGAACGTTGTTCGGTACGCCCAGAGAGCTTCATGTAGCCTTTCGTGCCAGACTCTTTTGTTTCTGGACACTGTTTTCTTTATAATCTTTTTCAAGGCCTTATTGTAAGCTTCAGCTAGACCGTTGGCACGAGAATTATAGACTGAAGAGTGTCTCCAATTTATCTTATGTTGTTCTGCAAAGCGGCTGATTTTATGGCTCCTGTAGGCTGGCCCATTATCCGAGATAATTCGTCGCGGAGTGCTGAACCAATAGATGACATGTGTCCTAAAGAAATGGAGGATATTCTCCGTCTTCACCTCCCTTAATGGTACTGCTTCTGCCCACTTAGAAAAGTAGTCAGCCATTGCCAGTATGAACTGATGTCCTTTAGACGATGCTGGTTCAATGGGGCATATTATATCGGTTCCCCACATTTCGAACGGCCGGTTAGCTACTGTTGGGTGTAGCGGGTTTGGATGCTGGTGGATGAAGTCCCCGTGAATTTGGCATGAGTGACACTGCTTCGCATATTCGAGGCAGTCCTGAAACATCGTTGGCCAATAATAACCCATTCTTTTGATCTTCAGCTTCATTTTTGGCCCGGCTTGGTGAGAACCGTAGAGTCCGTCATAAGTTTCTTGGACGACTTACTTTACTTCTTCCGGCCCCAGGCATCAGAGCCATAGACAGTCGAACGATCTCTTATATAGAGTATCATTGACGAAGGCGAAGGACAGAGCTCGTTTTATGAGCTGATGTCTAGACGACGTATTTTTGGGCGTTCGTTGGGATTTGAAGTAGTCTATGAAGACTTCCCTCCAATCGTTGCCCTTTTATTTGTCCCTTATTTGAAGGGTCACTTGTTCGGTCTTTTCTTTTCTTTCGGATGGCTCTGTTAACTCTCCCGAAGAGATTTCTGTCGGTGCGAGGATCCTGCGACTTTGCACGAAGATCTTTACGTCATCGAGGTCCTCATCGGCTAGTTCCTTAGCCAATTTGGCCAACGAATCCACCTTACTGTTTTCCGCATGCGGTATACTCTCCAGGATATAGGAGGGGATTTGTGTTAGCAGTTGTTGCACACTTTCGCCAAACTTTATCAGCTCTGGCTTACATATCTGATAGTCGCCATTTACTTGGCTAACGATCAGCTGGGAGTCTCCATATATGAGGAGGTCTTTGATTCCCATTTCGACAGCGATCTCGAGACTTGCTATCAAAGCTTCATATCCAGCTTCGTTATTAGTCCTCGGTTCCGTTAAGGAAAGGGCATAACGTAATATCTCTCCTTGCGGAGTCACGAAGATAAGGCCTACCCCGGCTTTGATTATAAGGGTGTTTTGCTTTCGCATCTTCATGGAAGATTCTCCATCAAAGTAGAGTTCCCATTAGGAATCATTTTCTTCCTTCTCTCCTTCGATTGTGTCGAACGCATGTTCATCCGGCAACTCACATTTAAGGGGGAGTCAACTGGTATCGGATGCTCCATGAGAAAGTCGGCAATGGTCTGGCCTTTCACTGCTTTAAGGGGTCGATACGTTATCGAGAACTCCATCAAAAGGATGGACCATTTGGCAAGCCTTCTTGTTAGTATGGCCCTTGACATCAGATATTTGAGAGGGTCTACCTTTGATATGAGATGGACCTCATGTGCCAAGGCATAATGTCTGAGCCTCTTTATCGCAAAGATCAGTGCCAGACAATGCTTTTCAATGGGGGTGTAGTTGTTTTCTGCCCCCAGAAGAACTCGACTCAAATAGTACAAACCTCTCTCTTTTCCTTGATCGTTCTCTTGTGCCCATAGCGCGCCTAGAGAACCCTCAAGGGCTGTTGTATATAGGATGGGGGGTTTTCCCTTAACCAGAGCGGTCAATACCGACGGATTTTGCAGATATTGCTTGATTTCGACTAGTGTATTTTTGCACTTTTGATCCCGAACGAATGGGGTCTCCTTCTTCATTAGATGACTGTAGGGATGGCATTTTTTGGAGAGGTTGGCTATGAACCGCCGGATATAAGCGAGCTTTCCTTGAAGAGATCGCAATTGTCGAAGAGTTCTCGGCGTGGGCATTTCCATAATCACCTTGATCTTTGAGGGATCGATTTCGATACCCCGGTGCCGTATGATGATGTTAGTTATATGTATTCTCTAGAGGCCATTACTGTACATACGATGTATATTGTAGTGGATGCTTGGACATATAGAGGGATGACTTTCTTGCTCGCCATGATAGTATGCTATCTGGTTGCTCTTTATCTTAACATGTACACTGATTGTCTCTATAATACATGTTGATCAAGCCCTTAGGATGAGTACATGACTACCAGGACTATGATGCAGATCATACTAGTGGGGACAGAGTAGTCGTAAAGTACATCCTTCGAATGTTCCTAGTCGAGGGTGTATCGAGACAGAGCATCGATATACCAGAGTAAACTAGCATATACGCTTCTCGACCCATATGATAGGCGATGGATGATCCTATATCCATTGGTGTTTGACATCAGAGAAGGTATACGGGTGCTCAGTGGAGACTGAGTACACTGAACGGACTCGTCGAGAACTCCTAGTTGGTATTGTACCTCACGTCAGATGGCAGTTCTCTGGTGACATTAGTATAGGTTAGTCTGTAGACCCGAGATCGTCATAGAATCTTTTGTGATTCCCACTGTTCTTTGATTTCCACCTTACCACGTTCAAGAGAACGTGCAAAACGGTGGCTTTTGGGTACAGTCCCGAGTCACATGGAAGCAATGAGCGATAGGAGGGGTTTCGTCTCTCCCGGTATAGGGAGTTGATTTTGCGCTATGCTCGATTGGCCATAACAGGAAATCCCTGGCCAGGGTTGCTGAGTTCTACTGGTAAGTATTATCAGTAGTTTCTCAAACCGTTATGAACCTTGTATCGGCATGACTTATTGTAAGTCTACGGTAGCGCCCCGGCCGTCGAACCGAGGCCAAAATGCGGAAACGAAACTTTTTCTAAACTTGAAACTGGCGCTAGCGTATACTTTAACCCGGATCGAACCATTAACCTATAACTAGCAAACTAGAGAAGGGTTGGAAAGGCTATACCGATCGATCTGTGTTCTTCGGTCTTTGGCCACCATCCCAAGCTCCTCGCGGCATCTCCGGTCTCCGGTCTCCTTGTAGGAAGGGCACCACATCAATGAGTCTTTTTACGGGATCCCGCTTCATCCGAAGCAACTCGGATAATGAAGTGTGCTAGCCGACGTGTCTAAGGTGAAGTAGAGAATGTGTGCGATCACTTCGTCTCAAGCATCCATTGATTCTCATTGTATGAGAGTGTATGGATGGAGGTTGAAGATGAAGCCATTTGTGAAAATGGTGAGCTAGAAGAAGAAGAAGAAGAGGGGCCTTTTGTTATTGTGTTGAGATGAAGAAAATGAGAGCTAGCATAAGAAATCCAAGAGCAAACCCAAGCCTATATGGCTGTCCATTCTCTCTCCAAGCATCATATCAACACAATAATCAAATCCTAATGTGACATTAGCACAAGAAAAGAGACCATGAGTCACTAAACATGTCCATGTCACATTAATTGCACCTCATGATCATTTCCACTCATAATTTCCACCATTTGTAAAATTAACCCAAATGTTTACAATAATAAAAAGATATGGCAACATCTAAAGTAAACTCGTGACGGATCACAAGGATACCCCTCACTTGTATATACATACCTGCATCCGCATTCCGACTGAATGCGAATGCGATGAGACTAAAGTAATCCAACAAATCTAATACTAGGATCCGGCTTAAACCAAAGCCCACTAGTATGATCCGTCCGATCATGATCCGTGCACTACTGCACGTATATGATCGAACCCTGCCATAATACCATACGGCCTCTACGACGTTTCGCCCGAAACTTGAGAAACTGTCTGGGGGGGACTCTAAAGACTCGTCAATACATCGGCTGTGGATTTAACCACTAGCACGTTAGTGGTACTAGCTGTACATA
This sequence comes from Agapanthus africanus, assembly GCA_030015575.1. Classification (NCBI taxonomy): domain Eukaryota; kingdom Viridiplantae; phylum Streptophyta; class Magnoliopsida; order Asparagales; family Amaryllidaceae; genus Agapanthus; species Agapanthus africanus. Next base: position 260,121,717 of record CM057339.1, on the reverse strand, counting down.
ACGGGCTACCAGGTATTGACCAAAAGGAAGGTCGATGAGCGAACTCATCCTGACACCCTACTGAGCCTGTCAGTGACAATATCCGTACAATTCGGTCCGTTCGTCTATGAGTATCGCATGTCGGGCCTAGGGGGTTAGTAAAAGTCAGACCCCCAAAAGCGATACAAGTCGTGTCGGTGTGTATCCAAGAACACCCTGAGATACTACTGGAATACCTACCAGTAAATCTCCTACCTTGGCCAAGGACTTCGTGTAATGGCTCTCCTAGACACAGCGCGATCTCACCCCCAATACCAGGAGAGACGAAACCTCTGCCGATCCGCTCACTGCCTCCATGTGGTTCGGAACTGTACCCAACTAAAACTTGTTTGGACGACTCCTTTGAGCCGTGGTAGGGTAGTAATCAAAGAATAGTGGGAACTCACACGAGACAAATGACGATCTCAGGTCGATGAACTAACCTGTACATATGTCACCAGGGAATTGCTATCTGACGTCAGGTATAATGCCAACAAGCATGTTCCCGGCGAGTCCTGTCCGGTGTACTCATATCCCAATGAGCACCTGTATACATCTTAGGTGATCCAACTGCCACCAATGGCTTGAAAGACCGGCCACCGCCCCTCGTTGGGGTCTCGACTGTATACACTAGTCTACTAATGGAGTATCGATGCCCAGTCTCGAAACTCCCACGACTAGGGACCACTTTGAGTATAGACCCCAGCTCTCACGTATATGATCACCATCATACTGCTGGCCATCAAGCAAGAATCCTAAGGGCTCTATCAATGTGTAATAGTGACCTGTAAGGTCACCTAAACCAGTACACGATGATAAAGACAAACCATGGTAGCATACTATTCTCTATCAACGTGTAATAGTGAACTACAATGTCACCTAAAGCATGTACACGATGACAAAGACAAACCAGATAGTATACAAACCTCTCGAGTAAGACTGTCCTACCGATATAGGTCCTCCCTCAATCATTGCAATCACGTGCCTGTGATCCAATAATTGACTCTGAGGGCACTATATCCAACAATCTCCCACTTGCACTCAAGGCTAATTATTGCGATGTCGCATACTCACAGCCCGTGTGATACCGAACACCCAACTCCTCTACTAATCAGTCTCACAAAGCCCATTTGCGAAACTATTGCGTTCGAGGAATAGCCTCAGTGAGTGAATCCGTCCTAATGTTTCTTTTTATGTTTCTCTTTAGCTCAAGTTCGCGGAGAAAGCCATCTCCTGAAATGAGCAATACCTATCTTAGAATATGTCTGGATATCTGATGGGACCTAGTTCATAAATGAACTCTAAATCCAAACTTCTTAGACTGTATCGTCAACTGAACTTAATCAGTATCCTGCGTCATGCCTCCTTCAGTGTCCGCTTGGATCACCTGTCCAAAACACTGCCCCTTGTCGGAGGGAAAAACTACAACTCTGACAGTCACTCTGTCATTCAGGTCACCTTGGAAGCCTGGAATGATAGTTATCATATCCCCAGAACATCCACTTATGTTCTAAAACTGCTTCCGATCGTTTCTCCAGGATTGGATCAATATCAACTTATTGCATCTCGTGCAAAAACAACATCTGGTGTGGTACTTGACATCTCATGATCAACTCAATTGCCTAAGAAAGTGGTCTGTCAATCTTGCACATCCCTCTCCCCTTTAGTCTGTAAGAAACCTTCAGAGAGGGTGACTCCATCGCATGCACGTACACTACCGTGCCAGGAGTCGTCCATCCTAAAACACCTTTAGAATGCTGTCTAAGTACCCAGATTGGGACACTTCCCAAATCTAGATCTAAAACCATAGATCTAGTAACCAGAATGTCTGATATTATATCTATATCCTATGTGGAGAAACCACTGTGTCACAGCCAAAGTATAACCGTTCGTAGTATAGGAATTTCACTTCCTACTCTGTATGTGTCATCCATATATCAGGACATCACACCCGACTACCTTCTTAACAGATCCATCCCCTATTCTGATGAAGTCAAACCTATGACTGTCACATCAGAAATAGATGATCTATCTCCGCTATATCTGCTTTAGTCCATAAATAGACATAAGCTACTTGTCCACCAATGCTTCCGCTGCTCCCACTGAACGACAACCCTCTAGCAGAGTCATATACACGTATACTTCTAAAGCTAATTTAGAATGACGCTATAGTCATCCTCCTGCCGGGTCTCACAGTCTGGAACAACAGCAATGGCAAGTCTGGCTAAACAAGAACCTCCCTGTCACCGTCCTTGAGCATACCGAAGTATCTTTCGAGTGCCTGAGGTTACCCACCATATCTGTGGAGTGGCTAATGGAGTGTCAAACCAGATTGAATCTTTAGGTTCTTATTAAATTTTCAGTAATCGTTTATGGTTCTGGAATCACTTCCAGTTCTACCATACTCCCACTACTGTTTCCTGAAAAAATCCATTTTACTGAAACGGTGGCGAGTCAAGAACAATATCACTATTGATCATCCAGATGGTAGAATGTTAACCCTCGTCATAGCCCGGGTCAACCCACAAACAGCCATTACGGAAACGTGCCTTGAGTTATCCAGAGTCTGGTTTTAAGCATAAGCCGGACAACTCCCCGTACCTTAACATCGTTAAGATATGAACCGTTCTATATCCAATATAGAAACAGATGCACTAATTTAATTGGAACCAGATTCAAATCATACAGCTGTCTCCAGTGCATGTCAACTAAATGGAGAGAGGCCAATCAGCATTACTCAACTTAGGAGTGCTTCCAATTATGAGTAACCTGAAAGAGAAGTAAGTTCTCTTAATCATTACTTTTAACTGAATACCATACACAAGTATCCACATCTTCGATCACCTTGAAGAATCCTGATACTTGCAATACCTAGTTCTCTACTTTATTCATATACCTATAACTTCTCAAAACTTGGACCTTGTGTTTCTACAAAACACTTGTCTAAAAACTAGAGAAGTCATAAGTAAACCGAATATAGCACGAGGACCAACCCCTCTGTCCTAATGGACACTGGACAACATACAGTACTATGTATAAGTCTCTTGAGTCTAATAACTCATTCCCTGTGTGTCGTAAGTTGAAAACGGTACTTATGGTTAAGAAGAATTACACCGCTGTTTAATGCTCCTTACCTAACCATCCACTGATATAGGTAAATGTCATAGACATAATTTCAAAAAGTTATATCTCACTTTATAAAAATAAACGTACAGTTATATCAATTTGAAATTGGTGCATTACAACGGATATTCAAAACCAAATATTTGCAGTCCGGCAAACAACCCAGGTGATTTCCTCAAATATCACCAATTACAACGAATTCCGATATAATGAGGATGATCACCTAATTCCCAATAACTTACTCCTACTCATCATCTGTAAAACCATACAGATGTGAGAATCAAACCTGGTAAATACATACCCTGGAGTAAGTACTAATTGGGAAATCGGTTTTCTATTAACAATACACAGTGAAACTGAAACATAAATAAGTTTTGAAGGGGTATCCGGGTTTTCTTAGTAATGCCTATTCCATTATCAGATTCACAACTGTAACCGTATATTTCTTTGCCATCTCTCCAAATCCCTTTATATGTCTTTAGTCATTACCTTCTGTACACCCCCTTAGGCTAAATGGTTTTCTTCTTTCCCTACCGTTCGGCACCAGCCTATGATTTGGAAGAAGACTATCCAATAAGCGTAATAGGTGCACTATCCTAATCCTAGGAGCACTCGCAATGCGAGAGAAGGTAAAGATAAAAGACAACTGAATAAACCTTATTCCTATTTCGCCTGAACCAGAATCCATCCCCGAACTGGAACAAATTCTTTTCGAGTTCGTATATAACCATACGATGGAGTATCCAAATAATTGTGGATCTTCGTAGTGATACGGAGTGTCCTGGAGAAATACAAAGGTGAAGTAAGAGTGGCGATAAAATACTTGGTTTGGTCGTGAATAGCAGTCGCAATTTACTTTGCCCTCTTACTAATCCCTTTATTTGTCTTTACTTAATACCTTCTATACACCATCGTTAGGCTAATTGGTTTTCTTCATTCCCTACCGTTCGGCACCTGCCTATGGTTTGGAAAAAGACTATCCAATTAGCGTAATAGGTGTACTGTTCTTATCCAAGGAGCACTCGCAACCTGAGAGAAGGTAAAAGGAAAAGACAACTGAATAGTCCTATTCATTTTCTCCAGAACCGGAAACCATCCTCGAATTTGGAACAAGTTCCTTCGATTTCGTATATAACCATACTGTAACATTTTCAAAAATATAAAATATTAATTTTGGGAATTTTTATAATTTAATATTATTTTATTGATTATTTTAATATTAAATGCAAATAATTAGGAAAAATGTTAGAAAAATTAGGAAAAATTATGGAAAATTCTAAAATAGGGTAAATTAGTGAATTATGACATTTTTAAGTTTTTGTGATTAGTTTGACACTAATTTAGTGCTAATCGCGATTAAAATCGCTAATCGGGTTTTTTGGCTTTTTGTGCAAACTTGCACATATCACTTTTTCCTACACTTGTGTATTTTCTTGCCATGCTTTATCTTTTGGGTTTACTATTGGGGTGAGAAGAGTTTAGAAAAGAAAAAGAAAATGGTATAATGAGAGAGAGAGAGAACAAGTCAACCCCACCTTTTTACACCATGCCTTCATCATTTCCCCATCTCTTTTCTCTCTCCCCTTTCCTTTGTTGCTGCTGCTGCCCTCTTCCCTCACTCTCCCTCTTCACTAAAACCCTAGATCCATCAAGAAAACAATGCCAAAACCCCATTCTCACTTCACAAAAAATGATCCCAAGCCTACTAGCTTCACATTGAACCTAGCAAGATTGGATTTGGAGCACTTTGAGCAACTCAAGAATTTTCTTGAGTTGCCAAAGGAGGTAATTTCTGCACCCTCTTGTAGCATTTCAATTTCCTTATGCATCGATTCTAGTTTAATATCGATATCGTGTCATTTTGTGGACTTTTGAGATTTCAAGTGAGGGTTTAGGGTAAAACTGAAACTAAGATGAAATTGAGGCTTGTTGAGACCCTAGAAACCCTGGTGTGATGCTAAATTGAACCCAAACCTGAAATGGGAACCAGAATACGGATTTTTGAAACCAATATCGGGAAAAAAACTGGAATCTGCCACTGTTTTTGAGAATCTGCTAACACCCCGAGACCCCTAAAATAATATTGAGTGGAAATTGAGATGTGCAGGCACCATAGAGGCAACACCCAAAACCCTAGCTCCCCACTCCACCTTGAGGCCGCCAAAACCTCCATTCTGGCCGCAAATTGCGGCCAGACCAGTGAGGAATCTCCTCGTTTTCTATGCATAGCCCCATTTCCTCTATTCTTGGCCCTGGGTACTTCTAGTTTTGACAGATTCTTTCTAGGGTGAAATCTGGGACATATATCCTAAGTTGCTGTTTTGGATTCGTGTTTCCGTATTCCGTATTTTCATTTCTGAAATGGTGGATTGTGTTTTGCCTCGACTAATTGTCGTTTATACGACGATATAGAGGATTTATTGATGGTTTTGAAGGCGTGCCATAGGTTCTCACCTATAGGCCCCCTTATCGTATCGTTTTGGATTTCATGCGCCGTTTTAGTTTGGATTTGGTTTTAATGCGCATATACGATATTTGATGTGTAGGTACCCATGAAGACTTCGGGACGACAAGCAATTGCGTGGTGATGTCCGCAAATGATGATACAGGTGAGTAGATTATATCTACAGGGGGAAGTCGGGTGGATGGCGTATAGCACCCCCGCAGTCCGTAGATAGAATAATATGTAGTTTAATTGTGATAATAGGTGTTTATGGATAGTGTAGGGTTAGAAGTGACTAGAGTAGTTCGTAGTCACGAACCCTAGGATAGAATTACACCTATACACACACCCTTGCTTATCACTTGTACTTGCACTGTGATTGATGATATGTGATGACTCTGGAGATGAGTCGATGATGTGGGCTTGGTGCCCTGAGATCGGTGATTTGACACGATTCATATGTGGGATATGACTTGTGATTCCTTGCGGGCTTGGGATATGTGTTTACCCCCGCATGCATGCTTTAGTGATGGTATCGATTTGTACTAGACATAGAGTAGTACCCACAGACTATATGATCTGATGATACTGATACCTGTTATGTGATGAGATAGTGAGATATTGACCTGTACCCAGCTTTTGGGGATGCCGTACGATGATTTACCGTACGAGCCGATATTGATGATAGATCCGCACTCATAACTCGAGGATATCTTACGATATGACATTGAGGCGGGATCGCCGACTATATATCTTTATATATATATATACCGACTCAGATTTAGGTGGTCTCCACACCTACCCCTCCTGATCGACCTGATACTTAGATGTAGTTTGCATAGTAGATACTTCACTGTGGTGTTGACTACTAGATTTCTGCAGTCTCATGCTATTCGCATTGCTGGCATACATTCATTGCTATATTATTATTATGCTGTTAGGACACCAGCACCATTATCGATGATGCGTATGTTTCACGTACACTATTTACCGGCTCACACACTTCATCATCGATAATTGCCATGCCACTACACTGTAGTACTATTGCATTCATGAGATGATTCTTCCTTCGACATATGCACATTACTATTCCTTGTTGCATGATTTCCGATATGATTACTTTTCTTTACATGTCGCATACATCATGAATTGATTGCATAACACATCGCATTGGATGTACTTCTTGATGTTGGATTTTCATGGGATTTCTGGATTTGGGAACCGTGTCTTTTTTCAATAGTAATCATTTAAAAACCCGGTTCCCTTGATATGATATTTGGGGCGTCGCCCCGTGTTTTCTCGGTGCTAGAGGATGTACTGAGAGAGGGCTGACCCGGACTGACGGAAGCCCGATGTACTGAGAGAGGGATAACCCGGACTGACGGATTCCCGATATATATATACTCTGAGAGAGGGCTGACCCGGACTGACGGAAGCCCGATGGACTGATAGAGGGCTGACCCGGACTGACGGAAGCCCGATGGACTGATAGAGGGCTGACCCGGACTGACGGAAGCCCGATGGATTGATAGAGGGCTGACCCGGACTGACGAAAGCCCGATGGATTGATAGAGGGCTGACCCGGACTGACGGAAGCCCGATGGATTGAGAGAGGGATGACCCGGACTGACGGATTCCCGGTATATACTTTGAGAGAGGGCTGATCCGGATTGACGGAGCCCCATATGGATGAGGATTCACGTGTCGATGCTAGGCACGGGTTTTCATGATGTTTTTCCATGATATTGTTTATATCCTCATACTTGCATACATGATGCTTATCGTCAGTGGGTGACGAGTGGACGGGTTCCACATATATATATACAGACTGGTTTTGCACTTATCATACTTCATTTGTATATATAACAGGGTATGAGGGCGCTGTTATATATACCCTTACACCAATATTAGTGGTATGGGACGCTAATATATGTGTATTGATATCATTGATATTTCATCATATTCACTTCATGCAGACATACCTTATACTGATGACATGTTATTACCTGAGTATCTGGCACTACATACATGATTAGATGTTACCTTGCCACCTTATCACACTCAGATGTACTCTTGTGGATTATATTGCTGATTGTTGACTTAGGTTTATGTCTTGCATTCGGTTTCTGCTTGTAGATGTTTCTATTCACGAGTTGGCAACTCACCCCCGTTGTGCCACAGTTCTTGCAGGTTATGCCGTACAGGTTCTATTGCGGCATTTCTGGCACACTTCTTCCTTGCGGGTGACTTGCTTTTGGTAGATGGATTCTTTCGCATCAAGAATCACCATTGTATTCATTTTATTCATTGTATCTAGAATTTCCATCAACCAAAACTTGTATATTCTTTCAGACTTAGAGACAGTGTTGTATTATTCGACCTAGAGTCGCGCTTAGTAGTATTGCGGTTTTCTTGTTGCTTTTGAGCTTTCTTTGGATTTGATCCTCGCCACTTGGCGTTGTATATTATCATATCTTTGCGTGGTTGTGACCGTCGATTGACGAAGAGCTAGCTCCCGCTTGGGGATGCCTTTATCATTGCATATATATCGTTATTCTTGTTTTACCCCATTCGGGGCCATTTTTACAAAAGAAACTCTGCCGAAATTTTTAGAAAAGATTGTACTGTTTTTAAAATGCACATTCGGCTTAGTTATTTAAACACCTTGATTTCAAACACGTTTTCTTCACTTCTTTAAACCAGTTCCTTTACTTATTCTTAAAATGGTTTTAGATTTCTGGGCTTTTGGCTTACTTGGATCAGGTGGAGTCCTATAGGCTTCATATGGTTCAAGGGCCAGTCACGTGCTCTTTCGGGTCGTGACAAAGTTGGTATCAGAGCGCTAGGTTGACCTTGGTTCGAGTCTGAGTTTGACTATGTGGAGCCTAGGGCGTTGTTTATATACGGAACTTAGGCTTGACCTTATGGAACTTAGACTTGGTCGAGGGGGTATTCGACCCGAACATTCGTCGTATTAGGATGACCCTTGGTTGATGGATTAGGTGACTAAAGTAGAGTGACGTACCGTTGGTATGTTCCGCGGCATACTTACGACACGCCACTCCGCTTAAGGAACCTTAGGATGTACATATTTTTGAGATCAGTGATTCTCTTCATATCCTGGATTATACATCCATTTGAGATCCCCGATTCTATTAGTTTCATGATCATACCTTCATTGATACTGTTCTTTCCTATGATCATGTATCCACTTTGGATCTGTTGTTTCCCTTCTTGCCACTGGTGTACTCTTTTGATACTCGATTGAGGTTCCTGTCACCATGTTTGAGCGCAGTTTGGGCTGCTGCTAGGGTTACGGCCGGTGTGAGCTCGTTTGGTACGAGGGCCGACCCTTGTGTTTTCTGGTGACATGGGAACGTCTCGAGTTAGTGTTGGTGATCGTGACCTCTAGTGGAGGCGAGTGCTTGGTCTTGCACCGGATGATCGGGCCATTGTTAGAGCTGCCAGTTGAGAGATGACTGTTGATGTACAGCATACCTCAGAGATGTGATGTCGCCTATCGTGCAGACAGATGGACCAGCTGTTGCTGAGATTGACAGGATGTTGCTTTCGGAGCGTACGAGCTGAGACTGCCGGAGCTTTCGGGCAGTCATGCGACTGATGATAGCTAGTCTACCCGATTTGAGAGACAAAGGTGATTCGTCCGATTTTGCGCCAGAGCGGGCCCAGATGAGTTGAAGATTTCCAGTGTGGAGAGTCTTACTCAGATCTAGAGCAGATCGACTCAGAGATGACCGCTTATGTGTTGCCTTTCCTGGAGGATTGAGGCGTTATTCGGCGTACAGGCGTATGAGCCAGTTGCTGCTGCAAATGATGAGATATCGCCCAGGTGACTGGAGCTACTGCAGCTTGAGCATGTTCTGAGAGAGATGATAGCGATTTGCTAGTCACCGAGGATGAATGACTAGGACGTGTGGTGAGTTTGCTTACCCGATGCGAGTCATCAGGTGGATTGTTTCCAGCTAGAGACGACTTCACGCAGGTTCGTTGAGAGTCGATAGAGACGATCGAATGTCAGGAGCCCATTTTCCAAGTTCAAAGTATACGGAAAGACATGCAGGTGATTCGATGGACCCTCTAGAAGAATGAAACCCTAACTCGACTTAATGACCGTGTGACAGCCTTTGAACCTTAGGGTTTACGGCGGTTCCGCGGCGCCATTAGTGAGGCTTGGGTTTGCCCTTCTACGGCTGGACCACCGACGCTGTGGCATGTACTCGATACTATTAAACTGTACCCGAGATGTGAGCTCTTGGGGGATTATGAGGATCTGACGAGTCGATCGGATGGTTCGACATCTTTCGGATATCGTGATGGGACACTGCTTGGGAGACTCCAGATGCGAGTATAGCCGTTGGAGCATAGTACATGCAGCCATGATGAGACGAGTCCGAATCAGTCGACATTGACGCAGAGTGAAGAAAAGAGTTCGCGAGATATTTCGACGAGATGACGTCCCACTCCGCTGACATTAGAGATGTGATACGCACCCAGAGGTGTTGTATATGGATATATCTTCCAGAAAGAAGCGCGATAAGTATGCAGCCGTTCCGGAATAAGCTTTAGCTTCAGCATTGGATGACGACTTCCGGGCATTTCGGCAGGATTGAGATTTGAGGAAAGGGACCTCGATAGGACCCTTCGGGAAACGATACGAGAAGACCTAGACCAGGAGTGGTCGTATTGCGCGCACCCAGCAGGCCAGAGTTCGGCATTGTCGACGAGGTAGTTGACCAAGTTCGGATAGAGGAACTTATCCAGATGCGTTGTGAATTGATCAAGGATGGACGAGTGATGAGTATTCCTCCGATAGTTGGGACGTGTTCCCAAGGACCAGTTCGGCCTGACATCTGCTACAGAGTGATGAAGCTACAGAATACGCGATTTCGAGTCCGTGTGAGAGACTTCAGATTGACCGTGGCCGAGAACAGTGAAGTGCATAGTAGCTTGGCGTGACGTCATAGTGGACGACGATAGAGACAGTTGGAACAAGAGGTTCGTGTGAGACACTGATGAGCTGTCCTTGCTTCCCGTCGAGACTAGAGACCTGAATTGCTTACAGAGACGTTGGGATGTGACCAGTTTCTGAGAAAATGTTGTGCTGAGGACACAGGTGTCTTTTGAGCGAGAAGAGATTATGCAAGAGTACCAGCCTTCGTACAGATCGGCATAGGCATGATTGGAAGAGACCTTGAGCAGGATTCCTTCCAGGACGTTGCTGCAATGATGTTGCACCCAGGATCAGATGTGTGACGTGCATTCAGAGAGCCAGAGGCCGACGCCAGTGATATACTGCCTTACGAGTGGTCGTGAGGTTTGACCGAGAGGTGACCAGAGAAGTGCCAGAACGGAATCGTCCCCGTTAGCACATCTGACGGGGCCGATGAGCCGTTTGACTGTGAGATTGGTAACCTACAGAGAAGATAAGGACCCAGAGTCAGAGGACGCCAGACCGTGAGCAAGAGGCACGTAGATATCCTGCACTGCTAGCAGTGGATTGCACCGACTCCTTCTCGATCTCGAAGGAGGAACTACCGACGACGGTATTTATGATTTATGATTTTGTGATTCGAGTATCATGTATCCGTCATTTTGGATTTCGGTATTTTGGGCGTTCCGTTGCATGATTTAGTTTTGATGACCGAGTTTCATGATATTGATTTCATGCACCCACTGGATATTTATTTATTTTGCGCAGAGTTATTACATTTGAGGTATTGATTGAGATTTCATGCCTACAGTATGCAGTGATTTGATTTGCACTTCCAGCGTGGTTTTCATGTACCTTAGTGTTTTGATATGCGATTTTGGTGCACGCCAGATGCACTAAATCGGAATTCTTCGTGCATGTCACATGCACCTAATATTTCTTCTGTCAGGCACACACGTTGCCTACGACAGATGTTTCGTGCACACCCGTTGCACCTAGATGCTGTTTTCTATACCTGTTTGACACATATATGGATTTTGATTCCTTGCGCACCAGACGCATAGGATATTCTTATATATGCATTTTGGGGATTGATTTCTAGTAGAGCAGTATATTTTGTGATATTCTTATGTGTTGATGTTTTCGGAGCCCCGACAAAATGGATTATTACTGAGATTGTTTTAGTAGTGGGGGTTTAAATTTAAATTCGGGGACCGAATTTCTTTAAGGGGGGTAGATTGTAACATTTTCAAAAATATAAAATATTAATTTTGGGAATTTTTATAATTTAATATTATTTTATTGATTATTTTAATATTAAATGCAAATAATTAGGAAAAATGTTAGAAAAATTATGAAAAATTATGGAAAATTCTAAAATAGGGTAAATTAGTGAATTATGACATTTTTTAGTTTTTGTGATTAGTTTGACACTAATTTAGTGCTAATCGCGATTAAAATCGCTAATCGGGTTTTTTGGCTTTTTGTGCAAACTTGCACATATCACTTTTTCCTACACTTGTGTATTTTCTTGCCATGCTTTATCTTTTGGGTTTACTATTGGGGTGAGAAGAGTTTAGAAAAGAAAAAGAAAATGGTATAATGAGAGAGAGAGAGAACAAGTCAACCCCACCTTTTTGCACCATGCCTTCATCATTTCCCCATCTCTTTTCTCTCTCCCCTTTCCTTTGTTGCTGCTGCTGCCCTCTTCCCTCACTCTCCCTCTTCACTAAAACCCTAGATCCATCAAGAAAACAATGCCAAAACCCCATTCTCACTTCACAAAAAATGATCCCAAGCCTACTAGCTTCACATTGAACCTAGCAAGATTGGATTTGGAGCACTTTGAGCAACTCAAGAATTTTCTTGAGTTGCCAAAGGAGGTAATTTCTGCACCCTCTTGTAGCATTTCAATTTCCTTATACATCGATTCTAGTTTAATATCGATATCGTGTCATTTTGTGGACTTTTGAGATTTCAAGTGAGGGTTTAGGGTAAAACTGAAACTAAGATGAAATTGAGGCTTGTTGAGACCCTAGAAACCCTGGTGTGATGCTAAATTGAACCCAAACCTGAAATGGGAACCAGAATACGGATTTTTGAAACCAATATCGGGAAAAAAACTGGAATCTGCCACTGTTTTTGAGAATCTGCTAACACCCCGAGACCCCTAAAATAATATTGAGTGGAAATTGAGATGTGCAGGCACCATAGAGGCAACACCCAAAACCCTAGCTCCCCACTCCACCTTGAGGCCGCCAAAACCTCCATTCTGGCCGCAAATTGCGGCCAGACCAATGAGGAATCTCCTCGTTTTCTGTGCATAGCCCCATTTCCTCTATTCTTGGCCCTGGGTACTTCTAGTTTTGACAGATTCTTTCTAGGGTGAAATCTGGGACATATATCCTAAGTTGCTGTTTTGGATTCGTGTTTCCGTATTCCGTATTTTCATTTCTGAAATGGTGGATTGTGTTTTGCCTCGACTAATTGTCGTTTATACGACGATATAGAGGATTTATTGATGGTTTTGAAGGCGTGCCATAGGTTCTCACCTATAGGCCCCCTTATCGTATCGTTTTGGATTTCATGCGCCATTTTAGTTTGGATTTGGTTTTAATGCGCATATACGATATTTGATGTGTAGGTACCCATGAAGACTTCGGGACGACAAGCAATTGCGTGGTGATGTCCGCAAATGATGATACAGGTGAGTAGATTATATCTACAGGGGGAAGTCGGGTGGATGGCGTATAGCACCCCCGCAGTCCGTAGATAGAATAATATGTAGTTTAATTGTGATAATAGGTGTTTATGGATAGTGTAGGGTTAGAAGTGACTAGAGTAGTTCGTAGTCGCGAACCCTAGGATAGAATTACACCTATACACACACCCTTGCTTATCACTTGTACTTGCACTGTGATTGATGATATGTGATGACTCTGGAGATGAGTCGATGATGTGGGCTTGGTGCCCTGAGATCGGTGATTTGACACGATTCATATGTGGGATATGACTTGTGATTCCTTGCGGGCTTGGGATATGTGTTTACCCCCGCATGCATGCTTTAGTGATGGTATCGATTTGTACTAGACATAGAGTAGTACCCACAGACTATATGATCTGATGATACTGATACTTGTTATGTGATGAGATAGTGAGATATTGACCTGTACCCAGCTTTTGGGGATGCCGTACGATGATTTACCGTACGAGCCGATATTGATGATAGATCCGCACTCATAACTCGAGGATATCTTACGATATGACATTGAGGCGGGATCGCCGACTATATATCTTTATATATATATACCGACTCAGATTTAGGTGGTCTCCACACCTACCCCTCCTGATCGACCTGATACTTAGATGTAGTTTGCATAGTAGATACTTCACTGTGGTGTTGACTACTAGATTTCTGCAGTCTCATGCTATTCGCATTGCTGGCATACATTCATTGCTATATTATTATTATGCTGTTAGGACACCAGCACCATTATCGATGATGCGTATGTTTCACGTACACTATTTACCGGCTCACACACTTCATCATCGATAATTGCCATGCCACTATACTGTAGTACTATTGCATTCATGAGATGATTCTTCCTTCGACATATGCACATTACTATTCCATGTTGCATGATTTCCGATATGATTACTTTTCTTTACATGTCGCATACATCATGGATTGATTGCATAGCACATCGCATTGGATGTACTTCTTGATGTTGGATTTTCATGGGATTTCTGGATTTGGGAACCGTGTCTTTTTTCAATAGTAATCATTTAAAAACCCGGTTCCCTTGATATGATATTTGGGGCGTCGCCCCGTGTTTTCTCGGTGCTAGAGGATGTACTGAGAGAGGGCTGACCCGGACTGACGGAAGCCCGATGTACTGAGAGAGGGATAACCCGGACTGACGGATTCCCGATATATATATACTCTGAGAGAGGGCTGACCCGGACTGACGGAAGCCCGATGGACTGATAGAGGGCTGACCCGGACTGACGGAAGCCCGATGGACTGATAGAGGGCTGACCCGGACTGACGGAAGCCCGATGGATTGATAGAGGGCTGACCCGGACTGACGGAAGCCCGATGGATTGATAGAGGGCTGACCCGGACTGACGGAAGCCCGATGGATTGAGAGAGGGATGACCCGGACTGACGGATTCCCGGTATATACTTTGAGAGAGGGCTGATCCGGATTGACGGAGCCCCATATGGATGAGGATTCACGTGTCGATGCTAGGCACGGGTTTTCATGATGTTTTTCCATGATATTGTTTATATCCTCATACTTGCATACATGATGCTTATCGTCAGTGGGTGACGAGTGGACGGGTTCCACATATATATATACAGACTGGTTTTGCACTTATCATACTTCATTTGTATATATAACAGGGTATGAGGGCGCTGTTATATATACCCTTACACCAATATTAGTGGTATGGGACGCTAATATATGTGTATTGATATCATTGATATTTCATCATATTCACTTCATGCAGACATACCTTATACTGATGACATGTTATTACCTGAGTATCTGGCACTACATACATGATTAGATGTTACCTTGCCACCTTATCACACTCAGATGTACTCTTGTGGATTATATTGCTGATTGTTGACTTAGGTTTATGTCTTGCATTCGGTTTCTGCTTATAGATGTTTCTATTCACGAGTTGGCAACTCACCCCCGTTGTGCCACAGTTCTTGCAGGTTATGCCGTACAGGTTCTATTGCGGCATTTCTGGCACACTTCTTCCTTGCGGGTGACTTGCTTTTGGTAGGTGGATTCTTTCGCATCAAGAATCACCATTGTATTCATTTTATTCATTGTATCTAGAATTTCCATCAACCAAAACTTGTATATTCTTTCAGACTTAGAGACAGTGTTGTATTATTCGACCTAGAGTCGCGCTTAGTAGTATTGCGGTTTTCTTGTTGCTTTTGAGCTTTCTTTGGATTTGATCCTCGCCACTTGGCGTTGTATATTATCATATCTTTGCGTGGTTGTGACCGTCGATTGACGAAGAGCTAGCTCCCGCTTGGGGATGCCTTTATCATTGCATATATATCGTTATTCTTGTTTTACCCCATTCGGGGCCATTTTTACAAAAGAAACTCTGCCGAAATTTTTAGAAAAGATTGTACTGTTTTTAAAATGCACATTCGGCTTAGTTATTTAAACACCTTGATTTCAAACACGTTTTCTTCACTTCTTTAAACCAGTTCCTTTACTTATTCTTAAAATGGTTTTAGATTTCTGGGCTTTTGGCTTACTTGGATCAGGTGGAGTCCTATAGGCTTCATATGGTTCAAGGGCCAGTCACGTGCTCTTTCGGGTCGTGACACATACGATGGTTTTATCCAATGGAAGTGGATATTCGTAGTAATACGTGGTGTTCTGGAGAAAAGAGTGGCAATGAGGTATGCAACTCTGACAATCCAAAAGCCAGTGTTATAAGAAGGTTCGGTCAACTTGGTCACTGAGTCATAGTCTAGGGTCGGGTCATGGTCGCTGCCAAAGAGGGAGAGAAAAGAAACACTCCACGTGCACTCTAACTTAGATCAGAATGGTTATCACTTTATCTAATCAGGAAACTTCCCACTGTAACCTCAAATTCTCCTCCAAACCTGAAAGAAGAATTAGTCGGGATCACCCGAGGAGTAAACCGACTCATCAGTGGGAATCGGGATCCAACTATCATCGCATGATAACGTGATGGAATCCACTCACGTTATCACACTCCAGAAGGTATGCGCATATCTGGCAAGTTTCAGTTTCTTTAGAAACTCCCGATGTATGTTCTTACCCCTAGGACCCAAGTGACCTTGACAATGCCAACATATCAAAGAGTCCTAGTCAAGTTCAACCCGTCATTATCTTGATTGCGTTAAACCCATTCGTACGAGTCCTTGACAATGCCAACATAATCGTACGACTGTCCTAACCAATCCACATATCCATGCGACAGAAAAGCATTACAGAGCTACCGAACGCTACGCCTCGGCAATGCACGACAAACGTAGCACGAATACTAAGCAATACTAATCTGAAATGACAGAGCTACGGCAGGTTTTTGGCGAAAAACCTTTAACGTAATGAACTTGATATCGTTGAAGGAACCGGATAGCTTTTTATAAATATAGTGGCGAAAACCTTTGCTAAAGAGGTCACTCCCGGTGAAGGGATCTCGTCTCTTTCCCCGTAGAATGAGGTGCAGGATATTCCAACTGAATACCACGATGCAAAGCAAAAAGTAATCGACTATAGTGAAGTTATTACCCTGACGCAAACTTCTGTCCAAGGGGTCACTCACGTGAAGGGATCCCGGCCCTTGCCTCGTCGACTGAGGTGCTGGATATTCATAACCGAATACCACTGTGCAAAACAAAAGAGAACGTCCTTGCAATAACAGCTTTTTGAAAAATGTTCCAACAACATCATACAGGTTTGTTTAGCTTGCATTGATCCGAATCAACGCAGTCCCATCAATTGATCACACCAATAAAGAACAAAAATACGATGTACGTATATGCCATCCGCATTCGCCACTGGGTCCCGTCATCACCCGTTAGGTTACTTAACTAACGACAGAGCGGGGACTGGACTAGCGCGGGTGTACAACAAATACAACATCTACTAGTATATATATATCAATATATAATATTCGCTCAAGGCGTGATAAAATGCAACATCATAGAAATGTAATAAGCATCACAGAACAATACAGATAATCTAGGATCCCCGGGTTTCATAGAGCCGCTACTGAAACCCGACGTTCCCCTGGTCATGTGGATAGCCTGTGCAATGAAATCCTAGACCCCTACGGGTGTGGCAAGTTACCCGCCAAAACCTGAAGCGAGGCAGCCCCCTTCAACAAAGTGAATGGACCACCCAGCACTTCATGGAATCCAGTAACTTGAGCACCCCTCCTTGGGTCAACCTATACCCCCTACGAGTGCGGCGAATAGCCCGCCAATTCTAGAGTGAAGCCCCCTCCGTCTTAAAGCCATGAGATGCGGGCCCGTTGCCCTCTAGAACCCGGCTATCCATGCACCCCACCGCGAGGTAATCCTAGTACAGAAAGTAAATATATACAACGGGTATATCGACCTCAGCCCGGTCGTGCCCCAAAAGAAATTTATACAAACAGGCAGTGACGACAGTCCACATGTCGGACGCTCGCCCCGCAATACCAAATGTACATATACAACCAAACTGTACTACCATTGCATCCAGGCTATCCACCACGACAAATCCGCAACATCACAGCACAACACAGAACATCAACGTGAATGTCACGCTCGCAAATCCGTCTAAAAGAGCTATAGCAGTTAGACAGGATTTACCGATCAAATGACATTCACGGTCGCAGATATAAAGTAAATACTGTGAACTAATATATTTAAAATTTTCGATCGACAAAATTTCCCTGAAGTGGGCCCCAAGAACAATTCCCAGTACTCAAACAAATCTGGGCCCAAACAAAATATACCAGAAACCTCATTTCCAAGTCAGAGACCACTGTGGAAATTTTGGTGCCCTAATGCTACATTAGTGCGGCGGAACCGCGGCCAAAACAAGGGTCATGCCACGGTTCCGCGGCGCTACAGTGAGCTCAGGCTACGAATTTCTGCAGTGTTCTAACAAAAGCCTGCCTGATTTTCTGCAACACTAAAAATAATTTTTCGACGACAAAAAAATTTCGACAGAAACTGTTAAATTGGAAATGCGGTTTTGGAAAATTTCATTCGATCAAAGTTCTAAACACGTTATAGCAAGCTAGTAAAGGTTAATAGCGTGGCTCTGATACCATGTAAGTCTACGGTAGCGCCGCGGCCGTCGAACCGAGGCCAAAATGCGGAAACGAAACTTTTTCTAAATTTGAAACTGGCGCTAGCGTATACTTTAACCCGGATCGAACCATTAAACTATAACTAGCAAACTAGAGAAGGGTTGGAAAGGCTATACCGATCGATCCGTGTCCTTCGGTCTTTGGCCACCATCCCAAGCTCCTCGCGGCATCTCCGGTCTCCTCGTCGGAAGGGCACCACATCAATGAGTCTTTTTACGGGCTCCCGCTTCATTCGAAGCAACTCGGACACGAAGTGTGCTAGCCGACGTGTCCAAGGTGAAGTAGAGAATGTGTGCGATCACTTCGTCTCAAGCATCCATTGATTCTCATCGCATGAGAGTGTATGGATGGAGGTTGAAGATGAAGCCATTTGTGAAAATGGTGAGCTAGAGGAAGAAGAAGAAGTGGGGCCTTTTGTTATTGTGTTGAGATGAAGAAATGAGAGCTAGCATAAGAAATCCAAGAGCAAACCCAAGCCTATATGGCTGTCCATTCTCTCTCTAAGTATCATATCAACACAATAATCAAATCCTAATGTGACATTAGCACAAGAAAAGAGACCATGAGTCACTAAACATATCCATGTCACATTAATTGCACCTCATGATCATTTCCACTCACAATTTCCACCATTTGTAAACATTAACTCAAATGTTTACAATAATAAAAAGATATGGTAACATCTAAAGTAAACTCGTGACGGATCACAAGGATACCCCTCACCTGTATATACATACTTGCATCCGCATTCCAACTGAATGCGAATGCGATGAGACTAAAGTAATCCAACAAATCTAATACTAGGATCCGGCTTAAACCAAAGCCCACTAGTATGATCCGTCCGAACATGATCCGTGCACTACTGCACGTATATGATCGAACCCTGCCATAATGCCATATGGCATCTACGACGTTTCGCCCGAAACTTGAGAAACTGTATGTGGGGGACTCTAAAGACTCGTCAATACATCGGCTATGGATTTAACCATTAGCACGTCAGTGGCACTAGCTGTACATAACAGGCTACCAGGTATTGACCAAAAAGGAGGTCGATGAGCGAACTCATCCTGACATCCTACTGAGCCTATCAGTGACAATATCCGTACAGTCCGGTCCGTTCGTCTATGAGTATCGCATGTCGGGCTTAGGGGGTTGGTAAAATTCAGACCCCCAAAAGCGGTACAAGTCGTGTCGGGGTGTAGCCCAGAACATCCTGAGAAACTACTGGAATACCTACCAGTAAATCTCCTATCTTGGCCAAGGTGTTAGTTATATGTATGCCCTAGAGGCCATTACTGTACATTGGATGTATATTGTAGTGGATGCTGGGACATATATAGGGAGGACTTTCTTGCTCGACATGATAGTATGCTATCTGGTTGCTCTTTACCTTAACGTGTACAAAGATTGTCTCTCTATTACATGTTGGTAAAGTCCTTAGGATGTGTACTTGACTACCTGGACTATGATGCGGATCATACTAGTGGGGACAGTGTAGTCCATAAGTACATCCTTCAAAGTCCCTAGTCGTGGGTGTATCGAGACGGGGCATCGATATACCAGAGTAGACTAGCGTGTACCTTCTCGACCCATACAGATGGGCGATGGATGATCCCATATCCATTGGTGTTTGACATCAGAGGAGATATACGGGTGCTCAGTAGAGACTGGGTACACTGGACGGACTCGCCGAGAACTCCCAGATGGTATTATACCTCACGTCAGATGGCAGTTCTCAGGTGACACTGGTACAGAGTAGTCTGTTGACCCGAGATCGTCATAGAGTCTTGTGTGGTTCCCACTGTGCTTTGATTTCCATCTTACCACGTCCAAGAGGGCGTGCAAAACGGTGGTTTTTGGGTACAGTCCCGAGTCACATGGAGGCAATGAGCGATAGGAGGGGATTCGTCTCTCCCGGTATAGGGGGTTGATGTTGCGCTGTGTTCGATTGGCTATAACAGGAAATCCCTGGCCAGGGTTGCTGAGATTTACTGGTAAGTGTTACCAGTAGTTTCTCGAATTGTTATAGACCTCATATCGACACGACTTATCGAGCTATTGGGGTCTGACGTTTACCACCCCTGGGCAAGATATGCGACATATCAGACGATCAGACCGGACTGTACGGTAGTGTTACTGGTTGGATTCACTGGAGTGTGAGCGGGCTTGCTCGTCGATCTTCTGATCGCTCAATACCCGGGTGGCCGTTACGTTTAGCAGACCGCTTGCGGCTTGTGGGTGCTTGATATGATCATCATCTGCTGCCGGCGTATTGACGAGTCTTTAGAGTCCTATACAGAGGTTTCCTGGCTCAAGCGAAACGAAATAGGAGCGCATATGAGATATGTGCGGGACCGAGAATGATACCAGTATGTGATACTGTATTCGATTCTCGCGATATGTGACATTGATCGGTTATATGCGATATAGCCGGGTTATCGGATCAAGTGTTGATTCGATAAGTTGTTACTGTTGATATTAGTCGGTTATATGCGATATGACCGGATCGTTAAATCAAGTGTTGATTTAATGATTTAATGCATAATTATATATTTGATATATTACTTTGCATTAACTAGTATCGGTTCACTTTAAATGGATTTTCTCACTCGGTTGTGCGCATTGCATATGCGATATGATTTTGTGCACTTGCTTGTATCATGTTTGATGAGACATGCCTTTTGGTTAAGTGTAAAGAATTAAACCTTGGTTAATGAAATGGTTAGGGTTTACTTTTTCCTTATTCATTTATTCATTTTTTCTTTTGGATAAAGATAAGCAAATGAGAAAATGGTGGCTTGTTTTGTTTTGTTCATGAAGCTTTATGAAGACTTTGACCAAGTGACCATTTTGTCTCACGCTTAACCCTAACCATCCCACTAACCATGATTTATTCTCTACACCTAACCATGGTTCTATTATGATAAGAATTGATTATTCTTTTCATTTTGGAATTAACTTATCATAATATTATTCTTCTTCTTCTTCATTTCTTCAAGTGAAGAAAGCTTGCCTCCATCAATGGCAAGTGATGAAATAGAGTGAGAAATCCAATTCTAAAGTCTACCCACTTCCTATTTCTTCATCCTCTACCTCTTGCCAAGTAGTAGAGTGTGTTTCCTTCACAAGTTTTCATGGCTTGGTAAAGGTGGAGCTTGATCTAGCGATGCCTCGACGTAGATCATCTTCGGCATGGACATCGACGACCTAGCTCGCCATTTCTCCGACGAAGCCGACGCTAGAGCCCGGGAATTCATTTGGACAGCGAGGGGACTTCGTTGCGGAGCTATGGAGGTGGAGCACCGGATCTACAAAGGTTGTATTTCCGTTTAAACTTTAGTTAAGTGTTAACTAGTTTTCTTTTTCGCCTAGATTTCTAGCCAACGATCCGTAGTTTAGGGTTTCCCGGCACCGTTAAATTTGAAATTGGCATGGTTGATGCCTTGTGAGACCTCTTTGGAGTGCCTAGGAACCCCTACAGTGGTATCAGAGCCTAGCTAGAGCCTTAGGCGAAGTCTAGACGATGTTTGAAACCCGATCGAACCGAAAACCCAACCCGGAAAATGCTCTCTGTACTTTTTCTAAAATCGTGGTTTTTTTCACATTAAAAATATTCAGAAAATCCAGCAGGCAATTGTAAGAGTTACGGTGAAATTCGATGAACCGATTCGATCAAACCGCCGCGTTTCCGCGGCACGAGCATGGCTCGTGCGGCGGTTCCGCGGCGGAATTATCTCTTTGCCCAATTTTCAATGCACAGTAACTCCTAGTTTGTGGTTCTGGTTTTTCTGGGAATTTTAAATAATTATTCAAGAGTTGAATTTTCTGGAGTTGTTTTGGGGATTCAAATGTTCAATCGGATTATCAGATTTTGTCTATTTGGCTTTCCGGATAAATTTTAGAATATGTTAAAAAGTTCGACCGGATATAAATACCCAATTTTTTCCCTGTCGGGAAATTTCCAAGTGTTGGATTTTTCCGTAGTTTAAAGACATTCTAAGTAGTGCAAGTAACGCAATGGACCCTTTAGAAGACAACAAACCTTAACTCGATTATGTGACCGTCTTGAACTGCCCTTTGAACCTTCGGGTTTGGGGCAGTACGGCGTGCCACATGTGAGGCATTGGCTTGACCCTTCTACGGCTGGACCGTTGGTACTGAGGTACGAACTGAATGTTTTTAGACTTGTTTCATGTGTTGATCTGTATCGGGAAAACTTGGGTGTTCGATTATTCGATCGGAAAGTTTAACATTTTCTGTTTATCCGGAATGTGATACAACAATTGGAATTCACAATAGTTATGTGATAACTGAATGAATGTTATAAACATAGAAGTTTAGTCTCACTTGATCGGTTGCCACGGAATTTTGATGTGATCAAAAGTCCGTCGCAATCACGTGGCGTACGTGGATACTCACCGGGTAAACTTAATAGACAGCTTCACTCCATAGCCTCGACCAAGTGACTGTAGGAGAACCCCGTCGCCGAAAGCATCCGTTCGGGTGCTCCCGGTATCGGTGTTCCGCCTTGGTGCACTTCGTCGACGGTATCAGGGGTGCGACCGTCTACTGAAGTTTGCGACGAGCATTCGATCAAAATGTCGGGAATCCTGTTGAATTGCCCGACTTAGTATTGAAAAGAGTTTTCGATAATGAGACTAAAATGCGGGGTTTATAATTGTTAGGCATGCGATGTCTAAGTAATTCATTTAGTCAGGCATGCGATGTCTGAGGAGGTTGCGGATTCCAACTGTTGTAGTTTTACACTTTCTTTTATGTGACCGTAAGTGTAATATGTGATATCGCCGGTTTCGTTGCTATATGTCAACGACAATTGGGATGTGCATATTTACTTACGTTGATGACATGTGATGTTATGTGTTGCTGGATATGTTATATTGGATCGTCGTGTTTGAATAGCCGGGGTTTTTTATGTGAGATGAGTGTTTTTCATTTTCATTCATGTAAAAACTTGTATGTAATATTCTTTTATTGGGGTACTTCCAGGTTGCGGAAGTAGTCACCCTTTGTATATTATTTACTTTTCCGCACTAGGATAGACCCAAGGAGGAGGGCACAAGTAACCGGGTTCTGGAGTCCAGTGGGAGACCAGCTCGAGGAGTCGAGTCCGGGTCTCCTAACTCTAGAATTGGTAGGGTTGCTTGCCGCTCTCGTAGGGGTCTAGGGGTGTGGGTTTGGCTATTCATCACGACCGTGGAATCCATGTTTTATACTGGCTCGTATTAAAAACACGGACGTCCTAGTATATCCAATATTTCATATGATTCTTCTGCTGCTATATCTGTGATGTGATCATGTGATGTTCTGTGATAGATACAGTATATAGTATATATGATATATTATATAGACGTTACTTATGTTTTACACCCGCGCTAGCCCTGCCCCGCTCTGCCGTTAGTTACCTAACCTAACGGTGCACGAGGGGACATCGAGGCGAATGCGGATGGCATAAGTGTACATCGTATTTATCTGTGATGCTTAGGTACTTAAATGATGGGACTTCATTAATGTGATTAATGAAAGAAAAGAAACCTAAGATGTTGTAGAATCGAATTTCAAAATAAAACAGGTAGCTACAGTTCTTGCTTTGCACAGCGGTATATTCGATATATCCTGTACCTTATTCGATGAGGAAAGGACCGAGATCCCTTCACCGGGAATGACTCCTTTAGCAATAACTGGCAGATGCTACACCCTCGGTTTGTCTTTTGATTTCTTTTAAGAGTTCTTGCTTTGCACAGTGATATATATGATATATCCCGCACCTCATTCGACAAGGAAAGGACCGACGATCCCTTCACCGGGAGTGACTCCTTTAGTAAAACTAGAAAAGCCTCAAGAGCACTCCATTTTTAAATCATTTGATTCTACAACGATATCAAGTTCATTACGCAATAGGTTTTCAGAAAAACCTGACGTAGCCCTCCATCATTTCAGATAAGTTGTATATAGTATTCGTGCTGCATTTGTTGGCTTTCGTCAAGGTGCAGTGTGCGGTAGCTATATGCTGCTTATCTGCTAGCATACGATGCGATTGGATTAGGGTAGTCGTGCGGCTTTGTTGGCTTTCGTCAAGGGTCGTGCGGGTGGGTTTAATTCGATCAAGAAATGTACGGGTTGAACTTGACTAGCGGGCTATGGTTTGTTGGCTTTCGTCAAGGTCATAGCACGCTAGGGGCAAAATATTATCGGGAATTTCAAGTGTTGAAATTTGCAATGAGATTGCATACCTTCTATGAGATAGTTGGATCCTGATACCCGCTGCGAGTAATTGTTACTCCTGGGAGAGTTTTATACATACAATTAGCCGATCAAGTAGGTGTCTACAAAGGTGTTAACGGGGTTAAACCTCTGGGAAAACGAGGTTTACATTAATTAGGTTCGTGCGAAAGCACGGGGGACCTCCCTCAAAGTACCGACACTGGCCTGGCTGAAAGATTGGCGAACTTGTAGTGTGTAATTAATCCCAGCTAGTCTTTCCTTTTAGGGTTTGAAGGAAGATTTGATAAAAAGCAGTGGGAGCCATCCTGATTAGATAAAATAATAACCAATCTATTCTTGCAAGAGCGCACGCTGAGTGTTTTCTTCTCTCTCTCTCCTGGTAGCGACCATATCACGCCTTAATCAAGATAATAATACGGATTATTGACCGAACCCGCTTGTTATACTGAGCTGGGGAACGTTGGTCCCGCTCCCACTTATAAATGTTATAAGACAGAGCAGGAAATTGGGGATTACCAGAATTCCCGTGCCGCCCAAACGAAGAAAGTACATATGATGCATCTTCTTCGGGTGTGTTCATTACAAAGAACTGTTTCTCAGTATCCTCAGAATCCTGGGTATGTGATACCGGATCAGGATCCCAGATATGTAAGATGTTACATAGGGCTACAAAAGGGTAGAAAAACTGAGAACGAGTGATAAGTTTCATGAGGCAGAAAACGGGGCAAGTGTTGCAGCCAAGTCTGTTGGTCACTGTCACCCTGTATTGTAATACATTGATTCTGAACGAATGTTATTAGATACCGAACCTGATATACAAAATCATGTCAGTCTCTTTATTAGTAAAGAAATGATAAAATTTTGTATAGTTGGATAATGTTTTGAACATTTCCTATATCAAAAGTTGATCGGTTCAGGCACGTTATCTAAAAGCATTAATGTTCTAAATCAAACTACAGTTCTTAGTATACAGAACACACACAAGAGGAATAGTTCAGAAATGAACGAATCCTTCTTGAGGTATTGTAGACTAGGTCATATCAATGCGACCCGACTAGCTGAGTTACATTTCGATGCATATTTAAATCAGTTTGAATTTACATCTTGTGAAACTCGCTAGTCCTATCACAAAGATAAGATGACCATAGCTCTGTTTATTGGAAACGGAGAAAGAGTTAGTGAACTCTTGGGATGATACATGTTGATGTATGTAAGTCCCCTGTCTACATATACCAAGACCGGTTCTTTTTTTTTTACTTCATTACATTCTCTGATAATCTTTCGAGATTCAGACCTATGTTCCTGTTGAAACACAAGTCCGAACCTTTTAAGATATTCACAGAATATAAGTTAGAAGTAGAGAACCAAAATACGGGTATAAGTATTATGTCCTATGATGAGATCAGGGAGGAGAATACTTGAGCACGGAAATCCTGGACTATCCTAAAGGAGAATGAGATTCTCTCTCAGCATTACTCCTCCGAAAACAACACAGCACAACGTTGTATCGGGGCGGAGCAGTCACACCCTATATGATAAGGTGTGCTCTATGATGAGTACTACTGAGTTACCTATTTCCTTTTGGGAGTTATGCACTTATGAAGTTGCATACCTATTGAATAGGGTTTCAATCAAATCAGTTGTCTACCGCTTCATATGTGATATGGAATAGGAAGAGCCCATGTCTTAAGTTAGTTAAGATTTGGGGTTGTCCGGCCTATGTCTAAAAGCATGATCCGGACAAGCTCGAGGCAAAGTCTGTAATGTAGAACTGGAAAGGTTCCAGCTATACAAAATACAGCAGATGATTTGGTACAACCAAAGGATTCAGTAGATGCCAACGAACCTCAGCCTCTCCGCCGATCTAGTAGGGTTCCTCACCCACCTGAGAGATACTTCGGTTTCTCTATGACAGTGGGAGCAAGGATTGCATCATGAGATGATGACCTAACTAGCTTCGAGCTGGCCATCAAGAGTAGGGACTCTGTAAGAATGGCTGGATGCTTAGCGATCTGAGATGGAATCCTTATACACCAACAAAGTATGGAGTTTGGTTGCTATATCAAATACCCTTCAGGAGCAAGTATATCTTGAGAAGATTACTTGGTGTACATGGAAAAGTTGAGACTTTCATAGCTAGACTTGTTAAAGGTTTGCATCATTGACCAGGCGTGGATAATGATGAAACCTTTTCTGTGCCTATGCTTAAGTCCATCCAGATCCTACTTGCCACGGCTACATACCATGACTACGATATCTGGCGGTTGGGTGCCATGACTCCTTTTCTAAATGATGTTTTAGAAGAGTATGTCTATAAGTACACAGTCAGAGGGCCTCGTAGACAGTGGGAGCAGCGGAAACGTGAGCAAGATGCTTTATCTGATAAAGCAGGCATCGCGGAGTTGGAACATCTGTTTTGATGGATTAGTCAAAGAGTTTGACATCATCAAAATGGTAGATGAACCTTGTATAAACAAAAAGGTAGTAGGGAGTATGGTGGTGATCCTCGTAGAGTACGTGGATGACATACTCTTGATAGGGAAGGAGCTTCCTCTGCTACGCTCGATCAATCTCCGCTTATCACAATGATTCTCCATACAGGATCAAAGTGATACCTCCTAAATCCTGAGTTTTAGATCTATGAGATAGATTTAATTGGATGTTAGGATTCTCACTAGTTGTAGTGAGATGGTATCAATTGATCCTGGGGAGAATTACTGGAAGGGTTCCAGGGTGATAAAGACGACTGAATGTCAGTCACAGGCATTGTCTTTACCCTCAGTAAAGGGACGGTATGTTGGAAGAGTTCCAAGCTAAATACTGTGGCATACTAGACGATAAAGGCTCGATACATCGCTACTTTAGATGCTACCAAAGAGGAAGTCTGGGTGTATATTAGTTCATGAGATGAACTTTGTTCCTCCCATTGTGTGACAATGGAGTTGTGGCTTATGCCAAGGAACGCAGGTCCCATCAGTGATCCAGACATAATCTAAGGCAGTATCACCTGATCATGGAGATGGTTGATCTCCAGGGTGATCGAGGTTAGGTGAGTAGACTCAGAGGACAACACGGCGGATCCACTCACGAAGGCCTGTTCCCAGAGAGAGACTTTTATGGGATGGTTGAGTATGAGATACTACAACCACTGCTACAGATGGCCCTAGTGCAAGTGGGAGATTGTTAGTTATATGTATGCCCTAGAGGCCATTATTGTACATTGGATGTATATTGTAGTGGATGCTGGGACATATATAGGGAGGACTTTCTTGCTCGACATGATAGTATGCTATCTGGTTGCTCTTTACCTTAACGTGTACAAAGATTGTCTCTCTATTACATGTTGGTAAAGTCCTTAGGATGTGTACTTGACTACTTGGACTATGATGCGGATCATACTAGTGGGGACAGGGTAGTCCATAAGTACATCCTTCAAAGTCCCTAGTCGTGGGTGTATCGAGACGGGGCATCGATATACCAGAGTAGACTAGCGTGTACCTTCTCGACCCATACAGATGGGCGATGGATGATCCCATATCCATTGGTGTTTGACATCAGAGGAGATATACGGGTGCTCAGTAGAGACTGGGTACACTGGACGGACTCGCCGAGAACTCCCAGATGGTATTATACCTCACGTCAGATGGCAGTTCTCAGGTGACACTGGTACAGAGTAGTCTGTTGACCCGAGATCGTCATAGAGTCTTGTGTGGTTCCCACTGTGCTTTGATTTCCATCTTACCACGTCCAAGAGGGCGTGCAAAACGGTGGTTTTTGGGTACAGTCCCGAGTCACATGGAGGCAATGAGCGATAGGAGGGGATTCGTCTCTCCCGGTATAGGGGGTTGATGTTGCGCTGTGTTCGATTGGCTATAACAGGAAATCCCTGGCCAGGGTTGCTGAGATTTACTGGTAAGTGTTACCAGTAGTTTCTCGAATTGTTATAGACCTCATATCGACACGACTTATCGAGCTATTGGGGTCTGACGTTTACCACCCCTGGGCAAGATATGCGACATATCAGACGATCAGACCGGACTGTACGGTAGTGTTACTGGTTGGATTCACTGGAGTGTGAGCGGGCTTGCTCGTCGATCTTCTGATCGCTCAATACCCGGGTGGCCGTTACGTTTAGCAGACCGCTTGCGGCTTGTGGGTGCTTGATATGATCATCATCTGCTGCCGGCGTATTGACGAGTCTTTAGAGTCCTATACAGAGGTTTCCTGGCTCAAGCGAAACGAAATAGGAGCGCATATGAGATATGTGCGGGACCGAGAATGATACCAGTATGTGATACTGTATTCGATTCTCGCGATATGTGACATTGATCGGTTATATGCGATATAGCCGGGTTATCGGATCAAGTGTTGATTCGATAAGTTGTTACTGTTGATATTAGTCGGTTATATGCGATATGACCGGATCGTTAAATCAAGTGTTGATTTAATGATTTAATGCATAATTATATATTTGATATATTACTTTGCATTAACTAGTATCGGTTCACTTTAAATGGATTTTCTCACTCGGTTGTGCGCATTGCATATGCGATATGATTTTGTGCACTTGCTTGTATCATGTTTGATGAGACATGCCTTTTGGTTAAGTGTAAAGAATTAAACCTTGGTTAATGAAATGGTTAGGGTTTACTTTTTCCTTATTCATTTATTCTTTTGGAAAAAGATAAGCAAATGAGAAAATGGTGGCTTGTTTTGTTTTGTTCATGAAGCTTCATGAAGACTTTGACCAAGTGACCATTTTGTCTCATGCTTAACCCTAACCATCCCACTAACCATGATTTATTCTCTACACCTAACCATGGTTCTATTATGATAAGAATTGATTATTCTTTTCATTTTGGAATTAACTTATCATAACATTATTCTTCTTCTTCTTCATTTCTTCAAGTGAAGAAAGCTTGCCTCCATCAATGGCAAGTGATGAAATAGAGTGAGAAATCCAATTCTAAAGTCTACCCACTTCCTATTTCTTCATCCTCTACCTCTTGCCAAGTAGTAGAGTGTGTTTCCTTCACAAGTTTTCATGGCTTGGTGAAGGTGGAGCTTGATCTAGCGATGCCTCGACGTAGATCATCTTCGGCATGGACATCGACGACCTAGCTCGCCATTTCTCCGACGAAGCCGACGCTAGAGCCCGGGAATTCATTTGGACAGCGAGGGGACTTCGTTGCGGAGCTATGGAGGTGGAGTACCGGATCTACAAAGGTTGTATTTCCGTTTAAACTTTAGTTAAGTGTTAACTAGTTTTCTTTTTCGCCTAGATTTCTAGCCAACGATCCGTAGTTTAGGGTTTCCCGGCACCGTTAAATTTGAAATTGGCATGGTTGATGCCTTGTGAGACCTCCTTGGAGTGCCTAGGAACCCCTACACAAGGACTTCGTGTAATGGCTCTCCTAGACACATCGCGATCTCACCCCCAATACCGGGAGAGACGAAACCCTTGCCAATCCGCTCACTGCCTCCATGTGGCTCGGGACTGTACCCAACTAAAACCTGTTTGCACGACTCCTTTAAGCCATGGTAGGGTAGTAATCAAAGCACAGTGGGAACTCACACGAGACAAATGACGATCTAAGGTCGATGAACTAACCTGTACACATGTCACCAGGGAACTGCTATCTGACGTCAGGTATAATACCAACTAGTTTGTTCCCGGCGAGTCCTGTCCGGTGTACACATAACCCAATGAGCACCTGTTGTTAGGTCCACGTTACCCATCCCGGTCCTTTCGGGGAGGCGGAATAGGTAAAACGAAAATTTTTCCTAACTAGGTAACATGGACCGTACAATAAGGATCGTTGCTAAACAAGAACTAACAAATATTCTACAAGTTCTAACTACTATGTAGAATGGTTATACCTTGGTCTTGAACTCCTTCTCTTCTTGTTGTTGTTCTTCCTCTTGCTTGCTCCTTGAAGTTGCTTGAACGGATCCTCCTTGTCGTCTCCTCTTTTCCATAGATGGATCCACCCGAGGGTCTCGAAATTGAGCTCCAATCTCAACCTAGAGATGACTAAGGTGTTTGGTTTGCTAAACCTAATACCTTAGATTGAGTAGAGAAGAGTGATGATGGTTTTGTCTCAAAGGTTCATGATTTCCAACTCATGGAACACTTGAACCTTGAGAGAGGAAGAGGGAGAGCTTTTTTCATGAGAGAGAAAGAAGATGATAGAATCAGCTCTCATCATGCAACCATCCTCACAAAAGTGAGAATAATGATAATAATAATAATTAAGTATGGTGATGGTTAGTTTCAATGACTATTATCATTTCATGCAATTATTTCATTTTGTAAACAACAAGCAAGCAAAAGTCATACCCATGAAATGATAGCCATGAAATGATGATGGTCAACAAGTCCAAAATCGTCAACCGGTCAACAAAGTCAACAAGTCAACAAAAGTCAAACTTTCAACTCAACCATGGCACAATAATACTTAATTAATATTATTGGTCATATATCATATTCTCATTAGGGTTTAGAGAAAAGTCAACGGTCAACAAGTCAACCAAAGTCAAATGGTCAACAACCCTAATGAGAATCCTCTGCCTCTGTCAACTGTGCATACACACCCGCATCCGTGCTCCAAGGAACACGAATACACTGAGACAAAACCAATCCCAAAACAATTACTAGGATCTGGCTTAAACCAAAGCTCGCTAGTAACAACTGTCCGGACACCAAACGTGCACAAGTGCGCGGATGTGAACGAACCCCGTCGCAAAACCATGCAACCTCTACTCTGTTTTGCCCAAAGGTGAGTAACCCTCTGTGTGGGACTCTAAAGGCTCGACACTACGCTGGCAGTGGGTTTAACCACAGGCCGCAAGCTGTACTAGCTGTACGTAACGGTCCCCAGGTAGATGCCGATAAGAAGACTGATGAAGTGAACCCATCAAACTCCTACTGAGCCTGAATGTGACAATCTCCGTACAGTCCGGTCTGTTCATCTGAGAGTATCGCATGGCGGGCCTAGGGGGCGGTAAACGTCAGTCCCCTAATAGCGGTATAAGTCATGTCGGAGTGTTGCCCAGAACACCCTGAGAAACTACTGGTAACTCTACCAGCAAATCTCGCTTGCCCTGTCCAGGGACGACTATGTATAATGGCTCTCCTAGACACAGCGCGATATTAACCTCTAATACCGGGAGAGACGAATCCTGTCTAACCGTCACTGCCTCCAAGTGCTTCGGGACTGCACCTAACTACTACCTGTTTGCACGAATCAGTAGAGCCGTGGTAGGGTAGTAATCTAAGGACAGTGGGAACACACTCGAGGCGAAGTGATAGTGTCAAGTCAGCAGACTAAGCTGTACTCATGTCACCTGGGAACTTGTCACGTCTCGCTTCCAAGTATACGGCGAAGGGGACGCGGCGAGGTCCGCTACGTATATACTTAGAAGTAGATACGCTAAGCGTATCTAAGCAATATAAAATAAATACACAAGAGACAAGAAATGAAAGAACAACTTTTATTTATTAACATTCTTTGTACAATGCATGAAAGGAAATACAACTGAAGTAAAACGATGCCTAAACAGTGGCATAACAGGAAATGAAAAGTACTGAAAAGAAAAGTGTACAATGAAACTACAGTGTAGGGTCTTCAGTAAAGTGCTCCAAGTCTTCTTGTGATGGCTCGATTTCTGCCGGGTCCAGACCACCTGACGACATTCAAAGAAGAAAGAAATAGAATGTTGTTAGCGACCAGGTCGCTCGGTAAGTCCCAAAGATGGGGGAGAAATAGACAAGAGTAGGAGAGAGAGAGCTTTTAATATTGTATTGTATTGTTGTAATGTTGTAATGTTATATTAACGTTGTTGTTTATAGCTTGGTACAGAATAATGCCAGTATATACGAGAGGGGTCTCTATATGCTAGAGACCAGGGCAAACGGAAATAGAGTACAAGGCTCCGTTATACAACCCGGAACAACGGCAATTGGATTCATGTTAGGTGTCTTAAATCTGACCGTCTCGTGCCACTTTTAACACCTTCCGTACCAATCTACCCCTTAAACCCCGCGTTGTCTTGTTTGTATTGTTATGTTGTAAAATTGTATTGATTGCATGATTGATTGACTGACTGACCGAAACCATGATATCAGGAAACGGTTATAACCGTAGAGTCATGTAAATGGAATACTGGAAATCATGTAAAAAGAATATATCCATGGTTCGGTTCAGTCAAGTTGAATAGGTTGTTAACTGGATTCAGGGATCCATGTGTTCATATTGAGTTGGAATATTAAAGAATATAGATTGACTTGAATCATATTCAAGTCAGAAATAGTCAGACTCAAACCCGAGTCAGACTAAAAGAAAAGGTATTTGAAGTTATATAATTGTTAGGGTCCTTATTGTAATTTATAAAACTTGAGGGGGTTTTATGTAAAAAGTACTTTTGTATAGTTTTCAAGATACACCTCAAGTATTTGTTATTCGTCTTTATAGTTATAATGAGTGTAAATTTTATTTGTGTTATTCTAGTGAATATGTCCTAATAAAAGTATTAATTTATAATATTGATTTATTTGAAATTCATGGTATTTTAATGTAACTTTTAATCTTGTAATTTTTAGGAAAATGTGGAAACTTTATCTTATAACAAAATAGGTGTTTAAATGATAATTATATATATGTTAATACAAGAATAATTTTAAATAATTATTTTATTTTCCCAAAATCTCGTTTTTCTTAAATGTCGTATTTTAAACCTTTCGAGACCGAATGCTCCTTGCGGAGGTCTGAATCTCGCACTACTAAGCCCGAGGGTGCACGATAAACCGTACTATTCCTAACGAGTTCCCCAAAGGTGGGTTGTAGTGGCGCTTTGCAAAGATTTAATAAATACTAATCATTTAGAAAACGGTTTTATAAAAATAAGGTATTTATTTGTAAAATGTGTAATTTCCGTATTTTAGTTTCTAGGGTTCCCTAAGCCAACTAGCCTATTTCTAAAGGTCTAAATGACAAGTCGTTAGAAGCCTCAAATCGCCTCTTCACCGCCAATTGTGGCCAGGTAAGTACAAGTGAGGAGGGAGGGATCCGCTCACGAATCGTGAGGCGGGCCTTTTAAAGTTACCCAAGCTCACTTGCCTAGCCTAGACACCACAAAGTCAGTTTAGATAAACGATCGATGTCCACAACTTATCGTATTTTCCTAGTAAGAACCATTTACTAAAAGTGTAACAAATCTAAAATCTTTAAGAATGGTTTTATGAAGATTATGGTATTTTAATGTAAAGTCTTGTATTTTCGTATTCTAAATTTTGATGATATCATTTTAGGGTTGTATTTGCATGTGTGTGGAGGTAGGTCATTACCTCGTGACTTATTTTAAGGTATTGTGATGTTTAGGGGTTAAACATGATAAATTAAACATGAGCGTATTTAAGTGAAAGAATACGGTATTTGCAAAAGTTATCATTTCATGTGTGAAAACTCATTCAAATTGATTTTTACAAGTTTAGTGATCAAGATGAACATGTTTAGGAATGATGGAATTGATTGGAAGAAGAAAAATAAACATTATGGTATTATTGTGAAAAGAATACGATATTACAAGAAAGTTATCATTTCATGTGAGAAACTTTGTCCAAATTGATTTTTATGTGATTAATAGTCATCATGAATATGTTTAGGTGTTATGGAATTGGTGACAAGTGAAATTTTGTAGAAAAACCGAATCGGAAATCGGTTTGTTCCGTTTTCCGTCGGGTTTTGTAAAGTCGTATTTTGAGAAGTAGAAAAGAGAGAAGAACGGGATTTACGGGTTTCAAACTCTTCTAAAGAGTATAGAGGAACAAGGGAAATGGCCGAGATATTGTTTCGTCGCCGGTTGCTTCAAAGAACGTCGCCGGAAATCCGTCAGCGCTTCGCCGTGAACTTGGTTTCAAAACACACTTTTCTTGTGGAAATTTCAAGAGAGTAAATCTAAGGTTTTGGGATGAGAGGGTAGAGGGTAGGGGTCTATTTATAGGGTAGCTAGGATAGGGTAGGTGAAAGGTTTTCTTTATTTAAAAAAAATTATAAAAATTAAATAAAAAGCATTAAAATTTGTATTAAATTGATTGTATTTAACATTTGAGGACCGATCAAATAAATTGGAGTTAACAGGGGGTTATAGAAGACGAAAAGCCAGAATTTTCGTGTTGGCGACTCGGCCGTTCGGCCGAGTCCGGCCGGCGGCGGCGGCTGACTCGGCTGGCCGACTCGGCCGATCCCGGCGGCCAAATCGAAGAGGGTCTTCTGGTGGGGCTTATGGTATACTCCGTTTTTAGGGTTCAGTTCATCTTTTGGGAGTTATGGCCTGTGGACTGTTGGGCTTCCAAGAATTTTAAAAGAAAAATAATCTAAAAATAATGTGGGGCATGAGATTTGAACTCTGGTGGCTTGGTTCAGCAGTGCAAGGTATTACCAATGAGCTACAAGCTCCTTCTTGTAATTATTGTGTTATTTAATTACTTAAAATGATAGCAGCAAGAGTAAATACTCCAAGTATACATTAAATTTTAAAGTAATTTCTTGTACACTAAAAATGGAGTTATTTTATTCTTGTAGCTTGTAATTAAAAACAAAAATATTTACCTAAATCTTGTGCTCGGGCTAAAATACCCCTTTGTGGATTTTAAAAAATATTTGAAAAAAAATTTGTATAGGAAAAAGTGTATAAGAAAATTAGGGTTGTTACAGAACTGTTAACTGACGATAGGTATAATACCAACCAACAGTTCTCGACGAGTCCTGTCCAGTGTACTCGTAACCTAACGAGCACCTGCATACTATCTCCAGTACGACGTACTGATGGCTGTGGGACGGACCATCTCCCTTGCTGGGAAGAGAAGCGTATGAACCAGTCTACTCTGGAGTATCGATGCCATGTCTCGATAATCATACGACCGGGGACCAAAATAAGGATGTGCTTATAGACTACCCAGCCCCCACTAGTGTGATCACCATCACAACGCCGGTAGTCAAGCAAAGATCCTAAGGGCTCCATCAATATGTATTAGCGATATGTTAAAAGAAACATATACACATATTAAGATAGAAACAAACCAAGTAGCATACTACTATATCGAGCAAGACTGTCGTAAACCCGTATATATATATCCCAAGCCTCCAAAATGTATTATACAAACTAGTACTATACAATAATGGCCACTAGGGCATACATATCTAACAATCTCTCACTTGCACTAAAGGCCAGTAATTGGTGTACCGCATACCCAACGTCTGTACTAAGGCCAGCTGCTGGCGTACCGCATGTAGGGTTACTAGGCACTCTAACAAGGTACTACAAGGCATCAACCATGCCCGATTAAAATTTTAGCCGTGCCTAACAACCCTAAACAAGATCTTGGCTAGACTATTAGGCTATCATATGCAAGTAAATAACTTTTTCTACTAAGTGAATACGAAATACAACCTTTGTAGATCGGTCCTTAACTTCTAAAGCTCCTTGTTGTAGTCCCTTCGCTGCGATCATGGTTCTCCCGGGCTCTTGCATGGCTTCACGAGGAGAAAGAAGCGTCCTTGCTTGAAGTCTTCGAGGCCGAAGATGATCTACGTCGAGGGAATACCAACTCAAGCTTCTACTTCACTAACTAGAGAATTAGTGAAGCAAACACCCTAAACTAAAGTGCTAGTCTAGTAAAGGATGGAGAAATAAGAAGTGGGTTCTCTTTAGAATTTTATTTCTCACAATCTTTCACTCTCTTTTCAAAACCCTAGCAAGCTTTTTCTTTTTGCTCAAAGAAGAAGAAGATGAACAAAAGAAAAAGATGAGGATAATTATCAAGTGAGTGAGCTAACCATGGGTGAGTGAGTATCATATACTAACTCATGTAGAGACATAACCATGGCTAATCCAAATGGTTAGGTTAAGAAAGATCTAAAGTAAAGACAAAGTTAGTGAACTTTGTCAAAGCAAAGCAAGCTTCTACAAGCTTCATGCTCTTTCCAAATCTTCACTAATTTTGTAATTACCTTAAATAATTATAACCCACCATAATAAATAGAATGGTGTATGTCTTACACACCCATGAAAGATGTATCATCAACCATGATACAAAATGATAACATGTTTTAA
This sequence comes from Agapanthus africanus, assembly GCA_030015575.1. Lineage (NCBI taxonomy): Eukaryota > Viridiplantae > Streptophyta > Magnoliopsida > Asparagales > Amaryllidaceae > Agapanthus > Agapanthus africanus. The sequence goes on along the minus strand of CM057339.1, from coordinate 260,084,953 downwards.
TATATATCTCATATATACTAAAGTTGTGCACATGTGAGAAAAATCCTTAAGTGAACAAATGTTAGTTAATGTAAATTAGTATATCATATATACAATTATACACAAAATTATTAAATCAACACTTGACTTAATAATCCGGTTATATCTCATATAACCGACTAACATCCAATGTATCGACTTATCGAATCAACACTTGATTCGATAACCCGGCTATATCTCATATAACCGACCGATACAAAATAGTCGCGAGAATAGAATAAGGTATCACATACACGCATCATTCTCGGTTCCGCACATATCACATATGCACTCCTATTTCGTTTTGCCTGAGCCAGTAAAACCTCTATGTAGGACTCTAAAGACTCGTCAATATGCCGGCAGTAGGTGATGATCACATCAAGCACCAACAAGCCGTCAGCGGTACTAGCTGGACGTAACGGCTACCCGGGTATTGAACGATCAGAAGATCAGCAAGCAAGCCCGCTCCAACTCCTGTAAAAGCCAAACGGTAACACTTCCCGTACAGTCCGGTCTCCTCGTCTGATATGTCGCATATCAAGTCTAGGGGTGGTAAACGTCAGACCCCAATAACCGATAAGTCATGCCGATGTGAGGCTCATAACGGGTCAAGAAACTACCGGTAACACTTACTAGTAAATCTCTAAATCAGCCATGGCCAGGGACTTTCCTGTTATGGCCAATCGAGCACAGCGCAACATCAACCCCCAATACCGGGAGAGACGAAACCCCTCCTATCGCTCATTGCCTCCATGTGACTCAGGATTGTACCCAAAAACCACCCTTTTGCACGCCCTCTTGGACGTGGTAAGGTGGAAATCAAAGCACAGTGGGAATCACACAAGTCTCTATGACGATCTCGGGTCTACAGACTAACCTGCATAAGTGTCACCAGTGAACTGCCATCTGACGTGAGGTATAATACCATCTGGGAGTTCTCGGCGAGTCCATCCAGTGTACCCAGTCTCCACTGAGCACCCGTATACGATCTCAAATGTCAAACACCAATGGATATGGGATCATCCATCGCCCATCTCATGGGCCGAGAAGCGTATACGCTAGTTTACTCTGGTATATCGATGCCCTGTCTCGATACACCCACGACTAGGGACCTTGAAGGATGTACTTATGGACTACCATGTCCCCACTAGTATGATCTGCATCATAGTCCAGGTAGTCAAGTACATATCCTAAGAGCTTTACCAACATGTAACTATAAGACAATATCAAGAGACAAGTATACATGTTAAGATAAAGAGCAACCAAATAGCATACTATCATGTCGAGCAAGAAAGTCCTCTCTATATATGTCCAAGCATCCAATATAATATACATCCTCTATACAATACTGGCCTCTAGGGCATACATACAACTAACAATCTCCCACTTGCACTAGGGCCAGCTACTGTAGTATCGCATACAAAACATCCCGAAGAGTCTCTCAAACTGTATCTGGGGAATGGCTTTCGTGAGTGGATCCGCAGTGTTGTTCTTCGTATCAACCCTCCTGACCTCGATCTCCCGGCGATCTACTATCTCCCGGATCAGGTGATACCGTCTCAGGATATACCTGGGTTCCTTGGCCAAAGCCACCGCTCCATTGTTATCGCAATACAAAGGTATTGGATGCTCGATGGATGGAACCACTCCAAGTTCAGTAATGAACTTCTTGATCCAGACTGCCTCTTTGGCAGCATCGTTGGCAGCGATGTATTCAGCCTCCATCATCGAGTCTGCCACGGTTTCCTGCTTGGAACTTTTCCAGCTAACCGCCTCTCCGTAAAGGTTAAAGACAAATCCTGAGTGCGACTTAGAGCCGTCCTTATCACTCTGGAAGCTCGAATCGGTAAAGGACTCCACTTGGAGTTCTCCGTTACCATACACCAAGAGCATCTCCTTAGTCCTTCGTAAGTACTTGAGAATGCTCTTCACAGCTGTCCGGTGACTCTCTCCAGGATCAGCTTGATACCTACTCACTACACTTAGTGAGTATGCTACATCGGGTTTGGTACATAGCATCGCGTACATGATAGAGCCTACAGCCGAAGCATAGGGTATCCCTTGCATGCGAGCTCTCTCCAAATCAGTCTTGGGAGACATCTCTTTGGAGAGAGTGAGTCCATAGATAGTGGGTAAGTTCCCACGCTTGGATTCTTCCATACTAAACCTCTTTAGTATGGTGTCAATGTACCTGGATTGGGATAATCCCAATAACCTTTTAGATCTATCTCTATAGATCATAATTCCCAGTATGCAGGAGGCATCACCTAGATCTTTCATTGAGAATCTTTGTGATAAGAAGATCTTGACCGATTGCAGCATAGGAATGTCATTTCCTATCAAGAGTATGTCGTCCACGTACAATACGAGGAAGACAACCTTACTCTCTGCCACCTTCTTGTATATACAAGGTTCACCTACGTTTTTGACGAAATCAAACTATTTGATAACGACGTCAAAGCAGATGTTCCAACTCCGTGATGCTTGCTTTAATCCATAAATGGATTTAAGCAGTTTGCACACCTTCCCGCTGCTCCCACTATCTACGAAGCCCTCTGGCTTAGTCATGTACACGCACCTTTCTAAATCACCGTTTAGAAAGGCGGTCTTAACATCCATTTGCCAGATTTCGTAGTCATGATATGCAGCGATGACAAGCATGATCCGGATGGATTTAAGCATAGCCACTAGAGAAAAGGTTTCGTCATAGTCCACACCTGGTCTTTGATGAAAGCCCTTTGCAACATGTCTAGCTTTGAAAGTCTCCACTTTCCCATCTACACCAAGTTTTTTCTTGAAGATCCACTTGCTCCCAATAGGTTTTACCCCTTCAGGAGCATTTTCCAAAGTCCATACTTTGTTGGTGTGCATGGATTCCATCTCGGACCGCATTGCATCCAGCCATTTCACTGAGTCCCCACTCGTGATGGCCTGCTCGAAACTAGTTGGGTCATCATCCTCCATGATGCAATTCTCGCTCCCACCATCCATGAGAAAACCGTAGTATCTCTCAGGTGGGCGAGGAACCTTACTAGATCGGCGGAGTGGCTGAGTTCATCGGGAACTACCGAATCCTCCGGTTCTACTAAATCTTCAGTTGCAGTTTGTGTATCTGGAACCTCTTCCAGCTCTACCACTTTGCCACTAATTTCTTTTACAAGAAATTCCTTTTTCCAAAAAGGTGGCATGTTGAGCAACAAACACCTTTTGTTCCTCACTGCGGTAGAAAAAATACCCATATGAGTTCTTTGGATATCCCACAAACTTGCAAAGAACTGACCGTGCCTCGAGTTTGTCCGGATTTTGTCTTTTGACATAGGCCGGACAACCCCATATCTTAACTCGTTTAAGATATGGCCTCTTCCCACTCCATATCTCATATGGTGTGGTAGGTACAGATTTAGATGGAACTTGATTCAATAGGTATGCTGTTGTCTCCAGTGCATACCCCCAGAAGGAAATAGGTAACTCAGCTGTGCTCATCATAGAGCGCACCATATCTAATAGGGTGCGGTTCCTCCGTTCTGATACACCGTTGTGCTGTGGTGTATATGGAGGAGTCAGCTAAGAGAAAATCTCATTCTCTTTTAGAAAGTCCAGGAATTCTTTGCTCAAGTATTCACCCCCTCGATCAGATCGAAGGATTTTAATACTTTTCCCGGTTTGGTTCTCGACTTCTTGTTTATATTCTCTGAATTTCTCAAAAGCTTCTGATTTGTGTTTCATCAGGAACACATACCCGAATCTAGAGAGATCGTCAGTGAATGTAATGAAGTACGCAGAACCATTCCTGGCATGTGTAGACATGGGGCCGCATACATCACTATGTACCAGTCCCAAGAGTTCCGTAACTCTTTCTCCGTGTCCCGTAAACGGAGTTTTGGTCATCTTGCCTTTGAGACATGACTGGAAAGTGTCATAAGATGAAAATTCAAACGGATTCAAATATCGATCCTTATGCAACTTAGCTAGTCGTGTCGCATTGATGTGACCCAGTCTACAATGCCACAAGAAGGATTCGTTCATTTCTGAACTCTTCCTTTTGTGTGTGTTTGTTATGCTCGGAATTGTTGATTGATTTAGAACATAAATTCCATTGCACAACGTGCCTGATCCAACCAACTTTTTGTTTAGAAAAATGTTCATAACATTATCCTGTAATACAAAATTATATCCTTCTTTACTCAACAAAGAAACCGATATAATGTTGCATATCAGGTTCGGTATGTAATAGCATTCGTTCAGAATCAATGTATTACCAGTTAGCAATACAAGGTGATATTCCCCGACGGTTTTAGCTGCAACAATTGCACCATTTCCAACCCTTATGTCTTTATCACCTTCTCCAAGTTCTCTACCTTTCCTAAGCCCATGTAACTGATTACATATATGGGATCCTGACCCGGTATCTAATACCCAGGACGTAGAGCAAATGGAGAAACAGTTCTCTGTAACGAACACACCCGAAGAAAATGCATCAACATGTACTTTCTTCATTCGGGTGGCATAGGAATCCTGGTATTCCCCTATATCCTGTTCAGTCTTATAACTTTTATAAGAAAGAACGGAACCAACGTTCCCTAGCACAGTATAACATGCGAGTTCGGTCAATACATTCATATTATTATCTTTATTAAGGCATGATATGGTCGCTACCTGGAAAGAGAAAGAGAAGAAAACACTTTAGCGTATGCTCTTGCAAGATCAGATTGGTTATTATTTTATCTAATCAGGATGGCTCCCACTGTTTTTATCAAATCTTCTTTCAAACCCTAAAAGGAAAGACTAGCCGGGATTAATTACACCCTACAATTTCGCCAATCTTTCAGCCAGGCTAGTGTCGGTACTTTGAGGGAGGTTCCCCGTACTTTCGCACGGACCTAATTAAAGTAAACCTCGTTTTCCCATAGGCGTAACCCTGTTGACACCTTTCTAGACACCTACTTGATCGGCTAATTGTCCTGTGTAAAACTCTCCCGGGAGTAACAATTACTCGTAGTGGGTATCGGGATCCAACTATCTCATAGAAGGTATGCAATCTCATTGCAAATTTCAACACTTGAAATTCCCGATAATATTTTTCCCTAAACGATCTATGACCTTGACAAGATCAACAAACCATAGACCGTAAGTCAAGTTCAACCCGTCATTTCTTGATTGAATTAAACCCACCCGCACGACCCTTGACAAGGTCAACAAGGCCGTACGACTCCCCTAATCCAATCTGCATCATATGCATAAGCAGATAAATACTGGTCAGCTACCGCACACTGCGCCTTGACAAGGTCAACAAACGCAGCACGAATACTAAGCAGGACTTATCTGAAATGACGGAGGGCTACGACAGGTTTTTCAGAAAAACTATTGCGTAATGAACTTGATATCGTTGTAGAATCGAGTTAATTTTGAAATGGAGTGTTTTTTTGAGGCTTTTATTTGTTTTGCTAAAGAGGTCACTCCCGGTGAAGGGATCTCGGCTCTTTCCTTATGGAATAAGGTGCAGGATATATCATATATATCGCTATGCAAAGCAAAAACTCCAAAAGCAATCGAAAGACAAACCGAGTGTTGTAGTATCTGCCAGTTTTGCTAAAGAGGTCACTCCCGGTGAAGGGATCTCGGCTCTTTCCTCATCGAATAAGGTGCAGGATATATCATATATATCGTTATGCAAAGAAAAAACTGTAGCTACCCCTTTTTAAAAGTTTGATTCTACAACATCTTTTAGGTTTCTTTTCTTTCATTAATCATATTAATGAAGTCCCATCATTTAAGTCACCTAAGCATCACAGATAAATACGACGTACTCTTATGCCATCCGCATTCGCCTCGATGTCCCCTCGTGCACCGTTAGGTTAGGTAACTAACGGCAGAGCGGGGCAAGGCTAGCGCGGGTGTAAAACATAAGTAACATCTATATAATATATCATATATACTATAAACAGTATCTATCACAACATATCAAATGATCACATCACAGATATCGCAGCAGAAGAAACATATGAAACATTGGATATACTAGGACGTCCGTGTTTTATTTTGAGCCTCTATAAAACACGGATTCCACGGTCGCGATGAATAGCCAAACCCACACCCCTAGACCCCTACGAGAGCGGCAAGCAACCCTACCAATTCTAGAGTTAGGAGACCCGGACTCGACTCCTCGAGTTGGTCTCCCACTGGACTCTAGAACCCGGTTACTTGTGCTCTCCTCCTTGGGTCTATCCTAGTGCGGAAAAGTAAATAATATGCAAATGGTGACATCAACCTCATCCCGGAAGTGCCCCAATAAAAGAATATTACATACATTTAATTTTACATGAATGAAAATAAAAACCCTCATCTCACATAAAAAAAAACCGACTATTCAGAAACGCGACGATCCAATATAACATATCCAGCAACACATAATATCACATGTCATCAACGTAAGTAAATATGCGCATCCCAATTGTCGTTGACATATAGCAACGAAATCGGCGATATCACATATTACACTTACGGTCGCAGAAAAGAAAGTGTAAAACTACAACATTTGGAATCCACAATCTCTTTAGACATCGTAAATCCGAAATATCACATACTTCGCATTTCATGCCTAACTATATGAATTCCAGATATTGTATCACATTCCAGATAAATAGACAGTATTAAACTTTCCGATCGAATAATCAAACACCCAAGAATTTCCAAATAGTTCTCAACACTTGAGGGGAGTTTAAAAACATCCATCACATTCCACAGTACCAATGATCCAGCCGTAGAAGGGTCAAGCCAACGCCTCACATGTGGCAACGCCGTACTCCCCCAAACCCTAAGGTTCAAAAGGCAGTTCAAGACGGTCACATAATCGAGTTAAGGTTTGTTGTCTTCTAGAGGGTCCATTGCGTAACTTGCACGATTTAGACGTTCTTAAACTACGGAAAAATCCAACACTTGGAAATTTTCCGGCAGGGGAAAAAGTGAGTTATTGATATCCGTTCGAACTTTTTAATACTTTCTAAATTATCCGGAAAACATAACGAAATTAAATTTTCCGATCGAATCAACGAATACAAAATAATCCCCAGAACACTCAACACTTGAGTCAAATTAAAAATACCCAGAAACATGCAGGAATAGAAACTGATATTACTGCATAAAGAACCGTCCCCAATACCCTGTTCATGCCGCGGAACCGCCGCCACAAGTAGCTTATTGCCGCGGTTCCGCGTATATATAGATGAATTGGGGGCTCGTTTTTCATGGTAATTCTTAGAATTTCCTGCTCAATTTTTTAAGTATTTTTAATTCAGAAAAATCACATTTTTAGAAATTGTCCAGAGAGGGGGTTAAATTGACGTTTCGGGTTTCGATCGGGGTTTTAACTTCGTATACACGTCGCCTAATGCTCTAGCTAGGCTCTGATACCACTGTAGGGTTACTAGGCACTCTAACAAGGTACTACAAGGTATCAACCATGCCCGATTAAAATTTTAGCCGTGCCTAACAACCCTAAACAAGATCTTGGCTAGACTATTAGGCTATCATATGCAAGTAAATAACTTTTTCTACTAAGTGAATACGAAATACAACCTTTGTAGATCGGTCCTTCACTTCTAAAGCTCCTTGCTGTAGTCCCTTTGCTGCGATCATGGTTCTCCCGGGCTCTTGCATGACTTCACGAGGCGAAAGAAGCGTCCTTGCTTGAAGTCTTCGAGGCCGAAGATGATCTACGTCGAGGGAATACCAACTCAAGCTTCTACTTCACTAACTAGAGAATTAGTGAAGGAAACACCCTAAACTAAAGTGCTAGTCTAGTAAAGGATGGAGAAATAGGAAGTGGGTTCTCTTTAGAATTTTATTTCTCACAATCTTTCACTCTCTTTTCAAAACCCTAGCAAGCTTTTTCTTTTTGCTCAAAGAAGAAGAAGATGAACAAAAGAAAAAGATGAGGATAATTATCAAGTGAGTGAGCTAACCATGGGTAAGTGAGTATCATATACTAACTCATGTAGAGACATAACCATGGCTAATCCAAATGGTTAGGTTAAGAAAGATCTAAAGTAAAGACAAAGTTAGTGGACTTTGTCAAAGCAAAGAAAGCTTCTACAAGCTTCATGCTCTTTCCAAATCTCCACTAATTTTGTAATTACCTTAAATAATTATAACCCACCATAATAAATAGAATGGTGCATGTCTTACACACCCATGAAAGATGTATCATCAACCATGATACAAAATGATAACACATTTTAATATATATCTCATATATACTAAAGTTGTGCACATGTGAGAAAAATCCTTAAGTGAACAAATGTTAGTTAATGTAAATTAGTATATCATATATACAATTATACACTAAATTATTAAATCAACACTTGACTTAAGAATCCGGTTATATCTCATATAACCGACTAACATCCAATGTATCGACTTATCGAATCAACACTTGATTCGATAACCCGGCTATATCACATATAACCGACCGATACAAAATAGTCGCGAGAATAGAATACGGTATCACATACACGCATCATTCTCGGTCCCGCATGTAAGTGCACGGTGGCGCCCCGGCCGTCAATCCGAGGCCAAAATGCGAAAACGATAATTTACTTTAACTTTTGAACCGGCACCACCGCGCACTTTCAACCCGGATCGGGCCATTAACATAGTCCTAGCAAACTAGATAAGAGGTAGAGAGATATACCGAGCGATCCGTGTCCTTCGGTCTTCTCGTCGTTGTCCTGATTTCCCCACGGAATCTCTGGTCTTCGCCTCCTCGCCGGAAGTGCACCACGTCGCCGACTTCTTTTACGGGCTCCCACCTCTGGACCGAGGCAACTCGGGCATGAAGTTGGCGAGCCGACGTGCCCAAGAATTGCTGTAGAATGTAGTGTAGAAAGCTATGTGTCTCATGGGGTTGAAGTTGCCTTTGATGGAGGATTGAGATGATAACATTTTGGAGATGAAGTTGGGGTTTTTTCCAAGCACAAGAGAACCAAAAATCCCCACCAAAAATTAGGCAGCTCCCTTCCCCTATTGGCCGGCCCCTCATGTAGGAGAGAAAAGAGAGGAGAGAGTATGGATCAAAAAATGAGTGAGCCCTCATAATGCAAGAGAGAGAGAAAGTCATCATGAGAAAAAATCATTACTACAAAGCCTCCACTCCATCACCTAATCATAATCAAAAAGTTAAGCAATCATGATGAGAAGAAGTCAAATGATGGTGCAACCATCATGATGCAAAAGTATGCAAAGACAACCCTCCACAATGCTAACTTGCACAATTGCAAATAAGCCCTCCTCCACCAATTTTCAGCCAAAGAAAGATACAAAGGAAAATGGCCGAAACGGAAAGCAAACTGACAACTTCAGAAAACTGATCACGTAATAAATTACAGGAAACCCCGCTACTGTATATACATACCAGCATTTGTATTCCAACCGAACACAAATGCAATGAGACAAAATCTACACTGTACTATACTAGGATCCGGCTTAAACCAAAGCCCGCTAGTATAATCCGTCCAATCATGATCCGTGCAATACCGCACGTATATGATCGAACCCTGCCATATCTCCATATGGCCTCTACAGCGTTTCGCCCGAAACTTGAGAAACTGGTCTGTGGGGGACTCTAAAGACTCGTCAATCTTTGGTTGTGGATTTAACCACTAGCACGTCAGAGGTATTATCCTATACATAACGGGCTACCAGGTATTGACCAAAAGGGACGTCGATGAGCGAACTCATCCTGACACCCTACTGAGCCTGTCAGTGACAATATCCGTACAGTCCGGTCCGTTCGTCTATGAGCATCGCATGGCGGGCCTAGGGGGTTGGTAAAAATCAGACCGCCAAAAGCGGTACAAGTCGTGCCGGAGTGTAGCCCAGAATACCCTGAGATACTACTGGAATACCTACCAGTAAATCTCCTGCCTTGGCCAAGGACTTCGTGTAAGGGCTCTCATAGACACAGCGCGACGTCACCCCCAATATCGGGAGAGACGAACCCCTGCAGATCCGTTCACTGCCTCTATGTGGCTCGGGATTGTACCCAACTAAAACCTGTTTACACGTCTCCTTTGAGCGTGGTAGGGTAGTAATCAAAGTACAGTGGGAACTCACACGAGACAAATGACGATCTCAGGTCGATGAACTAACATGTACACATGTCACCAGGGAACTGCTATCTGACGTCAGGTATAAGACCAACTAGCATGTTCCCGGCGAGTCATGTCCGGTGTACTCATAACCCAATGAGCACCTGTATACATCTTAGGTGATCCAACTGACACCAGTGGCTTGTGAGACCGGCCACCGCCCCTCGTCGGGGTCTCGACTGTATACACTAGTCTACTCTGGAGTATCGATGCCCTGTCTCGAAACTTCCACGACTAGGTACCTCTTAAGGATGTGCTTATAGACCCCAGCTCCCACATATATGATCGCCCTCATACTGCTGGTCGTCAAGCAAGAATCCTAAGGGCTCTATCAACGTGTAATAGTGACCTGTAAGGTCACCTGAAGCAGTACACGATGATAAAGATAAACCAGATACCATACTATCATCTTGAGTAAGACTGTCCTACCGGTATAGGTCCTCCCTTAATCATTGCAATCACGTGCCTGTGATCCAATAATTGACTCTGAGGGCACTATCTCCAACAATCTCCTACTTTCACTCAAAGCTAATTATTGCGATGTCGCATACTCACAGCCCGTGTGATACCGAACACCCAACTCCTCTACTAGTCAGTCTCACAAAACCCATTTGCGAAACCATTGCGTTCGAGGAATAGCCTCAGTGAGTGGATCCGCCTGGATGTTTCTTTCTATGTCTCTCTATATCTCAAGTTCGTGGAGAAAACCATCTCCCGAAATGAGCAATACCTGTCTTAGAATGTGTCTGGATATTTGATGGGACCTAGCTCATAAATGAACTCCAAATCCAAACTTCTTAGACTGTATCGTCAACTGAACTTAATCAGTATCCTGCGTCATGCCTCCCTCAGTATCCCGTTGGACCACCTGTCCAAAATACTACCCCTCGTCAGAAGGAAAAATATAACTCTGACAACCACTCTGTCATCCATGTCACCTTGGAAGCCTGGAGTGATAACTGTCTCCTAAAAGAGACTGTTGTTATCATATCCCTAGAACATCCACTTATGTTCTAAAACTGCTTCCGTTCGTTTCTCCAAGATTGGATCAATATCAATTTATTGCATCCACTGCAGCAACAACATCTGGTGTGGTACTTGACATCTCATGATTGACTCAATTGTCTAAGCAAGTGATCTGCCAATCATGCACATCCCTCTCCCCTTTAGTCTGTAAGACACCTTTAGAGAGGGTGACTCCATCACCTGCAGGTACACTACCGTGCCAGGAGTCGTCCATTCTAAAACTCCTTTAGAATGCTGTCTAAGTACCCTGATTGGGAAACCACCCAAATCTAGATCTAAAACCATAGATACAGTGACCAGAATGTCTTGATATTATATCCAATTCCTATGTGGAGAAACCACTGTGTGACAATCAAAGTATAACCGATCGTAGTATAGGAATATCACTTCCTACTCTGTGTATGTCATCCAAATACCAGGACATCACACCCTACTACCTTCTTAACAGATCCATCCCCTATTCTGATGAAATCAAACCTATGACTGTCACATCAGAAATAGATGATCTATCTCCGCTATATCTGCTTTAGTCTATAAATAGACATAAGCTTCTTGTCCACCAATGCTTCCGCTGCTCTCACTGACTACGACAACCCTCTGGCAGAGTCATATACACGTACACTTCTAAAGCTAGTTTAGAACGACGCTATACTCATCCTCCTGCCGGGTCTCGCAGCCTGGAACAACAGCAATGGCAAGTCTGGGTAAACAAGAACCTCCCTGTCACCGTCCTTGAGGCTACCGGAGTACCCCTCGGGTGCCTGAGGTTACCCACCGTATCTACGGAGTGGCCAATGGAATGTCAAGCCAGATTGAATCTTTAGGTTCTTATCAAATTTTCAGTAATCGTTTGCGGTTCTGGAATCACTTCCAGTTCTACCATACTCCCACTACTGTTTTCTGAAAAAATCCATTTTTATTAAAACTGTGGCGAGTCTAGAACAATATCACTATTGATCTTCCAGATGGTAGAAAGTCAACCCTCGTCATAGCCTGGGTCGACCCACAAACAGCCATTACAGAAACGCGCCTAGAGTTATCCAGAGTCTGGTTTTAAGCATAAGCTGGACAACTCCCCGTACCTTAACAACGTTAAGATATGAACTGTTCTATATCCAATATAGAACCAGAGGCACTGATTTAATTGAACCAGATTCAAATCATGCAGCTGTTTTCAGTGCATGTCAACTAAATGGAAGGAGGCAGATCAGCGTTACTCAACTTAGGAATGCTTCCAATTATGAGTAACCTGAAAGAGAAGCAAGTTCTCTTAAACATTACTATCAACTGAATACCATACACAAGTATCTACATCTTCGATCACCTTAAAGAATCCCGATACTTGCAATACCTGGTTCTCTACTTTAATCATATACTTATAACTTCTCAAAACTCAGACCTTTTGTTTCCACGAAACACATGTCTAAGAACTAGAGAAGTCACAAGTAAAGAGAATATAGTACGAGGACCACACCTCTGTCCTAATGGACACTGGACAACATACAATACTCTGTATAAGTCCCTTGAGTCTGCTAACTCAATCCCTGTGTGTCGTAGGTTGAAAACTGTACCTATGGTTAAGAAGAATTACACCGTTGTTTAATGCTCCTTACTTAATCACCCACTGATATAGGTAAATGTCATTGACATAATTTCAAAAAGGTATATCTCATTCTATAAAAATAGACGTACAGATATATCAATTTGAAATTAGTGCACAACAATGAATATTCAAAACCAAATATTTGTCGTCCGGCAAACTACCCAGGTGATTTCCTCAAATATCACCAATTACAACGAATTCCGATATAATGAGGATAATCACCTAATTCCCAATAACTTACTCCTACTCATCATCTGTAAAACCATACAGATGTGAGAATCATACCTGATAAATGCATACCCTGGAGCATGTGTCTAATTGGGAAATCAGTTTTCTTTTAACAGCACATAGTGAAACTGAAACATTGAAATGTTTCGATGGGGTATCCCGGTATTGCTGGTAATGCCTCTTCCATTATCCAGATTCACAACTGTAACCGTATAATTCTTTACCATCTTTCCAAATCCCTTTATATGTCTTTAGTCATTACCTTCTGCACACCCTCTTAAGCTAAATGGTTTTCTTCCTTCCCTACCGTTCGGCACCAGCCTATGGTTTGGAAGAAGACTATCCAATAAGCATAATGGGTGTACTGTCCTAATCCTAGGAGCACTCGCAATGCGAGAGAAGGTGAAGATAAAAGAAAACCGAATAAACCTTATTCCTATTTTTCCTGAACCAGAATCCATCCCCAAACTGGAACAAGTTCCTTTCGAGTTCGTATATAACCATACGATGGAGTATCCAATAAACTGTGGATCTTCGTAGTGATACGGAGTGTCGTGGAGAAATACAAAGGTTATTTAGGATTGGCGAAGAAATACTTGGTTTGGTCGTGAATAGCAGTCGCAATTTACTTTGCCCTCTTACTAATCCCTTGATATGTCTTTACTTAATACCTTCTGTACACCATCGTTAGGCTAATCGGTTTTCTTCATTCGCTACCGGTCGGCACCTACCTATGGTTTGGAAGAAGACTATCCAATTTGCGTAATAGGTGTACTATCTCCTAAACCAAGGAGTACTTGCAACCCGAGAGAAGGTAAAAGGAAAAGACAACTGAATAGTCCTATTCGTTTTCTCCAGAACCGGAAACCATCCTCGAATAAATTCCTTCAAGTTCGTATATAACCATACGATGGTTTTGTCCAATGGAAGTGGACGTTCGTAGTAATACGGGGTGTCCTGAAGAAAATGGTAAAAGTCAGAGTGGCAATGAGGTTTGCAACTCTGATAATCCAAAAGCCAGTGTTAAGAAGGTTCGGTCAACTTGGTCACTGGGTCATAGTCTAGGGTTGGGTCAATGGTCGCTGCCAAAGAGAGAGAGAAAAGAAACACTCAACGTGCACTCTAACCTAGATCAGAATGGTTATCACTTTATCTAATCAGGAAACCTCCCACTGTACCGTCAAATTCTCCTCCAAACCTGAAAGAAGAATTAGTCGGGATCACCCAAGGAGTAAACCAACTCATCAGTGGGAATCGGGATCCAACTATCATCGCATGATAACGTGACGGAATCAGCTCACGTTATCACACTCCAGAAGGTATGCGCATATCTGGCAAGTTTCAGTTTCTTTAGAAACTCCCGATGTGAATTTTTACCCCATGCTCTTATGACCTTGACTTTGGCCAACATATCATAAGTCACATGTCAAGTTCTACCCGTCATTCTTCAGGTTAATTTGAACCCACCCGTACATACCCTTGACTTTGGCCAAAATAGCAGTACGACTGTCCCAAACCAACGCATCTATCTATGCTGCATATGAATACCCAATAGCTACCAATCACTGTGCCTTGACTTTGGCCAACATACACAGCTTGAATACTTATTGCCTATCCATATCAAACGACGGAGGGCTACGAATGGTTTCTGGCGAAAACCTTTAATGTAATGAACTTGATATCGTTGAAGGAACCGGATAGCTTTTAAAAATATAGTGACGAAAACCTTTGCTAAAGAGGTCACTCCCGGTGAAGGCATCTCGGCTCTTTTCCCGTAGAATGAGGTGCAGGATATTCCAACTGAATACCATGATGCAAAGCAAAAGTAATCGGCTATAGTGAAGTTATTACGCTGACGCAAACTTCTGTCCAAGGGGTCACTCCCGGTGAAGGGATCTCGGCCCTTGCCTCGTCGACTGAGGTGCTGGATATTCATAACCGAATACCACTGTGCAAAACAAAAGTGAACGTCCTTGCAATAACATTTTTTTGAAAATTGTTCCAACAATATCAGAATAGGTTTGTTTAGATTGCATTGATCTGAATCAACGCAGTCCTATCAATTGATCACACCAATAAAGAATGAAAATAATGATGTACGTATATGCCATCCGCATTCGCCACTGGGTCCCGTCATTACCCGTTAGGTTACTTAACAAACGACAGAGCGGGGAATGGACTAGCGCGGATGCAAAACATATACAACATCTACTAGTATATATATCAATATATAATATTCGCTCAAGGCATGATAAAATGCAACATCACAGAAATGTAACCAGCATCATAGAACAATACAGATATCTGGGATCCCCGGGTTTCATAGAGCCGCTACTGAAACCCGACGTTTCCCTGGTCGTGTGGATAGCCTGTGCAATGAAATCCTAGACCCCTACGGGCGCGGCAAGTTACCCGCCAAAACCTGAAGCGAGGCAGCCCCCTTCAGCAACGTGAATGGACCACCCAACACTTCATGGAATCCGGTAACTTGGGCACCCCTCCTGGGTCAGCCTGTACCCCCTACGAGTGCGGCGAATAGCCCGCCAATTCTAGAGTGAAGCCCCCTCCGTCTCAAAGCCATGAAATGCGGGCTCGTTGCCCTCTAGAACCCGGCTATCCGTGCACCCCACCTTAGGGTAATCCTAGTACAGAAAGTAAAATATATATACAACGGGTACATCGACCTCACCCCGGTCGTTCCCTAAAAGAATAATATACAAACAGGCAGTGACGGCAGTCCATATGTCAGACGCTCGCCCCGCAATATCAAATGTACATAATATAACAAAAACTGTACTACCATTTCATCCAGGTTATCCCCCATGACCAATCCGCAACATCACAGCAATCTAACCAGCATCACAGAACAATCAACGTGAATGTCACGTTCGCAAATCCGTCTAAAAGGGTTATGGCAGTTAGACAGGATTAACCGATCAAGTGACATTCACGGTCGCAGATATAATGTAAATACTGTGAACTAACATGTTTAAAATTTTCGATCGATCAAATTTACCGAAGTGGGCCCCAAGCACTACTGTAGCACTCAAAGAAAATCTGGGCCCAAACAGAACATTCAAAAACCCCAATTTCCCTGTACAAAGATCACTGTGCAAAAATGGTGCAGTGAAGGCACTGTGCTGCGGCGGAACCACAGCCGGAACAGGGGTTTGGCCGCAGTTCCGCGGTCACGCTACAGTGTCTCACCACCATTTTTTCACAGATGTCTTAGAATTTCCTGCTTGTACTTCTGCAACATACTGAAAAAATTTCGAGCCAGAAAAAAATCGACAGAAAACCGAAGCTTTGAAAACACAGGTTTTGGAATATTGTTCGATCGAAAATGTAAACACATTAGACCAAGCTAGACTAGGTTAATGGCGTGGCTCTGATACCACTGTAAGTGCACGGCGGCGCCCCGGCCGTCAATCCGAGGCCAAAATGCAGAAACGATAATTTACTTTAACTTTTGAACCGGCACCACCGCGCACTTTCAACCCGGATCGGGCCATTAACATAGTCCTAGAAAACTAGAGAAGGGGTAGAGAGATATACCGAATGATCCGTGTCCTTCGGTCTTCTCGTCGTCGTCCCGATTTCCCCGCGGAATCTCCGGTCTTCGCCTCCTCGCCGGAAGTGCACCACGTCGCCGGCTACTTTTACGAGCTTCCACCTCTAGACCGAGGCAACTCGGGCATGAAGTTGGCGAGCCAACGTGTCCAAGAATTGCTGTAGAATGTAGTGTAGAAAGCTATATGTCTCATGGGGTTGAAGTTGCCTTTGGTGGAGGATTGAGATGATAACATTTTGGAGATGAAGTTGGGGATTTTTGCAAGCACAAGAGAACCAAAAATCCCCACCAAAAATTGGGCAGCCCCCTTCCCCTATTGGCCGGCCCCTCATGTAGGAGAGAAAAGAAAGGAGAGAGTATGGATCAAAAAATGAGTGAGCTCTCATAATGCAAGGGAGAGAGAAAGTCATCATGAGAAAAAATCATTACTACAAAGCCTCCACTCCATCACCTAATCATAATCAAAAAGTCAAGCAATCATGATGTGAAGAAGTCACATGATGCAAAAGAATGCAAAGACAACCCTCCGCAATGCTAATTTGCACAATTGCAAATAAGCCCTCCTCCACCAATTTTCAGCCAAAGAAAGATACAAAGGAAAATGGCCGAAATGGAAAGCAAACTGGCAGCTTCAGAAAACTGATCCCGTAATAAATTACAGGAAACCCAGCTACTGTATATATATACCCGCATTTGTATTCCGACCGAACACAAATGCAATGAGACAAAATCTACACTGTACTATACTAGGATCCGGCTTAAACCAAAGCCCTCTAGTATAATCCGTCCGATCATGATCCGTGCAAATACCGCACGTATATGATCGAACCCTGCCATATCTCCTTATGGCCTCTACAGCGTTTCGCCCGAAACTTGAGAAACTGGTCTATGGGGGACTCTAAAGACTCGTCAATATTTTGGTTGTTGATTTAACCACTAGAACGTCAGAGGTATTAGCCTATACGTAACGGGCTACCGGGTATTGACCAAAAGGGACGTCGATAAGCGAACTCATCCTGACACCCTGCTCAGCCTGTCAGTGACAATATACGTACAGTCCGGTCCGTTCATCTATGAGCATCGCATGACGGGCCTAGGGGGTTGGTAAAAGTCAGACCCCCAAAAGCGGTACAAGTCGTGTCGGAGTGTAGCCCAGAACACCCTGAGATACTACTGAAATACCTACCAGTAAATCTCCTGCCTTGGCCAAGGACTTCGTGTAAGGGCTCTCCTAGACACAGCGTGACCTCACCCCCAATACCGGGAGAGACGAACCCCTGCAGATCCGCTCACTGCCTCCATGTGGCTCGGGACTGTGCCCAACTAAAACCTTTTTGCACGTCTCCTTTGAGCGTGGTAGGGTAGTAATCAAAGTATAGTGGGAACTCACACGAGACAAATGATGATCTCAGGTCGATGAACTAACCTGTACATATGTCACCAGGGAACTGCTATCTGACGTCAGGTATAAGACCAACTAGCATGTTCCCGGCAAGTCCTGTCCGGTGTACTCATAACCCAATGAGCACCTGTATATATCTTAGGTGATCCAACTGACACCAGTGGCTTGTGAGACCGGCCACCGCCCTTCGTCGGGGTCTCGACTGTATACACTAGTCTACTCTGGAGTATCGATGCCCAGTCTCGAAACTCCTACGACTAGGGACCACTTAAGGATGTGCTTATAGACCCCAGCTCCCACGTATATGATCGCCCTCATACTGCTGGTCGTTAAGCAAGAATCCTAAGGGCTCTATCAACGTGTAATAGTGACCTGTAAGGTCACCTGAAGCAGTACACGATGATAAAGATAAACCAGATAGCATACTATCATCTTGAGTAAAACTGTCCTACCGGTATAGGTCCACCCTCAATCATTGCAATCACGTGCCTGTGATCCAATAATTGACTCTGAGGGCACTATCTCCAACACCGCACATATCACATATGCGCTCCTATTTCGTTTTGCCTGAGCCAGTAAAACCTCTATGTAGGACTCTAAAGACTCGTCAATATGCCGGCAGTAGGTGATGATCACATCAACCACCCATAAGCCGTCAGCGGTACTAGCTGGACGTAACGGCTACCCGGGTATTGAGCGATCAGAAGATCAGCAAGCAAGCCCGCTCCAACTCCTGTAAAAGCCAAACGGTAACACTTCTCGTATAGTCCGGTCTCCTCGTCTGATATGTCGCATATCAAGTCTAGGAGTGGTAAACGTCAGACCCCAATAACCGATAAGTCGTGCCGATGTGAGGCTCATAATAGGTCGAGAAACTACTGTAACACTTACCAGTAAATCTCTAAATCAGCTCTGGCCAGGGACTTTCCTGTTATGGCCAATCGAGCACAGCGCAATATCAACCCCCAATACCGGGAGAGACGAAACCCCTCCTATCGCTCATTGCCTCCATGTGACTCGGGACTGTACCCAAAAACCACCTTTTTGCACGCTCTCTTGGACGTGGTAAGGTGGAAATCAAAGCACAGTGGGAATCACACAAGACTCTATGACGATCTCGGGTCTACAGACTAACCTGCACAAGTGTCACCAGAAAACTGCCATCTGACGTGAGGTATAATACCATCTGGGAGTTCTCGGCGAGTCCGTCCAGTGTACCCAGTCTCCACTGAGCACCCGTATACGATCTCAGATGTCAAACACGAATGGATATGGGATCATCCATCGCCCATCTCATGGGTCGAGAAGCGTATACGCTAGTCTACTCTGGTATATCGATGCCTTGTCTCGATACATCCATGATTAGGGACCTTGAAGGATGTACTTATGGACTACCATGTCCCCACTAGTATGATCCGCATCATAGTCCAGGTAGTCAAGTACACATCCTAAGAGCTTTACCAATATGTAACTATAAGACAGTATCAAGAGACAAGTATACATGTTAAGATAAAGAGCAACTAGATAGCATACTATCATGTCGAGCAAGAAAGTCATCTCTATATATGTCCAAGCATCGAATATAATATACATCATCTGTACAATACTGGCCTCTAGGGCATACATACAACTAACACCGCATACCCAATAGTTCAAAAAGTCGCTTGAACTGTGTTTGAGGGAGGGCCTTTGTGAATGGATCCGCCGTGTTGTCTTTTGTATTCACTCTCTGTACCTCGATCTCCTGGCGATCAATGATCTTCCTGATCAGGTGATACCGTCTTAAGATGTGTTTGGATTTCTGATGGGACCTTGGTTCCTTCGCTAAAGCTATAGCCCCATTGTTATCGCAATACAATGGTATTGGGTCAACAATGGACGGAACCACATGAAGTTCACTAATGAAATTCTTCATCCAGACCACCTCTTTTGCGGCATCGCTAGCAACAATGTATTCAGCCTCCATCGTCGAGTCTGCGACGGTATCCTGTTTGGAACTTGTTCACATCATAATATTGCTATTCATACACCCCACTTTCGTGCATTTTATAAGTAAACAGATGCTTTTGACGATCGTTTGTTACATGATACAGGATACAGACTTGTGAAGCAAATACAGTGAAAAAGACAAAGATGATACAGGAAATGGACTTTTGACCAACCAGCACACTGATCCTACTCAAGCCGAGACGAACGTCAAGTGAAACGGTCAAAGAGATCCTTACGAGTTTCACTGAGAATCTGAAGAATAAAAAAAAGCCCAACAGAGAAAAGCACAGTGAAAACAGAAGGCCCAATACAAGATCAACAAAGCACAGAAAGTTGGAGTCCCAACACCACCAAAGGGCCGCGGATCCGCGGCCCAAGCCAGGATATGCCGCGGATCCGCGGCCGTCTAATGCCCGGGTCGGTGGAGATTTCTTCTGTTGCTGATACGGTTCTGGTGTTGTGATTTTTAGGGGGTAAATCAGTACAGTCATGTCTACGAGAGTCTGTAACCCTAGCTTCACTAGTTACTTATAAATTGTAATCTAGATCTAAAAAAAATGTATGCCTCTTGATAATCAATAAAAGTGAGATTTGTTGAAGAATTGGGAGCATCACTTTTACTTGTAAGTTTTTAGTTTTATTTAATTCTTGCCTTAGTATAATCTTTTACTTGCCCTAGTTAGTTAATTCTTGCTCTAGTGTAATCCTCCTTAATCTGCACCAAGTAGTTAACCTTTAAAACATAAACATAAAAATGTCTCTTTGCAACAATTCCCTAATGAGCGAATAAAATCCTCGCTCGTTAGGGTTAGGAACAAGGGAGTAAGTGAGAGATGGATGTCTCTCACCTCCTTCAACGCCAACTTATTTTTAAAACGAAATCTTCATGCATTCATATACGATCCGCCCCCTACGGCACCCTACCTACAAGGTAACGGTGAACCTTAGTATAAAAGGCCGGACTTATATGACATCCATGAAGATCACATCAATTAATAGGAAAGGACGGACAAGGATCTAGAGGAAGAAACCTTGTTTCTTCCCGATCATCCTAATCCCCTTTGCTAATAATTGTTGTGATATTTCTAACAAGCTTAAATCATGGCATTGAAAGAGGTGAAAACATAGATCTCAACACCCCTACCTTCGACCTAACCCTAACGAGTCCTTTCTTATCACATAAATTCATCTTAAACTCAATTGATAAAAAACCAACCACAATTTGAATCAACTCGTTATAACACAAAATTAGAAATTAACACATCCCTGCGGATCGACCCGTATTCACCGGCTAGCTGCGAAGCGACGCCGTTTCTGATTACGGTAAACTACAATTTTTGGATTAATCAGAACTCCTCCAACACACCGCCCCTCCATTGAGGGTAAACAAAAAACCCGAGACAGACTTGCTGTCATCCTTGTCACTCTGGAAGCTTGAATCGGTAAAGGACTCGACCCTGAGGTCTCCATTATCGTAAACCAGGAACATCTCCTTAGTTCTTCTCAGGTACTTGAGAATGTTCTTCACTGCCGTCCAGTGGTCCTCACATGGGTCTGACTGATACTGGCTCACCACGCTCAGCGCGTAAGCTACATCTGGTCTTATACATAACATCGCGTACATTATAGATCCTACCGCCGAAGCGTAGGGTATAGTGCACATGCGAACCCTCTCCTCGTCAGCCTTAGGAGATATCTTCTTAGAGAGGGTGGTTCCGTGCAATGCGGGTATGTTACCGTGCTTGGAATCTTCCATACTAAATCTCTTTAGTACGGTCTCTATGTACCTGGACTGCGAAAGTCCCAGTAGTCTCTTGGATCTATCTCTGTAGATTTTGATCCCCAGAATGTACGAAGCATCACCCAGGTCCTTCATGGAGAACCGTTGTGACAAGAATAGCTTGACCGATTGTAGCATAGGAATGTCATTTCCTATCAAAAGAATGTCGTCCACGTACAAGACTAGGAACACGACAGTTCTTCCTACAATCTTCTTATAGACACAAGGTTCATCTTCGTTCTTGATGAAATCAAATTCCTTGCTTGCCTCATCAAAACAGATGTTCCAGCTCCGCGATGCCTGCTTCAATCCATAAATGGATTTAAGTAACTTGCACACCTTCCCGCGGCTCCCACTGTCTACGAAACCTTCTGGCTGATCCATGTAAACGCACTCTTCCAAACAGCCGTTTAGAAAAGCCGTTTTAACGTCCATCTGTCAGATTTCATAGTCATGGAAGGCAGCAATGGCAAGTAGGATCTGAATGGATTTGAGCATAGCCACTGGAGAAAAGTTTCATCATAGTCCACACCAGGTCTTTGCGAAAACCTTTTGCAATGAGTCTAGCCTTATAGGTTTCCACCTGCCCATCTACACCAAGTTTACTTTTGTAGATCCATTTGCATCTAACGGGTTTTACCCCAGGTGGAGTGTTCAGACCATAATATTGCATTTTTCATCCCCCTATTCTTATCCGTTTTATAAATAAACAGGTACTCTTGACGCACGTTTGTTGCATGTTACAGGATACAGGCTCTTGGAGCAAATACAGTGAAAAAGACGAAAGTTGATACAGAAAAGGGACTTTTAACCAACAAGTAGACGGATTCTAGTCAAGCCGAGACGAAGAACAGTGCAAGGTCCAAAAAAAAATACGAAAGTGAAACGGTCAAAAGATCCTTACAAGTTTTCACTGAAGATCTGGAGAAGACTAAGAAGCCCAACAGAGAAAAGAAGTATAAAAATAGTGAAGAATAAAGAAGCCCAAATACCCATAATGCAGCTCAAGAAATTTGGTGAGCCAAGCCCACCAAAGGGCCGCGGAACCGCAGCCCAAGCCAACCCATGCCGCGGTTCCGCGGCCATTAAGTGCCCGTGTCGGTGGAAACTCCTGGTGTCGGTGCGTCGGTGCGGGTGTTGGGATTTTTCGTGGGCAAATCTGAAATCGCACATGTGCGAATCCCGAAACCCTAAATTTTCCTGTTTACTTATAAATTGTAATCGAAAATTGTAAAACCCTATGCCTCTTTTCAATCAATAAAATTCAGAATTGCTGGGAGTATTATTCAGATCTGTTCTATATTGCTTGGAGGGAGCCGTCAACCTAGTAAGTAATTTTATTTCTTTGTTTTAATTCTTTTAATTAGTATGTCTTATCATCCCCTAATGAGCGAGTAGTCTCCTCGCTTGTTAGGGTTAGCCTTAGGGAAAGGTTTGAGAGATGAGATCTCTCACCCCTTTCATGCCATCCACACCTAAGAGTTAGAACTCCATGCATGCACGCACAACCGCTCCCTACGGCATCCTACCCTACGAGGTAACGATGAACCGTGGTATAAAGGGCCGGTTGCGCGTGTTTTCCATGGGGGTTAGGGTAACTATCAATAAAGAAAGGATACGAATCTAGAGGAAGAAACATCTTCCCAAAAGATTCGGATCCACTTTATTGATAATGACCGTAACATCTAATAGATCTAAAATAGGGCAATGAAAGCGGTGAGGAAACCTTTAATCTCCAAACTTCCCCTAAACCTAACCCTAGCAAGACTTCAAATTAGATTAATTTAGTTTAGTGAAAGATCTTGGTTTTTATAGATTTAATAAACCGACCAAAACAACATTTGGAATCAACTCGTAAAAACACGTCAAGAAACTACCCATCTCTGTGGATCGACCCGTACTCACCGGCTAGCTGCGAAGCGACGCCGTTTCTGATTGCGATAAACTTATATTTTTGGATTAATCAAATGGCGCCGTTGCCGGGGATGGCGTAAAATTTCTTTCTGTGTAATTTCGGGTTGATATAAATTTTAAAAATTATAAAAATATGAAAATAACATAAAAAAAAAATTATCAATTTTGATCTGTTTGAAGGGTGTATCTTTTGAATCTTGCAGGAATAGCGAGGATTCTCGGATCTGAAAATTTACCAGGGGTAAACCAAAAAAAATCATATCAGAACAGAAGGGAAATTGGATAACAGAGCAGCCAAAATTTTTTTAGAGAGTGATTCCCTCAACAGACCGCGCTTCCGCCGCAAAAGGGTGCCCAGTGCCGCTGTTCCGCCGCATGTTAGCCGCGTCAGCTCCTCAATTTTACATGGTTTGATCCCTCATTCTTCCCTCTGTAACCTCCAATATATCCACTGTGAAAATTTTCTGCAGGAATTCTTTGCGCTAAAAATCTTTCTCCCCCTTCTAAATAACAGATTTTCTGCAGGTTTCTTTGCGCCGCGCTTAAAAAAAAAAAAAATTGTTTGCAAGTGAATTTAATGTTTTGCATAATTTAATTGGACTTTAAGGGGCTAATTGACCAAACTCAGATTGGGTGGGGATTTCATCACCCTTCCCAGGACCCCAGAAAACACCTAAAGCATGTGCATCAACCATAATTAATTAAAAAAATACTAGACTCAGATCTTAAGACATCGAGCTCAATAGGAAAAGGACTAGTATAGGCATCGACCGTTTATCCTAACCGACTTTGCGGTGTCTAGTCTAGTGGTTATTAATTAGGCCCACTGTCGTGGTGGTTCCTTCCCACTTACCTGGTCGTACTTGTCCGTGAAGAGGCGGTTTGATGTCCTATTTCTAGCCCTAGTTAGGAGCTGTCTAGCAGACCTAGATGACCCTAGATCTAGGCCTGATTGTGCATGTGTGGTTGATACATTTGTGTCACGAGTCCCTTTTCTAAAACCTCTTTTGTAAAACTCTCACATAAAAAAAAGGGAAAAATCTTTTCAAAACTTGCAACTTGCCCCTAAGAAAACTTGCAACTCACTTCCACTCACTTCCCTCCATAGACGTTATCTTACCCCCACATTCTGTTTTTCTATTTTTCTGACTACACTACTCCTTTAGTGTATGTCACTTTGGACTAGGGATACTAACGCCCGATTAGTCCGTGTTTCGTTGGTACCGACCGACGAACCTTTCGACACCGAAGTCGAAATTCCCTCCATTTCCTTTCCTCCACCTCCAAATTCTTCTTTCGAAGGTATGTCGGGACACGACCCCAATGATACCTTACCGACGGGAATGATTCCACCTCCGCCAGGTGCGAATAACCCGAATCTTCCGCCTGTTGTAGCGCCCGCACGAGTTGTGCTCCAGGATCTCTTCTACCCCGTCCGCATTTCTTTACCTACATGTCTTTCACCCCCACCAGCAAATGGGGACAATTTTGAAATAAAACCACATTTCATCAATATGCTGCCAAAATTTCATGGTTTGGAATCTGAAGATGCGTATATTTTTATTAATAAATTCCAAAATGTATGCGCTATGATGAAAACGGCCCAATTAAGTGATGACGCTATAAGGCTAAGGGTCATTCCTTTCACCTTATGTGACCTAGCCGAGAAGTGGCTATACAGCACCGCATCACATTCCATTAGAAATTGGGAAGAGTTTGTGAGAGCTTTTCTGAAAAAGTTCTATCCTCATCACAAAACTGCTAAAATCCGTAACGAGATTATTTCACAGCTTCCTTCCGAACCATTTTGGAAGTGCTTCGAGAGATTTAAAGACCTACTTGTTCAATGCCCTCATCATGGGATCGAAAGTTGGCAACTTTGCCAAACATTATACGAGGGATTGAACTCGGCAACGAAGCAGTTGCTAGAAACTATATGTCAAGGTCATTTTCTTTCCAAGTCTAGCGACGAAGCTTGGCAGTTTCTTGAGGATCTTAGTGAGCAAACAATTCAGTGGGAAAGTACCAAGACCACATCATCTTCTTCTAGTGGTCAATCTAGGGCAGGCATACATCAAGTGGATATGTCGATTGCAATGAAGGCCGAGATGGCCTCACTTATGAAAAAGCTAGAAGCCATTGAGACCAAAATCTCATCGTCTTCTTCTGCCCCTGCTTTACCTCCACGAACTGTTTGTGCTTGTTGTGCGAATCCATCGCATCTAACCGGAGAGTGTCCTTATAATGCATCTAATCAAGGACAGGATCAAGTCAATGCTGCATTTCAGCAACGACAAAGAAACGATCCGTACTCTTCGACATATAATCCGGGGTGGAGGAATCACCCAAATTTCACTTGGAACCAAAATCAACAAGTCCAAGGAAATAACAATTTTCAAAGACCTCCTCCTCAACAACAACAACAAGCACCTTAACAAACTCAAAACCAGCAACCTTTCCAACAACAACCTTATACAAATCAAACGAACAATTTGGTTCAACCAAATAATGATAAGGTTATCTCGCTCGAAAAAAGTCTAAATGCATTTCTCAAGGAAACTACAGAATCCGCAGCAAGATTTGAAAATTATGTTCAATCTTTGATGACTAACAATGCTTCACACGATCAAAGTATCAAATCTATTGAGGCACAAATTGCACAATTAACTGCTGCGTTGAGCGAGAGAGAAAAGGGAAAGCTTCCATCTCAACCATTGCCAAATCTCGGTCACACACAAAACGCATATCCTAATCACAATGTAAATGCGGTGACCACGTTGAGATCCGGAAGAGTGTTGCAAAATAATGTGGGAACTAGTGATGATATCCCCGCCGGTGGTTCTTCTTCTTCTTCTTCTCCATCGTCATCTTCCCCTTCTTCATTTTCTTCACTTTCTTCTTCACCTTTTTCTTTAGAGCCTATTCTCCACCATTCACACGGCTCTACTTCTTCTAGCTTGAACGGACCCATTTCTCACAACATGAACACATCTACACCGGGATCCGTTCCTACTCCACATTCTACTCCACAGAAATTTGACTCAACGAATTTTCAAAATGTTCCATTCCCAAACAGGTTGAGTCCTAATAAACCAAATGCACAAGTCGAGAAGATTGTGGAGATATTTAAGCAGGTTAGCATAAATATACCTCTCTTGGATGCGATCCAACAAGTCCCTTCATACGCGAAAATCTTAAAGGGCTTATGCACCTCGAAGAGAAAGGCATCTCAAGTACCCAAGAAAGTGCTAGTGGCTAGTGCAGTGAGCAATGCAATCAACCACCATCAAACCTTACCCCAAAAACGAAAAGACCCCGGCTGTCCTACGATTTCAATCACAATTGGGGATAAGAAAATTAATCGAGCACTTTTAGATCTTGGGTCTAGTGTTAACCTGATTCCCTACTCCGTGTACGAACAATTAGGGGTTGGAGAGTTGAAACCCACTCGTTGTACTCTCCAAATGGCTGATCGATCAATCACCCATCCAAGGGGTCAGCTAGAGGATGTGTTGATCAAAGTTGGGGAGTTAATATTCCCCGTTGATTTTATTGTTATGGATACACAACCTGTTGCTAACCCAAGAAACCAAATTCCGGTGATTCTCGGTCGACCATTTTTGGCCACTTCCAATGCTGTAATAAACTGTCGCAATGGCTCCATGACTCTATCCTTCGGGAAGATGTCTAGTGAGTTCAATATTTATAAGATGGGAAGTCTGCCCCCCGTGCCTAAAACTAGTACACGAGAAGTTTGCTCTATTCACGAAATCACACAGGAGGACTGCGGGCTTGAAAGATTTCTATTTGATGAAAACAGTTTTGACGTCACTAGTGCGTCCCTCCTTGACCCCACCACCGTTGACACAACCGATATTGATTATGAATGCTTCACTTTTTCGGATGATGATGACTCACAACCCGAATATGAGTCTTTTGAATTTTTTGATGAGTTAACCGAACCATCCGAATCGGTTGTTTGCAGTGATTTCGAACCTGTATTGGAGTCCTTTGAGTTCGAGGTAGATTCCGCAATGATTCTTTCGCCTCCGAAACTCGAACTCATGTCCTTACCGCCTCACCTTAAATATGCTTACATAGGTGAGAATGAGACTTTTCCCATTATAATGTCAGCCTCTCTAGCCTTCGAGCAAGAGAGCGCTATTTTAAAAGTCTTACAAGATAGGCGGCAAGTTTTCGGTTGGACTATGGCGGACATCGAGGAGATCAGTTCCCTTATAATTCAATATCATATGAAATTGATGGATGATGCCAAGTCAATAGAGGACCCACAGGATCAGTTTGGGGGTATTGTGGTTAGTCAACCTCCTCCTTTAGAAGTTGAACCACCCCCATTTCTTTTAATAAGCTACGAGAATGCCAACATTCCACTGATTGCTGATCATTCACATTCTCGTTTTGATGCATCACCAGCTCATGTATATTCGCTTCCACACCGTCCATACCACCACTTCTATCTTCCCCAATTCTTTGTGGACCGCCACAACTTATTCTTCCACCAACCAATACTCTTTACTGATAAATTTTTCAACTGGTTGGTGTTGACTTTTGGTCTATGTAAGGTTTGGCAGTAATGTCTAACATATTTTAAATGAAGTTTGGGGGAGGGCTTTTCTGTATATATATTTATTTTCCTTAACAATAAAAAAAAATAATAAATAAACAGGGAAGTGCCGGTATTGTTACCCTCTTGGTTTAGCATGACAGTGAGGACACTGTCAAATTCAAGTTTGGGGGTATGCTCGGTACGTCTTTTTCCTTCGCATTCATTTGTACATATTTTTGCATTTGCATATTTATTTGAAAACCTATAAAAATTTGAAAAATTATTAAAATTATTGTATTCAATTTTGGCTTATTTGACTTGAGTTTGACAAATAGGTTAACTGGTTAGGAACAACTAGATCTTAGACTTAGTGAATTAAAAACCCTAAAGATAACCTTCCTTAAAGTTTAACGGTAGAAAGTATATACCTTGTAGTTTATTTGGAAATAGGCAAATTTTAGGTTCACTTCTTGGGCTAATTCAAAACAAGGGAAGAGTATTGATGTTCTTATTAGAGTATAAGTTTGAAATATAGTTCCTAGCTTAAGTCTAGATTCTGAAAATGTAAACCCTACAATTTGCACAATCACGCACCTTGAAACTTGGAATAGTAGAAGAGACCTTGAAATGCTCTTGTCTAAAGTCCTTAGTACAATGAAAATAAAAGAAAAAAAAAGAAAAAAAAATTGACACTGGTTTTTGTGATTACTCAAGGCTGTAAAAAATAGAAAAAACATTTAGCGAGGGTGCTTCATCACCTAGTGCCTTAGACCAACTGGTTTGGGAGTCACTGCTAAAGCCTTAGGTGTTGCAAGACTAGGAATTACGCTTTAAATGTGCAAACACATCTTGTAATCGGTTGTTGGTACCTCAAGAAGTATTAACAGTCGCATGAAGGATGTGTAAGCAAAATTCAATTAAAAATTCACCTACTAATAAGTACTTTGGACAATGGATGAGAGTACGATTGCTTGATTTGAATTTCCAAGTGTAGGGGTGATTTATACACACACGTAGGGGTATGTGATTGGAATTTAGATAAGAGAGAGGAATGAAAAATAGAACTTATATCTTTAGTAGAGTTGATAGAAATTCCTAAGTGGAGATGGAACCCTAGAAGGAAAACTTAAGAGATACCGAAAGCTAAGTAAGTCTGCATAACATGTATAATCTTAAGTTAGATCATAAGGAAGTGTGAAGAATGTGGGTGGATAATTTGCGAGTCAAAAGATAATAGAATTCCTTGTTAGAGGACCTAATTGGAGAACAAAAGTCAATGGGCCGAGTTGATAGGATTTTGTGGGTGTAATCCGCTGAAAACCCTCAGGAGACAACACTCCTCCTACTAGGGACACCTAGAGGTTTAACGGCTTGTTGCACGTGCTCAGTGCAATCGCGTTTCCCTGCGAAAGTGTGGTTAGGATTTTAGTGAATAAAAAATAAGTTTGCTCGAGGACGAGCAAAAGGTAAGTTTGGGGGTATTTGTTCAGACCATAATATTGCATTTTTCATCCCCCTATTCTTATCCGTTTTATAAATAAACAGGTACTCTTGACGCACGTTTGTTGCATGTTACAGGATACAGGCTCTTGGAGCAAATACAGTGAAAAAGACGAAAGTTGATACAGAAAAGGGACTTTTGACCAACAAGTAGACGGATCCTAGTCAAGCCGAGACGAAGAACAGTGCAAGGTCCAAAAAAAAATACGAAAGTGAAACGGTCAAAAGATCCTTACAAGTTTTCACTGAAGATCTGGAGAAGACTAAGAAGCCCAACAGAGAAAAGAAGTATAAAAATAGTGAAGAATAAAGAAGCCCAAATACCCAGAATGCAGCTCAAGAAATTTGGTGAGCCAAGCCCACCAAAGGGCCGCGGAACCGCGGCCCAAGCCAACCCATGCCGCGGTTCCGCGGCCATTAAGTGCCCGTGTCGGTGGAAACTCCTGGTGTCGGTGCGTCGGTGCGGGTGTTGGGATTTTTCGTGGGCAAATCTGTAATCGCAAATGTGCG
The DNA here is from genome assembly GCA_030015575.1 of Agapanthus africanus. Taxonomy (NCBI): domain Eukaryota; kingdom Viridiplantae; phylum Streptophyta; class Magnoliopsida; order Asparagales; family Amaryllidaceae; genus Agapanthus; species Agapanthus africanus. The sequence goes on along the minus strand of CM057339.1, from coordinate 260,054,700 downwards.
AATCCCAAAACCCTAAATTTTCCTGTTTACTTATAAATTGTAATCGAAAATTGTAAAACCCTATGCCTCTTTTCAATCAATAAAATTCAGAATTGCTGGGAGTATTATTCAGATCTGTTCTATATTGCTTGGAGGGAGCCGTCAACCTAGTAAGTAATTTTATTTCTTTGTTTTAATTCTTTTAATTAGTATGTCTTATCATCCTCTAATGAGCGAGTAGTCTCCTCGCTTGTTAGGGTTAGACTTAGGGAAAGGTTTGAGAGATGAGATCTCTCACCCCTTTCATGCCATCCACACCTAAGAGTTAGAACTCCATGCATGCACGCACAACCGCTCCCTACGGCATCCTACCCTACGAGGTAACGATGAACCGTAGTATAAAGGGCCGGTTGCGCGTGTTTTCCATGGGGGTTAGGGTAACTATCAATAAAGAAAGGATACGAATCTAGAGGAAGAAACATCTTCCCAAAAGATTCGGATCCACTTTATTGATAATGACCGTAACATCTAATAGATCTAAAATAGGGCAATGAAAGCGGTGAGGAAACCTTTAATCTCCAAACTTCCCCTAAACCTAACCCTAGCAAGACTTCAAATTAGATTAATTTAGTTTAGTGAAAGATCTTGGTTTTTATAGATTTAATAAACCGACCAAAACAACATTTGGAATCAACTCGTAAAAACACGTTAAGAAAACTACCCATCTATGTGGAACGACCCGTACTCACCGGCTAGCTGCGAAGCGACGCCGTTTCTGATTGCGGTAAACTTATATTTTTGGATTAATCATGGAGCAATATCCAAGGTCCACACTTTATTGGTGTACATGGACTCCATTTCGGATTGCATTGCTTCCAGCCACTTATCAGAGTCCTTACTGATAATGGCCTTCCTGAAATTGGTAGGGTCATCTTCTTCCAAGATGCAATCCTCTCGATCCTCGTCTAAGAGAAAACCGTAGTATCTCTCGGGCGGATGAGAAATCCTACCAGATCTGTGGAGTGGCTGAGGTTCGTCTGGGGTTATTGAATCCAGTGGTTCCTCTAAATTTTCAGTTACATTTTGTGGTTCATGGATTTCTCCCAGTTCTACCGAACTCCCACTAGTTTCTTTTGCAAGAAACTCCCTTTCTAAAAAGGTAGCGTGGAGAGATACAAACACCTTCTGTTCCTCAGTGTGGTAGAACAGATATCCTAGTGAGTCTTTAGGATATCCCACAAATTTACATAGAACTGACCGTCCCTCTAGCTTGTCCGGTTTCTGTGTTTTTACATAGGTCGGACAACCCCATATCTTGAACCGCTTAAGATACGGATTTCTACCACTCCATATTTCATATGGAGTCTTAGGCACAGATTTGGATGGAACGTAATTCAGTAGATATGCCGCTGTCTGAAGCGCATGTCCCCAAAATGAAAGAGGCAACTCGGCACTACTCATCATGGAGCGAATCATATCCAATAGGGTACGATTCCTCCGCTCTGAAACACCGTTGTGCTGTGTGTTAGTTATATGTATGACCTAGAGGCCATTACTGTACATACGATGTATATTGTAGTGGATGCTAGGATATATATAGGGAGGACTTTCTTGCTCGACATGATAGTATGCTATCTGGTTGTACTTTATCTTAGCATGTACTCATATTATCTCTATGTTACATGTTGATAAAGCCCTTAGGATAAGTGCTCGACTATTGGGACTATGATGAGATCATACTAGTGGGGACACGGTAGTCGACGAGTACATCCTATAACTGTTCCTAGTCGATGGTGTATCGAGACAGGGCATCGATACACCAGAGTAGACTGGCGTATACGCATCTTGACCCATATGATGGGCGATGGATGATCCCATATCCATCGGTGTTTGACATCAAGGATGGTGTACGGGTGCTCAGTGGAGACTGGGTACACTGGACAGACTCGCCGAGAACTCCCAGATGGTATTGTACCTCACGTCAGATGGCAGTTCTCCGGTGACACTGGTACAGAGTAGTCTGTTGACCCGAGGTCGTCATAGAGTCTTGTGTGATTCCCACTGTGCTTTGATTTCCATCATACCACGTCCAAGAGGGCGTGCAAAAAGGTGGCTTTTGGGTACAGTCCCGAATCACATGGAGACAATGAGCGATAGGAGGGGATTCGTCTCTCCCGGTATAGGGAGTTGATGTTGCGCAGTGTTCGATTGGCTATAACCGGAAATCCCTGGCCAGGGTTGCTGAGATTTACTGGTAAGTGTTACCAGTAGTTTCTCGAACTGTTATAGACCACATATCGACATGACTTATCGAGCTACTGGGGTCTGACGTTTACCACCCCTAGGCGAGATATGCGATATATCAGACGACGAGACCGGACTGTACGGGTGTGTTACTGATTGGATTCACAGGAGAATGTACAGGCTTGCTTGTTGATCTTCTGAGCGCTCAATACCTGGATGGCTGTTAAGTTTAGCTGACCGCTTGCAGCTTGTGGGTGTTTGATATGATCATCACCTACTGCCGTCGTATTGACGATTCTTTAGAGTCATACACAGAGGTTTCTTGGCTCAGGCAAAACGGAGTAGGAGCATATATGTGATATGTGCGGGACCGAGGATAATACGGTATGTGATACCGTATTGGATTCTCACGATATGAGATATCGGCCGGGTATATGTGATATAGCCGGGTCATCGTATTAGTTGGTTATATGCGATATAGCCGGATTGTCGGATCAAGTGTTGATTCGATAATTTAATGTATAATAATATATATGATATATTAAATTACATTAACTAATATTAGCTCACTAAAAGATTCATTTTCTCACGGGATAATACATTGATATATATGTGATATATGTTAATTGTATCATTTTCTATTGTTACAGAATATATTGTATATGTGATATATAATATTGTAACATGTTAGGGTTACAAATTTAACAATGGATTAGGGTTTAAACTTGGTTAGGGTTTGGATTAGGGTTAGCTTTTGCATGAAGCTTCCATGAAGTTTCATGAAGCTTTGACTTTGTGGTTGCTTGATATTTTTTGTGAGATATTATGTTAACACCATTAACTCTAGTTAACTCTCTACAAGGGTTAACTCTTTCATTCTTAACCCTTGGTTAGATTTGTAACCACTACAATAATTCATTGTTCATCACAAAAGGATTAAGTGATCATATTCATTCTTTTTCTTCTTCCTTGGTTTTCTTCTTGAAAAAGCTTTCTTTTGTGATGAAAGTGAGTGAGAAAAAGATTATAAATGAGTGCAAAAATCCTACTTCATCATCCTCATCTATCCTTGCCATTTAGATGAGGGTGTTCACTTCATATTATGAGTGTTAGCTTGTGTTAAAGAAACTTCAAGGTAGATCATCTTTGTATCGAAGATCGAAAGCAAAGGTTGCATCATTCTCTTCGTGAAGCCTCTCGAGAGTCTAGAATACGATGATCGCAGCGAAGGGACCTCAACATGGAGCTTAAGAAGTGAAGGACCGGATCTACAAAGGTTGTAATCCCTCTCACTTAGTGTTAAGGAGTTTAACATGCATGTTTTCGCCTAAACCCTAGTTTAAAGATCCGGCTTCGGGTTGTTCGGCACGGCTAAAATTTTAATCGGGCATGGTTGATGCCTCGTAGACCCTTGTGCGCATGCCTAGAAACCCTACAGTGGTATCAGAGCCAAGCTAGAGCTTTAGGCGAAGTCTGACCGAAGTTTAAAGTCCGATCGAACCCGGAAACCCCGATGTTTACCCTTCTCTGTACATTTTTCAAAACTGTGGTTTTTTATGAATTAAAAATGCTCAGAAAAATAAGCAGGAAAAACTAAGAATTACTGTGAAGTACGGCCCTCTAATTTGTTGGAGATAGTGCCCTCAGAGTCAATTATTGGATCACAGGCACGTGATTGCAATGATTGAGGGAGGACCTGTCCCAGTAGGACAGTCTTACTCAAGATGATAGTATGCTATCTGGTTTATCTTTATCATCGTGTACTGCTTTAGGTGGCCTGACATGTCACTATTGCACGTTGATAGAGCCCCTAGGATTCTTGCTTGACCACCAGCAGTATGAGGGCGATCATATACGTGGGAGCTGGTAGTCTATAAGCACATCCTTAAAAGGTCCCTAGTCGTGGGAGTTTCGAGACAAGGCATCGATACTCCAGAGTAGACTAGTGTATACAGTCGAGACCCCGACGAGGGGCGGTGGCCGGTCTCACAAGCCACTGGTGTCAGTTGGTTCACCTAAGATGTATACAGGTGCTCATTGGGTTATGAGTACACCGGACAGGACTCGCCGGGAACATGCTAGTTGGTCTTATACCTGACGTCAGATAGCAGTTCCCTGGTGACATGTATACAGGTTAGTTCATCGACCTGAGGATCGTCATTTGTCTCGTGTGAGTTCCCACTGTACTTTGATTACTACCCTACCACGCTCAAAGGAGACGTGCAAACAGGTTTTAGTTGGGTACAGTCCCGAGCCACATGGAGGCAGTGAGCGGATCTTCAGGGGTTCGTCTCTCCCGATATTGGGGGTGAGGTCGCGCTGTGTCTAGGAGAGCCATTACACGAAGCCCTCGGCCGAGGTAGGAGATTTACTGGTAGGTATTCCAGTAGTATCTCATGGTGTTCTGGGCTACACTCCGACACGACTTGTACCGCTTTTGGGGGTCTGACTTTTACCAACCCCCTAGGCCCGCCATGCGATGCTCATAGACGAACAGACCGGACTGTACGGATATTGTCACTGACTGGCTCAGTAGGGTGTCAGGATGAGTTCGCTCATCGACGTCCCTTTTGGTCAATACCTGGTAGCCCGTTACGTATTGGCTTATACCTCTGACGTGCTAGTGGTTAAATCCACAACCAAGGTGTTGACGAGTCTTTAGAGTCCCCCACATTCAGTTACTCAAGCTTTCGGGCGAAAAGCTGTAGAGGCCGTATGGAGATATGGCAGGGTTCGATCAGATACGTGCGGTATTGCACGGATCAGGATCGGACGGTTAGCTGTAGAGGTCGTATGGAGATATGGCAAGGTCCGATCAGATACGTGCGGTATTGCACGGATCAGGATCGGACAGTTTGTACTAGAGGCCGTATGGATATATGGCAGGGTTCGATCAGATACGTGCGGTATTGCACGGATCAGGATCGGACGGATATTACTAGCCGGCTTTGGTTTAAGCCGGATCCTAGTATAGTACAGTGTAGATTTTGTCTCACTGCATTTGTATTTCGGTCGGAATACAAATACGGCTGTGCATACACAGTATCGGGGTTTTCCTGTAATTTATTACGGGACCAGTTTTCTGGAGTTGCCAGTTTGCTTTCCGTTTCGGCCATAGTTCTTTGTATCGTTCATTGGCCGAAGATTGGTGGAGGAGGGCTTATTTGCATTTGTGCAAATAAGTATTTGTGGAGGGGGTCTTTGCATATTTCTTTGTATCATGATGATGAACCATCCCTTGACCATTTGACTTCTTCATCCATCATGGCTTGACTTTTATATGATATGGTTGTTGATGATGGCATGACTTTTGGAAGTGATGATTGTTGTTTGAGTATTGGACTTTCCTAGCTATCATTTCTTTACATGATAACCATTCATCTCTCTCTCTCATGCATTATGGTGTGGCCTCTCTCATATTTTTGATACACTCTCTCATTCTCACTCCCACCATGAGCCAAGGCCGGCCACTTGAGAGGAGGGGCTGTCCCAAATTTTGTAGTGGGGATTTTCTCTCTTCATGCTTGCTAAAATCCCAAGTTCTTCACAAAATTCCACCACTTCAATTCCTCCACCAAAAGGCAAACTCCTAAACCCCAAAATGAGACACAAGTTCTACACATTCTACAGCAAATCTTGGGCACGTCGGCTCGCCAACTTCGTGCCCGAGTTGCCTCGGTATAGAGGTGGGAGCCCGTAAAAGATGCAGGCGACGTGGTGCCCTTCCGGCGAGGAGGTGGAGACCGGACATTCCGCGGGAGATCGGGACGACGACGAGAAGACCGGAGGACACGGATCGCTCGGTATATCTCTCTTCCCCATCTTGTAGTTAGCTAGGACTAGTTAATGGTACGATCCGGGTATTTAGTGCGCGGTGGTGCCGGTTCAAGAAAATTAAAGTTAACCATCGCTTCCGCATTTGGCCTTGGGATGGAGGCCGGGGCACCGCCGTGCACTAACATAATTTGCTAATTTGACCGTGGAGCCGCGGCCAAACCTAAGGTTTGGCGGCGGTTCCACGGCCCAAATTGTGACTTAGTCCCTGGAATTTCATGTAATTATTCTTAGGTCCTTTCTTGTTATTTTTTTCTGGGAATTTTTTAATTCCCCTCAAATGTTGAGTTTTCTAGGGTTGTATTGGGGAATCGTTGATTCGATCGGATAATTTAACTTTGTTTAGTTTTGTCCGCATAATTTTTAGAAACTGTTAAAAAGTTCGACCGGATATCAATAACTCGCTTTTTCCCCAGTCGGAAATTTTTTCAAAAGTTAGATTTTTTCTCGAGTTTAAGAACGTTCTAAGTCGTGCAAGTAACGCGGTGGACCCTCTAGAAGACAACAAACCTTAACTCGATTATGTGACCGTCTTGAACTCCCTCTGAACCTTAGGGTTTGTGGCAGTACGGCGTGCCACATATGAGGCGTTGGCTTGACCCTTCTACGGCTGGACCATTGGTACTATGGCATGTGATAAATGTTTTTAAACTGATTTCATGTGTTGAGATATATTGGGGAAAACTTGGGTGTTTGTTTATTCGATCGGAAAGTTTAACATTGTCTATTTATCTGGAATGTGATACAATATTTGGAATCCACAGGTAGTTATGAGATAACTAATTTGAATGTTATAAACATAGCACTTTAGTCTCAGATGATCGGTTGCCACAGAATTTTGATGTGATCAAAAGTCTGTCGCAATCACGTAGCGTACGCGGATACTCGCCGGGTAAACTTAATAGACAGCCACGCCCCATAGCCCGACCAAGTGACTGTAGGAGAACCCCGTTGCCAAAAGCATCCGTTCGGGTGCTCGCGGCAGCGGTGTTCCACCTTAGTGCACTTCGTCGACGGCATCCGGGGGTGCGGCCGTCTACTAAAGTTTGCGACGAGCATTCGATCAGGATATCGGGAATCTTGTTGAATTACCCGACTTGATATTGAAAAGAGTTTTTGATAATGAGACTAAAATGCGGGGTTTATAATAGTTAGGCATGGATGTCTAAGGAATTCATTTGGTTAGGCATGCAATGTCTAAGGAGGTTGCGGATTCCAACTGTTGTAGTTTTACACTTTCTTTTCTGTGACCGTAAGCGTAGTATGTGGTGTATCGCCGGCTTCGTTGCTATACATCAACGACAATCGGGATACGCATACTTGCTTACGTTGATGATATGAGATATTATGTGTTGCTGTGATATGTTATATTGGATCGTCGTGTTCTGAATAGCCGGGGGTTTTATGCGAGATGAGAGTTTTTTCTTTTTAATTCATGTAAAATTCATTTGTATGTAATATTCTTTTATTGGGGCACTTCCTGGCTGAGGATGATGTCACCATTGTATATTATTTACTTTTCTGCATTAGGTAGATCCAAGGCGGGGAGCACAATTAACCGGATTCTGGGGTCCAGTGGGAGACCATCTCGAGGAGTCGAGACCGGGTCTCCTAACCCTAGAATTGGCAGAGTTACTTGCCACTCTCGTAGGGGTCTAGGGATGTGGATTTGGCTATTCATCACGACCGTGGAATCCGTGTTTTATACAGGCTCGTATTAAAACACGGACGTCCTAGTATATCCAATATTTCATATATGTTCTTCTGCTGCAATGTTCAGTGATGAGATCATATTACTGCCTGAGACGAATGTTTATATTATATATATGAGATATATGTTATATTGCAGATTTCGTTTCAAAAGTGATGCTTGTGAAGCATAATAAAATGAGACTTCATTAATGAGATTAATGAAATTAAAATAAACCTAATGATGTTGTAGAAACTTGTTTAAAAACTGGTGGCTCTAGTTCTTGCTTTGCATAGCGGTGTTCCTTGTAGAACATCCAGCACCTTATTCGATAAGGAAAGGGCCGAGATCCCTTCACCGGGAGTGACCCCTTTAGCAATGACTGGCAGATGCTACACCCCTCGGTTTGTCTTTTGATTTCTTTTGGAGTTTTTGCTTTGCGTAGTGATATATATGATATATCATACACCTTATTCGATGAGGAAAGGGCCGACGATCCCTTCACCGGGAGTGACCCCTTTAGCAAAACCAGAAAAGCCACAAAAACACTCCATTTAAAATCACTCGATTCTACAACGATATCAAGTTCATTACGCAAAGGGTTTTCTTAAAAACCTGTCGTAGCCCTCCGTCATTTCAGATAAGTACTAGTTAGTATTCGTGCTACGGTAGTTTGGCCTCCGTCAAGGCGTAGTGTACGGTAGCTAACTAATGCTTATCTGTTAGCATATGATGCGATTGGATTAGGGTATTCGTACGACGTTGTTTGGCCTCCGTCAAGGGTCGTGCGGGTGGGTTTAATTCAATCAGGAAATGACGGGTTGAACTTGACTAGCGGACTATGGGTAGTTTGGCCTCCGTCAAGGTCATAGGACGCTAGGGGTAAAATATTATTGGGAATTTCAAGTGTTGAAATTTGCAATGAGATTGCATACCTTCTATGAGATAGTTGGATCCCGATACCTGCTGCGAGTAAGAGTTACTCCTGGGAGAGTTTTACACATTACAATTAGCCGATCAAGTAGGTGTCTAGAAAGGTGTTAACGGGGTTACGCCTCTGGGAAAACGAGGTTTACTTTAATTAGGTTCGTGCGAAAGCACGGGGGACCTCCCTCAAAGTACCGACACTGTCCTGGCTGAAAGATTGGCGAACTTGTAGCATCTAATTTATCCCGGCTAGTCTTTCCTTTTAGGGTTTGAAGGAAGATTTGATTAAAACAGTGGGAGACATCCTAATTAGATATATTAGATAACCAATCTAATCTTGCAAGAGCATAAGCTGAGTGTTTTCTTCTCTCTCTCTCCAGGTAGCGACCATATCACGCCTTAATCAAGATAATAATACGGATGTATTGACCAAACCCGCTTGTTATACTGAGCTGGGGAACGTTGGTCCCGCTCTAACTTATAATTGTTATAAGACAGAGCAAGAAATTGGGGAATACCAGATTTCCCGTGCCGCCCAAACGAAGAAAGTGCATGCTGATGTATCATCTTCGGGTGTGTTCATTACAGAGAACTGTTTCTCAGTATCCTTTACGTCCTGGGTATGTGATACCGGATCAGGATCCCGCATATGTAATCTGTTACATGGGCTATAGAAAGGTAGAGAACTGAGAACGGGTGATAAGTTTCATGAGACAGAAAACGGTGCAAGTGTTGCAGCCAAGTCTGTTGGTCACTGTCACCCTGTATTACCAGAATATATTGATTCTGAACAAATGTTATTAGATATCGAACCTGATGTACAACATCATATCAATCTCTTTATTAGTAAAGAAATGATATAATTTTGTAATGTTGGATAATGTTTTGAACATTTCCTATATCACGAATTGATCGGTTCAGGCACGTTATCTAAAAGCATTGACGTTCTAAATCAAACTACAGTTCTTAGTATACAGAACACACACGAGAGGAAGAGTTCAGAAATAAACGAATCCTTCTTGAGGCATTGTAGACTAGGTCATATCAATGCGACCCGACTAGCTGAAGTTACATTAAGATGCATATTTAAATTTGTTTAAATTTACATCTTGTGAAACTTGCCGGTCATGTCACAAAGATAAGATGACCATAGCTCTATTTATTGGAAACAGAGAAAGAGTTAGTAAACTCTTGGGATTGATACATGATGATTTATGATGGTCCCCTTTCTACACATGCCAAGACCGGTTCTTTGTACTTTATTATATTCACTGATTATCTCTCAAGATTCAGACATATGTTCCTGTTGAAACACAAGTCTGAACCTTTTGAGATATTCACAGAATATAAGATAGAAGTAGAGAACCAAAAATGGGTATAAGTATTATGTCCTTTGATGGGATCAAGGAGGAGAATACTTGAGCACGGAATTCCAGGACTATTCTAAAGGAGAATGATATTCTCTCTCAGCATTACTCCTCCGTATACACCATAACACGATGGTATATCGGGGCGGAGCAATTGCACCCTATGTGATATGGTGTGCTCTATGATGAGTACTACTGAGTTTCCTATTTCCTTTTGGGAGTTATGCACTTGAGAAGTTGCATACCTATTGAATAGGGTTCAAATCAAATCAGTTGCCTACCACTTCATATGTGATATGAAAAGGGAAGAGCCCATATCTTAAGTTTGTTAAGATTTGGGGTTGTCCAGCCTATGTCTAAAAAGCAAAATCCGGACAAGCTCGAGGCAAATTCAGTTCTGTGGAAATTTGTTGGATATCCCAAGCATTCGCAAGGGAATATCTTCTACCAAACAGAGGAACAAAAGATATTTTGTTTCTCAACATGCCACCTTTGTGAAAGGGAATTTCTTGTGAAGAAATTAGTGGTCATGAGGTAGAACTGGAAGGAGTTCCAGCTATACAAACTACAGCAGATGATTTGGTAGAACCAAAGGATTCAATAGTAACCAACGAACCTCAGCCTCTCCGCCGATCTAGTAGGGTTCCTCACCCTGAGAGTTACTTCGGTTTCTCTATGACAGTGGGAGCGAGGATTGCATTATGAGATGACGACCCAACTAGTTTCGGGCTGGCCATCAGGAGTGGGACTCTGTAAGAATGGCTGGATGCTTAGCGATCTGAGATAGAATCCTTATACACCAACAAAGTATGGACTTTGGTTGCTTTATCTGAAGGGTTAAATCCCCATCAGGAGCAAGTATATCTTAAGCAGATTACTTGGTGTACATGGAAAAGTTGAGATTTTCAAAGCTATGCTTAAGTCCATCCAGATCCTACTTACCACGGCTACATACCATGACTACGATATCTGGCGGTTGGGTGTCATGACTGCTTTTCTAAATGATGTTTTAGAAAATAGCGTCTATAAGTATACAGCCAGAGGGCTTCGTAGACAGTAGGAGATGCGGAAACGTGTGCAAGATGTTTTATGTGATAAAACAGGCATCACGGAGTTGGAACATCTGTTTTGATGTGGTAGTCAAAGAGTTTGACTTCATCAAAATGGTAGATGAACCTTGTATATATAAAAAGGTAGTAGAGAGTATGGTGGTGATCCTCGTAGAGTACGTGGATGACATACTCTTGATAGGGAAGGAGTTTCCTATGCTACGCTCGGCCAATCTCCGCTTATCACAAGGATTCTCCATATAGGATCAAAATGATACCTCCTAAATCCTGGGTTTTGGATCTATGAGATAGATCTAATTGGATGTTAGGATACTCACTAGTTGTAGTGAGATGGTATCAATCGATCCTGGGGAGAATCACTGGAAAGGTTTCAGGGTGATAAGGACGACTGAATGTCAGTCGCAGGCTTTGTCTATACCCTCAGTGGAGGGACGGTATGTTGGAAGAGTTCCAAGCTAGATACCGTGACATACTAGACGATTAAAGACAAGATACATCGTTACCAAGGATACTACCAAAGAGGCAGTCTGGATATATATAAGTTCATGAGATGAACTTCGTTCCTACCATTGCGTGACAATGGAGTTGTGGCTTTAGCCTAGGAACGCCCGTCCCATCAGTGATCCAGATATAATTCTAAGGCAGTGTCACCTGATCATGGAGATGGTTGATCTCCAGGGGATCGAGGTCAGGAGAGTAGACACAGAGGACAACAGCGCGGATCCACTCACAAAGGCCTTTTTCCCAGTAGAGACATTTATGGGATGGTTGAGTATGAGATACTTCAACCGCAGCTAATTGTTGGGTATGTGATACCACAACAGATGACCCTAGTGCAAGTGGGAGATTGTTAGTTATATGTATGCCCTAGAGGCCATTACTATACATACGATGTATATTGTAGTGGATGATAGGACATATATAGGGAGGACTTTCTTGCTCGACATGATAGTATGCTATCTGGTTGTATCTTAGCATGTACTCATATTGTCTCTATGTTACATGTTGATAAAGCCCTTAGGATAAGTGCTCGACTACTGGGACTATGATGAGATCATACTAGTGGGGCCACGGTAGTCGACGAGTACATCCTATAACTGTTCCTAGTCGAGGGTGTATCGAGACAGGGCATCGATACAGCAGAGTAGACTAACGTATACGCATCTTGACCCATATGATGGGCGATGGATGATCCCATATCCATCGGTGTTTGACATCAAGGATGGTGTACGGGTGCTCAGTGAAGACTGGGTACACTGGACGGACTCGCCAAGAACTCCCAGATGGTATTGTACCTCACGTCAGATTGCAGTTCTCCGGTGACACTGGTACAGAGTAGTCTGTTGACCCGAGATCGTCATAGAGTCTTGTATGATTCCCACTGTGCTTTGATTTTCATCATACCACGTCTAAGAGGGCGTGCAAAAAGATGGCTTTTGGGTACAGTCCCGAATCACATGGAGACAATGAGCGATAGGAGGGGATTCGTCTCTCCCGGTATAGGGAGTTGATGTTGCGCTGTGTTCGATTGGCTATAACTGGAAATCCCTGGCCAGGGTTGCTGAGATTTACTGGTAAGTGTTACCAGTAGTTTCTCGAACTGTTATAGACCTCATATCGACACAACTTATCGAGCTACTGGGGTCTGACGTTTACCATCCCTAGGCGAGATATGCGACATATCAGACGACGAGACCGGACTGTACGGGAGTGTTACTGATTGGATTCACAGGAGAATGTGCAGGCTTGCTTGTTGATCTTCTGAGCACTCAATACCTGGGTGACTGTTACGTTTAGCTGACCGCTTGCAGCTTGTGGGTGTTTGATATGATCATCACCTACTGCCGGCGTATTGACGATTCTTTAGACACAGAGGTTTCTTGGCTCAGGCAAAACGGAGTAGGATCACATATGTGATATGTGCGGGACCGAGGATAATACGGTATATGATACCGTATTGGATTCTCGCGATATAAGATATCGGCTGGGTATATGTGATATAGCCGGGTCATCGTATTAGTCGGTTATATGCGATATAGCCGGATTGTCGGATCATGTGTTGATTCGATAATTTAATGTATAATAATATATATGATATATTAAATTACATTAACTAATATTAGCTCACTAAAAGATTCATTTTCTCATGGGATAATACATTGATATATATGCGATATATGTTAATTGTATCATTTTCTAATGTTACAAAATATATTGTATATGTGATATATAATATTGTAACATGTTAGGGTTACAAATTTAACAATGGATTAGGGTTTAAACTTGGTTAGGGTTTGGATTAGGGTTAGCTTTTGCATGAAGCTTCATGAAGCTTTGACTTTATGGTTGCTTGATATTTTTTGTGAGATATTATGTTAACCCAATCCAAACCATTAACTCTAGTAAACTCTCTACAAGGGTTATCTCTTTCATACTTAACCCTTGGTTAGATTTGTAACCACTACAATAATTCGTTGTTCATCACAAAAGGATTAAGTGATCATATTCATTCTTCTTCTTCTTCCTTGGTTTTCTTCTTGAAAAGCTTTCTTTTGTGATGAAAGTGAGTGAGAAAAAGATTATAAATGAGAGAAAAAATCCTACATCATCATCCTCATCTATCATTGCCATTTAGATGAGGGTGTTCACTTCATATTATGAGTGTTAGCTTGTGTTAACGAAACTTCAAGGTAGATCATCTTTGTATCGAAGATCGGAAGCAAAGGTTGCATCATTCTCTTCGTGAAGCCTCTCGAGAGTCCAGAATACGATGATCGCAGCGAAGGGACCTCAACATGGAGCTTAAGAAGTGAAGGACCGGATCTACAAAGGTTGTAATCCCTTTCACTTAGTGTTAAAGAGTTTAACATGCATGTTTTCGCCTAAACCCTAGTTTAAAGATCCGGCTTCGGGTTGTTCGGCACGGCTAAAATTTTAATCGGGCATGGTTGATGCCCCGTAGACCCTTGTGCGCGTGCCTAGCAACCCTACACTGTGGTGTATAAGGAGGAGTAAGCTGAGAGAGAATACCATTCTCTTTTAAGTAATCCGGGAATTCCGTGCTCAAGTACTCCCCTCCTCTATCAGACCGGAGGATCTTGATATTTTTGCCAGTCTGGTTCTCTACTTCGTTTCTGAATTCCTTGAATTTCTCAAAAGCTTCAGATTTGTGTTTCATAAGATACACATATCCGAATCTAGAGAGATCGTCAGTGAATGTGATGAAGTACGAGAACCCACCCCTTGCATGTATAGACATCGGACCACATATATCACTGTGTATGAGTCCCAAGAGCTCTGTTGCTCTTTCTCCATGTCCGGTGAATGGAGATTTGGTCATCTTCCCTTTGAGACAAGACTGACAAGTTTCATAAGATGAAAATTCGAACATATTCAAGAGTCCATCTTTATGCAACTTACTTAGTCTTTTCTCTCCGATATGACCAAGTCTACAATGCCACAAGTAGGATTCATTCGTATCTGAATTCTTCCTCTTGCGTGTGTTTTGTACATTGAGAACTGTATTCTGATTTAGAACGTAGATACCATTACACAGTGTACCTTCTGCAAATAGTACCTTATGAAGGTAAATGTTCATGATATTTCTATCAAGAACAAAGTTATATCCATCTTTATCGAGTAAAGAAACTGATATGATGTTGCAAACCATGGAAGGTACATAGTAGCAATCATTCAAAATCATAGTATTGCCATTTGGCAACACTAGGTGATATTCACCGACGGCTGCAGCATTAACTTGTGCTCCGTTCGCTACTCTGAGCGACATATCACCAGGTATAACTTTCCTACTTTTTCTCAGTCCCTGTAATAAATTATAGATATGAGATCCTGATCCAGTATCAAGTATCTAGGAGGTAGGGCTGACCGTAAAGCAGTTCTCAATTACAAGAACACCAGAAGTAGATGCAAAACCATGCTTCTTCTTCAACTGGGTATCCTTGGAATCCATACAATCCTCTTTTTCTTGCTCATACTTATGACTATTGTCACAAGTTAGAGCCAAACCAACGCTCCCTAGCACCGAATAAGAATTCGGATCGGTAAAGCGATACATTTTATTATCTTGATTAGGGCGTGAAATGGTTGCTACCTGGAGAGAGAGAAAAGAAACACTCAGCGTGCGCTCTTGCAAGATTAGATTGGTTTATTAATTTATCTAACCAGGATAGCTCCTACCGTTTCCTCAAATTCATCTTCAAACCTTTAAAAGAAGAACTAGTCAAGATTAATCGCACGTCACAATACTTGCTTAACCTTTCAGCCAGGCTAGTGTTGGTACTTCGAGGGAGGTTTTCCAACGCTTTCGCGAAGTTCCTTAATTAAGTAACCTCTTTTCCCTGGAGGCGTAGCCCCGCTAACACCGTTCTAGACACCTACTTGGTTTATAGCATTGATTGTTAAGTGAAATAATCTCCCGAGAGTAATCCAACTCATCAGTGGGATCGGGATCCAACTATCATTATGCGATGACCTAGATGGAATCCACTCTAGTCACCACACTCCAGAAGGTATGCTGAATCTGCAAGTTTCAGTTTCTTTAGAAACTCCCGATGTGGATTTTTGCCCCTAGGACCCAAGTGACCTTGACGGAGTCAACAAATCAAAGAGTCCTAGTCAAGTTCAACCCGTCATTATCTGGATTGCATTAAACCCACCCGCATAACCCTTGACGGAGTCAACAAGGTTATACGACTGTCCTAACCAATCCCATATACTGCTACAAACAAGCAGCACTCAGCTACCGTACACTACGCCTTGACGGAGTCAACAAATGCAGCACGAATACTAAGTGTTACTTGTAAGAAATGACGGAGGGCTACGGCTGGGTTTTTGGCAAAAAACCCGTTAACGTAATGAACTTGATATCGTTGAAGGAACCTGATAACCTTTTTGAAAATATAGTGGCGAAAACTTTTGCTAAAGATGTCACTCCTCGTGAAGAGATCTCGGCTCTTTCCTCGTCGAATGAGGTGCAGGATATTCCAAACTGAATACCTCGATGCAAAGCAAGAATAATCGACTATAGTGAAGTTATTACCCTGATGCAAACTTTTTGTCCAAGGGGTCACTCCCGATGAAGGGATCTCGGCCCTTGCCTCGTCGAATGAGGTGTTGGGCATTCATAACCGAATACCTCTATGCAAAACAAAAGAGAGCGTCCTTGCAATAACAGCTTTTTTGAAAAATTGTTCCAACAACGTTCTTTTTAGGTTTGTTTTCTTGCATTAGTTTAATGCGTCCCATCAATTAATCCTACCATTGCAGAAAACAACGAAAATATGACGTACGCTTATGCCATCCGCATTCGCCACGGGGCCCCGTCATTACTCGTTAGGTTACTTAACTAACGACAGAGCGGGGGCTGGACTAGCGCGGATGCAAAACATAAGCAACGCCTAAATAGATATCATATAGATATATACACATTTGTCAGATGCAATGATAGCCATTCCAGATCACAGATGAACACATTGGATATACTAGGAATCCGCGTTTCTTTCGAGGCTGCAACGAAAGACGGATTACACGGTCGCGATGAATAGCCAAAAACCCCACCCTAGACCCCTACGGGTGCGGCAAACTACCCGCCAAATACCTGAAGTGAAGCAGCCTCCCTCAACACCGTGAGTAGGCCACTCAGCACTTCAACGTACCCGATAGTTTGTGCACCCCACCTTGGGTCTATCCTAGGAGCAAAAACAGTAAAAGAAATAATATACAATGGCGGCTACAACCTCATCCCGGATGTGCGGCCATACAAATAATATTACATCAATTACATATTTACATCAAATGAAAGATAAAGAAAACTCTCATCTTACAATACCCCGGCTATTCATCCGCGACAATCCAACAAGTTCATATACACAATCCAACAACATTACAGATCACAGATATGCACAACCCCCACTAATCGACGTATAGCGATTAGCCGACGTTCAGTGCATATATCACATTACAGATATAACCATTTAGCCAAAGTTTGTAGAATTCCGATCAAAATACAAATTTGTAACTACCCCAAAAATTAACATTTTTCTCTGGAAAATCTGGGCAGAAACAAAATATCTCAAAAATCCCAAAACAGCAAACAGAGGAATCTGCAACAAATTTGAGCCGCGACCGAGTCAACTCGGCCGCGGATCCGCGGCGGAACGCATGGTTCCGCCGCGCTTCCGCGGCGAGTTGGCTGAGTCGGGGTCTCAAATTTCTTTACAATTCCCAGAAAACCCTGCCTGTATTTTTCATGTCATACAAAATATTTTTAGGCCTGTTTTGAAAATCGACAGAAAATACATTTTCGGTTTGTTTTCGGGATTTTTTTCCGGATCGAGATTCTAAAAACTTTGCTAACAGTTAGTTGTTGCTTAGCTAGGCTCCGATACCACTGTTAGGTCCACGTTACCCACCCCGGTCCTTTCGGGGAGGCGGAATAGGTAAAACGAAATTTTTTTCTAACTAGGTAACATGGAACGTACAAGAAGGATCGTTGCTAAACAAGAACTAACAAATATTCTACAAGTTCTAACTACTATGTAGAATGGTTATACCTTGGTCTTGAACTCCTTCTCTTCTTGTTGTTGTTCTTCCTCTTGCTTGCTCCTTGTAGTTGCTTGAACGGATCCTCTTTGCCATAGATGGATCTACCCGAGGGTCTCGAAATTGAGCTCCAATCTCAACCTAGAGATGACTAAGGTGTTTGGTTTGCTAAACCTAATACCTTAGATTGAGTAGAGAAGAGTGATGGTGGTTTTGTCTCAAAGGTTCATGATTTCCAACTCATGGAACACTTGAACCTTGAGAGAGGAAGAGAGAGAGCTTTTTTCATGAGAGAGAAAGAAGATGATAGAATCAGCTCTCATCATGCAACCATCCTCACAAAAGTGAGAATAATGATAATAATAATAATAATAATTAAGTATGGTGATGGTTAGTTTCAATGACCATTATCATTTCATGCAATTATTTCATTTTGTAAACAACAAGCAAGAAAAAGTCATACCCATGAAATGATGATGGTCAACAGGTCCAAAATGGTCAACCGGTCAACAAAGTCAACAAAAGTCAAACTTTCAACTCAACCATGCACAATAATACTTAATTAATATTATTGGTCATATATCATATTCTCATTAGGGTTTAGAGAAACGTCAATGGTCAACAAGTCAACCAAAGTCAAATGGTCAACAACCCTAATGAGAATCCCCTGCCTCTGCCTCTGCCTCTGCCTCTGCCTCTGTCAACTGTGCATACACACCCGCATCCGTGCTCCAAAGAACACGAATACACTGAGACAAAACCAATCCCAAAACAATTACTAGGATCTGGCTTAAACCAAAGCCCGCTAGTAACAACTGTCCGGACACCAAACGTGCACAAGTGCGCGGATGTGAACGAACCCCATCGCAAAACCATCCAACCTCTACTCTGTTTTGCCCAAAGACGAGTAACCCTCTGTGTGGGACTCTAAAGGCTCGACACTACGCTGGAAGTGGGTTTAACCACATGCCGCAAGTGGTACTAGCTGTACGTAACGGTCCCCAGGTAGATGCTGATAAGAAGACTGATGAGGTGAACCCATCGAACTCCTACTGAGCCTGAATGTGACAATCTCCATACAGTCCGGTCTGTTCGTCTGAAAGTCTCGCATGGCGGGCCTAGGGGGCGGTAAACGTCAGTCCCCTAATAGCGGTACAAGTCATGTCGGAGTGTAGCCCAGAACACCCTGAGAAACTACTGGTAACTCTACCAGCAAATCTCGCTTGCCCTGGCCAGGGACGACTATGTGTAATGGCTCTCCTAGACACAGCGAGATATCAACCCCCAATACCGGGAGAGATGAATCCTGTCTAACCGTCACTGCCTCCAAGTGCTTCGGGACTGCACCCAACTACTACCTGTTTGCACGACTCGGTAGAGCCGTGGTAGGGTAGTAATCTAAGGACAGTGGGAACACACTCGAGGCGAAGTGACAGTGTCAAGTCAGCGGACTAAGCTGTACTCATGTCACCTGGGAACTGTTAACTGACGATAGGTATAATACCAACCAACAGTTCCCGATGAGTCATGTCCAGTGTACTCGTAACCTAACGAGCACCTGCATACTATCTCCAGTATGACGTACCGATGGCTGTGGGACAGACCATCTCCCCTGCTAGGAAGAGAAGCGTATGCACCAGTCTACTCTGTAGTATCGATGCCCTGTCTCGATAATCCTACGACCGGGGACCAAAATAAGGATGTGCTTATAGACTACCCAGCCCCCACTAGTGTGATCGCCATCACAACGCCGGTAGTCAAGCAAAGATCCTAAGGGCTTCATCAATATGTATTAGCGATATATTAAAAGAAACATATACACATATTAAGATAGAAACAAACCAAGTAGCATACTACTATATCGAGCAAGACTGTCGTAAACCTGTATATATATATATATCCCAACCCTCCAAAATGTATTATACAAACTAGTACTATACAATAATGGCCTCTAGGGCATACATATCTAACACCTGTATACATCTTAGGTGATCCAACTAATACCAATGGCTTGTGAGACCGGCCACCGCCCCTCGTCGGGGTCTCGACTGTATACACTAGTCTACTAATGGAATATCGATGCCCAGTCTCAAAACTCTCACGACTAGGGACCACTTTGAGGATGTGCTTATAGACCCCAGCTCTCACGTATATGATCGCCATCATACTGCTGGCCGTCAAGCAAGAATCCTAAAGGCTCTATCAACGTATAATAGCGACCTATAAGGTCACCTAAAGCAGTACACGATGATAAAGACAAACCATGGTAGTATACTATTCTCTATCAACGTGTAATAGTGAACTACAATGTCACTTAAAGCATGTACACGATGACAAAGACAAACCAGATAGTATACAAACCTCTCGAGTAAGACTGTGCTACCGGTATAGGTCCTCCCTCAATCATTGCAATCACGTGCCTGTGATCCAATAATTGACTCTGAGGGCACTATATCCAACACTTATCAGGCTATTGGGGTCTGACGTTATACCACATCCAGGCTGTGATATGCGACATATCAGACGAAGAGACCGGACTGTACGGTAGTGTTACTGATTGGATTCGCAGGATTATGAACATGCTTTCTTGTTGATCTTCTGATCGCTCAATACCCGGGTGGCCATTACGTTTAGCAGACCGCTTATGTCTTGTGGGTGTTTGATGTGATCATCACCTGCTGCCGGCGTATTGACGAGTCTTTAGAGTCCTACACAGAGGTTTCCTGGCTCAAGCGAAACGGAGTTGGAGCACATATGTGATATGTGCGGGACTGAGGTTGATAAGATATGAGATACCGTATTCTATTCTCGTGATATGTGATATCGGTCGGTTATATATAATATAGTCGGGTTATCAGATCAAGTGTTGATTCGATAAGTTGATTCATATAGTATTAGTCGGTTGTATATGATATAGCCGGATTATTAAATCAAGAGTTGATTTGATAATTTAATATATAATTATATATTTGATATATTATATTACATTAACTAATATTAAGCTCACTTATGATTTCTTTTCTCACTATATGTGCACATTGTATATATGTGATATGTATATTTGTGTACATGTATTGTGTACATGTATTGTGTCATGTTTGATGATACATACAAGATGGGTGTATGAGATTAATACCATGCTAGGGTTAAGTTAGGGTTTCTATTTATGTTAATCTAATTCAAAAGAGATTGAGTTTGTCATGGTAAAGCTTGGACAAAAGCTTTTGGATAAGTTTTGACAAAGTCAACTCTTTTGTCTAGTTAAAGATATTTATCAAACCCAACCCTTAAGCATAGTGTGTGGTTTATTCTCTACATGAGTTAAGCATGATGGCTTGAACTCACCCATGGTTGCAATAATTCATTTGGATGAATTATTGATGAGATATTTTCTTCATCTTCTTCTTCTTTATCAAAAGCTTCTGGGTTCAATAGAGTTTTGAGAAAAAGTGTGAGAAAATGAAATCTAAAGTGAGCCCACTTCCTACTTCATCATCCTCTAATACTTGCCATTTAGTATAGTGTGTTTGCTTCACTAATCATATGATCAGTGAAGAAATAGCTTGGGTTGGTGTCTCCTCGACATAGATCATCTTCGGCCTCGAAGACATCGAAGCAAGCACGTTCGTTTCTTCAAGGGATCCTCTCTAGAGTCCGGAGTTTGCAATCGCAGCGAAGGGGACTACTACATGGAGCTATTTGAAGTGAAGGACCGGTCTACAAAGATTGTATTCCTTGCTCACTATAACTTGCAAAGTGTTTGCATATGTTTTCCGAATTATTTCTAGTTAACGATTCATGGTTAGGGTTAGCTAGAACGGAAATTTTTTGAATTTGGCATGGATGCTACCTCCCAAAACCTTGTTGCCATGCTAGGCAACCCTTCAGATGAATCCTAGGAATTTTCCCGAAGAGACTCCAAATGCACATTTTAGAGGATTCATCTTCAGATTATACTTCCGAAAACATCGGAACTATTTCAGATGTTCCCAAAGTTCCTCGTAAGACTTGCTCTTCACCATAAGGTTGTCGATGTAGCATTCGACAATCTCATGGATGAAGTCATCGAAGATCTTCATCATGGCCCTCTGGTAGGTTGCGCCAGCGTTCTTTAAACCGAAAGGCATCACCTTATAGCCGAATATGCCGGGCGGAGTCCGGAAAGCGGTATGTTTTTGGTCTTCACGATGCATTTTTATTTGGTTGTATCCTGAAGATCCATCCATGAAGGAGAAGACCTCATCGGTAGACGTGTTATCGATCATCAGCTCGGTAACAGGTACTAGGAAATCATCCTTCAGGCAAGATTTGTTGAGGTCCCGAAAGTCCACGCAGATGCACACCGTCCCATTTTTCTTCATCACCGGAACGATGTTAGCGATCCAGTCGGGATATTGAACTTCTTGGATGAAGCCGGAGTCGATTGGTTTCTTGACCTCAGCATTTATACTCATCTCAAGTTCGAGCCGCATTTTTCTTAGCGCCTGTTTTACTGGCTTGATGTCCGGCAATATAGCCAGTTTATATATTGCTACTTTTAGGTCTAGACCCGGCATCTCGGAATAGTTCCATGCGAAGCAGTCTTTATATTGCATGAGCACGTCTTTTAACGTGGCTACCTGTTTTTTAGATAGCAGCTCACTGATAAACGTTAGCCTCAGATCATTTTCAGTCCTTAAGTCAATTTTTCTTAGGTTTTCCGCCATGGTATGTATCACATCTTCCAACTCTTTTGGTGCTGGTGGAAACTCCGAGATCACCCCTTCCTCGTCTTCATTTGTGAAGCACATATGGAGGTCATTCATAGTCTCGTGCCCTCCCTCCTTTGAGAGTGTTATCACATGGTAGGTACGAGTTCACTTCCATCCTTGATGTTGTGCTGGTTCTATCCTAACGGTATAGGTCCTCTTTAGCTCATGCTTTTGCGGTGGGGTTACCCTCCAGCGGTCGGATAAAACGAACCTGCCTTGTTGATACTGGTCTTCTACCCAGTCTTTGAAGGTGAAGCAGTCTTCAAGTGGATGACCTATTGCTCGATGGTAGGAGCAATAATCTGGGTGATAGAACTTGTTTATTTGTTTTGGGTGCCGAGACTCCGAGAGCGTCACCATTTGATGCTTCATGACAAGGTTGAATATTTTCCTTATCTTGTCTTGAGGGAAAGAATACTCCCAACCCATATTCTTTATAAAGGACGGGTTCCAATCGACTTTTCCTCGATTGCACGGCTTCTTGGATCCGCTTTGTTGTTTTCGAACGTTGTTTCCGTTCTTTGCCCTTTTTGCCTCTGTTTTAAGATTTTACCCTTTCGCGATGACATACAGCGAGCTGGGGATGAAGGGCATTATAGTTTTCTTTTTCCGCAGATTGTTGATTGAGGCGCTGCGTCCTGGCTTTTTCATAGATAGCCATTTCGCGGTTGTGGTTGTCTCGACTCTTTTGACAAGTCTCTTCTATTGGCTTGTCTATTTGTTCTTCAAGCGATGGACTTAACGTTCTTAGAGCGGGATTTCACTCTGTTTCAATGTCACGGCCATTTGGAAGATCATTTTCCTCTTCTCTGGAGCTGTTTATGACGCGGCAGCTGTGGAGCTGCTCCCGTTTCCTGGGCCGAACGTATCCGAGCCTGGTTTTCTCCATCTTCCCGTTCGGCATCTTTCGCTGGGTCCTAGGGATATCCTAAATCTTTTTGTAGAATTGGGCTTGCCGAACAGTTTGTTCGAGGGGTACACCTTGGCATCTTAACAGCCTTTTCAATCCCTCCGCGTAGTATCTTGGCAAACGGATTGGTTGAAGCTTGTCGAGTGCAAAATCGGCATTGTGCCAGACTTCTTTCTCTATTCTGGTCTCCGCAGATTGGTAGAAGAGGATCGCATTTTCATCTCTTCTCCTGAGAGGCATGTAGAAAGTATGTAGTTTCTGTACGCTATATGTATCAAGCGCATCGAGTTCCTTATAATGCCAAGGCGGAGCCATTATGATTTGTAGACTCTGATCGGCTCCGGCGAGGGTTTGCTCTGACGGGAGGATGGAGAACATTGTGTTGGCCATGTCCTCAGAATCGCTGCCTAAGACCAACATAGAAGTAGATGGTCCGGGCCTGTTGTCTTGAGGTTGCCCTGAGTAGACTATTTCTTCATCTTCCTCGATATCGCTCCCAAAGATCGGGATGGTGGCGACGGAATTCTGTTTATCCTCCAGCTTATGACACCTTTCTGTATCTTCGAAGTCTGGTAGGAAGTACTTTGCATCTTCATATTTCCGGACTTCGTTTACTGAGAACGGGTTTAGCTCTCCCGTGACGGTGTATTCCAAGCAGTCTTTGAAATACTTCATACACTGACGTTGTATAGAAAGGATGATGTTGTACTCATGCAACCAGGGCCTGCCGAGTAAAGCGTTATAGCAAGTCTTGGCGCCAATGGCATGAAATTTGATGTCAATGACGAGCAACTCGAAGCGTAACGTCAGTATTACGGACCCAAGCATCCGTGATGACTGTGAGTCGAATCTGGAGATGGTAATTTTGTCTCGGGATAAGTGTTGAACATTCATGCAAATCTCTTTCAGCACTTTCACGTTGAGAAGGTTGACAGAGGATCCGTTGTCGACAAGGATTTTCCCTATCTTGATGTCATGGCAATACCCGGTGACGTATAATGGGCGGTTATGTTCGCACGTACCGAGGAGGAGGTCTTCATCGCTGAATATAATGTCAGCCGTGTGGACCTCTGCCAGCTTGCCCTTCATCTTCTCTTCTGCGAGGAAAACTTGGAACTGATCAGGCTCTTGTAATGCCTTGATCAGATAATCTCGTGCCTCTTGGGACAGGAGGAGAGCATCCAATATGCTCAGTTGTGAGGGTATTTTCCTCAAATGTGCCAGGACGTTGTAATCCACCTTCTTTTTTCTTAGGCGGGTCCTTTGCTGCTAGTTCTTTGACAACTCCAACGTCGAGGGCAATTTCCTCAGGGATTTTTTCTTTCCCTTTGTCTTTTTTGCTCGAACCTTTGTTTGTAGGTCCGAGGTTCTTCTCAGACAGCGTGTGGTTACGCAACTGAATGTTCTCACAGTTCTTCTTCTCCTCTTCTTTTTCGGAGGTGGAGTCTTTGAAGAGAGGGTTGAGGGGTATTTCGTCCTCAGAATCGCTCCCGAAGGTAAGAACTTAGGGTTTTCCCCTTCCAGGCTAGTATCAACCATATGATAGTTGCCAGTCATTTTTTAATACACATATGTCGCACCTTTTTTCCATCGACGAGCCTCGCGCTTCATCCTCTTGAAGTGTTTTTTATGGGCAACATATCATTGCCACCACTTCTTGAAGATACCCCATTCTTCGGTGGGGTGGGTAATCCTCCAATGATATAGGCAGTAGTTTGGATGTGAATCCTCTCCATCGAGGCATATGACCCCGGGAGTGTTTCTTACGAGAGGTGGCAGCTTCATTCCCATGGACAGGGCTTTGGCGAGCCGCTTCTTTGTCTTGATCCTGCTCTTATTTGTGACAGGTATGCTTTTGTTAGTTATGTATATGCCCTAGAGGCCATTATTTTACATATGATGTATATTATAGTGGATTCTTGGATATATATAGAGAGGACTTTCTTGCTCGACATGATAGTATGCTATCTGGTTTCTCTTTGTCTTAACATGTAGATTTGTATTGTGATACTTTCTTGCTCTCACATGTTGATAAAGCCCTTAGGATGAGTACTTGACTACTAGGACTATGATGGAGATCATACTAGTAGGGCCAGGGTAGTCCATAAGTACATCCTATAATTGTTCCTAGTCGAGGGTGTATCGAGACAGGGAATCGATACTCCAGAGTAGACTAGCGTATACGCTTCTTGACCAATATGATGGGCGATGGATGATCCCACATCCATTGGTGTTTGACATTAAAGATGGTATACAGGTGCTCAGTGGAGACTGCGTACACTGAACGGACTCGCCGAGAACTCCTAGTTGGTATTATACCTATCGTCAGATAACAGTTCTCTGGTGACACTGGTACAAGTTAGTCTATAGACCCGAGATCGTCATAGAGTCTTGTGTGATTCTCACTGTGCTTTGATTTCCACCTTACCACGTTCAAGAGAACGAGCAAAACGGTAGCTTTTGGGTACAGTCCCGAATCACATGAAGGTAATGAGCGATAGGAGGGGTTTCGTCTCTCCCGGTATTGGGGGTTGATGTTGCGCAGTGCTCGATTGGCCATAACTGGAAGTCCCTGGCCATGGCTAATATGGAGATCTACTGGTAAGTGTTATCAGTAGTTTCTCCATCCGTTATGAGCCTCACATCGGCATGACTTATCGGTTACTGGGGTCTGACGAAAACCACCCCTAGACTGGATATGCGACATATCAGACGAAAAGACCGGACTGTACGGTAGTGTTACTGATTGGATTCACAGGAGTGTGAGCAGGCTTGCTTGTTGATCTTCTGATCGCTTAATACCCGGGTGGCCGTTACGTTTAGCTGACCGCTTGCTGCTTGTGGGTGTTTGATATGATCATCACCTACTGTCGGCGTATTGACGAGTCTTTAGAGTCCTACACAGAGATTTCCTGGCTCAGGAGAAACAGAGTAGGAGCATATATGTTATATGTGTGGGACCGAGAATAATACGTGTATGTGATACCGTATTATATTCTCGCGATATGTGATATCGGCCGGGTATATGTGATATAGCCGGGTTATCGAATTCAAGTGTTAATTCGGTAAGTTGATATTAGTTGGTTATATGTGATATAGCCGGATTATTAAATCAAGTATTGATTTAATGATTTAATGTATAATTATTAATTTGATATATAAATTTACATTAACTAATATTAGCTCACTTAACTATTTCTTTTTTTCTCACTTGTGGTTACTTGATATATATGTGATATATATTATGTATCATGCTTGGTTATATATGCAACTTGGGTGTGTAAGACTTACACCATGACCATGATAGAATTAGGGTTTTATTTATCTAAGTAATTAAAAAAATTGGATGGAATTATGTCATGGCTAGAAGCTTGGAGAAGCTTGAACAACCATTGACTTAGTCCACCAAATTTGTTTTACTTAAGATATTTTAAAACCTAACCAACTATCATAAGCCATGGTTAAGTCTCTACAAGGGTTAAGATTGACATAAACTCACCATGGTTGCATTTCTAACCTCAAGCTCATTATTCATTCATCTTCTTCATCTTCATCTCTCTCAAGCTCTCTCTTTAGTTTTGCGGAGATAAAGAAAATAGTGAGAAATTAAATTCTAAAGTGAGCAAAATTCCTACTTCATCATTCTCTTCTATACTAGCCATATAGTTTAGGGTGTTAGCTTTACTAATTCATTATTAGTGAAGAGATAGCTTGAGTCCGTGTTTCCTCGAATTAGATCATCATAGATTTTGAAGACTTCTAGCTAGCATGCATCATACATCTTGTGGAGCCTCCCAAAAGTCCGGGAGTTCGTTGATCGCAGCGAATAGACTACAACAAGGAGCTATAGAAGTGAAGGAATGGAATACAAAGGTTGTAATCCCTACTCACTTAGATGTAAAGTTGTTTACATTTCGTTTTCGTATGATTCTCTAGTTAAACATCCTAGGTTAGGGTTCTTTTAGCGTGGCAAAATTTTAATTTGGCATGGATGATGCCACCCGAAACCTTGCTGTCGTGTTTAGGAACCCTACAGTGGTATCAGAGCCAAGCTAGAGAATTAGACGGATTGTGTAGGATTACGAAACCGAAACATGTCTGAAACACCCGATTCTAAACGCCAGTTTCTGTCGAATTTTTCTGAGAGTCAAAAAATTATTTTAGCAATTGCAGAATGTTGTATGAGATGCAACATGAATACAGTACAAATTTGAACCATTTCGTATTTTGGCCGAGCACAATGGGATTTTAGCCGAGCAGGCCGGTTTTCTCAGGGAATTTTGGGTTGAAATTTTTACTGTGTTCCAGTCTCTGGGGTTTGGTATTTCAGGTGTTGCTAGTTTTTTCTAAATTTGCATGTGATGTTATCTTTATGCATTGGCTATTCAAAGTGTTTCGTATTCGTAATTCTAGTTTTATTTCGGGTATTTTAGACGGTGTTAAAAAGTTCGAATGGATATCAAATACCCACTTTAACCCTCGCTGGAAATTTTCCAAGAGTTGGATTTTTTTCAAGTTAAAGAACATTCAAATATCATGCAAGTAATGTGGTGGACCCTCTAGAAGAACGAAACCCTAACTCGATTCTATGACCGTAAGAACCATCGTCTAACCCTAGGGTTTGCGGTAGTTCCGCGGCACCATAGGTGAGCCAAGGGTTGATCCTTCTACGGCTGGTCCATTGGTAATATGGCATGTACTGAGTATTTTTAAATTACGCTCAAGTGTTGAGATTTTTGGGAAATTTTGGGTGTTTGTTGATTCGATCGGAATGTTTAATATCGTCTAGCTTTTTCTGGAATGTGATACAATATGTGGAATTCATATAGTTAGGCATGAAATCCGAGGTATGAGATATTTCGGGTTTATGATGTCTAAAGAGATTGTAGATTCCAAATGTTGTAATTTGACATTTTCTTTTCTACGACCGTAAGTGTAATATGTGGTGTATCGTCGTTTTCGTTGCTATATGACAACGACAATTGTGGTACACATATTTACTTACGTTGATAACATGTGATGTTATGTGTTGCTGTGATATGTTATATTGGATCGTCGTGATTTGAATAGCCGAGGGTTTTATGTGAGATGAGAGTTTTTATTTTCATTCATGTAAAATTCATTGTATGTAATATTCTTTTATTGGGGCACTTCCGGGTTGAGGATGATGTCACCATTGTTGTATATTATTTACTTCTCCGCATTAGGATAGACCTAAGGTGGGGAGCACAAGTAACCGGGTTCTAGAGTCCAGTGAGAGACCAACTCGAGGAGTCGAGTCCGGGTATCCTAACTCTAGAATTGGTAGGGTTGCTTGCCACTCTCGTAGGGGTCTAGGGATGTAGGTTTGGCTATTCATCGCGACCGTGGAATCCGTGTTTTATACAGGCACAAAATAAAACACGGACCTCCTAGTATATCCAATATTTAATATGTTATCTTCTGCTGCTGATATTCTGTGATGTGATCACTTTATATGCATGAGACGAATGTTTTATTATTATATATATATAATATATAATAAACGTTTCTTATGTTTTGTACCCGCGCTAGCCCCGCCCCGCTATACCGTTAATTAAGTAACCTAACGGTGCATAACGGGACACTGTGGCGAATGCGGATGGCATAAGAGTACGTTGTATTTTCGTTTCTTCTGTGATGCTAACGAAGCATAAATGATGGGACTTCATTAATGAGATTAATGAAAGAAAAGAAACCTAAAAGATATTGTAGAATCAAATTTGCAAAAAGGGTAGCTCTAGTTTTTGCTTTGAATAGCGGTATTCCTTGTAGAATACCCAGCACCTTATTCGATAAGGAAAGAGTTGAGATCCCTTCATCGGGAGTGACCTCTTTAGCGAAACTAGAAGATTCTACAACTCACTCGGTTTTTTTTTTGATTGCTTCTATAGTTCTTACTTTGCATAGTGGTATTTGTAAAATATCCTGCACCTTATTCAATAAGGAAAGAGCCGACGGTCCCTTCACCGGGAGTGACCTCTTTAGCGAAACTAGTAAAAGCCTCGAAAAACACTCCTTTTCAAATTCACTTGTTTCTACAACAATATCAAGTTCAATACGCAAAAGGTTTTCATAAAAACCTAACGTAGCTCTCCATCATTTCAGATAAGTACTACCTAGTATTCGTGCTACGTTTGTTGACTATGTTAAGGCGTAGTGTGTAGTAGATAATTAGTGTTTATCTGCTAAAGTATGAGATGCGATTGGATTAGGGTAGTCGTACGACTTTGTTGACTATGTTAAGGGTCGTACGGGTGGGTTTAATTCAATCAGGAAATGACGGGTTGAACTTGGCTAGCGCTTATGATTTGTTGACTATGTTAGGGTCATAAGTTGCTAGGGGCAAAAGTATTATCGGGAATTTCAAGTGTTGAAATTTGCAATAAGATTGCATACCTTCTATGAGATAGTTGGATCCCGATACTCACTACGAGTAAGAGTTACTCCTGGGAAAATTTTACACATCACAATTAGCCGATCAACTAGGTGTCTAGAAAGGTATTAACGGGGTTATGCCTCTGGGAAAACGAGATTTATTTTAATTAAGTCCGTGTGAAAACACGGGGGACCTCCCTCAAAATACCAACACTGGCCTGACTGAAAGATTGGCAAACTTGTAAGGTGTAATTAATCCCGACTAGTCTTACCTTTTAGGGTTTGAAGAAAGATTTGACAAAAACAGTGGGAGCCATCCTGATTAGATTAGATAATAACCAATCTAATCTTGTAAGAGTATACGCTAAAGTGTTTTCTTCTCTCTCTCTCTCTCCAGGTAGCGACTATGTCAGGCCTTAATCAAGATAATAATATGGATGTATTGACCGAACCTGCTTGTTATACTGAGCAGGGGAACGTTGGGTCCGTTCTTTCTTATAATTGTTATAAGACTGAGCAGGAAATAGGGGAATATCCGGATTCCCATGCCGCCCAAACAAAGAACAATCATGTTGATGCATCTTTTTCGGGTGTGTTTGTTATCGAGAACTGTTTCTCGGTTCACTCTACATCCTGGATATTAGATACCGGATCGGGATCCCACATATGTAATATGTTACATGGGCTAAAGAAAGGTAGGGAACTGAGAATGGGTGATCATTCCGTAAGAATAGGGAATGGTGCAAATGTTGCAGCCAAAGCTGTTGGCGAATATCACCTTATATTACCAAATGGTAATACATTGGTTCTGAATGAATGCTATTACATACCGACCCTGATATCTAATCTTATATCAGTTTATTTATTAAGTAAAGAAGGATATAATTTTGTAATACAGGATAATGTTATGAACATCTTCCTGTATCAAAAGTTGATTGGATCAGGATCCTTAAATAATGGCATATACGTTCTAAATCAAACCACGGTTCTTAATGTACAAAACACACACAAGAGGAAGAGTTCAGAAATGAACGAATCCTTCTTGTGGCATTGTAGACTAGGTTATATCAATGTGACACGACTAGCTAAGTTGCATAAGGATGGATATCTCAATTCGTTCGAATTTATATCTTATGACACTTGCCAGTCATGTCTCAAAGGCAAGATGACCAAAACTCCGTTTGGTGGACACGGAGAAAGAGTTATGGAACTATTAGGACTGATACATGGTGATGTATGCGGTCTCATGTCTACACATGCCAGGAATGGTTCTTCGTACTTCATTACATTCACTGACGATCTCTTAAGATACGGACATGTGTTCCTGTTGAAACACAAGTCTGAAGCTTTTGAGAAATTCAAAGAATATAAGCACGAAGTCGAGAACCAAACGGGTAAAAGTATTAAAATCCTTCGATCTGATCGAGAAGGAGAATACTTGAGCAATGAGTTCCTGGACTATCTAAAAGAGAATGGGATTCTCTCTCAGCTTACTCCTCCGTATACACCACAGCACAACAGTGTATCGGAACGGAGGAATCGCACCCTATTAGATATGGTGCGCTCTATGATGAGCACCGTTGAGTTACCTATTTCCTTTTGGGGTTATGCACTTGAGACAGCAGCATACCTATTGAATCAAGTTCCATCTAAATCAGTACCTACCACATCATTTGAGATATGGAGTGGATGAGATCATATCTTAAACGTGTTAAGATATGGGGTTGTCCGGCCTATGTCAAAAGGCAAAATCCGGACAAACTCAAGGCACGATCAGTTCTATGCAAGTTTATGGGATATCCAAAGAATTCACAAGGATATATTTTCTACCACGCTAAGGAACAAAAGGTGTTTGTTTCACAATATGCCACCTTTTTGGAAAAGGAATTTCTTGTAAAAGAAATTAGTGGCGAAGAGGTAGAGCTGGAACAAGTTCCAGCTACACAAACTACAACTGAAGATTTAGTGGAAGCAGAGGATTCGATAGTTTCCAATGAACCTCAGCCTCTCCGCCGATCTAGTAGGGTTCCTCATCCACCTGAGAGATACTACGGGTTTCTCATTGATGGTGGGAGCGAAAATTGCATCATGGAAGATGATGACCCAACTAGCTTCGAGCAGGCCATCACGAGTGGTGACTCTGTGAAATGGCTGGATGCAATACGATCTGAGATGGAATCCATGTACACCAACAAAGTATGGACTTTGGAAGTTTCTCCGAAAGAGGTAAAACCCATTAGGAGCAAATGGATCTTTAAGAAGAAACTTGGTGTAGATGGAAAAGTTGAGACTTTCAAAGCTAGACTTGTTGCAAAAGATTTTCATCAACGACCAGGTGTGTGGATTATGACGAAACCTTTTCTCCAGTGGCTATGCTTAAGTCCATCCAGATCCTACTTGCCATTGTTGCATACCATGACTACGAAATCTGGCAAATGGATGTTAAGACCGCCTTTATAAATGGTGATTTAGAAAAGAGCGTGTACATGACTCAGTCGGAAGGCTTCGTAGACAGTGGGAGCAGCGGAAAGGTGTGCAAGCTGCTTAAATCTATCTACGGGTTAAAGCAGGCATCGCGGAGTTGGAACATCTGTTTTGATGTGGTAGTCAAAGAGTTTGACTTCATCAAGAAAGTAGATGAACCTTGTATATACAAGAAGATAGCAGAGTAAGGTTGTCTTCCTCGTATTGTGCGTGGATGACATACTCTTGATAGGAAATGATGTTCCTATGCTACACTCGGTCAAGCTCTTCTTATCACATAGATTCTCAATGAAAGATCTAGGTGATGCCTCCTACATCTTGGGGATTAAGATCTATAGAGATAGATCTAAATGGATACTGGGATTGTCCCAATCCAGGTACATTGACACCGTACTAAAGAGGTTTAGTATGGAAGAATTCAAGCATGGTGTTCCCCTCCGAAAGACGGCGCAAGACAGGGACGTCTTGCCTGAAATTCGGGGCAGATGCTAATAGGTGCTATCCGTCCACCTCTTCGAAGATGCCAAGTTGATTTATGGCATCGTGTATCGAAGGTTTAAATGGATGCGGCCGATGTAGCAGACTTCGTCAGATTCCCCCTCGTTTGAGGGGTTTTTGATTGTGGGGACGCTCTTCCCTGCAGGCGCAAGCCCCTGCAGTTAATTACGCTACCGCATCGCAGTAACAACTTTCTCCTTCTCCAGATGGTCACTTCGTGTCGTGGGTGTTTGTTTTGTGTTTGGTTGCCCGTGGATTGTATACGGAGACTAAGTTATGTTGTCGCCCGTAGGGCGTAGACTAGTCCAAATCCTTATCTTTCTTAGATTTGGTTTTGGGGGTTTGGGTTTAAGGATACGTTAGCCTCATTTGAGACTAAGATCTACTTAAACGTTTGTTAAGGATACGTTAGTCTAATTTTAGACTAAGATCAACTTAACGGTTTGTTAAGGATACGTTAGTCTCATTTTAGACTAAGATCAACTTAACGGGATCGTTTAGATCCAACAAAAAAGAATTTGGACACAATTGTTTAGTTTAGAGACATTACGGTCGATAACCAGTTTAAGGACATGGTGGTCCAATGTTAGTTTTACGACATTGCGGTCAAGGTTAAGGACATCATAGTCCATGGGTTTAAGGACTCCACATTCCGGCTTTAGTTTTAAGACATCACGGTCAAGGTTAAGGACGTCATAGTCCGTTGTTAGTTTTAAGACATCCTGGTCAAGGTTGAGGACATCGTAGTCCATGAGTTTAAGGATCCCACAGTCCTTGAAATGTATGGTTGTTGGGACCCGTCACCTCTTTGAAGACGTTGAGGAATTACAACGACAAATATCAAAGGAGTGAAGAGATGTACCCTTGAACCAAGGTAGATTAAATGATATGTAGCCCAATTTGGAACCAAGACCAATTAATTATATTGTGAGCCCATTGGCTCAGTTAAGTCTGGATTGAAGACTTATGGCCAACTTGTGCTAAGTCCAATTAAGTCTGACCCTTTGTTGGACTGTTTGACATTTGTCTGGTTCTACTCCACAAGAGTTTTGAGGGACTTGATAACATTTCTGTTGTAGCTCTGGATGTTATTCAATTTTGAGGTTCAATTGAAAGGGAGGCTTTGCCTCTGAAAGATTAGTCAATTTGGCTAGAAGCAGTGTTAAACACCAAATAACAAAAGTGTTAAACACTAAAGACAGAATTCTCAAACTAGTGTTAAACACTAAAAGAACAATCAGTGTTAAACACTGGAAATATAGTTTTCGATTTAGTGTCAAACACTAGAAAACAATCAGTGTTAAACACTGCAAATAGGGTTTTCAAATTAGTGTTAAACACTAAGAAAAAACGGTGTTAAACACTGGAACTAAAGATCTCTAATTAGTGTCAAACACTAAAGAAAGAGGGGCCACGTGTGGACACGTGAGAGCGCCCAAGGATGAGATCAGATTCCCCTTATTCTGTTCTGCAAAAAAAGTGTTGAATACTTTCTATATTTGATTTTGGAGCATCACGTGCTGACACGTGACGGGGATTTGTGCGCTGATTTGCCAAGGGGTCACGTGGTAACACGTGAGAGTGCCCAGAGCTTCTGTTTCTTTTTTTTCTTTCTGTGCTTCAGGGGTCACGTGGAGCACGTGAGGCGTTGCCTCGGAGTTCTTTTCTGTGGATCTTTACAGGGGTCACGTGGGGACACGTGACCCTGGTTTTTGCCTGTTTGAAGATCTGTTTATCTTTTTTAAGAATTAAATTCTTCATAGGGTTAAACCCTAGCTATAACTTTAGAGGAATTAAATTCCTATTTTCATTAGAAGAATTATATTCTTAGGTAGGGTTAGACCCTAATTTTCCTTTTGGAGGAATTAAATTCCCATATATGTAAAGAATCAAGTTCTGGCACAGGGTGAAATCCTAGTTTCATTTTAAGAGGAATTGAATTCTTGTGAGCTAGAGAGAATTAAATTCTCAATTAGGGTTAAACCCTAGTTCTGTCCATCTTGAAGGAATTAAATTCCTATAATTTTGGAGAATCGAATTCTCATATAGGGTTAAACCCTAATTTTATCTTGGAGGAATTAAATTCCTATAACTTTGGAAGAATTAAATTCTCTAAACTCAATTCTTCCTTTAAGTTTTAGATCTGCATGGCAGGATCTCGACCCGATGAGAATTAAATTCTCGACTTATGGGGAGATGTGCACTTTACAGATCTTCAACCAAAGAAAGAACTAAGTTCTTTGCAAAAGAGTTAAACTCTTAGATCTTTGAGAATTAAATTCTCTTTTTTCTGAAGTTTTGATCCTCTTTCTTTTTCTCACCTAGAGTTTTCTTTCTAAATTTTCAAGATGCTAAAATTCTCTCCAAAATTCTATCTCTCCTCCTTTTTTTCTTTTACTCTCCCTTCTCGACTCATATTTATAGTAGGAGGATAGGAATCAATTTGTTTAGTAAATCTCTCATTGAAAGATTTGATTTGTTTTCATCATTAATCTGAGCCTTTAGATTACTAGGTGAATTTTATTCACCGTTGGATGTTTTAATCCAAAGATATTCTGTTTGTTATTTCGGTGAGATTTAGGGGAAATCTTTCCTCGTCCAAGATTTTTCCATAAATTGGTGATATTTTATCACCCTTGGATTCTTAATCCAACGGTTCTCTATAATTCTTCTCCATTTTGGAAAGATTTAAATGATCTTTTTAGAATTTAATTCTGTTAAACCGTAAGGCCTTTAACGTGTGAGCACGTGGCCCCGGTCACGTGTGAGCACGTGGCCCCGGTCACGTGTGAGCACGTGGCCCCTCGAATGGACTCCTCTTCTGCGCTCTATTTTGTGCCGCTGCTTTAACCGTCACGTGCCAACACGAGACCATTGGTTACGTGCGAGCACGTGATGTCTCTTTTTAAGTTTTTCCTGATTTTTAATCTGGGAACAAATGCCCCCACAACGTTTCTCTCACGTGTCTGCACGTGAGTGCAACGCTGTCACTTTTGTGACCGTTGGATCCATCTAGGGAATCGGGGAGATGAAGCGTTTCCATCACATCCTATAAATGCAGGGGTCTCTTCAGAAGTGCCTCGACTCTTTCCATCTTCCTCCTTTGGCTATCTTTTCTTTTGAGAATTTAATTGTCGTTTCTCAGAGCTTAGTTCTCTGTCTTGCAAATTTTCCAGAGTTTAACTCTGTTGAAGGATTCATTTTCTTCAGGTAATGATCTTTGGATGATCGAAGAACTTTCATAGAACTTTCTGGATTTTAAATCCATACCAAGGGCTTTCCCCTTTTTACTAAGAACTCATTTTTTCTTCAAGTTTCTTCAACAAGAACATAAAACCATTTAAACTTCAAATACTAGATCTTTTAAAGTTTCTCTAATTTTTAGAGAGATGATGGTGTCGGTTGTCTTTCCCTGGAATTTAATTCCATCTAAAAAAACAAGGATTCTGAAGGGTGTCTCGGGGAATTTAATTCTCTTCTTTTAACAAGGAATTTAATTCCTATGGAGAACTAAGTTCTTCTCATAGGGACTTCTTGGGGTTTCATTGCCCTGAGCTATCTCTTTCACATCCGAGAAGAAGAAGTTTGCCATGTTCTTTCCTGGGCATTTAATTCCCTTGATTCTGTTTGATTTGTCACAGAGTCCAAAATAGATTTCTTTTTAGGGGAATGTGTAGGGTCACTTGAAATCCACTGCTTATTTAATGAGAATCTTCCTTTTGTCTCATTATAATTGCTTGGCCTCATTATTAACGAGCCGCCATCTTGATTCTGTGGGACCCGTGTGTTTTGTAGCCAATGGTCCCATAACAAAGTCTGTTGTCGCTTTCTTCAACTGTCTTTATATATATATATATATATATAAATATATATATATATATATATATATATATTGTTGGCTTCGCTTTTAATAGTTTTCCCCTATTTTATTTCAGGTGCAATGACTTCGGTTCCGTACTTTCCTTTCACTCGCTCGGAGGCCTCCTTTCCTCAGTCACCATCTGATGAGGAAGTGATGGCGATGATCAAGGCCCATGACCCGACCAGCACCAACTTGCTTTTGTGGGGGGGCCTGGTACGGTCATATTATCCGGGGACGCCGAAGCTTCCTTTGCGAAGTACCAACAGAGCCCACCTTTTCGTTTCTGCCAATGGACCCACCAAGGACAGTCTTTGCCGTGGAGATGCCGAATTGGACTCCGATGGGGCGGCTCAAGCCTTCGACGACTGGTATCCCGAACCATCCGATCCCAGCTATAGATATTCTGCGACGGCGTATTTGTCAGGGTGAGGCCCAACCATGGGGAAAAATCTACAAGATAGGGCTCACCCCTCGACACCCTACGGGCTACCTCCTTTGGGCTCGTTACATCCTTTCTGCCCATCGCTCGCGGCTGCAGAAGGTCGGGCTTTACCAGGCGATGTATGCGTCGCTCTTCCACTACCACTCCCCGCATGTTTGGTGGGTTAAGGTGTTCTTGAACCAGTGGAATCTCCCCACCAACACTTTTCTTCTAGGGGACCGCGAGGTTTCGATCTCTCTGGAAGAATTTCATGAAATCTCGGGGCTGCCAATCAGGGGTACACTATATGAGAAGCTGCTTCCTCCTGATGAGTATGTCTTTGAGCCCGGGCCCGCATTTACCGACGGCTTGTCTAGTGAGAACGCCATTCGCCACAAGCGTTCAAGTTTGATCAAGGCGCTGCGTATTTTTGACCGGCTATTCACAGAATCTGAAGAGCAGGGGATTACTTTTAAAAGCTTCATTGCCTTCTTCCTCCGTGAGGATGTCCTGTCGAAGACGGCTCCGAAGTTCGCAAACATCAAAGGCCTCTTTGGGTTTGGTCTGAAAAAGCTGCCGACCAAGGAATCGGATTTACCGCAGTACTACATTCCTATTATGTCATCGGTATCTTTCGAATCTATCGCAGCTCCCGGCATGGATGAGGAGGCATTCTTCGTGGGCTTTGTTAGTGTCTGGCTTAGCTGGTTCATCATCCCCATGCATCGCCGCTTCATGAGAGTCTCGGTTATCTATCCGGCTCATCGCATCGCTGAGGGGACACGGCTGGCCATCGGCATCCCGGCGTTGGCGCATCTATATCACGGGTTGGGCGTTGCGGCTAATACCTCGACTCCTGGTGTGAATGTAGTAAACTTTTCCCTGCATTACTTCACGTCTTGGATTGAAATGCATGTGCTGGGAGCTTTTGCTATGCATCAGTGGCCCGCATTTTACGACGCCTGATTGATGTGGAAAATTGTGTTTGTAGAATAACCGCAATCAGAACGGTGTCGCGTGTAGCTAATCCGAGATGAGTATGGGTCGTCCTCTGGGAAACGTTGAATCTTTTATTCTTACTTTAGATGTGTTGAGAGAGAGGGGGAATAAAGAATATTGTAGAATGGTTTCTAGATCTACGTTAAGCACTAATGCAAAATATAGATCTAGATTATTTATGGATGTAGTTAATATAAGAAAGGGCTTATAGGGTTCGGTAGGATTTAGTAGTTATGGATGATTAATTAAAAATTACTCTTTCTATCCTTTAATAGATTTAAAACTAGAACGACAGTGATGCATGTAGATTAGAGTTTCTGGAGGGAAAAGGAATCCTATTCTTAACCCCTATCTCGACACAGAACTTCATTCATATCCAGCCTTTACCAAAACAATCATTAATCTAATCTCTAATCGCGGTCGAGACTAACAATGAATTGTTAGCGCGCCCGATTAGGATGTTAATGATTGTCTTGATAAAGTTTATAAACTTTATAGGACGTAAAAAGAGTTTAGGTATTTTCATCATCCATTAACCTACCCTAATCTTACGAACCCTAACAAGCAGAGAATTACTCGCGCATATTGGGAGAAAAAGAGATGGAGAGAAAATGCATAATTAAACTACGAAAAAATAGAATAAGAAAAAGAAAGCTACCTTTATTAATCAACAATATTCATTACACTTTGATTCCGTAGAAAATGATTACAAAGACTGGTTGCTTATCAATCTCTTCTAAGGAGGTAGATGAACCGTTGATGATCAATCTGGATGCGTGAGCCGTCTTGGACTTCATGATCGCGTCGACTTGATGATTTTTCCAAGAGGCTCTCGGTCTTTATTTATAGTCCCAAAGCCAGAAAATTAGCTTCCTAATTTGGAAGCAAGTAGTTAGTATCCAACAGAGAAAATCCCATCTCTTAAGTCTTCAAAACCGCGGCGGATCCGCGGCCAAAAAGTGGGATCGTTTGGGGATTTTTCTGGGGATTTTCTTCTTATGACACGTGGAGATCTCTGGAACCTTTGGAAATTGGAAATCTTTTCTTTGTTGCTGCCGGCCTTGATTTCTTAGTTTGCTTTCTTAATTAGGCAGGTTTGCTCTTAATAACTTTGATTCTCTTGATTTTTAGCCCTGAAAAATTCTGCACAATAACTCAAATAATATTTAGTAGAGTTTGTTATATTGAGATATTAATTTCACCATTAAGATTTGGTCAATGGTATTTTTGCATACATTTTCCTACCAAATGTTAATTATAATATATCAACACATGAAAAATAGTATTTTTATAGATAAATCCTCATATGTATCATATATTATAATAAACACCTTTTCTAGTATAGAAATAGTAGGAAAAATGTAATAACAAATGTGCAGTTTTATCAACTGAACAACGCCTACACCTTCCCGCGACTTATGCGATTGGTGGATACTTCTGCCTCTGACCCAACTCAATTTGGGGCCATTCGGACGTTGATTGCTCCTTACGCTACTGCTGGCGGATTGGTGTTTACCGACCGGGTTCTATCTTCTCCTTCAGGTCCCGCTCAGCTACTCTGGGACCAGTCAAAGGACAATGTGCCTTCTTTGAGGCCCCGGGAGGTCGCGCACTTGTATGCCATCAGGCCAGGCTATCTGGTATTTCGCCGGGATAATGCGACCCATTTCATGCGGTACAACCCGCATCGCTTCGCCCGGCAGCTTGGATACAACCAGGGCGTCCCTTTCGATGCTTTCATAGTTGCGCCAGTCCCTTCACTCGAAGCCGTTCGCGATGCAGCTCACCATTTTGTGAGGTTGAACACCGGCTCCCACTTCATGATCCTTGAAGCTAACCATCTTCCCCGGTGCGTGGGGTCATTTACGGGTTGGTACCTTCATCGGGTCAACCCGATTATTGTTGAGGAGAGAAGGGTACTCCTTGGCCATGGTGCTCCTACTCAGGTTTCGGCCACAGGAGCTACGCTGCGACCGCGCTCCCCGGTCCGCTTTCCCCTGAGGGATACCGGTGTTGCGCTTATTCCGGGAGAGTCGGGAGTAGACCTCACTCCCACAGTTGGTATGCCATTGAGCACCCGGTCACGAGCTAATCGGGCTCCGGTAGTAGCACCACCACCTATGGCGTCGACAATGGCTGTGTCATCCTCAGTTGTGGTGCCAAGTGAAGGTGGTAGGGACAAGGGTGTTGAAGAGGAAGTGGGTCGGTGTCGTGCTAAGGCTCCACGGGGGAGGAAACGGTCATCTTCGGCGGCCGGTTCTGGACCTAAGCGGCGGAGGAAGGTGGCCACCAACTTACTCGATTCTTTAGCAAAGTCTGAGCCCATACTTCCCGATGAACCGTTGGCCGTGCGAGAGTCGGATGTTGGCCTTCTTTTCCCGGGTTCGGATGCCGAGGAAGCCGCACAATTGGCTGAGGCTATAAGACGTTCTAAAGATGAATCTCAGAACGTGAGGGTTCCGAAGAAACCCTATCCTGCCGTAATCTTCTATGAAGACCCCTCGTGGATCCGGCGGCGGTTTATTGGCCCTTTGGAGGAATGGGGAGAAAGGGCCCTAAAGCAGGCTGCTTCGGAGGATGCTGTGGACGTGCTTTCCTTGTGGACCGGCGGTCACGAGTCCACCCTCGAACCCTGGAGAGCACACCTCCTTGAGAAGGAGCATCGGCTTGAAGAAGCCATATTGACGGCTTCCTTACGCATTGGTATGTTCTTATACTTCTTTGCAGCACTTCATATTGTTTACACCCGTATGCATGTATCCTTATTCTTGCGTGAATTGTGCAGAGACTTCGGCTATGGGGGAGGTTCCTATGGGCTTTTTGAAGATAGAGCCTGTTGATATTCCCAATGAAACATTTCTCGATGTGGATGGGGTTGACGACGCTGCTCCTCTCACAATAGAACCTCTGGCGGCGGTTCTTGATCCCCAAGCACTCGCTCCTTTGGGAGAGGCTCCCATGGTGGTCTCCTCCCCAACGACTCTTCCTGAAGGCGGCCCAGAGGCTGGGATGGAGGTAGTCGGGACCACCCTCCCTTTGTTGGAGCCCGAGGTCACGGCGAAGGCCGTTGAAGCTGCTATCCCCCCAGCTCAGAACGGGAGGAGCGTCGAAGGTAACCTTCTACATTTCAAGCTAATAATCTTTTTGTTGTCTGAACTCGTTTGTCTTTTCAGAATTGCGTGGGTCGGCGGCCTCTATTGCCGATCTGTCTCCCCGGCAATCCTTTCGGCGTCTGCTGGAGATAGCCGCTCCGCAGGCGATATCTCATCAACGCATCGTCCTCTCGTCTGGGCGAGGTTAGTGTCGTCCACCATCTTTTCATAGCATCGTTGTTATTTTTGCGGAATAACATTGATGCCCTTTACAGTTCTGGAGGCTGATAACGAGGTTGGGGTCCTCGAAGGGCCAGGGGAACCTTCAGCCCCTTCTTGCATGACTGTGGGGCTTTGAAGCAGGGCGAGACAAGTTTCGCTAGGAGCCTCTTTTCCTTCTGCCCATCTCCCCGAAAACAATGTTCGACTTGCATGTGTTAAGCATATAGCTAGCGTTCCTTCTAAGCCAGGATCAAACTCAGATGCCGGACTATGATTGGGCCCTGCAGTGGTAGAACCTGGTGAAATGGTTGAATAATTTAAAAATGAGATTATTCAGGAATACACATTGAATGCTGAGATTACGCATTGAATTTCTGGTAGTAGATCCATAATCAAAAAATTTGGAGCTGGTTGCCTTAAGCGACGTCTCAATATGGTCCCACTTGTCCCCTTGCTTAAGAGTTTCACTGACATTTTTCAAATCTGAACAGCCCTGCCAGCTCCCACAGCACTGGAGTCGCGCATCGCCATGCCACCTGGCCCCTATGCTTTGCGAGACTCAGAATGCTTGGCCGAGTTAAGCTTTGTCTCCTTGTCGTCTCTAATCGAGGAGCTTCGAGCTGGCAGTGCAATCACAGCTGAAGCATTTGCTGCCGAAGCTAACGGTTCTCTTCCTTTTCTTGCCACCTACCATAGCGAAGCGGTGGTGCGAGTCTGGGTTGAGTTCTGTCGGCAGGTGGAAGCTTGCTTGCACGTACTTGAATGTTCCTGCCTTTCTTCGGAGGCCGTGGCTGCAAAGGCGAACTTGCGGGGGCTGATAAAGCCGTGCACGGCGAACATGGTGTCGTGCGAGAAGCGGCTCGGCCGCAAATTCTCGGAGAAGGAGATGGCCTCTAAGGCACTGAACGAGCTCCAGGCCAGCCTTACAGCCAAAGCCAATAAAGCGTATGAACTCTGGCGAGTACTTCAAGAGTCTATCAAAGAGGTGGTGTCCCTCGATAAAGCTGCCGTATTCACTCGCGAAATGGTTGAGGCCCATAAGGCTACCGAGAAAGAGCTTGAAGGCCGGCTTGCCTCGTATCAGGCCCAGAAGGCTCAGGCGGAAGCCCGTCTTCTGGCGATATTGAACCATGAAGGCGAGGCCCAGCAGAAAAGGGATGAGCTGACCAAGCTGCTAAATCTCCCGCCGTCTTGAATACTT
Organism: Agapanthus africanus; assembly: GCA_030015575.1. Taxonomy (NCBI): domain Eukaryota; kingdom Viridiplantae; phylum Streptophyta; class Magnoliopsida; order Asparagales; family Amaryllidaceae; genus Agapanthus; species Agapanthus africanus. Next base: position 260,012,192 of record CM057339.1, on the reverse strand, counting down.
GTATCTTTTTTTTGTACATACTCCCGAATGAGAGTATATATTTTTTTTGTTTTTTCATGAATTGTACTTTGTATCCATTTTGGTTTATGAATAAAAGACATATTTTTCTTCTCGATGGTGTGTCCCTTTTTATTGAATGTATTCTGCGGATAGTCTATCTTGATCTCTTTGCAGGGCAGCGATGGCTTAGGATTCAGGGTTAAGATCTGCTTCCTAAGACTTTTGAGCTTTATGAGCCGTGAGGGTCGCATAAAGAGTTTTTCTCCCTACAAGTCGAGAGGATCCTATAGGTACAAGATCTCCTTAAGAATCGTGAGGATTATTAAGCAGGTTTTCCCTTGAGAGTCGTAAGGATCTCACAAGAGAGTTTTCTTCCCTACGGGTCATGAAGACTCGCAAGTGTTGGGTGCAGTTGCCCTTATCCGTATTTCACGGGGTCAGGGGTTGCTCTGGATGTTTTCCGGGGTACCGTAGTTTAAAGACATCGCGGTCAAGCTTAAGGACATCATAGTCTGTGGGTTTAAGGACTCTACCGTCCGTTTCTAGTTTTAAGACATTACGGTCGAGGTTAAGGACATCGTAGTCCGTGGGTTTAAGGACTCCACAGTCCAATGTTAGTTTTAAGACATCACGGTCAAGGTTAAGGACATCATAGTCCGTGGGTTTAAGGACTCCACAGTCCAATGTTAGTTTTAAGACATCACGGTCAAGGTTAAGGACATCATAGTCCGTGGATTTAAGGACTCCACAGTCCAATGTTAGTTTTAAGACATCACGATCAAGGTTAAGGACATCATAGTCCGTGGATTTAAGGACTCCACGGTCCAATGTTAGTTTTAAGATATCACGGTCAAGGCTAAGGACAACATAGTCCGTGGATTTAAGGACTCCACAGTCCAATGTTTAGTTTTAAGACATTACGGTCAAGGTTAAGGACTTCATAATCCGTGGATTTAAGGACTCCACAGTCCAATGTTTAGTTTTAAGATATCACGGTCAAGGTTAAGGACTTCATAGTCCGTGGATTTAAGGACTCCACAGTCCACGAAACGTGTGGTTACTGGGACCCGTCACCTCTTTGAAGACGTTGAGGAATTACAACGACAAATATCAAAAGAGTGAAGAGATGTACCCTTGAACCAAGGTAAAATCAGTATAGAATCATTATGCTTGATCGTTAGTTTTAATACATTACGGTCGAGGTTAAGGACATCATAGTCCGTGGATTTTAAGGACTCTACGGTCCGATGTTTGCTCTAGATGCTTCACACGGGTTCACTGCTGTGCTCTGCGAGGACCAGGCTCCGCTCTCAACGTTTTCCGCGGGGTCAAAGAGTGACGTTATCCGTGTTCCACGTGACCAGGAATTTTGCTCTGGATGCTTCCCAAGGGTTCACTGCCGTGTTCGGCGAGGACCAGGCTCCGCTCTGGATGCTTCACACGGGTTCACTACCGTGCTCTGCGAGGACCAGGATCCGCTCTGGACGTTTTCCATGGGGTCAAAGAGTCACGTTATCCGCATTCCACATGACCAGGAATTTTGCTCTGGATGCTTCCCACTGGTTCACGGCCGTGTTCGGTGAGGACCAGGCTCCGCTCTGAATGCTTCACACGGGTTCACTGCCGTGTTCTGCGAGGACCAGGATCCACTCTGGACGTTTTCCATGGGGTCAAAGAGTGACGTTATCCGCGTTCCATGTGACCAGGAATTTTGCTCTGGATGCTTCCCACGGGTTCACTGCCGTGTTCGGCGAGGACCAGGCTCCGCTCTGGACGTTTTCCACGGGGTCAAAGAGTGACGCTATCCGCGTTCCACGTGACCAGGAATTTTGCTCTGGATGCTCCCCACGGGTTCACTGCCGTGTTCGGCGAGGACCAGGCTCCGCTCTGAATGCTTCACACGGGGTCATTGACGTGCTCTGGGAGGACCGGGATCCGCTCTGGAATTTTTTCCACGGGGTCAAAGAGTGACATAATCCGCGTTTCACGTAGCCAGGAATTTTACTCTGGATGCTTCCCACGGGTTCACTGCCGTGTTCGGGGAGGACCAGGCTCCGCTCTGGACGTTTTCGACGGGCTCAGAAGTGACGTTATCCGTGTTCCACGTGACCAGGAATTTTTTTGACTTTGTTTGTATTTCATGAAGTCGAAATTTGACTCTCGGTCAGCTGTATGCCGGCGAGTCATGGAACTAGGAGTTGTCGCCGTTCCGCTTTGTTTGATGTTGCGTCCGTTGTAATAAGACGAATGTTGAGATGATCTTTAGGCTGTCTATGAACCATTGAGATTTGGCATCTCCTTCTGATGAAGCTTGGGGAAGAAGGGTGTGATTCCCTCTTTGTTTGCGCCCCTGGATTGTATACGGGGATTGACATGATATCACCTGTAGAGCAAAAATTTCATTTTTATTTCATTTCTTTTTCCCGCGATGCTCTATTATTTCAGTTTTTTTATCTGGAAGGTCGCGATTGCCCCATCATTTCGGCTATTTATTTTATTTTTACTCGCTGCTTTTTATTGCGAGTTGCCCAATCATTTCGGCTATTTGTTTTATCTTTTACTCGCTGTTTTTTATTGCGAGTTGCTCAATCATTTCGGCTATTTATTTTATTTTTTACTCGCTGTTTTTTATTGCGAGTTGCCCAATCATTTCGTCTATTTTGCATGCATACATTTTTACTTGCTGATTTTGTCTGCAAGTTGCCCCATCATTTCGGCTATTTCATATGCATGTGTGGCTTGCTGGCTTTTCACCGCAAGCTCTTGATTAGGCACCGATTTCGGCATCAACACCGCTGCAACTGGAATATTTCCAGGAGCGAATCATCATTTGCCTCTGTCGATGTCGAACAAAGGTGGCTTAGTAAACAGGGTTAGGGTTCTGTCGACTAAGACTTTTGACTTCGTGAGCCGTAAGGGTCTCACAAAGGTATTTCTCCCTACAAGTCGTGAGGATCTTGTAGGTGTGTTTTCTCCTTGGGAATCGTGAGGATTCCTAAGTGCGTGTTCCCCTGTAAGTCTTAAGGATCTTACAAAAGGGTTTTCTCCTTATAAGTCGAGAGGACTCACAAGGGTTGTTCACCGTGCGAACATATCCCCAGTCACAGATGGGACTCGGTTACGGAAGTGTTTATTCACGCCCGTGGATTGTATACAAGGGTCAGAATTGAGTCGCTTGTAGGGCAGTTTTGAAGGTTGTGGGGGGGGTTGCTTAAGAACAGGTTTAGGTCTCTGTAACTTAAGACTTTCAAATCTTATGAGCCGTGAGGGTCCCATAAGAGAATTCTCCTTACGAGTCATGAGGATCTCACAAGTGTAATTTCTCCTTAGGAATCATGGGGATCCCTAAGTGTGTTGCTCCCTTGTGAGTCGTAAGAATCTCACGCGGGTGGTTTCTCCTCACAAGGTCGAGAGGACCCTGTAAGTGTCTTTTTAACGAGGCTGCGCCCTTTCGGGTTTTCACAAACACTCGCCGGTAGCCCTACTGTTTTTACTTACGGAGCCCTTTCGGGTTTTCATCCGTGCCCATTTTGCTTATGGACATACCGTTTTTTTTATTTTATTATTCTTTTTTCTATTTAACAAGGTTGCGCCCTTTCGGGTTTTCACAAACACTCACCAGTACCCCTGCTGTTTTTACTCACGGAGCCCTTTCAGGTTTTCATCCGTGCCCATTTTGCTTATGGACATACCGTTTTTTTCTCTTTTTTTATTCTTTTTTTTTGTATCAGCTTTGGGATGTTGCAATCCACCGTAGTTTATCGACATCTCGGTCAACAGCTAGTTTTAGGACGTAGTGGTCTGTCATTAGTTTAAGAACGTTTCGGTCCGTTGTTGAAGAAAGCCGGCTACTGCTTATAGAGTTTGGGCTTAGGAAGATAGCGAGCGGACATAGTCGTCGTCGTCTATCATTGACCTAGGCTGTGACTCATTAAGCGTAGTATTTCTTTAGGAAGCGACCGTTTATTGGCCTGAAAGGTCTTTCACAGTGCATATCCATGAGTAGATAGGTTCCACCCTGGTAGACCTTGTCTATGACATATAGGCCTTCATAGTTCGGCTCGAATTTTCCCCGCTTGGCGCGATTGGGGATCATATGTCTTTTGACCACTAGCATGAGTTCGCCTTGGCGGAATGTCCTCGGCCTGGTCAATCTTTCATATGAGCGCGTCATCTTCACTTTATAGGCTTCCAGATTTTGCTGCGCCAGGAGCCGGGTTTCATCAAGGGCATCAAGCTCCTCAAGCCGAAGGTGGGCGTTTTCTTCGTCCGTCAGCTCGTAATGAACTGCCACCCGTAGAGAGGGTAACTCTATCTCGAGGGGAAGTACCGCTTCTGTACCGAATACCAATGCGCACGGCGTTGTGTTCATGGCTGTCTTGAACGTGGTTCGATACGCCCAGAGAGCTTCTTGCAGTCTCTCGTGCCAGTCTTTCTTGTTTCGAGACACCATCTTCTTTACGATCTTCGTTAAGGTCTTGTTGAAAGCCTCAGCTAGACCGTTAGCTCAGGGATTATAAACTGAGGAGTATCTCCAGTCTATGTTGTGCTGTTGTGCGAAGCGGCTGATTTTATGTCTTCTGTAGGCTGGCCCGTTATCGGATACAATCCGTCGCGGAGTCCCAAACCGATAAATTACGTGTGTCTTGAAGAAATGGAGAATATTCTCCGTCTTCACTTCCCTCAGCGGTACTGCTTCTGCCCATTTGGAGAAGTAGTCAGTCGTCGCCAAAATGAATCGATGTCCCCTGGACGACGCTGGTTCGATGGGGCCAATTATGTCAGTTCCCACATTTCGAATGGCCAGCTAGACACCGTTGGATGTAGTGGATTTGGATGTTGGTAGATAAAATCCCCATGAATCTGGCACGAGTGGCATTGCTTCGCATACTCGAGGCAGTCCTGGATCATCGTGGGCTAATAATAACCCATTCGTTTGATCTTCAATTTCATCTTCGGGCCTGCTTGGTGAGAACCGCAGAGTCCGTCGTGAACTTCCTGAACGACTCTTTCTGCTTCTTTAGGTCCCAAGCATCTCAACCACAGAGAATCAAACGACCTCCTGTACAGAATATCATTGACAAAGGCGAAAAATAGGGCTCGCTTCAAGAGCTGATGTTTTGAGGACGCATCTTCAGGCGTTCGACGGGATTTGAAGTAGTCTATAAAGACTTCTCTCCAATCTTAGACCTTCTCTTGGTCTTTTACTTGTAGGGCCGTCTGTTCAATCGCTTCCTTTTTCTCAGATGATTCCGGAGATATTTCTGCCGGTGCGAGGACCCGACGGCTTTGTACCACGATTCTGACGTCATCGAGGTTCTCATCAGCCAGTTCTTTAGCGAGCTTGGCTAACGCGTCCGCCTTGCTATTTTCTGCACGCGGTATGCTTTCCAGCATGTAGGAGGGAATTTGAGTCAGCAGTCGCTGTACTCTCTCGCCATGCTTCACCAGCTCTGGCTTGCACGTCTGGTAGTCGTCGTTTACTTGACTAACGACCAGTTGGGAGTCTCCGTATATGAGGAGGTTTTCAATTCCCATGTCGATGGCGATCTCGAGGCCTGCTATCAAAGCTTCGTATTCAGCTTCATTGTTCGTCCTCGGCTCTGTCAAAGAGAAGGTGAAGCGCATTATCCCTCCTTGTGGGGTCACGAAGATAAGGCCTACCCCTGATTTGATTACAGGGGTGTTCTATTTGCGCTTCTTCATGGAGGACGCTCCATCAAAGTAAAGTTCCCATCGGGTATTACCACCGTCGATCGTATCAAATGCATGTTCGTCTGGCAGCTCGCAATTTAAAGGAGAATCGGCAGGTATTGTAGGGTTCCTAGGCACTCTTGTGAAAGTTCATAAGGCATCAAACATGCCCGAATAAAATTTTAGACGTGCCGAACAACCCAAAGCCAGGATCTTTGCTAGATTATTAGGGTTTAACGTGCAAGTAAACATCTTTACCACTAAGTGTGAGGGATTACAACCTTTGTAGTCCGCTCCTTCGCTTCATAAGCTCCGAGTAGAAGTCCCTTCGCCGCGATCCATGATCTCCCGGACTCAAGAGAGGCTCCACGACTCGAACGATCCATGCTTGTTTGTAGTATTCCGCTTCTCCGATGATCTACGTCGAAGTTGCTATAACTCAAGCTCTCTCACTCTAAAGAGGTGAACACCCTAATCTAATGGGCTAGATTAGATGAGGATGATGGAGTAGTATTTATGCTATCTTTTTATATCATAATCTTACATGAAATCATCACAAAAGGAAATTCTAGTAAGCTTTCTCAAAGCTAAAGAGAGAAGAAGATGAAGAATAATGAGATGAATCCTTTTGTGATGAATAGTAGATAAGAGTATATCAATAATAATGCAACCATGGTTAATGATGACAAGGATAACCCTTGTAGAGAGTTAACTAAGGCTAGGGTTTGGTTGGGTTAAGAAATGAGTCATAAGAAAATATCTAACATAATATCTTTTTCATGACAAAAGGAATGCTTCTAGAAGGTGCAAGAAGAAGCTAACCCTAATCAAACCCTAATCTCTTTTTATCATCACTAAACATGTTTCATTATTAATCATATCATGTTACTATAATATATATCACATATATATTATATTTGTAACAAAAGAAAATAATACATTTAATATATATCGCATATATATCAATGTATTATCCAGTGAGAAAATGAAATAATAAAGCGAGCCAATATTAGATAATGTAATACAATATATCATATATATTATTATACATTAAATCATCGAATCAACACTTGATCCGACAATCCGGCTATATCGAATATAACCGACTAATATATCATGTACCGATTCATCGAATCAACACTTGATCCGATGATCCGGTTCATATCTAAATATCGCGAGAATATAATACGGTATCTCATATCGCATTATCCTCGGTCCTGCACATATCACATATGTGCCTCTACTCCGTTTTTCCTGAGCCAAGAAACCTCTGTGTAGGACTCTAAAGAATCATCAATACGCCGGTAGCAGATGATGATCATATCAAACAACCACAAGCTGCAAGCGGTCAGCTAAACGTAACAGCCACCCAGGTATTAAGCGATCAGAAGATCAACAAGCTAGCATGTACGTTCTCCTGTGAATCCAACCAGTAACACTCCCGTACAGTCCGGTCTATTCGTCTGATATGTCGCATATCAAGTCTAGGGGTGGTATACGTCAGACCCCAGTAACCGATAAGTCGTGTCGATGTGAGGCTCATAACAGGTCGAGAAACTACTGGTAACACTTACCAGTAAATCTCTATATCAGGCCTGGCCAGGGACTTCCAGTTATAGCCAATCGAACACAGCACAACATCAACTCCCTATACCGGGAGAGACGAATCCCCTCCTATCGTTCATTGCCTCCATGTGATTCGGGACTGTACCTAGAAGCCACCGTTTTGCATGCCCTCTTAGACGTGGTAAGGTGGAAATCAAAGCACAGTGGGAATCACACAAGACTCTATGACGATCTCGGGTCTACAGACTACCCTGTACCAGTGTCACCGGAGAACTGCCATCTGACGTGTGGTATATCACCATCTGGGAGTTCTCAGTGAGTCCGTCCAGTGTACCCAGTCTCCACTGAGCACCCGTACACCATCTCTGATGTCAAACACCGATGGATATGGGATCATCCATCGCCCATCATATGGGTCAAGATGCGTATACGCTAGTCTACTCTGGTGTATCGATGCCCTGTCTCGATATACCCTCGACTAAGAATAGTTATAGGATGTACTCATCGACTACCGTGGCCCCACTAGTATGATCTCATCATAGTCCTAGTAGTCGAGTACAGATCCTAAGGGCTTTATCAACATGTGAGAGAGAGACAGTAAACCAATAAAAGTCAACATGTTAAGATAAAGTGAAACCAAATAGCATACTATCATGACGAGCAAGAAAGTCCTCTATATATATATCCAAGCATCCATTATAATATACATCATATGTACAACAATGGCCTCTAGGGCATATACATAACTAACAATCTCCCACTTGCACTAAGGCCAGCTGCTGTAGTATCTCATACCTAGCATCCCGAATAATCTCTCAAACTGTATCTGGGGAATGGCCTTCGTGAATGGATCCGCATTGTTGTCCTTCGTATCTACTCTCCTGACCTCGATCTCCTGGCGATCAACTATCTCCCTGATCAGGTGATACCGCCTCAGAATATGTCTGGACTTTTGATGGGACCTGGGTTCCTTGTCCAAAGCCACAGCTCCATTGTTATCACAATACAAAGGTATTGGATGCTCAATGGATAGAACCACACCAAGTTCACTAATGAACTTCTTTATCAAGACAGCCTCTTTGGCAGCATCGTTGGCAGCGATGTATTCAGCCTCCATCGTCGAGTCTGCAACGGTATCATGTTTGGAACTCTTCCAACTTACCGCCCCTCCATTGAGGGTAAAAACAAATCCCGAGTGCGACTTAGAGTCGTCCTTATCACTTTGGAAGCTTGAATCGGTAAAAGACTCCACCCGGAGTTCTCCGTTACCATACACCAAGAACATCTCTTTAGTCCTTCGCAAGTACTTGAAAATGTTCTTCACAGCTTTCCAGTGACTCTCTCCAGGATCTGCTTGATACCGACTCACTACACTTAGTGAGTATGCTACATCGGGTCTGGTACATAGCATCGCATACATGATAGAGCCTACTGCCGAAGCATAGGGTATCCCTTGCATGCGAGCTCTCTCTAAATCAGTCTTGGGAGACATCTCTTTGGAGAGAGTGAGTCCAGAGATCATGGGTTGGTTCCCACGCTTGGATTCTTCCATACTAAACCTCTTTAGTATGGTGTCAATGTACCTGGATTGGGACAATCCCAGTATCCGTTTAGATCTATCTCTATAGATCATGATTCCCAATATGCAGGAGGCATCACCTAGATCTTTCATTGAGAATCTTTGTGATAAGAAGAGCTTGACTGATTGCAGCATAGGAATATCATTTCCTATCAAGAGTATGTCATCCACATACAATACGAGGAAGACAACCTTACCCTCTGCTACCTTCTTATAAATACAAGGTTCATCTATATTTTTGATGAAGTCAAACTCTTTGACTACAACATCAAAACAGATGTTCCAACTCCGTGATGCTTGCTTCAACCCATAAATGGATTTAAGCAGCTTGCACACCTTTTCGCTGCTCCCACTATCTGCGAAGCCCTCTGGCTGAGTCATGTACACGCACTCTTCTAAATCACCGTTTAGAAAGGCGGTCTTAACATCCATTTGCCAGATTTCGTAGTCATGGTATGCAGCAATGGCAAGTAAGATCCGGATGGACTTAAGCATAGCCACTGGAGAAAAGGTTTTGTCATAATCCATATCTGGTCGTTGACGAAAACCCTTTGCTACAAGTCTAGCTTTGAAAGTCTCAACTTTTCCATCTACACCAAATTTCTTTTTGAAGATCCGCTTGCTCCCAATGGGTTTTACCCCTTCAGGAGCATTTTCCAAAGTCCATACTTTGTTGGTGTACATGGATTCCATCTCAGATCGCATTGCATCCAGCTATTTCACAGAGTCACCACTTGTGATGGCCTGCTCGAAACTAGTCGGGTCATCATCATCCATGATGCAATCCTCGCTTCCACCATCAATGAGAAAACCGTAGTATCTCTCAGGTGGATGAGAAACCCTACTAGATCGGCGGAGAGGCTGGGGTTCGTCGGGTACTACTGAATCCTTTGGTTCCACTAAATCATCTGTTGTAGTTTGTTCTGCTGGAACTTCTTCCAGTTCTACCTCATTGCCACTAATTTCTTTTGTAAGAAATTCTTTTTCTAAAAAGGTGGCATGCTGAGAAACAAACACATTTTGTTCTTCGGTGTGGTAGAAGATATACCCGCGCGAATGTTTGGGATATCCAATAAATTTGCACAGAATAGACCTCGCGCCGAGTTTGTCCGGATTTTGTGTTTTTACATATGCCGGACAACCCCATATCCTAACATAATTAAGATATGGTCACTTTCCTTTCCATATCTCATATGGAGTGGTTGGAACAGATTTGGTGGAAACCATATTCAATAGGTCTGTAGCTATCTCCAGTGCATATCCCCAGAAGGAAATAGGTAACTCATCTGTAATCATCATAGAGCGCACCATATCTAATAGGGTGCGATTCCTCCGCTCCGATACACCGTTGTGCTGTGGTGTATAAGGAGGAGTAAGCTGAGAGAGAATCTCATTCTCTTTTAGATAATCTAGGAACTCATTGCTTAAGTATTCACCTCCTCAATCAGATCGAAGAATCTTAATACTTTTGCCCGTTTGGTTCTCTACTTCGTACTTATATTCTCTGAATTTCTCAAAAGCTTCAGACTTGTGTTTCAACAGGAACACATGCCCGTATCTAGAGAGATCGTCAGTGAATGTAATGAAGTAAGAAGAACCATTCCTGGCATGCGTAGACATGGGACCTCATACATCACTATGTACCAGTCCTAAGAGTTCCGTAACTCTTTCTCCATGTCCACTAAATGGAGCTTTGGTCATTTTTCCTTTGAGACATGAATGGAAAGTATCATAAGATGATAATTCGAATGGATTCAAATATCCATCCTTATGTAACTTAGCCAGTTGTGTCGCATTGATATGACCAAGTCTACAATGCCACAAGTAGGATTCGTTCATTTCTGAACTTTTCCTCTTGTGTGTGTTTTGTATATTGAGGACTGTATTTTGATTGAGAATGAATATGACATTATGTAACGAGCCTGATGCAATCAACTTTTGATTTAGGAAGATGTTCATAACATTATCCTGTACTACAAAATTATATCCTTCTTTACTTAATAAAGAAACTGATATAATGTTGCACATCATGTTCGGTATATAATAGCACTCATTCAGAATCAGTGTATTACGACTTGGTAATACTAGGTGATATTTGTCAACTGCTTTGGCTGCAATACTTGCACCATTCCCTACTTGAACGGAATGATCACCTTTTCCCAGTTCTCTACCTTTACGTAGCCCATGTAACAATTTACATATGTGGGATCCTGATCCGGTATCTAATACCCAGGACGTAGGGTGAACTGAGAAACAGTTTTCAATAACTAACACACCCGAAGATGATGCATCAACATGCATGTTCTTTTGGGTGGCATGAGAATCCAGATATTCTCCTATTCCCTGTTCAGTCTTATAACTCTTATAAGAAATAATGGGTCCAACGTTCCCCTGCTCAGTATAATAAGCGGGTTCAGTCAATACATGCATATTATTATCTTGATTATGGCCTGACATGGTCGCTACCTGAAGAGAGAGAGAAGAAAACACTTTAGCGTATGCTCTTGCAAGATTAGATTGGTTATTATCTTATCTAATCAGGATGTCTCCCACTGTTTTTATCAAATCTTCCTTCAAACCCTAAAAGGTAAGATTAGCCGGGATTAATTACACCCTACAATTTCGTCAATCTTTCAGCCAGATCAGTGTCGGTACTTGAGGGAGGTTCCCCGTGCTTTCGCACGGACCTAATTAAAGTAAACCTCGTTTTCCCAGAGGCGTAACCCCGTTAACACTTTTCTAGACACCTACTTGATCGGCTAATTGTCCTGTGTAAAACTCTCCCAGGAGTAACTCTTACTCGCAGTGGGTATCGGGATCCAACTATCTCATAGGAGGTATGCAATCTCATTGCAAATTTCAACACTTGAAATTCCCGATAATATTTTGCCCCTAGCGTCCCATGACCTTGACGCAGGCCAACAAACCATAGTGCGCTAGTCAAGTTCAACCCGTCATTTCTTGATTGAATTAAACCCACCCGCACGATCCTTGACGCAGGCCAACAAAGTCGCACGACTACCCTAATCCAATCTGAATCATATGCATAAGCAGATAACTACTAGTTAGCTACCGCACACTAAGCCTTAACGCAGGCCAACAAACGTAGCACGAATACTAAGTAGGACTTATCTGAAATGACGGAGGGCTATAACAGGTTTTTCTGAAAACCTATTTCGTAATGAACTTAATATCGTCGTAGAATCGAGTAGTTTTTGAAAAGGAGTGTTTTTTAGGCTTTTCTAGTTTTGCTAAAGAGGTCACTCCCGGTGAAGGGATATCGGCTCTTTCCCCATCGAATAAGGTGAAAGATATATCATATATACCTCTGTGCAAAGCAAAAACTATATAAGCTGTCAAAAACTAAACCGTGAGTTTGTAGCATCTGCCAGTTTCGCTAAAGAGGTCACTCCCGGTGAAGAGATCTCGGCTCTTTCCTTATCGAATAAGGTGCAGGATATATCATATATACCTCTGTGCAAAGCAAAATTGTAGCTACCCTTTTTTATAAAATTTTGATTCTACAACATCTTTTAGGTTTCTTTTCTTTTTATTAATCTCATTAATAAAATCCTATCAGTTTATGCTTCCTAAGCATCACAGAAGAAACGAAAGCAGTAATATTTATATATCAGCATATATATATATAGTATAAGCATTCATCTCAGGCAGTAATATGATCTCATCACAGAACATTGCAGCAGAATAACATATATGAAATATTGGATATACTAGGACGTCCGTCTTTTCAATACGAGCCTGTATAAAACACGGATTCCACGTTCGCGATGAATAGCCAAACCCACATCCCTAGACCCCTACGAGAGCGGCAAGTAACACTGCCAATTCTAGGGTTAGGAGACCCGGTCTCGACTCCTCGAGATGGCCTCCCACTGGACCCTAGAACCCGGTTACTTGTGCTCCCCTCCTTGGGTTTAACCTAATGCGGAAAAGTAAATAATATACACTGGTGACATCAACCTCATCCCGGAAGTGCCCCAATAAGAGAATAATACACACAAATGAATTTTACATGAATGAAAATAAAAACCCTCATCTCACATAAAACCCCCGGCTATTCAGAACACGACGATCCAATATAACATATCACAGCAGCACATAATATCACATATCATCAACGTAAGTAAGTATGCATACACCGATCGTCGTAGATGTATAGCAACGAAGACCGGCAATTCAACTACATACTACACTTACGGTCACAGAAAAGAAATTTTAAAACTATAACATTTGGAATCCATAATCACTTTAGACATCGTAAATCCGAAATATCACATACTTCGCATTTCATGCCTAACTCTATGAATTCCGCATATTGTATCGCATTCCAGATAAATAGACAGTATTAAACTTTCCGAACAGATAATCAAATACCCAAAATTTCCTAAATAGCTCAACACTTGAGCGGAGTTCAAATAATCCCAGAAACTGTCACAGTACCGATGATCCAGCCGTAGAAGGGTCAAGCCAACGCCTCACATGTGGCGCGCCGTACTGCCTCAAACCCTAAGGTTTAGAGGCAGTTCAAGACGATCACATAATCGAGTTAAGGTTTGTGTTCTTCTAGAGGGACCGCCGCGTTACTTGTTCGTTTTTCCGAAAGATTTAAACCCGATAAAAATTCAACACTTGAAAGTTTTACGTGCTGGGAAAAAATGAGTTAATGATATTCGTTCGAACATTTTAACAGTTTCTGAATATCTGGAAAACATAACAAAATTAAATTTTCCAATCGAATCAATCGATTACAAAATAAACCCCAGAACACTCAACACTTGAGTCAGATTAAAAGTACCCAGAAAAATACATATTCACCTACGGATATAACCATGGAAAAACGAGTCAACAACTTGTCTGTACGGCCGCGGTTCCGCGGCAGGAGCAAGGTATTGCCGTGGTTCCTCGGCTCATTGTACGGATCATTGACACGTGTTTCGCAGAGATGCTTATATGTTCCTGCTGGTATTTTTAAGCATTTTTAAATCTGAAAAATCACAGTTTTTGAAAATTATCCAGAGAGGGGTTTTATTTCGTCGTATCGGGTTCGATCGGAGTTTTAACTTCGTATACACGTCGCCTAATGCTCTAGCTAGGCTCTGATACCACTGTAGGGTTCCTAGGCACTCTTGTGAAAGTTCATAAAGCATCAAGCATGCCCGAATAAAATTTTAGACGTGCCGAACAACACAAAGCCGGGATCTTTGCTAGATTATTAATGTTTAACATGCAAGTAAACATCTTTACCACTAAGTGTGAGGGATTACAACCTTTGTAGTCCGCTCCTTCGCTTCATAAGCTCCGAGTAGAAGTCCCTTCGCCGCGATCCATGATCTCCCGGACACAAGAGAGGCTCCACGACTCGAACGATCCATGCTTGCTTGTAGTGTTCCGCTTCTCTGATGATCTACGTCGAAATTGTTATAACTCAAGCTCTCTCACTCTAAAGAGGTGAACACCCTAATCTAATGGGCTAGATTAGATGAGGATGATGGAGTAGAATTTATGCTATCTTTTTATATCATAATCTCACATGAAATCATCACAAAAGGAAATTCTAGCAAGCTTTCTCAAAGCTAAAAAGAGAAGAAGATGAAGAATAATGAGATGAATCCTTTTGTGATGAATAGTAGATAAGAGTATATCAATAATAATGCAACCATGGTTAATGATGACAAGGATAACCCTTGTAGAGAGTTAACTAAGGCTAGGGTTTGGATGGGTTAAGAAATGAGTCATAAGAAAATATCTATCATAATATCTTTTTCATGACAAAAGGAATGCTTCTAGAAGGTGCAAGAAGAAGCTAACCCTAATCAAACCCTAATCTCTTTTTATCATCACTAAACATGTTTCATTATTAATCATATCATGTTACTATAATATATATCACATATATATTATATTTGTAACAAAAGAAAATAATACATTTAATATATATCGCATATATATCAATGTATTATCCAGTGAGAAAATGAAATAATAAAGCGAGCCAATATTAGATAATGTAATACAATATATCATATATATTATTATACATTAAATCATCGAATCAACACTTGATCCAACAATCCGGCTATATCGAATATAACCGACTAATATATCATGTACCGATTCATCGAATCAACACTTGATCCGATGATCCGGTTCATATCTAAATATCGCGAGAATATAATACGGTATCTCATATCGCATTATCCTCGGTCCTGCACATATCACATATGTGTCTCTACTCCGTTTTGCCTGAGCCAAGAAACCTCTGTGTAGGACTCTAAAGAATCGTCAATATGCCGGTAGCAGGTGATGATCATATCAAACACCCACAAGCTGCAAGCGGTCTGCTAAACGTAACAGCCACTCAGGTATTAAGCGATCAGAAGATCAACAAGCTAGCCTGTACGTTCTCTTGTGAATCCAACCAGTAACACTCCCATACAGTCCGGTCTGTTCGTCTGATATGTCGCATATCAAGTCTAGGGGTGGTATACGTCAGACCCCAGTAACCGATAAGTCGTGTCGATGTGAGGCTCATAACAGGTCGAGAAACTACTGGTAACACATACCAGTAAATCTCTATATCAGCCTTGGCCAGGGACTTCCAGTTATAGCCAATCGAACACAGCACAACATCAACTCCCTATACCGGGAGAGACGAATCCCCTCCTATCGCTCATTGCCTCCATGTGATTCGGGACTGTAGCCAAAAACCACCGTTTTGCACGCCCTCTTGGACATGGTAAGGTGGAAATCAAAGCACGGTGGAAATCATACAAGACTCTATGACGATCTCGGGTCTACAGACTACCCTGTACCAGTGTCACCGGAGAACTGCCATCTGACGTGTGGTATTTCACCATCTGGGAGTTCTCGGCGAGTCCGTCCAGTGTACCCAGTATCCACTGAGCACCCGTACACCATCTCTGATGTCAAACACCGATGGATATGGGATCATCCATCGCCCATCATATGGGTCAAGATGCGTATACGCTAGTCGACTCTGGTGTATCGATGCCCTGTCTCGATATACCCTCGACTAGGAACAGTTATAGGATGTACTCATCGACTACCGTGGCCCCACTAGTGTGATCTCATCATAGTCTCAGTAGTCGAGTACAGATCCTAAGGGATTTATGTCACGACCCGAAAGTACGGAACGTAACTGGCACTTAGATTACGAGACGTCTAAAGGCGTACCGTAACCTAAGTCAGCCAAAGCCCAGAAAATCTAAACCAAAATCAAAAGAGAGTGAAGGAAAACCTTAAATGAAAACGGTTTTTAAATCAATTAAGTTGCATAGAATCCCTTTTAAAAAAAACATCAAAATTCCAGAAAATTTTGGCAAAGTCTCCCCTGTATTTTCTATCCCCCAAAATGGGTACAACAAGATATATAAACCTGTAATCATAAAAATGGCATCCCCAAGCGGGAGCTAGCTCTTCTCCCAAGGCGGATCACAACCACATGCAATATAATAGTAATATCAAGGAAAGAGCATAAAGAAACGCAAAACATCAGAAAACACAACGTCGGCTCAAGTGAGCTCGACCCAAAAGAAACCACATATATACAATCTCTTAGTCTCATCACTAGGTCGCATATACAATATAAAGTGGTAGATGGAGAATACTAGATACAATGATAAAGCAAAAGAAATAAAGTGTGCTCGCAACCCACCTACGGGCGATGTCGCGAGTCTGCGCAAAAGGAGCTGATGATAAGATAGTCGCCGCTACAAGACTGATGAGTCCGACCTGCAAGACACTGTGGCACAACGGGGGTGAGTTGCCAGCTCGTGAGTAAATATAACATCTAATAAGGCAATCGTAAGAATGCACGCAATGCACCACAACATGCATGTCCATATGTGATATAATAGCTCTAGTATGCATGCACATGTATGCAATGTCATTTCTAACTCTTTAAGTGTTTTAAATGCTAAGGGTACTGCGTTCTTAACTTTAGAAAATAAATATCTGTATAATAGCTAAGTACCATCAAGAAATCATCTGAAAACCCGTGTCAAGCATCGACACCAAATAGGAATCATATCTGTCTCAATATCGGGCTCCGTCAATCCGGATCGGCCCATATCATAAATCTCACGACAACGGTCGGTATCCTCCGGATATCCGCCGCGCCAGACATCACCGGTAGGTAGTCTTCCCCTTCCAGGCCCATCGTCTACAACTCGATCTTCTTGCCCTGGGGTACCATACCGGGCCCACCATGTACCCGAGACGGTTCATCCACTCCTCGAATCGGGTCTCGAAATCCAACAGAAAACATGAAAACTCATGGTGGACGACACATACATCACGAGAAAACCGCAACTTTGTAAAAAAAAGATATATAAAAGCTTTTGTTAAATTCTTGCGGTTTTCCCCAAAATCCAGAAATCGCAGCAATACTGAAATCCTCAAGAAAATCATAATGTCCACATGTTATATACGATAAATGTCTATGATAACAAGGTATGCGATGTGAATTGTGGCTAGAAATCTATGTAAATATGATGATGATGCGAGGTATATACATGCTATGCAATCTCATATATCATGTATGATGCAAGTGGCGATACTGAGCTAAACAGGTTCTATAGTGCACGTGGCATGGCAATTACCAAAGGCGTGTGTGTCATATGTATAGTGCGCGTGCAAAAGATGCCAATGGTAATGGTGTTCGTGTCCTACGAATGATATCGCATAAGTATAGATGGATGTCCATGCAATCTAATATACTGTTCGCTATAAAGGTATGCAGTGTACATGATTGGATAAGCTAGCTAACAATATAAATCTTGCAAAAAGTAGGGTAATCCTAACTAGGGGGCGCCTCGCGCCATCCAGACGATTCCCCCATAGATGAATACATCTACTCACCTGAAATCCCCGCTAATCCGATCCGACCACCGCCTTGCCTTTACGCGCCGTGTCCGATGTTTCCCCGACCGATCCTATATTTGCACAACACCAAGCATAAGATTACAAAACCTAAAACGATGCAAGTCACAATATACAATTATCGACGCTCTCGAATTAAACATAACACGCACTCGGTGCGCGGGAAAACGCACGAAAATCGCTAATCTTTAACTAGAATCGACATTTCGGGGAAATCGACAAAACTACAACCCGACTAGACGAAACCCCGCACTCGCGCACTCTAATAGTCCTATACGAAGCTAATTATATCGCTAACATAACACAATTTGATCGCATTCTAATTTTTGTAAAAATCTAGTAAGCAAATTTCAAACCGATTCGATGCAAACGTCGCAATTTAACGATTTAGCAAGCATAACCTTACGCAATCAACCAATCTAACCAACTAGGTAATCAAAGCCCTAACTTAATCCATCAACCATGCTTCAAACCCTAGTTCAAAATCAAATCCCATTCTTGATTTTCATGATCAAGAATTTACAACTAAATTAATACTTCAAAATTAAATTTTAGCACATAAAAACTACAAGTTAGCAAACTAGTTTAGGATTTTACCTCACAAGTAGCATGATCAAGTCACCAAGAAGCCTCCTTTCATCAAGTTTTTGAACTAATTTGGGTTGAAGAGAGAGTGGATTAGGATTTGGCTTTGAATGGGTGAATGAAATTGTGGATTTTCTATGAATTTTGACATGAAAATGAAGCAAAAAAGAAGTGAGGAGTGAGGGGATTTGCTGCAGAATGGGTCGGCCAGCAGCTAGGGAAAGGAGATGGGGAAATTTTTAAGAAGTTTCTAGGTCAACAAAACACCATATGTTCTCATTTAATACTTTCACATCAACATTTTCACAAAAAAACCTCATTTTAATTCATTTTTTCATAAAATTCCCAACCCTAAAACCAAAAATTTGCATGTCATGATACAATTTTATTAACACCATATTTTAGCTTATAAAGATTCCTAATTATGAAATTTACCTAATTAAATTTGTATTTATCACTAATTTAATGTATTTAAAAAGGCTTAAAATAATAAAAAAATAATTAATTACGAATTTTTTTTATTTAACTAGATAATTATAAGTGACATTTTAGTGACAAAATTATAGTAATATCTTATCTAAATTTTGTATAATTAGGTCTACAATGAAAAATACCTATTTTGACTTTTTACGGAAAAAGCCGAAAAATTAGCCGATTACCGAAAAACTGCCTAAACGATTTTCGAAGGGTTACAATCTTCCCCCCTTAAAGAAATTCGGTCCCCGAATTTAGAATTTAACTACGCGTACCTTTAAAAAGATGGGGATATCTCTTCCTCATCTCGACCTCGGTCTCCCAGGTGACCTCCTCGCTGTTCGGGCCACGCCAAAGGACCTTGACGGACGGGATAACCTTCGACCTTAATTTCTCCACCTGCCGATCCAAAATGACAACTGGCTGCTCGGTGAAAGAAAGATCACGCTCTAGCTGGATCGTCTGGTGCTGAATCGCCTGGGAAGGATCATGAAGGTACTTGCGGAGCATCGAGACATGGAACACGGGGTAAACATCGGGGAAGCTAGGCGGAAGAGCTAACCGATAAGCGACTGGACCAACACGCTCTAGGATCTCGAAAGGACCAACATATCTAGGACTCAGTTTCCCTTTCCGCCCAAATCTCATCACACCTTTCATCGGAGAGACCTTCAGGAAAACATGATCGCCAACAGCGAACTCGAGTCGGCGACGGCGCCTGTCAGCATATGATTTCTGCCTGCTCTGTGCCGCTCTCATCCTGTCCCGAATCAGCTGTATCTTCTCGGTCGTCTCCTGTACGATCTGCGGCCCCAAAATACTGCTCTCCCTGAGCTCTGTCAAACATACAGGCGATCGACATCTCCTCCCATATAAAGCCTCAAAAGGTGCCATCTGAATCGTCTCCTGGAAGCTATTATTGTAGGAAAACTCGATCAAAGGCAAATGACGATCCCAGCTACCACCGAAATCTAAAACACAAGCTCTGAGCATGTCCTCATGAGTCTGAATAGTACGCTCCGACTGACCGTCAGTCTGCGGATGAAAGGCTGTGCTAAAACTCAATCGGGTGCCCAAGGCTTCCTGTAGTTTCTGCCACAATCGGCTGGTAAACTGGGTGCCACGGTCGGACACGATGCAAGTCGGAACACCATGCAGTCGCACTATCTCATCAATATAAACCTGGGCGTACTGAGAAAATCCTAAAGTGGTCTTCACCGGCAGAAAGTGAGCCGCTTTCGTCAGTCGATCCACAATCACCCAAACAGAGTCATACCCTCGACTGGTCCTGGGTAGACCCACAATGAAGTCCATGGAGACCTGCTCCCACTTCCACTCAGGGATGGGCAAAGGCTGTAACTCGCCGGCTGGCCTCTGGTGCTCGGCCTTGACTTGCTGACAAGTCAGGCATCTCGACACAAAGTCTGTAATATCCTTCTTCATCCCGTCCCACCAGTAAACTTCTCTCAAATCACGGTACATCTTGGTGGAACCTGGGTGAACACTGTACACTGATCTATGTGCCTCCTCGAGAATATCGTGCCTCAGTCCCTCTGAATCTGGCACGCACAGTCGAGTCCCAAGTCGAAGTATCC
The DNA here is from genome assembly GCA_030015575.1 of Agapanthus africanus. Lineage (NCBI taxonomy): Eukaryota > Viridiplantae > Streptophyta > Magnoliopsida > Asparagales > Amaryllidaceae > Agapanthus > Agapanthus africanus. Next base: position 259,991,780 of record CM057339.1, on the reverse strand, counting down.
CCTGATCATCAATCACGAACTCAGAAACTCTGCCCTGCCGAATCTGCTCAATAATCTCTAAAATACGGGCATCGCCGGACTGTGCCTCGCGGATACAGTCAAGTAACTGTGGGCGTGCTCTGAAATGGGCCAGCTATCCCCCTGTAGGAGTAAACTCGAACTGCACTCTGCTGTCACATAACACCTGCCAATCCGCCGTCGACTGCATCAGTACTGCGCTCAAACAAGATAAGCTACCTCCGGGCCTTCTACTCAAAGCATCTGCCACCACATTCGCCTTGCCCGGATGGTATAGAATCTCGCAGTCATAATCCTTCACCAACTCCATCCAACGGCGCTGTCTCAGGTTCAGATCTCGCTGCTGGAAGATATACTTCAAACTCTTGTGGTCAGTGAATATCTGGCACGACTCACCGTATAGGTAATGTCTCCAGATCTTAAGTGCAAATACCACTGCAGCCATCTCTAAATCATGGGTGGGGTAGTTCTGTTCGTGTTTCCTCAGCTGCCGAGAAGCATACGCGATAACTCTGTCGTGCTGCATCAATACACATCCCAGCCCCACTCGAGAAGCATCACAATATACCACGAACCCGCCTGATCCTGAAGGCAATGCTAACACTGGTGCAGTAGTCAGACGAGTCTTCAACTGCTGGAAACTATCCTCACATGCCTGGGTCCAATCAAAAGGAACCCCCTTCCGAGTCAACCCGGTCAACGGTGCAGCAATGCGGGAGAAATCCTTGACGAAACGTCGATAATAGCCGGCCAGACCTAGAAAACTGCGAACCTCTGTAACTGATACTGGTCTAGGCCAACGCCGAACTGCCTCGATCTTCTTCGGGTCCACACAAATACCGTCTCTCGTCACCACATGACCCAAGAAGTCGACACTGTCTAACCAGAATGCGCACTTGGAGAATTTGGCGAACAGCTGATGCTCCCTCAAAGTCTGCAATGTGATACGTAAGTGCTGCTCATGCTCCTCCCGGCTCCGAGAATAAACCAAGATGTCGTCAATGAACACAATGATGAACCGATTGAGATACGGCCTGAATACGCGGTTCATCAAATCCATAAATGCTGCCGGGGCATTGGTGAGCCCGAACGACATCACCAAGAACTCGTAATGACCATATCGAGTACGGAAAGCGGTCTTCGGAATATCCTCCTTCCGAACCCGCAACTGGTGATAACCTGACCGTAAATCAACCTTCGAGAAGAACCCTGCGCCCTGGAGCTGATCGAATAAGTCATCAATGCGGGGTAGGGGATATCTATTCCGCACAGTCACCCGGTTCAGCTGACGATAATCAATGCATAAACGCATACTTCCGTCCTTCTTCTTAACAAACAGGACGGGAGCACCCCAAGGTGACACACTCGGTCGGATAAGCCCTTTGTCCAGCAAGTCCTGTAACTGATCCTTTAGCTCTCTCAGCTCCGCCGGGGCCATCCGATAAGGCGATATAGAGATAGGCCCCGTGCCGGGGATCAAGTCAATACAGAACTCAATCTCGCGCTCTTATGGCAGACCAGGCAGCTCGTCAGGGAATACATCAGGAAACTCTCTCACAACAGGGACCTGGTCCAACGGAACCTCTATGGAGCTAGTATCACAAACATAGGCTAAGAATCCCTGACACCCTTTTCTCAAGAGCTGACCAGCGTGAAGAAAAGAAATCAAGCTGGGAAGGGTAGCACTACGATCTCCCTGAATAACAAGAACCGGCTCACCAGGAAAACTGAATCTGACTGCTTTTTCACGGCAGTCCACGGATGCATAACAGGTGGCTAGCCAGTCCATACCAAGAAGAACGTCAAAGTCTAGCATATCGAGGAGAATCAAATCAACTGAAGAATCTCTCTCCTCGATACGAACGGAACACGATCGGTACACAAAACGGGCAACAAAAGACTCGCCTACCGGTGTAATAACGACAAGCGGCTGATCTAACGGAGAAGACTCTCGGCCCAACCTCGGTGCAAAGTACGTGGATACATAGGAATGTGTGGAGCCTGGATCAAATAATACCCGTGCATCAAAAGAACATACTGGCAGAGTATCTGTCACGACGGCATTGGATGCCTGTGCATCCTGAGGAGTCAACGCGAACACTCGGGCCTGTCCACCACTAATGGCTGGCTGTCCTCTGCCTCTACCTCGGCCTCTGCCTCTGCCTCTGTCGCCTCGTCCTCTCGGAACTGGACCGCCACGCCCACGGCCTCTAGAAGCATCTGGCTGGCGTGAAGCATCATCAGGAGTAGGAAGTAAAGCTCTCTGAGAAGGTGGTGAGGGTGGTAAAGTCACATGCGGGACTGTCGCCGCGCCCTGGCGTCCCATGGTACAGTCTCTGACACGGTCGTACTGACTCCCACACCGAAAACATCCTGGAGACGACTGCTGGGTCTGTGGATATGAACCAAATAACTGACCTCGTCTCAATCCTCTGCCTCCACCATCTCCCGGAAATAATCTATCACGGTGTCTACCCATCTGCCGCTGAGCTGGCATATTAGTACGGATCCTCTTCGGCCCAGAAACGACCGGAGTCTCAGAAATACGCTCCTCCAAAAGTAAGGCTGCATCCATCGCGGCTGCGTATGTATCAAAGTGCTGGGTGCCGATGGCAAGGAATAGCTGTGTATCAAGCCCTCATACAAACCTCTTTATTCTCTTCTCTTCTGTGTCGACTAGGTACGGAGCATATCGAGACAACTGGGTAAACTGTATATCATACTCCGACACTGTCATCCCAGGAGTCTTGCGCAAAGACTCAAAACTACGGGCTCGAGCATCTCGGACACTCTCCGGAAGAAAACGGGCAAGAAATGCAGATGTAAACTCATCCCAGGTCATAGAAGGCAGACCTGCAGCTCGGCCTCTCTCTACTGAGTCGTACCATGTCTGGGCAAGACCCTCCAGACGAAAACTCGCAAACTCCACCAATCTATCATCAGAACACCTCAACGAACGGCAAATCCGAGCCATCCTATCAAGAAATGCCTGTGGGTCCTCTGTCGCATCTGTACTAGTAAAAGCTGGAGGCCTCAATCTCATGAACTCCTGTAGGGAAACAGGGATAGTCTCCGTAGTAGTAGCAGGAGTGACCATCTGTGCAGCAGGTACGATCGTGGTCTGTGCGGTGGAAGGAACGTCCTCGGATCTCTGAGCCCGACTGGACTCAACTAAAGATCCCATCATCTGTCGCAACTCTAGCATGCCGTCCTCTAATCTTGCAATACGGTCTGGATAAGGCGGATCAGTATGACCCTGAGGGGCAGGCGTATCCTCCCGCTCGATCCTCGCCTCAGACGAGCCCGCTCGAATCTCATCCCTAGCGGCAGCCCGCTGAGCTCTCGTAGTCTTTGGCGGCATCGAAACTGGAATAAGAAACAGGACTGATAAGAACATCGCAATTGGATCAAGGAATGCAAGGAATCAAGAAAGGAAACACAAGCAATTATGTCCTAAGGTCACTTAGGCGGAGTACCGTATCGTAAGTATGCCGCGGATCATACCCACGCTACGCCACTCTGCTTAAGTCACCTACTCCATCTACCAAGGTCGTCCTACACTCAGAAGGGTAAAACCAACGCTCTGATACCAACTTTGTCACTACCCGAAAGTACGGAACGTAACTGGCACTTAGATTATGAGACGTCTAAAGGCGTACCGTAACCTAAGTCAGCCAAAGCCCAGAAAATCTAAACCAAAATCAAAAGAGAGTGAAGGAAAACCTTAAATGAAAACGGTTTTTAAATCAATTAAGTTGCATAGAATCCCTTTTAAAAAAAACATCAAAATTCCCAAAAATTTTGGCAGAGTCTCCCCTGTATTTTCTATCCCCCAAAATGGGTACAACAAGATATATAAACCTGTAATCATAAAAATGGCATCCCCAAGCGGGAGCTAGCTCTTCGCCCAAGGCGGATCATAACCACATGCAATATAATAGTAATATCAAGGAAAGAGCATAAAGAAACGCAAAACATCAGAAAACACAACGTCGGCTCAAGTGAGCTCGACCCAAAAGAAACCACATATATACAATCTCTCAGTCTCATCACTAGGTCGCATATACAATATAAAGTGGTAGATGGAGAATACTAGATACAATGATAAAGCAAAAGAAATAAAGTGTGCTCGCAACCCACCTACGGGCGATGTCGCGAGTCTGCGCAAAAGGAGCTGATGATAAGATAATTGCCGCTACAAGACTGATGAGTCCGACCTGCAAGACACTGTGGCACAACGGGGGTGAGTTGCCAGCTCGTGAGTAAATATAACATCTAATAAGGCAATCGTAAGAATGCACGCAATGCACCACAACATGCATGTCCATATATGATATAATAGCTCTAGTATGCATGCACATGTATGCAATGTCATTTCTAACTCTTTAAGTGTTTTAAATTCTAAGGGTACTGCGTTCTTAACTTTAGAAAATAAATATCTGTATAATAGCTAAGTACCATCAAGAAATCATCTGAAAACCGTGTCAAGAATCGACACCAAATAGGAATCATATCTGTCTCAATATCGGGCTCCGTCAATCCGGATCGGCCCATATCATAAATCTCACGACAACGGTCGGTATCCTCCGGATATCCGCCGCGCCAGACATCACCGGTAGGTAGTCTTCCCCTGCCATGCTCATCGTCTGCAACTCGATCTTCTTGCCCTGGGGTACCATACCGGGCCCACCATGTACCCGAGACGGTTCATCCACTCCTCGAATCGGGTCTCGAAATCCAACAGAAAACATGAAAACTCATGGTGGACGACACATACATCACGAGAAAACCGCAACTTTGTAAAAAAAAGATATATAAAAGCTTTTGTTAAATTCTTGCGGTTTTCCCCAAAATCCAGAAATCGCAGCAATACTGAAATCCTCAAGAAAATCATAATGTCCACATGTTATATACGATAAATGTCTATGATAACAAGGTATGCGATGTGAATTGTGGCTAGAAATCTATGTAAATATGATGATGATGCGAGGTATATACATGCTATGCAATCTCATATATCATGTATGATGCAAGTGGCGATACTGAGCTAAACAGGTTCTATAGTGCACGTGGCATGGCAATTACCAAAGGCGTGTGTGTCACATGAATAGTGCGCGTGCAACAGATGCCAATGGTAATGGTGTTCGTGTCCTACGAATGATATCGCATAAGTATAGATGGATGTCTATGCAATCTAATATACTGTTCGCTATAAAGGTATGCAGTGTACATGAATGGATAAGCTAGCTAACAATATAAATCTTGCAAAAAGTAGGGTAATCCTAACTAGGGGGCGCCTCGCGCCATCCAGACGATTCCCCCATAGATGAATACATCTACTCACCTGAAATCCCCGCTAATCCGATCCGACCACCGCCTTGCCTTTACGCGCCGTGACCGATCCTATATTTGCACAACACCAAGCATAAGATTACAAAACCTAAAACGATGCAAGTCACAATATACAATTATCGACGCTCTCGAATTAAACATAACACGCACTCGGTGCGCGGGAAAACGCACGAAAATCGCTAATCTTTAACTAGAATCGACATTTCGGGGAAATCGACAAAACTACAACCCGACTAGACGAAACCCCGCACTCGTACACTCTAATAGTCCTATACGAAGCTAATTATATCGCTAACATAACACAATTTGATCGCATTCTAATTTTTGTAAAAATCTAGTAAGCAAATTTCAAACCGATTCGATGCAAACGTCGCAATTTAACGATTTAGCAAGCATAACCTTACGCAATTAACCACTCTAACCAACAAGGTAATCAAAGCCCTAACTTAATCCATCAACCATGCTTCAAACCCTAGTTCAAAATCAAATCCCATTCTTGATTTTCATGAACAAGAATTTACAACTAAATTAATACTTCAAAATTAAATTTTAGCACATAAAAACTACAAGTTAGCAAACTAGTTTAGGATTTTACCTCACAAGTGGAACCCTAGCATGATCAAGTCACCAAGAAGCCTCCTTTCATCAAGTTTTTGAACTAATTTGGGTTGAAGAGAGAGTGGATTAGGATTTGGCTTTGAATGGGTGAATGAAATTGTGGATTTTCTATGAATTTTGACATGAAAAAGAAGTAAGGAGTGAGGGGATTTGCTGCAGAATGGGTCGGCCAGCAGCTAGGGAAAGGAGGTGGGGAAATTTTGAAGAAGTTTCTAGGTCAACAAAACACCATATGTTCTCATTTAATACTTTCACATCAACATTTTCACAAAAAAACCTCATTTTAATTCATTTTTTCATAAAATTTCCAACCCTAAAACCAAAAATTTGCAAGTCATGATACAATTTTATTAACACCATATTTTAGCTTATAAAGATTCCTAGTTATGAAATTTACCTAATTAAATTTGTATTTATCACTAATTTAATGTATTTAAAAAGGCTTAAAATAATAAAAAAATAATTAATTACGATTTTTTTTTTATTTAACTAGATAATTATAAGTGACATTTTAGTGACAAAATTATAGTAATATCTTATCTAAATTTTGTATAATTAGGTCTACAATGAAAAATACCTATTTTGACTTTTTACGGAAAAAGCCGAAAAATTAGCCGATTACCGAAAAACTGCCTAAACGATTTTCGAAGGGTTACAATTTATCAATATGTGAGAGAAAGACAGTAAACCAATACAAGTCAACATGTTAAGATAAAGTGAAACCAAATAGCATACTATCATGACGAGCAAGAAAGTCCTCTCTATATATATCCAAGCATCCATTATAATATGCATCATATGTACAACAATGGCCTCTAGGGCATATACATAACTAACAGGTATTGGATGCTCAGCGAGAAAGTCGGCGATGGCTTGGCCTTTCACTGCCTTAAGAGGCTGATAAGTTATTGAGAACTCCATCAAGAGCAGGGCCCATTTAGCGAGCCGACCTGTCGGTATAGCCTTTGACATTAGATATTTAAGAGGGTCCACCTTCGATATGAGACGGACTTCATATGCCAATGCATAGTGCCGGAGTTTCGCTATCGCGAAGATCAACGCCAGGCAGTGTTTTTCGATAGGGGAATAATTGCTTTCTGCCCCCAGTAGAACTCGACTCAAATAGTAGAGCGCTCTCTCCTTCCCTTGGTCATTCTCCTGTGCACATAATGCGCCTAAGGAACCTTCAAGGGCGGTTGTATAAAGAATGAGAGGCTTTCCCTTGACCGGAGCAGCCAACACAGGCGGATTCTGTAGGTATTGCTTGATTTCATCCATCGCGCTCTGGCATTTGTGATCCCAAACGAAAGGGGTTCCCTTCTTCATCAGGTGACTGTAAGGGCAGAACTTGCCTGAGAGATTGGCTATAAATCGCCGGATATACGCGAGCATCCCTTGGAGAGACCGCAATTGTTTGAGAGTCCTTGGCGGGGGCATTTGCATGATCGCCTTGATTTTTCACGGATCTATCTCGATACCTCGGTGCCAGACAATGAATCCTAGGAATTTGCCTGAAGAAACCCCGAACGCGGATTTGAGAGGGTTCATCTTCAAGTTGTATTGCCGAAGACGTTGAAACACGATCTTCAGATGCTCGAGATGTTCCTCGTATGATTTTCTTTTCACCACGAGGTCGTCGATATAGCATTCGACGATTTCATGTATGAGGTCATCGAAGATCTTCGTCGTGGCCCTCTAATAGGTGGCAGCGGCGTTCTTTAGACCAAAGGGCATCACTTTGTAGCAAAATATACCCAACGGGGTCCGGAAAGCGATGTGCTTCTGGTATTCAAGGTGCATGTTTATCTGATTATATCCCGATGAGCCGTCCATGAAGAAGAAAACCTCATGAGTGGACGTGTTATCTATCATCAGCTCGGCGACCGGTACTGGGAAATCGTCCTTCGGGCAGGCTTTATTGAGATCCCGGAAGTCCACATATATGCGCACTGTCCCATTTTTCTTCATTACCGGGGCGATGTTGTCGATCCAATCAGGGTACTGAACCTCTTGGATGAAGCCAGAGTCGATTAGTTTCTTGACCTCGGCGTTGATGCTCATCTCAAGCTCAAGGTGCATTCTTCTCGGCGCATGTTTGACTGGCTTGACGTCCGGGGATATGGCCAGTTTATGGACAGCAATCTCTGGGTATAATCCTGGCATCTCGGAATAGTTCCACGCAAAGCAATCTCTATGCTGCATAAGCACGTCTTTTAGCGCAGCCAACCTCTCTTCAGACAATAGCTCACTGACGAATGTCGGTCGCGGGTCACTTGTCGTCCCCAAATCAATTTTCTTGAGGTTATCTGCAGTGGTGTGTATTCCATCTTCCAGCTTTTTTGGCGCTGGTGGAAACTCTGAGATCACCTCATCGTCATTGTTTTCGAAGCACCAGGGGAGGTCATGCATATTCGCAGGTTCTCCTTTTGATGATGTTATCAAATGACAAGTACGAGCTCGCTTCCAAGACCGATGTGGATCTGGGTCTACCCTCGTGGCTTTGGGTTCATGCTTTTGTGGCGGAGTTATCCTCCAACTTTCGGATAGAGCGAACTTGCCGAGATGATACTGATCTTCGACCCAGCTCATGAAGGTGAAGCAGTCTTCGAGAGAGTGTCATATTACTCGGTGATAAAAGCAATAATCTGGATGAGAGACCCCGTTGGCTTGCTCAGGGTGTTTGGACTCCGGAAGTGTAATCATTTGATATTTTAAAGCGAGATCAAGTATCTTCTTTGTCTTGTCTTGAGGAAAAGAGTATGCTCGACTCATCTTCTTCATAAGGGACAAATCCGGACCACTTGATTCCCGACAGCGTGACTTCGTAGTCCCGCTTTGTCGCTGTCGAACGCCTTTTCCGCTCTTTGACTGGTTTCTGCCTCTGTGTCGGGCCTTTTGCGCAACAGGTTGACAGGGAGGAGAATTTTCATCTTTCGTAGCCGGTTGAAGAAGACGTTGCGTCATGGCTTTCTCATAGATGGTGTAACGCTTCGAAAATCGTTTAGGCAGTTTTTCGGTAATCGGCTAAATTATCAGCATTTTCCGTAAAAAGTCAAAATAGGTATTTTTCATTATAGACCTAATTATACAAAATTTAGATAAGATATTACTATAAATTGGTCACTAAAATGTTACTTAAAATTTTCTAGTCAATTAAAAAAATTCCTTAATTAATTATTTTTAATATTATTTTAAGCTTTTAAAAATACATTAAATTAGTGATAAATAAAAATTTAATTAGGTAAATTACACACTTAGGAAACATTATAAACTAAAATTTAGTGTTAATAAAATTTTATCAAGATTTTTGTTCTATGGTTTAAAATTTTATTTAAAAATGGCTTAAAATGAGGTTTTTTGTGTAAAAATTGATGTGATAGTCATTAATTGAGCTAGGGAAAGGGGTTTTGTGTAGAATTTTCTACACCATTCACACACACACACCCTCCTCTAACCTCAGGTCGAATTTTCTGCTGCTCCCCTCCCCTTTTTCCCTCACTTTTCTTGCTTTAATTCTTGCAAAAATCAATAAAATCCATAAAAAATACACACTTTTCCTTCTCAAATTCAAACCATAATCCTTGTCCACCTCTTTCCAACCCTAATTTGTTTTAAAACAAGGTGAAAGGAGGCATCTTTCAAGATCAAGTGCAAGTTGGGGTTCACTTGGGAGGTATAAATCCTAAACTAGTTGTTAAATTTATAGTTTAAATAAGCTAGATTAGTATTTTAAAGTGTTAATTTCATTGTAATGGTTAGTTTTTGAAAATTCAAGAGAGGTGGAGATGCCCTAATTAGGGTTTGAAGTTGAATAAGTGTGTTTAGGTTAGTTTTGTGGCCATCTAGTGTATTAGGTCAGATATTTGTTCGATGTTGCGATCGCGATATCGTTAATTCGCGATGTTTGCTTTGAAATCGGTATGCAAATTGCTTACTAGTTTTTCTAATAATTTAGGAGGTGATCTAATTGTGTTATTTTGGCGATATAATTAGCATCATATACCACTATTAGAGTGCGCGAATGCGGGGCTTTGTCTAGTCGGGTTTTAGTTTTGACGATTGCCCCGAAACGGCGATTTTAGTTAAGGTTTTAGCGATTTTCGTGTATTTTCCGCGTACCGAGTGCACGTTGTGATTAATTCGAGAGCGTCGGTCTTTTCATAGTGTGAGTTGCGTCATTTCAGAAATCTGTAATCTTATATTGTGTGTTATGCAATTCTAGGATCGGTCGCGCAAACATCGGACGCGGCGCGCAAAGGCAAGGCGGTGGTCGGATCGGATTAGCGGGGCTTTCAGGTGAGTAGATGTATTCATCTATGGGGGAATCGTCTGGATGGCGCGAGGCGCCCCCTAGTTAGAATTACCTTATTTCTTGCTACATATGCATTGTTAGTTAGCTAACCCCCCTCATTCACATTTCATACAATTATAGCTTTTCGTCTGCAAGATTTGCATAGGATATCCATATACACATGTGCGATATCACTTCGTAGGACACGTACACCATTACCATTGGCTCCTGTTGCATGCGAACTATTCATGTGACACACACGCCTTTGGTAATTGCCATACCACGAGCACCATAAAACCTGTTTAGCCTAGTATCACCATTTGCATTATACATGATATATGAAATCGCATAGCATGTATATACCTCGCATCATCTTCATACTTACATAGATTCTAGCCACAATTCACATCGCATACCTTGATATCATAGACATTTATCATATACAAAATGTTGAGTATTATGATTTTATTGAGGATTTCAGTATTGCTGCGATTTCTGGATTTTGGGGGAAAACCGCAAGAATTTAACAAAAGCTTATATCTATCATTTTTAAAACAAAGTTGCGGTTTTATCGTGACGTATATGTCGTCCACCATGAGTTTTCATATTTTCTGTTGGATTTCGAGACCCGATTCGACGAGTGGATGAACCGTCTCGGGTACATGGTGGGCCCGGTATGGTACCCCGGGGCAAGAAAATCGAGTTGTAGACGATGAGCCTGGCAGGGGAAGACTACCTACCGGTGATGTCTGGCGCGGCGGATATCCAGAGGATACCGACCGTTGTCGTGAGATTTGATGATATGGGCCGATCCGGACTGACAGAGCCCGATGTATTGAGACCTTGATACAGTGAGATATTGAGACAGATGTATTTCCATATTTGGTGTCGATCCTTGATACGGGTTTCAGATGATTTCTTGATGGTATTTAACTATTATACAGATATTCTTCTTCTAAAGTTAAGAATGCAGAATCATAGCATTTAAAATACTTAAATATTTAGTATTGACATTGCATACATGTGCATGCATACTAGAGGTATTACACCACATCTGGACATACATGCTGTGACGCATTTACGTGCATTCTTACGATAGCCTTACTAGATATTATATTCTACTCACGAGCTGGCAACTCACCCCCGTTGTGCCACAGTATCTTGCAGGTCGGACTCATCAACCTAGTAGCGGTGGCTTATCTTGTCAGTGACTTCTTTTGCTCAGACTCGCGACATTGTTCGTAGGTGGGTTGCGAGAGCCCTATTATCTCTTTTTGTACTATTTTTGTATCTAGTATTCTCCATCTACCACTTCTTATTTGTATATGCGACCTAGTGATGAGACTGTGAGATTTGTGTATATGTGGTTTCTTTTGGGTCGAGCTCACTTGAGCCGACGTTGTGTTTTCTTACATTTTGCATTTCTTTATGCTCTTTTCTGGATATTGCATATATATATATATATATATATATATATATATATATATATATATTGCGTGGTTTTGATCCGCCTTGGGCGAAGAGCTAGCTCCTGCTTGGGGATGTCATTTTGTGATTACGGGTTATATATCTTATTGTACCCATTTTGGGGGATAGTCGAAATTTTCGGAAATTTTTGATGTTTTTTTTAAAAAGGGTTCGATACAACTTAATTGATTTTAAAAATCGTTTTCATGAAAGGTTTCCTTCACTCTCTTTTGGTTTTGGTTTAGATTTTTCTGGGCTTTGGCTGACTTAGGTTACGTTACGCCTTTAGACGTCTCGTAATCTAAGTATCAGTCACGTTCCATACTTTCGGGTCGTGACAAAGTTGGTATCAGAGCGTAGGTTTTACCTTTCTGAGTGTAGGACGACCTTGGTAGATGTAGTAGGTGACTTAAGCAGAGTGGCGTAGCGTGGGTATGATCCGCGGCATACTTATGATACGGTACTCCACCTAAGTGACCTTAGGACAAAATTGCTTGTATTTCCCTTCTTGATTCCTTGCATTCCTTGATTCAATTGCAATGTTCTTATTGGTCCTGTTTCATATTCCATCTTCGATGCCGCCAAAGACTACGAGAGCTCAGCGGGCTGCCGCTAGGGATGAGATTCTAGCAGGCTCGTATGAGGCGAGGATCGAGCGGGATGATACGCCCACCCCTCAGGGTCATATCGATCCGCCTTATCCAGACCGTATTGCCAGATTAGAGGCCGGCATGCAGGAGTTGCGACAGATGATGGGATCTTTAGTTGAGTCCAGTCGGGTACAGAAGTCCGAGGACGTTCCTTCCACCGCACAGACCACGATAGTACCTGCTGCACAGATGGTCACTCCTGCTGCTACCGCGACTATCCATGTTTCACTATAGGAGTTCATGAGATTGAGACCTCCAGCTTTTACCGGTACGGATGCGACAGAGGACCCACAGGCATTTCTTGATAGGATGGCTAGGATTTGCCGTTCGTTGAGGTGTTCTGATGATAGATTGGTGGAGTTTGCGAGTTTTCGTCTGGAGGGTCTTGCCCAGACATGGTACGATTCAGTAGAGAGAGGCCGAGCTGCAGGTCTACCTTCTATGACCTGGGACGAGTTTACAGCTGCATTTCTTGCCCGTTTTCTTCCAGAGAGTGTCCGAGATGCTCGAGCCCTAAGTTTTGAGTCTCTGCGCAAGACTCCTGGGATGACGGTGTCGGAGTATGATATACAATTTACCCAGTTGTCTCGATATGCTCCGTACCTGTAGACACGGAAGAGAAGAGAATAAAGAGGTTTGTGCGAGGGCTTGATACACAGCTATTCCTTGCCATCGGCACCCAGCACTTTGATATATACGCAGCCGCGATGGATGCAGCCTTACTTTTGGAGGAGCGTATTTCTGAGACTCCGGTCTTTTCTGGGCCAAAGAGGATCCGTACCGATACGCCAGCTCAGCGGCAGATGGGTAGACACCGCGATAGATTATTTCCGGGAGATGGTGGAGGCAGAGGATTGAGACGAGGTCAGTTATTTGGTTCATATCCACAGACCCAGCAGTCGTCGCCAGGATGTTTTCGGTGTGGGAGTCAGTACCACCGTGTCAGAGACTGTACCATGGGACGCCAGGGCGCGGCAACAGTCCCGCATGTGACCTTACCACCCTCACCACCTCCTCAGAGAGCTCTACTTCCTACTCCTTATGATGCTCCACGCCAGCCAGATGCTCTTAGAGGTCGTGGGCATGGCGGTCCGGTTCAGAGAGGACGAGACGACAGAGGCAGAGGCCGAGGTAGAGGCAGAGGACAGCCAGCTATTAGTGGTGGACAGGCCCGAGTGTTCACGTTGACTCCTCAGGATGCACAGGCATCCAATGCCGTCGTGACAGGTACTCTGCTAGTATGTTCTTTTGATGCACGGGTATTATTTGATCCAGGCTCCACACATTCCTATATATCCACGTACTTTGCACCGAGGTTGGGCCGAGAGCCTTCTCCGTTAGATTAGCCGCTTGTCGTTATTACACCGGTAGGAGAGTCGTTTGTTGCCCGTTTCGTGTACCGATCATGTTCCATTCGTATCGAGGAGAGAGATTCTTCAGTTGATTTGATTCTCCTGGATATGCTAGACTTTGACGTTCTTCTTGGTATGGACTGGCTAGCCACCTGTTATGCATCCGTGGACTGCCGTGAGAAAGCAGTCAGATTCAGTTTTCCTGGTGAGCCGGTTCTTGTTATTCATGGAGATCGTAGCGCTACCTTTCCCAGCTTGATTTCTTCTCTTCGCGCCGGTCAGCTCTTAAGGAAAAGGTGTCAGGTATTCTTAGCCTATGTTTGTGATACTAGCTCCACAGAGGTTCCGTTGGACCAGGTCCCAGTTGTGAGAGAGTTTCCTGATGTATTCCCTGAAGAGCTGCCTGGTCTGCCACCAGAGCGCGAGATTGAGTTCTGCATCGACTTGATCCCCGGCACGGGGCCTATCTCTATACCGCGTTATCGGATGGTCCCGGCGGAGTTGAGAGAGCTGAAGGATCAGTTACAGAACTTGCTGGACAAAGGGCTTATCTGACCGAGTGTGTCACCTTGGGGTGCTCCCGTCCTGTTTGTTAAGAAGAAGGACGGAAGTATGCGCTTATGCATTGATTATCGTCAGCTGAACCGGGTTACTGTGCGGAACAGGTATCCCCTACCCCGCATTGATGACTTACTCGATCAGCTCCAGGGTGCAGGGTTTTTCTTGAAGGTTGATTTATGGTCAGGTTATCACCAGTTGCGGGTTCGGAAGGAGGATATTCCGAAGACCGCTTTCCGTACTCGATATGGTCATTATGAGTTCTTGGTGATGTCGTTCGGGCTCACCAATGCCCCAGCAGCATTTATGGACTTGATGAACCGTGTATTCAGGCTGTATCTCGATCAGTTCATCATTGTGTTCATTGACGACATCTTGGTTTATTCTCGGAGCCGGGAGGAGCATGAGCAGCACTTACGTATCACATTGCAGACTTTGAGGGGTCATCAGTTGTTCGCCAAATTTTCCAAGTGCGCATTCTGGATAGACAGTGTCGACTTCTTGGGTCATGTGGTGACGAGAGATGGTATTTGTGTGGACCCGAAGAAGATCGAGGCAGTTCAGCGTTGGCGTAGACCGGTATCAGTTACAGAGGTTCGCAGCTTTCTAGGTCTAGCCGGCTATTATCGACGTTTTGTCCAGGATTTCTCCCGTATTGCTGCACCATTAACCGGGTTGACCCGGAATAGGGTTCCTTTCGATTGGACCCAGGCATGTGAGGATAGTTTCCAGCAGTTGAAGACCCGTTTAACTACTGCACCAGTGTTAGCATTGCCTTCAGGATCAGGTGGGTTCGTGGTGTATTGTGATGCTTCTTGAGTGGGGCTGGGCTGTGTATTGATGCAGCACGACAGAGTTATCGCGTATGCTTCTCGGCAGCTGAGGAAACACGAACAGAACTACCCCACCTATGATTTAGAGATGGCTGCAGTGGTATTTGCACTTAAGATCTGGAGACATTACATATACGGTGAGTCGTTCCAGATATTCACTGACCACAAGAGTTTGAAGTATATCTTCCAACAGCGAGATCTGAACCTGAGACAGCGCCGTTGGATGGAGTTGGTGAAAGATTATGACTGTGAGATTCTATACCATCCGGGCAAGGCGAATATGGTGGCAGATGCTTTGAGTAGGAGACCCGAAGGTAGCTTATCTTGTTTGAGCGCAGTACAGATGCAGACGACGGTGGATTGGCTGGTTTTATGTGACAGCAGAGTGCAGTTTGAGTTTACTCCTACCGGGGGACAGCTGGCCCATTTCAGAGCACGCCCACAGTTACTTAACCGTATCCGCGAGGCACAGTCCGGCGATGCCCGTATTTTAGAGATTATTGAGCAGATTCGGCAGGGCAGAGTTTCTGAGTTCGTGATTGATGATCAGGGGATACTTCGATTTGGGACTTGACTGTGTGTACCAGATTCTGAGGGACTGAGGCGCGATATCCTCGAGGAGGCACATAGATTGGTATACAGTGTGCATCCAGGTTCCACCAAGATGTACTATGATTTGAGAGAGGTTTACTGGTGGGACGGGATGAAGAAGGATGTTACAGACTTTGTGTCGAGATGCCTGACTTGTCAGCAAGTCAAGGCCGAGCACCAGAGGCCAGCCGGCGAGTTACAGCCTTTGCCCATCCCTGAGTGGAAGTGGGAACAGGTCTCCATGGACTTCATTGTGGGTCTACCCAGGACCATTCGAGGGTATGACTCTATTTGGGTGATTGTGGATCGACTGACGAAAGCGGCTCACTTCCTGCAAGTGAAGACCACTTTTGGATTTTCTCAGTACGCCCAGGTTTATATTGATGAGATCGTGCGACTGCATGGCGTTCCGACTTGCATCGTGTCCGACCGGGGCACCCAGTTTACCAGCCGATTATGGCAGAAACTTCAGGAAGCTTTGGGCACCCGATTGAGTTTTAGCACAGCCTTTCACCCGCAGACTGACGGTCAGTCGGAGCGTACTATTCAAACTCTTGAGGACATGCTCATAGCTTGTGTTTTAGATTTTGGTGGTAGCTAGGATCGTCATTTTCCTTTGATCGAGTTCTCCTACAATAATAGCTTCCAGGAGACGATTCAGATGGCACCTTTCGAGGCTTTATATGGGAGGAGATGTCGATCGCCTGTATGTTGGACAGAGCTCAGGGAGAGCAGTATCTTGAGGCCGCAGATCGTACAAGAGACGACCGAGAAGATACAGCTGATTCGGGACAGGATGAGAGCGGCGCAGAGTAGGCAGAAATCATATGCTGACAGGCGCCGTCGCGGACTCGAGTTCGCTGTTGGCGATCATATTTTCCTGAAGGCCTCTCCGATGAAGGGTGTGATGAGATTTGGGCGGAAAGGGAAGCTTAGTCCTTGATATGTTGGTCCCTTCGAGATCCTGGAGTGTGTTGGTCCAGTCGCTTATCGGTTAGCTCTTCCGCCCAGCTTCCCGGATGTTCACCCCGTGTTCCATGTCTCGATGCTCCGCAAGTACCTTCATGATCCCTCCCATGCGATTCAGCACCAGACAATCCAGCTATAGCGTGATCTTTCATTCATCGAGCAGCCGGTGGTCATTTTAGATCGGCAGGTGAAGAAATTGACGTCGAAGGTTATACTGTCCGTCAAGATCCTTTGGCGTGGCCCGAACAGCGAGGAGGTCACCTGGGAGACCGAGGTCGAGATGAGGAAGAGATATCCCCATCTTTTTGAAGGTACGCATAGTTAAATTCTAAATTCGGGGACCGAATTTCTTTAAGGGGGAAAGATTGTAATGCTTCGAAAATCGTTTAGGCAGTTTTTCGGTAATCGGCTAAATTATCAGCTTTTTCCGTAAAAAGTCAAAATAGGTATTTTTCATTATAGACCTAATTATACAAAATTTAGATAAGATATTACTATAAATTGGTCACTAAAATGTTACTTAAAATTTTCTAGTTAATTAAAAAAAAATTCCTTAATTAATTATTTTTAATATTATTTTAAGCATTTAAAAATACATTAAATTAGTGATAAATACAAATTTAATTAGGTAAATTACACACTTAGGAAATATTATAAACTAAAATTTAGTGTTAATAAAATTTTATCAACACTTTTCAAGATTTTTGTTCTATGGTTTAAAATTTTATTCAAAAATGGCTTAAAATGGGGTTTTTTGTGTAAAAATTGATGTGATGGTCATTAATTGAGCTAGGGAAAGGGTTTTTGTGTAGAATTTTCTATACCATTCACACACACACACCCTCCTCTAACCTCAGGTCGAATTTGCTGCTGCTCCCCTCCCCCTTTTCCCTCACTTTTCTTGCTTTAATTCTTGCAAAAATCAATAAAATCCATAAAAAATACACACTTTTCCTTCTCAAATTCAAACCATAATCCTTGTCCACCTCTTTTCAACCCTAATTTGTTTTAAAACAAGGTGAAAGGAGGCATCTTTCAAGATCAAGTGCAAGTTGGGGTTCACTTGGGAGGTATAAATCCTAAACTAGTTGTTAAATTTGTAGTTTAAATAAGCTAGATTAGTATTTTAAAGTGTTAATTTCATTGTAATGGTTAGTTTTTGAAAATTCAAGAGAGGTGGAGATGCCCTAATTAGGGTTTGAAGTTGAATAAGTGTGTTTAGGTTAGTTTTGTGGCCATCTAGTGTATTAGGTTGGATATTTGTTCGATGTTGCGATCGCAATATCGTTAATTCGCGATGTTTGCTTTGAAATCAGTATGCAAATTGCTTACTAGTTTTTCTAATAATTTAGGAGGTGATCTAATTGTGTTATTTTGGCGATATAATTAGCATCATATACGACTATTAGAGTGCGCGAATGCGGGGCTTTGTCTAGTCGGGTTTTAGTTTTGACGATTGCCCCGAAACGGCGATTTTAGTTAAGGTTTTAGCGATTTTCGTGTATTTTCCGCGTACCGAGTGCACGTTGTGATTAATTCGAGAGCGTCGGTCTTTTCATAGTGTGAGTTACGTCATTTCAGAAATCTGTAATCTTATATTGTGTGTTATGCAATTCTAGGATCGGTCGCGCAAATATCGGACGCGGCGCGCAAAGGCAAGGCGGTGGTCGGATCGGATTATCGGGGCTTTCAGGTGAGTAGATGTATTTATCTATGGGGGAACCGTCTGGATGGAGCGAGGCGCCCCCTAGTTAGAATTACCTTATTTCTTGCTACATATGCATTGTTAGTTAGCTAACCCCCCTCATTCACATTTCATACAATTATAGCTTTTCGTCTGCAAGATTTGCATAGGATATCCATATACACATGTGCGATATCACTTCGTAGGACACGTACACCATTACCATTGGCTCCTGTTCCACGCGAACTATTCATGTGACACACACGCCTTTGGTAATTGCCATGCCACGAGCACCATAAAACCTGCTTAGCCTAGTATCACCATTTGCATTATACATGATATATGAAATCGCATAGCATGTATATACCTCGCATCATCTTCATACTTACATAGATTCTAGCCACAATTCACATCGCATACCTTGATATCATAGACATTTATCATATACAACATGTTGAGTATTATGATTTTATTGAGGATTTCAGTATTGCTGCGATTTCTGGATTTTGGGGGAAAACCGCAAGAATTTAACAAAAGCTTATATCTATCATTTTTAAAACAAAGTTGCGGTTTTCTCGTGATGTATGTGTCATCCACCATGAGTTTTCATGTTTTCTGTTGGATTTCGAGACCCGATTCGAGGAGTGGATGAACCGTCTCGGGTACATGGTGGGCCCGGTATGGTACCCCAGGGAAAGAAGATCGAGTTGTAGACGATGAGCCTGGCAGGGGAAGACTACCTACCGGTGATGTCTGGCACGGTGGATATCCAGAGGATACCAACCGTTGTCGTGAGATTTGATGATATGTGTCGATCCGGACTGACGGAGCTCGATGTATTGAGATATTGATACAGTGAGATATTAAGACAGATGTATTTCCATATTTGGTGTCGATCCTTGACATGGGTTTCAGATGATTTCTTGATGGTATTTAACTATTATACAGATATTCTTCTTCTAAAGTTAAGAATGCAGAATCATAGCTTCTAAAATACTTAAATATTTAGTATTGACATTGCATACATGTGCATGCATACTAGAGGTATTACACCACATCTTGACATACATGCTGTCACGCATTTGCGTGCATTCTTACGATAGCCTTACTAGATGTTATATTCTACTCACGAGCTGGCAACTCACCCCCGTTGTGCCACAGTGTCTTGCAAGTCGGACTCATCAGCCTAGTAGCGGTGGCTTATCTTGTTAGTGACTTCTTTTGCTCAGACTCGCGACATTGTTCGTAGGTAGGTTGTGAGAGCCCTATTATCTCTTTTTGTACTATTTTTGTATCTAGTATTCTCCATCTACCACTTCTTATTTGTATATGCGACCTAGTGATGAAACTGAGAGATTTGTGTATATGTGGTTTCTTTTGGGTCGAGCTCACTTGAGCCGACGTTGTGTTTTCTTACATTTTGCATTTCTTTATGCTCTTTTCTGGATATTGCATATATATATATATATATTGCGTGGTTGTGATCCGCCTTGGGCGAAGAGCTAGCTCCCGCTTGGGGATGCCATTTTGTGTTTACAGGTTATATATCTTATTGTACCCATTTTGGGGGATAGTATTTACAGAGGACACTCTGCCGAAATTTTCGGAAATTTTTGATGTTTTTTTTAAAAAGGGTTCGATACAACTTAATTGATTTTAAAAATCGTTTTCATGAAAGGTTTCCTTCACTCTCTTTTGGTTTTGGTTTAGATTTTTCTGGGCTTTGGCTGACTTAGGTTACGTTACGCCTTTAGACGTCTCGTAATCTAAGTGCCAGTCACGTTCCATACTTTCGGGTCGTGACAAATGGTCATTTCGCGGTTATGGTCATTTCGAACTTTCTGACCCGCTTCCCTGATAAGCTTGTCCATTCGTTCTTCAAATGACGAGCTCGGCATTTTGATGGGAGGATCTTGTTTTGGTGCGGGGTCGGCATTTTCTGACAGGGCGTCCTCTTTTTCATCGAGGTTATATATAACGTAGCTACCATGGACTCGTTCCCGTTTCCCGGATTTCACATATCCAAGCCCAAGCATTTCCATTCTCCCGTTAGGCAACTTGCGCTGAGTCCCAGGGACATCCCAAATCCTGTTGTAGAATCGAGCTTGTCAAATAGTCTGTTTGAAAGGTACCCCTTGGCGTTTCAATAGACTTTTTAGTCCGTTCGTGTAATATCTGGGCAAACGGATGGGTTGGAGCCTGTCAAGTGTGGAATCCGCACCGTGCCAGATTTTTTTCTCCACTCTTGTTTCGGTGGACCGATAGAATAGGATCGCCTTTTCACCTTTTCGCCTGGGAGGGACGTAAAATGTCTGCAGGTCTTGCACACTGTAAGCTTCAAGTGCGTCGAGATCTTTGTAGTGCTCCCGTGGAATCATGGTAATTTGCAAACTCTGATTATCACCAGGGAATGCTGGTATTGACGGTCGGCTGGGGAACACAGCATTAACCTCATCTTCCGAGTCGCTTCCGAAGATCAATATTGGGGCGGATGGTCCCGGGTTGTTGCGTCGAGACGACCCAGAGTAAACTATCTCTACTTCTTCTTCGGTATCACTCCTGAAGACAGGAATGGTGGCGACA
This sequence comes from Agapanthus africanus, assembly GCA_030015575.1. Taxonomy (NCBI): domain Eukaryota; kingdom Viridiplantae; phylum Streptophyta; class Magnoliopsida; order Asparagales; family Amaryllidaceae; genus Agapanthus; species Agapanthus africanus. Next base: position 259,970,814 of record CM057339.1, on the reverse strand, counting down.
GCTTTGTTCTCCGGTTTGCGACATCTCTCTGTGTCCTCGAAATCTGGCAAAAAGTATTTTCCATCTCCGTACTTGTGGACTTCGTTCACAGAGAATGGGTTTAGCTCACCTGTTACGGTATACTCAAGACCATCCTTGAAATACTTCATACACTGATGTTGTGTAGAAGGGATGATGTTGTACTCGTGTAACCAGGGACGACCGAGCAAAGCATTGTAGCAGGTCTTGGCGTCAATGACATGAAACTTAATATCCGTGACGAGTAGTCCGAAACGTAATGTCAGTATTACAGCTAGTTTTAGGGCTAGTTTTACGACCGTATCAGCTTTGGGATGTTGCAATCCACCGTAGTTTATCGACATCTCGGTCAACAGCTGTTTTAGGACGTAGTGGTCCGTCATTAGTTTAAGAACGTTTCGGTCTATTGTTGAAGAAGGCCGGCTACTGCTTATAGAGTTTGGGCTTAGGAAGATAGCGAGCGGACATAGTCGTCGTCATCTATCATTGACCTAGGCTGTGACTCATTAAGCATAGTATTTCTTTAGGAAGCGACCGTTTATTGGCCTGAAAGGTCTTTCACCGTGCATATCCATGAGTAGATAGGCTCCACCCTGGTAGACCTTGTCTATGACGTACGGGCCTTCATAGTTCGGCTAGAATTTTCCCCGCTTGGCGCGATTGGGGATCATAGGTCTTTTGACCACTAGCACGAGTTCGCCTTGGCGGATTGTCCTCGGCCTAGTCAATCTTTCATATAAGCGCGTCATCTTCGCTTTATAGGCTTCCAGATTTTGCTGCGCCAGGAGTCAGGTTTCATCAAGGGCATCAAGCTCCTCAAGCCGAAGGTGAGCGTTTTCTTCGTCCGTCGGCTCGTAATGAACTGCCACCCGTAGAGAGGGTAACTCTATTCGAGGGGAAGTACCGCTTCTGTACCGAATACCAACGCGTACGGCGTTGTGTTCATGGCCGTCTTGAACATGGTTCGATACGCCCAGAGAGCTTCTTGCAGTCTCTCGTGCCAGTCTTTCTTGTTTCGAGACACCGTCTTCTTTACGATCTTCGTTAAGGTCTTGATGAAAGCCTCAGCTAGACCGTTAGCTCGGGGATTATAAACTGAGGAGTATCTCCGGTCTATGTTGTGTTGTTGTGCGAAGCGGCTGATTTTATGGCTTCTGTAGGCTGGCCCGTTATCGGATACAATCCGTCGCGGAGTCCCAAACCGATAAATTACGTGTGTCTTGAAGAAATGGAGGATATTCTCCGTCTTCACTTCCCTCAGCGGTACTGCTTCTGCCCATTTGGAGAAGTAGTCAGTCGTCGCCAAAATGAATCGATGTCCCCTGGACGACGCTGGTTCGATGGGGCCAATTATGTCAGTTCCCACATTTCGAATGGCCAGCTAGACACCGTTGGATGTAGTGGATTTGGATGTTGGTGGATAAAGTCCCCATGAATCTGGCACGAGTGACATTGCTTCGCATACTCGAGGCAGTCCTGGATCATCGTGGGCCAATAATAACCCATTCGTTTGATCTTCAATTTCATCTTCGGGCCTGCTTGGTGAGAACCGCAGAGTCCGTCGTGAACTTCCTGAACGACTCTTTCTGCTTCTTTAGATCCCAAGCATCTCAACCACAGAGAATCAAACGACCTCTTGTACAGAATATCATTGACGAAGGCGAAAGATAGGGCTCGCTTCATGAGCTAATGTTTTGAGGACGCATCTTCAGGCGTTCGACGGGATTTGAAGTAGTCTATAAAGACTTCTCTCCAATCTTAGAACTTCTCTTGGTCTTTTACTTATAGGGCCATCTGTTCAATCGCTTCCTTTTTCTCAGATGATTCCGGAGATATTTCTGCCGGTGCGAGGACCCGACAGCTTTGTACCACGATTCTGACGTCATCGAGGTTCTCATCAGCCAGTTCTTTAGCGAGCTTGGCTAACGCGCCCGCCTTGCTATTTTCTGCACGCGGTATTCTTTCCAGCATGTAGGAGGGAATTTGAGTCAGCAGTCGCTGTACTCTCTCGCCATACTTCACCAGCTCTGGCTTGCACGTCTGGTAGTCATCGTTTACTTGACTAACGACCAGTTGGGAGTCTCCGTATATGAGGAGGTGTTAATAAAAATCCTGGCTATTCATATCATGTGAGTGCAATAACGTTGAGATCTGGAAGAGTGCTTGACAAACACGTTGGGGAAGAGATTGATGACGCTGAAAAATCTATCGATGATACCTCGGCTGAGACCTTTCCTTCCACTTCTACTTCTAATTCTGACCCCAGTTCTTCTACCCCACCACCTTCTTGCGAGCCTATTCTTCGTTTCCCACAAGGCCCGCCACCTCAGCCCATCTCTTCTAGTCTACCATCGACGATCCCTACTTCTATTCTGGGATTGGGTCCACACACACTTCCTTATCCTATGATGGACCCAGCGCTTATTGCTTAAGCACCTTATCCTAATCGGTTAAGGGCTAACACATCGAGTCCACATATGGAGAAGATTATGGACATGTTTAAGCAAGTTAACATCAACATCCCTCTCCTAGATGCCATCCAACAAGTTCCGTCCTATGCTAAAACTCTTAAGAACTTGTGCACTAGGAAGAGGAAGACTCAAGTGCCCAAGAAGATTTTTATGGCAAAGACAGTAGACACAGCTTTCCCCCAACAAGTACCGAGGAAACGTAAGGACCCTGGTTGTCCTACTATTTCCATTTCTATTGGGGAAAACACATCAACCGTGCTCTACTAGACCTTGGCGCTAGTGTTAACTTGCTTCCATACTCTGTTTATGAGCAACTAGGGATCGGAGAGTTGAAACCAGCCCATTGCACTCTCCAGATAGCTAACCGATCAATCACCAAACCTAGGGGTGAACTGGAGGATGTGTTAATAAAAATCGGGGAATTCATCTTCCCTGTGGACATTATTGTAATTGATACACAGCCTGTAGCAAACCCACGGAATCAAATTCCGGTGATTTTAGGTCGCCCCTTTTTTGCCACTTCCAATGCTATCATCAACTGTCGTAATGGTTCTATGATCCTATCCTTCGGAAATAGGTCAATTGAGCTGAACATTTACAAGTTGGGAAGTGTACCCTCCGAACCTACTGCTCATGTCTGTTCTGTCGACTTAATGGATGTCGACAGCAGCGAATTTGATGATCCTCCTGATACTGATCTAGACTCTTTTCATACGTTGTTGTTTGACACAACTATGTATCATTCACATACGGACTCTTCCACTGAGTTGTCCGGGTCAACAACTAACACTGATTATGAACTGCTTTTAGAGTCTGAAGATCACCCCGTGCTTTGTGATGACATTATTCTTCGGGGTATTGATGGAACTTTTGAGGAAATCTTCGCTGATGAATTCGCATTTTTGAATGACAAGGGTGTTGAGATGAATCATCTCCTAATCAATGAAATTGAACCTCCATCCCTTTTTTTGAACTGTACAAAGAATGCGAGTAATCCATCACATACACTGCATCGCCTCTCCAAAATGAGACGCACACACATTCTTTTCCACCCCTTACCCTTTCCCCACTTCTTCTTCCACCAACAAGAGCACTGCATTAATAAAATTTTTGAATGGTTGGTGTTAACTTTCGGTCTTTGCAAAGCTTGGCATCGACCAATGATTTTTGACCCCCTCATGTGATTTTCAAAGATTAACATTACATAACTCAAGTTGGGGGGCATTTTTTCTGGCTCTTGAAAAGAAAATTTTTACAAAATGATGAGCCAAAAATAAGTTTGGGGGAGGATCTTCACTTAAATATTTTGCCCCCATTAATAAATTTCCTCCCAATCTTACAAGTTTTTCGAGATTTAGCCGATGGCAACAATGAGGACACTGTTGAAAACAAGTTTGGGGAGGTTTGTGCTTATTTTCGCATCATTTGCATCATACTTTGCATAAGCACAAAACATTTTTTGAAAACCTATAAAAATTTAAAAAATTTCAAAAATAAAAATATTTTTGTACATAAATAAGATAATAAAAGATTAGATAGTGAAAAATTACATCCATGAGATTAGAAAAATTTAAGAAAACCAAGAAAATTTGAAGTTTTCTTATACGAACTAGTAATTAGTTATGAGCCGTTGTCCCAAGAGTTAGTAAGATGAAGGAATTCACTAATCTGAGGATAAAAATAAGTCTGAAAATAGTTTCTATTCTGGAAGCCAAACATTTTGAACGTTGATACCCTGCTATTCGCACTTACACACGTCTTAAAGCCTGGGATAGTAGAGGATACCTTGAAATGCTCTTGTCTTAAAACCAAAAGTATGAAGGGAAAAAAATGAAGAAAATATAAAGTGGTGAGAAAAATGGACACTGGTTTTGTTATCGCCAAGGCAGCAAATAAAAAAATATAGCGAGGGTGCCTCCTCACCTAGTGCCCTAAGGCCAACTGGTCTGGGAGTCACTGCTAAGCCTTAGGTGGTGCAAGAAGAGGAAAATACACCAAATAAGCAAGCACATGAGTAATCGGTCGGTTAGTACCTGAAGAAGTATTAACGGTCGCATGAAAGTGTGTGAGCAATCTCATCTAAATATTCATTAATTAAAAAGTACTGAGGCTGATGGGCAAGAGTATGATAGCTTGAATTGAATTCTCCGGGTGTAGGGATGTCCTTTACACACACGCAGGGTTATATGATCGATGTTTGGATGAAAGATAGGAATGAAGAATAAGACGATGTTTTATTGAGGGAGGACGTGATTTCTGACATCTTTTCATGACTATTAAGATAGGGCTCATGACAACCGAAAAGCTAGCTTAGTTGGAAACTCTAATTTTCAAGGTCTTTCTTTTACAATTCTTTTCTTTAAATATAATATTCATGATCTTCCTTTTATTATTGGATTTTGTGGGTGCAATCCGCTGAAAACCCTCAGGAGACAACACTCCTCCTACTAGGGACACCTAGAGGTTTAAAGGCTTGTTGCACGTGCTCAGTGCAATCGTGTTGCCTACGAAAGTGTGCTAGTTAGTTTTTCTTTTTCTTTATTTTCTCCTTCTCTTTTTAATAAAACAGTTCGCTCGAGACGATCGAAAATAAGTTTGGGGGAATTTGATCAGTCGAAAATACTGCATTTTTAACACGGCAATTTCCCTATCTTTTGCACTCATCTAGAAGTGTTCGGCATTCATATTACACATATTAGCAAATCAGTCGTAAAATATCAGATTGCATGTGTTAGACTCTAAAACCGACATTCTTGAAGGAATTGTGTGTTTATCATGGCATCGCATCATCCCTATATTGCGCAACACTTGTCTCGAGAAATTGTGCAGGAAAATCCAGAAGAAGGGCCAAAATTGACATTTTGCTGATTAAACATTACGCCAACTCAAAGACCTGAGAACCGATATCAATCTAGAGGGAAATATTAAATTCAACATATCAAAAAATGGCCCAAGTGTCAGGCCCAACAATTACCAGAAGACCCAAGCCCTGAGGCTTCAGAAGCGCCGCGGACGAATCTTGGCAGGAAAGTCTTGCAAAGTTCCGCGGCGGGAGCCCGCTTGCGCTGCGGAACCGCGGCGGCTTGGTGGCGCCAATTTCTCAAATTTCCTCACGTGCTCTAAAATAACGGCTAAAGCTTCCAGAACATTGTAGAAACGCCACGTGGCACATCTAGAAGGCTCGGCTTAACAAACTTCATCTAGAAGCTTCTCCCTCTAACTAACTTTTGGAGGGAAATTCAAAATTCAAATCCTAGATCTAGGGTTTTGGGAAGTCTATAAATAGGAGCCTAGATCTAGGGTTAAACTTCTTCCAAAAAATCATCTTCCCCAATTTCACCCACAAGTCTAGTGACAAGGCCTGTGTCAAAACCCTAACCCTAATTCCAATCCAAATTCAAGATCCCGAGTACCAAATCAAGCGAGAAGCCTTCAACCTTTTAGGAGCGGAGCCGATCTTCAATCGAGCAAGTGATCCAAGCCGATCCGTGACTCACGGAGACGAGCGAAGCCAAATCGACGATCGAGTTCTTCCTCTTGTAGTTCTTGAGTGATTGTAACGGAATTGTTGATATAAATAAAAGGTGAAATTCGTTAATCTCGCTTTCTTTAAATTCTTGCATCATGATTCGATCTCAATTTGTAATTGTAGTTCTTGTTGTGATGTTCGAGTAAAACTCCGCTCGTAAAGAAGTCGAGACGATCAATAGAATGATGATGTAACAAATTTTAAAACGATTCTTAAGTCCTACGAGTTTTGTAAACCCTAGCAAGTTCAAGAATCGATGACCTAGTTTCGTTGCGATGCTTTCTTGATTGTTATCGCTCGAAATTAGGAATCTACGATCGTTTCTTGAATTTACTAGAGGCTAGAATGTGAATGATATCGACGAAGGAACAACGGATAAATGATGAAACCCTAGTTTCACTAGAAATCCCTAATTCTCGTCGATCATCATCGATCTAGTATCAATTCATCGAAGGATAAGAATACGTCATCGTGAGATTACATCACATCTATAGATCCGATCGATTCCTACGAGCCTCATTTCGATTCTTGATATTTGGTTGGAAAAATCATCAAACTCTCAATCCTTGATTTTATCGTTTTCTTGTTATTAGATCTAGATTTTCTAATTCTTGAACTTCAACTATAAATCATGAATTGTTTGTTTTCTTTCCATTAAAGTTTCGATTCAAACAAATCAAGATACGAACGAATCGCGCAATCCCTGTGGACGATCCGCACTCTCTAATGATCTACAATCCGACACCGTTATTGATTGCGGTCAAATAATTCTTTGATTGTGAATTCTATTCATTTTCTAAACCGACACACAATCGGAAATTAAGATCAATCAAATGGCGCCGTTGCCGGGGATCATTTGATTTACACAATCGAGGAATTCAATTCAATCAAATGGCGCCGTTGCTGGGGATCATTTGATTTACACAATCGAGGAATTCAATTCAATCAAATGGCGCCGTTGCCGGGGATCGCGCGCTAATTCGTTCTTTATTTGAAATTTGAATTGAAATATTTATTCCATTGCAATTTTTAGATCAAAATTCGCGCAAACACTAATACGAGTTGTTGTGATTTGTGCGAGGAAATCTGGGATCATTCGAGCTTGGGAAAAATTATTCTGAAAATTCCAGAGAGCTGAGAGAGCCAACATAAGCTCTCTGTGAAATTTTGAAGCAGTGAACTGTTCAACTTGCGGTGATTCCGCGGCATATACCCACCTCCTGCGGCGGTTCCGCGGCAGCCTTGCGTCATCACTGCGCCAAATTTGCTCAGTGAGCTTCTTACTTTCTTATCTCCTCCTCTGTCTGCTCCAATTAATATTTTGTGCAGGCTTCTTTGCAAAAATCGCAGCGCCGCGCAAAAAGCAAAATTAAATTGTTCTTATTTTGATTTTTGTGGTTGTTTGCATAATTAATACGAACATTAAGGGGCAAAAACCAAATCCAGATTAGGTGGGGAGTTCATTACCCTTCCTAAGACCCGAAAATCGCAAAATTGCATCCGCATTGACCCTCATTAACTAAAAAATATCTAGAGATGACTCTAAGGACCATCGCGCTCACTTAGGACAAAAGAAGGCCGTGGGTAATTCATTGCTTATCCGTGCTTCTTTTGTAGTGTCTAAGGTATGTGTGTCGAAGGCTAGTGGTTACTTAATTAGGCCAACTACTTACATAGTGGAGAACCTCCCACTTACCTGGCACTTACCTGGCCACAGGAGAGACAAAGAGGCAGTGAAGGATTTATCCTGCGACTTGTCTTTTGGCAGTTAGGAGCGGTCTAGAGATTTGACCTAGGTGACCCTAGAATTAGGGTTTTGTGTGTTGCATTTTGTGATTTGCATCATTTTTTTTCAAAAATCCGTATCAATTTTCAAAACAAACACCGCATTCATTCATCTCCCCTAATTATAAATTCACGCTGCCACTTGTACTAACCCTTTTTAGTGCAAGATAGGATGGACACGAGATTCTAGTGCCCGTTAAGTCCGCGTTTCCCTCATCGACCCAAAAGTCGGTATTTCTACATTTACCCTTTCTTTTACCCACCACCACACCCACTTCGATGGATCCATCTCCATCGAACTTCTTTTCCACTACTCTGCCGCCGTCCGTTGGTGCGCAGAATCCACCCCGCATCTCTCTCCAAGAGAGGTGCTATCCTACACGAGGTCCTCTTTCGACCTGTCTCTCCATTCCACCAGCCAACGGGGAAAATTTTCAAATAAAACCCTAATACATCAACCTTCTACCAAAATTTCACGGTCTCGAGTCTGAAGACGCATATGCCTTTATCACCAAATTTGAAAATGTATGCGTTATGATGGGTACCTCACAGCTTTCTATGGATGCTATGTGTCTACGACTCCTCCCATTCACCTTGTGCGATATAGCCGAGAAGTGGTTGTATAACACTAACGCACATTCCATTTCAAATTGGGAAGAATTCGTCAAAGCATTCCTTAAGAAATTCTACCCACATCATAAAACAGCTCGAGTCCGTAGTGAAATAAATCAATTCACCCAGCTTCCATATGAACCATTTTCAAAATGTCTTGAACGGTTCAAGGATCTGTTAGTCCAATGTCCACATCACGGCATCCCGAGATAGGAACTGTGCCGAATCATTTATGAGGGTATTAATCCTAACACAAGACAGACCCTTAAATCCATGTGTCAAGGCAACTTCATGACTAAAGATGATGGGGAAGCCTGGAATTTTCTAGAAAATTTCGCTGAAAAATCTTTACAGTGGGAGGGTGTGAGTCAATCGTCTAGGGATGGCAATGATATTTCCATAGGAGTTAGAGCTGAAATTTCAGCTTTACACAAGAAATTCGACGCTATGGAAAACAAATTTTTAGCTGCCGCCCTAAATCAAATGTCACTCTCCAAAACTGTGTATGGATGTTGTTCTGATCCTTCTCATTTGACGGAAGAATGTCCACTAAATTCTCCGTTTCAAGGTCACGAGCATACCAATGCCGTATTTCAAAGACCTAGAAACGATCCATATTCTTCCACATATAATCAGGGTTGGAGGAATTACCCTAACTTTGCTTGGAACCAATCACAATCTCAAAACACAGTTCCAACCCAAAACAATTTCCAAAGGGTCCCTCCACCACAACAGCAACCACCACTTCAATTGAGTCAGCACCCCTTCCAATCACAAAACTTCCAAAATCCGGCCAACACTTTTGCACCACATGAAAACTCTTTGCAATTGACCGGTACAGATAATACCTCTGCACTAGCACAAACCTTGGATACTTTCATGAAACAATCTGTCACGACCCGAAAGAGCACGTGACTGGCCCTCGAACCATATGAAATCTATAGGACTCCATCTGATCCAAGTAAGCCAAAGCCCATAAATCTAAAACCATTTTAAGAGTAAGTGAAGAAAACTGGTTTAAAGAAGTGAAGGAAAATATGTTTGAAGTCGAGGTTTTTAAATAACTAAGCCGAAGGTGCATTTTTAAAAGGTAAAGTCTTTTCTAAAAATTTCGGCAGAGTTTCTTTTGTAAATACTGGCCCCGAACGGGATACAACAAGCATAACATATATACAATGATAAAAGGCATCCCCAAGCGGGAGCTAGCTCTTCGTCAATTGACGGTCACAACCACACATGCAATATAATATACAACGCCGAAAGGCGAGGATCGATCCAAAAGAAACACAGTAAGCATGAAAACCGCAATACTACTAAGCGTGACTCTAAGGCCAAATAAAACATCACTGAAGTCTGAGTCTGAAACAATAAACAAATTTGGTTGATGGAAATTCTAGATACAAAGAATAATATAAGTACAATGGTGGTTTTGATGCAAAAGGAACCACCTACCAAATGCAATTCACCCGCAAGGAAGCAATGTGCCAGAAATGCCGCAAAGGAACCTGTACGGCAAAACCTGCAAGAACTGTGGCACAACGGGGGTGAGTTGCCAACTCGTGAATAGAGAATAACTACAAGCAGAAACCGAACGCAAGACATAATCCTAGGTCAAAACGATCAGTACAAAATCCTCGATATAAAACATGCAGCCTATAACAAGGCTAGGGTAAATATCTAACCCGAGTGTAATCTCCTGTGCCTGTGTCAGTGCCTCAGGTAGCAATATAACATAAGAATGAGGTATGAATGCATGAGAACATAATACATGTAAATGAAGAAACTGTTTTCATACTTTAGTGAGATTTCCTTTGTATTTTTAAAATGAGGTATCATAATGAAATCAGCATAAAACAGTGCCTAACATCGGCACAAAACGTAATCCAAATATCCCGATATCTCTGTATCCCAATCACAAAATCTAGGGCGCCGTCAGTCCAGACCGGCCCCTACCATCAATCTCAAGACCACGACGGTATCCTCCGGATATCCGACGCGTCAGGTAAAATCACCGGTCGGTAGTGCTCCCCTGCCAGGCTCAACGTCATCACCACATTCATCTTGCCCCGGGGTACCGCACCGGGTCCACCATGTACCCGAAACGGTTCATCCGTCTCCTCGAATCGGGTTTCCAAATCCATCAGCAAACTCATGGTGGACGACTCATACATCATGGGAAAACCGCACTTTTTATTTTAAAAGAGAGAAAATGTTTATCTGTGTTTTTGCGGTTTTCCTCCAAATCCAGAAAATCTCACGGAAATCCAAATCCAAAACCTCAGTAACACGTAAAATAGTGAATATATGCATGAGAATCCATGAATGCGGCATAACAATGAATATCAGTATGCATGAACTAGCAGGTAATAACTACAATGTCTAAACTATTAGCTAATAGGTTATGTCAAGCAATAGTATTTTCTAAGGTGTACGTGACATGGCAATTACCGATGAAGATGTGTGTGAGCCGGCAAGTAAGTATACGTGGTACATACGCAACATCGGTAATGGTGCTGGTATCCTAACAGCATGATATCAATAATGGAGTATGAAACATAATATAAGAATGCGATGCAAAGCGAACCACAAAAAAAGTGGGAGCTGAATCTAGACGCAACTATAACTAATCTGCATTAATCTAATATAAGTCCTACAAATGGTGCCTTTTGAAATATCACGAATCATGGGGTTTTGAAAATAGGGGCTACGGTGTTTTTATGAAAAGATACGCCTTTTGAAATGTCCGTAGATCCCTTGACCTGTCTTTTAAAATACCCACGACCCGCTAGTTTTGAAATAGGCAGGAGTCTAATCTATTCTAACAACTACACTAAACTATACAGCTGAACTAACAAGCTGAGCTACAGGTAAGGAAACCGCCTAAAATCTGAGTCGATATATATATAGATATAATAGTCGGTGATTCCGCCTCAATAGTATCGCGTACGATACAGTATATCATATGACATTCTCAAGTCATGAGTGCGGATCTATCATCAATGTAAAGCTCATACGGTAAATCGTCGTACGGCATCCCAATAGCTGGGTACGGGTCAATATCACACTATCTCATCACACTTCAGGCATCACTATCAACATATCATATAATCTGGGGTACTATTCTATGTCTAGTATAAATCGATACCATCAATAAAGTATGCATGCGGGGGTAAACACACATCCCAAGCCCGCAAGAATCACATTTCGTATCCCAAATACGAATCATATCACATCACCGATCTCGCGGCACAAAGCCCAATTTCATTGACTCATCTCCAAAGTCATCCAATATCATCAACACAGTGCCAGTATAAGTAATATGCAAGGGTGTGCGTGTAGGTGTAATTCTATTCTAGGGTTCGCGGCTATGAACTACACTAGTCACTTCTAACCCTACACTATCCATAATACACCTAACTATCATATATAATAACAACTACGGACTGCGGGGGTGCTATACGCCATCCACCCGACTTCCCCCAGTAGATATAATCTACTCACCTAGCGTCTTCATTTGTGGACGTCGCCACGCGCTTGCTTGTCGTCCCGAAGTCTTCATAGGGTACCTACACAACAAAATATCGTATATGCGCATTAAAACCAAATCAAAGCTAAAACGGCACATGAAATCCAAAATGATACGATAAGAGGCCTATAGGTTAAAACCCATGGCACGCCTTCAAAACCATCAACACATCCTCTATATCGTCGTATAAACGCCAAATAGTCGAGGCAAAACACAATCCACAATTGCAGAATTAAAAATACGGAATACGGAAACATGAATCTAAAACAGCAACTTAGGAAATATGTCCCAGATTTTACCCTAGGTCACTTTATACAAATCTATATATACCAGGGGTCTAACATGAACATGTAGGAGCTACAGAACCAATACGAGCCAAAATGGTGGGACCCAGGCCGCAATTTGCGGCCAATGGGGATAAATTGGCGGCCGGGAAGAAGAAGTGGGAGCTGGGGTCTTGGGGTTAGGTTCCTGGGTGCCTGCACGTGTCACCGTCCAATCAATTTTAATTTAGGGTGTCTCGGGTGATAGCAGATTCAATATACCCTTCACAGATTTCATAAATTCCCCGATATCGGTTTCTAAAATCCGTATTATGGTTTAAGCTTCAGGTTTTGGATTTCCAATTCATACACTAGGGTGATGGTATAACCTCTACTGACCTCAATTCCATATTACAACCCATAAATCATCACAACCCTAACTAGGTTATCCACAAGTCCACAATATCACACAATATCGATTCGATCTTAATATGAGGGTAAAGGAAATGCATAAACTAAGTTTAAGGTCCAGAAAATACCTCATTTGGCAACTCAAGAATTTTCTTGAGTTGCCCCTAGTGGCCAAAATCCTTGCTTCTTTAGCACCAAGTGTAGATCTACGGATTGTGCACACATTTAATGAAATGGAGATTGGGTTTTGGGGTTGTTTTAGAGGTGTTTTGGAGCTTGAAGAGGGGAGGGAAAGGAGGTGCAGGAGCAGCAGCGGGAGAAGGGAGAAGAGGGAGGGAAATGAGGGGAGAAATGGTTAAGTCCTTAGTCAATGAAGCCCATACCTCTCTCTCTCTCACCAACTACCCATTTCTTTATTCTTTTCGTTTTCTTTTTCCTTTTAAAACCCTTCTCACTCAAATAGTAAACCCAAATGAAAAGCATGGCAAGAAAATGCACAAGTGTGAAAAAGTGATATGTGCATGTGTTGCACAAAAAGCTAAAATCCGATTAGCGATTTTTAATCGCGATTAGCACTAAATTAGTGTCAAATTAATCACAAAAACTTTAAAATGTCATAATTCTCTAATTTACCCTATTTTAGAATTTTCCAAAATTTTCCAAAATTTTTCCCCATTTATTTGTATTTAATAATTCCAAAATATTAAAATATTCAATAAAATAATATTAAATTATAAAAATTCCCAAAATTAACATTTTATCTTTTTTGAAATGTTACAATCTCCCCCCCTTAAAGAAATTCGGTCCCCGAATTTAAATTTAAACCCCCAATACTAAAACAATTTTTGTAATACTCCAATTTGTCGGGGCTCCGAAGACATCAATACATAGAGAATATCCTATGCGTCTGGTGCGCAAGGAATCAAAATCCATATATGTGTCATACAGGTGTACAAAACATCTAGGTGCAACGGGTGTATACGAAACATCTGTCATAGGCAACGTGTGTGCCTGACAGCAACCAAATCAGGTGCATGTAACATGCACGAAGAATCCCGATTTAGTGCATCTGGCGTGCACCAAAATCGTATATCAAAACACTAAAGGTGCATGAAAACTCTGCTGGAAGTGTAAATCAAATCACTGTATAAGGTGGGCGTGAATTCACAATCAAAACCTCGAATGTAATAACTATGCGCAAAATATAAATATCCAGTGGGTGCATGAAACAAATATCATGAAACTCAGTCATCAAAACTAAATCATGCAAACAGAACGCCCAAAATACCGAAATCCAAAATGACGGATACGTGATAATCGAATCACAAAATCATAAATCATAGTACCGTCGTCGGTAGTTCCTCCTTCGAGGTCGAGAAGGAGTCGGTGCATCCACTGCTAGCAGCGCAAGATATTTACTTGCCTCTTGCTCACGGTCTGGCGCCCTCTGACTCTGGGTCCTTATCTTCTCTGAGGATTACCTATCTCGCAGTCAATCGGCTCATCGGCCCTGTCAGGTGTGCTAACGGGGACGATTCCGTTCTGGCACTTCTCTGGTCACCTATCGGTCAATCCTCACGACCACTCGTGAGGCAGCCCATCACTGGCGTCGGCCTCTGGCTCTCTGAATGCACGTCACATATCTGATCCTGGGTGCAAACATCATTGCAGCAATGTCCTGGAAGGAATCCTGCTCAAGGTCTCTTCCGATCTTGCCTATGCCGAACTGTACAGAGGCTGGCTCTCCTGCATAATCTCTTCTCACTCGATAGACATCTGTGTCCTCAACACAATATTTCTCGGAATCTGGTTGCATCCCAATGCCTCTGTAAGCATATCTGACCTCTGGTCTCGAATAGAAGCAATGACAGCTCGTCAGCGTCTCGCCCGAACCTCTGGTTCCACCTGTCTCTATCGTCGTCCACTATGACGTCACGCCATGCATATCTACGCACTGCACTGTTCTCGACCACGGTCAATCTGAAGTCTCTCACACGGACTCGAAATTGCGTACTCTGTAGCTTCATCATTCTGTAGAAGATGTCAGGCCGAACAGGTCCTCGGGAACACGTCCCAACCATCGGAGGAATACTCAATACTCGTCCGTCCTTGATCGATTCGCAACGCATCTGGGTAAGTTCCTTTATCCGAATCTGGTCAACTACCTCGTCGACAATGCTAACTCTGGCCTGCTGGTTGTGCGCAATATGACCACTCCTGGGTCAGGTCTTCTCGTATAGTATTCCAGAAAGGTCATGTCGAAGTCTCTCTTAAATCTCATCCCTGCCGAATTGCCCAGAAGTCATCATCCCTTGCTGAAGCAAATTCTTGTTCCGGAACGGCTGCATACTTATCGCGCTTCTTTCTGGAAGATATATCCATATACAACGCCTCTGGGTGCGTATCACATCTCTAATGTCAGCGGAGTGGGACGTCATCTCGTCGAAATCTCTTGCGAACTCTTTTCTTCACTCTGCTTCAATGTCGACTGATTCGGACTCGTCTCATCGTGGCTGTATGGACTATGCTCCAACGGCTATACTCGTATCTGGAGTCTCCCAAGCAATGCATCCCATCACATGATATCCGAATGATGTCGAAACATTCGATCGACTCGTCAGAACCTTATAATTCCCCAAGAGATCAACATCTTGAGTACAGTTTAATAGTATCGAGTACATGCCTCAGCGTCGGTGGTCCAGCCGTAGAAGGGCAAACCCAAGCCTCACTAATGGCGCCGCGGAACTGCCGTAAACCCTAAGGTTCAAAGGCTTTCACACGGTCATTAAGTCGAGTTAGGGTTTCATTCTTCTAGAGGGTCCATAGAATCACCAGCATGTCTTTCCGTATACTTTAAACTTGGAAAATGGGCTCCTGACATTCGATCGTCTCAATCGACTCTCAACGAATCTGCGTGAAGTCGTCTCTAGCTGGAATCAATCTATCTGATGACCTCGCATCGGTAAACGGACGAACCAAATGTCCTAGTCATTCATCCTCAGGTGACTGGCGACTCGCTATCATCTCTCTAAGTATATGCTCACGCTGCAGCAGCTCCAACCATCTGGGCGATATCTCGTCATTTGCAGCAGCAACTGGCTCATTCACCTGCACGCCGAACAGCGCCTCAATCCTCCAGGAAAGACGACACATTGGCGGTCATCTCTGAATCGGTCTGCTCTAGATCTGAGTAAGACTCTCCACACTGGAAATCTTCAACTCAACTGGGCCCGCTCCGGTGCATAAATCGGACGAATCACCTTCGTCTCTCAAATCGAGTAGACTAGCTATAATCTGTCTCATATCTGTCTGGAAGCTCCGACAATCTAAGCTCGTAAGCTCCGAAAGCGACATCCCGTCAATCTCAGCAACAGCTGGTCCCTCTGTCTGCACGGTAGGCGACATCATAATCTCTGAGGTATGATGTACATCAACAGTCCTCTCTCAACTGGCAGCTCTAACAATGGCCCGATCATCCGGTGCAAAACCAAACACTCGCCTCCACTTGAGGTCACAGTCATCAATACTAACTCGAGACGTTCCCATGTCACCAGAAAACACAATGGTCAGCCCTCGTACCAGACGAGCTCGCACTGACCGTAACCCTAGCAGCAGCCCAAACTGCGCTCAAACATGGCGACAGGAACCTCAATCGAGTATCGAAGAGAGCAGATCAATGGCAAGAAAGGAAACAACAGATCCAGAGTGGATACACGATCATAAGAAGGAACAGCATCAATGAAGGTATGATCATGGACTAATAGAATCGGGGATCTCAAATGGATGTATAATCATGGATATAAAGAGAAACACTGATCTCGAAAATATGTACATCCTAAGGTTTCTTAAGCGGAGTGGCGTGTCGTAAGTATGCCGCGGAACATACCAACGGTACGTCACTCTACTTTAGTCACCTATTCCATCAACCAAGGGTCATCCTATACGACGAAAGTTCGGGTCTAATACCCCCTCGACTAAGTCTAAGTTCCGTAAGGTCAAGCCTAAGTTCCGTATATATATAAACGCCCTAGGCTCCACATAGTCAAACTTAGACTCGAACAAAGGTCAACCTAGCGCTCTGACACCAACTTTGTCACGACCCGAAAGAGCACGTGACTGGCCCTCGAACCATATGAAATCTATAGGACTCCATCTGATCCAAGTAAGCCAAAGCCCAGAAATCTAAAACCATTTTAAGAGTAAGTGAAGAAAACTGGTTTAAAGAAGTGAAGGAAAATATGTTTGAAGTCGAGGTTTTTAAATAACTAAGCCGAAGGTGCATTTTTAAAAGGTAAAGTCTTTTCTAAAAATTTCGGCAGAGTTTCTTTTGTAAATACTGGCCCCGAACGGGATACAACAAGCATAACATATATACAATGATAAAAGGCATCCCCAAGCGGGAGCTAGCTCTTCGTCAATTGACGGTCACAACCACACATGCAATATAATATACAACGCCGAAAGGCGAGGATCGATCCAAAAGAAACACAGTAAGCATGAAAACCGCAATACTACTAAGCGTGACTCTAAGGCCAAATAAAACATCACTGAAGTCTGAGTCTGAAACAATAAACAAATTTGGTTGATGGAAATTCTAGATACAAAGAATAATATAAGTACAATGGTGGTTTTGATGCAAAAGGAACCACCTACCAAATGCAATTCACCCGTAAGGAAGCAATGTGCCAGAAATGCCGCAAAGGAACCTGTACGGCAAAACCTGCAAGAACTGTGGCACAACGGGGGTGAGTTGCCAACTCGTGAATAGAGAATAACTACAAGCAGAAACCGAATGCAAGACATAATCCTAGGTCAAAACGATCAGTACAAAATCCTCAATATAAAACATGCAGCCTATAACAAGGCTAGGGTAAATATCTAACCCGAGTGTAATCTCCTGTGCCTGTGTCAGTGCCTCAGGTAGCAATATAACATAAGAATGAGGTATGAATGCATGAGAACATAATACATGTAAATGAAGAAACTGTTTTCATACTTTAGTGAGATTTCCTTTGTATTTTTAAAATGAGGTATCATAATGAAATCAGCATAAAACAGTGCCTAACATCGGCACAAAACGTAATCCAAATATCCCGATATCTCTGTATCCCAATCACAAAATCTAGGGCGCCGTCAGTCCAGACTGGCCCCTACCATCAATCTCAAGACCACGACGGTATCCTCCGGATATCCGACGCGTCAGGTAAAATCACCGGTCGGTAGTGCTCCCCTGCCAGGCTCAACGTCATCACCACATTCATCTTGCCCCGGGGTACCGCACCGGGTCCACCATGTACCCGAAACGGTTCATCCGTCTCCTCGAATCGGGTTTCCAAATCCATCAGCAAACTCATGGTGGACGACTCATACATCATGGGAAAACCGCACTTTTTATTTTAAAAGAGAGAAAATGTTTATCTGTGTTTTTGCGGTTTTCCTCCAAATCCAGAAAATCTCACGGAAATCCAAATCCAAAACCTCAGTAACACGTAAAATAGTGAATATATGCATGAGAATCCATGAATGCGGCATAACAATGAATATCAGTATGCATGAACTAGCAGGTAATAACTACAATGTCTAAACTATTAGCTAATAGGTTATGTCAAGCAATAGTATTTTCTAAGGTGTACGTGACATGGCAATTACCGATGAAGATGTGTGTGAGCCGGCAAGTAAGTGTACGTGGTACATACGCAACATCGGTAATGGTGCTGGTATCCTAACAGCATGATATCAATAATGGAGTATGAAACATAATATAAGAATGCGATGCAAAGCGAACCACAAAAAAAGTGGGAGCTGAATCTAGACGCAACTATAACTAATCTGCATTAATCTAATATAAGTCCTACAAATGGTGCCTTTTGAAATATCACGAATCATGGGGTTTTGAAAATAGGGGCTACGGTGTTTTTATGAAAAGATACGCCTTTTGAAATGTCCGTAGATCCCTTGACCTGTCTTTTAAAATACCCACGACCCGCTAGTTTTGAAATAGGCAGGAGTCTAATCTATTCTAACAACTACACTAAACTATACAGCTGAACTAACAAGCTGAGCTACAGGTAAGGAAACCGCCTAAAATCTGAGTCGATATATATATAGATATAATAGTCGGTGATTCCGCCTCAATAGTATCGCGTACGATACAGTATATCATATGACATTCTCAAGTCATGAGTGCGGATCTATCATCAATGTAAAGCTCATACGGTAAATCGTCGTACGGCATCCCAATAGCTGGGTACGGGTCAATATCACACTATCTCATCACACTTCAGGCATCACTATCAACATATCATATAATCTGGGGTACTATTCTATGTCTAGTATAAATCGATACCATCAATAAAGTATGCATGCGGGGGTAAACACACATCCCAAGCCCGCAAGAATCACATTTCGTATCCCAAATACGAATCATATCACATCACCGATCTCGCGGCACAAAGCCCAATTTCATTGACTCATCTCCAAAGTCATCCAAT
Source organism: Agapanthus africanus (assembly GCA_030015575.1). NCBI lineage: Eukaryota > Viridiplantae > Streptophyta > Magnoliopsida > Asparagales > Amaryllidaceae > Agapanthus > Agapanthus africanus. The sequence continues at coordinate 259,951,708 of CM057339.1, read as the reverse complement.
ATCATCAACACAGTGCCAGTATAAGTAATATGCAACGGTGTGCGTGTAGGTGTAATTCTATTCTAGGGTTCGCGGCTATGAACTACACTAGTCACTTCTAACCCTACACTATCCATAATACACCTAACTATCATATATAATAACAACTACGGACTGCGGGGGTGCTATACGCCATCCACCCGACTTCCCCCAGTAGATATAATCTACTCACCTAGCGTCTTCATTTGTGGACGTCGCCACGCGCTTGCTTGTCGTCCCGAAGTCTTCATAGGGTACCTACACAACAAAATATCGTATATGCGCATTAAAACCAAATCAAAGCTAAAACGGCACATGAAATCCAAAATGATACGATAAGAGGCCTATAGGTTAAAACCCATGGCACGCCTTCAAAACCATCAACACATCCTCTATATCGTCGTATAAACGCCAAATAGTCGAGGCAAAACACAATCCACAATTGCAGAATTAAAAATACGGAATACGGAAACATGAATCTAAAACAGCAACTTAGGAAATATGTCCCAGATTTTACCCTAGGTCACTTTATACAAATCTATATATACCAGGGGTCTAACATGAACATGTAGGAGCTACAGAACCAATACGAGCCAAAATGGTGGGACCCAGGCCGCAATTTGCGGCCAATGGGGATAAATTGGCGGCCGGGAAGAAGAAGTGGGAGCTGGGGTCTTGGGGTTAGGTTCCTGGGTGCCTGCACGTGTCACCGTCCAATCAATTTTAATTTAGGGTGTCTCGGGTGATAGCAGATTCAATATACCCTTCACAGATTTCATAAATTCCCCGATATCGGTTTCTAAAATCCGTATTATGGTTTAAGCTTCAGGTTTTGGATTTCCAATTCATACACTAGGGTGATGGTATAACCTCTACTGACCTCAATTCCATATTACAACCCATAAATCATCACAACCCTAACTAGGTTATCCACAAGTCCACAATATCACACAATATCGATTCGATCTTAATATGAGGGTAAAGGAAATGCATAAACTAAGTTTAAGGTCCAGAAAATACCTCATTTGGCAACTCAAGAATTTTCTTGAGTTGCCCCTAGTGGCCAAAATCCTTGCTTCTTTAGCACCAAGTGTAGATCTACGGATTGTGCACACATTTAATGAAATGGAGATTGGGTTTTGGGGTTGTTTTAGAGGTGTTTTGGAGCTTGAAGAGGGGAGGGAAAGGAGGTGCAGGAGCAGCAGCGGGAGAAGGGAGAAGAGGGAGGGAAATGAGGGGAGAAATGGTTAAGTCCTTAGTCAATGAAGCCCATACCTCTCTCTCTCTCACCAACTACCCATTTCTTTATTCTTTTCGTTTTCTTTTTCCTTTTAAAACCCTTCTCACTCAAATAGTAAACCCAAATGAAAAGCATGGCAAGAAAATGCACAAGTGTGAAAAAGTGATATGTGCATGTGTTGCACAAAAAGCTAAAATCCGATTAGCGATTTTTAATCGCGATTAGCACTAAATTAGTGTCAAATTAATCACAAAAACTTTAAAATGTCATAATTCTCTAATTTACCCTATTTTAGAATTTTCCAAAATTTTCCAAAATTTTTCCCCATTTATTTGTATTTAATAATTCCAAAATATTAAAATATTCAATAAAATAATATTAAATTATAAAAATTCCCAAAATTAACATTTTATCTTTTTTGAAATGTTACACAATCCATCCAAGGGACGGCAAGTTTGCAATCTTCCGTCGAGAATGTGATGAAGATCATTGTCTTTCAAAATGAGAATATCAAATCGATGGAAGCACAAATTGCACAACTAAAAGCCGAAATGAGTGCAAGAGAGAAAGGGAAACTTCCAGCTCAACCTTTGCCCAATCCTGGCTATTCACATCATGTGAGTGCAATCACGTTGAGATCTGGAAGAGTGCTTGACAACCACGTTGGGTAAGAGATTGATGACACCGAAAAATCTATCGATGATACCCCGGCTGAGACCTTTCCTTCCACTTCTACTTCTAATTCTGACCCCAGTTCTTCTACCCCACCACCTTCTTGCAAGCCTATTCTTCGTTTCCAACAAGGCCCGCCACCTCAGCCCATCACTTCTAGTCTACCACCGACGATCCCCACTTCTATTGAGGGATCGGGTCCACACACACTTCCTTCTCCTATGATGGACCCAGCACTTATTGCTAAAGCACCTTATCCTAATCGGTTAAGGGCTAACACATCGAGTCCACATATGGAGAAGATTATGGACATATTTAAGCAAGTTAACATCAACATCCCTCTCCTAGATGCCATCCAACAAGTTCCGTCCTATGCGAAAACTCTTAAGAACTTGTGCACTAGAAAGAGGAAGACTCAAGTGCCCAAGAAGATTTTTATGGCAAAGACAGTAGACACAGTTTTCCTCCAACAAGTACCGAGGAAACGTAAGGAACCTGGTTGTCCTACTATTTCCATTTCTATTGGGGAAAAACACATCAACCGTGCTCTACTAGACCTTGGCGCTAGTGTTAACTTGCTTCCATACTCTGTTTATGAGCAACTAGGGATCGGAGAGTTGAAACCAGCCCATTGCACTCTCCAGATGGCTGACCAATCAATCACCAAACCTAGGGGTGAACTGGAGGATGTGATAATAAAAATCAGGGAATTCATCTTCCCTGTGGACTTTATTGTAATTGATACACAGCCTGTAGCGAACCCACGGAATCAAATTCCGGTGATTTTAGGTCGCCCCTTTTTGGCCACTTCCAATGCTATCATTAACTGTCGTAATGGTTCTATGACCCTATCCTTCGGGAATAGGTCAATTGAGCTGAACATTTACAAGTTGGGAAGTGTACCCTCTGAACCTACTGCTCATGTCTGTTCTGTCGACTTAATGGATGTCGACAGCAGCGAATTTGATGATCCTCCTGATACCGATCTAGACTCTTTTCATACGTTGTTGTTTGACCCAACTATGTATCATTCACATACGGACTCTTCCACCGAGTTGTCCGGGTCAACAACTAACACTGATTATGAACTGCTTTTAGAGTCTGAAGATCACCCCGTGCTTTGTGATGACATTATTCTTCGGGGTATTGATGGAACTTTTGAGGAAATCTTCGCTGATGAACTCGCATTTTTGAATGACAAGGGTGTTGAGATGAATCATCTCCCAATCAATGAAATTGAACCTCCACCCCTTTTTCTGAACTGTACAAAGAATGCGAGTAATCCATCACATACACTGCATCGTCTCTCCAAAATGAGACGCACACACATTCTTTTCCACCACTTACCCTTTCCCCACTTCTTCTTCCACCAACCAGAACACTGCATTGATAAATTTTTTGAATGGTTGGTGTTAACTTTCGGTCTTTGCAAAGCTTGGTATCGACCAATGATTTTTGACCCCCTCATGTGATTTTCAAATATTAACATTGCATAACTCAAGTTGGGGGGGGGCATTTTTTCTGGCTCTTAAAAAGAAAATTTTTACAAAATGATGAGCCAAAAATAAGTTTGGGGGAGGATCTTCACTTAAATATTTTGTCCCCATTAATAAATTTCCTCCCAAGCTTACAGGTTTTTCGAGATTTAGCTGATGGCAACAGTGAGGACACTGTTGAAAACAAGTTTGGGGGAGGTTTGTACTTATTTTCGCATCATTTGCATCATACTTTGCATAAGCACAAAACATTTTTTGAAAACCTATAAAAATTTAAAAAATTTCAAAAATAAAAATATTTTTGTACATAAATAAGATAATAAAAGATTAGATGGTGAAAAATTACATCCATGAGATTAGAAAAATTTAAGAAACCAAGAAAATTAGAAGTTTTCTTATACGAACTAGTAATAAGTAGTTATGAGCCGTTGTCCCAAGGGTTAGTAAGATTAAGGAATTCGCTAATCTGAGGATAAAAATAAGTCTAAAAAATAGTTTTTATTCTGAAAGCCAAACATTTTGAACGTTGATACCCTGCTATTCGCACTTACACACGTCTTAAAGCCTGGGATAGTAGAGGATACCTTGAAATGCTCTTGTCTTAAAGCCAAAAGTATGAAGGAAATAAAAAAATGAAGAAAATATAAAGTGGTGAGAAAAATGGACACTGGTTTTGTTATCGCCAAAGCAGCAATAAAAAAATATAGCGAGGGTGCCTCTTCACCTAGTGCCCTAAGGCCAACTGGTCTGGGAGTCACTGCTAAGCCTTAGGTGGTGCAAGACGAGGAAAATACACCAAATAAGAAAGTACATGAGTAATCGGTCGGTTAGTACCTCAAGAAGTATTAACGGTCGCATGAAAGTGTGTGAGCAATCTCATCTAAATATTCATTAATTAAAAAGTACTGAGGCTGATGGGCAAGAGTATGATAGCTTGAATTGAATTCTCCGGGTGTAGGGATGTCCTTTACACACACGCAGGGTTATATAATCGATATTTGGATGAAAGATAGGAATGAAGAATAAGACGATGTTTTATTGAGAGAGGACGTGATTTCTGACATCTTTTCATGACTATTAAGATAGGGCTCATGACAACCGAAAAGCTAGCTTAGTTGGAAACCCTAATTTTCAAGATCTTTCTTTTACAATTCTTTTCTTTAAATATAATATTCATGATCTTCTATTATTGGATTTTGTGGGTGCAATCCGCTGAAAACCCTCAGGAGACAACACTCCTCCTACTAGGGACACCTAGAGGTTTAAAGGCTTGTTGCACGTGCTCAGTGCAATCGTGTTGTCTACGAAAGTGTGCTCGTTAGTTTTTCTCTTTCTTTATTTTCTCCTTCTCTTTTTAATAAAAAAGTTCGCTCGAGACGATCGAAAATAAGTTTGGGGGAATTTGATCAGTCGAAAATACAGCATTTTTAACACGGCAATTTCCCTATCTTTTGCACTTATCTAGAAGTGTTCGGCATTCATATTACACATATTAGCAAATCAGTCGTAAAATATCAGATTGCATGTGTTAGACTCTAAAACCGACATTCTTGAGGGAATTGTGTGTTTATCATGGCATCGCATCATCCCTATATTGCGCAACACTTGTCTCGAGAAATTGTGCAGGAAAATCCAGAAGAAAGGCCAAAATTGTCATTTTGCTGATCAAACATTACGCCAACTCAAAGGCCTGAGAACCGGTATCAATCTAGAGGGAAATATTAAATTCAACATATCAGAAAATAGCCCAAGTGTCAGGCCCAACAATTACCAGAAGACCCAAGCCCTGAGGCTTCAGAAGCGCCGCGGTTCCGCGGTGGGAGCCCGCTTGCGCTGCGGAACCGCGGCGGCTTGGTGGCGCCAATTTCTCAAATTTCCTCACGTGCTCTAAAATAACGGCTAAAGCTTCCAGAACATTGTAGAAACGCCACGTGGCACATCTAGAAGGCTCGGCTTAACAAACTTCATCTAGAAGCTTCTCCCTCTAACTAACTTTTGGAGGGAAATTCAAAATTCAAATCCTCGATCTAGCGTTTTGGGAAGTCTATAAATAGGGGCCTAGATTTAGGGTTAAACTTCTTCCAACAAATCTTCATCTTCCCCAATTTCACCCATAAGTCTAGTGACAAGGCTTGTGTCAAAACCCTAACCCTAATTCCAATCCAAATTCAAGATCCTGAGTACCAAATCAAGCGAGAAGCCTTCAACCTTTTAGGAGCGGAACCGATCTTCAATCGAGCAAGTGATCCAAGCCGATCCGCGACTCACGGAGACGAGCGAAGCCAAATCGACGATCGAGTTCTTCTTCTTGTAGTTCTTGAGTGATTGTAACGGAATTGTTGATATAAATAAAAGGTGAAATTCGTTAATCTCGCTTTCTTTAAATTCTTGCATCATGATTCGATCTCAATTTGTAATTGTAGTTCTTGTTGTGATGTTCGAGTAAAACTCCGCTCGTAAAGAAGTCAAGACGATCAATAGAATGATGATGTAACAAATCTTAAAACGATTCTTAAGTCCTACGAGTTTTGTAAACCCTAGCAAGTTCAAGAATCGATGACCTAGTTTCGTTGCGATGCTTTCTTGATTGTTATCGCTCGAAATTAGGGATCTACGATCGTTTCTTGAATTTACTAGAGGCTAGAATGTGAATGATATCGACGAAAGAACAAGGGATAAATGATGAAACCCTAGTTTCACTAGAAATCCCTAATTCTCGTCGATCATCATCGATCTAGTATCAATTCATCGAAGGATAAGAATACGTCATCGTGAGATTACATCACATCTATAGATCCGATCGATTCCTACGAGCCTCATTTCGATTCTTGATATTTGGTTGGAAAAATCATCAAACTCTCAATCCTTGATTTTATCGTTTTCTTGTTATTAGATCTAGATTTTCTAATTCTTGAACTTCAACTATAAATCATGAATTGTTTGTTTTCTTTCCATTAAAGTTTCGATTCAAACAAATCAAAATACAAACGAATCGCGCAATCCCTGTGGACGATCCGCACTCTCTAATGATCTACAATCCTACACCGTTATTGATTGCGGTCAAATAATTTTTTGATTGTGAATTCTATTCATTTTCTAAGCCGACACACAATCGGAAATTAAGATCAATCAGAGAGACCACAATTGTTTGAGAGTCCTTGGCGGGGGCATTTCCGTGATCGCCTTGATTTTTCACGGATCTATCTCGATACCTCGGTGCCGGACAATGAATCCTAGGAATTTGCCTGAAGAAAGCCCGAACGCGCATTTGGGAGGGTTCATCTTCAAGTTGTATTACCGAAGACGTTGAAACACGATCTTCAGATGCTCGAGATGTTCCTCGTACGATTTGCTTTTCACCACGAGGTCGTCGATATAGAATTCGACGATTTCATGTATGAGGTCATCGAAGATCTTCGTCGTGGCCCTCTGATAGGTGGCACCGGCGTTCTTTAGACCGAAGGGCATCACTTTGTAGCAGAATATACCCAGCGGGGTCCGGAAAGCGGTGTGCTTCTGGTCTTCAGGGTGCATCTTTATCTGATTATATCCCGATGAGCCGTCCATGAAGGAGAAAACCTCGTGAGTGGACATGTTATCTATCATCAGCTCGGTGACCGGTACTGGGAAATCGTCCTTCGGGCAGGCTTTATTAAGATCCCGGAAGTCCACACATATGCGCACTGTCCCATTTTTCTTCATTACCGGGACGATGTTGTCGATCCAATCAGGGTACTGAACCTCTTGGATGAAGCCAGAGTCGATTAGTTTCTTGACCTCGGCGTTGATGCTCATCTCAAGCTCAAGCCGCATTCTTCTCGGCGCATGTTTGACTAGCTTGACGTCCGGGTATATGGCCAGTTTATGGACAGCAATCTCTCGGTCTAATCCTGGCATCTCGGAATAGTTCCATGCGAAGCAATCTCTATGCTGCATAAGCACTTCTTTTAGCGCAGCCACCCTCTCTTCAGACAATAGCTCACTGACGAATGTCGGTCGCGGGTCACTTGTCGTCCCCAAATCAATTTTCTTGAGGTTATCTGTAGTGGTGTGTATTCCATCTTCCAGCTCTTTTGGCACCGGTGGAAACTCTTAGATCACCTCGTCGTCATTGTTTTCGAAGCACCAGGGGAGGTCATGCATATTCGCAGGTTCTCCTTTTGATGATGTTATCATATAACAAGTACGAGCTCGCTTCCAAGACCGATGTGGATCTGGGTCTACCCTCTTGGCTTTGGGTTCATGCTTTTGTGGCGGAGTTATCCTCCAACTGTCGGATAGAGCGAACTTGCCGAGCTGATACTGATCTTCGACCCAGTTCTTGAAGGTGAAGCAGTCTTCGAGAGGTTGTCATATTGCTCGGTGATAAGAGCAATAATCTGGATGAGAGACCCCGTTAGCTTGCTTAGAGTGTTTGGACTCCGGAAGTGTAATCATTTGATGTTTTAAAGCGAGATCAAGTATCTTCTTTGTCTTGTCTTGAGGAAAAGAGTATGCTCGATCATCTTCTTCATAAGGGACAAATCCGGACCGCTTGATTCCCGACAGCGTGACTTCTTAGCCCCGCTTTGTCGCTGTCGAACGCCTTTTCCACTCTTTGACTGGTTTCTGCCTCTGCGTCGGGCCTTTTGCACAACAGGTTGACAGGGAGGAGCATTTTCATCTTTCGCAGCCGGTTGAAGAAGGCGTTGCGTCATGGCTTTCTCATAGATGGTCATTTCGCGGTTATGGTCATTTCGAACTTTCTGACCCGCTTCCATGATAAGCTTGTCCATTTGTTCTTCAAATGACGGGCTCGGCATTTTGATGGGAGGATCTTGTTTTGGTGCGGGGTCGGCATTTTCTGACAGGGCGTCCTCTTCTTCATCGAGGTTATATATAACGTAGCTACCATGGACTCGTTCCCGTTTCCCGGATTTCACATATCCAAGCCTAAGCGTTTCCATTCTCCCATTAGGCAACTTGCGCTGAGTCCCAGGGACATCCCAAATACTGTTGTAGAATCGAGCTTGTCGAATAGTCTGTTTGAAAGGTACCCCTTGGCGTTTCAATAGCCTTTTAGTCCGTTCGTGTAATATCTGGGCAAACGGATGGGTTGGAGCCTGTCAAGTGTGGAATCCGCACCGTGCCAGATTCCTTTCTCCACTCTTGTTTCGGTGGACCGATAGAATAGGATCGCTTTTTCACCTTTTTGCCTGGGAGGGACGTAAAATGTCTGCAGGTCTTGCACACTTTAAGCTTCAAGTGCGTCGAGATCTTTGTAGTGCTCCCGCGGAATAATGGTAATTTGCAAACTCTGATTATCACCAGGGAATGCTGGTATTGATGGCCGGCTGGGGAACACAGCATTAACCTCATCTTCTGAGTCGCTTCCGAAGATCAACATGGGGGCGGATGGTCCCGGGTTGTTGCGTCGAGACGGCCCAGAGTTAACTATCTCTTCTTCTTCTTCGGTATCACTCCCGAAGACAGGAATGGTGGCGACAGCTTTGTTCTTTGGTTTGCGACATCTCTCTATGTCCTCGAAATCTGGCAAAAAGTATTTTGCATCTTCGTACTTGTGGACTTCTTTCACGGAGAATGGGTTTAGCTCACCTGTTACTGTATACTCAAGACCATCCTTGAAATACTTTATACCCTGATGTTGTGTAGAAGGGATGATGTTGTACTCGTGTAACCAGGGACGACTGAGCAAAGCATTGTAGCAGGTCTTGGCGTCAATGACATGAAACTTAGTATCCCCGACGAGTTGTCCGAAGCGTAATGTCAGTATTACAGATCCGAGAGTCCGTGATGACTTGGAGTCGAAACCGGAGATGGTAATTTTATCACGAGCGAGGTGCTGAACGCTCATGCAGATTTCCTTCAACACCCGTACATTAAGGAGATTGACGGAGGATCTATTATCAACCAGGATTTTGCCTATCTTGATATCGTGGAAGTATCCGGAGACATATAGGGGACGGTTGTGGTCGCACGTCCCAAGAAGAAGGTCTTCATCACCGAACGTGACATCGGCTGTGTGCACTTCTTCTAGTTCATCCTTCATCCTTTCTTCGGCGAGGAAGGCTTGGAATTGTTCGGGCTCTTGTAGCGCCTTGATTAATGAACCTCTCGCTTCTTTTGATAATAAGAGGGCGTCGAGAATGCTGAGCTGAGAGGGTAGCTTCCTCAGGTGCGCTAGGACGTTGTAGTCCACCTTACTCTTCTTGAGCGGGTCCTTGGCAGCCAGCTCTTTCATGACTTGGTCATCTAAGGCGATATCCTCAGCGACCTTTTTCTTTCCCTTATCTTTTCTAGTTGCGGGTCCGAGATTCTTTTCTGGAAGCGTGCGATTGCGCAGCTGAATATTCTCGCAGGCCTCTGGTTCTTCCTCTTTCCCTAAGGTGGATTCTTTAAAGCGAGGGCCCAGAGCCATTTCCTCGTCAGAGTCGCTCCCAAAGGTGAGAACCTGTGATCCTCCGGCGTTGACCGTGCGACAGTTACTGGTAGTTCTTCTAAGCTCCTCGGTCGTACTTTTCCGCTCCCGACGAGTTTTGCGCTTCTCCCGCATAAAATGTTGCCGGTGAACAACATACCCCTGCCACCATCTATTGAAAACAATGCACTCTTCGGCAGGATGCGAAATCTTTCGATGATATAAGCAGTAGGAATGGTGCATTTCTGCTTTGCCGGCAGTGTTTCCTTCAGAGGGTGGTATTCATCCCCATTGATATGGCTTTAGCAAACCTTTTCCCCGTCTTAAATTTGTTTTTATCCGCAACGGACGTCTTTTGATTTGACGGGAGTTGATTAGTCGAAAATATTGCATATTTTAGCCGGCAATTTCCTCATCATTTGCATTCATATAGAAGTGTTCGGCATTCATATTTTACATATTAGCAAAACTGTCGCAAAATATCAGATTACATGTATTAGACTCTAAAACCGACACTATAAAGGAAATTGACTACATTGCATGGCATCGCATCATCCCTACATTTGCGCAACACTTGTTTTGAGATCTGTACAGGAAAATCCAGCAGAAAGGCCAAAATGTACAGGGTACCGCTAAAACATGACGCCAACTCAATGATTTCAGTTCTGGCATCAATCTAAAGGGACAAACAAAAATCAACATATCAGAAGAAGCCCCAAATAGCAGCTCAAGACCTCTGCAAAAAGACCAAAGCCTAAGGCTTCAACATGGCCGCGGAACCGCGGCTGGAGCCTGCTTTCGCCGCGGTTCCGCGGCCGTCTTGCCACGTCATCCACAAATCTTTGCTGCAAAATTCTCATCTCTGGGTCAGACTTCAAAAAGACATGTCAACTTCCAGAAGACTCCATAGACTTCGGCCAGATCAGCAAACCCTTGTTCCTACACTAAACTAAGCCTAACATTCTAGAAACTTCTTCCTAAACCCTAGCTTAAACCCTAAACTAAGCCTAACAAACTCTTTCTAGAAGTCTTTCAACAAACTTTTGGAGGGAACTCAAGAAGGCTTAGGGTTTGGGTGATCTATAAATAAGACCCTAGGCTCATTGTAAAACATTATTCAATCTTGGAACCTTGGAAAAATCAATCCATTAGTTCATTTGAGAGCCATTCTATCTCTTCCTTCATCTTCTTCTTCCACAAGTCTAGTGACAAGACTTGTGTGAAACCCTAACCCTAATTCCAATCAAAAGCCAAGATCCCGAGTACCCATTCAAGCAAGAAGCCTTGCAACCTTTTATGAGCTGAGCCGTTCTTCAACAGAGCAAGTGGTCCAAGCCGATCCCCGACTCACGAAGCCGAGCGACGCCAATTCAACAATTTAGTTCTTCCTCTTGTAGTTCTTGAGCGATTGTAATCAAAGTGTTGATATAAATAAAAGGTGATATTCTTTTATCTTGTTTTCTTTAAATTCTTGCATCATGATTCGATCTCAATTTCTAGTTGTAGTTCTTGTTGTGATGTTTGAGTAATACTCCGCTCGTCGAGGAGTCGAGACGATCAATAGAATGATGTTGTAATATATCTGAAAACGATTCTTGATTCCTACGAGTTTTGTAAACCCTAGCAAGTTCAAGAACCGACAACCCATTTCGTTACGATACTTTCTTGATTGATATCGCTCGAAATTGGGGAGTTACGATCGTTTCTTGAAATTGCTAGAGGCTAGAATGTGAATGATATCGACGAAAGAACAAGGGTTAAATGATGAAACCCTAGTTTCACGAGAAAGCCCTAACTCTCGTCGATCATCATCGATCTAGTATCAATTCTTCGAAGGACAAGAACACGATATCTTTAGATTACATCACGTCTATAGATCCGATCGATTCCTACGAGCCTCATTTAGATTCTTGACATTTTGGTTGGAAATATTATCGAAACCCAATTCTTGATTGTTTATCAGTTTCTTGATTCTTGATTAAACTCGTGACACCTGAATCAATTGATAAATTCTTGAATCATGTTTTCTTTTCTTTTCGATTAACCTTTCGATTCAAACAAATCAAATATAAGAACGAATCGCACAATCCATGTGGACGATCCGCACTCGCTTACAATCTACAACTGACACCGTAGTTGATTGCGGTCAAATATAATTTTTTGATTGTGAACTTTATTCAATTTTCTAATTACCGACACAAAGAGACTCTTATCGATTTGATTTACTTACTCAGTCTCGCATTTTACTATCAATCAAATAGTGCCGGAATCGGGGACTATTTGAATCGATACTTTTTACTTTTATACATACACATCAGAAAATATTACAATCAAAATGGCGCCGTTGCCGGGGAACGCGCGCTAATTCGTTTTATATCAAATTTTGAATTGAAAGATTTATTTCATTGTGATTTTTGAGATCAAAATTCGTGCAAACCATAAACAATTTGTTGTGTTTCATTGCAAGGAGATCTGGAGCTTGCTGGAAATTTGGAAAAAACTTTGCAAAATACCAGAGAGCAGAGGGAGTCTACAGAAGCTCCCTGGTGAAGTTTTGTGCATTGATCTCATCATCGAACCGCGGAAGCGCGGTGGGAGTGCCCAATTGCTGCGGAAACGCGGCATCTTGAAGGGATCTCTGTGCAATTTTTGTTTCAGGTGATTTCTTACCTTCTTCTCTCTCCTCTTTTTAGCTCCAACTGACAATTTTCTGCAGGATTCTTTGCAAATAATCGCAGCTCGCAAATTGCAAAATTAAATTTGTGCGTGATTTTGTTTCTTGATTGTTTGCATTATAAATACGGATATTAAGGGGCACGGCCAAATCCAAATTAGGTGGGGATTTCATTACCCTTCCTAGGCCCCGAAAACCACAAAACTTGCATCCGCATTGACCCACATTAACTAAAAGAAATCTAGAGATGACTCTAAGGACTGTCGCGCTCAATTAGGACAGAAGAAGACCGTGGGTAATTCATTGCTTATCCGCGTTTTCTTGTGGTGCCTAGGAAAGTGTGTCGAAGGCTAGTGGTTATTAATTAGGCCCACAACTTACGTAGTGGAGTACCTTCCCACTTACCTGGCACTTACCTGGACACAGGGAGACAAAGAGGCAGTGGAGGATTCTATCCTGCGACTTGTCTTTTGGCAGTTAGGAGCAGTCTAGAACCGGACCTAGGTGACCATTAGATTCTAGGGTTTGTGTGCTGCATTTGTTGTGTCGCATCATTTTTTTCAAAAAAAATCCGTCCCTTTTTCAAAGCAAACACCGCATTCATTCATTACCCCTAATTATAAGCCAACGCTGCCACTTGTACTAACCCTTTTTAGTACAAGATAGGCTGGACACGGGATTCTAGTGCCCGTTTAGTCCGCGTACCTTTTATCGACTCCGAAGTCGATATTTCTCCATTTACCTTTCCTTTACCAACTACCACACCCACACCGATGGATCCGAATCCATCAAACTTCTTTAACTCTAATCTGCTGTCGTCCGTTGGTGCGCAGAATCCACCCCGCATCTCTCTCCAGGAGAGGTGCTATCCACTTAGAGGTCCTCTTTCGACCTGCTTATCCACACCACCAGCCAATGGGAATAACTTTGAGATTAAGCCCCAGTATATCAATCTTTTACCCAAATTCCACGGACTCGAGACTGAGGACGCTTACGTTTTCATTACCAAATTTGAAAACGTATGCGCAATGATGGGTACGTCACAACTTTCAGTGGATGCAATGCGTCTACGACTTCTTCCATTTACATTGTGCGATATAGCCGAGAAGTGGCTATATAACACTACCGCACACTCTATTACGAATTAGGAAGAATTCGTCGCTGCATTCCTTAAGAAATTTTACCCAATCCAAAAGACGGCTCGAATCCGTAGCGAACTGAATCAATTTGCCCAGCTCCCTACCGAACCATTTTCAAAATGCTTTGAACGTTTCAAGGATCTTTTGGTTCAGTGTCCTCATCACGGCATCCCGGGATGGGAATTATGCCGAATCATTTATGAGGGCATTAATCCAAGCACTAAACAGAGCCTTGAAAACATGTGTCAAGGTACTTTTATGACCAAGGATGATGGGAATGCTTGGAAGTACTTAGAAGAGTTCGCTGAAAAATCACTACAGTGGGAGAGTGGAACCCAACCATTGAATAGGGGTAGCATACACCAAATAGATGTGTCCATAGGTGTTCGAGCTGAGATGGCAGCAATGCAAAAGAAGCTCGACGCTATGGAACACAAATTTTCTGCAGCCTCCCTAAACCCAATGTCACTCCCCAAAACTGTTTGTGGGTGCTGTTCTGATCCGTCTCATTTAACGGAAGAATGTCCATTAAACTCTGCGTTTCAAGGTCACGAGCATTCTAATGCCGCATTTCAACGACCTCGAAACGATCCATATTCTTCCACGTACAATCAGGGTTGGAGGAATCACCCGAATTTCGCTTGAAACCAAAACCAATCTCAAAACACGGTTACAAACACGAATAATTTTCAAAGGGCTCTTCCTCCACCACAACAGCAACCCTTTCAACTCACTCAGCACCCCTACCAGTCACAAAATTTCCAAAACCAGGGCAACACACCTGCACAGTCTAATCCTATGCAGTCATGTTCTGACGAGTTCTCTCAATTCACTCAAACCATGAAATCACTTTTATCAAATTTCATAGAGGTTTCGACTGAGGTTAGATCTTCCGTCAGTGAGATAAAGAAAAACTCAGCGTCCCAAGCTGAGAGTATCAGATCAATGGAGGCTGAAATCGCACGCCTCAAAGCCGAAATGAGTGCGAGAGAAAAAGGGAAACTTCCCTCTCAACCCCTACAGAATCCTGGGCATTACAATGTAAATGCCATCACAACGTTGAGATCGGGAAAAGTGCTGAACAATCATGTCGGGGAAGGTATTGATGATACTGAAAATCATATCAACACCCCGGCTGAGACCTTTCCACACACACACACTTCTCTTTCTGATCCTTCTTCTTCTACCACACCATCTTGAGAGCCTATTCTCCATTTCCCATTAGGCTCGACACCTTCTCCCAACCCTTATAGTTCTCCACAGACGGTCCCCACACCTCTTTTGGGACCTCGTCTACCCCCTCTTCCTTCTCCTGTGATGGACCCAGCGCTTATTGCGAAAGCTCCTTACCCGAACCGGTTAAGGGGTAATAGAACGAGTCCTCATATGGAGAAAATTTTGGAAATGTTCAAACAGGTTAACATCAATATCCCTCTCCTAAATGCAATTCAACAAGTCCCCGCTTATGCGAAAATTCTTAAGAACTTATGCACTAGGAAGAGGAAGACCCAAGTGCCGAAGAAGGTCTTTATGGCTAATAATATCAGCACTGCTTTTATTCCCCAGCTACCAAAGAAACGAAAGGACCCAGGATGTCCTACAATATCGATTTCTATTGGGGGTAAAAACATAAATGGTGCTCTTTTAGACCTTGGCGCAAGTGTTAACCTGCTCCCTTATTCTGTCTATGAGCAATTAGGGATTGGAGAGCTGAAACCTGCTCACTGCACTCTCCAGATGGCAAACCGATCTATCACCAAACCAAGGGGTGAATTAGAGGATGTATTGATAAAGGTCGGGGAATTTGTTTTCCCTGTAGACTTCATTGTGCTCGACACACATCCTGTAGCAAACCCCCGGGGCCAAATTCCGGTGATTCTGGGTCGTCCTTTCCTTGCCACTTGCAACGCTGTTATAAACTGTAGAAACGGTTCAATGAACTTATCATTCGGAAATATGACCATTGAACTAAATATATACAAAGTTGGAAGTCAGCCATCAGAACCCTCTGCTCATATTTTAGATGTGTGCTCTGTCCATGAGATCGCTCCCGATAGTTGTGGAGCTGAGGAACTTTGCTTTACTGATCTCGATGACATTACCACATCTCTGTTTGACTTTGCACAAGATCTTAGTGAGGACACTTTACCTACACTTGAGTCCTGCACTTCTGACTTTTCTCCACCCGAGTCTGTATCTTTCACAGGCTCTGAGCTTCTTTGTAAATCCAAAAATCATTCAATGATCCCTCCTTCTATCATTTCTCCTCCCGAATTAGATCTCAAAATTTTACCCTCTCATCTGAAATATGCTTATTTAGGTGAGAAGGAGACTTTACCGGTTATAATTTCCGCTTCTCTAGCGTTAGAGCAAGAGAATGCACTTTTATTGGTTTTGAGATCTAACAAAGAGGCGTTTGGTTGGAGTATGGCGGACATCAAAGGGATTAGTCCCTTGATAGTTGAACATCATATACATGTGATGGATGATGCCAGACCAACCCGAGAACCACAGAGACGGTTGAATCCCGTCATGAAGGAAGCTGTCATGAAAGAGATCGTCAAATGCTTAGATAATGGTATTATATACCCCATCTCCGATAGCCAATGGGTAAGTCCTATACATGTCGTTCCTAAGAAATCCGGCATCACTGTTATAACCAATGAGGCGAATGAGTTGATTCAGACACGCGCCCAAACTGGGTGGCGTGTATGTATCGATTATAGAAAACTCAACGCTACCACGAGGAAAGACCACTTTCCTCTACCATTCATTGATCAAATGCTGGAACGCTTAGCGGGACGAGAGTATTATTGTTTTATGGACGGATACTTAGGCTACAATCAGGTCCCCATCGCCAAAAAGGATCAAGATAAAACCACTTTTACTTGTCCTTTTGGTACTTTTGCTTACAGTCGCATGCCCTTTGGGTTATGCAATGCTCCCGCTACTTTTCAGCGGTGTATGATGGGGATATTCTCTGATATGGTAGAGAATTTTCTGGAGATCTTTATGGACGACTTCTCGATTTTTGGAGACTCTTTTTCTGATTGCCTGGCGAATCTTGACGCTGTTCTTACTCGTTGCAAAGAGAAGAACCTGACTTTGAACTGGGAAAAATGCCATTTTATGGTCCAAGAAGGAATGGTTCTTGGACATGTCATTTCACAGAAAGGCATTGAGGTTGACAGAGCTAAGATAGATGTCATTCAAAACCTCCCTCATCCCAAAAGCGTCAAAGATATTCGCTCTTTCCTTGGCCATGCGGGCTTTTATAGGAGATTCATTAAGGACTTTAGCAAAATTGCTAGACCTTTAACTCTTCTCCTGGCCAAGGATACGACCTTCCATTTTGACTCGGATTGCGAGACAGCTTTCGACTCACTTAAACACTCACTCACTTCAGCCCCCGTTTTATCATCACCAAACTGGGACTACCCCTTTGAGCTAATGTGTGACGCATCTGATTTTGCAGTAGGTGCAGTCTTAGGACAGCACATCGAAAAGATGCCACACGTGATTTACTATGCAAGTAAGACCCTGAATGATGCGCAAATCAATTATACAACCACAGAAAAAGAACTTTTAGCGGTTGTATTTGCATTAGAAAAATTCAGGCCTTACTTAATTCGCTCACCTATAGTTGTGTATACTGACCATTCCGCTTTAAAACATCTTCTGGCGAAGAAAGATGCAAAAGGTCGACTAATACGTTGGATCCTTCTGTTATAAGAATTCGATCTTGTTATCAAAGATAAGAAAGGATGTGAAAACGTAGTAGCTGACCACCTTTCACGCATCATTTCTTCCCCTGTGACCCTGCCGATCAATGACTCGTTTCCTGACGAGCAACTCTTGAGCGTATCCAATGAACCATGGTTCAGGGATATTGTGAACTATCATGCTACGGGACTTATACCCAGCGATTGGTCAAAACAGGACAAATACCGTTTTCTATCCCAAGTAAAACACTTTTACTGGGATGAGCCATATTTGTTTAAATATTGTCCTGATCAGATCATTCGCCGGTGTGTCCTGAATGAAGAGTTCAAGAGTGTCCTTTCTTTTTTTCATGATCAGGCCTGTAGGGGTCACTTTGGTCCTAGAAAGACAGCGGAGAAGGTTTTGCAATGTGGATTTTATTGGCCGACCTTATTTAAGGATGCATTTGACCATTGCAAAACCTGTACACAATGTCAGTATACGGGTAGAATATCCCAGAGGAATGAAATGCCTCAGCAACCCATTTTGGTTGTTGAAATATTCGATGTTTGGGGCATAGATTTTATGGGTCCTTTTCCCAGCTCCTTTGGGAATCTGTACATACTGCTGGCGGTTGATTATATCTCAAAGTGGGTAGAAGCCATTCCATGTCACAATAATGACAAGAAAGTTGTCATTAAGTTTTTAAAAGAGAATATCTTTTCGCGATTTGGACACCCACGCGCTATTATTAGCGATAATGGGACACACTTCTGCAACAGATCTTTCGAGACTCTGATGCGGAAATACTCAATCAACCACCGACTTTCTACAACCTATCATCCCCAAACAAGCGGGCAGGCTGAAATGTAACGATCTAGAAATCGTTTTGTGCCTGTTTCTGTTTTTGGGTGAAATTCATCGGTTTTTTCAGTTTTATACCGATTGCGATCAAACGGCCATATCGACTTACCAGCACCTAGTTTTGAGAAAATAAAGCTTGTGCGCACACTTTGAGAGTATATGGGACGTTTTGGTGCAATTTGAATTTTTCCCATTTTTTTTAATGTTATTTTAATCCGGTTTGCACTTTTCTGGAAATCTTTTCTTTACGACTTTTCTTTAAAATTTTCCTAAGAAATCTAAACCATAGCATAATGAATGTGTGGCCTAGGATTAAAGGAGGGAATTAGAAAAGAAAAGAATAGAAAAGAATTGGAGAGAAGGTGCATGCATGTGTGTGTGTGTTGACTTTGCATTTAATGCATGGAATTGCTTGGAAATTGCCTCTCTCTCTCTCTCCCTCACACTTGGCCGAGCTCATCCCTTCCCCTCTCCTGCCTTATGCAATTCTTTCTCTCTTTTATTCATAAAACATTCACAAATCCTCAAATCATTCATCTCTTTTCACAAAAATCATATATTTGTGCATGTTTTCTCACTTTCTTCACTTGGAGTGCTCTAAAGCTTTGATCTTGCTATTCTTTTGGGTAGGTAAATTCTTTTACTGCTCTTTTAAGTGTTTTTAGTGTTGCTTGGCTATTAGATTCAGTTTAGAATGTTTAATTTAGGTTTTGATGCGAAATATCGTATTTTGGTGTCGGATTTTGGTTTCTAGAACCTGCTGTGATCTGGGTTTGTTACTGAGAAATTAAACATAGTAGTTGTGATGTACTAGAGGACCTGGAGCACCACCAGAGAGACGGACCCCATCCCACCGGCCAGGGCCGGCGAGAGCTTGAAGGGGGGCCGGCGACGCCGGCCAAAGAGATGAGTTAGGGTTTGGGTTTTGGTCAGTAGGTGTCTTCTATGTTTAGGGTTCCTCTGGTCTTGATGAAATTGTTTAATTTTTCACAGTAGGAAAATCTGGGATCATTTGTGCAGTTTCTAGTGTTTCGTGTTCGTGCGATACGTGTTACGACACGCGTCGTGCCGTTTTCGTGGTTTCGCTCTTAAGTTGTTTTCGTCGTGTTGCTACTCTCGTTAGCCACGATACGAACACTTAAGAGGTGGTTGTGTGTTGTTGTGTCGGTTAGATGTAGCTAGTTTGTATTTCGTAGCGGCTATTGATATATATATTGCTTGTTGTTTATATGTTGCAGGTTCGCAGACGAGGACTACGGACACTGCCACAGGGGGATTCAGGGTGTAGTTTTCATCTAGCTTGGAGTGTGGGTGAGTAGATTTAACATCTACAGGGGAATCGCCCGCATGGCGTTATGCGTCTGGGCTAGAAACCTTTACCTTGTCGCATATTCTATATCATGTTTAGAATTGCGCATATACCTTACTGCTTAGTGATAGTTGTGATTGGACTAGTATCCTTAGGACACTGCACTATTATTGACGGCTCAGATTGCGAGAGCACTGATTGGATGCCACACACACCGTCAATAATTGCCATGTCATACACAACCATATTTTAGAAATGATATTGTATGGTTAGGAACATTGTGACTTTGATACATATTTCTTATCGTTATACTTAGACTTGACATGCTAGTTCCTGTCTACCTATAGGATGTTGTACCATTAGTGCTAGGTACATATACACCTAGGGACATAGATACAGGTGTACATGCTTTCCATACTTTACCTATACCTGATAGGTATATTACATCATGACATAGATACAGGTGTACATGCTTTTCCATACCTTATTCATACCTGATAGGTATATCACATCAGCATACAGGTAGGTGTACTTGTATTTCATACTTACTTATACCTGATAGGTATATCACATCATTATATAGGTAGATACCTATATTTCTGCTTTACGATTCATGTATTCATTTACATCTGGTGAATGCTATGCTGTTCTTTATACGCTTTCATTACAGTTTCATATTGCGTATATTTATTCATGGATTATCGCATTGTTATATGGATTTTTCATGATGTTTTCTGGATTTGGGAACCGTGGTAGTTCATGAAATTATGCATACAATGAAACACCCGGTTTCCTTGAGATGATATTATAGCATCCACCATGAGATTTATCGGTGCGGATATATATATCCTATGCGAGGAGGCGTCGTGAGCCGCATGAGGATACATGGTGGGGCCCGGAGGTACCCCGAAGCAAGAATGTTGTCGGAGTGAGCCGACGTCGCATTGAGGCGATGAGGCCTAGGGGAGCCATACTTTCCGGTGACATTACCAGAGACTCGGCGGATATCATGGGGATACCGTTGGGAGTCCTGTACGTATGGATACGTGGAAAGACGGGAGGGTCAGAGATGGACACTCGTGCTTTCCGGATAGCGTGTGATACGTACTGATCAGTATTTCTGTGTCGATGCTTGACACACTGGTTTCATGATATTTCTAAATACTCTTTTGTATATATAACAGGGGATTGAGCCGCTGTTATATATGCCCTTACACCAATATTAGTGGAATGGGACGCTAATATATGTGTATTGCCCTCATCATATTTATATATGTCATTATATTTAGGATGTTAGAACTGTGCTGGAGATTTGACTTGAGACTCATGAGATTCATTGGGATTGGATGATGATATAGTACACACTAGAGACGTGAGATCCACTTAGTGTTGTACATATGATATATGTGAGATAGACTGATATTGTACAGACGAGATATGTGGGATCCACTAGCTGTTGTACATGAGATATAGGTGAGATATACCTGATATTGTACAGACGAGATATGTGGGATCCACTAGCTGTTGTACATTGGATATTGAGAGATATACTGATACTGTACATACGAGAGATGTGAGATCCACCTACTGTTGTACATTTGACATGGGTGATATACTGTTGTTGTACCTATTAGATATGTGAGATCTATTCGATGTGTACATTCGACACTTATGTGAGATATACTTGATATTGTGTAGTTGAGGAGATGTGACACTTAGATGATATGAGAGCTATTTGGTGACTGATGGAGGGATTGTGAATTTGATTGTCTTGTTGGATTGTGATCCTACCACGATGTCAGGATTCCGTGGAAATGACATATTTCACTCCATACCTCATCTTTATATACTTGTGCACTGTTCCATGTATTAGGAGTACCTGTGAGAGTACCTTCATGAGAGTTGCACATTTACTTTCTCATATCCCCAGAGCATGATTATTGCGTACTGTTGTCATATCATTATTGCTTGTCATATTGGTGGTACTGGTGAGTGTACTTTCCATTATTTCGTACTCATGACCATTATATTTGAAATGTCATATATTAGATCCATGATGTACGTTCATTCTCGCGATTACCTGCATATGTTATTTACTATTCACGAGTTGGCAACTCACCCCCGTTGTGCCACAGGTATTGCAGGTGTTTCCCCAGAGTAGTCAAGGCAAGCTATCCAAGCTATTCAGCTTTTCAGCTACACACTCATCTATCATCTTTTGGGTTGCGGATACCACTTCGCCTGTTAGTGTGCAGTTTTGCCAGGTGGGTTTTGTGGTATTCAGAGAGTGTATTGTATATTCGTTGTATATTGTACTCTCCATCTACTAGCAGTTGTTGTGACTTAGAGACTTGGTGAGGACGACTTTGTATATATTGTGGATTTGTGGATTTTATACAGTTTCCTTTCTTCTGTCTCTTATTTCTTCGCTACGGCGTCGTATATCTGTTGTGGTGTTGTTTTCCGCCGTTGGGCGTGGATTTTGCTCCCGTTTGGGATGCTTTACTTTATATCTATGTTGTACCCTTTTTGGAGGCTTATTTTATAAAGGAGGTGCTGCCAAAATTTTAAAGAAAATGTGGACTCTTTTAAAGAATTTGGGTTATGATTTCAAATGTTTCCAAAACTTTTTATTATCTTTTCCGTATTTTTATGGTTTAGATTTCTGGGTTTTGGCTTTCTTTTACTGCGTTACGTCTGGAGGCGTTGCGTAGTATTAGGGCCATCACGTACCTTTTTCGGGTCGTGACATGAAATCTCAAACAGACAAATCAAACTTATCCTGGAGAAAACTGTTGCTAAAAATAGAAAAGATTGGTCGACCAAACTGACGGATGCTCTTTGGGCATTCCGAACTGCATATAAGACCGACCTAGGGATGTCTCCATATAGGATAGTGTTTGGAAAAGCATGTCATTTACCTGTCGAGATAGAGCATAAAGCATTGTGGGCCATTAAGAAATAAATTTTGATCTAAACCTTGCTTGCAACTTTCGGAAGCTGCAACTTAACGAGCTAAGCGAACTCCGCGATGAAGCTTATGATAACGCCGTAATCACAAAGAATTGGACTAAGGTTTTTCACGATAAAAACATTTTGAGGAAAACATTTTCACCTGGTCAACAAGTCCTTCTTTATGATTCACGATTACACATTCACGCGGGTAAGCTCCGATCTCGATGGAAGGGACCTTTTGTTGTGCGGTCTGTATACCCGCACGGGGCAGTAGAAGTAGAAAATGTTAAAAATGGCACCTTTTTCAAAGTAAATGGACATAGATTAAAGCCGTATTTTTCCACTGACCCCACGCAGGAGCTCTTGTTCTTACAAGAGCCAGTTTATTTGGATTAAAATTCCTCCGTCTCACCTTCATATCCTGCATATCATTGCATCATTTTTTTTGAATGAAGGTGAGTGAAAAGAATAAGTTTGGGGGAAGTTCTTCACTTATATATTTTGCCCCCACTAATAATTCCTCCCAGACTTACAGGTTTTGTAGATATAGCTGTTGGCAACAGTGAGGACACTGTTGAAAACAAGTTTGGGGGAGGTTTGTGCTTATTTTTGCATCATTTGCATATCATTTGCATAAGCACAAAAACATTTCTTTTTTAAAAAAAACTATAAAAATTGAAAAAATTTCAAAACCCATAAAAATTTAAAAAAATTTCAAGTATAAAAATAATTTTAATATTTACACTTTTTTGTATATAAATAAGATAATGAAAGTTTAGATGGTGAACAATTACATCCATGAGATTAGAAAAATTTAAGAAAACTAAGAAAATTAGAAGTTTTCTTATACGAACTAGTAATAAGTAGTTATGAGCCGTTGTCCCAAGGGTTAGTAAGATAAAAGACGTCACTAATCTGAGGATAAAAATAAGTCTAAAAAATAGTTTCTATTCTGAAAGCCAAACATTTTGAACGTTGATACCCTGCTATTCGCACTTACACGCGTCTTAAAGCCTGGGATAGTAGAGGATACCTTGAAATGCTCGTCTTAAAGCCAAAATTATGAAGGAAATAAAAAGAAAAAATGAAAATGAATAAAAAATATATATATAAAGTGGTGAGAAAAATGGACACTGGTTTTGTTATCACCAAGGGCAATAAAAAAATGTATAGCGAGGGTGCTTCTTCACCTAGTGCCCTAAGGCCAACTGGTCTGGGAGTCACTGCTATGCCTAAGGTGGTGCAAGACGAGGAAAATACACCAAGTAAGCAAGCACAGGAGTAATCGGTCGGTTAGTACCTCAAGAAGTATTAACGGTCGCATGAAAGTGTGTGAGCAATCTCATCTAAATATTCATTAATTAAAAAGTACTGAGGCTGATGGGCAAGAGTATGATAGCTTGAATTGACTTCTCCGGGTGTAGGGATGTCCTTTACACACACGCAGGGTTATATGATCGATGTTTGGATGAAAGATAGGAATGAAGAATAAGACGATGTTTTATTGAGGGAGGACGTGATTTCTGACATCTTTTCATGACTATTAAGATAGGGCTCATGACAACCGAAAAGCTAGCTTAGTTGGAAACCCTAATTTTCAAGGTCTTTCTTTTACAATTCTTTTCTTTAAATATAATATTCATGATCTTCCTTTTATTATTGGATTTTGTGGGTGCAATCCGCTGAAAACCCTCAGGAGACAACACTCCTCCTACTAGGGACACCTAGAGGTTTAAAGGCTTGTTGCACGTGCTCAGTGCAATCGTATTGCCTACGAAAGTGTGCTAGTTAGTTTTTCTTTTTCTTTATTTTCTCCTTCTCTTTTTAATAAAACAGTTCGCTCGAGACGATCGAAAATAAGTTTGGGGGAATTTGATCAGTCGAAAATACTGCATTTTTAACACGGCAATTTCCCTATCTTTTGCACTCATCTAGAAGTGTTCGGCATTCATATTACACATATTAGCAAAACTGTCGCAAAATATCAGATTACATGTATTAGACTCTAAAACCGACACTATAAAGGAAATTGACTACATTGCATGGCATCGCATCATCCCTACATTTGCGCAACACTTGTTTTGAGATCTGTACAGGAAAATCCAGCAGAAAGGCCAAAATGTACAGGGTACCGCTAAAACATGACGCCAACTCAATGATTTCAGTTCTGGCATCAATCCAAAGGGA
The DNA here is from genome assembly GCA_030015575.1 of Agapanthus africanus. Lineage (NCBI taxonomy): Eukaryota > Viridiplantae > Streptophyta > Magnoliopsida > Asparagales > Amaryllidaceae > Agapanthus > Agapanthus africanus. Next base: position 259,927,034 of record CM057339.1, on the reverse strand, counting down.
CAAACAAAAATCAACATATCAGAAGAAGCCCCAAATAGCAGCTCAAGACCTCTGCAAAAAGACCAAAGCCCAAGGCTTCAACATGGCCGCGGAACCGCGGCTGGAGCCTGCTTTCGCTGCGGTTCCGCGGCCGTCTTACCACGTCATCCACAAATCTTTGCTGCAAAATTCTCATCTCTGGGTCCAGACTTCAAAAAGACATGTCAACTTCCAGAAGACTCCAGAGACTTCTGCCAGATCAGCAAACCCTTGTTCCTACACTAAACTAAGCCTAACATTCTAGAAACTTCTTCCTAAACCCTAGCTTAAACCCTAAGCTAAGCCTAACAAACTCTTTCTAGAAGTCTTTCAACAAACTTTTGGAGGGAACTCAAGAAGGCTTAGGGTTTGGGTGATCTATAAATAAGACCCTAGGCTCATTGTAAAACACTATTCAATCTTGGAACCTTGGAAAAATCAATCCATTAGTTCATTTGAGAGCCATTCTATCTCTTCCTTCATCTTCTTCTTCCACAAGTCTAGTGACAAGACTTGTGTGAAACCCTAACCCTAATTCCAATCAAAAGCCAAGATCCCGAGTACCCAATCAAGCAAGAAGCCTTGCAACCTTTTATGAGCCGAGCCGTTCTTCAACAGAGCAAGTGGTCCAAGCCGATCCGCGACTCACGAAGCCGAGCGACGCCAATTCAACAATTTAGTTCTTCCTCTTGTAGTTCTTGAGCGATTGTAATCAAAGTGTTGATATAAATAAAAGGTGATATTCTTTTATCTTGTTTTCTTTAAATTCTTGCATCATGATTCGATCTCAATTTCTAGTTGTAGTTCTTGTTGTGATCTTTGAGTAATACTCCGCTCGTCGAGGAGTCGAGACGATCAATAGAATAATGTTGTAATATATCTGAAAACGATTCTTGATTCCTACGAGTTTTGTAAACCCTAGCAAGTTCAAGAACCGACAACCCATTTCGTTACGATGCTTTCTTGATTGATATCGCTCGAAATTGGGGAGTTACGATCGTTTCTTGAAATTGCTAGAGGCTAGAATGTGAATGATATCGACGAAAGAACAAGGGTTAAATGATGAAACCCTAGTTTCACGAGAAAGCCCTAACTCTCGTCGATCATCATCGATCTAGTATCAATTCTTCGAAGGACAAGAACACGATATCTTTAGATTACATCACGTCTATAGATCCGATCGATTCCTACGAGCCTCATTTAGATTCTTGACATTTTGGTTGGAAATATTATCGAAACCCAATTCTTGATTGTTTATCAGTTTCTTGATTCTTGATTAAACTCGTGACACCTGAATCAATTGATAAATTCTTGAATCATGTTTTCTTTTCTTTTCGATTAACTTTTCGATTCAAACAAATCAAATATAAGAACGAATCGCACAATCCCTGTGGACGATCCGCACTCGCTTACGATCTACAACTGACACCGTAGTTGATTGCGGTCAAATATAATTTTTTGATTGTGAACTTTATTCAATTTTCTAATTATCGACACAAAGAGACTCTTATCGATTTGATTTACTTACTCAGTCTCGCATTTTACTATCAATCAAATAGTGCCGGAATCGGGGACTATTTGAATCGATACTTTTTACTTTTATACATACACATCAAAAAATATTACAATCAGGAGTGTCTCAACTCTTTCGTCTAGTCGCCGGTGCTTGGCCCTTTCAAATATGACCGTCTCGCGTCCCCGATCAGCTTTACTTTTCAAAAGAGCTTCGTTGAGGAATGCATCAATTATTTCATCTGATGGCCCCAGAAGTTCCGGTTTAGGATCTGCCCGCAGCTTCTCAGTGCAAGGAGTTTTCTCATCGTCTGTAAACGAGTGGGAGATCATATAACAACTTGCTACGTAACCCTCAGATTCATCCGACGAGCTTTCTCCATCATCTTCCTCCTGAAAGACGTGGCTGAGGAACTCTTGGAGCGTAATGGGAGTCCGTGCCTTCTTATTATACTCCTCCAGCACGTCAATATGTTTCTGTAAGTCCGTGCGCTTGTCGCCAGGCTTCACGGGCTTCTTGGATTTCTTCTTCTTTTTTGAAGATTTCGGCGGCTGGGTGTGAGCACTTTGGCTATCACCACCAATCTTTGGAGCTGGGCATGGCTTCAGCATCCCTTCGATGATCTGGGGTTCCAGCAGGTTCTTCCACCTGATCGCTGGGCATGTCTGGAGATCATTCAGCATCCTTTTTGGTTTTGGCTGAAAGCACGACCTCCCATGGGGCTTCTTCAACAAAAGAACAAGTTGCCCCCGGTGTGTCCGTCTTCTTAGGAGTGTGCGGTTGTGGTGGGTTTACCTTCCACTTCTCAGACAACGCAAACTTGCCTTGTAGGTATTGATCCTCGATCCATCCCTTAAAGACGAAGCAATCCTCGATCGGGTGACTTACCGTTTGGTGGTAAGGGCAATAATTGGGATTATTCACTTCGCTGGGTTGCGGTGGTCGCCTTGGATTCTGCAAATTGATAAGCCTGTTGCGCACCGCCAGCTCGAACAGCCTCTTCGTTTTTTCCCATGGGAATGAGTAAGGACGTTTCATTTTTTCATTGTAATAGCGTCGTCTCTCTTCCAGTTGATCTGCTAGCTTTGGGACACTAGGCTGCTGTTGAGTGTTCGCGACGAAGGTTGCCTTCCCTTTACCCTTGTCCTTTCGAGGTTCCGGCTTCGGGGGAGACGGTCTATGACCAATCTGGTCCATCTGGGCCAGCTTGTCAATTAAAGCCTGGAACGTGGTTGGTTTGAAGAACATCATGAACTGTGAAATAGTTGCATGAGGGTCTAGAGTGCCCACGAACATGCCCACTGCTGACGCTTCTTCGATGCGCTGTTCACACTTCGACCACAAGTTCCGCCATCGGATTGCATATTGAACCCAAGTTTCGCCCGGCTTCACTCTTGCATTGATCAAAGCTGTTATCGGGGTGCGTTCACTGGCACTTACGAATCGCTGAGTGAATAGCAACTCCATCTCTGCAAAAGTTTTGATGGAGTCATTCGGAAGCTCGGAATACCACTCAAACGCCGTCTCCGATATGCTGCCGACGAATTGACGGAGTAAGAGCTTATCATCGCCGCCGGTGTTGCCGCAAAGAGCCCTGAACTGGGCAACATGTTGATGGGGGTTGCCCGTCCCCTTGTAAACATGGAATTTTGGGATCGTGTAGCCCGGCGAGTATTTGATCTAATCATACCATCCTGGATACGGTCGCCCTGTTTTGACAACTTGGCCGGATGTCTCATTTTCCTGGTGAACTCTTATTTGCTGAGCAATATAGTCATCCAGGGCAGCTTTAGAGATTGTTTCCTCTTTGGCTGTTGACAGAGCCGGTAGAGGATTCGATGTCTCTCCTATGTCATCTTCGAGGATAATCGGAGGATTTTCAGCGGGAGAATCCGGCTGTATCATCGTCCCGACCATGTCTTGGAAGAGAAGTGGCATTCACTTTATATTGGCTGCCTGCTCTGCGGCTTCTTTGTCCTTCTTTTCGAGCATTCTCCGAAGGAATTCAGCATTGGTTTCTTGCTCCTATCGCTGGTCCGAGGATGCTTCTGGGCTTTCTTTTGGCCCGGTGAGTGCGGCCATCGCGGTCATCATCTCTTGGAACTTCTGCTGCTACTCTTGAGCTTTAGTCACTGATCGCGTAAGCGGTCGATGACCTGTGGATATACGGCTATCCTCTTTCCCGGACGCCATGTAGACGGTATGTACCACCATGCCCCCGGACTTAGGGCGTTTAGGCTCACTGCCTTTGACATTTGCCGCGGGCGTGGAGACTCTCTCTGGCCTTCTTCTCTTGTGGGCCATCGAAGTTGAGGGGGCCGTTGTTGTGGGCACCCAGGTAGCCGTCGTCTCCCGTGGCTTAACAGGACGGTTTTCTTCCTGTCGGACCTTCGACTTCTTATGCTGGTGGGAGAAATTCGGATCAATCACCGATTCTCGGACTCGTCGCCAAATTTTGTAGACTTTGGAAGATAACCGTTGAGGGGACTACTCCGGCTTTGTTTCTACAACGGTCTCTACCGGTGGAGGAGATCTTTTGAGCACCGCAGTTGGCGAATTTCTGCGTACCATGTTCAGCGGCTCAAAGCTGTTCCTGGTTGGAACAGCAGCATTAATTTTCACCGTTGGAGCTGGTGGAGTTAGCCCAGAGGGGGAGTTGCCCCCAGCCTTCCTTATCCGGCGCCAGTGGCGATGTCGGGCGTGACGAGTTGTTGGGATTGGTTCAGCGACGGCTTTGTCTTGCCCCCTGTTCAGGTGAGGGGCTGTTGCCGGTGTCAGCTTCTTGAAGACTAACATCCGTTGAGAATCCGTGTCCAACCGGTCAAAGACAGATTTCTGAGCGGGAGCGGGGATGGGAGCAGTCAATCTTGCAAAGACCGTCCCTCTGGTAGGAGAAGACGCCTTGACGACTTCAGGAGCAGGGATGGCTATCTTCTTTGGGATGGCCCCTTCAGATATTATAGGCTTCTTAGGGGGCCCTTTGGAGTTCGAGTTTAGCCTGGTGAAGACCAAGGGGTTGGAATCGGACGACCCGTTGAGAGGGGCCGTGGTAGCAGCAAGTCGATTGAAGACCGACTTCTTAGGAGCTTCCGATACGGGTACAGGGACGGTGAAGCTCGCTGGCGGGAGCATGGTCCCGAAAAACAACCCTGTGGTGGCTTGGGTGACCTGTTCTATGGGCATCGTGAACAGGGAAGCCGCCTGGGGCCCGTAGGTTATGCCCGCAGTCGAAGTGGAGCGTAGGTTGCAGTTGCATGTAGAACACTTTGAGTAGGTGCCGGTCATTGATCCTTTGCTTTCTGCAGTAAGCAAAACGCCAAATCTTAGTACCTCGAAACCCAAGGGCAACCATTAGCAAACCGCGATTGGTTCACAAATACGACACACGAAGTGTGGAGTGGAAAGAGGAAAAGGTCCCACTGGGCGTGCTAGAATCTGTTCCCCTCCGAAAGACGGCGCAAGACAGGGACGTCTTGCCTGAAATTCGGGGCAGATGCTAATAGGTGCTATCCGTCCACCTCTTCGAAGATACCAAGTTGATTTATGGCATCGTGTATCGAAGGTTTAAACGGATGCGGCCGATGTAGCAGACTTCGTCAGATTCCCCCTCGTTTGAGGGGGTTTTGATTGTGGGGACGCTCTTCCCTGCAGGCGCAAGCCCCTGCAGTTAATTACGCTACCGCATCGCGGTAACAACTTTCTCCTTCTCCAGATGGTCACCTCGTGTCGTGGGTGTTTGTTTTGTGTTTGGTTGCCCGTGGATTGTATACGGAGACTAAGTTATGTTGTCGCCCGTAGGGCGTAGACTAGTCCAAATCCGTATATTTCTTAGATTTGGTTTTGGGGGTTTGGGTTTAAGGATACGTTAGCCTCATTTGAGACTAAGATCAACTTAAATGTTTGTTAAGGATACGTTAGTCTAATTTTAGATTAAGATCAACTTAACGGTTTGTTAAGGATGCGTTAGTCTCATTTCAGACTAAGATAAACTTAACGGGATCGTTTAGATCCAACAAAAGAGCATTTGGACTCAATTGTTTAGTTTAGAAATATTGCGGTCGATTACCAGTTTAAGGACATGGTGGTCCAATGTTAGTTTTAAGACATTGCGGTCAAGGTTAAGGACATCATAGTCCATGGGTTTAAGGACTCCACAGTCCGGCGTTAGTTTTAAGACATCACGGTCAAGGTTAAGGACGTCATAGTCCGTTGTTAGTTTTAAGACATCCCGGTCAAGGTTGAGGACATCGTAATCCATGAGTTTAAGGACCCCACAGTCCGTGAAATGTATGGTTGTTGGGACCCGTCACCTCTTTGAATACGTTAAGGAATTACAACGACAAATATCAAAGGAGTGAAGAGATGTACCCTTGAACCAAGGTAGATTAAATGATCTGTAGCCCAATTTGGAACCAAGACCAATTAATTATATTATGAGCTCATTGGCTCAGTTAAGTCTGGATTGAGGACTTATGGCCAACTTGGGCTAAGTCCAATTAAGTCTGACCCTTTGTTGGACTGTTTGATATTTGTCTGGTTCTAGTCCACAAGAGTTTTGAGGGACTTGATAACATTTCTGTTGTAGCTCTGGATGTTATTCAATTTTGAGGTTCAATTGAAGGGGAGGCTTTGCCTTTGAAAGATAAGACAATTTGGCTAGAAGTAGTATTAAACACCAAATAACAAAAATGTTAAACACTAAAGACAGAATTCTCAAACTAGTATTAAACACTAAAAGAAAAATCAGTGTTAAACACTGGAAATATAGTTTTCGATTTAGTGTCAAACACTAGAAAACAATCAGTGTTAAACACTGCAAATAGGGTTTTCAAATTAGTGTTAAACACTAAGAAAAATCAGTGTTAAACACTGGGACTAAAGATCTCTAATTAGTGTCAAACACTAAAGAAAAAGGGATCACGTGTGGACACATGAGAGCGCCCAAGGGTGAGATCAGATTTCCCTTATTCTGTTCTACAAAAAAAGTGTTGAATACTTTCTATATTTGATTTTGGAGCATCACGTGCTGACACGTGATGGGGATTTGTGCGTTGATTTTCCAAGGGGTCACGTGGTAACACGTGAGAGCGCCCAGAGCTTCTGTTTCTTTTTTTTCTTTCTGTGCTTCAGGGATCACGTGGAGCACGTGAGGCGTTGCCTCTGAGTTCTTTTCTGTGGATCTTTACAGGGGTCACGTGGGGACACGTGACCCTGGTTTTTTGCCTGTTTGAAGATCTGTTTATCTTTTTTAAGAATTAAATTCTTCATAGGGTTAAACCCTAGCCATAACTTTAGAGAAATTAAATTCCTATTTTCTTTGGAAGAATTATATTCTTAGGTAGGGTTAGACCCTAATTTTCCTTTTGGAGGAATTAAATTCCCATATATGTAAAGAATCAAGTTCTGACACAGAGTGAAACCCTAGTTTCATTTTAAGAGGAATTGAATTCCTGTGAGCTAGAGAGAATTAAATTCTCAATTAGGGTTAAACCCTAGTTCTGTCCATCTTGAAGGAATTAAATTCCTATAATTTTGGAGAATGGAATTCTCATATAGGGTTAAACCCTAATTTTATCTTGGAGGAATTAAATTCCTATAATTTTGGGAGAATTAAATTCTCTAAACTCAATTCTTCCTTTAATTTTTAGATCTGCATGGCAGGATCTCGACCCGATGAGAATTAAATTCTCAACTTATGGGGAGATATACACTTTACAGATCTTCAACCAAAGAAAGAACTAAGTTCTTTGCAAAAGAGTTAAACTCTTAGAGCTTTGAGAATTAAATTCTCTTCTTTTTGAAGTTTTGATCCTCTTTCTTTTTCTCACCTAGAGTTTTCTTTCTGAATTTTCAAGATGCTAAAATTCTCTTCAAAGTTTTCTCTCCAAAATTCTATCTCTCCTCCTTATTTCTTTTACTCTCCCTTCTCGACTCCTATTTATAGGAGGAGGAGAGGAATCAATTTGTTTAGTAAATCTCTCATTGAAAGATTTGATTTGTTTTCATCATTAATCTGAGCCTTTAGATTACTAGGTGAATTTTATTCACCGTTGGATTTTTTAATCCAAAGATATTTTATTTGTTATTTCGGTGAGATTTCCTCGTCCAAGATTTTTCCATAAATTGGTGATATTTAATCACCCTTGGATTCTTAATCCAACGGTTCTCCATAATTCTTCTCTATTTTGGAAAGATTTAAATGGTCTTTTTAGAATTTAATTCTGTTAAACCGTAAGGCTTTTAAAGCCGGTCACGTGTGAGCACGTGGCCCCGGTCACGTGTGAGCACGTGGCCTCCGGTCATGTGTGAGCACGTGACCCCCCGAATGGACTCCTCTTCTGCGCTCTGTTTTGTGCCGCTGCTTTAACCGTCGCGTGCCAACACGAGACCATTGGTCACGTGCGAACATGTGATGTCTCTTTTTAAGTTTTTCCTGATTTTTAATCAGGGAACACGTGGGAATTTACCCATGATCTCTGGACTCATTCTCTCCAAAGAGATGTCTCCCAAGATTGATTTGAAGAGAGCTCGCATGCAAGGGATACCCTATACTTCGGCAGTAGGCTCTATCATGTACGCGATACTATGTACCAGACCCAATGTAGCATACTCACTAAGTGTAGTGAGTAGGTATCAAGCAGATCCAGGAGAGAGTCACTGGAGAGGTGTGAAGAACATTCTCAAGTACTTGAGAAGGACTAAAGAGATGTTCTTGGTGTATGGTAACGGAGAACTCCAAGTGGAGTCCTTTACCGATTTGAACTTCCAGAGTGATAAGGACGACTCTAAATCGGTCTTGGGATTTGTATTTACCCTCAATGGAGGGACGGTTTGTTAGAAGAGTTCCAAACAGGAAACCATGGCAGACTCGACGATGAAGGCTGAATACATCGCTGCCAACGATGCTGCCAAAGAGGCTGTCTGGATGAAGAAGTTCATAAACGAACTTGGAGTGGTTCCGTCCATTGAACATCCAATACTTTTGTATTATGATAACAATGGAGTTGTGGCTTTGGCCAAGGAACCCAGATCCCATCAGAGATCCAGGCATATTCTGAGGCGGTATCACCTGATCCGGGAGATAGTTGATCGCCGGGAGATCGAAGTCATTAGAGTTGACACGAAGAACAACAATGAGGATCCACTCAAGGAGGCCATACCCCAGATATAATTTGAGAGACTCTTCGGGATGTTGGGTATGAGATACTACAACAACTGTCCTTAGTGCAAGTAGGAGATTGTTAGTTATGCATATGCCCTAAAGGCCATCATTATACATATGATGTATATTATAGTAGATGCTTGGATATATATAGGAGGAATTTCTTGCTCGACATGATAGTATACTATCTGGTTTCTCTTTGTCTTAACATGTTGATTTGTATTGTGATACTGTCTTTCTCTCACATGTTAATAAAGCCTTTAGGATGGTACTTGACTCCTAGGACTATGATGGAGATCATACTAGTGGGGCCAAGGTAGTCCACAAGTACATCCTATAATTGTTCATAGTCAAGGGTGTATCAAGACAGGGCATCGATACTCCAGAGTAGACTAGCGTATACGCTTCTTGACCCATATGATGGGCGATGGATGATCCCACATCCATTGGTGTTTGACATCAAAGATGGTATACGGGTGCTCAGTGGAGACTGGGTACACTGGACGGACTCGTCGAGAACTCCTAGTTGATATTATACCTATCGTCAGATAGCAGTTCTCTGGTGACACTGGTACAGGTTAGTCTGTAAACCCGAGATCGTCATAAAGTCTTATGTGATTCCCATTGTGCTTTGATTTCCACCTTACTGTAAGTGCACGGCGGCGTCCCGGCCGTCAATCCGACGCCGGAATGCGGAAGCGGTGATTTACTTTAAACTTTAAAACCGGCACTACCGCACACTATAAACCCGGATCGTGCCATTAATCTAGTCCTAGCTATCAAGAGAAGGGATAGAGAGATATACCGAGCGATCCGTGTCCTTCGGTCTTCTCGCCGTCGTCCCGATCTCCCGCGGAATCTCCGGTCTTCATTTCCTCACCGGAAGGGCACCACGTCGCCGGCTTCTTTTACGGGCTCCCACCTCTGGTCCGAGGCAACTCGGGAACGAAGTTGGCGAGTCGACGTGCCCAAGGTTTGCTGTAGGTTGACTGTAGAACTCTTTTGTCTCTAGGGGTTGTAGTTGCCATGTATATGGTGGAGGAAATGAAGTGTAAACTTTTGAGGTGAACCAAAAGAATTTTGCAAGTAAATATGAGATGAAAATGGCACCACAAAAATTGTGTCAACCCCCACAAGGGAAATGGCCGGCCACTTTTCATCAAGGGAGAGGAGGAATGAGCCAAGTGAAGGATAATAATGCAAGGGAATAATGATAATCATGAAGTCAAATGATCACAACCATAATCCAACACTCCAAGAACAAATCAACTCCCATCACCAAAAAGTTATGCCATCATGATACTACAAGACCAGCCATGATGACTAAAGAAAGTCAAGCAATGATGATCCAACAATTTCCAAAAACAACCCTCCAAAATGCTTATTTGCACAAATGCAAATAAGCCCTCCTCCACCAATCTTCGGCCAATGAAAGATACAAAGAAATATGGTCGAAACGGAAAGCAAACTGGCAACTCCGGAAAACTGATCCCGTAATAAATTACAGGAAAACCCCGCTACTGTATATACATACCCGCATTTGTATTCCGACCGAAATACAAATGCAATGAGACAAAATCTACACTGTACTATACTAGGATCCGGCTTAAACCAAAGCCGGATTAAAAACCGTCCGATCATGATCCGTGCAATACCGCACCTGTCTGATCGAACCCTGCCATATCTCCATACGGCCTCTACAGCGTTTCGCCCGAAAACTTGAGCAACTGAATGTGGGGGACTCTAAAGACTCGTCAATACTATGGCTGTGGATTTAACCACTAGCACGTCAGAGGTATTAGCCATACGTGACGGGATACCAGCTATTGACCAAAAGGGACGTCGATGAGCGAACTCATCCTGACACCCTACTGAGCCTGTCAGTGACAATATCCGTACATTCCGGTCCGTTCGTTTATGAGCATCGCATGGCGGGCCTAGGGGGTTGGTAAAAGTCAGACCCCCAAAAGCGGTACAAGTCGTGTCGGAGTGTAGCCCAGAACACCCTGAGATACTACTGGAATACCTACCAGTAAATCTCCTGCCTTGGCCAAGGACTTCGTGTAATGGCTCTCCTAGACACAGCGTGACCTCACCCCCAATACCGGGAGAGACGAACCCCCGAAGATCCGCTCACTGCCTCCATGTGGCTCGGGACTGTACCCAACTAAAACCTGTTTGCACGTCTCCTTTGAGCGTGGTAGGGTAGTAATCAAAGTACAGTGGGAACTCACACGAGACAAATGACGATCCCCAGGTCGATGAACTAACCTGTACACATGTCACCAGGGAACTGCTATCTGACGTCAGGTATAAGACCAACTAGCATGTTCCCGGCGAGTCCTGTCCGGTGTACTCATAACCCAATGAGCACCTGTATACATCTTAGGTGAACCTACTGACACCAGTGGCTTGTGAGACCGGCCACCGCCCCTCGTCGGGGTCTCGACTGTATACACTAGTCTACTCTGGAGTATCGATGCCCTGTCTCGAAACTCCCACGACTAGGGACCTTTTAAGGATGTGCTTATAGACTACCAGCTCCCACGTATATGATCGCCCTCATACTGCTGGCAGTCAAGCAAGAATCCTAGGGGCTCTATCAACGTGCAATAGTGACCTGTCAGGTCATCTAAAGCAGTACACGATGATAAAGATAAACCAGATAGCATACTATCATCTCGAGTAAGACTGTCCTACCGGGATAGGTCCTCCCTCAATCATTGCAATCACGTGCCTGTGATCCAATAATTGACTCTGAGGGCACTATCTCCAACACTTACCATGTTCAAGAGAATGTGCAAAACGGTGGCTTTTGGGTACAGTCCCGAATCACATTAAGGCAATGAGCGATAGGAGGGGTTTCGTCTCTCCCGGTATTGGGGGTTGATGTTGCGCAGTGCTCGATTGGCCATAACTGGAAGTCCCTGACCAAGGCTGATATGGAGATCTACTGGTAAGTGTTATCAGCAGTTTCTCGGCCCATTATGAGCCTCACATCGGCATGACTTATCGGTTACTAGGGTCTGACGATAACCACCCCTAGACTGGATATGCAACATATCAGACGAAGAGACCGGACTGTACGGTAGTGTTACTGATTGGATTCACAGGAGTGTGAGCAGGCTTGCTTGTTGATCTTCTGATTACTCAATACGCGGGTAGCCGTTACTTTTAGCTGACCGCTTATGGCTTGTGGGTGTTTGATATGATCATCACCTACTGCCGGCGTATTGACGAGTCTTTAGAGTCCTACACAGAGGTTTCCTGGCTCAGGCGAAACGGAGTAGGGGCACATATGTGATATGTGCGGGATCGAGAATAATACGTGTATGTGATACCGTATTATATTCTCGCGATATGTGATATCGACCGGGTATATGTAATATAGCCGGGTTATCGAATCAAGTGTTGATTAGGTAAGTTGATATTATTGATATTAGTTGGTTATATATGATATAGCCGGATTATTAAATCAAGTGTTGATTTAATAATTTAATATATAATTATAAATTTGATATATAAATTTACATTAACTAATATTAGCTCACTTAACTATTTCTTTTTTTCTCACTTGTGCTTACTTGATATATATGTGATATATATTATGTATCATGCTTGGTTATATATGCAACTTGGATGTGTAAGACTTACACCATGGCCATGATAGAATTAGGGTTTTATTTATCTAAGTAATTAACAAAATTGGATGGAATTATGTCATGGATAGAAGCTTGGAGAAGCTTGAACAATTGTTGACTTAGTCCAAATTTGTTTTACTTGAGATATTTTTAAACCTAACCAACTATCATAAGCCATAGTTAAGTCTCTACAAGGGTTAAGGTTGACATAAACTGTAACACCCGAGCCCAATGCTACTAATTTCTGTTACTTTATGAATGGAGTGTGACCCTTATTTCATTTATCTTGCTTGTTTGTTGCTTACTGTAAATTTTTACCCGGTAAATTCATTTCTGCATATAACAAATTTTGGCATCTAAAATAAAATTAAAAATATCCATCTTGGCATACTTGACACCCCTAACCCCGTTGTAGCGTCCGTGCATCGTGTTCTCGTCCCGTTCAGTGAAACGGGCGAGTTTGGATGGCTACGTGCACGTACGTGTGTCCGTTTTGGGGGTATGCTTTTTAATTATAAAACACTTCATTTTAATGTTTAGATCACGCTTAAAATTCTATTATTTCAATTTCAAATTTTTGAATCCGACCCGGGCGCGATTTGGAAATGTTTTATTTTGCGCCAAAATCCCAAATTTAATATTTTTTTTAAAACCATCGAATATTTAAATTTTACCCTATCTAATATTTTTAAAACCGTATAAATATTTTCTAAACTCATAAATCTTTCACAACTTCTTTTAGCAGCCAATCATCTCTCTTTTAAGCCCTGGGCCCCACCCTCTGCGTCTCTCTCTATCTCTCTATTTCTCTCTCCCTCTCTCTCTTCCCTAATATCTCTCTCTCACTTTCTCTCTCTCCCCCGATATCTCTCTCTCTCTCTCCTCTATATATTCAAATCTTTTCCCCCTCCTTTTATTTTCCCTCTGCAACGATAACCCTAACCCATCGTCGAACTCAGCCGCCTCGTCCCCCGACGCCGCCGCAACCCCATCGCCGGCACCAGTACCGCCGGTCTAGTCGTCTCCGCGCCCTCGTCGCAGCCAAGCCACCTCTTCCTCCTTTCCCCGCGTTCCCAGCCACCTGCACACCCCGCCATGGCCGCCTGCAATTCCCTGCACGCATCTGCGTCGCCGGAGTCGCCACCGGTGACCTCTTTCCCGTAGCCCCGACCCTCGCGCACACTCCTCGATGAGTTCCACCTCCCCTCCTCTCTTCCTTCTTCTTTCCTTCTCTTCTAACACGATTCTTGATCTGCAGACCTCTTCCGCCGCCGTCGTAGGCCGTTGCCGGAGTTTCTTCGACGACCGTCGATCCTCACGACCCTCTGCAGACCACCGTAAGCCTTTGCCTCCATCTCATTCTTCCTTGCTTCTTTGTTTTCTCGTCTATTCTTGTTTGCATGTGTTAATGGTTCACTGTTCACATTTTCACAGGAATCCGACGATGCCGACGACGTGATCCGACGTTCCAGCGAGGTACCCCGACCCGCGTGGTTCCATTGTTCGTCGTTTGGGTTCATTCCGTGAACCGTGCGGCCGTCGCGAGTTTCCCCGCCGACGTTTTACGTTCCGTTTTTCCCGGTTCGCGACCCGTCGAGGCAAGTACCCCTTGCTACATGCTATATAATATTTACACATATATTATGACACCCTAAACCTGTAAATTTAACTTGGTACGATCATTTCTCGTTTTCTTGTACAATATTGCATTATATCATTTTACCGTTAAACTTGGAACCTACAGTTGCAAATTGAACCTAATAACCATATTTACCTGTTTAATCACATTTTAATGTTAACATAGCTTATGGCGTTTGTCCTTATAGTTCTGTTCCATTCGGAATCTCATGTGCATTTTAACCTGTAATGGATGTACTGAACCGTTATACAAATCATTGCACCTCTAAGGGTCCTTAAACTTGTTAACATGACTAAACGGCTATACTTGTCTTACTGCACTCTTGTAATCATCTCTGTGACAAATTTGATAACTGTATTGCTAATTGAATGAAACTGCCTATTACTTAATTCATTGCTTATCTCATGATTGTTGATACCCATGTTTGATTATATAACTGATTGTGAGCACACCCACGATATTGTTTACATCTTGACCTGACTTGCTACACATATATATTGATATACCTGACATGGTACCGTATACTGTTGACTTGACCTGATGTACCATGACCTGACCCGTTACCTGATCTTGTGTCTAATGCTAACAAACCTGACATGTAGTCCTCATAGACCGTTCATGTTGTCTATCCAGACAAACCTGCTTTTACCTGATCCTGTGTTGGCATTAGTTCTTGATTACTGAATACCCGACTTGACATATATAACTTGGCGGTATGGGGAAATCAAAGGTGAAACCTGACTTGTAACTCAACAATTCACTACCTGTTCTGATCAGTCTTACGGGCTAGGCCAGCCCCGGAGTGATGATGCTGACATCACTCGTCTATACATGCTACTTGTTACTGCCTAGCGACACGTCTCGGTTTCAGCCCGAGAGTCTTAGACCGTGGTCCCGGGCATGCACGGGATACTATTGAGTTACATCGATGATTCATCAATTGATTTCAAAGACTCTAGAATAGAAAACCTGATAGAACAGTTTAGTTTACCCACTGCACACTACCCTGCACTGCTTGATTCATATTATTGTTACTCTCGTTTTATTCATGTTTATATTGCATTGCCTGCCACACTGTTCATATTATATTACTTGATGACATGACGCGCTGACGTCTGGGTTTTGCATGGCCCAGATTCCGTACCGCTGTTGCAGTCCGAGCAGGAGTACTTCAGCCAGCAGGCTGAGCTGTGAGGTGTCAGTTTTAGTTAGTCCTTTATTTCCTGCATTTTATTCCTGATGTGAGCCCGCATTATGGGACATACATTCCAGTTATTTGTATTGGATCTTTCGCTTCCGCATTTTATTATTATTGACTCATGTTATTTTGGATTATGGACATGTTTTAGATAGTTTTATTTTGTTCTTGATATCCGTACAGCCGTAATGTGACTGTGGATGGATACTTCCTACCCACAGGTAGCATGGTTGGCTATGTCACGTGCCCTTTTTAGCGTACTCTGGGAAGCGGGGCGTGACATGGTTCTTTTGGTATCAGAGCGCCAGGTTAGTCGGGTTGATTCTTTGTAGTTGGGTATTGTAACCAATGCACGAATCAGAATACCCGTGTTTAGGAAACATGTCCTGCCACTTTACCGTTTACCATTCTTGAATCACATTCTTCCTGATTATATCTTTTACGATGTGCAAACTTCCTTTGCATATCGACTCGGAAACCTGATTCCTTGTTATCTCTAGGACTTAGGCGACTTGGGTGGAGTTAAGTAATTGTGGCTATGATACCGCGGCATAGTTACAATGTGGTACTCTATTTAAGTATCTTGGAGTTCTAGCCTTGATATATATATTGAATCTATCATCATGCTAATGTTGGGTGTTTTGATTTCAGGAATATGGCGGATAAGAATTTGAAGACATACCAGAGGTGTGTGGACGAAGCCGCCATGCTTGGAGTGATAAGGGGAATGCTGGAGAATCAAAAGAGACGGACCTAGCTGATCCAGCAGCAAGCAGAATCATTCCAGGAAGGTTTGCGGACCGTTCAGCAGTCCGTAGATAAGGTTGAAGCTAAACCATTTGATCGAGTTGGGACCGTGGCAGATTTCAGGCGTTTGGGTCCGTCTACATTTACTGGTTTGGAGGAGCCGTTGCCAGCAGAGCAGTGGCTAGTTGACACGGAGAATTTGCTTATCGCGGCACAGATTCCAGATGACAAAAGAGTTGATGTGGTACGCATTCAGTTAGTGGACTACGCCCGAGAATGGTGGCTTGTGGAGGAGACCCGCTTGCCCAAGCCGATCAAGTGGGCGGATTTTTCTAAGAGTTTCCTGGAGAAGTTCTTCCCGCGGACTGCACGGGAGGAAATGGAAGAGAAGTTTATTGGGCTAAGGCAGAATGGAGCACCCGTGGATGTGCATGCAGCAGAATGGACGAGACTCAGCAGATTCGCTGGACCTTTAGTTGCCAATGATGCAGACAGGGCACGGAGGTTCATGCGCAGCTTGGATGTGGACATCCAGAGGCAGATTGTCTCCTTGGGTTTGACCACTTTCTCATAGGTTCTTACGGCAGCTCGGGAACAGCAGAGTTTATCTGGGATGAAAGGGAGCTTGCAGCAAATAGCAGTTGCGGTAAGGAAGCCAGCATTTGTACCTAACCGAGCTCATGGTCGCAAGGGTATTCCAGTGGACCGTCGTGGTGTAGCACCAATGAAGAAGCATGTGATCGTTGATCGAAGAAGGAGCGTGATTTGTGACTACTGCCGTTTACCTAGGCACGTGCAGAAGGAGTGTCGAAGGAGGCTGGGACTTTGTTTGGTTTGTAGAGCGGCTGATCACGTCGTTGGTGCTTGTCCGTTGAAGCTTCGTATGAGGGATGATATTCTGAAGCCTCCGCAGAAACCGTTCTAAGGGCAGAAACAGCTGACTCAAGGACCTAATCAGGCTCAAGCTTTTACCTTAACAGCTTGCGTCAGGAGAAGTTGTTTCAGGTACTTTACTCGTTCGTGGTTTTCCCGCATTGGCATTATTTGATTCTGGTGCATCCCACTGTTTTATGTCATCCAAGTTTGTGGCTACACACTCGATTACCTGCACGACCCTGTCTAGTTTCTGGGACATACACACTGGGAATGGGAAAATCATATATAGTAGGGAATGTAAAGATTGTACAGTTGTTGTGTGCGGATGGGAGCTTTTTGCAGATTTCTTGGTGATTGATACGGGCAGCTATGAAGTCGTCTTGGGAATGGATTTTCTTGGCACTTTCCACGCTCACATTGACTGTAGGGCAAAGAAAGTAATTTTCCAGATTCCCGGACATCCTGAGTTTACCTTCACTGGAGGAAGCAGTTCTGTCGGGCCAGTCGAGTTTAGGGCTAGGCCGACAAACAACATTCTTGCAGCAATGGAAGTTGATAATGGTGAAGAGCCGGTGGTTGTTCGTGATTTTATGGATGTGTTTGAAGATATATCGGGTTTACCGTCGAAGCGAGACGTGGAGTTCATAATTGATCTTATTCCTGGTGCGGCGCCAGTATCCAAAGCGTATTATCCAATGGCACCAGTAGAGTTGGAAGAAGTCAAGAAACAGATTGCTGAATTGCTTGAAAAGGGTTGGATCAGCAGCAGTAACTCGCCTTGGGGAGCTCCAGTTCTTCTAGTGAAGAAGAAGGATGGCACAAGAAGGATGTGCATAGACTATCGAGAATTAAACCGGGTGACTATTAAGAACAAGTACCCTATCCCTCGCATTGGAGAACTTTTTGAGCAGCTTAGTGGCGCGAGGGTATTCTCGAAGCTGGATTTGCGATCCGGATATCACCAGGTCCGAGTGAAAACGGAAGATATTTGCAAGACGGCGTTTCGAACTCGGTATGTACATTACGAGTACTTAGTGATGCCCTTCGGAGTAACGAATGCGCCGATAGTGTTCATGGACTTGATGAACCGAATCTTTTCACCTTTCTTGGACCAGTTTATTGTGGTATTCATTGACGATATTCTGGTTTACTCGAAGAGTTTTGAGGAGCATGCTGAGCATTTGAAGATCGCACTACAGACATTGAGACAAGAGAAGTTATACGCGAAGATGAATAAGTGCGAGTTTTGGCTGGAGGAAGTGAAGTTTTTGGGGCATGTTGTGTCTGGCGATGGAATTGCCGTCGATCCAGAAAAGATTGCAGCAGTTCGAGATTGGCCGATTCCAAAGAATGTTGCGGAGATAAGAAGCTTTCTTGGACTCGCCGGGTATTACAGGAGATTTGTGGAGAACTTTGCTCGTCTGGCGGAGCCGTTGACCAAGCTTACGCGCAAGGAGGAACCTTTTGTTTGGACGGACAACTGTGCGTTAGCTTTTGAGACGTTGAAGCAGAAGTTGATAACTGTCCCTATTCTGACCGTGCCAGACAATTCCGGAGGATTGGTGATTCACAGCGACACATCTGGGAAAGGATTGGGATGTGTTTTGATGCAGCATGGGAAGGTTGTAGCGTACGCATCGAGACAGTTGAAGACCCATGAGAAGAATTACCCAACTCATGACTTGGAACTTGCGACTGTGATTTTCGCTTTGAAGATTTGGAGACACTACCTTTTGGGCGAAAGAGTCGAAGTTTTTACTGATCATAAGAGCTTGAAGTATGTGTTCACACAGAAGGAGCTTAATATGAGGCAACGTAGATGGTTGGAGCTGATGGCTGACTACGATCTTGATCTTAAGTACCATCCGGGGAAGGTCAATGTCGTGCCGGATGCGCTTAGTCGGTTACCAGCAATTCAGGTGTTGACTACGCAGAAGGAGATCGCTGCAGATTTTCAAAGATTTGACTTGGAGGTTGTGCTACCGCATTCTACGGGACAGTTGATGCAGCTACAAGTACAGTCATCATTGATCGAGAGTATTAAAGCAGCACAATCGCAGGACCCTAGACTGCAAAAGTTTCGAGGACAGGTTGAAGCCGGACTACGAACAGATTTATTGATCCACGAAGATGGTTCGTTGAGGTATGGTAGCCGTTTGTGTGTGCCAAAGGGAGATGTTCGTGAAGAGCTTATGAAGGAAGCACACAGTTCAGCTTATTCTGTACATCCAGGAGGCACAAAGATGTACCGAGATATTCGACAGCATTTCTGGTGGGAAGGCATGAAGCGAGAGATTGCTCGCTTTGTGGCAAAGTTCTTGGTGTGTCAGCAAGTTAAGGCTGAACATCAAAGGGTTGCTGGTTTATTGCAACCACTTCCGATTCCTCAGTGGAAGTGGGAACATATAACCATGGATTTCGTGACGGCTTTACCGCGGAGTCCAAAAGGCAACAATGCAGTTTGGGTGATTGTCGATCGGTTGACCAAGGCAGCTCACTTTATTCCTTTCCGGGTTGGTCAATCAACAGAGACTTTGGCAGAGCGGTACATGCAAGAGATTGTAAGATTGGATGGAGTACCAGTAAGCATCGTGTCCGATCGTGACACTCGGTTCTTATCACACTTCTGGAGGAGCTTACAGGAAAGTTTGGGGACTCGATTGAAGTTTAGCACAGCTTATCATCCTCAAACTGATGGTCAGTCGGAGAGAACGATCCAAGCTCTTGAAGATATGTTGAGAGCATGCATGTTGGACTTCAAGGGTTCGTGGGAGGATCATCTACATTTGGTGGAGTTTTCTTACAACAACAGTTTTCAGGCAACTATCCAGATGGCTCCGTTTGAAGCTTTGTATGGTCGTAAGTGCCGTTCACCTGTTTGTTGGGACGATGTCGGTGAACGAAGATTGTTGGGACCAGCTTTGGTTGTGCAGACAGTTGAGAAGGTTAACACTATCAGAAATCATATGAAAGCAGCACAAGACCGACAGAAGAGTTGGGCAGACACGTCAAGAAGACCTCTAGAGTTCGCCGTGGGTGATTTGGTATTCTTGAAGATATCACCGACTAGAGGGGTGATTCGTGTTGGTAGTCGAGGAAAGCTTAGTCCTCGATTCGTTGGACCCTTTGAGATCTTGGAGCGTGTTGGTGAGGTAGTGTATCGTTTGGCATTACCGCGGTCCTTGGCTAATGTGCATGATGTGTTTCACGAATCTCAACTACGAAGGTATGTTCGAGATGAAACGCATGTATTGGATCATTCGGAGCTAACAGTACGGGAAGACTTGACTTTTGAGGAGCGACCGGTTGAAATTGTGGATCGAAGGGAAAAGGTTCTTAAGAACAAAGTGATCCCTCTTGTGCTTGTTTCTTGGGGTAATCGCTCGCATGGAGAGTCCACCTGGAAACGAGAAGATGAAATCCGGCAGAAGTTTCCTCACCTTTTCTTGTAGTTTTCTGTCTTTGTATTCTTGGAATTTCGAGGACGAAATTCTTTTTGTAGTTGGGTATAATGTAACACCCGAGCCCAATGCTACTAATTTCTGTTACTTTATAAATGGGGTGTGACCCTTATTTCATTTATCTTGCTTGTTTGTTGCTTACTGTAAATTTTTACCCGATAAATTCATTTCTGCATATAACAAATTTTAGCATCTAAAATAAAATTAAAAATATCCATCTTGGCCTACTTGACACCCCTGACCCCGTTGTAGCGTCCGTGCATCGTGTTCTCGTCTCGTTCAGTGAAACGGGCGAGTTTGGATGGCTACGTGCACGTACGTGTGTCCGTTTTGGGGGTATGCTTTTTAATTATAAAACACTTCATTTTAATGTTTAGATCCCGCTTAAAATTCTATTATTTCAATTTCAAATTTTTGGACCCGACCCGGGCGCGATTTGAAAATGTTTTATTTTGCGCCAAAATCCCAAATTTAATATTTTTTTTAAAACCATCGAATATTTAAATTTTACCCTATCTAATATTTTTAAAACCGTATAAATATTTTCTAAACTCATAAATCTTTCACAACTTCTTTTAGCAGCCAATCATCTCTCTTTTAAGCCCTGGGCCCCACCCTCTGCGTCTCTCTCTATCTCTCTCCTTCTCTCTCCCTCTCTCTCTTCCCTGATATATCTCTCTCTCCCTCTCTCTCTCCCCCGATCTCGCTCTCTCTCTCCTCTATATATTCAAATCTTTTCCCCCTCCTTTTACTTTCCCTCAGCAACGATAACCCTAACCCATCGTCGAACTCAGCCGCCTCGTCCCCCGTCGCCGCCGCAACCCCATCGCCGGCACCAGTACCGCCGGTCTAGTCGTCTCCGCGCCCTCGTCACAGCCAAGCCACCTCTTCCTCCTTTCCCCGCGTTCCCAGCCACCTGCACACCCCGCCGTGGACGCCTGCAATTCCCTGCACGCATCTGCGTCGCCGGAGTCGCCGCCGGTGACCTCTTTCCCGTAGCCCCGACCCTCGCGCACAATCCTCGGTGAGTTCCACCTCCCCTCCTCTCTTCCTTCTTCTTTCCTTCTCTTCTAACACGATTCTTGATCTGCAGACCTCTTCCGCCGCCGTTGTAGGCCGTCGCCGGAGTTTCTTCGACGACCGTCGATCCTCACGACCCTCTGCAGACCACCGTAAGCCTTTGCCTCCATCTCATTCTTCCTTGCTTCTTTGTTTTCTCGTCTATTCTTGTTTGCATGTGTTAATGGTTCACTGTTCACATTTTCACAGGAATCCGACAATGCCGACGACATGATCCGACGTTCCAGCGAGGTACCCCGACCCGCGTGGTTCCATTGTTCGTCGTTTGGGTTCATTCCGTGAACCGTGTGGCCGTCGCGAGTTTCCCCGCCGACGTTTTACGTTCCGTTTTTCCCAGTTCGCGACCCGTCGAGGCAAGTACCCCTTGCTACATGCTATATAATATTTACACATATATTATGACACCCTAAACCTGTAAATTTAACTTGGTACGATCATTTCTCGTTTTCGTGTACAATATTGCATTATATCATTTTACCGTTAAACTTGGAACCTACAGTTGCAAAATGAACCTAATAACCATATTTACCTGTTTAATCACATTTTAATGTTAACATAGCTTATGGCGTTTGTCTTTATAGTTCTGTTCCATTCGGAATCTCGTGTGCATTTTAACCTGTAATGGATGTACTGAACCGTTATACAAATCATTGCACCTCTAAGGGTCTTTAAACTTGTTAACATGACTAAATGGCTATACTTGTCTTACTGCACTCTTGTAATCATCTATGTGACAAATTTGATAACTGTATTGCTAATTGAATGAAACTGCCTATTACTTAATTCATTGCTTATCTCATGATTGTTGATACCCATGTTTGATTATATAACTGATTGTGAGCACACCCACGATATTGTTTACATCTTGACCTGACTTGCTACACATATATATTGATATACCTGACATGGTACCGTATACTGTTGACTTGACCTGATGTACCATGACCTGACCCGTTACCTGATCTTGTGTCTAATGCCAACAAACCTGACATGTAGTCCTCATAGACCGTTCATGTTGTCTATCCAGACAAACCTGCTTTTACCTGATCCTGTGTTGGCATTAGTTCTTGATTACTGAATACCCGACTTGACATATATAACTTGGCGGTATGGGGAAATCAAAGGTGAAACCTGACTTGTAACTCAACAATTCACTACCTGTTCTGATCAGTCTTACGGGCTAGGCCAGCCCCGGAGTGATGATGCTGACATCACTCGTCTATACCTGCTACCTGTTACTGCCTAGCGGCACGTCTCGGTTTCAGCCCGAGAGTCTTAGACCGTGGTCCCGGGCATGCACGGGATACTATTGAGTTACATCGATGATTCATCAATTGATTTCAAAGACTCTAGAATAGAAAACCTGATAGAACAGTTTAGTTTACCCACTGCACACTACCCTGCACTGCTTGATTCATATTATTGTTACTCTCGTTTTATTCATGTTTATATTGCATTGCCTGCCACACTGTTCATATTATATTACTTGATGACATGACGCGCTGACGTCTGGGTTTCGCATGGCCTAGATTCCGTACCGCTGTTGATGTCCGAGCAGGAGTACTTCAGCCAGCAGGCTGAGCTGTGAGGTGTCAGTTTTAGTTAGTCCTTTATTTCCTGCATTTTATTCCTGATGTGAGCCCGCATTATGGGACATACATTCCAGTTATTTGTATTGGATCTTTCGCTTCTGCATTTTATTATTATTGACTCATGTTATTTTGGATTATGGACATGTTTTAGATAGTTTTATTTTGTTCTTGATATCCCTACAGCCGTAATGTGACTGTGGATGGATACTTCCTACCCACAGGTAGCATGGTTGGCTATGTCACGTGCCCTTTTTAGCGTACTCTGGGAAGCGGGGCATGACATAAACTCACCATGGTTGCATTTCTAATTTCAAGCTCATTATTCATTCATCTTCTTCATCTTCATCTCTCTCAAGCTCTCTCTTTAGTTTTGAGGAGATAAAGAAAATAGTGAGAAATTAAATTCTAAAGTAAGTAAAATTCCTACTTCATCATCCTCTTCTATACTAGCCATATAGTTTAGGGTGTTAGCTTCACTAATTCATTATTAGTGAAGAGATAGCTTGAGTCCGTGTTTTCTCGAAGTAGATCATCATAGACTTTGAAGACTTCTAGCTAGCATGCATCATACATCTTGTGGTGCCTCTCAAAAGTCTGAGAGTTCATTGATCGCAGCGAATAGACCACAACAAGGAGCTATAGAAGCGAAGGAATGGACTACAAAGGTTGTAATCCCTACTCGCTTAGATGTAAAGTTGTTTACATTTCATTTTCGTATGATTCTCTAGTTAAACATCCTAGGTTAGGGTTCTTTTACCATGGTAAAACGTTAATTTAGCATGGATGATGCCACCCGAAACCTTGCTGTCGTGCTTAGGAACCCTACAGCTTTGGTTTGGTTGGAGTACTTTACAACTTATCCTTGCCGCAGCTTCTTCATCCCGACGCTGACGCTTAGCCTTTTTGTATATAGTTGTTTCGCGTTCTCGGTCCGCTTTGCTTTTTCGAAAGGCTTCATTTAATAGCCTATCGATTGGGTCTTCTAGCAATTTCAGGAATTTTAGCGCCGATCCTGCCTTCAGTTCCTCCACGTTGTTTTCTGACGTTGAGAGAGTTTCTTCGTCATTTAATAACGAATGGGAGACCATGTGGCAACTTGCTATATCGTCTTCGGTTTCTTCTGATGAATCATTTTCCTCATCGTTGTTACTATCTTCGTTCTCAAGAATATGCTTGAGGAACTCTTCGAGGGTGACCAGTTTCCGCGCCTTCTGGTTGTACTCTTCCAGTGCGTTAATGTACTCTTGTAGGTCTGAGCGCTTGTCGTCATACTCGGCGGCTGCACAGGCTTCTTGTTCTTCTTTTTTTTGAAGAATTTGAAAGCTGGACTTGGGGATTTATCCCTTGGTCAACGACTTTCGGTACGGGACAGAGTTTCAGCATCCCTTCGATGATTTCGGGTTCAAGTAGGCTTTTCTACCTGACCGCCGGACATGCCTGTAGATCCTTCAGCATTCTTTTGGTTTTAGCTGAAAGAATTACTTCCCATGGAGTGTCTTCCACGAGCGAGTATGATGCCTCCGTTGCATCCACCTTTTTGGGAGTGTGCTTCTGTGGCGGGTTCACCCTCCAGTTTTCAGACAGTGCAAATTTGGCCTGTTGATACTGGTCTTCGACCCAGTTCTTGAAGACATAGTAATCCTCAATTGGATGGCTCACCATTCTGTGATAGGAGCAGTAGTTGGGGTTGTAGTTGGGGTTGTTGATGTCGCCGGGTTGCGGTGGACACCGTGGGTCTGGCAATGTGATGAGTTTGTTATGCATTGCCAACTCAAATAATCCCCTCGTCTTATCACTGGAAAATGAGTAAGCGCGTCCTAGCCTTTCTTTCAGAGATAGACGTGGATGTGCATTGTTTTGGCGAAAAGTCGGTTTTAGGCCACTCGGTTGTTGTTGAGTGTTAGCGACGAAAGCCGCTTTCCCTTTACCCTTGGCGTTTCGAGGGTCCTTGTTTGAGGAGGAAAGCCTGTGGCCCATCTGGTCCATTTGAGCCAGTTTATCGATCAAAGCCTGGATGGTAGTTGGATTGAAGAACGTCATGAACTAGGACACAGTCATTTGAGGATCTAGGTTCCCGTTAAACATGTCCACGGATGGGGATTTTTCGATGCGTTGTTCGCATTTAGACCATAGGTTCCGCCATCAGATCACGTATTGAACCCAGGTTTCTCCCGGCCTTACCCTGGCATTGATTAATGTCGTGATTGGAGTGCGCTCGCTCGCGCTGGCGAAACGCTGGGTGAACAGTAGTTCCATTTCTACGAACGTTTTTACGGAGTCATTTGGGAGCTCTGAGTACCATTTAAAAGCCGTTTCTGATTGGCTGCCAACGAACTGGCGAAGCAATAGTTTGTCGTCGCCTCCAGTGTTACCATATAGAGCTCTGAATTGTGCGACATGCCGGTGTAGGTTGCTTGTACTTTTGTACACATGGAACTTGAGGAGCGTCTATCCCGGCGGGTATTTGATTTGGTCATACCATCCCGGGTACGGTCATCCGGTTCTGATGATTTGGCCAGCAGCTTCACTAGCTTGATGAGGTCGTATTTGTTGAGCAATATAATCATCAAGAGCAGCCTTGGAGATCGTTTCCTCCTTGGCCGATGATAAGGTCGGAAGAGGGTTTGATGTTTCCCCTCTGTCATCCTCGATGATTATCGGCGGATCTTCGGCTGGGGGTTCTTGCTAGATCATCATTCCAACCATGTACTGGAACAAAAGTCTGCTTTATATTAGCAGCTTGTTCCGCGGCCTCCTTGACTTTTCTTTTAAGCGCCCTTCACAGGAACTCTGTATCGGTCTCCTGCTCTTGGCGATGTTCAGTTGTTGTGTACGGGCTTTCTTTCTGCCCGGTAAGTGCTGCCATTTTGGTCAGCATTTCCTGGAGCTTTTGTTGTTGCTCCTGAGATTTTGTCAGCGACCGAGTTTGCGGTCGATGACTCACCGAAGTACGGCTTTCTTCTTTCCCGGAAGCCATGTAGACCGTGTGTACGATCATACCCCCAAACTTAGGGCATTTGGGTCCAGGGCCTTTGGAATTTGCCGCAGGTGGTGGGATTTTCTCCAACCTCGTCCTTTTATGGGAGGTTCAAGTTGAAGGAGCCGTTATGACAGGAACCTGTGTAGAAGAAGTCCCTCGCTGTGTGACGGAGGGATGGTCTTTCTCCTGCCGAGCCTTTGATTTCTTCGGCCGAGGAGAATAATCTTTGTTGATCACAGAGTCCTGGACTTTTCGCCAGACCCTGTGAATTTGGGAGGAGAGCCGCTGACGGGGCTGCTCCATCTTTGTCTGCACTATGACTTCTGCAGGTGAGGCGATTTCTTTAGCACCGCCGTTGGAGAGTTCTTGCATACCCTCCTAAGCAGATCAAAACTGTTCCCGGTTGGAACAGCAGCGTCAACTTCCACCATTGGAGCTGGTAAGGTAAGTCCAGAGGGAGAATTGCCCCCGGCTTTTCTCACTCGGTGCCAGTGACGAAGTCGAGCGTGTATTGCAAACGGGACCGTCTCAGTTTTGAATGCGGCTTCTTCGTGCACCCGACTTTGGTGAGGGGCGGCTGTTGGTGCTAGCCTGTTGAAGGCTGACGTCCTGATTGATGTTTGGGGAGGGCCGGCCAATCTTTCGAAGACCGACTTTCTGGTAGGAGAAGCACTTTTGACGACTTCACCTACAGGAGGAGTTGGGAGGGCTATCCATTTTGGGGCAGCCCCTTCAGGTGTCACGAGCCTCTTTGTAGGACCGTTTGAGTTCTTGCCCAGCCTATTGAAGACTGAGACACCAGATTTGGACGACCCGTTGAGAGGGGCCGTTGTGGTTGCGAGTCGATCGAAAACCGACTTCTTGGGAGCTTCTTCTTGCGGCGCTGAGGCACCGAAACTCACTAGTGGGAGCATGGTCCTAAATAACAATCCAGTAGTAGCTTGTGTTACTTTCCCCACTGGCATTGAGAAAATTGAGGCCGCGTTGGGCCCGTAGGCCATTCCTCCTGTTGGGGTGGAGCGAGAGTTGCTGTTGCAAGAAGTGCAGTTGGAAGCCATCGATCTTCTCTGCACAGGAGTAAGACACCAAATTTTAGTATCTTGAATCCATGGGCAACCATAGCGAACCGCGATTTTGTGCACGAAACACGACACAAGAAGTGTGGAGTAGAAAGAGAAAAAGGTCCCACCGGGCGTGCCAGAATCTGTTTACCGCCAAAAATAGAGACGAACCAGGATGGGTCGTCTTGCCTGTGTTTGGGGGCAGATACTATTTGGATTTATCCGTCCACCTCTCCGTAGATACCAAGTTGATTTATGGCATCATATATCGAAGGTTTGGACGGATGCGGCCGTTGTAGCAGACTTTATCAGATTCCCCCTCGTTTTATGAGGGGGTTTATTGTGGGGACGCTCTTCTCTACAGGCGCAATCTCCTGCAGTTAATTACGTTACCACATTGCGATAACCACTTTCTCCTGCTGCGGAAGTTCACTTCGTGTCGTGTGTGTTTTTGTTTGTTTTGGTTGCCCGTGGATGGTATACGGAGATTAGTTTATGTCGTCACCCGTAGGGCGCGGATTAGTCCAAATCCGTATATTTTAAATTTGGGTTTGATTTATTTAAGAACTTTTAATTTGGTTTGAGATTAAAATCAACTTAAATATATATGAGCATTTGGGGCTCAGTTTGTTTTAGTTTAAGGACGTCACGGTCCATTATCGCCATGTTTGGGGTAGATATTAGTTTAAGGACATTTCGGTCCATTATTCATCTTGTGCACATGTGTATTTGTTTCGTGACGAAGTGAACAATGGTAATATGGAATGTGCCCAATTTGGGGCACGATCTGATTTGAGGCATGCACGTCAATTTGGATGTGCATCAATGTGGGATGAAAGAAGTTGTTGGTCGTCAGGACCCGCCACTTCTCTTAAGACGCTGAAGAATTACAAATACATGTATCAGAGGTGTGAAGAGATGTACCCTTAAACCAAATCCCGTATTTGAGAGAAAAAGGGGTGATGATCCTAAGAATCGTTAGTCGTATTTAAGATTAAGATTACCTTAGAAGATATGGGATGAATATCATTTTGGATATCATCAATGAGAGATCATTAATCATGTTTGAGACTAAGATCAGTTTAACGACATTATTAAGGATCATTTTTACCTAAGATCCATCAAAAGAGCATTTGGGCTCAGCTGGAAGAAACTTCAGAGACCTAGCCAATTTGGGCTTAATCTGCCTACTCTTTTTTTTTTTATTCAAAAAGTGCTCAGCACTCATTTGGGCTCTATTTGTTCAGCCCTTTTCTTTTTATGCCAAAGTGCTAAGCATTTATTTAACGCTCTGACTCTCACATGGATGCCATGTGAAGCATTTGATTATGGGCACCGCCCAATGAGCGCTGAGCACTTTGGCTGTTTATAGAGTGCTGGGCACTTTTCTCTCTTCTTTTCTTTTTTGATGGCGCCCACATGAGGACCAGTAAGGCGCTGGGGCACTGCCCAATCAGTGCTAAGCACTCAGCCGTTTTGGCTGTATGTGAAGTGCTAAGCACTTTTTATGTGGCGCCTACGTAAGGAGCACGTGAGGCGCTGGGCACTGCCCAATCAGTGCTAAGCACTCATCCGTTTTGGCTGAATGTGATGTGCTAAGCACTTTTTATGTGGCGCCCACGTGAGGAGCAAGTGAGGCGCTGCCCAATCAGTGCTAAGCACTCAGCTGTTTTGGCTGTATGTGAAGTGCTAAGCACTGTTTATGTGGCGTCGACGTGAGGAGCACGTGAGGCGCTGGGCGCTGTTAAAGAGGGGTGCCCACGTGGGAAGCACGTGAGGCGCTGGTTTCTTTTATATGGAGATTTAATCTTTGTTGATGTTTTTTAGAGAACTTAAATCTCTGTTAATAGTATTTTGACCATTAACGATCACCAAAATCATTATTTTGAGGATCTGGGATCATGTTCTTTAAGAACTAAGTTCTTGATTTGAAGGAACTGAATTTCTGGAGTATTATGGACTCCATATTCTTTCTATTTTAAATTTGCTCTTCCCTGAATCTTTAATTCTCAAGAACAAGATTTTCCTGATGAGAATTAAATTCTCAACTTGTGGGAGATTCGTTTTGTGGATCTCAGATCCAAAGAAAGAACTAAGTTCTTTTAGAAGAGTTAAACCCTTAGATATGTTAGGTAAAGGAGATGTTTCGATCTCGATATTTTCTTTACCTAGGATTTCGAGAATGGAGCTCTTCTTCTTTGAGAATTGAATTCTCTGTTCTATATGTGGTCTCTATGTTTCTCTCTCTACTCCTCCCTCTGTCTCTATGTGTTGTTCTGTGTCTGTGAGACTTGAAGTCTCGGGTCCTTTATATAGTGAAGACAAATTGTTAATTGGTTTTGAGAAAATCTATCATTGAGAGATTCCAATTGATTTAATTGGTCTCAAAATTGATTTGGCAAATTTTACCCACCATTGGATGTTTGATCCAAGAACTTCTGTTTTTACAGAATATGATTTTTGTTTTTAACAAGATTGGGGAAATATTTTCCACTATACAGAATTTATTCTGTAAAATGGTGATAAAATAGAATTTTATTCTACAATTGGATCTTTGATCCAACCGGGAGTATCTTTCTTATTTTAGAAAGATTTGGGGAATGTTTTCTCCCGACAGAATTTAATTCTGTATTTCGACGATTTATCATCTTCGTTGGATCTTTGATCCCACGGCTCTGTTTAATAGGGAGTATTATAGAATTTTAATTCTACCTGGGCGCTGGTGCTCACGTGTTGTGCACGTGGGCGCCGCTTAAGAATTTAATTCTTAAGATGGGTATTCCTGTGCTTTTCACACTGGCGCCCACGTGAGGAGCATGTGCGGCGCCATCTAAGAGTTTAACTCTTATATAATGAACTCTTCTATGCTTTGCACATTGGCGCCTGCGTGAGGAGCACGTGCGGCACCACCATAAGATTTAATACTATAAAATTGGCTTGGCCCCGGCGCCCTCATGGAGAGCACGTGAGGCGCTGCCTCATTAAATTCAACAGAGCTTTGCTCTTTTATTAGGTTAAATATATTGGAGAAACACATTTACGTAAAGAAAAGTGGAAAATAAAATTCTAGCCGTTAAGAAGGCAGGGCTTTCAATAAACTAGAAACCCGCTCACTCTCTTCCCGCGGCGCCTCCTCGCATGCCACTATTGCTGCCAGCATCGCTTCAACTTGAGCCCGTTGTTGCAAGCACGATAAAAGCTTCTCGGCGATTTCCTGCTTAGCCACTTCGCAATTTTGCATGCTCCGCTAGGTAAAATCGAGATTCCGCCTCACCGCCATTCCTTTAGACAAGCATTGCTGAAGACTTTCAAATATAACTTGCAGCTGTGCGGCATTCGCTTCGACTTGGACGCGTATTGGCTGGATTCGCCAGAAGCTATCTTATGCTCCTTTCACTTCAGGGCCAACTTTTGCTCAAAGTACTTAATGGTGTTGGGGTCAAAAATTACATCCCGGTTGACCAAGTCAAAATCAAATTCAACCCCAAGCCAAGTGGGCCCAAGCCCAGGTCAAAGGGACCGGCCCCATGACAAAAGGAATGAAGCCATAAATTGGTTTAATGTAATTCTTTTTATATATACAAATATGCATAGAAATAAATGTATGTAAAATAAGCAAAAAGCCAAAATTTTGTAAACCCCGTGGCTTATGTGCAAAAAGAGATAAGCACATAAGGCATGGGGTGGCATAAGTGCCATTTGGTAAAGCCCAAAGGGCTATATATAAAGTGTGTAGCCTATAAAGGCAACATGATGAAAAAATCAATATAACTTTTTTCTCTCAAAAAAAATAGAGTATGTGCCTCCTTCTCCTTTGTCAAGGTTCTAAAACCTTCTTTCCCTTTTTAAATTAAATCAAGAGTTTAACTCTTCCTTTTCTAAAAATAAACAGTTTTTCACCATCAAACCCTCGAAGGGGAACTCAGATCTTCCATCAGATCTCAAAAGGGGGAGATTTTTAAATCTCACCCCCTCTTTTTCTCCAAGATCCGACCAACAAAAGAGGAGGAAGAAGGAGACCCACCTCCAAAAATCCCACTTTGGGGAAGTTCCAGAACCAAAGGGGAGAAGAAAAGGGTCCCTTCGGTCATTTCTAAAGATTTCTAGGAGTTTAACTCCATTCAAGATCTGTTGGAGTTTAACTCCATAAACAAAACCCTTTTAGGAGTTTAACTCCAAATATACACATAATCCCTGTTAGGAGTTCAACTCCAAGGACCCTTGGGAGTTCAACTCCAAGGACATAGGATAAGGCCCTTTTCCGCTGGTGTTTCCAGCGGTCGCGTGCCGCGCACGTGACCCACGGGCGTCCAGCGGTCGCGTGCAGCGCACGTGACCCGTGGGCGCTCAGCGCCCACGTGCGCGTCACGTGACCCATGGGCACCCAGCACCCACGCGCCTGGCATATGACCCGCGGGCGCCCCGTTCCCACGCGCCAGGCACGTGACCCGCGGACGCCAAGCGCCCACGCGCCAGGCACGTGACCCGCGGGCGCCCAGCACCCACGTGCCATGCACGCGTCTTTAAGATGCTCCTCACCCCTCATTTTTCGTGCACTCCACACCAGAAACACGTCCCCGGTTAGGAAAATTTTTCATTCATAAGCATTCCAATCCGCTGCATCCTACGGTGGCGTCATGGCCCTTCAAAGTTTGGGGCACCGACATAGTTGGCCGCAACTGACTATTTCTCCAGATATGCTGAAGCTGTCCTGCTAAAAGGAGTCAAGACAGAAGATATTCTGACATTCTTCCAGCATAATATTCTATACCGCTTCGGTACACCAAGAAGAATCATTTCTGACAACGGGCCTTCTTTCAAGAGCTTCAAAGTCTCAAGGTTCGCTACCCAACACAAGATAGACTGGAGATATTCCTCCATCTATAATCCAATGGCCAATGGGCTAGCCGAAGCCTTCAATAAAACTCTGTGCAAGCTCCTGAAGAAAAATGCTTCAGCCAACAAGAGAGACTGGAATCTCAAACTTCACGAGGCGTTGTGGGCATATCGTACCACGCACCGTACTCCAACTCAGTCCACTCCATACTCACTACTCTTCGGAGTGGAAGCAATCCTCCCGCTCGAAGTCGAAGTTCCAAGCCTAAGAATGGTCGTCCAACACAAGTTAACGGAGGAGGAAAACGTCCTCCTTCGGCTCGAAGAGCTCGACGCTCTCGAAAAAAAGAGGCTCACAGTACAGCAAAATCTGGAGCTGTATCAAGCCCAAATGTCACGGGCCTATGATAAGATGAACCGGCTCCGTGCTTTTAAGAAAGGTGAATTGGTGTTGGTCCTCAAAAGACCGATCATCCCTAATTGACATGCCAAAGGAAAATTCGAGTAAAACTGGGAAGGACCATGCGCCATCGAAAAAGTGTTTGATGGAGGATCCTACCAGCTGATAAATGCCGAGGGAAAAAGGCCCATGCCACCCATCAATGGCCAATATCTCCAGAAATACTACGCGTGAATGCTCCAAATCGCAGGCGAATTGAGCACACCGGCCCTACGGTCTGGATCATACATCCTATAAAACCGTATACAATCTACGGGCATAAACGACCCATATCTCTCCCAAGTCCTACCAGCGAGACTACATTTAAATTCCCACCAGCGATGAAGATTCGCCAATGTAAAAAAAGGGTATGTCCACAAGCAAAACGGGCACAGATGAAAACCCGAAAAGGATCCGTGAGTAAAAACAGCAGGTTTGCCGGCGAATTTGTGAAAACCCGAAAGGGTGCAAACTCATAAAAAAGAGATGAAATACACTCGCAAAGTCCTCTCGACCTTGTGAGGAGAAAATCCCCGCGTGAGATCCTTACGACTCACAAAGGAGCAACACACTTAAGAATCCCCACGATTCCTAGGGAGAAATACACCT
This sequence comes from Agapanthus africanus, assembly GCA_030015575.1. Lineage (NCBI taxonomy): Eukaryota > Viridiplantae > Streptophyta > Magnoliopsida > Asparagales > Amaryllidaceae > Agapanthus > Agapanthus africanus. The sequence goes on along the minus strand of CM057339.1, from coordinate 259,894,182 downwards.
GCGAGATCCTCTCGACTCGTAGGGAGAAAATACTTTTATGAGACCCTTACGGCTCATAAAATTGAAAAGCCTTGATGGAGATCTAAACCTGTGTCATGCCCCGCTTCCAAGAGTGCGCTAAGATAGGCACGTGACAAAGCCAACCATGCTACCTGTGGATAGGAAATATCCCTCCACAGTCACATTACGGCTGTAGAGATATCAAGAACAGTAAAAAAATAATAAAACTAACAAGTACGTGTCCATCTGCCAGAATAACGAGTCAAGAATAAAAATAATGCGGAAGCAAAAGATCCAATAAACAATAATAATCTGGAATGTACGTCCCAAAATACGGGCTCACATCAGGAATAAAATAATACTGAAAGGAACTGAACTAAACTAATACAGGTCCTCACTGCTCGGCCTGTTCACTGAAATACTCCTGCTCGGCCTGCAGCAAAAGTAAAGGATCTGGGCCATGCAAAACCCAGACCTCAGTGCGTCATAATATCAAACAATAATAAAATCAAGGAGTAGCAAGACATGCAGGTACGAGTATGAATGGTAAATAAGGTATAACAGTAACATAAATAAGGGCAGTGAAGGGTAAAGGCACAGGTGACGTGCAATGAGTAATCTAAACCGGTCTACTGTGTTAACTACTCTCAAGCCCTTGAAATCAATTTAATGAATCGTCGATATAACTCAATTGTATCCTGTGCGTGCCCGGGACCACGGTCAAAGACTCTCGAGCTGAATCCGAGACGTACCGCTAGGCAGTAAAAGGTAGTATGTAAAGACGAATGATGTCAGCAGCAGCATCCCGGGGCTGGCCTAGCCCGTAAGACTGATCAGTAAAGGCATCGAACTGTCGAGTTACAAGTCAGGTTTCATCATTGATTTCTCCATACCCCCAAGTTATGTGTTCAAGTCGGGTATTGATAAATCTTAGACTAATGCCAACACAGGAATCAAGCAGGAACATGTTTGTTTATACAAACAGCAGGATATGTCCATCAGGATAACAGGTCAGGATTGTCAGCATTAGAAACGGGATCAGGTAACAAGTCAATTAGTAATATATCAGGTCATGTCAAGTAGTGTATAAGTATCAAGTCAGGTCGAGTAATGGTGTATCAGATCATGGCAAGTAGTACACAAGTATCAAGTGGGTGCTTATGATCAAACTGTAATAAGTATGGGTGCACAAAACCAAGTATGGAGTACTAAAATAACAATAAAATGATATAATGTGACATGGTATGCAAATTGATATAAAATCAATGATATGGATGCACAATTATCGATTAGGGTTATATTTATAGTTCCGATACCAATTAGGATGCACTTATTAAACATGGGGTGTTAATACAATAATAATATGAATTAATGTGATCTATAAATGCAGTTGTATATATTTTAAATGAGATGGATGCAAACGGGTATCCTGAAAATAGTAAAACTATAAAAGGGTAATGTGGGATGTACAACTAAGCAATATGAGATGTAAATATTCCATTGGGTACAGTATATTGTAATATATTATGTAATGAGATAGGTTTTCATGACCTAGCTCTGAAATGATATGAATGGATGCAAACGGAACATCGAAAAGCTGTAAAACTAAACATGGGGTGCATAAATAATCATTATGGGGTGTTATCATTTAAATAGGCATAGGTTGTAGTAGTATAGCATGTAGCAAGGTTAACTTGCCTAGACGGAACAAGAACGGATGTGTACGAAACGTCCTACGTCGGTGAAATGTCGCGACGCGCGCACGGCACACGGAACGGGTCCAAGTAACGTACGAGGGTAATCACACGGGTAAGGTACATCGTCTGGATCGTCGGCGTCGATCCCGGCTCCGGCAAACTACAGAAAACAGAGATCAAGAATCAAAGAAAGAAAAGAAAGGAAAAGAAAGGAAGGAAAGAGGAAGAAGAAGAATAGGGGAAGAGGGAAGGGTCGCTCACTGGGGTTGTAAGTACACAGGGGTCAGAAGAGGCGGTGCTGGTGTTGGGGTTAGGTTTAGGGTTTGGGGTCGGTTTTTGTTGGCTGGGTTATCGGGTGCAAGGATGTGCAGGGCTCGGGGATGCAGAAGATGGTGGAGGAGGAGATGAAGAGGCTTTGAGGGAGTTGAGGAGGCAATGAGGATTATTAAGGTTAGGGTTTGAGGAGGCAGAGCTCGGTGATGATAGGTTGAGGAGGAAGGAGGCTCGGGTTATAAAGGAAAGGAGAAGGCGAGAATGAAGGGGTTGTTAAGGGAAATAAGTGTAGCGTAGAAGGGAGGTGACCGCATTCAAGATGCACAGTATTCGCGAGAGGAGAGAAAGGCGCGAGAGGAGAAAGAGATTTAGCTTTAGCGGGGGAGAGAGAAAGAGAGAAGCGCGCGGGTAGAGAGAGAAAGGAAATAGAGAAGAGAGGGAAAGTGAAAGAGAGAGAGAGAGAGAGTGAGGCCCTAGGTAAAGAAAGAGAGTTTGCTGATTGGTTTGGATTTTAATTTGTAAAATATTTAGTTAGTTAAAAATTTTGAACTGTTAATGAAATGTGAAACGAAATTTTAAAATTTAATAAATTGAATTTTGGCGGGATACAAAAGTATTTCAAAATGCGCCCGGGTCGGGTCTAAAATTTCAGATTTAAAATATGAAAAATATATGCGACGTCCAAATTTTAAAATGAATGCTCGGGTAACGAAAATGCAGTCTTCATGAAAATGCACATGTCTATGTAACAAGTCAAGATAATTCATAATATGAATCAAACAAGTTTCAAGCAAGCGGGTCGGGTCGAATGCAATGTAAATTGTAAAATATCATTCGCACCCAAAATACAATAAATCAAGAAAATACCACAATTAAGGAAATACAGGAACTGGAATTGGTATAAATGAACTAGGGTGTTACATTATACCCAACTACAAAAAGAATTTTGTCCTCGAAATTCCAAGAACAAAGAAAGATAAACACTCAGGAAACTACAAGAATAAGTGTGGAAACTTTTGTCGGGTTTTCGTCTTCTCATTCCCAAGTTGATTCTCCATGCGAGCGATTTCTGCAAGAAACAAGTACGAAAGAGATAACCTTGTTCTTAAGGACCTTTTCTCTTCGATCAACAATCGACATCGGTCGCTCCTCAAAGGTCAAATCCTCTCTTACAGTCAGCTCCGAATGATCTAGCACGTGTGTTTCATCTCGAACATACTTACGGAGTTGAGATACATGAAACACGTCATGAACATTTTCCAAAGATTGTGGTAACGCCAACCGATACGCCACTTCTCCATTACGTTCCAAAATCTTAAAAGGCCCAACGAATCGAGGACTAAGCTTGCCTCGGCTCCCAAAACGAATCACTCCTCTAGTCGGTTATATCTTCAAGAACACAAGATCACCAACCGTGAACTCTAGAGGTCTTCTCGATGTATCGGCCCAACTCTTCTGCCGATCTTGTGCTGCCTTCGTATGATTCCGGATAGTGTTAACTTTCTCTATTGTCTGCATGATCAAATCCGGTCCCAAAAATCTTCGTTCTCCAACATCGTCCCAACAAACGGGTGAGCGAAACTTGCGACCATATAATGCTTCGAATGGAGCCATCTGAATAGTCGCCTGAAAACTTTTATTGTAAGAAAACTCTACCAAGTGTAGATGATCCTCCCATGAACCCTTGAAGTCTAACATGCAAGCTCTCAACATGTCTTCAAGAGTTTGGATCGTTCTCTCCGACTGGCCATCTGTCTGAGGATGATAAGTTGTGCTAAACTTCAATCGAGTCCCCAAACTTTCCTGTAAGCTCCTCCAGAAGTGTGATAAGAAACGGGTGTCACGGTCGGACACGATGCTCACCGGTACTCCATGCAATCTTACAATCTCCTGCATGTACCGTTCTGCCAACGTTTCTATTGACTGACTAACTCAAAATGGTATGAAATGAGCTACCTTGGTCAATCGATCAACAATCACCCAAACTGTATTGTTGCCCTTTGGACTCCGCGGTAAAGCTGTCACGAAATCCATGGTTATATGTTCCCACTTTCATTGAGGAATCGGAAGTGGTTGCAATAAACCAGCAACCCTTTGATGTTCAGCCTTAACTTGCTGATACACCAAGCACTTTGCTACAAAGCGAGCAATCTCTCGATTCATGCCTTCCCACCAGAAATGCTATCGAACATCACGGTACATCTTCGTGCCTCCTGGATGCACGGAATACGCGGAACTGTGTGCCTCCTTCATAAATTCTTCACGAATATCTCCTTTTGGCACACACAAACGGCTACCATATTGCAACGAACCATTTTCATGAATTAACAAGTCCGTTCGAAGTCCGGCTTCAACCTGTTCTCGAAACTTCTGCAATCTTGGGTCCTGCGATTATGCTGCTTTAATATTCTCGATCAACGACGACTGTACTTACAGCTGCATCAACTGTCTCGAAGAATGCGGTAGCACAATCTCCAAATCGAATCTCCGAAAGTCTTCAATAAGCTCCTTCTGTGCAGTCAACATCTGAATTGCTGACAACCGACTAAGCGCATCCGGCACAACATTAACTTTCCCCGGATGGTACTTGAGATCAAGATCATAGTCAGCCATCAGCTCCAACCATCTGCGCTGCCTCATGTTAAGCTCTTTCTGCGTGAACACATACTTTAGGCTTTTGTGATCGGTGAATACTTCGACCCTTTCATCCAATAAGTAGTGTCTCCAAATCTTCAAAGCAAAAATCACAGCTGCTAGCTCCAAATCATGAGTTGGGTAATTCTTCTCATGGGTCTTCAATTGTCTCGAGGTGTAGGCTATAACCTTTCCATGCTGCATCAAAACACATCCCAAACCTTTCCCAGATGCGTCGCTGTGAATCACCAATCCTCCGGAACTGTCTGATACGGTCAAAATAGGAGCGATTATCAATCTCTGCTTCAATGCCTCAAAAGATGACACACACTTATCCGTCCACACAAATGGTACTTCCTTACGCGTAAGCTTGGTCAGAGGCTCGGCCAAATGAGCAAAATTCTCCACGAACCTTCTGTAGTATCCTGCAAGTCCAAGAAAACTTCTGATCTCTACTACGTTCTTCGGAATCGGCCAATCTCGAACTGCTGCAATCTTTTCGGGATCAATGGCGATTCCATCTCCGGACACGACATGCCCCAAAAACTTCACTTCTTCAAGCCAAAACTCGCACTTGCTCATCTTTGCATACAATCTTTCGTGCCTTAATGTCTGCAGTGCGATCTTTAAGTGTTCCGCATGCTCTTCTATGCTCATCGAGTAAACCAGAATATCATCAATGAACACCACTATAAACTGGTCCAAGAATGGTGAAAAGATTCGGTTCATCAAGTCCATAACTATTGCCGGTGCATTCGTGACTCCGAATGGCATCACTAAATATTTGTAATGTCCATACCGAGTTTGGAACGCAGTCTTGCAAATATCTTCTGATTTAACTCGGACCTGATGATATCCGGATCGCAAATTCAGCTTCGAGAATACCCTCACACCACTAAGCTGCTCGAACAATTCGCCAATGCGAGGGATCGGGTACTTGTTGTTTACCCCAATCAGAGCAAAGCTTTGTTCAAATTCCAAGGCAGGAGACGAAGCAACGCTTCTGTTTCCCCCAATCAGAGCAAGGCTCTGTTCTGAAAATTAAAATGAAAATTAAAAAATTAAAAGAAGCAACGCTTCAGTTGCACAAGCGCTGCGCTGCGCGACACGTGTCAGGGCAGTTGCGCAAGCGCAGTTGCACAAGCACTGCGCTGCGCGACACGTGTCAGCGCAGTGGCGCAAGCGCTGCGCTGCGCGACACGTGTCAGAGCAAACGCAGTTGCGCTGCGTTGTGCGCTGCGCGACACGTGTCAGCGCAGTTGCGCGGCGCTGTGCGCTGCGCGACACGTGTCAGCGCAGTTGCGCTGCGCTCTGCGCTGCGTGACACGTGTCACGCGCTGGGGTGTTTGCGCCAAACAGAATTAAAATTCTAGTAAGATCTTTCTGTTCTTGTTAAAACAAGAATATTGTCTTCTGTAAAACAGAAGCCCTTGGATCAAAGATCCAACGATGGGGAAAATTCCCCAAATCACTCAGAGAAGGATCTCTTTAACAAACTTAACAAATCTATGGGCACTATATAAAGACCCCTAGACCCCAACTCAAAAGAGGAGGAACATGAAGAATCATCAAGAACTTCAACTCTGAAGAAACTTGAAAAGAAACTCAAGGAAAAGGTAAAAAAAACTTTAAAATAGAAGAATTTCTTCTGAATAGATCATTGATCTAAGAACAAGATCAATGAACTTCAATAAAAAAAACAAATAACAATAGTGCCTTGCACTTTTTATGAACCATTGGTAAAGATTCTTTTCTTGAATCTTAAAGATTCTTTTCTTGAATCCAAAATTGGATCAAGTTATTGAAACAGTGCCATGCACTTGAAAAATCTGCACAGTTGCGCTCCCGGGTTGGCGCAAGCCACCAAGGGAGCGCCACGTGTCAGCTCCAGAATGATCTGCGCTATGCGCTGTTAAAATAGAGCACTGCTCTCATGAATTAGCACAGCCCACCAGAGCGTGCCACGTGTCAGAAGCGCAACAGCGCAGCGCACTGCACTTGCGCTCTCCAGAGTGTGACACGTGTCACCCCCGCATAGACTTGCGCCTTGCGCTCCTCAATCGGCGCAAAGTGCCTGACAAGCCACGTGGTGCTCTGTCAGACTAATTAATGCAATGCATTATCAAGGGCAGAGCCCAATAAAGAAAGGTCTATCAGACCAAACAAAGTGCTATGCACTATTTAAAGGGAATAAAGCCCAAACAGAGGTCTGTCAAGCTCAAAACAGATGTTGTGCATCATTTAAAAGGGACAGAGCCCAAATCAGAAAGGCCTAGCAGGCCAAGAGAAAATGCACTGCATTATTAAACAAAGGGCAAAGCCCAAGCCAAGGCCTAACAGGCTAACCATAAATAAAAATGTTGAACATCTTCAACTGGACTTAGCCCAATCATGGCCATAAGTTCTCAAATTAAATTGACTGAGCACAACTGCTCCCTTAAATCAATTTATATCTGGTTCAAGGGTACATCTCTGAACTCCTCTGACACCTATCGTTGTAATCCTTCAATGACGTCAGAGAGGTGATGGGTCCCAACGGCCACAAATGCAATGGACCACCACGTCCCTAAACTGGAACATGGACCACTATGTCCCTAAACTGGCAATGGACCACCACGTCCCTAAACTAGAACAATAGAGCCCAAATGCTCTTTTGTCGGATCTAAACGATCCCGTTTAAGTTGATCTTAGTCTCAAATCAGACTAACGTATCCTTAACAAACGTTTAAGTTGATCTTAGCCTCAAATATGGCTAACGTGTCCTTAAACCAATATCCGTCCACAAAATGGGAATGTTGGACCACCACGTCCCTAAACTGGAACATGGACCACCACGTCCCTAAACTGGAACATCAGACCACTATGTCCCTAAACTGGAACAATAGAGCCCCCAAACGCTCTTTTGTCGGATCTAAACAATCCCGTTTAAGTTGATCTTAGCCTCAAACATGGCTAACGTATCCTTAAATCTTCAAGCAGACTTTAGTCCCAAATTGGACTATAGATCCCCCAACCAACTCTGGTTCAAGGGTACATCTCTGAACTCCTTTGACATCTGTCGTTGTAATCCTTCAACGTCGTCAGAGAGGTGATGGGTCCAGACGACCATACATGCAATGGACCACTATGTCCCTAAACTGGAACAATAGAGTCCCCAATTGCTCTTTTGTCGGATCTAAATGATCTCGTTTAAGTTGATCTTAGCCTCAAATATGGTTAACGTATCCTTAAACCTTCAAACAGACTTTAGTCCCAAATTGGACTATAGACCTCCTAATCAACTTCGGTCCTAGGGTACATCTCTGAACTCCTCTGACACCTGTCGTTGTAATCCTACAACGTCGTCAAAGAGGTGATGGGTCCCTACGGCCATACATGCAATGGACCACTATGTCCCTAAACTGGAACAATAGAGCCCTGAAATGCTCTTTTGTCAGATCTAAACGATCCCGTTAAGTAGATCTTAGTCTCATTTCAGACTAACGTGTCCTTAACAAACGTTTAAGTTGATCTTAGCCTCAAAAATGGCTAACGTATCCTTAAACTAAAACACCAAACCCAAATCTAAGTAAATACGGATTTGGACTAATCCACGTCCTACGGGCGACGATATAAATTAGTCTCCGTATACAATCCACGGGCAACCACAAATAAAACAAACACCCACGACATGAAGTGAAATTCTGGAGAAGGAGAAAGTTGTTACCGCGATGCAGTAACGTAATTAACTACAGGGGCTTGCGCCTGCAGGGAAGAGCGTCCCCACAATCAAAAACCCCTCAAGCGAGGGGGAATCTGACGAAGTCTGCTACATCGGCCGCATCTGTCTAAACCTCTGATACACGGTTCCATAAATCAACTTGGCATCTTTGGAGAGGTGGACGGATAAAACCAAATAGCATCTGCCCCGAATCTCAGGCAAGACGTCCTCACGTCGTCGCCGCCGTTCGGAGGGGAACATATTCTGGTACGCCCGGTGGGACCTTTTCCTCTTTCCACTCCACACTTTGTGTGTCGTGTTCGCGAACGAATCGCGGTTTGCTGTGGTTGCCTGTGGATTCGAGGTACTAAGATTTGGTGTCTTGGTCCGTGTAGAAAACAGAAGATCAATGGCTTCAAACTGCACTGTCTGCAACTGCAACTCTCGCTCGGTCCTTGCTGGAGGAGTGACTTATGGGCCCCAAGCGGCCTCCCTTTTTAAGATGCCAGTGGAGCAAGTAACTCAAGCCACCACTGGATTATTCTTCGGGACCATGCTCCCACCGTTGAGCTTCAATTCCACAATGACGTTGCAAGAAGCCCTAAAGAAGTCGGTCTTTGATCGGCTTACCACTGCCGCGATCCATCTCAACGGATCGCCCAGCTCCAATGCTTCAGTTTTCAACAGACTGGGCCAGAAAGTCTACAAGCCCGCGATACCCGAAGAGGCCATCCCAAAGCGGATAGCCATCCCGGCTCAAACGGACGAAATCATTGGAAAGGCTCCTCCTTCCGAGAAGTCGGTCTTTACAAGGCTGGCCATTCCGGTTGCTACTCCAGGCGAGATCCTCAAAGCTGTTTCCCCTACCCAGAGCAGGGGGCATGAAGAAGCTTATCCCACAACGGAGGTGACTCCATCCGCAAGACACGCTCGACGTCACCCTGGCGCCGAGTGAGGAAGGCTGGGGGCAACTCCCCCTCTGGGATAACTCCGCCAGCTCCAACGGTGGGGATCGATGCTGCTGTTCCAACCAAGAACAGCTTTGAACTGCTCAACAAGGTGCGCAGAAACTCTCCTACTGCGGTGTTGAAGAGAACCCCTTCACCTGTGGAGGATACTCCAGAAAAGAAGCCGGAGCATCCCCCTCAACGGCTACCCTCTAAAATTTACAAGGTCTGGCGACAGATCCAGGAGTCGGTGATTAATCAAGACTATCTCCGCCGAGAGAAAACGATGAAGGTTTGGCATGGGAAGGATTACTCCGTCAAGCCACAAAAAGCAACGGCCCCCTCAACTTCAACCACTCAAAAGAAAAGGAGGCTGCAAAAAGCCTCTGTGGACATGGCGAACCGTAAAAGCGCTGAGCACAAACGCTCCAAGTCTGGGGGCATGGTGGTGCACACTGTTTATATGGCTTCCGGAAATGAGGAAAGCTGGGCTTTGACGGGTCACCAACCGCTCACCCGATCCGTGACAAAAGCCCAGGAGCAGCAACAGAAGCTTCAGGAAATGATGACTGTGATGGCTGCACTTACCGAACTGAAAGAAAGTTCGGAAGTATCATCATAGCAGCGTCATGAATAAGAAACTGACGCTGACTTCCTATGTAGAGTCCTCAAAAAGAAGGACAAAAAGGCAGCAGAACAAGCTGCCAACATAAAACAAATGGCGCTTCTCTTCTAAGACATGGTAGGGATGATGTTACAGCCTGACCCTCCAGCTGATGACCCTCCAATCATTGTTGAAGACAACAGAGGGGAGACATCTGATCCTCCTCCGGCTCTCTCAGCAGCCAAGGAAGAAACCATTTCCAAGGTTGCACTGGACGACTATATAGCTCAGCAAATACGAGTCCATCAAGCGAATGAAGCACCTGCGCAAATTGTTAGAACCGGATGGCCCTATCCAGGATGGTATGACCAAATCAGTTACCCGCCGGGATATACGATCCCTAAGTTCCACGTATATAAAGGGACAGGGAATCCGCATCAGCATGTCGCTCAATTCAGGGCCTTATGCGGCAATACTGGAGGCGATGATAAATTGTTGCTTCGCCAATTCGTCGGCAGCTTAGCAGAAACAGCCTTTGAGTGGTATTCGGAACTACCTAACGACTCTGTCAAAACATTTGCGGAGATGGAGCTACTATTTACGCAAAGATTCGTGAGTGCTAGTGAACGCACCCTGGTAACAGCAATGATAAATGCCGGGATAAGGCCCCGCGAAACATGGGTCCAATACGCAACACGATGACGAAACCTATGGTCAAAATGCGAACAACGCATAGAAGAGGCACCTGCGGTAGGCATGTTCGTAGGCACTCTTGATCCGCAAGCGACCATCTCGCAATTCAAAATGTTCTTCAGGCCGACCACCTTCCATGCATTGATCGACAAATTAGCCCAAATGGACCAGATGGGCCACGGACCGTCCAGACTCTCGAAATGAGAAAGGAAAAGGGAAAGCGACTGTTGTTGCCAATGCTCAACAATAGCCAAGCAACTCAAAGCCGGTCGTTCGCCAAAATAACGCGCATCCACACCCATCCCTCGAGGAGAGACTAGGACGTCCTTACTCGTTTCTTCAGAATAAAACGAGAAGACTGTTTGAGCTGGCAGTACGCAACAGACTCATCAATCTGCTGAATCCAAAACGTCTGTTGCAGCCAGGCGATCTCAATAATCCCGATTACTGCCCTTACCACCAAACAGTAAGTCACCCAATCGAGGATTGTTTCATCTTTAAGGGATGGATCGAGGGTCAGTACCTACAAGGCAAGTTTGCGCTGTCTGAAAACTGGAAGGTAAACCCACTGCAGCCGCACACTCCAAAGAAGACGGACACGATGGAGGCAGCTTGTTCTTTTGCTGAGGACGAAAACGATGGAGAAGACTCATCAGATGAATCCGAAGACTACGTAGCGAGTTGTCATGTGATATCTCACTCATTAGCGGATGATGAAAAGGCTCCTTGCGCCGAGGAACCGAGGGCGGACCCTGAACCAGAAATTCCGCGGCCGTCAGATGAGTTGATTGATGCTTTCCTGAATGAGATTCGTTTGAAAGTTAAACCCAATCAAGAGCGTGAGATGACCATACTGGAAGGAGCCAAACACCGACGACTGGACCAAAGAGTCGAGGCACTCCCGTCAAATCGAAAGTCATCCGCTGCGGATAAAAACAAATTCAAGATGAGGAAAAGGTTCGCCAAAGCCCTATCAGTGGGAATGAAGCTACCACCCTCTGAAGAAAATACTCTCGGTGGAGTGGAGATGCATCCTAACTTCTGCTTATATCCTCAGAAGATCATACATCCTACCGAAGACTGTGACTCCTTTAAGTGTTGGTGGTAAGGGTATGTCACTCAAAAGCAACACTTCAACAGGACAAAGCGTGAAACTCATAGACATCGGAAAAATGCGATAGATGAGCGCAAAAGGGTCGCCGATGACTGTCATATAGCCGACTCCAAGGGATCGCAAATTATCACCTTTGGAAGCGACTCTGACGAAGAAGTTGCCCTCAACCCTCTCCTCAAGGAATCCATTTCAAAAATGAAAGAATTGAGGAGTTGCGAGAACATTCAGCCGTGCACTCGCCCGCTACTCGGAAAAAATCTCGGTCCCGCAAACAAAGGATCGAGCAAAAAGGATAAAGGAAAGGGGAAAATGACCTTCGTCGCTAACACTCAATAACAGTCGAGTGGCCCTAGGCCGGTTGTTCGTCAAAACAATATGCGTCCACGTATAACCCTCGAGGAGAGGCTAAGACGTCCTTACTCGTTTCCCCAGGATGAAACAAGGAGGCTCTTCAAAGTGGCAGTGCATAATAGGCTTATTACTCTACCGGAGCCGAAACACCAACTACAACTGGATGATGTCAACAGTTCTAATTATTGCCCTTATCACCAAGTATTGGGCCATCCGATCGAAAACTGTTACATCTTCAAAAACTGGGTCGAAGACCAATACCAACGAGGCAGATTTGCTCTATCCGACAGCTGGAGGGTGACGCCGCCACAAAAGCACGAACCTAAAGTCACAAGAGCAGAACCAGATTCATATCGGTCCTGGAAGCAAGCTCGTACTTGTCACGTGATAACGATATCAAAAGAAGAGCCCGAGAATATGGATGACTTCCCCTGGTGCTTCGAAAACAATGACGATGAGGTAATCTCAGAATTTCCACCAGCACCGAAAGAGCTGGAAGATGGCATACATACTACTGCAGATAACCTCAAGAAGATAGAGTTGGGGACGGTGAACGACCCATGACCGACATTCGTCAGCTAGCTGCTATCTGAAGAAAGGGTGGCCACGTTAAAAGACGTACTTATGCAGCATAGAGATTGCTTCGCATGGAACTATTCTGAAATGCCAAGGCTAGAGCCAGAAATTGCGGTGCATAAATGGGTAATATCCCCAGACGTCAAGCCAGTCAAACAGGCGCCGAGAAGAATGCGGCTCGAGCTTGAGATGAGCATCAACGCCGAAGTCAAAAAGCTGATCGATTCTGGGTTTATCCAAGAAATGAAATATCCTAACTGGATCGCCAACATCGTCCCGGTAATGAAGAAAAATGGGACAGTGCGCATATGCGTGGACTTCCGGGATCTTAATAAAGCCTGCCCGAAGGATGATTTCCCAGTGCCAGTCACAGAGCTGATGATAGATAACACGTCCACTCACGAGGTCTTCTCCTTCATGGACGGCCCATCAGGGTACAATCAGATAAAGATGCATCCCGAAGACCAGAAGCATACCGCTTTTCGGACCCCTCTGGGAATATTCTGCTACAAGGTGATGCCCTTCGGTCTAAAGAACGCCGGTGCCACCTATCAAAGGGCCATGATGAAGATCTTCGATGACCTTATACATGAAATCGCCGATTGCTATATCGACGACATCGTGGTGAAGAGCAAATCGTACAAGGAGCATTTAGAGCACCTGAAGACCGTATTTCAGCGCCTTCGGCAATACAACTTGAAGATGAACCCCCTCAAATGCACATTCGGGGTGTCCTCAAGCAAATTCCTAGGGTTCATCGTCCGGCACCGGGGTATCGAGATAGATCCATCAAAGATCAAGGCGATCATGGAAATGCCACCGCCAAGGACTCTCAAACAATTGCGGTCTCTCCAAGGGAAGCTCGCGTATATCCGGCGATTTATAGCCAATCTTTCAGGCAAATGTCGCCCTTACAGTCACCTGATGAAGAAGGGAACCCCGTTCGTCTGGGACCAAAAATGCCAAAGCGCGCTAGACGAGATCAAGCAATACCTGCAGAACCCGCCAGTGTTGGCTGCTCCGGTTAAGGGAAAGCCCTTCATTCTTTATACAACCGCCCTTGAAGGTTCCTTAGGCGCATTGTGGGCACAGGAGAGCGACCAAGGGAAGGAGAGAGCGCTTTACTATCTGAGTCGAGTTCTACCGGGGGCAGAAAACAATTACTCCCCCATCGAAAAACACTGCATGGCCTTGATCTTCGCGATAACAAAGCTCAGGCACTATGCGTTGGCGCATGAAGTCCGTCTCATTTCGAAGGTGGACCCCCTTAAATATTTAATGTCGAAGGCCATATTAACAGGGAGACTCGCTAAATGGGCCATGCTCTTAATGGAGTTTCCGATAACTTATCAGCCTCTCAAGGCGGTGAAAGGCCAGGCCATCGCCGACTTCCTCGCTGAGCATCCGATACCTGACGATTCTCCTCTGAATTGCGAGCTGCCAGACGAACACGCGTTTGATGCGATCAACGGTAGTGATACCCGCTGGGAGCTTTATTTCGATGGAGCATCCTCCATGAAGAAGCGCAAGCAAAGCACCCCTATAATCAAATCGGGGGTAGGCCTCATCTTCGTAACTCCACAAGGAGGGATAATGTGCTTCGCTTTTTCCTTAACAGAGCCGAGGACGAACAATGAGGCCGAATACGAAGCTTTGATAGCAGGCCTCGAGATCGCCATCGACATGGGAATTGAAAACCTCCTCATATACGGAGATTCCCAACTGGTCGTCAGTCAAATAAACGGCGACTACCAGACTTGCAAGCCGGAGCTGGTGAAGTATGGAGAGAAAGTACGGTAACTGCTGACTCAAATCCCCTCCTACACTTTGGAAAACATACCGCGCACGGAAAATAGCAAAGCGGATGCATTATCCAAGCTCGCTAAAGAACTGGCTGATGAGGACCTCGATGATGTTAGGATCGTGGTACAAAGCCGTCGAGTACTTGCCCCTACAGAAATATCTTCGGAGTCACCCGAAGAAAGAGGAGCAACTGAGCAAACGGCCCTGCAAATAAATGGCCAAGAGAAGGTTGAAGATTGGAGAGAAGTCTTCATAGACTACTTCAAATCCCGTCTAACGCCTGAAGACGCGTCCTCAAGACATCAGCATATGAAATGAGCCTTGTCTTTCGCCTTCGTCAACAATATTCTGTACAAGAGGTCATTTTGACTCTCTGTGGTTGAGATGCCTGGGACCTGACGAAGCGAAAAGAGTCGTTCAGGAAGTTCATGACGGACTCTGCGGTTCTCACCAAGCAGGCCTAAAGATGAAGTTGAAGATTAAACGGATGGGCTACTACTGGCCCACGATGATCCAGGACTGCCTCGAGTATGCGAAACAATGCCACTCGTGCCAAATCCATGGGGACTTTATCCACCAGCACCCAAATCCACTACATCCAACGGTGGCTAGCTGGCCGTTCGAAATGTGGGGGACTGACGTAATCGGCCCCATCGAACCAGCATCATCCAGGGGACATCGTTTCGTCTTAGCGACGACTGATTACTTCTCCAAATGGGCAGAAGCAATACCGCTGAGGGAGGTGAAGACGGAGAATATTCTCCATTTCTTCAAGACACGCGTCATTTATCGGTTTGGAACTCCACGATGGATCATTTCCGATAACTGGCCAGCCTACAGGAGCCACCAGATTAGCCGCTTCGCGCAACAACACAACATAGACTTGAGATATTCCTTAGTTTATAATCCACGAGCTAATGGTCTAGCCGAGACCTTCAACAAGACCTTGACAAAGATCATGAAGAAGACGGTGTCCCGAAATAAGAAGGACTGGCACGAGAGACTGCAAGAAGCTCTTTGGGCGTGTCGAACTACGTTCAAGACGGCCACGAACACAACATCGTACGCGTTAGTCTTTGGTACAGAAGCAGTACTCCCCCTCGAGATAGAGTTACCCTCTCTACGCATGGCAGTCCACTGCGAGCTGTCGGATGAAGAAAATGCTCAGCTTCGGCTTGAGGAGCTTGATGCCCTTGATGAGACCCGGCTCATAGCACAACAAAATCTGGAGGCCTACAAAGAAAAGATGACGCGCTCGTACGAAAGATTGACCAGGCCAAGGACATTCCGCCAAGGCAAACTCGTGCTAGTGGTCAAAAGACCTATGATCCCCAATCGCGCCAAGCGGGGAAAATTCGAGCCAAACTATGAAGGCCCGTACATCATAGACAAGGTCTACCAGGAAGGAGCATACCTACTTATGGATATGCACAGCAAAAGACCTTTCAGGCCAATAAACAGTCGCTTCCTGAAGAAATACTTCTCTTAACGGGTTAAGGCCTAAGTCAATGATAGATGACGACGACCATGTCCGCTCGCTGTCTTCCTAAGCCCGAACTCTGAGTAGTAACCGGCCTTCTTCAAACAACGGACCGAAATTTCCTTAAACTAACAACGGACCGAAACGTCCTTAAACTAACAACGGACCGAAACGTCCTTAAACTAACAACGGACCGAAATGTCCTTAAACTAGCAACGGACCACTATGCCCTAAAACTAGCTATTGACCGAGATGTCGATAAACTACGGTGGATTGCAGCGTCCCAAAGCTGATATAAAAGAAAAAAAAGAGAGGAAAAAAAAAAGAAAACGGTATGTCCATAAGCAAAATGGGCACGGATGAAAACCCGAAAGGGCTCCGTGAGTAAAAACAGCAGGGCTGCCGGCGAGTGTTTGTGAAAACCCGAAAGGGCGCAACCTCGTTAAAAGACACTTACAGGGTCCTCTCAACCTTGTAAGGAGAAACCACCCGCGTGAGATCCTTACGACTCACAAAGGAGCAACACGCTTAGGAATCCTCACGATTCCTAAGGAGAAAATACACTTGCGAGATCCTCACGACTCGTAAGGAGAACTCTCTTATGGGACCCTCATCGCTCATAAGATTTGAAAGTCTTAAGTTACAGAGACCTAAACCTGTGCTTAAGCAACCTCCACAACCTTCAATATTGCCCTACAAGTGGTTCAATACTGACCCTTGTATACAATCCACGGGCGCGAACAAATATTTCTCTAACCAAGTCCCATCCGTGACTGGGGATATGTTTGCATGACCCTTGTAAGTCCTCTCGATTTACAAGGAGAAAACGCTCTTGTAGGATCCTTACGACTTACAGAGGAACATACACTTAGGAATCCTCACGATTCCTAAGGAGAAAATACACCGACAAGATCCTCACGACTTGTAGGGAGAAATACCGTTGTGAGACCCTTACGGCTCATGAAGTTAAAAGCCTTAGTCGACAGGACCTTAACCCTGTTCGCTAAGCCACCTTTGTTTGACATCGACAGAGGCAAATGATGATTCACTCCTGGCAATATCCCAGTTGTAGCGATGCTGATGCCGAAGTCGGTGTCTAATTTCAGGTTTACGGTGAAAAGTCAGCAAGCCGCACATGCATACGAAATAGCCGAAATGATGGGGCAGCTTGCAATAAAAAGCAGCAAGTAAAGAAAACGTATGCATACAAAATAGCCGAAATGATTGGGCAACTCGCAATAAAAAGTAGCGAGTAAAAATAAAATAAACAGCCGAAATGATTGAGCACCACGAAAAATAGCCGAAATGATTGGGCAATCGCGACCTTTGCGATATAAAATCTGAAATGATAGAGAATCGCGGAAAGAAAACAATAATATAAAAAAATAATAATAATGAATGAAACTTTTGCCCTACAGGTGAGATCACATCGATCCCTGTATACAATTCATGGGCACAAACAAAGAGGGAACCATACATTCCCAACAGGCTCCACCAGAAAGCGAAGCCAAATCTCGGGGGTTCATAGACAACCTAAAGACAATCTCGACATTTGTCGCAATATTGCAGACACAATGTCAACAAATGGAGCAAAAAGAAGATCCCCAGCTTCAGGGTCTTGACGTCAACAACCGACCTCAGAGTCGCAATGAAATGGAGCCACGGCATAATCCCTAGTTCCAAATCTTAACGGCAATATCTACGGCCTAAGAATCAACAAAGGCGTTCCTTCGCAGTCTATCAAGATGCAGATACAATGCTAACAAAAGACCTCGCGGTCGAAACAAAGCGAAGCGACGGCAAAATCCCAGTTTCATCTCAACAATCGTCCCGATACAGCTGACGAGATGTTAACAAAGGCGTTCCTTCGCAGTCCGTCAAGGTGCGGATACAACGCCAACAAAAGACCTTGCGGTCAAAACAAAGCGAAGCGACGGCAAAATCCCAGCCTCATCTCAACAATCGTCCCGATACAGCTGATGAGATGTTAACAAAGGCGTTCCTTCGCAGTCCATCAAGGTGCAGATACAACGCCAACAATAGACCTTGCGGTCGAAACAAAGCGAAGCGACGGCAAAATCCCAGCTTCATCTCAACAATCGTCTCGATACAGCAGACGAGATGTTAACAACGGCGTTCCTTCGCAGTCCATCAAGATGCAGATACAACGCCGACGAAAGACCCCATGGTCAGCAAAGCGGAGTGACGGCAAAATCCCAGCTCCACCTCGGCATTCGTCTCGATACAGAAGACGAGATGTCACGAAAGCGTTCTTCCCCCAACAGGGTTCGGACGTGACAAAAGCAAACGAAGCGAAGGCCAAATTCCTAGCTTCAAGGTCTTAACAGCGAGTCATATAAAGCCTAAAAGACAACTGGAGATCGTCTCACACCAGTGCGGAATGGTCACCACTTCGACATTCGTCTCGACACAGCAGACACAACATCATCGAACAAATGGATCCACGGCAAAATCCCAGCTCCACCTCGGCATTTGTCTCGATACAGCAGACGAGATATCACGACAGCGTTCTTCCCCCAACAGGGTTCGGACGTGACAAAAGCAAACGAAGCGAAAGCCAAATTCCTAGCTTCAAGGTCTTAACGGCGAGTCATATAAAGCCTGAAAGACAACTGGAGATCGTCTCACACCAGTGCGGAATTGTCACCACTTCGACGTTCGTCTCGACACAGCAGATGCAACATCATCGAACAAATGGAGCCACGGCAAAATCCCAGCTCGACCTCGACGTTCGTCTCGATACAGCAGACGAGATGTCACCCCAGCGTTCTTCCTCCAGCAGGGTTCGGACGTGACAAAAGCAAACGAAGCGAAGGCCAAATTCCTAGCTTCAATGTCTTAACGGCGAGTCATATAAAGCCTGAAAGACAACTGGAGATCGTCTCACACCAGTGCAGAATGGTCACCACTTCGACGTTCGTCTCGACACAGCAGACGCAACATCATCGAACAAATGGAGCCACGGCAAAATCCCAGCTCCACCTCGACGTTCGTCTCGATACAGCAGACGAGATGTCACCCCAGCATTCTTCCTCCAGCAGGGTTCGGACGTGACAAAAGCAAACGAAGCGAAGGCCAAATTCCTAGCTTCAAGGTCTTAACGGCGAGTCATATAAAGCCTGAAAGACAACTGGAGATCGTCTCACACCAGTGCGGAATGGTCACCACTTCGACGTTCGTCTCGACACAGCAAACGCAACATCATCAAACAAATAGAGCCACGGCAAAATCCCTAGTTCCAAACCTCGACGGTTCACCAGCAACCTAGAGACAACCGCGACGTTCGTCTCGATACAGCAGACGAGATGTCACCCCAGCGTTCTTCCTCCAACAGGATTCAGACGCGACAATCAAACAAACGGAGCCACGGCAAAATCCCTAGTTCCCACCGCGACATTCGTCTCGATACAGCAGACGCGATGCTAGCAAACGAAGCAAAGGCCAAATTCGTAGCTTCAGGGTCTTGACGGCAACTCACATAAAACCTGAAAGACTATCGGAGATCATCCCACACCAGCGCGGAGTGGATATGACTCATCGGGGATCACCAAAATGAGCCTAATCTCAAGTAAAAAGCGGCATGGAAAATTCCTAACGCTTGCTCTTCCGACGGTCAAACTACCAAGGAGGATTGCTTGAAGATGTCTTGTCCAGCCCCCGAAGGGATCAGAGACACAGCAGTCGCAGGGCTACTCGAACAGTACGATTACCTATCGAGGAATATATCAGCTGATGCGACGGTACGACGGCCAAAACCCTAAGTACCACAGACCCTAACGGACTTCTGTCGTAAAGAGCAGAGGTTAACTGTGACGTTAGGATATTCTTGCGAGAAATGCTCGATTCGTCTCGACTTGTGAAGAAATTGATGTCTTTGCGAGAACTTCTCGATGCGGCTCGACTCGTAAGATAAAGCCTTCGGCAGTAAGGATTAAAAAACGTGTTCCCTAAGCACTGGGACCCTGCAAGTTGGCCCAAAACGGTCTCTTGCATACTATTCACGGGTCTCACTCTCCAAACTCGAATCTCGACAAGGAGGGAAACAACCGCTTGCGGGTCCTCTTGACTCGTAAGAAGGAAAATTCTCTTATAAGATCCTTACGACTTGTAAGAGAAAATGCACTTAGGAATCCTCACGATTCCTAAGGAGAAAATACTCTTATGAGATCCTCTCGATCCGTAGGGAGAAAAGTCTTTATAAGACCCTCACGGCTCATAAAGTTGAAAAGTCTTAGGCAGCAGATCTGAACCTGTGGCCTAAGCTATCGCTTCCTTTTGAAGAAGCCAATACAGGATGCTCGCTCTATCACCTGTCAACCATATTTACTAAAGCAGTATACTGATAATAAAAGAAAGAGGGAAGCGACAGAAAGGACATTCGATTTGCATTTGATCAAGCGTTCGAGACACATCCATTCATGCGTGTGCAAAAGACTCAGAATGAGAAATAAGACAAGCTGAAATAAAAAATTTCCATTCATATTTCAAAGGGCTTTTATAATCATAAAGAAATAAATGACAACATTATTGAAATGTTTATAACGGTATGACCTCGGACCCAGGACATGGATTAAGGAACTCGAAAGTAACCTTATCTAAGATTTTCCAAGCCTGGCGAACCATCCTAGTGTGCTTTCTTTCGCGAGCACAAGCGTCGAGGTCCCCGCGGATGTCCTCCTCCCTCCAATAAGCAGCGAGTATGGCGGACTGTTGGAAGGCCTGGTGCAGGAGATCGACGAGATTGTCTCACCGTCTCTTCGAGATTAAGTTCATCAGGTACACCGAGTGCACCTTATCCTCGGCGGCATCCAATGCCCTAAGCGGCACACTGGAACAGAATAGAGGAAGCGCTTCCCAGATGACTCCCACGATAAGCTTCAGGAGGGAGGAACATCGGGGAAGTAGTTGACCGTTATATGCGTCGAAGCGGCTCATGATTTCAGCGCACTCCGCGTTTGTGAACTCTCGATTTTGAGAACGGCCAAGTCGGCGGATGTCCCCGTAAGAGATGATCTCGTCAAGATCGTACATGTGGGTGTCCATTGTTTCTGTGATAGAAAATAAACAAAATTATCAGAAAGACTGATTAAGCAAAACGATATAATGAACCGAGGAATAAAATGCCATCTTTAAACTCCAAGATCAATGAAAAACTCCTAAGAGTTCTTTTGTATGATTTGGAAGGAGCAAAGCTCCATTAATGAAATGAGAAAATACAAAGAAAATCTTTTAAAGAGCAGAGCTCTATTAATGGAACTCTAATAGGGTTCCATTTAGTTCTCTTTAGACCCCCTTAGAGCAAAGCTATGCTAAGTGAAACCCTAAATGGGTTTTCTTTAGATCAGGGATCTATTGAGAGCAAGACTCTGTCAATGAAAATTAATTTAATTTAATTTAAATTTAAATTTTTACCTAAAAAGTGTTTTCTAAAGAAATTCTAACTCTTGGAGTTCTTGAGGGCAAGAGCAAGGCTCTGAAGTTTCGAAAGTAAAAATCTTAAAAGATGATGATCATCTATTGAGGACCAAAGGTCCTATTTATAAGCATCAAATGTCATTTCAACTTCCAAGAGTTGCCGCGACGGTTGGAATTCTGCCACCGCTGCGCTTACGTTTGGGGGCCATGTAAGCGCAACGGTGGAGGGGGCATTTGTTTACCCCAATCAGAGCAAAGCTCTGTTCAAATTCCAAGGCAGGAGACGAAGCAACGCTTCTGTTTCCCCCAATCAGAGCAAGGCTCTGTTCTGAAAATTAAAATGAAAATTAAAAAATTAAAGGAAGCAACGCTTCAGTTGCGCAAGCGCTGCGCTGCGCGACACGTGTCAGCGCAAGCGCAGTTGCGCTGCGCTGTGCGTTGCGATACACGTGTCAGCGCAGTTGCGCTGCGCGCTGCGTGACACGTGTCACGCGCTGGGGCGTTTGCGCCAAACAGAATTAAAATTCCAGTAAGATCTTTCTGTTCTTGTTAAAACAAGAAGATTGTCTTCTGTAAAACAGAAGCCCTTTGATCAAAGATCCAAAGGTGGGGAAAATTCCCCAAATCACTCAGAGAAGGATCTCTTTAACAAACTTAACAAATCTATGGGCACTATATAAAGACCCCAACTCAAAAGAGGAGGAACATGAAGAATTATCAAGAACTTCAACTCTGAAGAAACTTGAAAAGAAACTCAAGAAAAGGGTAAAAAAAAAAACCTTTAAAATAGAAGAATTTTTTCTGAATAGATCATTGATCTAAGAACAAGATCAATGATCTTCAATAAAAAACAACTAACAATAGTGCCTTGCACTTTTTATGAACCATTGGTTCTGGAATCTTAAAGATTCTTTTCTTGAATCCAAAATTGGATCAAGTTATTGAAACAGTGCCCTGCACTTGAAAAATCTGCACTGTTGCGCTCCCGGGTTGGCGCAAGCCACCAGGGGAGCGCCACGTGTCAGCTCCAGAATGATCTGCGCTATACACTGTTAAAATAAAGCACCGCTCTCATGAATTGGCACAGCCCACCAGAGCGCGCCACGTGTCAGAAGCGCAACAGCGCAGCGCACTGCACTTGCGCTCACCAGAGTGTGACATGTGTCACCCCCACATGGACTTGCGCCTTGCGCTCCTCAATCGGCGCAAAGCGCCTGACAAGCCACGTGGCACTCTGTCAGACTAATTAATGCAACGCATTATCAATGGCAGAGCCCAATAAAGAAAGGTCTATCAGACCAAACAAAGTGCTATGCACTATTTAAAGGGAATAAAGCCCAAACAGAGGTCTGTCAAGCTCAAAACAGATGATGTGCATCATTTAAAAAGGACAGAGCCCAAATCAGAAAGGCCTAGCAGGCCAAGAGAAAATGCACTGCATTATTAAACAAAGGGCAAAGCCCAAGCCAAGGCCTAACAGGACAACCACAAATAAAAATGTTGAACATCTTCAACTGGACTTAGCCCAATCATGGTCATAAGTCCTCAAATTAAATTGACTGAGCACAACTGCTCTCTTAAATCAATTTATATCCGGTTCAAGGGTACATCTCTGAACTCCTCTGACACCTATCGTTGTAATCCTTCAACGACGTCAGAGAGATGACGGGTCCCGACGGCCACAAATGCAATGGACCGCCACGTCCCTAAACTGGAACATGGACCACTATGTCCCTAAACTGACAATGGACCACCACCTCCCTAAACTGGAACATGGACCACTATGTCCCTAAACTAGCAATGGACCACTACGTCTTTAAACTGAAACAATAGAGCCCAAATGCTCTTATGTCGGATCTAAACGATCCCGTTTAAGTTGATCTTAGTCTCAAATCAGACTAACGTATCCTTAACAAACGTTTAAGTTGATCTTAGCCTCAAATATGGCTAACGTGTCCTTAAACCAATATTCGTCCCCAAAATGGGAATGTTGGACCACCACGTCCCTAAACTGGAACATGGACCACTATGTCCCTAAACTGGCAATGGACCACCTCGTCCCTAAACTGGAACATGGACCACTATGTCCCTAAACTGGCAATGGACCACTACGTCCTTAAACTGGAATAATAGAGCCCAAATGCTCTTTTGTCGGATCTAAACGATCCCGTTTAAGTTGATCTTAGTCTCAAATCAAACTAACGTATCCTTAACAAATGTTTAAGTTGATCTTAGCCTCAAATATGGCTAACGTGTCCTTAAACCAATATTCGTCCCCAAAATGGGAATGTTGGACCACCACGTCCCTAAACTGGAACATGGACCACCACGTCCCTAAACTGGAACATCGGACCACTATGTCCCTAAACTGGAACAATAGAGCCCCCAAACGCTCTTTTGTCAGATCTAAACGATCCCGTTTAAGTTGATCTTAACCTCAAACATGGCTAACGTATCATTAAACCTTCAAGCAGACTTTAGTCCTAAATTGGACTATAGATCCCCCAACCAACTCTGGTTCAAGGGTATATCTCTGAACTCCTTTGACATCTGTCGTTGTAATCCTCCAACGTCGTCAGAGAGGTGATGGGTCCCGACGACCATACATGCAATGGACCACTATGTCCCTAAACTGGAACAATAGAGCCCCCAAATGCTCTTTTGTCGGATTTAAACGATCCCTTTTAAGTTGATCTTAGCCTCAAATATGGTTAACGTATCTTTAAACCTTCAAACAGACTTTAGTCCCAAATTGGATTATTGTAACAACCCTAATTTTCCTATACACTTTTCTATACAAAATTTTTTGTTAAAATTTTTAAAAAATCCATAAAGGAGTATTTTAATCTGAGCTCAAGATATATATAAGTAATTATTTTGTTTTTAAATAATTCCAGTTTTAGTATCCATAAAATTGTTTTAAAATTTAAGTGTACTTGGGGTATTTAATGTTGCTGTTATCACATTAAGTAGTTATTTTCCCATAATAATTACAAGAAGGAGCTTGTAGCTCATTGGTAATACCTTGCACTGCTGAACCAAGCCACCGGAGTTCAAATCCCATGCCCCACATTATTTTTTTATTTATTTTGTTTTAATTTTTTTTGGAAGTCAACGGTAAAAAGGCCATAACTCCCAAAATATGTACTGGACAACAAAAAGTAAATATACCAAATTGTACTCCTGAAGAATCCCCGGCCATTGGACCCCTGACTCGGCTCGACTCGGCCCGACTCGGCGCCGCCGGCCGGACTTGGCCGGACGGCCGAGTCACCAACAGAGAAAAGTTGGGTCTTGACCTGGTCCACCCTCCTGCATACTCTAAATGCTTGGATCGGTTATCATTTGGCCAATAAATCCCTTTTACTCTTATGTTTAATGAATTTTTAATGATTTTGTATATTTTTTAAAATAATTTTTTTATTAAAAACCCTAACCCTAGCCTAACCCTATATAAACCCCCATACCCTCTACCCTCTCGCCCTACATTCCTAAGTCCACTCTCTAAAAATTTCAAGGGAACTTGGTACGTCGGAAAACGAGCGAAAGGCGAAGCGCTGCCGAAATCGACGGCGGAATGCCGACGATCGTACTAGGATCTCTTCCTGACGTTTCGACGCACCGACAAACCCACTACCTTCCTATCACACTCTAGCGTTGTCCAAACCCGTAAGTCCCTCTTTTCTACCTTTCTTTCTTCCATTTAAATTACGACTTTATAAACCCGACGGAAATCGGAACAAACCGATTTCCGATTCGGTTTTTCTATCAAAACTCACTTGTCACTAATTCCATAATGCTTAAACATATTCATGTTGACTAGTAATCACTTAAAAATCAATTTGGATAAAGTTTCTCACATGAAATGATAACTTTTGCAAAATACCGTATTTTTCGCACTTAAATACCACCATATTTAGTTTATCTCATTTAACTCTTTAACATTGTTATACCTTAAAATAGATCACGAGGTAATGACCTACCTCCACACACAAGCAAATACAACCCTAATTGATATCATCAAAACTTAGAATACGATAATACAAGATTTTACAATAAAATACCATTTTCTTTATAAACCTTTTCTAAAAGTTCTAAGTTATATACAATTTTAAAACAAAATCTTTTAATAAGAAAATACGATATGTCATGGACATCGATCGTTTATCTAAACCTGACTTTGTGGTGTCTAGGCAAGTGTGTCTAAGGCGGGTGGTTACTTAATTAGGACCACTACTTGTAGTGGAGAGCCTCCCACTCACCTGGCACTTACCTGGCCGCAATTGGCGGTGAAGAGGCGATTTGAGACTTCTAATGACTTGTCGTTTAGACCATTTAGAAATAGGTTAGTTGGCTTAGAAAACCGTAGAATCTAAAATACGGAAATTTATACCTTTAACAAATAAATACCTTATTTTTATAAAACTGTTTTCTAAATGATTAGTATTTATTAAATCTTTGCAAAGCGCCACTACAACCCACCTTTGGGGAACTCGTTAGGGATAGTACGGTTTATCGTGCACCCTCGGGTGTAGTAGTGCGAGATTCAGACCTCCGCAAGGAGCATTCGGTCTCGAAAGGTTTAAAATACGATATTTATGAAAAATGAGATTTTTGGAATATAAAATATTTATTAAAAATTATTCTTGTATAAACATATGTATATTTATCATTTAAACACCTATTTTATTATAAGATAAAGTTTCCACCTTTTCTAAAAAAATTACAAGATTAAAAGTAACATTAAAATACCATGAATTTCAATTAAATCAATATTACAAAATTAATACTTTTATTTATGTAATTAGGATATTCTCACTAGAAATAACACAAATAAAATTTACACTCATTATAACTATAAAGACGAATAATAAATACTTGAGGTGTATCTTGAAAACTATACAAAAGTATTTTTACGTAAAACCCCCTCAAGTTTTATAATTTACAATAAGGACCCTAACAATTATAGAACTTCAAATTACATTTCTTTTAGTCTGACTCGGGTTTGAGTCTGATTATTTCTGACTTGAATATGATTCAAGTCAATCTATATTCTTTAATATTCCAACTCAATATGAACACATGAATCCCAGAATCCAGTTAACAATCTATACAACTTGACTGAATCAAACCATGGATATACATCCATTATTCCGTTATTCCATTTACCTGATTATGCAGTTACAACATGTGTTACTGATTTCATGGTTTTGGTCGGTCATCTAACTTACACAATACAATACAACAATAATATCAAAACACTACGGGGTTTAAGGGGTAGATTGGTACGGAAGGTGTTAAAGGTGGCACGAGGCGGTCAGATTAAGACACCTAACCATATTTCGTTGTTGTTGTACCGTGGCTTAACGGTTCCTTGTACATTCCGTTTGCCCTGGTCTCTAGCATATAGAGACCCCTCTCGTATACACTGGCATCCTTCTGTACCAAGTTACAAACAACAGCGTTAACACAATATTCTATAATATTTTACAACCTCTTTAAGAAATACTCTTATTCTGTCTTTTCTAATTCTTCTTTATCTTTGGGACTTACCGAGCGACCTGTTCGCTGACGACATTCTATTTCTTTCTTCTTTGAATGTCGTCAGGTGCTTTGGACCCAGCAGAGATCGAGCCCACCGGTGAAGACTTGGAGCAGTTTCACGAAGACCCCGAGCTCTAGATATTGTACCTTGTTCTATTCAGTATTTCCATTTCCTGTTATGCCAATGTTTAGGCATCACTTTTAATTTCAGTTGTATTTACATTTCATGCATTATACAAAAGAATGTTATTAATAAAGTTGCTGTTATTTCTATATCTCTTGTCTCTTGTGATTTACTTTTATATTGCTTAGATACGCTTAGCGTATGTACTTCTAAGTATATACGTAGCGGACCTCGTCGTGTCCCCTTCGCCATACACCGGGAAGCGGGGCGTGACAGGTTTTGTTGGTGGCCCATGCAGGTCAGAGCTATATGAATCTCTATCATGCAGTTCTGGTCCGCGTGAACAACCTAAGCAATATAACACAAGAATCAGCAACTAAAACATTCTTTACAATTCATGTTTCTTGAATCTTATAAATTTCTATTTCTTGAAACTTATCATTTCATGTATTTGAATCTGTCCTAACCCAAAAAAAATTTCAAGGTTATGGATTCCCCGAACAACACCAGCACCATCGTCAACAACACACCTCCAACACTACCTATCGTACCAGTTGTTCCTGCACCAACCACAGAGCAAACGGTGCTACTGGAAACGATCCGCAGCCTTCTCGAGGGACAACAACAACTTCTGAACCGTCCTGAGACCGACGCACCGGGAGTAAAGCAATTCAGGGCTTTACATCCCAAACGGTTCTCTGGAAAAGGAAGCCCTCTTGAAGCGGAAGAATGGGCACAAAGCATCGAAGACGATCTGGCAGCAGCTCAAGTGCCAGACATCGCTTGGGTCCGTGTAGCAAAACTACAGCTCACGGATAATGCTCGCAACTGGTGGAAGGCGGAAGAAAGCCGTCTGGTACAACCGATTGAATGGAAGACTTTTCGCGAGAAGTTCGACGCGAAATATTTCCCTGTGACTGCCAGGTTTGCAATGGAGCAGCAGTTCATTCATCTACAACAGGGTTCAATGTGGGACAAATCAGAAGCTGAATACGACGCTGAATTCACCATGTTAAGCCGATTCACGGCACACTTGATACCGACGGACGAGATCAAAGCCCGTCGCTTTCAACAAGGACTGGACACGGATATTCAGGCTGCTCTAGCCATAGGAAAATTTCTGACACATGAGGATGCTCTAGAAGCTGCCCGCAGTTATGAGGCAGTGATAAAAGTAAGAGGCAGACCTCAGTCTGCAGGAGTCAAACGCCCTGCCAACCAAATGGCAGGTGGAGCCTCTTCCAGGCCATCGTTTGAACCCAGGAGAACTGAAGAAATTTGCCATTACTGCCATAGAAAGGGACACTTGTGGAAGGACTGTAGGCGCGCAAAAGGCCTGTGTCTAATTTGTGGCGCATCCAACCACAAAATTGGGAACTGTCCTTACAACAGCAACTCAACTCACACACCCACCAACTACCCACAGCGGCCAACCATCCAGGCTCCTGCAACTCGTCCTGCACTACCTGCTCCACCACCTGCACAGCCTACTCGCCAATTTCAACAAGCAATGAGGGGCATGCCTAGAAGGCAGAGAAACAGGCCTCAAAGGCAGAATGTGCCTCCAGCTAGAAGGAATATACCACGGCGACAGACCTTCACATTAGAAGCCTCCTCCAGCCGAGACTGTAGGTCAAGGTAACACCGGTAAGCCTTTTTCACCATCGTATCACTTTTATTCGCCAAACTTCCTAGCACTGTTACACCTTCCTTTTACAAATTTCGAGGACGAAATTTTTATAAGGAGTGTAGAATGTAACAACCCTAATTTTCCTATACACTTTTCTATACAAAATTTTTTGTTAAATTTTTTTTAAAATCCATAAAGGAGTATTTTAATCTGAGCTCAAGATATATATAAGTAATTATTTTTTTTTAAATAATTCCATTTTTAGTGTCCATAAAATTGTTTTAAAATTTAAGTGTACTTGGGGTATTTAATGTTGCTGTTATCATTTTAAGTAGTTATTTTCCCACAATAATTACAAGAAGGAGCGTGTAGCTCATTGGTAATACCTTGCACTGCTGAACCAAGCCACCAGAGTTCAAATCCCATGCCCCATATTATTTTTGTATTTATTTTGTTTTAATTTTTTTTGGAAGTCAACGGTAAAAAGGCAATAACTCCCAAAATATGTACTGGACAACAAAAAGTAAATATACCAAATTGTACCCCTGAAGAATCCCCGGCCATTGGACCCTGACTCAGCCCGACTCGGCGCCGCCGGCCGGCGACTCGGCCGACTCGGTCCGGCGCCGCCGGCCGGACTTGGCCGGACGGCCGAGTCACCAACAGAAAAAAGTTGGGTCTTGACCTGGTCCACCCTCCTGCATACTCTAAATGCTTGGATCGGTTATCATTTGGCCAATAAATCCCTTTTACTCTTATGTTTAATGAATTTTTAATGATTTTGTATATTTTTTTAAATAATTTTTTTATTAAAAACCCTAGCCTAACCCTATATAAACCCCCATACCCTCTACCCTCTCACCCTACATTCCTAAGTCCACTCTCTAAAAATTTCAAGAGAACTTGGTACGTCGGAAAACGAGCGAAAGGCGAAGCGCTGCCGAAATCGACGGCAGAATCCCGACGATCGTACTAGGATCTCTTCCTGACGTTTCGACGCACCGACAAACCCACTACCTTCCTATCACTCTCTAGCGTTGTCCAAACCCATAAGTCCCTCTTTTCTACCTTTCTTTCTTCCATTTAAATTACGACTTTATAAACCCGACGGAAATCGGAACAAACCGATTTCCGATTCGGTTTTTCTATCAAAACTCACTTGTCACTAATTCCATAATGCTTAAACATATTCATGTTGACTACTAATCACTTAAAAATCAATTTGGATAAAGTTTCTCACATGAAATGATAACTTTTGCAAAATACCGTATTTTTCGCACTTAAATACCACCATGTTTAGTTTATCTCATTTAACTCTTTAACATTGCTATACCTTAAAATAGATCATGAGGTAGTGACCTACCTCCACACACACGCAAATACAACCCTAATTGATATCATCAAAACTTAGAATACGATAATACAAGATTTTACAATAAAATACCATTTTCTTTATAAACATTTTCTAAAAGTTCTAAATTATATACAATTTTAAAACAAAATCTTTTAATAAGAAAATACGATATGTCATGGACATCGATCGTTTATCTAAACCTGACTTTGTGGTGTCTAGGCAAGTGTGTCTAAGGCGGGTGGTTACTTAATTAGGACCACTACTTGTAGTGGAGAGCCTCCCACTCACCTGGCACTTACCTGGCCGCAATTGGCGGTGAAGAGACGATTTGAGGCTTCTAATGACTTGTCGTTTAGACCATTTAGAAATAGGTTAGTTGGCTTAGGAAACCCTAGAATCTAAAATACGGAAATTTATACCTTTTACAAATAAATACCTTATTTTTATAAAACCGTTTTCTAAACGATTAGTATTTATTAAATCTTTGCAAAGCACCACTACGACCCACCTTTGGGGAACTCGTTAGGGATAGTAGTTATACAACTCGGGCTTAGTAGTGCGAGATTCAGACCTCCGCAAGGAGCATTCGGTCTCGAAAGGTTTAAAATACGACATTTATGAAAAATGAGATTTTTGGAAAATAAAATATTTATTAAAAATTATTCTTGTATAAACATATGTATATTTATCATTTAAACACCTATTTTATTATAAGATAAAGTTTCCACTTTTTCTAAAAAAATTACAAGATTAAAAGTTACATTAAAATACCATGAATTTCAATTAAATCAATATTACAAAATTAATACTTTTATTTATGTAATTAGGATATTCTCACTAGAAATAACACAAATAAAATTTACACTCATTATAACTATAAAGACGAATAATAAATACTTGAGGTGTATCTTGAAAACTATACAAAAGTATTTTTACGTAAAACCCCCTCAAGTTTTATAATTTACAATAAGGACCCTAACAATTATAGAACTTCAAATTACATTTCTTTTAGTCTGACTCGGGTTTGAGTCTGATTATTTCTGACTTGAATATGATTCAAGTCAATCTATATTCTTTAATATTCCAACTCAATATGAACACATGAATCCCAGAATCCAGTTAACAATCTATACAACTTGACTGAATCAAACCATGGATATACATCCATTATTCTGTTATTCCATTTACCTGATTATGCAGTTACAACATGTTTACTGATATCATGGTTTTGGTCGGTCATCTAACTTACACAATACAATACAACAATACTATCAAAACACTACGGGGTTTAAGGGGTAGATTGGTACGGAAGGTGTTAAAGGTGGCACGAGGTGGTCAGATTAAGACACCTAACCATATTCCGTTGTTGTTGTACCGTGGCTTAACGGTTTCTTGTACATTCCGTTTGCCCTGGTCTCTAGCATATAGAGACCCCTCTCGTATACACTGGCATCCTTCTGTATCAAGCTACAAAAAACAGCGTTAACACAATATTCTATAACATTTTACAACCTCTTTAGGAAATACTCTTATTCTGTCTTTTCTAATTCTTCTTTATCTTTGGGACTTACCGAGTGACCTGTTCGCTGACGACATTCTATTTCTTTCTTCTTTGAATGTCGTCAGGGGTTTTGGACCCAGCAAAGATCGAGCCCACCGGTGAAGACTTGGATCAGTTTCACGAAGACCCCGAGCTCTAGTTATTGTACCTTGTTCTATTCGGTATTTTCATTTCCTGTTATGCCACTGTTTAGGCATCGCTTTTAATTTCAGTTGTATTTACTTTTCATGCATTGTACAAAAGAATGTTATTAATAAAATTGCTGTTATTTCTATATCTCTTGTCTCTTGTGATTTACTTTTATATTGCTTAGATACGCTTAGCGTTTGTACTTCTAAGTATATACGTAGCGGACCTCGTCGCGTCCCCTTCGCCGTACACCGGGAAGCGGGGTGTGACAACTATAGACCTCCTAATCAACTTCGGTCCTAGGGTACATCTCTGAACTCCTCTGACACCTGTCGTTGTAATCCTTCAACGTCGTCAGATAGGTGATGGGTCCCGATGGCCATACATGCAATGGACCACTATGTCCCTAAACTGGAACAATAGAGCCCTGAAATGCTCTTTTGTCGGATCTAAACGATCCCGTTAAGTCGATCTTAGTCTCAAATCAGACTATCGTGTCCTTAACAAACGTTTAAGTTGATCTTAGCCTCAAAAATGGCTAACGTATCCTTAAACTAAAACACCAAACCCAAATCTAAGTAAATACGGATTTGGACTAATCCACGTCCTACGGGCGACGACATAAATTAGTCTCCGTATACAATCCACGGACAACCACAAACAAAACAAACACCCACGACATGAAGTGAAATTCTGGAAAAGGAGAAAGTTGTTACCGCGATGCGGTAACGTAATTAACTGCAGGGGCTTGCGCCTGCAGGGAAGAGCGTCCCCACAATCAAAAACCCCTCAAGCGGGGGGGAATCTGACGAAGTCTGCTACATCTGCTGCATCTGTCTAAACCTCCGATACACGGTGCCATAAATCAACTTGGCATCTTCGGAGAGGTGGACGAATAAAACCAAATAGCATCTGCCCCGAATCTCAGGCAAGACATCCTCACGTCGTCGCCGCCGTTCGGAGGGGAACACTTGTTCTTAATAGTCACCCGGTTTAATTCTCGATAATCGATGCACATCCTCCTTGTGCCATCTTTCTTCTTGACTTGAAGAACTGGAGATCCCCAAGGTGAATTACTACTGCGAATCCAACCCTTCTCAAGCAATTCGGTAACCTGCTTCTTGACTTCTTCCAACTCTACTGGCGCCATCAGATAGTACGCCTTTGAGATTGGTGCTGCGCCAGGAACAAGATCGATCGCGAACTCCACATCTCGTTTTGGTGGTAAACCCGAGATGTCTTCGAACACGTCCATGAACTCTCGAACTACAGCTGGCGCTTCCTCTTTATCAACTTCCATTATCGAAAGAACACTGTTGGTCGGCCTAGCTCTAAACTCAACTGGCCCGACAGAACTGCTTCCTCCAGCAAAGACAAACTCCGGATGTCCAAGAATCTGGAAAATCACTTTCTTTGCCCTACAATCAATGTGAGTGTGGAAAGTGCCGAGAAAATCCATTCCCAAGACAACTTCATAACTGACGGTATCTATCACCAAGAAATTTGCAAACAACTCCCGTCCGCAAACAACAACTGAACAATCCTTACATTCTCTACTAGCTATGATCTTCCCATTCCCAGTGTATATGTCCCAACAACTAGATAAGGTAGTGCAAGGAATCGAGTGTGTAGCAATAAACTTGGACGACATGAAACAATGGGATGCACCAGAATCGAATAACGCTAATGTGGGAAAACCATGAATAAGTAGAATACCTGAAACAACTTCTTCTGAAGCTTTAGCTTCTTCAGCCGTTAGGGTAAATACTCGAGCTTGATTGGGTCCCTGAGTCAGCTGCTTCTGTCCCTGAAACTGCTTCTGCGGTGGCATCTGAACATCATCTTTCGTGCGAAGCTTTGACGGACAAGCGTTGATAGTATGATCCGCCGATCCACAAACCAAACAGAGTCCCTGCATCCTTCGACACTCCCTTTGCATGTGTCCAGCTAAATGGCAGTAGTCACAAATCACGCTCCTTCCCTGATTAGCAACGACGGGCTTCTTCATCGATACAACGCCACGTCGGTTCACCGGAATACCTCTGCGTACATGCGCTCGATTCGGTGCAAACTCGCGCTTCCGCACTGTAACTGCTTGCTGCTGCGTACCCCCATTCTTCATAGATAGGCTCTGGTGCTCTCGGGCCGCTGTAAGCACTTGTGAGAAAGTGGTCAAACCCAGAGATATAATATGCCTCTGGATGTCCACATCCAAACTGTGCATAAACCTTCATGCCCTATCAGCTTCTTTGGCCACCAAAGGTCTAGCGTATCGACTGAGCCGTGTCCACTCAGCCGCATGCACATCCACGGATCCGCCGTTCTGCTTTAAACTGATAAAATTTTCTTCCATTTCCTCCCATGCAGTCCGCGGGAAGAACTTCTCCAAGAAACTCTTCGAAAAATCTGCCCAACTGATCGGCTTGGGCAAGCGGGTCTCTTTCACAAGCCACCATTCATGGGCATAGTCCACTAATTGGATGCGTATCACATCCACTCTCTTGTCCTCTGGAATCTGTGCCGCAACGAGCAAATTCTCCGTATCAACCAGCCATTGCTCCGCTAGCAACGGCTCCTCCAGACCAGTAAAGACGGACGGACCAAGTCTCTTGAAATCCGCCACGGTACCCACACGATCAACTGGTTTGGCCACAACATTGTTTACAGACTGCTGGATGGTCCACAAACCTTCCTGAAAAGCTTCGGCTTGCCGCTGGTTCAGCTCGATCTGTCGTTTCTGGTTCTCCAGCATGCCACGAATTACTCCAAGTAACGCGGCGTCATCCACGCGCCTCTGGTACGATCTCAGATTTTTGTCTGCCATGTTCCTGAAAGCAAAACACCGAAAAGATTAGTATGATAACAAAATTCAAACTTTTGATGAATAATGACCATAGATCAGGGATATGAATCAAGACTAGAACTCCAAGTTACTTAAATAGAGTACCGCATTGTAACCATGCCGCGGTACATAGTTACAATCACATAACTCCATTCAAGTCACCCAAATCCTAGAGATAAACAATAGGGAACCAAAAGTCTCAAGTCGAGATGCAAAAAGGTTTGCATATCATCAAGGTAAGGATCAAGAGAAAGTTAAGATTCAAAAATGGCAAGATGGTAAAGTGGCAGGACATGTTCCTAATCATGAGTATTCTGATTCGTGTATTGGGTCCAATACCCAACTACAAAAGAATCAAACCCGATCAACCTAAATCCTATGGCTCTGATACCAAACAAACCCTGTCACGCCCCGCTTCCCAGAGTACACTAAGATAGGCACGTGACAGAGCCAACCATACTACCTGTGGATAGGAAATATCTCTCCACGGTCACATTACGTCTGTAGAGATATCAAGAACTGTAAAAAAATAATAAAACTAACTAGTACATGTCCATCTGCCAGAATAACGAGTCAAGAATAAAAATAATGCGGAAGCAAAAGATCCAATAAACAATAATAATCTGGAATATACGTCCTAAAATACGGGCTCACATCAGGAATAAAATAATACTGAAAGGAACTGAACTAAACTAATACAGGTCCTCACTGCTCGGCATGTTCACTGAAATACTCCTGCTCGGCCTGCAGCAAAGGTAAAGGATCTGGGTCATGCAAAACCCAGACGTCAGTGCGTCATAATATCAAACAATAATAAAATCAAGGAGTAGCAAGACATGCAGGTATGAGTATGAACGGTAAATAAGGTATAACAGTAACATAAATAAGGGCAGTGAAGGGTAAAGGCACAGGTGACGTGCAGTGAGTAATCTAAACTGGTCTACTGGATAAACTACTCTCAAGTCCTTGAAATCAATTTAATGAATCGTCGATGTAACTCAATAGTATCCCGTGCATGCCCGGGACCAAGGTCAAAGACTCTAGGGCTGAATTCAAGACGTGCCGCTAGGCAGTAAAAGGTAGTATGTAAAGACGAATGATGTCAGCAGTATCATCCTGGGGATGGCCTAGCCCGTAAGACTGATCAGTAAAGGCATCGAACTGTCGAGTTACAAGTCAGGTTTCATAATTGATTTCCCCACACCCCCAAGTTATGTGTTCAAGTCAAGTATTGATAAATCTGAGACTAATGCCAACACAGGAATCAAGCAGGAACAGGTTTGTTTATACAAACAATAGGATATGTCCATCGGGATAACAGGTCAGGATTGTCGGCATTAGAAATGGGATCAGGTAACAAGTCAATTAGTAATATATCAGGTCATGTCAAGTAGTGTATAAGTATCAAGTCAGGTCGAATAATGGTGTATCAGATCATGGCAAGTAGTATACAAGTATCAAGTGGGTACTCATGATCAAACTGTAACAAGTATGGGTGCACAAAATCAAGTATGGAGTACTAAAATAACAATAAAATGATATAATGTGACATGGTATGCAAATTGATATAAAATCAATGATATGGATGCACAATTATCGATTAGGGTTATATTTATAGTTCCGATACTAATTAGGATGCACTTATTAAACATGGGGTGTTAATACAATAATAATATGAATTAATGTGATCTATAAATGCAGTTGTATATATTTTAAATGAGATGGATGCAAACGGGTATCCTGAAAACAGTAAAACTATAAAAGGGTAATGTGGGATGTACAACTAAGCAATATGAGATGTAAATATTCCATTGGGTACAGTATATTGTAATATATTATGTAATGAGATAGGTTTTCATGACCTAAATCTGAAACGATATGAATGGATGCAAACGGAATATCGAAAAGCTGTAAAACTAAACATGGGGTGCATAAATAATCATTATGGGGTGTTATCATTTAAATAGGCATAGGTTGTAGTAGTATATCATGTAGCAAGGTTAACTTGCCTAGACGGAACAAGAACAGATGTGTACGGAACGTCCTACATCGGCGAAATGTCGCGACGCGCGCACGGCACACGGAACGGGTCTAAGTAACGCACGAGGGTGATCACACGGGTAAGGTACGTCGTCTGGATCGTCGACGTCGATCCCGGCTCCGGCAAACTACTGAAAACAGAGATCAAGAATCAAAGAAAGAAAAGAAAGGAAAAGAAAGGAAGGAAAGAGGAAGAAGAAGAATAGGGGAAGAGGGAAGGGTCGCTCACTGGGGTTGTAAGTACACAGGGGTCAGAAGAGGTGGTGCTGGTGTTGGGGTTAGGTTTAGGGTTTGGGGTCGGTTTTTGTTGGCTGGGTTCTCGGGTGCAGGGATGTGCAGGGCTCAGGGATGCAGAAGATGGTGGAAGAGGAGATGAGGAGGCTTTGAGGGAGTTGAGGAGGCAATGGGGATTATTAGGGTTAGGGTTTGAGGAGGCAGAGCTCGATGATGATGGGTTGAGGAGGAAGGAGGCTCGGATAATAAAGGAAAGGAGAAGGCGAGAATGAAAGGGTTGTTAAGGGAGGTACATGTAGCATAGAAGGGAGGTGACCGCATCCAAGATGCACAGTATTCACGAGAGGAGAGAGACGCGAGAGGAGAAAGATATTTGGCTTTAGCGGGGGAGAGAGAAAGAGAGAAGCGCGCGGATGAGAGAGAGAAAGGAAATAGAGAAGAGAGGGAAAGAGAGAGGGAGAGAGAGTGGGGCCCTAGGTAAAGAAAGAGAGTTTGCTGATTGGTTAGGATTTTAATTTGTAAAATATTTAGTTAGTTAAAATTTTTGAGCTGTTAATGAAATGTGAAACGAAATTTTAAAATTTAAATAAATTGAATTTTGGCGGGATACAAAAGTATTTCAATATGCGTCCGGGTCGGGTCTAAAATTTCAGATTTAAAATATGAAAAATATATGTGGCGTCCAAATTTCAAAATGAACGCTCGGGTAACGAAAATGCAGTTTTCATGAAAATACACATGTCTATGTAACAAGTCAAGATAATTCATAATATGAATCAAACAAGTTTCAAGCAAGCGGGTCGGGTCGAATGCAATGTAAAATGTAAAATACCATTCGCACCCAAAATACGATAAATCAAGAAAATACCACAATTAAGGAAATACGGGAACTGGAATTGGTATAAATGAACTAGAGTGTTACAACCTGTCTCCTAAGCCATCGGTCCCCAACGGGCAACGGCAGATGATGAGTGGCTCATGGCATTGCTTCAGTGTTATCGGTGCTGATGCCGACCCAAAACCTAAATCCCAAGTTTTCCCAATGGCAAATGATGATTCGCTCCTGGCATTGCTTCAGTGTTAGCGGTGCTGATGCCAACCCAAAAACCAAATCCCAAGTCCTCCCGGGGCAAATGATGAGTTGCTCCTGGCATTATTCCAGTGCAACAATGCTGATGCCGGTCCAAAAACCAAATCCCAAGGCCTCCCGGGGCAAATGATAATGATGAGTTGCTCCTTCCATTATTCCAGTGCAGCAATGCTGATGCCGAACAAAATCCAAATTCTAAGTTCCTCTCAAATTCCAAAGTCCTGCCAGATAAGGAAGAAATCAAACAGATCAAATTAATGTCCCACCCGGTAGCGCTGCCAAGCTCAAAAGTCCAGCTGGACGGGTAGGGAACTCCTAAAATAAATCAAATCAAACAAATCAACACTGACACCATAGAAAATGGAGCATGTCAACTTCAACCCCGACACCGCAGAAAGCGGAGCAAGTCAAATCAAATCCCGACACCGCAAGAAGCGGAGCAAGCATCGACAGTCCAAGTCGCAAAAAGGGCAGCATCGACCGTCCAAGTCGCTAAAAAGGCAGCACCGACCGTCCAAGTCGCAAAAAGGGCAGCACCGACCGTCCAAGTCGCAAAAAGGGCAGCACCGACCATCCAAGTCGCTAAAAGGGCAGCACCGACCGTCCAAGTCGCAAAAAGGGCAGCACCGACCGTCCAAGTCGCTAAAAGGACAGCACCGACTGTCCAAGTCGCAAAAAGGGCATCACCGACCGTCCAAGTCGCTAAAAGGGCAGCACCGACCGTCCAAGTCGCTAAAATGGCAGCACTGACCGTCCAAGTCGCTAAAAGGGCAGCATCGACCTCCAAGTCGTCAAAACGGGAGCCAAATCAAGTCAACCTCCACGCGAAAGAAGATCCATCAATTTCATGCATACGGCCCATATATGTGGTGTGCATGTATTGATGGGGGGCACTTTGTTGGGGTCAAAAATTACACCCCGGTTGACTAAGTCAAAATCAAAGTCAACCCCAAGCCAAGTGGGCCCAATCCCACATCAAAGGGACCAGCCCTGACAAAAGGAATGAAGCCATAAATTGGTTTAATGTAAAAAAATTTATATATATGCATAGAAATAAATGTATGTAAAATAAGCAAAAAACCAAAATTTTGTAAACCCCATGGCTTATATGCAAAAAGAGATAAGCACATAATGTATGGGGTGGTATAAGTGCCATTTGGTAAAGCCCAAGGGGCTATATATAAAATGTGTAGCCTATAAAGGCAACATGATGAAAAAATCAATATAACTTTTTCAAAAAAAAATTAGGGTTTGTGCCTCCTTCTTCTTCCTCAAGGTTCTAAAACCTTCTTTCCCTTTTTGAATTAAATCAAAAGTTTAACTCCTCTTTTTCCAAAAATAAATAGTTTTTCACCATCAAACTCACGAAGGGAAACTTAGATCTTCCATCAGATCTCAAAAGGGGGAGATTTTTAAATCTCAACCCCCTTTTTCTCCAAGATCCGGCCAACAAAAGAGGAGGAATAAGGAGACCCACCTCCGAAAATCCCACTTTGGGGAAGATCCAGGACCAAAGGGGAGAAGAAAGGGGTCCCCTTCGGTCATTTCTAAAGATTTCTAGGAGTTTAACTCCATTCAAGATCTGTTGGAGTTTAACTCCATAAACAAAACCCTTTTAGGAGTTTAACTCCAAATTTACACATAATCCATGTTAGGAGTTCAACTCCAAGGACCCTTGGGAGTTCAACTCCCAGCCCAGGGGCTAAGGCCCTTTTCCGCTGGTGTTTCCAGCGGTCGCGTACCGCACACGTGACCCACGGGCGCCCAGCGGTCACGTGACCCGCGGGCGCTCAGCGCCCACGTGCGCCTCACGTGACCCACGGGCGCCCAGCGGTCGCGTGCCGCGCACGTGACCCGCGGGCGCCGAGTGCCCACGCGCCTGGCACGTGGGCCGTGGGTGCCAAGCGCCCACGCGCCAGGCACGTGACCCGTGAACGCCCAGCGCCCATGTGCCATGCACACGTCTTTAAGACGCTCCTCACCCCTCATTTTCCGTGCACTCCACACCAGAAACATGTCCCCCGTTAGGAAAATTTTTCTAACGGGGCGCTGCCCTGCACCCCGCAAGGGGACTGCTAGGCCCCTTAACCCCCAGCCCACTATCCAGGTAGAGGGGCCCCCGTAAACTCTGCGAGGCCCCTGATATATCCAAATCCCTTTCAAAACACAACACACGCACACTGCACACTAGTTCGCATGACTAGTTGACCCGTCAATCGGAGGTTCCTTCGCTCCAAAGGTGAGGGGTAATTAACGGCAGCTTAGTCAGCGGCTGCCGGAGATTCAGATCCTCATAATTAATAAACCCCGGTCTACCTTAGGCAAGGGGAATCTATATACGCCTGACAAGCGACGCGTATTCCCATCTCAATGGGGTGACGAAAAACATACTACAAATGGAAGCAACACTTTGTTCGATCCATGCGATCAGTTGAGCCTTCGAAGTTAACGCTTCAGGTGCAAGATGCTTGCGCTCAATCTCATGGAGATAAGACTCAATCCGCTTACAATAGTCAACCTAAACGCCGACGAAATCCTCATTGTGGAAATTCACAAGCGTCGCCAACATAGGGTTAATCTCGTCAGCAAAGTCCACAGCAGAGGTAAGGCCTTCAACGTTAAGATCTTCGATGAACTCACTTAGCATCCGCCTGCTATTTGCCGCACCCCTGCAAGATTGGCGCTTAGCAAAGGCCCTGTGGGCATGGAAATGCGAGACTCAAAAGGAGCCAAAGCCGGTATAACTGCTGCAGAATAAAGCACGCATAAAGAAGAGTTATATTTCAACATAAAGAAAAATAATAAAGAATAATGATGATGAATGAGATCTACCATACCAGTGGTCAAAAGTGGCAAGTTAGGAAGCACAGGAGGCTCGACTATTCCTTCGTTCTCCCCCTCGAGCCGTAATACTGCGGTCAAATACAAGAAAAGCTTAGCAATAGAAAGTTTACTCATGGAAAAATGAAATAAAAGGTGAGGAATTTACTAACCAACGCCTGAAGGAGGAGCAAATTTTGATTGGAAGACGAGTTGCGAGCTTAACATCTGGTATAAGCGGTCAGAAAGCACTCCTGCAGGATTGCAACAATATATGGTAAAGAAATTGATCTAAGAAAAAGAATGTCTGCACTGAAACAAAGAAATGAGAAATCTTTATCTTCCGTCATAACCCGAGAGAACTCGGGGGATACAAAAATGAGGGGTGGAATCGTGATAGTCGTAGCAATGGCTGGCAGTAATTCTTCAGTCAGTACAGTATCGGGGTTTACCACGCCTATACTCAGAATAAAGGAGATATCATTAGATATGCCTAGCAGGATTAAAAACTCAAAAGTAATAGCTCAAGGAATACCTGACAGGGTAGAAACCAGAACAGTGTCCGAAGCGCCGCCAGCTGTGATGGCTTCCTCGGTTTCCACCGAGAAGGTGGATTCAGCATCCACACCTTCATCCCCTGAATCGATAAGGGTTGCCGTAATGCTTGCATCACCTTCCGATATCAGGGATCCATAGGGAGAAGAAGCGGAAATCGAAACAGTCCCAGGTTTGCCACTTCAGGCTCTTCAACCGCCGGCACTTCGCCCGCTACGTCACCACCTAAACTTGGCCCTGTTTAAAAAAATGTTATGACTCAAGAAAAAGGCTGTTACTAGGTTTTAACAAGGGGCCGTGCGTTGTTCTACCTTGAAGTAACCTTTCGGCCTCTTCCCGAGCGGCACGCGCAACCTGCCTATGAGCGGTAGACAGGGCAGAAGTAACGTCCGCCATAGGAACGCCAGAAGGTCGAGCATCACTCGAACCAGCGCCCGTGACCAAGATAGCCCAACGCTCCCTTACTACGTGCTTTTTGCTCTTCCTCTCAGCCTAGGCTGTACGAACAGATCTCCTCAAAACCTCCCGACAAGGGGACATCATCGTCCAAATTAGGCTCGGCCTCCGGATCTGTTGCAACATCCATCATCGGTTGCTTTAGAGACGCCTCTTGTGGTGCCCCTAGGGTAGCCTCAACCATAGACGGTGGCCCTGAAGGCTCCTCCGCATCACCGCCTAAGGACGACATGGTACTTGGAACAACATAAGTGGCGGTTGTTCCTATAATAAAAAGAGGGAGAGAGTCAGGGTAAGAACGAAATGAATTAGATATGTAAATGTGTCACAAATCATACCAAGGTCAATAGAAGCGCGGAGCCCCTTCTCTTCCTCAAATGTCTTGAGGGACACCAAGAGAACCTCTTCAGTAGAGATTCCTGTTAAGAGAAGAGCGTCAATAAAGCGTAATAAAAAATGTATATACGGAAAAATGAAATATACCGGACGCCGCAAGAGAAGCTAATGCTGCTTGTTCACGAGCCAGTCTTTCAGAAGCTTCGATAGCAGCTTGAAGATCAGTAGCGGCGGGAACTTCGAACAGACCAACATTGGTGCCATAATCGGACAATCCTTCGCTATAAGGAGTATGAGGCTCCTGACCGAATACGACGTCAGCTGAGAATAAGGATTTCTTCTTCTTCTTCTGCGAACTGGCACCAACACCTGATGATAAGAGTTTTCACTTAACGGGCTTCTTAGGACGGTGGGTCCCGACCTCCGAACCAATGCCCGACTCCAAAGACGCCATAGCTACCACATTCGCAGGAACTACGACCGTACTGCTCTCTTCAGGAAGGACAGACAATTGCCCGTCGCTTCAGTAGGATTGCGGGATTACTGGCTGGGACAGAATCCTTGTGGTCAAGAAGCATCTGCCTTTCCTCTTTAATGACGTCACTCATTGCATGCTGATACCAACCAACGTGGCATTCGAGTCCCTTGGAACATGACTTGGCTCGCTGATTAGGAAATAGGACCCCGTATTCAGACGCATGAAATGGTGCGCCGCGTTGCGAGCACCCTCATCAGTAGTAACTGGATCAACAATGAATGCATCAAGAGGAATGCTTTGGTTGTAACCCGATTGCTGGGCAAAACGGTGCGGGTTATATCTCATAAACAAAACCGAGGCGTTCTGTCTGAATACCAGGAAACCCGGCCTGATAGAGTATAAATGGACGATCTCCTGAGCCCTCAATACAGAAGCTCCGTCCTTGAAGACATCGTGGAGTGGTTAGACCACTTTGGAAGGCTCCTTACCGATGGTTAAAACTTTATCTACGAAATTCATGCTGTCCCCAACCATGCGTGGGCGAAGAAGTAGTCGCCTAGCCTCTCGCTGGGTTGGGTCCGGAGAAGAAATATCGACCAAGTGCATGACCCGAGAAAAATTGTATCCTTCATAAAATCGGGGCCGTTTATACACACCAAAAGCACCCAGCACGTACATTTCAATCCACGAAGTGAAGTAGTGCAATGGGAGATTTACAGGCTTCACGCCTGGCTGAGTGGTATCGGCTGCTAGACTCAGACCATGATATAAGTGAGCCAGACCTGCAACCCCAATAACCATGTGCATCCCCGCAGCGATGCGATGAGCTGGATAAAAGACAGATGGTCTCATATATCGGGGGTGCATTGGAAGCGCAAACCAACTCAGCCACAAGCCGATAAACCCAATGAAGAACGTCTCCTCATTAATATCTGGAGCGGCAATCTCTGCGAAGGGGATGACTAGAGTATCCGGAATAAAGAATTTCTTTAAATCTGCATCCGCAGTTGGCAGTTTGTCCAAACCAAATCCGAAGGGTCGTCGAGTTTGACAAACTTCGCAGCTTGTTTAGATAGAGCCTCTGGACGAAGAAAGCGGGCAACAAAGTCCGTAAAGCTAACTCCATGTCCCCCAGACTCCAAGAACAAGCTCTCATACATGTTCAACACTTTGATCAAACTCGGAAACTTGTGTTGAACGGCATTCTCCGGGGTGAGACCCATAAACCCTGATTCAGTGGCGAAGACGTACTCGTCAGGAGGAAGTATCTCCTCATAATGATCTCCTCTGACGGGTAACCCGGATATCTCCGCAAATTCCTCCAGCGAGATTGAGACCTCCCGATCCGATAAGAGAAATGTGTGGGTCGGGATATTCCATTGCTCAAAAAAGGATTTAACCCACCACACATGAGGAGTGTGGTAATAAAAGAGGGACACATCGATCGCTGGATATAGCCCGATCTTCAGCAGCCGCGACTTCTTGGCCGAAAGAATGTAACGGGCCTACTGCAAATAACCAGACGGATGACGGGGATTCATTCCTATCGTATAGACCTGTCCCCAAGGACGCGCTTCTCCTTGGCACATGCGATGCCCCAGAATGTCAAGAGCCATCGGCGGCTGCACTGGAATCGACGCCATGGAAGGTTGGAGACGACCTTCCGAAGTTCAATTGACCTCTTCCACTGCGTAAGAGACCTGCGGAGGGTCGGCATAATGAATCGACGAGATCGGTTCTGATGGCGCCGCACAAGTAAAACTGCGCCGACCCCGGATGATGTAATTGTACCATGACCCCCACAAATGGAGAGACTTCTGCTCTGGGTCATAGCCCCGAATTAGCGCAAAGACTTCCTGATCTATAGGCACATCGGCGAAAGCACTCTCCGAGCGAACCAAGGGGAAGGAGGAATCGGAAGCCATAGTACCTAAAAAAAATATAGAGAGAGGGTTAGTTATCGACACAATGAAGTCAACTACAATTAAAGGCCTTAGCATTTTCGGTACATCCA
This sequence comes from Agapanthus africanus, assembly GCA_030015575.1. Lineage (NCBI taxonomy): Eukaryota > Viridiplantae > Streptophyta > Magnoliopsida > Asparagales > Amaryllidaceae > Agapanthus > Agapanthus africanus. Next base: position 259,849,667 of record CM057339.1, on the reverse strand, counting down.
AATTTGTACTATATTCTGGCATATTAAAGTCGACACAGTCCAAAGAAAAGGGACAATGGACCCCACAAAATCAAGGAAATGCCCCATCAATGATGAGACATCCACTCATTGTAAGAATCCAAAAGGATTCTCGTTTAATGAAAAATTTCATCGAACAATGGCGTTCAAGACTCCCAGTGGCCTTGAAGAACGTGTTCTACAATAGATTCAAATCCGCAAGAAGAACCCTGAAAAGAAAATAAGAAAAGGGAACAAAATTCCCAAAAGAACTTTCAAAAAGAAATTTTCTCAGAGCTAAGCTCTGTAGGACAAACCGGAATTGAATTCCTCTGATAGTAGGATTAAATCCCAGAAATCCACATGGGAAATATATTGGAATTAAATTTCAGAGAAACATTCAAAGATCAAAATCACTAACAGGGTAAAACCCTAAGATCTCTAAGACCCATGGTCTAACCAAACGAAAGATTTTTTTTAGATCTCTAAGAAATCATTCCAAGAAAAGAGCAAAGATCTGTTAATGGGTAAAAAAATCCAAAACAAAAAGAAGTTTTTTAGGTTGAAAATTGGTCATGATTCTTACCAAGTGTTCTGATAGAGTTCAACTCTAAAAAGTTTTCTTTGGGGCAGAGATCTAAGCTCTGAAAAGAAAATTAAATTCTCAAGAAAGAAGATAATGGAACGACAGTCATCTCAAGGGCTAAAGGCTCTATTTATAAAATATGAAGGGACAATTCAACTCCCTAAGAGATCAAACGGTGGAAAAGATGACACCGTTGCGCTCACGTGTGAGCCACGTGAGCACAACGGTGTGGGGCATTTGTTTCCCCAATAATTAACCTAATAAAAGAGCAAAGCTCAATTGGAATTTAATAAGGCAGCGCCTCACGCGCTCTTCATGAGGGCGTCGCACCAGAGCCAATCTTATAGGATTAAATTTTGCGCCTCACGTGCTCCTCGCACGGGCGCCAATGTGCAAAGCACAGAAGAGTTTATTACATAAGAGTTAAACACTTAGATGGCGCCGCACGTACTCCTCACGCGAGCGCCAATGTGCAAAGCACATAAATACCTATCATAAGAATTAAATTCTTAAATGGTGCCCACATGCATAAAACGTGAGCGCCAGTGCCCAAGTTCAAATCAGTAGAATTAAATTCTACATTTCCCGAACAAAAGTTGGGATATTCTCTGTTAAACAGAGCTGTTGGATCAAAGATCCAATGGAGATGATAAATCATCAAAATATATAATTAGGAGAATACATCTCCTAGATCTTTCTAAATAAGAAAGATACTCTCAGTTGGATCAAAGGTCCAATAATATAATACGATTCTATTTTTGGGAATATAGTCCCTCAATCTTTCCAAACAAAAAAATTGCTCTATGTAAAACAGAGTACCATTGAATTAAAAATCCAATAGTGATTAAAAATCACCACTTTAAAGAATAAATTCTGTATATGGGAAAATATTTCCCCAATCTTGTTAAAAACAAGAAAACATATTCTGTAAAACAGAAGTCCTTGGATCAAAGATCTAACGGTGGGTAAAATTTCCCAAATCAATTTTAAGACCAATTAAATTAATTAGAATATCTCAATGAGAGATTTTCTCAAAACCAATTAACAATCTGCTTCTAGTATATAAAGGACCCGAGACTTCAAGTCTCAAAGGAAAAAAAGAGACAGAGAGATAGAAAGGAGATAGAGGATAAAAAAAGACACAACAGAGACGCTCGATATAGATGAAACCCCAATAAACTTCTGCAAAAAAATACATAAGGCTCTCAAAAACAACAAAGAATTTAATTCTCAATAGAGAAGAAGATCTTACTCCTCTCAAACCCTAGGTAAAGAAACTATCGAGATCAAAACATCTTCTTTACCTATCATATCATATCATATCTAAGGGTTTAACCCTTCTTAAGAACTTAGTTCTTTCTCTGGATCTGAGATCCACAAGGTAAATCTCCCACAAGTTGAGAATTTAATTCTCATCGGGTTGATGTTGTTCTTGAGAATCAAAGATTCAGGGAAGAACATGACTTGAAAAGAAAGAAGATAGAGTCCATAATACTCCAAGAACTTAGTTCCTTCAAAATCAAAGAACTTAGTTCTTTAAAAGAACCCGATCCAAAATCCTCAAAACAGTGATTATGGTGAGTGTTAATGGTTAAAATGCAATTGACAGAGGTTCAACCTCTCTGAAAATATCAACAGAGATCAAAATCTTTATAAAATAAAAACTAACGTCTAGCGCCTCACGTGAAAAACACGCGGGCGCCCAAAACAAAAGGCCAGCGCCTCACGTGAAATACATGTGGGCGTTGAATAAAGTGCTTAGCACTTCATATACAGCCAAAACGGCAGAGTGCTCAGCACTAATTGGGCAGCGCCCAGCGCCGCATGTGCACCTCACGTGGACACCATAAGAAGTGTTTATCACTTCACATTTAGTCAAAATGATTAAAATTATCAACATTTATTGGGCAGCGCCCATGACTGAATACTTCACATGACATATATGTGAGCATTAGAGATCAAATAAGTGCTTAGCGCCTTTACATGAAAAGAAAGGGCTGAACAAACAGAGTCCAAATAAGTGCTTAGCACTTTGAAATAAAAGAAAAGACTAAGCAGAGTAAGCCCAAATTGGCTAGCTCCCTGAAGTTTTTCTTGCAGCAGAGCCCAAATGCTCTTTTGCTGGATCTTAAGTAAAAATGATCCTAAGATATTGTTAAGTGGATTTTAGTCTCAAATTAGACTAACGTATCTTTAGCAAAAATAAATTGAGCCCCAAATACTCACATACATTTAAGTTGATCTTAATCTCGAACTAGATTAACGGTCATTAAATAAAACAAACCCAAATTTAAATATACGGATTTGAACTAATCCGCGCCCTACAGAAGATGACATAAACTAGTCCCCGTATATAATCCACGGGCAACCAAAACCAACAAAACACACACACGACACGAAGTGAACTGTCGGAGCAGGAGAAAGTGGTTATCGCAATGCGGTAACGTAATTAACTGCAGGGGCTTGCGCCTGCAAGGAAGAGCGTCCCCGCAATCAAAAACCCCTCATAAAATGAAGGGGAATCTGATGAAGTCTGCTACAACGGTCGCGTCTGTCCAAACCTTCGATATATGGTGCCATAAATCAACTTGGTATTTTCGGAGAGGTGGATGGATAAGTCCAAATAGCATCTGCCCCCAAATTCAGGCAAGACGATCTATCCCGGTTCGTCTCCTTTTTCGGCGGTAGACAGGGTTGAAACGCGATGTGTCTGATTTCGTTTCGAAATGCCTGACTTTTAGCGAGTCAAAGCCGAACATCAGAGGCCGGCCGGAGAGTTGCAGCCTCTACCCGTTCCGGAGTGGAAATGGGAGCAGATCTCCATGGATTTCGTTGTGGGTCTACCCAAGTCCAGCAGAGGGTATGACTCCATTTGGGTGATTGTAGATCGATTGACGAAGGCAGCTCACTTTCTTCCGGTGAAGATTACTTTCAGGTATGCACAGTACGCACAGGTCTATATAGACGAGATTGTGCGGTTGCACAGAGTTCCGACCTGTATTGTTTCTGACAGAGGCACACAGTTTACCAGTCATCTCTGGCAGAAGCTTCAGGATGCTTTGGGAACTCGCTTGAGTTTCCGTACTGCCTTCCACCCACAGACTGATGGCCAATCGGAGCGTACCATTCATACTCTTGAGAATATGCTCCGAGCTTGTACACTGGATTTGGGTGGCAGTTGGAATCGTCACTTACCTTTGATTGAATTCTCCTATAATAATAGCTTTCAAGAGACAATTCGGATGGCACCATTTGAGGCGTTATATGGGAGGAAGTGACAGTCGCCAGTTTGTTGGACCAAGCTTAGCGAGAGCAGCCTTCTAGGGCCTCAGTTGGTCCAGGAGACTACTGAGAAAGTCAAGATGATCCAGGATAGGATGAGAGCAGCTCAGAGCAGGCAGAAGTCTTATGACGATCATCATCGTCGTAGACTTGAGTTCGATGTGGGAGACCATGTATTTCTCCGTGTCTCTCCGATGAAGGGTGTGATGTGATTCGGGAAAAGGGGAAGCTCAGTCCCAGATATGTTGGATCCTATGAAATTCTTGAGAGGGTAGATGCTATAGCATATCGTTTAGCACTTCCGCCAAGTTTTTCCGATGTGCATCCTGTGTTCCATGTGTCTATACTTCGCAAGTACCTTCATGATCCTTCTCACGCTGTCCAGCATCAGACTATACAGCTTGAGCGTGATTTATTTTACATTAAGCAGACGGTATCTATTCTCGACCGGCAGGTGAAGAAACTGCGATCAAGGGTATTTCCATCTGTAAAGGTTCTATGGCGAGGACCTAATAGTGAAGAAGTCACTTGGGAAGCCGAGGATGTGATACGGAAGAAATTCCCGCATCTTTTTGAAGGTATGTGTGTTTAGGTTTTAATTCGGGGACTGAATTTTCTTAAGGGCGGATATTGTAACGTTTCGGAAAAATTTGTAGATAATTAATTGTTTTATATTATTTAAAAGATGTTATTTTAAATTTATAAATTTGATAAAAAGACTTTTTATAAATGGTTAGGGTATTTAAGTAAAATGGTAATTAGTTTAGGTAACATTAGTCTGTAAGGAAGGGTTTTAGTGGAAAGTTTAATTTCTATGTGGTATATTGAGTTGTGTGGGGGTTTATGTGCATATTGTGTTAATTATGAGGTTAAGGTTATGATGAACCTCACCCACACTACACCAAGGGATGAACCTCAAGCCCACATCTCACCCTTGCATACATGCACCTCACCTCTCTATAGTGACACCTCTTCCTCCCCTTATCAATACATAACTCTTATAAATTGTTCAGTTATCAAACTGAAATTAGATTTTCAAAACACTTAGCATAGTGAAGCTCTCCACCCTCACTTAGATAAAAGAAAGAAAAGCTAGAGTTCCTTGCACTTTGATTCAAATCCTTCAAGCTAGGCTTCTTAACTCCTTGTGCACCTCTTGAAGATTTAGATCAGTGGAATTCTTCTTATAAGTATAACCCTCAACCTTTCAGGTCTCAATATGAGTTTTGAATATGTAGTGTTTACGATATTGGCAAAAAACGTATTTTTGTTAAATTCTTAGCTCTGTTAGTATCTGCTGTAATTATACTAATCTCTAAATAAATCCAACAGTACAATAATATGATAATTAGACCTAGAGTGCACCCTAGAAAGCCGGACCTATTCCTACACAATTCGACCGGCGAAATCCACCATTTTCCCGGTACCGCCGGTTCTCTTGTTGAGTTGGGTGTTGAGATTTTGTGGGTAGCTCTCTGTAGGTTATGTAGGGTATTTGGTATATTTTGATTTTCCTATATAGTCTGTAAATAAAATCTGGAAGCTAATTGCTTCGCTTTTTATAATATGTTAACGTATGATACGGACATTTCGTATTACGTTTGGTGTTTTCTCAAAATACAACGTGTGGGGGGTAGCTCTAGTTAGCCTAGGGTCTGTATAGCACACGATATTCTCACGTATCACGTTACGTATGTAAGTTCATTTAGAATTTACGTTTTCACCGTATCGGAATTTAGCCACTTATATACGGAAGTTTTTTTCAATGTTAGGTTCGACCGCGGAGACTTCGGAGGCAGCGAAGAAGGGAAAAGGAGTGATGGGATCCGAGTAGATCACGACTTGTTCCGGTGAGTAGACTAAATATCTACCGGAGGACATTGTATGGATGGCATATAGCGCCCGAAACTCGAAATTCTGTCATATTTGTTTTCCATTCATATTGTTTGCATAATTAAACCTAGTATTGCATTGTATGCATTCATACCTATTAATCACTATTGCTTAACACTTGATAGGACACTTGCACTATTACTAATGTGTTATGTTGCACCTGTACATGCTTACATATTACACTACACCCCATTGGTAATTAACACGTCACGTACACACCTAGAACTTGCCATGTCATCTATAATCTATTGCGCACTATTAATATCATTAATACTATTGTCACGCAGCATTGCTATTGTTTGGACACATATCATATCTCATTTTCATTGTCATTACTTGGATCATAAATTATGAAATTTTGAGATTTTCCTTGTTTTGAGTTTTATTCACTACGTGTTATAATTTTACGGGTCATCGTGATTTATATGATACGTCTACCATGAGTTTCTGTTTTCTAATTTGGTTTTATTCCGTACCGAGTGGAGGGAGCTATACGGTTGCAGATTTTTACGTTATCTGGACTGAGTGGGGGGTATACAGTCGGATACATGATAGACCCGGTCAAGACCGAGGGGTAGGAAAGCCGCATTAGAGGCGGAGAACCTAGCGAGGACACTCGATACCGGAGATAGTTTGAGAAACACGGTGGATATCTGGAGGATACCGATCGATATTGTTGGCTGTCAGGATCGTTCGGGGAACGATGCCTGCCAAAACTGAAGATTTGTGTCGATATTTGACACTGAATTTGAGGATCGTTATGAAAATGACCAAGATTTTGGAACACTTGATTAGATTTCTGTTTTCTTTTATACAGGCACTAAAGTTACATATTCATACTTCATATGTTATCATATATCATGTCTACCTGATGCATAGTTTTAGTCACTATTTCGTTGGGTATACAATTTCAACTGTTGGATGTTAGTTTATTCGCTGAGTTGGCAACTCACCCCCGTTGTGCCTCAGTTCCTTGCAGGAGACGTATGGACGCATATCTGCGTTGCAGACACAGATATCACAGCTTTCGTCGTTTATCTTGCTGGTTGGGTTACATGTTTAGTAACCGCCTCTTTTGGGTATTTTGTATCTTGTATCTAGTGTCACTCCATCAGACAATGTATATTATTTGATTAAGAACGAGAGTATACTTATGTATGTATTTTGGGTCGATTTAGTAGAATCGACTAGTTATATTTGATTGTGCCTTCTATTAATTTTTATGCATGTAATTCTTCACTTCTAAGCATCGTATTTTATTTGCGTGAGTTATTTCCGCCGATTGGCATTGATTTTTCTCCCAAGTAGGGGATGCCACTTTATTAAATATTTTATGTATCTGCTTTTCTTAAAGATTACAAAGGAGGTGCTGTCGAAATTTCCAATACTAAAACCAATTGTTTTTAATTCATTTTCAAAACCATTGGACATGCGGCCTCATTTTCTTTATTTTTAAAAATGTACTTCCTTATTTCCGCAAATAGGTTTTAGATCTTGGTTTTATGGCTTACTCGGATTGTGTTAGCATTTTTAGACGTCACACAATCTAAGTGTCGGTCATGTGAAAAATTCGGGTCGTGACAAACCCCCATCTCCTTTAACCTCTTCCTAACGCTGCACAACGAATAAGTCTCTCTTTTCTCTTTTTCTTTCATCTCAAATTATCTTCTAAAAACATATCGGTAAAATGGAGTTAACTCCGATGTCTGTAATTTTAACCTTTATACTCCCCTCATTAAGCAAGATAGGTCAAACTAAGTTTCTCACACCATTCGTAATCTTATTTCCAATCATTTAAATTTTAGTTTAATAATGTTTTCATGAGAAATAATCAAATAACAAACTTTTTCATTAAAATACCATGAACTTTAGTATACCCTTTCTCGATAACTAGTTTATCTACCTTTAAGAAAACTTTATGGGGTAACGACCTACCCCACATGCACACTATGGTTGCATAGCAAGATGTTCTAAATATATGGCTAATTTAAAGAATAAGTTTTACATTAAAATAACACTTTTCAAAACGGGTTTCTTTTGAATCGATATTTTAAATTCTTGGTAATTACGCCTCTATAACTCTCGTTAGGGGACCCGCTAATGGATGGTGCGGATTATCGCACATCCTTGGGATAGTAGAGCGAGATGCAAAACTCCTCACTGTGTATTCGGTCTCGAAAGGAAATAAAAATACGGTTTTTAAGAAATACGACTTTTCTAAACAAAACTAAAATTTGGAAAATTATATAAAACTATGAATCCGTATTTTCAATAAAAACATATTATGAAAATCATATTTTAAAATGAAAGGTTAAAGTTAAATGAAAAATACCATCAAGTTTCCAAAAGAGCTAGTTTTTATAAAAGGATCATAAACTTTCAAAAAAAACGAGGTTTTATCACCAAAATACCATAACAATTTAAAATACATGTTCATGAAAACCCTAAATATTGCAAATCACCCTCGAGGTTTATTTTTAAACTATATTAACAATTTTTCATAAAACCCCCTCGAGATATGCAAACAATACTTAAGGACTCTAGATTAATATAGGTTTAAGCGGGATCAATTCTCTTGAGCCCAGGGGAGCTGGAGAAAGTGGGTGCTTGCCTATTCAGGTTAGACAGCTTAATGGAGTTATCAATGGCAATTGTCTTGGAAAAATACACAAATCCCGCCGTCCATATGCAGCAGTTGCCGATTACTCCCGAACTTAAAAAATTTCAAGAACTAAGTCTTTTCATAAGATTTTGAGTTTAACATGAATCCAAACTCAAACCAGAATCCAAAATCAAACACGGATTTGAATACTTAATCATGAACCTGACACTCGAATTCAAATATCAAACTCAACTTGAATACTTGACTCGACTTGACCGAACCATGGTTATAACTTGACAGGAACTTGATATGAATACCTGAATACATGATTGCATCTTGAACATGACCCTGTACATTTTATATCCATGGATTCGACTAAGACCTATAATCTTAATCTATATAATACAATACGCGGGGATAAAGGGGTAGATTGGTACGGAGCATATATCGTGGCATGAGAGGTCACTTTAAAAGACACCTACATGAATTGACGTGCCGTTGTCCCATGGGTTATGACGGGGCCTTATACTACATGTTACCATAGTCCACGGGGTAAGATGGACTCCTCTTGAATACATGAATACATTTTTTTATCAAACTACAAATAACCACGTTAGAATAACTATTTTATACCTATGAATGATCATATACAACTTTACCCGTCTACTGTTCATTTGATTTCTATTCACATTATATACTATCTTCTCTTACTTCTTTTGGGACCTACTGAGCGCTAGTTCGCTGACGACATTCCTTTCTGTTTCTTTCTTTGGAATGTTCGTCAGGAGAACCGAACTCTGAGGAGATAGAGCCAAGCCCGAAGGACTTGAACCAGTTTGCTACTCAGCCAGACTACTAGTTTCTTCCTGCCTGCACTTACTTTCAGTATGTCATTGTTTAGGCATTTGGTGTTATTAGTGTATCTGTTATTTTCAGATAGTTGTATATAAAGTTGAATGTAAATAAAGTTGATGTTTTATTTTATCACTCTTGTCATTCTTGCAGATTGTTATATAGCTTAATTACGCTTAACGTATTTTTATAGTAAATACGTTGCAGGCTCACCACGTCGCCGTTTCTGTCTATTGGGGAGAGGGGCATGCCAAAAAGAGTTTTAAAGCAATTTCACAACACCTTGCAGGCAATGTAGAACAAAGGAGATCAAAGGCTCTTTGAAGAAATTCCACAAATATCATGTGGGCATTGTAGCTCTAATACCACTTGTTAGAAAAATTGATCCCCTCACCATGTAAAGCACATCAAGATCACAAATAACACAATCATACTAAAGAAGAAGAATACCGGATTTAACATGGTTCGACAATCATGGCCTACATCCATGGGGCTAAATACGGGGATTTTATTAAATACACGAAAAAGATTGCAAAGTACTCACATCACTCAACAACCCCTCTCTCATCCCTTTCTCTTGCTCTCACACTACAAGAGAGGGAAGGCACAAAATATCCTTACATAATTACATCTCTCAAGCCAATCTGCCTCTTTCCCAATATATATATATATATATATATATATAAACCCTGCTAGCCCACACCTATAGATGACCCGGCTCAAATGGTTCATAAACGCATAAACGGATACGAGACACATCTTCAATAGAATCCTCATTTAAAGCAAAAGCGTAGAAACAACTTATCCACCATCCCTGGCTTGATACATGGGCTACATGAAAAAGATTGCAGAGTACTCACATCACTCAACAACCCCTCTCTCATCCCTTTCTCTTGCTCTCACACTACAAGAGAGGGAAGGCACAAAATATCCTTACATAATTACATCTCTCAAGCCAATCTGCCTCTTTCCCAATATATATATATATATATATATATATATATATATATATATATATATAAACCCTGCTAGCCCACACCTATAGATGACCCGGCTCAAATGGTTCATAAACGCATAAACGGATACGAGACACATCTTCAATAGAATCCTCATTTAAAGCAAAAGCGTAGAAACAACTTATCCACCATCCCTGGCTTGATACATGGGCGGTTGAGATTGAAATGAAAAATATTTAAAAGTAGGAGTTATTTCAATCTCAATTGTCCGTGCGTCATACCAGAGACGGTGGATAAGCCGCTTCTACGCTTTTGCTTTTGGAATTCTACATAATCTTTATTCCTAATATGGATCATTTTTGTACTGGATCACGGGTTAAAACCCGTTTAGGCCCGACCCTACTAAACGCAATATCTTTTTTCTCGTAGTATGTTGTCTTCTTAAAATAGAATTCTCAATCGGGTGCTTGATCTCTTCAGTTCAAGATCTCAAGCTGCTTCAAGCTCTCAAAAATGGTGCGTCCTTTATTCATTTTTAAAAAAATTCTTTTACGCTCTAGATTTCTATTAATTTTATTTATCTCTTTGATCTCTCGCAAAAATATCGGGGGTTAATTCAGATCCGAGTCGTTCCCTTTTCCTCCTCAGATCGATTAAGTTTTTTCACATTTTGAATTAATCTCTGCTCAATTCTTTCTTGATGATCGCGATCTGCCCTAATTATATGTGATGAGAGAAGATAGATGCAAACGGAATCGAGCCTAAAAATATCGTTTTGTAAACTTAGAGAAGAATTGATTAACATACCTAAGTTTACTTGGTTTTGGATCTACTTAAAAATTTATTTATAATCAAACTACGTTCTTGGAGTCTTTTTAGTGAATATATTTTTGAACACCAAAGATCCAAATACGTCGAAAGATAAGTTGCAAATGGAGAATAGATAAGTTCTTTGTAGAGGGATGCCAAACTTATGTTTGAGCTTACTGTTTCCTTAGACGAGTTTGCAAACCCTTATAATTGTAATACCACCATCGCTATTTGCATTTAGAACATTATAAAGAAAGCACAGTAGAGATTGGGTTAGTGTTACCTTATATATTTGCTGATGTTGATCATGCTTGTCACATCAGTCCCCTCACCACCACCACCACACACACAAAATAGCAACATCAAGAACGACACTAGCTTTATGCAGTTCGACCAAACCCGGCCTACAACCTTATAGAAAAACCGAGGATTCTATTAACGTGAAAAAGTTATGAGATATCTCACACTCAACTCTCTCATCTCTCATCTTCCCTCTCTTATTCTCACACCACGGAGGGAGGGACAGCCCTCACATATTTGAGACCGTGCATTTTTAGTCCGCATATTGGATTCCAATTTAAAGTTCTATAATTACAGATATCGTGGCTTTGCCACCCCCCCTCCCCCCCCCCCCCCCACGCGCACAAAAGAGATATATAGCGCTCAAAGCCTAGCACTATTTGTCACCTATTGGCAACCAACCCATTAAATGGCCTAAATCTATGGACTTCCCGCAATCCAATCAATCATATCTTGTATGCAACCAAACACAATCCTAACAGGTTGGAGAGAAACTACAGAAGCATTCCCACCAATCCCTAGCGCTTTGAGTTTGCAGCGAGGGTGGAAAGAAAGAGGTAGAGGTGATGGCTCATAAATAGCCAGTGAGATGTGTTACAAAGCTATCCCGTTCGATGTATATATAGGCCAGGCGGATCCTTATATGGTCAAGATTAGTCAGGTGCCTCACATCGATTCAAGTTAGCATGTACTAGAACCAACACATGTTACCAATAATAAAAATGAGAATCTGGAAGTGTATGACCTAAAAATTCACTTGGTCTTGTTGCTAGAGGCCCTAAGGATATATATCTTAAAACCTTGATGTGTGATCAAATCTTTACTTATTTTGTGTTTGTTTTTTATGCAAAAGACTTCTAAAGATAAAAAAGTATATGCTATCTAATCCAATTTAGCATTTTGTTGTACGTGCATTGCATGTACTAAGAAAATATTATAAAGTTGAGTAATTTTATGAAAGAACATTGATTTAATAATTCAGACTTTAAATGGGATACGTATGGTTTGGAAACCCAAGGTTTGGGTGCACACCATTGATATTATCTCATGTTAAAGTCTTTTATGGAATGTTTTTCCTCCATATTTTTTGCTCCATCCAAGGCACCGCCAAGGCACCATTATATACAGGGAGAGGGTTATGGTTACTAGAAACCCAACCCTATTCCTTATAGGTTTCATGTGGCCCATATGGGCATGGATATGGGTCCAATCCATTTATGTTTGCCCCAAAAGACGCTCGAGCGTGGTGGGTCCCATCAAATCCAACAGTTACAACTCTCAACGGGTGCAAAAGTTGATAAGGCATGAAAATTGTGACAAGGAGATCATAACTTCGAGCATACTATCAACATAAGATGAGAGGAGATCCTATATATTTAGGAGAGGGATCCAACATTATAACTAAAAAAAGACTTTATCCACCCTTGCACTCGAACTGAAATATTACTTTTCAACATAATAATAAATTTTTTTCTTGTGCTACATCCCTATTTCTGATTAAGGTCATTTTTCCCCAAAAAAAAAAAAAAAGAAAAAAGAAAAAATCTTCTGTCTGTGAGGGGTTAAGATGGAAGGTCTCTCTTTTTCTTCGTCTTCTAAATTTCATCAGCCCTCTAGCTTCCAACTCTTGTTGTACTGCTTCTTATTGGAATGCTATTCATTATTGATTTGTAACTCCAGCTCAGGAAAATCACTTTCAACGGTAGACTATTCTAGGCAAATATGTTGTTCTTGTGGTGTATGTTCTGTTCAATGCGGGGATGTTTGATCAAGTGCTTTCTCCAATTGCAACGATGATTCAAGTGCACATACAACTAAAAAAAATTGAAAAAGGCAAAATAGGTAACAGGTATCCGGCCTTACTGAGTTCACATGCACTGCATATCAATTGATACAGAACAGTATCTAAATCTCCATTTTTAGCTGATTTGGTTGTATGAATTTTTATTTCACCAAAAAACAAAAAAAGAAGGGGGAAAATATCAGAATATCTGCTTTCAGTATAATGGAATAGGCGGGCGACATCAGCTCTATCAGTTCAGTCATTTGTTCTGTTTGGTAGGGTAGTGAGAATACATTTCTTGTTATTTACAATCTGATTTGGTGGCAAATATAAAACTTAAGAAATAAAGAAAGGCATTTTATTATTTCATTAGATCCCTATAGATTTTCAGAACTGTTAGTTTATTGATTTCATTAGATCCATATAGATTTTCAAAGCTGTTAACGCCTTTAACATTCATTGTTACCTTTTTTTTTGCCCTTTCTCAGATTCATTTTGTGCTTCTAATCAGTCGACAAGGGAAAGTGAGATTGACAAAATGGTATTCACCATACACTCAGAAGGAAAGGTCCAAGGTAAAAAATACTCTGAAAAAAAAATTTGTCATCTTCCATTGTTTTTCTTTCCATGTTCCATATGTGCATGTCTTGCATATTGCTTCCTAAGATCAAACTTCCTTTTTTCCCCTTATGCCAGAAATTTGTTTTTATCTTGCACTTTACTAATTCTCTTGAACTTAGTTGGGATAGAAAAAGAGCAAAGGCATATTTTTTATTATCCCACAAAGAAAGGGTTATGTTGTCCAGAATCTATTCTATGTGAGACATGGTATGTGTTTTTCTTTGTGCTGCTCGCATGTAAATTCTCGAGCCCATAACTGACCGGATTTACAAAATGTAACTAACAACTACTAGTTCCTGTTCAAATAACGAAATTAACAATTGCTGTGTTGCTGCTCGCTTCGTTTCAGAAATACAAACAATAGGTAATATCAAAATGAATATAACACAAATGTGATGTTTTCTTAGAGAGGGTTGATGTTAGGTTGACAGTCAACCATAAAATTTTGTTGGGTCATTCGTGCAGCCTTGTGCTCCATAGCAGCCTACATGTTTTATAGGAAAAGGCGTAGATGATGACGACGGCAAAAATTGTTATTTCTGTGCTTTTTTCCCATGTATAATCATGAGTATATTTATGGCGATGCTAAATTGATCTTCTTATGGTTGGAGCAAAAAGTTTTAAGTTATTTATATTCATTAATCCAATTTTTATGGGTGATGTTCCCGCCCAAATAGTGGCGTTTAAAAGCCGAACTGAAACCACTTTTGGCAGCGCCCAAGTGCAAAGCACGCGGCGTTGATGCCATTCACCGTGGGCAGTGCCTACGTGCAAGGCACGTGGGGCTGATGCCATTCCCTTTGGCAGCGCCACTCGTGCAAGGCACGTGGCACTAATGCCAATTTCTTTGAAGCGCTTACTTCAGATAGAAACTAAGTTCTACATAAGAAAATGTTTTCATGATTTTTCTATAAACAAGAAAGATTTTCTCTGTTAAATCAAGGACCCTTGGATAAAAAATCCAATGGTGTTTAAAACACCACTGTTTGATTATGAAATCAATCAAGATATCTTAAATGAGAGATTCTCTCAGCTAATTGAACAATTTCCCTCTCATATAAATAGGTGTAGGAGAGATAGAAAACCCTCTGGAAGGTTACAATCGAGAATATAATTCTCTGTGAAGAAATCATCTTCTTCTTTAAAACCCTAGGTAAATAATGGAGAAAACTCCTCCTTTTACCTATTTCCTCCATTAAAAGAAAAAGAGGCTAGTCCTCATAGAGAACTTCTGTTCTTCCATTAGATCAAATATCTATGAGATAAATCGCTCCTAAAAATGAGAAATTATATTCTCATGGGGGATTTTGATCTCAAAACCAAAAATCTAATCGAAAACTTAAGCATTCTCATCATCAGAAAAAGATCAAGAATATGAAGTTTGAAGCCTTAACTTCATGGGACATAGATCCCAATAGAACACGTCTGCGAAGGAAACAAGTTTATGAAGATCTAAATAAAATAAGATCTTAACAATGGTCAAAAAGATCAACTGTTTACAAAAGTTTAAACCCAGAAAACACAAGTTTTGATGATTAAAATATCATCACCTGAAAATTTAATCCTTCTTTAAATTTAGCTTAGACTCTCAAAACCATGGCAGCGCCGCACGTGAAAGGCACGTAGGCTAACGCCAGATTCAATATGGCAGCGCCGCACGTGAAAGGCGCGTGGGCGAGCGCCAAAGCTCTGGTTGGTGGCGCCACACGTGAACGACAAGTATGCGAGCGCCAAGGCTTTGATCGGCTACATCACGTGGCAGACACGTGAGCGGTGCCACGTGATACTCACGTGATTAAACGCCGAGCCGCTAAGCCATGCGTCACATGATATTCACGTAACCATGTGCCAAAGACCATATATTCAAAGCCGGCTTAAGGCGAGCCGAGGCGCTAATCCTGTGTGCGCCAGATGTATTTTGGGTGTCAAACAGACCTGTCCTTAGCCCCAAACCGGCCAAGTCTTGAAGCTTAAGCTTCATCGATCTTATGATCACTGAGCCTATATGCTCAAAATTCTTAAGTTGATTTTAGTCCAAAATATGACTATCCTTAGATAAACTCAAGTATTCTCTGAACTGACGGACCTCATTGATATGAGAAATGCGTCATAAGTTCAACTCCTTGTTGGCAAATAAAAACCCTAACGTGGACCTAAAATCCCAATTCTAATATATATGAATTTGGATTAATCCGCATTCTACGGGCGACGACAAAATTAGTCTTCGTATACAATCCAAAGGCAATCCAAAATAAACTAAAACACGACAAATGAAGGAATAGATTTGGAGTGCAGAAAGTTATCGCTTTGCAATAATATAATTAACTGCAGGGGCTTGCGCCTGCAGGAAAAAAACGTCTCCACAATCAATAAACCCCTCATCTGTTAGGGAGAATATGAAGTCATTTACATCGGTTGCATTTGTCCAAACCTCTGATATATGGTGCCATAAACCAACTTGGTATTTTCGGAGAGGTGGATGAATATGTACATATGCATCTTTCCCAAGATTCAGGCTAGACGCGCTCCTTGCCCTTCAGCCCGGTTTCCGGCGGTGAACAGGTGATGCTTGGGGCTTTATTGTTTATTATTGTATTCAACGTCCTTTTGGATTTTAGAGTTGATATAGGTATGACGGGGCTTCTTTTTTATATATATGTTTACATATATGATATTTGTCTTTGTTTCATTTAATTATTTACTGGATTATGGCACGTGCGCTGCACATGAAAATAAATTTTAAGATTGCATATCATAGAATGATTGTGAGTTCTATTTAGGCTTCAGTTTTGCTGAAGTACCATATTCTTTTAATTATTTCATATAGATGATTTAGTTTTCTTTTAACCTTTAACATTAGAAATAATGCACTTAAATTACGAAGAAAGCAGGGTTTAAGTTAGAATAGACACGAGGAAATTTTACGACATGTATAAATAATCAAAATGCAAGGGGATACGTGTAAGATTTTATCTTCTTCTCCCACTTTTGAGGGGAGAGGGGCAATATCATAAGTATTATCTCTTTCTTTTGGAATTTTTCTTGAAAAGAAAGAAGATGAGGACATGTGGCGCCCCTCTTGGGTTTGGGTTTATAATAGTAGTGATAAGATAAACTTTGGTTATCAAGATTGGAGCTTAAAATGCTACCAAATACCTTATTTGTAGGGAAAACGAAAGTTGGGAATTTGATTTTTGGGGGCTCCGGTGAAGAGGATGTGATTGCTTGTGATGTCCAGGGGAGATGGAACTCTCAATTTATAAGCCAACTCTAATGCCCTGCGCCCCAAACTGCCTCCGAGATTCTTCTCAACGAGATCGAAACCCACGATCCCTCACACTCGCGCTTGACGCGGTAATGAGAAACAGAATGCGGTTTCTCTCACCCAATAATTGGGTCGGGTCACATACTTGGCCATAAGGTCACAACACTTACATCTCCCACTTGGCCGAAATGGCCAAATGTTTTCCGAGCATACTCACTATTCGTGAAACGCAACTCAAAATGTAATTACACATACTCCCACTATCCGTGTGATATATACACTTTTCACTTTTCATGAAAATCGAAATCATCATTATCCATGATTTGTCTCCTTTTCATTATTCATGAAAATCCTTCGACTTGGACATTTCTAAGTCCCATTAAACTAATATGTTTGATAAATATTTCTGCTGGGATGTCCTTTGTCAAGGGATCAGTTATCATGTCACTAGTAGGAATATAAATCAGCTTGACTCCTTCCTTCTCCACTATATCACGAATATAGTGATATTGAACTTCAATATGTCTTCCTTTCGAACTATTTGCACCACTGTGAATCAAGCTGATGGCTGCTTGGTTATCACAGTAAATCTCAATTGGTCCATCCACCAAATAGAGATCGAAGTCCTCCAGGAACCGTCTAATCCAGACTGCATGAGTAGTAGCCATACTACATGTTATGTACTCAGCTTCTTGTGTGTACCTTGCTACACATCCTTGTTTCTTGCTATCCTAAGAAACAACTGCATCTCCAAAGATGGTCTAGTACACAGTATTGCATATATCAAGCTTCCAACAGCTTAAGCATATGGGCCATTAAGCGGTTTCTGTCCTTCTCCCGGATATTGTTCTTTACATAACCGCTTTCCTATAACCAATGGTGTAGGTGTCAGATTGCAATTCCGCATCCCAAATTTTCTAAGTATTGCATGCAAATACCTTCTTGGTTCAAACTTAACGTTCAAGACTTTCTATCTCTAAGTATCTGTATACCAAGAACATAGAATACATCTCTCATGTTCTTCATCTCAAATTCGCTACTGAATGCTGATTTGTTCTTGTTCAACACTTCTATATCATTTCCAGCGAGCAAAATATCATCTGCATACAAAGATAATATTGAAAAACTGCTCCCACTTTTCAAGACATACAGTTATCCAATTTGTTTGCAACGAAATCAAGTTGGATAACGGTATTGTGTAATTTGAGATACTATTGTCTAGAGGGCTGATATAAACCATATAGAGACTTTTTCAATTTATATACCTTACTTTCCTGCCCTTCGACCTGATATCCTTCAGGCCGTCTCATATGTATTTTTTTCTTCAACTCTTCGTTGAAGAATACAGTCTTGATATCCATTTGGAAAAGTTCCAAGTCAAGATATGCAACAATTGCTAAGATTATTCTAATAGATACAAACTTGGCCACCGGAGAGTAAGTCTCCTGATAATCTATACCTGCCTTTTGAGTAAAGCCTTTTACAACTAACCGGGCCTTAAATGTATCAACAGACCCATCAGCTCGATATTTCTTCAATGCCCATTTGCATCCTATGGACTTCCCATTTTTTGGTAAGTCACATAGCTTCCATATTTTGTTTCTCTCTATTGAGTCAAGCTCTTTTCCATGGCTTCAGCCATTGATCCGATTCATGTGTGTTCATCGCATTCTCATAATTCAGAGGATCTGTTTGCTCATCCACATCAATATCTACCGAGAAACAAGATGGTTCACATGAATATAGATGGTCATCCATCCATGCAGGTGTTCTAAATCTTTTGTTGCCACTAACGTTTGCAGGTTATACATGTTCGGCTGCTTGATTTTCTATAGGTATTTTCTCATTTAAAGGTTCATTTTACATAATTGGATGATTAACTTCATCCACTAAATCCATGTCATCTCTGGAAACATCATCTAAGTCTAGTAGATGTAATACATTCCTTGAACTTGTTCATTTTTCTCTAGATTTTCTAGAAAAGCGGCCTCTCTACTTTCAATAATCCATTTTTCTTCATGGAAGAACCTATATTCCTTGGATTTTTCAGAATAACCTATAAATCTACAATTTAAGGTTTTGAGATCCAGCTTATCTGTAACCTGATATGGAATGAGAACGTGTGCTGCACAACCCCATTTTCTTAAATGACTCAAATTAGGTTTGTGTTCATTCCAAATCTTATAAGGTGTTGACTCGACTTATAAGGTGTTGACTCGACTGATTTTGTGAGAATTCTATTCAAAACATAATTTGCAGTTAATATTGCTTCTCCCCAGAAATCCTTGGAGAGACCAGAATATGACAACATACATTTTACTGCATTCATCAATATTCTATTTTTTTCTTTTCGCCACACCATTTTGTTGTGGCGTATAGGGCATAGTGGTTTGTTTCTTAATACCATACCGAATACAGTAGTCATCAAATTCTGTTGAGTTGAATTCCCAATCTCTATCGGTTCTTAGCACCTTAACGTACCTTCCAAGTTTCCTTTCTACTTCTGTCTTATATCTTTTAAAATATTCAAATGCTTCTGATTTTCTGTTTAAAAGATATATAAAAGTATACTTGGAATAATCATCTACGAAGGTTATAAAATATTCATTGTTACCACGTGTCTTTACACTTAAGGGTCCACAAATGTCAGAATGAACTAATTCTAAAAGTTCATTTGTCCTTTGACCTTTCGGGAATGGCTTTCTAGTCATTTTCTCAGTTAAGCAATGTTCATTGGGTAATATCCTTACTCCTGTCAGAGTTGGCAACAAGTTTATCTTAATTATCTGTTTTTATCTTATTGCTACCAGACTGCCCTAATCTCATGTGCCAGAGATCAAAATCAGATAAAAGACACGGAATAATTCAAATCAGAATTCTTATTACAAGTATCAGGTTTTACAACAAAAAGACAGAATAAATCATGTTCGACTACAAACTTGCCCATTGCAAAAATTTTCTTGTCCTTCCCAATAGAAACCCTATTGTTGTAAAACCAAACTTCAAGTCCCTTTTTTAGTAAGACGGGAACAGAGATCAAATTACGTCTTATGCCAGGTGCATAAAAATATCCTTGAGAACCATAATACGGTCCCCAATGTCCAATCTCTATGAACCAATACCTTCTACATCCAGATATGTATTGTTCCCCATGTAAATACCATGTTCTCTCTTCTTCAGCTCCTTGAAGTCAACAATCCTTTTTTTCGTCTTTGCAATATGCCGGGTCACTCCGGAATCTATCCACCATCCATCACATCGGTGGTTGCATCATTGCATGCGCTTACATCGATGAACTCTCGCTTACCGGATCCTCCTTATTCTGGGAGTTTAGGATGACCCTTGTTCTTGGCCTGTGGACAGTTGGTTTTGAAGTGGCCAAACTTCCTACATATGTAGCAGGCTTCATGAGGTCCTTTCTTACCGCGAGCGTGCTGTTGGCTGGGTCCTTTGAAGGATGGCTTGGAGGGTCCAATATGATGACTCCTTTGTGTCCCTTAAGCCTTCCGGTACTGCACAACACTAACTTCTTCTTGCACAAGGTTCACATATGAACCTCTCCTCTTTACTAGTAGGTCTTGCTCCATAGCTAACTGGGTTGGCAAGTTAGTAACGCGCGTAATGGTTTCATTCAATCTAAGGGTTGTGGCAGCTATATCTAGTGAGGGTGGCAAACTATTTAAAATAGTCGCCATTTGCAGTTTTTCAGGAATTTCTGATCCTGCAGAAGTTAGGTCCTTAGCCATGACAATCATTTTGTTCACGTGTTCAGTGACGTCACCTTCTTGCATGCGACATGAATTAAATATATGCATCAATAGATGTATGTTCACCTTAGAAGTGGTGTTATATTTTTCTTTAATTGCATCCTACAATTCTTTTACTGTATTATAGTTTTCAAAAACTTCAATAAGATCATCTTTCATGAACATAAGCATCAGGGTTTTAACCTTGTCATTGAGCCGTCACTGATCAAACTCTCTTTTCTGAACGTCAGTGGGATGATCGTTGAGAGTTGGAGCAGTGACTTCAAGTACACTATCTAGATTGTTATGAATAAACCTATACCTAATTTTCTTATGCCATATATCATAATTGGTACCATTAAGGCATTCTATTTTTGCCAATTCAGAAGCAATAAGTTTACTAGCCATGTCGATGATTTACTGTGATAATAGTTCAAAAGGGAATAAATGTGGGGTTGGTAAAACAATTAACTAAATGAAGTTAAGGGACTACAAATATTAAAGGAATAAAAAAATAATACTTAGATTATTAAACAATTTTAAGCATGTAATTAAAAAAATTAAGAACAAATAGATGCAATATAAAAGCACTAAAAACGATAGGTACTAAGAGTCTGAGACTGAATGGTGCAAAAATAAAAATTACAAACTAAAGAACTAAACAGGAATAGATGGAAACATGAGTTATAATATAAAACACTAATTTCGACCCAAAAAATATGGGCAGAAAAATTATGTAATTGGCATTCAAAAAAAATTATAACTTAAAAAAAATGATACTTATGACAACAAAAAATTTGATAATAATAGGCAAGGCAATGATATTAGATGAAGCATATAATTGGCGACTATATTAAATTAACATGGGCATAAAGTAATGGATTTAAAGAGTTGATTATAACATGGAGCATGAATAGATTATAACATGAACTTGAATTGAAAAATTAAACAAGCTGCTAGCATATCAAATCTAAGATGAAAAAAATTATAACAACCATAATACCCTTGCTAGCTGACGAAAAAAATAGATATGCTTTTATTATTATCTTATAAGACTATAAGTAGCTAAGTTTGTTATTTATAAAAGAACTGGAAAAATAATATTTAATGTACCAGAGAGATGCATAAGAAAACTGGAAATTGGAATATGCATAGATGGAAAAAAAATTAGTCTCCTAATTTAATGGGTAATATAGTGGAAGAAAGCCCATAATACTTTTTCTCAGTTGGGAACAAAAATAGGTTTACTTAGTTCTCCTTTATCAAAAGAGGGGACCATGAATATCAAAATTCCTAATTTAATGTAAAGGGAATTTGAGGATACCAAGCCCAAAAAGAAAATCGTACCAAAGGGAGAAGCTTGGGTACCGGGATGAGGTCGGGGTCGTGACAGCGTCGAAATGGTGGTTTCCATGCGATAGTAGCGAAGCAGCGGAAGGGCAGAGGAATATGGGCGATGGTCGAGGGATCGCCGGAGTCGATGGTGGTGGGGCCGATGAGCAAAGGGCGGCGGCTCGATCTCACGGAGAGTAGCGCGATGCGGTGTTAATGGATGAACCCAGCTCCGATACCAGTGTAGGGAAAACGAGAGTTGGGAATTTGATTTTTGGGGTTTCCGGTGAAGAGGATGTGATTGCTTGTGATGCCCAGAGAAGATGAACTCCTCTCAATTTATAAGCAACCTCCAATACCCTACGCCCCCAAACCATCTCTGAGATTCTTCTCCACGAGATCGAAACCCACGATCCCTCACACTCGCGCCAGACGCGGTCACGAGAAACACAATGCGGTTTCTCTTTCACCCAATAATTGGGCCGGTCGGATATTTGGCCATAAGGCCACAACACTACATTATTACTGTATAAAGTAGTATGAGTTTTGTTCTCAATGTTTATCTACCATGTTGAGATTCAGGGATATTGGCGAAGTCACTTCTTTCTACTTTTGCAAACTTAATTGCTTTTAAGTTAAACTGCATGAACCCTCTTAGCTTTGCTTGAAACCACCCTAGCTTTTAGAAATCTGTACTTCACTTGATTAACAGCCGTTACAAACTCGGTTCTGCTACTTTTCCCTTCCTAAGTACCCATGATGAAAGTGTCAAATATGCAATGTCCATTGAAGAAATGAAAAAAAAAGCAGGGGCAGGGATAATGCGGGAAGAAACAAGTGACAAACAATGACTGTTAAAGTGGGGATAAAGTGCAGTATTTTCAAGAAGTAGGGTAGTTTGTTGCTATACGGGCAAAAGTTAGGGGGTTCCCTGCAATTTAGCCATTATTTATCTAGTACATTGGGTTTTGAAGGAGCAAGAACATTTCAATTTGGTCCTGCTAATTTGATTCCTTATATCTTGTCCTAATTCTTTGTTTGTGAAGGTTATTCGAGAGCTTAGTGGAGTTATTCTGGCAAGAGCTCCGAAGCTCTGCAATTTTGTGGAGTGGAGAGGTTACAAGGTTGTATATAGAAGGTAATGCAGCATTATAGTGATTGCCATGAATCCGTTGCCAAAGAAAAATTCGGCTATATATTTTAGTGCAATTTTTCTGCTTACTTTTTTCTTTTTTGGCATAATGCAACACTTTAATTTTATTTCATCCCAGGTACGCCAGCCTTTACTTCTGCATGTGCATTGATGCAGACGACAATGCATTGGAAGTCCTCGAAATTATTCATCATTTTGTTGAGATATTAGACCGTTATTTTGGCAGTGTAAGCACACTGTCTTCTTTTTGGGCATTATGCTTATTATTAAGAGGAAGCTAATTTCAGCCTTTTCATTTTCACTTGTCAGGTGTGCGAGCTTGATTTGATCTTTAATTTTCATAAGGTATTCGCATCATTCATCAAGAATCTCCTTTTTTTTCCTTTTTCTATTTTAAAGACTTTCAGCTGAATTTCAAATTGGCAGGCATACTTCATATTGGATGAGATTCTTATTGCTGGTGAGCTTCAGGAGTCGAGCAAGAAGAATGTTGCACGGCTTATAGCTGCACAGGTATATGCTAAACTGCTCGCCAGTTCGTTGATTATAATATCAATATAAATGCATTTCACCCTTTATATTGTGTATATGAACCATGCTATCTGGGATTTCGATACACATTCTCGCCATAAAGCATTGTTTTTGCGCCCCCCCCCCCCCCCCTCCTCTGGCCGCGGATGTGAAACACCATTCTATTCTGCTTGCAGCTTATTGTTAGTGTTGTTGCATATTGGGATTTGAAAACCAGTTAATCCAAGGGCAATAGCCAAATGGATATTTGATTTATTTATCCATTTTTACCAATTTATTCACAGATTATGAAGAAGATTGCAATTTTTTGAACTTGGACCTCAGTAGAAGTTCTAATTAATAACAGAATGGTTGATCGCCATCACTTCCATTTTTGTGTAACTATTTTAATAGTAACATGCTACATTTGTTTTTGCTAGAATGTAAATTTACCATCAACCTTCGCTACAACATGGGATTTATGGTGCAGTGACGAGGACTTTAAAGTTGTTTAGGCTTATAAAAAGGGCGCTTAGTCCATGGGATTTTGTTAGAATATAAAATTATATCACTTGACGCTCACCCATGAGAGCTGGATCATATTCCAACTATAATCAGACCTACACAAAACCCATGCTCCCTAGCAATTTAGAAACCTTTCCCATGATCCTATAATTGCGAGATTGCATGCATTTTCTCATTATGACATTTGACCTATTCTATCATCTCTCTCAATCTTCTAACTCAAATTCTTGGGGAGTTCGGAGGGCGTCGACTGGTCATCTAGGATTGTGATAGCTTGCATGCCCTTCTTTTGTCCCTACTTTCGTCATGCATGCCTTTATTGGAAAGAGTTGATGTCGGGTCAATGATCAGTTGTAAAACTTATTCAAAATTTTAATGTTTCAACGGGAGAAGGCTTATGATGATGACGGTGATGATTATATTCTGAATTTTCAAGTCATTACTAAATATGTCATATCTTGCCAATATCCTCTCTATTTAGCTATCAAATGAAAGCCTTGGCTTTGTGAGTTTGTGCAAGACAGATGCAAAATTGCGGGTTGTATGCATGTCATTGTGTGTGTGCATGCGCGCGCTACATGAAGAAAAAATATTCTGAAACTATTTGTTTTTTTAATCTCGCAGGATTCACTGGTTGAGACTGCTAAAGAGCAGGCAGGCTCCATCAGCAACATAATAGCGCAGGCAACCAAGTAGAGAGTTTGTAAGCTTTGAGCACACCGATATATCGATACACAACCACAAAACCGGCGGAGATACCACTGTCACCCAATTTGCAATGCTTTGTAATTTCGATAAGAATATTTCGTTCTTTTCATTTATATCAGTTATGGATTCTCCAAGAGCTGATTCATTTTTTCTGGACTATGTAATCAGGTGAAGTGTGTGTGTGTGTGTATTTGCCTTCTCCATGAGTGAACAACATAGCTTTTATGGCAACTTCTCGTTAGTCCGAGAATTAAACAAGGGTTGGGAAAGAGGAAGCTGGGATTAAATACATACTGCTATTTTTGCACGAGGGTTGGGATTAAACAAGGGATGGGAAAGAGGAAGCTGGGATTACATACTGCGATCATACATGTAAATGTATATTTTTGTTTTTATTTTGAACCTGCCCGTAAGCTTCATCCACACCAAACAAATCCACACACAATCACACGCATCCTGCTGATTCATGAATCCGTCCCGAAATTGTTAAATTATGGCCATGTTTTCTTTTTGAGGATCGAGCCTCACACTTATGCTAGAAACTTATGCAAGAAGAGGAAGTGACATACGAGCTGAGCTATTGCTCATAGATGTATAAATGTATAGTTATTATTGTAATATTTAAATAAATTTATGTAGTGTCAAATATTTAGGTTTGAGTATAAAGTTTCAGAGGTACCCGAGGAAAAAAAGATAGTAATATTGCCAAAACTTGTATATGGATAAAATTAACCTCAACTATATCAACTTTTAGCTTGGCTTTTTTTGGATAAATCCACACCAACTCGATCCACAGCTCATCAAGTTGTCATTCCATTTATAGTACAGATCTGTCTTCTTTCGGAATGTATTCCGAAGAGTCTCCATTGTTCTACAGTGGGTCCCATGGACTCAAGAGGTGGCCCTCGTCCACTTAACACGACACTCGGCTTGGCACTTTGTTCCGTGCGGCACTTTGCTCCGTGAGCAAGAACCGGGTCCCGACATTCTCCTCATTTTTGAACAATGGTTCGTCCTTGAACCACAGACCTACTATTGAGGGACCGGCTCTGATACCATTCTGTCACGCCCCATCCCCAATACAGAGAGTATTGTCCGCTCTGGCCGAAACCGCACGGTTTTGTCCTTCGGAGTGAACCGGATCCGAACAGAGGCCATCCATCCCGGGACTTCCCTGGCTCGAGCACGCTTAACTACGGGGTTCTCAAACTCCTATGGTGCCAGTTCACTTAAAAGACGCCTCTGTAATGAGAAGTGATATCATTCCATTTATAGTACAGATCTGTCCTCTTTCGGAATGTATTCCGAAGAGTTCTCATTGTTCTACAGTGGGTCCCACGGATTCAAGAGGTGACCCCCTCTTTCGGAATGTATTCCGAAGAGTTCTCATTGTTCTACAGTGGGTCCCACGGATTCAAGAGGTGCCCCCCACCACTTAACACGATATTTGGCGTGGCACTTTGTTCCGTGTGACACTCTCCGTGAGCAAGAACCGGGTCCCGACAAGCACTATCCGTATTGTTGGAGAGGTTGAGGGTTGTTGGAGAGGTTGAGAAGGCAAAGATAGGAGAGGAAGGAGGTGAGAAAGGAGGAGATGGGGCCGGTAAGATTGGAGGAGGAGAGGTCGAGGGCGACGGCTGGGTGAGGGGGTCGCAGGTAGAGGAAAGTCAATGGGATGCGATTTGGGGGGAGGAAGGCAATGCTTGTGAGGGGGTGAGCAGAGTAAATGTATTCTTTTAAGTTATAAAAGATGTATTTTAGTAAATTCAACCAGTAGTATAAAAAGACAAAAATTAAAAACCGATGTAGTTGGGTTAATTTTGTCTATACACATGTTTTGGTGTTGATTTATCAAATAAAGGTTCAATATCGCTAGGGATGTAAACGGGTCGGATACGGATCAGATATAGACATTACCATATCCATATCTGGCACATATTAACGGATGTGAATGCGGATACAGATAGTTGTCGATAATCCATATCTGCTACAAATCGAATACGGATATGGATCGAATATTGTAAAAACCATATCCGCTAAAATCAAATTCGGATGCTATTCGAATAAATATAAAAAGTCATGATTCATAACAACTAAAAAGTATTTAAATACGTTAACCAATTTTTTTAGATTCAAACACTCATATGATATGAGTCCACAAGTCTCAATAGTTTCAAATTAGAGATTTTTCATATAACATCAAATCCACAGGCATAAGACTAAAATACCTAATAGTAATTAGTTGGATAGTGGGTACTATTAGTTCGGATATCCAGTTCCAGATTAGGATAGAAAAGTTGTATCCAAGTTGGATCAAGTCGAATCCAGGTAGTAACAAAATCCGTTCGGATATAGATTTTTAGTATCCATATTCGTAAGTTGTCGGATTTTTCGAAAACGGATCCGGATCGGATTATCCGGATCCGTCTACATCCCTGAATATCGCCACCCTAAAAAAGAGGCATGAATATTGGTGCCAATTTTTTAGGTGGGGTTATATATCAATCTAGGTGATGATGTGGATGGCTTTCACATTGAGTGATGGTTTGAAAGATTTTTCTCATTTCTTAATTTCTTTTATGAAAAAGAATGATGATCTTAGCTACATGCTTGAGAGTTTGTATTATGGCAATATGCCGTCTTAAAACTCTAGTAGACTGTGTAGAATAATAGCAGTCTAGATCCCAGTTTGGATGATTAAAAGTAAACTCTAGTAGGCTGTGTAGAATAATAGCAGTCTAGATCCCAGTTTGGATGACTAAAAGTAGCCTAGAAGCTGCTTTTAAAACTTGTTATGGAAGTACGGCTAAACCTTTACTTATAGTCTTTATTTTTAAATATTTTGAAGGAGGAAGTAAAGATTAAATCAACTTTTTATGTTTCTTTAGCAAGCAAAACAAAAAAAAAACTATTTCTTAATAATAATACTGTATTGCTTTTTAGAAGTAATAAAATGAAGCAATAGACAATTTTTCCCCAAAGTTTATTGTGTTCAGCAATGTCTTCCATCCAAAGATGAATTGATACTTGAAGTATCGGAAATAGACATGTTTTCTGTATTTCCATGTCGTTTCGTGTCAAACAAACAAACTCTGAGAGAGAAAGAAACCTATTGTATCTGCTAGAAATCATGTCAATTTCAAAATACAAATACAACCAATAACGAAATGGAACATGTTCGATTCAAGGGCATATAATAATGAAAAGAAAAGGTAAGAATAGTCAGGAGACCCTTTTCCCATAAAACTACCATACACTTTAAAAGATACATGAAACCATCCAAACTAACGGTTATCCTTTAACGGTGTTAACCAATATGTTAAATGACCATTTTCCCTTTTTCTAATACATAATTAATTATTTCAAACATTTATTATTTATTTTAATAATAATTTCAAATAATTATTAACAATTAACTAATTAACTTTTGGCCATGGATGGAAGACATCGCCGGTGGTGGTCGACAACGAGCGGTGGATGAAGGATGATGAGAGGATGAGGTCGAGACGGTGGCGGCAGGGAAAGACGACGACGACGACGATGAGAGGAGGAGATGGAGGAGAAGGCGGGAGAAGACGAAGAGGATGGTGATAATGAGAGGTCGAGGAGACGGAGGGGGGAAGACAATGGATGGGGTTGAGATTAGGATTTGGGGGTGGAGTAGATGGGAGGGTAGGGGAACAGGGAGGGAGGGAGCTATGGCGATCGAGGGGGAGGTTGAGGGCAAGGTGTGGTCGCGGATGGGATGGAGAAGACAGAGGTCGAGTAAGGGGGGCAAGGGAGGTCGAGAAGGCGGGGGAGGCAGGAGGAGGAAGTCGGTGACGAGGGAGGAGGTCAGGGAGGGGGAAGTCTAGGCCGCGGCGACTTAGCGGGCTCGAGTTAGGGTTAGGATCTGGACAAGCTGGGGTTAAGGGTATTTTGGGAATGATTGATTTTTTTTATAATTAATGACATCGCAATTATGCTGACGTGGTGATGATATGGACGGTTGATGCTGACGCGGCACCGTTAAAACCGGCGGTTTTCTATATTCTTGAAGCTATAGGGTATTTTCTTGGAGAGGAAGTCAATAACCAAAAGGGCACAACTAGGGAGAAATTTTGGCCAACTTTTTGTTCAGAGTCAAATTAAGAAGCAGCTGATCATATGAAGAAGCACTAAAGGACACGAGGGTGATTTTGTCTTTACCTAATTTAATGCACTTGGAAACCGCGAGCACAAAACTTTGTTGAATTTTGCTCGCACAAAAATTCAAACTGATCCGCTGCAACCCAAAAGATCCAAACCAATGAAGCATCGACCCCAAAGGTATGGATATCTTTATATACAAAAACAAAAGGGTTTTTTAATTTTAGTTCCTCTAAACATGGCAAATTCATTTCCGACCTTCCAAAACTTGGTATTTACTTTTACCCCCAAAACTAATATGTTGCATCATTTTACTCCCTTTACGATTTCCGTCAGGAAAAAACCCTTTAAACTTTAATTTTTCTCTATAGATTTTAGATTTACCATTTAACCGAATACAACAAGTAAGAGCATTCGACTTCTTTATTGATAGAGAAGGATGTTGAAGATATACGCTCATGATTTTATGCTCAATTTTGAGAAAGGTGCAGCAGAATCCTAAACCTTAATTTCAATTTGAGAAAGAAATTGAGTATTTCCAAATAAGAAGAGTGGTTGGGATATTTTAAAGAAAAACTTGATGTTACACGGTCAAAAATCTACAGAAATCGTAAAGGAGGGGTAAAATGATGTATTTTATTAATTTTTGGGGTGTAAAATATAAATACCAGGTTTTTGCGGGTAGAAAGGAATTTGGTATGTTTTGGGGGCTACAAGTAAAAAACCCAAAATAAAAATATATTATTTGTGCATCAAAATTGTATGTTTGGCATGTATATCTCCTGGCTTTCTTCATATGATTTTGATAAAACAAAATTTGCTGTTTAGAAAGTGCAAGATGTCAATTATTAATTTGATATCCGCGTAATTTTAACAGACATCTGAAAACAGAAAATATAGAATCAACATGTCTTTTTTTTTAATCTAATGGTTTAACACTCGCAGATTAAGATGGACGGTACCAATCACAATCTTGACAATCTCCGGACTGTATCCCGTATCCATTTATACACGTAGAGTGATCAATTGGATGGTGGAGAGTCCGGATTAGACTCGGATATTTTTTTGGTCGGGTCATCAATTGGTATGGCTTACTGATATATTATGAGATAATGT
Source organism: Agapanthus africanus (assembly GCA_030015575.1). Classification (NCBI taxonomy): domain Eukaryota; kingdom Viridiplantae; phylum Streptophyta; class Magnoliopsida; order Asparagales; family Amaryllidaceae; genus Agapanthus; species Agapanthus africanus. Next base: position 259,819,502 of record CM057339.1, on the reverse strand, counting down.
TGGGTTTGTAACACTATAATTACTTTCGTTTGAAGACAAAGGCTTGTGGCCAAATTGTAGTCTCTGTCGGGCTCTTGTGGTGTGGCTTGGAGTAGGCTAAGGGGAAGACCCCGGATTGAGCTCCCGGGTCTTCCATTTATGAGGGATGGCTAATTTATCTCACTTTCTATCTCCGGAAAATTTATGCCTTTATGCATTGTATTTTGATGTTACCCAATTCCCACATTACCTCCTTCAATCATTTTTCTTTTCAAAACCATAAGTTTTCAGTAAAATTTAAATTAAAAAAATTGAATCTTTGGTGACAAGTTAAGATTATCAATTCAAGGATTTCTATCTAGGGCTTATTGAATTAATTATACTTCAATATCTATATACAGTGGGTATTAGCCTCAAAATTATTTGTTCATATAAAGGTATGAATGCGTGTTTTATCGTAAAAGAGGACGCTTATTATTGTATTTTTGTTCTAGCTAGCTTTCTATTTTCACTACTACAAATAAGGATTGCCCCTATCCGTAGGGGCAACCCACTGTCCCTACGGAGATATGCGTAGGGGCGAAAAAATACCTTGTAGGTGCAAAGGCCGCAGGTGCAAGTTGAAGCCTTGAACTTGCCCCTACGGGCAAATTTTTGCCCCTACGGATTTCTGTGTAGGTCCTGTTGCCCCTACGGAGTAGACCGTAGGGTAAAAAAAGTTATATTATTTACGGGTTTTTTTAATATATTAAATGTACCTACGGACATAACCGTAGGGCCATGTACTACCCCCTATGGATATCTACGTAGGTACCTATCCGTAGGGGGCGAGGCCGTGGCCCCTACGGATATGTCCGTAGGGGCACTCCCAACCCCCTGGTACTGAAATCAGGGGGGAAATATCAGTTACTGCAGATATTTTGCCCCTACGGTTATAGCCGTAGGGGCAACATGTGTACCTACGGATTAATCCGTAGGTACATATTATCTGTATTTTTTTTTTTAAAAAAGGGCTGCCTGATTTTTTCCCGCCCTGTGCACAATAATATATACATCAATCAAATATAAAATTAATCATCACACAACATATATCGCAGTATTCATAATCACATCTCACGCATATATATAATATACAAAAGAAACCCAAAAACTGAATATGATATAAATATAAACCAATATCAATATTGTTTCAAAATGTAGTTCAATGTGTATGATATAAATAAATACATGTTTCAAAAAATAAGAACCAAAAAGCTATCCTAGTTCGGTCCAGTTCCACCTCTGAATAACGATAGAATAACGCGCGCCTGCTCCTCGGTCAATAAACTCTGCAATTCGTCGCGAGCGGGAGTCTGAGCGGCATGTGGAGCTGGCGATGTGGTCTGCGCAGCCGCCGTCGAGGTAGTCGCTTGCGGAGCCATGGCTGCGGGAGTCCGAGCGGGTGGTGGAGCTATAGGAGCTGTCTGCGGAACCGCAGCCGATGTAGTGACTTGCGGAGCCGCAGCCGAAGGAGATGCATGTGGAGGCTCGGCCGATGTACCCCGTCGCGTCTGGACCTAACGTGTGTAATAAGCGTGTAAGAACTGTGTATTATTCGAATTCGTATCATTATTAAGTTATTTCGAAACTCCGTTTGGATATCTAGTTTGTTGTTTATTTTAATTACATCTGTATGTATGATTAATCAAACTTAAGTCTAAAACCAAATAAGCTCAAACTACGTACTAATTATGGATATGTTGATATCTATATAATATGACATGATATTTTACTATAAAGTAGTATACATATCAGCATCTCCTTCAACTCCTGAACGGTGGCCCTCAAGCTCTCCAGTTCCTGATGGACACGTCGGTCACATGAGACGGAGGAAGTAACCGCCGGGGTGGAGTCCAACCTCATATGGGCCCTGCTAGGGCCCAGTCCCCGGCCTCTCTCCCAACCTCCGTGGTGCCCTCCGTGTGCGGCGTCCAGAACTGGGGTCAGCAGCCTCGGATCGCTCTGTCCGGTAAAATCGATCCTCGAGGCCTGGGCCTGCTCAACCACCCGCTCCTACACCCACATTAAGCAGTAAAGTATAAATATAAAATTTAAACTTGAACCTTCCAAAACTAAAATTTCAAATTTGGGTAGAAAAAATATTAACACTTACGCAGTACTCCTGGGTAGCGACATAGGGATATCGAAGCTCGCCCGTGGCGGGATCTGTCGAGGTGCCGTGAACGGCAAGATATGCGGACAGCACGCTCGGTGTACCACCTGACGCCACGGTCCGAGATGTCTGCAATATTAGAAAGTAACTCTTAATATTAGAAATATTAGAAAATAACTCTTAATATTGCAGAATATCACAAAGGTCGGTCTATTGTAATTTACAGATAACTTCATGGCTCGAGTAATGTTTCTCGAGCCACCTGTGTAAGTGGGGCGACCCCTCTTCGCCGACTTCCTGTTCTCTGTATTCTGAGCGGCCTGTTTCTGCACAACGCATTAACATTTAGTTTTCTAATTAAGGAACACAAAGAAATAAATTATATCATAAATAATGAATTACATTTAAAATACATACCTGTTTGCGTTGGGAGTCGAAATAAGCGCACAATAGAGGCCATGTCTCTACGTCGACTCTCGCAAACGCCGGAGTAGATAGGAGGGCCGCTCTCTCTGCCTCGGGGGTCGCCATCCACAGGGAGTAGCAGTCGGCCTTCAGCTCATTCCTGTTGTATCGGACCTTGGCCTGCATATTCTTCATCAGGCCATTGTACAGAGCATGAAGGTCGAGCACCCTCCCCGGGTGATCAGGGTCGGCTACAGGCTGAAAATCGTAATCCAACTGAAAATACAAAAAAAACATTGTTATTAGATTGCAAGTGTTAATAATAAATATATTGGATAGATCAAATGAAAATATATATTAATACATACCCGAGCCTGATCAAAGAAGAGGGCGAATGAGCGCTGGTGCTGCTCGCCCCACTCAACGTGAAGTGGATAGTTCTTCACGAGCCGGCTCTCGTCCCTCATATACCGGCCGAACCTCTCGGCATGAGGACCGGTATAGAGATAGTCAAGGGTAAAAAAAAGGGGAATGCTGTCTCCCCCTAGCTCTGTCAGGCCTCAGCCTATGGGACTGATTCGGGCCTCGAGTCCCCCTCTGGGGATGGGGAGGCCCTGCGTCTGTATGAAATATCAAGACAATCAATAATAAGACAAAGTTGTTTTAAGAAATCAAGGTTAAACGAAAATTCAAGTGTGATATATACCTCCGATGACTATCGCACGAGCCTGGGCCCGGGCAGCAGCACGAGCGGGACGATAGTTCCTCCGGTGAGGAACAACCGGGGTCCCGGATGCAGACGCATCCCCTCCAACTAGAAAATAAACATCGACGCTAAATTTCCATGAAGTTCATATTTATTCTATAGAGCATATGTAAAATGAATAAATATTTTAAATTTATTCATACTAACCTGCAGACGATGCGGAGGGTATGGAAGCGGCAGGAGTGGCCCCTACGGAAGATGTGGACGCACCACCTATAATTAGACGATTAAAAATAGATTATATAAGTAATTGCAAAAAGAATGTGTAGATCAATAATATAACGTTCTAAATCAATATGCATGCACTATAGGATATATAAACATACCCGCAGGTGCGGTGGTGTCACCACCTACAGCTAGACAATAATAAAAATTGCTAGATAAACGGTTCGTGGACGCATTAGACAATCATTAAAAGTATTGACCAGGTGTCACCACCTGGAGCTCCTGCCGCCCCTCGCTGCTCCCGAAATCGTCATCAAATCTAGATAAACGGTTCGTGAACGCATTAGACAATCATTAAAAGTATTGACTATATATGTATAGAGCGTAAAATGTGAAGTAATAATATAACATTACTGATAACCTTTTTCGTTTCGTGGGCGCATTATACATTTCTACTTGGATTTCATCGTCGATGTCATTTCTAACCCACGTAACTTCATGATCGGTCGAAGACAACCCGTCCTTCGCAACAGACGGTCGGAGCACTTTAAGCCTTCTCTCTTCTTCGTCCTCATCGCTGTCCTTGTACACGGAGAACCAGCGGAAAGGTACCGACGAAATATCTCGAAACGGATGAAAACACAAGTGAATGAAGGCGTTTGCTTTATACATTCTTAACTTGTCCACACGGGACAAATCTATGGGTTACCATAAGATTGAATTTTCTCGTCGCGTAGACTATACGACGGTTGTTAGTATCGAGCTATACTGTCCGATATTTAACAACCTTCGTATAGTTCTAGGTCACGACGAGCATCGTATGTATGTTAACCGATAGACGGGGACTAAGTGACGCTTTTAGTTTTATATATGAGTATCGATGAGAATATGAAGGTTTCATATTATCATCGAGTATCGGTTTTAACTTGAACATCTCGAATCGCTCTCTAATTATGCGTTTGTTGTGTATTCTTGTTGTATGAGTGTGTTCCGGCTGTCGGGGGTAGGCTTCTATCCCATTAAGAATGTATAGAGCGAACGCCCATCACTTGTCCTTTCAACCGTTTCGAGTAAATTTCGGCAGCACCTTCCCGCTGTTCTCCGAGTACACTGTAATAGAATAGATAATCATTTCAAAGCTGTGAAACAACGTTGAAATGAACATCTAATCTATCTTTGTACACGGAGAACCAGCGGAAAGGTACCGACGAAATATCTCGAAACGGATGAAAACACAAGTGAATGAAGGCGTTTGCTTTATACATTCTTAACTTGTCCACACGGGACAAATCTATGAGTTACCATACGATTGAATTTTCTCATCGCGTAGACTATACGACGGTTGTTAGTATCGAGCTATAATGTCCGATATTTAACAACCTTCGTATAGTTCTAGGTCACGACGAGCATCGCACGTATGTTAACCGATAGACGGGGACTAAGTGGCGCTTTTAGTTTCATATATGAGTATCGATGAGAATATGAAGGTTTCATATTATCATCGAGTATCGGTTTTAACTTGAACATCTCGAATCGCTCTCTAATTATGCGTTTGTTGTGTATTCTTGTTGTATGTGTGTTCCGGCTGTCGGGGGTAGGCTTCTATCCCATTAAGAATGTATAGAGCGAACGCCCATCACTTGTGCTTTCAACCGTTTCGAGTAAATTTCGGCAGCATCTCCCCGCTGTTCTCCGAGTACACTGTAATAGAATAGATAATCATTTCAAAGCTGTGAAACAACGTTGAAATGAACATCTAATCTATCTTTGTACACGGAGAACCAGCGGAAAGGTACCGACGAAATATCTCTAAACGGATGAAAACACAAGTGAATGAAGGCGTTTGCTTTATACATTCTTAACTTGTCCACACGGGACAAATTTATGGGTTACCATACGATTGAATTTTCTCGTCGCGTAGACTATACGACAGTTGTTAGTATCGAGCTATACCGTCCGATATTTAACAACCTTCGTATAGTTCTAGGTCACGACGAGCATCGCACGTATGTTAACCGATAGACGGGGACTAAGTGGCGCTTTTAGTTTCATATATGAGTATCGATGGGAATATGAAGGTTTCATATTATCATCGAGTATCATATATTGGTTTTAACCTGAACAGCTCGAATCGCTCTCTAATTATGCGTTTGTTGTGCATTCGTGTTGTATGTGTAACATGATTTTAAACCATTGAGATCAAGATTTGAGAAATTTTATAAGTGGCCGTTAACATGATAACAATCATCTCTTCTTATCGGTCCATATCTGAATTCTAAAGGGCAGTATATTTGCTATTAAAAGATCATGTTCAACTCTAAAGCAAGGGAAAAACAGAGGAATATAGATCTATTAAAGTCAAGCCATAAAGCTAATCACATATTTACAACATTGCAAATACATTAACGCTAAACATAGTTATGATGCTTCAAAAGAATCAATTATCAAGGATGAAGAGAGCTTGTGATAAAGCAATTAAATTTAGCTTTTGCATTAAAATGGTTTATGATAAAACTTTTGAGATCCTTCAAGAAAGTTATGGCACTGTGAGGTTCCACAACCTATCATAACCAATCGTAAATTTTCATGGTTCTTTACTGGTATAAGACTTGTACTTCTATGAGGCGGAGTAAATAAATTTGTCGAGAGCTCGTGATGCATGTGTAATGATAGAATCCAACAAAAATTATTCTCATGTACTAATAATAGCATCCCAATTGCAACTTTTTTATTCAATAAGATAACACATTTGCAAGAGTGCATCATTTACATTATGTTTTACTCCCTCCAGGGCCACCAAAATATACGGTATCTATAGGATGGCTATTGTCAATGGAGTAACAGTCGGGTCTAACTTGGCCAATTTGAAAATCATTATCTCGTTGTTTATATAGATTACCGCTATTGTTTGTAAATCGTATATTGCTTATATATGCTAAGCCTCCCGCTGCAAAACGGCCGCTCTCCATTGGCGCACTCAGTTCACCATTGTTAAAGCTCACTACTCCAATATTGATACGGGTTAATCTCTTGAAGAGAGTTTTTGGCCAATATCCCTAACCCTAACCGAACCCTACCCCCAGCCCCAGCCCCAACCCCAGCCCGAGCCCCAGCCCCAGCCCCAGCCCAGCCCCAACCGAACCCCACAACCTAACCCTAGCCCCAGCCCCAGCCCCAGCCCCAGCCCCAACCCCAACCGAACCCCACAACCTAACCCTAATCCTAACCGAACCCGACCGACGCCGACGCCGACGCCGACGACCTCACCCCTACCCGAACCTGGCCTGAACCCTAGACTACGTCAAAATTAAAAATTATTTAAGAATTACTTACAAGCGTGCGCGCGGTGGAGGAGACAGTAGAAATTGGTGGTCGTCGACGATCGTCGAAGGTGGCGACGAGGCGCGGGAAGTCGACGAAGGTGTGGGGAAGATCGACGAAGATGGCGCAGGCTCGCGAGCGCGGTGGCGACGGAAGGCGGGAACAGGCGACGAGATCGCGGGAGGTCGAGAGAGAAATTTGGGAACGAGATGAATATAATTTTTCTGTGCTTTTTTTATATTAATAACCTATGTAGATGCCCCTACGGACATAACCGTAGGTACCCGGCTTACGGCTCCGTAGGGCCAAAGGGAAAATTAGAACGTGAAGCACCGTAGGGACAACGATATGGCCCTACGGATAAATCCGTAGGGACAAGAAATATTTGTCCCTACGGATTTCTGGGTCCGTAGGGGCAACCCCATATTGTAGTAGTGTTTCAGGTGATATTGCTATCAGTTTTGGCGATAGCCGATGTAATTAAAGGATATGGAGAAATCGATGGGCAATGCAAAAACAAAAGGGCATCGGCACCAAGACCACATAGTGTTACGAATATTTCAATTTGGCGCCGTTGGCGCTGGGGTGGCTTTGAATACACTAGCATTTCAAAACGCGATCGATATTCTATGCAAGGTCATTTGCTGACAAGACGGAGCTCAGCTCTATGTCCCTAAGGGGAGGTGGCTCACCAGAAGTTTCAACCGCACAAACCATCCCACTCTCTTTCTCGAAAAAGACGCCGTCATATATCCTTTTTGTCTAAGGAACCGGGGATCAAGGTGTTGGTACAGATTGGAAATAACCCCACATTGAAAGTAATATGAGATGCGCATGAGTATAAGATATGGATGAGAACCCCGCTTATCGGCTTACGCCTTTTGGTTGGATAAGTTCTTAAATATATTGAAAGCCCATCCACGGTCATACTCGCTCCTATGAGCCCGTGCGTGCTCATGTGAGCCAACATCCTGCATACCCATCCAATTATTAAATCCCGCTTGCATCTCTAGCCAATCGAGCAGCATAGTAGGATCCTCGGCTGTGCGAGGGCCACTATAGGATAGTTTTTTTTCTTCTGAGGAGAACTCCCGGGAGCTTGATAAATGGATACAACTTGACCGTTATAGTGATAACAGGCACATACAAAAAAAACCCATCTCATTTACAGCACGCGTAATAACTCATCGGCTGGTTTATCAGAACATGACGCCTCTGGAAATAGTCAACTTAAATGACACTTATAAAATTAATGGCTATGCTATCACGATTAAGACTAAATCGACTAATTCCAGGGGTGACAGGAGCCGGTAATAAACCAGTTGAGGGAATGAGGGATTGATTCTTAATTAAAAAAATTCGCTCTTCTAATGCTTTGATGGTAGGAATTCTGGTCATATGATAAATTTGCTCGTCCCTCATTAAAACAGGCGATAATGGAACTATCGATGGGCAGGGTTCGGTTTGGTGGGAGTGGTTCAATTCACTGAATTATAGCCATCCTCACCTTGTGGAGCTTTTGAGTTCCACCGGTAACTGAATTTCGAATCTAACTTTGTTAAATTCACCGGCATGGAGCATTCATCCAGTCAATTCTTAGGTGTGATTCCGAAGCCAACACTCTTTAACATTCAGTCTATGTCATCATGTGCACGTGCACATGCACGAAACTTGTGCATGTTTTTCGTGAATTCTAAAGGTTGTAATTTTGTTTAGAACTAGTTGAGAAAATGACTGATTAGCGTGTTTCTGTGACGTTATAGCCGGTTGATAATTCCGATTCTTCCTGGGTTTGCTCGAACGTATCGGGGTGCTCCGAATCAGTTTGTCCTGAACCTTGTGCGGAGCTACAGTCCAATACATCGCGCATTTGTTATTCATCAGTTACTAATTACAATGCCTTGGCCACACAGCCTGCAGATATTCTTGAGCTTTCGCAGCAAATTCTTTATCCAATATAGCCCAGTGTACAGCTTAAATTTCTTCATTCATATCTGTAAGAAAAAACAAAGTTTTGATAGTTAATGTTGGTTGATAATTTTATATATGTACTATTGCTGCATTTGTTTTTCTCTAGAATATAATATAAAGATTTGTATATTCTCGTTATGTTGTCGGTTAGATGCAGTTAACTGTTTATACGAGAAGGAAGGCATCATGCAATTGGAATAAAAAGAGGTGGTTGGATGTTTATGTATGTGTATTGTATATGTGTATTGAGAGAGAGATATATAGGAGCGAGTTGGCGACCCTTTTCCAAAAAAAGTAGCTTCCTGCTTCAAAACACAGGATGGATTCTGCATGTGGATGATTCACGCTGGTTATGATCTTCACGTCCTAAATCCGATGTGCATGCAATTGAATTCGAAGTAATTCATGGACTCACTTTTATGATATGACTGCTTTTCAATAACTGAGTCAACGACCCGATTTTTTATATTAAGATGAAAGCCGTCTACTTCAAAACACATTATGGATTCTGCAATTATGATATTCATTCTAAATCCGGTATACCTATATAACCATGCGACTAAATCCTAAATGCCTTGCTTTTCATTTTTTTATTTTATTTTTTTGACTTGATGATGTTTAATCCACATCACACGTGTTGTTAACACGAAGGTAGGTAAAGATCATGACTCGTGGTTTCGGTGCTACAGTACATATACAAACATGGACTACAATTAATGTGCTAACATGACATGTGATTGGTTGTTACATATATTACTTAAATGGGTTGATTGTATTTATTATCAGCCTTTATATATATATCCTTCATTATTATTGGAAGATATGTGACAAATTAAATTAAGAAGAAGAAGAAGAAGAAGAATTAAAACAAAAAGAATATGATGTGTAATGAATTTAAAGTGACATAGAATGAATGTATAAAGAAAAGAAGGCAGTAACGATATATAACATCCAAAAGACTTAACCTCCAATAATTGGATGAAAAGTATATCTGAAAGTTGTGACCCATGTTGTTGTGGTTGGTGATAGTTTGGAGTTGTTTTGTTTGGCTCTTGGCTTAATTTGTCTATTTACTTTATTCGTACCTTATAGTTGGAGTAAAAATAATATATTTTATATATATGATTATTTGGTTTGGAGATAAGATGGTGGAGAATGGCAAAACTTGATTGCCTGAGTTGAGGATCACTTTATCTTTAAGACAATATTTGCACCCTATACGGCAACGAGTGATAGCAAATTTGTCTCCCAAGAAAAACAAGCTCCAGAATAATTCTGTTGTTAAGTATTTATTTGCAGAAAAAATTACTTAACCAGAACTACACTAGAACACAGAAAAGAACAGATATGAGAAAATTCTCTTGGAATTGTTGTACTTAAGAGTAACCCGGACCTTCTATTTATAGGTCTTGGATTACCCTTTCGGACTTGAATCAAAGGGCACATCCGGTACCCTTTCGGTTCGAACCGGACCTGAACGCATCTTTTCGTTTGAATTCGCGATTATTCGGATGCTCGCACCCGTTGGTTCAAATCAAACCAGTCACATCCGCGCATAGAACGAAGACCATTCGAATCCAAATCTCCTCATTCTCTCTCATATTTCTTAACCACTAAGCTATACAAATCTTGTTAAAAGAAGCATCTAATATATGACTATATATTAGATAAATTAAATATTTAGAAATTTAGAAAATTCCAACAATTTCATTCCATTTTCTAAATTATTTAAGTTTCTTAAATAATCTTTCTGTGTTCTCTGATAGAACTATACATCAATAAAGATAGACGTAGCTTTGAAACTTTACGTAGTTTAACTATTTCAAGATTTATCAGGGTAAAAAGTAGTCATAGTTTTGAACTAATGACCCTTCAGTGACAAATCGGACATAGTAAATATATAGTTTACCCAATGTATGTTCTTTTAAAAACCTCGCACATTTAATGGCCTTGTGCGCTGTCTTAGATTTCATAAGTATCTTTAAAAACAAGCTTTCAATCTTTACAAAAGCAGCCTCACTTCCCACACATACATATGTGAATCTAAAATAAATCCACTTGTATGATATGAATGTTGCATAGATTCATTAAGAAAATATTTTCCAACCTCCGTTATTCTCCATACAAGCATGCACTTTGCTTGAGATAGTCTTGGTAATTAGTTATTTACAAGCATGTACGTGTACAATTGGTTACAACCACATGTGATTTTCCATTGAACCATAAGACTAAATGTTACTCTTATGAATGGTTGGATTCAACACATAGGCTATCTTTTATTCTAAAAGCTTTAAACCCATCTCTCTGGAAGTCTTCAATATTGCATCCCTGCCTAGGCCTTTTGTGAAAAGATCCGCCAAATTTCCCTTTGACTTTACACAGTTAATAGTCACAATTCCTTTTTCAATTTGTTCCCTTACATAACTATGTCTTATACTTATATGTCTTGACTTTCCATTATACAACTTATTATACGCTCATGATAATGCATCCTCATTATCACATGAGATCAAAATAGCAGACATTGGCTTAGACCATAGAGAAATCTCTAATAGTAAATCCCTAAGCCATTCTTCTTTCTTTATTACTGTTGCCAAAACAATAAATTCAGATTCTATAGTTGAATGTGAAATCAAAATTTGTTTCATTGAACCCCAAGAAACTGCTCCTCCAACTAAAGTAAAAATTCACCCACTTGTAGACTTTGATTCACCGGAATTTGTTATCCAATTTGCGCCTGTGTGCCCTTCTAATACTGTAGGATATGCAATATAACTAAATGCATAGTTTATTGTACCTTTTAAATACTTAAGTACTCGTGAGACTGCATCCCAATGAACTTGTCCAGGATTATGAGTAAATATACTTAAAACTCCTATTGCTAAAGCTATATCCGATTGAGTACAGTGCATTGCATACATAAGACTATCTATAACATTAGCATATTCTAGTTCTGAAACACTCCTATCTTCATTATTGGTTAACTTGATAGAAGGATAATATGGTGTTGAAGCTGTTTTACAATTTCCATGATTGAATTTCTTTAGTATTTTCTCAATATAATGAGATTGAGATAGTGAAATTGAATCTGTCATGCCCCGCTTCCCAAAATACGGGATACAGGAGGCGACTAGGCCAGCCATGCTCCAACGGTCAGGGAACAATCCCGCTGTAGTCACACTTCGGCTTCTAGCATTACATGGTAATCAGTAAACACAGTACAGAAGTAAAGAAAACACATCACTAGTTTATTACACCGACTTTCCTTGTTCACGGTTTACAATAATTCGAAAGAAAATGAAACTACTAATCAAGTGCGAATACAAGGTTGATTTATGAAAAGCGGTAAAAGTACTGAAGGCATGACCGTTTAGATCTCTGCGAGCTCGAATGGTAGGTCTGACTTCTGAACTGGGTCCTCTCCAAACTCTGAGCATGCATATTCAGGTCGTCAGAGCGACACAATATGTTACGCCCCGCTTCCCAGTAGGTGGAAACGGTGACGTGGCAAGCCCGCAACGTATTACTATGAAAATACGTTAAGCCTAATTAAGCAATATAACAATGAGTAAGAATGACAAGAGTAATAAAATGAAACATCAACTTTATTTACATTCAACTTTACAAACAGCTGTTTGAAAATAAAAGATACAATAATAAAAGCAAATGCCTAAATAATGACATACTGAAACTAAGTGCGGGCTGGAAGGAGCCAGTAGTCAGGCTGAGCTGCAATCTGATCCAAGTCCTTCTGGCTCGGCTCTACGTCTTTAGAGTCCGGTCCTCCTGATGAACATTCCAGAGAAAGAAAACAGAGAGGAATGTCGTCAGTGAACTAGCACTCGGTAAGTCCCAAAAGAAGAAAGAGAAGATAGTAAATAATGTGAAATGAACAGGTAAAGTTGTAAATGATCCTTCACAGGTATAAAATAGTTATTCTAACGTGGTTATTTGTAGTTTGATAAGCAAGGTATTCATGTATACGAGAGGAGTCCATCTTACCCCGTGGATTATGGTAATATGTAGTACAAGACCCCGTCATAACCCACGGGACAACGACACGTGAATTCATGTATGTATCTTTTAAGTGACCTCTCATGCCACGATATACGTTCCGTACCAATCTACCCCTTTATCCTCGCGCATTGTATTGTATAAGTTAAGATTATAGGTCTTGGTTGAATCCATGGATATAAAATGTACAGGTTCATGTTCAAGATGTAATCATGTATTCAGGTAGTCATGTCAATTTCATGTCAAGTTATACCCATGGTTCGGTCAAGTCGAGTCAAATATTCAAGTTTGAATTTGATATTTGAATTCGAGTGTCAGGTTCATGATCAAGTTGTAACAACTCCATTTTTAGTGTACATAAATTTGATTTAAATTTAAAGTGTACTCGGAGTATTTAATGTTGTTGTTACCACTTTAAGTATTTATTTCACATAATTACAAGAAAGAGCTTGTAGCTCATTAGTAATACCTTGCACTGCTGAACCAAGCTACCAGAGTTCAAATCTCATATCCCACATTATTTTTAACATTATTTTGTTTAAATTTTATAGAAGCCCAACAGTCCACCTGAGATAACTCCCAAATTTCCCACTACACCCACTAATGTAAAAGTACTAGAGGCTTACCCAAGAGACTCCCCACCTACCCGACCCCCGACTCGGCCCGACTCGGGCTGGCGCCGCCGGCCGGACGGCCGTCGTCAACTGAAAAGTCGTGGCTTTTCCTCTACCCTACCCCCTGCACACTCCATTTAATGGGATCGGTTCTAGAGAGCTAATTATACCCTATTTACTCCAATTTTTAATGATTTTTATACAATTTTATATTTTTTTATTTAAAAACCCTAAACCTACCCTAACCCTATAAATACACCCCTACCCCCTACTCTCTCACCCCAAAACTCTGAGCTCACTCTCTCAAAATTCCAAGAATCGTGTACTTTGAAAACGAGCGAAAGGCGAAACTCCGACGAATTCCCGGTGGAACTTCCGGCGATCGTTTTAGGAACTACCGGCGACGACGCAACACATCGGCGATTCCACTACTTCCCTTTCACTCTCTTGTGTGACCTAAAATGCATAAGTCCGAATTTCTACCTATCTCTTTTATAAAAAAATACGGATTTATAAAACCCGACGGAATCGGAACAAATCCGATTTTCGATTCGGTTTCCTATAAAATTCTACTTCTCACTAATACAATCATACTTAAACTTATTCATGTTGACTATTAAACACTAAGCAAACAAATTGATCAAGTTTCATTACATAAAATGATAGCTATTTCCATTCATCGTATTTTTCACTTAAATACCACATTGTTTCAATCATACATTTAACTCCATCAAACTTGCTATACATTTAAATTAAATCACGAGCTAACGACCTACCTCCTCACACACTCACATACAACCTAACACGATACCCTCGAGAACTCAAAATACGGAAAACAAACATTTTCATTTAAATACCCTTTACTAAATAAAATCATTTCTAAAAGATTTAGTATTGATACACTTTTTAAATAAATACCACTTATTATGAAAATAGGATAAGTTGTGGACATCAGTCGTTTATCTAAACCTGATTTTGTGGTGTCTAAGCTAGGCAAGTGAGAAAGGTAACTTTAAAAGGCCCGTCTCACGGTGATTCGTGAGCGGATCCCTCCTTTCTTCACTTGTACTTACATGACCATAATTGGCAGTGAAGAGGCGATTTGAGGCATCTCACAACTTGTCGTTTTGGACCATTTAGGAACAGTCTAGTTGACTTAGGAGACCCTAAAACATAAAATACGGGAAAATTTACATCTTTACAAATAAATACCATTTACTTCATAAAACAGTTTTCTAAAATATTTTGTATTTATACAAATCTTTGCAAAGCGCCGCTACAACCCATTCGGGATGGTGCGGATTATCGCACATTCTCGGGCTTAGTAGTGCGAGATTCAGACCTCCGCAAGGAACATCCAGTCTCGAAAGATTTAAAATATGACATTTTTAGAATATAAAAAATATATTGAAATTATTTTTGTATAAATATATGTATATTTATCATTAAAATACATATTTTTTATGATATAAATATTCCACTTTTTTCTAAAAATCACAAGAATAAATTTTACACTAAAATACCATGAATTCCAAACAAAACAATATTATAAATAAATACCTTTATTTCTGAAATTAGGATATTTTCACTAGAAATATCACAATATAAAATCTACATTCATTATATCTCTAAAGACGAATAATAAATACTTGGGGAGTATTTTGAAAAGTATATAAAAGTATTTTTACATAAAAACCCCTCAAGTTCTATAAATTACCCTAAGGACCCTAGTAAACATAGGTTTAAGCGGAACCAATCTCTTGAGCCTCAGGGAGCTAGAGAAGTGGGTGCTTGCCTATCTAAGACAGACAAAGTAATAAAAACAATCAGGACTTCAATTTACTTTGCTAATTTGTCTGACTCGGTTTGAATCTCAGTATAATCTGACTTGAATATGATTCAAGTACAATCTACAATCTCAATATTACAATTCAACATGAATCCATGAACCCAATTATCAATCTATACAACTTGACCGAACCGAACCATGGATATATATTCCATTTACATGGTTCTCCAGTTATTCCATTTACATGATTCTACGGTTACATCCGTTTACTGATATCATGGTTTCGGTCAGTCTTTCAATTATACACTCAATACAATTTACAGTACAAAACAATACAAATAAGACACTACGGGGTTTAAGGGGTAGATTGGTACGGAAGGTGTTAAAAGTGGCACGAGACTGTAAGACTTAATATACCTAACATGAATCCAGTTGTTGTTGTACCGTGGCGTAAACGGTTCCTTGTACTATATGTGCCTCTAGTCTCTGGCATATAGAGACTCCTCTCGTATACACTGCCATTCTTCTGTACCAAGCTACAAATAACAGTGTTAATACAACATTACTACAAGATAATACAACTTTAAAAGATACTGTTCCCGCCAAAAATTTCTGCGCAAAAGAGTCCAAGGTATCAAATGGCTGCGATACGCTTAAGGAAATGCGAACCAGTATCTTCCGGCCTGTATTTTGATAAACTCCCAAAGGAGGAACAACTAAATTCTGATGATATTGGAAGCATCTCGAAAAACCCTTCGATTTGATATATTATGGGATTCATAATTCATCCGGGATCAAAAGTTATGAGCAAATATGCTATGCACTGTTCCCTGATTAAAAATCAGGAATTACCTCAATGAGATGTCACGTGCTCACACGTGACCAATGGTCACGTGTTGACACGTGATAGTTAAAACAGAAATAAAAACAAATGGCTACAGGAAATACCTCAATGAGGTATCACGTGCTCACACGTGACTAATGGTCACGTGTTGACACGTGGTGGTTAAAACTGAAGCGTAAATAAACGCTGAGAAAAGGACTCAATTGGGGGTCACGTGTCAGCACGTAACTGGTTTCGAAAGCCTTACAGTTTAATAGAATTAAATTCTAAAGGCTTCTCAATCTTTCCAAATGGAAAAGGATTCTGGGGACCGTTGGATTAAAGATCCAAGGGTGATTAAAAATCACCAATTTATGGAAAAAAATCTTAGACAAGGAAAGATTTCCAATAAATCTCACCGAAAATAACAAACAAAATATTTTTGGATTTAAAATCCAACGGTGAATAAAATTCACTGAATGATCTAAAGGATCATATTAATTATGAAAACAAATAAAATCTTTCAATGAAAGATTTGCTAAACAAATTGATTATTTTCCTTCTCCTATAAATAGGAGCCAAGAGGAGAAGAAACAGATAGAATTTTGGGAGATATAGAGTTTTGGAATCTTGAAATTTCAGAGAGAAAAGAAAGGAGTATTTAATTCTCAACAAAGAAAAAACCCTAGGTGAGAAAAGAAAGGGGATCAAAACCTCAGGCAGAGAATTTAATTCTCAAATCTAAGAGTTTAACTCTTCTGCACAAAAGAACTTAGTTCTACCTCTGGTTGAAGATCTGCAAAGAGCACATCTCCCCATAAGTTGAGAATTTAATTCTCATCGGGTTGAGATCCTGCCATGCAGATCCAAAACTTAGAGGGGGAATTGAGTTTAGAGAATTTAATTCTCCAAAAACAAAGTTAGGGTTTAACCCTATATGAGAATTTAATTCTCCCAAACTCACATGAATTTAATTCCTTCAAGATAAAACTAGGCTTTAACCCTAATTGAGAATTTAATTCTCTCAGATTAATGGGAATTTAATTCCTCTAAAGAAAATTAGGGTTTAACCCTGCACAAGAATTTAATTCTTTCATAATAGGAATTTGATTCCTCCAAAATCATGATTAGGGTTTAACCCTACAGAGAATTTAATTCCCAAAATAAAATAAGGAGACTTAAAAGATCTCTGTGCATGAAAAGAACTAAGGTCACGTGTCCCCACGTGACTCCTGAAAAGGTCCCCAAAAATGAGAAGGAAGAAGCTTTGAGGCAATGCCTCACGTGCTCCCACGTGACCTCCAAAACACAGGGAATAAAAGCAAAGGAAACCTAAGCTTTGGGCGCTCTCACGTGTCCCCACGTGACCCCTTAGCAAGTGCTTTAATAATCAGTGCATAAATCTCCATCACGTGTCAACACGTGATAATATAAAATAAA
Source organism: Agapanthus africanus (assembly GCA_030015575.1). Lineage (NCBI taxonomy): Eukaryota > Viridiplantae > Streptophyta > Magnoliopsida > Asparagales > Amaryllidaceae > Agapanthus > Agapanthus africanus. The sequence continues at coordinate 259,802,063 of CM057339.1, read as the reverse complement.
AAGTGTTTAACACTTAATTGCAGAATGAAGTAAAGGGATCTGGTCCCACCTCTGGGCACCCTCACGTGTCCCCACGTGACCCTATTTCCTTTAGTGTTTAACACTAATTCGAGAGCTTTCTTCCCAGTGTTTAACACTGATTATCTTTTAGTGTTTAACACTAATTTCCAAGGTTTAACACTGTTATTTTCTAGTGTTTAACACTAATTTGGGATTCTATATTTCCAGTGTTTAACACTGCTGGTCTTTTAGTGTTTAACACTAATTTGAGAGTTCTGTCTCCAAAGTTTAGCACTGTTGTTCTTTAGTGTTTAACACTACTTCTAGCCAAATTGGCTAATTTTCCAGAGGCAAAAGTCCCTCCTCCAAATGAATCTCAAAATTGAGGAAATCAAAGATGAAAATGTTTAGCATTGCTAAATAATGTGGGGTTGAACCCAGACAAGTGTTAATGGTCCAACAAAGGGCCAATTCTTCAAACTTAATTGGACTTAGCCCAAGTTGGCCATAAGTCCTCAACTCAGACTCAACTGAGCTAATGTGCTCATAATTTAATTAATTGATCTTAGTTCCAAATTGGACTATAGATCACTTAATCCACTTTGGTTTGATGGTACATCTATTCACTCCTCTGATATTTGTCGTTGTAATCCTTCAACGTCTTCAGAGAGGTGACGGGTACCGAAAACCACACATTTCATAGATTATGACGTCTTTAAACTGGACTGTGGGGTCCTTAAACCCATGGACTATGATGTCCTTAACCTTGACTGTGAGGTCTTCAAACTTACAGACTATAATGTCCTTAACCTTGACTGTGAGGTCTTTAAACTCGCGGACTATGATGTCCTCAACCTTGACTGTGAGGTCTTTAAACTCACGGACTATGATGTCCTCAACCTTGACTGTGAGGTCTTTAAACTCACGGACCATGATGTCCTTAACCTTGACTGTGATGTCTTTAAACTCACGGACTATGATGTCCTTAACCTTGGACCACCATGTCCTTAAACTGGTAATGGACCACCATGTCCTTAAATTGGTAATCGACCGCAATGTCCCTAAACTAAACAATAGAGCCCAAATGCTCTTTTGTTGGATCTAAACGATCCCGTTAAGTTGATCTTAGTCTGAAATGAGACTAACGTATCCTTAACAAACGGTTAAGTTGATCTTAGTCTGAAATGAGACTAACGTATCCTTAAAACCAAACCCCCCAAACCCAAATCTAAGAAAGATACGGATTTGGACTAATCCACGTCCTACGGGCGCCGACATAAATTAGTCTACGTATACAATCCACGGGCAACCAAAAACAAAACAAACACCCATGGCACGAAGTGACCATCTGGAGAAGGAGAAAGTTTTTACCGCGATGCAGTAGTATAATTAACTGCAGGGGCTTGCGCCTGTAGGGAAGAGCGTCCCCACAATCAAAAACCTCTCAAACGAGGGGGAATCTGACGAAGTCTGCTACATCGGCCGCATCCGCTCACACCTTCGATATACGGTGCCATAAATCAACTTGCATTTTCGGAGAGGTGGACGGATAGCACCAATTAGCATCTGCCCCAAATTTTAGGCAAGACGGACTTACGCGGTTGCGTCTCTGTATTCGGCGGGGAACAGATTCTGGCACGCCCGGTGGGACCTTTTCCTCTTTCCACTCCACACTTTGTGTGTCGTGTTCGTGAACGAATCGCGGTTTGCTATGGTTGCCTGTGGATTCAAGGTATTAAGATTTGGTGTCTTGCTCCGCGCAGGAGAAAACAGAAGATCAATGGCTTCGACCTGCACTAACTGCAACTGCAACTCTCACTCCATCCTCGCCGGAGGAATGACCTACGGGCCTCAGGCAGCCTCCTTGTTCATGATGCCGGTGGACCAGGTCACGCAGGCCACAACTGGATTATTTTTCGGGATCATGCTCCCGCCAGCGAGCTTCACTGTTCCTATGCCCGCACCAGAAGCTCCCAAAAAGTCGGTCTTCGATCGGCTTGCTACTACCACGGCCCCTCTCAACGGGTCATCCAGCTCCAACTCCTCGGTCTTCACCAGACTGAGCCTGAACTCCGATGGGCCTGCCAAGAAGCCCATGATATATGAAGTGGCCATCCCAAAAAAGATAGCCATCCCTACTCCCGAAGTAGTCAAGGCGGCTTCTCCTGCCAAAGGGTCGGTCTTTACAAGACTGACTGCTCCCAATCCCGTCCCCGCTCAGAAGTCTGTTTTTGACCGGTTGGATACGGCTTCTCAATGAACATCAGTCTTTAAGAGGCTGACGCCAGCAACAGCCCCTCACCTGAACAGGGGGCAAGACAAAGCCGTCCCCATCGTCGAACCAACCTTAACAGCTCGACACGCTCGACGTCGCCTTTGGCGCCGAGTAAGGAAAGCTGGGGGCAGCTCCTCCTCTGGGTTAACTCCACCAGCCCCAACGGTGGAAATCAATGCTGCTATTCCAACCGGAAACAGTTTTGAGCTGCTGAACAAGGTAAGCAGAAACTCGCCTACTGCCATACTGAAAAGATCCCTGCCACCGGTGGAGACTGTCACAGAAATAAAGCCAGAGCAGCCCCCTCAACGGCTGTCTTCCAAAGTTTACAAAATCTGGCGACAAGTCCGAGAGTCAATGGTGGATCAGGACTATCTCCGCCGACAGAAGAAGCTGAAGGCTCAGAAGGAAGAGGACCGTCCTGTTAAAACACAACGGACGACAACCACTTGGGTGCCCATTGCAACGGCCCCTTCAACTTTGACCGCCCACAAAAAAGGAGGTCAGAGAAGATCCCTGTGTATTTGGCAAATCGCAAAGACACTGAATCTAAACGCCCTAAGTCTGGGGTCATGGTGGTGCACACTGTCTATATGGCATCCGGAAAGAGGATAGCCGCGCTTCGACGGGTCACCGACCGCTCACCCGATCCATAACAAAAGCCCAGGAGCAGCAACAGAAGCTTCAAGAAATGGTGACGCAAATGGCCACCGGGCCAAAAGAAAGCCCGAAGGCGTCATCAGAGCAGCTCCGTGAGCAGGAAACTGATGCCGAGTTTCTTCGGAGAATCCTCGAAAAGAAGGACAGAGAAGCAGCAGAACAAGCTGCCAACATAAAATGAATGGCGCTTCTCTTCCAAGATATGGTCGAGATGATGTTACAACCGGATCCTCCAGCTGAAGACCCTCCGATCATTATTGAAGATGACCGAGCGGAGACGTCAAATCCCCTTCCAGCTTGTTCAGCAGCCAAAGAGGAGACCATCTCAAAAGCTGCACTCGATGATTATATTGCTCAGCAAATACGAGCTCACCAGGCAAATGAAGCGGCTGGCCAAATTGTCAAGACCGGACGACCCTATCCGGGCTGGTATGACCAGATAAGTTACCCGCCGGGATATACGATCCCCAAATTCCATGTGTACAAGGGAACAAGGAATCCACATCAGCATGTCGCTCAATTCAGGGCCTTATGCGGCAATACTGGAGGCAACGACAAACTGTTGCTTCGCCAATTCATCGGCAGCTTAGCGGAAACGGCCTTCGAATGGTATTCGGAGCTGCCTAACGACTCTGTCAAAACTTTCGCAGAAATGGAGTTGTTTTTCACCCAGCGATTCGCCAGTGCCAGTGAATACACCCCAATAACAACACTGATCAACGCCAGAGTGAAGCCGGGAGAGACATGGGTGCAATATGCAATCCTGTGGCGGAATCTGTGGTCGAAATGCGAGCAGCGCATCGAAGAAGCGCCGGCCGTGGGCATGTTCATAGGCACTCTTGATCCTCAAGCGACTATTTCCCAATTCATAATGTTCTTCAAGCCAACCACGTTCCAGGCCTTGATTGACAAGTTAGCCTAAATGGACCAGAGGGGTCATAGACCGTCTCCTTTAAAGACGGATCCTCGGAATGAAAAGGGGAAAGGAAAAGCAACTTTCGTTGCCAATACTCAACAACAGCCGAGCAACTTAAAGCCGGTTGTTCGCCAAAACAACGTGCGTCCACGCCCATCCCTCGAAGAGAGACTGGGACGTCCTTACTCGTTTCCCCAGGATAAAATGAGGAGACTGTTCGAGCTGGCAGTGCGCAACAGTCTCATTAATCTGCCGGATCCAAAACGTCCGTTGCATCCAGGCGATGTCAGCAATCTTAATTACTGTCCTTACCACCAAGCAGCAAGCCATCCAATCGAAGATTGCTTCATCTTCAAAGACTGGATTGAGGACCAATACCAACAAGGCAAGTTCGAATTATCCGAAAACTGGAAGGTAAAACCGCCACAACCTCACACCCCTATAAAGGTGGACACGCCGGGGGCATCGTGCTCTTTTATAAAAGAAGCTCCATAGGAGGTCGCTCTTTCAGCCAAGACGAAAAGAATGCTGAAAGATCTCCAAACATGCCCGATAATCAGGTGGAAAAATCCATTGGAACTTGAAACCGTCGAGGGAATGCTGAAACCGCGCCCAACTACAAAAATTGGTGGTGATAGTCAAAGTGCTCACACTCAGCCGTCAAAATCTTCGAAAAAGAAGAAGAAATCCAAGAAGCCCGTGAAGCCTGGTGACAGCGCACGAACCTGCAAAAGCAAATTGACGTGCTGGAAGAGTACGACCAGAAGGCGCGGACTCCAATCATACTCCAAGAATTTCTTAGCCGCGTCTTTGAGGACGAAGATGATGACAATGGAGAAGACTCGTCGGATGAATCTGAAGGTTACATAGCAAGTTGCTATGTGATCTCTCACTCATCGATAAACAATGAAGACGTTCCTTACACAAAGAAACTGGGGGCAGATCCTGAGCCGGAACTTCTAGGACCATCAGACGAAATAATTGACGCATTCCTGAACGAAGCTCATCTAAAAATCAAAGCTGATCGGGAGCGTGTGTAACAACCGAGTCCTGTTCTACAAATTTCAGTTACCATATGTGTAGTGTGTGGTATTTATTTCATTTATCATGCTTGACTGTTGCTAAGTTGTAATTTACCCCGGCAATTCATATTCTGCATATAACAATTTAAGTCTTTTAAAATAAATTAAAAATACTTGTCATGGCATGCTCGACACCACTAACCCTGTAGTAGCGTCCTTGCATTGTGTTTTCATCCCGTTCAGCGAAACGGACGTGTTTGGACGTCTACGTGCACGTGCGTGCGTCCGTTCTTGGGGGTATGCTTTTTCCTTACTAAATCCTTCATTTTAATTTTTGGAGCCTGCCAATAATTTTTATATTTCAAATCCAAATTTTTGGACCCGACCCGGGCGCAATTCTGAATTATTTTGTATCCCGCCAAATTCTACTTTAAATTACTAAATCAATTTTAAAAATATTTCCTATATTATCTACAATACTATTTTTCCCCTTAACCAAATTATTTTAAACCAGAAAAACCATGTAAAATATTTTCCCTAACCAAACAATTTTTCCCCAGCCAATGAAATCCTGCCAATGAAATCCTGTGTAGAACTTTAGAAAATCTTTTATAAAAACTTTACCTATAACCATTTAACTCCGAGCCAATCATATCCTTACCCTTGATCTTCGGCCCCACCACTAATTTCCTCTCTCCCATTTTCCAGCCAATCAGAGAGAATTCTCTTCAAAAGCCCCGGGCCCCACGTCTCCCTCTCTTTCCTTTCCCTTTCTCTTTCTCTCCCCCCTCTCTCTCTCTTTCTCTCTCCTCTCGCACACTTTCTCATAGATCTCGCGATTACTGTAGGTTCCTCGAATCCCGTCACCGTGCCTCGCTTACGGTCACCCCCTTCACGTTTTCCCTTCTTCTTCTCTTTTAAAACCCCGCGTCTCCTTCTTTTAAACCCATCCCAGAAAAACCCTAGCCGCCTTCCTCCCCTCGTCGTGGCCCTCGCGACGACGACATCGTCACCGTTCCATGCCGCTGCTCACCCCCGTCTCCTTCCTCCCCTCTACTTCCCTCCAAAACCCAGAACCCTTCACCAACCCGGTAACCCTAACCCTACTCCTCTACCTCCTCCTCCCCCGACTCATCGCCTATCTCACCCCTATCCTCTCCTCCTCATCTTCCTTCCCTTCTTCTCCTTCATCTCTCTCTCTCTCTCTGTTCAACCCTGCACACCCACAGCGGCCGCAACCCACCTTTCCCGAGCACCCTGCACCCTCGTCGGAGCTTCGCCGACCACCACCGTCGACACATCATACCGTTTTCCTAACCACAGTAAGTCCCCATCTTCCTCTCCTCTCTCTTTCCATTCGTTTCTTCTTCTTTTTTCCATGCAAATTTTCTATTGTATTGAGATGTTTACTGTTTTTGGGTTCGCCGGAATCCGACCGTGCCGGCGACGATTCCCGGCGATCCAGCGTGGAACTCTGACCCGTGTGTTTCCACTGTTCGTCGTTCGGACCCTTTCCGTGTATCGTGCGCGCGTCGCAACTTTTCCTGCCGACGCGAGACATTCCGTTTGCCGTATCGCGTTCCGTCGAGGCAAGTAAAACTTGCTACATGCTCATTAATATGTTACATATACATTTTATGGCTCATTAAACCCGCAGTCTAACCTTAGTACCATGATTTTCCTTTTTCATACTCGATGTCGCATTATATCATTTTATTTTCCAAACTTGAAACCTACCGTGTGCATTTACTTTATTAAACCCAATAACCACATTTATATGTTTAAATCACATTTTAACTATTGACATGGCCTATGGTATTCTCTATATAGTTTTGCTCCATCGGACACTCATGTGCATTTTAACCTGTTTAGCTAGGATTTCATCTAGTGAACATATTTATATATCATTGCATCCCTACAATTTCTTAATACCTGATAACATGAGTAAACATCTATTTTAGTTATGCTGTAGTTAAGTAATGTTGACACCATCCCTTAAACGCAAAGTGATAACCATGCATCGTTATAATTTAATCAGTACCTAATTGCTTATCATATCACCTGATCTGGTTTATTGTGCTGATATTACTCATGCTTGTTCATTTATAACCATAATTATGTTAGTTTGATTTATGAGCACCCACATAGTATTTTGTGCTTCCTGACATGACCTGTTGCACTTCCTACGTGACACGACATGGTACCGTACGACTCTTGATATGTCATGACACTTACATACACTACCCGGCTTGACCTGGTGTACCATGGTCTTACCCGTTACCTAATCTTGTGTCTAATGCCAACAAACCTGACCCGTTGTCCTTACGGACCGTTCCTGTTGTCTATCCAGACAAACTTGTACCTGCCTGATCCTGAGTTGGCATTAGCTCCAGAGTATTTAGTACCTGACTTGAACACATATAACTTGGGGGTATGGGGAAATCAATGATGAAACCTGACTTGTAACTCGACAGTGTGCTACTTTTACCGACTAGTTTTAGAGGCTGGGCCAGCCTTGGGATGATGCTGCTGACATCATCCATCGTTATCCATTTCCTTTCAGAGGCTAAGCCAGCCTTGGGATGATGCCATGGACATCATTCATTTTTACCCTTTTTCTTTAGTTCCTAGCGGCATGTCTCGGTTTCAGCCCGAGAATCTTCACCGTGATCCCGGGCACGCACGGGATACTATTGAGTTACATCGATGATTCATCAAGTTGATTTCAAAGACTTTAGAGTTGAAAACCCAATAGAACAGTTTAGTTTACTCACTGCACACTACCCTGCACTGCCTGATTTATCAATCTCCAATCAAGACAAACCGGGCTTTTCATTCATGTTTATATTTGCATTGCTTGTTACCCTGTTTATATTATTACTTGATGACATGACGCGCTGACGTCTGGGTTTTGCATGGCCCTGATTCTGTACCGTTGCTGCAGTCCGAGCAGGAGTACTTCAGCCAGCAGGCTGAGCTGTGAGGTGTCGGTAGTAGTTAGTTCTTTATTTCCTGCATTTTATTCCTAATGTGAGCCCGCATTATGGGACATACATTCCAGTTATTTTGTATTGGATATTTTGCTTCCGTACTTTTACTATTCTTGACTCATGTTTTCTTGGTTTATGGACATGTTTTAGATAGTTATACATTTGTTCTTGATATCTCTACAACCGTAATGTGACTGTGGATGGATACTTCCTACCCACAGGTAACATGGTTGGCTATGTCACGTGCCCAATTTAGCGTACTTTGGGAAGCGGGGCGTGACAGCGTGAGATGGCCATATTTGAAAAAGCCAAACGCCAACGACTGGATGAAAAGGTCAAGGCGCCCTAACCGGAGCAAAGCATCCCTATCGCTAGCAAAAGCAAGCTTAAAGTAAGGAATCAATTCGCTAGGGCCCTGGCAATAGGAATGAAGTTGCCATCTCTCAAAGGAAATTCCCCTGGCAATATACGTCTTGATGAAGCAGACATAATTCCTAACTTCTGCCTATACCATCAGAGGATTGCACACCCCACCGAGGAGTGCATAGCCTTTAAAAACTGGTGGCAGGGATATGTTGCTCATCGACGACACGTTCAACGAGTGAAGCGTAAGGCTCGTCGGAAACAGAAAAGCACGAAAGATGAGCGCGAAAGAGCTGCTGGCAACTGTCACATAGCCGACACCAAGGGATCGCAAGTTATCACCTTTGGAAGCGACTCTGACAAAGAAGTCGCCCTCAACCCTCTCTTCAAGGAATCCACCACTGGAACAGAACATGCGAAGATTTGCGGCAATATCTAGCTGCGTAATCGTACGTTGACCCATGACCGAAACGTCGTTAAACTACTCCCAACCCGCTGCATCTTTAGGCTGACGTGGTAAAAAAAACGGTACGTCCACAAGCGAGATGGGCACGGATGAAAACCCGAAAGGGCGCCGTGAGTAAAAACAGCAGGACAACCGGCGATGTTTGTGAAAACCCGAAAGGGCGCAGACTCGTAAAAAAAAAGGTACGTCCATAAGCGAAATGGGCACGGATGAAAACCCGAAAGGGCTCCATGAGTAAAAACAGCAGGGCTACCGGCGAGTTTGTGAAAACCCGAAAGGGCGCAGACTCGTAAAAAAAACAAAAAAAAACGGTATGTCCATAAGCAAAATGGGCACGGATGAAAACCCGAAAGGACTTCGTGAGTAAAAACAGCAGGGCTACCGGCGAGTGTTTGTGAAAACCCGAAAGGGCGCAACCTCGTTAAAAGACACTTGCAATGTCCTCTTGACTTTGTAAGAAGAAACCACCTGCGTGAGATCCTTACATCTCACAAGGGAGCAACACACTTAGAAATCCTCACGATTCCTAAGGAGAAATTATACTTGCGAGATCCTCACGACTCGTAAGGAGAACCTTCTAATGAGACCCTCACGGCTCATAAGATTTGAAAGTCTTAAGCTACAGGGATCTAAACCTGTTCTTAAACAGTCCCCACAACCTCCAATACTGCCCTACAAGCGGCTCAATGCTGACCCTTATATACAATCCATGGGCGCGAATAAACATTTCCCTAACCAAGTCCCATCCGTGACTAGGGATATGTCTACATGGTGAACAGCCTTTGTAAGTCCTCTCGACTTATAAGGAGAAAACACTCTTGTAAGATCCTTACGACTTATAAGGGAACATACACTAAGGAGTCCTCACGATTCCTAAGGAGAAAACGCACCTATGAGATCCTCACGACTCGTAGGGAGAAATACCTTTATGAGACCCTTACGGCTCATGAAGTCAAAAGGCTTAGTCGACAGGATCCTAATCCTGTTCGCTAAGCCACCTTTGTTCGATATCGACGAAAGCAAATGATGATTCGCTCCTGGCAATATCCCAGTTGTAGCGATACTGATGCCAAAATCGGTGTCTAATTCCAAGCTTGCAGCAAAAAAGCTAGCAAGCCACAAATGCATATAAAATAGCCGAAATGATGAGGCAACTTACAACGAAATCAGCAAGTAAAAATGTATGCATACAAAATAGCCGAAATGATTGGGCAACTCGCAATAAAAATCAGTGAGTAAATAAAACAAATAGCCGAAATGATTGGGCAACTCGCAATAAAAATCAGCGAGTAAATAAAACAAATAGCCGAAATGATTGGGCAACTCGCAATAAAAATCAGCGAGTAAATAAAACAAATAGCCGAAATGATTAGGCAACTCGCAATAGAAATCAGCGAGTAAATAAACAAATAGCCGAAATGATTGGGCACCGCGAAAAATAGCCGAAATGATTGGGCAATCACGACTTCCGCGATATAAAAGCTGAAATGATAGAGCATCGCGGAAAGAAATAAAAAAATGAAATGAAATGAAACTTTTTGCCCTACAGGTGAGTCCATACTAACCCCTGTATACAATCCATGGGCATAAACGAAAAGGGAATCATATGTCCCCCACCAGATCCTGTCAAAAGGGAAAGTCAGATCTTAACAGTAACATCTGCATCCCAGAAGATCAGCAACGGTGTTCTTTCTTATGCCAGCAGGGCACAGAAGCAACACAACGACAATCAATCTCGGAGCCACAGCAGAGTCCATAGTTCCAAGTCTTGATGGTTCATAGACAACCTAGAGACCGTCTCGACATTCGTCTCGTTACAGCAGACGCAACGTCGGAGTGACGGCAAAATCCCAACTCCACCTCAGCATTTGTCTCGTTACAGCAGACGCAATGTCAACAACGGCGTTTCTTCGCAGTCCAGCAGGATGTAGATGCAACGTCAACGAAAGACCCCATGGTCGAAACAAAGCAGAGTGACGGCAAAATCCTAGCTCCACCTCAGCATTCGTCTCGTTACAGCAGACGCAATGTCAACAACGGCGTTCCTTCGCAGTCCAGCAGGATACAAATGCAACGTCAACGAAAGACCCCATGGTCGAAACAATGTGGAGTGATGGGAAAATCCTAGCTCCACCTCAGCATTCGTCTCGTTACAGCAGACACAATGTCAACAACGGCGTTCCTTCGCAGTCCAGCAGGATGTAGATGCAACGTTAACGAAAGACCCCATGGTCGAAACAATGCGGAGTGACGGCAAAATCCTAGCTCCACCTCAGCATTCGTTTCGTTACAGCAGACGCAATGTCAACAACGACGTTCCTTCGCAGTCCAGCAGGATGTAGATGCAACGTCAACGAAAGACCCCATGGTCGAAACAATGCGGAGTGCTGGCAAAATCCTAGCTCCACCTCAGCATTCGTCTCGTTACAGCAGACGCAATGTCAACAATGGCGATCCTTCGCAGTCCAGCAGGATGTAGATGCAACGTCAACGAAAGACCCTATGGTCGAAATAATGCGGAGTGACGGCAAAATCCTAGCTCCACCTCAGCATTCGTCTTGTTACAGCAGACGCAATGTCAACAACGGCGTTCCTTCGCAGTCCAGCAGGATGCAAATGCAACGTCAATGAAAGACCCCATGGTCGAAACAATGTGAAGTGACAGAAAAATCCTATCTCCACCTCAGCATTCATCTCGTTACGGCAGATGCAATGTCAACAACGGCGTTCCTTCGCAGTCCAGCAGGATGTAGATGCAACGTCAACGAAAGACCCCATGGTCAGAACAATGCGGAGTGACGGCAAAATCCTAGCTCCACCTCAGCATTCGTCTCGTTACAGCAGACGCAATGTCAACAACGGCATTCCTTCGCAGTCCAGCAGGATGTAGATGCAACGTCAATGAAAGACCCCATGGTCGAAACAATGTGGAGTAACGGCAAAATCCTAGCTCCACCTCAGCATTCGTCTCGATACAGCAGACGAAATGTCAACAACGGCATTCCTTCGCAGTCCAGCAGGATGTAGATGCAACGTCAACAAAAGACCTCACGGTCGAAACAAAGCGGAGCGACGGCAAAATCCCAGCTCCACCTCAGCACTCGTCCCGATACAGCAGACGAGATGTCACTACAGCGCCCTTCCTCCAACAGGATTCAGACGCGCCAAAGCAAACGAAGCAAAGGCCAAATTCCTAGCTTCAGGGTCTTGACGGTAACTCATATAAAACCTGAAAGACTATCGGAGATCATCCCACACTAGTACGGAGTGGTCACCACCTCGACGTTCATCTCGATACAGCAGACGAGATGTCACCCCAGCGTTCTTCCTCCAGCAGGGTTCAGACGCGACAATCAAACAATGGAGCCATGACAAAATCCCTAGTTCCAAACCTCGACGGTTCACCAACAACCTAGAGACAACTGCGACACTCGTCTCGATACAGCAGATGCAATGCCGCCAAACAAAGCAAAGGCCAAATTCCTAGCTTCAGGGTCTTGATGGTAACTCATATAAATCCTGAAAGACAATCGGAGATCATCCCACATGGAGTGGTCATCACCTCGACGTTCGTCTCGATACAATAGACGAGATGTCACCACAGCGTTCTTCCTCCAACAGGATCCGGACACGCCAAAGCAAACGAAGCAAAAGCCGAATTCCTAGCTTCAGGGTCTTGACGGTAACTCATATAAAACCTAAAAGATTATTGGAGATCATCCTACATCAGCGCGGAGTGGTCACCAGCTCGACGTTCGTCTTGATACAGCAGACGAGATGTCACTACGGCATCCTTCCTCCAACAGGATTCGGACACGCCAAAGCAAATGAAGCAAAGGCCAAATTCCTAGCTTCATGGTCTTGACGGTAACTCATATAAAACCTGAAAGATTATCGGAGATCATCCCACATCAGCGCGGAGTGGTCACCACCTCGACGTTCGTCTCGATACAGCAGACAAGATGTCACCACAGCGTCCTTCCTCCAACAGGATCCGGACACGCCAAAGTAAACGAAGCAAAGGCCAAATTCCTAGCCTCAGGGTCTTGACGGTAACTCATATAAAACCTGAAAGACAATCGGAGATCATCCCACACCAGCGCAGAGTGGTCACTACCTTGACGCTCGTCTTGATACAGCAGACAAAATGTCACTACAGCGTCCTTCCTCCAGTAGGATTCGGACACGCCAAAGCAAACGAAGCAAAGGCCAAATTCCTAGCTTCAGGGTCTTGACGGTAACTCATATAAAACCTGAAAGATTATCGGAGATCATCCCACATCAGCGTGGAGTGGTTACCACCTTGACGTTCGTCTCGATACGGCAGACAAGATGTCACCACAGCGTCCTTCCTCCAACAGGATCCGGACACGCCAAAGCAAACGAAGCAAAGGCCAAATTCCTAGCTACAGGGTCTTGACGGTAACTCATATAAAACATGAAAGACTCGGAGATCATCCCACATGGAGTGGTCATCACCTCGACGTTCGTCTCGATACAGTAGACGAGATGTCACCACAATGTTCTTTCTCCAACAAGATGCAGACGCGACAATCAAACAATAGAGCCACGGCAAAATCCCTAGTTCCAAACCTCGACGGTTCACCAACAACCTAGAGACAACCGCGACATTCGTCTCGAAACAGCAGACGCAATGCCAGCAAACGAAGCAAAGGCCAAATTCCTAGTTTCTGGGTCTTGACGACAACTCATATAAAACCTGAAAGACTATCGGAGATCATCATACACCAGCGCGGAGTGGTTATGACTCATCAGGGCTCTCCAAAATGAGCATAACCTCAAGTAAAAAGCGGTATGGCAAAATTCCTAACGCTTTCTCATCTGATGGTCAAACTGCCTAAGAAGATTGCTTGAAGACGTCTTGTCCAGCCCCCGAAGGGATCAGAGACACGACAGTCGCAAGGCTACTCGAACAGCAAGATTGCCTATCGAGGGATACATCAGCCAATGCGACGGTACGACGGGCAAAACCCTAGTACCACAGACCCTAACGGACCTCTGTCGTAAAGAGCAAAGGTTAACTATGACGTTAGGACATTCTTGCTAGAACTTCTTGATTCGTATCGACTTGTGAGGAAATTAGTGTCCTTGCGAGAACTTCTCGATTCGTCTCGACTCGTAGGGAAAAGCCTTAGGCAATGGGGATAAAAACCTGTTTCCTAAGCACTGGGGCCCTGCAAGTTGGTCCAAAACGGACTCTTGCATACTATTCACGGACCACACTCTCCAAAGTCGAATCTCTACAAGGAGGGAAACAACCACTTACGAGTCCTCTCGACTTATAAGCGGGAAAATTCTCTTGTGAGATCCTTACGACTCTCAAGAGAAAACACACTTAGGAATCCTCACGACTCTTAAGGAGAAAAAACACCTACGAGATCCTCACGACTCGTAGGGAGAAGAGTCTTTATGAGACCCTCACGGCTCGTAAAGTTGAAAAGTCTTAGGTGGCAGATCCTACCCATGTCTCCTAAGCCATCACTGCCCTGCAAAGAGGTCAAGATGGACCATCTATGAGCCACACTTTCCAAAGCTACATGCCCCTGAAATAGAGAAGTTACTCATGAGCATATAAACTACTCCACGCCAGAGTAAGACATAAAGAAATAGAAAGGTGCGGCTCATGGAGTTGAGAGTTTGGAACTATATCTCTTAAGAGTCGAGATTTGAGTCAATGATAAATGACGACGCTTGTGTCCGCTCGTTATCTTCTCAGATCAAGATTCTGAAAGTTATATACCAACCCGAAACTGGTCATACGCTATGCATTACTCTGCACTACTTCACTTACGTATATACTTACGTGGGCAAAGTAGTGGGGGGCATTTGTTCCCGCCAAAAATTTCTCCGCAAAAGAGTCCAAGGTATCAAATGGCAGCGATACGCTTAAGGAAATGCGAACCAGTATCTTCCGGCCTGTATTTTGATAAACTCCCGAAGGAGGAATAGCTAAATTCTGATGATATTGGAAGCATCTCGAAATACCCTTCGATTTGATATATTATGGGCTTCATAATTCATCCGGGATCAAAAGTTATGAGCAAATATGCTATGCATTGTTCCCTGATTAAAAATCAGGAATTACCTCAATGAGGTGTCACGTGCTCACACGTGACCAATGGTCACGTGTTGACACGTGATAGTTAAAACAGAAATAAAAACAAACGGCTGCAGGAAATACCTCAATGAGGTATCACGTGCTCACACGTGACCAATGGTCACGTGTTGACACGTGATGGTTAAAACTGAAGTGTAAATAAACGCTGAGAAAAGGACACAATTGGGGGTCACGTACTCACACGTGACCAAGGGTCACGTGTCAGCACGTGACTGGATTCGAAAGCCTTACAGTTTAATAGAATTAAATTCTAAAGGCTTCTTAATCTTTCCAAATGGAAAAGAATTATGGGGACCGTTGGATTAAAGATCCAAGGGTGATTAAAAATCACCAATTTATGGAAAAAATCTTAGACAAGGAAAGATTTCCCCTAAATCTCACCGAAAATAACAAACAGAATATCTTTGGATTTAAAATCCAACGGTGAATAAAATTCACTGAATGATCTAAAGGATCATATTAATTATGAAAACAAATAAAATCTTTCAATGAAAGATTTGTTAAACAAATTGATTCTTTTCCTTCTCCTATAAATAGGAGCCAAGAGGAGAAGAAACAGATAGAATTTTGGGAGATATAGAGTTTTGGAATCTTGAAATTTCAGAGAGAAAAGAAAGGAGAATTTAATTCTCAACAAAGAAAAAACCCTAGGTGAGAAAAGAAAGGGGATCAAAACCTCAGGCAGAGAATTTAATTCTCAAATCTAATAGTTTAACTCTTCTGCACAAAAGAACTTAGTTCTTCCTCTGGTTGAAGATCTGCAAAGAGCACATCTCCCCATAAGTTGAGAATTTAATTCTCATCGGGTTGAGATCCTGCCATGCAGATCCAAAACTTAGAGTGGGAATTGAGTTTGGAGAATTTAATTCTCCCAAAACAAAGTTAGGGTTTAACCCTATATGAGGATTTAATTCTCCCAAACTCACAGGAATTTAATTTCTTCAAGATAAAACTAGGCTTTAACCCTAATTGAGAATTTAATTCTCTCAGATTAATGGGAATTTAATTCCTCTAAAGAAAATTAGGGTTTAACCCTGCACAAGAATTTAATTCTTTCATAATAGGAATTTGATTCCTCCAAAATCATGATTAGGGTTTAACCCTACAGAGAATTTAATTCCCAAAATAAAATAAGGAGACTTAAAAGATCTCTGTGCATGAAAAGAACTAAGGTCACGTGACCCTTGAAAAGGTCCACAAAAATAAGAAGGAAGAAGCTTTGAGGCAATGCCTCACGTGCTCCCACGTGACCTCCAAAACACAGGGAATAAAAGCAAAGGAAACCTAAGCTTTGGGCGCTCTCACGTGTCCCCACGTGACCTCTTAGCAAGTGCTTTAATAATCAGTGCATAAATCTCCATCACGTGTCAACACGTGATAATATAAAATAAAAAGTGTTTAACACTTAATTGCAGAACGAAGTAAAAGGATCTGGTCCCACCTCTGGGCGCCCTCACGTGTCCCCACGTGACCCCTTTTCCTTTAGTGTTTAACACTAATTCGAGATCTTTCTTCCCAGTGTTTAACACCGATTATCTTTTAGTGTTTAACACTAATTTCCAGGGTTTAACACTGTTATTTTCTAGTGTTTAACACTAATTTGGGATTCTATATTTCCAGTGTTTAACACTGCTGGTCTTTTAGTGTTTAACACTAATTTGAGAGTTCTGTCTCCAAAGTTTAGCACTGTTGTTCTTTAGTGTTTAACACCACTTCTAGCCAAATTGGCTAATTTTCCAAAGGCAAAAGCCCCTCCTCCAAATGAATCTCAAAATTGAGGAAATCAAAGATGAAAATGTTTAGCATTGCTAAATAATGTGGGGTTGAACCCAGACAAGTGTTAATGGTCCAACAAAGGGCCAATTCTTCAAACTTAATTGGACTTGGCCCAAGTTGGCTATAAGTCCTCAACTCAGACTCAACTGAGCCAATGTGCTCATAATTTAATTAATTGAACTACAGATCACTTAATCCACTTTGGTTTGATGGTACATGTTGGGGTAAAAATTTACACCCCGGTTGACCAAGTCAAAATCAAAGTCAACCCCAAGCCAAGTGGGCCCAAGCCCAGATCCAGTGGGCCCATGCCCGGGTCGAGCCCGAACATGAAGCGGCCGACCTCCCCCCACGCCAAGATAAAAATTTTGTAATAAATAATTTTGTTGCATTTTCTTTTATTTTATTTTATGGATAAATGTAAGAAAAATAGGCATAAAGCCAAATTTTTGTAAAGTCCATGGCTTATGTGCAAAAAAAAATGGCACATGAGCCATGGGATAGGCAAAATGACATTTTGTGAAGCCCAAGGGGCTATGTGTAAAGTGTATGGCCTATAAAGGCAAAGATAATGAAAGATCTCAAAAAACTTTTTTCTTTCTCCAAAAAAAAGTCTCACATCTGAGCTCTTTCTTCCTCCTTCAAGGTTCCAAAACCTTTTTATTTCTTTTGAATTAAATCAAGAGTTTTACTCTTCCTTTTTCAAAACTAAATAGTTTTTCACCACAAAACCCATAAAGAGGAACTCAGATCTTCCATTAGATCTCAAAAAGAAGAGATTTTTAAAAATCCCACAGCTCTTGATCTTCAAGATCCAGCTAACAGAGGAGGAAGAAGAAGAACATCTTTCACTAAACCCCCAAAAAAGAAGAAAAACACACTCAGGAGTCCAACTCCTCTCTGATTTCTCTTCTGAGAAATTTTTTCAGGCTAAAAGCCTCTTTTCCTCGCCGGCGCTCAAGCGCAGAGCGCCCGCGTGCCGACACGTGGCGCGCTTGCGCTCCAGCGCAAGCGCTCGAGCGCAAGTCGCCCCCGTGCTGACACGTGGCGCTCTCGCGCTCCAGCGCAAGCGCTCGAGCGCAAGTCTCCCCCGTCCCGACACGTGGCGCTTTTGCGCTCAAGCGCAAGCGCCCGAGCGCAAGTCGCCCACGTGGCGCGCTTGCGCCCAAGCGCTCAGCGTCTGAGCGCAAAGCGCCCACGTGCCGACACGTGGCGCGTTGCGCTCCAAGCACTCTGCGCTCGAGCGCAAAGCGCCCACGTGCCGACACGTGGCGCGCTTGCGCTCAAGCGCCTAGGTGCTGGCCCCACGCATCCTTTGGATGTCTTTTTCCCCCTTTTTCATGTATATACATATGTATACAAATGTACACATGCACATACTCCACGACACTGTCCCTGTTAGAAAAAAATTTCTAACGGGGCGCTGTCCCGCACCCCGCAAGGGGGCTGCTAGCCCCCTTGACCCCCAGCCCACTATCCGGGTAGCGGGACCCCGTAAAAACTCTGCGTGGCTCCCGATATATTTAAACCCCCCCTCCAAAACACAACACACGTACACTGCACATTGAGTTCGCATGACCATTTTAACCCGTTAATCGGAGGTTCCCTCGCCCCAAAGGCGAGGGGTAATTAACGGCAGCTTAGTCCGCGGCTGCCGGAGATTCGGATCACCACAATCATTAAACCCCGGCCTATCCTAGGCAGGGGGAATCTGTAGTACGCCTGACAAGCGTGCGCGTATTCCCATCTCAATGGGGTGACGAAAAACACCCTACAGTACATCTCTTCACTCCTCTGATATTTGTCGTTGTAATCCTTCAACGTCTTCAGAGAGGTGATGAGTCCCGACAACCACACATTTCATAGACTATGACTGTAAGTCCACGGTAGCGCCCCGGCCGTCTAACAGACGCCAAATGCGGAACAAAAACTTTTTACGAACTGACGCTATCGTGTACCGTAACCCGGATCTGCCATTAAAGCTCAACTAACAAATTGCAAAGGGGTAGAAACGTTATACCGAATGATCCGAGTCCTTCGGTCTTTAACCATTATCCCACGCTTTGTTGCAGCTGCTCCGATCTCCTGAATCTCCATTTCTCGTCTAGGTGGCACAACGTCGACGGATCTTTAAACTGGCTCCCGCCTCTGAACCGAGGCAACTCGGTCGTCAAGTTTGCTAAAAGAGACGACCAAGATGAAGTAGAGAATGAGTAGAACACTCTGTCTCGTTACGTCCAAGGCTATGGACGAACGGTTAATGAAGTTGCCTTTTGGATCGATACGAAATGAGAAATGGAGTATATCAATTTCCATGAACCAAAATCCTTAATCTTTTTCAAAACAACAACCAACTTTTTCTCAAAGGAGAGGGGGCCGGCCACTTATAGATGAGGGGGGAGGTGAGTGTAGGAGCAAAGTGGTGACTCTAAAGGAAAATATCTTAATCAAATATCTTTAACAAGAACAAAAAGCATTAAAGGAAAATAATGACTCATATAACCTAGTCATCAAAACCATTAATGCATAAGAATGATTCATGAACCTAGTCACCACACTAGAACCTTCTAGAATCACGACTCACCTCATGACTCACCCAAGTGACGGAAAGATAAATCCGCATTTAACCGAATGTCAAATACAGCTGATAGAAAACTGAAAACTGGCAACTTTCAAAAGTGATCCCGAAACAAATTTCAGGATAACCCCGTAATGGTATAAACATACCCGCATTTATATTACGACCGAATACAAATGCATCTGAGACAAAGATATTATATCTACACAGTATAATACTGGGTTTCGGCTTAAACCAAAGCCTACCAGTATTATCTGCCCGAAAACTGACACGTGCGAAAACGCACGTGCATTTTCCGAACCTTGCCATAATCACATACGGCCTCTACAACGTTTCGCCCGAACTTGGGAAAGTGTCTGTGGGGGACTCTAATGACTCATCAATACACTGGCACTGGGTATAACCACTAGCACGTCAGAGGTACAAACTGTACGTAACGGTTTGCCTATGAATTGATTGGAAGGGAAGCTGACGAGCGAACTCATCTATAAACCCTACTAAGCCTGACAGTGACAATGTATAAACAGTCCGGTCCGTTCGTCTAAAGAGTATCGCATATCGAGTCTAGGGGGGTGGATAAAGTCAGACCCCTAATAACGCGATAAGTCGTGTCGGCATGATGCCCATCACTACCTGAGAAACTACTGATCCAAATCAGTAATTCTCCACTACCTCGGCCGAGGGTTTCTAGTGATGGCCATCCGTGCACTGCACGACATCAACCCCCAATACCGGGAGAGACGAATCCCCGACGATCCTCTCACTTGCCTCCAATGTGGCTCGGGACTGTACCCAACTAAAACCTGTTTGCACAACTCCTTTGAGCGTGGTAGGGTAGTAATCTAAGCACAGTGGGAACTCACATGAGACAAACGATGATCTCAGGTCGATGAACTAACCTGTACACATGTCACCAGGGAACTGCTATCTGACGATATGTATAATACCAACTAGCATGTTCCCGGCGAGTCCTGTCCGGTGTACTCATAACCTAATGAGCACCTGTATACATCTTAGGTGATCCTACTGACACCAATGGCTTGTGAGACCGGCCATCGCCCCTCATCGGGGTCTCGACTGTATACACTAGTCTACTCTGGAGTATCAATGCTCTGTCTCGAAACTCCCACGACTAGGGACACTTTAAGGATGTGCTTATAGACCCCAGCTCCCACGTATATGATCACCATCATACTGCTGGCTGTCAAGCAGAATCCTATGGGCTCTATCAACATGCAATAGCAAAATAAAGCATGTATACGATGATAAAGACAAACCAGATAGCATACTATCATCTTGAGCAAGACTGTCATATCGGTATAGGTCATGCCTCAATTATTGCAATCACGTACCTGCGATCCAATAATTGACTTTGAGGGCACTATCTCCAACAATCTCCCACTTGCACTCAAGGCTAATTAGTTCTATGTCGCATACTCACAGCCCGTGTGATACCAAACACCCAACTCTTCTACTAATCAGTTTCACAAAGCTAGTTTGTAAAACTCTTGTGTTCGAGAAATAGCCTCAGTGAGTGGATCCGCCCTGATGTTTCTTTCTATATCTCTCTAAATCTCAAATTCGTGGAGAAAGCCATCTCCCGAATCGAGTAATACCTGTCTTAGAATATGTCTGGATATCTGATGGGACCTAGTTCATAAATGAACTTCAAATCCAAACTTCTTAGACTGTGTTGATAACTGAACCTAATCAGTATCCAGCACCATGCCTCCCACAATATCCTCTTGGATCACTTGTCCATAATACTGTCCCTCGTCAGAGGGAAAACTATAACTGTGACAATCACTCTGTCATCCATGTCACCTTGGAAGCCTGGAACGATAACCGTCTCCCGAAGGAGGCTGCTGTCATCAAATCCTTAGAACAAGCACTTGTGTTCTAAAACTGCTTCCTTATGTTTCTTCAGGATTGGATTAATATAAACTTATCGCATCAAGTGCAAAAAACAGCATCTGGTGTGGTACTTGACATCTCATGATTGACTCAGTTGCCTAAGCAAGTGATCTGCCAATCATGCACTTCCCTCTCGACTTTAGTCTCTAAGACACCTTTAGAGAGGGTGACTCCATCACCTGCAGGTACACCACCATGCTAGGAGTCATCTATTCTAAAATACCATTAGAATACTGTCAAAGTACCCAAATTGGGAAACTACCCAATTCTAGATCTAAAACCATAGATCTAGCAACCAGAATGCCTGATATTATATCCATATCCTTTGTGGAGAAACAACTGTGTGACGACCAAAGTACAACCGATCGTAGTATAGGAATTTTACTGCCTACTCTGTGTATGTCATCCAAATACCAGGACATTCACCCTACTACCTTCTTAACAGATCCATCCTCTATTCTGATGAAGTCAAAACCATGACTGTCACATCAAAATTAGATGATCTATCTCCGCTATAACTGCTGAAGTCTATAAATAGACATAAGCTACTTGCCTACTACGCTTTCGCTGCTCCCGCTGACTACGACAACCCTCTGGCAGAATAATATATACGTGTACTTCTAAAACTAGTTTAGAACGACGTTATACTTATCCTTCTGTCGGGTTTCATAGTCTGGAACAACAGTAGTGTCAAGTCTGGGTAAACAAGAACCTCCCTGTCACCGTCCTTGAGGCTACCGGAGTACCTCTCGGGTGTCTGAGGTTACCCACCATATCTGCGGAGTGGCTATTGGAATGTCAAAACCTGATTGAATATATAGGTCCTATTAAATTTTCCGTAATCGTTTGTGGTTCTGGAATCACTTCCAATTCTACCATACTCCCACTACTGTTTTCTGAAAAAGTCCATTTTTAATAAAACTGTGGCGAGTCTAGAACAATATCACTATTGATCTTCCAGATGGTAGAAATGTCAACCTTCGTCAAAGCCAGGGTCAACCCACAAACAGCCATTACAGAAACGTGCCTTGAGTTATCCAGTGTCTGGTTTTAAGCATAAGCTGGACAACTCCCCTTACCTTAACATCGTTAAGATATGAACCATTCTATATCCAATATAGAAACAGAAGCACTAATTTAATTGGCACCAGATTCAAACCATGCAGCTGTCTCCAGTGCATAACAACTTAATGAAGAGAGGCTAATCAGCATTACTCAATCTTAGGAATCCATCCAATTATGAGTAACCTGAAAGAGAAACAAGTTTCTCAAAACCGTTATTATCAACGAAATACCAGTCACAAGAATCTACATCTTCAATCTCTTTGAAGAATCCTGATGCTTGCGATACCTGGTTCTCTACTTTATTCTTATACCCACAACTTCTCAAAACTTTGTATTTCTACGAAACACTTGTCTAAAACTAGAGAAGTCACAAGTAAACAGAACATAGTACGAGGACCTACCACTTCGTCCTGATGGACACTGGACAACATACAATACTCTGTATAAGTCCGCTGAGTTGAATAACTCATAACCTGTGCAACGTAGGTTGAAAACTGTACCCAGGTGATTTCCTCAAATATCACCAATTACAACAAATTCCGATATAATGAGGATGATCACATAATTCCCAATAATTTACTCCTACTCATCATCTGTAAAACCATACAGATATGAGAATGAAACCTGGTAAATACATACCCTGGAGTAAGTATCTAATCGGGAAATCAGTTTTCCTTTAACAATGTACAGTGAAACTGAAACATGAAAATGTTTCGTAGGGGTATTCTGGTATTCTTAGTAATGTCTCTTCCATAATCCTATTCATGACTGTAACCGTATATTTCTTTGCCATCACTCCAAATCCTTTTATTTGTCTTTAGTCGTTACCTTCTGTACACCTCTTTAGGCTAAGTGGTTTTCTTTCTTCCCTGCCGTTCGGTACCAGCCTATGGTTTGGAAGAAGACTATCCAGTAAGTATAATAGGTGTACCCTCCTTAACCTAGGAGTACTCGTATCTTGAGAGAAGGTGATGATAAAAGACAACTGAATAATACCTTATTCTTTTAAAGGCAAAATAGGAGTGGCGATGAAGTACGCGGTTTGATCGTGAATGATAACAGTCGCAATTTACTTTGACCTCTCTTTCTAATCCCTTTATCTTGTCTTTACATATTACCTTCTGCACACCCTACTTAGGCTAATTGGTTTTCTTCATTCCCTACCTTTCGGCACCTGCCTATGGTTTGGAATAAGACTATCCAATAAGCGTAATAGGTGTACTCTCCTAGACTAAGGAGCCCTCGCAACCTGAGAGAAGGTGATAATAAACAACAACTGAATAAACCAATTCTATTTCTCCTGAACCTGGATCCATCCTCGAAGAAGTCCCTTCGAGTTCGTATATAACCATACGATGGATCTTTCCAATGGAAGTGGATGTCCGTAGTAATACGGGGTGTTCTGAGAAATACAAAGGGTAAAGGAAAGAGCGGCAATGACTTATGCAACTTTAGACAATCCAAAAGCCAGTATTTTAAGAAGGTTCGGTCAACTGGGTCACTTGAGTCATAGTCTAGGGTCGGTCAAAGGTCGCTGCCAAAGAGAGAGAAAGAAAAGAAACACTCTGCGTGCACTCTAACCTAGATCAGAATGGTTATCACTTTATCTAATCAGGAAATCTCCCACTGTAATCTCAAATTCTCCTCCAAACCTGAAAGAAGAATTAGTCGGCATCACCCGAGGAGTAAACCAACTCATCAGTGAGAATCGAGATCCAACTATCATCACATGATAACTTGATGGAAGCCACTCAAGTTATCACACTCCAGAAGGTATGCGCATTCTTGGCAAGTTTCTTTATGTTTGAAACTCCCTATGTTATTTTTGCCTCATGCTCTTATGACCTTGACTTTGGCCAATAAATCATAAGTCACATGTCAAGTTCTACCCGTCATTATCCAGGTTAATTTGAACCCACCCGTACATGCCCTTGACTTTGGCCAACAAGGCAGAACGACTGTCCCAAACCAACGCATCTATCTATGCTACAGATGAATATTCAGCAACTACCAAACACTATGCCTTGACTTTGGCCAACAAACATAACTTGAATACTACTGACTATCCATAAGAAATGACGGAGGGCTACGGATGGTTTTTGGCGAAAAACCTTTAACGTAATGAACTTGATCTTGTTGAAGGAACCTGATAGCTTTTTATAAAAATATAGTGACGAAAACGTTTTGCTAAAGAGGTCACTCCCGGTGAAAGGATCTCGGCTCTTTCCTCATGGAATGAGGTGCAGGATATTCCAACTGAATACCGCGATGCAAAGCAACTTATAATCGACTATAGTAAAGTTACTACCCTGACGTAAACTTCTGCCCAAGGGGTCACTCCCGGTGAAGGGATCTCGGCCCTTGCCTCGTCGAATGAGGTGCAGGATATTCTAACTGAATATCACTATGCAAAACAAAAAGAAACGTCTTTGTAATAACACTTTTAAAATTTGTTCCAACAACATCAAATATAGGTTTGTTTTACTTCGCATTGATAAGAATCAACGCAATCCCATCAATCAATCACACCAGAAAAGAATGAAAATAAAATGTACGTATATGCCATCCGCATTCGCCACTGGGTCCCGTCATCACCCGTTAGGTTAGTTAACTAACGACAGAGCGGGGGATGGACTAGCGCGGGTGTAAAACATATACAACATCTAATAGTATATATACCAATATACAATAATCGCTCCAGGCGTGATAATATGCAACATTACAGAAAAGTAATAAGCATCACAGAACAATACAGATAATCTGGGATCCCCGGGTTTCACAGAGCCGCTGCTGAAACCTGACGTTCCCCTGGTCGTGTGGATAGCCTGTGCAATGAAATCTAAACCCCTACGGGTGCGGCAAGTTACCCGCCAAAACCTGAAGCGAGGTAGTCCCCACAACATAGTGAATGGAACACCCGGCACTTCACGGAATCCGGTAAATTGAGCACCCCTCCTTGGGTCAACCTGTACCGCCTACGAGTGCGGCGAATGGTCTGCCAATTCTAGAGTGAGGTCCCTTTGCCTCTTAATGCCATGAGATACGGACCCGTTGCCCTCCAGAACCCGGTTATCCGTGCACTCCTTCGCGGGATAAACCTAGTACAGAAATGAAAAATATACAACGGGTACACCGACCTCGACCCGGTCGTGCCCCAAAAGAATATTATACAAACAGGCAGTAACGGCAGTCCACATGTTGGACGCTCGCCCCGCAATATCAAATGTACAAATAAATCCAAACCGCACTATCATTGCACTCTGCTATCCACCACGACACATCCGCAACATCACAGCACAACACAGAACATCAACGCGAATGTCACGTTCGCAAACCCGTCGAAAAGAACTATAGCAATCAGACACGATTTACCGATCAAATAACATTCCCGGTCGGAGATATAATGTAAATACTGCATACTAACAAATTTAAAATTTCGATCGACCAAATTTCCCGAAGTGGGCCCCATGTGCATCTGCTGTACAGTAACAAAATCTGGGCCCAAACAAATAGTTCCAAAAAACCACAATTTACAAAATAAAGCATTCTGGAAAAAATGATGCACTGTTCCCACAGAATGGCCGCGCTTCCGCGGTCAAAGTCATAAGGAGGGATCACGTGCCCATTTTTTCCATAATTCTTAGAAAACCTTGAACACTTTTCTGCGATATGTAAAATTATTTTTAGGCCCTTTTAAAAATCGACAGAAACCCAGGTGCTTGAAAAATGTAGTTTTGCGAAATCCGTTCGATCGATATTTTAAACGTGTTAGCGCAAGTTAGTATAGCTTAATGGTGAGGATCTGGTACCATTGTAAGTCCACGGTAGCGCCCCGGCCGTCTAACAGACGCCAAATGCGGAACAAAAGCTTTTTACGAACTGACACTATCGTGTACCGTAACCCGGATCTTCCATTAAAGCTAAACTAACAAATTGCAAAGGGGTAGAAACGTTATACCGAATGATCCGAGTCCTTCGGTCTTTAACCATCATCCCACGCTTTGTTGCGGCTGCTCCGATCTTCTGAATCTCCATTCTTCTTGTCTAGGTGGCACCACATCGACGGATCTTTAAACGGGCTCCCGCCTCTGAACCGAGACAACTCGGTCGTCAAGTTTGCTAAAAGAGACGACCAAGATGAAGTAGAGAATGAGTAGAACACTTTGTCTCGTTACGTCCAAGGCTATGGACGAACGGTTAATGAAGTTGCCTTTTGGATCGATACGAAATGAGAAATGGAGTATATCAATTTCCATGAACCAAAATCCTTAATCTTTTTCAAAACAACAACCATCTTTTTCTCAAAGGAGAGGGGGCCGGCCACTTATAGATGAAGGGGGAGGTGAGTGTAGGAGCAAAGTGGTGACTCTAAAGGAAAAGATCTTAATCAAATATCTTTAACAAGAACAAAAAGCATTAAAGGAAAATAATGACTCATATAACCTAGTCATCAAAACCATTAATGCATAAGAATGATTCATGAACCTAGTCACCACACTAGAACCTTCTAGAATCACGACTCACCTCATGACTCACCCAAGTGACGGAAAGATAAATCCGCATTTAACCGAATGTCAAATACGGCTGATAGAAAACTGGAAACTGGCAACTTTCAAAAGTGATCCCGAAACAAATTTCAGGATAACCCCGTAATGGTATAAACATACCCGCATTTGTATTACGACCGAATACAAATGCATCTGAGACAAAGATATTATATCTACACAGTATAATACTGGGTTTCGGCTTAAACCAAAGCCTACCAGTATTATCTGCCCGAAAACTGACACGTGCGAAAACGCACGTGCATTTTCCGAACCTTGCCATAATCACATACGGCCTCTACAACGTTTCGCCCGAACTTGGGAAAGTGTCTGTGGGGGACTCTAATGACTCATCAATACACTGGCACTGGGTATAACCACTAGCACGTCAGAGGTACAAACTGTACGTAACGGTTTGCCTATGAATTGATTGGAAGGGAAGCTGACGAGCGAACTCATCTATAAACCCTACTGAGCCTGACAGTGACAATGTATAAACAGTCCGGTTCGTTCGTCTAAAGAGTATCGCATATCGAGTCTAGGGGGGTGGATAAAGTCAGACCCCTAATAACGCGATAAGTCGTGTCGGCATAAAGCCCATCACTACCTGAGAAACTACTGATCCAAATCAGTAATTCTCCACTATCTCGGCCGAGGGTTTCTAGTGATGGCCATCCGTGCACTGCACGACATCAACCCCCAATACCGGGAGAGACGAATCCCCGACGATCCTGTAACAATTAGGAAAAAGTTAGAAATAAATAAAATTAATTAAATTTAGAATAAGCTGATAAATCACAAAACGGTTAAAATCAAATGTGTTAATCTTCATAAGTTATATGTAATACAAATTAAATTAGAATTTTTGAATGTAATTTAAATAAGTTATAAGGGTTTTAATGAAGATTTTAGCTTCATTTTAATAAAAGGTGGGTTTTATAATAAGTTAAGTTGTGAGGGGCTAAATTGTAAAGTTAAGTTTTTATGCAAATAGGGTATTGTCAAGGGTTTAAGTGAATAAAAGATATCATTTCAGTTCTGAAATAAAATTCAAATTAAAACAAAAGAAAATATAATGATAATGCAAAACCACCTCATGCTTCAAATAACCTTCAATCTCCACCTCCTCCTTGCATGAAACACCCACACTCCTTCACTTGACACCTCCACCTTCCCTTATCCCTTCCTCCTCCCATACAAATAGCTCATTTTCAGTTTAATTTCAGAATCAAAACTGAAGGAAATTAAATGAAAGAAAAGTAAAAGAGAAAAGAAAACAAGAGGAAGAAGAAGATAATAAGGAGCTTGTTCTTGGAGATAGTTCTTCATCAAGCTAGGAGGAGCTTGTAGATCTTTGGAGGGTTATTCCTACAGTAAATTGGAGGGTAAATTCTTAATCACAGTAGGTAAATTAGGCTCTGTAGATTAGTTAAAATCGAATGAACATGTCACCTAATATCGTATTTTTAGCTAAACTTAAAGTCTGTTGAAATCTGCTTTAATCTGGAAGATAACTAAATAAATTAAACAGAGTCAAAATGATGTAGGTAACAATTAGAGCAAACCACAAGAAAACGACACCAGGGGGCCGGTTTTGGGCCGGCGACAACAAGGAATTGGCCGGCGTCGCCGGCCATGTTGGGGAATTTTGGGGTTTTCTCTGTTGGGGTGTTTACAGTATACAATTTGGACTAATTTGGTACTGTTGATTTTAATTAGTTTCACAGTAGTCTAAATCTGGGAAGATATATCGGAAAAGGAATCGTAAAACGCTAAATACGACACGACTAAATCACGTCGCGTTTTAATTTCTGAAACAATGCAGTTTTAGGCTAAAAACCAGCAAGATTAAGTGTTTTATAACTTAATATAATCAGATAATAGATAAAATGTAAGAGGGATAGTGTGTTTCTATTTCCGTTATATCGGAATAGTCATTTTGCTTATACACGTAACTTGCATATTTAGACGCAGATACAAGAAATACGGAAGCCGCGAGGAAAGGGAAAGGATTAGCGATTCCGGAGTAGATTCGACTTTCCGGTGAGTAGACTAAACATCTACCGGGGAATTTTGTAAAGATGGCGTGTTTCGCCCGTGGTTTTACTTGATGCGATATTTATATCATCATGTTTAAATGTTAGAATTTCATTCATTAAAATACTTGTATATTGCTTAGTTGTTAGAACACTTCACAATTATCGACGAGTCATGCCACGTGCACATTTTATATGCTACACACACCTCGTCGATATTGCCATGTCACATACACTTAAATATCATATTTGTTAAAATAGATGATATCGCATTTCATATATCTAATGTAGTGGTAGATTGCATCATTGACATCCTGTTACTTTATGCGTATTTTGGTGCTATATATGAGATAAATGCAGAATTGAGGATTTATGGTTTTGAGTTTTGAATACTATTACATAAATCCAGTATTTTCATGATTGATGTGTCATGTCCACCATGAGATGATTTCTGTTTTGGTTTTATTCCGGGCCGAGTGGGGGAGATATACGGTCGCGGATTTACGTTATCCATACTGAGTGGGGGAGATATACAGTTGGATACATGGTGGACCCGGTCGAGACCGAGGGGCAGGATAGCCGTATTGAGACGGGGGAGCCTAGCGAGGTTACTCGATACCGGAGTTGGTTATAGAAATACGGCGTGTATCTAGAGGATAACGACCGATATTATGAGTATAGGATCATTCGGGGAATGATGCCTATAAGAAATGAAAGTTTTGTGTCGTTGATGGACACCGAGAGATGATTTACTTGAGTTGTGATTTCAGAAGTATAATGAGATTTATTGTTGGATTTCACATATACTCATATATCATATTGATTCATATTCATTGTCAGGATGGTCATATTTACTTTATTCGCCGTTATATGTTAGTCGTATTCACTGAGTTGGCAACTCATCCCCGTTGTGCCACAGTTCCTTGCAGGGATAGAGTGGACGGGTAGCTGCGAGGCAGGATCACTTTTGCAGTCGTATTCCATCTTTTGAGTGGTAGGTTACATGTGTAGTAACCTTCCTTGTTGTATTTTGTATCTAGAAAGACTCCATCAGACTGTATATTTGACTTAGAAATGAGAGATGGGATATATATGTACAGTTGAGATCTGTTGATCAGTATTATAGTTTTTCTTTATGAGATTTAGTGAGGTTCATTATGTGTATATTCATGTTCATTTTTGATATCGTTGATTCCAACTAGGAATACAACCAAACTTAACCTTTATTATTTGTTTATTGAATTAACTTCATAAATTGAGATTTTTACTTAAAAACTAAATTTTCATAAATAATTCCGCAATAAGGTATTTGATCTTGGTTTTCGGCTTACTTGGACTTATGCATATCTTTAGATATGATACAATCTAAGTGCCGGTCACATCCAAACTTGGGTCGTGACAAAGTTGGTATCAGAGCTTAGGAGTAACCTTACGGAATTCAGTAAGGGATTTCTATAGGTTGATGTAAGTCTGAGAGTTAGGATGACCTTTGGTTTGATGGAGTAGGTGAATTAGGACGAATGCAGTACCGTACGTATGTTCCGCGGCATATTTACGTTATCGTATTCAGCCTAACTAACCTTAGGATGTTTATCTTGATCTATTCTTCCGTTGATTCTCCGTTATTGATTACTTCTGTTCCCACACCTTATCAACTCTCGTTTCTTGTTCCAGTTGCTATGGCTACGCGGGCTAGGCGAGCCGCAGCCAGGAATGCAGCTAGGGCGAGTCCGCCTGTGACGACGACTGGTACACCGGACGTTCCGGCGGTGCATGAGCATGTTGATCCTCCTCCTCCAGATCGCATGACTAGGATTGAGGAGGGTATGTTGGGATTACAGCGAGTGGTAGGACAGTTAGCTGAGACCACTCGAGCTTTGAGATCGGATCCAGCACCGACCGTAGCAGAGTCCGAGGTACAGCCTACACAGACGGTAGCGCCAGAAGATACGAGAGTGATGGAGGTATCACTTGCAGAGTTTATGAGATTGAGACCCCCGGTATTTACAGGGACTGATGTGGCGGAAGATCCTCAGTCTTTTCTTGATAGGATGGCAAGGATTGGCAGATCATTGCGATGTTCTGATGCGAGGTCAGTAGAGTTGACTAGCTTTCGTTTAGAGGGAATTGCACAGGAGTGGTGTGAGTCGATGGAGAGAGGGCGAGCTACAAATCTTCCTCCGATGACGTGGACCGAGTTTTCTACAGTCTTTCTTGCCAGATTTCTTCCCCAGAGTGTGAGGGATGCTAGAGCTAGCAGTTTCGAAGCGTTGAGGAAATCAGCAAGTATGTCAGTAGCAGATTATGACTTACGATTCACCCAGCTATCGCGATATGCCCCATATTTAGTACCTACAAAGGTGCTTCGGGTGAAAAGGTTCCTAAGGAGTTTGGACACACAGTTGTATCTGGCGATAGGCTCCCAGCATTTTGATACATATGCACAGGCCATGGATGCGGCGATTCGAGTAGAGGAGCGGTTGAGCCAGTCAGGAGTTGTTCCGGAGCTAAAGAGGAGTAGACCGGTCGTGCCGACAAATAGACAGTTTGGCAGAGGTAGAGGGTCATATCCAGGTAGATATACTCCAGGCCGCAGTGTCGGACGAGGTTGGACACAGGGCCAGATGTTCAGTTCTTATCCTGGTGATCAGAGACCACCATCTACCTGTTATAGTTGTGGACTTCCCGGGCACTTTGCGCGAGATTGTAGATCTCAGGGCGGGACCGTTACTCCACAGGCTGCTTTACCCCTTCCACCTCCTACACCAATGGCTTTACTTCCTCCCCCAGTTGGCGCTACACGCCAGGCAGTTGCACCACGAGGTCGAGGCTATGCAGGACGTGCTCAGAGAGGTAGAGGAGATCGAGGTAGAGGACGACAGGATGCGGGCAGGGGCCAGGCACGGGTTTTTGCGCTGACTCCACAGGATGCCCAGGCATCAAATGCAGTCGTGACAGGTACTCTTACAGTTTGCTCAGTAGAGGCACATGTTTTATTTGATCCCGGTTCTACACATTTTTATGTATCTTCACGATTCGCACTTTTGTTGGGAAAGAAGTCGTCGTTATTAGAGTTACCTTTGGTAGTGATTACTCCAGTTGGAGATTCCTTTATAGCTCGGCACGTATTCAGATCGTGTTCGGTGCGTATTGGTAGTAGAGATTCGATAGTTGATCTGATTCTCCTAGATATGTTGGATTTTGACATACTTCTTGGGATGGACTGGTTAGCCGCTTGTCATGCCTATGTAGATTGTCGAGGAAAAGCGGTTAGATTTTGTTTTCCAGGTGAACCGGTGTTTGTTGTGCAGGGGGATTGCAAGTTAACCCCTGTCAACATGATTTCTGCTTTTTGTGCGGGGCGGCTATTGAAGAAGGGTTGTCTTGGGTTCTTGGCCTTTATTCAGGACATAGGGGTCGCTGAAGTTCCATTGGACAAAATCCCGATCATACGAGAATTTCCTGAGGTATTCCCAGCTGAGTTACCAGGATTGTCACCTGATCGAGATATTGAATTTTTGCATCGACTTGATTCCGGGTGCAGGGCCTATTTCTATACCACCCTATCGAATGGCACCGACGGAATTGAAAGAACTCAAAGGCCAGTTGCAAGAGTTGTTAGATAGAGGACTTGTTCGTCCTAGTGTTTCACCGTGGGGAGCTCCTGTGTTATTTGTGAAGAAGAAAGACGGTAGTATGAGAATGTGCATCGACTACCGACAGCTGAATCGCGTCACTGTGCGAAACAGGTATCCATTACCACGAATAGATGACTTGTTCGATCAGTTGCAAGGAGCCGGATTTTTCTCAAAGATTGACTTGAGGTCAGGATATCATCAGTTGAGGGTTCGGAAGGACGATATTCCGAAGACGGCGTTTCGTACGAGATATGGGCATTATGAATTTCTGGTGATGTCGTTCGGACTTACCAATGCTCCAGCAGCTTTTATGGATATGATGAACCGTATCTTTAGACCATTTATCGATCGGTTTATTATAGTATTCATAGATGATATTCTTGTATATTCTCGGAGTCAGACGGAGCACGAGCAGCATTTACGTATCACGTTGCAGACCTTGAAAGAGCATCAGTTGTATGCAAAGTTTTCTAAGTGTGCTTTTTGGCTCGATAGTGTGGAGTTCTTGGGTCACATAGTTACAAGAGAAGGTATATGCGTAGACCCAAAGAAGATTGAAGCGGTACAACACTGGCCTAGGCCTATGTCAGTTACGGAGGTTCGGAGTTTCTTAGGTCTGGCAGGTTATTACAGACGCTTCGTACAGGATTTCTCACGGATAGTGGCACCTTTGACAGGATTGACTAGGAAGGAAGTTCCATTTCAGTGGACAGATGCGTGTGAGCAGAGTTTCCAACAGTTGAAGACGCGTTTGACGACTGCACCGGTATTATCTTTATCTTCCGGGTCAGGGGGTTTCGTCGTGTATTGCGATGCTTCTAGAGTGGGCTTAGGCTGTGTGTTGATGCAACACGGCAAAGTTATAGCATATGCTTCTCGACAGTTAAAGAGGCATGAACAAAACTACCCCACTCATGATCTAGAGATGGCTGCTGTGGTATTCGCATTGAAGATTTGGAGACATTACTTGTATGGAGAAACGTGTCAAATCTTCACAGATCATAAAAGTTTAAAGTATATCTTTCAGCAGAAAGATCTGAATCTCAGGCAGCGTAGATGGATGGAACTGGTGAAAGATTACGACTGTGAGATCTTGTACCATCCAGGCAAAGCAAATGTTGTGGCAGATGCCTTGAGTCGGAGGCCTGGAGGTAATTTATCTCATTTAAGCATTTTGCAGAGACAGTCTTCTACAGACTGGCAGATCTTATGTGATAGTCGTATACAGTTTGAGTTTACATCGACAGGAGGTCAGTTAGCACATGTTCGCACCAGACCTCAGCTATTGGATCGTATTCGAGATGCGCAGACTACAGATACTCGCATGATGGAGATTTTGGATCATGTTAGGCAGGGCAAGGAGACGGAGTTCGTGATTGATGATCATGGAGTATTACGTTTTAGGACTCGTCTCTGTGTGCCAGATTCTGACGGATTGAGGCGTGAGATTTTGGAGGATGCCCACAGATCAGTATACAGTATTCATCCTGGTTCCACCAAAATGTATCGTGATTTGAAAGATAATTATTGGTGGGAAGGAATGAAGAAGGATGTTATGGAGTATGTTTCAAGATGCTTGACTTGTCAGCAAGTCAAAGCAGAACACCAGAGGCCAGCCGGGGAGCTGCAACCCTTACCCATTCCAGAGTGGAAATGGGAACAGATTTCCATGGATTTTGTGGTGGGTCTAGCCAGGACTAGCAGAGGGTATGATTCCATTTAGGTGGTTGTTGATAGATTGACAAAAGCCGCTCATTTTCTTCCAGTGAAGACGACATATGGATTTGCTCAGTATGCACAGGTTTATATCGATGAGATTGTACGTCTACATGGAGTTCCGACATGCATAGTATCAGATCGAGGTACCCAGTTCACGAGCAGGCTATGGCAGAAACTTCAGGACGCTCTTGGTACACGACTGAGTTTTAGTACAGCTTTCCACCCACAGACAGACGGTCAGTCGGAGCGGACCATTCAGATACTAGAGGATATACTTCGGGCTTGTAGCCTAGATTTCGGTGGTAGTTGGGATCGTCACCTACCTTTGGTAGAATTCTCGTATAACAACAGTTTTCAAGAGACGATCTAGATGGCACCCTTTGAAGCCTTGTATGGAAGGAAATGTAGATCACCTGTTTGCTGGACGGAACTTAGTGAGAGTTGTGTATTGGGACCGCAGATAGTACAGGAAACTACAGAGAAGATTCACTTAATACGAGATAGAATGAAAGCGGCTCAATGCAGACAGAAGTCATATGCAGATCGAAGACGACGCAAACTCGAGTTTGATGTGGGAAATCATGTGTTCCTTCGAGTATCTCCAATGAAGGGTGTGATGCGCTTCGGGAAGAAAGGGAAGCTCAGCCCCAGATATATTGGACCATACGAGATTTTAGAGAGAGTGGGCGCTGTGGCTTATCGGTTAGCACTTCCACCTAATTTTCCAGACGTACATCCGGTGTTCCATGTTTCGATGCTTCGCAGATATTTTCACGATCCATCTCATGCGATCCAGCATCAGACTCTACAGCTTGAGCCAGATCTATCCTTCACAGTGCAGCCAGTCGCTATTCGGGACAGGCAGGCAAAGCAACTAAGATCGAGGATACTGCCATCTGTAAAGGTTCTCTGGCAAGGAAAGGATCGCGAGGAGATTACTTGGGAGACGGAGGACGCAATGCGGAAGAAATTTCCACATCTTTTCATAGGTATGTCTAGTAATTATTTTAAATTCGGGGACCGAATTTTCTTAAGGGGGGAATATTGTAACAATTAGGAAAAAGTTAGAAATAAATAAAATTAATTAAATTTAGAATAAGCTGATAAATCACAAAACGGTTAAAATCAAATATGTTAATCTTCATAAGTTATATGTAATACAAATTAAATTAGAATTTTTGAATGTAATTTAAATAAGTTATAAGGGTTTTAATGAAGATTTTAGCTTCATTTTAATAAAAGGTGGGTTTTATAATAAGTTAAGTTGTGAGGGGCTAAATTGTAAAGTTAAGTTTTTATGCAAATAGGGTATTGTCAAGGGTTTAAGTGAATAAAAGATATCATTTCAGTTCTGAAATAAAATTCAAATTAAAACAAAAGAAAATATAATGATAATGCAAAACCACCTCATGCTTCAAATAACCTTCAATCTCCACCTCCTCCTTGCATGAAACACCCACACTCCTTCACTTGACACCTCCACCTTCCCTTATCCCTTCCTCCTCCCATACAAATAGCTCATTTTCAGTTTAATTTCAGAATCAAAACTGAAGGAAATTAAATGAAAGAAAAGTAAAAGAGAAAAGAAAACAAGAGGAAGAAGAAGATAATAAGGAGCTTGTTCTTGGAGATAGTTCTTCATCAAGCTAGGAGGAGCTTGTAGATCTTTGGAGGGTTATTCCTACAGTAAATTGGAGGGTAAATTCTTAATCACAGTAGGTAAATTAGGCTCTGTAGATTAGTTAAAATCGAATGAACATGTCACCTAATATCGTATTTTTAGCTAAACTTAAAGTCTGTTGAAATCTGCTTTAATCTGGAAGATAACTAAATAAATTAAACAGAGTCAAAATGATGTAGGTAACAATTAGAGCAAACCACAAGAAAACGACACCAGGGGGCCGGTTTTGGGCCGGCGACAACAAGGAATTGGCCGGCGTCGCCGGCCATGTTGGGGAATTTTGGGGTTTTCTCTGTTGGGGTGTTTACAGTATACAATTTGGACTAATTTGGTACTGTTGATTTTAATTAGTTTCACAGTAGTCTAAATCTGGGAAGATATATCGGAAAAGGAATCGTAAAACGCTAAATACGACACGACTAAATCACGTCGCGTTTTAATTTCTGAAACAATGCAGTTTTAGGCTAAAAACCAGCAAGATTAAGTGTTTTATAACTTAATATAATCAGATAATAGATAAAATGTAAGAGGGATAGTGTGTTTCTATTTCCGTTATATCGGAATAGTCATTTTGCTTATACACGTAACTTGCATATTTAGACGCAGATACAAGAAATACGGAAGCCGCGAGGAAAGGGAAAGGATTAGCGATTCCGGAGTAGATTCGACTTTCCGGTGAGTAGACTAAACATCTACCGGGGAATTTTGTAAAGATGGCGTGTTTCGCCCGTGGTTTTACTTGATGCGATATTTATATCATCATGTTTAAATGTTAGAATTTCATTCATTAAAATACTTGTATATTGCTTAGTTGTTAGAACACTTCACAATTATCGACGAGTCATGCCACGTGCACATTTTATATGCTACACACACCTCGTCGATATTGCCATGTCACATACACTTAAATATCATATTTGTTAAAATAGATGATATCGCATTTCATATATCTAATGTAGTGGTAGATTGCATCATTGACATCCTGTTACTTTATGCGTATTTTGGTGCTATATATGAGATAAATGCAGAATTGAGGATTTATGGTTTTGAGTTTTGAATACTATTACATAAATCCAGTATTTTCATGATTGATGTGTCATGTCCACCATGAGATGATTTCTGTTTTGGTTTTATTCCGGGCCGAGTGGGGGAGATATACGGTCGCGGATTTACGTTATCCATACTGAGTGGGGGAGATATACAGTTGGATACATGGTGGACCCGGTCGAGACCGAGGGGCAGGATAGCCGTATTGAGACGGGGGAGCCTAGCGAGGTTACTCGATACCGGAGTTGGTTATAGAAATACGGCGTGTATCTAGAGGATAACGACCGATATTATGAGTATAGGATCATTCGGGGAATGATGCCTATAAGAAATGAAAGTTTTGTGTCGTTGATGGACACCGAGAGATGATTTACTTGAGTTGTGATTTCAGAAGTATAATGAGATTTATTGTTGGATTTCACATATACTCATATATCATATTGATTCATATTCATTGTCAGGATGGTCATATTTACTTTATTCGCCGTTATATGTTAGTCGTATTCACTGAGTTGGCAACTCATCCCCGTTGTGCCACAGTTCCTTGTAGGGATAGAGTGGACGGGTAGCTGCGAGGCAGGATCACTTTTGCAGTCGTATTCCATCTTTTGAGTGGTAGGTTACATGTGTAGTAACCTTCCTTGTTGTATTTTGTATCTAGAAAGACTCCATCAGACTGTATATTTGACTTAGAAATGAGAGATGGGATATATATGTACAGTTGAGATCTGTTGATCAGTATTATAGTTTTTCTTTATGAGATTTAGTGAGGTTCATTATGTGTATATTCATGTTCATTTTTGATATCGTTGATTCCAACTAGGAATACAACCAAACTTAACCTTTATTATTTGTTTATTGAATTAACTTCATAAATTGAGATTTTTACTTAAAAACTAAATTTTCATAAATAATTCCGCAATAAGGTATTTGATCTTGGTTTTCGGCTTACTTGGACTTGTGCATATCTTTAGATATGATACAATCTAAGTGCCGGTCACATCCAAACTTGGGTCGTGACAGATCCGCTCACTTGCCTCCAATGTGGCTCGGGACTGTACCCAACTAAAACCTGTTTGCACAACTCCTTTGAGCGTGGTAGGGTAGTAATCTAAGCACAGTGGGAACTCACATGAGACAAACGACGATCTCAGGTCGATGAACTAACCTGTACACATGTCACCAGGGAACTGCTATCTGACGATATGTATAATACCAACTAGCATGTTCCCGGCGAGTCCTGTCCGGTGTACTCATAACCCAATGAGCACCTGTATACATTTTAGGTGATCCTACTGACACCAATGGCTTGTGAGACCGGTCATCGCCTCTCGTCGGGGTCTCGACTGTATACACTAGTCTACTCTGGAGTATCGATGCCCTGTCTCGAAACTCCCACGACTAGGGACACTTTAAGGATGTGCTTATAGACCCCAGCTCCCACGTATATGATCACCATCATACTGCTGGCTGTCAAGCAGAATCCTATAAGCTCTATCAACATGCAATAGCAAATTAAAGCATGTATACGATGATAAAGACAAACCAGATAGCATACTATCATCTTGAGCAAGACTGTCATATCGGTATAGGTCCTGCCTCAATCATTGCAATCACGTACCTGCGATCCAATAATTGACTTTAAGGGCACTATCTCCAACAATGACGTCTTTAAACTGGACTGTGGGGTCCTTAAGCCCATGGACTATGATGCCTTTAACCTTGACTGTGAGGTCTTCAAACTCACGGACTATGATGTCCTTAACCTTGACTGTGAGGTCTTTAAACTCACGGACTATGATGTCCTCAACCTTGATTGTGAGGTCTTTAAACTCATGGACTATGATGTCCTCAACCTTAACTGTGAGGTCTTTAAACTCACGGACTATGATGTCCTTAACCTTAACTGTGATGTCTTTAAACTCACGGACTATGATGTCCTTAACCTTGGACCACCATGTCCTTGAACTGGTAATGGACCACCATGTCCTTAAACTGGTAATCGACCGCAATGTCCCTAAACCAAACAATAGAGCCCAAATGCTCTTTTGTTGGATCTAAACGATCCCGTTAAGTTGATCTTAGTCTGAAATGAGACTAACATATCCTTAACAAATGGTTAAGTTGATCATAGTCTGAAATGAGACTAACGTATCCTTAACAAACATTTAAGTTGATCTTTGTCTCAAATGAGGCTAACGTATCCTTAAAACCAACCCCCCCAAAACCCAAATCTAAGAAAGATACGGATTTGGACTAATCCACGTCCTACGGGCGACGACATAAATTAGTCTCCGTATACAATCCACGGGCAACCAAAAACAAAACAAACACCCACGACACGAAGTGGCCATCTGGAGAAGGAGAAAGTTGTTACCGCGATGCGGTAGCGTAATTAACTGCAGGGGCTTGTGCCTGCAGGGAAGAGCGTACCCACAATCAAAAACCCCTCAAACGAGAGGGAATCTGACGAAGTCTGCTACATCGGCCGCATCCGCTCACACTTTCGATATACGGTGCCTTAAATCAACTTGGCATCTTCGGAGAGGTGGATGGGTAGCACCAATTAGCATCTGCCCCGAATTTCAGGTAAGACGGACCTACGCGGTTGCGTTTCTGTATTCGGCGGGGAACAGATACCTTCTTATTCTGTCTATTCTACTTTCCTCTTATCTTTGGGACTTACCGAGCGACCTGTTCGCTGACGACATTCTCTTTCTTTCTTCTTTGAATGTCGTCAGGTGATTTGGACCCGTTAGAGATCGAGCCAACTGCAGAAGACTTGGATCAGTTTGCTGAAGAACCAGAGCTTTAGTTTCATTGTACACATTTCCTTTCAGTACTTTACATTCCTGTTATGCCATTGTTTAGGCATCGCTTTTATTTCAGTTGTATTTACTTTTCATGCATTGTACAAAAGAATGTTAATAAATAAAGTTGCTGTTCAGTTTATATATCTTGTCTCTTGTATATTTATTTTTATATTGCTTAGATACGCTTAGCGTATTTACTTCAGAGTAAATACGTAGCGGACCAGTCCTGTCCTCTTCGCCGTATACCGGGAAGCGGGGCGTGACAGGTTTTGTTGGTGGCCCATGCAGGTCAGAGCTGTATAGAACCCTACTATGCAGTACTGTTCTGCGTGAACAACCTAAGCAATATAACACAAGAACCAACAACTAAAACATTCTTTACAATTCATGTTCCTTGAATCTTACAATTTCATATTCCTTGAATCTTATCATTTCATGTACTTGAATCTGTCCTAACCCAAATTCTTCTTCAAGGTTATGGATTCCCCGAACAACACCAGCACCAATGTCAACAACACACCTCCACCACTACCTCTCACACCTGCTGTTCCTGCGCCATCCACCGAGCAAACGTTGCTACTCAAGGCGATCCGCATCCTTCTTGAAGGACAGCAACAACTCCTGAACCGTCCCAAGACTGACGCACCTGGGGTAAAGCAATTCAGTGCTTTACATCGCAAGCAGTTCTCCGGAAAGGGAAGCCCACTTGAAGCTGAGGAATGGGCACAAAGCATAGAGGATGATCTGGCGGCAGCACAAGTGCCAGACATAGCTTGGGTCCGTGTGGCGAAACTGCAGCTCACGGACAATGCTCGCAACTGGTGGATGGCGGAAGAAATCTGTCTTGAACAACCTATTGAATGGAAGACTTTTCGCGATAAGTTCGACGCGAAGTACTTCCCTGTGACTGCCAGGTTTGCCATGGAACAGCAGTTCATTCATCTACAACAAGGTTCAATATGGGACAAGTCAGTAGATGAGTATGACGCTGAATTCACTATGCTAAGTCGGTAAGATATGTCACAGTATTTCAAATTTTTAAATATCACATAATACACAGTTAAGGGTGTAAACGGGCTGAGCTTGAGCGAGCCAAGCTCGGCTCGAGTTCGGCTCGGGGTTCTTTTTATCGGCCCAAGTCCGGCTCGAATCCGGATCGAGCTAGAGATGCTCAGCTCAAGTCCAGTTCGTTTAAACATGCCCAGCTCGTGTTCGGTTCATTTGTGGCCCATTAACTAAACGAGCCGAGCTCAATTGAGCTCGGCTCGTTTTCAGCTCATTTACCCATATTAATAGTAT
Organism: Agapanthus africanus; assembly: GCA_030015575.1. Classification (NCBI taxonomy): domain Eukaryota; kingdom Viridiplantae; phylum Streptophyta; class Magnoliopsida; order Asparagales; family Amaryllidaceae; genus Agapanthus; species Agapanthus africanus. The sequence goes on along the minus strand of CM057339.1, from coordinate 259,761,122 downwards.
CTTCCAAGAAAAAAATATAACTAACAATAATGCCTAAAACTCATAGTTTTGAGATATGGAAAAATTAAAAAAACATTAACATCTAGGGCATTCAATGGGTCGAAGTGCTGGGTTTTATATTTATCTCAGTACACTTTATATACTGTCATTTAATTGAATTAAGTGTTTTGAGAGTTGTATAGAATCTGCTATATATTATATATTACTGTTTTTTTTTCAAACTGTGTAACCTAGCCGAACCCGAGTCAATACCGGACGAGCCTGGCTGAGCTCGAGTCCGGCTCATTTAATAAACGAGCCAGGCTCTCTGGCTCATGTTCGGCTCATTAATAAAAGAACTGAATTGAACGAGCTGATACCGAGCTGAACCTTAATCGAACCCGAGCTGGCTCGTTCAATTACCACCCCTATACACAGCTAACACAATCCTTTAAACAGATTCGTGGCACACTTGATACCGACGGATGATATCAGAGCCCGTCGCTTTCAACAAGGTTTGGACACGGAAATTCAGGCTGCTCTAGCCACAGGGAAATTTCCAACTCATGAGGAGGCTCTGGAAGCTGCCCGCAGTTATGAGGCAGTGATAAAAGCAAGGGGCAGACCTCAGTCTGCAGGAGTTAAGCACCCTGCCAACCAGATGGCAGGATGAGCCTCGTCCAGACCACCTTTTATGCCAAGTCGTCCAGGAGCACCAATCAACAAGCCCAGCCTAGCCTTTTGTAACTACTGCAAGAGAAGTGGGTATATGGCGAAAGATTGCCGGCGTGTGAACAACCTTTGCTTGATCCGTGGCTCAGCTGCTCATAGTATTGGGTCTTGTTCTCATAAACAAAATCCAATTGCTGCACCCAGGCCAGCAAACAATTACCCACAGTGCCCAGGCATCCAAGCCCCTGCTCTAAGACTTGCACTACCTGCACCACCCAGAGGACCATAAGCTGCACCACCTCCTCGTCAGTTCCATCAAGCTCAAAGGAACGTTCCGAGGAATGCTCCTCAGGCCAGGAGGAATGTACCAAGGCGCCAGGCTTTCACGATGACCGTGGAAGAAGCTGAGGCCACTGGCCAAGTTATCACTGTTAAACTTTTCTTCTTAAACCTTCTTTTCAATCTTGCTACTTATTTACATACTTTTCCTTATACCTAAAACATATCCCACATACCTTAGGTACAATCTTAGTAGCCTCACTACCTGCACTAGCACTGTTTGATACTGGAGCATCTCACTGCTTTATGTCGCAACGGTTCGTCCGAACCCATGCGATTCCAGTCTCACCACTTGTATCTAGCTGGAATGTCAGTTCAGGAAATGGTTTTCTAAAGGTAACTATGGGATACAGCTTGTGTCCAGTCGTCGTCTGCAGCAGAGAGTTTTATGCTGACTTCAAATTGCTGGACATACCGAACTTCGATGTGGTTCTAGGAATGGATTGGCTTGGAACTTTTTATGCTACCATCGACTGTCGTCAAAGGAGGGTAGTATCCGAGATTTCAGACCATCCGGTCTTCTATTTCAGAAGCAAAGACCGTACCCTGGAGCCAAGTACCTACAAAACGAAGCCAAGAGAAGCAGTAGTTGCAGCAGCTCAAGCGGAGAAAGAATCAAGACCAGAGGTAGTTCGAGAGTTCGACGATGTATTTCCTGACGATATATCAGGTTTGCCTCCCGATCGAGCTCTTGAATTCAGTATTGATTTAGTACCAGGAGCACAACCGGTGATTAAAGGACTTTGTTCTTGTAACATCTTAAGTTCGGGAGTAATCGACAACTGCTGCACATGGACGGCAGAATTTATGTCTTTTTCCAAGACAATTGCCATTGATAACTCCGTTAAGTTGTCTAACCTGAATATGAAAGCACTCACTTTCTTCGGCTCCCTAGGGCTCAAGAGAATTGATCCCGCTTAAATCTATATTAAACTAGAGTTCTTAAAATATTGTTTTGCATATCTGGAGGGGTTTTTATGAAAAATATTTTAATATAGTTTAAAAATAAATCTCGAGGGTGATTTATAATATTTAGGATTTTCATGAACATGGATTTTAATTTAAATGGTATTTTTGGTGATGAAACTTAGCCTCTTTAAAAGTTTGTGATATTTTATTGAAAACTAGCTCTTTTGGAAACTTGATGGTATTTTATTAAAAAATTTAAATCTTCATTTCTAAAAATATAGTTTCATAACATGTTTTTATTGAAAATACGAATTCATAGTTTTATATAATTTTCCAAAATTTAGTTTTTATTTTGAAAATTCGTATTTCTTAAAAACCGTATTTTTATTTCCTTTTGAGACCGAATACTCCGTGAGGAGTTCTGCATCTCGCTCTACTGTCCCAAGAATGTGCGACAATCTGCACCATCCATTAGCGGATCCCCTAACGAGAGTTGTAGAGGCGTAATTTCCAAGGATTTCAAAATACTGATTAAAAGAAACCTGTTTTGAAAAGGTGTGATATTTTAATGAAAAGCTTATTTTTTAAAATAGCTTTATGTTTAGAGTATTGTGCTATAAAACCATAGTGTGCGTGTGGGGTAGGTCATTATCCCGTGAAGTATTTCCTAAAGGTATTTAACAATTATTGAAAATGAGGGTCATACTAAAGTTCATGGTATTTTGATGAAAAGTTCGTTATATGATAGTTTCACATGAAAATTTTGGTTAAACTCAAAACTACAAGATTGTAATCAAAGTTACAAATAGGGTGGTAAAGTTAGTTTGACCTATGTATTAAGAAAAAGGAAGTTCCAAGTTCTAAAAAAATGTATCGGAGGCAACTTCACTTTACCGATATATTTTTAGGAGATAATTTGAAATGAAAAGAAGAAGAGATGAGAGGGACATACGACTTTATAACTTCGAGAAGAAAGTAAGGAAAAGGGAGGGTGCTTCATGGCGTCGCGGAAGCTCCAGAAACGGCTTCGATCTTTGATGGAAGGAGCTTGGTTGGTAACTCCACTTGACTCCACTTACACTTAGGAATTTTTGGGATGATTTTGCTAGAAATTTTCAGAATAGAGGGGAGTTAACGCATAGGGTGGTATTTATAGTGAAGAATTAGGGTTTGGGAATTAAAATTTTGGATTAAAATGTATTAAAAAGGTGTTAAATGGTGAATTGAAGAGTCCCTGTTAGATTGCAGAAAAATCAAACAATGCAGGAGAGTTGAGGAGAGTTGAAGAGTTAAGTGTGCAAAGCACAGAGGGATTTGGGATCCATCGAACCGTCGGCGCCGGCCCTTTAGGGATTTTGGGCGGTCGGATCTTGATGATCCGTTTCGAGATTCGTGCCACGTGTCAAGTTAGGTGTTTACTCCTATTTGCGCATGTTTGATTTTTCTGAAACTTTTCGTTTCTTCATGTATTGCACGTGCAACTCTTGGGTTTCCGAAAAATTTAAAAAAATCTAAAAATGATTGTGTATTATGAGAATCGAACAAACAGGCTATGTTACAGCAGTGCAGAGGTTTTATCAGTGAGCTGCAAGTTTCTTCTTGCTTTTATTAAACAACTTGTCACGCCCCGCTTTCTCGTGTACGGACAAATGGACATGGCGGTTACGCTATGTATTTACTTAGAAGTAAACACGCTAAGCATAAATAAGCAATATAATATAAATGTACACAAGAAAGACAACAGATATGAATGAACAACAACTTTTATTTATTAAACATTTCTTTACAATACAACTGAAAATGTAAATACAAGAATGGAAAGCAATGCCTAAACAATGGCATGAACTGAAAGAAAAGTGAGTACAAGTGAAGCCTAGTGGTCGTGCTGCTCAATGGTCTGCTCCAATTTCTCCTGGATGGTCTCGAACTCCTCATAGCCGGGTCCTCCTGACAACATTCCAAAGAAAGAAGAGAAATAGGAATGTCGTGAGCGAACAATCGCTCGGTAAGTCCCAAAGAGAGATAGAAATAGAATAGACAGATAAGAGGATGTAACTAGTATAATGTTTAATTGTTATGCTAACGCAGTTGTTTGTAGCTTGGTACAGAATATACTAGTGTATACGAAAGGAATCCAACTTACACCGTGGATTATGGTAACCTGTAGTACAAGGCTCCGTCGATAAAACCACGGAACAACGGCAATGGATGTATAGTTACGTCTTTTAATGACCATCTCGTGGTACTTTTAACACATTCCGTGCCAGTCTATCATTTTAAAGCCTCGTGATGTCTTTTGTATTGATTGTATTGAAGTAAATTATAGATGTAAAACTTGCCGAAACCATGATATCAGTAGTTCATGTAAATGGAAAGGTTATAGACGGATAGTCATGTAGACCAGTCAAATGTATATCCATGGTTCGGTCAAATCATGTTCATATTGATATAGATTGAATTCTGGTATAAATGGATTCATGTTAAATTGGAGTTATACTTGAATCATATTCAATAATAAATTGATTGATTTCAGATTACACTGAGACTCTGCCTGAGTCAGACACTTAAACAGAATTGAAGTTCTGAATTAGTTTTGAAATTATCGGTAACTGCTGCACATGGACGGCAGGATTTGTGTCTTTTTCCAAGACAATTACCGTGTTGATAACACTATTTTTAGTTTGTCTACCTTAAATAAGAAAGCACCCAAATTCTCCGGCTCCCTGAGACTCAAGAGAACTGGTTCCGCTTAAACCTATATTTACTAGAGTCCTTATTGTAATTTAATATAACTTGAGGGGGTTTATGAAAAATAGTTTTGATATATTTTCAAAATACACATCAAGTATTCAATTATCGTCTTTAGGGTTTTCATAGAAGTAATTTTTAAGAATGATGAGATAGTCTAGTGGATATAAACCTAACTTGAATAGTATATAGTATTTTCTTGTAATTTGACTTGTATTGATTCTTGATGGTATTTTCATGAACTTTTGTGATTCTTTTCTGATTTAAAAAAACATGGAATATATATAATATATTTAAAGTAGATATTTTGATATTATATATATATATATATATATATATATTTATAAAAAAAATAGAATTTATTTATTAAATAGAAATCACGTTTTTCTTAAAATTGTAATACAAATTCCATCGAGATCGTATGCTCCGTGAGGAGGTTTGCATCTCTCCCTACCAGTCCGATGGATGTACGATAATCCGCACTAACCAAGTCGGGTTCCCCAAAATGGGTTGTAAGGACTTAATTGTATGGAATTTAAATAAGACAATTTAAAGAATACGGTTTTATAATAGTTTAGGGTATTTTATTGTAAACTTGTAATTATCCCACAAACTAAAGTTCCAAAAGCCATCGTAATATGTCAAGAATGAGTGTTGTGATGAGATAGGTCATTACCTCGTAAGTTTTCTAAAGGTAATACAAAGGAATATGATGAAATATGTAGAATGTAAAGTTTGTGGTATTTAATCGTAAAAATATGATAAAAGTTGCATAACATGTTATTTTGAAATGAAACTTGTTCTAAAGTGTTTGGTTATGATTGCTAAACAATATATGAAGAATTAGTAGGTTTGTTATTAAGAAAATTTAGGTTTTTAAAGAAAAGAGAATCAGAAGTCAGAATAACTCCGCTTCCGACAAGTTTTGAAATGAGAGTGTTTTAGATTAGAATGAGAGGAGAGGAGAGGGGACTTACTGGTTGAAAGGAAAGGGGAGAGATAGAGGGAACTTTTGAAGGTGTCGGGGAGTCGCGGTATCGCCGGATTTTTCCCGAAACGCCGCCGGAATTTTGACCTTGGCTAACTTCACTTGTACAACTTTGGACTTGGAAATTTTTTGAGAGTTTTGGTAATAGATTTCTTAAAAACAAATTTACATGAATGAAAGAAAAGAAAACACTCTTCTCTTATCCCCCGGCTATCTATCCATGACAATCCAATACTTCATATACACAAACCATCATCAAGATACAAATATGTGCAACCTCCACCAATCGACATATAGAAATTAGAGGACGTTTAACAACACATATATAAACTGAAACTTATAACGATGTTAAAATTGCGACTTCGAAATACTCCATATTGCCCCAACACAAAGATAACAAAATATGAAATCTGGGCAAAATCAAACAACACCTAAAAACCTAAATCCTTGAGATCAGAACACCACACAAAACTCAAGACCAAACTCACTCTTTGGACCAGCCAGGCCAGGAAAAACTTACATTTGGCCGGCCAAACCTGTGAGGTTTTGTTTCGTTTTTCTGTGGTGTTCAAGATACAACTAAAGGAGCACTCTGCAATTGTTTAAAAAAAAATTAGAGGCTTTTAAAAATCGACAGACACTTGCATTTTAGTTTTATCGTTTTGGAGTTATTTCGGTTTCGTAACTTTATACATCGTCTAAACTGCTAGCTAAGGTCTGAGTAGGCTCTGATACCACTGTAAGTCGATGCCGTGCACCCCGCGGGTTCACGGGGAGGCGGAATTTACAAAAACAATTTTTCTTACTTCGCAACACCGACTAAACTCCACGATCTTAACAGAAACCTTAACTAGCTAAATCTACTTGGAGGTTTAACTACTCGGTAAGAGTTTTATACCTCCTAAAACCTTGTCCTTCGGGTCTTCTTCTCCTCCTCTCCTCGAGCTCCTCGAAGATCCGGATCGCGCTTGATCGTCGGCCTCCTCGTGTCGAAGATGATCCACCCAAGATTCTATACCTCAAGCTCCAACCTTTAAACCGAGGTAACTAGGGTACCTAGTTCGCTAAGCTATGTAGCCTAGAAGATGTACAGTATCTAATGGAGTATTTTATCTCATGAGACCCTAGGGTTCACAACTCATATGAGGGTTAGGGTTTTGAGGAAGAAGGAGAGAGAAAGAGAATGAATAAATGAGCAAAGGTTATGGCAAGTGAAGAATGGCTCACGCATTTCATTCATTCAAGCATGCAATATTTTCCAATAGAAAATATCAACCATGCTTAATAGTGAGTCCAAACTAATAAACAAATACAAAGAGCCATGCTTCACCCCATGCCATGGATATCTCCAATTTCCACCTCATTAATCTATTTCTCAAAATAGATAAACCAAATAATGAGGTCCCCTTCTAGAAGCATCTCTTGTGAAATTACAAGAATGCCTTCACCGTATATACATACCCGTGTTCGTATTCCGAAAAATACGAATACAATGAGATAATAATAATCCAATAATATAATACTAGGATCCGGCTTAAACCAAAGCCCACTAGTATTATCCGTCCGAACAACATCCGTGTAGCCAGTACACGTATGTGATCGGAACCCTGCCGTAAAACAATACGGCATTTACATCGTTTTGCCCGAAGCAGGGAAACCCTCTGTGTGGGACTCTAAAGACTCGACAGTACGGCAGTGGGTTTAACCACAAGTCCGTTAGCGGTACTAGCTGCACGTAATGGCTACCTAGGTATCTGTCGATCAGAAGGCCGATGAGCAAACTCATCCGAACTCCTACTGAGCCTATCTGTGACAATCTCCGTACAGTCCGGTCTGTTCGTCTAAGATACTCGCATATCGGGTCTAAAGGGATGGTAAACGTCAGACCCCTAACAGCGTTGTTCCCCTCCGAATCACGGAGACGCGACCGCGCAGGTTCGTCTTGCCTGAGATTCGGGGCAGATGCTATTTCGTTTTATCCGTCTACCTCTCCGAAGATGCCAAGTTGATTTATGGCACCGTGTATCGGAGGTTTAGACGGATGCGGCCGATGTAGCAGACTTCGTCAAATTCCCCCTCGCTTGAGGGGTTTTTGATTGTGGGGACGCTCTTCCCAGCAGGCGCAAGCCCCTGCAGTTAATTACGCTACCGCATCGCGGTAATAACTTTCTCCTTCTCCAGAATTTCACTTCGTGTCGTGGGTGTTTGTTTTGTGTTTGGTTGCCCATGGATTGTATACGGAGACTAAGTTATGACGTCACCCGTAGGACGTGGATTAGTCTAAATCCGTATTTACTTAGATTTGGGTTTGGGGGGTTTTGGTCTAAAGATACGTTAGCCATTTTTGAGGCTAAGATCAACTTAAACATTCGTTAAGGATACGTTAGTCCGATTTGAGACTAAGATCAACTTAACGGGATCGTTTAGATCCGACAAGAGAGCATTTGGAGGCTCCATTGTTCCAGTTTAGGGACATAGTGGTCCATTGCATGTATGGTCGTCGGGACCCGTCACCTCTCTGACGACGTTGAAGGATTACAACGACAGGTGTCAGAGGAGTTCAGAGATGTACCCTAGGACCAAAGTTGATTGGGGGATTTATAGTCCAATTTGGGACTAAAGTCTGTTTGAAGGTTTAAAGATACGTTAGCCATATTTGAGGCTAAGATCAACTTAAACGGGATCGTTTAGATCCGACAAAAGAGCATTTGGGGGCTCTATTGTTCCAGTTTAGGGACATAGTGGTCCATAAGTAGTTTAGGGACATTGCGGTCCATGTTCCAGTTTAGGGACGTGGTGGTCCATAAGTAGTTTAGGGACGCATAAGTCCATGGGCTTAAGGACCCCACGGTCCATATGGATGTGTTTAAGGACGCATTAGTCCGTGGGTTTAAGGACCCCACAGTCCGTATTTTGGTTTAAGGACGCATAAGTCCATGAGTTTAAGGACCCCACAGTCCGTGTCAATGTGTGGTTGTCGGGACCCGTCATCTCTCAGACGTCGTTGAAGGATTACAACGATAGGGGTCAGAGGAGTTCTGAGATGTACCCTTGAACCGGATGTAAATTAATTTAAGAGAACAGTCTTGCTCAGTCAATTTAATTTGAGAACTTACGGCCATGATTGGGCTAAGTCCAGTTGAGAATATTCAACGTTTTTTATTTTTTTTAGCCTATTAGGCCTGTGCTAGGGATTTGCCCCTGTTTAGTAATGCCCTGCATTTTCTTTTGGCCTGCTAGGTCTTTTTGATTTGGGCTCTGTCCCTTTATTTATGATGCAGAGCATCTGTTTTTGTTTGGGCTCTGCCCTTTTTAAAATAATGTATAGCATTTTATTAGGCCTGTTAGGCCTTTTTTTAATTGGGCTTGGCCCTTCTGTAAATAATGCAGTGCATTAATTATCTGACAGTGGATTGTCAGGCGCTTTGCGCCAATTATTGAGTGCAAGCGCATGTGGAGGTGACACGTGTCACGCTCTGGTGAGCACAAGCGCAACAGCGCAATGCGCTGCGCTGTTGTGCCGCTGACACGTGGCGCTCTCTGGTGGCTTGCGCCAACCCAGGAGCGCAACAGTGCAGTTTTTGCAAGTGCAAGGTACTGTTTCAATAACTTAATCCAATTTTGGATTTAAGAGAGGAATCTTTAAGATTTCAGAACCAATGGCTCATAAAAAAGTGCAAGGCACTGTTATTATTTATTTTTTTATTGAAGATCATTGATCTTGTTCTTAGATCAATGATCTATTCAGAAGAAATTCTTCTTTTCTTATAAAGGTTTTTACCTACTTTCTTGAGTTCTTCCAAAATTCTTCAGAGTTCTCTCTGTTTTTGTTGTTTTTTCTGAAGTTCTTGATGTCGATGTGTTTTGAATTGGGGTCTAGGGGTCTTTATATAGTGCCCATTAATTTGTTAAAGAGATCATTCTCTGAGTGATTTGGGGAATTTTCCCCACCGTTGGATCTTTGATCCAAGGGCTTCTGTTTTACAGAAGACAAACTTCTTATTTTAACAAGAACAGAAAGATCTTACTAGAATTTTAATTCTGTTTGGCACAGATGCACCAGCGCTTGACACGTGTCACGCAGCGCACAGCGCAGCACAGCTGCGCTTGCGCACCTGCGCTGACACGTGTCGCGCAGCGCTTGCGCAACTGCGCTGACACGTGTTGCGCGGCGCAGCGCTTACTCAACTGAAGCGTTGCTTCCTTTAATTTTTGTTTTAAATAGAGCCTTGCTCTGATTGGGCGCACTGCCTTGGGCGCTGCGCTGACGTATCAGCTTCTGACACATGGCGCGTTGCGCGCAGCGCATGGAATTTAAAGCGTTGCTTCAATTTTTGAATTTTTGAATTTTTGAAATTCAAACAGAGCTTTGCTCTGATTGGGGAAAACAAATGCCCCCCCACCGTTGCGCTCACGTGGCGCGCAGTGAGTACAGCGGTGGCAAGATCTTGGCCGTTGGATCAACGGGTGAGTTGAAGGGGCGCTGGCGCCTATAAATAGGACCCTTGGTCCTCAGAAATTGTTTTACCATTTTCAAGAATCTTGATTTTCAGAGCCTTGCTCTTGCTGAAGAATTTTAGAGCCTTGCTCTCGTTTCTTCCCAAGAACTTCAGAGTTCAGAACTTAGAACCATCTTAGGTATAATTAAATTAACAGAGCCTTGCTCTCATAGATCTTTGATCTAAAGAAAACCCCTTTGGGGTTTCATCAACAGAGCCTTGCTCTCAAAAGTCCATAGATATACAGAGATCTTGTTCATGGGTTTTAACCCATGAACAGAGCTTTGCTCATGGATCAAATGTAGAACTTTTTTGATCTGAAAATGGAGAACTCTTAAGAGTTTTCATGGATCTTTAAGATCCCAAATTTTTAATCTTTAGGAGTTAAAGTTTTCTTTTGATGGATCTTTCCATCATTATTATAGAGCTAGGCTCTTTTTAGGAAATTTTATCCCCTTGAGACCAGAGTTTGACAAATGTCACTCTGTGACAGAGCTTAGCTCTGAAAGAGGAGATTTTCTCCTTGTCTCTAGGGATTTCCCATTAATGAGAATATTCTCTTGGGGATCTCTTCATTAATTGACAGTCTCATCCAATGATGGGGCTGTCTTATTAAATAATGATGCACTGTCATCCAGATTTTGTGGGTCCCCATTTGGTCCCCTACCCACTGCATTGCAGTGTGGTAAAAAAAATTTAAAATGCCAAGCGTTGGAATTACAACACTAACAGCTAATTTTTGTCCCTCCACAGGAAATATGCCTGCTGACCTATCATTCCCGTTTTTTCGCTCGGAGGGAGGTTTTCCCCGGGCACCAGTGGACCGAGAGGTGCTCACTCTCATCAAGGATCATGACCCCGAGCATAAGAACCTTCACTTGTGGGGTAGGTGGTATAACGATATCATCCAGAGTCGCCGAAGCTTCGGTTCTGCTACGCCGTCCGAGCCAATATTTTCGATCCCCTATGCGGATGAACCCCCGGTGAAGTATGCCGTGGAGGTTAAAAATTGGAATTCGGATGACCTCCTCCAGCCTGCAATTGGGGCTATTCCCGTGCAGCCGCCGCCGGCAATAGATATTCTGGGGAGGCGAATCTATCAGGGTGAAGCACGCCTTTGGGGACAGGCCTATAACATTGGATTGATCCCGCGACCGCCTGCCGGATATTTGCAGTGGGCCCGGTACATCCTATCAGCGAAGAGGACTCATCTGATGAAGATTGGTTTGTATTCGGCCATCTACGTCTTGCTCTTTGAGTATCCCTCTCCTCCAACGTGGTGGATTAAGGCTTTTATCGAGCAATGGAATATCCCCACCCACACCTTCCTGATGACGGACCGGGAAGTCTTTATCTCCTTGGAGGAGTTTGCTGAAATCTCGGGTCTGCCGATGAGGGGGGAGCATTACGAGGAGCTGCTTCCTCCTGACGAATACGTCTTTGCCACCAAGCCGCTGGTGTTTGATCTGACGCCGGAGAACGCTATTCAGCACCAGTTTCCGGGCTTGGTGAAGGTGCTGGAGATCTATGAAGGGCTCTATCTAGAATCGGGCATCCGGGGAGTCGGTTTCGCAGATTTTATCGCCCGCTTTATTCGGCCGGAGTTCCTATCGGAGCGGAGCGAGAAGTTCGCCCAGCTTGATGACCCTTTTGGCTTCGGCTTGGACCGCCGACCCACATCGGAGGATGACCACAAGGACTTTTATCTCCCCGGCGCCGCCGTCATGCCCTTGTCAGAAATCGCCATCCTGGGCATGGACGAGGAGACCTTTTTTGTAGGGTTCCTGGGATTGTGGTTGTGCAGCTTTGCGCTCCCCATGCACCCGCGTCACATGCGACCATCTGTTTTCTACCCAGCGCATCGGATGGTGGCTGGTCTGCAGTTGACAGTAGGAATCGCCGGGCTGGCTCACCTTTATAATGGACTTAGCGTAGCGGCGGACGCTAATGAGCCTGGGGTGCAGCCTGCTAACTTCCCGATGCACTACTTCACCCCTTGGATGGAAATGCATGTGCACGGGGTGTTCGGCGCCCATAAGATCCCTCCGTTTTTTGAGAAGTGCAGACTCCCAAGAGTCATGCGGTTGGTCGGTGCTTCGATCGTGGTTGCACCTCCGCGGGAGGCTATGGGGCTACTCCTTCGTCCACACCTGGTCGGAGCGAAGGTTTCTTTTTTGGATAAAGTCATAACCATAGGCTCAGAGACCACCAAGTCGGTAGTGCCGCTGCGCGATGATTTTAAGGATGGGGCTTCCATATTGAAAGCTCGGGAGATCCTCCACCTCTACTCCATTCGGCCGGGCTACCTGGTGTTTAGGCAGAATGAGACGGCGCTCTTCATGAGGTATAACCCTCACCGGTTCGCTCAGCAATCGAGCTATCACCAGGGGATCCCGATGGAAGCTTTCTTGGAAAAGCCCGTGGCCAGCCGAAAGGGGATAAAGAATGCAATGCACCATTTCATGCGGCTTAACACGGGTTCCTATTTCTTCATCAGCGAGCCGAGCTGCGTCCCCAAGGTGCTCAACGCATACGTGGCTTGGTACGCGCATGCAATGGATCCAGTTATCCTTATGGAGAAGCGCATACTGGTTGACCGCAAGGGTGCGCCTCCCGGCGGCGATCGCAAGGCTCCCTTGAAGCCAAGGACCCCGGTTATTCCTCCGCTGAAAGATGCCGGAACCGTACCACCGCGCGTGTTGAGCCCTCCGTGCGGACTGCCACTCCGTGGTACTGCGGATGCACCACCAGCGCCCCGTGCTCCAGTGGAGACGGTAGATGTGGTTTCGCCGGAGTCCGGCATAGGCGCGGATATCGGGACCCGCCGCCCTAGGGTGCTTGCAAAGCGCCAGTCGATCTCGGGTGCACCCAGGGCTGGGGGGCAGAAGAGGAAGAAGAAGTCGCTCCTCTCTCTCGACGCGATCCTCGGTTTAGAGCCTCAGGCCCCTCTTACCGAAGGTATAGCGAGTATGGCAGCAATAAGGGCTTCTCGGTAGACCCCGCAGACACTGATCTGGCGGCCGCCATTTCCGCTTCCGAGCGATCAGCGAGGCTCGAAGCGATGATGAATAAACTCGCTCAGTCAGGTAATCATTAGCGGCATTCTTCTTCATTTTATCGCATTTTTATCATTAACTTTGACTAATACCTTCCCCCATTCTTTAACAGGTGTCGCTACCGAAGAAGCCATCGCTGCTTCTTTGAAAACCTTCCAGGAGGAGGAAAATAAGCGCGCTTTAATGAGCGTTGGTATGTATCGCCTTATCAAGTTTTTTATCCTCTTTTCTGATGGACAACCTAACTTTCTTCCTTTGTTTCTTTGCAGGGGCTGCGCCAGCTGATGCGGGGATTCTCCCCGGGCCCGAAATTGAAGTCCCAGTCTCTTCGGAGCTGTCGCGAGAGCCTCGACTCGACAAGTTGACGAGGGATGCCTTAAAGGATTTGGAGGCATCCCTGTTCACGGACGAGGACGTCTCAATGAAAGAGGCTTTAAAGAGCTCCATCTTGACGGCTCGAGAGGAGAGGAAGCGGCTAAGGCGCAAGGCGAAAGCACGCAGGGCTGCTCTGGCCGTGGGAGCTGGCCCAAGCACCGTCCCTCGTGCTGATACTCCCTCAGAAGAGCCCCTGGTCGCCTTGTCCACAGCTCGCAGACAAGTGGCGCGTGCAGCTCGCGGGGCTAATGATAAGTCCACCTCAGGTAATGTATCTTTCGAGATTTGTTTGTAAGAATTGTAAACTTTTCGGTTCTCATATATCTTGTCCTGCAGGGCTAAGTCCAACCGAAGGAGAGGCGGAAACCGTCGAACCTAAGGGGACAGAGGAAGAGGCACCGGCCGAACCCGAGCCGACAGTGGGCAACGTCGCAGGGGTTGCTGAACCTGAGCTAGGGGCTGAGGGAGCTGCACCAGAGAAGGTCGTTGATGCCGAGCCTGAGGTGGCGGCAAATGAGACGACCGCTATAACTGAGCCCGGCGTAGCGGCGGACGAGGCGCTCGAGACCGGCGACCCTATGGTGACGGCGGATGAGACAATGGCGACCGCCAAGCCCGAAGAAGTAGCGGGTGAGATGGGCACGACTCTTGGGGAAAAGCCAGCCGCTCTTTCTCAAGAGTCTGGCAATGCTCCAATTATTGCTCTCCCCGTCTACGGTCCTCCGCCGTCTCCGGGTCGGGCGAGTACGACAACAGCCCCTGTCGAGTCCGGTGACGAGGCCACGGGAGGTGGACTCGTATCGATGGAGGAGGGAGACGACTCCATTTCGGCTGGCGGCTCATCAGGTAAATTTCGAGTTACTGTCACCCCCTCTTTTATATCTTGCGATCCTTTCTGACAAGTTTGTCTTTGTTTTTAACGCAGGTGCGGCCAGTGCCAATGTTCCATTGCTCGAGGGAGTACCGTCAACTACCGCCTTAGCGGTGGTCACCTCTCAGCCTTCCCTTGTACCATCAAAGATGTTGGAAGGTATGGATTTGCAACCTATTAGTTTTATCTTTCAGCCGCATAATTTATGTACTAAAGTCGTACTATTGTGTATTTTCAGGAGTGCTTTTTGATCATCTCTATCAGGTGTTGCACCCACACTTCTCCTTCCCATCTGAACTCGTTTCTTCCTCCAGTGGCGCTGGTGAGTATAATTTCCATTTGATGTCTTTCCTTTTTCAGTAATGGGATTATTTCTGACTTTACCTCGTCCTGATTGCAGTGCTACAAATCGAAGGAGGGGATGAGAGATCGGTCGCGCCACCGGCCCTTCCGGCCATGCCACCTGCTGCAGCTGGTATAGTAAACTATCGCATCGATGACTTTCTTCATATTTCTTGAACCGTCATCTAATCGTACTTTGTCTTTTCAGCTGTCGTTTCGATCCCGGCGCCCTTTGAGTCTCGCGTTATAATGCCGGCAGGCCCTTTCCTGAGACGTCCGTCCTCAAAAGGCGCCGCGAATAGTCTCTGCATGGTGAGCGACTACATTGAGGAGCTCGACGTCGAGACTCCTACGTCTGCCACAGATTTTGCTACGGCGGTTAACCCAATGCTGGTGATACTCGTAAACTTCCATAACGAAGGCATCGTCGCGTCTTGGGTTAACCACTGCAGGGAGATCGAGGCCCGCCTGCATCAACTGGAGTTTATGCTCCCTGCTCCCAAGACCTTAGCCGCAAGCAATCAAAGAGCAGCATGGATCGAGCAAAGCACTTCTTACTTCCGCCACTTGGAACAAGAAGCGGCTTTAAGGCTGAGGGAATGCCAAGAGACCTCAGGTGAGACGGCTCGTCTGCGTGCTGAGGTTGAGGCGAACGCTGCCCAGGTGAAGGCTATCTTCGAGGGCCTTCTGGAGCGTATCTCTAATGGCCTAAACTTGAAGCGGAAGCTTGATGCCGCCGAGCGTGACGCCCAAGGCCGCGAAGCAGCTCATCAGGCCGTTGGGGAGCAGCTTGCATCCTTCTTGCAGCAGCGGGCTCAAGTGGAAGCAGAACTGGCGGTGGTGGCCGATCAAGAGAAAGTGTGGAAGGAGGTGCGCGAACAATTGATAGGGCTATTCAAGATGCTTCCTTCCCAGTAGCTGCCTTTGTATCATTATACTTGTAAAATTTTTCTTTTTCGAATAAGATGTATCCATTCTTTATTCTTTTGTACGATTCACATTGTACTTGATTGAATTAATAAATAAAGATACATATTTTTTCTTTGCAATGTCTTGTATGCTCTTCTACTTTCTCCCTTTCTCTTATTATCAGCATGCTGCTTTAGTAAACATGGTCGACAGATAATAGAGTAAGCATCTTAGTTTCTTCAAGAGATAGCGATGGCTTAGGTCGCAGGTTCAGATCTGCCGTCTAAGACTTTTCAACTCTATGAGCCGTGAGGGTCTCATAGAGACTTTTCTCCCTACGGATCGAGAGGATCTCGCAGGTGGATTTTCTCCTTAGGAATCGTGAGGATTCCTAAGTGTGTCTTCTCTTATAAGTCATAGGGATCTTATAAGAGAATTTTCCCTCTTACGAGTCGAGAGGACTTGTAAGCGGTTGTTTCCCTCCTTACCGAGATTCGACTTTGGAGAGTGAGACCCGTGGATAGTATGCAAGAGACCGTTTTAGACCGACTTGCTGGATCCCAATGCTTAGGAAACAAGTTTTTTAATCCCTGCTGCCTAAGGCTTTATCTTCCAAGTCGAAACGAATCGGGAACTCCTCGCGAAGACACTAATTTCTTCGCGGGTCGAGACGAATCGAGCAGTTCTCGTCAAGGACACTAATTTCCCTGAGTTGAAGGATTTTGCCGAAGACACTGGTTTCTTCGGGGTTGAAACGAATCGGAGTGTTCCTGCAGAGACACTGGTTTCTCTGCGGGCCGACGCGAATCAGGAGGCTCTCATCTAGGACGCTAGTTTCCCTGAATTGAGGTATTTGCCAGGGACACGGGTTTCCCTGGAAGTTGAAACGCGTCGAGGTGTTCCTGCAAAGACGCTAGTTTCTCTGCGGGTCGACGCAAGTCAAGATTTTCTCGTCAAGGACACTAGTTTCCCTGAGTCGAAGGATTTTGTCGAAGACACTGGTTTCTTCGGGGTTGAAACGAATCGGAGTATTCCTGCGGAGATACTGGTTTCTCTGCAGGCCGACGCGAATCAGGAGGCTCTCATCAAGGACGCTAGTTTCCCTGAATTGAGGTATTTTCCAGAGACACTGGTTTCCCTGGGGTTGAAACGAATCGATATATTCCTGCAAATACGCTAGTTTCTCTGCGGGTCGACGCGAATCAAGATGTTCTCGTCAAGGACACTGGTTTCCCTGAGTCGAAGGATTTTGCCGAAGACACTGGTTTCTTCAGGGTTGAAATGAATCGGAGTATTCCTGCGGAGACACTGGTTTCTCTGCGGGCCGACGCGAATCAGGAAGCTCTCATCAAGGACGCTAGTTTCCCTGAATTGAGGTATTTGCCAAGGACACTGGTTTCCCTGGGGTTGAAACGAGTCGAGGTGTTCCTGCAAAGACGCTAGTTTCTCTGCGGGTCGACGCGAGTCAAGATGTTCTCGTCAAGGACACTGGTTTCCCCGAGTCGAAGGATTTTACCGAAGACACTGGTTTCTTCGGGGTTGAAATGAATCGGAGTGTTCCTGCGGAGACACTGGTTTCTCTGCGAGCCGACGCGAATCAGGAAGCTCTCATCAAGGACACTAGTTTTCCTGAATTGAGGTATTTGCCAAGGACACTGGTTTCCCTGGGGTTGAAACGATCTGTGGCGGTCTTTCAGGTTTTACATAAGTTACCGTCAAAACCGTGAAGCTAGGAATTTGATCTTCGCTTCGTTTGCTGGCACTGCGTCTGTTGCATCAAGATGAATGTCGTGGTTGTCTCTAGGTTGTTGGTGAACCATCGAGATTTGACTTTATTTCCTGACGGAGCCTGTTGGGGAAGGTATGGTTCCGTCTTTGTTTGCGCCCTTGGATTGTATACAGAGATCGATGTGATCTCAACTGTAGGGCAAAAGCTTCATTCATTCATTTCATCATTCATTTTTTTTATTGTTTTATTTCCGCGATGCTCTATCATTTCAGCTTTTATATCGCGAAAGTCGCGATTGCCCAATCATTTCGGCTATTTTTCGCGGTGCCCAATCATTTCGGCTGTTTATTTTATTTTTACTCCCTGCTTTTTATTGCGAGTTGCCCCATCATTTCGGCTATTTCGTGTGCATACGTTTTTACTTGCTGCTTTTTATTGCAAGTTGCCCCATCATTTCGGCTATTTCGTATGCATGTGCGGCCTACTGGCTTTTCGCCGTAAACCTGAAATTAGACACCGATTTCGGCATCAGCACCGCTACAACTGGGATATTGCCAGGAGCGAATCATCATTTGCCTCTGTCGATGTCGAACAAAGGTGGCTTAGCGAACAGGGTTCAGGTCCTGTCGACTAAGGCTATTGACTTCATGAGCCGTAAGGGTCCCACAAAGGTATGTCTCCCTACAAGTCGTGGGGATCTTGCAGGTGTATTTTCTCCTTAGGAATCGTGGGGATTCCTAAGTGTATGTTCCTCTGTAAGTCGTAAGGATCTTACAAGAGGGTTTTCTCCTTGTAAATCGAGAGGACTTACAAGGGTTGTTTACCATGCGAACTTATCCCCAGTCTCGGATGAGACTTGGTTAGGGAAATGTTTATTCGCACCCGTGGATTGTATACAAGGGTCAGTATTGAACCTACTTGTAGGGCAATATCGAAGGTTGTGGGGGTTGCTTAAGCACATGTTTAGGTCTCTGTAACTTAAGACTTTCAAATCTTATGAACCGTGAGGGTCCCACAAGAGAGTTCTCCTTACGAGTCGTGAGGATCTCGCAAGTGTATTTTCTCCTTAGGAATCGTGGGGATTCCTAAGTGTGTTTCTCCTTTGTGAGTCGTAAGGATCCCACGCGGGTGATTTTTCCTTACAAGGTCGAGAGGACCCTGTAAGTGTCTTTAACGAGGTTGCGTCCTTTCGGGTTTTCACAAACACTCGCCGGTAGTCCTGCTGTTTTTACTCACGGAGCCTTTTCGGGTTTTCATCCGTTCCTATTTTGCTTATGGACATACCGTTTTTTTTTATTCTTTTTATTCTCTTATTTTTTTACGAGGTCGCGCCCTTCCGGGTTTTCATGAACACTCGCTGGTAGCCCAGCTGTTTTTACTCACGGAGCCCTTTCGGATTTTCATCCGTGCCCATTTTGCTTATGGACATACCGTTTTTTTTATTTATACTTTTTTATCATCATTTTTTATCGGCTTTGTGATGTTTCAATCCACCGTAGTTTATCGACATCTCAGTCAACAGCTAGTTTTAGGATGTAGTGGTCCGTCATTAGTTTAAGGATGTTTCGGTCCGCCATTAGTTTAAGGATGTTTCGGTCCGTCATTAGTTTAAGGACGTTTTGGTCCGGTCAGGAGAAGGCCGGCTACTACTTATAGAGTTTGGGCTTAGGAAGACAGCGAGCGAACATAGTCATCGTCATCTATCATTGACCTAGGCTGTGGCTCATTAAGCGTAGTATTTCTTTAGGAAGCGGCCGTTTATTGGCCTGAAAGGCCTTTCACCGTGCATATCCATGAGTAGATAGGCTCCACCCTGGTAGACCTTGTCTATTATGTACGGGCCTTCATAGTTCGGCTCGAATTTTCCCCGTTTGGCGCGATTGGGGATCATAGGCCTTTTGACCACTAGCACGAGTTCGCCTTGGCGGAATGTCCTCGGCCTGGTTAATCTTTCATATGAGCGCGTCATCTTTGCTTTATAAGCTTCTAGATTTTGTTGCGCTATGAGCCGGGTCTCATCAAGGGCATCAAGCTCCTCAAGCCGAAGGTGAGCATTTTCTTTGTCCGTCAGCTCGTAGTGGACTGCCACTCGTAGAGAGGGTAACTCTATCTCAAGGGGGAATACTGCTTCCGTACCGAATACCAACGTGCATGGCGTTGTGTTCGTGGCCGTCTTGAACGTAGTTCGATACGCCCAAAAAGCCTCTTACAGTCTCTCGTGCCAGTCCTTCTTATTTCGGGACACCGTCTTCTTCATGATCTTTGTCAAGGTCTTATTGAAGGCCTCGGCTAGACCATTAGTTCGCGGATTATAAACCGAGGAATATCTCCAGTCTATATTATGCTGCTGCGCGAAGCGACTGATCTTGTGGCTTCTGTAGGCTGGCCCGTTATCGGAGATGATCCGTCGCGGAGTTCCAAACCGGTATATGACGTGCGTCTTGAAGAAATGGAGGATATTCTCCGTCTTCACTTCCCTCAACGGTACTGCTTCTGCCCACTTGGAGAAGTGGTCAGTCGTCGCCAGGATGAAACGATGTCCCCTGGACGATGCTGGTTCGATGGGGCCGACTATGTCAGTTCCCCACATTTCAAATGGCCAGCTAGCCACCGTTGGATGTAGCGGATTTGGATGCTGGTGGATGAAGTCCCCATGTATTTGGCATGAGTGGCATTGCTTCGCATATTCGAGGCAATCCTGAATCATCGTGGGCCAGTAGTAGCCCATCCGTTTGATCTTCAACTTCATCTTCGAGCCCGTTTGGTGAGAACCGCAGAGTCCGTCGTGAACTTCCTGAACGACTCTTTTCGCTTCGTCAGGTCCCAGGCATCTCAACCACAGAGACTCAAATGACCTCTTGTACAGAGTATCATTGACGAAGGCGAAAGACAGAGCTCGTTTCATAAGCTGATGTCTAGAGGACGCATCTTCGGGCGTTCGACGGTATTTGAAGTAGTCTATAAAGACTTCTCTCCAATCCTTAGCCTTTTCCCGGTCTTTTATTTGCAGGGTCGTCTGTTCAGTCGCTCCCTTTTCTTCAGATGATTCCGGAGATATTTCCGCTGGGGCAAGCACCCGACGGCTTTGTACCACGATTCTGACGTCATCGAGGTTCTCGTCAGCCAGTTCTTTAGCGAGCTTGGCCAACGCATCCGCTTTGCTGTTTTCCGCGCGCGGTATGTTTTCCAAAGTGTAGGAGGGAATTTGAGTCAACATTTGTTGCACCTTTTCTCCGTACTTCACCAACTCTGGCTTGCACGTCTGGTAGTCATCATTTACTTGACTAACGACCAGTTGGGAATCTCCGTATATGAGGAGGTTTTCAATTCCCATGTCGATGGCGATCTCGAGGCCCGCTATCAAAGCTTAGTATTCGACTTCATTGTTCGTCCTCGGCTCTGTCAAGGAAAAGGCAAAGCGCATTATCCCTCCTTGTGGAGTCACGAAGATAAGGCCTACCCCTGATTTGACTATGTGCGTACTTTGTTTGCGCTTCTTCATGGAAGATGCTCCATCGAAATAAAGCTCCCACCGGGTATCACTACCGTCGATTGCATCAAACGCATGTTCGTCTGGCAACTCGCAATTTAGAGGAGAATCGGCCGGTATCGGATGCTCAGCGAGGAAGTCGGCGATGACCTGGCCTTTCACTTCCTTGAGAGGTTGATAGGTTATCAAGAACTCCATCAAGAGCAGGGCCTATTTAGCGAGTTGCCCCGTCAATATGGCCTTTGACATCAAATATTTGAGGGGATCCACCTTCGAAATGAGACGGACTTCATGTGCCAACGCATAGTGCCTGAGTTTTGTTACCGCGAAGATCAACGCTAGGCAATGCTTCTCAATGGGGGAATAGTTGCTTTCTGCCCCCAGTAGAACTCGACTTAAATAGTAGAGTGCTCTTTCTTTCCCTTGGTCATTCTCTTGCGTCCATAACACGCCTGAAGAGCCTTCGAGGGCGGTTGTATAAAGAATGGGAGGCTTTCCCTTGACCGGAGCAGCTAACACTGGCGGATTTTGCAAGTACTGCTTGATTTCATCTAGCGCGCCTTGGCATTTTTGATCCCAGACAAATGGAGTTCCCTTCTTCATCAGGTGGCTGTAAGGACGGCACTTACCTGAAAGGTTGGCTATAAATCGTCGAATATATGCAAGCTTCCCTTGAAGAGACCGCAGCTGTTTAAGAGTTCTCGGCGGAGGCATTTCCATGATCGCCTTGATCTTTGACGGATCTATCTCAATGCCTCGGTGCCGGACGATGAATCCTAGGAATTTGCCCGAGGAAACTCCGAATGCACACTTGTGGGGGTTCATCTTCAAGTTGTATTGTCGAAGGCGTTGAAATACGGTCTTCAGATGCTCGAGATGATCCTCGTACGATTTGCTTTTAACCACGAGGTCGTCGATATAACATTCAACGATTTCATGTATAAGGTCATCGAAGATCTTCGTCATGGCCCTCTGATAGGTGGCACCGGCGTTCTTTAGACCGAAGGGCATCACCTTGTAGCAGAATATTCCCAGAGGGGTCCGGAAAGCGGTGTGCTTCTGGTCTTCGGGATGCATCTTTATCTGATTATACCCTGATGAGCCGTCCATGAAGGAGAAAACCTCATGAGTGGACGTATTGTCTATCATCAGTTCGGTGACCGGTACTGGGAAATCGTCCTTCGGGCAAGCTTTATTAAGATCCCGGAAGTCCACGCATATGCGCACTGTCCCATTTTTCTTCATCACCGGGACGATGTTGGTGATCCATTCAGGATATTGAACCTCCAGGATGAAACCAGAGTCGATTAACTTCTTGACCTCGGCGTTGATGCTCATTTCAAGCTCGAGCCGCATTCTTCTCGGCGCCTGTTTGACCGGCTTGACGTCTGGGGATATCGCCAATTTGTGCACAGCAATTTCTGGATCTAGTCCCAACATTTTGGAATAGTTCCATGCGAAGCAATCTCTATGCTGCACATGCACATCTTTTAACGCAGCCACCCTTTCTTCAGATAGCAACTTGCTGACAAATGTTGGTCGCGGGTCGTTCGCCGTCCCCAACTCAATTTTCTTGAGCTTATCTGCAGTGGTGTGTATTCCATCCTCCAGTTCTTTAGGCGCTGGTGGAAATTCTGATACCACCTCATCATTGCTGTTTTCGAAGCACCAGGGGAGGTCATCCATATTCTCGGGCTCTTCTTTTGATATTGTTATCATGTGACAAGTACGAATTCGCTTCCAAGACCAATGTGGAGCTGGTTCTCCTCTCGTGGCTTTGGGTTCGTGCTTCTGTGGCGGCGTTACCCTCCAGTTATCAGACAGAGCGAACTTGCCGAGCTGATACTGATCTTCGACCCAATTCTTAAAGGTAAAGCAGTCCTCGAGAGGGTGTCCTATTACTCGGTGATAAGAGCAATAGTTTGGGTGAGAGACTTCGCTTGCTTGTTCAGGGTGTTTAGACTCCGGCAGTGTAAGCATCTGATATTTTACGGCTCGGTCAAGTATCTTCTTTGTCTTGTCCCGAGGAAAAGAGTACGCTCGACTCATTTTCTTCATAAGGGATAGATCTGGACTGCTCGATTCCTGCTTGCGTGGCTTCTTAGTCCTGTTTTGTTGTCGTCGAGCGTCTTTTTCGCTTTTCGACTTGTTTCTGCCTCTACGTCGAGCCTTTTTTATAACAGGTTGACAGGGAGCGGCATTTTCATTTTTCACGGCCTGTTGGAGGAGGCGTTGCGTTTTGGCTTTCTCGTAGATGGCCATTTCGCGGTTATGGTCGTCTCGGACTTTTTGAGCAGCTTCCCTTATAAGCCTGTCCATTTGTTCTTTGAACGACGGACTGGGCACTTTTGCATCAGGAATTTTTTCTGGTTCAGGATTAGCGTCCTCCCATTGAGCATCCCCTTCTTCATTGAAGTCATGTACGACGTAGCAGTCGCGGAGCAGCTCTCGTTTCTTGGACCGAATGTATCCAAGTCCGATTGTTTCCATCCTCCCACTAGGCAACTTATGTTGAGTCCCGGGGACGTTCCACACCCTGTCATAGAATTTGGCTTTTCGAGCGGTCTGTTTAAAGGATATCCCCTGGCGCTTCAACAGCCTCTTCAAGCCTTCTGTATAATATCTGGGGAGTCGGATGGGCTGAAGCCTGTCAAGTGTAGGATCCATACCGTGCCAGATTTCTTTCTCCACTTTGGTTTCTTCAGAGCGGTGGAATAGAATCGCCTTCTCGCCTAGGAGGGACATAGAACGTCCGCAACTCCTCTACACTGTAGGTATCGAGCGCATCCAGTTCTTTATGGTGTTTAAGTGGAACCATGGCAACTTGCAGACTTTGCTCTTTGTCAGCGGACGTCTGTATTGAAGGCCGAGTAGAGAATACAGCATGGACCTCATCTTCCGAGTCGCTACCAAAGATCAACGTAGGAGCAGAGGGTCCCGGCTTGTTGTATTGGGGCGGACCCGAATAAACGATCTCCTCTTCCTCCTCAGTATCACTCCCGAAGACAGGGATGGTGGCGTTAGCTTTGTTCTCCGGCTTGTGACACCTCTCCGTATCTTCGAAATCCGGTAAGAAGTATTTGGCATCTTCATATTTGCGAACTTCGTTCACGGAAAACGGGTTCAGTTCTCCCATCACGGTATACTCGAGACCATCCCTAAAATATTTCATACACTGATGCTATGTAGAAGGGATGATGTTGTACTCGTGTAACCATGGTCGGCCGAGCAGAGCATTGTAGCATGTCTTGGCATCTATGACGTGGAATTTAATGTCCGTGACGAGCAGCCCAAAGCGTAGCGTCAGTATCACAGACCCAAGAGTTCTCGATGATTGGGAGTCGAACCCGGAGATGGTGATCTTATTCCGGGCAAGGTGCTGGACGCTCATGCAGATTTCCTTTAACACCCGCAGGTTAAGTAGATTAACAGACGATCCGTTATCGACCAGGATTTTGCCTATCTTTATATCATGGCAGTATCCTGAGACATAGAGGGGGCGATTGTGTTCGCACGTCCCAAGGAGAAGGTCTTCATCGCCAAAAGTGACATCGGCCGTGTGCACTTCCTCCAATTCATCCTTCATCTTTTCTTCGGCCAAGAAAGCTTGGAATTGCTCCGGCTCCTGTAGTATCTTGATTAACGAATCTCTCGCCTCCTTTGATAGTAAAAGGGCGTCAAGAATGCTGAGCTGCGAGGGTAGCTTCCTCAGATGCGCTAGAACATTGTAATCCACCTTATTTTTCTTTGGCGGGTCCTTGGCGGCTAGCTCTTCCATGACTTGGTCATCTAGGGTAATATCCTCAGAGACCTTTTCTTTCCCTTTATCTTTCTTGTTTGAGAGTCCGAGACTCTTTTCGGGTAGCGTCCAATTACGCAGCCGGATATTTTCGCAAACCTTCGGCTCTTCTTCTTTTCCCGAAGTGGACTCTTTAAAGAGGAGGCTAAGAGCTGGCTCCTTGTCAGAATCGCTCCCGAACGTGAGCACTTGCGATCCCCCGGCGTTAACCATGCGACAATTGCCGGTAGTTTTGTTAAGCCCCTCGGTCGTACCGTTCTGCTCCCGACGAGTTTTGCGCTTTTCCCGCTTAAAATGTTGTCGGTGAGCAACATATCCTTGCCACCATCTATCGAAAGCTTTGCACTCTTCAGTGGGTTGCGAAATCTTCCGATGATACAAGCAGTAGGAGGGGTGCATTTCCGCTTCACCAGCAATGTTTCTTTCAGAGGGTGGTAGCTTCATACCTATTGACATGGCTTTAGCAAACCTTTTCCTCGTCTTGAATTTGCTTTTATCCGCGGTGGATGTATTTTGCTCCAGCGGGAGTGTCTCAGCTCTTTCGTCAAGGCGCTGGTGCTTGGCCCTTTCAAATATGACCGCCTCGCGTTCCCGATCAGCTTTACTTTTTAGGAGAGCTTCATTGAGGAATGCGTCAATTACTTCATCCGATGGCTCCAGAATTTCTGGTTCAGGATCTGCCCTCAGCTTTTCAGTGCAAGGAGTTTCCTCATCGTCTGTAAATGAATGGGAGATCATATGATAGCTCGCCACGTATTCCTCAGATTCATCCGACGAACTGTCTCCCTCATCTTCCTCTTGAAAGACGTGGTTGAGGAACTCTTGGAGCGTAATGGGAGTCCGTGTTTTCTGGTTGTATTCTTCCAGCGCGTCAATTTGTTTTTGTAAGTCCGTGCGCTTGTCGCCAGGCTTCACGGGATTCTTGGATTTCTTCTTCTTCTTCTTTGAAGATTTTGACGGCTAGTTATGAGTGCTTGGGCTACCACCATCGATCTTTGGAGTTGGGCGTGGCTTCAACATCCCTTCAATGATTTGAGGTTCCAATGGGTTCTTCCACCTGATCGCTAGGCATGTTTGAAGATCGTTCAACATCCTCTTTGTTTTGGCTGATAGCACAACCTCCCATGGAGCTTCTTCAACGAGAGAGCGCGTTGCCCCCAGCGTATTCCCTTTTTTAGGGCTGTGAGGAAGCGGCGGGTTCACCTTTCATCTTTCGGACAACGCGAACTTGCCCTGTTGGTACTGGTCTTCAATCCAATTTTTGAAGACGTAGCAATCCTCGATCGGATGATCCAGCACTCGGTGATAGGGACAGTAATTGGGATCATTGACGTCGTTTGGCTGCGACGGACGTCTTGGATCCGGCAGATTTATGAGTCGATTGCGCAATGCTAGCTCAAACAGTCTTCTCGTTTTATCTTGAGGAAACGAGTAAGGACGTCCTAGCCTCTCCTCAAGGGGTACGTGCGGACGCATATTATTTTGACGGACAACCGGCTTCAGGTTGCCCGGCTGTTGTTGAGCATTGGCGACAACGATCGTTTTTCCCTTCCCCTTCTCATTTCGAGAGTCCGGCTTTGGAGGAGGCGGTCGATGGCCCATCTGGTCCATTTGAGCTAGCTTGTCGATCAGGGCCTGGAAGGTAGTCGGCTTGAAGAACATCATAAATTGCGAGATGGTCGCTTGCGGATCAAGGGTTCCCACAAACATACCCACTGCCGGCGCTTCTTCAATGCGTTGTTCGCATTTCGACCATAGGTTCCTCCACCGTATCGTATACTGAACCCATGTTTCGCCTGGCTTCACCCTGGCATTAATCAAGGCCGTTATCAGGGTGCGTTCGCTGGCGCTTTCGAAACGCTGGGTAAACAGCAGCTCCATCTCCGCAAAGGTCTTGATAGAGTCGTTTGGGAGCTCGAAGTACCACTCGAATGCTGTATCCGATAAGCTACCGACGAACTAGCGAAGCAACAATTTATCATCACCGCCGGTGTTGCTGCAAAGCGCCCTGAATTGGGCAACATGTTGATGGGGATTGCCGGTCCCCTTATACACATGAAATTTCGGTATGGTATAGCCCGGCGGGTACTTGATCTGATCGTACCAGCTTGGATATGTTCGTCCCGTCTTGACAACTTGGCCGGCTGCCTCAGTCGCCTGATGAACCCGGATCTGCTGAGCTATATATTCGTCCAAGTCAGCTTTGGGAATTGTCTCCTCCTTGGCTGTTGACAGAGCCGGTGGAGGATTTGACGTTTCTCCCATGTCGTCTTCAAGGACGATCGGAGGATCTTCAGCGGGAGGATCTTGTTGAATCATCATTCCCACCATGTCCTGGAACAGGAGGGCCATTCGCTTTATGTTGGCTGCTTGTTCAGCAGCCTCTTTATCCTTCTTCTCCAGTATCCGGCGAAGGAATTCAGCGTCAGTTTCTTGCTCCTGGCGTTGATCAGATGACGCTTCAGGGCTTTCTTTTGGCCCGGTGAGTGCAGCCATCGCGTTCATCATTTCCTGGAGCTTTTGCTGTTTCTCCTGAGCTTTGGTCACTGACCGTGTAAGCGGTCTATGACCTGTAGATGCACGGCTGTCTTCCTTCCCCGACGCCATGTATACAGTATGGACTACAATGCCCCCGGACTTAGGGCGTTTGGGCTTACCGTCTTTGGTATTTGCCGCAGGCGTGAGGACCTTCTCCGGCCTTCTTCTCTTGTGGGCCGTTGAAGTTGAGGGGGCCGTTGCAGCGGGCACCCTGGTGGTGGTCGTCCTTTGCTGTTTGTCCGGACGGTTCTTTTCTCCTTGCACTTTTTCCATTTTCTGTTGACGAGAGTGATCTTGGTCGATTACCGAGTCTTGAACTCTCCGCCAGACTTTATAAATCTTGGAGGACAGCCATTGAGGGGGCTGCTCCAGTTTAGTTTCTGTAACTCTCTCCGCAGGTGGAGGAGATCTTTTCAGTGTGGCAGTCGGAGAGTTCTTACGTACCCTCCTCAGCGGTTCAAAGCTGTTCTCAGTTGGAACAGCAACATTAACTTCCACCACTGGAACGGGTGGAGTTAGCCCTGAGGGGGAGTTGCCCCCGGCCTTCCTCACTCGGCGCCAGTGGCGACGTCGAGCGTGACGAGCCGTTGGGACTGGCTCGGCGATAGGGACGGCTTCGTTTTTCCCCCTGTTTGGATGAGGCGCTGCCGGTGCCAGCCTTTTAAAGACTGATGTTGTCTTTTGAGTGGCGATATTCAATCTGTCAAAGACATATCCTCGAGCAGGGGCAGGAGCCGGAATAGTCAGCCTTGAAAAGACTGACTCTTTGACAGGAGAAGCCGCCTTGACGACTTCTAGAGCAGGGGTGGCTGTCTTCCTCGGGACGGCCATTTCAGGGTTCATAGGCTTCCTGACGGGCCCATCAGGGTTCTGGCTCAGCCTGGCAAAGACGGAGGCTGCCGGTTTGATATTGGACGACCCGTTGAAAGGGGTCATTGTAGCAGTGAGCCGATCGAAAACCGACTTCTTGTTCGCTTCTGGTGCGGGCACTGGCGTAGTGAAGCTTGCAGGCGGGAGCATGGTCCCGAAAAACAGGCCGGTGGTGGCCTGGGTCACCTGTTCTACCGGCATGGCAAGGATGGAGGCCGCTTGAGGCCCATAGGCTACACCTCCAGGTGAGGTGGAGCGTCGGTTGCATTGGCACTTCGAGCGGTTGGAGGCCATTGATGCTTGATTTCTGCGCCAGGCAAAAGACCAAATCTTAGTAACTTGAAATCCAAAGGCAACTATTAACAAACCGCGATTCGTTCGCGAAGACGACACACGAAGTGTGGAGTGGAAAGAGGAAAAGGTCCCACCGAGCGTGCCAGAATCAATTCCCCTCCGAATCACGGAGACGCGACCGCGCAGGTTCGTCTTGCCTGAGATTCGGGGCAGATGCTATTTGGTTTTATCCGTCTACCTCTCCGAAGATGCCAAGTTGATTTATGGCACCGTGTATCGGAGGTTTAGACGGATGCGGCCGATGTAGCAGACTTCGTCAGATTCCCCCTCGCTTGAGGGGTTTTTGATTGTGGGGACGCTCTTCCCTGCAGGCGCAAGCCCCTGCAGTTAATTACGCTACCGCATCGCGGTAACAACTTTCTCCTTCTCCAGAATTTCACTTCGTGTCGTGGGTGTTTGTTTTGTGTTTGGTTGCCCGTGGATTGTATACGGAGACTAAGTTATGACGTCGCCCATAGGACGTAGATTAGTCCAAATCCGTATTTACTTAGATTTGGGTTTGGGGGGTTTTGGTCTAAGTATATATTAGTCATTTTTGAGTCTAAGATCAACTTAAACGTTCGTTAAGGATACGTTAGTCCGATTTGAGACTAAGATCAACTTAACGGGATCGTTTAGATCCGATAAGAGAGCATTTGGAGGCTCCATTGTTCCAGTTTAGGGACATAGTGGTCCATTACATGTATGGTCGTCGGGACCCGTCACCTCTCTGACGACGTTGAAGGATTACAACGACAGGTGTCAGAGGAGTTCAGAGATGTACCCTAGGACCAAAGTTGATTGGGGGATTTATAGTCCAATTTGGGACTAAAGTCTGTTTGAAGGTTTAAGGATACGTTAGCCATATTTGAGGCTAAGATCAACTTAAACGGGATCGTTTAGATCCGACAAAAGAGCATTTGGGGGCTCTATTGTTCCAGTTTAGGGATATAGTGGTCCATAAGTAGTTTGGGAACATTGCGGTCCATGTTCCAGTTTAGGGACGTGGTGGTCCATAAGTAGTTTAGGGACGCATAAGTCCATGGGCTTAAGGACCCCACAGTCCATATGGATGTGTTTAAGGACGCATTAGTCCGTGGGTTTAAGGACCCCACAGTCCGTATTTTGGTTTAAGAACGCATAAGTCCATGAGTTTAAGGACCCCACAGTCCGTGTCAATGTGTGGTCGTCGGGACCCGTCACCTCTCTGACGTCGTTGAAGGATTACAACAATAGGGGTTAGAGGAGTTCGGAGATGTACCCTTGAACCGGATGTAAATTAATTTAAGAGAACAGTCTTGCTCAGTCAATTTAATTTGAGGACTTACGGCCATTATTGGGCTAAGTCTAGTTGAGAATATTCAACGTTTTTATTTTTTTTGGCCTATTAGGCCTGTGCTAGGCCTTTTTGATTTGGGCTCTGTCCCTTTATTTATGATGCAAAGCATCTGTCTTTGTTTGGGCTCTGCCCTTTTTAAAATAATGCATAGCATTTTATTAGGCCTGTTAGGCCTTTTTTTTTAATTGGGCTTGGCCTTTCTGTAAATAATGCAGTGTATTAATTATCCGACAGTGGCTTGTCAGGCGCTTTGCGCCAATTATTGAGCGCAAGCGCATGTGGAGGTGACACGTGTCACGCTCTGGTGAGCGCAAGCGCAACAGCGCAATGCGCTGTGTCAGTGCGTTGCGCTGTTGCGCCGCTGACACGTGGCGCTCTCTGGTGGCTTGCGCCAACCCAGGAGCGCAACAGTGCAGTTTTTGCAAGTGCAAGGCACTGTTTCAATAACTTAATCCAATTTTGGATTTAAGAGAGGAATTTTTAAGATTTCAGAACCAATGGTTCATAAAAAAGTGCAAGGCACTGTTATTATTTTTTTTTTATTGAAGATCATTGATCTTGTTCTTAGATCAATGATCTATTCAGAAGAAATTCTTCTTTTCTTATAAAGGTTTTACCTTCTTTCTTAAGTTCTTCCAAAATTCTTCAGAGTTCTCTCTTTTTTTGTTATTTTTTCTGAAGTTCTTGATGTTGATGTGTTTTGAATTGGGGTCTGGGGGCCTTTATATAGTGCCCATTAATTTGTTAAATTTGTTAAAGAGATCATTCTCTGAGTGATTTGGGGAATTTTCCCCACCGTTGAATTTTTGATCCAAGGGTTTCTGTTTTACAGAAGACAATCTTCTTGTTTTAACAAGAACAGAAAGATCTTACTAGAATTTTAATTCTGTTTGGTGCAGATGCACCAGCGCTTGACACGTGTCACGCAGCGCACAGCGCAGTGCAGTGCAGCTGCGCTTGTGCACCCACAGCGCAGTGCAGCTGCGCTTGCGCAACTGCGCTGACACGTGTCGCGCAGCACTTGCGCAACTGCGCTGACACGTGTCGCGCAGCGTAACGCTTGCGCAACTGAAGCGTTGCTTCCTTTAATTTTTGTTTTAAATAAAGCCTTGCTCTGATTGGGCGCACTGCCTTGGGCGCTGCGCTGACGTATCTGCTTCTGACACGCGGCGCGTTGCGCGCAGCGCATGGGATTTGAAGCGTTGCTTCAATTTTTGAATTTTTGAAATTCAAACAGAGATTTGCTCTGCTTGGGGGAAACAAGCGCAATAAGTCGTGCCAGAGTAGAGCCCAATACACCTTGAGAAACTTGGAGTACCTACCAGTAAATCTCGCTTGCCCTAACCAGGGACTTTATGTAATGGCTTTCCGAACACAGCGCGATATCAACCCCCAATACCGGGAGAGATGAATCCTATCTAACCACTATTGCCTCCAAGTGCTTCGGGACTGCACCCAACTACTACCTGTTTGCATGACTCCTTTGAGCCGTGGTAGGGTGGTAATCTAAGTGCAGTGGGAACACACTTGAGACGGATAGTGATTCAAGTAAACAGACTAACCTATACCCATGCCACCCGGGAACTGCTACCTAACGATTGGTATAATACTAATCAGCAGTTCCCAACGAGTCCATCCAGTGTAACTCATAACCCAATGAGCATCTGTATACTATCTTCGGTACGACGTACCAATGGCTGTGGGACAGACCATCTCTCCTGCTGGGATGAGAAGCGTATACACTAGTCTACTCTGGAGTATCGATGCCCCGTCTCGATAATCCTACGACTAGGGACCTGTATAAGGATGTGCTTATAGACTACCCAGCCCCTACTAGTGTGACTGCCATCACAACGCTGGTAGTCAAGCAAACATACTAAGGGCTCTACCAATATGTATAAGCGATATGCTAAAAAAACACATGCACATATTGAGGTAGAATCAAACCAAGTAGCATACTACCATTTTGAACAAGACTATTATTATAACTGTGAATATCTCAAGCTTCCAAAATGTAATATACAATCCAGTATGATACAATAATGACCTCTATGGCATATATCACTAACAATAGGGAGAATGCAGACCTTCCCAAAGTTGTCTTGCTGTAGACTCCATTGACTTTTGCAAGTACACATCGTAGAAGGTGTTAACAGTCTGTTGAGAATGTAGCCTTTGCGCATAAAGTCATCTTGTTCTCATTTGCTACTAGTATTGAAATCCGCCATAATTTCATCATCCTTTTCTTCTGGTCGTACCTCTTTCAAAACATGTGCCATTTTGCGAGCCATGAGGAAAAAATATATCTTTCCCTTCCAATATCTAAAATGAGTGCCATCGAAATTGTCAAGTTTCTCGAGTTCTTTGGTTGCCGAAAACATCACCGTCTCTGCCCCATCTTGACAAATATTATTCAAGATTGTTGTAAAAATAATATATTTTATATATAGGATTGTTTGGTTTGGAGATAAGATAGTGGATAGACAAAACAGGATTGCCTGAGTCGAGAATTATTCTATTCTTCAGACAATATTTGCACCTTATACTGCAACGAGTTGCAGCAAATTTTCCTCTCAAGATAAAACAGGCTCCAGAATAATTTTGTTGTTAAGTATTTATTTGCAGAAAAAATTACTTAATCAGAACTGCACAAGAACACATAAAAGAACATATGAGAAAAAGAGAGTAAGATGAGGAAGTTCTCTTGAAATTGTTGTGTTTGAGAGTAATCCGAACCTTTTATTTATAGGTCTTGGATTATTCTTTCGGACTTGAATCAAAGGGCACATTCGGTGCCCTTTTAGTTCGAACCGGATCTGACTACATCTTTTCGTTTGGATCCGCGGATATTCAGATGCTCGCACCCGTTGGTTCAAACTGAACCGGTCACATCTGCACACAGAACGAACTGTTGTGACCATTCGAGTCCAAAACTCTTCATTCTCTCTCATATTTCTTAACCATTAGGTTATACAAGCCTTGTTGAAAAAAAAAATCTAATATATGACTATACAACAACAACAACAACTGAGCATTTTATCCCAAGCATATGGGGTAGGCTACATGAACCAACATGAGAATCACGCCGGGTATAGCACATAAATCCTCCACCTCCGCTCACTCCTATCGAACAATATACTTTCATTGAGGCCTTTGGCAACCATATCTTTTCGTATCACCTCCATCCATATTTTCTTCGGTCTCCCTTTTCGCCCTTTTGACATTGTCTATATCGAGAGTATTCATTCGTCGAACCGGTGTTTCTGTAGGTCCGCGTCGCACATGACCAAACCATCTTAGCCGGTTTTCCTGCATCTTCTCCTCCATAGGTGCTACACCAACTTTTGCACGAATATTCTCATTTCGCACCTTATCTTTTCTAGTGTTACCACACATCCAACGAAGCATGCGCATCTCCGCTATTTGCATCTTTTGTATATGATGCTTCTTAAGAGCCCAGCATTCTGTACCATATAATAAGGCAGGCCGAATAGCGCTCCGATAAAACTTCCCTTTCAACTTTAACGGAAAGTTACGATCGCACAAAATCCCTGTGCACTCCTCCATTTCAACCAACCAACTTGGATCTTTTGATTAACATCGCTATCGATCTCCTCATTCTTTTGGATAATGAAACCTAGATATCTAAACTGATCGCTCGGTGATATCTCTTGCCCTTCCTGTGTTATGCCAATATGGTCTCGACTTCTCTGTTTGCTAAATTTGCAATGCATATATGTTGTCTTGGACCTGCTCAATCTGAACTCCCGAGATTCCAATGTTTACCTCCATAACTCCAATTTGGCATTAACCCATGCTTTCGTCTCATTTACTAGAACAATATCATCAGCAAATAGCATACACCAAGGTATCTCGTCTTGGATAGTTTTAGTAAGCTCATCCATCACGATGGTAAACAGGAATGGACTTAATGCAGATCATTGATGCAAACTAATTGTAATTGGAAAATCACTCGTTAGGCCGCCGCAAGTTCTGACATTTGTCACTACTCCATCGTACATGTCCTTGATTATGTCAATATACTTGACGGAGACCCCCTTCTTCATCATTATCTCCCATAATACCTCTCTAGGTAATTTGTTGTGTGCTTTCTCTAAATCAATAAATATCATGTGCAAATCTATTCTCCTCTCTCGAAAACGCTCGACAAGTTGACGAAGCAAATGAATAGCCTTTGTCGTCGATCGTCCAGGCATGAACCCAAATCAGTTCTTGTTATCTTAATATCCTTTTTTAGCCTGTGTTCAATCACTTTCTCCCAAAACTTCATGGTGTGACACATAAGTTTTATCCTATAGTAATTTGAGCAATTTTGAATGTCACCCTTGTTCTTATAGACAGGTATAAGGGTACTTTTCCTCCATTCATTTGGTATCTTTTTGGTATACCAAATCTTATTAAACAGATCTGTCGGCCATTTAATACCTATTTCTCCTAAACATCTCCAAACTTCAATACGAATCCCGTCTGGACCAACCGTTTTTCTTGATCTCATTCTCTTCAAATTATCTTTAATATCATATCTTCTTATTTTACGCATGAAATCACGGTTTATATCTTGAGATTGAATGACAAGTCCATCCAAATTCATAGTAAAGCTCTTATTGAATAATTTGTCAAAATAATCTCTCCACCTTTTCTTGATATCCTCGTCTCGAGCTAAAACCTTCTGATCTTCATCTTTGACACGCTTCACCGAACATAAATCTCCGGTCTTTCTTTACGCATCCGAGCAATTCAGTATATATCATTTTCAGCCTCCTTAATATCCAACTTCTCGTACATCTTCTTGTAGATCTTAGTTTTAGCTTCCCGAACAGCTTTCTTAACTTCCTTTTTAGTCATTTTATACTTCTCAAGTATCTCTGCATCGCTGCTTTTCTTCAAATGTTTATAAGAACCCCTCTTGATTTTAATAGCAGCCTTTACTTTTTCGTTCCACCATAATTTTTTCTTAGATGGTGGAGCACCACCTCTCGACTCACTAAGTAGATCTCTACCTACCCTCTTGATACAACTAGCCATCTTGTTCCATATTCTATCTGAATCATTTTCAGACTGCCAATACACCTCTTGAACCATACGATCTATAAAAGTTTTTTGGTTAGTTTCTTTCAGTCGCCGCCACCTAATTCTAGGCTCTACCTTATGTCTAATCTTCCTAGGCCCTCTTCTAAATCTAAAATCTAGAACTAGAAGTTTATGTTGAATGGTTACACTCTCGTCTGGCGCTGCCTTACAGTCGATACAACAACTTCTATATATCCTTCTCGTCAGAAAAAAAGTCTGTTTGATTTGCACTTGATCCGGCAAAATCTAGAATCGAGCAACCTGCTTCATTCTTTTGTCCCAAACCAAAACCTCCGTGAATAGTATCAAACCCACTACGACTAGTACCAACATGTCCATTGAGATCGCCACCAATAAATAACTTTCTTCCATTAGGTATCCTTTGCACCATCTCGTCTAAATCCTCCCAGAATAGACGCTTACTAGTGTCATCAAGACCTATCTGTGGTGCATAAACACTAACAATATTAAAGATCTCCCTACCTAGAATAAGCTTAATCAGTAAAATTCTATCACCTTTTCTCCTAATCTCAACTACATTCTCAAGCAACCGTCTATCTATTATTATGCTTACTCCCATTACGATTTTTATCTCTACCCGTATACCAAAACTTATAACCCCAAAACTCCGACTCTACCCTTTTCACCTACCCACTTAGTTTCTTGCAAACATATAATACCAACTCTTCTCCTAATCACCACCTCCATTAATTCTGTTAGTCTACCCGTAAGGGAACCAATATTCCAAGAAATTAAACGGATCTTATGAAACCCTTACTTATGTCATTACATCCGGGGTCTGATGTAACGCGTCGTTTCTGGACGACGACCTAAAAGCCCTTGCATACTTAACACTACGCCCGACATCCGATGCAGCGCGTCGCTGAGTAGGAGACGCCCGAACGATTAATATATAACTTTATACTGAATAAATAAAATATTTAGAAAATTAGAAAATTCCAACAATTGCATGTAATATTGTATGGAAAATTACCGTCCTTTTTTATTATGTAAACATTTTCTTTGGTGCTACCATCGTTCTTCGTTCGTCATCGAAGTTTTATGTCACTAACTTTCCTTTTGTGCAAAAGTTGCTCGTATCACCCAACGAAAGGATTTTTAGGTCATAGATTTCACCCAACGTTGCAGCATTTGCAATATATCATCTAATCTTCGTGATATTATAGAGTTCAACCAATTGACGTTCTCGAGCAAAAATCTAATTGAAACACTCCTCCGAATGATGGTTATAAATATTGTTTGGCATGTTTGAAAAGAACGGAACTATAAGATATTTAGGTTCCAATGTAGGCCTAAAGAGATTGTTTTTCGGGATGTGATTTCCGATACTGGATATCAAGGTTTTTTGATACTAAGAAATTTGGTAATGAATCAATTGCTCATAATTGGAGTGCACTGCCTCCATTTTTAAAAGTTCAATCTTAGCTATTGGTTTGTGATTGCTTTGATCTTGGTTTGTTGTACTTAATTTTTTTTTTGTAACTATATTTTATTTTAATATATAAAAATGTGGACTTTTTGATCCCGCCTTTGGCCACAAAATTTTTCCCTTCCTTTGGTTCCATTTTATATTCCGCATCCTCTTAATATTATAAAAAATCAAAGACAAATTACAGTAGAAAAGGTTTGCAAAACAGGTAGTTGTTGACCGTGTACGCTAGTCTCCTATGATCGCAGAGCCATTTCGCAATGTGTATGAATCAATCCAATGGGAATTTCTTTGTTAAATGAAAACTTTACAATGAAAAGGTCCAGTGATATTTCACCTCTTATTCTCAATAAAACTTACGCGGAAGGGAGAAGAGTAACAATTAATTTTTGTTCATAGAGATTAATTTGTATTAAATTTTATTTAGTTATTAATAATTTTCCAAAAATTGCATGAACATAGAGGCAGCAGTCAAATATTCTCGTCGGAAGCTGGATATATTTTATGAGGGTTATCATTTAGATTGGGTGCATCATTTAGGCCCTTGGGTATAGAATTATGATAACCGGAGTTTATATTTAAGTGTAGGTAGAGACGATGCAAACTATAGTTTGCAAGGCCCTACCTCCATTTTAAATTTTAACTTCACCGAGGTATTTGGCAATGAAGTAATCTAAACTCCAAAGTTTTGTTTTGGAGTTTTCCGAACTCCAAAATGAGCGTTTTCTTCATATTTTTTTGGAGTTTAGAAAACTTTAGTTGGTTTGAAGTTTAGAAAACCCCGGTTGTCTCGACTTTGGAGTCTAGATAGCCGGAATTTTCTAAACTCCTAAGACGCATGACGTGAAAGTTGGGGCTGTGTGTGGATGCAAAATGAACAAAAACACGCAGTCGATGCAAATGCAACCTAAACGAACTCTTAAATGGTACGTACGATACGCACATATGGGATCCAACGTTAGATAATCATAGACAATAAGTAATATAAATATGCGATTCAATTTAAAACACTCGATTTTATATGATGGCATCGGATTGCCTATCAGGCGGTAAATCCACTAAACGTCTGTGTCAATCCACTATTATGATTTTCTCAATATTAGATTCAAAATATTCTAGAATTAGACATTCAAGAGAGAGACGTAAATACTGGCTAATGGTCAATGCTTCAAAAGGCACTTGCTCTCTAAGATGAATTTCTTGGCTGCCCTTGGATGAGCTCGGTTCAGGTGTATGACCCAACTACGTGACCACTAAGCCTCAATCGAATTCCTTACTTGTTTCCGTATTTTCATGGTTGGTGATGCCAATGACGAGAAATTGATGAAAATGTTAAATGGCCGAAGAAAAGTGGATCGACAATAGTCGATAAAAACATAAAAACTCTGGAGTTGCTTTCAAATCTCACAAT
Source organism: Agapanthus africanus (assembly GCA_030015575.1). Lineage (NCBI taxonomy): Eukaryota > Viridiplantae > Streptophyta > Magnoliopsida > Asparagales > Amaryllidaceae > Agapanthus > Agapanthus africanus. Next base: position 259,723,385 of record CM057339.1, on the reverse strand, counting down.
TTTTAATAGCACAATTATTTAATCATTCATCATCCAAGAAAAAAATCCCTCAATTATACAGAGAGAGCTATTGCAAATTTTACAGAAGTATCCAAATAAAAATAAAATCAAAAAAAGTACAAACTTATTAAAATGCAAAAATCTTTAAACTGGATTTTAACTGATGGCCCCCACATCATCCTAGATGGAAGCCAAATATAGGATAGTTATGATTTTATAGTTATGTTTAGATAACTTTATAAAACCCGGTTATCTAAACTCAACTCAGCAGGGCCTTAATTTTCCATGGCACATGTCCCCTTGCTCACTCCTTCACTCACTCAGGTGATGTGATTATAAAGTTAAGGGTTGTAATTTGAATTTTGCAAGAATGGAAGGGTGCGATTGTAAATTACGACAGTTCATAGCAAAACATCTGAGCGGTCCGAATCAAAATCTCCACCCAATTAGCAGGGATGTACGGATCCGGATAATCCGGATCCATATTCGAATTCGACAATTAAAAGGATGATGATACTAAAAATCCATATCCGGACGGATTAGGATCCGGATCCGGATAGAAAATTTGTATTTAAGTCGGATTTGGATTCGAAACTGATGAGGCTCGATATCGGTGACTCTCCAGATGCTGACACGTTGCAGATGACGTGTCCCAGAACCAACGAGAGAGGACCAGTAACCTCGGTTGGGATCGCACCCTGGGACTCCGACCGGAGGAGTCTCCCGACCTCCGGTGGCCTCCCAGACCACCCTTCGGCATGCCTCCGAGCTATCACAGAACCAAGAAACCTCGGCCTTCCGCTCGTGCCCGAGCCTCCCGCCGAGCTCATCTTTCTCGATCTCGACCAGACTGGCCCGCGACACTGATCACTGGTGCCTCCGTCACGGCACCGCGAATCTCGCCATGTGCGAGATATCCGCCGCCCACGACCCCGCGTTCCACGCCACCACGATCCCCCATCAACGAGCCTGTCTCATTATTAATGTGGGATCCCGCCTATCGCGCGGGCGTGACGCCAGGGGCGTAACGGCTAGCGTGATTCTCGCGCCCGCCTGTCCATTACTGCCGCTACATAAACCCCTCCTTCAGACGATCGAGATACGCAATTCTTTCCACTAAGCCGCTACTCTGCCCAACTTGCACCACTAACTTGATCGTCGGAGGGTCCTCGGTGGCACAACCACCCCGGAACTTCCTTGCAGGTAGCTCGGCTCAACCTCAAATCCAAGCCCATTGAGATCCACACGCTAAAGGAGTCAACCCCCAGATCAAATCGCAGCCGTCCGCCATTACACGAAGAGATCAACGGAAGATAACATCTGAAAGAGATCCAAGCCTCCATCAGCTAGCGCCGTCTGTGGGAAAGTCTAGTTCCACTCAACGAAAGTTCATCTTCCGATCCCAACTTCATGGCGAGCGATCACCGCGATGATCCAAACGCTAGCCGCCACCTCCCCCACAACAGAGGCGCGGACGAATCTCCTCCCCCGCCGTTCGGATAGATCGACTCGCGTCCATTGTGGATGCGCTTGTCCGTGTCCAAACGGCAAGGCGAGCTCCCCAGGTTGTCGCTCCCCCACCTCGGGACCGGGACCCCTACAGAGGGAGAGAAACCTCTGATCGCGTCGACATTACCGACCACCGCCTCGCTGCCTCCGGCGGTCGCAGATCCCCCGGGCCAACATATTCTATGACCCACTGGACGCCCCACAGTTCAACACCGAGGTCCGTCGCCAGAGCGCCTCGTCCCGAGCCCCATCGCGCCCATGTCCCTCCCGAGGAGGTATTGGTCAGCTCGCCTGCGCCCAGTCATGACCAACACCCATTCCCTCGACGGGGTCGCGCGGATGGGACTCGTCACGGCAGATCAAAGACTACCTCGCCAGGGGACCTAAGGAACCTCATCGAAAGGAACCGGGGCCGCGGCACAGCACAGGTCTCCAACAGTAGAGGCCAAAGATCAGAATGTGCCAAATCATTGGGATACCACGGCTGACTCGACGCCCTCAAAAAGAAAATCAAGAGCATGCATCGGGAAAGTTGTCATTCGAGCGACGGGGCTAAATACGTCGCCGACTCGCTCACGAAGCCCTTCACCGAAGAGCTTCTCTCCGTTCACGTCTCTTCCCAAAACAAACTCCCGAAGGTCTCGCTCGTCGACGGTAAGTCCGACCCAAAGGACCATTTGGATGCATTCACGGTCGGGATGAGTTTCCAAGACTGTTCTGATGCCGCCCAATGCCGCGCTTTCCCGGCCACTCTCATCCGCTCCGGGCGAGACTGGTTCTGAGGACTCGCGCCACGCTCAATCTCAACTTTCAATGAGCTAGCCACCCAATTCCCCAGCCACTTCGTCGGGAACAGGCGGCTAAAGCGGACCGTCGACCACCTCTTCATAATAAAAAGCAGGGACAAGGAAACCTTCAAAGGGTACGTAACCCGCTTCTACAACGCCCTCCTCGAGGTCCCAGAACACCGGGACGAGATGGTCATTACGGCCCTCAGGTCGGGTCTTAGGCACAAGGGGTAGTTACGCTCCTTTGCATTAATGCAACCTAAGACCATGGCCGAGGTAAAGGCCTGGACCGAGCGAGAGATCCAGCTCGAGTCCGAGGTGAATGCAAATCTCCCCAGGGCAGAGCAAACTGACCAGAGGAAAAGGGCGAGGGAAGAGAAAAAGAGGCTTGAGCGGCCAAAACCCTACTCCCCGAAGTTTCAGAAGTACACCCCGCTCAACGTCTCCCAGACGGTACTGCTAGAAGAGGCTAAGGGCGAGAGGTTCTTCAAACTCCCCCCGGTCTCACGCATTTGGATCCGCAGCGACTCAGCCCTAGTCGTTGGCCAAGTGACCGGCCATTTCGAGGCTCAGGAACCTCTGATGGTGAAGTATCTGGCTGAGATAAGAAGACTTCGAAAGAACTTCGACGAAGTCCGGGTAGAGCAAATCCCCAGACAGCTCAACGCCCAAGCCGACGCCTTGAGTAGGCTGGCTTCATCCTACTCGGCCAACAACAATCAGTCCATCCTCTTCGAGATCTTGCCACGGCCCAGCGTAGAAAACGGGGCAACAACACTTCAGGTGTACACAGCCCGGAACAAGACCGGGACTGGAGGAAGCCCCTCATGGAATTCCTAAGGGAAGGTACGCTCCTAGAAGATCGGGGAGAAACCCGCCGTCTCCGAGCCAAAGCCCGTCACTTCGTCTGGAGCAATGTGAACCTCTACAATAAGTCCTTCACTCAGCCCTTGCTCCGGTGCGTCGACCCCCACGAAGCCGACTACGTCCTTCGTGAGATCCACAAAGGGGTCGGCGACGCACACCAAGGGGACTGCACCTTAATCCAGAAGGCATTGCTTCAGGGGTACTACTGGCCAACTATTCACCAAGACGCCCAGTATTCACCAAGACGCCCAGAAGCTCGTCAAGAGATGCAAAAGTTGCTAACTCTACGGAAGCGTACCTCACCTTCCGGCTACCGAGCTGACCGCCCTAACCTCACCGTGGTCGTTTGTCCAGTGGGGAGTGGACATGATAGGCCAGTTCCATACCGGTGCGGGCGGGCACAAGTACGTCCTCGTCGCAGTGGATTACTTCACGAAATGGATCAAGCCCATCCCCATCAGGAAACCGGATTCCACCACAACTATCAAGTTCCTGCAGAACAACGTGATACTCCGGTTCGGCATCCCGAGGTGTATCATCACCGACCACGGGACGAACTTCGAAAACGAAAAAGTGAAGGAATTCTGCAATGAATATCATATCCTCATGAAGTTTGCCGCGGTCGCACATCCCCAATGCAACGGGCAAGCCGAAGTCGCTAATCGGGACGTCCTCCGAGGTCCCCGGACACGCCTAGAAGGACGCCAAGGCAGTTGGGTCGAAGAATTGCCCCGGGTCCTATGGGCCCTACGCACGTCAAAGAAGACCCCCACCGGGGAAATCCCTTTCAGTCTCTGCTACGGGACCGAGGCAATGGTCCCAGCGGAGATCGGGCTACCCAGTCACCGGGTCGAACACTTCGACGATGAAGCAAACACCTCGGCACTACGAGCCAACCTGGTGTCACGACCCGAAAGTACGGAACGCGACTGGCACTTAGATTACGAGACGTCTAAAGGCGTACCGTAACCTAAGTCAGCCAAAGCCCAGAAGAATCTAAACCAAAATCAAAAGAGAGTGAAGGAAAACCTTTAATGAAGACGATTTTCAAATCAATTAAGTTGCAAGGAATCCCTTTTTAAAAACATCATAAATTTCAGAAAATTTCGGCAGAGTCTCCCCTATATTATCTATCCCCCAAAATGGGTACAACAAGATAATAAACCTGTAATCATAAAATGGCATCCCCAAGCGGGAGCTAGCTCTTCGCCCAAGGCGGATCACAACCACATGCAATATAATAACCATATCAAGAAAAGAGCATAAAAGAAACGCAAAATATCAGAAAAACACATCGCCGGCTCAAGTGAGCTCGACCCAAAAGAAACCACAGATATACAACCTCTCAGTCTCACCACTAGATCACATATACAATATAAAGTGGTAGATGGAGAATACTAGATACAATGATAAAGCAAAAGAAATAAAGTGTGCTCGCAACCCACCTATGGGCGATGTCGCGAGTCTGCGCAAAAGGAGCTGATAATAAGATAGCCCGCCGCTACAAGACTGACGGGTCCGACCTGCAAGACACTGTGGCACAATGGGGGTGAGTTGCCAGCTCGTGAGTAAATATAACATCTAATAAGGCAATCGTAAGAATGCACGCAATGCACCACAACATGCATGTCCATATGTGATATAATATCTCTAGTATGCATGCACAGGTTTGCAATGTCATTATTAAGTCTTTAAGTGTTTTAAATGCTAAGGGTATTGAATTCTTAACTTTAGAACATGAATATCTGTATAATAGCTAAATACCATCAAGAAATCATCTGAAAACCCGTGTCAAGCATCGACACCAAATAGGAATCATATCTGTCTCAATATCGGGCTCCGTCAGTCCGGATCGGCCCATATCATAAATCTCACGACAACGGTCGGTATCCTCCGGATATCCGCCGCGCCAGACATCACCGGTAGGTAGTCTTCCCCTGCCAGGCTCATCGTCTACAACTCGATCTTCTTGCCCCGGGGTACCATACCGGGCCCACCATGTACCCGAGACGGTTCATCCACTCCTCGAATCGGGTCTCGAAATCCAACAGAAAACATGAAAACTCATGGTGGACGACACATACATCACGAGAAAACCGCAACTTTGTTTTTAAAAATGATAAATATAAGCTTTTGTTAAATTCTTGCGGTTTTCCCCAAAAATCCAGAAATCACAGAAAAACTGAAATCCTCAAGAAAATCATAGTGTCCACATGTTAAATACGATAAATGTCTATGATATCAATGTATATGATGTGAATTTTGGATAGAATCTATGTTAATATGATGATAATGCGAGTTATATGCATGCTATGCAATTTCATATATCATGTATGAATGCAAAAGGCGATATTAAGTTAAACAGATTCTATAGTGCACGTGGCATGGCAATTACCAAAGGCGTGTGTGTCACATGAATAGTGCGCGTGCAACAGATGCCAATGGTAATGGTGTCCGTGTCCTACGAAGTGATATCGCATAAGTATAGATGAATGTCCATGCAATCTAATATACTGTTCGCTATAAGGGTATGCACTGTACATGAATGGATAAGCTAGCTAACAATATAAATCTTGCAAAAAGTAGGGTAATCCTAGCTAGGAGGGGCGCATCGCGCCATCCAGACGATTCCCCCATAGATGAATACATCTACTCACCTGAAATCTCCGCTAATCCGATCCGGCCACCGCCTTGCCTTTTCGCACCGTGTCCGATGTTTCCCCGACCGATCCTATATTTGCACAACAACAAGCATAAGATTACAAAACCTAAAACGATGCAAGTCACAATATACAATTATCAACGCTCTCGAATTAATCATAGCATGCACTCGGTGCGCGGAAAAACGCACGAAAATCGCTAACCTTTAACTAGAATCGTCATTTCGGGGAAATCGACAAAACTACAACCCGACTAGACGAAACCCCGCGTTCGCGCACTCTAATAGTCCTATACGAAGCTAATTATATCGCTAACATAACGCAATTTGATCGCATTCTAATTTCTATAAAATCTAGTAAGCAATTTGCTTACCGATTCGATACAAACATCGCAATTTTTGTCGATTTAGCGAGCATAACACTACACAATTAACCACTCCAATCACTTAGATAACCATCCCTAACTTAATCCAACCACCATGCTACAAACCCTAATTTAAAAATCAAATCCTTCTCTTGATTTTCCTAAACAAACATTTACTACTAAACTAATACTTCAAATTTCAATTCTAGCATATTTAAACTACAAGTTAACAAAAAGATTAGAATCTTCACCTCACAAGCTTGAACCCTAGCTTGATCAAGTCACCAAGAAGCTTCCTTTCATCAAGTTTTTGAACTAATTTGGGTTGAAGAGAGATTGGATTAGGGTTTGGCTTTGAATGGAGATGGAAATTTGTGAATTTTCATTGAATTTTGCTATGAATTTGAAGCAAGAATGAAGTGAGAAGAGAGGGGATTTTCTGCAGCAAGGGTCGGCCAGCAGGTAAGGGAGGGAGTTGTGGGGAAATTTGGAGAAGTTTCTAGGTCAATAAAACATCATATGTTATCATTTAATGCTTTCATGTCAACCTTTTTACAAAAAAAACCCATTTTTACTTCATTTTACACCATTTTTCCATTAAATTTCCCACCCTAAAACCAAAAGTTTGCAAGACATGATATAATTTTATTAACACCATATTTTAGCTTATAAAGACTACTAATTATGAAATTTACCTAATTAAATTTGTATTTATCCCTAATTTAATGTATTTAAAAAGGCTTAAAATAATATTAAAAAAAACAATTAATTACGAAAAAAAATTATTTAACTAGAAAATTATAAGTGACATTTTAGTGACAAAATTATAGTAATATCTTATCTAAATTTTGTATAATTAGGTCTACAATGAAAAATACCTATTTTGACTTTTTACGGAAAAAGCCGAAAAATTAGCCGATTACCGAAAAACTGCCTAAACGATTTTCGAAGGGTTACACCTGGACATCTTGTTAGAGAAATGAGACTGGGCTCAGATCAGATCTGTCGCCTATCAACAGTAGACCGCCCGCTACTACAATGCGCGAGTCAAGCGTCGCCTCTTCAAGGCCGGAGATTTAGTCCTAAGGCGGAACGAGTTCGTCGACCAAGGCAGGTTGCATAAGTTTTCCCCAAAATGGGACGGTCATTTCCTCATCTCCAAGGCGCTGCCTGGCAGAGCCTACCGTTTGCAAGACGCGGAAGGACGCAAGTTTTCACGGCCTTACAAGGCCGAGAAGCTCAAACTGTACCAATAAAAAGAACAACTACTAGCGTGTACTTCTTTTACTAAAGTAGTGTAAACTTTTCTCAAGTTCTTTCTGTTCATATAATAAAAAGGGAACAATAAGACATTGCAAAAAGAAGATTTTTATTTATTCCAAAGGGTACTATGGGCTCTTCAGCCGTACATTGGAATAAAGAAAAAATTACAATAGCGGGGGAAAGGGGTGCAGGAAACATTGCTTGTGGTACTCCGAGCATATTTTCGCCAGCCGAGCCCTCGCCGCCTCGGACCTTTGCCTCTGATGCCGCCCACGAATGTCTGCGTGGTGCCTCAGTTGGTAGCACTCGAGGACGAGTGCCACCGAGCGATCCCGCCGACAGGCCGAGATCAGGTCGAAGCGGCAAAAAGACTTCAGCTTACCGACCGCCTCGTCCTTCAGCTGCTCAGACAAAGGGTTGTGCAGCCCTGGCGACGCCCTCCAGATTGAGTACATCAATAGCTGGAGGAGGGGTGAGCGTCGAGGAAGCAATCGGCCAGAGTGATCTTCGATGTGGCCTATAACTAGCTGTACTGTATCTTCGATGCAGTTCTGGTCATACAGGTACACGTCCAGGAAAGTTATGATATCAGGGATGACGAAAGGGAAAGTGTCCATTCTTACATTTTGGATATGGAGAAAGGAATGCTCAATAATCCTTCCGCTTTATAGCCCCACTGCGTCCTCAAGAGTGCGACAGTCGCTCGTGCCTTCCACAACTGTACCGCCAGTCGGCGGGCATCCGGCCTTTCTCGGCGAAATCGGAATAACGTGGCTCTTACGCTCCGCATCCCCAACGTGTCGACCACGACGGTCACTCTTCCCGATGTTCGAACGCCGTGGAAGATCGGATAGAACCTCACGACTCAACAGGGCAGCAACCCTGCTCGGCCTGTCCTTAAGGATCTAAGACCTCGTCGAGAGGCAACCGGGCTCGCCCTTGCTCGGTTATCCCTGGCTGGTAGTTCCGTACCCCACGACGCCAGGGGTCTAAGCCCTCGCCAAGAGGCAACTGAGCGGCTTCACTGCTCGGTCCATCATTAGCAGGCCTCTTACGGCTCCTCCCGCGCTAAGGATCAAAGCCCTCCCAAAGAGGCGACAGAGAAGCTACCGTGCTCGGTTATCCCTGGCTGGTAGTTCCCTACCCCACGACGCCAGGGATCTAAGCCCTCGCCAAGAGGCAACTGAGCAGCTTCACTGCTCGGTCCATCCTTAGCAGGCCTCTTATGGCCCCTCCCGCGCTAAGGATCAAAGCCCTCCCAAAGAGGCGACTGTTTACCCCAATCAGAGCAAAGCTCTGATTCAAATTCCAAGGAGGGAAACAAAGCAACGCTCCTGTTTCCCCCAATCAGAGCAAGGCTCTGTTCTGAAAGTTATAATAAAAATTAAAGAAGCAACGCTTCAGCTGACTTGCGCTCTGCACTGCGCGACATGTGTCAGCGAAGTTGCGCAAGCGCAGTTACGCTGCGCTCTGCGCTGCGCAACACGTGGCAGCGCAGTTGCGCACGCACAGTTGCGCCAGCACAGTTGCGCTGCGCTCTGCGCTGCGCGACACGTGTCAGCGCAGTTGCGCAAATGCAGTTGCGCTGCGCTGTGCGCTGCGCGACACGTGTCACGATCCGGTGCGCTTGCGCCAAACAGAATTAAAATTCTGAAAGATCTTTCTCAATCTTGTTAAAAACAAGAAGATTGTCTTCTGTAAAACAGAAGCCCTTGGATCAAAGATCCAACGGTCGGGAATATTCCCCAAATCACTCAGAGAAAGATCTCTTTAACAAATTTATGGGCACTATATAAGGCCCCTAGACCTCAATTCAAAGGCATCAGCATTTTTATGAGAAATTAAACAGAGAGAACTCTGAAGAATTGGAGAGAAATCCTCAAGAACAAAAAAGGTAAAAAAACCTTTAGAAAAAGAGAAAATTCTCTTATGAACAGATCATTGATCTGAGAACAAGATCAAGGATCTCTAATAAAAAGAAAAATAAATAATAATAAGTGCTTTGCACTTTTCTATGAACCATTGGTTCCCTGAAATAAGAAAAAACAAGAGAAACTTGTTTTCTTTGATCCAAATTAGATCAAGAAAACAAACAGTGCCTTGCACTTTTCTTATGAACCATTGGTTCTGGAATCTAAAAGATTCTCAAATAATAAAACAGTGCCCTGCACTTGTAGATCTACACTGTTGCGCTCCTGGGTTGGCGCAAGCCACCAGGGAGCGCCACGTGTCAGCTCTAGAATGATCTGCGCTATGCGCTGTTAAAATAGAGCACTGCTCTCATGAATTGGCGCAACCCACCAAAGCGCGCCACGTGTCAGAAGCGCAACAGCGCACCGCGCTTGCGCTCACCAGAGCGTGACACGTGTCACCTCCATATGGACTTGCGCCTTGTGCTCCTCAATCAGCGCAAAACGCCTGACAAGTCATGTGGCACTCTGTCAGACTAATTAATGCAATGCATTATCAAGGGCAGAGCCCAATAAAGAAAGGTCTATCAGACCAAACAAAGTGCTATGCACTATCAAAAGGAATAAAGCCCAAACAAAGGCCTGTCAAGCTCAAAACAGATGATGTGCATCATTTAAAAAGGGCAGAGCCCAATTGAAAGGGGGCCTAATAGGCCAAACAGAAATGCGCTGTATTATCAAACAAAGGGCAAAGCCTGAGCCAAGGTCTAATAGGCCAACTACAAATAAAAATGTTGAACATTATCAACTGGACTTAGCCCAATCATGGCCGTAAGTCCTCAAATTAAATTGACTGAGCACGGCTGCTCTCCTAAATTAATTTATATCCGGTTTGAGGGTACATCTCCGAACTCCTCTGACACTTATCGTTGTAATCCTTCAACGATGTCGGAGAGGTGACGGGTCCCGACGACCTTACATCAATATGGACTGAAACGTCCTTAAACTAATGTTGGACCGAAACGTCCTTAAACTAATGATGGACCAAAACGTCCTTAAACTAATGTTGGACCGAAACGTCCTTAAACTAATGATGGACCACCACGTCCCTAAACTGGCGATGGACCACCACGTCCCTAAACTGGAACAATAGAGCCCAAACGCTCTTTTGTCGGATCTAAACGATCCCATTAAGTTGATCTTAGTCTCAAACTGGGCTAACGTATCCTTAACAAACGTTTAAGTTGATCTTAGCCTCAAATATGGCTAACGTATTCTTAAACCCTCAAACAGATTTTAGTCCCAAATTGGACTATAGGTCTCCCAATCAACTTTGGTTCAAGGGTACTTCTCCGAACTCCTCTGACACATATCGTCGTAATCCTTCAACATCGTCAGAGAGGTGACGGGTCCCGACGGCCATATATTAAATGGACCACTACATCCTTAAACTGGAAATGATCTAGACGATCCCATTAAGTTGATCTTAGTCTCAAATCAGACTAACGTATCCTTAACGAACGTTTAAGTTGATCTTAGTCTCAAATGCGGCAAACGTATCCTTAAACTAAAAACACCAAACCCAAATCTAAGTAAATACGGATTTGGACTAATCCACGTCCTACGGGCGACGGCATTACTCAGTCTCCGTATACAATCCACGGGCAACCACAAAAAAAACAAACACCCACGACACGAAGTGAAATTCTGGAGAAGGAGAAAGTTGCTACCGCGATGCGGTAGCGTAATTAACTGCAGGGGCTTGCGACTGCAGGAAAGAGCGTCCCCACAATCAAAAACCCCTCAAGCGAGGGGGAATCTGACGAAGTCTGCTACATCGGCCGCATCCGTCTAAACCTCCGATACATTGCGCCATAAATCAACTTGGCATCTTCGGAGAGGTGGACGGATCAAACCATATAGCATCTGCCCTGAACCTCAGGCCCAGACGTCCTAACGTCGCGGCCGCCGTTCGGAGGGGTACAGATTCTGGCACGCCCGGTGGGACCTTTTCCTCTTTCCAGTCCACACTTCGTGTGTCGTGTTCGCGAGCGAATCCCGGTTTGCTGTGGTTGCCTATGGATTCGAGGTACTAAGATTTGGTGTCTTGCTCCGTGCAGAAAACAGAAGATCAATGGCTTCAAACTGCACTGCTTGCAACTGCAACTCTCGCTCAGTCTCTGCTGGAGGGGTGACTTACGGGCCCCAAGCGGCCTCTCTTTTCAAGATACCAGTGGAGCAGGTAACTCAAGCCACCACCGGACTATTCTTCGGGACCACGCTCCCACCGATGAGCTTCAATGCCCCTTTGCCGTTGCAAGAAGCTCCAAAGAAGTCGGTCTTTGACCAGCTTGCAACTATCACGACCCCTCTCGACGGGTCGCCCAAATCCAGTGCATCGGTTTTCAATAGACTGGGTCGAAACTCCAATGGGCCCGTGAAGAAGCCCACAATACCATAAGGTGTTACCCCCAAGCGGATAGCCATTCCTGCCCATGAAATCTTCAAGGCTGCTTCACCTGCTCGTAAGTCTGCTTTCGATAGGTTGGCTATCCCCATTCAACGGACGTCGGTCTTCAAGAGGCTAGTACCAGCAGCACCTCACCAGAACAGGGGGCATGACAAAGCCATCCCCATCGCCGAACCAACTCCATCCGCACGACACGCTCGACGTCGCCACTGGCGCCGAGTAAGGAAGGCTGGGGGCAATTCCCCCTCTGGGATAACTCCGCCAGCTCCAACGGTGGGGATTGATGCTGTTGTTCCAACCGGGAACAGCTTTGAATTGCTAAACATGGTGCGCAGAAACTCTCCTACTGCGGTGTTGAAACGAATTCCTTCACCTATGGAGAATGCTCCAGAGAAAAAGCTAGAGCAGCCCCCTCAACGGTTGTCCTTTAAAATCTACAAGGTCTGGCGTCAAGTCCAAGAGTCAGTGATCGATCAAGACTACCTCCGCTGACAGAAAAAGATGAAGGTTCGGCAAGAGAATGATTACTCCGTCAAGCCACAAAAAGCAACAGTTACTTGGGTGCCCACTGCAACGGCCCCCTCGACTTCAACTGCTCAAAAGAAAAGGAGGCCGCAAAAAGCCCCTGTGAACATGGCGAAGCGTGAAACCGCTGAACACAAACGCTCCAAGTCGGGGGGCATGGTGGTGCACACTGTTTATATGGCTTCCGGAAAGGAGGAAAGCCGTACTTCGACGGGTCACCGACCGCTTACCCGATCCGTGACAAAAGCTCAGGAGCAGCAACAGAAGCTTCAGGAAATGATGACTACAATGGCTGCACTTACCGGGCCAAAAGAGAGCTCAGAGGCATCACCAGAACAGCGTCACGAGCAAGAAACCGATGCTGACTACCTACGCAGAGTCCTCGAAAAGAAGGACAAAGAAGCCGCAGAACAAGCGGCTAACATAAAACAAATGGCGCTCCTCTTCCAAGATATGGAAGGGATGATGTTACAGCCGGACCCTCCAGCTGAAGACCCTCTGATCATTGTCGGAAACGACAGAGGGGAAACATCTAGTCCTCCTCCGGCTCTTGCAGCAGCCAAGGAAGAAACCATTTCCAAGGCCGCACTGGATGACTATATAGCTCAGCAGATACGAGTTCATCAGGCGAATGAAGCGGCTGGGCAAATTGTTAGAACTGGACGACCCTATCCGGGCTGGTATGACCAAATCAGTTACCCGCCGGGATATACGATCCCTAAGTTTCACGTATATAAAAGGACAGGGAATCCGCATCAGCATGTCTCTCAATTCAGGGCCTTATGCGGCAACACTGGAGGCGATGACAAACTGTTGCTTCGCCAATTCGTCGGCAGCTTAGCAGAAACAGCCTTTGAATGGTATTCGGAGCTACCTAACGACTCTGTCAAAATATTTGCGGAGATGGAGCTACTATTTACACAAAGATTCGCGAGTGCTAGTGAACGTGCCCCGATAACAGCACTGATAAATGCCAGGATAAGGCCAGGTGAAACGTGGGTCCAATACGCAACACGATGGCGGAACCTATGGTCGAAATGCGAACAACGCATAGAAGAGGCACCTGCAGTAGGCATGTTCGTGGGCACTCTTGATCCGCAAGTGACCATCTCGCAATTCATGATGTTCTTCAGGCCGACCACCTTCCAGGCATTGATCGACAAATTAGCCCAAATAGACCAGATGGGCTACGAGCCGTCTCCTCTAAAACCAAACTCTCGAAATGAGAAAGGAAAAGGGAAAGCGACTGTCGTTGCCAATGCTCAACAACAGCCGAGCAACTCAAAGCCGGTCGTTCGCCAAAATAACGCGCATCCACGCCCGTCCCTCGAGGAGAGACTAGGACGTCCTTACTCGTTTCTTCAGAATAAAACGAGAAGACTGTTTGAACTGGCAGTACGCAACAGACTCATCAATCTGCCGAATCCAAAACGTCCGTTGTAGCCAGGCGATCTCAATAATCCCGATTACTGCCCTTATCACCAAACGGTAAGTCACCCGATCGAAGATTATTTCGTCTTCAAGGGATGGATTGAGGATCAGTACCTACAAGGCAAGTTTGCGCTGTCTGAAAAGTGGAAGGTAAACCCACCACAGCCGCATACTCCAAAGAAGACGGACGCACCGGGGGCAACTTTTCATGTGATCTCTCACTCATTGGCGGATGATAAAGAGGCTCCTTGTGCCGAGGAACCGAGAGCGGACCCTGAACTAAAAGTTCTGTGGCCATCAGACGAGTTGATCGATACCTTCCTGAAAGAGATTCGTCTGAAAGTTAAAGCCAATCAAGAGCGTGAGATGTCCATACTGAAAGGGGCTAAACACCGACGACTGGACCAAAGAGCCGAGGCACTCCCGTCAAATCAAAAGCCATCCGCTGCGGATAAAAACAAATTCAAGACGAGGAAAAGGTTCGCTAAAGCCCTGTCAGCGGGGATGGTGCTACCACCCTCTGAAGAAAATACTCTCGGTGAAGTAGAGATGCATCCTAACTTCTGCTTATATCATCAGAAGATCACACATCCTACCGAAGACTGCGACTCCTTTAAGTGTTGGTGGCAAGGGTATGTCGCTCAAAAGCAACACTTCAACATGACAAAGTGTGGAGCTCGTAGACATCAGAAAAATGTGATAGATGAGCGCAAAAAAGCCGCCGCCGATTGTCATATAGCCGACTCCAAGGGATCGCAAATTATCACATTTGGAAGCGACTCTGACGAGGAAGCTGCCTTCAACCCTCTCCTCAAGGAATCCATTTCAAAGATGAAAGAATTGAAAAGTTGCGATAACGTTCAGCCGTGTAATCTCACGCTGCTCGGAAAAAATCTCGTCCCCGCAAATAAGGGATCGAGCAAAAAGGATACAGGGAAGGAAAAAACAGCCCTCGTAGCCAATGCTCAACAGCAATCGAGTGGCCCTAGACCGGTTGTTTGCCGAAACAACAAGCAGCAACCCCTCCAGGAAAAGTTGAAACGTCCTTACTTGTTTCCGCAAGATAAAACAAGGGGACTGTTCGAGCCGGCGTTGCGCAGCCGACTCATAAATCTGCCGGAGCCAAAACGTCCGTCGCAACTAAATGACGTCAATGAGCCCAACTACTGTCCCTATCACCGAGTACTGGGTCACCTGATCGAGAATCGCTATGTCTTCAAAAACTGGGTTGAAGATCAATACCAACAAGGCAAGTTCGTCGTCTCCGAAAACTGGAAGGTAAGCCCGCCACAACCGCACGCATCGGGAAAGATGGAGACGCCGGGGGCATCATGCTCATTAATAGGGAAGGCCCCAGGGACCGAAAAGTCAGTAAACTAGAGCTTCGCCTCAAATACGGCGATGACGGACCGAAACGTCCTTAAACTAATAATGGACCGCAATGTCCTAAAACTTGCAAACGACCGAAACGTCTTTAAACTACTACCGCGGCATCCTTAGGCTGACGAGATTAAAAAAAAGAAGAGAGAAAAAATGATGATAAAAACGGTATGTCCATAAGCAAAAAGGGCACGGATGAAAACCCGAAAGGGCTCCGTGAGTAAAAACAGCAGGGCTACCGGCGAGCGTTCGTGAAAACCCGAAAGGGCGCGACCTCGTTAAAAAAGAAGAAGAAGAAAATAAAAAGAATAAAAAAAAACGGTATGTCCATAAGCAAAATGGGCACGGATGAAAACCTGAAAGGGCTCCGTGAGTAAAAACAGCAGGACTACCGGCGAGTGTTTGTGAAAACCTGAAAGGGCGCAACCTCGTTAAAAGACACTTATAGGGTCCTTTCGACCTTGTAAGGAGAAACCACCCGCGTGAGATCCTTACGACTCACAAGGGAGCAACACACTTAGGGATCCCCACGATTCTTAAGGAGAAAATACGCTTGCGAGATCCTCACGACTCGTAAGGAGAACTCTCTTATGGGACCCTCACGGCTCATAAGATTTGAAAGTCTTAAGTTACAGAGACCTAAACCTGTGCTTAAGCAATTCCCACAACTTCCGATATTGCCCTACAAGTGGCTCAATACCGACCCTTGTATACAATCTACGGGCGCGAATAAACATTTCCCTAACCGAGATCCATCCGTGACTGGGGATATGTTCGCATGACCCTTATAAGTCCTCTCGATTTACAAGGAGAAAGCCCTCCTGTAGGAACCTTACGACTTACAGAGAAACAAACACTTAGGAATCCTCACGATTCCTAAAGAGAAAATACACCTACAAGATCCTCACGACTTGTAGGAAGAAACACCTTTGTGAGACCCTTACGGCTCATGAAGTAAGCCTTAGTTGACAGGACCTTAACCCTGTTCACTAAGCCACCTTTGTTCGACATTGACGGAGGCAAATGATGATTCGCTCCTGGCAATATTCCAGTTGTAGCGGTGCTGATGCCGAAATCGGTGTCTAATTTCAGGTTTACGGTGAAAATTCGATAGGCCGCACATGCATACGAAATAGCCGAAATGATGGGGCAACTTGCAATAAAAAGCATCAAGTAAAAAAAAAACCAAAAAAAGACCGTATGCACACGAAATAGCCGAAATGATTGGGCAACTCGCAATAAAAAGCAGCGAGTAAAAATAAAATAAATAGCCGAAATGATGGGGCACCGCGAAAAATAGCCGAAATGATTGGGCAATGGCGACTTTCACGATATAAAAGCTGAAATAATAGAGCATCGCGGAAATAAAATAATAATAATAAAAAATGAGTGAAACTTCTGCCCTACAGGTTAAATCACATCGATTCTTGTATACAATCCAGGGGCACAAACAAAGAGGGAACCATACCTTCCCAACAGGCTCCATAAAAAAGCGAAGCCAAATCTCGACGGTTCACAGACAACCTAGAGACCATCTCAGTATTCGTCTCGTTACAGCAGATGAGATGTCAATAAAGGCGTTCCTTCGCAGTCCATCAAGATGCAGATACAACGCCAACAAAAGACCTTACGGTCGAAACAAAGCGAAGCGACGGCAAAATCCCAGCTTCATTTCGACAATCGTCCCGATACAGCTGACGAGGTGTTAACAAAGGCGTTCCTTCGCAGTCCATCAAGATGCAGATACAACGCCAACAAAAGACCTTGCGGTCGAAACAAAGCGAAGCGACGGCAAAATCCCAGCTTCATTTCGACAATCGTCCCGATACAGCTGACGAGATGTTAACAAAGGCGTTCCTTCGCAGTCCATCAAGATGCAGATACAACGCCAACAAAAGACCTTGCGGTCGAAACAAAGCGGAGTAACGGCAAAATCCCTAGTTCCAAACCTCGACGGTTCACCAGCAACCTAGAAACAACCTCGACGTCCGTCCCGATACAGCAGACGAGATGTCACTCCAACGTTCGTCTCGACACAGCAGACGCAACATCATCAAACAAATGGAGCCACGGCAAAATCCCTAGTTCCAAACCTCGACGGTTCACCAGCAACCTAGAAACAACCTCGACGTCCGTCTCGATACAGCAGACGAGATGTCACCCCAACGTTCGTCTCGACACAGCAGACGCAACATCATCAAACAAATGGAGCCACGGCAAAATCCCTAGTTCCAAACCTCGACGGTTCGTCAGCAACCTAGAGACAACTACGACGTTTGTCTCGATACAGCAGACGAGATGTCACTCCAGCGTTCTTTCTCCAGCAGAGTTCAGACGCGACAATCAAACAAGCGGAGTAACGGCAAAATCCCAACTCCACCGCGACGTTCGTCTCGATACAGCAGACGAAATATCACCCCAACGTTCGTCTCGACACAGCAGACGCAACATCATCAAACAAATAGAGCCACGGCAAAATCCCTAGTTCCAAACCTCTACGGTTCACCAGCAACCTAGAGACAACGACGACGTTCGTCTCGATACAGCAGACGAGATGTCACTCCAGCGTTCTTCCTCCAACAGGGTTCAGACGCGACAATCAAACAAGCGGAGTAACGGCAAAATCCCAACTCCACCGCGACGTTCGTCTCGATACAGCAGACGAGATGTCACCCCAACGTTCGTCTCGACACAGCAGACGCAACATCATCAAACAAATGGAGCCACGGCAAAATCCCTAGTTCCAAACCTCGACGGTTCACCAGCATCCTAGAGACAACTACGACGTTCGTCTCGATACAGCAGACGAGATGTCACTCCAGCGTTCTTCCTCCAGCAGGGTTCAGACGCGACAATCAAACAAACGGAGCCACGGCAAAATCCCTAGTTCCCACCGCGACATTCGTCTCGATACAGCAGACGCGATGCCATCAAACGAAGCAAAGGCCAAATTCTTAGCTTCAGGGTCTTGACGGCAACTCATATAAAACCTGAAAGACTATCGGAGATCATCCCACACCAGCGCGGAGTAGTTATGACTCATCGGGGCTCACCAAAATGAGCCTAACCTCAAGTAAAAAGCGGCATGGCAAATTCCTAACGCTTGCTCTTCCGACGGTCAAACTGCCTAGGAAGATTGCTTGAAGACGCGTTGTCCAGCCCCCGAAGGGATCAGAGACACGACAGTCGCGGGGCTACTCGAACAGCACGATTGCCTATCAAGGAATATATCAACTTATGCGACGGTACGACGGCCAAAACCCTAAGTACCACAGACCCTAACGGACTTCTGTCGTAAAGAGCAGAGGTTAACTGTGACGTTAGGATATTCTTGCGAGAAATGCTCGATTCGTCTCGACTTGTGAAGAAATTGATGTCTTTGTGAGAAATTCTCGATGCGGCTCGACTCGTGAGATAAAGCCTTATGCAGTAGGCATAAAAGGAGCCTGTTTCCTAAGCAATGGGACCCTGCAAGTTGGCCCAAAAC
This sequence comes from Agapanthus africanus, assembly GCA_030015575.1. Lineage (NCBI taxonomy): Eukaryota > Viridiplantae > Streptophyta > Magnoliopsida > Asparagales > Amaryllidaceae > Agapanthus > Agapanthus africanus. The sequence continues at coordinate 259,704,731 of CM057339.1, read as the reverse complement.
GGTCTCTTGCACACTATCCACGGGTCTCACTCTCCAAACTCGAAACTCGACAAGGAGGGAAGCAACCGCTTATAGGTCCTCTCGACTCGTAAGAGGGAAAAATTCTCTTATGAAATCCTTACGACTTATAAGAGAAAACACACTTAGGAATCCTCACGATTCCTAAGGAGAAAATCCGCCTACGAGATCCTCTCGATCCGTAGGGAGAAAAGTCTCTATGAGACCCTCACGGCTCATAGAGTTGAAAAGTCTTAGGCGGCAGATCTGAACCCGCGGCCTAAGCCATCGCTATCTCTTGGAGAAATCTAGATGTTTACTCTATTATCTATCAACCCTGTTTATTCAGACAACATACGCACAATAAAAGAAAGAAGAAAGTGACAGGAAGAACATCCGATTTACATTTGATCAAGCGTTCGAGACACACTCATTCATGCATGTGCAAAGGATTCAGAACAAGGGATAAGACAAGCTGAAATGGAAATTTTATATTCATATCATAAAAAGGGGGTTCTTACAATCACAGAGAAATAGATAATAACATTATTAAAATGTTTACAAAGGTATAACCTCAAACCCGGGACATGGATTGAGGAACTCGAAAGTGACCCTATCTATGACTTTCCAAGCCTCGCGGACCATCCTGGTGTGCTTTCTTTCACGAGCACAAGCGTCAGGGTCCCCCCTGATGTCTTCCACCCTCCGATAAGCAGCGAGTATGTCAGACTGTTGAAAGACCTCGTGCAAGAGATCGACAAGACTGTCTCGCCGTCTCTTCGAGATAAAGTTCATCAGGTACACCGAGTGCACCTTATCCTCAGCGGCATCCAACGCCCTAAGCGGCACACCGGAACAGAATAGGGGAAGCGCTTCCCAGATGGCTCCCACGACAAGCTTAAAAAGAGAGGAACGTCGGGGAAGCAATGGACCGTTGTATGCGTCGAAGCGGCTCATGATTTCAGCACACTCCGCGTTTGTGAACTCTCAATTTTGAGAGCGGCCAAGTCGACGGATGTCCCCATAAGAGATGATCTCGTTAAGAGCATACATATGGGCGTCCATTGTTCCTTTAAAAGAAGATTAGCAGAATTAGCAGACCGACTGATTAAGCGAATTCTTGTTAAAAAAAAAGAGCACAGATAGTTAAAACTCCTCGAGAGCAACGCTCTGCAGACAGGAGTAACACCTGTCAAAATCAATAATGAAGAGAATTCGAAGAAAATCCCCTAAGAACATTGAGAGCCTTGCTCTGAAAAGATGATATAATTATAATAATAATATAAAATGCCATCTTTAACTTCCAAAATCCATGAAGAACTCTTAAGAGTTCTTCTATATGATTTGGAAGGAGCAAAGCTCCATTAATGAATCGAGAAAATCCAAGGGAAATCTTTTAAAAAAGCAAAGCTCTATTAATGGAACCCTAACAGGACTCTCCTTAGTCTTCTTTAGACCCCTTTAGAGCAAAGCTCTGCTAAATGAAACTCTAAATGAGTCTTCTTTAGATCATGGATCTATTGAGAGCAAGGCTCTGCCAATGAAAATTAATCTAATTTAATTTAATTTAATTCAAACTAAAATTTTTACCTAAAAGTTTTAAGAGTTTAACTCTTGAGGTTTTTGAAAATAAAGAGCAGGGCTCTGAGTTCTGAAAGTAAAATTTTGGAGATAATAATCTTCTGTTGAGGACCAAAGGTCCTATTTATAGGCATTGAAGTGCCGTTTCAACTTCCAAGGGATGGTGCGGTGGTTGGAATTCTGCCACCGCTGCGCTCACGTTTGGAGGCCACGTAAGCGCAACGGTGGGGGGGGGCATTTGTTTACCCTAATCAGAGCAAAGCTCTGATTCAAATTCCAAGGAGGGAAACAAAACAACGCTCCTGTTTCCCCCAATCAGAGCAAGGCTCTGTTCTGAAAGTTACAATAAAAATTAAAGAAGCAACGCTTCGGCTGACTTGCGCTCTGCGCTGCGCGACATGCGTCAGCGCAGTTGCGCTGCGCTCTGCGCTGCGCAACACGTGGCAGCGCAGTTGCGCCAGCACAGTTGCGCTGCGCGACACGTGTCAGCGCAGTTGCGCAAGTGCAGTTGCGCTGCGCTGTGAGCTGCGCGACACGTGTCACGATCTGGTGCGCTTGCGCCAAACAGAATTAAAATTCTGAAAGATCTTTCTCAATTTTGTTAAAAATAAGAAGATTGTCTTCTGTAAAACAGAAGCCCTTTGATCAAAGATCCAACGGTCGGGAAAATTCCCCAAATCACTCAGAGAAAAATCTCTTTAACAAATTTATGGGCACTATATAAAGGCTCTTAGACCTCAATTCAAAGGCATCAACATTTTTATGAGAAATTAAAAAGAGAGAACTCTGAAGAATTGGAGAGAAATCCTCAAGAACAAAAAAGGTAAAAAACATTTAGAAAAAGAGAAAATTCTCTTATGAACATATCATTGATCTGTGAACAAGATCAAGGATCTCTAATAAAAAGAAAAATAATTAATAATAAGTGCTTTGCACTTTTCTATGAACCATTGGTTCCCTGAAATAAGAAAAAAACAAGAGAAACTTGTTTTCTTTGATCCAAATTAGATCAAGAAAACAAACAGTGCCTTGTACTTTTCTTATGAACCATTGGTTCTGGAATCTAAAAGATTCTCAAATAATAAAACAGTGCCCTGCACTTGTAGATCTGCACTGTTGCGCTCCTGGGTTGGCGCAAGCCACCAGGGAGCGCCACGTGTCAGCTCTAGAATGATCTGCGCTATGCGCTGTTAAAATAGAGCACTGCTCTCATGAATTGGCGCAACCCACCAAAGCGCGCCACGTGTCAGAAGCGCAACAGCACAGCGCACCGCGCTTGCGCTCACCAGAGCGTGACACGTGTCACCTCCATATGGACTTGCGCCTTGCGCTCCTCAATCAGCGCAAAGCGCCTGACAAGCCATGTGGCACTATGTCAGACTAATTAATGCAATGCATTATCAAGGGCAGAGCCCAATAAAGAAAGGTCTATCAGACCAAACAAAGTGCTATGCACTATCAAAAGGAATAAAGCCCAAACAAAGGCCTGTCAAGCTCAAAACAGATGATGTGCATCATTTAAAAAGGGCAGAGCCCAATTGAAAGGGGGCCTAATAGGCCAAACAGAAATGCGCTGTATTATCAAACAAAAGGGCAAAGCCTAAGCCAAGGTCTAATAGGCCAACTACAAATAAAAATGTTGAACATTATCAACTGGATTTAGCCCAATCATGGCCGTAAGTCCTCAAATTAAATTGACTGAGCACGGCTGCTCTCCTAAATTAATTTATATCCGGTTCGAGGGTACATCTCCGAACTCCTCTGACACTTATCGTTGTAATCCTTCAACGATGTCGGAGAGGTGACGGGTCCCGACGACCATACATCAATATGGACCGAAACGTCCTTAAACTAATGTTGGACCGAAACGTCCTTAAACTAATGATGGACCACCTCTTCCCTAAACTGGCGATGGACCACCACGTCCCTAAACTGGAACATGGACCACTACGTCCCTAAACTGGCGATGAACCACCATGTCCCTAAACTGGCAATGGACCACTATGTCCCTAAACTGGAATAATAGAGCCCAAACGCTCTTTTGTCGGATCTAAACGATCCCGTTAAGTTAATTTTAGTCTCAAACTGGACTAACGTATCCTTAACAAACCTTTAAGTTGATCTTAGCCTCAAATATGGCTAACGTATCCTTAAACCCTCAAACAGATTTTAGTCCCAAATTGGACTATAGGTCTCCCAATCAACTTTGGTTCAAGGGTACATCTCCGAACTCCTCTGACACATGTCGTTGTAAATCTTCAACGTCGTCAGAGAGGTGACGGGTCCCGACGGTCATATATTAAATGGACCACTACGTCCTTAATCTGGAAATGGATCTAGACGATCCCATTAAGTTGATCTTAGTCTTAAATCAGACTAACGTATCCTTAACGAACGTTTAAGTTGATCTTAGTCTCAAATGCGGCTAACGTATCCTTAAACTAAAAACACCAAACCCAAATCTAAGTAAATACGGATTTGGACTAATCCACGTCCTACGGGCGACGGCATTACTCAGTCTCCGTATACAATCCACGGGCAACCACAAACAAAACAAACACCCACGACACGAAGTGAAATTCTGGAGAAGGAGAAAGTTGCTACCGCGATGTGGTAGCGTAATTAACTGCAGGGGCTTGCGCCTGCAGGGAAGAGCGTCCCCACAATCAAAAACCCCTCAAGCGAGGGGGAATCTGACGAAGTCTGCTACATCGGCCACATCCGTCTAAACCTCCGATACACGGCGCCATAAATCAACTTGGCATCTTCGGAGAGGTGGACGGATCAAACCATATAGCATCTGCCCCGAACTTCAGGCCCAGACGTCCTAACGTCGCGGCCGCCGTTCGGAGGGGTACAGCGACAAAGCAGCTACCCTGCTCGGTCATCCTTGGCTGGTAGTTCCCAACCCCACGATGCCATGGATCAAAGCCCTCGCCAAGAGGCACCGGGAAACAACCTTGCTCGTCCCGTCCTTAGCAGGCCTCTTACGGCCCCTCCCGCGCTAAGGATCAAAGCCCTCGCCAAGAGGCACCGGGCAGCAACCCTGCTCAGCCCGTCCTTAAGGATCTAAGCCCTCGCCAAGAGGCACCGGGCAGCAACCCTGCTCAGCTAATCCTTAGCAGACCTCTTACGGCCCCTCCCGCGCTAAGGATCAAAGCCTTCGCCAAGAGGTACCGGGCAGCAGCCCTGCTCGGCCCGTCCTTAAGGGTCTAAGCCCTCGCCAAGAATCACCGGGAAGCAACCTTGCTCAGCCCGTCCTTAGCAGGCCTCTTACGGCCCCTCCCGCGCTAAGGATCAAAGCCCTCGCCAATAGGCACCGGGCAGCAACCCTGCTCGGCCCGTCTTTAAGGATCTAAGCCCTCGCCAAGAGGCAACCAGGCTCGCCCCTTCTCGGTTATCCCTAGCTGGTAATTCCCTACCCTACGACGCCAGGGATCTAAGCCCTCGCTAAGAGGCAACCAGGCCCGCCCTTGCTCGGTTATCCCTGGCTGGTTGTTCCGTACCCCACGACGCCAGGGATCTAAGCCCTCATCAAGAGGCAACTAAGCAGCTTCACTGCTCGGCCCATCCTTAGCAGGCCTCTTATGGCCCCTCCCGCGCTAAGAATCAAAGTCTTCCCAAAGAGGCGATCGAGCAGCTACCCTGCTCGGTCATCCCTAGCTGGCAGTTCCCAACCCAATGTCGCCAGGGATCAAAGCTCTCGCCAAGAGGCATCGGGCAACGACCCTACTCGGTCCGTCCTCGTCTAAGGGATCTCCACCTCGAATTCGGGGCCATGGAGATACCGTCCTTTCACCGGTCTTTAAATTCAACTCGACGTGCAATCGCTGGACGAAATACCGACCTAAAGATGAAAGCAGTACTGTGCAAGTACAAATGTTTGCCACAAACAAAAGGAAAATGCACATGCAAAGAAACTGCAAAATGGATTCTCTATTCACAAAAATCAGAAGTATTTACGAAGGTATTATGGGCTCCCCACCCTTACAAAATGCCTGGAGGCTTATAAAATTTTGGCGCAAAATAAGGAGGCGAGGAAGTTTAGGCCTCAGGGCCGGGGCGAACCCCGATGAGCCGCGAGTCCACTATGACCACCGAGGCGGCATCTTCGGGGTCGACGCCCATGGCGGGAACCCCGGTGCCGGTAGCCGGGTCAACCGACTGATCCCCGGCGGCCCACCAGGGGCCTCTTCCCTTGCAGCACCACCGGGATCATCCCTCTGCACCTTTTCCCCGCGGGGGTACGCAGCCCGGAGCTCGCCGTCAGGAAACTCCGACATCTGGGCCTTGACAGCGTCAAGAGTGTCGTGCCAAATAACGCCGGCAGCTTCAGCAAGGTCGGTATAAAACTGTTTCGGCTTCTTATAGCTCTCCACCACCTTCAACGCCCGAAGCTCAGCCTTCGACGCCCGAAGCTCAGCACGCCTCGTCCTGTCCTTCGCCGCCTCATTCTCCCCACGGAGGGAGTTCACCGTCCTCTTCAAGAGTGGGGGGCTAATGATGGTGCTCAATATTGGCGATCTCCCAGATCAAGACACGTGGCAGATGACGTGTCCCAGAACCCAGAAGGAAGGGCCCACAGGGGCCGGCCAGGTCAACCCTGCACCCGACCTACAAGCACAAGCTGGCCCTCCTCGGGGCCCTCCTGCAAACTTGCCTCCTCGGCCCACAGCTCGCCCCGAGCTGCCACAAGACCAAAACTCCTCGGCCTCCTCGCTCGTCCCCGAGCTCCCAACCGAAGCCGTCTTCCGCTGCCCCCCGACCAACTCCGCCGCTCACAGGCGTAACCGCCGCTCTGCGAATCTCGCCACGCGCAGATTCTCCGCCAGCAACGTCCCACGTTCCACGCCATCACGATCCCCATTAACGGGTGATCCGCTTATTACGCGGGCGTGACGTCGGGAGCGTAACTGCCGGCGAGATTCTCGCGCCTGCTGCTGCGTGCTGCCGCCACTATATTAACCCCCGTCACAGAGGAGTCAAGTAAGCCATTTTTTATTCCACTCAGCCGTTACTCTGCTCGGATCTAGCACTAACTTGATCGTCGGAGGGTCCTCGGTGGTACCAAACCACCCCGGGACTTCTTTGCAGGAACTCGGCGCTAAACTCCTCAAATCACCAATCCTATCAAAACCCATTGAGATCCACACGCAACAGAAGATCACCACCAAAATCCACCGGAAGATCAACAGAAAACAACATCTGGCGGAGACCCGAAAAGGACTTCCATCACTGGCCCTTGCGACTTGAGAGCCCTCACCCCCTTGTCTCTAGTCGCAGAGGCCCGCGAATGAAACCAATCCGCATGCCCTCCTCTTTCCTCCAACTCCAAACCAAGATATATATCATGTTCGCACCCTCTCATTATTCCATATGACATAGTAATCATGAAAAAGCAATTAACATGGCAGAGCCCATTACAAAATTTCATCCACGATAAATATTAAATAGTATAAACCGTGTATTTCGTGTTACAATAATCTCTTTACATAAATTTATAAACCGTATCTTAATTCCGGCAGCAACTATTTATTCACGGTCGATCCTATAAAAAAATGCGCATAAAGCATGAATAAATTCAGATTTTATTTGATTATCTACTCTTACATGGGCCTTTAAAAGAGGCAAAGGCAATCCACATTACATGCACCGCCCGATGATGTCCAAACTTTCCTCCAATCCAGTGGCAAAGACGTAATTAACCCCTTGATCGAAGGGCACTCAACAACCATCAACCGCTCCCCTAACGATCGACCGTTGAGCTTCAATCTACGCCCTTCTTCTCACCCCACGTCCCCTTTCATAAAAAAACACCACATAATCATAACACAAACATACACCACTTATGCAACCGGACCCCACCATGTAACATTAGGTGCAAAAGTGGGTGCGAAACACACAAAACCCCCTCGTTCAAATTCATCTCTCCTCCTATTTAAAGATTTCCTCGGAAAGGGAACATTTCTAGGGTTTCATAGATCAAAGCGCCAGGGTTTCTAACTTCGATCAAATCTCTAGGGTATCTGCCAGCGATCATCATCAGCCATGTCTCTGCGGCCGAGCGAGAGGACGGAGGTCCGCCGCAACAAGTACAAGGTCGCCGTCGACGCCGAGGAGGGTCGACGGCGGCGAGAGGACAACATGGTGGAGATCCGCAAGAGCAAGCGGGAGGAGAACTTGCAGAAGAAGCGGAGAGAGGGAATGCAACAGCAGGCGTTTCCGCAGTCGATCCAGGGTTCGGCGATCGAGAAGAAGGTGTAGATCTGGTTGTTTGGGCTCGATTCGTAGATCGGAGCTTTGATTTGGGGCCTTAGGGCTTTTTCTAGGGTTAGGGTTTGGAGTTGATTTTTGTTTGTGTGTTTTTTTTCTTTGCAGCTGGAGAGCTTGCCGGCGATGGTAGCAGGGGTTTATTCCGACGATGGTAACTTGCAGTTCGAGTCAACAACTCAGTTCAGGAAATTGCTGTCCATAGGTATACGATCGCTTGAATTTGTCTTTATTTGCATAACTTGTATTAAGATTTAGTTATTATTAGATATATTAGTCACAAGTTTCCTTTTCTTTATGTTCTGTTAGCCGCGACTGTGTAGTACATGCAAAGTTTTATTGGAATGTCAAATTGGTTTGCTTTACTTAAAATAAGTTTTTACTAGCGTTTTCCATGTCAAATTACTACTCTTGGATATTAGATAGCAAATTATTTAAATCGATTTAGGACAAGCTGGTTTCCTCAAGTGTGCTTTAGATATGAGCTGAGCATGAATTGATATTCTTAATTATTTATAGACTCCCTTTATTATTGCTCAAAACATGCATATGAAATAAAGAGGGTCGAGAAAGAAAGGTTTTATAGACTTGCGAGTTTGCGGAGCTTGAGTTGTTGAGAGCTAGATTCTTTTGTTAAGAGAAAATTTGTGTATGTAGAAAAGCCGGTGAGTTTTAGAGGAGACATATATATTTTTAATATTTTGTGTTGGAATTATTTATAATTTCAAGTGAGTTATCTTCATACAAAAGTTTCTGTTACTATCTTAAAAAAATATCATTTATTTTATAATCTGAATTTTGTGCTATATGATTTTAAACGTGCCGGAATGAAGACAAAATCCATACATCCATGATGTACAAGTCCATTTTAAAGATACATACTTATTAGTAACTGATGGCCTTTGATGCCATATCCATTAATATCGAATAAACAGTTCTCAGTTATGAATCACCATGATTAATTCTAGGACATTGATAATAATTTTTTGGGTAAAACTATAATACGATGGGCCAAAATTAATATGAAGACATGGTATGAAGAAGATGAGTAATAGAATTTGATGAAGATGATAACTTGCTTGAAACAGGGAGATTTTTTTCCCCACGACTTCTCCAAAACTCACTATCTCTACTTACAAAAGTTTTCTTTTTCAAAGAAAAAGCTTTACAACACAATTTCTCTTTGTGCCATGGCACCATTCTTTGTTTTATCCCTTCTTTTGTATATATCTTTAAATTCATAGCCGAGAATAAAGGGAAAATTAGAGGTGTCAAATGTGGCTGTATCAGTGGCGTTTGATATGGATAACAATTATTCTTGTGTTTGCATTTTTATTATACCAGAAAGAAGCCCTCCAATCGAGGAGGTTATACAAACTGGTGTTGTTCCCCGTTTTGTGGAGTTTCTTACAAGGGAGGACTTCCCCCAACTCCAGGTCCGTTTTGATTTTGCTGTAGTGAATTTGCTCCTCTTGATGCCTTTTTAAAAATTAACGTTTGAATATTTGATCAGTTTGAAGCTGCTTGGGCACTTACCAATATAGCCTCTGGTACATCAGAGAATACCAGGGTTGTAATTGATCATGGGGCTGTTCCAATATTTGTGAAGCTCCTCGGCTCCCATAGTGATGATGTCAGAGAACAGGTATGTGTACCATATTTACTACTTAACCGAAATAAGGCACATATTGGCATATATCTCAATTAAGGTTATGCTCGTTTCAACTCTCGGCACTGATGTAACACAGCTGTATTAAATCCGGAGGCAACATAACATTTTGGATTTCCTCACCAATTATTAATTTATTGTTAAACATGTGTTTCAGTTTTCCGAGAATGTTTTGTTATTTTAATGGAAAAAAGTGGGATGCCTTTTATCCGTTTTTTCTTGAGCAGCTAATAGAATATCGTGGTTTCATCGGGACCTTATTCGTCTTATTCATTATAGTTACACCTGTAAATTTAAGGTGATGTAGTTAGCCAGCGATGCTGTTGCAGTGTAGTTACCTGTTACCCATCTATGCTTTGAGTCACTGATTGGAGTTCATGCAGGACATAGTTCCTTTCCTCATAAACAAGATTGGCCTCCCCCCTTATGTTGGGTGCTAAATTACACCTTGAATTTGTATCTTGTTTTTACAATTTTCATGCCTTGCCAACATTCCCAGCCATTTGGATGTTATCTCCGATGTTGACAACATGTAATCTTTCTTACTATGTGATATTTTCTCACAAAATGATTTTGGTTAATGGATGGGTTTGTTGAAGTTAATGTATATATCTTTAGGCCCTGTTCGGATATGAAGTTAGGATAATTGTGGTTTATTTTTAAGTGGAGATAGAGAGGGTGCAAATTGTGGTTTACAGGCCCCAAATTATAAAACTTTGGTCAGATTGGAGTTGAGATAACTGCGGCAACTGCGGTTATCTCAAGTTTTTGGGCTGAGATAACTAAGTTATCTGAAGTCCAAAATGGTCGCTAAACAAGGCAAAGTTGGCATTTTGGAGTTTTAAGTTTTGCTAAATTTTTGGAACTGCAGTTTAGAAAACTTAATCCCATTCCCAAACAGGGCCTTAATTGTTACAAATTGGGGGGGTGTCTTTCAGCCATTGGGCTATACTCTTTTTATTTTATAAATTGTCATATGATGCAGTTGATACTATTTTCTTTAGAATTAAAGTTGGATTTGCTTTTGCTTCAATGCTGTTTTCCTCGGTACAATTTATTCCCCTATTGCAAAATTGCAGGCAGTATGGGCATTGGGAAATGTTGCCGGTGACTCTCCGAAATGCCGGGACCTTGTTCTTTCCAACGGGGCGTTAATTCCGCTTCTGGCCCAGTTGAACGAGCATGCTAAGCTCTCAATGCTACGGAATGCTACCTGGACCTTGTCAAACTTCTGCAGAGGGAAGCCTCAACCAGCTTTTGAGCAGGTTTGGGTTATTAGTCGTATAATTTGTTTGTTAAATCTTAGTCTAGAGATGTAAATCATATTTAATAGTGTTTGATTGTTTTTATGGGCAGACACGCCCGGCACTTCCTGCACTTGAGCGTCTTATTCATTCAAATGATGAAGAAGTGCTTACTGATGCTTGTTGGGCACTTTCTTACCTGTCTGATGGGACGAATGACAAAATCCAAGCTGTGATTGAAGCTGGTGTCTGCCCGCGGCTTGTGGAGCTTCTTTTGTATGTATTAGTCTCTGTAAAATACAGTATTAACATTTTTTTTATTGATCTATAGTTTCCTTTTTCGAGTCCTTATGCTGTAAATGGTGGATTGATTTTAGGCACCCTTCACCTTCGGTGCTTATTCCTGCACTTCGTACGGTTGGAAATATAGTTACTGGGGATGATGTGCAGACACAGGTATGGGAAATGCCACTAAATTTACCCTTGATTTCTTAAGCCCAAATTAAAGTTTTAGGAGTTCTATATCTTAGATAAATTTTTCTATAATACGGTAGTTCAAAATAAACGACCAGTGCTGTATGTCGATGGATTCCTGTTGTGGCTTTATGAAACATATACCAGTTTTTTTGTGGTGATTATCCATAAGTAAATGTAATTGAGCATTGGATGTTGATTTTGAATTAAATAACTATGAGAAGCTATTAGCAACAGATTGATCTTTTATCTTTAAACCCCCCCCCCCCCCAAAAAAAAAAAAAAAAAAAACAGGACTGATTGCTCTTTAAATGTAATGTTTTAGAAGCAACAGTTTTAACTCGCATCATTGCTCGTCTTTTTAAGACATATTTGCTAGTCAATTTTTAGCTAATTATGGTTCTGACAGAGACGATGAACACTTGAGTTATGTGATTAATATTTCATATGGTTTGTATTGTTATATACGTGCAGGATTTTCCCTACAGTTTCTCAGTAGTTCTATACTGACACTGTTCATAATGTTCTTTATTCAGCTCATTATCAATCATCTAGCACTTCCTTGTCTGTGGCAACTCTTGACTAACAATCACAAGAAAAGCATCAAGAAGGAAGCTTGCTGGACCATTTCAAACATCACAGCTGGAAATAAAGAACAGATACAGGTATTCATAAAGTTTTGGCATACATAATGCTTAGTTGGTTCTAAGATGCAACACAGACATGGGACCAGACATGGGGACATGGGCACTGACACCAGGACACAGTTAATTAAGTATGGTTATATGATTAAAATATTCTAATAGCAAGAATAAATAATAATTACTCTATTTGAGAATGATTGCATACATGCTTAACAAGACATTTACTTTCATACAAATGCACTCTTATAATACAATCACATACGTGTTGGGGTTTAAATTTACGCCCCATTGATCAAGTCAAACCGCGGACAAGTAGGCCCGGTCCAAGCCAAAGCAAACGGACCCTACTGTTGAATCCAAATCAGCCCCACGCCCGAACCAATGTCGGGTGGGCCCGAACCCAAGTCCAAGTAGGTGGGCCCAAGCCTAGACCTGCCCCATGCCAAAGGAATAATTATCGAGCAATAAATATGTTTGATGAACAAATGTAAAATAAATGGGCAAAAAGCCAAAATTTTGCAAGGCTCATGGCTCATGTGCAAAAAGAAATACGCATATAGGCATGAGATCGGCAAAATGCCATTTTGTAAAGCCCAAGGGGCTATGTGTAAACTTGCAAGCCTATATAAGGCAACATTTTAATAAAATGAAATAGTAATTCATTCCCCTAAAAAATATTAGGGTTCTGTGCCTCCTTCTCATTCTTCAAAGTTTTAAACGTTTTTTTTTGAATTAAATCAACGGTTTAATTTCTTTTTTCCCAAAAAAGAATAGTTTTTCATCATAAAACCCTTGAAGGGGAGTTCAAATCTCTAAAAGGGGATTTTAAATCTCACTTCCCCTTTTCTTCATCCAACAAAAAGAAAGTAGGAAGAAAGAATCCATCTCAAAAGAACCCGTTTTAGGGAAGACTAAGGCTTGAAGAGTAAGAAAAAAGACATCTTTTCATCATCCAAGATCTAAATCTTTTGGAAGTTTAACTTCAAATCAATTTTTGAGGAGTTCAAATCCTCAAATGAGTTTAACTCCAAATCCAGATCTTTTGGGAGTTTAACTCCAAATAAAAATCCTTCTTTTAGGATTTAACTCCCAAGTCCCTCGGGAGTTTTAACTCCCAGTCCAGGGGCTAAGTCCTTTTTTCTGTTGGCGTCCAACGCCCTCTCGTCGAGCGCATGACCAGCTGGCGCCCCGTGCCCTCGCGCTGGGTGCGTGACCCGTTGGCGCCCAGCGTTCACACACCGCGCATGTGACCCATTGGCACTAGCGGCCACATGCCATCTCACGCGTCCTTAGAATGCTCATCACCTTTTTTTTCCACGCGTTTCATACTCGAAACACTTGCCCGTTACAAAAAAATTTCTAACAGTGCGCTGTCCCGTACCCCGCAAGGAGGCTGCTAGCCTCCTTGATCCCAGCCCGCTATTCGCGTGGCGGGACCCTCGTAAACTCGGTGAGGCCCGATACGTCCAAAACACCTTCAAACACAATACACGCACACCGCACATTGAGTTCGCATGATCAGTTTTACCCGTCAATCGGAGTTTCCCACACACCAAAGATGGGTAATTAACGAAAGCTTAGTCCGCGGCTGCCGGAGATTCATGTCCCCACAATCAATAAACTCCAACCTATCTTATGTAGGGGGATCTGTATACGCCTGACAAGCGCACGTATTTTTATTTCAATAGAGTGATGAAAACACTTAACAAATTCTGGCATGTCCGGTGGAACATTTCTTTCCTCCCATGTTTCGGGTCAAGTGTTCATGCGGGCTTAATTAATATATATTGATTGGTTGTACTGAAATCCTGTTCCTTTACGCAAATTAACTCTTAATGTTCGGACGTAACAAAGATGTCTTCAAGGACAAGCTCAACTCTCAACATAACTCCCATCGCCTACAGATGGACGCCATGACAGTCCTCTCGGCCAGTTTTGGGCGACAGTTAAGGAGCCGCTACTACCATTTGGCTCTATCATGTTCGTGCCAGCCAATGCCATCCCGGCTCCTCACGCCCCGGTAACAGACTACCCAGCCTCGAAAGGCAGGATGCCAAATGTGGGGATCTCGAGGGCGTCCCATCCCAAACGTAAGTCGGTGTACGAATGACTTTTCTTGTTCCCAGCTGGGGGCAGTCATCGGAACAAAAGAAGTCGCCAGATGCGCGGGCAAGCTCAGGCATGCCTTCGACGAGTACGCAAGATGTCTTTTCAAGGCTCTCTACCTGCCGATCCACGGCGGCTTCCTGAATAGCAGAAGCTTGCCAGGTGCTCAAATCGGAAAAGCCGAGGCATAAGCTGCGCAGATTTAGAGCCATCAAAAAGATCAGGGCTCTGGCCAAGTTAAATTTTGTGAAATTCCAAAGCCTGGGCTGTCTCGCGACTACAGATGTGTCTGCTGTGAAAACCCGCAATTCTTTTGAACCTTTAAAGTCGATTCAGAAGAATCTGATGTTTGCCAAAATCAAGAGGACCGCAATTCGATCTGTGCTACGAAGGGGTGTGTCCAAGCCTCGACACAAAAGGCGTATGATACCCTTTCTTCAGAAGACTACCAAGCATTTCGTGCCGCTCGAAAGCAGCGGGGCAAAGCCAAAAAAGTTGTACCGGCACCACCCGAGAACCCGACCAGGCAGACCGTCTTTAGTCGATTGTCCTTTTCCGAAGCGGACGAGGCTTGGACATTTAAACCCGATTGGATTTGGGATGTGGTGGCCCCATCCTTGCTCTTGCTGCGCGTGCCTGCCATAAGCAGATTTCTCGGACCATTGTCGTGATCCGCCTCCTCCGGAAGATGATGAAAACCCTTCCAGTGAGGCTGATAAGCAGAGAGATCCCTCAATTCATAAGGAGTCGGGATCAGAAAGCGAAGAGGAGCCGATTCTCCGTCCCAAGACCGCAGAGCAGCAACTTCTCCAAGTGCTCCAGAAGCAGCTCAGAAACAAAGACAAGGAGATGGCCAAGCTCTACTAAAAAATTGACGACTTGACAAATGTCGTCTTACGACTCATGGTCCAAGTTGTCTCTCAGCCGTTTAATCAAGCGCAGGGCTTTGTTCATGAATCGGGAAACAGTGTCCCAAGACAGCTGACGTCTATTCCCTCAAATCCAAGGGCGGGTGAGCTACATCAAAGTCGGCCACATTCTGGCTCAAGAAATGTCTTGACTATTGTTGACACGCCCGCCAACGCAGGATCATATCATGGATTTGATCAGCAACAAAGTCAAAACATTGGTGGCCGAGGCTGAGACGCAGAAAGAGGTGGGAGACCATACCCTGCGCAATATGATCTTGTGGAGTTACTTTGTGGCTATGTCCCCAAATTCTAAATGTTCAATGGGACGAGAAATGCAAACCGGCTCATTGCCCAATTTAAAGCATGATGCGCGAGTACTGGGAGCAATGACACGTTCCTTCTCCGTCAGTTTCTCAATAGCTTGACCGATGTTGCTTTCGATTGGTATGCAAGCATTCTAGATGACTTGATCACGACGTTCGCTCAAATATAATCTCTGTTCAAGCAAAGGTTCATGGGTGTCGGTGATAAAATCACCATTGCTGACCTGGTAAGGACCGAGCCAAAGAACAACGAAAGCAACACAGACTTTATAGTCCGATGGCGCAATCTCTCTATTAAATGTGAACCGCCGTTGGAACAAGACCAATTCGTCAATCCTTTTATAGAAAATCTGAACAACTGGATGAAACCTTTCCTTTCCTGTACACCGCAGGCCTCAAAACATTCTAAGAGCTGACCAAGAAGATTCAAATGTGGTAACGCTCAAAGCCCGAGTCCACCTAGGATCTTCAATTCACAAACAGACCGAGATATCGGAGGAACGGCAACCGGAAAGGCGAAAGTTCCAACATCACCGATTCTCTTAATAGGCAGAGCGGACGGAGCGAAGACTAAACCTTGAGAGCCAATTTTGGAGGAAAGGAGAAATAAGGTCTACTCTTTCAGAAGAGACAAGGTTCACAAAATATTCAAAGATGCTTTGAAGTGGCCTGCAGCTATCGGAACCAAAAAGGCTAAGTGAGGCGAACATGGCTGAACATTTCAATTATTGCCTATACCACGTTGGGACACACTATTGAAGATTGTTGTATTTTCAAGGATTGGATCGAGAAACAATAGAAGGCGGGAGAATTCTTATTGTCCCCTGGCATATTGACAAATGATCAAGCCGCGACCGCCAATTTTATACAAATAGAGACCGAGTTATTTCGGGAACTGGCCGCTCTCAATTGTTTACCCTTCCCTGAAAGGGGCAAATCACAGCGACAATCCAAAGGTCCAGCGAGTAACGTTGACAATGAGGGGGTAACGGGTGGATGCGCGATACATACGATATACATGGTCGGACCTGAAGAAACGAACCCTCCTATGCTTCACAACCATGGTGATGATATGGTTGATGCCGTCTAATACTGGCTCGGTTCAGATAATGATGAGGACCCTGCTGAAGCTGCTAAGCAAAAAGAGCCCATGGTTCTTGGCGAATCAAGCTCAAGCGATGAGGATAGACCAGTCATCATTCCCAAAACTATAGAACAAGCGTTATTCCAATGGACTCAAGAGCAATTTCAGGACCGTGATATGGAGTAAGCCAAGATCCGTTCCAAAGTCGACGATCTGGTGAATGTTGTGGCAAATTTCGCAGCTAGAGTCCTTCACGTGCAATCACAACAAAATCAAAATTTGGTTCCTGAACCTGGGATTGATGTCCCAAAACAGCCAACAGCTATTCCTTTCGGTCTAAGAGCGGAATACCTTCATGAAAGTCGACGGCGGCTAGCTCCAAGAAAGTCCTGACGTATGACTGCGACCAGTTGACACGAGATAGATTCAAGGGAAAGTCATCAGCGGATTCCGAAACTCTCCAGGACTTAAAAGAGTCCAGATGTTGGAATATGCGGGTCCCGAATCTCTTCCAAACTTCTAATATAACAAGTCCAAATATCTGGAGAACAACCGCAAAGGTGGGCCTTCCAATGACACGGAATCCTCTAATGCATCTTCCAATCAAAGTAAGGGAGGAACATGCAAGCCTAATGCCGACAGCCTTGAAAACCAGTGTTGGGAGGGAGGGGAATCGCCCCTGAAAGAGAAATCGAATAATGTGTATTCTTTCAGAAGGGACAGTCTCTAAAATATTAAAATATTCAAGGACGCTATGAGAAACGGTCTGCAATTGCCTAAATAAAAAAGACCACATGAAGCAAACATGGCTGATGATCCCTTGTACTGCCCGTATTATAGTGGTGAGCCATCCCATTGAAGACTGCTTTGTTTTTAAGAATTGGGTTGAAAAACAATACAATGGGGGAGTGGTCTCATTGGCTAAAGATACGTTAGCAGAAAACCACGCTACGATTGTCCGCTTCATTCGAACGAAGACAAAAACCCTCTGGAGGCAGACAGTTTAATCGCCTGCTCCAGAAAATGACCCGGTCCACCGTAGTTTCTACGCGACACATATACGTCTCTCCAAAAAGACGGAGCATTGAAGCATCGTGAGATCAAAATCCAAGGATTTTGAATAAGCGTATAGCCATGACCTCTAAGTCGTTAAAACTGGGAAATAAAAGAACAATAATGTAAAAAATATGTATGTCCACAGGCAAAACGAGCACGAATGAAAACCCGAAAGGTCTCCTTAGTAAAAACAGCAAGACTGCCGGCGAGTTTGTGAGAAGCTGAAAGGGCCAAACTCGTGAAAAAGAGACGAAAATACGACGAGTTTGTGAAAAGCTAAAAGGGCGCAAACTCGTGAAAAAAAGACGTAAATACATTCGTAAGGTCCTCTCGACATTGTTCGGAGAATATGCCCGCGTGAGATCCTTACGACTCACAAAGGAGCAACATAAAATTGAAAAGTCTTAGGTGTAAGGAGAATCACCTGCGAGATACTCCTGACTCGTAGGAAGAATATGTTTTTATGAGACCCTTACGGCTCATAAAATTGGAAAGTCTTAAGTGATAGGGATCTAAACCTGTCTCCTAAGCCGTCGCTCCTCAACAGGCAACGGTAAATGATGAGTTACTCCTGCCGCAACCTTTCAGTGTTAACGGTGCCGAAGCCATCCTAAAACTCAAATCTCAAGTTTTTCTGAAGGCAATTGATGAGTTGCTCCAGGCGTTACTGTTCAGTGTTAGCGGTACTGATGCTGACCCAAAATCCAAATCCTCTAAATTCTCCCAGCCCTACGGCCGGTCCTCAAATTGACTACCGTATACAATCCATGGCACAAAAAAGCTAAATCACACCCGTGCCCCATCGCAATCACATGCCCCGCGGCCGGTCTTCGCCCTTGGAATTATGCTCTATTTTAGGAAGACCCACTCACGTGTCCTCACGATACATGAGGAGAACAAAGCTTACGAGATCCTCTCGACTCGTAAGAAAACACCTTCATGGGATCCTTACGACTCATAATGGAAAAAACACACTTGGGGGTCCTCATGACTCCTAAGGAGAAAATACACCTATGAGAACCTTTCGACTCGTGTGGAGAAAATGCTTTACGGCTTATAAAATTGAAATTCTTAGGTGATAGGAACCTAAACCTGTCTCCTAAGACATCGCTATCCAACGGACAATGGCAAATGATGACTCGTTCCTGGTACCATATTCTAGTGTAGCGTTGCTGATGTTGACCCAAATCCTAAGTTTTCCAAAGGCAAATGATGATTCGCTTCCGGTACCAAACCAAAACCAAAACCTCCAAATCCTCTCACGTCAAATGATTTGCTTCTGGCACCTGTGCTCCAGTGTTAGCAACATTGATGACGGTCCCAAACCCAAAATTCCAAGCTTTTAATTTAAGGGGCCTTTAAGTCGTTAAACTAGGAACATGGGACCCCTAAGTTAAACTGAGAACGAATGACCCCCAAGTCGTTGAACTAGGAACGAAGAAAATCCCCTTACTGCAAATGACGAGTCGCTCCTGGTACCATATTCCAGTGTAGCGATGCTGATGCTAAACAAAAATCCAAATTCCAAATCCTACATTGCAATGCCGCAAATTCAAAGGTACCTCCAAACAAGGCAGGGATCGGACATATCAAGTCTCATCCGGAAGTATTTCTAAGCTCAGAAGTTCCGCCGGACAGATTGAACCTCCCAAAACAAAACAAATCAACTAATTCCAACGACTTCTACATCAAAAACAGGACACTCCGTCTTGGGAAAACATCAGACGCTCCATCTCGGGAAAACGTCAACCAGCGACATTTCGTCTCGGGAAAATGTCAGCCATACATTCCATCCCGATGATACGTCAACTAGTGACACTCCGTGACGGAGAAACGTCAAACAGACACTCCGTCTCGGGGATACTTTAACCAACGACACTCCGTGCCGAGAACACGTCAATCAGCGACACTCCATCTCGAAGATACGTCAACCAGCGACCTCGTCGCGGAGATCCGTCAACCAGCGACACTCCGTGCCGGCGATACGTCATACATCGACACTCTGTCTCGGGGAAATATCAAACAGACACTCTGTACCGGGGATTGTCAAACAACAGACACCTTGTCTCGGAGATACGTCATGCATCAACCGTCCATGTCGTAAAAAGGGTAGTGCTAGACTCTCAAAAACGGGAACTAAATCAAGTCGACCTCCATACGGAAGAAGATCCATCAATTTCATGCACACGATCCATATATGTAGTGTGCATTCATTGATGACGAGCACTATGTTAGGGTTAAAATTTACACCCGGTTGACCCAAGTCAAAGTCAAACCGCGGACATGTAGGCCCAAACCAAAGCAAACAGACCCTACTGTTGAACCCATGCCGAGCCCACGCCCGAACCCAATTTCAAGCAGGTGGGCCCAAACCCAGACCGCCCCATGCCAAAGGAATAATTATCGAGCAATAAATATGTTTGATGAACAAATGTAAAATAAATGAACAAAAAGCCAAAATTTTGTAAAGCCCATGACTCATATGCAAAAAGAAATAAGCACATGGGCATGGGATGAGAAACATACCATTTTGTAAAGCTCAAGGGGCTGTGTAAACTTTTAAGCCTATATAAGGCAATATTATGATGAAATGAAATAATAATTCATTCCCCTAAAA
Source organism: Agapanthus africanus (assembly GCA_030015575.1). Classification (NCBI taxonomy): domain Eukaryota; kingdom Viridiplantae; phylum Streptophyta; class Magnoliopsida; order Asparagales; family Amaryllidaceae; genus Agapanthus; species Agapanthus africanus. Next base: position 259,684,755 of record CM057339.1, on the reverse strand, counting down.
AATATGGAGGTTCTGTGTCTTCTCCTTAATGTTTTAAACCTTTTTTTGAATTAAATCAAGTGTTCAACTCTTTTTCCCCAAAAAGGAATAGTTTTTCATTATAGAACTCTTGAAAGGGAGTTCAAATCTCCCATCAAATCTCTAAAATGGGGATTTTAAATTTCACCATCTCTTTTCTTCAAGATCCAACAAAAAGAGAGGAGGAAGAAGGAATTCATCTCAAAAGAACCCATTTTAGGGAAGTTCAAGACTTGAAGAGAAAGAAAAGGGACCTCTTTTCACTATCTAAGATCTAAATCCTTTGGGAGTTTAGCTGCAAATCAATCTTTGAGGGGCTCAACCTGAAGATCCAAATTCTCAAAGGAGTTTAACCCCAAATCCAGATCTTTTAGGAGTTTATCTCCAAATAAAAACCCTTCTTTTTTTTAGGAGTTTATTTCCAAAGTGCCTCGGGAGTTGACTCTCAATCAAGGAGCTAAGCCCCTTTTTCTGCCGGCGCACAGCGCCCACACGCCGGACACGTGACCCACTGGCGACCACGCGCTGGGCCATCTCATCCGTCCTTATGACGCTCCTCATGCGTCCTTTTTCATACTCGAAACATTTCCTAGTTAGAAAAAAATTCTAACGGGGCGCTGCCCCCGCATCCTATAAGGGTGCTACTAGCCCCATGCTAGCCCCCTTGACTTCCAGCCCGTTATCCGGGTAGAGGGACCCCCTAAACTCTGCGAGGTCCCTGATACGTCCAAAACACCTTCAAAACACACCACACATTGAGTTCGCAAGACCTGTTTTTCTCTCCCCCTAAAGGTGGGGTAATTAATGACAGTTTAGTTCGCGGCTGCCGAAGATTCGGATCACCACAATCAATAAACCCCCAACTTACCCTAGGCAGGGGGAATGTGGATACGTTTGACAAGCGCGCATTTTCCTATCTCAATAAGGTGACGAAAAACACTACAATATGATGCATGCATGTATAAACAAAAAGACTCAAAACTATTCTTACATATTTTCTTTACAGTGGCTATACCTTTGTTATCCAACTTATGTGCAACATGCTTAAGGCATCTCACATCCTTTATAAAACATACTTAAGAGATTGCTATACTTATTTTACAAGTCCATTTTGATGAAATCGATGCCCCTCTTTTCACCAAATAGTTTTTAATACATATTAAAATTAAATACATAATTGATCTACATTAGAATGAAGGAAATAAAAGAAAATTGTAGAATAAATGTTCATAGTGTCCAATAATTCAAATATATATTATAAAGATAAAGAACGCTTGTGAAGTGTCAGTGACTATCAGACGGATCAGGCGACGCTCTGTGATAGAAGAGCCGTCCTATAATATTTGATGAATGTAATTTTATGGCTTCATCCAAATTATGAGATTAAGAATTATCTAACTTTATTCAATTCATATTTGGAGTGATGCTTTAATTTATTCCTTCGTGACTAATGAACAGGCTGTAATTGATGCCAATATTATTGGTCCTCTTGTCCAACTGTTGCAAACTGCGGAATTTGATATTAAGAAAGAAGCTGCATGGGCAATCTCCAATGCTACATCTGGTGGCACCCATGATCAAATAAAGTATGTACAGCAACTAACTTTTTATGTCTACATGGAGAGTGACAGATATTTCTATTTACCTTAACCTTTGCTGTTATTATGCTTTGTCCACAGATATCTTGTGAGCCAAGGTTGCATCAAACCCTTGTGCGATCTCCTTGTTTGCCCCGATCCAAGGATTGTCACTGTTTGTCTTGAAGGGCTCGAAAACATTCTGAAGGTGGGTGAAGTTGAGAAAAACCAAGGGAACACTGGAAACACAAACCTCTATGCTCAGATGATTGATGAAGCTGAGGGTTTGGAGAAGATTGAGAATCTCCAGAGCCATGATAACACCGAAATCTATGAGAAGGCTGTGAAGATTCTTGAAACCTATTGGTTGGAGGAAGAAGACGAAGCCATGCCCGCGGATGATGCTGCCCAGACTGGGTTCCGTTTTGGTGGCAATGAGCAGCTTCCTGTTCCTTCCGGCGGGTTCAACTTCGGTTGAATGGTGAGATATCTTAATTGATTCAACAAGCAATTAATTTCACACACAAATTGTGGGTTATTTAAGTAAATCTAGTTGAGTCATACATGCTGACAAACACATGGTACAAAAAAATGGTACACCGAACATCATATTGTATATCAAAGTCTATTGTCTTTTCCTGTTCTTCTAGAGTTCCCCTACAGTTCATTAGAATGCAGAAGCCACCGATTTGTTCGTTTAGGAGTGTGGAAAAGCCCAAGTCTTTATTTCCAGGTCAGATATTTGTCACTTGTTAAAACTGATATGACATATCTTAAATTGATTCAAATACTCGTGTACTTTCACACAAAATTTGCGGGTAATTTAAGTAAATCTACTGGAGTTGTACCTGCTTCTGAAAACCATTTGCGTCGAACAACTCAACTTAAAGAAACGCTATATTTTAACCATGCGCGCAACGTGCGGGTTTGCAAAATAAAATAGTTACTTGCTCTAAAACCAAAGTCAATATTTTCTTGTCGTTTCAAACATCAATGTCTAACAATTCATCTTAAATGGAATTTTTAATAACCGAGTAAAGTAAAAAGAAAAGAAAATGACAAAATGTATCCATATATGTATGAAAAGCAACATGTAAAGTAAGTAAAGTAAGGCACGGAGAAATATTAACATTAAAAGAAAATATTGTATTTTATTTCTCCAAATCCCATTAATATTTTCCTATCTGACTTTAATTTAGATATGATTTTCTTGTGCATTAATTTTAATTTCCTTGATATGTAGACTCTTTTTTTTGAAGGCCAAGTCGTTTTTTATTCGTCTTTTATAATGATTATATGTTGGAATTAGATCTTAATTTAACATTTCATGATTGTATATAGGATAAATTTTACTAAAATATCAAACTCTTTTGATGTTTCCTAGATAAATACCATATATTTTGGGAATAATGGAGGAAAGATGTCATAGGAGGGAATTTCCTTCTATGGCGCTGAAAAAACTCTCTACGGTTCTTTTCGACGATCGACACCCATCATCTTTATTTTGTAAGATGTGGATATATCAAATTTCATGTGATTCCATCACTTTTTCATCGTTGATATAGAGGGTTCAAAATTAACGGTTTACCGACAATAGAACTTTTTACATTGCTAATTCAACGGTGAAAAAGTGGTGGAATCACATGAAATTTGGTGTATCCACATCTTACATGATAACGATGGGCATCGATCCTCGAAAAAAATATGGAGGTTTTTTTGACACCGTCTAACGAAAAAGCCTTCTGGGGCCTCTTTTCTTCATATTCTCATTTGTTTTATAAGTTGTAAGCTGATATTAAAAACTTAATGATACTTTATACTTGCACAGACACAAACATCCAATTCACATTATGCCTTGTGGTAACTAACCAATGTAAATAATAAACCATGTCAATGTTTTAGCTGATTTTTTCCGAATGCACTACTCAATAAATTTTTAAACAATGATAATTATTTAAATCATGAAATTTGAGCATCAACTGTAAAGTAAGTATAGTATTTTATAAGCAAATGTAAGAATGGATTATCCAGTAATTTATTATTATTATTTTGTTATGCTTGAATTTTTCCTTAAAAAATTGATGTTACTCATTGGCATTGCATTTGGTACATGGAATAGAAGATTATGGGGAATCCTCACATTCTCGGGAATGTGATGACTGGGCATCCAATTTCAAGGAATATTGCATTACATTTTAATAATCCCCGGTAATATATGTGCGCGCGCACGTGTGCAACTGTTGACGGCGCCAGACGACGAGAGTTGAGTCCGACGGCGAATGGGTGACCGACAGAGGGAGGCATGCAGCGAGGCAGGCCGACGATGAACTGCCAGCGGTGGGCGGCGATGGAGGCCGCCGGCCGGCGGGCGGTGAAGGAGGCTGGTGGCGGGTGGTGGACTGGAATAGCACATGGCGTGTTAGGTGGGATTATTTCGTAGTAATCTGACACCTGTTGTGGAGGGAATAAGATTCCCATGAAATGGGGTCATTTGATTACCATGTTAATCCTATATTCCTAAGAATATTTTTTACACCTAAACAAGCATGGTGATGTTTTATGGGAATTTAGGAATTAGGATTACCACCTACATTACCCCCTACCAAGCGCACCCTTTTTTTTTGAATATAAAAAATTTAACATCAGCTATAAAGTAGTTATGGTTCTATAAGCAAATGTTAAACATTTTTTTTCATTATATTTGAAAAAAGAAATATGATGTTTTTAGTTTTTTTTAATGTAGATGCAAATATTATTGTTTCTCTTTTTTTATTTTTATCTTTTCAATTTCTTATCAATTATTCTTAGCTATAAACCTCAAGGATAAATTAAGGAAATATGGAAAAAACAAAGGTCAAAAGAGGGAAGTGAATAAAGATGCTTTGACTTGGAAAAGATTCTTTTGAAATCCAACCTTGTATTAGTTATATACTTGTATGGTGTAAAAATGCTACATTGAACACAATTTCATATTTAAAGTCTACCATGTCTTTACTGTTCTTATAGAGTTCCCTTACAGTCCATTAGAATTCAGAGGCCACCAATTCGGACATTTAGGAGTTTGTGAAAGCCCTAGTTCATATTTCTTAGGTTAGAATTTTTTGACCAATTAAAAACAATTTGACATATCATGAAATTCGCATATAAAGTTGAGTATGGGACAAGAAAACCTGGGGATGTAAACCGATTGGATACGAAACAGATATAAGTGCAACCATATCAGTTTCCGGTAGTCATAGACGGATTCAAACATGGATACCTATAGATATTGGAAATGAAAATCAGATTATACGGATATGAAATGATTATTGTAAGAAAAAACATACCCAATATAATTAAACATTTCTATTTTTGATATCGGATATGGATATAGAACGGATATAGGTATTACCTATCTTGTGACTGCCGGCGGATGCGCATATAGATAGTCGTTGGAATTACTATGATTTTTTTGATAAAAATTGGATGTGGATATAGAGCTGGCTCGAATTATTTGTATTCGTCCACATCCCTAAAATGCTCAAGCTGTTCTACAACTCTGCTTGGTAGCTAATGCTGTTCTTGCTTCATAGCCAACTGATGGAATTTATTAATAAAAATATCCCATTGAACATATTTTCCTATTACAAATTTGCATCTTCTAGACTTTCATATGGTTCTTGAGGATCAGCACGCATGGTCATATAGAATTATGATATGAACCTCTCTTGTCTATAGTTACCGCTGTTTGAAGTTCTGTATAATTAAAAGAATAATGGACATTTAGTCGATGCCAAATGTTGTAACAGGTCAATTTTTTTCACGGATCTATGCACTTAGCAATGAAAAAGCACGGTAGGTTTGAATTTCACGTTGAACATAATTTCCTATGTCAAATTTCTCATCTCTTCGGTTTTTTCTAGACTTATTGTACATTGACAATTTGGAGGCCATGAGCTGGTCATCAAGAATATATGTGGCATGACCCACTCTTTTTCATAGTTTGCCTAGAATATGTCCCAAGTTTTTAAAAAATAGATTGACGTCCAGGGAAATTCTGCGATGAGTTCATGTCACACAATGGATGTAGCCTTGCTTCAAACCCACTCTTTTTGCCTGCAACCAAATTTGAAGCATCTACAAATAATTTGAAGGTTTTTATGGTGGTCAACTTGCAGGGCTTTTGTTCTCAAGATGGCGAAGGGTGTTGCCCCGCTGGTGATGGTGGGGCCGTGTCAGGGGTCAGTCGATGGAGTCGGGAAGAGTCGAGTCGTGTCGGTGTGGGTCCTGTTTGGTCCAGTCCAGTCTCACAGGTGTTGGGTCGAGTCGGGTTCAGGGTTCTGGTTGGTAGCAATAAAAGTGGAAGTGGAATTTCTGGAAGACATCAACTGCTGCTATGCATGTTGATTCGGAATTTTAGAGGTGAAGGGACAATATACAATACATTAATATGTTGCAGGTGATTTTTGAGTACAGGTTTTATATATATATTTTTTCCGTGAGGCGGGATAGAGTTTGTTATATTGTGATGGAGATACAGCTTCAGACACTTTTGAAGAAAGGGAATGAAGTAATATTATCTAGTGTCACATGAGAGCGCGTCATGGAATTTTTCTGATTCTCAAAAATCCAATAGTTGTACGTTTATGATCATCAGGTTTATATCAATGAAGTCTATTATTTCGTTGCTGCGATGCTTTAACCATTTTGCTTTTTATCTAGATATTTATAAACAGATTATTTTTGAACGGTACTTCTATTGTCACTCCTTTGTGAGAACTGTGTGGTGTTTAGATATATACTTTCTATGAGAAGGCATGTTATGCTCTAGGACATTTTCCTAGCTTATGTAATTACATATGATGTTTTTATTGGGTTTCTTATGTGGACTTCAGAAGTATTACATCAAAGGAAGGGTGATTTACATATGATGTCTCAATATTTCAAAATACCATATCACACTATGTTTTTGTTTTTTAAGGTTTCATATCATTCTAACTTTGAAATCTGAATAAATTCAAGCAAACAAGTATGATTCGACCAAAATTCTGCTCAGCATAATCGATTTCAAAGTTCCTGGTAGCCTAAAATGAACTACATTTATGCAAGATTTTGATTGAGATAAGTGAGCACAAAATGTTGTATGGTTGTTAGTATCATATTTGTAGTGTTCTTGTCAAGCCTTTTTTGGCAAGAACAGAAAAGAGAAATATTAGGACGGAGACACGCGGTTTCTATGTATTTATTATTATTACTGATGCTATACTTCACATATCTATTTTGAATATTTGATACGTACCTTTATTCTTATATTAATTCTTTTATGAATGTTATATTATATACATTCATGAGAAAACATTATTCAGTATGTGTGAGGATCCGGCAGAATTGCTATTTGGCATTTTTACCTAGAAGCTGGTAATTCATCTTTCATGGTGTGATGCATGGACAAGTATCATGTCCTGTTTTTAAACCAAATCTTAACTGCATGTGTATGAAAGTTTGGTGTATCACGTCATGGACATATGTATGCTTCTACCTTAAAATGTGAGTGAATGTTTTGCAAGGGAATGCTCTCGGTGATTCAAGTTTAGATATGTAGAGGTGGTCGTACTTGAACGCAGCTAATTAGTCATGCTGGCCGCACCTAGTCTCGAAGATCTCGTGGTAGGCCCTAACCCACTTAAATCCCAATGTGTCTTTTTATCCAATTTCGATGGGCCGCGGCTGCCTAAACCTCTTAAGCGGAAATAAGTGCCAAGATGACTCTGCAACACAGCATTTTGGCCGAAAAAATTCAGCTTCCAAAAGGTTCCACACACGTGTTATCTACCTCTTGAGAATCGAATCATTCATTCCGTTCACTAGCTCGAACCATGATTCCGCCTCATTACTAACCGCCCGATCTAAATCCAACGGCTGCACTGACGGATCCCTCCTCTCCGAAAAGTCGAAAACAACCCGAATATGCGGGGCCCAAAAAAGGGGCGCGGTGCTGAAAGGTGGCCGGCCGACTCATGGGCAAAGTCGTAATTTCCGAAATCTCCACCGCATACTAGGGTTTCGTTCGCCGTGATCAGCTGCTGATGCTCTTGTTGGCGGCGCTTACATCGAACCACTCGAACTGCGACACGTGTGAATTCTTCGGTGGTTTCTGGACACGTCAGCGATTAATTGGTGTTTGCATTTTAGGATAAACAGTTGATTGGGGAATCAAATTGGAGGAATATGTCGGTTTGTTTGGTAAGTTACACGCGCGGTACAGAATTAGACTAACTGTAGCAGGATTCCTTCTCCAAAAATATTAAATTAACAGTGGGCTTTATCGTACACGTTTGGATACTTTTGCAGTTAAGTCCTCGTCTATTCGGATTTTGCGTAGTTGAAAGTTGGAATCGAATTTGTGCCGTTATGGAGATTCACTATTTTATACATTTTTCTCCTTTTATGGCTGTCGGCTTTCTTAGTTCTTAGTTATTACGGTTGTGTGGATCTTTTAGGATATTCCCTGTTTACAGTTAACAAATTTATTTTGCATACTCTTAGTTCATACCTATCATTTTTTATTATCGAAAAGGTCGAAATTTAATCTCAAACGAACAGATTCAAAATTCCATTGCTTTTTCTTCCTTTCCAAACGAACTCCACCGAGAAACCTTCATGGCATTTGTACTTTGTCTCTATGGAAATAAAAAAAACAAGCTAAACAATAAAATAGTTGCCGAGGTTGAGCTTATTTGGCAAGAAATCAAGAAAGAAAAAATTAACAAAAGAAAGGAAAGTGTAAAAATTTATGTGTGTTCCGAAAAGCTGATAAGTTGAAGCCTATTTTTAAAAATAGATAATACAAAAATATTAGATTATAGGGTAATAAGGTGATCTATCTTGTTAATTATACATTAAAGAAAAAAATAACATTACAAAGCAAGTTAAGAGAGGGGTTCCGATTACTTCCCATCCATTTCTGGCCTCCAAAGCTAAAAGAGAATTTTGAAAAGTGGATGATATTCTCAAAAAAAAATGCAATTTTGTTTCCTTTCATATTCATAAACAACACAGGTAGATAATATTTCACACCTCGTTAATTTCTTGTTTAAGAATGGATATGATAAATGCTAAGATAAATGAATTTGACATAATTATGTTCACAAGGATAACAAATCTATCACGACATCATTAAAAAAAGAATATGATATTTTTTTAATGCACTTTTTCATGCACATTTTAGCTAAATTTTAAGCTAGAAATTGGACATGAAAAGGGGGTGACATGCCATTAAAGTAAATCCATTTTCTACTCTCTCCATGTATGAAGCTGAACTACGAAAGAAGGAAATCGATCGATTTCATGCTTTCTTCTCACCTCCCATTTTCAGCCATCAGAACCAAAAGCGAAAAGCCTCTGTCTAACATGTAAAAATGTTTGCAAAGATATAGACAAACTTTGCAAAAACATAAAAATAACAGGCCTTCAATGCAAAAAAGACAGTTGTTAATAGAATTGTTTATTCTCACCACCTCCTCTTATTTCACTCTCTTCTCCAAAATTTTTCCTCTCTTCCCTCCACGCTTTTCCTTTTCCCTCCACATCTCTCTCTCTCTCTCTCTCTAAAACCTTCACTCTCTCGATCCCACTCCAAGATCTCTGATCTCTGAAATCTAGAGAGAGAAACCAAACTTCCCAGATCAGATTCAAGAGCTAGAGAGAGAAACCGTGCCTCTAATGGATCTCTCCAATGAAAAGGTAAGCGATCTCGATCAGATCTCATCCCCCCTCCCTCCCTCTCATCTCAATCTCAATCTCAATCTCTGGAAACTCTCTGATCTTTGATTCTCATCACAGGACCCTGGATCTATAGATCTGAGATCTAGAGAGGCCCCAGATTCGATCTCAGCTTCAGATTCAAGAACCAGCGAGCTCAAGAGCTGCGACGACTGCAGGACCACAAAGACCCCTCTTTGGAGAGGAGGCCCCAATGGACCCAAGGTAGGTATTCGATCCAAAATAATCACATGATGGGTCTCTTAAATTTCTCATATTTTGACATGGGCAAGCGTTGGACCTTTGATTTTTGATGGTTGGATCTGTTTTTTTTTTTTTTGATTTTGGGCAGTCGCTTTGTAATGCTTGCGGGATCCGATACAGGAAGAAGAGGAGAGAGATGAAGGTGTTGGGGCTGAAGAAGAAGTGGAAGCAGAGGATGCTTGGTGAAGAGGAGCAGGCTGCTGTGCTCTTGATGGCTTTGTCTACTGGATTGTTTTGTGCTTGATGATATGAAAAAAATGAAATGACTGTAAAATGAGAATAAAGATGTTGAATAATTAATTATTAATGGGGAGTTTGGGATTTATTTTGTAACAAGGACCCCCAAAGTTATTAGTTATACAAGTTGTTATTACCAAGTGCAATATATTGTGAATTTTGTTTGAACATTTCATGTATTTGATATATGGAGTTCCCTCTTTCATTAAATTTGTGTTCATCTACATGCAAATATTTGTGCACATAATGATGAGAATTGTAGTTTATTAAATTTTTTTCATGAGAAGGGATTCATGAGAACGACGACGGATTCATGACACCTCTTTAGCTACCGAAGTGAAAATGTGGATGAAGTGATTTTCCAAGTTAATATTGTGTTTTTTGTTAGCTTCCCTTTGCGGATATAACATGAAATTGGTAATGAAATATGCAAATCAAGTTAGACTTGTATGAATGTAAACTGGAATCCTTCAACTCTCATTAGAGTTTCTAAGTTTTTGCCGAGTGGGCTTGCCCTTAAAATGTTGTTGCAACTCATATTCGGATCACATCAAATAATGATATAAATAGTGGGCTGATAAATATGTGCTTAATCTATAGGGCTTGTTAAAACGTATATAACCCCTAAACTCTTATCATAATTTTAGTTTTTAAGGTGGTGGAGATTATAATGATTACAGACAGACTTAGTTATACTTAGTGAAGTACATAGTGCTTAATATATAGATACATAAGTGGATATAGATGTAAATGATTTAGCTGAAACCCAGTTATTAGGGATGTAAGGGATATGGATAATCACGACGGACTCTGTATTCGTATCCAATTCTTATCGAATATGGGTATTGATTTTCATTTCTGATGACTATATGTATACGTATCCGCCAATGATAAGCCTATCTGGATATGACAACGCATATATATTTTTTCTAATAACATTTGCCTTATATACTATGAATGAATACAACTTTTGCGATATTCATTTTATATTCTTATCCGTATCCGAATTTTTTCAAATATGGATGTTGATTTTTATTATTCATATTCGTATTCACATCCGTCAATGACTAGCGGATACGGATACGATTGAACCTTATATATCCGATCCGTCATCAACCCCTGATAGTTATCCATTGATTCTACTTCATAAAAGAAATTGGTATACTATACTAGCATACTTGGGTTGAAAGAAATAATTTTCGGAATATATTATTGTACCTTGTTGTGTGATTATTGCATTGTATAGGAGGATTTTCCAACGAAAGATGGAGATGGATCTTTATAAGCTTGTACTTTTAACTTGAAAAGTTTCTTGATGTGTACATAAAGCACACGTGTGTCAGATAAGTTCATAAATAGATTCATTATATCTATTTGATATTTGATAATGATTAATTCTTGCTTTGGAATTGGATAGGCGACATTGTTTACGAATGGAAAACACTGGTACAAAGATTTTATGCTGTCCGAGCGGACGAAGGGCAATTTTATGACACCCAATGCCAATGCCCTTCCATATTACACTTTAGGGACATATATAAATAAAAATTTATTAAAATTTAATATATGCCGTTGATCCTACAGTGTTGCAAAATAAGACCCTACGGTTATATCTGTAGGGACAAAGTTGGGTATTTAAAAAAAATAAAAACCAAAATTTTTTCCTTTCCATTCCCACAGTACCCTAATTCCCGAATTAATTTCCTCCCAAAATTTCCCTGCTCTCGTCGCCTCCGAACTCAACGTTACCTCCTCCGACCTCTCGTCGCCTCCTCTCTCGTCGCCTCCTCAGACCTCTAGCGTCATCATTGCGACCTCCCTCGTCGTCTCCTCCGACCTCCAGTGCCGTCTCCATCATCTACAACGCCGTCTCGATCGATCGTAGTCTCGATCGCGCACTACACGTCAACGTCGATCGGCGCCCTCTTCATCAATGCTGAGTTCATCTACGGCTTTCTTGTCACCATTGAAATTCTCAACCGGTGAGTTAATTTATTCAATTTAAAATTTTATTTTCTTAAATTCAATTTGGTGGGTAGGGCTTTAATTTGGGGATTTTGGATTGTGGTGGTGGTCGGTGGTGGGTCGCGGCAGCTGTAGCGGCGGCCGCTCTTCAATTTGGGGTTGTTTGAAAATGTGGGTGGCGGTAGCCCCTACGGATATATCCGTAGGCACCTAAAATAGCTCTGTAGGTCCAAAAACTGCAGGTGCAAGTTTTTACCCTGAACATGTCATTATGGAGTAAAAATTGCCCCTACAGCTTAAATGGTAGGGGTATTTATCCCTACGGATTACTCCGTAAGGACATAATCTTTTTTTTCTTTCATTTTTCTGTTAAAAAAATAAAATAATTGTACCTACGAAGTCAAACGTAGAGGATTATAAATGCCCCTATAGATTAATCCGCAGAGGCAAGTTTTGCCGATATTATTGAGTCCATAGGGACAAAATATCGGATATTCTGATATTTTGTCCCTACGGATAAACGTGTATGGGCAATGGTTGCCCCTACGGATTAATCCGTAAGGACATCATATCAGGATTGTTCAAAAAGGATCTTTCCGTTTTTCCACGTCCTGTGCACAATAATATATATATATATATATATATATATATATATATATATATATATATATATATATATATATATATAACATTGCACACATAATATATAAAAGAAATAAACAAATAGAACACCAAATCAATCTAAAATTGTCGTAAATATCCAAACACCCACCGATATCATCCAAAACATACAATGTATATCAAATAAGTACATCCATCCTAGAAAAATATAAATAAACATATCCTAGCTTAGTCCATCTTCTCCATCTCTAATAAACGTCGTAATCTGGCGCATCTGCTCCTTGGTGCAGCCCTGGGTCGACAAAAACTCGACTAATGAAGGAGCGATCTGTGCAGAAGTCTGAGTTGGCTGTGGAGCAATAGGAGTGGTCTGCGCAGCCGCAGCCGAGATAATGGCTTGTGAAGCCGAAGTCGAAAGAGAAGCATGTGGAGCAGCAGCCGAAGTAGCCTGTCGAATCTGTAAAATTTTGTGTTTGTATAATAAACGAATAAGAACGATGTAATAGATTTTAGTCGAATTCGTATCAATATCGGATTATTGCGGAACCGCGAATTTATATATGTTGTGTTAAGATTCCACATGTTCTGTTTAAATTCATATGTTATTTATCTAAGAATACTTAGAGACTTAGGCTTAGTTTGGGTATAAAATCGTAGTTTATTTTAAGTGGATGTAGAAATGACACTTACTCTAACTTGTAAGCCTGTATCTCTCCTTAATTGTTTAGATTTGATGGGATGCTTGGTTTTTGAGTTATCTAATTTACAAAGTAATGTTTTCTTCTCAAGTTTTGATTTTGGATAATCATAACCTTTTAAACTCCAAAATGAAGAAAGATGTGGAATGATTATAATTATAAAGTTCAGTTTAGATAGTTTTATATAAGTCCAATTAATCAAACATAAGTCTAAAACCAAATAAGCCCAGGCTGCTAATATTGCATAAGCTAATATCTATAGTGTGATAAAATATTTTTCTAATAAGTAATATACGTACCAACATATTCTTCAACTCCTCGACGGTGGTCTTCAATGCAGCAATATCATACTCCAGACATCGCTCACGGGGGTAGGGGTAGTAACCGACGGAGTGGAGACCAACTTCATATGGGCCCTGTTAGGACCAAGTCCCCGGCCTCTCTCTTAACCTCCATGGTTCCCTCCGTGTGTGGCGTTTAGGATTGGGATCAGTATGATCAGATCGGTCTGTCCACTGAAATCTATCCCCGATACCTCCGCCTGTTCCACTACCCGCTCCTACACCCACGTTAAGCATTAAAACATAAGTATATCATTTAAATTTGAACTTATCAAAACAAAAATTTCATTCGAATTAAAATAAATATTAACACTTACGCAATACTCCTGAATAGCAGTGCCGGGGAATCGAAGCTCGCCCGTGGCGGGATCTGTCAAAGTGTCGTGGACGGTTAGATATGCGGTCAATATGCTTGGTGTACCACCCTGCGCCAGGGTTTGAGCTCTCTACAATTTGCCAAAAATTTACATATATTATAAAATAACTTTTAATATTGCATTATATCAAAATAGTTATATTGTGATTTGCCGATACTTCCATGGCACGAGTAATGTTCCTTGAGCCACCTGTGTAAGTGGGACTACCCCTCTTCGAGGACTTCCTATTCTTCTTATTTTGATTAGCATGTTTCTACACAACACAATCAGATTTAATTTTCTAATTAAGCAACACAAAAAATAAATTATATACTAAATAATGAATTACATTTAAATTACAAAGCTTTTTGCAATCAGACTCATAATACCGGCACTGTAAGTCCACGTTACCTCTCCCGGTACTTACGGGCTTGCGGAAATGATGAAAAACGATTTTTCAAGAGGTGGTAACATGGACTCAAAATACGGATCTTTGTTAAACAACTACCTAACAACATAACTAGAGTTTTACCTACTCGGTTAGGGGGCTATACCTTTCTTGAACTCTTTCGTCTTCAACTCTTTTCGGTGTACGGATCGGCCTCACCTCGTCGTCTCCTTGCGCCGAAGATGGATCCACCTGAAAGCTTCTACCTTTGGCTTCTTCTTCGAACTTGAAGAAACTAGAACACTTGGTTTGCTAAACCTTGTGAACTAGGATGAGTAGAGAAGTGATATGGGTTTTCTTTTATCTCTAAGGCAATGTTTCTCAACTCATGAGAGGGTGTTGCCTTGAGCTAGAGAGAGAGCAAGAGGAAGAGCAAGAGGGAGAGCTCAAGCAAGAGAGAGAAATGAAATGAGAGAATGAGTAAGTCTTTTGCCATCCAAGCTCTCATAATCCAAAACCATGATTACTCATAATAGTAATTGAGTATTATGTGATGGTTCAAGTCAAAATGGCCATATCATTTCATGCACTCATTTTGCAAAAACAAACAAGCAAGCAAAAGTCTTTGCCATGAAATGATAGCCATTGTAATGATGATGGTCAACTAGTCCAACCTAGTCAACCGGTCAACAAAGTCAACCCCTCATCTCAACCATGACACAATAATACTTAATTAATATTATCATTAATCATATTTCTTATTCTCATTAGGGTTTAGCAAAAGTCAATGTCAACAGTGAACAGTCAACAGTCAACAACCCCAATGAGAATCCTCTGCCTCTGTCTCTCTGTCAACTGTGCATACACACCCGCATCCGCGTTCCGAGGAACACGAATACAAACGAGATAAAACCAATCCCAAAATGTACACTAGGATCTGGCTTAAACCAAAGCCCGCTAGTGTTAACTGTCCGGACACCAAACGTGCACAAGTGCACGGATGTGACCGAACCCTGTCGCAAAACCATGCGACCTGTCGCAAAACCATGCGACCTCTACTCTTTTGCCTAAAGGCCAATAGCTTTCTGTGTGGGACTCTAAAGACTCGACACTACGCTGGCAGTGGGTTTAACCACAGACCGCAAGCGGCACTAGCTGTGCGTAACGGTCCCCAGGTAGATGCCGACAAGAAGACTGACGAGGTGAAACCCATCTGAACTCCTACTGAGCCTGAATGTGACAATCTCTGTACAGTCCGGTCTGTTCGTCTGATACATCGCATGGCGGGCCTAGGGGGCGGTAAACGTCAGTCCCCTACTAGCGGTACAAGTCGTGTCGGAGTGTAGCCCAGAACACCCTGAGATAATACTGGAAACCTACCAGTATATCTCGCTTGCCCTAGCCAGGGACTACTCGTGTAATGGCTCTCCTAGACACAGCGCGATGTCAACCCCCAATACCGGGAGAGACGAATCCTGTCTAACCGTCACTGCCTCCAAGTGCTTCGGGACTGCACCCAACTACTACCTGTTTGCACGACTCCTTTGAGCCGTGGTAGGGTAGTAATCTAAGTACAGTGGGAACACACTCGAGGCGAAGTGACAGTGTCAAGTCAGCGGACTAATCTGTACTCATGTCACCTGGGAACTGATAACTGACGATAGGTATAGTACCAACCAACAGTTCCCGACGAGTCCTGTCCAGTGTACTCGTAACCTAACGAGCACCCGCATACTATCTCAAGTACGACGTACTGACGGCTGTGGGACAGACCGTCTCCCACACTGGGATGAGAAGCGCATACGCTAGTCTACTCCGGAGTATCGATGCCCTGTCTCGATAGTCCTACGACTAGGGACCTGCATAAGGATGTGCTTGTGGATTACCCAGCCCCCACTAGTGTGACTGCCATCACAACGCTGGTAATCAAGCAAAGATCCTAAGGGCTCCACTAATGTGTATATGTGATATACTAAAATAAACACATGTACACATTAAAGTAGAAACAAACCAAGTAGCATACTACTATATTGAGCAAGATTGTCTATACAAGGTGAATATCCCAAGCTTCCATTAAGTAATATACAAACTAGTATGATACAGTAATGGCTTCTAGGGCATATACACTAACAATCTCCCACTTGCACTAAGGCCATGTACTGGCGTATCGAAGACCTATCATCTCGATCAGCCGCTCGAACTGAGTCTGGGGTAAGGCCTTTGTGAGTGGATCAGCAGTGTTATCTTCCGTAGAAACTCTCCGAACCTCGATCTCCTGGCGACCCACGATCTCCATGATCAGGTGATACCGCCTCAAGATGTGTCTGGACTTCTGATGGGACCTGGGTTCCTTCGCTAAAGCTATAGCCCCGTTGTTGTCGCAATACAGAGGTATTGGATCAACAATGGACGGAACCACCTGAAATTCAGTTAAGAATTTCCTTATCCAGACGGCTTCTTTTGCGGCATCTGCAGTAGCGATATATTCCGCTTCCATCGTCGAGTCAGCAACGGTTTCCTGTTTGGAACTCTTCCAACACACCGCCCCTCCATTGAGGGTAAAGACATAACTCAACATGGACTTGGAATCATCCTTGTCACTCTGGAAGCTGGAGTCAGCAAAGGCCTCGATCTGGAGGTCTTTTCCGCCATACACCAAGAACATCTCCTTAGTCCTTCTCAGGTACTTGAGAATGTTCTTTACTACTATCCAGTGTTTCTCCCCAGGGTTTGACTGATACCGGCTTACCACACTCAGTGCATAAGCTACATCTGGTCTGGTACACAACATCGCATACATTATAGAGCCTACCGCAGAAGCGTAGGGTATAATAGACATGCGATCCCTTTCCAAATCAGTCTTGGGAGACATCTCTTTGGAAATGGTGATCCCGTGACAAGCCGGTAGATTACCGCGCTTGGAATCTTCCATACTGAATCTTTTCAGTATGGTGTCGATATACCTGGACTGTGAGAGTCCCGGTATCCTCTTGGATCTGTCACGATAGATCCGGATCCCCAGAATGTATGAGGCATCACCCAGGTCTTTCATGGAGAACTTGTGTGACAAGAACCCTTTGACAGATTGTAGCATAGGAATGTCATTTCCTATTAAGAGAATATCATCCACGTATAAAACGAGGAATACTACAGTTCTTGCTACAAATCTACTATAGATGCATGGTTCATCTGGATTTTTGATGAAGCCAAATTCTTTGACCGTCTCATCAAAACAGATGTTCCAACTCCGCGATGCCTGCTTTAGTCCGTAGATGGACTTAAGCAACTTGCACACCTTTCCGCTGCTCCCACTCTGAATGAAACCCTCTAGCTGGTCCATATAAACACACTCCTCTAAATTTCCATTTAGAAAAGTGGTCTTTACGTCTATCTGCCAAATCTCATAATCGTGGAAGGCAGCAATGGCAAGAAGGATCCGAATGGATTTCAGCATAGCTACTGGAGAAAAGGTCTCGTCATAGTCCAGACCAGGTCTTTGACGAAAACCCTTTGCAACCAGTCTAGCTTTATAGGTCTCAACCTGTCCATCTACACCAATCTTCCTTTTGAAGATCCACTTGCATCCTACGGGTTTTACCCCATCTGGAGCAACGTCCAACGTCCATACTTTGTTGGTGTACATGGACTCCATTTCGGTCCGCATTGCATTCAGCCATTTTACCGAGTCAACGCTCTGAATGGCCTGCTGGAAGCTAGTCGGCTCATCATAATCAATGATGCAATCTTCTCTATCCCCGTCTATGAGAAAACCGTAGTATCTCTCGGGCGGACGAGACTGCCTACTACTCCTGCAGAGCGGCGTAGGAATGTCATGTTCTTTTGAACCCTCTGGTTCTACTAAGCTTTCAGTAATAGCTCGTGGTTCTGGAATTTCTTCCAGTTCTATTGCGCTCCCACTTATCTGATTCTCCAAAAACTGAGTTTCCAAGAAGTGGGCATGCCGAGAAACAAAAACCTTTTGTTCCTCTTCGCAATAGAAGAAATATCCCTTGGAGTTCTTTGGATATCCCACAAACTTGCACTGTACTGAGCGTGCCTCGAGCTTGTCCGCATGCTGCTTTTTGACAAAAGCTGGACTTCCCCATGTCTTAATGTGATTAAGATAGGGTCTCTTCCCACACCACATCTGATATGGTGTAGTAGGGACAGTTTTAGTTGGAACTCGGTTCAAAAGGTATGCAGCTGATTCTAGTGCATATCCCCAGAATGATCGCGGTAACTCAGCGTTACTCATCATGGACCGTACCATATCCAATAGGGTTCGGTTCCGTCTCTCCGATACACCATTATGTTGCGGAGTGTATGGAGGAGTAAGCTGAGAGAGAATTCCATTCTCTTTTAAGTAATCCAGGAACTCGGCACTCAAGTATTCACCACCTCGATCCGATCTCAGTGTCTTGATACTTTTGCCGGTTTGTTTTTCTACTTCATTCTTATATTCCTGGAATTTTCCAAAGGCTTCGGATTTATGTTTCGTTAAGAAGACATAACCGTACCTTAAAAAGTCATCCGTAAAAGTAATGAAGTAAGAATAACCGCTTCGTGCATGCGTAGACATTGGACCGCACACGTCGCTGTGTACGAGTCCCAAGAGCTCGCTTGCTCTTACTCCGTGTCCAGTAAACGGAGTCTTTGTCATCTTTCCTTTGAGACAGGATTGACAAGTGGCATACGATTGATATTCGAACGGATCCAAATATCCTTCTGTATGTAACTTCGTCAACCTTCTCTCATTGATGTGACCCAGTCTACAATGCCATAAGAAAGTCTGATTTATTTCCGGAGACTTTCTTTTGTGTGTATTCTGGACATTGAAAATCTGTGGTTGGTTTAATACGTATATACCATTGCTTAATGTACCCGACCCAATCAGAACTTGATTAAGGTGAATGTTTACAACATTACTTACAAACGAAAATTCATAACCTTCTTTAGAAATCAAAGATACAGAAATGATATTACAAGTTGCGTTGGGTACAAAAAAGCAATTACGTAAAACCAAAATATGTCCATCTGACATTCCCAGGTGATAGTCCCCCACGGCCTTAGCATCCATGCTAGCTCCGTTTGCAACTTTGAGGGTCATGTCACCTGCCTTCAAAAATCTACGGTTTCTCAACGCCTGCAAAGAATTACAGATATGAGATCCCGATCCGGTATCCAATACCCAGGAAGTAGAGTTTATTGATAGACAGTTTTCAATAACATACACACCTGAAGCTGAAGCCGCAACTTGCTTCAGATCCTGTGTTCTGGCCTTCCAAGCCCTGCAATCTTTCTTCCAGTGCCCACTCTTATGACAGTAAAAGCACTCTTCCTTCCCCACAAGTTTCCCCGCTATCTTTGTTGCTTTTGTCTTTCCCATCGTATCCACTTTACTAACACCGCCCCTTGGTTTGGTGGGGGCTTTCTTCTTCTTTCCCTTGGCTTTCGCCTTGGACCTAGAAGAGGAAGATCCTCCTACAAACAAAGTGGATGTTTCCCTACCTTTCTGTAGGGTGCCCTCTGCACTTCTCAGCAGTTGAGGAGTTCTGAAAGTTCAACTTCCTTTTCTTGCAAGTTGAAATTCAGGATGAACTGGGCGTAAGTGGAAGGAAGGGACTGAAGAATCAAGTCCGTATAGAGCTCATTCTCCAACGTGGTCCTAAGGTCCGCGAGCTCCTCTATGAAGCCAATCATCTTAAGCACGTGTTCCGCTACCGATGATCCGACGGCCAATCTTGCCGAAAACAACTTCTTCGACACTTCGTATCTGGCGATACGAGATTGCTCTCCATACAGTTCTTTTGTATGGAGAAATATGGATTCGAGGTTTATATTCTCGTGCCTCCTCTGATGTTCGTTGTCCATAGAGGGAAGCACGAGGCACTTGGCCTTCGCGCAATCGATTTCCCAGGTCTTATGGATTTCCCTATCCGCGACGTTGGTTTTGGGACCTGGGACAGAGGGAGCTTTGGTGGTAAGGAGATACCCCAACTTGTCATAAGTGATTGCCATTTTGACATTCCTGAGCCAATCTTTGTAGTTTGGCCCTGTCAGTATGTTTTTATCTCGTAGTAACTTAAGTCCGGTCATGATGTTTGGTCGCTGCAATTAGGAGAGAGAGAAGAAACACTTTAGCATGATGCTCTTGCAAGTTTAGAGTGGTTTTTAATTTGTCTAAACAGGATGGCCCCCACTGTCTCTCGAATCCCTCCTCAAACCAAAAAGGAAGAATTAGTCATGATCAATCTCACCGTACAATACTTGCTTAACCGTTCGGCCAGGCTGGTGTCGGTACTTCGAGGGAGGTTTTCCAACGCTTTCGCGAAGTTCCTTAATTAAATAACCTCTTTTCCCTGGGGGCGTAGCCCCGCTAACACCTTTCTAGACACCTACTTGGTTTATAGCATTGATCGTTAAGTGAGAAATTTCCCGAGGAGTAGCATATACTCACAGTAGGATCGGGATCCAAATATCATCGTGTGACAAAACTGAAGGAATCCTACCAGAATCATCACACTCCAAATGGTATGCAGCGCTAGCAAGTTTCAGTTCTTTTGAAACCCCCGATGTGGATTTTTGCCCCATGCTCTTATGACCTTGACTTTGGCCAAAATATCATAAGTCACATGTCAAGTTCTACCCGTCATTCTCCAGGTTAATTTGAGCCCACCCGCACATACCCTTGACTTTGGCCAAAATGGTAGAACGACTGCCCCAAACCAACATATCTATCTATGCTGCACATGAATACCCAATAGCTACCAATCACTATGCCTTGACTTTGGCCAACATACATAGCTTGAATACTTATTGACCATTCATGTGAAACGACGGAGGGCTAGGAATGGTTTTGGCGAAACTGTGAACGTAGTGAACTTGATATAATCGAAGGAACGAGATAGCTTTTAAAATGAGTGGCTTAAGCTCCGCGTTTAAAAGTTATTTTTGAAAAGAAACCGAGTGGTTTTGAAAGTGTTCCAACGACTTTTACTTGGTTTATTTTTTCTTGCATTAATTCCAATGCGTCCCATCATTTAATCCTACCATTGCAGAAAACAACCAAAATATGACGTACGCTTATGCCATCCGCATTCGCCACGGGGCCCGTCATTACCCGTTAGGTTACTTAACTAACGACAGAGCGGGGGCTGGACTAGCGCGGATACAAAACATAAGCAACGCCTAAATAATATCATATATAGATATATTGTAATGATAGCCATTTCAGATCACAGATGAACACATTGGATATACTAGGAATTCGCAATTCGTACGAGCCTGTAACGAAAAGCGGATTACACGGTCGCGATGAATAGCCAATACCCCACCCTAGACCCCTACGGGTGCGGCAAACTACCCGCCAAATATCCGAAGCGGAGCAACCTCCCTCAACGACGTGAGTAGGCCATTCGACACTTCGAGATACCTGGTAGTTTGTGCACCCCACCTTGGGTCTATCCTAGGAGCAAAAACAGTAAAAAGAAATTATACAATGACGGCTACAACCCCGACCCGGTTGTGCGGCCAAAAATAATATTACATCAATTTACATATTACATGAATTGAAAGATAAAAGAAAACTCTCATCTCACAACCCCCCGGCTATTCATCCGCGACAATCCAATGAATTCATATACACATACCATCAACATTACAGATCACAGATATGTATAACCCCCACTAATCGTCGTATAGCGATTAGCGGACGTTCAATACATATATCACATCATAGATATATACCCGCCAGCTTAAGTCTTTAGAAGTTCGATCAAAATACGGATTTTCAAGCCCCAAAAACTAATTTTGCTTTCTGGAAAATCTGGGCAGAAAAAACATATTGTAAAAATCCTAAAACAACCCCAGAAACACTCTGCAAGAAAACAGTGCCACGACCGAGTCAACTCGGCCGCGGTTCCGCGGCGGGAGCAAGCTCCTGCCGCGGTTCCGCGGCGCTTTGACCGAGTCAGTGGACCTGTTTTCTTGGGTGTCTTAACAAAAGCCTGAGCCGATTTTTCATGTATGATTTATTATTTTTTGAACAGAGGAAAAAATCGGCAGAAACTATGCTATTCGGGTATGTTTCATGATATTTTCTCCGATCGAACTTCTACTTACTTTGCTAACATGTTAGATAGTGTTTAACCTGGATCTGATACCACTGTAAGTCCACGTTACCTCTCCCGGTACTTACGGGCTTGCGGAAATGATGAAAAACGATTTTTCAAGAGGTGGTAACATGGACTCAAAATACGGATCTTTGTTAAACAACTACCTAACAACATAACTAGAGTTTTACCTACTCGGTTAGGGGGCTATACCTTTCTTGAACTCCTTCGTCTTCAACTCTTTTCGGTGTACGGATCGGCCTCACCTCGTTGTCTCCTTGCACCGAAGATGGATCCACCTGAAAGCTTCTACCTTTGGCTTCTTCTTCGAACTTGAAGAAACTAGAACACTTGGTTTGCTAAACCTTGTGAACTAGGATGAGTAGAGAAGTAATATGGGTTTTCTTTTATCTCTAAGGCAATGTTTCTCAACTCATGAGAGGGTGTTGCCTTGAGCTAGAGAGAGAGCAAGAGGAAGAGCAAGAGGGAGAGCTCAAGCAAGAGAGAGAAATGAAATGAGAGAATGAGTAAGTCTTTTGCCATCCAAGCTCTCATAATCCAAAACCATGATTACTCATAATAGTAATTGAGTATTATGTGATGGTTCAAGTCAAAATGGCCATATCATTTCATGCACTCATTTTGCAAAAACAAACAAGCAAGCAAAAGTCTTTGCCATGAAATGATAGCCATTGTAATGATGATGGTCAACTAGTCCAACCTAGTCAACCGGTCAACAAAGTCAACCCCTCATCTCAACCATGACACAATAATACTTAATTAATATTATCATTAATCATATTTCTTATTCTCATTAGGGTTTAGCAAAAGTCAATGTCAACAGTGAACAGTCAACAGTCAACAACCCCAATGAGAATCCTCTGCCTCTGTCTCTCTGTCAACTGTGCATACACACCCGCATCCGCGTTCCGAGGAACACGAATACAAACGAGATAAAACCAATCCCAAAATGTACACTAGGATCTGGCTTAAACCAAAGCCCGCTAGTGTTAACTGTCCGGACACCAAACGTGCATAAGTGCACGGATGTGACCGAACCCTGTCGCAAAACCATGCGACCTGTCGCAAAACCATGCGACCTCTACTCTTTTGCCTAAAGGCCAATAGCTTTCTGTGTGGGACTCTAAAGACTCGACACTACGCTGGCAGTGGGTTTAACCACAGACCGCAAGCGGCACTAGCTGTGCGTAACGGTCCCCAGGTAGATGCCGACAAGAAGACTGACGAGGTGAAACCCATCTGAACTCCTACTGAGCCTGAATATGACAATCTCTGTACAGTCCGGTCTGTTCGTCTGATACATCGCATGGCGGGCCTAGGGGGGCGGTAAACGTCAGTCCCCTACTAGCGGTACAAGTCGTGTCGGAGTGTAGCCCAGAACACCCTGAGATAACACTGGAAACCTACCAGTATATCTCGCTTGCCCTGACCAGGGACTACTCGTGTAATGGCTCTCCTAGACACAGCGCGATGTCAACCCCCAATACCGGGAGAGACGAATCCTGTCTAACCGTCATTGCCTCCAAGTGCTTCGGGACTGCACCCAACTACTACCTGTTTGCACGACTCCTTTGAGCCGTGGTAGGGTAGTAATCTAAGTACAGTGGGAACACACTCGAGGCGAAGTGACAGTGTCAAGTCAGCGGACTAAGCTGTACTCATGTCACCTGGAAACTGATAACTGACGATAGGTATAGTACCAACCAACAGTTCCCGACGAGTCCTGTCCAGTGTACTCGTAACCTAACGAGCACCCGTATACTATCTCAAGTACGACGTACTGACGGCTGTGGGACAGACCGTCTCCCACACTGGGATGAGAAGCGCATACGCTAGTCTACTCCGGAGTATCGATGCCCTGTCTCGATAGTCCTACGACTGGGGACCTGCATAAGGATGTGCTTGTGGATTACCCAGCCCCCACTAGTGTGACTGCCATCACAACGCTGGTAATCAAGCAAAGATCCTAAGGGCTCCACTAATGTGTATAGGTGATATACTAAAATAAACACATGTACACATTAAAGTAGAAACAAACCAAGTAGCATACTACTATATTGAGTAAGATTGTCTATACAAGGTGAATATCCTAAGCTTCCATTAAGTAATATACAAACTAGTATGATACAGTAATGGCCTCTAGGGCATATACACTAACAGGCACAAGAGAGGCCATATATCTACATCGACTCTGGCAAAGGCCGGAGAATGTAGGAGAGGCGCTCTTTCCGCCTCGGAGGTTGCCAGCCATATCATGTAGCAATCGACGTTTAGCTCATTCCTATTATATCGGACCTTAGATTGCATGTTCTTCATGAGGCACAGGTAAAAAGCGTGAAGATCGAGCACTCTGTTAGGGCGATCAGGGTTTGATACAGGCTGAAAGTCGTACTCCAACCGCAAATACAAAAAAATAATGTCTTTAAATTATAAGTGTTAAATAATAGTAAATTTATTTGATAAGTTAAATGAGAATATATATTAATACCCGAGCCTGATCTCAGAAGAGGGCAAAAAAACGCCAGTGCTGATCGCCCCACTCAATATAAAGAGGATACTTCTTTTGGATACGGCTTTCATCCTCCATATACCGGCCGAACCTCTCGGCATAATCGCCGGTGTAGCGATAATCGCGGGGAATGATACCCTCTTTACTCTATCGGGCCTTAGCCTTTGGGACTAATTCGACCGTCGAGTCCCCTTCTCGGGGTGTAGCTGCCCTCCATCTACAAGATAAATAAATATACAAGCAATATCAAAACAAAACGGTATTTAGAATTCAAGAATTAACAAAAATTGAAGTGCGATATATACCTCCGGCGACAGCAGCACGAGCCTGAGCCCAAACAACAGCACGAGCGGGATGATAGTTCCTCCGGTGAGGAAAAACCAGCGACCCGGACGTAGATGCATTCCCTCCAACTTGAAAATCAACATTGACGATAAAATTACATGAAGTTCATGGTTATTCTTATAGTTAAGAATATTAACCTGCAGACTGCGCGGAGGGTACGGAAATGACGGGAGTGGCCTCTGCCCGGGATGTGCAGGCACCACCTACAATTAGACAATCATAAATTTATTATATAAGTAATAACAAAAAAATGTGTATATATCTATAATATAACATTCTAAATCAATATGCATAAAATATAGGATATATAAACATACCCGCATGTGCGGGAGTGGCCTCTGCTTCGTATGTGGACGCACCACCTACAACTAGAGAACGAAAAATTGACTATATAAGTAACTTTAAAATGAATATGGATGTATATTTATAATATTACATTCGAAATGACATGCAATATAGGATATATAAACATACCTGCAGGTGCGGTAGTGGCTTCTGTCTCGGATGTGGACGGTGCACCTATAACTAGACAATTAAAAATTGACTATATAAGTAATTTTAAAATGAATATACGTGTATATCTATAATATTACATTCGAAATAAATATACACGCAATATACCTGGAGGTGTGGCAAAGTCTATACGGAAGGAGTCATCCGAAGGGGATACGGATCGGGGTGCATGACCAGCCCTCTGAAGCTCCCTACACAGCTCCCCGGGTGGCAGAACCCCTCCGCCTCTGTCCTGGCTGGTGCTCTTGCCACCTCTTGCTACTCCTGGTGTCGTCAACAGACCTACATAAAAGTACAATCATTATATATGCATGCAATATATGTATAGATCGTAGAAAATGTGAAGTAATAATATAACATTACTGATAACTTTTTTGTTTTGTAGACGCATTAGACATATCTACTTGGATTTTATCATCGATGTCATTCCTAACCCACATAAATTCACACTCAGCCGAAGACAATTCGTCTTTGGAAACAGACGGTCAGAGCACTCTAAGTCTCCTCTCTTATTTATCCCCATCGATGTCCTCCATATGATTCTCGAATTCTGAGACATCGTAAACATCCCTGGGTTTTCAACAGCATACGACATACCATTTCGGATGCTTCAAGCACTGTGAGTAGTATACTTGAAACGCTTGTTGTGGAAAAATAAATGGATCGTCCTAACGGTAAAATCGAAGTGTGTTTACACTATTCGATCCATATTCATCTTTTCAAGTTTCGAGATTGTTTCTCCAATTATCCGTATCGGTTCGTGTATCGTACCAAATACACTGAAATATATAAAACGGTTCTGATCGTCCGGGATATTGGATACCAAGTATGTAATTTAAGTATCCATAATAAATCACATAATTCGATCCTACGGTCGCAATCTCACTATTCTGGGTGGTTCGAGATGTTTCTATGTCCTTAACTTCAAATTTGTATCCAAGAACACCGAATCCTTTATAGTATGCAATCTCTATGCTATGAAACTGAGCTAAACATCTTGAGTCTCTCTCTACTGATGCAAACAAGTTCAGACCGTGGATTTGACAAAACAAATTTTACGGCAAATACATAACGATATAAGTTTAGATTAAGAATGGTCGCAATAACATATTATTTGTATGTTTGAAGATACCCAAGTATGAGTTGTATTCTGTGTATGTGTGTTTCAATTTATGATTTAGCTTAGGTGTAGGGTTGTTAGTGTGTATGTGCTTTGTGTATGTGTGTTGTGTGTGTTGTGTATTCGTAGTGTGTGTTTCGGCTATCGGGGGTAAGCCTTCTGCCCCATTAAGAATGTATAGAGCAGACGCCCATTCGCTTGTGTTTTTATCTGTTTCGAGAAAATTTCGGCAGCACCTCTCCGCTGTTCTCTGAGTACACTGTAATAGAATAGATAATCATTTCAATACTGTGAAATAATATTGAAATGAACATCTAATCTATCTTTGTACACGGAGAATTAGCGGAAAAGTACCGACGAAATAACTCGAAACGAATGAAAATACAAGTAAATACAGTTGTTTGTTTTATACATTCCTAACTTTTCCAAACTGGACAAATTTATCGGTTATCATATGATTGAATTTTCTCGTTACATAGACTACACGACGGTTGTTAGTATCGAATGATACCGTCCGATATTTAACAACTTTCATATAGTTTTATGTCACGACAAATATCGAACGTATGATAGATGGGGACTAAGACGCGCTTTGATTTTCACATATGACAATCGATGAGAATATGAAAATTTCATATTATCATCGATTATCATATATATACTTATTATAAGATTTAACTTGAATTAGTTTTACGTTTATATTTCAATTTCATGGGTTTGAAGTTTTTAGTTTAGGATAAAGTTTTTTAAAATTAAAAGTTTTCTTAATCAAGTTTAAGATTTTGGATTTGGTTCTGAAGTTGAGTTTAAGATTTTGGATTTAATTCTGGTGTTAAGTTTATAATTAGGGTTTGGCCTTATTTGATATGAGAGATCACCATCATCATTATCACAAATACACACACACACACACATCATCGTCAACATTATCACAAACACACACACACACACACACACATCATCATATATCTCTCTCACACACACACTTACACTAACACTAAAATACCCTAACCATAACCCTCACTCTTAATTCTAACCTTAATTATTTTAACCCTAACCCTAACCCTAATTAACCCTAACCCCTTATAAATTGTTCACTGAACCACCTTTAGCTATTGTTTTTCCACTAAACCCTAAACCTAACCCTGATCCTAACCTTAATCCTAAAACTAACCCTAACCATTAGCCATAACCCTAATCACAACCTTAACCAAACCAAACCACAGTCGCCGCCGCCCACAACCGCCGCCGCCGCCACCCACACCCCTAAAAAACCCCATATTGAAGAGCAATCACCACCACCACAGCCACCACAATCCAAAATCCCCAAATTAAAGTCCTACCCATCAAATTGAATTTAGGAAAATAAAATTTTAAATTGAATAAATTAATTAACCGGTTGAGAAATTCGACGGTGACGAGAAAGCCATGGAGGAACTTGATGGAGGTCCTTTTTAGATCTCCCTCAGATGTTGTCTTCCGTCGATCTCCCGGTGGATTCTAGAGGGGATCCCCTGTTGTGTGTGGGTCTCAATGGGTTTTGAGGAGATTTAGTGATTGGAGGAGTTTGACGCCAAGTACCCGTAAAGAAGTCCCAGGGTGGTTTGATACCACCGAGGACCCTCCGACGATCAAGTTAGTACTAGATCCGAGCAGCGTAACGGCTAAGTGGAGTGAAAAATCGCTTACTTGACCCTTCTGTGATGGGGGTTTATATAGTGGTGGAGGCATGCAGCAGCAGGCGCGAGAATCTCGCCGGCAGTTACGCTCCCGACGTCACGTCCGCGTAGAGAGTGGATCACCCATGAATAGGGATCGTGAAGGCGTGGAACGTGGGATGTTGCCGGAGGAGAATCCGCGCATGGCGAGATTCGCGGAGCTGCGGTTACGCCTGTGAGCGGCGGAACGGGTTGGAGGACCGAGGAAGACGGCCTCGGCAAAGGGGCTCGGGGACGAGCGAGAAGGCCGAGGAGACTTGGTCTTGCGACAGCTTGGGGCGAGCTGAGGGGCCGAGGAGGCCAATCTGCGGGGAGCCCCGAAGAGGGCTAGCTTGCGCTGGCCGATCGGGTACAGGGGTGGCATAGTCGGCCTTTGTGGGCCCTTTCTTCCAAGTTCTGGGACGTGCCGTCCCCCACGTGTCCTGATCTTGAGGGTCGCCAATATTGAGCATTATTATTAGCCTCCACTCTTGTCCCGACCAGCCAACGGGTCGGGTCAGGAGTGGACCGCCGGGCCGCCCGGGGAAAGCTTCCTCCTAAGGTTTCGTCGGAATGCGTTCCCGAGCCGCGAGCTGTCTTTTCTACCAGCAAATCAGGGCGAGATCCCCGCATTTAAAAAGGGTACGCCGGTTCATGTATCTTGCCTTTGAAGTGACGGCCCACGTGTCGAGCGTCGGTTGGCTGACGCGACGTGTGCAGACCTGTGATGCCTGAAAGGGTGCAGTCCAGTGCGGGGACGACAAGTGGAGCAATTGGAGCCGTTGGATGCGAGGAGGCGTCTTGGCGGGAGATGAAGGGCGCCATTGGATGAGATCGCTCGTGGCGATAAAATAGGGGTGGGGCCCGTTCCAGGGCCCCTACTCCTTCATATTTCCCGTTCTAAATCTCGGTTGCTCGGCGCTCGTCTTCTTCCTTCCACTTTCGTTCCCCGAGGATCATTCTTCCCAAGGTTAGATGTCTTCTCTTGTCGGGTCAGTAGATGTCGTTGAGGTAGGTTTAAGGAACCCTTTAGGTGAGCCTTAGTCCTCCTAGGGAGCAGGGGTTGGCCCCTCTTCCCGGGATCATTTGGCGGGGGCAGCCCCCAGGGAAGAGGTGGTAGATGCTACCCCTAGCGCCTTGTGTTGGATAAGGACTGAGGACGAGATTGCCAATGCTCGTTCTCGCTTCCACATCCCCTCACGCTACATGCTCCGCCTGGCCAAGGAGGGAGAGAGGGCAGACCAAGTACGGGGCAGGGAGATCGCACTGTATTTGGAAGCATTTTAGGGTGGAATGCGTCTGCCCTTCTCTCCTGAGGTCGTTGAAGCGTTGAACTTCTTCGGGTTAGCCCCCGGTTAGTTGGTGCCAAACTCGTGGAGGATTCTCCTCGGGTTCCGGGTCCGCCTGAAATTACAGGCGATCCCCTTCAGCCTTTCCCTCCTTGATTCTTCCCTCGTCTTCAAAAATCACCCCGGTGGTCGAGCGGGCGACCCGAGGTGGGTCTATCTCTCTTTCAGAAAGTGACCAGGGGGCGCCGCCGGGACGGGGGTCATGGCCTTGCCTTCTTCCATTCATGACTGGAAGAAGAAGTTCTTCTTCGTTTTCCCTCCCGAGGGCGAGGACTGGCCCGTGCCTACAGAATGGTCGAGGGAGAAGCACTTGCCGAGGAACCAGTCCAGTGACCCCATCGCGGTGAGAGTGGCGTCGTGGGATCCCATCCCCCGTTTCGACGTGCTGTTGTCTGAGAGGGTTCTGAGTTGGGCGGACTCAGCCCCGTTGAGTTTGTCGGTAAGTTTAGTTTCTCTTTTTTGGTTCGTATATTGCATATGTCCCTGACTCCCTTTAACTTGGTTCTGTGCAGGACCTATGGACATGGACTCGCTCCGGGCTTCAATGCGCCAGCCGAGGCCGGTTACGAAGGTTGGGGGCGTCGGCTCTTCCCGTTCACAGCCTGCCCCTTCTCCTTCTCCCCCGGCGGTAGTGCCCCGCGAGCGCACGGAGGCGGATCTCGCCCCGGGGCCCAGCAGAACGTCGGGTCGGAGGCGGGCTCGGATTCTGGAGGACCCGGCCTCGAAGGAGGAGGCCGGCTCTCCCACAAGGCTGCTCAAGAGGAGATCTGCCCGGGGACCATCTTCGCCGATCACGGTGGAGGAAGGCGGTCTCCAGTTCGCCGTGCCTTCGGAGCTATCCGTCGTGGATAGTCTACTGCATGAGATAGAGGTATCGGCCGGGGGTAGAGTTCTCGGGGGGACCTTCAGGGCTCAACTGGCATCCATCGTCCAGGAGTCCGTGCAGGTAAGCGCTTGTCTTTTATTATTATTATTTTCGAGGTTCGATGCCTCTCTCATCTTCCTGATCTCTCTTCTGCTTTTCAGGTCCTTCAGCACGTCGCCTTCGCCTTGCGCATGGAGGCCGAGGTGTTAGCCTCGGCGATGAAAGCTGCGGGCCAGCTCGCCTCACTTGAAGAGAGCTCCAAGCGGGAGCTGGAGGCGATGAAGGCGAGGGTCATCGCCCTGGAGGGCGAGGTGGAGGCAGGGAAGCGGGAGGTCGCCCGGAACCGCGAGGCCGCCGCGGCTGCTGAGGCCAAGCTCGAGGATGCTCAGGTGCTGGCCGGCAACCTGAAGAAGACAGTGAAAACCCTCCGGAAGGAGCTGGGGGCGGCGGCCGAGTGGGCGAAGTCGGCCGACCTAAGGGCGGCCAAGTTGGCCGACCTCTTGGCGGTGAAGGCGGTGGAGACTAAAAGAAGTAGAAAGACTACTATGATGACCTGGCCGTCGCCACGACCCTCATCTGGCACGAGGCCCTCGACGCTGTTAAGGCCCGGGTGCCGGGGTTCGCCGACGAAAAGCTCCGGGCCCAATACCCCCTCGCCGACACCAGCGGGCAGGGGCAAGAGATTAATGGCGAGGAAGTCGCCGAGGACCCAGCTCGCCTCGTGGTGGATGTCGAGGGCCTCGAGGTCGCTCCTGGCCCCGATGCCTAAAGCCCCTGTCTTCCCCCTCCTTTTTATTTTGCCGCGTCTGGAATTTTGTAAGCCTCCGGGCATTTTGTGAGGCTGGAGAGCCAAAAATACCCTCTGTAAAGACTACCTTTTAGTAATAAAATTTTTCTTTGGTTTCATTGGCTTGCTTGTAAATTTTTTTTTTCTTCTCACGCCGTTAGGCTTCCATGTCAGGTCGGTTATTTGCCTAGCGATCGTTCATCCAGTTGATTCAAGCGCTGCTGAGAAGAAGGCGTCTCTATGGCCCCGAAGTCGAGGGGAGATCACTCGAGACTTGGATAGACCTGATGCCCTTAGTTGGCAGCTCGGATCCTCTGCATGTGGTGGGCAAAGGGCTGTCCGCCCTATTTGCGCCGAGGATGGATGGAAGCTGCTCCGTTGCCCTTCGACAAGGGCTTCTGATTTCTGGAGTTGTGGGTAGGTAACTACCAGCCTGGGATGACCGAGCAGGGTAGCTGCCCGGTTGCCTCTTGCGAGGTCTTTGATCCTTAAGGATGGGGACCGAGCAGGGTTACTGCCCAGTGCCTCTTGGCGTGGACTTTGATCCCTATCGGTCGTGGTAGGATGCTACCATCCGGGGATAGTCGAGCAAGGACTCGACTGCCTCTGGGAGGACTTTGGTCCTTGGCGCGGGAGGGGCTGCAGGAGCCTGCCAAGGACCCTTGGCTGGGCAGGGTTACTGCCCGGTGCTTCTTGGCGAGGGCTTTTGTCCTGAAGGATAGCCGAGCGAGGGATCCTCGGGCTCGACTGCCTCTGGGAGGGCTTTCTGATCCTTGGCGTTGAGGTAGGGAAGCTCCCGCCAGGGATAGCCGAACGATGGTTGGGCTCGACTACCTCTGGGAGGACTTTCTGATCCCTGGCGTTGCGGTAGGGAAGCTACCCGCCAGGGATAGCCGAGCGATGGTTGGGCCCGACTGCCTCTGGGAGGACTTTCTGATCCCTGGCGTTGCGGTAGGGGAGCTACCCGGCAGGGATAACTGAGCAGGGCAGCTGCTGGGTTGCTTCTTGGTGAGGGCTTTGATCCCTGGCGTTGCGGTAGGGGAGCTACTCGCCGGGGATGACCGAGCAGGGCAGCTGCTAGGTTGCCTCTTGGTGAGGGCTTTGGTCCCTGGCGTTGTGGCAGGGAGGCTACCCGCCAGGGGTGAACGAGCAGGGTAGATGCTAGGTTGCCTCTGGGAGGGCTTTCTGATCCTTGGCGTTGCGGTAGGGAAACTACTCACCAGGGATAACCGAGCAGGGCGACTGCTGGGTTGCCTCTTGGTGAGGGATTTGACCTTTAGCGCTAAGGGGCCTGAGGAGGTCGGCTGAGGATAACCGGGCAGGGCAGCTGCTCGGCCGAATCTTCAAGAGGTTTCGCCCGACCATACAGTTGGGGAACAAGAATGGTTAGCATGCGCATTGAATGCGGGGGAGGTGAAGCGCCAGGGCCGCGTCGCATCGATTCCGTCGGAGGAGGCTTAATGATCGCCGCGTGGCGGCGACTCCTTGGACGAGAGCGGGTGACCGTTGAGTTCCTCTGGGGGCGCAACGGGCTATATAAGGCTGAAGGAGTACTAGACCTTCCTTCCCTTGCAAACAGAGTGTTGAGAATGCAGGACTTCCCCTTTACCATCCCCAAGATCATCAATTTCGAAGATGTGTACCTGTATGACCAAAACTGCACCGAGGACACGGTGCAGTTGGTGTGCGGGAGCATCGAGGACCACTTCGGCCGGCTGCTCCCCCGACGTTCCTCCCTGCTGCAGCTGCTGATGCACTCCATCTGGAGGGCGTCGTTGGGGCTGTACAACCCCCTGTCCGAGCAGCTCTATGACGAGGCCGTGGGCAAGCTGCGGTCTTTGAGGCGCTTCGGCCTGATCTCCGCGAACCGGCTGGCTCGCTCGGAGGCGCTCGTCCGCGAGTGCTACGAGTTGAGGCTTAGGATTAACGCGCGCGGGGGGAACCGAGGGGAGAGGTTGGATCTCGTGAGGCCTCGGCTGGCGGAGATCTTTACCGAGTATCACGAGCAGTGCTCTCTGCACCCCTTCCCCCGCTGTTATAATAATAATTTTTTCTTTTTGTATGTACGGCTGAGGAGCTCATAATACCCCCATTTTTTTTTGAATAAATAAGAACTTTTCTACTTTCCTCGTAACGTTCAGTTGATCTTTATTAAATTGACAATAGCTCTAGGGAGAGTTTACATTGCCCCAAAAGAAAAGTACAGGCTAATAGATGACCCTATCAGCGTAGCCCGAGCTTCCTGGAGGCTTGCTGATCTCCTTGCTTGGCGCCGGGTACGGGGCACTCCGGGTGCCGGACTGGTCCTCTGCGGAAGCAAGCATGATCTGGCCGATGGTCGGCTCGGCGGGAGGAGGACGCTGCTCCTGCTCACGGTTGGCTTGCCGTTTATCCCTTAAATAGGCGGCGAGGTGCCCCGATCGGATGAGCTCCTCGACGTAGTCCCGGAGTTGCTTGCAATCCTCGGTGGCGTGGCCCAGCGTCCAGTGGAAGGCGCAGTAAGGGCCCCGGGTCCGCTTTGAGGCCTGACGCGGATTGGAGGGAACTTGAAGAACCCTTCGCCTTGGGCCTCCTCTAGTAACACTGTGAGGGAGAGGTTGAGCGGGGTGTACTCCTGGAACTTCGGGTGATAGGGCTGCTGACGCTCCGGCCTCTCCTCCTGAGCCCTTTTCTTCTGGTCGGATCGTTCTGCCCGGGGAAGGTTCGCGTTCACCTTGGACTCTAGCTGAACCTCGCGCTCGGTCCATGCCTTGACCTCGGCCATGGTCTTAAGCTGTGCCAACGCAAAGGAGAGTAACCATTCCTTGTGCCTCAGACCAGATCTGAGCGTCGTGATGACGGTCTTGTCCCGGTGCTCGGGAACCTCGAGGAGGCGTTGTAAAAGCGAGTGATGTAAGACTTGAACGTCCCCTTGTCTCCACTCTTAATTGCGAAGAGGTAGTCGACCGTGCGCTTCTGCCGAAGGTTCCCAACGAAGTGGCCGAGGAACTGAGTAGCCAGCTTGTCGAAGGTCAAGATTGAGCGAGGCTCGAGTCCTTGGAACCAGTCCCGACCAGAACGGATGAGGGTGGCAGGGAAGGCCCTGCACTGGGCGGCATCGGAATGGTCCTGGAAGCTCACTCCCGCGGTGAAAGTGTCCAAATGGTGTTTGGGGTTGGTTTTCCCGTCGAACAGAGAGACCTTCGGGAGTTTGATGCGCGAGGAGATGTGGACAACGAGCAGTTCCTCGGTGAACGGTTTGGTGATAGAGTCGGCGGCGTACTCGTCCCTGTCGGCCGAGAGGTGACCTTCCCGGCGCATGCCCTCGATCTTCTTCTCGAGGGCGTCGAGTCGGCCGTGGTACCCCGAGGACTCGGTGCCTCATGATCCCTGGCCTCTGCTATGGGAGACCTGCGTCTGGGCATGACTCCGGTTCCTCTCGATGAGGTTTCTCAGATCCCTGGGCACGGTGGCTCTCGAGCCGTCGTGGCGAGCCCCTTCTGTGCGACCCCGTCGGGGGAGTGGGTATCGGTCATGCCTGCGGGAAGGCGAGGTGGCCGACATCTCCTCAGGGGGGCAAGGGCCGTGAAGAGGTTCGAGGCGTTGTGCTCCGGCGGCGGGCCTGGGGGTGGAGCCGCGAGGCGCCCAACGGGCCTCAGGGAGTATCGGTCTGTGGGATCCGTGGTCGGGAGTCACAGCCCGCCGGTGGTTGGCCGTGCCGACGGGGGCAGAGCATTCCGGAGGCGGAGGAGTGGCGATCTAGGGCCCAGGCCCGGCCGTTTGGGCGCGGACGAGTGCCTCCACAAGGGACTGTAGCCGATCTATTCGGCTGGGGAGGGCGTGGATGATGGTCGCCGGAGGGGGTTCATCCGCGCCTCCGGTGAGGGGGAGGCGGTGGTTGATACCCGAATCTTCTGGATGGTCGCTTGCCATGTGGACGGAGATCGGAAGGCCAACTTTTTTTTTGTGGAGTTTGCTTTCCCACAGATGGCGCCAACTGATGGAGGTCCTTTTCAAATCTCCCTCAGATGTTGTCTTCCGTCGATCTCCCGGTGGATTCTGGAGAGGATCCCCTGTTGTGTGTGGGTCTCAATGGGTTTTGAGGAGATTTGGTGATTGGAGGAGTTTGACGCCAAGTACCTGCAAAGAAGTCCTGGGGTGGTTTGATACCACCGAGGACCCTCCGACGATCAAGTTAGTACTAGATCCGAGCAGCGTAACGGCTAAGTGGAGTGAAAAATCGCTTACTTGACCCTTTTGTGATGGGGGTTTATATAGTGGTGGAGGCATGCAGCAGCAGGCGCGAGAATCTCGCCGGCATTTACGCTCCCGACGTCACGCCCGTGTAGAGAGCGGATCGCTCATGAATGGGGATCGTGAAGGCGTGGAACGTGGGATGTTGCTGACGGAGAATCCGCGCATGGCGAGATTCGCGGAGCTGGGGTTACGCCTGTGAGCGGCGGAACTGATCGGAGGACCGAGGAAGACGGCCTCGGCAAAGGGGCTCAGGGACGAGCGAGAAGGCCGAGGAGACTTGGTCTTGCGGCAGCTCGGGGCGAGATGAGGGGCCGAGGAGGCCAATCTGCGGGGAGCCCCGAGGAGGGCTAGCTTGTGCTGGCCGGTCGGGTACAGGGGTGGCATGGTCGGTCTTTGTGGGCTCTTTCTTCCGAGTTCTGGGACGTGCCGTCCCCCACGTGTCCTGATCTTGAGGGTCGCCAATATTGAGCATTATCAGAACTCGACGTTGATGAAGAGGGCACTGATCGACGTTGACTAGGAGGGCGCGATCGAGACAGCGCTGTAGATGATAAAGGCGGCGCTGAAGGTCGTAGGAAGTCGAAGGAGACGACAAGAAAGGAGGCGATGATGGCGCTAGAGGTCGGAGGAAGCGACATCGAGTTCGAAGGCGACGAGGGAGGAGGCTACGTCGAGTTTAATGGTGACGAGGGAGGAGACGATGAGGGCGGAGAAATTTTGGAGGGAAATTAATTGAGGAATTAGGGTACCGTGGAAACGGGGTGGGGAAAATTTTGGTTTTTATTTTTTTTTAAATCCTCGACTTTGCCCCTACGGATATAACCGTAGGGTTTTATCTTGCGGTACCGTTGGGACAACTGTATATATTAAATTTTAACAATTTTTATTTATATATGCCCCTACAGTCTAATCCACATGGGCATTAGTTGTCCCTACGAAGCAATCCGTAGGGACAACAAAAAATTGTCTCTGTGGATTTTATCATCCGTATGAACAAGCCATTTTTGTACTGGTGATTACTCAACGATTATGATTTGTTCAGATCAAGATAGGAGTAGTCGGAATTTAAATCCAGAGTAAGAGCGCAATATTCTCCCGTTTTATTTCCTTTATGAATTATTTATAAGCATTTGATTTTATATGTGTAATATTTTAGGAAGTTCTGTGTATTGGTGTTCTATGTCGGTGTTTGTTCTTCTTAACACATAACCCATGCGAGATGACACCACATCAATGGTTATTTATGAAGAGAATTAGATATTATGATTTATTCTTGGGGATGTCTTTTTTGCAGTTGATTGAGTTGGTTGTAATATTTCTCAAACTTTGAAAGTGATAATAAAGTTAGATTGTGCTTTGTTTTCTTGACAACATATTTTGGATTTTGGTTGTGGAATTCTTTGATTTTTCAAGATTAGCTACATGGACTATTACCTGTAGCTCATATATCCAATGAAATTCTTTCTTTCTTTTTTGTCGTTCTTTAGCTTGATATATAAAGAGAATGCAGATTTCATAAATTTCTTTTATTGCTAACAAAATGATAGGCTATATATTATAAACCGAGACAATTTCTTTAATGCATCTATCTTCATCTTCCACTAGCCAATCAAGCAGTAACATTAGCGAAGCCAAACGAAGAAACATTATATATATATATATATATATATATATATATATATACACATGCTTGTCTTTAATAGCACATGTTGATTCTATGCCCCTTAATTGAAAGTTGCATCCAATAGTACATGTTTTCGCTTAAATTGTTTGAACAGTTAATCTATAGTTCTATATTTCCATAAATATTGCATGTTAATCACCTAAGAGATATACCGTAAAAAATATGACAGCCATAAGTAAGCTAAAGTAATGCTTCAGTTTTTGTGATTAGAGGCTTTTCAATTTTATAAAAGAATTTATAAATGACCTCAACCTGTTTTAACAACTGAATTCCCCAAACTCTGAACTATGATGGACATATATACTTTTCTAATTGATTCAGTGATTTCTCTTGAGATTTTGTGAATTTCTTTTATACACTGCACTGTGTTCAAATGGTACAGGCCCCTTATGTTTATATATTTCTTTGTTTGAATACGAACTGAGGCAGTAGAAGAATATGCTAATCTTCTTTTAGGTCCATTTCCATTCAATGACAGGTGAAATTTCTTTTAGCTCCTTATGTCAACATTTTATCTAATGACCAAATTTTTTAGAGTAGAAGTTTGAGGCAACTTTGTTGTAGTGCTTGAAAAGGGTGACGCTCTGAACATGTAGATGGCAATTCATGGTGATGGTGGCCCTTCTCGGGTCACCGTCAGATGTTGTCTGCCGCTGATTTCCCGATGGACTGAGGTGGTTACCTTCTGTTGCGTGTGGGTATAATGGGTTTTGAAGGAAGAAGCGGAATTAAGGGTTTGGTGCCGAGTACCTGCAAAGAAGTCCCGGGGTGGTTTGGTACCACCAAGGACCCTCCGACGATCAAGTTAGTGATGGATCCGAGCAGAGTAACGGCTTAAAAGAGTAAATAATGGCTTACTTGACCCCTATGTGATGGAGGTTTATATAGCAGCGGCAGCACGCAGCAGCAGACACGAGAATCTCGCCGGCAGTTACGCTCCTGACGTCACGCCCGCGTAAAGAGCGGATCGCCCATTAATGGAGATCGTGATGGCGTGGAACGTGGGACGTTGCTGGCGGAGAATCTGCGCGTAGCAAGATTTGCGGAGCGGCGGTTATGCCTGTGAGTGGTGGAGTTGGTCGGTTGGAGGGACCGAGGAAGACGACCTCGGTTAGGGAGCTCCGGACGAGCGATGAGGCCGAGGAGTCCAGGTCTTTTGGCAGCTCGGCGCGAGCTACGAGCCCGAGGAAGCCAATTTGCAGGGGGCCCTGAGGAGGGCCAGCTTGTATTTGCAGGTCGGGTACAGGGTGGCCTGGTCGGCCCCTGTGGGCTTTTTCTACTGAGTCCTGGGACACGTCATCTTCCACGTGTTGTGATCTCGGAGATCGCCAATATTGAGCATCATCATTAGCCCACCACTCTTGTCCCGACCAGCTAATAGGTCGGGTCAGGAGTGGACTGTCGGGCCTCCCGAGGTGAGCTCCTTTCCAGGGTTTTGTCGGGATGTGTCCTCGGGCCGTCGATTGTCTTTTCCGCTAGCGAACCAAGGCGAGATCTCTGCATTTAAAGAATGTGCACCGGTTCGTGCACTCTGCAACTGAAGCGACGGTCCACATGTCGAGCGTCGATTGGCTGATGCGACGTATGCAGGCCTGCGGCGTCTGATAGGACGCGGCCCAGCGCAGAATTGACACGTGGAACGATCGGGGCCGCTGGGCGCGAGGAGCCGTTTCGGCGGGAGATGACGGGCGCCGTTGGATGAGGCCGTATGCGGCAATAAACATGGGTGGGCCCGCCCTAGGGCCCTTACTCCTTCATATTTTCCTCTCTCAAGTCTTGGTTGCTCGGCACTCATCTCCCTTCTCCCGTTTCCAGCTCTTGAAGATTTTCTTTCCCAAAGTTAGATATCTTCCTCTGTAGAATCAGTAGACGTTGTAGGAGTAGGTGCTAGGGTTCCTTTAGCTGTGTCTGAGTCTCCTCGGGGAGCAGGGGTTGGACCCTCTCCCCGGGATCGTGAGGCGGGGGCCGCCTCCAAGGAGGAGGAGGCAGATGTGGC
The DNA here is from genome assembly GCA_030015575.1 of Agapanthus africanus. Taxonomy (NCBI): domain Eukaryota; kingdom Viridiplantae; phylum Streptophyta; class Magnoliopsida; order Asparagales; family Amaryllidaceae; genus Agapanthus; species Agapanthus africanus. The sequence continues at coordinate 259,645,317 of CM057339.1, read as the reverse complement.
CCCCAGCACCTCGTGCTGGGTGAGGCACGAAGACGAGCTCGCCAATGCTCGGGCTCGCTTCCACATCCCCTCGCGCTATACGCTTCGACTAGCCAAGGAGGGAGAGAGGGCAGATCAGGTACGGGGTAGGGAGATCGCCCTGTATTTGGAAGCCTTTTGGGGCGGAATGCGCCTGCCCTTCTCTCCTGAGGTCGTCGCCGCGTTGAATTTCTTTGGTTTGGCCCCCGGCCAGTTAGTGCCGAACTCGTAGAGGATCCTCCTCGGGTTCTTGATCCGCCTGAAGTTACAGGCGGTTCCCTTCAGCTTTCCCCTTCTCGATTCCTCCCTTGTCTTCAAGAGTCACCGTGGTGGTCGAGCGGGCGATCCGAGATGGGTTTATCTCACTTTCAGAAAGCGGCCAGGGGGCGCTGCCGGGACCGGGGTGGTGACCTTGCCTTCTTCCATTCATGACTGGAAAAAGAAATTTTTCTTCGTTTTCCCTCCCGAGGCGAGGACTGGCCCGTGCCTACCAAGTGGTCGAGAGAGAAATGTTTGCCGGGGAACCAGTCCAATGACCCCGCCGCGGTGAGGGTGGCATCGTGGGAGCCCATCCCCCGACCTGACGTGCTGCTGTTCGAGAGGGTTCTGAGCTGGGCCGGACTCAGCCCTGTTGAGTTCGTCGGTACGTTAGGTTAGTTTTTTGGCTTGTGTCTTGCTCGTGTTGCTGATTCGTTGGGTATTTGTTTTGTGCAGGATCCATGGACTTCGTCTCGCTACGAGCTTCCATGCGCTAAGGCAGCCTACGAGGGCTGGGGACGCCAATTCTTCCCGTGCGAAGCCCGCCCCGGCTCCTACCGCTCCAGTGGCGGCGCCCCGCGAGCGCTCGGCGGCGGACCCCGCCCCGGGTCCCAGCAGAGCATCGGGCCGGAAGCGGGCCCTGATTCAGGAGGACTCGGCCTCGGAAGAGGAGATCGGCTCTCCATCAGAGCCGCTCAAGAGAAGCTCCAAGAGACCCACCCGGGGCCGGTCTTCGCCGACCATGGTGGAGGAAGGGGGCTTCTGGTTTGCGGTGCCATCGGGACTATTCGTGGCGGACAGCCTTCTGCACGAGATAGAGACCTCGGCATGGGGTAGAGTCCCAGGGGGGACCTTCAGGGCTCAGCTGGCGTCCATCGTCCAGGAGTCCGTGCAGGTAAGTTCCTTGGTTCATGATGATATTCAGCGCCCCCTTCATCTTTCTGATTTTTTGTGTCTCCTAGGTCCTCCAGCACGTTGCCCTCGCCCTACGCCTGGAAGCCGAGATGGTAGCCACGGTGTTGGAGGCTGCGGCTCAGCTCGCCTCGCTGCAAGAGAGCTCCAGGCGGGAGCTGGAGGCGATGTCGGCGAGGGTCGCTGCCTTGGAAGGCGAGGTGGAGGCCGGGAAACGGGAGGTCGCCCGGCACCGCGAGGCCGCCGTTATCGCTGAGGGCAAGCTCGGGGACGCTCAGGTGCTCGCCGGCAACCTGAATAGGACGGTGAAGTCCCTCCGAAATGAGCTGGGGGTAGCGGCTAAAGCGGCCAAGTCGGCTGAATCGAGGGCGGTGGATAGCTATAAGAAGTCGAAGGACTTCTATGACGACTTGGCCGTGGCCACGACCTGCATTTGGCACGACGCCCTCGATGCCGTCAAATCTCGGATGCCGGAGTTCGCCGACGCAGACCTCCGGGCCGAGTTCCCCCTCGTGGGAGCCGACGAGCAAGGGGAAGAGGTTCCCGGTGAGGAGGTGGCCGAGGACCCAGCGCGCCCCGTGGTGGAGGTCGAGGACCTCGAGGTCGTACCTGGCCCCGAGGCGTAGAGCCCCCGTTCTCCTCCCTTTATTTTGTTTTCTTGAATTTTGTAAGGCCGAGGAGCCCAAAATATACCCTTTGTAAAACTTTATCTTTGGTAGTAATACAGTTTTTCTTCTGCTCCGTAGAATTGCACTCTACCATCTGTTTGCAAGATATTTTTGTCTGTACCGTTGTGCTTTCATGTCAGATTGGCCATCTGCCTGGCAATCGTCCGTCGAGTTGACCTCAATCACTGGCCGATAAGCGTAGTCGGCGCCCACGAGGAGGTATCCCCATGGGCTCCGGAGTCGAGGGGAGATCGTTTAGACTTGGGCAAACCTGACGCGCCTCAGTGGGGTTTCGGATCCTCCGCGGGCCACAGGGCATCTCTGATTTCGAATGTTAACCACCATCCGGGGGCGACTGGGCAGGGTAGCTACTTAGTCACCCCTTGCAAGGGCTTTCTGGTCCTTGGCGCTGCGGTAGGGGAGCTACCCGCCAGGGACGGCCGAGCAAGGACTCGACTGCCTCTGGGAGGACTTGGGTCCTTAGCGCAAGAGGGTTGTAAAAAGCCTACTAAGGATGACCGAGCAGTGAAGTTGCGCGGTTGCCTCTTGGCGAGGACTTTGATCTCTGGCGTCGTGGGTAGGCAACTACCAATCTGGGATGAACGAGCGGGGTGGCCGCTCTGGTGCCTCTTGTGAGGGCTTTTGATCCCTGGCGTTGTAGCAGGGAAGCTGCCCGCTGGGGATAGCCGAGCGAGGGGTCCTCGGGCTCCACAGCCTTTGGGAGGGCTTTTTGATCCCTGGCGTTGAGGGTAGGGAGCTACCAGCCGGAGTTGACCGAGCAGGTTAGCCGCTCGGTTGCCTCTTGCGAGGGCTTTTGATCCTTCAGGACGGGACCGAGCAGGGTTACTGCCCAGTGCCTTTTGGCGAGGACTTTGATCCCTGTCGGTTGTGGTAGGAAGCTACCAGCCGGGGATAGCCGAACAAGGACTCGACTGCCTCTGGGAGGACTTTGGTCCTTAGCGCGGGAGGGGCTGTAGAAGCCTAACAAGGACCCTTGGCCGGGCAGGGTTACTGCCCGGTGCCTCTTGGCGAGAGCTTTTGTCCTGAAAGATAGCCGAGCGAGGGATTCTCGGGCTCGACTGCCTCTGTGAGGGCTTTTTGATCCTCGGCGTTGTGGCAGGGAAGCTGCCCGCTGTGGATAGCCAAGCGAGGGATCTTCCGGATCGACTGCCTCTGGGAGGGCTTTTTGATCCCTGGCGTTGTGGTAGGGAAGCTACCCGCCAGGTGTGACCGAGAAGGGTAGCTGCTGGGCTGAATCTTGGCGTGGGGTAGCCTGACCGTCCAGCTGTAGGTGCGGGGAATGGGAACGGTCGGGGCAACGACGCGCATAGCCAGCGCATTGAATGCGCGGGGGTGGGTAGGTGGGGGGTGGCGGGGCGGCGAAGCGCTAGGGGCGCGTCGCTTTGATTCCGCCGGAGAAGGCTTGATGGCCGCCGCGTGGCAGCGATTCCTTGGATGAAAGCGGGCGACTGTTGAGCTGCGCAGTAGGCTATATAAGGCCGAAGGAGTACTGGTCCTTCCACCCTTCATAAACAGGTCGTCGAGAATGCAGGACTTCCCGTTTACCATCCCCGACATCGTCCACTTCGAAGACGTGTACCTTTACGACCTGTACTGCACCAAGGACACGGTAAGCTGGTCTACGGGAGCATTGAGGACCATTTCGGCCGGCTGCTCCCCCGACGCTCCTCTCTGCTGCAGCTGTTGATGTACTCCATCTGGAGGGCGTCGCCGGGGCTTTACAACCCCCTGTCTGAGCTGCTCTATGATGAGGCCGTGGGCAAGCTGCGGTCTTTGAGGATCTTCGGCCTAATCTCCGCGAACCGGCTGGCCCGCTCCGAGGCGCTCGTCCGCGAATGCTACGAGCTGAGGCTCGGGGTCGACGCGCATGGGGGGAATCGGGGACAGAGGTTGGACCTTGCGCGGCCCCGGTTGGCGGAGATCTTTACCGAGTACCACGAGCAGTGCTCGCTGCACCCCGTTCCCCCACTGTTGTAATTTTCTTTTCTTTTTTTTGCATGTATGGCTGAGGAGCCCATAATACCCTTTGAATAAACAAAGCTTTTCTTTCCTTTTCGCAATTCTCCATTGATCTTTATTAAATTAACAATAGATCCTAGAAAGAATTTACATCGCTTTAAAAGAAAGGTACAGGCTAGTAGATGACTTCATTGGCTTGGGCCGAGCTCCCTGAAGGGCTGTTGGCCCCCGTGCTTGGCATAGGGCATGGGGCTCTCTGAGCTCCGGGTTGGCCGTCCGCTGAAACGAGCATGATCTGACCGATGGTCAGGTCGGCGGGAGGGTGATGCTGCTCCTGCTCGCGGTCGGCCTGCCGTTTGTCCCTCAGGTAGGCGGCGGGGTGCCTAGACCAGATGAGCTCTTCGATTTAGTCCCTCGGTTGTTCGCAGTCCTCCATGGCGTGGTCCAGTACCCAGTGGAAAGCGCAGTAGGGGCCCCGGGTTTGCTTTGCGGCCTGACGCGGGACCGGAGGGAACTTGAAGAACCCCTCGTTCTGGGCCTCCTCCAGCAACACTGCGAGGGAGACGTTGAGGGGGGTATACTCCTGGAACTTCGGGTGGTAGGGCTGCGGACGCTCCGGCCTCTCCTCCCGAGTCCTCTTCTTCTGGTCGGTCCGTTCTACCTGGGGGAGGTTAGCATTCACCTCGGATTCCAGCTGAATCTCGCACTCGGTCCACGCCTTGACCTCGGCCATGGTCTTAGGTTGCGCCAACGCGAAGGAGCGTAACCATTCCTTGTGCCTCAGACCGGATCTAAGCGCCGTGATGACGGTTTCGTCCCGGTGCTCGGGCACCTCGAGAAGGGCGTTGTAGAAATGGGTAATGTAGGCCTTGAACGTTTCCTTGTCCCCACTCTTAACCGTGAAGAGGAAGTCGACCGTGCGCTTCTATCGACCGTTCCCCACGAAATGGCCGAGGAACTGGGTAGCTAGCTCGTCGAAGGTCGAAATTGAGCGAGGCTCGAGCCCCCGGAACCAGTCCCGACCTGCGCGGATAAGGGTGGCCGGAAAGGCTCTGCACTGGGCGGCGTCAGAGTGATCCTGGAAGCTCATCCCCGCGGTGAAAGTGTCCAGATGGTCCTTCGGGTCGGTTTTCCCGTCGAACAGAGAGACCTTTGGGGGCTTGTTGCGCGAGGAGACGTCGACGGAGAGCAGTTCCTCGGTGAATGGCTTTGTGAGCGAGTCGGAGGCATACTTAGCCTCGTCGCTCGAGAGGTGAGCCTCCCGGCGCATTCCCTCAATTTTCTTCTCGAGGGTGTCGAGCCGACCGTGGTATCCCGATGAGTCGGCGCCTTGGGATCCCTGGCCTCCCCTGCGGGTGACCTGCGTCTGGGAGCGGCCTCGGTTCCTCTCGATGTGGTGCCTCAGATCCCGATGCGAGGTGGCTCGGGAACCGCCGAGGCGAACCCCTTTTGTGCAGCCCCGCCGAGTGTGGTGGTGTCGACCACGCCTGTGGAGAGGCGATGTGACTGACATCTCCTCAGGGGGATAAGGGTCGCATGGAGGCTCGGGGAGGGGTGCCCTGGCGGCGGATCTTGGTGTGGAGCCGTGGGGCGCCCAGCGGGCCTCAGGGGGCACCGGCTCAAGAGATCGATGGCCAGGGGTCGTTTCCTGCTGGTGGTCAGCCGCCCTGACGGGGGCAGAGCCTTCTGGAGGCGACGGAGCGGCGCTCTTGGGCCCGGGTCCGGCCGTTTGGACGCGGAAGAGGGCCTCCATGAGGGATTGCAGTCGATCTATTCGGCCTGCGAGGGCGTTGATGACGGTCATCGGAGGAGGCTCATCCCCACCTTCGGTGAGTGTAAGACGGCGGCTAGTACCGGGATCCTCAGGGTGGCTGTGCGCTATTGGGGGAGATCGGAAGACCAACTTTGTGTTTTGGGGAGTTTTTTTTGTTCCCACAGACGGCGCCAACTGATGGAGGTCCTTCTCGGGTCTCCGTCAGATGTTGTCTTCCGCTGATCTCCCGATGGACTGAGGTGGTTACCTTCTGTTGCGTGTGGGTCTCAATGGGTTTTGGAGGAAGAAGCGGAATGAGGGGTTTGGTGCCGAGTACCTGCAAAGAAGTCCCGGGGTGGTTTGGTACCACCAAGGACCCTCCGACGATCAAGTTAGTGATGGATCCGATCAGAGTAACGGCTTAAAAGAGTAAAGAATGGCTTACTTGACCCCTCTGTGATGGGTGTTTATATAGCGGCGGTAGCACGCAGCAGCAGACGCGAGAATCTCGCCGGCAGTTACGCTTCCGATGTCACGCCCGTGTAAAGAGCGGATCGCCCATTAATGGGGATCGTGATGGCTTAGAACGTGGGACGTTGCTGGCGGAGAATCTGCGCATGGCGAGATTTGCGGAGCTGCGGTTATGCTTATGAGTGGTGGAGTTGGTCGGTCGGTCGGAGGGACCGAGGAAGACGGCCTCGGCTGGGGAGCTCCGGACGAGCGAGGAGGCCGAGGAGTCCAGGTCTTGTGGCAGCTCGGCGCGAGCTACGGGGCCGAGGAAGCCAATTTGCAGGGGGTCTTGAGAAGGGCCAGCTTGTGTTTGCAGGTCGGGTACAGGATGGCCTGATCGGCTCCTGTGGGCCCTTTCTTCTGAGTCCTGGGACACGTCACCTACCACGTGTCGTGATCTCGGAGATCGCCAATATTGAGCATCATCACATGGTGTTTATCAAAAGCTAAAAGGGATCTTAATAATTCATGCCATGCTTGGTTCGTGATCCTTGAAGGAAGTTGTGTTGACATAAGGGAAATTTGTTTGCATACCCATTTTCTTAACCTGATATTTGATTTTCAAACCCAAAAAATAAGTTGTTAAAAACCCCAACAGTATATGGTTAATTTTTTTTTTTTATAAACTAAACCTTGTTCTGGTATGCCTCTCTATATATGTATTTCCGACAATACCTTTTCAAGTGGTCGTAAATATATACAGTAGAAATAAAAGAAGACATCATTTGTCTTTGAGTCTATTCCCATGTCAAATTTAATGTACCCCAAGATAAGGAAAATTTGGCTTCATGCCTGCCACAAAGATGGTCCATACCAATAGATTCTTTGAGTCTATTATATATTACTCATCACCTATTGATAGTCCATACCAATAGATTATCTGACCCAAAAGATCTTTAGATGTAAGACAAATAATTACAAACTGAATGATATTTGAAAGCAAAAATAATATTACAGGAGAGAAAGTGTAGAGGGAAATATAAGAATGAATATAAGAAAGAAAGAAAGCCTGGAAATATGAGACAAAATTTTATTAAATACTTTCTATTAACTTTTACTTCTTCGGTATAGAAAAGGCAAGGGGAAATATTATAAACCTTGCATTTCTTCTCGGATCTTATCTAAAACTCTTTGTATCTTTGCTGGCTCTTACCGAAGCCTGATCTTTATTACTTAATTTTTGTGCAATGATGTTCTTTCTTCTAATTCTTTCTTGTTCCTTGTAGATCTGTAAATGGATCGGGTTTAGATCCGAATCAGACCTGAAACTGCTAGTAAAGATAGGATGGATATAGATTCGAGACCCGTTTATCAAGACCCATCCGGACCAACTGAATGATTTGATAAATTGATCATGCCGAGGGACCTAAAGCTACAAATATAATATTGTTTTATCAATTTATTATTAATTTCCAAAACACTTCGATATAATGTTCATTTTAGGTCTTTTCAAAAATTAAATAAATAAAGATATTCAATCTAGGTTTCTCTTTTATACTGTATCTTTAATTATATTGATGCCAATATGTTAAACTTTGGGTTTAATTTGGGGGAATACCATACCATTCTACAGAAGAGAATAAGATTAAATTTATTCCAATATGTTTTCATATCTAATACTATTTTATGCAGGAGAGAACAATCTTTTTTATAGCTATAACGACGTTGGATATAGATGTCCTCAAGATAATTATTGTAATTGAAGGAGGACATATACGAGAAAACAATTTTACTCGAGATTATAGTATACTATCTGATTTGTCGTTATCTTTCATATGATGCATTTATTCATTATTATGTATCGTTTAGATATGAGATAAAACCCTTAGAATTTTGCTTAACTACCAGAACGATAATGAAGATCATACTAGCGGGGCCTGGGTAGTCGATAAGCACATCTTTAAATGTCTCTAGTCGTAAGAGTATTGAGACTTGGTATCGGTACTCCAGTTTAGACTAGTGTGTACGTTTCCTAACCCGGTTGGAAGGCGATAGCTGATCTGAAGCTATTGGTGTGTGACATCGAGAATTTTATACATGTGCTCATTGGACGAGTTATATTGGATGGACTCACAGAGAACTCTTAGTTGGTAATATACTAATGTCAGGTAGCAGTTCTCTGGTGACATGAGTAAATGACAGTCCTTAGAACATGAGACGGCCATAGTGTCTCATGTGTGTTCCCATTATACTTATACTTCTACTCTACCATGATTTAACGGAGTCGTGCAAACAAGTTTTTGTTGGGTATAGTCCCGAAGCACGTGGATGCAGTGAGCGGTCGAGAGGATTCGTCTCTCCTGGTATATGGAGTTGATGTCGCACTGTGCAGGATATGACTGCAACCACAAGTCGGTGAGCACGGTAGTGGAGATAAACTGATAAGTGTTATCAATTATATCTCCGGTTGGTTATGAGTTCTCTGTCGCACGGCTTATCGGGTTATTGGGGTTTGACAGATTCCAAACGCTAAACCAAATATACGATACTCGTAGACGAAAAGACCAGACTGTACCGTGACTGTCACTTATAGACTTTGTAGGGTTCGGATGGGTCTGCTCGTCGACCTGCTTTTATCTTGCGCATACCTGGATAGCCGTTACGTACAGTTAGTGCCACTGACGTGCTTGTGGGTTATCCCGTCAAGAGATTGGATCTGAAAGTGTTTCGGATTCAATCGGATATGATCTTATATAACCTACTGCCAGCGTATTAACAGGTTTTTAGACTCCCGCAACGAAAGTGTCAGCCCGGGCAAAATGTTGAGGTGACGTGCATATTGGATACGCGCGGGAGTTCGATTAAATGTATGATTTAATCGAATGTCCGAAAAATACTAGCCGATTTAAAAACCGGAATACTAAGTCAAAGGTTGACTTAATAACCGCATTTCGATATGGTTTCTAGTATTGTGTATTGATACACACTCTTTCTATTTTTATTATATTAGTATGCGATACTGATATATTATTATTGCGTATACGATACATAATATGGAAATATATTTGATACATGTTTTCTTCTCTTTATATATATGTATTTATATATATATAGTAAAGAGAAATGATATATATTAAGGATAAATATAAAGAGAAAAAAAAGAAAAGATTAGAAATGAAATGAAATGAAAAGAACAAATAAGAAGAAGAGTGGACTTCTTCTTTATTCTTCCCTCTTCCTTTATTTGATAAGTCATTTCTTCTCTTCTCTTCTTATTTTTTTCTTTTAAAGTTAATTCTTATTCATATTTTCCATGACACTTTATCATCATTTTCTTCCTCCTGAAGGTTAGAAATGAGTGTAGAATTCAAAAGGAGAGTTTTTCTTGATCATATCACCTCACATATTAACTTAGCAAGTTAATTGTGTGAGTTTCTCCACTAGAAGATGGAGATGGAGTTTCAGGAGGCCACTCTTTATCGCGGATCATCTACAGCAAGACGGTCGGTTAGTAAAGTCTTCGGAGATCACAAAATCTATTTTGGGTCTTCCGATGGCAATCGGACACGCAACAAAAGTTGTAGCGCTCTAAACTTGCTCCCTAGGTTTTCTAATTTTGCAATTATAAATAAATGACATGATCTTGTAGTTGTATTTTGATGCTAAGTCTTAAAAAATTTTGCTTTATCATTCCGCCGCAGTACGCTAATGTTGCGATTCTAGTATCAAAATACTAACATGGTATCAGAGCTACTAGGCAGGGATGCCAACCCATGGGGGATTCTCACTATATGACAGTAGTGACGAAACGCAGGCTCTTACCCTCAGGATGTTCCGTGCGGTTATATGATCCGGCGGGTTGTAGTCCGGCCCGAAAGGACTATGTAAAAAGTAGCTGAGAGACCTATGAACGCCACGGCCAGTTTCCGTTGCGCCGACTGATCCTACATGATATCAGGGCCGATCATTTCCTAAACTAATTGCATTTTTGTTGTTGATGATACAATATATAATGAACTTGCATCATTCTATACTTTAATTTTTCATGCATTCTGTAAAAAAAATTAAGGGTGCTCACTGTTTATTGTTTAGATATGTGCTCACAGTCACGGTGATGATATAATTCTGCGAATTCCTGAATAATTCGTGAATTTTTGATCGGCCGATTAATTCTTCAATTTAATCGCCGTTGGCGAACGCTCCGAATAATTTACGAATTATTCAAAAAATCAGCGAGTAATTCACAAAAACACCGAATAATTAGCAATATCAAAACACAGCGTCTTATATATTAATTTCTATCTCGAAATACTTTCCGAACACCCTGCCGATTTTAAACATCCTGCCGATTTTTTTCTGAATAGTTCTTCGAATCCGAATTTTCCACATCGCGAATTTATGAATATGTTCACTGTTAATTGTTATCAAATGTGCTCATTTTTCCCTTACCTCCTCCCACTTTAATTTTTTTTTCATGCATGCAATGATTATATGGTGCTTTCTTTGTTTGTATTTCTTCCATTCTTGCTGCCATTTTATTTTTTGGGCAAGCCTCTTCACTGCCAAATTTTTGTTGTTGTGCCCGCACTCCACTAAAATAAAATGGCAGCTTGTATTTGTTAGCATAATAGAATGAGGCATTGCTATTCTTTTTTCCGAGGTGTAAGTCGCATATAGTATTGACGATTACATCTCCTGTTTTAAGCTTTGGATCATCGGCAATGTTAACTAGTTAAATTAAATTGTTTAGTTTAACTGGTTTGCTCGCATATGTGTTGGTTAACGTCGACGGATTGATTCGATCGATTCGACGAGGTTGCACGTTATATATATTATGTTGGATGTTTGGAATGGGGTGGATTGCCGCAGAGTGAATAGCCCCGTGCGGAATTGAGATGTTGTAATATATTTTCATTCTTTGTTGTAACCAAACTTGTATATTCATTTGTTCGGGACGAGCTCCAACTTGTGGCAACCATTTCCGTTATAAGTATATTCTTTGTTTCAGAACTTAGCCGTTCACATATGGCCGTAGTTACTGATGTGTTATTTTGTCAGGACACGATCAGGTTGCGATCGTTGTCGCCGTTGCATTAATACATGTTAAGAATTACCTCGCGGAGAAGCGCACGGACGGCCGGATTCTATATTGCAGCGGATGGCCATCTCAAGATGTTGAGATTGGGTCACTCGAGTTTAGAATTGGCGGGTTGCTTGCCACGCTTGTAGGGGTATAGAATAGATCCGCGGAGGAGTGCTCAAGTCACCGGATTCGAGAAAATGCTGGGTGTCCCCCTCACGGTGATGATGCTAGATTAGCTCGTTTCTTGGGTCGGCGGGCTGCTTGCTGCACTCGTAGAGGTATGCTTTTGTCTACGCACGGGCTATTCACGCGATCAAAGAATATCACAGATTTCTAGGTAATCCGACCATTTCTATTCTGTGATGTTCATTACATGCTTATGATATGATTACTTGCCTGTGATATTTTCTCATGCATGCTGTAATGTGAATACACACACACATGCATATACATATATACATATGATATGTAATACCCGGTTCTTTTGCGCGCCAATATCCGTATTTATATAAATTATTGCTTACAAAGTTGTTTATTTATATTTAAAATTATTTGAGTTAGTTTAAAACCCTATCCCTAATTTAAACCAAAATCCTTTTTACTCACTTCTCTTCTCTTTTCCCTATTTCCTATTTCAAAGCCAGGCCCAAGAAAATTGAGCCCAAGAAAATTGAGCCCAAGAAATTACCCCAAAGGATTAAAACCATACCAAAGCCAAGCAAATAAACTCCTCAGCCCAGCAAAAAAATTTAAAACCAAATTTTTAAAATAAAAATCAGCCGTTTTCCTCGAGCCCAGCCCAAGAACAAAATAAATTAAACGAAGTGATTTCCTCAACCCGGCCCAAGCCCGCGCCCCCTCCATACCCGACCCGCCCCACTCCCTTTCCTTCTTCCTATCTTCTGTAAACTTTTCCCGCTCACTATTTCCTTCGCAACCCACGTTTCCCCCACGTCCCCGCGCTCGACCCCACGTCGCCGACGCCTCGCCTTCGTCGCCCACGTTCCCACGATGCGCGCCCCGAGCTCATGAACCCCTCCTCGTCCCCCCTTTCTCCTCTCTCCCCCTCACTCTTGCTCTCAAATTTTCTCTCTCCAAGAAAACCCACAGCACCCCTCAAGTCCCCGCATCGCCCCCGCCGCCGAGGACGACCACTATAACCACCTCGTCGACTCCCTCGCTCTCTTCTCTCCATCAACGGAGCCCTCTCCTCAACTTCTCCAGCCACCTTTCCCCCACACCGCACACCCGAGCTCGGCCACCCCTGCACCCTCGACGCCGGCGAGCCCCACTAACCTGAACCACCCCGTCGACCTCTGCACTCTCTACATCTCCATCACCTTCTCCAAAACCCACACCCGAGCCCCACTATCTCTCTCTCTCTCTCTCTTTCAAACCCTAAACACCAAGCCCGACCCCCGCTACGCCATCGCCGGAGCGACCACCGCCGACATCGTCGACCCCAACACATCCCAGGAGATCGACAGAGCATCCTACTCCGCATCCAGCGAACACGAGTCATCCCCGGACAACTCCGACGTCGAACCCGAACGCGAGCCGAGGCCGCGAACCCGAGGCGCGCCGTTCGTCGCGCCTTCGTGCCGTTGCCGCTGCCGTGCATCGCCAGAACGTCTCCAGGAAAGTACCCTACTTGCTACATGCTATATTATTTCCGTTACTAATCAAACCGTATTAATTCCCTATTTGCGATTCATGAAAACTTAAATAACATAAGTGTTCGATGCAAGATCCAAATGAAAACCTTCATTTAATTTGACGGAACTCGATTGCAAATTCTGGCCCATGTGGCAATGAGCACTGTGTAGGAATTTTACTGGAAAATACAATTGTTAATGGCTTAAACGAACACCCCAAATACACCTGCAAAAACTGGGAATTTCCCGTACCTGAAATTTTTTAAAATTATAATTAATTGTATACATATTGAAATGATGCGTTCGAGGGCTCAAATCGAAGCCGACTCGATGAAATGTAACCCTATGCAAGTTCTAATTTGTTTCTGTGCTGATATTATGACGAGAATTGGTTCGGAGAGCAGCTCTGGACTGCAGTCCATAGCAGCTCTGGTTGTTGTTTCCTGTCCCGTGATGCTTACCCCTCCGCTGCCTGAACTTGTATGTTCCGGAACCCTGCATTTTATTGAAGATCAATCTGTTATCTAAATAACTCAAGTGATTTCACCCCGTTATATCGTCGTTTATTATTTAAACTGCAATTTAAAAGATCAGGACGCATAGCAGTCCCAAACAGAAACAGAATTGATACTCTGGTGTTGAGCAGTGCATAACTTCTGACGTAGAGATGCGATTAAGAATCCGTATAGTGCGTTAGAAACCTTGTTGAAAACCCTAAATTTCATTTAACTGTAGCATCGCTAAATTCTGATCCCAACTGAGATTAAAATGCGTTACAAAACGGACTTCTGATTCTGAAACCGGATTTCCAGCAGTGAACGCTTAAAATGAAATGGTCATATCTAGTGATCCCGAAACCCGATTGACGTGAAACCAAATTTTATGGTTAGACATCGTTTGATGACATCTTAATCATGCCTTAAATATTGTATTCTCATCACATTATATATATGTCTTTGCATTGGTAACCTAGCGATCATATGCAATACCCAGTGTTAGGTTTTGGTGTTTGATTGTGGCAAGTACGTTAGTGATTAAACATGAGCGGATAAGTGAAAGTGACACGTAGTTGTACACAATCAGTGGACCCTATTGATTTATTGCATTGTCGACGTCTGTGGGACATGTATAAGTGTGACCATAATTGGTATGGGACAATTATGGAAGCACTTGTATGGGTGTCACAGGTAAGGCACCAAACACTGTCCATTGATCTTGGGTATCGGTCGAGACATGCTTGATGGAGACCCTGTCTTCAGTTCTCGCGTAGACTCGTCATGGACCGGCTGGTATTTGGGTTTATGGTTGGCGTTTGATGTAGACCATGGGGTGTGGGGTAGTTTGAGTGTGAGTTCACCAGAATCTCGGGAGTCCTATGCCGGCACATATGGAGATATACGGAGATTTACAGGGATATCACTGATTATTATGAGCGACTCGGGCCCGTGTTCCCTTGTCCTTGGGTCCTACCCTTGGATGGGGGATATTCACGAGTGGTTGACTCTCACACTTGGACTGATGATAGGCTTAGTGACCTGTACAGTGAGACTTAGAGACTGATAGGGATAGTGATATTGGCATGCATTGCTTACTGAATCGACACACCTGACATACTATTTTACTGCTTTACTGTTCACCTGCTCTATTAGACACCCGCATTGGCTACTTCATGTTCACATCTTTACTATCTTGATTTACTGTTATATATTCATTATTATTGTACGAGTTACCACTTGCATCTATATATATATATATATATATATATATATATATATATATTGCTATCGCGTCGCTCTGAGGACCTGAGTATGCATGCTCAGAGTGAGAAGTGGATCTAGCTTGGATTGGGACCAGACGTACATCGCGGACATATTGATCAGCTATCCAGAGCTATACTCTTTTGATCTTCATCAGGTTAGTCCTTTGTATTCGTTCTGTTTCAGTTACTGCATTTCTCATTACCTGTGCATTGATTACTGATTACCGCTTAAAGCTAGAAGCCGAAGTGTGACTATGGAGAGGTATTCCTCGACCGTAGGAGCATGGCTGGCCTTGTCAACCCCTCGTGTTCCATATTTTGGGAAGCGGGGCGTGACATGCTATATACGTTTTGCATCCGCACTAACCCTGCCCCAGTCCTGCCGTAAGTTAAGTAACCTTACAGTGAATACCCGGGGCCCCGGGACGAATGCGGATGTCGTATATGTGCATTCTAGTTTCTTTTCATGCTTTTCTGTGATTGTGTGAGAAGTTGCTAGGTAATGTGATTATCTATTTGATGAGATTGCATTGATTCGGATTAATGCAAAAATAATAAACCTAAAACACGTTGTAGGGATCAAATATCAAATATTGTAGTGTTATAATCGAATCTTTTGCTTTGCACAGAGGTATTCGGTTAGGAATATCCTGCACCTCATTCCACAAGGAAAGGGCCTAGATCTCTTCACAGAGAGTGAGCTCTTTAGCAAAAAACCGTGTTACTATAAATTTTCAAATTGTATAGCCGTAGTATTTTTCTTTGTATCGAGATGTTCGGTTAGGAATATTCTGCATCTCATTCGATGATGAAAGAGCTTTGATCCTTTCACCGGGAGTCCGCTCTTAAGCAAAAATTTATGTTACTATAAATTTGTAACACCACTCGGTTGCTTCAATGATATCAAGTTTATTACGTTAAATATTTTCTTCAAAACCAGCCGCAGCCCTCTATCATTTCAGGAAGTAAAGCACTTAGTATTCGTGCCGTGTTTGTTGATCATTCGTCAAGACGTAATGACAAGTTGAACTTGACTAGGACTCTTTGATTTGTTGATCATTCGTCAAGGTCCTAGGGTTCTAGGGTTAAAAACCAATTTCGGGAGTTTCAAGTGTTGAACCTTGCAATGGGATTGCATTCCTTCTATGGAGTGCGGTAATTTGTTGATCATTCGTCAAGGTTACCACGCCATGATATTTAGGGTCCCGATTTCCACTGTGAGTAATAGTTACTCTCGGGAGATTTTTTATTAATAATCCCGACTAATTCTCCTTTTAGGGTTTGAAGGAGGATTCGACGGAACAGTGGGAGCCATCCTAATTAGATAAATATACCAATCTAATTTTGATAGCGTGCACGACGAGTGTTTCTTTTCTCTCTCTGGCAGCGACCTAAGACCGACCTTAAACTAAAACTCGTAAACCAAGTTAACCGATCCTTTTTACAATCAATGATTTTGGAATTTCATGATTGCCTTTTTTCACGACATAACCGCATATGTCCTTATCCCTCCCACTTCCCCTTTTGCTTTCCTCCAGAATACTCTGTATCTGATACAAGAGATCCATATTGTATGGAAGGCCATCTCGTATAGTTACATACGAACTCGGAGAAAGTGTTTCAGTCGAGAATGACCGCTGGTTCTGGGAAAAGTGAATTGTATATGATACAATTCATTTGTCTCTGCTCTCCACCTTATCTCAAGTTTGAGATCTCCTTAAATAAGGAGAATATACCAGTTACGCTTGTTGGATATTTTTCTTCCAATCCCGAAGCTGAAAGGAAGGGTAAGAAGAAAAGCAACTAGCATAAGTCCGGTATACACAAAGTAAGAAAGAAAGACATCCAAAAGGGATCGAAGTGAGCGGAAAGGAAAATGCAACTATTGTTATTACCTTGGGCAATGAAAGAGGTATTACTTGAAATACCCGGCCATCTCTTGAAAATTTTTAATGTTTCATGTTTTCTATGTGATTGTAATCGAAAACTATTTTCCAATTAATTCTGACTTCTGAGTATATAGATACCGGATTAATATTTCATATCTGTAAATTATTACAGATGCTGAGAAGGATTATATTATTGGAAAGATAATTTGATCCTCAATAGCGCAAATTGGAGCAATTGTTATTATTGGGAAAATCACCTGGTTTTGCTTTTTTGGCAAATTTTTGGTTTTGAATATCTGTTATTATGCACCAACTTTTAAGAACTCATATATCTGTCTCTTTATTTGATAAAGTGGGATATAAATTTTAAAAAAATAAAATTATGTTATGAACATTTGTTTTTATCATTTGATGATTGGGTAAGGTGCATTGAATAACGGGATATGCATTCTTAACCAAAATACAATTTTCAAATTACAACATACAGAGTATGAGTTAATGAACGCATAGGGCTTATACATAATAATGTATGTTGTCTGGTGTTCACCTGTACAAAGAGTTGGTACTCATACTTCGTTCCGTTTTCCTATGAGTTCTCTAATTTTAGACACGCATTCTTGTTGAAATGTATAGTCTAAAGATTCTGAGAAGTTCATAGGATATAAAAATGAAGTGGAGAACCAAACATTAGAAGTATCAAGTTTTTTCGAAGTGTTCGAAGTTGTGGATAGTTAAGCTAAGTATTCTGTAGTTATATAATTGAGAATTTGATTTTCTCTCAGATTACTCCTCCGTGGGTGCGCTCCTTGAAGAATAATACTGTAAAGCCTTTTTCATTTAGGGGATGCACTAGAAATAGATGCATATCAATTGATACTGGTTCTACCTAAATTAGTGTCTCAAATTCTATATGTAATACAGAATGGGTTATCGTCTTAAAATTGTTAAGATATTGAGTTGTCCGATTTATACTTAAAACCAGAATTCGGATAAACTCAAGGCATGTTTCAGTAATATTAGTTTGTGGGTTATCATAGGTATTGACGAGGGATTAACTTTTTACACTTTTCAAGATCAAAAGTTGTTTTGTTCTCAACACGCCATTTTTTTTAGAAAAGGAATTTCTTACAAAAGAAATTAGTAGGAGTATGGTAGAACTGGAAGTGATTTCAGAATCACAAACGGTTACTGAAGATTTAGTAGAATCTGGAGATAGTAGGCACCTGAGAGATACTTGCATCGTATGATGATGACCCTACTATATCAGCAGGCCATGGGAGGTGGTGACTTCCAACTAATGGCTGGATGCCGAGTTATCCTAATTGGACTCCATGCACTGCAACAAAGTGTGGACTCTGTTGGGTGCTCCTGAAGAGGTAAAATCTATTAGGAGTAAGTAGATCTTACGAGATCAGTGCAAATAGGAAGGTACTGACCTAATAAAGCTAGACTTGTAGTAAATTTTTTTCATCAAATACCCATTGTGGATTGTGATGAAACTATTCAGTGTCTATGTTGAAGTCCATACAGATATAACCTGCCATTGTTGTCTTTCATGACTATGATATTTGGCATGTGGATGACTATAACGTCTTTCTAAATTGGATTAGAAGTGTACGTGCATATGACTCTACCATAGGGTTATCTTAGTTAGTGAGAGCAGCAGTAAGTGTGCAAGTTGCTTACGTCTATCTTTAGACTAAAACAGGTATAGCGGAAATGGATCATCTGTTTTGATGCCACGGTCAAAGTGTTTGATTTCATCAAAATGATAGATGAACCTGGTATTTGTAAGAAGGTAGTAGGGAGTGTTGTCAGATTTCTCATATGATATGTAGATGACATACTCATGATAGGAGGTGGTGTTCCTATACTGCTATCGGTAAAATAATGGTGATCACAGGTGTTTCTCCATATAGAATATGGATACGTGTTGTTTACCGCCGAAAACAGAGACAAACCCGCGTAGATCATCTTGCCTGAATTTGGGGGCAGATGCTATTTGGATTTATCCGTCCACCTCTCCGAAGATACCAAGTTGATTTATGGCACCGTATATTGGAGGTTTGGACGGATGCGGCCGTTGTAGCAGACTTCATCAGATTCCCCCTCGTTTGTAAGGGGTTTTTGATTGTAGGGACGCTCTTCCCTGCAGGCGCAAGCCCCTGCAGTTAATTATGTTATCGCATCACGATAACCACTTTCTCTTGCTCCAGAAGTTCACTTCATGTCGTGTGTGTTTGTTTTATTTTTGGTTGCCCGCGGATTGTATACGGAGACTAATTTATGTTGTCGCCTGTAGAGCGTGGATTAGTCCAAATCCGTATATCTTAGATTTAGGTTTGGGTTGATTTAAGAATCATTAATCTCGTTTAAGATTAAGATCATCTTAAATTTTAGTTAAGGATATGTTAGTCCAATTTGAGACTAAGATCTACTTAACGGGGTTTTAAGATCATTCAGATCCAACAAAAGAGCATTTGGGCTCCATTGTTTTAGTTTAAGGACGTTTCGGTCCCTTATCACCGTTTTGGAGGCGAAGTTGTAGTTTGAGGACATTTCGGTCTGTAGGGTTTATTTTAAGGACGTTACGGTCCGTAGATCACCATTTTGGAGGTGAAAATGTAGTTTGAGGACATTTCGGTATGTAGGGTTTAGTTTAAGGACGTTACGGTCCGTAGATCACCATTTTGGAGGTGAAGATGTAAGATACACCTATTTGGGGTGTGGTTTGGTTTAAGGTGTGCATGTCAGCTTATGGAAGTGCACCCAAATACAGTTGGTTGTCGGGACCCGCCACCTCTCTGAAGGCGTTGAGGAATTACAACGACATGCATCAGAGGTATGGAGAAATGTACCCTTAAACCAATTCCCATGTATGAGGGAAGAGATCATGGTGGGCCATCTAAGAATCATTAGCCATTTTTGGGGAACTAAGATTAACTTAGGAAATGTGGGATGAACATTATTTTGGATGTCATCAGTTGACAGACCATTAGTCATATTGGGGACTAAGATCAATTTGGGAGAATGATGAGCACAGAGGGGTCTTGACTTTGGATGAACTTAGTCAAGTTGGGCTAGGTCTAGGTTTCCATAATCACCCAACAATGCTAAAGTGCTGAGGCATACAATGCTCACGTGCATTTCATATGGGCACCGGAGTAGTGTTAAACACTAAATTTCTGTGGCGCTCACGTGGTGCACGTGAGGCACCTGATTAGTGTTAAACACCAGGGTTGTGTGACGCTCATGTGACACACGTGAGGCGCTCAACTATGGGTACTGCCCAATTAATTTTCCCTTTTATATAAGTGTTGAGCACTTGGTTATGTTCAGCACTCACGTGTTCCCACGCGGGGCTCTGAATTAGTGTTAAACACTGCACTTTGGAGGCGCTCACGTGTGGGCACGTGAGGCGTCCCAAAGTGGGAGCTGCTCTATGGGTTCTATTCCCCCTTTCTTTTATAAGTGCTAAGAACTTGGTTATTGTGGCGCTCATGTGTGGGCACGTGAGGCGCCCCAAAGTGGGAGTTGTTCTCTGGGTTCCATTTCCCCTTTCTTTTTTTTATAGAAGTGTTAAACACTTGATTCTTGTGGTGCTCACGTGCGAGCATGCGAGGCGGTTTGTGTCTTTCCCTTTTTATTCATTAGAGACGCTCACGTGGAGCACGCGAGATCTTATTGTAGTGTTACAAATGAATCACCAATCTTTCCTTCTGAGTGTTTGGAGATTTTGTTCTCATGCTAGGATTTTGGAGGATTTCATGCCTCTTGTTTTTTTGTAAGAATTAAATTCTTATTGTAGGAATTAAATTCCCATATATCTCTATAAGAATTAAATTCTTTGAACTCAGTTCTTTCTTCTAGGTTTTGAATCTGCATGACATGATCTCCCCGATGAGAATTAAATTCTCAACTTATGGGGAGATCTGCTTCTGCAGATCTCAACCAGAGGAAGAACTAATTTCTTAGATGAAGGGTTAACCCTTAGAGATGCAAAGAACGGTCTTTTTTTTTACCCCTCTGTTCGCCAATGGAACTTATGGAGGATTTCTCCATCGGGGCAGCTGTGCAGCCAACGGGACTTGAGTTGCAATCCTCGCCATTGGGACTTATGGACTTGAATTCCACTATCGCCATGTTTGAGGCGACGTATTTAATTTAAGGACATTACGGTCCATTGTTAATTTAGGGACATCTCGGTCCATTGTTAGTTTAGGGACATCTCGGTCCAGGGCCAGCTTTGAGGCGAAGTTTTGCCGGATACTACTTATAGAGTCTTGACTCAGGAAGACAACAAGCGGACACGAGCGTCGTCATCTATCATTAACCTGAGTTGTGACTTGTCTAGCGTAGTATTTCTTAAGGAACCGGCCGTTTATTGGCCGGAAGGGTCTTTCGCCATGCATATCCATGAGCAAGCAGGCCCCACCTTGGTAGACCTTGTCTATGATGTATGGACCTTCATAGTTCGGCTCGAATTTCCCCCGCTTTGCACGGTTGGGGATCATAGGTCTTTTTACGACTAACATGAGTTCGCCTTGGCGGAATGTTCTCGGTCTGGTTAGTCTTTCGTATGAACACGTCATCCTTACTTTGTAAGCTTCCAGGTTTTGCCGCGCCATAAAACGAGTTTCATCGAGGGCGTCGAGCTCCTCAAGCCGAAGATGGGCATTTTCTTCATCCGTCAGCACATGTCGAACAGCCACTCGTAGAAAGGGTAGTTCTATCTCCAAGGGTAGTACCGCTTCCGTGCCGAATACCAATAAGTATGGTGTTGTATTCGTAGCTATTTTGAACGTTGTTCGATACGCCCAGAGAGCTTCATGCGGTCTCTCATGCCAATCCCTTTTGTTTCTGGACATCGTTTTCTTTATGATCTTCGTCAAGGTCTTGTTGAAAGCCTCAGCTAGACCATTAGCTCGGGGATTATAGAGTGAAGAGTATCTACAATCTATATTATGCTGCTGTGCGAAGCGGCTGATCTTATGGCTTCTGTAGGCCCGCCCATTATCCGAGATGATCCGTCGCGGAGTGCCGAATCGGTAGATGACATGTGTTTTGAAGAAATGGAGAATGTTCTCCATCTCACTTCCTTTAGCGGTACTGCCTCTGCCCATATAGGGAAGTAATCGGTTGTTGCTAATATGAACCGATGTCCCTTGGATGATACTGGTTCGATGGGCCCGATTATATCGGTTCCCCACATTTCGAACGGCCAACTAGCCAGTGTTGGGTATAGCGGATTTGGATGCTTGTGGATGAAGTCCCCATGAATTTGGCACGAGTGACACTGCTTCGCATATTCGAGGCAGTCCTGAATCATCGTGGGCTAGTTATAACCCATTCTCTTGATCTTCAGCTTCATCTTTGGCCCGGCTTGATGGGAACCGCAGAGTCCGTCGTGGGTTTCTTGGATGACTCTCCTTGCTTCTTATAGTCCCAGGCACCTTAACCACAAACTGTCGAATGATCTCTTATATAGAGTATCATTGATGAAGGCAAAAGACAGAGCTCGTTTCATGAACTGATATCTTGAAGATGCGTTTTCGGGCGTTCGATGGGATTTGAAGTAGTCTATGAAGACTTCCCTCTAATCCTCGATCTTTCCTTTGTCTTCTATTTGGAGGACCGCTCGTTTGTTCGTTTCTTTTCCTTCAGGTGGCTCAATCGAATCCTCTGAAGGTATTTCTGCTAGCGTGAGAATCCGGCGGCTTTGCACAATGATCCTTACATCATCGAGATTTTCGTCGTCAGTTCTTTAGCGAGCTTGGCTAACGCATCCGCCTTGTTATTTTCCGCATGCAGTATGCTTTTCAGGAAGTAGGAGGGAATTTGAGTCAGCAGTTGCTGCACTCTTTCGCCGTATTTTACCAACTCTGGTTTCCATGTCTGATAGTCGCC
This sequence comes from Agapanthus africanus, assembly GCA_030015575.1. NCBI lineage: Eukaryota > Viridiplantae > Streptophyta > Magnoliopsida > Asparagales > Amaryllidaceae > Agapanthus > Agapanthus africanus. The sequence goes on along the minus strand of CM057339.1, from coordinate 259,622,985 downwards.
ATTAACTTGACTAACTACCAGCTGGGAGTCTCCATATATGAGGAGGTTTTCGATTCCCATGTCGACAGCAATCTCAAGACCCACTATCAAAGTTTCGTACTCAGCCTCATTGTTTGTCCTTGGCTCTGTTAAGGAGAGGGCGAAACGCATTATCCCTCCTTGCGGAGTCACGAAGATAAGGCCCACCCCAGCTTTGATTATGGGGGTGCTTTGCTTTCGCTTCTTCATGGAAGATGCTCTGTCGAAGTATAGTTCCCATTAGACACTATTTCCTTCCTTCCCTCTTTCAATTGTATTGAACGCGTGTTCGTCTGGCAATTCGCAATTTAAGGGAGAGTCGGCTGGTATCGGATGCTCAGCGAGGAAGTCAGCGATGGCCTGTCCTTTCATTGCCTTGAGGGGTCAATACGTTATCGAGAACTCCATTAAAAGGAGGGCTCATTTGGCAAGCCTTCCTGTTAGTATGGCTCTTGACATCAAATATTTGAGAGGATCCACTTTTGATATGAGATGGACCTCATGTGCCAAGGCATAATGTCGAAGCTTCGTTATCGTGAAGATCGGTGTCAGGCAATGTTTTTTAATGGGGGAGTAGTTGTTTTCTGCCCTCAGGAGAACTCGACTCAAATAGTAGAGAGCTCTTTCCATTCCTTGATCGTCCTCCTGTGCCCATAGCGCGCCTAAAGAACCTTCAAGGGCCGGTGTGGATGAGGGGATTTCCTTTGACCGAAGCGGTCAGTACCGGCGGGTTCTGCAGATATTGCTTGATTTCGTCCAGTGCATTTTGGCATTTACGATCCCAAACGAACGGGGTCCCCTTCTTCATTAGATGGCTGTAGGGGCAGCATTTTCCAGAGAGGTTAGCTACGAACCGTCGGATGTACGCGAGCTTTCCTTGGAGAGACCGCAATTGTTTGAGAGTTCTTGGCCCGGGCATTTCCATAATCGCCTTGATCTTTGATGTGTATATTTCGATGCCTCGGTGTCGTATGATGAATCCTAGGAATTTTCCTGAGGACACTCCAAACGCGCATTTCAGAGGATTCATCTTTAGATTGTACTTCCGAAGACGCTGGAACACTATGTTCAAATGCTCACAGTGTTCCTCGTACGATTTGCTTTTCACCACAAGGTCGTCGATATAACATTTGACAATCTCATGTATGAAATCATCGAAGATCATCGTCATAGCCCTCTGGTAGGTAGCGCCTGCGTTCTTCAAGCCGAAGGGCATCGCCTTATAGCAGAATATGCCTAGCGGAGTCCGGAATGCGGTGTGCTTTTGGTCTTCAGGATGCATTTTTATTTGATTTTAGCCTGAAGATCCATCCATGAAGGAGAAGACCTCATGGATAGACGTGTTATCGATCATCTGCTCAGTAACAGGCACTGAGAAGTCATACTTCAGACTGTAGGGTGTTTTTCGTCACCCCATTGAGATGGGAATACGCGCGCGCTTGTTAGGCGCATTACAGATTCCCCATGCCTAGAGTAGGCTGGGGTTTATTGATTGTAGGGATCCGAATCTCCGGCAGCCACGGACTAAGTTGCCGTTAATTACCCCTCGCCTTTGGAGCGAGAGAACCTCCGATTGACGGGTCAACTATTCATGCGAACTCAATATGCAGTGTGCGTGTTTGAAGGGGTTTTTGATATATCGGGGGCCCCGCAGAGTTTTTATGGGGGTCCCGCTACCCGGATAGCGGGCTGGGGGTCAAGGGGGCTAGCAGCCCCTTTACGGGGTGCGGGGCAGCGCCCCGTTAGAAATTTTTTCAAACGGGGGACAGTGTTGTAGAGTATGTGTGTGTGTGTATATGTATATAGTTAGTCAAGTTAATGGCGACTATCAGACATGGAAACCAGAGTTGGTAAAATACGGCGAAAGAGTGCAGCACAGGAACCCTAGTTTTTTTGGGGGGAATGAAAATTGTATTCTTTATTCATCATCATGTTGCCTTATATAGGCTTACACATTTACATATAGCTCCTTGGGCTTTACAAAATGGCATTTGGCCTATCCCATGCCTCATGTGCTATTTCTTTTTGCACATAAGCCATGGGCTTTACAAAAATTTGGCTTTATGCCCATTCATGCATAAAAATTACATATAAATTATTTATTACATGATTTCTATGTGGACATGGGGAGGCTGGCCGCGGGCTCGACTTGGGCATGGGCCCGCTTGGCCTGGGCTTGGGCCCACCTGGGTTGGGGTTGACCTTGACTTTGACTTAGTCAATCGGGGTGCAATTTTCGATCCCAACACAGACAAGCTTTGTTGAGTTCCCGAAAGTCCACGCATATACGCACTGTTCTATTTTTCTTCATCACTGGAACAATGTTGGCAATCCAGTTGGGATATTGAACTTCTTGGATGAAGCCAGAGTCAATTAGTTTCTTGACTTCAGCATTGATACTTATCTCAAGTTCGAGCCGCATTCTCCTTGGCGCTTGCTTGACTGGCTTAACGTCCGGCGATATAGCTAGTTTATGCATCGCTATTTCTGGATCTAGTCCTGGCATCTCGGAATAGTTCCATGCGAAGCAGTTTTTATATTGCATGAGCACGTTCTTTAGTGTGGCCACCAGCTTTTTAGACAGCAGCTCACTGACGAACGTTGGTCTTGGATCGTTTTGCGTCCCTAAGTCAATTTTCCTTTGATTGTCCGCCATAGTGTGTATCCCATCTTCCAGCTCTTTTGGCGCCGGTGGAAACTCTGAGATCACTTCCTCCTCGTCCTCATCTGCAAAGTATTGGGATATGTCATCCATATTCTCGCACTTCCCCTCCTTTGAGAATGTTATCACGTGGCAGGTACGAGTTCGTTTCCAAGCTCGATGTTGATCTGGACTTACCCTCGCAATATAGGTTGCTTTCGGCTCATGTTTTCATGGTGGGGTTACCCTCCAACTGTCGGATAGAGCGAACCTGTCTTGCTGATACTGGTCTTTGACCCAGTCTTTGAAAGTGAAACAGTCTTCAAGAGGATGTCCTACTGCTCGGTGGTAGGAGCAATAAGCCGGATGATGGACCTCATTTATTTGTTCGGGGTACCGAGGGTCCGGGAGCGTCATCATTTGATGCTTCATGACAAGGTTGAATATTTTTCTCGTCTTGTCTTGAGGGAAAGAGTATTCCCGACCCATCTTCTTCATAAAAAACGGATTCCAGCTGACTTTTTCTCGATCGCGTGGCTTCTTGGATCCGCTTCGCTGTTTTTGAACGTCATTCCCGTTCTTCACCTTGTTGTTGCCTCTGCGTCGGGCTTCTTCCTTTCCACGAGAGCGCACAGCTGGCTGAGGGAGAAGGGCATCGTAGTCTTCTCTTTCCACGGACTGCTGAGTAAGTCGCTGCGTCCTGGCTTTCTCGTAATGGCCATTTCACGGCTGTGGTCAACCCGGACCTTTTGACCTGCTTCCCTTATTATCTTTTCAATTTGTTCTTCGAATGACGGACTTGGCATTCTTATGGCGGGATCTCGCTCTTGTTCAATATCAACGCTATCTGAAAAAGCATTCCCTTCTCCACCGGAGTTATTTATGACACGGCAGCCATGGAGTCGCTCCCGTTTCTTAGACCGAACGTATCCGAGTCCATTCGTCTCCATCTTCCCGTTGGGTATCTTTCGCTGAGTCCCGGGAATGTCCTAAATCTTGTTGTAGAACTGGGCTTGTCGGCCAGTTTGTTTGAAAGGTACTCCTTGGCATCTTAATAGCCTTTTCAATCCCTCTGCGTAATATCTGGGAAGACGGATTGGTTTAAGCATGTCAAGCGCAAGTTCGGCACCATGCCAGACTTCTTTTTCCAGTTTAGTCTCCGTAGATCGATAGAAGAGAATCGCCTTTTCACCTCTTCGCCTGGGAGAGACGTAGAAGGTCTGCAGCTCTTGTACGCTGTATGTATCAAGCGCATCCAGTTCCTTATAATTCCGTGGCGGAACCATGGTGATTTGCAAACTCTGATCGGCTCCAGCAATGGTTTGTGCTGATGGTGTTAGTTATATGCATGCCCTAGAGGCCATTACTGTACATACGATGTATATTGTAGTGGATGCTTGGACATATATAGGGAGGACTTTCTTGCTCGACATGATAGTATGCTATCTTGTTGCACTTTATCTTAACATGTACACTTATTGTCTCTCTATTACATGGTGATAAAGCTCTTAGGATGAGTACTTGACTACCAGGATTATGATGCAGATCATACTAGTGGGGACATGGGTAGTCGGTAAATACGTCCTTAGATTGTTCCTAGTCGTGGGGGTATCGATACGGGGCATCGATATTCCAGAGTAGACTAGCGTATACGCTTCTCGACCCATATGATGGGCAATGGATGATCCCATATCCATTGGTGTTTGACATCAGAGATTGTATACGGGTGCTCAGTGGAGACTGGGTACACTGAACGGACTCGCCGAGAACTCCTAGATGGTATTATACCTATCGTCAGATAGCAGTTCTCTGGTGACACTGGTACAGGTTAGTCTGTCGACCCGAGATTGTCATAGAGTCTTGTGTGATTCCCACTGTGCTTTGATTTCCATCTTACCACGTTCAATAGATCGTGCAAAACGGTGGTTTTTGGGTACAGTCCCGAGTCACATGGAGGCAATGAGCGATAGGAGGGGATTTCGTCTCTCCCGGTATTGGGGGTTGATGTTGCGCTATGCTTGATTGGCCATAACAGAAAATCCCTGGCCAGGGTTGCTGAGATCTACTGGTAAGTGTTATCAGTAGTTTCTCGAACCGTTATGGACCTCACATCGGTATGACTTATCAGGCTATTGGGGTCTGACGTTATACCACCCCCAGGCTGTGATATGCGACATATCAGACGAAGAGACCGGACTGTACGGTAATGTTACTTGATGGATTCACAGGAGTATGAGCTGGCTTGCTTGTTGATCTTCTGATCGCTCAATACCCGGGTGGCCATTACGTTTAGCAGACCGCTTGCGGCTTGTGGGTGACTGATATGATCACCACCTACTGCCGGCGTATTGACGAGTCTTTAGAGTCCTACACAGAGGTTTCCTGGCTCAAGCGAAACGAAATAGGAGCACATATGTTTTATGTGCGGGACCGAGATTAATATGAGTATGTGATACCGGATTCTATTCTCGCGATATGTGATATCAGTCGATTATATAAGATATAGCCGGGTTATCGGATCAAGTGTTGATTCGATAAGTTGTTACATATGATATTAGTCAGTTATATGTGATATAGCCGGATTATTAAATCAAGTGTTGATTTAATAATTTAATGTATAATTATATATTTGATATATTAATTTACATTAACTAATATTAGCTCACTTAAACATTTCTTTTTCTCACTTTGTGCTTTAGTATATATATCACATATATTAATATACATTTTATTGTGTTATGCTAGATGATACATGCTTCATGGGTGTGTGAGACTTACACCATGCTTATGATAATCTAGGGTTTTTATTTAGTTAAGAAATTCAAAATTGGTTGGAATTTTGTCATGGCTAGAAGCTTGGAAAAGCTTGTTAAGCCCATTAACTTAGTCCACTAGTTTTGTTTTGCTTAACATATTTATTAACCTAACCATTATCCTTAGCCATAGTTTAGTCTCTACATGAGTTAGTATATGATACAAACTCACCCATGGTTGCTATTCTAACCTCGTGAGTTTCATTCTCATCTCCACTTCATCTTCTTCTTCCTCATGAGAAAGCTTTCTAGCTTTTAAAAAGGTGAAGAGATATTGTGAGAAAAATAAATCTAAAGTGGGTAAAATTCCTACTTCATCATCCTCTACTATACTAGCCATTTAATTTAGGGTGTTTGCTTCACTAATTCCACATTAGTGAAGAGGTAGCTTGAGTTGGTGTTTCCTCGACGTAGATCATCTTCGGTCTCGAAGACTTCAAGCAAGCTTGTTCCGTTCATCTTGTGGAGCCTTTCTAGAGTCCGAGAGTTCACTACTTGGAGCGAAGGGACTGCTACACGGAGCTATTGAAGTGAAAGACCGGTCTACAAAGGTTGTATTCTGTCACGCCCCGCTTCCCAGTGTACGGCGAAGTGGACGCGACGAGGCCCGCTACGTATGTACTCAGAAGTACATACGCTAAGCGTAGCTAAACAATATAAAATAAATCACAAGAGACAAAAGATATAGAAATAACATCAACTTTTATTAATAACATTCTTTGTACAATACATGAAAAGGAAATACAACTGAATGAAAAGCGATGCCTAAACAGTGGCATAACAGTAAATGAAAATACTGGAAAGAACAAGATACAATATCTAGAGCTCTGAATCTTCTTGGAACTGCTCCAAATCTTCACAGGTGGGCTCGATCTCAGCTTGGTCCAACGCACCTGACGACATTCAAAGAAGAAAGAAATAGAATGTCGTCAGCGAACAGATCGCTCGGTAAATCCCAAAGATAAGGAATAATGAGAATGACAGAGTAAAAGTATTATATTGTTGAATATTATGGAACATTGTTTAACGCTGTTGTTTGTAGCTTGGTACAGAAGGATGCCAGTGTATACGAGGGGGATCTCTATATGCTAGAGATCAGGGCAAAAGGAAAGTACAAGCAACCGTTATGCCACGGTACAACAGTAATAGGATTCAGGTTAGATGTCTTAATCTGACCACCTCGTGCCACCTTTAACACCTTCCATACCAATCTACCCCTTAAACCCCGTAGTGTTTTAACAGTATTGTAGTGTTGGAATATGTAATTTGGGTGACTGATCAAAACCATGATATCAGTAAACATGTTGTAACTGTATAATCAGGTAAATGGAATATCAGGATAATGGATGAATATCCATGATTTGATTCAGTCAAAAAGAATATATTGTTAACTGGATTCAGGGATTCATGTATTCAAATTGTATTGTAATATAAAAGAATATAGATTGACTTGAATTATATTCAAGTCAGAAATAGTCAGACTCTAACCCGAGTCAGACTAAAAGAAAGGTAATTTGAAGTTCGATCTTTGTTAGGGGCCTTATTGTAAATTATAAAACTTGAGGGGGTTTTATGTAAAAAGTACTTTTGTATAGTTTTCAAAATGCACCTCGAGTATTTATTATTCGTCTTTATAATTATAATGAATGTGAATTTTATTTGTGTTATTCTAGTGAATATATCCTAATAAAAGTATTAATTGTTTTATTAGAATTTCATGGTATTTTAATGTAACCTTTAATCTTGGATTTTTAGGAAAAAGTGGAATCTTTATATTATAATAAAATAGGTGTCTAAATGATAATTAAATATATATTAATACAAGAATAATTTTAAATAAATATTTTATTTTCCAAAAATCACATTTTTCTTAAATGCCGTATTTTAAACCCTTCGAGACCGAATGCTCCTTGCGGAGGTCTGAATCTCGCACTACTAGCCTGCGGGTGCACGATGAACCGTACTATCCCTAACAGGTTCCCCAAAAGTGGGTTGTAGCGGCGCTTTGCTTAGGTTTAACAAATACTTTTCATTTAGGAAAACGGTTTTATAAATATAAAGTATTTATTTGCAAAAGAGTATAGTTTTCCGTATTTTAGTTGTTAGGGTTTCCTAAGCCAACTAGTCTATTTCTAAGTCTAAACGATGAGTCATTAGAAGCCTCAAATCGTCTCTTCACCGTCAATTGCGGCCAGGTAAGTGCCAGGTAAGTGGGAAGGAACCACAGTAGTGGGCCTAATTAAAAACCACTAGCCTAGACACACTTGCCTAGACACCACAAGACAGTTTAGATAAACGATCGATGTCCATGACCAATCGTGTTTTCATTTTATTAAAAGATTTTATTTAGAAATGTTTACAACTTAAAGCTTTCAATAAAGGTTATAAAGATTAGGGTATTTTAGTGAAAAGTCCTGTAATTTCGTATTCTGTGTTTTGATATTTATCAATTAGGGTTATAATGAGTGTGTGTAGAGGTAGGTCATTATCTCGTGACTTATTTTAAGTTTTGGTGAAGTTTAAAGGTAAAACATGACATGTTAAAGTTGAAGGTATTAAAGCGCAAGAATACGGTATTCGAAAACGTTATCATTTCATGTGTGAAAATTCATTCAAATTAGTTTCTACAAGTTTAGTGATCAAGATAAACCTATTTAGGAGTAAGGGAATTAATTAAACTAAGAAAAATGAACTTCATGGTATTTTTATGAAAAGAATACGATATTGTAAAGAAACTATCATTTCATGTGAGAAAGTTTGTTTAAATTGGTTTATGGGTGATTAATAGTCAACATGAATATAGGTAGGTGTTATGTATTAGGTGAGTGGAAATTTGTAGAAAAACCGAATCGGAAATCGGTTTGTCCGATTTCCGTCGGGTTCCAAAAAGTCGTATTTTTACATTAAGGAAAAGAGAGATAGAAGAGATGGGACTTACGGGTTTCGACAAGCTAAGGGGCCTAAGGAAGGTGGTGGTTGTCGATGCGTCGAAAACGTCGCGAAGGTTCTGATCCGGTCGCCGGAATCCGTCGTCGGTTTCGGCAGCGCTTCGCTTCTCGCTCTTTGCACCGAGTTCTCAAGAATTTGGGAGAGTGGACTTAGAGTTATGAGGTGAAATGGTAGAGGATAGGGGTCTTTATATAGGGCTAGGCTAGGGTTAGGGTTAGGATTAAAAAAAATATTTAAAAAATGTAAAATTCATTAAAAATTCATTAATTTTGGACTTAAAAGAGGTTTAATGGAAATTGTGTAACAGTACTGGAAAATTGGACCATGCAGGGGAATTGACCAAGTCAACACTAAACTTTTTCGTGTTGACGACTCGGCCGACCGGCCGATTCCGGCCGGCGGCGCCGGCCGATTCGGCCGAGTCTGGGCCGAGTCAGGTGTCGATGGGTAGGGTTTGTTCTGGGGGAGATTTTGGTATAGTTTATATTTTATAAATTGCAATAAATTGTGAGTTATGGCTGTTTGACCGTTTGACTTCCCAAAAAAATTAAAACAAAATGATATAAAAATTATGTGGGGCATGGGATTCGAACTCTGATGGCTTGGTTCAGCAATGCAAGGTATTACCAATGAGCTACAAGCTCCTTCTTGTAATTATTGTAGAAAAGTAGACACTTAAAATGATATCAGCAGTAATAAATATTCCAAGTACACTTTAATTTTAAAACAATTTTATGTACACTAAAAATGAAATTATTTAAAAACAAAATAATTAATTATATATATTTTGTGCTCAGATTAAAATACTTCTTTATGGATTTTTAAAAAAAATTTAAAAAAATTTGTACAGAAAAATATATATGAAAATTAGGGTTGTTACATTCTACCCTCCTTATAAAAATTTCGTCCTCGAAATTTGTAAAAGGAAAGTGTAACAATCCAAGGAAAGTCTGGTGCTTGTGTACTGACAATATGTGAAAAAAAAAAATAACAAGGTGGTGCAAAGATTTTAAAAATGTGAAGAATGTGTGAAGGAATGAAAGGATGCGAAGGTTTTGGTAAAATTGTAAAAGAGGTGTGGGAATTTTGGATTAGGACAGATTCAAGGTATATGATTCAAAAAAATGATGGGATTCAAGGAACATGATTGTAAAGAATGTTTTAGTTGCTGGTTCTTGTGTTATATTGCTTAGGTTGTTCATACAGACCAGAACTGCATGACAGGGATTCATACAGCTCTGACCTGCATGGGCCACCAACAAAATCTGTCACGCCCCGCTTCCCAGTGTACGGCGAAGTGGACGCGACGAGGCCCGCTACGTATGTACTCAGAAGTACCTACGCTAAGCGTAGCTAAGCAATATAAAATAAATCACAAGAGACAAAAGATATAGAAATAACAGCAACTTTTATTAATAACATTCTTTGTACAATACATGAAAAGGAAATACAACTGAATGAAAAGCGATGCCTAAACAGTGGCATAACAGTAAATGAAAATACTGGAAAGAACAAGATACAATATCTAGAGCTCTGAATCGTCTTGGAATTGCTCCAAATCTTCACCGGTGGGCTCGATCTCAGCTTGGTCCAACGCACCTGACGACATTCAAAGAAGAAAGAAATAGAATGTCGTCAGCGAACAGATCGCTCAGTAAGTCCCAAAGATAAGAAAGAATGAGAATGATAGAGTAAAAGTATTATATTGTTGAATATTATGGAACATTGTTTAACGCTGTTGTTTGTAGCTTGGTACAGAAGGATGCCAGTGTATACGAGGGGGATCTCTATATGCTAGAGATCAGGGCAAAAGGAAAGTACAAGCAACCGTTATGCCACGGTACAACAGTAATAGGATTCAGGTTAGGTGTCTTAATCTGACCACCTCGTGCCACCTTTAACACCTTCCGTACCAATCTACCCCTTAAACCCCGTAGTGTTTTAACAGTATTGTAGTGTTGGAATATGTAATTTGGGTGACTGATCAAAACCATGATATCAGTAAACATGTTGTAACTGTATAATCAGGTAAATGGAATATCAGGATAATGGATGAATATCCATGATTTGATTCAGTCAAAAAGAATATATTGTTAACTGGATTCAGGGATTCATGTATTCAAATTGTATTGTAATATAAAAGAATATAGATTGACTTGAATTATATTCAAGTCAGAAATAGTCAGACTCTAACCCGAGTCAGACTAAAAGAAAGGTAATTTGAAGTTCGATCTTTGTTAGGGGCCTTATTGTAAATTATAAAACTTGAGGGGGTTTTATGTAAAAAGTACTTTTGTATAGTTTTCAAAATGCACCTCGAGTATTTATTATTCGTCTTTATAATTATAATGAATGTGAATTTTATTTGTGTTATTCTAGTGAATATATCCTAATAAAAGTATTAATTGTTTTATTAGAATTTCATGGTATTTTAATGTAACCTTTAATCTTGGATTTTTAGGAAAAAAGTGGAATCTTTATATTATAATAAAATAGGTGTCTAAATGATAATTAAATATATATTAATACAAGAATAATTTTAAATAAATATTTTATTTTCCAAAAATCACATTTTTCTTAAATGCCGTATTTTAAACCCTTCAAGACCGAATGCTCCTTGCGGAGGTCTGAATCTCGCACTACTAGCCTGCGGGTGCACGATGAACCGTACTATCCCTAACAGGTTCCCCAAAAGTGGGTTGTAGCGGTGCTTTGCTTAGGTTTAACAAATACTTTTCATTTAGGAAAACGGTTTTATAAATATAAAGTATTTATTTGCAAAAGAGTATAGTTTTCCGTATTTTAGTTGTTAGGGTTTCCTAAGCCAACTAGTCTATTTCTAAGTCTAAACGATGAGTCATTAGAAGCCTCAAATCGTCTCTTCACCGTCAATTGCGGCCAGGTAAGTGCCAGGTAAGTGGGAAAGAACCACAGTAGTGGGCCTAATTAAAAACCACTAGCCTAGACACACTTGCCTAGACACCACAAGACAGTTTAGATAAACGATCGATGTCCATGACCAATCGTGTTTTCATTTTATTAAAAGATTTTATTTAGAAATGTTTACAACTTAAAGCTTTCAATAAAGGTTATAAAGATTAGGGTATTTTAGTGAAAAGTCCTGTAATTTCGAATTCTGTGTTTTGATATTTATCAATTAGGGTTATAATGAGTGTGTGTAGAGGTAGGTCATTATCTCGTGACTTATTTTAAGTTTTGGTGAAGTTTAAAGGTAAAACATGACATGTTAAAGTTGAAGGTATTAAAGCGCAAGAATACGGTATTCGAAAACGTTATCATTTCATGTGTGAAAATTCATTCAAATTGGTTTCTATAAGTTTAGTGATCAAGATAAACCTATTTAGGAGTGAGGGAATTAATTAAACTAAGAAAAATGAACTTCATGGTATTTTTATGAAAAGAATATGATATTGTAAAGAAACTATCATTTCATGTGAGAAAGTTTGTTTAAATTGGTTTATGGGTGATTAATAGTTAACATGAATATAGGTAGGTGTTATGTATTAGGTGACAAGTGGAAATTTGTAGAAAAACCGAATCGGAAATCGGTTTGTCCGATTTCCGTCGGGTTCCAAAAAGTCGTATTTTTACATTAAGGAAAAGAAAGATAGAAGAGATGGGACTTACGGGTTTGGACAAGCTAAGGGGCCTAAGGAAGGTGGTGGTTGTCGATGCGTCGAAAAGGTCGCGAAGGTTCTGATCCGGTCGCCGGAATCCGTCGTCGGTTTCGGCAGCGCTTCGCTTCTCGCTCTTTGCACCGAGTTCTCAAGAATTTGGGAGAGTGGACTTAGAGTTGTGAGGTGAAATGGTAGAGGATATGGGTCTTTATATAGGGCTAAGCTAGGGTTAGGGTTAGGATTAAAAAAATATTAAAAAAATGTAAAATTCATTAAAAATTCATTAATTTTGGACTTAAAAGAGGTTTAATGGAAATTGTGTAACAGTACTGGAAAATTGGACCATGCAGTGGAATTGACCAAGTCAACACGAAACTTTTTCGTGTTGACGACTCGGCCGACCGGCCGATTCGGCCGAGTCTGGGCCGAGTCGGGTGTCGATGGGTAGGGTTTGGTCTGGGGGAGATTTTGTTATAGTTTATATTTTATAAATTGCAATAAATTGTGAGTTATGGCTGTTTGACCGTTTGACCGTTTGACTTCCCAAAAAAATTAAAACAAAATGATATAAAAATTATGTGGGGCATGGGATTCGAACTCTGATGGCTTGGTTCAGCAATGCAAGGTATTACCAATGAGCTACAAGCTCCTTCTTGTAATTATTGTAGAAAAATAGATACTTAAAATGATATCAGCAGTAATAAATATTCTAAGTACACTTTAATTTTAAAACAATTTTATGTACACTAAAAATGAAATTATTTAAAAACAAAATAATTAATTATATATATTTTGTGCTCAGATTAAAATACTTCTTTATGGATTTTTAAAAAAAATTTAAAAAAATTTGTACAGAAAAATATATATGAAAATTAGGGTTGTTACATATTCCTTGTTCACTTTGTATGTAAAGTGGTTTGCATGCTTGATTCGTCTAATTTTCTAGTTAAGATTCTAGGGTCAGGGTTGTTTGGCATGGCAATTTTTAAAATTGGCATGGACGATACTTCCCAAAACCTTGCTGTCGTGCTAAGCATCCCTACAGTGGTATCAGAGCCAAGCTAGAGAATTAGACGATATTTGTAGAATTACGAAACCGAAACAACTCCGAAACACACGAAATAAAAATCTAGTTTCTGTCGAAATTTTTAAAGTGTCAAATTTTTTTAAGCAATTGCAGAATGTTATATGAGATGTAACATGAACACAGTAGAAATTTGAACCCTCCCCACAGGATTTTGGCCGGCCACATGGCAAATTCCGAGCTCACCGGTTTTCCTGTGGATTTTTGGCTTCAAATTTATTTTGTGTTCCAGTCTCTGGGTTTTGGTATTTCAGGTGTTGCTTGTTTTTACTAAAATTGCATGTGATGTTATCTTTATGCAAAGGAAATTCCGAGTGTTTCGTAATCGTAATTCTAACATCTTTTCGGGTTATTTAGACGACGTTAAAAAGTTTGAACGGATATCAATAACCCATATTTTCTCTCGCTGGAAATTTTCCAAGAGTTGGATTTTTCCAAATTTAAAATCTTTAGAAAATCGTGCAAGTGTTTTCTATGGACCCTCTAGAAGAACTAAACCCTAACTCAATTTTGTGACCGTCGGAACCGCCACCAAACCCTAGGGTTTGTGGTAGTTCCGCGGCGTCATAGGTGAGGCAAGGGTTGACCCTTCTACGGTTGGTCCATAGGTGCTGTGGCATGTTCTGGGTAATTTTTAAACTCCGCTCAAGTGTTGAGCTCTTTGGGAAATTTTGGGTGTTTGTTTATTCGATCAAAAAGTTTAACATCGTCTAGTTATCTGTGATTGTGATACAATACTTGGAATCCACAATAATTAGTTATGTGATAACTAGTTTGAATTTTGTAAATCTAGTAATTTTGTCTCATTTGATCGGTTGCCACGGAATTTTGATGAGGATCAAAAGTCCGTCGCAATCACGTAGTGTACGCGGATACTCGCCGGGTAACCTTATTAGATAGCCACGCCCCATAGCCCCGACCAAGTGACTGTAGGAGAACCCCGTCGCCAAAAGCATCCGTTCGGGTGCTCGCGGCCGCGGTGTTCCACCTTAGTGCACTTCGTCGACGGCATCGGGGGTGCGGCTGTCTACTAAAGTTTCCGACGAGCATTCGATCAGGTTATCGGGAATCTTGTTGAATTACACGACTAGTTATTGGAAAGTGTTTTCAATTTTGAGACTAAAATGCGGGGTTTATATTTGTTAGGCATGTGATGTCTAAGGAATTCATTTGGTTGAGCATGAAATCAAAAGTATGCGATACATTGGGTTTATGATGTCTAAGATGGTTGCGGATTCCAATGGTTGTAGTTTTTCACTTTCTTTTCTACGACCGTAAGTGTAATATGTGGTGTATCGCCAGTTTCGGTGCTATATGTCAACGACAATTGGGATACATAGATTTACTTACGTTGATAACATGTGATGTTATGTGTTGCTGTGATATGTTATATTGGATCGTCGTGTTTGAATAGCCGTTTTTTTTATGTGAGATGAGAGTTTTTTATTTTCATTCATGTAAAAGCTTGTATGTAATATTCTTTTATTGGGGAACTTCCGGGTTGAGGATGATATCACCATTGATGTATATTATTTACTTTTCCGCATTTGAATAGACCCAAGGAGGGGAGCATAAGTAACTGGGTTCTAGGGTCCAGTTGGAGACCATCTCAAGGAGTCGAGACCGGGTCTCCTAACTCTAGAATTGGTAGGGTTGCTTTCCGCTCTCGTAGGGGTCCAGAGATGTGGGTTTGGCTATTCATCACGACCGTGGAATCTGCGTTTTTTATTGGCTTAAATAAAACACGGAATTCCTAGTATATCCAATATTTCATATGTGTTCTTCTGCTGCTGATATTCTGTGATGTGATCACTTGATATGTTGAGACGAATGATTATATTATATATATGATATATAACAAATACTGTTGCTTTCGTTTCTTCTGTGATGCTTGGGAAGCATAATTTGATGGGACTTCATTAATGAGATTAATGAAATAAAAGAAACCTAAAGATGTTGTAGAAACTTATTTTAAAAACTGGTAGCTCTAGTTCTTGCTTTGCATAGTGGTATTCCTTGTAGAATATCCATCACCTTATTCGATAAGGAAAGAGCCGTGATCTTTTCACCAGGAGTGACCTCTTTAGCAAAACTGGCAGATGCTACAACCTACTCGGTTTTGTCTTTTGATTGCTTTTTTAGTTTATGCTTTGCATAGTGGTATTTGTGAAATATCCAGCACCTCATTCGATGAGGAAACAGCTGAGATCCCTTCACCGAGAGTGACCTCTTTAACAAAACTAGTAAAAGCCTAAAAAACACTCCTTTTTCAAAATCACTCGATTCTACAACGATATCAAGTTCATTACGCAAAGGGTTTTCTTAAAAACCCGTCGTAGCCCTCCGTCATTTCAGATAAGTACTACTTAGTATTCGTGCTACGGTAGTTTGGCCTCCGTTAAGGCGTAGTGTGCGGTAGCTAACTAGTGCTTATCTGCAACATAAGATGAGATTGGATTAGGGTAGTCGTGCGACTTTGTTGGCCTCCGTCAAGGGTCGTACGGGTGAGTTTAATCCAATCATGAAATGTACGGGTTGAACTTGACTAGCAGTCTATGGTTTGTTGTCCCCGTCAAGGTCATAGGACGCTAGGGGTAAAAGATTATCAGGAATTTCAAGTGTTGAAATTTGCAATGAAATTGCATACCTTCTATGAGATAGTTCGATCCCGATACCCACTGCGAGTAAGAGTTACTCCTGGGAGAGTTTTACACATTACAATTAGCCGATCAAAGTAGGTGTCTAGAAAGGTGTTAACGGGGTTACGCCCCTGGGAAAACGAGGTTTATTTTAATTAGGTCCGTGCGAAAGCACGGGGAACCTCCCTCAAAATACCAACACTGGCCGGACCGAAAGATTGACAAACTTGTAGGGTGTAATTTATCCCGGCTAGTCTTACCTTTCAGAGTTTGAAGGAAGATTTGATAAAAACAGTGGGAGCCATCCTGATTAGATAAAATAATAAACCAATCTGTTCTTGCAAGAGCATACGCTGAGTGTTCTTTTCTCTCTCTCCTGGTAGCGACCATGTCACGCCTTAATCAAGATAATAATATGGATGTATTGACCGAACCTGCTTATTATACTGAACTGGGGAACGTTGGTTCCGCTCTATCTTATAATCGTTATAAGTCCGAGCAGGAAATAGGGGAATATCCGGATTTCCACGCAACCCAAAATGAAGAAAAAGCATGTTGATGCATATTCTTCGGGTGTGTTTATTACCAAGAACTGTTTCTCAGTATCCCCTACGTCCTTGGTATGAGATACCGGATCAGGATCCCACATATGTAATCTGTTACATGGGCTACAGAAAGGTAGAGAACTGGGATTAGAGAATGGTGCAATTGTTGTAACCAAATCAGTTGGCAAATATCACCATGTATTCCCAAATAGTAAATACATTGATTCTGAACAAATGTTATTAGATACCGAACCTGATATACAACATTACATCAAATTCTTTATTGAATTAAAGAAGGATATAATTCTGTATTGGAGGATAATGTTGTGAATATTTTCCTGAATCAAGAGTTGATTGGATCAGGCATGTTATGTAATGGCATATACGTTCTAAATCAAATCACAGTTCAAAGTATGTAAAACACACACAAAAGGAGTAGTTCAGAAATGAACGAATTCTTCTTGTGGTATTGTAGACTCGATCATATCTATGCGACACGACCAGCTAAGTTACATAAGGATGAATATGAGAATCTGTTCGAATTTTCATCTTATGATACTTACCAGTCTTGTCACAAAGGTAAAGTGACCAATGCTCCGTTTACTGGAATCAGAGAAAGAGTTACTGAACTCTTGGGACGGATACATGATGATGTATACGGTCCTATGTCTATAAATGTCAGGCTTGGTTCTTCGTACTTTATTATATTCACTGATCATCTCTCAGGATTCGGACATATGTTCTTGCTGAAACACAAG
Organism: Agapanthus africanus; assembly: GCA_030015575.1. Taxonomy (NCBI): domain Eukaryota; kingdom Viridiplantae; phylum Streptophyta; class Magnoliopsida; order Asparagales; family Amaryllidaceae; genus Agapanthus; species Agapanthus africanus. The sequence continues at coordinate 259,605,900 of CM057339.1, read as the reverse complement.
TCTGAAACTTTTGAGAAATTCAAGGAATATAAGCTTGAAGTTGAGAACCAGACGGGTAGAAGTATTAAGTCCTTCGATGTGATCGGAAAAGGGAATACTTGTGCATGGAGTTCCTGGAGTTTCTAAAAAGAGAATGTGATTCTCCCCCAGCTTACTCCTTCGTGTACACCACAGCACAACGGTGTATCGGGACGGAGGTATCGCACCCTATGAGATATGGCGCGCTTTATGATGAGTATTGCTGAGTTGCCTGTTTTCCTTTTGGGGGATATGCACTTGAGAAGCTGCATACCTATTGAATGGGGTTCCAACCAATCACTGCCTACCACTCCATATGAGATATAGAATGGGAAGAGACCATGTCTTAAACGAGTTAAGATATAGTGTTGTCCGGCCTATATTGAAAAGCAAAATCCGGACAAACTCGAGACAATGTCAGTTCTGTAAGTTTGTTGGATATCCCAAACATTTGCGAGGGTGTATCTTCTACCACACTGAGGAGCAAAAGGTGTTTTGTTTCTCAGCATACCACCTTTTTTGAAAAGGAATTTCTTATGAAGAAATTTGTGGTCATGAGGTAGAACTGGAAGGAGTTCCAGCTGGACAAACTAACAGCTGATGATTTGGTAAAACCAAAGAATTCAATAGTCTCCAACGAGCCTCAGCCTCTCCGCTAATCTGGTAGGGTTCCTCATCCATCTGAGTGATACTACGGTTTCCTCGGTGACGGTGGGAGCGAGGATTGCATCATGGTAGATGATGACCCAACCAGGTTCAGGCAGGCCATCACGAGTAGGGACTCTATGAAATGGCTGGATACTATGCGATCAAAGATGGAATCCATGTACACCAACAAAGTATGACTTTGCATGTTGCACCTGAAGGGGTAAACCCATTGGGAGCAAATGGATCTTGAGAAGATTCTTGGTGTAGATGGAAAAGTTGAGACTTTCAAAGCTATGTCCATCAGGATTAAAGCAGGCATCGCGGAGTTGGAACATCTGTTTTGATGTGGCAGTCAAAGTGTTTGACTTTATCAAAAAGGTAGATGAACCTTGTATATACAAGAAGGTGGTAGAGAGTAAGGTTGTCTTCCATGTATTGCACGTAGATGACACACTCTTAATAGAAAATGATTTCCTGTGCTACACTCGGTCAAGCTCCTCTTATCACGAGGATTCTCCATGGAAGATCAGGATGATACCTACTATATCTTGTTGATTATGATCTATGTTGATAGATCTGTGTGGATGTTGGGAGTGTCCCAAATCCAGGTTCATTAACACCATACTAAAGGGGTTTAGTATGGAGGATTCTAAGCGTGGTGGTTTTCCCACTTACTCATGAATCACTCTCTCCAAAAATATGTCTCCCGAGACTGATTTGGAGAGAGCTCGGGTACAAGGGATACCCTATGCTTCGGCAGTGGGCTCTATCATGTATGCGATGTTATGTACCAGACTAGATGTAGCTAATTCACTAAGTGTAGTGATTAGGAATCAATCGAATCTTGGGAGAATCACTGGAAAGCTGTGGAGGACATTCTTAAGTACTTGAGAAGCACTAAATGAATGTTCTTGGTTCGAGCTTCCAGAGTGATAAGGTCGACTGATAGTCAGTCTCGGGTTTTGTCTTTACCCTCAGCGGAGGGACGGTATGTTGGAAGAGTTCCAAGCTAGATACCGTGACATACTAGACGATAAAGGCTAGATACATCGCTACCAACGATGCTACCAATGTAGATGTCTGGATAATTCTTGTTCATGAGATGAATATGGTTCCTACCATTGAGCGTCCAATAACTATTATTGTGACAACAATGGAGTTGTGGCTTTGGCTTAGGAACGCCTGTCCCATCTGCGTTCCAGACATATTCTGAGTACAGTATCACCTGATCAGAGAGATGGTTGATCTCCAAGGGATCGAGGTTAGGAGAGTAGAAGCGAAGGATAACACAGTGGATCCACTCACAAAGGCCTTAACCAAAAGAGACTTCTATATGACGTTGAGTATGAGGTACTACAACAAATGATCTTAGTGCAAGTGGGAGATTGTTAGTTATATGTATGCCCTATAGGACATTACTGTACATACGATGTATATTGTAGTGGATGCTTGGACACTAGGGAGGACTTTCTTGCTCGACATGATAGTATGCTATCTGGTTGCACTTTATCTTATCATGTACACTTATTGTCTCTCTATTACATGCTGATAAAGCCCTTAGGATGAGTACTTGACTACCAGGATTATGATGCAGATCATACTAGTTGGGACATGGGTAGTCGGTAAGTACATCCTTAGATTGTTCCTAGTCGTGGGGGTATCGAGACGGGGCATCGATATTCCAGAGTAGACTAGCGTATACACTTCTCGACCCATATGATGGGCGATGGATGATCACATATCCATTGGTGTTTGACATCAGAGATGGTATACGGGTGCTCAGTGGAGACTGGGTACACTGAACGGACTTGCTGAGAACTCCTAGATGGTATTATACTTCGTCAGATAGCAGTTCTCTGGTGACACTGGTACAGGTTAGTCTGTCGATCCGAGATCGTCATAGAGTCTTGTGTGATTCCCACTATGCTATGATTTTCACCTTACTCACCTATGATTGCTATTCTCACCTCATGAGTTTCATTCTCATCTCCACTTCATCTTCTTCTTCCTCATGAGAAAGCTTTCTAGCTTTAAAAAGGTGAAGAAATATTGTGAGAAAAATAAATCTAAAGTGAGCAAAATTCCTACTTCATTATCCTCTACTATACTAGCCATTTAGTTTAGGGTATCAACCATATGACAGTTGCCAGCCGTTCTTTCACGCTCGTCTGTCGCGTTTCTTTGTTGTCGACGAGCTTTGCGCTTCATCCGTTTGAAGTGTTGTCGGTGGGCAACGCACCCTTGCCACCACTTCTTGAAGGTATTGCACTCTTCGGTGGGGGTGTGTAACCCTCCGATGGTATAATCAGTAGTTCGAATGTACATCCGTTTCGTCGAGGTACGTACTACTGGGAGTGTTTTCCATGAGAGGATGCAAATTCATTCCCATTGACAGGGCTTTGGCGAACTACTTCTCTGCTTTGATCCTGCCCTTGTTTGTAGCAGGTGTGCTTTGGCTTGGGTGGAGTGTTTTACGACTCATCCTTAGCGCAGCTTCTTCATCCTAACGCCGACGCTTGGCTTTTTCATATATGGTCGTTTCACGTTCTCGGTCAGCTTTTCTCTTTTGAAGGACTTCATTTAACAACCTATCAATTGGGTCTTCTGGCAGCTCCGGGAATTTTGGCACCGACCCTGCCCCCAGTTCCTCCGCGTTGCTTTCCGACGCCGAGAGAGTTTCTTCGTTATTTAACGACGAATGAGAAATCATGCGGCAACTTGCTACATAATCTTCGGTTTCTCCCGACGAGCCATTTCCCTCATCATCGTCACTATCTCCGTTCTCAAGTATATGGTTGAGAAACTCTTCGAGGGTGACTGTGGTTCGCGCTTTTTGGTTGTACTCCTCCAGCGCATCGATGTACCTTTGCAGGTCCGTGCGCTTGTCGTCAGGCTGCGTGGGCTTCTTGGTCTTCTTCTTTGCGTTCGAAGACTTCGAAGGCTTGGCCTGGAGGTTTTGCCCATCGTTACCAGTTTTCGGTGTTGGGCGCGGTTTAAGCATCCCCTCAATGATCTCGAGCTCCATCGTTTCCATTTGATCGCCGGACATGCTTGAAGATCCTTCAACATTCTTTTAGTTTTAGCTGAAAGGACCACTTCCCAAGGTGCTTCTTCCACAAACGAGCATGATGCCCTCGGCGTTTCCACCTTTTTAGGAGCGTGCCTCTGTGGCGGGTTTACCCTCCAGTTTTCTAACAGTGCGAATTTCCTTTGACGGTACTGGTCCTCGACCCAGTTTTTGAAGACGTAGCAATGCTCAATTGGGTGGCCCACTACTCTGTGGTAGGAGCTGTAGTTGGGATTGTTAACGTCACCAGGCTGCAGTGGACGTCTCGGATCCGGCAGTGTGATGAGATTTTTGCCCATTGCCAATTCGAACAATCTCCTCATTTTATCACGGGGGAACGAGTAAGCATGTCCTAGCTTCTCTTCGAGAGATTGGCGTGGGTGCGCGTTGCCTTGGCGAGCAGCCAATTTCTGGTCGCTCGGAACAAAGGCCGCTTTCCCTTTGCCCTTTACATTCTGAGGGTCCGTTTTTGAAGAGGAAGGCCCGTGGCCCATCTGGTCCATTTGGGCCAGCTTGTCGATCAAATCCTGGAAGGTGGTCGGCTTGAAGAACATCATAAATCGGGATACAGTTTCCTGGGGATTGAGGGTCCTTACGAACATGCCCACGGCAGAAGCTTCTTCTATGCGTTGTTCGCATTTTGACCATAGGTTCTGCCATCGGATTGCGTATTGAACCCTGGTCTCTCCTGGCTTCACCCTGGCATTGATTAATGCCGTGATCGGGGTGCGTTCTCTTGCGCTGGCAAACCGCTGCGTGAATAGTAGCTCCATCTCAGTGAATGTTTTGACGGAGTCATTTGGGAGCTCCGAAAACCATTCAAATGCCGTTTCGCTACCAACGAACTAGCGAAGCAGCAGTTTGTCGTCGCCTCCAGTATTACTACACAAAGCTCTGAATTGAGCAACGTGCTGGTGTGGAATGCCCGTCCCCTTGTACACATGAAACTTGGGGCTTGTATATCCCGGCGGGTACTTGATTTGATCGTACCAGCCTGGATAGGGTCGCTCAGTTCTGACAACCTGGCCAGCCGCTTCACTCGCTTGATGAGCTCATATTTGTTGAGCTATATAGTCATCAAGGGCAGCCTTAGAGATCGTTTCTTCCTTGGCTGTTGAGAAAGCCGAAAGAGGGTTTGAAGTTTCCCCTCTGTTGTCTTCAACGATTATCGGAGGGTCTTCAGCTGGAGGGTCTGGCTGGATCATCATCCCAACCATGTCTTGGAACAGATGCGCCATCTGCTTTATATTAGCAGCCTGTTCCACGGCCTCCTTATCCTTCTTTTCAATCACCCTTCGCAGAAATTTTGTATCAGTCTCCTGCTCCTGGCGTTGTTTAGACGTCGATTCCGGGCTTTCTTTCTGTCCGGTGAGCGCTGCCATTTTCGTCAGCATCTCCTGGAGCTTTTGTTGTTGCTCCTGAGTTTTTGTCAACGACCGAGTGATTAGTCGATGACCTACGGAACCACGGCTTTCCTCTTTCCCGGAATCCATGTACACCGTGTGCACGATCATACCCCCAGACTTGGGACGTTTGGGTCCAGTGCCTTTGGAATTCGCCGTAGGCAGTGGGGTTTTCTCTGGCCTTCTCCTTCTGTGGGAGGTCGAAGTTGAAGGGGCCATTGTAACAGGCACCTGTATGGACGATACCTTCCGTGGTTTGGTGGAGGGATGGTCCTCCTCTTGCCGAGCCTTCTTTTTCTCCAGTCGGCGAGGGTAGTCTTTATTGATCACAGAATCTTGGACTTTCCGCCAAACTCTGTAGATTTTGGAGGACAGCCGCAGAGGGGGTTGCTCCGGCTTTTCCTGTATCATGTTTTCAGCAGGCGAGGAAGACTTCTTCAATACAACGGTTGGAGAGTTATTTCGCACCCTCCTAAGCAGATCAAAGTTGTTCCCGGTTGGAACAACAGCGTCAACTTCCACCATTGGAGCTGGTGGAGTAAGTCCAGAGGGGAAGTTGCCCCCAGCTTTTCTCACTCGGCGCTAGTGGCGACGTCGAGCATGCCTTGCAGATGGGATTGCCTCAGTTGTGGAAGCGGCTTCTTCATGCCCCATGCTTTGGTGAAGGGCTACTGTTAGTGCCAGCCTGTCGAAGATTGACGTCCGCTGAGAGGGGACGGTCAATCTTTCGAAGGCCGACCTTTTGGTAGGGGAAGCAGTCTTGATGACTTCGCCGGAAGCAGGAGTTGGAATGGCCAATCTTGCGAAGACCGATCCTTTAGCAGGAGAAGCCATGTCGACGACTTTATTCGCCGGAGCTGGAACGGCTATCCGTTTCGGGATAACCCCTTCAGGTATTGCGAGCCTCTTTGCAGGCCCACCTGAGCTTTGGCTTAGCCTGTTGAAGACTGAGGTGGAAGACTTGGACGACCCGTTGAGAGGGGTCATGGTGGCTGCAAGTCGATCGAAGACCGACTCTACGATTTAAGTCAAAACCGATACTGGGGTATCGGGTGGCGAAGCAGAGGGAAAGTACGTTCAGTTTCATTACCCGGGCCGGACCGGATCGACAGCGGAAGCTTAGCTGGGAAGAGAGAGAACCGGGCCGACCGCAAGACAAGATAGTTTGTGGGTTCACTCATGGAAGCCACCCTTTCTCAACTGAGGAACTCTCGTGCGTCAATCGATGCCGTTCACTCTGCTCACTCGTATCCATGGCAAGTCCCTGATTCACTATGGAGCTTCCTGTAATGGCACCGGGATGCTGAAGCTTGTCGGCGGGAGCATGGTCCCTAAGAACAATCCAGTGGTGGCCCGAGTCACCCGTTCCACAGGCATTGAAAAGATGCAGGACGCATTTGGCCCGTATGTCACTCCTCCAGCGGGGATGGAGCGGGAGTTGCTGTTGCAGGTACTCTTGGAAGCCATTGTTCTTCTTCTCTTTGCACAGGAGCAAGACACCAAATCTCAGTACCTCGAATCCAGGGGCAACCATAGTAAACCGCGATTTGTTCACGAACACGACACACGAAGTGTGGAGTGGAAAGAGGAAAAGGTCCCACCGGGCGTGCCAGAATCTGTTTACCGCCGAAAACAGAGACGAAACCTCGTAGGTCGTCTTGCCTGAATTTGGGGGCAGATGCTATTTGGATTTATCCGTCCACTTCTCCGAAGATACCAAGTTGATTTATAGCACCGTATATCGGAGGATTGGACGGATGCGGCCATTGTAGCATACTTCGTCAGATTCCCCCTCGTTTGTGAGGGTTTTTTGATTGTGGGGACGCTCTTCCCTGCAGGCACAAGCCCTGTAGTTAATTACGTTATCGCATCGTGATAACCACTTTCTTCTGCTCCAGAAGTTCACTTCGTGTCGTGTGTGTTTGTTTTATTTTTGATTGCCCATGGATTGTATACGAAGACTAATTTATGTTGTTGTCCGTAGGGCGTGGATTAGTCCAAATCCGTATATCTTAGATTTGGGTTTGTGTTGATTTAAGGATCATTAATCTCGTTTAAAATTAAGATCAGCTTAAATTTTAGTTAAGGATATGTTATTCCAATTTGAGACTAAGATCTACTTAACGGGGTTTTAGGATCATTCAGATCCAACAAAAGAGCATTTAGGCTCCATTGTTTTAGTTTAAGGATGTTTCGGTCCCTTATCGCCGTTTTGAGGCAAAGTTGTAGTTTGAGGAAATTTTGGTCTGTAGGGTTTAGTTTAAGAACGTTACGGTTCGTAGATCACCATTTTGGAGGTGAAGATGTAGTTTGAGGACATTTCGGTCTATAGGGTTTAGTTTAAGGACGTTACGGTTCGTAGATCACCATTTTGGAGGTGAAGATGTAGTTTGAGGACATTTCGGTCTGTAGGGTTTAGTTTAAGGACGTTACGGTCCATATATCACCATTTTGGAGGTGAAGATGTAAGATACACCTATTTGGGGTGTGGTTTGGTTTAAGGTGTGCATGTCAGCTTATGGAAGTTCACCCAAATGCAGTTGGTTGTCGGGACCCGTCAGCTCTCTGAAGACGTTGAGGAATTACAACGACATGCATCAGAGGTATGGAGAGATGTACCCATGAACCAATTCCCGTGTCTGAGGGAAGAGATCATGGTGGACCATCTAAAAATCATTATCCATTTTTGGGGAACTAAGATTAACTTAGGAAATGTGGGATGAACATTATTTTGGATGTCATCAGTTGACATACCATTAGTCATGTTGGGGCTAAGATCAATTTGGGAGAATGATGAGCACAGAGGGGTCTTGACTTTGGAAGAACTTAGTCAAGTTGGGCTAGGTCTGGGTCCCCATAATCACCGAACAGTGCTAAAGTGCCGAGGCATACAATGCTCAGGTGCATTTCATATGGGCACCGGAGTAGTGTTAAACACTAAATTTCTATGGCGCTCACGTGGTGCATGTGAGGCACCTGATTAGTGTTAAATACTAGGATTGTGTGACGCTCACGTGACACACGTGAGGCGCTCAACTATGGGTACTGCCCAATTATTTCTCCCTTTTATATAAGTGTTGAGCAATTGGTTATGTTCAGCACTCACGTGTTCCTACGTGAGGCTCTGACTTAGTGTTAAAGACTGCATTTTGGAGGCGCTCACGTGTGGGCACGTGAGGCGTCCCAAAGTGGGAGCTGCTCTATGGGTTCTATTCCCCTTTTCTTTTATAAGTGCTAAACACTTGGTTATTGTAGCGCTCACGTGTGAGCACGTGGGGTGCCCCAAAGTGGGAGCTATTCTCTAGGTTCCATTCCCCTTTTTTTTTTTATAGAAGTGTTAAACACTTGATTCTTGTGGTGCTCACGTGCGAGCAGGCGAGGCGGTCTGTGTTTTTCCCTTTTTATTCATTAGAGACGCTCACGTGGAGCACGTGAGATCTTATTGTAGTGTTACAAATGAATCACCAATCTTTCCTTCTGAGTGTTTAGAGATTTTGTTCTCATGCTAGGATTTTGGAGGATTTCATGCCTCTTGTTTTTTTGTAAGAATTAAATTCTTATTGTAGGGTTAAACCTTGATTTTTAGAGGAATTAAATTCCCATATATCTCTGTATGAATTAAATTCTTTGAACTCGGTTCTTTTCCCTAGGTTTTGAATCTGCATGACAGGATCTTCCCGATGAGAATTAAATTCTCAACTTATGGGGAGATCTGCTTCTGCAGATCTTAACCAGAGGAAAAACTAAGTTCTTCGAGGAAGGGTTAAATCCTTAGAGATGCAAAGAACAGTCTTTTGTTTTTTTTACCTAGTGTTTCAAGGGAACAAGTCTTTTCTTCTGAGAATTAAATTCTCTCACTGTATATTCTTTAAGTCTTTTTGGGTAGCTCTCTCTCTCTCTCTTTTTGTTCTCCTTTTCTTTTTTCTAACTTGCAGTCTTAGGTTCTTTATATAGTGGAGAGAAGTTTGTTAATTAGTTTTAGGAAATCTCTCATTGAGAGACTCCAATTGATTGAGGGGTTTTACCCGCTGTTGGATCTTTGATCCAAGGTTTTCTGTCTTACAGAACATATTTTCTTGTTTCTTAAACAAGATTAGGAAAAATTTTTCCCATACAGAATTTATTCTGTAGATTGGTGATTTTTTAATTACCGTTGGATTTTTAATCCAAAGGTGCTTGGTTTAACGGAGCACAATTTTTCTTTGTTTTAAAAAGATATGAAAAATATTTTCCAACTTATGGGATCTTTGATCCGTCAACTTTTTGTTTAACAGAAAATATCATTTCTCATTTAAAACTTCAATTTAATTCTATGCTTAATTACCGTTGGATTGGTTCCTTGTTGAGTAGAATTTAATTCTACGTAGGGAAGTGCCCTCACGTGTTTAACACGTGAGGCTCTTCTAGCCTAGCAACTGTTTTAATTGCAGTGCCTATATGCGTTGCATATAGGCACTCACGTGTTAAACACGTGGGGCTCTTTTGGCCAAGCAATTGTTTCAATTGCAGTGCCTATATGCGTTGCATATAGGCACTCACGTGTTAAACACGTGGGGCTGTTTTAGCCTAGCAATTGTTTCAATTGCAGTACCTATATGCGTTGCATATAGGCACTCACGTGTTAAACACGTGGGGCTCTTTTGGCCTAGCAATTGTTTCAATTGCAGTACCTATATGTGTTGCATATAGGCACTCACGTGTTTAAACACGTGGGGCTATTTTAGCCTAGCGCATATAGGCACTCACACGTTTAAACACGTGGGGCTTTTTTAGCTTAGCAATTGTTTCAATTGCAGTGCTTATATGCGTTGCATATAGTCACTTACATGTTAAACACGTGGGGCTGTTTTAGCCTAGCAATTATTTTAACTGCAGTGCCTATATGCGTTGCATATAAGCACTCACGTGTTAAACACGTGGGGCTGTTTTAGTGGGGAACTTTCCCTCGTCCCTTTTTTTATAAGGGAACAAGTGTTTCTCCATATAGGATATGGATATCAGTCCAATCCTGGAGAAACATTGGGTAGCAATGAAAAGCATTTGATGTTCTTGGTATTTGGTAATGGCAACCACCTAAAGAAGGTGGTTACCGATTCTAGCTTCCCAGGTAACATGGGAGACAACATCTGTCGCGAGTTATAAGTGTACTCTCTTTTGAGGAGTAGTATATTGGAAAGAGTTCCAAGTGGGGATACTGAGGTAGTCGTAGCGCTAGTTGTTGATTGTGAATCAGCAAAGGATACCGCCTAAGAATTCGTTGGATATAATTGTTCATGATCCCATCGTCAGTCTAGGAAAATACTAAAGCAGGTATCGCTTAGTTCGAGAGATATTTGATCTCCGCGAAGTTGAGATTCAGGGAGAAACATAGAGATGTGCTTGTTACTGCCGAAGACTGGACCAAGACATGGAGGCGTCTAGCCTGAATACGGGGGTAGATGCTATTTGGAGCATATCCATCCACCTCTCTGAAGATGCCAAGTTGATTTATGACACCGTATATCGGAGGTTTGGATAGATGAGACCGATGTAGCAGACTTATCAGGTTCCTCCTCATTTATGATGGGTTTTTGATTGTGAGGGCCTCTTTCCTACAGGCGCAAGCCCCTTCAGTTAATTACGTTATCGCGTTGCGATAACAACTTTCACCTGCTCCAGGAAGATCACTTTGTGTCGTGTTATGTTTGTTTATTATGGGGTTGCACTTGGATTGTATTTGGAGACTAATCTTGTCATGCCCGTAGGGTGCAGATTAGCCCAAATCCGTATATATTAGATTTGGGGTTTTGAACTTAGGACGTAGATCTCATACAAATGAGATCCATCAGCTCAAGGGATATATGTCTAAGGACCGTTAGTCGTATATGAGACTAATATCAACTTAGAAACGGTGAGCATATAGGATCAATTGATCATCTGATCATATATGTCACGCTCCGCTTCCCAAAATACGGGATACGGAGGCGACTAGGCCAGCCATGCTACTACGGTCAGTGAACCATCCCGCCGTATTCACACTCCGGGTTCTAGCATTACATGGTAATCAGTAAACATAGCACAGAAGTAAAGGAAACACATCACTGGTTTATTACATCAACTTTCATTGTTCACAGTTTACAATAGTTCAACAGAAAAGAAAACTACTAACCAAGTACGAATACAAGGTTGCTTTATGGGAAGTGATATAAGTGCTGAAAATACAAACGTCTAAATCTCTGCGAGCTCGAATGGTATATCCGACTCCTGAGCCTCGTCCTCTCTAAGCTCTGAGCATACATACTCAGGTCGTCAGGGCGACACAATAGCAGTAATATGATAACAATAATGGGGCATGAAATAAAAGTAATAACAGTGGAGACAGTGAATGCAGGTAATCGATACATCAATAATCAATGCAGTATATGATCTGTGTTCCTACTGGTCTCTAGGTCAATTCTTTTGAAATTGAATTTTGAGGAAAAGAGTGATCATGCTTAACGAGAGTCTCATACGTACCTGAGACTACGGCCAACTGTTTCCCGAGACATAATTCTGTCAGCTGGACAGCTAAGTCCAAACCTAATATATATAAGAGTCGTTTGAATGATCATCCTCTAAATCGATAACATCGCTGAATACAGGTTCCTTTCCACTTTGATTTCCCCCCTTTCCCCAGGTTTCAATAAATTTATGTATGGGCTAGTTGTGTACAAGTACGCACCAATAACACTGTTTTGCTCGCTATTCACTGTACTGTTTACTATCATAAATCGTTCACTTTTTACTGGCGTACTCGACACAACTAATCCGATACCACTTAAATTCGACAATAAAATATACACTAAGAATTAATAAGGGCGCTCACTTCGCTAAAAGTATCACAGCCGGGTAAATATGTGAATTATGCCGCTAAGCAAGTCATATGCAATATAAGTCATTACGCGTCTTAAGAATTTAGAAAAAATCACATTAAATCGTACGATCAAAATTAAGGAAAATGATACAAAAGGGGTAGAAAGTAAACTTAATTATTAATTCAAAGAAATTAGTTTCAAGTCAATTGGGTTTCGTATTTGCGAATTACAGTCATTTCTTTTTAAGTGTTCTCTACTGGAAATTCAGTTCCTGAATTGAAAGTCCGTTTCGTAATACAGTTTTCATCCTGTTGGGATCATAATTAGGTGATGATACAGTAGGATAATATTTATACATATTAATTAGGTTTCCAACGCACTAGACGGATTGACAATATCCACCGTGTGCTGGAAGATATGTACTATTTAAGATCAGGGTATACGTTCTGTCCCTGCTTGGGACTGCAGTATGTAATGACGATTTAAAATATGATTAAAATAGAAAACGACAGTAAAAATGAAAGAAACAACCACCAATAGTTAGTTAACAGAATAATATTTGCAACGGTATAGGGTTCCGTATAATCTCATTTTCACACAGAGTTATAATAACATTTTAATTCAGGTGTCGACAAGAAGTACTGCCCTGGACTACAGTCCAGAGCCGCATTCCCGAAAGGTTTTTTCCATCGTGCTATAATAGTATCGAAATATAAATTATAGGAAGTTCTAGTTTGTTGAGTCGGCTTCGGTACGAGCCCTCAAACACTGTATTCCAGTATGTATCTAATTTACTATGATTTTCACAATTTAGGTGTACGGGGAATTTCAGATTTGGTGGATCTAAGTGGGGGTGACATTTCACGGTGTTAGGGTCCGTATTTACGACCCAACTTTATACGTATCGTCCGTTATCCCTAAAATAATCTAGTAACCATAAATTTCACCACACTAGATTTGGTTTTCGCACAAAATACGTATCGAACACCTAAACTAAGAAGTCGTTTATTGTCGGAATATCAATTATGTCCGTTGAATTCACATGAAAAATAATTTACGAACTTCTATACGACGTTAACACAAGGTGTTGGACTTGATTAATACTCAGATCCAAATCAATTTAAAATTAAATAAGGGTTAATACTAATCACACGATATTATCGGAGCATATATTGACATATAAGTATTATAGCATGGAAGTAAGTCTTGGAAACTTGCCTGGTGATGACGATCGGCGACACGACAGCAGTGAATGATGATGAACAGCACGACACGACGCACACATGGCGGCCACAAACATGGTCTCGGCTATGGGTTTTTTGCTTGGCAACTGCAGCAAGTTTAGGCTGGAGTCGGCTGAGGTGAGGTCAGGGCCTCACGGCGGGGGCTGGAGGTGCGCTGGGGTCGTCGGTGGTCGGAGGAGGCAGCTCCGGCGACAGTTGGTAGTGAAGAAGAGAGGAGCACGGTGAAATAGGAAGGGGTGTAGTCGGGGTACTCGGGGAGAGGAAGAGGTGGGGGGGGGGGGTTCGTTGCCGATGGTTGCTGGGTGCTTGACGACGCAAGGTGGTAGGCCGGCGGATAGGAGGTGCGTTTTGAGTCGAAGGAGAAGAATAATGCGGTGAAGGTGATGCAGGCGGAGGTTGTTGGGTCGGCGGAAGGATGCTGGAGGAGGAGTGGTGGATAGTCGGTCCCTGGTGAGGGGGAGGCGGTCGCCGACGAGGGAGATCGGTGCTCGGTGCAAGGGGACGTCGTAGAGGATGTTGGCGGGGATGATCGGGGATGAAGGCGGTTGGAGTTCAGGATGGTGGTAATAGAGGGGCTCGGTGATGGTTTGGTGAGGTTTTGAGAGGGGGAGGGAGATCGAGATGAGAGAGAGAGATGGAATGTGAGTGAGATCGAGAGGATAAAAAGAGAGTTAGCGAGAGAGATAGAGAGAGAGTGTGTGTGACAGAAGAGAGAGAGAGGGGGTTTTAAAAGAGAGAGAGGAGGGGGGGGGGTTAGAAGTTAGTTAAAAGGTATAATTATGAATTATATGGTGATTAATTTAGGATATATGAATTAATTGGGAATTGAATTGGGTATTGAATGAGATTTAAATGGGAAAATTCAAAAGTGAAAGTGGCAGTTGAGGGAAAGGAGTGGGTTTGGGTTATTGGGGCTTGGGCTTGAATTTAGGATTGGGTTGTGGGCTTAGGGTATGGAGCTTGGGTTAGGATATAGTTTAAGATATAAATATTTGGGTACTAAAATTTAATTAGAGCTTTGGAAAAATAAAAATAATTGGAAGGAGTATGAGTAAATTAAATAGAAAAGTATAGGTAATTTTTTTTTATTAACATACGGATAATAGGGTACCGAAATAATCATGGTATTACATCATATCTCTCTTACAAAAATTGCGTCCTCCAAATAAAAGGGATGAAAATAAGGAAGCAGTGATACAAACAGCTACTCGAAAAGATATGGGAACCGCGAACGGATATCCTCCTCACGTTTCAAGGTAGATTCCCCGGGCGAACGACCGCCCCAAGATACTCGGACTAATGGAATGACTTTATTTTTCGGCACCTTCTCTTTACGATCGAGTATAGTAGTATGTTGCTCCACATACGATAAGTCGGTACCCAATGTGAATTCCGAATGATCGAGAACGAGACTGTCGTCTCGAACGTAGCATCGCAACTGTGACACATGAAATGTGTTATGCACGCCAACTAACGATAGGGGTAAAGCAAGTCGGTAAGCCACCCCCTACCCGCTCTAATACCTTGAACGGTCCGATAGATCGGGGACTGAGTTTCCCACGACTCCCAAATCTGATAACTCCACGGATAGATGAAATATTCAAGAATACATGATCACCGACTTCAAACTCTAAATATCTCCTGCTAGTATCTGCCCAACTCTTCTGTCGGTCCTGAGCAGTCTTAATACGCTGCCTGATCATCTGAACCCTGTCCACCGTTTGCACTATGAGCTCGGGACCCAGTAACTTTCGCTCACCAACGTCATCCCAACAAATAGGGGATCGACATTTCCGTCCGTAAAGTGCTTCGAATGGATCTATCTGGATGCTAGCTTAGAAACTGTTGTTATAAGAAAACTCCACCAGTTGAAGGTGATCATCCCACGAACCCTGAAAGTCCAACATGCATGCTCTCAACATGTCCTCAAGCGTCTGAATAGTACGCTCGGATTGTCCGTCCGTCTGTGGATGGTAAGCCGTGCTAAACTTGAGACGTGTACCCAGACTCTCCTGTAATCTCTTCCAAAAGTGCAAAATAAATCTGATGTCTCGATATGATACTATTCTGACAAGAACTCCGTAAAGTCGCACTACTTCCTGCATGTACTTCTCTACAAGCGACTCTGTCGACTATCCTACTCGGAAATGTACAAAGTGTGCTGCTTCCGTAAGATGGTCGACAGTAACCCAGATGGCGTTGTTGCTTCTTGGACTCCGCGGTAAGGCTGTCACGAAATCCATAGTGATGTGCTCCCTTTTCCACTCGGGTATCGGAAGCGGTTGCAACAATCCAGCCGTCCTCTGGTGTTCCACCTTTACCTGTTGGCATACTAAGCACTTGGATACAAACCGTGCAATCTTTCGCTTCATCCTGTTCCACCAATAGTGTTGTCTCAGATCGCGGTACATCTCCGTGCCTCCCGGATGCACTGAATAAGCTGAACTGTGAGCCTCAGCTAGTATTTCTTCTCGAATATCACCATTGGGAACGCAGAGTCCGCTGCCGAATCTCAAAAAACCGTCTCTATATATGAGTAAATTTGTCCTCAGTCCGGCTTCCACCTACTCTCTGAACCTCTTTAATCGAGAATCATCAGCCTATGTAGCCTTAATGCGATCTACAAGTGAAGACCGCACTTGTAATTGCTAAAGCTGTCCGGTTGCACTCGGCGTAACAACCTCTAGTTCGAGCTTCTGAAAGTCCTCAATGATGCTCCTCTGACTGGTCATCATCATGACCGTTGGTTTGCGACTGAGAGCGTCGGGTACGACATTTACTTTCCCCGGATGGTACTGTAAGTCCAAGTTATAGTCCGCCATTAGTTCTAGCCATCGGCGTTGCCTCATATTCAATTCCTTCTGAGTGAACACGTATTCAGACTCTTGTGATCCGTGTACACTTCTACCTTTTCTCCCAATAAGTAATGTCTCCGGATCTTCAAAGCGAAAACCACTGCAGCTAACTCCAAGTCGTGTGTTGGATAGTTCCTCTCGTGATTCTTCAGCTGATGTGGAGCATAAGCAACTACCAGACCGTGCTGTATCAGAGCACAGCCTAAACCTTCCCCTAAAGCATCGCTGTGTATCACCAAATCACCTGAATTATCCGGTACTGTAAGAATAGGAGCCGTAGTCAACTTTTGTTTCAGTAACTCAAAAGCCTGTATACATTCCTCTAACCACACATAAGGCACTTCCTTCCGTGTCAGCTTTGTCAAGGGTTCAGCAACTCGTGCAAAGTCCTGAACGAAACGCCGATAATATCTTGCCAATCCCAGGAAGTTTCTGATCTCCGCCACTGACTTCGGTGTCGGCTAATCTCTAACAGATTCTATCTTCGCGGGGTCCACTAAAATGCCTTCGTCCGAAACAATGTGTCCCAAGAACTGCACTTTGTCGAGCTAGAACTCGCACTTGCTCAGTATTGCGTATAGCTTCTCTTCCCACAGAATTTGTAGTACAGTTCGCAAATGTTCGGCGTGCTCCTCTCGAGTCTTAGAGTAGACTAGTGTGTTGTCGATGAATACAACGACAAACTTGTCTAGGTATTTTTCAAATACCCTGTTCATCAGATCCATGAATATTGCTGGATCATTATTAACAACTAACGGCATCATAAGAAACTCATAATGCCCTTATCGGGTCCGAAAGGCCGTCTTGCATACATCTTCAACCGTTACTCTGATATGGTGATAACCCGAACGAAGATCCAGCTTCGAAAATACCTTGGCACCATCCAATTGATCAAATAAGTCGTCGATGCGCGGAATGGGGTTTTTGTTCTTTATCGTTACTCTGTTCGGCTCACGGTAGTCTATGCACATCCGCAGCGATCCATCTTTCTTCTTCACCAGCAAGACTAGTGAACCCCACGGTGAAGAGCTTGGGCGAATAAATCCCTTCTCCAGAAGATCTCCAATTTGCTTCTTCAATTCTGCCAATTCAACTGGCGCCATTCTGTACGGTGCTCGAGAAACTGGTGATGTTCCTGGAATCAGGTCGATTGAGAATACCAAGATGCGAGGAGGTGGTAGACCTGGTAAATCTTCAGGGAAGACATCAAGGAAATCTTGAACAATCTCTGGCGCTGGATTCTCGTCAATCTCCATAGCTGTTAATACCTTCGGCTTAGCTCTATACTTGGTGTTCTCCTAATATTTAAACATAGTAAAAAGAGCTGAACTTTGTTAAATTTTAATGAGGCAGCGCCTCACGTGCTCCCCACGAAGGGGCCACCACCAGCGCCAGCGCCAGCGCCAACCCCTTAGGATTAAATCCTATGGTGGCACCGCACGTGAAGCTCACATGGACGCCAACGTGCAAAGCACAGGAGCGCCTATCATATATAAGAATTAAATTCTTAAGTGGCGTCCACGTGCACAACACGTGAGCGCCGGCGCCCAAATTAAAATCAAGTAGAATTAAATTCTACATAGGGATATTTTCCTAAAATCTGGGATACTCTCTGTTAAACAGAGCCGTTGGATCAAATATCCAATGGTGATGATAAGCTATCAAATAATAGAATTAAATTCTATTAGGAGAAAATATCTCCCTAATCTTTCCAAGTGAGAAAGATATTCTCGGTTGGATAAAAAATCAAATGATAGAATTAAATTCTTTTTGGGGAATATATTTCCTCAATCTTTCCAAATAAAGAAAGATTGTTCTCTGTAAAACAGAGAGCCCTTAGATCAAAAATCCAATGGTGATTAAAAATCACCGTTTAATAGAAAAATTCTATATATGGGAAAATATTCCCACAATCTTGTTAAAAACAAGATTACATATTCTGTAAAACAGAAATCCTTGGATAAAAAATCCAACGGTGGATAAAATTCCCCAAATAATTTTTGAGACCAATAAAATCAATTGGAATCTCTCAAAGAGAGATTTTCTCAAAATAATTAACAAACTTACCTTTACTATATAAAGGACCGGAGACTTCAACTCTCATAGGGAGGATTGCCCCTATAAGTTTCTAAAAAAAGAAAAAGAAAAACAGAGAATTTGATTCTCAAAAAAAGAAGATCTCTTTCCTTTCAAACTCTAAATAAAGAAAAAGAAGAGATCAAAATATCTTCTTTGCCTAGTAAAAAGGAAAACAAGGGTTTAACCCTTCGTACAAAAACTTAGTTCTTCCTCTGATTTGGGATTTGCAAAGCAAATCTCCCCACAAGTTGAGAATTTAATTCTCACCAGGAAGATTCTGTTCTTCAGACTCAAAATGTAGGGGAAAATAACTAGGTTAAAAAGAAAGAGAAAGAAAAAGAACCTATGTTTTGGGAATTTAATTTCTCTGAAAACAGGGTTTAGCCCTAAAAAGAAACTTAGTGCTTATAAAAGAAAAAACTTAAGAACTTAGTTCTTGACCCCAGATCTTTAAAACAAAGATCTTGGTGATCACTAATGGTCAAAATACCATTAACAGATATTCAATCTCTAGAAAAGAAAAGGAATTAGCACCTCACGTGTTTTCCACGTGGGCTCCCCTAACAAAGCACTGATTGGACAGCGCCCAGCGCCTCACGTGAAAAACATGTGGGCGCCCAAAACAGAAGGCCGGAGCCTCACGTGAAATACACATGAGTGCTGAGTAAAAATACTTTGCACTTCATATACAGCCAAAACGGCTGAATGCTTAGCGCTGATTGGGCAGCGCCCAGCGCCTCACGTGCCCCTCATGTGGACGCCATACAAAAGTGCTTAATACTTTATATTCAGTCAAAATGACTAAAGTGCTTAGCACTTATTGGGCAGTGCCCATGACTGAGTGCTTCACATGATACACATGTGAGCGCCAGAGCCCAAACAAGTGCTTAGCACTTTTACATAATAAGAAAATGGCTGAGCAAACAGAACCCAAATAAGTGCTTAGCACTTTTGAATAAAAGAAAAAGAAAGAAGAAAAGACTGAGTAGACCAAGCCCAAACTGGCTAAGTCTCTGAAGTTTTCTAGCATCTGAGCCTAAATGCTCTGTTGTTGGATCTTAATAAAAAAATGATCCTTAAAATGTTGCTAATTTGATCTTAGTCTCAAATAGGACTAACGTATCTTTAGTTAAAACAAATTGAGCCTAAATTCTCATACGTTTAAGTTGATCTTAATCTCAAATTAGATTAACGGTCCTTAAACTAAATAAAATATTCAAAAACCCAAATCTAAAAATATACGGATTTGGACTGATCCGCGCCCTACAGGCGACGACATAAAATAGTCTCCGTATACAATCCACGGGCAACCAAAATAAACAAAAAATACACATGACACGAAGTGAACTGTCGGAGAAGGAGAAAGTGGTTATCGCAACGCGATAATGTAATTAACTGCAGGGGCTTGCGCCTGCAGGGAAGAGCGTCCCCACAATAAAAAAAACCCTTATAAATGAGGGGGAATCTGATGAAATCTGCTACAGCGGTCGCATCTATCCAAACCTCCGATATATGGTACCATAAATCAATTTAGTATCTTTGGAGAGGTGGATGGAGAATTTCAAATAGCGTTTGGCCTCAAATTCAGGCTAGACGTCCCAACGTCTCGGTCCGGTCTTTCGACGGTGAAAACTTGGCTGGCTCTAAAGATTTGCTTTCGCCTTCGAAAACAAACTCAGGGTGATTGAGAATGCGGAAGGTCACATTCCTAACTCGGCAATCGATGATCGCATGGCATGTACTCATCCAATCCACCCCAACAATCGCATCATAACTGCCTGTCCCGATTAAAAGGAAATTCGCGTAGAATTCCCTGCCACACACTACAACTGGACAAGATCTACATTTTCGACTAGACACTATAATACCATTACCCGTATGTGTCTCATATCCCTTGGTTAATGGTTCATGTGGTATGGAGTGAGTGTCGACGAAATGTGCAGATATGAAACAAAGTGATACCTCAGAATCAAATTATACTCTAGCTTGCATATAATGAACGAGTAGAGTACCTGTAACAACTTCTCCTGAGGCCTCTGCCTGCTCGGCAGTCAGGGTGAAAGCCCGTCCCTGACCGCGACCTGTGTTGGTCTGTCTCTGCTCCACTGACCTCTGCTACTGTGGTCCAGATCCTCCCTGCAACTCTATTCGCTGGGGGCAACTACTAACCCTGTGCTGGATAGATCCGTAAATCAAACATTGTCCCTTGGCACAGCGACAACCCTTCTGGGTATGTCCATCCCTGTGACAGTAGCCGCAGACTAAAGCCTTCCTCTGTGTTTGCTGCCGGGGCACAAAGGGATGCTTCATCTGCGTCGTCCCTGGCCTGTGAACGGGTATGACCCCTCGGAACGATGTATGAGTACGTGTCAGGATAACTGAGGGCCTCCTGTCATTCAAGCTAGGGCCCTTGAATTTATTGACCAGCTTCTCCTGAATTCGTGCAGCGTTGAGCACCTGCGTGAAAGTCTGCAACTCGAAAGACGTAATCAACTGCTGTAGCTCAAACTCAAGTCCCTGCAAGAAACATCTAGCCCTGGTGGCCTATGAACCAACCATATACGGAGTGAATCGGCTCAGGCGGTTGAACTCTGCCGCACATACATCAACGGGACGGACGTTTTGCTTCAGCAAGATAAATCTTTCCTCCATTTCTGCTTTGGCGGTGGAGGGAAAATAGTGGTCCAAGAAGCATTCTTTGAAGTTGCTCCACTCAATCGGCCCATCGAGCCTGCTCTCTTCAACCGACCACCAAGTACGGGCTTCGTCTTCCAGCTGGATCTTTATCACGTTCACTTCCTCTTCATCGAGGACCCGTGCGGTCGTCAGTAGGTTCTCCACATTGACTAGCCATTGCTCGGCCTTAAGTGGTTTGGCTAATCCTGTAAACACAGCCGAGTGTAGCCTTTGGAAATCCGATATAGTGCCAGCTCTAGCAGGTGTAGCGGGTGCAGCGGCGCCCTCAAGGGCAGCAATGAGGGCTGAGGGTCCTCTTAATGCTGTAATTGCCCTGAGACCCTCGGTAAGTAGGTCAGTCTTCCTCTCTTGGGCTTCCGCAAGAGTCTTCGGTGCATTCAGGATCCTCTCTGTGCGATCCTGGGAACTAGAGTCTGAGGAGAGGTCGTTCGGGAAAGTCATGTTGTAACGCCTGCAGCATGATTGCATCCCTTTGAATCCTTTCTTGTTTTTCCCGATAATCATGTCTCGACACTGCGAACCCTTGATCTCCGTTTGATCTTAGTTTGTAATCTTATTGATTCCTTATTATTTTCTTAAATCTTATTCTATTGATTTTGATAGTAGAATTTGAATGACTTAAATGGAGTTATGTGATTGTAACTATGAACTACAACATAGTTACAATGCAGTACTCTACTTGAATGATTTGGAGTTCTGCCTTTGATTCTCTTACCTCTTGATTCAGCTATAACCTACCATATATCCTTAATTATCGAATCCTATCTCCTTTGATAACTCATATTCTTCTCCGATTTTAAATATCTTTGTACCGTTCTTGACAATCCAATTCTAATTTACGTTTCTTCTATTTCATTGCATGCTCGCGGCTTTCTTGAAAACTACTCTTCCTTATCTTAATTGCATCTAGTCTGAGTTTTGAAACTCCTCGCCTTTCTGGTTGTCTTAAAGCAATTTATTTAGCGTACCGACTGATGGAACACGACGATGATACATGACTACGTAATCTTATCCTTAATTCCTTGCTCTATTACATCATCCTTATTGATTAATTTCGAGAACGGAATTATTTTTAAGAAGGGTAGAATATAACGACACAAAAATCTCTATACATTTGTATTATCTCTCTTGAATAATATACCGTATTTATTTATACTTGGAATTTTCCGTTTTCTATTAAATTTATTATTATTTTATCCCTTAATATATATATATATATATATATATATATATATATTCTAGGTCCAATTTCTTTTTCTTATACTTAAGTTTTTAACTTCTCATTCTTATTTTCATTTCATAAATATTTAATCCAAATCCATTATTTTTATTCTCTACGGCCCATCTCAAAAGCCCATAAATTTAATTAAAATTATTTTCTGAATTAAATCTCAAGATAACCTAAATCCCAACCCAAACTGAGCTCACAACTCTTTACTATTTTTTTTAAACTAAAACCTACCAAACCCATTTGTTTATATATTTAAACACAACCTACACCTAAATGCCAAGCCCATAACTCCATTACCAAGCCCAGACCAATAATCTACTAAAAACTGTTTACCGCCGAAGGCCGGACTAAGACGTGGAGGACGTCTAGCCTGAATTTGGGGGCAGATACTATCTGGACATATTCATCCACCTCTTCGAAGATACCAAGTTGATTTATGACACCATTTATCGGAAGTTTGGATGGATGCGACCGATGTAGCAGATTTCATCAGATTCCCCCTCATTTGTGAGGGGTTTTTGATTGTGCGGACGCTCTTCCCTGCAGGCGTAAGCCCCTGCAGTTAATTACGTTATCACATTGCGATAACCACTTTCTTCTACTTCGATAGTTCACTTCGTGTCATGTGTTTATTTTGTTTGTTATGGTTGCCCATTGATTGTATACGGAGACTAGTTTATGTCATCGTCCGTAGGGCTCGGATTAGTCTAAATCCGTATATGTATTTTCATGATTTGGGTTTGGGTCAAGAATTTGCTTGATGGGTTCCACGTTGGTAGCTTGGTTTGCCAACGGGAATGAACATAGGACGCAGATCTGTCACGCCCCGCTTTCCAGTAGATGGAAACGGTTACGTGGCAAGCCCGCGACGTATTTATTCCGAGAATGTCATTTCTCGAAATAAATACGCTAAGCGTCTATAAGCAACATAAACTAATAAGAATAAGCAAAAGAATGAAATCCAACTCTGATTTATTACATTTAAGATTCACAATTGACAAAATATCTGAATACAAGATATTTAACATGATAAGCCTTAATAAGGAGGCATACATAAATAAGCTGAAAAGAATGAAAAGCTGAATGAAACTATACGTCTGTTTGTGATACGAACTGATTGTACTCCTTTTCGACCACTTCTATCTTCTCTGTCTCAATGTCACCTGGCGAACATTCAAAAAATAGAAAGAAGTGGGTCGAATGCCCGTCAGCGAACTAACGCTCGGTAAGTCCCAATAGAGATGTATAATATATAAATTGAGTGTAAGATGACATGTAATATAGTGTAAATGGAAATTATAATATGTGAACAAGTATGGTATGGTAATTTTTATGACAACTATGTAAGCATGACAATGTAATATGAGCATAGTAAACAACTATAGCATGACCGTGGAGTATAGGTATAGTGAACATGAAGTGAATGTAAGTGTCCTAAAAGGTCTTTAAAAGGATAAAATTAACTAACGTGAGTTCAAGTGTGAATATCAACCAATCTCAAGAGTATTCTCGAACCCAAGGCTATCGTCCAGGGGCAAGGAATCACGGGCCCTCATTCATGAATTCGTGATGTACCGTTTCAGCCCGGTACCACAGCAACGTTATTTGTTATAATGGGACTCATGAGATTCTGTTGGATTCATACTCAAACTACCCCAACACCTCGCGTATATTAGTCTGTGATTAAAGCTCTAAGTCTTTCCCAAATCCATGAATACATAAGAGAGTGCAATTCAAGTACCGAGTCAAGTTCAAGTATTCAAGTCAATGGTTCATATATTCATGACAAGTCATTACGTATCCTTGTCGGGTCAAGTCGGGTCAAGTATGCAATAGGTTTATGTCAAACATATAATATCTAATTATGTATTCATGTACATGCGATAATTAAGAGATCAGGGAAAACACGGTATACATGTTCGAATAGCATGAAATGGGGCAAGTACATTATTCGAGTAACTACCATAAACAATGCTGTAAAGAAATATTATGTACGACTAATTAATCAAGTCAAACGAATGAGAATTATAAACAGAAATATGGCTATAAGTGCTTTTCATGTGTGAGTTCAAGTTTCACCTAAATACGACTACCGGTTTGGGAGGTATATCTGTTTTTGTATCGTCGCGCAAAACAGATCAGAATCTATTCGGTACCATCAAATATTTTTAAAATATAGTTTCGGTCAATTTCCATCAGGTTTCAGATTACGAAAATTATTAGAAAATTGTAGGTATTTCGATATACTTATCCAAAACACTAAGATTCACGTGATTTGGATTTGTGAAGCTTTACGTATGATCATTTTAATATCAGCATTTAAAACAGAAATTCAGATTTCTGGACAGCAGCTATATGTTATATTGCAAAGCCTATATTGAGTTATTTCATGCGTTTCTAAGTAATATAGTATACATAAAATTATATTTCTATCAATTGTGCATCTACACATCTAAATTTTGTCACGAACGGACATCGGGAGTTTGAGTTATGTCTAATTTAAAAACAGTGTGCGAATCAGGACAAATTCTGTCCAGATTCATCGCTTAATATTGTAACGTAGTTTTCTATATTTTGCGTCGGTTTTAATTAAAAACCTAAAACTAATAAAATATAGATTATTCGATGTAGATATCCAAAAAATCTGAGTTTGCTCAATTTGGACATCGGTAGACCATGTTATGTGTCTAAGAAATTGACCGATAAATACAGTTTTCTGTTTTTACGAACAGTGAATAAAAATGATGTAATTCCTAAACCGTTATGCGGTTCAATATAAAATTTTTACAGAATGTACAAAATAATATATTCTATCATATGTAAATTTCCTGAAATTTCCAGAAATAAAATTAATTTCTAAAAATTATTTTAAAAGTAAAGGAATTGATATGTCATATGTGAGAATGATGAAATCATGGTATTTATTCGTAACTTCATTTTTTTAAATAAAATTTAAATAAAGTAATTTAAAATACAATAACAAACGATGCAATCCTAATTGGTCACTATGAAATCTTAACACATGGATTGAGAGTAATGAAAAAGACTTTACAAACTATATATACGTGTATGTTTGTGTGTGTTCATTATTTATATATGTATCCGTTTAATTAATTATTTAGGAACTATGATATGATAAGGGAAGTTTTTCATGGCAATATGACAAGAGAAAGATTGAGAGATGGAGATGGAGGGAGGGAAAGAGAGAAGGGACTTACATGCACAAGCCGGTATTGTTATCGGGCTTGTCTATCCGCCGATAGCCTCGCGTTTCTAACGAGACTTTCTTGAGAATTTCTTTATATTCTTCTTCGGGGAATCTAGATGAAGAGAGATATGCGAAATGATAGAAAGGTGTGATGATGAAAAGAAAGAGTAGTGAGATATAAAAAAAAGTTTATGGCCACCATAATTCTAATAAATTATGGCTCATAACCATTCTAATTATTTTGAGAGTTAAAAAGAAGATGAAATGAAAGATCTCATTTGTACGTTATGAGAAGAATAAAAATTGATAAAAATAATAATTGCAAGAATGCAGATTTGAACATGTGAATAATAGAATAACAATGTAAGGACTTAACTAATGAGCTACAAGGTTGTTCTTGCATATATTTAATTAGAATTAAATATATGTTGTTGCTTGAAAAGAAAGTGGGATTTTGGGCTTATAGTTTTATAAAAGAAAATAAAAATGATATTGGATTTGGGTTATGGGCTGGGTCAGGTTTTGCGTTTAATTTGAAATAGGTTAATATTTAGTTTAAAGAAATGAGTTTGGGAAAATTAGATAGAATAATAAAATAATATATTTAATAGAAAACAAAATTTACGGAAAAATACTACGAATAAATAAATACAATATTTTACTAAAGAAAGAAAACACGAAGGTATAGTAATACTAGGTTCGTTACATTTTACCCTCCTTAAAATAATTTCGTTCTCGAAATTACTCAAGAAGGATGTTGCAACAGAGTAAGGAAACAGTATTAGGATGATGTCGTCTTCGAGCTCCGTCGATCGATACTTTAACCAATTGAGCAAATAGGGCAGCGAGATACAAATAGAAAGGGTGAATAAGAGTTAAGGATTTAAAAGTCGAGAGATGGACTTCAAGGAAGCCGAAGGTGGAGTTCAAGATGGATTCAAGGAATGGGGTAAGATTCAAAAGTAAAGTCGAATGTAATAATTGGATTTCATAATTCTTGTATTATATTGCTTACGATGTTCATGCAGAACTGACCTGTATGGGCCACCATCAAAACCCGTCACGCGCCGCTTCCTCATAGATGGAAACGGTGACGTGACAAGCCCGCGACGTATTTATTCCGAGAAGGTCATTTCTCGAAATAAATACGCTAAGCGTCTATAAGCAACATAAACTAACAAGAATAAACAAAAAAATGAAATCCAACTCTGATTTATTACATTTAAGATTCACAATTGACAAAATATCTGAATACAAGATATTTAACATGATAAGCCTTAACAAGGAGGCATACATAAATAAGCTGAAATGAATGAAAAGATAAATGAAACTGTACGTCTGTTTGTGATGCGAACTGATTATACTCCTTTTCGACCACTTCTATCTTCTTTGTCTGAATGTCACCTGACGAACATTCCAAAAACAGAAAGAAGTGGGTGGAATGCACGTCAGCGAACTAACTCTCGGTAAGTCCCAATAGAGATGTGTAATATATAAATTGAGTGCAAGATGACATGTAATATAGTATAAATGGAAATTGTAATATGTGAACAAGTATGATATGGTAATGTTAATGACAACTATGTAAGCATGACAATGTAATATGAGCATAGTAAACAAGTATAGCATGACCGTTGAGTGTAGGTATAGTGAACATGAAGTGAATGTACGTGTCCTAAAAGGTCTCTAAAAGGGTAAAATTAACTAACGTGAGTTCAAGTATGAATGTCAACCAATCTCAAGAGTATTCTCGAACCCAAGGCTACCGTCCAGGGGTAAGGAATCACGGGCCCAAAATAATGGGACTTCAATTGTTATTGAAGTATTCCAAACCCAACAGGCTATCATCCAGGGGCTCGGAAACACAGGCCCTCATTCATGAATTCGTGATGTACCGTTTCAGCCCGGTACTACAACAATGTTATTTGTACCGTTTCAGCCCGGTACCACAGCAAGGTTATTTGTTATAATAGGACTCATGAGATTCTGTTGGGTTCATACTCAAACTACCCCAACACTCCACGTATATTAGTCTGTGATTAAATCTTCAAGTCTTGCCCAAATCCATGAATACATAAGAGAGTGCGATTCAAGTATCGAGTCAAGTTCAAGTATTCAAGACAATGGTTCATGTTTTCATGTCAAGTCATTACGTATTCATGTCGGGTCAAGTATGCAATAGGTTTATGTCAAACATATAATATCTAATTATGTATTCATGTACATGCAATAATTAAGAGATCAGGGAAAACACGGTATACATGTTCGAATAGCATGAAATGAGGCAAGTACATTATTCGAGTAACTACCATTAACAATGCTGTAAAGAAATATTATGTACGACTAATTAATCAAGTAGAACGAATGCGGAATATAAACAGAAATATGGCTCTAAGTGTTTTTCATGCGTGAGTTCCAGTTTCACCTAAATACGACTACCGGTTTGGGAGGTATATATGTTTTCGTATCGTCGCGCAAAACAGATCAGAATCTATTCGGCACCGTCACATATTTTTAAAACATAGTTTCGGTCAATTTACATCAGGTTTCAGGTTGCGAAGATTAAAAGAAATTTAGGTATTTCGATGTACTAATCCAAAACACCAAGATTCACTCGATTTGGATTTCTGAAGCTCTACTTATGATCATTTTAATATCAGCATTTAAAACAGAAATTCAGATTTCTGGATAGCAACTATATGTTAAATTGCAAAGCCTATATTGAGTTGTTTCATGCATTTCTAAGTAATCTAGTATATAGAAAATTATAGTTCTATCAATTGTGCATCTACACGTCTAAAATTTGTCACGAACGGATATAGGAAGTTTGAGTTATGTCTAATTTAAAAACAGTGTGCGAATCAGGACAGATTCTGTCCAGATTCGTCGCTTAATATTGTAACGCAGTTTTCTATATTTTGCATCTGTTTTAAGTAAAAACTTAAAACTAGGAAAATCTAGATTATTCAATGTAGATATCCAAAATATCTGAGTTTTCTCAATTTGTACATCGGTAGACCAAGTTATGTTTCTAAGAAGTTGATCGAAAAATACAGTTTTCTGTTTTTACGAACAGTGAATAAAAATGATGTAATTCCTAAACCGTTATGCGGTTCGATCTAAAATTTTTACAGTATGTACAAAATAATATATTCTATCATATGTAAATTTCCTGAAATTTTCAGAAGTAAAATTAATTTAAAAGTTTAGGTATTGATATGTCATATGTGAGAATGAGGAAATCATGGTATTTACTCGTAACTTCATTTTTTTACAAAATTTAAATATAGTAATTTAAATATAGTAATTTAAAATACAACAACAAACGATGAAATCTTAACAGATGGATTGGGAGTAATGAAAAAGACTTTATAAACTATATATGTGTGTATGTTTGTGTGTGTTCATTATTTTTATATGTATCCATTTAATTAATTATTTAGGAACTATGATATGATAAGGGAAGTTTTTCATGGAAATATGACAAGAGAAAGATAGAGAGAAGGAGATGGAGGGAGAGAAAGAGAGAAGGGACTTACATACACAAGCCGGTATTGTCACCGGGCTTGTCTATCCGCCGATAGCCTCGCGTTTCTAACGAGACTTTCTTGAGAATTTCTTCATGTTCTTCTTCGGGGAATCTAGATGAAGAGAGATATGTGAAATGATAGAAATGTGTGATGATGAAAAGAAAGAGGAGTGAGAAAAAAAAAGTTTATGGCCACCATAATTCTAATAAATTATGGCCCATAACCATTCTAATTATTTTGAGAGTTAAAAAGAAGATGAAATAAAAGGTCTCATTTGTAGGTTATGAGAAGAATAAAAATTGATAAAAAAATAATTGCAAGAATGAAGATTTGAACATGTGACTAATAAAATAACAATGTAAGGACTTAACCAATAAGCTACAAGGTTGTTCATGCACATATTTAATTAGAATTAAATATATGTTGTTGTTTGAAAAGAAAGTGAGCTTTTGGGCTCATAGTTTTATAAAAGAAAATGAAAATGATATTGGATTTGGGTTATGGGCTGGGTCAGGTCTTGCGTTTAATTTGAAATAGGTTAAGATTTAGTTTAAAGAAATGGGTTTGGGAAAAATAGATAGAATAATAAAATAATATATTTAATAGAAAACAAAATTTACGGAAAAATACTACGAATAAATAAATACAATATTTTACTAAAGAAAGAAAACACAAAGGTATACTAATACTAGGGTCGTTACAAGATCTCATATAAATGAGGTTCATCAGTTCATGGGAAACTTGGGTTTGATCTAAGCATCGTTTGTTATATTTGAGACTAAGATCGACTTAGAAACAGTGAGCATATAGGCTCAATTATATTAGTTTAAGAACATTACGGTCTATTATCACCGTATTTAGGGCGAATATTAGTTTAAGGACATTTTGGTCCATCATTCCAATGTCTGGGACGAAGGAACAGGAGTTGTTGGTTGTTTGGACCCGCCACCTCTTTGAAGACGTTGAGAAATTACAACGGCATATATCAGAGGTGTGAAGAGATATACCCTTGAACCAAATCTCGTATTTGAGGGAAAGAATCGTGGTGGACCTAAGAATCGTTAGTCATATTTGAGACTAAGATTACCTTAGGAGGGGATGAATATCATTTTGGATATCATTAATGAGAGATCATTAGTCATGTTTGAAACTAAGATCAGTTTGGAAATCACGAGCATATGGACTAGCTTGATTTAAAATCAAAGATATTTAACTTCAAGAAACTTAGCCAATTTAGGCTAAAATTGGGTTTCTGTACTACCCAGCAGTGCTAAGCACTAAGATATACAGCACTCACATGTGTTTCACGTGAGGCGCTGAAATAGTGCTAAGCACTAGTCTTTTGTGGCGCTCACGTGTGTTTCACGCGAGGCGCTGCACTAGTGCTAAGCACTAACTTTTTCAGGTGCTCACGTGTGTTTCACGTGAGGTGCTATGTAACTTGGCCTTGGGTGCTCACATGCTTTTCACGTGAAGCGCTGAGTTCTTTGGAGATTTAATCTCTGTTGATATTTTTAGTGAACTTAAATCTCTGTTGATGGTATTTTGACCATTAATGATCACCAAGATCGCTATTTTGAGGATCTGGGATCAGATCCTTTAAGAACTAAGTTCTTGATTTGAAGGAACTAAATTGCTGGAGTATTATGGACTCCATTTTCTCCATATTCTTTTATCCATATTTTCTTGTTCATGTTTTCAGAGAGGTTAAACCTCTGTTAATGGTATTTTGACCATTGACGATCACCAAAATCACTATTTTGAGGATCTTAGATCGGTTTCTTAAAGAACTAAGTTCTTGATTTGAAGGAACTAAGTTCCTGGAATATTATAGACTCTATCTTCTTTCTTTTCAATTTTGTTTTTCCATGAATTTTTTATTCTTAAGAACAAGATCTTCCTGATGAGAATTAAATTTTTAACTTATGGAAGACTTATCTTGTGGATCTCAGATCCAGAGAAAGAACTAAATTCTTGAGAATGGTTAAACCCTTAGATAGGTAAAAGAGATATTTTGATCTATATTTTTTTTTTCTTTACCTAGGGTTTTGAGGAGGAAGATCTTTCTTGTTTATTGAGAATTAAATTCTCTGTTGTTTATGAAACGTTTTTTAGAGCCTTCTATATTTTTACAGAAGCTTATCGGGTGGTCTCCTTTCTTTTTTCCTTCGATTTAATCACTTTACTCCTATTTATAAGAGAAGAGAAAAATCAATTTATTGAGAAAATCTCTCATTGAGAGATCATGATTGATTTCATAATCAATCAAAATGATCTTTCAGATCAATCGGTGAATTTTATTCACCGTTGAATTTTTAATCCAAGAGGTCTCTGTTTAACAGAGAAGATTTCTTGTTTGCTTTAATAAGATTAGGAAAATATTTTCCTTGGATAGAATTCTATTATATCGGATGAATATATTGTTAGTTAACAAGGTCAGAAAGATATTTTCCTAACATAGAATTTTATTCAATTATATGAATATCTTGTTAGTTTAGAAAGATATTTTCCTAACATAGAATTTATTCTATCATATGAACATCTTGTTAGTTTAACAAGATTAGGATGATATTTTCCTAACATAAAATTTTATTCTATCATATAAATATTTTGTTAGTTTAATAAGATTATGAAAATATTTTCCTAACCATAGAATTTATTTCTGTTTAACAGAGAAGATCTTTTTTATTTTAGAAAGATCAGGGAAATATTTCCCACATAAAATTTAATTCTATTAGATGGTTTAATTAGTGATATTTTTATCATAATTGGATTTTAAATCCAAGATTCTCTATTAGAGAAAGATCTTTCCATATTAGAAAGATCAGGGAAAATATTTCCCAAAATAGAATTTAATTCTATATAGAATTCAATTCTATCCTTAGAGAGTATTTTACATTGCGGCGAGCGCTGCCAAAAGAATGCGATAAGGGAACTCACGTGTTTAACACGTGACCCTTAGTGTGGATTTTTGTCTGTTTATTTTCAGCGTTCATATGCTTTGCATATGAGCGCTCACGTGTTTAACACGTGAGGTTTAGCCTTTGGTTATTTATGTTCAGCGCTCACGTGCTTTGCATATGAGCGCTCACGTGCTTTGCATATAAGCGCTCACGTGAGGCATGTTTGGCCACGTGTTTAACACGTGATGTCAAATTGTGGGAATTCATTTTCTTTTTCTTCTCTCCTTTTTTTTATAAGGGAACAAATAGCTCTTAGCCAAAAAAAATTGGCGGGAACAAAAACTTTCTAACCTATTCAATTTCCAATACAATTAAACCCATGAAGAATCATGCCGCTTTTCCCCTACTCTTCCTCATTGTTTTCCCTTTAATTACTAAATCATAAATCCCCCACTATCCCACTCTCTCATCAATTCTCTCTCTCTCTCTCTCCTATCAATTCAAATTAATTCTCCATCTCTTCATCTCCCTTCACTCTCTTCCACTCACTCTCTCTCTCTCTCTCTTAATTTCTACACTACCATATATGTCTCTTCCCCTCTCAAATCCACCATTGCCATCTCCCTGGCCGAGAAACCCCTCAAACTCATCCTCCTATTTTTTCTCCATCAACAAAACCACCAACCCAACCATCATCGCCGTCGTCAACGACTACCACAGCCGCAACATCAAACCGGGCAACGCATCAAACCTTTGACTTTCAATCTACTTTTCGACGCGTTCTGGGCCTAGAACTAAGGTTCTTAGGCCAGGCCCAAGACCGCGTGAACGCCATGATCGTTTCGCCGCCTCCGGATCTTCGTTCCGTTGATGTTCGGTGTTCGATGAAATGCCTCAATGAGAATTTTTGTCATTCTCATGTTCTAATCGCGTGTAAGTCCTCTCTTTTTCCCATCGATATTCATCACCAAAGTTTTCTAATTACTATTGTATTACAACCAATTTCTATATATCAATACATATAATTGTTTACTTCTCAAACTTTGCAGACTGTGAACATGACCTTGGACTTATCAAACATTAGGTGTTAGAACTTTGAATAATTAATTAATTCATTAGTTCTATCATTAGAATAAACTATAGGAGGAGCATTATTAGTTAATGAAAAGGGTTAGAATCCGTGTTGGTCACTAGATTAAAAATAACTCCCTTGTTTAATTGTTTTCCAGGATATACGTTTAAGACCAATTATATATAAAATTATATTCTTACCGTTAATAACTAAGATAAATGATGGTGTAAATCATCAAGCAAATTTCAGAGGTTAAACTACTAATACATGTTAAGCTATCTCGTATCCCAAATCCTGCGTATGTTGTCATCATCCTAGCTCTCCTAGTTATCATGCTCTCTATTATGCATGACCAACCTTTTCAGCCACTTTCCTCATATCTTTATATTCTCAATAAAACCACCTCTATCATATTATGAATATGCATTGTCAGATCTTAACTGTTATCGGCTCTTTCGTATCTGCCTTAGTTGGCAACACTATACTTATCTGTCTTGACCGGTTTCTTTATTGTCCAATTTCTGCATTCATAAAACCTTGGAAATTGTATTTTGGATATCATGGTATTTCGTTTCATAAAAACAGTTCTTTTTCCAAATATACATAACATTGATATAAATTCATTAAGTATTATAACTCTTACAACTGTTGTACTACAAATTGACTCCTTCACTGTAAACACCAATATTTCTAATTGCCTATTAACCAATCAACCTATTACTATAAACTGATATTAATTGGTACTACAATATTATAAATGACTTACAACTTAAACTAAATCATCCTCGATGTTTATTTTTAAACAATATTAAAGTATTTTTCACAAAACCTCCTCCAGAAATGCAAATAATATAAATATAAAGTAAAAAATAATAATAAATATTTAAGAACTCTAGATTATTATAGGTTTAAGCGGTATCATTTCTCTTGAGTCCTAGGGAGCCGGAGAAAGTGAGTGCTTGCCTATTCAGATTAGACAACTTAACGGAATTATTAATGCCATTTGTCTCGGAAAAAAACATAAATTCTGCTATCCATGTGCAGCGGTTGCCGATTTCTCTCGAGCATAAGATCTTTAACAGTTAAATCAATTCATATGAAAAAGAATATAACCGAATCTAAACTTGAACTTGAACTCGAACTCGAATCTAAACTTGAACATGAACTCGAACCCAGTCTACTTGAACTAACTTGACTCGAACCAAAATTACAATTGACATGACTCGCATTTACTCGACATCACTCGACTACATTCTACACCTTTTGCAATCTATGGTTTCGATCAAGACTGTTATAATCAACCAATCAAATTAATTAAGTATATTATACAGTTATAAGCTATTTATACTCGGGGTGCTCGGGATAGTTTCTTGTGTGAATCCAACGGAGTTTCAGAAGTCCCGTATTAATCTCTTTTTTATTTTACTCGGCTATCAGTCGGGTCCTCATCCACAGCCTAGAGCCCCGATGCTAACACATGAAATGGACCCGTATTTCCTTACTCCTCGGGCTCCACTCTTAAGCTCGTGAATACTTCTACGGCTGCATTGACATTCACACTTAGAACTTAACATTAACATTGTGACCATATAGACACCTATAGTATATATTTACCCATGAACATATACTTTTACTCATCTATATATATATATATATTCTACACTTGTCTTTTTTACTCTTATTTTATCCTTGGGACTTACCAAGCGCTAGTTCGCTGACGGGCATTTCACCCATCCTTGTTTTCTTGGAATGTTCGTCAGATACGGTCGAGACGGAGGAAGTGGAGGCTACAGAGGAGGACTACATCCAGATTGCTACTTAGGACTAGCTTAGCTTCATTTTTTTTCCATCTTATGTATGCCACATGTTTAGGCATTTTCTTTTATTGTATTTACTTTTCAGCTAAAACTCATGTAGTTGTAAATATTTTAAGTTGAATGTAAATAAAGATTTTTGTTGAAAATTTTACAGTCTCAATTTATTCTTGCATTGTGTATTATTGTTTCAATACGCTTAGTATATTTATTTAGGGAATGACCTTCTGTGGATAAATATATCGTGGGCTTACCACGTTATCGTTTCCGTCTACTGGGAAGCGGGGCGTGACACATGTCGCTGGAAGATAGATGAAAGGATATGTTAGATACTAAGATGGAAGCAAGAGATAGTGAAGTGAAAACAATATAATAAAGCGTAGTTCATGTTATCTCTTTATACTAAATCCGGTGCTCTGATACCAACAAAACATGTCGCGCCCCGCTTCCCAAAATAATGGATACGGAAGCGACTAAGCCAGCCATGCTCCTACGGTCAATGAACCATCCTGCCGTAATCACACTTCGGCTTCTAGCATTACATGGTAATCAGTAAACATAGCACAGAAGTAAAGAAAACACATTACTAGTTTATTACATCAACTTTCATTGTTCACAGTTTACAATAATGCAACAGAAAAGAAAACTACTAACCAAGCGCGAATACAAGGTTGATTTATGGAAAGCGATATAAGTGCTGAAAATACAAATATCTAAATCTCTACGAGCTCGAATGGTAGATCCGATTCCTGAGCTGTATCCTCTCCAAGCTCTGAGCATGCATACTCAGGCCGTCAGGGCGACACAATAGCAGTAATATGATAACAATAATGAGGTATGAAATAAAAGTAATAACAGTGGGGATAGTGAATGCAGGTAATCGATACATCAATAATCAATGCAGTATATGATATGTGTTCCTACTGGTCTCTAGGTCAATTCTTTTGAAATTGAATTTTGAGAAAAGGAGTGATTGTGCTTAATGAGGGTCTCGTACATACCCGAGACTACAACACACTGTTGCCCGGGACATAACCCTGTCAGCCGGACTGCTAAGTCCAAACCTAATATATATAAGAGTCGTTGTTCGAATGATCATCCTCTAAATCTCTAACCTCGCTAAATACAAGTTCCTTTTAACTTTGATTTCTCCTTTTTTCTCAGGTTTCAATAAATGTATGTATGAGCTAGTTGTGTATAAGTACGCACCAATAACACTGGTTTGTTCGCTATTCACTGTACTGTTTGCTATCACAAATCGTTAACTTTTCCCTGACGTACTCGACACAACTAATCCGATACCATTCACGTTCGACAATATAATATACACTAAGAATTAATAAGGGCGCTCACTGTCGCTAAAGGTATCACAGTCGGGTAAATATGTGAATTATCCCGCTAAGCAAGTCATATGCAATATAAGTCATTACGCATCTTAAGAATTTAGAAAAAATCACATTAAATCGTACGATCAGAATTAAGCAAAATAATATTTAAGGGGTAGAAAGTAAACTTAATTAGAAATTCAAAGAAATTGGTTTCAAGTCAATTGGGTTTCGAGTTTGGGAATTACGGTCATTTCATTTTAAGTGTTCTCTGTTGGAAATTCAGTTCCTGAACTGAAAATCCGTTTCGTAACACAGTTTTCATCCTGTTGAGATCATAATTAGGCAAAGTTACAGTTGGGTAATATTTAGATATATTAATTAGGTTTCCAACGCACTAAATGGATTGACAATATCCACTATGTGCTGGAAGATATGCACTGTTTAATATCAGGGTATACGTTCTGTCCCTGCTTGGGACTGCAGTACGTAACGACGATTTAAAATATGATTCAAATATCAAACGACAGTAAAATCGGATGAAACCAACACCAATAGTTATCTAACAGAATAATATTCGCAACAGTATAGGGTTGCACATAATATCATTTTCATAAAGAGTTATAAAAACATTTTAATTCAGGTGTCGACAAGCAGTACTGCCCTGGACTGCAGTCCAGATCCGCATTACCGAACGGTTTTCGCCATCATGGTATAATAGTATCAAAATATAAATTACAGAGGGTTCTATATTATTGAGTCGGATTCGGTACGAGCTCTCGAACTTTATATTCCGGTATGTAACTAATTTACTATGATTTTCACAAGTTAGGTGTACGGGAAATTTCAAATTTGGTGGATCTAAGTAGGGATGACATTTCACGGTGTTAGGATCCGTATTTATGACCCAACTTTCTATGTATCGTCCGTTATCGCTAAAATAATCTAGTAACCATAAATTTCGCCGCACTAGATTTGGTTTTCGCACAAGATATGTATCGAACACCTAAACTAAGCAGTTGTTTATTGTCGGAATATCAATTATGTCCGTTCAATTCACATGAAAAATAACTTACGAACTTCTATACGACGTTAACACGAGGTGTTAGACTTGATTAATACTCAGATCTAAATCAATTTAAAATTAAATACGGTCTAATACTAATCACACGATATTATCGGAGCATATATCGACATATATGTATCATAGCATGGAAGCAAGTCTTGGAAACTTGTCTGACGACGACGATCGGCGACACGACAGCGGTGAACGATGATGAACGACACAGCACAACGCACGCACGGCGACCAAAAACTTACGCTCGGCTACGGGGTTTTGGCTTGGCAACGGCAGCAAGTTTGGGCTGGAGTCGGCTGAGGCGAGGTCAGGACCTCACGGCGAGGGCTGGAGGTGCGCTGGGGTCGTCGGTGTCGGAGGAAGCAGCTCCAGCGACAGTTGGTGGTGACGAAGAGAGGATCTCGGTGAAGGAGGAAGGGAGTAGTTGGGGTACTCGGGGAGAGGAGGAAGTGGCAGGGTTTCGTCGCCGACGGTTGCTGGGTGCTTGACGACGCAAGGTGGTGGGCCGGCGGATCGGGGGTGGGTTTTGAGTCGAAAGAGAAGAAGAATGCGGTGAAAGCGATGCGGGCGGAGGTTGTTGGGTTGTCAGAGGGATGCTGGAGGAGGAGTGGTGGATAGTCGGTCCCTCGTGAAGGGGAGGAGGTCACCGACGAGGAAGATCTATGCTCGGTGCGAGGGGACGTCGTGGAGGAGGTAGGCAGTAGTGAGTCGGGGATGAAGGCGGTTGGAGTTCAGGGATGGTGGTAATGGAGGGATTAGGTGATGGTTTAGTGAGGTTTTGTGAGGGAGAGGGAGATCAATATGAGAGAGAGGGGGGTGAGAGTGAGATCGTGAGGAGGGAGGGAGAGTTAGCGAGAGAGATAGAGAGAGTGTGTGACAGAAGAGAGAGATAGAGGGTTTTAAAAGAGAGAGGGGGAGGGTGTTAGAAGTTAATTAAAAGGAATAATTATGAATTATATGGTGATTAATTTGGAATATAGGAATTAATTAGGAATTGAATTGGGTATGAAGTGAGATTTAAATGGGAAAATTCAAAAGAGAAAGTGGCAGTTGAGGGAAATGAGTGGGTTTGGGTTATTGGGGCTTGGGCTTGAATTTAGGCTTGGGTTGTGGGCTTAGGGTATGGAGCTTGGGTTAGGATATAGTTTAAGAAATAAATATTTGGGTA
This sequence comes from Agapanthus africanus, assembly GCA_030015575.1. NCBI lineage: Eukaryota > Viridiplantae > Streptophyta > Magnoliopsida > Asparagales > Amaryllidaceae > Agapanthus > Agapanthus africanus. The sequence goes on along the minus strand of CM057339.1, from coordinate 259,567,727 downwards.
CTAAAATTAGATTAGAGTTTCGGAAAAATAAAAATAATTGGAAGGAGTATATTGGGAGTAAATTAAATAGAAAAATATAGGTAAAAAATTTATTATTAACATACGGATAATAAGATACTGAAATAATTAGGGTATTAAAATATATGAATAGCCTCTGGACAGTATACGGTAGTCAATATAGAGACAATCCGCAGGGCAAAACATATTAGTTTAAGAACATCGCGGTCCATGGGAGACATGAATGAAATATGACTTGTTTGTGTCCGTGGATTGTATACGGGGGTCAATATGGAGAGCAGTCGTAGGGCCAAACATATATTAGTTTAAGAATATCGCAGTCTAATATTAGTTTAGGGACATTTCGGTCCAACATTCTCGTGTTCGGGACGAAGTATTAGTTTAAGGGCGTTTCGGTCCATCTTTCATCTTGCGCGCACGTGTATATTTTACGTGGCGAAGTGAACGATGGTATCATGGGATGCGCCTAATATTGGGGTGCAATCCAATTTGAAGGCATTTATATTTCCCTTAAATATATACATATACATGTATGTATAAAGTCGGAGCTTAATATGAGATTCGTATTTATATGGGATGCGTGTCAATATGAGGTGTGCACATCAATATGGAATTGCATAAATTTGGGGTGTATCGATATGAGAATTAAGACATTCTCTTTCTTGATGAGATTTCGTATCTTTCATCAAGTTGGGACGAGAAGTTGTTGGTTGTTGGGATTCGCTACCTCTCTGAAGACGTTGAGGAATTACAACGACATATATCAAAAGTGTGGAAAGATGTACCCTTGAACCAAATTCCATATATGAGGGAAAAGATCATGTCAAAACTGAGGATCGCTGGTCTTATATGAGACTAAGATAAAGATCATTGGTCGTATATTGGACTAAGATCAATTTGGGTGGTCGATCATTAGTCATATATGATCCTAAGATCAAATGGATGAAAGATCGATGAAAGATCGTTAGTCGTATATGAGACTAAGATCATCGTGGGAATATGATTAATGATCATCAATTTTGTTTTAGGTTAAGATCAACATATGTATCATGCGTTGAGGATCATTAGTCGTGTATGTGACTAAGATCAATTTAGATGGCATGGTTTAAGGATCGTTAATCTTTTTTTAGATTAAGATCAAGTTAAACATTGATGAGCATATAGGCTCGGTTGATTTAAAATCAAAGAAGAAACTTAATCTTCACGGACTTAGCCAATTTGGGGCTAAAATTGGGTTTCTATATCACCCAGCAGTGCTAAGCACTCAATCACGTAGCGTTCATGTGGATATCACATGAGGCGCTGAGTCTCTGGCGCCATTCAAGCGCTCACGTGTATGGCATGTGAGGTGCTGAGTCCTTACTTATGGGCGCTCACGTGTATGGCACATAAGGCGCTGTCCTCATGGGCCTTGGGCGCTCATATGTATGGCATGTGAGACGCTGGGTCTCTGAGCTTCTGTGTGCTCACGTGGATATCACGTGAGACGCTATTTTCATGGATTCTTTTGAGCGCTCACACAGATATCACGTGAGACGGTGTGTCCTTAGAGATTTAATCTTTGTTCATATTCTTTTAGAGAAGTTAAACTTTTGTTAATGGTATTTTAACCATTAACGATCACCAAGATTACAATTTTGAGGATCTGGCATCATGTTCTTTAAGAACTAAGTTCTTGATTATGAAGGAACTAAGTTCCTGAAGTATAAACTCCATCTTTTGTATGTTCTTTCTTCCATTATTCTTTTCAACCTTGTTCTCCCCTGAATCTCTGATTCTCAAGAACAAGATCTTCCCGATGAGAATTAAATTCTCGTATCTTATGGGAGACTTGTCTTGTGGATCTCAGATTTTGATAAATAACTAAGTTCTTTTAAAGGGTTAAACCCTTAGATATTATATGATAGGTAAAAGAGAGATAATTTTATCTCTGTATTTTCTCTACCTAAGTTTTGAGAGAAGGAAGATCTTCTTCTCTATTGAGAATTAAATTCTCTATTTTTTGTGGAAGCTTATGGAGGGTCTCCTCTTTTTGAGATTTAATCTTTTTGCTCCTATTTATAGGAGAAGAGAAAAATCAATTTGTTTTGTGAAAATCTTTCATTAAGAGATCATGATTGATTTCATGATCAATCAAATTGATCTTAAAGATCAGCCAATAAATTTTATTCACCGTTAGATTTTTAATCCAAAAGCTCTCTGTTTAACAGAGAAGATATCTTGTTTGTTTTAACAAAATTACGAAAATATTTTTCTAATAAGGAATTTAATTCTATCATATGTATATCTTGTTTGTTTAACAAGATTAGGAAAATATTTTCCTAATATAGAATTTAATTCTATCATATGAATATCTTGATTGTTTAAAAAGATTAGGAAAATATTTTCCTAATATAAAATTTAATTCTATCATATGAATATCTTATTTGTTTAATAAGATTAGGAAGATATTTTTCTAACCATAGAATTTAATTCAATTATATGAATATCTTGTTAGGAAGATATTTTCCTAACAATAGAATTTAAATCTATCATATGAATATCTTGTTAGTTTAACAAGATTAGAAAAATATTTTCCTAATATAGAATTTAATTCTATCATATGTATATCTTGTTAGGAAGATATTTTCCTAACCATAGAAGTTAATTCTGTTTAAGAAAGAACATCTTTCTTATTTTAGAATGATCAGAAAAATATTTCCCACATAAAATTTAATTCTATCATATGAATATCTTGTTAGTTTAACAAGATTAGGAAAATATTTTCCTAACATAGAATTTTATTCTATCATATGAATATCTTGTTGGGAAGATATTTTCCTAACCATAGAATTTAATTCTGTTTAACAAAGAAGATCTTTCTTATTTTAGAAAGATCAGGAAAAAATATTTCCTACATAAAATTTAATTCTATCATATGAATATCTTGTTTGTTTAACAAGAAAAGGAAAATATTTTCCTAACATAGAATTTAATTCTATCATATGAATATCTTCTTAGGAAGATATTTTCCTAAGTATAGAATTTAATTCTGTTTAACAGAGAAGACTTTTCTTATTTTAGAAAGATCAGGGAAATATTTCCCACATACAATTTAATTCTATCATATGATTTAATTGTTGATATTTTATCACAATTAGATTTTAAATCCAAAAATTCTCTGTTAGAGAAAGATCTTTCTATATTATAAAGATCGAGGAAAATATTTCCCTAATAAAATTTAATTCTATCACATATAAATTAATTCTATCAAATGAGAGTGTTTCACGTGCTATCACGTAAGTGCTGCCATATACATATATGGCAGCGACTCACGTGCTTTGCATGTGAGCGCTGACCCAAGAATGCGGCAAGGGTGCTCACATGTTTAACACGTGGGGGCTATCATAGGATTTAATCCTATCTGAAGCCGGTACTCATATACTTTGCATCTGAGTGCTCACGTGTTTAACGCATGGGCGCTGCTATTTGATTTAATCCTAACTGTAGCAGCTACTCACGTGCTTTGCATGCGAGTGCTCACGTGTGCTCACATGCTTTGCACGTGGGGAGCTGTCATAAGATTTAAATCTATCTGAAGCCAATACTTACATGCTTTGCATGTGAGTAATCATGTGTTTAACATGTGGGGGCTGCCATCTATTTTTATAAAGGGAACAACAAGTTTTGAGCCAAAATTTTTGGCTGGAACAAATGTCCCCCACCACTTTGTGCACGTAGGTATGTACATGGGTTAAGTAGTGCAAAGTTATGCATCACCATAGAATTGATGGCTCAAGAGACATGTTTAGGTCTCTGTCGGCTAAGGCTTTGTCCATCTTCACGAGCCGTTAGGGTCTCAAGAAGTTTTTTCTCCCTATGAGTTGTGAGAATCTCATAGACATATATTCTCTCTAGAAATCGTGTGGATTCCTAAGTGTCCATCGCCTCCGTGAGTCGTAAGGATCTCACTCGGGTATTTTTTCCTTACGAGTCGTGAGGACCCGTAAATGACTTCTTCACTTCATTGGCATGCAACTTTGATGAATGTGGTGTGTGGATAGTATACAAGAGTTGGTCTTGACCTCCTTGTAGGGCAACAGTGGTTTAGGAAACAAGTTGATATCCCCGTCGCCTAAAACTTTTCAACTTTATGAGCCGTGGGGGTCTCATAAAGACGTTTCTCCCTACGAGTCGAGAGGATCTCGCAGGTGTATCCTAACGTGAAATATATATAACCCCTTTCGATACAGGTGTCCGTTAGGTTTGTGGTACTGGGTTAAGTCCATCGTACCATCGCGTTGGCTAATATATTCTTGACATGCAGTCACTTAGGTTGCTGCTTGAGTAGCCCCGCGTCTATTGTGTCTCCGATCTCTCCTGAGACTGGACAAGATGCCTTCAAGTAGTCTTCTCAGGTTGGAATATTCACATTACCATTGAAGATCTAACGTTAGTTATTGCCATGGCGCTTCACTTGAGGTTAGGCTCGATTTTTAGCCCCGATGAGCCATCACCGCACCCTTCTGGGGTGGGATGACATCCAATGGTCTTTAGGCTTGCCGTCAAGACTCAAAACTAGGAATATGCTGTCCCTTCACTTTTGTTTTGATGACATCGTGCCAATTCTTCGCTAAAGTAGGGTAGACATTCATATGACCTCTAGGCTGTATATATCGCCATTGAGATCCGGTGCTTGGAATATGCCATCACTCCACTTTGATTTGACCTTTTGGTCCATGTTGACGTCACATCTACACCCTGCTGGAATGAGAAGGAATGCCGATATGATCTCTAGGCTGTAGATGTTGCTATCAAGATCTGGATCTAAGAATATGCCATTGCTTCACTTTGATCTGACCTTTTAGTCCATGTTGATGTTACGTCCGCATCCTGCTGGCATGAGGAGGAACATCGAGATGATCTCTAGTCTGTTGATGTTGCCATAGAGAGCTAGAGCTAGGATTTTTCCATCACTCCACTTTTGCTTTGGCTCCTTAGAGCTTTGTTGATACCGCGTCTATACTCTACTGGAGTAAGAGGGACGTCGAATTGGTCTTTAGGCCGCATATATTGCCATCAAGACTTGGAGTTAGGAATATGACTTTACTCCATCTTTGATTTGACATTTTTTAGCCTTTGTTGACGTTGCATCTGCACCATGCTGGAACGAGAACATCGAGCTGAGCTAGTATTTTGCCATTACTCTGCTTTGGTTTGACCCTTTGGTCTTTGTTGACGTTACATCGGCACCCTGCCGGCATGAGAAGAACGTTGGGATGATCTCCAGGCTGTAGATGTTGCTATTGAGATGTGGGCTAGGATTTTGCCATCACTCCACTTATATTTGACCCTTGGGTCTTTATTGACGTCGCGTCTGCACCAAGAAGGAACGTCTGCTTCACTTTTGCTTTGGCTCCTTAGAGATTTGTCGACACCACGTCTGTACTTTGCTGGAGTAAGAGGGACGTCCAAACAGTCTCTAGTCTGTAGATGTGCAATTAATACTCGGTTCTTCTTTTGACGAAACATAGTGGGAAAATATGGTTCCTTTTTTTTATTTGTGCTTATAGATTGTATATAAGAGTCGGTATGGACCTACTTGCAGGGCAGAAAAATTTTATTTTATATTTCCGCGATACTCTATCTTTTCAGCTTTTCATATTGCGAAAGCCGCAATTGCCTAATCATTTCAGCTATTTTTTTGTAGTGCCCAATCTTTTCAGCTATGCCATTTTTTATTTTTACTCGCTATTTTTTAATGCGAGTTTCCCAAACATTTCGGCTGTTTCATATACATATATTTTTTTCTCGCTGATTTTTATTGCGAGTTGTCCCATCATTTCGGTTATTTCATATGCATATTTTTCCTTACTCGCTGATTTTATTGCGAGTTGGAGATTTGGAATCTAATACCAATTTTGGCATCAACATCGCTACAACTGGAATGTTGCCAGGTGCGAATTATCATATGCTGTGAAAGGATTTGGAGTTTGACACTTGTATAGGCATCAGTATCGCTACAAATGGAATATTGCCAGGAGAGACTCATCATTTGCCTTTGTTAATTTGAACAAAAGTGGTTTAGAAGACAGGTTTAGGTCCCTGCCAACTAAGGCCTTTTGACTTTATGAGCCGTAAGGGTCTCATAAAGGTTTTTCTCCCTACGAGTCGAGAGGATCTCATAGGTGTATTTTTTCCTTAGAAATCATGGGGATTCCTAAGTGTGTTTTCTCTTGTAAGTTGTAAGGATCTTACAAGAGTATTTTCTCCTTATAAGTCGAGAGGACTTACAAGTGTCGTTCACCATATGAGGACATTTCTTACCATTGGTGGAACTCAGTTGGAACATATTTTGTTCGTTCCCATGGATTGTATACAAGAGTCGATATCGAACTACTTGTAGGGAAATTTAGGGGATATGACGGCTTAAGAACAGGTTTAGAAACATGTAACCTAAAACTTTTGAATTCTATGAGCCGTGAGGGCCTCATAGGGGGTATACCGTGAGGGTCTCATAGGGGGTATATTTTCCTTACGAGTCATGAGAATCTTGTAGGTGCGTTTTCTCCTCAGGAATCGTATGGATTCCTAAGTGTATTGCTCCTTTGTGAGTTGTAAAGATCTCACGCAGATTTTTTCTCCTTAACAAGGTCGAGGGGACCCTGCAAGTGTACACAATTTTATTTACGAGATTGCGTCCTTTTGGGGTTTGACAAACTCGCCGGCAACCCTGTTGTTTTTACTCACGGCGCCCTTTCGGATTTTCCTTCATGCCCATTTCGCTTATGAACATACCGTTTTTTCTTTCTTTTTTTCTTTTTTTTTTCGAACAGTGGAACTCTCGAAAGTAGTTTCGCCGCAGGTGACCCATCTATTTACTGGTGGACTTGGGGGTGGCTTCATCGCTGGAGTAGCCGTGTAGTCGGTGAGACTTGAGTTTCAATATTTGCCGGTGGGACTTCAATTGCAATGTCGTTCTCAAGGAGCATATTAGTTTAGGGGCATTGCAGTCCATTATCACCGTGTTTGGGGCGACGGGCTGGTTTAGGGAAATTTCAGTCCATTATTAATTTAGAGACATTTCGGTCCAATATCCCCGTGTTCGGGGAGACGTGCTAGTTTATGTTCATTTCGGTCCAATATTCCCGTGTTTGGGACGACGTATTAGTTTAGAGACATTTCGGTCCATTATTCCTTTGTTCGGGACGATATACTAGTTTACGAACGTTTCAGTCCAACATCTCCGTCTTCGGAACGAAATACTAGTTTAGAAACGTTTTGGTCCAACATCTCCGTGTTCGGAGCGAAATACTAGCTTAGGGATGTTTCGGTCCAACATTTATCATTCGGTCGGGGAGTTACATAACTCATCTCTTGCAACGCTTGTTTGCTCAGGCGTTGCTGCCTGGCCGTTGTATGAGTGGCCACTTCACGACTTAGGCTATCTTTGTAACACCCTAGCACGTTCTTACAATATTAATTGGTATTTTAAAACTTGTTTTGTATTTCTTTTACTTTATTCTTTTTGGTTGCGATCGATTCGAATAGTAGAGATATTTATCCGACCCGACCTGCTTGTCTAAAACCCATTATGGTTATATCTAATATTTACCGATAAACTAAATTTATATGAATCTAGTATAGCATATATATATATATATATATAATATCAAAATCACCATATATCTTTTGGGTAGCCACAAGGTAATGATAATTTATATATATTAACTGTCATCATATGGTTGGCATCTCATATCTTATTTTTGCTTTTATCTTTTACGTTTGAATATCAAGATATCTAATATCAAATATTTATTAAAACTAGATATATTTTAGAATACTTTTAAATCTTAAATCAGGGGTATGAGTTATTTAAAATATATTCTTACATTATGATTAAGAAGTTTACGTATATGTATTATTTTCCAAAATATATTTTTTGATAATATTTTGGTGAAGTTTGGTTGTGGTTTGCCATTATCTATATACTTTAAAACTATACTATATATATCCTAATTTATAACTTACTATACAATAAATATATATATATATATATATATATATATATATATATATATATATATATATATATTATACAAAAACATATCTCTCCCTGTCTCATGCCTCCCTCTTCATCCCCGAAGCCCTAACCTTACGTAACCATCGTCTCATCCCCTTCCTCATCTCTTCATCTCTTCATCGTTATCGCGCCCAAACCTCGACCTCTCGTGGTCGCTCCCTCTCTCTTTCTTACTTCCCTCATTGCCATCCCCGAGCTCTAACCTATGAAAACCTACCACACTTCTTTCCTCGCCTCGCCGCCATCTCCTTTCCCATCTTGTCGTCATCACTGTCCTCATCTTCATCAACTCCTCCTCCTAGTCTTCGCCAGAACTCCGAGCACCACCCTCGACATCTTTTTCTTCTTCTTCCTGATCCCTTCACCGGAGCCGACTCCCTCTACACCGCCGCTACCACCCGCTTCCTCTCACCGTCGATCATGATCCCAGACCCCATCAGCATCACCACCTCCTCACAACCTCGACAATATCTTGCAAAACATCCCTCCGACCCTCGACCAGCAACCCATCGCCATGAGAACCCTCAACCGTCGTTGTCACTGATCTCAAACCCGAGCCTTTGAAGTTCCAGAGCTGGGCACCTAACCCCTAACGCCGTTCCATCATCGCAGTTGCCAAGTTTAGTCGAGACTTTGCTTGTTTCGTTGTTACGTCGTTGTTGTCGCCGGTGTTCGAAATGAGGGTAACCGTATTCGTCGTCGTATTATACCGATCAAGGCAGATTTATCTTGCAACATGCTAGTTTCATTATAGTTTCATTATCGTTTACCTATGCTAAAATATATTTATTTATATTATATATACATATATTTATAATATTGCTATTTATTATCATTATGCAATTTTATAAAGATCTTCTGTATTTTACTATTTAGAAACACTAGCACGTGTGTAATTATAACTGTGAAATTATGCAAAATTAATTGTACGACTATTCTGGTAGATACAATTTGATTTATAATAATTAACAGTCATAAAATAATATGGTTAGATATATTTTAACAAGTAATAGTGAATATATCAATTCCGTTACGGCATGACAATAGATTAATGCTTTTATTGTGATTGGTTGCGTAAGTAAATATTTCTTCTGTTGATACACAATACCTGACAAGTGCACAATACGTTATTTTGCCTTTTCTTTAGCTGTACTGTCATACCTGTTACCTGTATTGGTTACCGATGCCAACAATATTGACTTATTATCCTGATTGACCTGACTTGTTGTCTTGCTAGACAAGACATGTTCATGATTGTTCCTGTGTTGGCATTATATAGACAATCTATTGATACCTGATTAGAACATGAAACCTGGGAAAAAGGGAAAATAAAGAATGAAACTCGACTTGTAACTCAACAGTTCACTACTTTCTAGAGACTGATCAGTCGATACGAGCTTCGGGCTCCGGAATGATGATGCTGACATCATTTATCTATACAAGACATTATTTTACTGTCTATCGGCGTCTCAGATTCAGCCCCGAGAATCATGACCGTGGTCCCAGGCACGCACCGGATACTATTGAATTACGATGAGAATTACATTAATTGGTTTCAAAAACCATTATGATAGATAACCTAGAAACACAGACTTTAGAATACACGTGAGATACCTATAGAGTGCCGTTATATCACCTTTGCTTGTTTGTTTATAATTATATATTATTTTGCACATAACACCCTATTTAGTAAATTGCTCAGCATTATTATTATGATATTTATGACGTACTGACGTCTGGGTTTTGCATGGCCCGGTTCCTTTAACCTTGTCGCAGGAAGATCGAGAATATTTTGACAAGTAAGCTGAGCAGTGAGGAGCTTTGCTGATTAGTTTAGTGATATTTAGTTTATTTTATTTTCTAGTTATGGTTTAACGTTGTGATTCCATATGGGACGTAACTAGGATATTATTTCTTGTTGGATCCTTATTCGTTTCCATTACTTTCTTATTATTATTTTATTATGGTAGCTGGATATGTGTTAGTTAGATTTGTATTTACTGTTCTTGATATCTGATTGACAGCCGTAATGTGACCATGGAAAGATTTTCCTCGGCATAGGTAGCATGGTTGGCTTTGTCATGTACCGTATTTACGTATTTTGAGTAGCGGGCTTGACAAGGTTTTGTTAGTATCAGAGACGCATAGGTTTTAGGATTAATCGGGTTTGGTTCAATTTGTAGTTGGGTATTTGACCCAATACACTGACCAGGAAGCCCGGAATTAGAAACATGTCCTGCCACATTACTACCTTGCCAGTCTTGAATCTATAGTTTATCGACTTCTTGTTTATTGAATCATGTTTCCGTTGCCAATCCTCTTCAGTGTTCTTGGTTTCAGAATCATGGTAGAAAGGGATTTGCAGGTATACCAGAGGCGTGTAGACAACACCGCTTTACTTGGGGTCGTACATAGTATGCTGGAGAACCAGAAGCGTCAAACATAATTGAACCAGCGAAATGCCGAGGCTTTTCAAGAAAGCCTGAGGACGGTCCAACGGACTGTTATCACAGCAGCTGAGAGGGCAGCAACTCCCAGACCAACACGGCGTGAGGGCGACGTGGCGGACTTCATGAAACTCGGTCTGTCCACGTTTACAGAATTTGAGGAGCCATTACCAGTAGAGCAGTGGCCAGTGGATACATAGAATCTTCTTGTTACCGCACAGATTCTAGATGAGAAAAGGGTGGATGTAGTACGTATCCAGTTGGTAGATTACACTCGCGATTGGTGGCTTGTTGAGGAGACCCGTCTGATCAAGCCGATCAGCTGGACGACTTTTTCGTGAAGTTTCTTGGAAAAGTTCTTTCCGCAATCTGCTAGGAAGGAAATGGAAGAGAAGTTCATTAGCTTGAAGCAGAATGGCGGATCTGTTGATACACATGCGGCTGAGTGGATCCGGCTCAGTCGATTTGCGAGGCCCTTGGTTGCCAATGAGGTAGATAGAGCAAGATGGTTTATGCGCAGTTTGGATGTGGAGATTCAGTGGCACATCATATCGTTGGGTTTGACCACCTTCTCTCAATTTCTCAAGGCGTTTAGGGAACAACAAAGTTTATCAGTAAAATTAAAGGATACTTAACAGCAAGAGGTTGTAGTGCGGAAGACTCCGTATGCACCTACCAGAGTTCCTGGATGTTGTAACGACTCTGAAATCTTAGTACGGAAATTCTTCTGTTAAAATACAGAATAGAGTTTCACAGCCTGAGTACAAGTTATAAGTTAATTTTGTTTAAGAACAGCAAGATGCCACTTGTAGCTCACTGGTAAAGCCTTGCACTGCTGTGACGTAGTCCCTGTGTTCGAATCCCATCAGACACATTATATTTTTCTGATTTTTCTTTTAAACTTTTTGGAAGCCCAAAAGTTTACACGTGTAATGCGCATAAAAATGAAAAGTCTGAAGAAATAACATGTGCAAAAGGGTGTTAATACTGAGATGAACACGTGGCAAGAATCCGACGGCACCAATCCCACAATCGACCAGCGAGATCCCTATTTTGGCCGCCCGTGGCCAATGATCCCCGAGCTTTGCACACAAGTCTTTTCCCCTACCCCTAACCCCCCTGCACTGTTTGATTGCTCTGCAATCAAACAGAGACCTCTCAATTCCCCATTTATCGTCTTTTTAATGTATTTTAATTCATCTTTTTAATTCCACACTATAAATACTACCCCATGCCCTAGCCCTTTATCATTCTGAAATCCTTAGCCAAAATTCTCAAAATTTTCTAAGTACTAGTGGAGTTAGCAAGCGGTCAACTTCCGGTGAAGAATCGAAACAATTCCGACGACACCGCGACGCCACGACAACACCAATCTATTCTCCTATCTTTTCTTAATATAACCAAGCGGTAAGTCCCTTCCAATCCCTCTCCTTCTTCTATGAAAGTCTCTTTTCATAAAATATATCGAAAGTGGAGTTAACAACGACATCTTGTTTTAAACCTTTAAAATTCCACTTTTTCTTACATTTTCTTCATGCATATTCCTACACCATGCTTTTAATCATATAACCAATGCTTAGAACTAATTTCTAATCATGAATATCATGCAAAATTAGCTTTAACTTAGTTTTTACCCTAAAATACCATGAACTTCACATATCTCTCTTTTAGTATTTTTTGTTAATTATACATTTAGAAAACTTCACGGGGTAATGACTCACCCTTTACAAACACACATGGTTTCATAGCACGATAACTCTTTTATGTAGATTTGTGTTTCGAGAAAAATATTTCATTAAAATACCATTTACTTTAAAAACGGTTTTCTTTGGAATTGTATTTTAAAATTCCTTTGCAAATAAAGCTCTACAACCCTTTTTAAAGGACCCGCTATTGGATGGTGCGGATTATCGCACATCCTTGGACTAGTAGAGCGAGATGCAAATCTCTTCACGGAGCATTCTATCTCGAAAGGTTTTAAATACTGTTTTTAAGAAAAACACATTTTCTACTTTAATAAAATTTAATATTTAATAATTATATAAATATTACAAATCCATTTATTTTTCAAAATATAATAAACTTACATTTTTCTTAAAGATGAAAGTTCACAAGTTTCATCAAAATATCATCAAGATATCAATACAATACCGGCTTTACAGTAAAATACCATGAACTATTCAAGCTAAGTTAATATCACTAAAATACCTCAAATCTCTAAATTTCACATTCATGGGAACACTAAATAATATAAATAATTTCTCGAGATTATTTTGAAACTATATATTAAAAATATTTTCGTGAAACCCCCTCGAGTTATATTAAACTATATTTAAGAACTTTAGTAAATATAGGTTTAAGCGTGATCAATTCTCTTGAGCCCTAGGGAACCGGAGAGAGTGAGTGCTTGTCTATTTAGAGTAGAAAACTTAACGGTGTTATCAATGGTAATTGTCTTGGAAAAAGTCACAAATCCTGCCGTCTGTGTGCAGCAGTTACCGATAACTCCCGAACCTAATTCAGGATCTAAATCAGTTTATAAGTGTCTGACTCAAGTCTGAGTCTAAACCAAACTTGAATCCAAACTCAAACCTGAATCTAAAACCAAACATGAATACTTGATCATGAACTTGAACACACGAAATCAATATCAAACTCATGCAGGTATACTTGATTATTGATCATGAATCGGAATACTTGAACTTGACTAAAGCGAAATATAAATATTTGAACACTATGACTTGAATCGAACCATGAATACAACTTGACATGAATACATGAATACTTGATATATACATGAACTCAATCTTGCAACTTGATGTATTCATAGATTCGAGCAAGACTGGTAATTTTAGCCGTAACTTAGCATATACGAGGTGCTGGGGTAGTTCATGCGTGAATCCAATGAAATCTCAGGAGTCCCACTAGATCATGAATCTATGTCTACTAACACAAGCAAGCTATCACGAGGGCCCGTGTTTTCTTACTCCTGGATTACAGTCAGTTGAGTTTGGAATACTTCAACACTAGGTTGAAGTCCTATTACTAACACTTGATTCGGTCCCGTGGTTCCATACACCTGGATTACAGCCTGTTGGGTTCGAGAACACTCTTGAGATTGGTTGACATTCTTCCTTGAACTTACGTTAAATTATTGTATCCAAGTAGAGACTGTTAAGACACTTACATTCACTTCATATTCACCATACCTACACTACACGGCCATGTTATAATTGTTTGCCATGCTCATGCTATACTGTCATGTTTACCTACTTACCATACTTGTTTACATATATTATGATAGAACTGCATACTAAATAAAATTGTCGTGTTTACATAAAATGACATGCTGAGACACCATACCTCATAATCAATTATTCATGATATATACTTCTTACACTTTATATTTCACTTCATTTCTTAGGGACTTACCAAGAGAAAGTTCGCTGACGGGCATTCCACCCACCTTCGTTTTCTTGGAATGTTCGTTAGATATTGTGGAGACTAAAGAGGTAGATATCTCAGAGGAGGACCACGATCAGATTGAGACCCAGGCCTAAACCAGTTATCTTTTCTCAGTTTATGTATGCCATTGTTTAGGCATTTCCATTCTTGTACTTTCTTTCAGTTGAAATCATGTATTGTAAATGAATCAAGTTGAATGTTAATAAAGCGTTGAATTATAAATCTCATGTTAATTTTCTTATCATTTTATATTGCTTATTTTATGCTTAGCTTATTTATTCCGGAAAATGACATTCCCGAAATAAATACGTTGCGGGCCTCGTCACATACCTGCTTCCGTCTACTGGTAAGTGGGGCGTGACAGATGTAGAGGCATTTCGGTAAACAAGCGGGGGACGGTACCTATGAAAAGGCCTTTCTTATAAGATCAGAAAAAACCGTGATTTATGACTTCTGCCGTCTACCCGGCCACACGCAGAAAGATTGTCGAAAGAGATTTGGACTTTGTTTAGTTTGTGGATTAACTGACCATACCATTGGTACGTACCCTTCGAAACTATGATTGAGAGACGATGTTCAAAAACCACCTCAGAAGAAGACTTATGGGCTGAAGCAGATTACTCAGAGGCCTAATCAAGGACAGGCCTTCACCTTGACGGCCAAGGAAGCCAAAGCTTCAAATGATATTGTTTCAGGTATCCTACTTGTTTATAATTTTCTCGTATTGGTATTATTCGATTCTGGTGCATCCCATTGCTTTATGTCGTCCAAGTTTATTAGTGCACACTCTATTCCACACACAGCCCAATCTAGCTATGGGGACATACACACTGGGAATGGGAGAATTATTTCTAGTAGGGAGTGCAAGGGTTGTTCGATTGTTATTTGCGGACGAGAGTTATTTGATGATTTCTTGGTGATAGATACTGGCAGTTATGATGTTGTCTTGGGAATGGACTTTTTTGGCATTTTCCACGCTCACATTGATTTTAGGGCGAAGAAAGTGATTTTCCAGATTCCCGGATATCCGGAGTTCGTATTCTTGGAAGGTATCAAATCTGTCGAGCCAGTCGAATTTAGGGCTAAGCCGACAAGTGCCGTTTTTCGTTGATGGAAGTAATCAAGGAGGAAGCACCAGTAGTGGTTTGGGATTTCATGGATGTGTTCGAGGACATCTCGGGTTTCCCGCCAAAACGAGATGTGGAGTTCGCAATTGATCTTATTCCAGGAGCATCGCCAATTTCAAAGGCTTATTATTCGATGACACCGGTGGAACTTGAAGAGGTAAAGAGACAAGTTTCCGAGTTACTAGAGAAGGGCTGGAGTTCCAGTTCTTCTAGTCAAGAAGAAAGATGGCACGTGGAGGATGTTCATCGACTATTGAGAGTTAAATCGGGTGACTATTAAGAATAAGTACCCAATCTCTCGCATAGGCGAATTATTCGATCAAATCAGTGGTGCGAGAGTATTCTCAAAGTTGGATTTACGATCAGGGTATCATCAAGTTCTGGTGAAAGAAGAAGACATTTGCAAGACGGTGTTTCGAACTCGATATGGGCACTACGAGTATTTAATTATTCCATTTGGAGTTACTAACGCACCGGCGATATTTATGGACTTGATGAACTGAATCTTTTCACCATTTCTAGATCAGTTTATGGTAGTATTCATTGATGACATTCTGGTCTATTCGAGGATCAAAGAAGAGTACGAAGAGCACTTGAGAATCGCACTGCAGATGTTGAGACAAGAAAAGTTATATGCTAAGATGAGCAAGTGTGAGTTTTGGCTCGAAGAAGTGAAGTTCTTGGGTCATGTTTTATCCGGAGATGGAATTGCAGTTAACCCCGAAAAGATTGCAGCTATTCATATGTTGGATATAGTGCCCTCGGAGTCAATTATTGGATCACAGGCACGTGATTGCAATGATTGAGGGAGGACTTATGCCGGTAAGACAGTCTTACTCGAGATGATAGCATGCTATCTGGTTTATCTTTATCATCGCGTACTGCTTTAGGTGACCTTACAGGTCACTATTGCACGTTGATAGAGCCCTTAGGATTCTTGCTTGACTGCCAGCAGTATGATGGCGATCATATACGTGGGAGCTGGGGTCTATAAGCACATCCTTAAAAGGTCCCCAGTCGAGCGAGTTTCGAGACAGGGCATCGATACTCCAGAGTAGACTAGTGTATACAGTCGAGACCCCGACGAGGGGCGGTGGCCGGTCTCACAAGCCATTGGTATCAGTTGGTTCACCTAAGATGTATACAGGTGCTCATTGGGTTATGAGTACACCGGACAGGACTCACCGGGAACATGCTAGTTGGTATTATACCTGACGTCAGATAGCAGTTCCCTGGTGACATGTGTACAGGTTAGTTCATCGACCTGAGATCGTCATATGTCTCGTGTGAGTTCCCACTGTGCTTTGATTACTACCCTACCATGGCTCAAAGGAGTCGTGCAAACAAGTTTTAGTTGGGTACAGTCCCGAGCCACATGGAGGCAGTGAACGGATCGGCAGGGGTTTCGTCTCTCCCGGTATTGGGGGTGAGATCGCGTTGTGTCTAGGAGAGCCATTACACGAAGTCCTTGGCCAAAGCAGGAGATTAACTAGTACGTATTCCAGTAGTATCTCAGGGTGTTCTGGGCTACAATCCGACACGACTTGTACCGCTTTTGGGGGTCTGACTTTTACCAACCCCCTAGGCCCGACATGCGATACTCATAGACGAACGGACCGGACTGTACGGATATTGTCACTGAAAGGCTCAGTAGGGTGTCAGGATGAGTTTGCTCATCGACCTCCCTTTTGGTCAATACCTGGTAGCCCGTTACGTACAGCTAGTACCACTGACGTGCTAGTGGTTAAATCCAGAACCAAAGTATTGATGAGTCTTTAGAGTCCCCCACAGACAGTTTCTCAAGTTTCGGGCGAAACGTTGTAGAGGCCGTATGGTATTATGGCAGGGTTCGATCATATACGTGCAGTAGTGCACGGATCGTGATCGGACGGATCATACTAGTGGGCTTTGGTTTAAGCCAGATCCTAGTATTAGATTTGTTTGATTACTTTAGTCTCATCGCATTTCCATTCAGTAGGAATGCGGATGCAGGTATGTATATACAGGTGAGGGGTATCCTTGTGATCCGTCACGAGTTTACTTTAGATGTTGCCATATCTTTTTGTTGTTGTAAACATTTAGATTAATGTTTACAAATGGTGGAAAATATGAGTGGATTTCATGATGAGGTGCATTTAATGTGACATGGACATGCTTAGTGACTCATGGTCTTTTTACTTGTGCTAATGTCACATTAGGAATTGTTTATTGTGTTGAATTGATGGATGGAGAGAGAGATGGCAGCCATATAGGCTTGGGTTTGCTCTTGGATTTCTTATGCTAGCTCTCATTTTATCATCTCAACACAATAACACAAAAAGGGCTCATCTTCTTCTTTTTCCTCTAGCTCACCATTTCCATAAATGGCTTCATCTTCAACCTCCATCCATACACTCTCATGCGATGAAAATCAATGGATGCTTGAGACGAAGTGATCACACACATTCTCTACTTCACCTTGGACACGTCGGCTAGCAAACTTCGTGTCCGAGTTGCTTCGGATGAAGCGGGAGCCTGTAAAAAGACTCATTGATGTGGTGCCCTTCCGACGAGGAGAACGGAGATCGGTTACCTCGATGATTCACCAATTTAATTTCAAATACTTTAGAACAGAAAACCTGATAGAACAGTCTAGTTTACCCACTGCACACTACCCTGCACTGCCCTGATTTATATTACTGTTACACCTGCTTTTCATTCATGTTTACACTTGCATATCTTGTTACCCTGTTTATATTGTATGCTTGATGACATGACGCGCTGACGTCTGGGTTTCGCATGGCCCAGATCCTCTACCTTTGTTGCAGACTGATAAGGAGTATTGCCGCTGTTAGACCGAGCGGTGAAGATCCTGTCGGTATGTAGTTTTACTTTCCAGGTGTTTCTTTTATTGTATCCTTTGCTTCCGCATATTATTATTTCTTGACTCATTTATTCTGGCTCATGGACATGTACTAGGTAGTTTAGTTTACTTTCCTGTTTCTTGATATCTCTACAGCCGTAATGTGACTGTGGAAGGATTTTTCCTATCCACAGGTAGCATGGTTGGCTATGTCACGTGCCCATATTAGCGTACTCTGGGAAGCGGGGCATGACATGGTTCTTTTGGTATCAGAGACTAGGATATAGGTTAATCGGGTTTGATTCTTTTGTAGTTGGGTATTGGACCCAATACACGAATCAGAATACTCGTGATTAGAAACATGTCCTGCCACCTTGTTATCGTGATTGTTGAATCATATCCTTCTCTTGATCCTTTGTTTGGGCGATATGCAAACCACCTTGCATTTCGACCTGAAGTCCTTTTGGTTCTCTATTGTTTCTCCATGTTTCTTGATTCTGATAATAAGATTTGAGCGACTTGGATGGAGTTATGTAATTGTGCCCATGAACTGCAGCATGGCTACAATGCGGTACTCTATTTAAGTAACTTGGAGTCCTGGTCTTGATTCACTTTCGTATTCCATGATCGTTATATTACCCTGCTTCTCCCGGTTTCATTGCTTACCAGCTATTGTTTTATCGCCAGCTTGAAACATGTTTACCGTGGCTAACCCTCTTCAGTATCTTGAGTTCGGATGAAGTCATCTTGGTATCTTACTCGTTCTTGTCTTTCCCGCGTTAGGATTATTCAATCCTGGTGCTTTTCCTTGTTTGTTGTGTCCTGGGAATGGGAATTCGCGGCACTTTTCACGGTCATATTGATTGTTAGGAGGGGAAGGTGATTCTCCAGTTTTCCGGACATTCGGAAGTTGTTTTGCTGGAAGAAGCAGTTCTGTCGGGCCAGTCGAGTTTAGGGCTAGGCCGGCAAACCATGTTCTTTTGTCGATGGAAGTTATTAAGGAAGAAGTGCCGGATATATTTCGAGAATTCATGGACGTGTTCGAAGACATCTCGGGATTATCACCAAAACGAGGTGTGGAGCTTGCGATTGATATTGTTCCTGGTGCAGCGCCAATCTCAAAGGCGTATTATCCAATGGCACCAGTGGAGTTGGAAGAAGTCAAGAAGCAGGTTACTGAATTACTTGAGAAGGGTTGGATTCCCAGCAGTTGCTCGCCTTGGGAAACTCCAGATCTTCTAGTAAAGAAGAAAGATGGCACAAGGAGGATGTGCGTTAAACCGAGTGATTATTAAGAATAAGTACCCGATCCCTCGCATTGGCGAATTGTTCGAGCAGGTTGGTGGCGCGAAGGTATTCTCGAAGCTGGATTTACGATCCGGATATCATCAAGTCCGAGTTAAATAAGAAAATAATTGCAAGACTGCGTTCCGAACTCGGTATGGACATTACGAGTATTTAGTGATGCCCTTCGGAGTCACGAACGCACCGGCGATATTTATGGACTTGATAAACCGAATCTTTCACCGTTCTTGGACCAGTTATAGTGGTGTTCATCAATGATATTCTGGTCTACTCAGGGAGCAAGGAAGAGTATGTAGAACACTTGAAGATTGCACTGCAGACTTTGAGGCAAGGAAACTGTATGCAAAGATGAGCAAGTGCGAGTTTTGGCTTGAAGATGTGAAGTTTTGGGGACATGTTGTAGCTGGAGTTGGAATCGCCGTTTACCCAAGAAGACCGCAGCAGTTCAAGATTGGCCGATTCCGAAGAGCGTAGCGGAGATCAGAAACTTTCTTGGACTTGTCGGGTATTACAGAAGGTTAGTAGAGCATTTTGCTCGTTTGGCTGAGCCTCTGACCAAGCTTACGCACAAGAAAGTACCATTTGTGTGGACGAATAAGTGTGGGTCAGCCTTTAAGGTGTTGGAGTAAGGTTGATGACCGCTTTTGTGTTGATCGTACCAGACGGTTCTTGAGGATTGGTGATTCACAGCGGCGCATCTGAGAAAGGATTGGGATATGTTTTGATGCAGCATAGGAAGGTTATAGAGTACGCATCGAGACAGTTGAAGACCCATGAGAAGAGTTACCCAACTCATGACTTGGAGCTTGCGGCTGGGATTTTCGCTTGAAGATTTGAAGACACTACTTATTGGGCGGAAGGGATCGAAATATTCACCGATCACAAAAGCCTAAAGTACGTGTTCGCTCAGAAGGAGCTAATTGTGAGACAACGAAGATGGTTGAGCTGATGGCTGACTACGATCTTGATCTTGAGCACCATCCGGGAAAGCTAATATTGTGTCGGAAGCGCCTAGTCAGTTGCCAGCAATTCTGATGTTGACTGCACCAAGGGAACTTATTGAAGAATTTTCGGAGATTCGAGTTGGAGATCGTGCTACCGCGTTCTTTGGGATAGATGATGCAACTGCAGGTACAGTCATCGTTGATCGAGGATATTAAAGCAGTGAAGTTACAGGACCCTAGATTGCAAAAGTTTCGAGAACAGGTTGAAGCTAGACTTCGAACGGACTTATTGATTCATGAAGATGATTCGTTACGGTATGGCAGTCGTTTGTGTATGCCAAAGGAAAATATTCACGAAGAATTTATGAAGGAGGCACACAGTTCAGCATATTCCGTACATCCAGGAGGCACAAAGATGTACCGTGATCTACAACACTATTTCTGGTGGGAAGGCATGAAACGGGAGATTGCCCACTTTGTAGCTAGGTGCTTGGTGTGTCAGCAAGTTAAGGCTGAACCTCAAAGGGTTGCTGATTTATTGCAACCACTTCTGATTCCTCAGTGGAGGTGGGAACATATAACCATGGATTTCGTGACGGCTTTACCGCGGAGTCCAAAGGGCCACAATGCAGTTTGGGTGATTGTTGATCGATTGACCAAGGCAGCTCATTTCATACCATTTCGAGTTGGTCAGTTAACGGAAGCGTTAGCAGAACGGTACATGCAGGAGATTGTGAGATTGCATAGAGTACCTGTGAGCATCGTGTCCGATCGTGACACCCGATTTTTGTCGCACTTCTGAAGGAGCTTACAAGAAAGTTTGGGGACTCGATTGAAGTTTAGCACAGCTTATCATCCTCAGACAGACGGCCAGTCGGAGAGAACGATCCAAACTCTTGAAGACATGTTGAGAGCTTGTATGTTAGACTTCAAGGGTTCATGGGAGGATCACCTACATTTGGTGGAGTTTCGTACAACAACAGTTTTCAGGAGACTATTCAGATGACTCCATTCGAGGCTTTATATGGTCGCAAGTGTTGTTCACCTGTTTGCTGGGACGATGTCGATGAACGAAGTTTGTGGGACCAGATTTGGTTGTGCAAACGGTTGAGAAGGTTAATACTATCCAGAACCTTATGGAAGCAGTACACGACTGACAAAAGAGTTGGGCAGATACATCGAGAAGACCTCTAGAGTTCGTCGTTGGTGATTTGATATTCTTGAAGGTATCACTGACTAGAGGGGTGATTCGTTTCGGAAGTCAAGGAAAGCTTAGTCCTCGATTCGTTGGACTTTTTGAGATTTTGAGCGTGTTGGAGAAGTGGCATATCCTTTGGTGTTACTATAATCTTTGGAGAATGTTCATGACGTATGTTACGTACCTCAACTCCGTAGGTATGTTCGAGATGAAACACATGTGTTGAATCATTCGGAGCAGACTACGAGAAGATTTGACTTTTGAGGAGCGACCGATGTTGACTATGGAGCGAAGGAAAAAAAAAGGGTTCTTAAGAATGAAGTTAACTCTCTTGTTTCTTGGAGTAATCGCTCGCATGGAGAACCAACTTGGGAACGAGAAGATAAAATCCGGCAGAAGTTTCCACATCTATTCTTGAAATTTCTTTGATTGTATCCTTTGCTTCCGCATATTATTATTTCTTGACTCATTTATTCTGGCTCATGGACATGTACTAGGTAGTTTAGTTTACTTTCCTGTTTCTTGATATCTCTACAGCCGTAATGTGACTGTGGAAGGATTCTTCCTGTCCACAGGTAGCATGGTTGGCTATGTCACGTGCCCATCTTAGCGTACTCTGGGAAGCGGGGCGTGACAGGGAGCCTGTAAAAAGACTCATTGATGTGGTGCCCTTCCGACGAGGAGAACGGAGATCGGAGATGCCGCGAGGAGCTTGGGATGGTGGCCAAAGACTGAAGGACACGGATCGATCGGTATAGCCTTTCCAACCCTTCTCTAGATTGCTAGTTATAGGTTAATGGTTCGATCCGGGATTAAAGTCTGCGATAGCGCCGGTTTCAAGTTTTGAAAAAGTTTTCGTTTCCGTATTTTGGCCTCGGACAGACGGCCAGGGCGCTACCGTAGACTTACATGGTATCAGAGCCACGCCATTAACCTTTACTAGCTTGCCCTAACGTGTTTAAAATATCGATCGATCGAAATTTCCAAAACAGCGATTCCAATTTTGCAGTTTCTGTCGAATTTTTTGTGGTCTAAAATTTTTTTTGGGTATGTCAGAAAATCAGGCAGGAATTTCTAAGACCACTGCAGAAATTTTGTACAACGATCTCACCATAGTGCCGCGGAACCACGGCATTACCCACGTTTTGGCCGCGATTCCGCCGCACTACTGTAGCTTCAGTGTACCAATTTTTCTACCGTGGTCTCTGACTTGGAATTGGGGTTTCTGGTATTTTTAGTTTTGGCCCAGATTATTTTGAGTGCTGGATTTGTGTTTGGGGCCCACTTCGGGAAATTTTGTCGATCGAAAATTTTAAATATGTTAGTTCACAGTGCTTACTTTATATCTGCAACCGTGAATGTCATTCGAGCGGTAAATCTTGTCTAATTGCTATAGCTCTTTTAGACGGATTTGTGAACGTGACATTCACGTTGATGTTCTGTGTTGTGCTGTGATGTTGCGAATTTGTCGTGGTGGATAGCCTGGATGCAATGGTAGTACAGTTTGGTATTATTTGTACATTTGATATTGCGGGGCGAGCGTCCGACATGTGGACTGCCGTCACTACCTGTTTGTATATTATTCTTTTGGGGCACGACCGGGCTGAGGTCGATGTACCCGTTGTATATATTTTACTTTCTGTACTAGGATTATCCCGCGGTGGGGTGCACGGATAGCCGGGTTCTAGAGGGAAACGAGCCCGCATCTCATGGCTTTGAGACCGAGGGGGCTTTACTCTAGAATTGGCGGGCTATTCGCCGCGCTCGTAGGGGGTATAGGTTGACCTAAGGAGGGGTGCTCAAGTTACCGGATTCCGTGAAGTGCTGGGTGGTCCATTCACTTTGTTGAAAGGGGCTGCCTCGCTTCAGGTTTTGGCGGGTAACTTGCCGCACCCGTAGAGGTCTAGGATTTCATTGCACAGGCTATCCACACGACCAGGGGAACGTCGGGTTTCAGTTGCGGCTCTGTGAAACCCGGGGCTTCCAGATTATCTGTATTGTTCTGTGATGCTTATTACATTTCTGTGATGTTGCATTTTATCACGCCTTGAGCGATTATTATATATTGTTATATATATACTAGTAGATGTTGTATATGTTTTACACCCGCGCTAGTCCAGTCCCCGCTCTGTCGTTAGTTAAGTAACCTAACGGGTGATGACGGGACCCAGTGGCGAATGCGGATGGCATATACGTTCATCATATTTTCGTTCTTTATTGGTGTGATCAATTGATGGGACTGCATTGATTCGGATCAATGCAAGCTAAACAAACCTGTTCGATGTTGTTGGAACTTTTTTCAAAAAGCTGTTATTGCAAGGACGTTCTCTTTTGTTTTGCACAGTGGTATTCGGTTATGAATATCCAGCACCTCAGTCGACGAGGCAAGGGACGAGATCCCTTCACTGGGAGTGACCCCTTGGACAGAAGTTTGCGTCAGGGTAATAACTTCACTATAGTCGATTACTTTTTGCTTTGCATCGTGGTATTCAGCTGGAGTATCCTGCAACTCATTCTACGGGGAAAGAGCCGAGATCCCTTCACCGGGAGTGACCTCTTTAGCAAAAGTTTTCGTCACTATATTTATAAAAAACTATCCGGTTCCTTCAACGATATCAAGTTCATTACGTTAAAGATTTTTCGCCAAAAACCATTCGTAGCCCTCCGTCATTTCAGACGGGTAGTACTTAGTATTCATGCTATGTTTGTTGGCCTTAGTCAAGGCATAGTGTATGGTAGCTATTTGTTATTTTTCTGCAGCATAGATAGATGCGTTGGTTTGGGACAGTCGTACAGCCTTGTTGGCCCTAGTCAAGGGCTTGTACGGGTGGGTTCAAATTAATCTGGACAATGACGGGTAGAACTTGATATGTGACTTATGATTTGTTGGCTTTAGTCAAGGTCATAAGAGCATGGGGTAAAAATCACATCGGGAGTTTCTAAAGAAACTGAAACTTGCCAGGCATGCGCATACCTTCTGGAGTGTGATAACGTGAGTGGATTCCATCACGTTATCATGCGATGATAGTTGGATCCCGATTCCCACTGATGAGTTGGTTTACTCCTCGGGTGATCCCGACTAATTCTTCTTTCAGGTTTGGAAG
This sequence comes from Agapanthus africanus, assembly GCA_030015575.1. Taxonomy (NCBI): domain Eukaryota; kingdom Viridiplantae; phylum Streptophyta; class Magnoliopsida; order Asparagales; family Amaryllidaceae; genus Agapanthus; species Agapanthus africanus. Next base: position 259,543,215 of record CM057339.1, on the reverse strand, counting down.
AGAATTTGAGGTTACAGTAGGAGGTTTCCTGATTAGATAAATTGGTAACCATTCTGATCTAGGATTAGAGTGCACGCAGAGTGTTTCTTTTCTCTCTCTCTCTTGGCAGCGACCATGGCCCGACCCTAGACTATGACTCAGTGACCAAGATTAACCGAACCTTCTTAAAACACTGGCTTTTGGATTGTCAGAGTTGCATACCTCATTGCCACTCCTTCTTTTACCCTTTTCTCCAGAATACCTCGAATTACTACGAACATCCACTTCCATTGGATAAAACCATCGTATGGTTATATACGAACTCGAAGGAACTTGTTCCATATTCGAGAATGGTTTCTGGTTCTGGAGAAAAAGAATAGGATTATTCAGTTGTCTTTTCCTTTTACCTTCTCTCAGGTTGCGAGTGCTCCTTGGATTAGGACGGTACACCTATTACGCTAATTGGATAGTCTTCATCCAAACCATAGGCAGGTGCCGAAGGGTAGGGAATGAAAAAAACCATTTAGCCTAAAAAAGGTGTACATAAGGTATTAAGTAAAGACAAATAAAGGGATTAGAAAGAGGGCAAAGTAAATTGCGACTGCTATTCACGACCAAACCATGTGTTTCATCGCCACTCCTACTTCACCTTTGTATTTCTCCGGAACACCCCGTATCACTACGAATATCCAATTCCATTGGATAAATCCATCGTATGGTTATATACGAACTCGAAGGAACTTTTTCGGGGATGGATTCTGGTTCAGGAGAAATAGGAATAAGGTTTATCCAGTTGTCTTTTATCTTTACCTTCTCTCGCATTGCGAGTGCTCTTAGGATTAGGACAATACACCTATTACGCTTATTGGATATTCTTCTTCCAAACCATAGGCTGGTGCCGAACGGTAGGGAAGGAAGAGAACCATTTGACCTAAAGGTGGTGTACAGAAGGTAATGACTAAAGATATATAAAGGGATTTGGAGAGATGGCAAAGAAATGTACGGTTGCAGTCATGAACCTGATAATGGAAGAGGTATTACTAGGAATACCAGAATACCCCTTCGAAACATATTTATGTTTCAGTTTCACTGTGTATTGTTAATAGAAAACTGATTTCCCAATTAGTCCTTGCTCCAGGGTATGTATTTACTAGGCATGATTCTCACATCTCTATGGTTTTACAGATGATGAGTGGGAGTAAGTTATTGGGAATTAGGTGATCATCCTCATTATATCGGGATTCGTTGTAATTGGTGATATTTGAGGAAATCGCCTGGGTTGTTTGCCGGATGGAAAATATTTGGTTTTGAATATCCGTTGTTATACACCAATTTCAAATTGATATATCTGTACGTTATTTTAATAAAGTGAGATATAACTTTTTGGAATTATGTCGATGACATTTACCTATATCAGTTGATGGTTAGGTAAGGAGCATTAAACAGCGGTGTTTCTTCATAACCATAGTACAGTTTTCAACCTACGACGCACAGGGTTTGAGTTATTCGACTCAGTGGACTTATACAGAGTATCGTATGTTGTCCAGTGTCCATTAGGACAGAGGGGTTGGTCCTCGTACTATATTCTGTTTACTTGCGACTTCTCAAGTTTTAGACAAGTGTTTCGTAGAAACAAAGGGTCCAAGTTTTGAGAAGTTATAGGTATAAGAATAAAGTAGAGAACCATGTGTTGCAAGTATCGGGATTCTTCAAAGAGATCGAAGATGTAGATACTTGTGTATGGTATTCAGTTGATAGTAATGGTTTTGAGAAACTTGTTTCTCTTTCAGGTTACTCATGTTTGGATGCACTCCTAAGTTGAGTAATGTTGATCGGCCTCTCTCCATTTAGTTTACATGCACTGGAGACAGCTGCATGATTTGAATCTGATTCCAATTAAATCAGTGCCTCTGTTTCTATATTGGATATAGAACGGTTCATATCTTAACGATGTTAAGGTACGGGGAGTTGTCCGGCTTATGCTTAAAACCAGACTTTGGATAACTCAAGGCACGTTTCTGTAATGGCTATTTGTGGGTTGACCCGGGCTATGACGAGGGTTGACTTTCTACCATCTGGAAGATCAATGGTGATATTGTTCTTGACTCGCCACAGTTTTAGTAAAATGGACTTTTTCAGAAAACAATAGTGGGAGTATGGTAGAACTGGAAGTGATTCCAGAACCGCAAACGATTACTGAAAATTTAATAAGAACCTAAAGATTCAATCTGGTTTGACATTCCATTGGCCACTCCGCAGATAAGGTGGGTAACCTCAGGCACTCGAGAGGTACTTCGGTATGCTCGAAGACGGTGACAGGGAGGTTCTTGTTTACCCAGACTTGACACTACTGTTGTTCCAGACTATGAGACCCGGCAGGAGGATGAGTATAGCGTCGTTCTGAACTGGCTTTAGAAGTGCACGTGTATATTATTCTGCCAGAGGGTTATCGTAGTCAGTGGGAGCAGCAGAAGCATAGTGGACAAGTGGCTTATGTCTATTTATAGACTAAAGCGGTAATAGCGGAGATAGATCATCTATTTTTGATGTGACAGTCATGGGTTTGACTTCATCAAAATAGGGGATGCATCTGTTAAGAAGGTAGTAGAGTGTGATGTCCTGGTATTTGGATGACATACACAGAGTAGGAAGTGAAATTCCTATACTACGATCGGTTATACTTTGGTTATCACACAGTGGTTTTTCCACAAAGGACTTGGATATTACATCAGACATTCTGGTTACTAGATCTATGGTTTTAGATCTAGATTTGGGTAGTTTCCCAATTTGGGTACTCAGACAATATTCTAAAAGTATTTAGAATGGACGACTCCTGGCACGGTAGTATACCTGCAGGTGACGGAGTCACCCTCTCTGAAGGTGTCTTACAGACTAAAGAGAAGAGGGATGTACATGATTGGTAGATCACTTGCTTAGGCAATTGAGTCAATCATGAGATGTCAAGTACCACACCAGATGTTGTTTTTGCTCTAGCTGCAATAAGTTCAGATATTAATCCAATCCTGGAGAAACATTCAGAAGCAGTTTTAGAACATAAGTGGATGTTCTAGGAATATGATAACGGCAGCCTCCTTCGGGAGACAGTTATCATTCCAGGCTTCCAAGGTGTCAGAGTTATAGTTTTCCCTCTGACGAGGGGCAGTATTTTGGACAGGTGGTCCAAGGGGATACTGAGGGAGGTATGGCACAGGATACTGATTAAGTTCAGTTGACGATACAATCTAAGAAGTTTGGATTTGGAGTTCATTTATGAACTAGGTCCCATCAGATATCCAGACATATTCTAAGACAGGTATTGCTCATTTCGGGAGATGGCTTTCTCCGTGAACTTGAGATAAAGTGAGACATAGAAAGAAACATCAGGGCGGATCCACCCACTGAGGCTATTTCTCAAACGCAATAATTTTACAAACGGGCTTTGTGAAACTGATTAGTAGACGAGTTGGGTGTTCGGTATCACACGGGCTGTGAGTATGCGACATCGCAATAATTAGCCTTGAGTGCAAGTGGGAGATTGTTGGATATAGTGCCCTCAGAGTCAATTATTGGATCACAGGCACGTGATTGCAATGATTGAGGGAGGACCTATGCCGGTAGGACAGTCTTACTCGAGATGATAGTATGCTATCTGGTTTATCTTTATCATCGCGTACTGCTTTAGGTGACCTTACAGGTCGCTATTGCACGTTGATAGAGCCCTTAGGATTCTTGCAGTATGATGGCGATCATATACGTGGGAGCTGTGGTCTATAAGCACATCCTTAAAAGGTCCCTAGTCGAGGGAGTTTCGAGACAGGGTATCGATACTCCAAAGTAGACTAGTGTATACAGTCGAGACCCCGACGAGGGGCGGTGGCCGGTCTTACAAGCCATTGGTGTCAGTTGGTTCACCTAAGATGAATACAGGTGCTCACTGGGTTATGAGTACACCGGACAGGACTCGCCGGGAACATGCTAGTTGGTATTATACCTGACGTCAGATAGCAGTTCCCTAGTGACATGTGTACAGGTTAGTTCATCGACCTGAGATCGTCATTTGTCTCGTGTGAGTTCCCACTGTGCTTTGATTACTACCCTACCATGGCTCAAAGGAGTCGTGCAAACAGGTTTTAGTTGGGTACAGTCCCGAGCCACATGGAGGCAGTGAGCGGATCGGCAGGGGTTTCGTCTCTCCCGGTATTGGGGGTGAGATCGCGCTGTATCTAGGAGAGCCATTACACGAAGTCCTTGGCCAAGGCAGGAGATTTACCGGTAGGTATTCCAGTAGTATCTCAGGGTGTTCTGGGCTACACTCCGACACGACTTGTACCGCTTTTGGGGGTCTGACTTTTTCCAACCCCCTAGGCCCGACATGCGATACTCATAGACGAACGGACTGGACTGTACGGATATTGTCACTGACAAGCTCAGTAGGATGTCAGGATGAGTTCGCTCATCGACCTCCCTTTTGGTCAATACCTGGTAGCCCGTTACGTACAGCTAGTACTACTGACGTGCTAGTGGTTAAATCCACAGCCAAAGTATTGACGAGTCTTTAGAGTCCCCCACAGACAGTTTCTCAAGTTTCGAGCGAAACGTTGTAGAGGCCGTATGGTATTATGGCAGGGTTCGATCATATACGTGCAGTAGTGCACGGATCGTGATCGGACGGATCATACTAGTGGGCTTTGGTTTAAGTCGGATCCTAGTATTAGATTTGTTGGATTACTTTAGTCTCATCGCATTTGCATTGACTCATTGATGTGGTTCCCTTCCGACGAGGAGAATGGAGATCGGAGATGCCGCGAGGAGCTTGAGATGGTAGCCAAAGACCGAAGGACACGGATCGATCGGTATAGCCTTTTCAACCCTTCTCTAGATTGCTAGTTATAGGTTAATGGTTCGATCCGGGATTAAAATCTGTGATAGCGCTGGTTTCAAGTTTTGAAAAAGTTTTCGTTTCCGCATTTTGGCCTCGGACAGACGGCCGGGGCGCTACCGTTGACTTACATCATAATTGGTCAATTCCTAACAATGTAGGGGAGATCGGAAGTTTTCTTGGACTTGCGGGATACTATAGAAGGTTTGTGAAGAACTTCGCTCGGATAGCAGAACCTTTGACCAAGTTAACACGAAAGGAGATACCATTTGTTTGGACTGAGAAGTGTGTGTTAGCTTTTGAAGCGCTGAAGCAAAGATTGACAACCGCTCCTATTTTAACAGTGCCAGATGGTTCCGGAGGATTAGTTATTCACAGAAACGCATCTGGGAAAGGCTTGGGATGTGTTTTGATTCAGCATGAAAAGGTTATAGCTTATGCATGGAGGCAATTGAAGACTCATGAAAAGAACTACCCAACTCATAATTTGGAGCTAGCATCAGTTATTTTTGCACTGAAGATTTGGAGACACTATTTATTGGGCGAAACGGTAGAGGTGTTTACTGATCACAAGAGTCTAAAGTACATGTTCATACAGAAAGAGCTCAACTTGAGGCAGCGTGGATGGTTGGAGCTGATGGCTGACTATGATCTTGGTCTAAAGTACCATCCGGGAAAAGTTAATGTAGTACTGAATGCTTTAAGTCGGTTGCCAATGGTACGGATGTTGATTATACAGAAGGAGATTATAACAGATTTTCCGAGATTCGAGTTAGAGATTGTACTATCAGATTCTTCGGGACAGATGATGCAGTTGCACGTACAGTCATCCTTGATTGATAGTATTAAGGCAGTACAGTTGCACGATCCTATATTGCAGAAATTGAAAGAACAAGTAGAAACCGGACTTCGAACGGATTTATTGATTCATGAAGATAGCTCTTGTTGGATCTCCACGGGCTGTGGAGATTTTTTCAGTACTGCGGTGGGAGAATTTTGTCTGACCTTTCGCAGCAATTCGAACCCATTCCCGGTTGGAACAGCAGCATTCACCATCAGAGTTGGAGTCAGCCCGGACGGAAAACTGCCCCCAGCTTGTCTTATTTGACGCCGATATTGACGTCGATCATGTCTCGCAATCGGTATTTCTTTAGTCTCAGGAATTTGCTGAGCTTGCCCCATGTTTTCTTTCACAGCACGAACATTATGCCCCCTGTGCTGACCTTGGTCTTTGGCAGGAGCCAGTCGTATGAAGACCGATGCCATCGGGAGAGCTGAAGCTTGCGGAGCCAGCCTGTGGAAGACATACTTTTTTTGGGCTTCCTCCTTTGGCGTTGAGGCACCGAGGGTAGGAGGTGGGAGCATTGACCCAAAGAAAAGCCCCTTCATTTCTTGTACTGCTGGACTGCAGAGATTTGAGGCTGCAAGTGGCCCATACATGAACCGGATGTAGCAGAGCTCGAGTTGCAGCGAGTGGAAGCGAATGCCATTGATCCCTAAATAGAGACGGAACGCCAGTTTCAGTATCTCATCACCCAAAGGCAACTACAAACATATATATATACCGTGTTTATTTGATCGCGAAAAAACACGACACACGAAGTGTGGAGTGGAAAGAGGAAAATGTCCCACCGGGCGTGCCAGAATCTGTTTACCGCCAAAGACTGGATTGAGACGCGGAGACGTCTAACCTGAATACGGGGGCAGATGCTATTTGGAACATATTCATCCACTTTTTCGAAGATGCTGAGTTGATTTATAACACCATATATCGGAGGTTTAGATAGATGCGACCGATGTAGAAGACTTATCAGATTCCCCCTCATTTGTGATGGGTTTTTGATTTGGGGTTGCTCTTCCCTACAGGCGCAGGCCTCTGCAGATAATTACGTTATTGCGTTGTGATAACAACTTTCACCGGCTCCAGGCAGATTACTTCATTCCGTGTTATGTTTGTTTATTATGGCGTTTCCCTTAGATTGTATACGGAGACTAATTATCTTGTCATGCTTGTAGGGCGCGGATTAGCCCAAATCCGTATATATTAGATTTTGGGTTTTGAACTTAAGGCGTAAATCTCATACAAATGAGGTCCATCGGTTCAGGGGATATATGTCTAAGGATCGTTAGTCGTATATGAAACTAAGATCAACTTAGAAACAGTGGGTATATGGGCTCAATTGATCATCTGGTCATATATGAATAGCACATGGATAGTATACGGTAGTCAATATGGAGACAGTCCGCAGGGCAAAATATATTAGCTTAAGGGCATCACGGTCCATAGGAGATATGGGCGGAATATGGCTTATTTGTGTCTGTGGATTGTATACGGGGGTCAATATAGAGACCAGTCGTAGGGCCAAACATATATTAGTTTAAGGAAATCATGATCTAATATTAGTTTAGGGACATTTCGGTCCATCATTCCCGTGTTCGGGATGAATTATTAGTTTAAGGACTTTTCGGTCCATCTTTCATCTTGCACGCACGTGTATATTTTACGTGGCGAAGTGAGTGAGGGTAACATGGGATGCGCCCAATATTGGGGTGTCATCCAATTTGAAGGCATTTATATTTCCCTTAAAAATATACATATACATATATGTATAAAGCTGGAGCTCAATATGAGATTCGCATCTATATGGGATGCGTGTCTATATGAGGTGTACATATCAATATGAGGATTAAGACATTCCTTGTCTTGATGAAATTTCATATATTTAATCAAGTTGGGACGATGAGTTGTTAGTTGTTGGGACCCGCCATCTCTCTGAAGACGTTGAGGAATTACAACGACGTATATTAAAGGTGTGGAAAGATGTACCCTTGAACCAAATCCCATATATGAGGGAAAAGATCATGTCAGAACTGAGGATCATTAGCCTTATATAAGACTAAGATAAAGATCATTAGTTGTATATTGGACTAAGATCAATTTGGGTGGTCGATCATTAGTCATATATGATCCTAAGATCAAATGGATGAAAGATCGTTAGTCGTATATGAGACTAAGATCATCGTGGAAATATGATTGATGATTACTGATCTTGTTTTAAATTAAAATCAACATATGTATCATGAGTTGAGGATCATTAATCATGTATGTGACTAATATCAACTTAGATGATATGGTTTAAGGGTCATTAATCTTGTTTTAGATTAAGATCAACTTAAACATTGATGAGCATATAGGCTCGGTTGATTTAAAATCAAAGATGATGCTTAAGCTTTATAGACTTAGCCAATTTGGGGCTAGGATTGGGTTTCTATACCACCCAGCAGTGCTAATAACTCAATTATGTAGCGCTCACATGGATATCACGTGAGGCGCTGAGTCTCTGGCGTCTTTCAAGCACTTACGTATATGGCACATGAGGCGTTGAGTCATTACTTTTGGGCGCTCATGTGTATGGTACGTGAGGCACTATCTTCATAGGCCTTAAGCGCTCACGTGTATGGCATGTGAGACGCTGAGTCTCTGAGCTTCTGTGTGATCACATGGATATCACGTGAGACGCTATCTTCATGGTTTCTTTTGAGCGCTCACGTGGATATCAAGTGAGACGCCGTGTCCTTAGAGATTTAATCTCTATTCATGTTTTTTAGAGAAGTTAAATTTCTGTTGATGGTATTTTGACCATTAACGATCACCATGATCACTATTTTGAGGATCTGGGATCATGTTCTTTAAGAACTAAGTTCTTGATTATAAAGGAACTAAGTTCCTGGAGTATAAACTCCATCTTTTGCATGTCCTTTCTTCCATTGTTCTTTTCAATCTTGTTCTCCTCTGAATCTCTGATTCTCGAGAACAATATCTTCCCGATGAGAATTAAATTCTCATCTTATGGAAGACTTGTCCTGTGGATCTTAAATCCAGAGAAAGAACTAAGTTCTTTGAAAGGGTTAAACCCTTAGATATGAAATAATAGGTAAAGGAGAGATAATTTTATCTTTGTGTTTTCTTTACCTAAAGTTTGAGAGGAGAAAGATCTTCTTCTTTATTGAGAATTAAATTCTCTATTTTTTGTGGAAGCTTATGGAGGGTCTCCTCTTTTTGAGATTTAATCTCTTTGCTCTTATTTATAGGAGAAGAGAAAAACCAATCTGTTTTGAGAAAATCTCTCATCAAGAGATCATGATTAATTTCATAATCAATCAAATTAATCTTAAAGATCAACCGGTAAATTTTATTCACCGTTGGATTTTTAATCCAAAGGCTCTCTGTTTAATAGAGAAGATTTCTTGTTTGTTTTAACTAGATTAGGAAAATATTTTCCTAATATAGAATCTAATTCTATCATATGAATATCTTGTTTGTTTAAAAAGATCAGGAAAATATTTTTCAAATATATAATTTAATTCTATCATATGAATATCTTGTTTATTTAACAAGATTAGGAGATATTTTCCTAACCATAGAATTTAAATCTATCATATGAATATCTTGTTAGGAAGATATTTTCCTAACCATATAATTTAATTCTACCATATGAATATCTTGTTAGTTTAACAATATTATGAAAATATTTTCCTAATATAGAATTTAATTTTATCATTTGAATATCTTGTTAGGAAGATATTTTCCTAATCATATAATTTAATTCTGTTTAATAAAGAAGATCTTTTCTATTTTAGAAAGACCAGGAAAATATTTCTCACATATAATTTAATTATATCATATGAATATCTTGTTTCATTAACAAGATTAGGAAAATATTTTCCTAACATAGAATTTAATTCTATCATATGAATATCTTGTTAGGAAAATATTTTCGTAACCATAGAATTTAAGTTTGTTTAACAAAGAAGATCTTTCTTATTTTAGAAAAATCAGGGAAATATTTCCCACATAGAATTTAATTCTATCATATGAATATCTTGTTTATTTAACAAGATTAGGAAAATATTTTTCTAATATAGAATTTAATTCTATCATATGAATATCTTGTTAGGAAGGTATTTTCCTAACCATAGAATTTAATTCTGTTTAACAGAGAAGATCTTTTTTTATCTTAAAAAGATCAGGAAAATATTTCCCACATAGAATTTAATTTTATCATATGATTTAATTGGTGATATTTTATCACCATTGGATTTTAAATCCAAAGATTCTCTATTAAAGAAAGATCTTTCCATATTAAAAAGATTGGGGAAAATATTTCCCAAATAGAATTTAATTCTATCATATAGACTTTAATTCTATCAGATAAGAGCATTTCAAATTGAGGCGCTCCTGTGCTATCACGTGAGCGCTGCCATATACATATATGGCAGCGGCGCTTACTTGCTTTGCATATGAGCGCTGTCACAAGAATGCGGCAAGGAAACTCACGTGTTTAACACGTGGATGCTCACGCGTTTAATACGTGGGGGCTATCATAGGATTTAATCCTACCTGAAGCCAGTACTCATATGCTTTGCATGTGAGTGCTCACGTGTTTAACATGTGAGTGTTGTTTACCGCCGAAAGACGCGACCGGGACGTTAGGACATCTGGCCTGAATTTTGGGGACAAATGCTATTTGGTTTTATCCGTCCACCTCTCCGAAGATGCCAAGTTAATTTATAGCACCATGTATCGAAGGTTTAAACAGATGCGGCCGTTATAGCAGACTTCGTCAGATTCCACCTTGTTGACGAGGGGGTTTTGATTGTGGGGACGCTCTTCCCTGCAGGCGCAAGCCCCTGCAGTTAATTACGTTACCGCGTAGCGATAACCACTTTCTCCTGCTCCAAATGTTCACTTCGTGTGGTGTGTATTTGTTGTATTTTTGGTTGCCCGTGGATTGTATACGGAGACTAATTTATGTTTTCGCTCGTAGGGCGGGGATTAGTCCAAATCCGTATTTTCTTAGATTTGGGTTTGGTTTGATTTAAGGATCGTTAATCTCGTTTGAGATTAAGATCAAGTTAAATGTTTGTTAAGGATACGTTAGTCTAAGTTTTAGATTAAGATCTGCTTAACAGGGTTTTAGGATCATTTAGATTCAACAAAAGAGCATTTGGGCTCTATTGTTTTAGTTTAGGGACGTTGCGGTCCATTGGGTTTAAGGACATCATAGTCCATGGAGTTTAGTTTAGGGACGTTGCGGTCTATTGGGTTTAAGGACATCATAGTCCATAGAGTTTAGTCTAGGGGCGTTGCGGTCCATTAGGTTTAAGGACATCATAGTCCATGTTTAAAGACATCATAGTCCATAGAGTTTAGTTTAGGGACGTTGCGGTCCATAGGGTTTAAGGACATCATAGTCCATGTTTAAAGACATCATAGTCCATAGAGTTTAGTTTAGAGACATTGAGATCCATTGGGTTTAAAGACATCATAGTCTATAGAGTTTCTGGCTCATCAATTTAGGGGTGCGCCAAGAGTTAGTGGTTATTGGGACCCTCCACCTCTCTGAAAACGTTGAAGAATTACAACGACATGTATCAGAGGTGTGAAGAGATGTACCCTTGAACCAAATCCCAAATCGAGGAGTTGTCAGTTCTGAGCATAGAGGCTTGGTTTGCTTGGAGATTTAATCTCAGGGAGAACTTAACTGATTTATGGTCAAAGTTGGTTCCTTAATATATTTTCAGCGATCACATGACCCCACATGATACTTTGAGGCAGTGTTAAACACTGGAATTTGAGAGTGCTCACGTGTCCCACGTGATGCGTTTAAAGGTGGTGCTGTTCTCTTGGCTTTTTCCCCCATCTTTATATAAGTGTTAAACACTTTATCCTTGTGGCCATCACGTGTGAGCACGTGAGGCGCCTCAGAGTTAGACATTGTTTTCTTGGGTTTATTCCTTTTTCTTTTAAAAAATGCTAAGCACTTTTAGAGGGTCATGTGGGATCACGTGAGACGCCAAAAAAAAGTGATGTCTGTCTTTGGGTTTATACCCTTTTTCTTTTGGAAATGCTAAGCACTTTTTAGGGGTCACGTGGGGACACGTGACCTGCTCTCAATTGTTCTCTTTTGTTCATCAAGGGTGCTCACGTGGGAGCACGTGATGTGCCATTGTCATGTTAGGTGCTAATCGTTCTACGTGCATGGAGATCTTGAGTTTTGAGACTTTCAAGCCCATTGTTTTATAAGAATTAAATTCTTATATAGGGTTAAACCCTAGTTTTATTAGAGGAATTAGATTCCTATTGTGAGAATTAAATTCTTTGAACTTAGTTCTTTCCCTTAGGTTTGAATCTACATAACAGAATCTCCCCGATGAGAATTAAATTCTCAATTTGTGGGGAGATCTGCTTCTGCAGATCCCAACTAGAGGAAGAACTAAGTTCTTTTGGAAGAGTTAAACTCTTGTGGAGGCGAAGAAGAAGTAAGATGTTCTCTATATTTTGTTCCTTCTTACCTTGGGTTTCTTCTTTTCTTTGAGGAGATCTTCTTTTCTCTAGAGAACTAAATTCTCTTTTCTTTTAAACTTATCAGGGTTTTTTCCTCTATGTTTCTTGTTTTATCTTGATGTTTATGGGGGGGGTTCCTCTCTTTTTTTAGACTTGAAGTATTGGGCCCTTTATATAGTGGAGGCTGATTTGTTGATTTAGTTGAGAAAATCTCTCATTAAGAGATCTCTTAATTGATTTAGGGAATTTATCCACCATCGGATCTTTGATCCAAGGACTTCTGTTTTACAGAAAACATTTCTCTTGTTTTTAACAAGATTGGGAAAATATTTTCCCATACAGAACTTATTCTGTATCTTGGTGATTTTTAATCACCATTGGATCTTTGATCCAACAGTGCTCTGATTTATAGAGCACAATCTTTCTTGTTTAGAAAGATTTAAGGAGTATTTCCTCAATCAGAATTTAATTCTGTATCTTGGTGATTTTTAATCGCCATTCGATCTTTGATCCAATGGTGCTCTGATTTATAGAGCACAATCTTTCTTGTTTAGAAATATTGGGGAAAATATTTCAAAAATAGGGTTATGATCCCTTTTATATAGAATTTAATACTATCGGGTCAGAAGATATTAGGAATCCTCACGTGTAGCACGTGACCCAGTGGCACTAGGCCGGTTTGCCTATATGCAGTAGTCCCAGAGAAGAGCATCACGTGTTGGCACGTGATGCGCCTTCTGGCCTGCTATTTGTTTTATGAAGGCGCCTATATACTTTGTATATAGGTGCTCACGTGTGGCACGTGAGGCCCAACTTCGGTCCCATTTGTTAAGTGTAATGCTTATAATTTTGGCTCCAAGGCGCATCACGTGTGGACACGTGATGCTCCCTTTGGGGAATTTTCCCATTGCTTTTTTTTTTTTATTATTTATTTTTCAACAGGGAACAAGTGTTGCTATAGAATTTAATCCTAACTGCAGCAGGTGCTCGCGTACTTTGCACGCGAGTGCTCGCGTGCTTTTCATGTGTGGGGGGGCTGTTATAGGATTTAAATATATCTGATGCCTCTACTCACATGCTTTGCATGTGATTGATCATGTGTTCAACACGCGAGGGCTGCCCTCTATTTTTATAAAAGGAACAACAAGCTTTGAGCCAAAAATTTTGGCGTGGACGACGCTGTGCCGGGTCCACTCATTGAGGCTAGTTTTCGAACACGGTTTGCGAAACTGTTAATAGAGAAGTTGGGTATGAGATACCGCAATAATTGGTCTTAAGTGCAAGTGGGAGATTGTTGGATATAAGTGCTCTTAAGGCAATTATTGTAATGGAAGGAGGATATATACGAGAGAACAATTTTACTCGAGATGATAGTATACTATCCGGTTTGTCTTTATCTTTCATGTGATACGTTTATTCATTATCACGTATTTTTTAGACATGAGATAAAGCCCTTAGGATTTTGCTTGATTACCAGGACGATGATGGAGATCATACTAGTGGGACCTGGGTTGTGATAAGCACATCCTTAAATGTCCCTAGTCGTAGGAGTATCGAGACTGTTAGTGATATATGCCCTAGAGGCCATTATTGTATCATACTGGTTTGTATATTACTTAATGGAAGCTTGCGATATACACAGATATAGCAACACTCTTGCTCGAAATGGTAGTATGCTACCTGGTTTGTTTCTTCCTCAATATGTGCATGTGTTTTTGCATATCGCTTATACATATTGGTAGAGCCCTTAGGATCTTTGCTTGACTACCAGCATTGTGATAGCAGTCACACTAGTGGGGGCTGGGTAGTTTATAAGCACATCCTTATACAGGTCCCCAGTCATAGGATTATCGAGATGGGGCATCGATACTCCAGAGTAGACCAGTGTATATGCTTCTCATCCCAGCATGGGAGATGGTCTGTCCCACAGCCATTAGTACGTCGTACTGGAGATAGTATGCAGGTGCTCATTGGGTTATGAGTACACTGGACATGACTCGTTGGGGACTGCTGGTGGGTATTATATCTATCGTCGGGTAGCAGTTCCCAGATGACATGAGTACAGCTTAGTCCGTCGACTTGACACTGCTACTTCGACACAAGTGTGTTCCCACTGTTCTTTGATTACCACGACTCAAAGGAGTCGTGCAAACAGGTAGTAGTTGGGTGCAGTCCCGAAACACTTGGAGGCAGTGGTGGTTAGATAGGATTCGTCTCTCCCGGCATTGGGGGTTGATATCGCGTTGTGTTCGTAAGGCCATTACACAAAGTCCTCAGCCAAGGCAAGCGAGATTTACTGGTAGGCACTCCAGTAGTTTCTCAGGGTGTTTTGGGCTACTCTCCGACACGACTTATTGTGCTATTAGAGGTCTGACGATTACCGCCCCCTAGGCCCGATATGCGATACTCTTAGACGAACAGATCGGACTGTACGGAGATTGTCATAGATATGCTCAGTAGGAGTTCGGATGAGTTTGCTCATTGGCCTTCTTATTGACATATACCTGGGTAGCCGTTACGTGCAGCTAGTACCGCTTGCGGCTTGTGGTTAAACCCACTGCCATCCTAGTGTCGAGTCTTTAGAGTCCCACACAGAGGGTTTCCCTGCATCGGGCAAAAGATGTAGAGGTCGTATGGTTTTACGACAGGGTTCGATCACGTACGTATACTTGTGCACGGATGATGATTCGGACAGATAATACTAGTGGGCTTTGGTTTAAGCCGGATCCTAGTATTATACTGATGGATTATTTTCGTCTCTTTTCTATTCGTATTTTCGGATACATGTATGTATATACGAATGAGGGGAATTTTTGTAATTTGTTCAAAGATGGTTCTAGAAGAATACACCTCATATTTAGTAGTTATCATTTTAGGTTAAATGTTTATTGTATTATATGGTGGAGGAAATGAGGTGGATTTTTGCATATTTTTTAGCATGGCTCTTAGTGACACATGCAGGGTTTTCAAGCCATGACTCACTAAGTTGAATATGAACCATATTTGATTTTCTAATATGAATTATTCTATTGAGAAAGGGGTATGGTTCAGTTTGAGACAAGGGAGCTTATTCTCTTTTCTATGCAAAACCTTCACTAGCTTTTTCCTCAAGTGTTCTTCTTCTACCTCAAGCCTTTAATGTCTCATGAGTTGAGAAACCTAAGGCTATGAGAGACAAACCATTCCATCTATATTCTCTACATCATCTAGGTCATCTATTGTAGCGAACTAGGTGCCCTAGTTACTTCAGATTTGAGGTGGGAGCTCGATCTACAGACTCTCGGGTGGATCGTCTTTGACATGAGAGGACCGACGAGGAGGTTCGATCCGTTACGATCCTTGGAGCCTATGATGAGGAGGGAGACAAAAAAGAAGACCCGAAGGACATGTAACGTGAGGTATAAACTTCTTTCCGAGTAGTTAATCCTATTCATGTTTGCTAGTTAGGGTTTAGTATCGACCCTAGAGTTCAAGTCGGTGTTTCGAGCTTTGTAAAAATCGTCTTTTTAAATATTTCGCCTCCCCACGAACCCGCGGGGTGCGCGACATCGACTTACAGTGGTATCGGAGCCTACTAAACCTTTACTAGCTTGTTAGCAAGTGTTAGAACTTTGATCGTCGGAAAAACCGAAAAATGAAACACCAATACCCTATGTTTCTGTCGATTTTTTAAAGTGCCAGAAAAATTATTTCAGAGATATGAAAAATGTGTGCAGGGTATTATTAGACCCCCCAAGAAAAATGAGTCAGTGAATCGCCAAGACGGTCGCGGAAGCGCGGCGGAACGGTGCGTTCCGCCGCGTTTCCGCGGCCGAGTCGAGGCCGATTCGACTCTTTCTTGTTCTGTTTGTTCTAATATTTGGTGTGTTGTTTTCTGGAATATTTGCTACCTAGTATTTTTGGTGTGCTGGTTTGCACTTAGGGTAGACACAGAAAATATGTTTCGATCGAAATTCTTATTGTTCTTGACTAACCGGATCTTCTGTGTTGTTATATGTGTTTTTAAACTTTAGCAAATTGCTATACGTCGGTTAGCTTGGGGTTGCACATATCTGTTGGTTTGTGTATATGAACTTTATTGGATTGTCGATGATGAATAGCCGGGAATGTGAGAAGAGAGTTGTTTTTCTTTCATTCGATGTAAATTGTAATTTGATGTAATATTATTTTGCGGGGCACATCCGGGTTGAGGATGTAGCCGCCGTTGTATTATTTCTTTTACTGTTTATTGCTCCTAGGATAGATCCAGGGTGGGGTGCACAAACTACCGGGTTCTTTGAAGTTCCGAGTGGCCTACTCACTTTTCTGAGAGAGGTTGCTTCACTTCAGGAATTTGGCGGGTAGTTTGCCGCACCCATAGAGGTCTGGGGTGGGTTTGGCTATTCATCACAACCGTCGAATCCGTCTTTCGTTACAAACTTAAACGAAACGCGGTATTCCTAGTATATCCAATATGTTCATCTGTGATATGGAATGCCTATTATTGCGTGAGACGAATGATTATTATTTATATGCTATATAGCAGACGCTGCTTATGTTTCGCATCCGCGCTAGTCCAGCCCCCTCTCTGGCGTTAGTTAAGTAATCTAACGGTGTTAGACGGGGCCCAGTAGCGGTTGCGGATGGCATAAACGGACGTGTTATTTTCGTTTCTTTGTGTAATAATAGGTGTAAATGATGGGACTGCATTAGATTAATTCAAAGCAAACAAACCAAACCTGAATCGTTGGAACAAATTTCAAAACCACTCGGTTTTTTGAAAACAAAAACTTTTAAATGCGGAGCTTAAACCGCTCCTTTAAAAGCTACCAGGTTTCTTCGATTAAATCAAGTTCAATACGTTCACGGTTTCGCCAAAACCAGCCATAGCCCTCCGTCATTTCATATGAATATTCAGTAGTGTTCAAGCTATGTTTGTTGACCTTCGCCAAGGCATAGTGATTGGTAGTTGCTGGATATTCATATGTAGCATATATAGATGCGTTGGTTTGGGACAGTCGTACTACTTTGTTGGCCTTCGTCAAGGGTATGTACGGGTGGGTTCAAATTAGCCTGGACAATGACGGGTAGAACTTGACATGTGACTTATGATTTGTTGGCCTTCGTCAAGGTCATAAGAGCATGGGGCAAAAATCCACACGGGAGTTTTTAAGGAAACTGAAACTTGCTAGTGCTGCATACCATTTGGAGTGTGATAATGTTGGTAGGATTCCTTCAGGATTATCACACAATGATATTTGGATCCTGATCTTACTGTGAGTATCCGCTACTCATCATGAGATTTTTTCACTAAAACAATCAAAGCTATAAACAAAGTAGGTGTCTAGAACGGTGTTAGCGGGGCTGCGCCTCCTGGGAAAAGAGGTTATATAATTAAGTAATTTCGCAAAAGCGTTGGAAAACCTCACTCGAAATACCAACACCAGCCTAGCTGAAAGGTTAAGAAAGTATTGTAAGGGTGAGATTAATCCTGACTAATACTTCTTTTATGGTTTGAGGAAGGATTTGAGAAACAGTGGGAGTCATCCTGTTTAGATAAACTAAAACCAATCTAAACTTGCAAGAGCATCATGCTGAGTGTTTCTCCTCTCTCTCCTAATTGCAGCAACCATGTGACCGGACTTAGCTTACAGCTAGATAATTAATTGACTAAACCAGACTATATATTGGCAATGGTTTGTCCAGATGTCCATTTCCTATGACAAGCTGGGCCACCTTCTTGCTACTATGCCCCGCCGTCCCAGGTCCAGTTTCCACCGTCGTGGATGTTGATATCCGTAAGACAAGGGAAAAAAACTGTGCGAATGCTAAGTGCCTCGTGTTAGCCTCAATGGATGGTGTATACCAGAGGCAGCACGAGAAAATGGACTTAGCTTCCATCTTCCACCATAACAAAGATTTATATGGAGAGCAATCTCGTATTGCAAGGTATGATACCTTGAATGAATTGCTTCAAGCGAGGTTGGCTATCGGGTCATCTGTAGGAGACGACGTCCCTATGATGACTAGCTATATTGATGAGCTCACAGACCTGGAGACCACGTTGGAGAATGAGTCGAGTATTGACTTGGTTCTACAGTCCCTACTGTTCCCCTACGGAAAATAAATAAATAAATACAGCAACGGGAAAAAGTCCTCAAGTGGAGCATCACGTGCCCACACGTGATAGGCGCTATGCTTA
Organism: Agapanthus africanus; assembly: GCA_030015575.1. NCBI lineage: Eukaryota > Viridiplantae > Streptophyta > Magnoliopsida > Asparagales > Amaryllidaceae > Agapanthus > Agapanthus africanus. Next base: position 259,524,828 of record CM057339.1, on the reverse strand, counting down.
AACAAAACTAAGTTAAAACTGGGCCTCACGTGCAGACACGTGACCTTTATAAAATAATGTATACAAACGCCTGAATAAAGCAAACAAGTTAGACAAAAAGGAACTCACGTGATAGCATGTGACACCCTTTGGTCGGCATAATTTGGTGGGGTCACGTGCTACGTGATAGATTCCTATACCCTCTGAAATAATAGAAGTAAAATCCAATTAAAAGGGACCAAAAGCTTTATTTGGAAAATATTTCCTTGGATCTTTCTAAACGAGAAAGATTACGCTCTGTAAGACAGAGCGCCATTGGATTAAAGATCCAATGGTGATTAAAAATCACCAATCTACAGAAAATTCTGTGCAAGGAAATATCTTCCTAAACTTGTTAAGAACAACAAAAGAAATAAATTCTATAAAACAGAAGTCCTTGGATTAAAAATCCAATGGTGAATAAAATTCATCGATTGATCTAAAAGATCACTTTTTGTTGATCAAAATCTCTCAATGAGAGATTTTTTGAACGAATTGATTCTCTTCTTTCTCCTATAAATAGGAGCAAAGAAACACAAAAAAAAGAGAGAGGAGAGGGAAAGAGAGATCAGAAGAAGAAGAGGATAGAAAAAGAAAAGAGAATTTAATTCTCCAGAGAAAAAAAGAGAAGAAGAAACTCTAGGTAAGAGAAGGAACAAAACACAAAGAATATCCCCTCTCTTTCACCTCCATAAGAGTTTAACTCTTCTAAAAAAAACTTAGTTCTTCATCTGGTTAAGATCTGCAGAAGCAGATCTCCCCACAAGTTGAGAATTTAATTCTCATCGGGGAGATTTTGTCATGCAGATCCAAAACCTAGAGGGAGATCTAAGTTCAGAGAATTTAATTCTCCCAAAATAGTATATAGGAATTTAATTCCTATAATAAAACAAGGGTTTAACCCTTCATATGAGAACTTAGTTCTCTCTTATGGTAAAAGGACTGCAGAAACAGATCTCTCCTCAAGTTGAGAATTTAATTCTCATCGGGAAGATTCTGTCATACAGATCTCAAACCTAAGAGAAAAGCTAAGTCTTAAGAATCCAATTCTCATAAAACAATGGGCTTGAAAGTCACGAAACTCAGGATCTCTATGGACATAAAAAGATTGGCACCCAACGTGATAACAGCCGATCACGTGCTCCCACGTGAGCGCCTTTGATGAACAAAAGAGAATAATGGAGATTGGCTCACGTGATCGACCCCATAATAGTGCTCAATACTTAAAAAGCCAACAAGAATAAATCAAAGGCAGTGCACACTTTTGGGTCGCCTCACGTGATCTCACGTAATCCAACAGAGCTTGAACAAAAGAATAAACCCCAAAGAAGCAGCGCTTCAAATTCTTGAAGTTTAATACTATTTTAAAGCACCTCACATGCTTACATGTGACGGCCACAGGGCTTAAGTGTTTAACACTTATGTGCATCACGTGCGACACGTGAGCATTCTCAAACTTTAGTGTTTAACACTGCCTCGGGGTATCACATGGGAGCATATGAGCGCTGAATAAACATGTTAGTGTTGAACACCATGAAGGGCTAACATTAGCCAGAATCAGACGAAATGTTCCAAGGACCATCAATTGAGCCTTCCATGCTCAGGGTTTCCAAAGCTAATCTCAAGACGGCTAATAAGCTCCCAACAGATGACATCTAAACTGATGTTCATTCCATTTTCCCAAATCGGGATATTGGTTCAAGGGTACATCTCTTCATACTTCTGATACATGTCGTTGTAATCCTTCAACTTCTTCGGAGAGATGGAGGGTCCCAATAACCAATAACTTTTGGCGCACCCTGTTCATATCAGAATTTTGCATTATTATATTCCCCATTCTTAATCATATTGCAAATAAATAGGTGTTTTTGATCCATGTATGCTAAATAGTTGCAGGTTACAGGTTCTCGGAACAATACAGTGAAAATGATAAAAAGACGCTACGAAAGTGAGACTACGACCAACAAATAGAAGAATCTTTATGATGCCGCCTACAGTTTGAGGAAAAAATGAAGATCAATGAACATTTCGATTTCACAAAGCACGAAGGCGGCACAAGATTCAAGATTTCAACACGAAGCGAACGGTAAATGTCCACAACATTTCTGCACTGTGGAAATCTGGAAGAAACTAGAAAAGATTCTGAAGAACCAAGTGAAGAAAACAAAAGCAAATAGCAACATGAAGCAACCCAGAGAAAAAGAGACAGAGACCCCATCAAACGGCCGCGGAACCGCGGCCAAACCAGGCTTACGGCTGCGGTTCCGCGGCCATATAGAACACGTGTCGGTGTGTCGGTGGGAGTCGGTGCATTGACCCAGTTTTCTTAGGGTAGTTTTGTAATTTTAGATATGGACCAGATGTAAACCGTAGGGTTTTTATTATCTATAAATAGGAAGCCTACAGCTCTTTTTGGAGCATGCCTCTTTTAATTTCTAGAATTTAAATTTTTATTCCATTGTAATTGTCAAAGAGTGCATCAATAAAAAGTTAGTTTTTTTATCTTGAATTTCTTATTATCTGCAAATTTTATTTCTCTGCAATATTTATCTGCCATAGTTATTTTCCGCAAGATAATTAGGTTATTAAAAGAAAATCACAAAAATGAATTCCATTGTTAATTCCCTAATGAGTGAGTAGTTCCTCACTTTTTAGGGTTAGGACTGGGTCGGTTTGAGAGATGGAAATCTCTCACTCCTTTCTTGCCCGTTCAATATTTTAAAGTAAGACTCTATGCAAACCAAACACACAGCGCTCACTACGGCACCCTATCCCACGAGATAGCGGTGATTCCCTAGTTAAGACCGGTTGTGATTGATTTCCATAGAGATTAGGGCTAAGAATTAAGAAATGACGGACAAGGGCCAAAAGGAAGAAACGAAGTTTCTTCCTGATCGCCCTAATCCCCTTTGTTAATTATTACCTTAATACCTAAGATCTTAATTAGGGCAAAGAAAGCGGTGAGTAGAATTAACTTTCCAAATTAACCTAATCCTAACCCTAGCAAGGTTTTAATCCAAATCAAATTCAACCTCAGTTTTTATAGAAAATCAAAACCTACTACAAATAGGAATTGACTCGTTAGAACAACTAGAAAATACACGTTTTCCCTGTGGACCGAGCCGTACTCAACCGGCTAGCTACCAAGCGACACCGTTCTTGATTGCGGTATATTCTTAACTTTGATTTCAAAATGCACGTACGCAAAAAAGCACTCAACAATCAAATGGCGCCGTTGCAGGGGATAACGGTAGTTATTTTCTTTTTGTAATTTCGGGTTAATTAAACATTAAAAAATCATAAAAACTGAAAAATATTTAAAAAAATTACTATCTTGTTATTTTTTGAAGGGTTTTCGTGCGAATTGTGCAGGATCGGAAAGACGAACAAATTCAGATCTGGAAAAACCCAGTGAACAAAACAGCAAACAGCAGATCTGAACAAACAGAGGAGAACCAAAGCAGCGCACAGCAGAATTTTGGAGAGCCAAACTCTCCAAGACGCCGCGGAACCGCAGTTAAGTGAAGCTTTTGACCTTGGAAGCGCGGTCAAAGCGTGACATCAACGCTTCAAAAAGTCTCTGTAAGCATTCTTTTCCTCTCTTCTGCCCTCTGTAGTCCTCTGAAAAATTTTCTAGCAGGGTTCTTTGCGCAAAACTTCTTCCCCTTCTCCAATAACTTGATTTTATACAGGATTCTTTCCGCCGCAAATAAAAGAAAAAAAAAATTTGGCAAGTGTTTTGGATTTTTGTGTGTTTACTGCTTTGCATTTTTAAAACGGACTTTTATGGGGCTATAACACCAATCCAGATTGGGTGGGGATTTCATTACCCTTCCTAGGACCCCAAAAATCACAAAAAGCATTTTGCATCAACCTTCGAGTTAATTAAAAAATATTAGACTCAGCCAATAAGGACTGTCGTACTCATTAGGACAAAGGAAAGGTTGTAGGCATCGGTCGTTTATCTAAACCTGACTATGTGGTGCCTAGGCTAGACAAGTGGGAAATGTAATTTTAAAAGTCCCGTCTCACGGTGATTCGTGAGCGGATTCCTCCTTTCTTTACTTGTGCTTACCTGGCCACAATTGGCGGTGAAGAGGCGATTTGAGGATCTCACAACTTGCCTTTTGGAACAGTTAAGAGCAGTCTAGTTGACTTAGGAGACCCTAGCTCTAGGCTTTATTGTGCATATTGTGATTGCTTGAAAGTGTGTCTAAGCTCCTTATAAAAATCTTTTTGCAAAAAAAAAACTCCTTATAAAAAAAACACAAAACAAAATTCTTTTTAACAAAAACTTGCCATTTTGTCGCTAGAAATCCATTGCACCCCACTTTCTCTTAATGACGTTTTCTTACCCCCACCTTCTGTTTTTACTTTTTGACTACACTACATCTCGATAGTGTATGTCCAGTTGGACTAGGGACACTAGCGCCCGTTTAGTCCGTGTCTCGTTAGTGCCTACTGACGACGCTTTCGACTCCGAAGTCGAAATTCCCTCCATTTCTTTACCTTCATCTTCAAGTTCATCGTCTTCTAAGGAGATGTCGGGATTCAATCCTAACAACCCCTTACCTACGGGACTGATTCCACCTCAACTGGGTGCGAATAACCCACCACGCCCTCCTGTCGAAGCGCCCCAACGAATCGCGCTCCAGGATCTTTTCTACCCCATCCGCACCGCACTTCCCACCTGTCTTTCACTTCCACCGGCTAATGGGGATAACTTCGAAATTAAACCCCACTTCATCAATAGTTGCCCAAATTTCACGGGCTGGAATCCGAAGATGCCTACATCTTCATTAACAAATTCCAGAATGTTTGCGCAATGAAGAAGACCACACAACTTTCTGATGATGCTATAAGGCTACGTGTCATTCCATTCACTTTATGTGACCTAGCTGAAAAATGGTTATGTAGGGTTGCTAGGCACGCATACAAGGTTCTACGAGGCATCAACCATGCCCGATTAAAAATTTAGCCGTGCCGAACAACCCAAAGCCGGATCTTTAAACTAGAGTTTAGGCGAAAACAAGCATGTTAAACTCTTTAACACTAAGTGAGAGGGATTACAACCATTATAGATCCGGTCCTTCACTTCTTAAGCTGCGTGTTGAGGTCCCTTCGCTGCGATCATTGTGTTTTGGACTCTCGAGAGGCTCCACGAAGAGAAAGATGCAGTCTTGCTTCCTATCTTCGATAACATAGATGATCTACCTTGAAGTTTCATTAACACAAGCTAACACTCACTAAATGAAGTGAACACCCTCATCTAAAGGGAAAGGGTAGATGAGGATGATGAAGTAGGATTTTTGCTCTCATTTGTTTTCTTATTCTCACTCATTTTTCATCACAAATAAAAAGCAAGAAAGCTTTTGCAAAAGGAGGAAGAAGAAGAAGAATAGTGATCAATCCTTTTGTGATGAATAATGAAAGGATAATTATGATAAATAATGCAACCATGGTCAAGTAATCTTTTTAGAGATTGAACTAGGGTTAAGGGGTGTGGTTGGGTTAAGGAAATATCATGCAAAAATATCTAAACAAATATCTTTGCACAAAACAAAAAGAAAGCTTTTAGAAACATCTAGAAAAGCCTAACCCTAATCAAACCCTAACCATGTTTAATCTCCACTAAACATGTTGCATTAGTAATCATATCATGTTACAATATTATATATCACATATACAATATTTATCGTAACAAATTAAAATAATACAATTAACATATATCACATATATATCAATGTATTACCCGAGTGAGAAAAAGAATCTTTTAGTGAGCTAATATTAGTTAATGTAATTTAATATATCATATATATTATTATACATTAAATTATCGAATCAACACTTGATCTGACAATCCGGCTATATCGCATATAACCGACTAATACGATGACCCGGCTATATCACATATACCCGGCCGATATCTCATATCGCGAGAATCCAATACGGTATCACATACCGCATTATCCTCGGTCCCGCACATATCACATATGTGCTCCTACTCCGTTTTGCCTGAGCCAAGAAACCTCTGTGTAGGACTCTAAAGAATCGTCAATACGCCGGCAGTAGGTGATGATCATATCAAACACCCACAAGCTGCAAGCGATCAGCTAAATGTAACAGCCATCCTGGTATTGAACGCTCAGAAGATCAACAAGTAAGCCTGTACATTCTCCTGTGAATCCAATCAGTAACACTCCCGTACAGTCCGGTCTCGTCGTCTGATATGTTGCATATCTCGCCTAGGGGCGGTAAACGTCAGATCCCGGTAGCTCGATAAGTCGTGTCGATATGTGGTCTATAACAGTTCGAGAAACTACTGATAACACTTACCAGTAAATCTCAGCAACCCTGGCCAGGGATTTCCGGTTATAGCCAATCGAACACACCACAACATCAACTCCCTATACCGGGAGAGACGAATCCCATCCTATCGCTCATTGCCTCCATGTGATTCGGGACTGTACCCAAAAGCCACCTTTTTGCACGCCCTCTTGGACGTGGTATGATAGAAATCAAAGCACAGTGGGAATCACACAAGACTCTATGACGATCTCGGGTCAACAGACTACTCTGTACCAGTGTCACCAGAGAACTGCCATCTGACGTAAGGTATAATACCATCTAGGAGTTCTCGGCGAGTCCGTCCAGTGTACCCAGTCTCTACTGAGCACCCGTACACCATCCTTGATGTCAAACACCGATGGATATGGGATCATCCATCGCCCATCATATGGGTCAGGATGCGTATACGCTAGTCTACTCTGGTGCATCGTTGCCCTGTTTGGATACACCCTCGACTACGAACAGTTATAGGATGTACTTGTCGACTACCGTGGCCCTACTAGTATGATCTCATCATAGCCCCAGTAGTCGAGTACATATCCTAAGGGCTTTATCAACATGTAACATAGAGACAATCAGAGTACATGTTAAGATAAAGTACAACCAGATAGCATACTATCATGTCGAGCAAGAAAGTCCTCCCTATATATGTCCAAGAATCCATTACAATATACATCGTATGTACAGTAATGGCCTCTAGGGCATACATATAACTAACAATCTCCCACTTGCACTAGGGCCATCTGTTGTGGTATCACATACCCAACAATTAGCTGCGGTTGAAGTATCTCATACTCAACCATCCCATAAAAGTCTCTACTGAGAAAAAGGCCTTTGTGAGTGGATCCGCGCTGTCGTCCTCTGTGTCTACTCTCCTAACCTCGATCTCCTTGGAGATCAACCATCTCCATGATCAGGTGATACTGCCTAAGAATTGTATCTGGATTTCAGATGGGACGGGGGTTTCTTGGCAAAAGCCACAACTCCATTGTCACACAATGGTAGGAACGAAGTTCATCTCATGAACTTATATATCCAGACTGCCTCTTTGGTAGCATCCTTGCTAACGATGTATCTTGCCTTTAATCGTCTAGTAAGTCACGGTATCTAGCTTGGAACTCTTCCAACATACTGTCCCTCCACTGAGGGTAAAGACAATGCCTGCGACTGACATTCAGTCGTCCTTATCACACTAGAACCATTCCAGTGATTCTCCCTGGGATCCATTGATACCATCTCACTACAACTAGTGAGAAGCCTAACATCCAATTAAATCTATCTCATAGATCCAAAACCTAGGATTTAGGAGGTATCATTTTGATCCTATATGGAGAATCATTGTGATAAGCGGAGATTGACCGAGCGTAGCATAGGAAACTCCGTCCCTATCAAGAGTGTGTCATCCACATACTCTACGAAGATCACCACCATACTCCCTACTACCTTTTTGTATATACAAGGTTCATCTACCATTTTGATGAAGTCAAACTCTTTGACTACCACATTAAAACAGACGTTCCAACTCCGCGATGCCTGCTTTATCATATAAAACATCTTGCACACGTTTCCGCTGCTCCCACTGTCTACGAAGCCCTCTGGCTGTGTACTTATAGACGCTCTCTTCTAAAACATCATTTAGAAAAGCAGTCATGACACCCAACCACCAGATATCATAGTCATGGTATGTAGCAGTGGCAAGTAGGATCTGGATGGACTTAAGCATAGCTTTGAAAGTCTCAACTTTTCCATGTACACCAAGTAATCTTCTCAAGATATACTTGCTCCTGATGGGGATTTAACCCTTCAGATAAAGCAACCAAAGTCCATACTTTGTTGGTGTATAAGGATTCCATCTCAGATCACTAAGCATCCAGCCATTCTTACAGAGTCCCACTCCTGATGGCCAGCTCGAAACTAGTTGGGTCATCATCTCATGATGCAATCCTCGCTCCCACTGTCATAGAGAAACCGAAGTATCTCTCAGGTGGGTGAGGAATCCTACTAAATCGGCGGAGAGGCTGAGGTTCGTTAGAATCTATTGAATCCTTCGAGTTTACCAAATCATCAGTTGTAGTTTGTATAGCTGGAACCTTTCCAGTTCTACAGAACAGACCTTGCCTCGAACTTGTCCGGATTTTGCTTTTTAGACATAGGCCGGACAACCCCAAATCTTAACAAACTTAAGCTATGGGCTCTTCCCTTTCCATATCACATATGAAGTGGTAGGCAACTGATTTGATTTGAACCCTATTCAATAGGTATGCAGCTTCTCAAGTGCATAACTCCCAAAAGGAAATAGGAAACTCAGTAGTACTCATCATAGAGCACACCATATCACATAGAGTGTTATTGCTCCACCCTGATATACCATCGTGCTATGGTGTATACGGAGGAGTAATACCGAGAAAGAATCTCATTCTCCTTTAGAATAGTCCAGGAATTCCGTGCTCAAGTTTTCTCCTCCTTGATCTCATCAAAGGACATAATACTTATACCTGTTTTTGGTTCTCTACTTCTAACTAATATTCTGTGAATATCTCAAAAGGTTCGGACTTGTGTTTCAACTGGAACATATGTCTGGATCTTGAGAGATCATCAGTGAATATAATGAAATACAAAGAACCGGTCCTGGCATGTGTAGACAGAGGACTTTCATACATCAGCATGTATCAATCCCAAGAGTTCACTAACTCTTTCTCTGTTTTCAATAAACAGAGTTATGGTCATCTTATCTTTGTGACATGACCGGCAAGTTTCACAAGATGTAAATTCAAACAGATTTAAATATGCATCTAAATGTAACTTAGCTAGTCGGGTCGCATTGATATGACCTAGTCTACAATGCCTCAAGAAGGATTCGTTCATTTCTGAACTCTTCCTCTCGTGTGTGTTCTGTATACTAAGAACTGTAGTTTGATTTAGAACGTCAATGCTTTTAGATAACGTGCCTGAATCGATCAACTCTTGATATAGGAAATGTTCAAAACATTATCCAACAATACAAAATTATATCCTTCTTTACTAATAAAGAAAATGATATGATGTTGTATATCAGGTTCGGTATCTAATAACATTCGTTCAGAATCAATGTATTCTGGTAATACATGGTGATAGTGACCAACAGACTTGGCTGCAACACTTGCACCATTTTCTGTCTCATGAAACTTATCACCCGTTCTCAGTTCTCTACCTTTCTGTAGCCCATGTAACAGATTACATATGCGGGATCATGATCCGGTATCTCATACCCAGGACGTAAAGGATACTGAGAAACAGTTCTCTGTAATGAACACACCCGAAGATGATGCATTAACATGCACTTTCTTCGTTTGGGCGGCACGGGAAATCTGGTATTCCCCAATTTCCTGCTCTGTCTTATAACAATTATAAGTTAGAGCGGGACCAACGTTCCCCAGCTCAGTATAACAAGCGGGTTCGGTCAATACATCCGTATTATTATCTTGATTAAGGCGTGATATGGTCGCTACCTGGAGAGAGAGAGAAGAAAACACTCAGCGTATGCTCTTGCAAGATTAGATTGGTTATCAATTTATCCAATCAGGATGTCTCCCACTGTTTTAATCAAATCTTCCTTCAAACCCTAAAAGGAAAGACTAGCCGGGATTAATTACACGCTATAAGTTCGCGAATCTTTCAGCCAGGCCAGTGTCGGTACTTTGAGGGAGGTTCTCCGTGCTTTCGCACGGACCTAATTAAAGTAAACCTCGTTTTCCCAGAGTTGTAACCCCGTTAACACCTTTCTAGACACCTACTTGATCGGCTAATTGTAATGTGTAAAACTCTCCCAGGAGTAACTCTTACTCGCAGCGGGTATCGGGATCCAACTATCTCATAGAAGGTATGCAATCTCATTGCAAATTTCAACACTTGAAATTCCCAATAATATTTTACCCCTAGCGTCCTATGACCTTGACGGAGGTCAACAAACCATAGGCTACTAGTCAAGTTCAACCCGTCATTTCCTGATTGAATTAAACCCACCCGCACGACCCTTGACGAAGGTCAACAAGGCCGCATGACTACTCTAATCCAATCTGCATCATATGCATAAGCAGATAAATACTAGTCAGCTACCGCACACTACGCCTTGACGGAGGTCAACAAACGTAGCACGAATACTTAGTAGGACTTATCTGAAATGACGGAGGGCTACGAAAGGTTTTTTTAAGAAAACCCTTTGCGTAATGAACTTGATATCGTTGTAGAATCGAGTGATTTTAAATGGATTGTTTTTTAGGCTTTTCTAGTTTTGCTAAAGGGGTCACTCCCGGCGAAGGGATCGTCGGCCCTTTCCTCATCGAATAAGGTGCAGGATATTTCAAAAATATCACTATGCAAAGTAAGAACTATAGAAGCAATCAAAAGACAAACAGAGTTTGTAGCATCTGCTAGTTTCACTAAAGAGGTCATTCCCGGTGAAGGGATCTCGGCTCTTTCCTTATAGAATAAGGTGCTGGATGTTCTACAAGGAACACCGCTATGCAAAGCAAGAACTAGAGCTACCAGTTTTTAAACAAGTTCTACAACATCTTTAGGTTTCTTTTAGTTTCATTAATCTCATTAATGAAGTCCCATTTTTATTATGCTTCACAAGCATCACATTTGAAACGAAATCTGCAATATAACATATATCTCATATATATAATATAAACATTCGTCTCAGGCAGTAATATGATCTCATCACAGAACATTGCAGCAGAAGAACATATAAGAAATATTGGATATACTAGGACGTCCGTGTTTTCAATACTAGCCTGTATAAAACATGGATTCCACGGTCGTGATGAATAGCCAAACCCACATCCCTAGACCCCCTACGAGAGCGGCAAGCAACACTGCCAATTCTAGGGTTAGGAGACCCGGTCTCGACTCCTCGAGATGGTCTCCCACTGGACCCTAGAACCCGGTTACTTGTGCTCCCCGACTTGGGTCTACCTAATGCGGAAAAGTAAATAATAGACAATGGTGACATCATCCTCAGCACGGAAGTACCCCAATAAAAGAATATTACATACAAATGAATTTTACATGAATGAAAAAGAAAAACTCTCATCTCACATAAAACCCCCGGCTATTCAGAACGCGACGATCCAATATAACATATCACATCAACACATAATATCTCATATCATCAACGTAAGCAAGTATGTGTATCCCGATTGTCGTTGATGTATAGTAACGAAGCCGGCGATACACCACATACTACGCTTATGGTCACAGAAAAGAAAGTGTAAAACTACAACAGTTGGAATCCGCAACCTCCTTAGACATCGCATGCCTAACCAAATGAATTCCTTAGACATCACATGCCTAACAATTATAAACCCCACATTTTAGTCTCATTATCGAAAACTCTTTTCAATATCAAGTCGGGAAATTCAACAAGATTCCCGACATCCTGATCGAATGCTCGTCGCAAACTTTAGTAGACGGCCGCACCCCCGGATGCCGTCGACGAAGTGCACTAAGGCGGAACACCGCTGCCGCGAGCATCCGAACGGATGCTTTTGGCGACTGGGTTCTCCCACAGTCACTTGGTCAGGGTTATGGGGCGTGGCTGTCTGTTAAGTTTATCCGGCGAGTATCCGTGTACGCTACGTGATTGCGACGGACTTTTGATCACATCAAAATTCCGTGGCAACCGATCATCTGAGATTGAACTGCTAGATTTATAACATTCAAATTAGTTATCTCATAACTACCTGTGGATTCCAAATATTGTATCGCATTCCAGATAAATAGACAATGTTAAACTTTCTGATCGAATAATCAAACACCCAAGATTTCCCCAATATATCTCAACACTTGAAATCAGTTTAAAAACATCCATCACATGCCACGGTACCAATGGTCCAACCGTAGAAGGGTCAAGCCAACGCTTCACATGTGGCACGCCGTACAGCCCCAAACCCTAAGGTTTAGAGGCAGTTCAAGACGGTCACATAATCGAGTTAAGGTTTGTTGTCGTCTAGAGGGTCCACCGCGTTACTTGCACGACTTAGAACGTCCTTAAACTCGAGAAAAAATCCAAATTTTGAAAAAATTTCCGACAGGGGAAAAAGTGAGTTATTGATATCCGTTCGAACTTTTTAACAGTTTCTAAAAATTACCCGGATAAACTAAACAAAGTTAAATTATCCGATCGAATCAACGAGTCCCCAATACAACCCTAGAAAACTCAACACTTGAGTGGAATTAAAAAATTCCCAGAAAAAATGACAAGAAAAGAACTAAGAATAAATATATGAAGTTCCAGGGACTAATTCAGAATTTTGGCCGCGGAACCGCCGCCAAACCCTTTGTTTGGCCGTGGTTCCATGGTCATTTGAGCGCATTACAGGTCTGTACTTCCCAGTAATTCTTAGTTTTTCCTGCTTAATTTTCTGAGCATTTTTAATTCATAAAAAATCATATTTTTGAAAAATATCCAGAGAGGTGTATACTCGGGTGTGTCGGAGTTCGATCGGACTTTAAACTTCTTCTAGACTTCGCCTAAAGCTCTAGCTTGGCTCTGATACCACTGTAGGGTTGCTAGGCACGCATACAAGGTTCTACGAGGCATCAACCATACCCAATTAAAAATTTAGCCGTGCCGAACAACCCAAAGCCGGATCTTTAAACTAGAGTTTAGGCGAAAACAAGCATGTTAAACTCTTTAACACTAAGTGAGAGGGATTACAACCTTTGTAGATCCGGTCCTTCACTTCTTAAGCTCCGTGTTGAGGTCCCTTCGCTGCGATCATCGTGTTTTGGACTCTCGAGAGGCTCCACGAAGAGAAAGATGCAGTCTTGCTTCCTATCTTCGATAACATAGATGATCTACCTTGAAGTTTCATTAACACAAGCTAACACTCACTAAATGAAGTGAACACCCTCATCTAAAGGGCAAAGGTAGATGAGGACGATGAAGTAGGATTTTTGCTCTCATTTGTTTTCTTATTCTCACTCATTTTTCATCACAAATAAAAAGCAAGAAAGCTTTTGCAAAAGGAGGAGGAAGAAGAAGAATAGTGATCAATCCTTTTGTGATGAATAATGAAAGGATAATTATGATAAATAATGCAACCATGGTCAAGTAACCTTTTTAGAGATTGAACTAGGGTTAAGGGGTGTGGTTGGGTTAAGGAAATATCATGCAAAAATATCTAAACAAATATCTTTGCACAAAACAAAAAAAAAAAGCTTCTAGAAACATCTAGAAAAGCTTAACCCTAATCAAACCCTAACCACGTTTAATCTCCACTAAACATGTTGCATTAGTAATCATATCATGTTACAATATTATATATCACATATACAATATTTATCGTAACAAATTAAAATAATACAATTAACATATATCGCATATATATCAATGTATTACCCGAGTGAGAAAAAGAATCTTTTAGTGAGCTAATATTAGTTAATGTAATTTAATATATCATATATATTATTATACATTAAATTATCGAATCAACACTTGATCCGACAATCCGGCTATATCATATATAACCGACTAATACGATGACCCGGCTATATCACATATACCCGGCCGATATCTCATATCGCGAGAATCCAATACGATATCACATACCGCATTATCCTCGGTCCCGCACATATCACATATGTGCTCCTACTCCGTTTTGCCTGAGCCAAGAAACCTCTGTATAGGACTCTAAAGAATCGTCAATACGCCGGCAGTAGGTGATGATCATATCAAACACCCACAAGCTGCAAGCGGTCAGCTAAACGTAACAGCCACCCAGGTATTGAGCGCTCAGAAGATCAACAAGAAAGCATGTACATTCTCCTGTGAATCCAATCAGTAACACTCCCGTACAGTCCGGTCTCGTCGTCTGATATGTTTCATATCTCGCCTAGGGGTGGTAAACGTCAGACCCCGGTAGCTCGATAAGTCGTGTCGATATGATGTCAATAACAGTTCAAGAAACTACTGATAACACTTACCAGTAAATCTCAGCAACCCTGGCCAGGGATTTCCGGTTATAGCCAATCGAACACAGCACAACATCAACTCCCTATACCGGGAGAGACGAATCCCCTCCTATCGCTCATTGCCTCCATGTGATTCGGGCTGTACCCAAAAGCCACCTTTTTGCACTCCCTCTTGGACGTGGTATGATGGAAATCAAAGCACAATGGGAATCACACAAGACTCTATGACGATCTCGGGTCAACAGACTACTCTGTACCAGTGTCACCGGAGAACTGCCATCCGACGTAAGGTATAATACCATCTAGGAGTTCTCGGCGAGTCCGTCCAGTGTACCCAGTCTCTACTGAGCACCCGTACACCATCCTTGATGTCAAACACCGATGGATATGGGATCATTCATCGCCCATCATATGGGTCAAGATGCGTATACGCTAGTCTACTCTGGTGCATCGTTGCCCTGTCTCGATACACCCTCGACTAGGAACAGTTATAGGATGTACTTGTCGACTACCGTGGCCCCACTAGTATGATCTCATCATAGTCCCAGTAGTCGAGTACATATCCTAAGGGCTTTATCAACATGTAACATAGATACAATCAGAGCACATGTTAAGATAAAGTACAACCAGATAGCATACTATCATGTCGAGCAAGAAAGTCCTCCCTATATATGTCCAAGCATCCATTACAATATACATCGTATGTACAGTAATGGCCTCTAGGGCATACATATAACTAACAGGTTATATAGCACAGCATCGCACTCCATAAAAATTTGGGAAGAGTTTGTTAAAGTTTTTCTAAAAAAAATTTACCTACACCACAAGACCGCGAGAATTCGAAATGAAATTATTCAATTTTCCCAGCTTCCTTCCGAACCTTTTTGGAAGTGTTTCGAAAGATTTAAGGACCTTCTTGTTCAGTGCCCTCACCACGGTATCGAGAATTGGTAACTTTGCCAAACTTTATAAGAAGGACTGAACCCAACAACTAAGCAGTTGTTGGAAACTATCTGTCAAGGTCACTTTCTTACAAAATCGAGCGAGGAAGCCTGGCAATTTCTCGACGATCTTGCTGAACAAACACTTCAGTGGGAAAGCACTAAAACCACTTCGTCTACTTCATCAGGTCAGTCTAGGGCAGGCATACATCAACTTGATATGTCGATTGCAATGAAGGCTGAAATGGCTGCACTCACGAAAAAACTAGAAGCAATTGAAAGCAAATTCTCATCACCTTTTCCTGCCCCAGCTTTACCCCCACGCACTATTTGCGCTTGTTGCTCGGATCCGTCCCATCTAACCGAAGAGTGTCCTTACAACCCACCTGTTCAAGGACAAGATCAAGTCAATGCTGCCTTTCAGCAAAGACAAAGAAATGATCCATACTCTTCAACTTATAATCCTGGTTGGAGGAGCCACCCAAATTTTGCTTGGAATCAAAATCAACAATTCCAAGGCAATAACAATTTTCAAAGGCCTCCTCCACAACAACAAGCCCCTCAACAAACTCAATATCAGCAACCTTTCCAACCCCAATCTTACCAAAACCAAATGAATAATTTTGTACCAAACAACTCTTATCCTCAAAACAATTTTGTTCAGCCAAATATCGATAAGGTTTCCTCGCTAGAACGAAGTCTGGATGCATTCTTAAAACAATCTACGCAATCCTCAGCCAGCATCTAATCATCCATTCAGTCTTTGGTGCAACATACTGCTTCACATGATCAGAGTATCAAAACAATTGAAACCCAAATTGCACAACTGAATGTTGCGTTAAGCGAGCAAGAGAAGGGGAAACTTCCATCTCAACCATTGCCAAATCCCGGTCACACACAAAATACTTATGTTGCTCATGAACAACAAAATCATAATGTGAGTGCCGTGACTACATTGAGATCTGGAAAGGTATTGCACAACAACGTTGGTAATAATGATGACACCCCGGCCGCCGCTTCTTCATCCGCTTCTTAATCTTCTTCATCTTCTTCGGAGCCTGTTCTTCATTCTTCACAAGGCTCTACTTCTTCTAATTCGAACGGACCCACATCTCACTCCACTAAAACACCAACACTGGGATCCGTTCCAACTCCGCAATCTACTCCACAAATATTGGACTCAACAAATTTTCAAAATATTCCATTTCCAAACAGGTTGAGATCCAATAAACCTACTCCACAAATGGAGAAGATTGTGGAGTTATTCAAACATGTTAGCATTAACATACCTCTCTTGGATGTAATCCAACAAGTCCCTTCTTATGCTAAAATCTTAAAGGACTTATGCACCAAGAAGAGGAAATCGCAGGTACCTAAGAAAGTTTTCGTGGCTAGTGCAGTAAGTGATGATCTTACCCAACCTTTACCCCAAAAACACAAGGACCCTGGATGTCCTACAATTTCAATAACAATTGGGGATAAGAACATCAATGGCGCACTTTTAGATCTTGGTGCTAGTGTTAATTTGCTTCCCTATTCAGTATATGAACAATTAGGCGTTGGAGAGCTGAAACCCACACATTGTACTCTCCAAATGGCCGACCGATCCATCACCCATCCTAGGGTGAGTTAGAGGATGTGTTGATTAAAGTAGGGGACTTCATTTCCCCCGTTGATTTCATTATTATGGACACACAGCCTGCAGCTAACCCCCGGAGATTCGGATCCCCACAATCATTAAACCCCGGCCTACCCTAGGCAGGGGGAATCTGTAGTACGCCTGACAAGCGCGCGCGTATTCCCATCTCAATGGGGTGACGAAAAACACCCTACAAAACCAAATGAACAATTTTGTACACAACAACTCTTATCCTCAAAACAATTTTGTTCAACCGAATAACGATAAAGTTTCCTCGCTAGAACGAAGTCTAGATGCGTTTTTAAAACAATCTACACAATCCACAGCAAGGTTGGAGACTTCCATTCAGTCTTTGGTGCAAAACAGTGCTTCACATGATCAAAGCATCAAATCGATTGAGGCCCAAATTGCACCACTAAATGTTGCGTTAAGCGAGCGAGAAAAGGGAAAACTTCTGTCTCAACCATTGCCAAATCCCGGTCACACCCACAATGCACATATTGCTTATGAACAACAAAATCAAAATGTAAATGCTGTGACCACGTTGAGATCTGAAAGAGTGTTGCACATTAATGTGGATATTAGTGATGACACCCCTGCCGGTGCTTCTTCTTCATCTTCTTCTGCTTCTTCTTCATCTTCTTCTTCTTCATCTTCATCTTCTTCGTCAGAGCCTGTTCTTCATTCTTCACAAGGCTCTACTTCTTCTAATTCGAACGAATCCACATCTCACTTCACGAACACACCAACACTGGGATCCGTTCCAACTCCGCAATCTACTCCACAAACATTGGACTCAACAAATTTTCAAAATGTTCCATTTCCAAACAGGTTGAGATCCAATAAACCAACTCCACAAATGGAGAATATTGTGGAGTTATTCAAACAGGTTAGCATTAACATACCTCTCTTGGATGCAATCCAACAAGTCCCTTCTTACGCTAAAATCTTAAAGGACTTATGCACCAAGAAGAGGAAGTCACAAGTACCGAAGAAAGTTTTCGTGGCTAGTGCTGTAAGTGATGCTCTTATCCAACCTTTACCACAAAAACATAAGGACCCCGGCTGTCCTACAATTTCATTAACAATTTGGGATAAGAACATAAATAGAGTAATTTTAGATCTTGGTGCTAGTGTTAATTTTCTACCCTATTCAGTATATGAACAATTAGGCGTTGGAGAGCTTAAACCCATTCATTGTATTCTCCAAATGGCCGAACGATCCATCACCCATCCTAGGGGTGAGTTAGAGGATGTGTTGATCAAAGTAGGGGATTTCATCTTCCCCGTTGATTTCATTGTTATGGACACACGGCCTGTAGCTAACCCCCGGAGTCAAATTCTGGTGATACTCGGTCGACCATTTCTTGTGACTTCTAATGCGGTGATCAATTGTCGAAATGGTTCGATGAACCTATCTTTTGGAAATATGACAATTGAACTCAATATTTTTAAGTTGGGGAATCAGCCCCCCAAGCCTAATGCTAGTATACTTGATGTTTTCTCGATCCAAGAGATCACGCAGGAGGACTGTAAGCTCGAAAAATTTCTGTTCGATCATAGCAGTTTTGACGCCACTAGTGCGTTCCTCCTTGAATCTGAAACGGTTTTCACACTCGATAACGATTACGAGTGTTTCACTTTTTTGGACGATTTTGAAGACTCACCGCCTGAGTTTGAGTTTTTTGAATTTTTGGATGAGTTAGCTGAACCATCCGACTCGGTTGCTTACACTCGCTTTGAACCATTGTTGGAATCCTTCGAGTTCGAGACAGTTTCACCAATTTTACCTTCAATTGTTTCACCTCCAAAACTCGAACTCAAACTATTGTCGTCTCCCCATAAATACGCTTACTTAGGTGAGAATGAGACCCTTCCTGTTATCATATCGACATCTCTAGCTCTCGAACAAGAGAAACCCCTTTTAATGGTCTTACAAAATAATCGGCAAGCTTTTGGCTGGACTATGGTGGATATCAGGGGGATTAATCCCCTCATAGTTGAACATCATATACATATGATGGATGATGCCAAGCCAGTAAGGGATCCACAGAGACGCCTCAACCCCATAATGAAGGAGGCTGTTAAAAAGGAGATTGTAAAATGTCTTGATAGTGGTATCATTTACCCTCTCTCTGATAGCCAATCGGTTAGCCCCATTCACGTTGTCCCAAAGAAATCGGGCATAACGGTCATAACTAATGAGGCGAATGAGTTAATACCTACTCGCACCCAAACTGGGTGGCGAGTTTGCATCGATTATAGAAAACTCAACGCCGCGACAAGGAAAGACCACTTTCCGTTACCTTTTATTGACCAAATGCTAGAACGATTGGCCGGGCATGAATTTTACTGCTTTTTGGATGGCTACTCCGGCTATAATCAAGTTCCCATCGCCGAAAAGGACCAAGACAAGACCACATTTACTTGTCCCTTCGGTGCATTCGCTTACCATCGCATGCCCTTTGGGTTATGCAATGCACCCGCTACTTTCCAGCGGTGTATGATGGGAATCTTTTCAGACATGGTGGAAAAATTCTTGGAGATTTTTATGGATGATTTCTCCATTTTCAGCGACTCCTTTGATGAGTGTTTGCTACACTTAGACGCAGTTCTTACCCATTGTAGGGATAAGAACCTCACTTTAAATTGGGAGAAGTGCCACTTTATGGTACGAGAAGGTATTGTCTTAGGACATATCATCTCGCAAAACGGCATTGAGGTTGATAAAGCTAAGATTGAAGTCATTTCCAATCTTCCTCCTCCCAAGTGCGTCAAAGACATCCGAGCCTTCCTTGGCCATGCCGGTTTCTATGGACAGTTCATCAAGGATTTTAGCAAGATGGCTAGACCCTTGACTCTTTTGTTGGCCAAGAACACCACTTTTTATTTTGACTCAACCTGCATGAAGGCGTTCGAGTCATTGAACACTCACTTATTTCCGCACCCATTCTTTCATCTCCCGACTGGACGCATCCATTTGAAATTATGTGCGATGCATCTGATTTCTCCATTGGTGCTGTCCTTGGACAGCACATAAATAAGATGCCGCACGTAATTTATTACGCTAGCCGAACATTAAACGAGGTCCAATTAAATTACACAACAACTGAAAAAGAATTCTTAGCTGTTGTGTTTGCACTAGAAAAGTTCAGGCCCTACTTAATCGGCTCTCCAGTCATTGTTTACACGGACCACTCAGCTCTTCGCCATCTTTTTGCGAAGAAGGATGCTAAATCTCGGCTGATACGTTGGATCCTCTTGCTATAAGAGTTTGACCTTGTCATAAGAGACAAGAGAGGATATGAAAACGTAGTCGCCGACCACCTTTCACGACTCCCTTCTTCACCTACACTTCAAACTCCTATTAAAGATGTTTTCCCAGATGAGCAGCTCTTAACCGTGTCATGCGAACCTTGGTTCGCTGATATCATAAATTATTTGGCCACCGGACTGATACCAAACGATTGGTCGAATCAGGACAGACTCCGATTCTTGTCCCAAGTAAAACATTTTTACTGGGATGAACCGTATCTCTTCAAATACTGTTCCGACCAAATCATTCATCAGTGTGTCCCCGACAACGAGTTTAAGAGCGTGCTGTCATTCTGCCATGATCAAGCGTGTGGCGGGCATTTTGGCCCCAAAAAGACAGCAGAAAAAATCTTGCAGTATGGCTTCTACTGGCCACGACTTTTTCAAGACGCATACGAATACTGCAAGATATGCTCCCGGTGCCAACACTTAGGCCGGATATCTCGGAAAAATGAAATGTCACTCCAACCAATTTTGGTTGTTGAAATTTTTTATGTTTGGGGAATAGACTTTATGGGACCATTTCCCAACTCTTTTGGGAACATGTATATTCTACTTGCTGTTGACTATGTTTCAAAATGGGTCGAGGCTGTGTCCAGTCGAACTAGCGACAACAAAGTTGTCGTTAAATTTCTCCAAGAAAACATTTTTCTCGGTTTGGGCATCCTCGCGCGATTATCAGTGATAATGGATCTCACTTTTGTAATAGGACTTTTGAGTCCTTAATACGAACTACTCCATTACTCACAAGCTGTCAACGCCATGTCATCCCCAAACTTGTAGGCAAGCCGAGGTTTCGAATCGGCAGATTAAACAGATATTGGAGAAAACGGTTTCCAAAAACCGTAAAGATTGGTCATCAAAACTGATTGATGCCCTTTGGGCATTCCGTACTGTCTATAAGACCGATCTTGGCATGTCTCCATACAGGTTTGTTTATGGAAAGGCTTGCCACCTTCCTGTTGAAATAAAGCATAAGGCATTTTGGGCAATTAAAGAATTGAACCTATCTTTGGGAGATGCGGACAGCAATAGAAAGCTGCAGTTGAACGAATTAGACGAGCTGCGGGATGAGGCCTATGAGAACGCAGTAGTTGTTAAAAACCGAACAAAGGTGTTCCACGATAAACACCTTATGCGCAAAACTTTCAAACCTGGTCAACAGGTTTTGCTTTACGATACTCGGTTACATTTCCATCCCGGCAAGCTCAAATCTCGATGGAAAAGGCTATTTTTGGTACGCACCGTATATCCGCACGGTGCGGTAGATCTAGAAAACCAGAGGACGATATACCGTTTAAAGTAAACGGACATCGACTTAAACCGTTCCTCACTGCGGACCCTTCGGAGGAGCTCTTGTTTTTGCAGGAGTCGATCTACACTGACTAATCTTCCTCCATCTACCCCTAAATTTTCGCTTATCTAGCCAAAAACACTGTTTCAAATAAGTTTGAGGGTATGTATCATTTGTAATTTTATAAAAACAAAAAAACATAAAAAACAAAATTTTGAAAATAAAAAAAAATGGGTAATTTTGTAAATTTCCAGATTTAATAAAATAAAAATAAAAATTTTATTTGCAAATAATTTCCTCTCTTTAAGAGGGGATTTTTACAAATAACCGACACAACCTCCCCTTTAAATAGCACCCGACCTTCTCTGCTCTTTTTCTATAACCCAAAATTTTCATCTCCTCAAACCCTAGCCGCCACTCAAACTTCTGCAGAGCAATCTACACCATCGTATAAGTGCACAGCGGCGCCCCGGCCGTCAATCCGACGCCGGAGTGCGGAAACGAAACTTTTACGAAAGTAGTAAACTGGCACCACCGCGCACTATTAAACCCGGATCGGGCCATTGACCTAACTCTAGCAAACTAGAAAATGGGAAGGAAGCTATACCGAGCGATCCGTGTCCTTCGGTCTTTGGCCTCCACTCCGATCTCCTCGCGGAACCTCCGGTCTTCATCTCCTCGTCGGAAAGGGCACCACGTCGCCGGGTTCTTTTACGGGCTCCCACCTCTGGACCGAGGCAACTCGGGCACGAAGTTGGCGAGTCGACGTGTCCAAGGAATGCTGTAGGCAAGTGTAGAGAAGTATGTCTCATGGGGGTTTGAAGTTGCCTTTGGATGGAGGGAAATAATGAACAAATGGAGATGAACTTTGATGTATCAAAGAATGAGATGATAATTTCCCCACTCACAAAATGAATCTCTCCCTCTCTCCCTAAAGTGGCCGGCCCCTTAAGAAAATGGTGGTGGGAGAAATTGCAAGAGAAAAAAGAATTGATAAACATGAATAAAGATCACAACAATATCAACCTCACATCCTTTCCAAATCCTTTCTCATTTAATGCATGAGAATTGATGGAAAAAGAATCTCAT
Organism: Agapanthus africanus; assembly: GCA_030015575.1. Lineage (NCBI taxonomy): Eukaryota > Viridiplantae > Streptophyta > Magnoliopsida > Asparagales > Amaryllidaceae > Agapanthus > Agapanthus africanus. The sequence goes on along the minus strand of CM057339.1, from coordinate 259,502,228 downwards.
GATTCAATATCTATTATGAAGCCACAAATCACAAATAACACCTCCACAAAAGATAATTTGCATACTTGCAAAAAAAACCTCCATCGGAAATTCAGCCAAAGAATGGAAGAAAGAAAAACTGGCTGAAACGGAATACAAACTGGCAACTTCAGAAAACTGATCCCGTAATAAATTACAGGAAAACCCCGTGACTGTAAATACATACCCGCATTTGTATTCCCACTGAATACAAATGCAAAGAGACAAAATCTACACTGTACAATACCAGGATCCGGCTTAAACCAAAGCCCGCTAGTATTATCCGTCCGATCATGATCTGTGCAATATCGCACGTATCTGATCGAACCCTGCCATATCTCCATACGGCCTCTACAGCGTTTCGCCCGAAACTTGAGAAACTGGTCTGTGGGGGACTCTAAAGACTCGTCAATACATTGGTTGTGGATTTAACCACTAGCACGTCAGAGGTATTAGCCAATACGTAACGGGCTACCAGGTATTGACCAAAAGGGACATCGATGAGCGAACTCATCCTGACACCCTACTGAGCCTGTCAGTGACAATCCATACAGTCCGGTCCGTTCTTCTATGAGCATCGCATGGCGGGCCTAGGGGTTGGTAAAAGTCAGACCCACAAAAGCGGTACAAGTCGTGTCGGAGTGTAGTCCAGAACACCCTGAGATACTACTGGAATACCTACCAGTAAATCTCCTGCCTCGGCCAAGGGCTTTGTGTAATGGCTCTCCTAAACACAGCGCGACCTCACCCCCAATACCGGGAGAGACGAACCTCTGCAGATCCGCTCACTGCCTCCATGTGGCTCGGGACTGTACCCAACTAAAACCTGTTTGCACGTCTCCTTTGAGCGTGGTAGAGTAGTAATCAAAGCACAGTGGGAACTCACACGAGACAAATGACGATCTCAGGTCGATGAACTAACCTGTACACATGTCACCAGGGAACTGCTATCTGACGTTAGGTATAAGACCAACTAGCATGTTCCCGGCGAGTCTTGTCCGGTGTACTCATAACCCAATGAGCACCTGTATACATCTTAGGTGAACCAACTGACACCAGTGGCTTGTGAGACCGGCCACCGCCCCTCATCGGGGTCTCGACTGTATGCACTAGTCTACTCTGGAGTATCGATGCCCTGTCTCGAAACTCCCACGACTAGGGACCTTTTAAGGATGTGCTTATAGACCCCAGCTCCCACGTATATGATCGCCCTCATACTGCTGGTAGTCAAGAAAGAATCCTAGGGGCTCTATCAACGTGCAATAGTGATCAGTAATGTCACCTAAACAGTACACGATGATAAAGGTAAACCAGATAGCATACTATCATCTTGAGTAAGACTGTCCTATCGGTATAGGTCCTCCCTCAATCATTGCAATCACGTGCCTGTGATCCAATAATTGACTCTGAGGGAACTATCTCCAACAAATCGGCCGCGCTTCCGCCGCCCAAGCCCACCATCGGCCGCGCTTCCGCCGCTTGTCTGCCGCGTCACCCTCTGATTTTCTCAGAGGCGGTTTGCATCTTCTTTTCCTTCTCTGTTAAATTTTTTTTAGATCTGTAAATTTTCTGTGATGGCACCAAATATGCAGTTAGAACGTGATTTCTCACAGATCTTTTCACACACGATATATGGGTGTTATTTTGCTGATGAAATCGCACGGAAGGGCTGGAATTTTTTAATCTATAATCACCCAAATGCTTACGCCCTTCCAGATCTAGTCACTCGTTTTTACGAGTGCATGGAAGAAGGCTGCCTTGCACAATATGGTTTTATCAAGTTACTGTGGGGCGATAAGGAGATAATTATTGATAGAGACTTCATCCATGAAGTCACTTTAATCCCCAGATTACCTGTTCACGACCAACCCCTTCAGTTTGAAGATTACATGCCCTTAATGGGTAATGATTGCTCGAGGGAACCGAGGAAAGGAATACAAGCGAGAACCCTTTTCGCTAATGTTTTAACCGTGTGCCGGTGGGCACAAAACAATAATTTGGGGAGTTCACATAATACCACATTTTCACCCCGTCACTTCATATCGTACACACACTAATGACTAGGAACCCTAGATTCGATATGTGCACGGTTCTGCTTAACTCAATTGGTGCGGGCAAAAGGGTCGCGAACTACCCATGCCCCATGTTAGTGACACAACTGTGTCTCTATTTCCTCCCTGTGGAGGAATTTGAATTTTATATGCATGGAGGTATACCCATCAGGCCTCTCATTGAGGGCGTATCCACGTCCTATACCCGCTTGACTGATGTTTGGTCACGAACAGAACCGGCGGAACACGTGCCCGCCAGAATACCTAGCTCCAGCTCGACCGCGAGCGAGGAAGAGCTCACCCCCTTAGAACATGCACGTTTAATGAGAAAAGCCATTAGGGGGATTGACGAATTGAGGGGGATGATGAGGGAGCATGATCGACGTCTGATAGAAGTAGAGCAGGGGGTCAGAACCCTGCTAGTTAGGGAGGAGCGTTCCCGTTCACGCTCAAGGGGACGGCGAGGGGCCGAGCAGTGAGGGCGCTGCTTTTGGTAAGTTTGGAGGAGGAGGTGGTTGTAAATAGTTATCATTGCATTGCATATTTTTATTTTTGTACATATTTTTTCTTTTTCTTTTGCATGTTTAATTCTGCATTGCATCTTTATAAAAAAAAATTATAAAAATTAGGGAACTGAAAAATAAAAAAAATATAAAAGAAAAATCAAATAAAAATTGAAAAATTTTAAAAATTTTAAAAATTGAAAAATTCAATTTTGGCCATAATTGACTTAAGTTTGATAAGACGGTTAACTTGCTAGAAAAAACTAGATCCTAAACTTAGTAAATTAAAAACCCTAAAAATAACCTTTTTAAATTTAACGGTAGAAAATATATGTCCTTGTGGTTTACTTAGAAATAGGCAAATTTTGAGTTCAGTTCTTGGGCTAAGTCAAAATAAGGGAAGAGTATTGAAATTTTTATTGAAGCGTAAATCTGAAAAATAATTCCTAAGCTTAAGTCTAAATTCTGAAAATATATACCCTACAACTTGCACAAACACGAACCTTGAAACTTGGAATAGTAGAGAATACCCTGAAATGCTCTTGTCTAAAATCCTTAGTATGAAGGAAAATAAAATTATAAGTGTGAATAAAGAAATATAAAAAAATGAACACTGGTTTTGTAATTACTTAAGGCTGCGTAAAATAAAAAAAATATATAGCGAGGGTGCTTTATCACCTAGTGCCTTAGACCAACTGGTTTGGGAGTCACTGTTAAAGCCTTAGGTATTACAAGATGAGGAATTACGCCTTAATGCGCAAACACATTTTGTAATCGGTCGTTAGCATCTCAAAAAGCATTAACGGTCGTATGAAGGATGTGTGAGCAATTTCATCTAAAAATTAACCAACTAAAAGTACTTTGGACGATGGAAAAGAGTATAATAGCTTGAATTGAATTTCCAAGTGTATGGGTGATACATACACACACGTAGAGGTATATGATTGGGGTTTGAATGAGAGATAGTAATAAAAAATAGGACTTATATCTTCAGTAGAGATGATAAAAATTCCTAAGTTGAGATGGAACTTTAGAAGGAAAACTCAAAAGATGCTGAAAGCTAAATAAATTTACAGAACATATACAATCTTAAGTTAAATGATAAGTGAGTGTGAAAAATACGGGTTAATAATTTCTGAGTTGAAGATAATAGAATTTCTTGCTAGAACACCGAATTGAAGAATGAAAGTCAATAGGCCAAATTGATCGGATTTTGTAGGTAGTATCCGCTGAAAACCCTCAGGAGACAACACTCCTCCTACTAGGGACACCTAGAGGTTTAACGGCTTGTTGCACGAGCTCAGTGCAATCGCGTTTCCCTGCGAAAGTGAGGTTAGGCTTTTTCGAGAATAAAACTAGTTTTGCTCGAGACGAGCAAAAGATAAGTTTGGGGGTATTTGTTCATATCAGAAATTTGCATTATTATATTCCTCATTCTTAATCATATTGCAAATAAATAGGTGCTTTTGATCCATGTCTGCTAAATAGTTGCAGGTTACAGGTTCTCGGGACAATACAGTGAAAATGATGAAAAGACGCTACGAAAGTGAGACTAAGACCAAGAAGAATCTTTATGATGCCGCCTACAGTTTGAGGAACAAATGAAGATCAATGAACATTTCGATTTCACAAAGCACGAAGGCAACACAAGATTCAAGATTTCAACACGAAGCGAACGGTAAAAGTCCACAACATTTCTGCACTGTGGAAATCCGGAAGAAACTAGAAAAGATTCTGAAGAACCAAGTGAAGAAAACAGAAGCAAATAGCAACATGAAGCAACCCAGAGAAAAAGAGACAGAGACCCCATCAAACGACCACGGAACCGCAGCCAAACCAGGCTTACGGCCGCGGTTCCGTGGCCATATAGAACACGTGTCGGTGTGTCGGTGCGTGTCGGTGGGAGTCGGTGCATTGACCCAGTTTTCTCAGGGTAGTTTTGTAATTTTAGACATGGACCAGATGTAAACCCTAGGGTTTCTATTATCTATAAATAGGAAGTCTACAGCTCTTTTTGGAGCATGCCTCTTTTAATTTCTAGAATTTAAATTTTTATTCCATTGTAATTGTCAAAGAGTGCATCAATAAAAAGTAAGTTTTTTATCTTGAATTTCTTATTATCTGCAAATTTTATTTCTCTGCAATTTTTATCTGCCATAGTTATTTTCCGCAAGTTAATTAGGTTATTAAAAGAAAATCACAAAAATGAATTCCATTGTTAATTCCCTAATGAGTGAGTAGTTCCTCACTTGTTAAGGTTAGGACTGGGTCGGTTTGAGAGATGGAAATCTCTCACTCCTTTCTTGCTCGTTCAATATTTTAAAATAGAACTCTATGCAAAACAAACACACACCGCTCACTACGGCACCCTATCCCACGAGGTAGCGGTGATTCCCTAGTTAAGACCGGTTGTGATTGATTTCCATAGAAGTTAGGGCTAAGAATTAAGAAAGGACGGACAAGGGCCAAAAGGAAGAAACGAAGTTTTTTCCTGATCGCGCTAATCCCATTTGTTAATTATTACCTTAACACCTAAGATCTTAATTAAGGCAAAGAAAGCGGTGAGTAGAATTAACTTTCCAAATTAACCTAATCCTAACCCTAGCAAGGTTTTAATCCAAATCAAATTCAACCTCAGTTTTTATAGAAAATCAAAAACTACTACAATTAGGAATTGACTCGTTAGAACAACTAGAAAATACACGTTTTCCCTGTGGACCGACCCATACTCAACCAGCTAGCTGCCAAGCGACACCGTTCTTGATTGCGGTATATTCTTAACTTTGATTTCAAAACGCACGTACGCAAAAAAGCACTCAACAATCACACCCCCAAACTGGTTAAACCAGAACCCCATTGTCACGCCCCGCTTCTCAGAGTGCGCTAAGATCGGCACGTGACAGAGCCAACCATGCTACCTGTGGCTAGGAAATATCCCTCCACAGTCACATCACTGTTGTCTAGAGATATCAAGAACAGTAGAAATAAAAACAACTATCTAATACATGTCCATGAGCCAGAATAACGAGTCAAGAAATAAATGCGGAAGCAATAGATCCAATAAACAATAATAATCTGGAATGTACGTCCCAAAATACGGGCTCACATCAGGATTGAAAATGCTGAAAGAAACTAAACTAAAATACTAACAGGTCCTCACTGCTTGGCCTGTTCACTGAAATACTCCTGATCGGACAGCTATAAAGGTAGAGGATCTGGGCCATGCAAAACCCATACATCAGTGCGTCATAATATCAACAATAATATAATCAGAGTAGCAAATATGCAAGCACGAGTATGAACAGTAATAAAGGTATAACATATTAAACAATAAAATATAATCAGGAGGTAACAACATATACAGGCACGAGTATGAACAGTAATAAAGGTATAACAGTAACACGAATAAGAAACAGTGAAGGGTATAAGCACATGTGACGTGCGGTGAGTAATCTGAACTAAACTACAGGGTAACTACTCTCAATTCTGTGAAATCAATTTAATGAATCATCGATGTAACTCAATAGTATCCCGTGCGTGCCCGGGACCACGGTCCAGATTCTCGGGCTGAAACCGAGACATGCCGCTAGGCACTAAACAAGAAACATGTACAGATGAATGATGTCAGCAGCAGCATCCCCGGGCTGGCCTAACCCGTAAAACTGATCAGTATAAGCATCGAACTGTCGAGTTACAAGTCAGGTTTCATCATTGATTTTCCCATAACCCCAAGTTATGTGTTCAAGTCAGGTATTGATAAATCTGGGGCTAATGCCAACACAGGATCAAGCAGATACAGGTTTGTCTATACAGACAACAGGATATGTCCATCAGGACAACATGTCAGGATTGTCGACATTAGAAACAGGATCAGGTATCAAGTCAAGTGATGTTATATCGAGTCATGTCATGTAGTGTACATATATCAAGTGGATGCCCAACAGTAAAATGTAGCAAGTATTGAATCAGGGTAGAATACGGATGTACGATAACAGCATGGGTGTACAATTATCCACTAGGGGTTATACCATGACTAAGCAGGATGCACAATATCAAGCATGGGGTACCAATGTATTAATAATATGAGTTAATATAATATGGGGTGCAATTAGGTATACAGAATTAATGGTATGTAGACACAAATGAACATTGATGCTCAAATAACTATCAGGGGTTACAACTACAGTTCCATGATTATGTAGGATGCACTTTATCTATCATGGAACAATAATATGAAACAATGTGACATGGCATGCGAATTGATATATAATTAATGGTATGGATGCACAAACATCGATTAGGGTTACATTTACAATTCCAAAACTAAGTGGGATGCACATTATTAAGTATGGGGTGTTACTACAATAATAATATGAATTAATGTGATCTATAAATGCAGTTATATATATTTTAAATGATATGGATGCAAACGGGTATCCGAAAATAGTAAAACTGTAAAATGGATGCACAATGTGATAAACGGGTAACATTTTACTCATATGGGTGCACAATACTATACCTAACATGTAACGAGATGAATTAGCATGCGTCTAGATATGTAAATAATCATATGGATACAAACGGACGTCGTAAAACTATAAAACTATAACATGGGATGCGTAAATTAAAATACATGTATTATATTTATTCAAATGGATGTAAATAGAGTAACATAGCATGTAGCAAGATAAACTTGCCTCGATGGATCACGATACGGATACGCACGGCACGTCCGACGTTGGTAAAACGTCGTAACGTATGCACGGCACACGGGACGGGTCCAAGCAAAGCAAGAGGGTGATCAGGTAGGTAAGGTACGTCCACTGGGTCATCTGGAACGGCAGCGACGGTCACGGCTCCGGCGATCGCTAAAACAAGATTCAAGAAAATAAAGAAAAAGAAAAGAAAAGAAGAAGAGGTAGAAGAAGAGAGAAGGGTGAGGCTTACTGGGTTTTAGGTGTTTTGTGGTTTCTAGGAGCAGAAAGGGGGTGATGGTGTCATGGAGAGGAGGTCGTCGGCTGTGGAGGGAAGTTGAGGAGCTAGGGTTAGGGTTTGGATGCTAGGGTTGGTGCGGGCTGGGGCTCGGGTGTGCAGGGATCTGGTGTAGGAGGGAGAAGGGGAGAGGAGAAGGAGAGGAGGAGATGGTGGTGGTGACGGCGAGGTCGAGGGACGACGGCGACGAGGTGAGGATGGCGGTGATGGGTTCTGTTGGGTTGAGGGTGCAGGGTGATGGTGCTTGGGAAGGAGGAAGGAGAAGAAGAAGGTGACGAGGAGGAGGAGGAGGCTCGGTTGAGGAAGATGGAGTTGAGGGTTGAGGTACGGGGAGCTAGGGTTTCGATGATGCAATGGGTTCTCATGGGCTCGGCTTATAAAGAAGAGAAGAAGAGAGAATAGAAGGAGGGAGGTGACGGTAGCGCGCGGGGAGGTGACCGCACTCGAGAAGTGCATAGTGAAAGCGAGAGGAGAGAGAGTGGTTGCAAGAGGAGAGAGAAAGGAGAGAGAGGGGGGGAGAGAGCTGCGGAGAGAGAGAGAGAGGTTGTTTATTAGTTAAGATTTTAATTTTAAGAAAATATGTTTAGTTAGAAAAAATTTAAACTGTGTTAATTTTAAAATAAAAAATATTATACTAATAAAATTTGATTTTCCGGTAAATACAAACTTAGTCCAAAACACGCCCGGGTCTAAAAATTTAGTTTCAAAATACGAAAAATATATGTATCGACCAAAACTAAAATTGGATACTCGGGTAACGAAAATGCATACCCCCAAGAACGGATGCACGTACGTGCGCGTAGCCATCCAAACAAGTCTGTTTCACTGAACGGGACGAGAACAAGATGCGCGGATCCTACCACAGGGTCAGGGGTATCATGCAGGCCATGCAATGTATTTTTAAAATATTTTATGTGACTTTAAATGTTATATATAAAAATGCAGATGCCAGATATAATTCGAGTATGCAATGTATAAATAAAATGAAAGTACACGAGTCTACGTAACAAGTCAAGGAAGACCATAAACATGAATCAAGACAGGTTTCAAGAAAGCGGGTCGGGTCGGATGCAAGTACAGATGTTAAATACACTATTCGCACCCAAAACACAATAAATCAAGAAACTACCAAAATAAAGAAATACTTGGCTAGAATTGGTATAAATGAACTAGGGTGTTACATTATACCCAACTACAAAAAGAATTTCGTCCTCGAAATTCCAGGAACAAGAAAAGATAAACAAACAAGAATCTATAAGAATAGGTGTGGAAACTTCTGTCGAATTTCGTCTTCTCGTTCCCAAGTTGATTCTCCAGGTGAGCGATTTCCCCAAGAAACAAGTACGAGAGGGATAACCTTGTTCTTAAAGACCTTTTCTCTTCGATCAACAATCGACATCGGTCATTCCTCAAGGGTTAAATCCTCCCTTATAGTCAGCTCCGAATGATCCAACACATGTGTTTCATCTCGAACATACTTACGGAGTTGAGATACATTAAACACGTCATGAACATTCCCCAAAGATTATGGTAACGCCAATCGATAAGCCACTTCTCCGACACGCTCCATAATCTCGAAAGGCCCCACGAATCGAGGACTAAGCTTGCCTCGACTCCCAAAACGGATCACTCCTCTAGTCGGTGATATCTTCAAGAATACCAAATCACCAACAGTGAACTCTAGAGGTCTTCTCGATGTGTCGGCCCAACTCTTCTGTCGATCTTGTGCTGCCTTCATGTGATTCCGGATAGTATTAACCTTCTCAACTGTTTGTACGATCAAATCCGGTCCCAACAATTTTCGTTCTCCAACATCGTCCCAACAAACGGGTGAACGACACTTGCAACCATACAATGCTTCGAATAGATCCATCTTTATAGTCGCCTGAAAGCTGTTATTGTAAGAAAACTCCACCAAGTGTAGATGATCCTCCCACGAACCCTTAAAGTCCAACATACAAGCTCTCAACATATCTTCAAGAGTTTGGATCGTTCTCTCTGACTGTCCATCTGTCTGGGGATGATAAGCGGTGCTAAACTTCAATCGCGTTCCCAAACTTTCCTGTAAGCTCCTCCAGAAGTGCGATAAGAATCGGGTGTCACGGTCAGAAACGATGCTCACATGTACTCCATGCAATCTCACAATCTCCTGCATATACCGTTCTGCTAATGCTTCCGTCGACTGACCAACACGAAATGGTATGAAATGAGCTGCCTTGGTCAATCGATCAACAATCACCCAAACTGCATTGTTGCCCTTTGGACTCCGCGGTAAAGCTGTTACGAAATCCATGGTTATATGTTCCCACTTCTATTGAGGAATCGGAAGTGGTTGCAATAAACCAGCTACTCTTTGATGTTCAACCTTAACTTGCTGACACACCAAGCACTTCGCTATAAAGCGGGCAATCTCCTTTTTCATGCCTTCCCACCAGAAATGCTGTCTTAGATCACGGTACATCTTCGTGCCTCCTGGATGTACGGAATACGCGGAACTGTGCGCCTCCTTCATAACTTCTTCACGAATGTCTCTTTTCGGCACATACAAACGGATACCATATCGCAACGAACCATCTTCATTAATCAACAAGTCTGTTCGAACACCCGCTTCAACCTGTTCTCGAAACTTCTGCAATCTTGGGTCCTGCGACTGCGTTACTTTAATATTATCGATCAACGACGACTGTACTTGCAGCTGCATCAACTGTCCCGAAGAATGCGGTAGCACAATCTCCAACTCGAGTCTCCGAAAGTCTTCGATAAGCTCCTTCTGTGCAGTCATCATCCGAATTGCTAGTAACCGACTAAGCGCATCCGGCACTACATTAACTTTCTCCGGATGGTACTTAAAATCAAGATCGTAGTCAGCCATCAGCTCCAACCATCTACGCTGCCTCATGTTAAGCTCTTTCTGTGTGAACACATATTTTAGGCTTTTGTGATCGGTGAATACTTCGACCCTTTCGCCCAATAAATAGTGTCTCCAAATCTTCAAAGCGAAAATTACAGCTGCTAGCTCCAAATCATGAGTTGGGTAATTCTTCTCATGGATCTTCAATTGTCTTGATGTATAAGCTATAACCTTCCCATGCTGCATCAAAACACACCCTAAACCTTTTCCAGATGCGTCGCAGTGAATTACCAATCCTCCTGAACCGTCTGGTACGGTCAAAATAGGAGCGGTTATCAATCTCTGCTTCAATGCCTCAAAAGTTGACGCATAATTATCCGTCCATACGAACGGTACTTCCTTACGCGTAAGCTTGGTCAAAGGCCCAGCCAATCGAGCAAAATTATCCACGAACCTTCTGTAATATCCGGCAAGTCCAAGAAAACTTTTGATCTCTGCTACGTTCTTCGGAATCAGCCAATCTTGAACTACTGCAATCTTCTCAGGGTCAACGGCGATTCCATCTCCGGATACGACGTGCCCCAAAAACTTCACTTCTTCAAGCTAAAACTCGCACTTGCTCATCTTTGCATATAATCTTTCTTGCCTCAACGTTTGCAATGTGATCTTCAAGTGTTCTGCATGCTCTTATAGGCTTCTTGAGTAGACCAGAATATCATCGATGAACACCACTATAAACTGGTCCAAGAACGGTGAAAAGATTCGGTTCATCAAGTCCATAAATATCGCCGGTGCATTCGTGACTCCAAATGGCATCACTAAATACTCGTAATGTCCATACCGAGTTCGGAACGCAGTATTGCAAATATCTTCTGATTTAACTCGGACCTGATAATATCCGGACCGCAAATCCAGCTTCGAGAATACCCTCACGCCACTAAGTTGCTCGAATAATTCGCCAATGCGAGAGATCGGGTACTTGTTCTTAATAGTCACCCGGTTTAATTCTCGATAATCGATGCACATCCTCCTTGTGCCATCTTTCTTCTTTACTAGAACTGGAGATCCCCAAGGTGAATTGTTGTTGTGAATCCAACCCTTCTCAAGTAATTCGGTAACCTGCTTCTTGACTTCTTCCAACTCCACTGGTGCCATTGGATAGTACGCCTTTGAGATTGGTGCTACACCAGGAACAAGATCGATTGCGAACTCCACATCTCGTTTTGGAGGTAAACCTGAGATGTCCTCGAACACATCCATGAACTCTCGAACTACAGCTGGCGCTTAACATTGTTTGTCGGCCTAGCCCTAAACTCGACTGGCCCGACAGAACTGCTACCTCCACCTAAAACAAACTCCGGATGTTCGGGAATCTGGAAAATCACTTTCTTTGCCCTACAATCAATGTGAGCGTGGAAAGTGCCGAGAAAGTCCATTCCCAAAACAACATCATAACTGCCGGTATCAATCACCAAGAAATCTGCAAATAACTCCCGTCCGCAAATAACAACAGAACAATCCTTGCATTCGCTACTAGATATGATCTTCCCATTCCCGGTGTGTATATCCCAACAACTAGACAGGGTTGTGCAAGAAATCGAGTGTGCCGCAATAAACTTGGATGACATAAAGTAATGGGATGCACCAGAATCGAATAATGCTAATAAGGGAAAATCATGAACAAGTAGGATACCTGAAACAACTTCCTCTGAAGCCTTGGCCTCTTCAGCCATCAGGGTAAAGGCTCGAGCTTGATTAGGTCCTTGAGTTAACTGCTTATGCCCCTGAAACTGCCTCTGCGGTGGCCTCTGAACATCTTCCTTCAAACGGAGCTTCGACGGACAGGCGTTGATAGTATGATCCGCCGATCCGCAAACCAAACAAAGTCCCAGCATCCTGCGGCAATCTCTCTTCACATGTCCGCATAAATGGCAGTAGTCACAAATCACACTCTTTATCTGATCAACGACGGGCTTCTTCATCGGTACTGCGCCACGTCGGTTCACCGGAATTCCTCTACGTATAGGCGCCCGGTTCGGCGCAAACGCCGGCTTCCGTACCACAACTGCCTGCTGCTGCGTACCCCCAGTCTTTACTGATAAGCTCTGCTGCTCTCGGGCTGCTTTAAGAACTTGCGAGAAAGTGGTCAAACCCAGAGATATAATGTGCATCTGGATTTCCACGTCCAAACTGTGCATAAACCTTCGTGCCCTATCAGCTTCTTTGGCCACCAAAGGTCCAGCGAATCGACTAAGCCGTGTCCACTTAGTCGCATGCGCATCCACGGATTCTCCATTCTGCTTCAGACTGATAAAATTTTCTTCCCTTTCTTCCCGGGAAATCTGCGGAAAGAACTTCTCCAAGAAACTCTGCGAGAAAGTTGTCCAACTGATCGGCTTGGGCAAGCGGGTCTCTTCTATGAGCCACCACTCGCGGGCATAATCCACTAGTTTGGATGCGTACGACATCCACTCTCTTGTCCTCTGAAATCTGTGATGCAACGAGCAGATTCTCCGTATCAACCAGCCACTATTCTGCTAGCAACGGCTCCTCCAAACCAGTGAAAATGGACGGACAAAGTCTCCTGAAATCCGCCACGGTACCCACACGCTCGACTGGTCTGGCTGCAACATTGTTTACGGACAGCTGGACGGTCCGCAAACCTTCCTGAAAGGCTTCGGCTTTCCGCCGGTTCTGCTTAGTTTGCCGCTTCTGGTTCTCCAGCATCCCACGAATTACTCCAAGCAAAGCGGCGTCATCGACACGCCTCTGGTACGATTGCAGATTTCTATCCGCCATGTTCCTGAAACCAAGACACCCAAAAGGATTAGTATGATAAACAAGATTCAAAGTTGCGATGAAATAATGACCATAAATCAAGGATATGAATCAAGACTAGAACTCCAAATTACTTAAATAAAGTACCGCATTGTAACCATGCCGCGGTACATAGTTACAATCACATAACTCCACTCAAGTCGCCCAAATCCTAGAGATAAACAACAGGGAATCAAAAGTTCAAGCCGAGATGCAAAGTTGTTTGCATATCGTCAAGAAAAGGATCAAGAGAAAGATATGGTTCAAGAATCACGATAAAAATGTGGCAGGACATGTTCCTAATTACAGGTTTTCCGATTCGTGTATTGGGTCCAATACCCAACTACAAAAGAATCAAACCCAATTAACCTAAATCCTATCGCTCTGATACCAAACAAACCCTGTCACGCCCCGCTTCCCAGAGTGCGCTAAGATCGGCACATGACAGAGCCAACCATGCTACCTGTGGCTAGGAAATATCCCTCCACAGTCACATTACGGCTGTCTAGAGATATCAAGAACAGTAGAAATAAAAACAACTATCTAATACATGTCCATGAGCCAGAATAACGAGTCAAGAAATACATGCAGAAGCAATAGATCAAATAAACAATAATAATCTGGAATGTACGTCCCAAAATACGGGCTCACATCAGGAATGAAAATGCTGAAAGAAACTAAACTAAAATACTAACTGGTCCTGACTGCTTGGCCTGTTCACTGAAATACTCCTGATCGATCAGCTGCAAAGGTAGAGGATCTGGGCCATGCAAAACCCAGACGTCAGTGTGTCATAATATCAACAATAATATAATCAGAGTAGCAAACATGCAAGCACGAGTATGAACAGTAATAAAGGTATAACATATTGAACAATAAAATATAATCAGGAGGTAACAAGATATGCAGGCACGCATATGAATAGTAATAAAGGTATAACAGTAACACGAATAAGAAACAGTGAAGTGTATAAGCATATGTGACATGCGGTGAGTAATCTGAACTAAACTACTGGGTAACTACTCTCAATTCTGTGAAATCAATTTAATGAATCGTCGATGTAACTCAATAGTATCCCGTGCGTGTCCAGGACCACGTTCCAGATTCTCGGGCTGAAACCGAGACATGCCGCTAGGTACTAAACAAGAAACATGTACAGATGAATGATGTCAGCAGCATCATCCTTGGGCTGGCCTAACCCGTAAAACTGATCAGTATAAGCATCGAACTGTCGAGTTACAAGTCAGGTTTCATCATTGATTTCCCCATACCCCTAAGTTATGTGTTCAAGTCAGGTATTGATAAATCTGGGGCTAATGCCAACACAGGATCAAGCAGGTACAGGTTTGTCTATACAGACAACAGGATATGTCCATCAGGACAACATGTCAGGATTGTAGGCATTAGAAACAGGATCAGGTATCAAGTCAAGTGATGATATATCAGGTCATGTCAGGTATTGTACATTTATCAAGTGGGTGCCCAACAGTAAAATGTAGCAAGTATTGAATCAAGGTAGAATACGGATGTACGATAACAGCATGGGTGTATAATTATCCACTAGGTGTTATACCATGACTAAGCAGGATGCATAATATCAAGCATGGGGTACCAATGTATTAATAATATGAGTTAATATAATATGGGATGCAATTAGGTATACAGAATTAATGGTATGTAGACACAAATGAACATGGATGCTCAAATAACTATCAGGGATTACAACTACAGTTTCGTGATTATGTAGGATGCACTTTATCTATCATGGAACAATAATATGAAACAATGTGACATGGCATGCAAATTGATATATAATTAATGGTATGGAGGCACAAACATCGATTAGGGTTACATTTACAATTCCAAAACTAAGTGGGATGCACATTATTAAGTATGGGGTGTTACTACAATAGTAATATGAATTAATGTGATCTATAGATGCAGTTATATATATTTTAAATGATATGGATGCAAACGGGTATCCGAAAACAGTAAAACTGTAAAATGGATGCACAATGTGATAAACGGATAACATTTTACTCATATGGATGCACAATACTATACCTAGCATGTAGCGAGATGAATTAGCATGCGTCTAGATATGTAAATAATCATATGGATACAAACGGACGTCGTAAAACTATAAAACTATAACATGGGATGCATAAATTAAAATATATGTATTATATTTATTCAAATGGATGTAAATAGAGTAACATAGCATGTAGCAAGATAAACTTGCCTCGATGGATTACGATACGGATACGCACGGCATGTCGGACATCGGTAAAACGTCGCAACGCATGCACGGCACACGGGGCGGGTCCAAGCAAAGCAAGAGGGTGATCACGCAGGTAAGGTACGTCCACTGGGTCTTCTGGAACGGCAGTGACGGTTACGGCTCCGGCGATCGCTAAAACAAGATTCAACAAAATAAAGAAAAAGAAAAGAAAAGAAGAAGAGGATGAAGAAGAGAGAAGGGTGAGGCTTACTGGGTTTTAGGTGTTCTGTGGTTTCTGGGAGCAAAAAGGGGGTGATGGTGTCGCGGAGAGGAGGTCGGCGGCGGTGGAGGGAAGTTGAGGAGCTAGGGTTAGGTTAAGGTTTCGGTGCTAGGGTTGGTGCAGACTGGGGCTCGGGTGTACAGGGATCTAGTGTAGGAGAGAGAAGGGAAAAGGAGAAGGAGAGGAGGAGATAGTGGTGGTGACGGCGAGGTTGAGGGACGACGGCAACGAGGTGAGGGTGGCGGTGATGGGTTCTGTTGGGTTGAGGGTGCAGGGTGATGGTGCTCGGGAAGGAGGAAGGAGAAGAAGAAGGTGACGAGGAGGAGGAGGAGGCTCGGTTGAGGGAGATCGAGTTGAGGGTTGAGGCACGGGGAGCTAGGGTTTCGATGATGCAATGGGTTCTCGTGGGCTCGGCTTATAAAGAAGAGAAGAAGAGAGAATAGAAGGAGGGAGGTGACGGTAGCGCGCTGGGAGGTGACCTCACTCGAGAAGTGTACAGTGAAAGCGAGAGGAGAGAGAGAGGTTGCGAGAGGAGAGAGAGGTTACGAGAGGAGAGAGAGAGAGAGTGGGGGGGGGAGAGAGAGGTTTTTTTTTATTAGTTAAGGTTTTAATTTTAAGAAAATATGTTTAGTTAGAAAAAAATTAAACTGTGTTAATTTTTAAATAAAAAATATTATACTAATAAAATTTGATTTTCCGGTAAATACAAACTTAGTCCAAAATACGCCCGGGTCGGGTCTAAAAATTTGGTTTCAAAATACAAAAAATATATGTGTCGACCAAAACTAAAATTGGATACCCGGGTAACGAAAATGCATACCCCTAAAAACGGATGCACGTACGTGCGCGTAGCCATCCAAACAAGTTTGTTTCACTGATCGGGACGAGAACAAGATGCGCGGATGCTACCACAGGGTCAGGGGTATCATACAGGCCATGCAATGTATTTTTAAAATATTTTATGTGACTTTAAATGTTATATATAAAAATGCAGATGCAAGATATAATGTGAGTATGCAATGTATAAATAAAATAAAAGTGCACGAGTATACGTAACAAGTCAGGGTAGACCATAAACATGAATCAAGACAGGTTTCAAGTAAGTGGGTCGGGTCGGATACAAATACATATGTCAAATACACTATTCGTACCCAAAACACAATAAATCAAGGAACTGCTCAAATAAAGAAATACTTGACTAGAATTGGTATAAATGAACTAGGGTGTTACACCCATGGATTGTGAGGTCCTTAAACTCATAGACTATGATGTTTTTAAACTTTACAGACTATGATGTCTCTAAACTTCATGGACCGGGATGTCCTAAAACTAACAATGGACCGCAATGTCCCTAAACTAAAACAATAGAGTCCGGATGCTCTTTTGTTGGATCTAAATAATCCCAAAACCCTGTTAAGTAGATCTTAGCCTAAACATTAGACTAATGTATCCTTAACAAACGTTTAAGCTGATCCTAATCTCAATGAGATTAACAATCCTTAAACTCACTAGACCGCAACGTCCCTAAACTAAGACGATAGAGCCCAAAATGCTCTGTCATCGGATTTAAATGATCCCAAACCCCCGTTGAGTAGATCTTAGTCTAAAATTAGACTAATGTATTCTTAACAAACGTTTAAGTTGATCTTAATCTCAATGAGATTAACGATACTTAAACCAAAAACCAAACCCAAATCTAAGAAAATACGGATTTGGACTAATCCACACCCTATGGGCGACAACATAAATTAGTCTCCGTATATAATACATAGGCAACCAAAAACAAAACAAATACCCACGGCACGAAGTGACCATCTGGAGAAGGAGAAAGTGGTTACCGTGATGCGGTAGCATAATTAACTGCAGGGGCTTGCGCCTGCAGGGAAGAGCGTCCCCATAATAAAAAACCCCTCACAATGAGTGGGAATCTGACGAAGTCTGCTACATCGGCCGCATCCGTCCAAACCTCCGATGCACGGTGCCATAAATCAACTTGGCATCTTCGGAGAGGTGGACGGATAAAACCAAATAGCATCTGCCCCCAAATTCAGGCAAGACGACCTATGCGGTTCCGTCTCCCGTTTTCGGCGGCGAACAGATTCTGGCATGCACGGTGGGACCTTTTCCTCTTTCCACTCCACACTTCGTGTGTCGTGTTTCACGAACGAATCGCGGTTTGCTATGGTTGCCCCTGGATTCGAGGTACTAAGATTTGGTATCTTGCTCCGTGCAGAAGACAGAAGATCAATGGCTTTCAACTGCACCAACTGCAACAACGGCAATAACTCCCACTCTGTCCTTGCTGGAGGAGTGACCTATGGGCCTCAAGCGGCCTCCGTATTCATGATGCTAGTGAAACAGGTGACGCAAGCCACTACTGGGCTATTCTTTGGGACCATGCTCCCACCCATGAGCTTCAACGCCCCACTGCCGTCCCAAGAAGCTCCGAAGAAGTCGGTCTTTCATCGGCTTGCAACTACCGTGGCCCCTCTCAACGGGTTTCCCAAATCCAATGCCTCAGACTTTAACAGACTGGGCCAAAACTCTAATGGGCCTATGAAGAAGCCCGCGATACCTAAGGGGGTTATCTCGAAATGGATAGCCATCCCTCTTCCAGTAAATGAAGTTATCAGAGAGACTTCTCCTGCTAAGGGATCGGTCATTGCTAGACTGTACGCTCCAACTCCCGCTTCAGGCGAGATCACCAAAGTTGCTCCCCCTCGCCAAGGGTCAATCTTCGACAGGTTGGGCGCTTCTTCTCAGCGGGCGTCAGTTTTCAAGAGGCTGGCATCGGCGGCAACCCTTCACCAGAGCATGGGGCATGATGAAGCCACCCCCATAGCTGAATCAATACCGTCTGCAAGGCATGCTCGACGTAGCCATTGGCGCCGAGTGAGGAAAGCTGGGGGCTGTTCCCCCTCTGGATTGACTCCACCAGCTCCGATGGTGGAAATTGATGCTGCTGTTCCAACTGGAAACAGCTTTGAACCACTTAGGAGGGTGCGCGAAAATTCTCTAACCGCCGTGCTAAAAAGATCTCCTCCGCCTGTGGATAACGTTACAAAGGAGAAGCTAGAGCCGCCCCCTCAGCGGTTGTCCTCTAAAATTCACAAGGTCTGGCGACAGGTCCAAGACTCGGTGATCAACCAAGACTACTCCCGCCGACCGAAGACGATGAAAGTTCGGTGAGAGAAGGACCACCCTGTCGTACCACAGAAGGGGTCGTCTACTTGGGTGCCCACTGCAACGGCCCCCTCAACTTTGATCGTTCACAAAAGAAGAAGGTCGGAGAAAATCCATGCGTCTACAACGAATCTAAAGGGTGCTGAACCTAAACGTCCCATGTCTAGGGGCATGGTGGTGCACACTGTTTATATGGATTCCGAAAAAGAGGAAAGCCGTGCTTCTATGGGTCACCGACCGCTCACCCGATCAGTAATAAAGGCTCAGGAGTAACAACAGTAAAAGCTCCAAGAGATGCTAACGAAAATGGCCGCACTCACTGGGCCAAAAGAAAGCCCGGAAACATCATCGGAGCAGCGTCAGGAGCAGGAAACCGATGCCTAGTTCCTCCACAGAATTCTCGAGAAGAAAGACAAAGAGGCCGCGAAACAAGCGGCCAACATAAAACAAATGGCGCTTTTATTCCAAGATATGATCGGGATGATGATACAGCCGGATCCTTCAGGTGAAGACCCCCCGATTATCCTTGAAGACGACAGAGGGGAGACATCGAACCCTATTCCGGCTCTATCAGCAGCCAAAGAGGAGACGATCTCCAAAGCCACCCTGGATGATTATATAACTCAACAGATACGAGCTCATCAGGCGAACGAAGCGGCCGGCCAAATCGTCAAGACTGGACGACCCTATCCGGGTTGGTACGATCAAATAAAGTACCCGCTAGGATATACGATCCCTAAATTCCATGTATATAAGGGGATGGGGAATCCACACCAGCACGTTGCTCAATTCAGGGCTCTGTGCGGCAACACCGGAGGTGACGATTAGCTACTGCTTCGCCAATTTGTTGGCAGCTTGTCGGAGACAGCATTCGAGTGGTATTCCGAGCTCCCGAATGACTCTGTCAAGACATTTGCAGAAATGGAGCTACTGTTTATACATAGATTCGCAAGCGCAAGTGAGCGCACCCCGATCACTGCACTAATTAACGCCAGGGTGAAGCCTGGCGAAACCTGGGTTCAATACGTCATTCGATGGCGAAATCTATAGTCGAAGTGCGAACAGCGCATAGAAGAGGCTCCTGCAGTAGGCATGTTCATGGGTACCCTCGATCCGCAGGCTACCATATCCCAGTTCATGATGTTTTTCAAGCCAACTACCTTCCAGGCCTTGATTGACAAGCTGACCCAAATGGATCAGATGGGCTATAGACCGTCTTCCTCGAAAATGGAGCCTCGAAACGAAAAGAGGAAAGGGAAAGCTATTTTCGTCGCCAATGCTCAGCAGTAGCCCAGTGGTCCAAAACCAGCTGATCGCCAAATCGATAGACAACGATTCTTCAACGAGAAGCTAAAACGCCCTTACTCGTTTCCCCGGGATAAAACGAGGAGACTGTTCGAGCTGGCAGTGCGCAACAGGCTCATCAATCTACCGGATCCAAGACGTCCGCTGCAACCGGACGACACCAACAATCCTAATTACTGCCCCTACCACCGAGCAGTAAGCCACCCAATCGAAGATTGCTTCGTCTTCAAAGGTTGGAATGAAGACCAATACCAACAGAGCAAATTCGCGCTGTCCGAGAATTGGAAGGTGAGCCCTCCCCAGCCACACGCTCCTAAAAAGATGGACACGCCGGGGGCATCATGCTCTTTTATAGAACAAGCTCCATAGGAGGTCGCTCTTTCAGCCAAAACGAAACGAATGCTGAAAGATCTTCAAGCATGTCCAGCGATTAGGTCGAAGAGCTCGCTGGAGCCCGCGATCATTGAGGGGATGCTGAAGTCGCGCCCAACGCTGAAAGTTTGTGAAGATGGACAAAACATTCAGGCCAAGCCTCCAAAATCTTTACAGAAAAAGAAGAAGACCAAAAAGCCCGTGAAGCCTAATGACAAGCGTATGGAGCTGCAGAAACACATTGACGTGCTGGAAGAATATAACCAGAAGGCATGGACCCCAATCACGTTGGATGAATTCTTTAAGCATGTTTTTGAAAATGAAGCCGATGACGCTGATGAAGGAGACGATTCTTCAGAAGAGCTCGAGGATTATGTGGCAAGCTGCCACATGATCTCTCACTCATCAATAAATGGCAAAGAAGCTCCTGATGCAGAGAAATTGGGGGATATCCAGAACCGGAATCAAAATCCTGGAGCCATCGGATGAATTGATTGATAGACTGTTGAGCGAAGCTCTTCAGAAAAGCAAATCTGATCGAGAGCGTGAAACGGCCATATATGAAAGGGCCAAGTATCGGCGTCACGTTGAAGAAATTTTGATATTGAGAAGCCACAGAAGCACTTCTGCCACCAGCAAAAGCAGGTTTAAGACAAGGAAGCAGTTTGCTAAAGCCCTGTCGATGGGAATGAAGTTGCCATCTTTCAAAGAAGACACTTCAGAAAATACGTTCCCCGACGAACTAGACGCGCGTCCATACTACTGCTTATACCATCGGAGGATCACACACCCTACCGAGGAATACATGACCTTTAAGAATTGGTGGCAGGGATACGTTGCTCATCGACAGTATTTCAAGCGGATGAAGCGCCAAACTCGTCGGGAACAAAGAAGCGCGACCGATGAGCACAAAAGAACCGCCGATAACTGTCACATGGTTTATTCCGGGGGATCGCAAGTTCTCTCCTTCGGGAGCGATTCTGATGAAGAAATAGCCCTCGGCCCTCTCTTTAAGGAATCCATCTCCGAAGAAGAAGAGATGAACACATGCGAGAACATTCAGCTGCGCAATCGCACGTTACATGAAAAGAATCTCGGACCCACAAACAAGGGATCAAACAAAAAAGATAAAGGGAAAGAAAAAGTCTCTGAAGATATCGCCCTCAATGACCGAGTCGTCGAAGAGCTGGCATCCAAGGACCCGCCCAAGAAAAACAAAGTGGATTACAACGTTCTGGCACACCTGAGGAAGATACCCTCGCAGCTAAGCATTCTCGATGCCCTTCTGCTATCTAAAGAGGCAAGAGATTCTTTGATCAAGGCACTACAAGAGCCCGAGCAGTTCCAAGCTTTCCTTGCCGAAGAAAAAATGAAGGACGAGATGGAAGAAGTGCACACGGCTGATATCACTTTCGGCGATGAAGATCTCCTCCTCGGAACGTGCGAGCACAACCGTCCCTTGTATGTCACCGGATACTGCCATGACATCAAGATAGGGAAGATCCTAGTTGACAACGGGTCCTCTGTCAATCTCCTAAATGTGAGGGTGTTAAAAGAAATCTGCATGAACGTCCAGCACCTCGCTCGGGATAAAATCACCATCTCTGGGTTCGACTCCCAGTCGTCACGAACGCTCGGGTCTGTGATACTGACGTTACGCTTTGGGCTGCTCATCACGGACATTAAGTTTCATGTCATTGACGCCAAGACCTGTTACAACGCTTTACTCGGAAGACCTTGGTTACACGAGTATAAAATCATCCCTTCTACACAGCATCAGTGTATGAAGTACTTCAAAGATGGTCTTGAGTATACCGTGACAGGGGAACTGAACCCATTTTCCGTAAATAAAGTCCGAAAGTACGAGGATGCAAAGTATTTCCTGCCAGACTTTGAAGACACGGAAAGATGCCATAAGCCGGAGAATAAGCAGAAAGCTATCATCACTATTAGAGTCTTTGGGAGCGATACCGAAGAGATAGTTTATTCAGGGCCACCCCAATGCAGCAAGCCGAGACCATCTACCCATATTCTGGTCTTTGGTAGCGACTCTGAAGATGAAGTTAACGCGGTGTTCTCGGTCCGGCCATCGATACAGACCCTCACTAGAGAAGATCAAAGCTTGCAAATCGCTATGGTTCCGCGACAGCACTACAGAGAGCTTGATACGCTCGAAACATATAGTGTGCAAAAGCTGCAAACATTCTATGTCCCTCCCAGGCGAAAAGGTGAAAAGGCGATCTTATTCTACCGATCCACGGAGACTAAAGTGGAGAAAGAAATCTGGTATGGTGCCGATTCTGCACTTGACAGACTCCAGCCCATCCGTCTACCCAAATACTGCACAGAAGGATTAAAAAGGCTGTTGAGGCGCCAAGGCGTACCCTTTAAGCAAACTGCCCGACATGCCCAATTCTACAACAGGATCTGAAACGTCCCCGGTACTCAGCGAAAATTGCCCAATGGAAAAATGGAAGCAATCGGGCTTAGATATATCCAGTCCAAAAAACGAGAGCAGTTCCATGGCTGCCATGTCGTAAAGGACCTTGATGAAGAAGAGGATGCTCTTTTAAAAGAAGCTGACGTCGAACCAAAACGCGAACCTGCCATAAAAATGCCGAGTCCGTCATTTGAAGAACAGATGGACAAGCTAATACAGGAAGCGAGTCAAAAGGCTCTGAACGACCACAGCCGCGAAATGGCCATTTACGAGAAAGCCAGGACGCAACGCCTCCTTCAGCAGGCCACGGAGAACGACAATGCCCTTCACCGTTAGCCCGCCAGGCATTCCCAAGACAAGAAAAAGGCCCGACGTGGAGGCAAAAACAAGTTGAAGAACGGAAAAAACATTCGACAGCGGCAAAACGGATCTAAAAGGCCACATGATCAAGAAAAGGTCAGCCAGAATCCGTCTCTAATGAAAAAGATAGACCGGGCATATTCTTTCCCCCGAGAAAAGACAAGGAAAATCTTTGGCCTCATTATGAAACATCAAATGATGACACTCCCGGAGTCTCGACATCCCGATCAAGTAAACGAAGTTCATCACCCAGATTATTGCTCCTATCACCGAGCAATAGGTCATCCTCTTGAAGACTGCTTTACTTTCAAGAACTGGGTCGAAGACCAATATCAACTCGGCAGGTTCGCTCTATCCAACAGTTGGAAAGTGCCCCACCGCAAAAGCATACGCCAAAGGCAACGTATATGGTGAGAGTAGAACCAGACCAACATCGGTTTTGGAAACAATCTCGTACTTGTCACGCAATAACGCTGTCAGAAGAAGGAGTGCCCGAGGACATGGATGACCTCTCCTAGTGCATCGAAAATCAGGATGAAGATGAGTTGATCTCAGAATTTTCCACCGGCGCCAAAAGAATTGGAAGATGGAATACACACTACTGCAGATAACCTCAGAATAATCGACTTGGGGATGGCGAATAACCCACGACCGACGTTCGTCAGTGAGCTGTTGTCTGAAGAAAAGGTGGCCACGCTCAAGGACGTACTCATGCAGTATAAAGACTGTTTCGCATGGAACTACTCCGAAATGCCGGGACTAGATCCAGAAGTAGCTGTGCACAAATTGGCGATATCTCCGGACATCAAGCCAGTCAAACAAGCGTCGAGAAGAATGCGGCTCGAACTTGAAATGAGCATCAACGCCGAGGTCAAGAAGTTAATCGACTCCGGCTTCATCAAAGAAGTGCAATACCCCGACTGGATTGCCAACATCGTCCCACTGATGAAGAAGAACGGGACGGTGCGCATCTGCGTAGACTTTCGGGACCTTAACAAAGCCTATCTGAAAGATGATTTTCCCGTACCGGTTACCGAGTTGATGATAGAAAACACGTCCACTCACGAAGTCTTCTCCTTCATGGACGGCTCGTCAGGGTACAATCAAATAAAGATGCATCCCGAAGACCAGAAGCATACCGCTTTCCGGACTCCTCTGGGCATATTCTGCTACAAAGTGATGCCCTTCGGTCTGAAGAACGCCGGTGCTACCTACCAGAGGGCCATGACAAAGATTTTCGATGACCTTATAGACGAGATTGTTGAATGTTATATCGACGACTTTGTGGTGAAAAGAAAATCGCATGAGGAGCATTGGGAACATCTGAAGATAGTGTTCCAACGTCTTCGGAAATACAACCTGAAGATGAACCCTCTCAAATGCGCGTTCGGAGTTTCCTCAGGCAAGTTCCTGGGATTCATTGTACGACACCGGGGCATCGAAATAGACCCATCAAAGATCAAGTCAATCATAGAAATGCCTCCGCCAAGAACTCTCAAGCAACTGCGGTCCCTCCAAGAAAAGCTCGCATATATCCGGCGGTTCATAGCTAATCTCTCCGGCAAATGCCGCCCCTACAGCCATTTAATGAAGAAGGGTACCCCTTTCGTCTGGGATCGCAAATGCCAAAGCGCACTGGACGAAATCAAGCAATACTTGCAGATCCGCCGGTACTGACCGCTTCAGTCAAGGGAAAGCCTCTCATTCTGTACACAACAGCCCTTGAAGGTTCTTTAGGCGCGCTATGGGCACAGGAGAACGACCAAGGGAAAGAGAAAGCCCTCTACTACTTGAGTCGAGTTCTCCTGGGGACAGAAAACAACTACTCCCCTATCGAAAAACACTGCCTGGCATTAATCTTCGCGATAACGAAGTTCCGGCATTATGCTTTGGCGCATGAGGTCCACCTCATATCAAAAGTGGATCCTCTCAAATATTTGATGTCAAGAGTCATACTAACATGACGGCTCGCTAAATGGGCCCTACTCTTAATGGAATTCTCGATAATGTATTGACCGCTCAAGGCAGTGAAAGGCCAGGCCATCGCCGACTTCCTCGCTGAGCATCCGATACCTGCCGATTCACCCATAAATTGCGAATTGCCAGACAAGCATGTGTTTGACACAATCGACATAGAGAGAGGAGGGAGTGATACCCGATGGGAACTCTATTTCGAGGGGGCATCTTACATGAAAAAGCGAAAGCACAGCTCCCCCATAATCAAATTGAGGGTAGGACTTATTTTCGTAACTCCACAAGGAGGGATAATGCGCTTTGCCTTTTCCTTGACAGAGCCGAGGATGAACAATGAAGCATAATATGAAGCTTTGATAGCGGGTCTTGAGATCGATGTCGACATGGGAATTGAAAACCTTCTCATATACGGAGACTCACAGCTGGTTGTTAGTCAAGTAAACGGCGACTATCAGACGTGCAAACCAGAGTTGATGAAGTACGGTGAGAGAGTACAACAATTGCTAATTCGAATCCCTGCCTACGCCTTAGAAAGCATACCGTGTGCGGAGAATAGCAAAGCGGATGCGTTAGCCAAACTCGCTAAAGAACTGGCTGAAGAAAACTTCGATGACGTGAGGATCATTGTGCAAAGTAGCCGGGTTCTTGCACCAGCAAAAATATCTCTGGAGTCATCCGAAGAAAAGGAAGTGATTGATGTAGGTTTTTGTATGCGTTTTAAATTTAAGAATACCGCAATCAAGACGGTGTCGCTTGGTAGCTAGCCGGTTGAGCACGAGTCGATCCATAGGGAAATGATGTCTTTTTCTTTAAGTTCTAACGAGTTAAGTCCTAAGTTTGGTAAATTTTGTTTTAAGATCTAAGAATGAGAATAAATTGATTTAAAGGCTTTCTAGGGTTAGGATTAGGTTAGTTCAAAATAGGGATTCTTCGCACTTCTATCAATGCCCTAGTTAAGAATATAGGTGTTAGGGTAATAGTCAACAACGGGGATTAGCACGATTATGAAGAAACTAAGTTTCTTCCTTTTGGTCCTTGTCCGTCCGTTCTTGGCTCTTAGCCCTAACCTCTGGTTAATTCAACCACAACCGGTATAACTAGGGAATCACCACTATCATGTAGGATAGAGTGCCGTAGTGAGCGGATTATGGTTGAATTAAAGAGAGTTCTTTAAATAAAATTATTTGGGTAAAGAAAGGAGTGAGAGATTTCCTTCTCTCAAACCTTCCCTCTCCTATCCCTAACAAGTGAGGAATTACTCATTCATTAGGAAGGTGACAATAAAATTCATTTTTTATATTTTAATTGATAAACTAATTTGCAATTAATAAAAGAACAGATAAGAAATTGCAGGAATTAAAATTCAGATAAAAAACAATACGAGATAAAAATGAAAACTTACTTTATTGATGTCCTCTCAACAACGCATTACAATTGAATTTAAATCTAGAAATTAAAAAGAAGACTAAAAACTAAAGAGAGGCATGCCTTCATTTGGCTTTCAACTTTCCTATTTATAGATAGAAAAAACCCTAGGTTACATTCTGATCCACACATGAATTTACAAGACTACTCTAAGAAAGCCGGGTCAAAGCACCGACACCCACCGACACATGCACCGACACGTGCACCATACGGCCGCAGAACCGCGGCAGAAAGGCCTGTTTGGTCGCGGTTCCGCGGCCATTAAGTGGGATCTTTGGCTCATTTCTTCAGGGTTGCTTCATGTTGCTTTTTCCTTCTATTTTCTTCACTTGGTTCCACAGATTCTGTAATACCCAACCTTTTTTGAACGTCTATACCCGTATTTTCTTTTTCACCTATAAAATTTTATTTATAACTATTCATTATTTTAAATTTTCCAATCTATTTTAGTTCTCCACTCCCCTATTTTATTTCCCAGCCGATCTCTTCATTTTGTTTTACTTATTATTATTTATGTTCCGGCCCAACCTACTTTTTCCTCAGCCCATTTATCCCAGTGAGCCCATTCCCTATTTATTAAACTTAAGTGTTCCTATTATTCTTAAAACCCCAGCCTATTCCATTTTTTCATATTAAAATTTTAATTCTGGCCGAGCCCAGCTCCTCAGCCCAAATTATTTGGAAAATGGAATTTCTTTTTATTTTTTTGCGAGCCCAGCAGCCGGCCCACTTCCAATAGTTTTAAATCCTTTTTATCGTAATTATTATTCCAGCCCACTCCCTCCGGCCCTCTTCCCTAGCCCAGCAGCTTCTCAGCCCAGAAATTTTAAATAAGGAATTATTTTTAAACCCATAGCCCACTCGTTGGCCCGCTCCTGTGCATCTTCCCAACGGCTACCCCGCGTTTCCCGCTCCCTGCTCCCCGCGATCCGCCTCCTCCGCCCTCGCCCGCGCCTATGTCGCAGCGCCGTTACTCCACGATGTGCCCCCTCACTATTCCCTCATCTTCCCTATCTCGCTCCCCTCACGTTCTCTCTCTCTTTCTCCCATTCTTCTCTTTCCCTCTCTTCATCTCGAACCCATACCCGCGACCCAGAACCCCGACCCTCCTTCTCCAAGCTTCGAGTTTTCCCGACGACCCAACGTCGAGCCACCTCCGGGCACCCCTCTCCTTCCCGACCACCACCATCAGCCTCGTCGACCTGAGCACCTCTCCCCTCATTTTTTCCTCCAACCAAATTCCACCCAAACCACAGCCCCGTTGCCTCGCCAGAAATCCAATGCCATCGCCGACGACCACAAACAGGGACCACCGAGCATACGAGTCATCGCCGCCAATCTCCTCCACGACACTCATATCACTACCTCACCGGCGAGCCCCTCAACCAAAACCACCTCGCCACTGCACCTCCTCGAACCACCCATTTCAACTGCTGCCGCCTCCCTCCAACCACACCGTCGAAACTAACCTAAGTCGAGCCAACCGCCGGCCACTCACGTCACCAGCGACACCCCAGCGCCACCTTCGATCACCATCGTCATCATCACCCATCGTCGAACCCATTGACACGCAAGGCCCAAGCTTCACAGCCGAGCACCGACCACCAAACTGCGAGCCACTGCTGCCATCATCGGAGCGCCACCGACCGTCGACGATCCCAGCACACCCAGGAGACCCACAGAGCACCTCCCCGCTTCCAACATTCACGAGTCGTCCCCGGAAAAATCCGACGACGAAACTGAAACTCGAGCCAAAGTCGTGCAAGCCAATTCACGCCGTTCGTCGTGCGTTCGTGACATTGTCGTCACCGTACATCCCCGAGACTTGTCCAGGCAAGTTCCCTACTTGCTACATGCTACTTTTGTTAATTACAAATCGACAGCGTACATAATTCATGCTATACTTTTCCGTTAGATTATTCGACACAACAGTTCGATGCTTGTTCTCATCGGAAATCATTATCAAATTTGACGGAACTGGATAAATTACATTGGCCCTTGTAGGGATGGATAACGTGTGCAAATTTCGCTGGAAAATATGACCGTTAACGACTAAAACGACTACCCCCAAGTTTAATCGTAAAACTATAATTTTATTGTACCTAAAAACCGTTAAATTCACCATAAATCATATACATACTAGAATGGTGCGTTCGAGGGCTCAAATCGAAGCCAACTCGACGAACTTTAACCCTATGCTAGTTTCCAGATATTCCTGTACTAAAACTGTGACGATGTTTGGATCGGAGTGCGACTCTGGACTGCAGTCCAGAGCGACTCAAATTTTTGCTTGCTGTTCTGTAATGGGTACCACAAGATTTTACTAAACTCGTAGGTTGCGGAACTCCACTGATTATTATAGGGGAATCTGTTATCTAGACAACACAAGTGGTTCCATCCTATTTCGTTATCATTTGTTATTTAATCTACAATTTAAAAGATCGGGACGCATAACAGTCCCAACAGAACCAGAACTGGCATATTAGTGTTAAACAATGTATAACTCCTGACGTACAGATGCGATTGACGATCCGTCTATTGTGTTGAAAACCTTACTGAAAACCCTAGAATTCATCCAACTGTAGCGTCGCTAAAATCTGATCCCAACAGGGATTAAACTGCGTCGCGAAACGGACTTCTGATTCTGAAACCAGATTTCCAGCCGTGAACGCTTAAAATGAAATGGCCATAACTAATGATCCTGAAACCCGATTGGCGTGAAACTAAATTCGATAGATAGATAACTGAACATACTAATTATTACCTGTTTATCGTTTCGCTAAACCACACACGTACGTTTCTTGATAAATCGTACAAGTGATAGAATACTATTTTTATGACACCTTAATCATGCTTCATATACTGTTTACGCATCATATCATACACCTGTCATTGCTTTGATAACCTAGTGATAACGTGCATTTACCCAATGTTAGATTTTAGCGATGATTGTGGCAAGTACGTCAGTGTTCGTGTATAAGTGATTAAGTGAAAGTGATACGTACTTGTACACAATCAGTGAACCTTATTATTCTATTGCATTGTCGACGTCTGTGGGATGCGTGTACGTGCGACTATAAGTGGTATGGGACACTTATGGAAGCGCTTGCACGGGTGTCATAGATAAGGCACCAGACACTGCCATTTATCTTAGGTATTAGTTGGGACGTGCTTGATGGAGGTCCTGCCTCCAGTTCTCGCGCAGACTTGTCACGGATCGATTAGTATTTAGGGTTATGGTTAGCGTTTGATGTAGACCACGGTGTGTGGGGTAGTTTGAGTGTGAGTTCAACAAAATCTCGGGAGTCCCATGCCGGGTTATATATTTAGGGAGATATATGGAGATTTACAGGGTATGTGATATTCACCGTGATATACATGTTGGGCCCGTGGTCCCTTGCCCTTGGGTTCTACCCTTGGGTGGAGGACACTCGCGATTGGTTGACTCTCACACTTGGACTGACGATAGATTTAGTGACCTGTACAGTGAGACTTAGTGACTGATAGGGATGATAGCATCGATATACATACTTACTGTGTTGACATACGTGGCATATCATTCTACTGCTTTTACTGTTCTGCTGCATTGATTACTGCATGCTTATATCTATACCATTCTGATTTACTGTTAATATATCTATTAGTACTGTTAGAGTTGTCACTTGTTTATATATATTATATTTCTATTGTGTCGCTCTGATGACCTGAGTATGCATGCTCAGTGTGAGGAGAAGATTTAGCCTGGACCAGGACTAGACGTTTATCACAGACACATCGACTTGCTATCTAGAGTTATATTCTTTTGTTTCCCCTCAGGTCAGTTCTTTACATTGTTTCATTCAGTTACTGTATTTCTCATTACCTGCGCATCATTTACTGTTTACCATGAAAAACTAGAAGCCGAAGTGTGACTACGGCAGGACATTCCTTGACCGTAGGAGCATGGCTGGCCTTGTCAACCCCTCGTATTCCGTATTTTGGGAAGCGGGGCGTGACATGGTTTAGTTGGTATCAGAGCCAGGTTTTGCTTCGATTGGGATTGCAGTTTTCCGTGTAAAGCTTGACAATCAAAGACATCCCTCAGTCAGGATTGTAAACTTCATATCCTTGATCCATATTCATGTTGATTGTTCAGCTATCCATTCGCTAGGGCTTCGGGTGACTTGGCAAGGTTACGTGGTTGCAATTGCATTACCTTACTCTGTTTAAGTGACTTAAAGTCATAACAGCTGACTCCCCACTTTTAATAAAATTCATCACCTCTGCTATTCTTGAATCTTTATCATATCCATATTATATTTTGATTCGTTTAGCGTGTGGCTTATATCACTCTCAAAATTGTTGTCTCAGGATCATGTCTTCCAACGACTCTTCATCTATATCCGCTCCCCAGAATCAGACCATTGAGATTCTGAGTGTACTGCAAGGTCTAAAGGAAGCTCAGGAGCGAACAAACGACTTGTTGGCTGAAGGACTGAGAAGACAGATAAATCAGGCACCAGCGGGAGTCTCCAATCATAGAGGGATCCCTATTAGACGAGGAAAAGAGAAGAAGATGAAGCGTCAATTTGTTTCCCCACGACAGAAGCAGCAGAAGACCTCTTGCTGTGGGGTACTGTAAGAGGCCAGGACATCTTCAGAGGGATTGTCGTCGCGCCCAAGGGAAATGTCTGATATGCGGTTCCAACAAACATCTCATCAACGGTTGCCCAGAAAGAAAGGAACTACAAGGAGGAGACTCGTCCACTCTTCACACTTCTGACAAGTGATGATTATTGCGTAGTTCGAACTTCGACGATAAGGCAGACCTAACGCAGGATTCAACTCACATGACGAGAAGGCAACGTTATAGTAGTCGAAGAAGAATTTTTCATGTTATCTACTTTCAGTAATAATGTGGTCATCTTTTTATGAATATTTCTTTCCGTTTGAAATCTTGTATCCGCTGAACTTTTGATGGAATGCAATAAAGCTTGAATCATAATATACGTATCATTCTCTTATTTTCTCCTTATTCATACTATTCGTTATCACAGCGTTTCTATCCTGATTTTTCAGTTTCTGCCACCGCATATTTTCGTATACTTCGTACACTGAGCTATTTTCTGGATGTGTTCCGTTTTTTAATCATGACACTTTCTTCTCAGGCCATGGCCTACCCCGGAGCAGCGCCGCATCTAGATGAGGATGCACAGTCATGCGTTTCCTTAGACCGTACGCTGATGAGTTCTGACGATGAAATCAACGGTCCCCAGGTCATTGGCGAAAACAACAATTCCGAAGACGAAGGAGCAGCCGCCCCAGAGTTTAACATGATAGCTGATTCAGACGGAGAAGAAGGAGACCCTGAAGAGAACCCGATAGAGGAAGATCCCGAGGAAGAACCGATAGAAGAAAATCCAGTGGAAGAAGACCCCATGGAAGAGAACCCAGAAGGAGAGGATCACATGGAATCAGACCTCGATGAAGAAGCTCCATCCGAGAAAGAAGGACCAGAAGATCAAGACCCTGCGGTGGAAGAACTCCCAATGGCGATACCTGCGAGGCGCTATGGAAATGGACGCCCCTACCTGAGTGCGCGAGCCTACCGCAACCTGCTGAATCTCCACAATCGCGACTGACGGGATTTCTTTTTGATGTTGTTTTATCTGGCCAAATAAAATCCGTGTAGAGTTTAGGGCCACCTTTCGTCCTTGGGAATACCTTGTTTAAAATCTACTGGGATGAAATAAATTGCTGAGTTCGCTAATCTTTCGATCATCTTGGTTCAATTGATGGTTGATTATTTCTTCTACACAACTTTTTCTCTACTGAGATTTGTTCACCTCTACTCCTTATATTGTTCTAACCTTCACTCAGACTAACAAGTACCACGCCCGATCTTTTAGAGGTCCACCCTTCATCCTTCGTCTGTGCCCCGTTTGAGATTCTTTTAGGAGGAGGACCTTCCTTATGAAATTCCGAGTTAGCTAACCTTTCAAATTCTTGATTCATAGAATGTACCGACCGTTATCCTCCCCATACTTCTTCCCTTGTAGTCATTTGTTGTTCACCCTTACATCCTGTGCTGGCCCGATCCCAATCTCCTTGATCTTCAGCCTAAAGCCGTCATACTTCAACCTTTGAATGATCCACACTTTCTTGTAATCCCTACCCTAGCTAGCCCTGTACATTTTGTGTGTTTTCCTATTACCCCTATATATCTGGAGACTTTATCATTCGAAATTTGGTTTTCAGTATTTTGTATTTATCGAAGAGTGTGTGTTGTCGACTAGTTAGTTTCATGTATAATAAGCACACTACTATTACCCTCAGTTTTCGGTAGCGCAACTTTTGACCGCGTATACTTTTGGTCCATGTTTCTTAATTTCACTATACAAGTTTTCTAAATTATTTTAAACCTATTTTATCGATACATTATCCTTAAATGTTTTGATCTACCGACAAATTTTTCGCTACTTTATTATCGTTACTTCAGTTTTGGGTTTTGTGCTTATGGTTACTATTATAAATGGTTGAGCCGTATAATTATCATTTATGCTTGCTATTTTGATATACTGATACGTGCACATATTTGAGTTCGACTTTATCGAGTACGCCTCGAATATCATTGTTCGTTATTATTATTATTTTATTATACTTGTAGTCGCTTTTGTAGTTGTTCCTGCCATATACTCATTTCGACCTATCGTTTTGTATGTTGCCCTTATATGAAATATATCATCAAAATTTTATCCAACCGTTTTAAGTAAATTACTAAGTGTTGGTGTTCATGTGGTAACTTTTCGTGTATTATTATCTAGCTTAACGTTTAGTTTTAAATTTCGAGGACGAAATTTTTGTAAGGGTGGTATGATATAATACCCAGCCCTTTTTGTACGTCTATACCCGTATTTTCTTTTTCACCTATAAAATTTTATTTATAACTATTCATTATTTTAAATTTTCCAATCTATTTTAGTTCTCCACTCCCCTATTTTATTTCCCAGCCGGTCTCTTCATTTTGTTTTACTTATTATTATTTCTGTTCCGGCCCAACCCACTTTTTCCTCAGCCCATTTATCCCAGTGAGCCCATTCCCTATTTATTAAATTTAAGTTTTCCTATTATTCTTAAAACCCCAGCCTATTCCATTTTTTCATATTAAAATTTTAATTCTGGCCGAGCCCAGCTCCTCAGCCCAAATTATTTAGAAAATGGAATTTCTTTTTATTTTTTTGCGAGCCCAACAGCCGGCCCACTTCCAATAGTTTTAAATCCTTTTTATCGTAATTATTATTCCAGCCCACTCCCTCCGGCCCTCTTCCCTAGCCCAGCAGCTCCTCAGCCAAGAAATTTTAAATAAGGAATTATTTTTAAACCCCAAGCCCACTCGTTGGCCCGCTCCTGTGCATCTTCCCAACGGCTACCCCGCGTTTCCCGCTCCCCGCGATCCGCCTCCTCCGCCCTCGCCCGCGCCTATGTCGCAGCGCCGTTACTCCACGATGTGCCCCCTCACTATTCCCTCA
This sequence comes from Agapanthus africanus, assembly GCA_030015575.1. Lineage (NCBI taxonomy): Eukaryota > Viridiplantae > Streptophyta > Magnoliopsida > Asparagales > Amaryllidaceae > Agapanthus > Agapanthus africanus. The sequence goes on along the minus strand of CM057339.1, from coordinate 259,467,928 downwards.
TCTTCCCTATCTCGCTCCCCTCACGTTCTCTCTCTCTTTCTCCCATTCTTCTCTTTCCCTCTCTTCATCTCGAACCCATACCCGCGACCCAGAACCCCGACCCTCCTTCTCCAAGCTTCGAGTTTTCCCGACGACCCAACGTCGAGCCACCTCCGGGCACCCCTCTCCTTCCCGACCACCACCATCAGCCTCGTCGACCTGAGCACCTCTCCCCTCATTTTTTCCTCCAACCAAATTCCACCCAAACCACAGCCCCGTTGCCTCGCCAGAAATCCAACGCCATCGCCGACGACCACAAACAGGGACCACCGAGCACACGAGTCATCGCCGCCAATCTCCTCCACGACACTCATATCACTACCTCACCGGCGAGCCCCTCAACCAAAACCACCTCGCCATTGCACCTCCTCGAACCACCCATTTCAACTGCTGCCGCCTCCCTCCAACCACACCGTCGAAACTACCCTAAGTCGAGCCAACCGCCGGCCACTCACGTCACCAGCGACACCCCAGCGCCACCTTCGATCACCATCGTCATCATCACACATCGTCGAACCCATTGACGCACAAGGCCCAAGCTTCACAGCCGAGCACCGACCACCAAACTGCGAGCCACTGCTGCCATCATCGGAGCGCCACCGACCTTCGACGATCCCAGCACACCCAGGAGACCCACAGAGCACCTCCCCGCTTCCAACATTCACGAGTCGTCCCCGGAAAAATCCGACGACGAAACTGAAACTCGAGCCAAAGTCGTGCAAGCCAATTCACGCCGTTCGTCGTGCGTTCGTGACATTGTCGTCACCGTACATCCCCGAGACTTGTCCAGGCAAGTTCCCTACTTGCTACATGCTACTTTTGTTAATTACAAATCGACAGCGTACATAATTCATGCTATACTTTTCCGTTAGATTATTCGACACAACAGTTCGATGCTTGTTCTCATAGGAAATCATTATCAAATTTGACGGAACTGGATAAATTACATTGGCCCTTGTAGGGATGGATAACGTGTGCAAATTTCGCTGGAAAATATGACCGTTAACGACTAAAACGACTACCCCCAAGTTTAATCGTAAAACTGTAATTTTATTGTACCTGAAAACCGTTAAATTCACCATAAATCATATACATACTAGAATGGTGCGTTCGAGTGATCAAATCGAAGCCAACTCGACGAACTTTAACCCTATGCTAGTTTCCAGATATTCCTGTACTAAAACTGTGACGATGTTTGGATCGGAGTGCGACTCTGGACTGCAGTCCAGAGCGACTCAAATTTTTGCTTGCTGTTCCGTAATGGGTACCACAAGATTTTCCTAAACTCGTAGTTTGCGGAACTCCGCTGATTATTATATGGGAATCTGTTATCTAGACAACACAAGTGGTTCCATCCTATTTCGTTATCATTTGTTATTTAATCTACAATTTAAAAGATCGGGACGCATAACAGTCCCAACAGAACCAGAACTGGCATATTAGTGTTAAACAATGTATAACTCCTGACGTGAAGATGCGATTTACGATCCGTCTATTGCGTTGAAAATCTTACTGAAAACCATAGAATTCATCCAACTGTAGCTTCGCTAAAATCTGATCCCAACTGGTATTAAACTGCGTCGTGAAACGGACTTCTGATTCTGAAACCAGATTTCCAGCCGTGAACGCTTAAAATGAAATGGCCATAACTAATGATCCTGAAACCCGATTGGCGTGAAACTAAATTCGATAGATAGATAACTAAACATACTAATTATTACCTGTTTATCGTTTCGCTAAACCATACACGTACGTTTCTTGATAAATCGTACAAGTGATAGAATACTATTTTTATGACACCTTAATCATGCTTCATATACTGTTTACGCATCATATCATACACCTGTCATTGCTTTGATAACCTAGTGATAACGTGCATTTACCCAGTGTTAGATTTTAGCGATGATTGTGGCAAGTACGTCAGTGTTCGTGTATAAGTGATTAAGTGAAAGTGATACGTACTTGTACACAATCAGTGAACCTTATTATTCTATTGCATTGTCGACGTCTGTGGGATGCGTGTACGTGTGACTATAAGTGGTATGGGACACTTATGGAAGCGCTTGCACGGATGTCACAGATAAGGCACCAGACACTGCCATTTATCTTAGGTATTAGTCGGGACGTGCTTGGTGGAGGTCCTGCCTCCAGTTCTCGCGCAGACTTGTCACGGATCGATTAGTATTTAGGGTTATGGTTAGCGTTTGATGTAGACCATGGGGTGTGGGGTAGTTTGAGTGTGAGTTCAACAGAATCTCGGGAGTCCCATGCCGGGTTATATATTTAGGGAGATATATGGAGTTTTACAGGGTATGTGATATTCACCGTGATATACATGTTGGGCCCGTGGTCCCTTGCCCTTGGGTTCTACCCTTGGGTGGAGGACACTCGCGAGTGGTTGACTCTCACACTTGGACTGACGATAGATTTAGTGACCTGTACAGTGAGACTTAGTGACTGATAGGGATGATAGCATCAATATACATACTTACTGTGTTGACATACGTGGCATATCATTCTACTGCTTTTACTGTTCCGCTGCATTGATTACTGCATGTTCATATCTATACCATTCTGATTTACTGTTATATATATCTATTAGTACTGTTAGAGTTGTCACTTGTTTATATATATTATATTTCTATTGTATCGCTCTGACGACCTGAGTATGCATGCTCAGTGTGAGGAGAAGATTTAGCCTGGACCAGGACTAGACGTATATCACAGACACATCGACTTGCTATCCAGAGTTATATTCTTTTGTTTCCCCTCAGGTCAGTTCTTTACATTGTTTCATTCAGTTACTGCATTTCTCATTACCTACGCATCATTTACTGTTTACCATGAAAAACTAGAAGCCGAAGTGTGACTACGGCAGGACATTCCTTGACCGTAGGAGCATGGCTGGACTTGTCAACCCCTCGTATTCCGTATTTTGGGAAGCGGGGCGTGACAGATTCTCTTCTATTTTCTTCCAGATTTTCAACAGTGCGGAATGATGTGGACTTTTGCCGTGAGCTTCTCGTTGAAGTCTTGAATCTTATGCTGTCCTTGTGCTTTGTGCATTGAACTGTCTAATGATTTTCATTTGTTCCTTGAACTGGTAGGCGGTATCATACGGTTTCATCTATTGTTGGTCGTTGTCTCGCATTTGTAGCGACTTTTCATGAATTTCACTGTAACGATCTGAGAACCTTTAACCTGCAACTATTTAGCAAACATGGATCAAAAGCACCTATTTATATGTAATGTGATTAAGAATGGGCGATATAATAATGCAAAATTCTGATATGAACAGGAAGCGACCAAGCAAACGGCTTTCCAAATAAAAAACCAGGAAGAGGCTAAGGATTGGAGAGGAGTCTTTATAAACTACTTCAAATACCGTCGAACGCCTGAAGATGCATCCTTAAGACATCAGCTCATGAAACGAGCTCTGTCTTTCGCCTTCGTCAATGATACTCTGTACAAGAGATCATTCGACTCTCTATGGCTAAGATGCTTAGGACCGGAAGAAGCAAAGAAAGTTGTCCAAGAAACTAACGATGGACTTTGCGGTTCTCATCAAGCCGGGCCGAAAATGAAGCTGAAGATCAAACGGATGGGCTACTATTGGCCCACGATGATTCAAGACTGCCTCGAATACGTGAAGCAGTTCCACTCGTGCCATATTCACGGGGACTTCATCCACCAGTATCCAAATCTGCTACACCCAACGGTGGCTAGCTGGCCGTTTGAAATGTGGGGAACTGACATAATCGGGCCCATCGAACCAGCATCATCTAGAGGACATCGGTTCATATTGGCAACCACCTATTACTTCTCTAAGTGGGAAGAAGCAGTACCGCTGAGAGAAGTGAAGTTGGAGAACATCCTCCATTTCTTCAAGACGCACGTCATATATCGGTTCGGCACTCCGCGACGGATTATCTCCGATAACATGCCAGCCTACAGAAGCCACAGAATCAGCCACTTCGCATAGCAACATAATATAGACTAGAGATACTCTTCGGTCTATAATCCCCGAGCTAATGGTCTAGCTGAGCCTTTCAACAAGATCTTGACAAAGATCATAAAGAAGACGGTGTCCAGAAATAAGAAAGACTGGCATGAGAGACTGCATGAAGCTCTCTGGGCGTACCGGACAACGTTCAAAACGGCCACAAATACAACGCCATATGCATTGGTGTTCGGCACTGAAGCAATACTCCCCCTCGAGATAGAGCCACCCTCTCTACGAGTGCCAGTTCATTACGAGCTAGCAGATGAAGAGAATGCCCATCTTCGGCTCGAGGAGCTCGACGCCCTTGACGAAACCCGGCTCATGGCACAGCAAAACTTGGAGGCATATAAAGAAAAGATGATGCGCTCATACGAGAGATTGACCAGACCGAGAACATTACGCCAAGGCGAACTCGTGCTAGTGATCAAGAGACCTATGATCCCCAATCATGCCAAACGGGGGAAATTCGAGCCAAACTATGAGGGCCCGTACATCATAGACAAAGTCTATCAAGGCAGGGCATACTTGCTCATGGATATGCACGGCGAAAGACCCTTTCGGCCAATAAATGGCCTGTTCTTAAAAAAAACTACGCTTGACGAGTCATGAACCAGGTTAATGATAGATGACGACGCCTATGTCCGCTCGCTATCTTCCTGAGTCCAAACTCTATAAGTAGTGCCCAGCGAAACCTTGCCTCCAAGGCCACGGACCGAGATGTCCTAAAACTAACAACGGACCGAGATGTCCTAAAACTAACGACGGACCGTAGTCTTTAAACTACTACAAACCGCAGTATCCTAAGGCTGACGCAAAAAAAACGGTACGTCCATAAACGAAATGGGCACGGATGATGTAACAACCGAGTTCATTTATACCAATTCCAGTTCCCGTATTTACTTATCTGTGGTATTTTCTTGAATTTAACGGGTTTTGGGTGTGAATGGTATTTTACTTTTGCATTCGACCCGACCCGCTTGCTCGAACCTAATTGATTCATATTTATAAATTACCCTGACTTGTTACATCGACACGTGCATCTCATGTATACCGCATACTGGTATTTTATCTGGCATTGCATCTTTTACCATATAACATTTTAGGTCATGTAAAATAATTTAAAATTGCATTTCATAGCCTTCATGATACCCCTAACCCCGTGGTAGCATCCGCGCATCTTGTTCTCGTCCCGTTCAGTGAAACGGACGTGTTTGGATGGCTACGCGCACGCACGTGCATCCGTTCTTGGGGGTATGCATTTTCGTTACCTGAGCATTTGTTTTGAATTTTGGAAGTCGCGTATATTTTTCATATTTAAAATCTAAATTTTTAGACCCGACCCGGACGAGTTTTGGAGTAAGTTTGTATTTGCCAAAATCTCAAAACGGACTAATATTATATTCCTTAATTCCTTATAACTATTAATATACGTTTTTAACTAAATTATATTTTTATATTTTTTTTAAATCACAACTCTATCTCTGTCTCTATCTGTATATATATTTTATTATATTTTTTCTAAAATAATTCTAAAATCTAAACAGTTCCAGCTCTCTCTCTCTTCCTTTTTTTCTTTCTTTCCTTTCTCTCTCTCTCTCTCTCCGCTATCTCTCTCTCTCTTCCACTAACCTCCAAATTTCTCTCTCCTTACTGTTCACTTCTCTTTTTTCTCACCTCTCGATCTCCTTTCTCTCTCCTCTCGATTCTCTCTCTCTCTTTCCTTATCTCTCTCTCTCTTCCTATATATCATAATATTCCTTCTTCTTCTTTTTAAAAACCCACGAACCCTAACCCGCCTGCCTCCGCGGCCGTCGCCCCCTCGCCTACCTCGTCGCCGTCTTCATCACCGTCGCCGTCTCGTCGCCGCCTCCTCACCTCATCAACACCTCCAGCTTCTCTCTCCTTCTCCGAGCCCTGCACGCACCCGAGAACAGACCCGAGCCCCTGCACACCACTACATCGCTGACGAGGTTCGCCGGAGTGATCTCATCGTCGCCCCTCGTCCCAAATCCGGTGCAACCCGGTGAGCCTAGCACCCTTCTCTTCTTTCCCTTCTTCATTCTTTCCTTCTTTTCTTTCCTTCATTCTGTTTTTTTTAATTGTTCTCTGTCTCTGCAGATCGCCTCGCTGGAGCTCCGTCGACGTCGTCGACACCTCACGACTCCTCTCTGAACCACAGTGAGCTTCTCTTCTTCTCAATCCCTTCTTCCCCTCCTTTTTCTTCATTCATTCTTTTCTTTCTTTTCTTTATCTGTTGCTGTCTACAGTAGATCGCCGGAAACCGGACGTGACGTCGACGTTCCCGACGAGCCAGCGAACGTACCTGACTTGTGTGATCACCTTTGTGCGTTGTTTGGATCCGTTCCGTGTACCGTGCGCGCATCGCGATATTTCGCCGACGTGAGACGCTCCGTACACACCCGTTTCTTGATCCGTCGAGGCAAGTTAATCTGCTACATGTGTTGAAATAGATCTATCTAAAGAAGCCATATTTAAATTATTATATATTTATTTAAATATATATTATACCTGTTGTTTAAATCTAGTACCCCATATTTCATTTTAACGTTTCGATGTTCCGTTTATATCATTTTAGATCTAGGTCATGGAAAACATATCTTGTTGCATATTAGATTACATTAAACTGCATCCATACCAATATTTATTTCATATAGTGCTTATTTGTACATCTCATAGTACCATTTTATAGTTTATAACCTTTCGGATACCTATTTGCATCCATCTCTTTTACTATATATATAATCGCATGCATAGATCACCTAAATACATAATAATGTGATATTAACATTCCATGTTTAATAAAGTGCATCCTAATTAGTGTTGGAACTATAAGTTTAACCATAATCGATAACTGTGCATCCATATGTTTGAATCTATACCTATTTGCATACCACATCACATTATTCCATTTTATTGTTTCATTGGTATCCCAGACTTGTTTTGTGTACCCATGCTTAGTATAGTTTGATTTTGAGCACCCACGTGACATTTGTGCACCCCCTGACATGACTTGATACACTATTACTTGATACGACTTGATACATGGGCACTTCTTGACTTGATTGATACTTGTTCACTACCTGACTTGACCTGATGTACCATAGCTTGACCTGTTACCTGATCTTGTTACTAATGCCAACAATCTTGACCTGTTGTCCCTACGGATATTTCCTGTTGTCTATTCAGAAAAACATGTACCTGCTTGATCCTGTGTTGGCATTAGCTCCAGATTTATTAATACCTGACTTGAACACATAACTTGGGGGTATGGGGAAATCAATGATGAAACCTGACTTCTAACTCGACAGCTCGATACCTTTACTGATCAGTCTTATGGGCTGGGCCAGCCCCGGGATGATGCGGCTGACAACATTCATCATTACATACTACCTTTTACCGCCTTGCGGCACGTCTCGGATTCAGCCCGAGAATCTTGACCGTGGTCCCGGGTACGCACGGGATACTATTGAGTTACATCGATGATTCATCAAATTGATTTCAAAGACTTGAGAGTAGTTAATACAGTAGACCAGTTTAGATTACTCACTGCATATCACTTGTGCCTTACCCTTCACTGTCACTATTTATATTACCGTTATACCTGTTTTACCGTTCATCCTCATACCCGCATGACTTGCTACCCCTGTTTATATTATTACTTTATATTATAACACACTGATGTCTGGGTTTTGCATGGCCCAGATTCTCTACCTTTGTTGCAGGCCGAGCAGGAGTTTTCCAGTAAGCAGGCCGAGCAGTGAGGACTTGTTAGTAGTTAGTTTATTTTTCCTTTCAGTATTTTTCATTTCTGATGTGAGCCCGCATTATGGGACGTACATTCAAGTTTATTCCTGTATTGGATCTTTTTGCTTTCGCATTATTTTATTCTTGACTCGTTATTCTGGCTTATGGACATGTATTGGATAGTTATTATTTTTGTTCTTGATATCTCTACAGCCGTAATGTGACTGTGGAAGGATATTTCCTATCCACAGGTAACATGGTTGGCTCTGTCACGTGCCTATCTTAGCCTACTCTGGGAAGCGGGGCGTGACAAGGTTTGTTTGGTATCAGAGCCATAGGATCTAGGTTAATCGGGTTTGATTCTTTTGTAGTTGGGTATTGGACCCAATACATGAATCGGAATACTCGAGATTAGGAACATGTCCTGCCACTTTGCCATCTTGCCATTCTTGAATCTTAACTCCCTCCTGATCCTTACCTTGAAGATATGCAAACTTCTTTGCATCTCGACTTGAAACTTTTGGTTCCCTATTGTTTATCTCTAGAATTTGGGCGACTTGAGTGGAGTTATATGATTGTAACTATGAACTGCAGCATGGTTACAATGCGGTACTCTATTTAAGTAACTTGGAGTTCTAGTTTTGATTCATATCCTTGATTCATGATCATCATTCATCACAAGTTCTGAATCTTGTTTAGCATACTAATCCTCTTTGGTGTCTTGGTTGCAGGATCATGGAAGCCAGGAATCTACAATCGTACCAGAGGCGTATGGATGACGCCACTTTGCTTGGAGTAATTCATGACTTAATAGAGGACCACAAGCAGCAGACCGAGCTGAAGCCGGCGTTCGCGCCAAACCAAACGCCCGTACGTAGAGGTATTCCGGTGAACCGACGTGGCGTAGCACCAATGAAGAAAACAGTCGTTGCTGATCAGAAAAGGAGCGTGATTTGTGTCTTTTGCCGTTTTCCTGGACACGTGCAAAGGGAGTGTCGAAGGAAGCGTGGACTCTGTTTAAATTGTGGATCGGCGGATCACACTATCAATGCTTGTCCGTCGAAGCTTCATAAGAAAGAGAATGTTCGGAGGGCAGTTTTGCCCAAGCAAAAAGGAAGGGTGTTATGCGATTACTGCCAACGACCGGGCCATTTCTGGAGAGATTGTCGAAGGAGACTTAGACTTTGTCTTATTTGTGAATCAACTGATCATACCATTGATACTTGTCCGTCAAAGCTAAGATTGCAGGAAGATACTTAGGAGTCACCGCAAAAGCAGTTTCAGGAGCAGGAGAAATTAACTCAGGGAGCCAATCAAGCTCGAGCATTTACCCTGACGGGTGAGGAAGCTAAGGCTTCAGGAGAAGTTGTTTCAGGTATCCTACTTGTTCATGGTTTTCCCGCATTAGCGTTATTCAATTCTAGTGCATCCCATTGATTTATGTCATCCAAGTTTAATACTACACACTCGATTACTTACACGACCCTGTCTAGTTATTGGGACATACACACTGGGAATGGGAAAATCGTAACTATTTGAGGGTGTAAGGATTGTTCTGTAGCTATTTGCGGACGGGAGTTATTCGCAGACTCCTCGATGATTAATACCGGTAGTTATGAAGTTATCTTGGGAATGGATTTTTCTCGGCACTTTCCACGCTCACATTGGTTGTAGAGCAAAGAAAGCGAATTTCCAGATCCGCGGATATCTAGAGGTTGTCTGGAGGAAGCAGTTCTGTCGGGCCAGTCGAGTTTAGGGCTAGGCCGACAACTAATGTTCTTTCGTCGATGGAGGTTGATAAATATGAAGCGCCAGTTGTTGTTCGAGATTTCATGGACGTGTTCGAGGACATCTCAGGTTTACCGCCGAAACGAGATGTGAAGTTCGCGATCGATCTTATTCCTTGTGCAGCGCCAATTTCTAAGACGTACTATCCAATGGCACCAGTGGAGTTGGAAGAAGTCAATTACTTGAGAAGGGGTTGGTTTCGCAGCAGCGATTCACCTTGGAAAGCTCCAGTTCTTCTAGTCAAGAAGAAAAATGGCACAAGGAGGATATGTGAGTTTTAGCTTGAAGAAGTGAAGTTTTGGGGCATGTCGTGTCCGAAGATGGAATCGCCATTGATCCCGAGAAGATTGCAGTAGTTTGAGATTGGCCGATTCCGAAGAACGTTGCAGAGATAAGAAGCTTTCTTAGACTTTCCGGGTATTACAGAAGGTTTGTGGAGAATTTTGTTCGTTTGGCCGAGCCTTTGACCAAGCTTACACGCAAGGAGGTACAATTTGTGTAGACGGATAAGTGTGCGCCAGCTTTTGAGGCGTTGAAGCAGAGACTGATAACCGCTCCTATTTTGACCATACCAGATAGTTCCGGAGGATTGGTGATTCACAGCGACGCATCTGGGAAAGGATTGGGATGTGTTTTGATGCAGCACAGGAAGGTTATAGCTTACGCATCGAGACAGTTGAAGACCCATGAGAAGAATTACCCAACTCATGACTTGGAGCTAGCAGCTGTGATTTTCGCTTTGAAGATTTAGAGACACTACTTATTGGGCGAAAGGGTCGAGGTATTCACCGATCACAAAAGCCTAAAGTACGTGTTCACATAGAAGGAGCTTAATTTGAGGCAGCGTAGATGGTTGGAGCTGATGGCTGACTACGATCTTGATCTTAAGTACCATCCGGGGAGAGTTAATGTCGTGCCGGATGCGCTTAGTCGGTTGCCAGCAATTCAGATATTGACTGCACGGAAGAAACTTATTGAAGACTTTCGAAGATTCGATTTGGAAGTTGTTCTACCGCATTCTTAGGGACAGTTGATGCAGCTGCAAATACAGTCGTCGTTGATCGAGAATATTAAAGCAGCGCAGTTACAGGACCCTAGATTGCAAAAGTTTCGAGAACAAGTTGAAGTTGGACTTCGAACGGACTTATTGATTCATGAAGATGGTTCGTTACGAAATGGTAGTCGTTTGTGTGTGCCAAAGGGAGATATCCACGAAGAAGTTATGAAGGAGGCGCACAGTTCAGCATATTCCGTACATCCAGGAGGCACGAAGATGTATCGTGATCTACGACGGCATTTCTGGTGGGAAGGCATGAAACGGGAGATTGCCCGTTTTGTAGCAGAGTGCTTGGTGTGTCAGCAAGTTAAGGCTGAACATCAAAGGGTTGCTGGTTTATTGTAACCACTTCCGATTCCTCAATGGAAGTGGGAACATATAATCATGGACTTCGTGATAGCTTTACCGCGGAGTCCAAAAGGCAACAATGCAGTTTGGGTGATTATTGATCGATTGACCAAGGCAGCTCATTTCATACCATTTCAAGTTGGTCAATCAACGGAAGCTTTGGCAGAACGGTACATGCAGGAGATTGTAAGATTGCATGGAGTACCGGTGAGCATCGTGTCCGACCGTGACACTCGTTTCTTATCACACTTTTGGAGGAGCTTACAGGAAAGTTTGAGGACTCGATTGAAGTTTAGCACAGCTTATCATCCTCAAACAGATGGCCAGTCGGAGAGAACGATCCAAACTCTTGAAGACATGTTGAGAGCTTGCATGTTAGACTTTAAGGTTTCATGGGAGGATCATCTACACTTAGTAGAGTTTTCTTACAATAACAGTTTTCAGGCGACTATTCAGATGGCTCCATTTGAAGCATTGTATGGTCGCAAGTGTCGTTCACTTGTTTGTTGGGACGATGTTGGAGAACAAAGATTATTGGGACCGGATTTGATCGTGCAAACAGTTGAGAAGGTTAACACTATCCGGAATCATATGAAAGCAGCACAAGACCAACAAAAGAGTTAGCGGATACATCGAGAAGACCTCTAGAGTTCACAGTTGGTGATTTGGTATTCTTGAAGATATCACCGACTAGAGGGGTGGTTCGTTTTGGAAGTCGAGGAAAGCTTAGCCCACGATTCGTTGGACCTTTCTAGATTTTGGAGCATGTTGGAGAAGTGGCGTATCGATTGGCTTTACCGCAATCCTTGACGAATGTTCATTACATGTTTCATGTATCTCAGCTCCGTAAATATATTCGAGATGAAACACACGTGCTGGATCATTCGGAGCTGACTGTACGAGAAGATTTAACCTTTGAGGAACGACCGATGTCGATTGTGGATCGAAGAGAAAAGCTTCTTAAGAACAAGGTTATCCCTCTTGTACTTGTTTCTTGGGGTAATCACACACATGGGGAATCAACTTGGGAACGAGAAGATGAAATCCGGCAGAAGTTCCACATCTATTCTTGTAGTTTCTTGATTGTTTATCCTTTCTTGTTCTTGGAATTTCGAGAACGAAATTCTTTTTGTAGTTGGGTATAATGTAACAACCGAGTTCATTTATACCAATTCCAGTTCCCGTATTTACTTATCTATGGTATTTTCTTGAATTTAATGGGTTTTGGGTGTGAATGGTATTTTACTTTTGCATTCGACCACACCCGCTTGCTTGAACCTGTTTGATTCATATTTATAAATTACCCTGACTTATTACATAGACATGTGCATCTCATGTATACCGCATACTGGTATTTTACCTGGCATTGCATCTTTTACCATATAACATTTTAGGTCATGTAAAATAATTTAAAATTGCATTTCATAGCCTTCATGATACCCCTAACCCCGTGGTAGCATCCGCGCATCTTGTTCTCGTCCCGTTCAGTGAAACGGACGTGCTTGGATGGCTACGCGCATGTACGTGCATCCGTTCTTGGGTGTATGCATTTTCGTTACCTGAGCATTTGTTTTGAATTTTGGAAGTCGCATATATTTTTCATATTTAAAATCTGAATTTTTAGACCCGACCCGGGCGTGTTTTGGAGTAAGTTTGTATTTGCCAAAATCTCAAAACGGACTAATATTATATTCCTTAATTCCTTATAACTATTAATATACGTTTTTAACTAAATTATATTTTTTATTTTTTTAAATCACAACTCTCTCTCTGTCTCTATCTGTATATATATTTTATTATATTTTTTCTAAAATAATTCTAAAATCTAAACAGTTCCAGCTCTCTCTCTCTCTTCCTTTTTTCTTTCTTTCCTTTCTCTCTCTCTCTCTCCGCTATCTCTTTCTCTCTCTTCCACTAACCTCCAAATTTCTCTCTCCCTACTGTTCACTTCTCTCTTTCTCTCACCTCTCGATCTCCTCTCTCTCTCTCTCTCTCTCTCTCTCTCTTTCCTTATCTCTCTCTCTTCCTATATATCATAATATTCCTTCTTCTTCTTTTTTTAAAAACCCACGAACCCTAACCCGCCTGCCTCCGCAGCCGTCGCCCCATCGCCTACCTCATCGCCGTTGTCATCACCGTCGCCGTCTCGTCGCCGCCTCCTCACCCTCATCAACACATCCATCTTCTCTCTCCTTCCCCGAGCCCTGCACGCACCCGAGAACAGACCCGAGCCCCTGCACACCACTACACCGCCGACGAGGTTCACCGGAGTGATCTCATCGTCGCCCCTCGTCCCAAATCGGGTGCAACCCGGTGAGCCTAGCACCCCCCTCTTCTTTCCCTTCTTCCTTCTTTCCTTCTTTTCTTTCCTTCATTCTGTTTTTTTTAATTTTTCTCTGTCTCTGTAGATCGCCTCACCAGAGCTCCGTCGACGTCGTCGACACCTCACGACTCCTCTCTGAACCACAGTGAGCTTCTCTTCTTCTCAATCCCTTCTTCCCCTCATTTTTCTTCATTCTTTCTTTTCTTTCTTTTCTTTATCTGTTGCTGTCTACAGTAGATCGCCGGAAACCGGACGTGACGTCGACGATCCCGACGAGCCAGCGAACGTACCTGACTTGTGTGATCACCTTTGTGCGTTGTTTGGATCCGTTCCGTGTACCGTGCGCGCATCGCGATATTTCGCCGACGTGAGACGTTCCGTATACACCCGTTTCTTGATCCGCCGAGGCAAGTTAATCTTGCTGCATGCTATTTAAATTATTATATATTTATTTAAATATATATTATACCTGTTGTTTAAATTTAGTGCCCCATATTTCATTTTAACATTTCGATGTTCCGTTTATATCATTTTAGATCTAGGTCATGGAAAACATATCTTGTTGCATATTAGATTACATTAAACTGCATCCATACCAATATTTATTTCACATAGTGCTTATTTGTACATCCCATAGTACCATTTTATAGTTTGTAACCTTTCGGATACCTATTTGCATCCATCTCTTTTACTATATATATAATTGCATGCATAGATCACCTAAATACATAATAATGTGATATTAACATTCCATGTTTAATAAAGTGCATCCTAATTAGTGTTGGAACTATAACTTTAACCCTAATCGATAACTGTGCATCCATATGTTTGAATCTATACCTATTTGCATACCACATCACATTATTCCATTTTATTGTTACATTGGTATCCCAGACTTGTTTTGTGTACCCATGCTTAGTATAGTTTGATTTTGAGCACCCACGTGACATTTGTGCACCCCCTGACATGACTTGATACACTATTACTTAATACGACTTGATACCTGTGCACGTCTTGACTTGATTGGTACTTGTTCACTACCTGACTTGACCTGATGTACCATAGCTTGACCTGTTACCTGATCTTGTTACTAATGCCAACAATCTTGACCTGTTGTCCCTACGGACATTTCCTGTTGTCTATTCAGACAAACATGTACCTGCTTGATCCTGTGTTGGCATTAGCTCCAGATTTATTAATACCTGACTTGAACACATAACTTGGGGGTATGGGGAAATCAATGATGAAACTTGACTTGTAACTCGACAGTTCGATACCTTTACTGATCAGTCTTACGGGCTAGGCCAGCCCCGGGATGATGCAGCTGACATCATTCATCGTTATATACTACCTTTTACTGCCTTGCGGCACGTCTCGGATTCAGCCCGAGAATCTTGACCGTGGTCCTGGGTACGCACGGGATACTATTGAGTTACATCGATGATTCATCAAATTGATTTCAAAGACTTGAGAGTAGTTAATATAGTAGACCAGTTTAGATTACTCACTGCATATCACCTGTGCCTTACCCTTCACTGTCACTATTTATATTATTTTTATACCTGTTTTACCATTCATACTCATACCCGCATGACTTGCTACCCCTGTTTATATTATTGCTTGATATTATGACGCACTGACGTCTGGGTTTTGCATGGCCCAGATTCTCTACCTTTGCTGTAGGCCGAGCAGGAGTTTTCCAGTGAGCAAGCCGAGCAGTGAGGACTTGTTAGTAGTTAGTTTATTTTTCCTTTCAGTATTTTTTATTTCTGATGTGAGCCCGCATTATGGGACATACATTCCAGTTTATTCATGTATTGGATCTTTTTGCTTCCGCATTATTTTATTCTTGACTCGTTATTTTGGCTTATGGACATGTATTAGATAGTTATTATTTTTGTTCTTGATATCTCTACAGTCGTAATGTGACTGTGGAAGGATATTTCCTATCCACAGGTAGCATGGTTGGCTCTATCACGTGCCTATCTTAGCGTACTCTGGGAAGCGGGGCGTGACAGATGAAAACCCGAAAGGGCTCCGTGAGTAAAAACTGCAGGGCTACCGGCGAGTTTACGAAAACCCGAAAGGTCGCAATCATGTTAAAAGACACTTGAAAGGTCCTCTCGACCTTGTAAGGAGAAAATACCTGCGTGAGATCCTTACGACTCACAAGGGGAGCAACACGCTTATGAATCCTCATGATTCTTAAGGGAAATTACACTTATGAGATCCTCACAACTCGTAATGAGAACCCTCTTATGAGACCCTCACGGCTCGTAGGATTCAAAAGCCTTAAGTTATAGGGATATGAACCTGTTCTTAAGCCATCATACACCCCAATTTGCCCTACAAGAGTTTCGATACTGGCCCTTGTATACAATCCACGGGCACAAATAAATGTTTTCCCAACAGAGTCCCACCACTGACGAGGGATATCTCCACATGGCGAACGACACTTGTAAGTCCTCTCGACTTATAAGAAGAAAGCACTCTTGTGATATCCTTACGACTTATAAGAGACCATACACTTAAGAATGCTCATGATTCTTAAGGAGAAAACACACCTACGAGATCCTCACGACACGTAGGGAGAAATATCTATACGAGACCCTTACGGCTCGTGAAGTCAGAAGCCTTAGTCGACAGGATCCTAACCCTGTTTGCTAAGCCACCTATGTTCGACATCGACGGAGGCAAACGATGATTCGCTCCTGGCAATGTCCTAGTGGTAGCGATGTGATGCCTAAATCGGTATCAAATTCCAAGTCTTTTCACGGCAAATGATGATTCACTCCTGGCAATATTCCAGTCGCAGCGATGTTGATGCTAAGATTGGCATCAGATCCCAAGCTCCATTCTCGCAACAAAAATCAGCGAGCTATAAATGCATACAAAAATAGCCGAAATGATAGGGCAACTTGCAACAAAATCAGCAAGTAAAAGATATGAATACAAAAATAGCCGAAATGATTGGGCAACTCGCAATAAAAAGCAGCGAGTAAAAACAAAAATAGCCGAAATGAATGGGCACCACGAAAAATAGACGAAATGATTACGCAATCACGACTTTCGCGATATAAAAAGCTGAAATGATAGAGCATCGAGAAAAGAAAACAAAAAAATACATATAAAATGAAGCTTTAGCCCTGTAGGTAAGTCCATACTGACCCCTGTATACAATTCATGGGCATAAACGAAAAAGGGGACCGCATTTCCCCACCAGACTCTACCAAAGGGAGATTCAAGTCTCAGCGGCAGTATCTGCATACCAGAAGACCAACACGGCGTTCCTTCTCAACTCCAGCAGGATGCAGACACAACGTCAACAACCGACCTCAGGGTCACAACGAAACGGAGCCATGGCAAAGTCCCTAGTTCCAAATCTCGACGGCCACCTTTACAGCCTAGAGACCAACAACGGTGTTCCTCCTCTTGCCAACAGAGCACGGACGTGATATCACCTATCGGAGCCATGACAAAGTCCCCAGTTCCAAGACTCTACGGTGCACAGACAACCTAGTGTCAATCCCTGACCTCCTTATTGTCAAGCAACGCTTCGACTTGGATACATGTCAACCACTGACCTCCTTGTCGTAAAGCAACGCTTCAACTTGGATACATGTCAACCTATGACCTCCTTGTCGTCAAGCAACGATTCAACTTGGATACATGTCAATCCTGACCTCCCTGTCATAAAGCAACGCTTCGACTCGGATACATGTCAACCCTGACCTCCTTGTCGTAAAGCAACGCTTCGACTCGGATACATGTCAACCCCTGACCTCCTTGTCGTAAAGCAACGCTTCGACTCGGATACATGTCAACCCCTGACCTCCCTGTCGTAAAGAAACGCTTCGACTTGGATACATGTCAACCCCTGACCTTCTTGTCGTAAAGCAACGCTTCGACTTGGATACATGTCAACCCTGACCTCGTAAAGCAACGCTTCGACTTGGATACATGTCAACCCTTGACCTCCCTGTCGTCAAGCAACGCTTCGACTTGGATACATGTCAACCCTGACCTCCTTGTCGTCAAGCAATGCTTCGACTTGGATACATGTCAACCCTGACCTCCTTGTCATAAAGCAACGCTTCGACTTGGATACATGTCAACCCTGACCTCCCTGTCGTTAAGCAACGCTTCAACTTGGATACATGTCAACCCCTAACCTCCATGTCATCAAGCAACGCTTCGACACGGATACATGTCAACCCCTGACCTCCTTGTCGTCAAGCAACGCTTCGACACGGATACATGTCAACCCAGACCTCCTTGTCGTCAAGCAATGCTTCGACTTGGATACATGTCAACCCAGACCTCCTTGTCATCAAGCAATGCTTCGACATAGATACATGTCAACCCTGAGCTCCCTGTTGTAAAGTAATGCTTCGACTCGGAGATAAGTCAACTCATCAACCACCTACGAGTCATCTCGACTTGTAAGGGAGAAAATTCTCTTGTGAGATCCTTACGAATCTCAAGAGAAAGCATACTTAGGAATCCTCACGATTCCTAAGGAGAAAATACACCTGCGAGATCCTCACGACTCGTAGGGAGAAAAATCTTTATGAGACCCTCACGGCTCATAAAGTTAGTCTTGGGTGGCAAATCCTAACCCTGTCACCTAAGCCATCGCTGCCCTGCAAAAAGATCCAGATAAACTACATATGGACCACATCCATCAGAGCTAAACAAAAATATATGTCTTTCATTCATGAATTCAAAGTGCATACAAGATACATATCGTGAAAAGAACTAAAATGGATACAACACAAACCATTCTCTTTCTGGCAACAAGGAAAGTCTTCGGTATGTACCCTATTAAGCATGCATTCGCGACTATATGCTTGTTTAAATGGAGATAGTATCCAAAACGAGCTAATTTATGCACAACATGACGGTAGTGCTCACAATTAAAGGAAATTCTCAAGGGTCAAGTATAAAGCTCATGTACACAAGTAGGATGCACGTGCGAATAATTCGTCAAACAGAAAAATTCAACAGAAAGTATTCAACGATTAATAATAAGAGAAATACATTGATACTACTCTATGGGAAAGAGATCACCAAACACGGGACAGAGATACAAGGGTTAACAAAATAAAATACAAAATTCTCCAGCTCCCTCTCTGTCTTCTCCAACACGTCGAAACGACGGTTTTCGCGAGGAGTTGCTCCCCATCGATTAGCGCCATGCTCATCAGCAAAAGCGGACATGACAGCCCCCTGGGCTCTTATCTGACCCGGTAGATGGATTGAGCAATCCTTCAGAGCCCGGGTAATCAAGTGTGCCTCATTGAAACACTCGATCTTGTCCTCCGCCATATCGAGAGTTGCCAGGGTCATCTCTGCCGGATGAGGAGGAATATCGGCAAGTACGGACGAAAAGATCATCCTCAGCCAAATGAAACCCATAGGAAGGAGAGAACCCCTACGAATTAGGAGTTCGTACATCACCGCGTCACATTCGGCATCGGTGAGAAGAGGATCCACTAGCCGCGCAGCAAAACGAGGAATCATCTCCTCGATGGGCACCTCCCATGGTTGCCGACGAGCGTGGGGGCGGTTGCAAGCCATAACACTTGATCGGTTTCTCAAAGATGATCACCTTAAGTCTAAATGGGTTTTTCTTTGAAGAGAGAAAGAAAGGCACGGCTTCGGTTTATAAAGGGGAGCATTCAATGCTATGCACAGAAAATGTGGTGCATGATGGAACTATTCCCAAGGACCGGAAAAGGGGAGAGCGTTGGAAATGAAAAAAGGTGACTCGTTGAAATCAGTGCAAGGAGACGAAACGACCCCATCAGTAAAGCCCACGTGCATAACACGTGAGCACCAGCCTTAACCCATATTAGAAATTAAAACGGCACCGCATATGCATAACACGTGAGCAGGCGCCAACACAAGATTGAAATCCCCAGCTGTTCCTCATGTGCAAAACGCGTGAACACCAACAACAATATGACAAAACTTCATAAAGAACACGTATGAACAAAAAAAGGGGGGAAAGGAAAGTTTTCTCATTCATACTCCAAAGATTCATACAAAAATAAAAGAAAATGTTTACAATGGTAAAACATTAAATCCGGGACACGGATTTAGAAATTCAAAAGTGAGGCTGTCTAAAATGTTTCTGGCCTTTCTGACCATTCTCGTGTGCATCCTCTCACTCAAGTGTCAGGATCCTCGCCAATGTCCTCCGCCCTCTGATAAGCAGTGATTATCGTCGTCTGTTGGAAAACTTGATGCAGGATATCGGTAAGATTTTCTCGCCGTTTCTTCGAGATCAGGCCTGACAGATACACCGAGTGCACCTTATCTTCGGCATCATCCAGTGCATTAAGCGGCATGGCTTCATGAAATCCAGAAAGCGCTCCCTAAATTGCTCTCACTATAATCATCAAAAGAGCGGATCGACGAGGAAGTAGTCGACCGTTATATTCATCAAAGCGACTCATAATCTCAGCGCATTGAGCATTTGTAAACTCCTTGTTTTGACAACGGCCTTGTGCGCGAATGTCCTCATAAGAAATAATTCGCCAAGGCAGTACAGACGAATGGCCATAATATCTGAAAAGAGATGTCAGTGAAAGTTTAATGATAAAGAAATCCCTCATTAAAACAAGCATTGGGATTCAAACAAATTCTTGGGAAGACGAGTTCTGTTAAGCTACAAACAAAATTCAAATCTGTGCGAATAAGGGTAAAACCCTATGAAAAGATTTTCAAGAACACCAGGGAATAAAATTCCCGAGGGGTTCCATTGATCTTTCAGAGCTAAGCTCTTCGCCAGAGGAATTAAATTCCTTTATGTAATGGAATTAAATTCCAAGAATCCATAAAAATATATGAAAAACAAAATCCCATGAATCCTCAAAATCATAGGGAAACGTTTGAGATATGATAGTTTATTACTCAAAGATCACATCATTGGAGGATGGGTTTATGAGGAGAGCAAAGCTCTCATAATGGATTTAAAATCCAGAGGCTTTCTCAAAGAAAGAAAGTTTTCTGATGAACAAAGTGTTACCTGAAAAAGGGGTTTCTTTGGACAGAGTTTAACTCTGGATTTGCAATGGCAGAGAACTAAGCTCCGAGGAAGAGAATTAAATTCTCAAAGAAAATAAAATAGGAAGGAGATGAAGAAACGGTAGCTGCCTAAGGAACCTAACCCTTGCATTTATAAGACATGACTAGGGCGGTTCATCTTCCAGTTCCCCTAGAACAATCCAACGGCTGTAAAAATGACAGCGTTGCACTCACGTGTAAACCACGTGAGAACAACGCTGTGGGGGCATTTGTTCCCCTACGGAAAATAAATAAATAAATACAGCAACGGGAAAAAGTCCCCAAGTGGAGCATCACGTGCCCACACGCGATAGGCGCTACGCTTAAACAAAACTAAGTTAAAACTGGGCCTCACGTGCAGACACGTAACCTTTATAAAACAAAGTATACAAACACCTGAATAAAGCAAACAAGTTAGACAAAAAGGAACTCACGTGATAGCACGTGACACCCTTTGGTCGGCATAATTTGGTGGGGTCACGTGCTACACGTGATAGATTCCTATGCCCTTTGAAACAATAGAAGTAAAATCCAATTAAAAGGGACCAAAAGCTTTATTTGGAAAATATTTCCTTGGATCTTTCTAAACGAGAAAGATTACGCTCTGTAAGACAGAGCGCCGTTGGATTAAAGATCCAATGGTGATTAAAAATCACCAATCTACAGAAAATTCTGTGCAAGGAAATATCTTCCTAAACTTGTTAAAAACAACAATAGAAATAAATTCTGTAAAACAGAAGTCCTGGGATGAAAAATCCAACGGTGAATAAAATTCACCGATTGATCTAAAAGATCACTTTTTACTGATCAAAATTTCTCAATGAGAGATTTTCTGAACGAATTGATTCTCTACTTTCTCCTATAAATAGGAGCAAAGAAACACAAAAAAAGAGAGGAGAGGGAGAGAGAGATCAGAAGAAGAAGATGATAGAAAAAGAAAAGAGAATTTAATTCTTCAGAGAAAAAAAAGAGAAGAAGAAACTCTAGGTAAGAGAAGGAACAAAACACAAAGAATATCCCCTCTCTTTCACCTCCATAAGAGTTTAACTCTTCTAAAAAGAACTTAGTTCTTCCTCTGGTTAAGGTCTGCAGAAGCAGATCTCCCCACAAGTTGAGAATTTAATTCTCATCGGGAAGATTTTGCCATGCAGATCCAAAACCTAGAGGGAGATCTAAGTTCAGAGAATTTAATTCTCCCAAAAAAGTATATAAGAATTTAATTCCTGGGAATTTAATTTCTCTAATAAAACAAGGGTTTAACCCTTCATATGAGAACTTAGTTCTCTCTTATGGTAAAAGGACTGCAGAAGCAGATCTTCCCTCAAGTTGAGAATTTAATTCTCATCGGGAAGATTCTATCATACAGATCTCAAACCTAAGAGAAAAGCTAAGTCTTAAGAATCTAATTCTCATAAAACAATGGGCTTGAAAGTCTTGAAACTCAGGATCTCCATGCACGTAAAAAGATTGGCACATGTTTACCCCAATCAGAGCAAAGCTCTGTTCAAATTCCAAGGCGGGAGATGAAGCAACGCTTCATCTTTCCCCAATCAGAGCAAAGCTCTATTTTGAAAATTTAAACTTTAATAAATGAAGCAACGCTTCAGATCCTCTGCGCTGCGTGATTGAATTAATTTTCTGACGTGTATATGTAAAAAGTATCGACAATCAAAAAATTATATTGACCGCAATCAAACTACGGTGTCGGATGTAGTTTGTAGTGAGTGCGGATCGTCCACAGGGATTGCACGATTCGTTTGTATTAATACGCTTGAATTGAAAAGTTAAGTAACGATAAAAGAAAACATGATTCAAGAATGATTTGTATTCGAGTGTCACTATTCTTTATTCAAGAATCAAGAAACTATAAACAATCAAGAATCAGTGTTTCGATAATATTTCCAATCAACAATCAAGAATATAAGAGAGGCTCGTAGGAATCGATCGGGTCGATAGTCGTGATGTAATCTAAAGATATCGTGTTCTTGTCCTTCGAAGAATTGATACTAGATCAATGGTGATCGACGAGAGTTAGGGCTTTCTTGATGAAATTAGGGTTTCATCTCTTAACCCTTGTTCTTTCGAGGATACCATTTATATTCTAGCCTCTAGCAATTTCAAGAAACGATCGGAACTCTCCAATCTCGAGCGATGTCGATCAAGAAAGCATCGCAACGAATTGGGTCGTCGATTCTTGAACTTGCTAGGGTTTACAAACTCGTGGGATTCAAGAATCGATTGCAAATTTGTTACATCATCATACTAAAGATCGTTTCGACTCCTTAACGAGCGGAGTTTTATTCACACATCACCACAAAGACAATATTAAAGATTTGTAAAGATAACAAGATGCGGAATTTTAAAGAAAACAAGATAAAAAAAATATCACCTTTATTTATCTCAACAATTTTGATTACATTTGCTTCAAGAACTACAAGAAGAAGAATCTAGATTGTTGATCGGGCGTCGCTCGGCTTCGTGAGTCGTGGATCGGCTTCGGATCGCTTGCTCCGTTGAAGATCGGCTCCGCTCCTAAAGGTTGTAAGGCTTCTTGCTTAATGGGTACTCGGGATTCTTGATGTTGGCTTGGATTAGGGTTAGGGTTTCCAACAAGCTCTCTCACTAAACTTGAGGAAGAGGGGATGAAGAGAGAGATAGATTTTTCTAAGATTTCTAAAGATTGTTTGATCCTTGAGTTTAGGGTCTATTTATAGAACTCCCAAACCCTAGGTCTAGGTTTGAATTGGAACTTTCCCTCCCAAAGTTTGTTGAAAGAGTTTGTTAGGAACTAGCTCAGGGTTTAAGCTAGGGTTTAGGGAAAGTTCTAGAATGATTAGGATAGTTTAGTGAAGCACAAAGTGTTTGCTGATCTGGTAGAAGTTTCTAGAGTCTTCTGGAAAATGTCTTGCATTTCTGAACTGTAGCCTTTTATATAGAAGTTGTGCACAAAAATTCAGGAGCTGATCCCCTTGGTCAACCGCGGTTCCGCGGCCTTAGCAAGCCCATGCCGCGGAACCGCGGCCAATGTGGAGGCTTGGGCCTTGTAGCTTCTGGTGTGGTCTTGTACTGCTGTTTGGGCTTTTCTATGATGTTTTGATTTGTATTTTCCCTTCTGTGTTGATACCAGATTTGAGTTTAGTGAGTTGACGTATCCTTTGAGCGGTGTAATGATCGAGCAAGCTTCTCTTTTCCTGCACAGACTTCGAAACACGGGTTGCAAGATATAGAAAATATGCCATGTAATGAAATGCAGTCAATTTCCCTAGAAATGCCGGTTTTAAGGTCGAATACATGTAATCTGATATTTTGCGACCAATTTGCTAATATGTGAATTATGAATACCGTACACTTCTATATGGATGCAAATGATAAGAAAATTGCCGGTTAAAATATGCAATATTTTCGACTGATCACTGCACACAGGGCGCCACGTGTCGAAAGCTGATACGCCAGCGCAGCGCCCAAGACAGCGCGTCCAATCAGAGCAAGGCTCTATTAAAAAACAAAATTAAAAGAAGCAAAGCTTCAGTTGCGCAAGCGCTGCGCTGCGCGACACGTGTCAGCGCAGTCGCTTTTGCGCAAGCGCTGCGCTGCGTGACACGTGTCAGCGCATTTGCGCAAGCGCAGCTGTGCTGCGCTGTGCGCTGCGCGACACGTGTCACGCGCTGGGGCATTTGCGCCAAACAGAATTAAAATTTTAAAGAAATCTTTCTGTTCTTGTTAAAACAAGAAGATTTTCTTCTGTAAAACAGAAGCCCTTGGATCAAAGATCTAACAGTGGGGAAAATTCCCCAAATCACTCAGAGAAAGATCTCTTTAACAAATCTAACAAAGTTTATGGGCACTATATAAAGGACCCTAGACCTTAATTCAAAATCATCAATATCATCACTGAGAACTCTGAAGAATTGGAGAGAATTCCTTAAGAACAAAAAAGGTAAAAACCTTTAAAAAAAAGAGAAAATTCTCTTATGAACAGATCATTGATCTGAGAACAAGATCAATGATCATCAATAAAAAGAAAAATAAATAATAACAGTGCTTTGCACTTTTTATGAACCATTGGTTCTGGAATCTGAAAGATTCTCAAATTATTTAAATAGTGCCTTGCACTTGCAAAACTGCACTGTTGCGCTCTTGGGTTGGCGCAAGCCACCAGAGAGCGCCACGTGTCAGCATCTGAACCACTTGCGTTATGCGCTTTTAAAATAGAGTATTGCTCTCTGAAATTGGCGTAACTCACCAGAGCGCGCCACGTGTTAGCAGCGCAACAGCGCAGCGCACTGCGCTTGCGCTCACCGGAGCGTGACACGTGTCATGCCCACATGCGCTTGCGCTCATTAATTGGCGCAAAGCACCTGACAGGCTACATGGCCACTGTCAGATAATTAATGCACTGCATTATTGAAAAGAAGGGCTGAGCCCAATTGAAAAAGACCTAACAGGCCTAATAAAATGCCATGCATTATTTTTTAAAAGGGCAGAGCCCAAGCAAAGGTCTGTCAGATCAAAACAGATGCTCTGCATCATAAAAATAAAGGGACAGAGCCCAAATCAAATAGACCTTACATGCCAAAATAAAATGCAGTGCATTATTAAACAGGGGCAAAGCCCTAGCATAGGCTTAATAGGCCGAAGACAAATAAAAATGTTGATCATCTTCAACTAGACTTAGCCCAATTCTGGCCGTAAGTCCTCAAATTAAATTGACTGAGCACGAATGCTCTCCTAAATCAATTTACACCCGGTTCGAGGGTACATCTCCGAACTCCTCTGACATTTGTCATTGTAATCCTTCAACGACTTCCGAGAGGTGACGAGTCCCGACAACCACACATCAATACGGACTGTGGGGTCCTTAAACCCACGGACTTAAGCGTCCTTAAACTAAAACACGGACTGTGGGGTCCTTAAACCCGCGGACTTATGCGTCCTTAAACTAAAACACGGACTGTGGGGTCCTTAAACCCACGGACTTAAGCGTCCTTAAACTACCTATGGACCACTATGTCCCTAAACTGGCGATGGACCACTACGTCCCTAAACTGGAACAATAGAGCCCTCAAATGCTCTTTTGTCGGATCTAAACGGTCCCGTTTAAGTTGATCTTAGCCTCAAATATGGCTAATGTATCCTTAAACATCAAACAGACTTTAGTCCCAAATTGGACTATAAGACCCCCAATCAACTTTGGTTCAAGGGTACATCTCCGAACTCCTCTGACACCTGTCGTTGTAATCCTTCAACGTCGTCAGAGAGGTGACGGGTCCCGACGGCCATTTATTAAATGGACCACCATGTCCCTAAACTGGAAATGGATCTAGACGATCCCGTTAAGTCGATCTTAGTCTCAAATCAGACTAACGTATCCTTAACAAACGCTTAAGTCGATCTTAGCCTCAAACATGGCTAACGTATCCTTAAACCAAAACCCAAAACCCAAATCTAAGAAAATACGGATTTGGACTAATCCATGTCCTACGGGTGACGAAATAAATAGTCTCCGTATACAATCCACGGGCAACCACAAAAAAAAACACACACACAACACGAAGTGAAATTCTGGAGAAGGAGAAAGTGGCTACCGCGATGCGGTAGCGTGATTGACTGCAGGGGCTTGCGCCTGCAGGGAAGAGCGTCCCCACAATCAAAAACCCCTCAAACGAGGGGGAATCTGACGAAGTCTGCTACATCGGTCGCATCCGTCTAAACCTCTGATACATGGTGTCATAAATCAACTTGGCATCTTCGGAGAGGTGGACGGATAAAACCATATAGCATCTGCCCTGAATCTCAGGCCAAGACGTCTTCACATCGTCGTCGTCTTTCGGAGGGGAACAGATTCTGGCACGCCCGGTGGGACCTTTTCCTCTTTCCACTCCACACTTCGTGTGTCGTATTCGCGAACGAATCGCGGTTTGTTAATGGTTGCCTTTGGATTTTAAGTTACTAAGATTTGGTCTTTTGCCTGGCGCAGAAATCAAGCATCGATGGCCTCTACCTGTTCGAAGTGCTCCAATTGCAGCTGCAACTCGCGTCCTGCCTCAACTGGGGGCATAACCTACGGGCCCCAAGCGGCCTCTTTGTTCACGATGCCCGTGGAGCAGATTACTCAAGCCACCACAGGGCTGTTTTTTGGAACCATGCTTCCACCAACAAGCTTCAGCACCCCTGTGCCCGTACCAGAAGCTCCTAAGAAGTCGGTCTTCAATCGACTTACAGTTACTGTGGCCCCTCTCAACGGGTCGTCCAACACCAGCGCCTCGGTCTTCTCCAGACTGGGCCAAAACTCCTGCGGGCCCACAATGAAGCTTGCGGTCCCAGAAAAGGTTATTCTAAAAAGGGTAGCCAAACCTGCTCCTGAAGTCGTCAAGGCGGCTTCTCCTGCTAAGAGATCGGTCTTTACAAGACTGACCGTCCCAACTCCCACTCTTGCTCTTGCTGCTCAAAAGACATCAGTCTTCAATAGACCGACGCCGGCAACAGCCCCACACCTGAACAGGGGGCAAGAAGAAGCTGTTTCTGTCTCTGAACCAATACCAACGACTCGTCACGCCCGACGACGCCACTGGCGCCGGATAAGGAAGACTGGGGGCAACTCCCCCTCTGGGGTAACTCCGCCAGCCCCAACGGTGGAAGTTAACGCTGCTGTTCCAACCGGGAACAGCTTTGAACTGCTGAACAGGGTACGCAGAAACTCGCCGACTGCGGTGCTCAAAAGATCTCCTCCACCGGTAGAGACCGCCGTGGAAGCAGAAAAGCCGGAGCAGCCTCGTCAATCGCTGTCCTTCAGGATTTACAAGACATGGCGATGAGTCCGAGAATCTGTGATCGATCCTAATTTCTCTCGCCAACACAAGAAATCGAAAGGTCGACAAGAAGAAAATTCCCCGATCAAGCAACGAAAGGTGACGACCACTTGGGTGCCCAAAGCAACGGCCCCCTCAACTTCAACGGCCCATAAGAGAAGAAGGCCGGAGAAAGTCCTTACGCCGACGACAAATATCAAAGGTGGTGAACCCAAACGCCCTAAGTCCGGGGGCATCGTAGTTCACACCGTCTACATGGCGTCTGGTAAAGAGGACAGCCGCATATCAACAGGTCATAGACCGCTCACGCGATCGGTGACCAAGGCGCAGGAGCAGCAGCAGAAGCTCCAAGAGATGATGAACGCAATGGCCGCACTTACTGGGCCAAAAGAAACCCCTGAAACGTCTTCGGATGAACGCCAGGAGCAAGAAACTGATGTCGAATTCCTTTGTCGAATATTGGAGAAGAAGGATAAAGAGGCTGCTGAACAAGCAGCCAACATAAAGCGTATGGGCCTCCTGTTCCAAGACATGGTGGGGATGATGATCCAACCAGATCCCCCGATTGTCCTTGAAGACGATAGGGGAGAAACGTCGAACCCTCTGCCAGCTCTGTCAACAGCTAAGGAGGAGACAATCTCCAAGGCTGACCTGGATGAGTACGTAGCCCAACAGATACGGGTTCATCATGCGACTGAAGCAGCCGGCCAGGTAATAAAAACAGGAGACCGTATCCAAGCTGGTACGATCAGATCAAATACCCGTCGGGTTACACCATACCTAAATTCCATGTCTATAAGGGGACAGGCAATCCC
Organism: Agapanthus africanus; assembly: GCA_030015575.1. NCBI lineage: Eukaryota > Viridiplantae > Streptophyta > Magnoliopsida > Asparagales > Amaryllidaceae > Agapanthus > Agapanthus africanus. The sequence continues at coordinate 259,439,910 of CM057339.1, read as the reverse complement.
CACCAGCATGTTGCCCAGTTCAGGGTACTTTGCGGCAACACCGGCGGTGATGACAAGCTGTTGCTTCGCCAGTTCGTTGGCAGCTTATCAGATACAGCGTTTGAGTTGTACTCTGAGCTCCCGAACGACTCTATCAAGACCTTCGCGGAGATGGAGCTGTTGTTTACTCAGCGTTTTGCAAGCGCCAGTGAACGCACCCCGATGACGGCACTAATTAACGCCAGGGTAAAGCCAGGCGAAACATGGGTTCAATATGCTATACGGTGGCGGAACTTATGGTCGAGGTGCGAGCAGCGCATTGAAGAAGCTCCCGCGGTGGGTATGTTTGTGGGAACCCTTGATCCGCAAGCAACCATCTCGCAATTTATGATGTTTTTCAAGCCGACTACCTTCCAGGCCTTGATTGACAAGCTAGCGCAAATGGATCAGATGGGCCATAGACCCCCTCTTCCAAAGCCGGACTCCCGAAATGACAAGGGGAAGGGAAAAGCGATCGTTGTCGCTAATGCTCAACAACAACCGAGCAACTCGAAACCGGTTGTTCGTCAAAATAATATGCGCCCGTACGTAGCCCTTGAGGAGAGGCTAGGACGTCCATACTCATTTCCCCGAGATAAAACGAGAAGGTTATTCGAGCTGGCGTTGCGCAACCGACTCATAAATCTTCCGGATCCAAAACGTCCGTCGCAACCAAATGATGTCAATGAGCCAACTACTGTCCTTATCATCGAGTACTGGGTCATCCGATCGAAGATTGCTATGTCTTCAAAAATTGGCTTGAAGACCAGTACCAACAGGGCAAGTTCGCGTTATCTGACAAATGGAAGGTGAATCCCCCGCAGCCCCACACCTCTAAGAGGATGAATACGCCGGGGGCAACATGCTCTGTCGTTGAAGAAGCTCCTTGGGAGGTTGTATTATCAACCAAGACAAAGAGGATGCTAAACGATCTTCAAACATGCCCAGCGATTAGGTAGAAGAACCCGTTGGAACCTCAAATCATTGAAGGAATGTTGAAGCCGCGTCCAACTCAAATGATCGATGGAGGTGGCCCAAGCATTCATAACCAGCCGTCGAAATCTTCAAAGAAGAAGAAAAAGAAATCAAAGAAGCCCATGAAGCCTGACGACTAGCGCACGGACTTGCAAAAACAAATTGACGCGCTGGAGAAATACAACCAGAAGGCACGGACTCCCATTACTTTCCAAGAGTTCCTCAATCACGTCTTTCAAGAGGAAGATGGGGGAAAAAGTTCATCTGATGAATCTGAAGAATGCGTGGCAAGCTGTAATATGATTTCCCATTCGCTCATGGACGATGAGGAGACTCCTTGTACTGAAATGCTGGGGGCAGATCCTGAACCAAAAATTCTAGGGCCATCGGATGAAGTAATTGACGCATTCCTCAATGAAGCTCTCTTAAAAAGTAAAGCTGATCGGGAACGCGAGGCGGTCATATTTGAAAGGGCCAAGCGCCAGCGACTTGATGAAAGAGATGAGACGCTCCCGCTGGAGCAAAATACATCCACTACCGACAAAAGCAAATTCAAGATGAGGAAAAGGTTTGCTAAGGCCATATCAATGGGCATGAAGCTACCATCCTCCGAAGGCAACATTACTGGTGAAATGGAAATGCACCCTTCTTATTGCTTATATCATCAGAAAATTTCGTACCCCACTCAAGAGTGCAAAGCTTTCGATAGATGGTGGCAAGGATATGTTGCTCATCGACAACATTTTAAGCAGGAGAAACGTAAAACTCGTCAGGAGCGGAAAAATATGACCGAAGGGTTTAACAGAACTACTGGTGATTGTCGCATAGTTAACGCCGGGGAATCACAGGTGCCTACATTCGGGAGCGATTCTGATGAGGAGCTGGAGCTTGGCCCTCTCTTTAAAGAGTCCACCTCGGGAAAATAAGAAGAGCCGAAGGTCTGCGAAAATATCCGGCTACGTAATCGCACGCTCCCCGAAAAGAATCTCGGACCCTCAAATAAAAAAGATAAGGGAAAAGAGAAGATCCCTGAAGATATCGTCTTAGATGACCAAGTTGTGGAGGAGTTAAGTGCCAAGGACTCGCCGAAGAGAAATAAGGTGGATTACAACGTCTTAGCGCATCTGAGGAAGCTACCCTCACAGCTCAACATTCTTGACGCCCTTTTGCTATCAAAGGAGGCGAGAGATTCGTTAATCAAGGCACTACAGGATCCGGAGCAATTCCAAGCTTTCCTGGCCGAGGAAAAGATGAAGGATGAATTGGAGGAAGTGCACACGGCCGATGTAGCTTTTGGTGATGAAGACCTTCTCCTTGGGACGTGCGAACATAATCGCCCCCTTTATGTCTCAGGATACTGTCACGATATAAAGATAGGCAAAATCCTGATCGACAATGGATCCTCCGTTAACCTCCTCAATGTGCGGGTGTTAAAAGAAATCTGCATGAGCGTTCAGCAGCTTGCTCGGGATAAGATTACCATCTCCGGGTTTGACTCCCAATCATCAAGAACTCTTGGGTCTGTGATACTGACACTACGCTTTGGGCTACTCGTCACGGACATTAAGTTCCACGTCATAGACGCCAAGACATGCTACAACGCTTTGCTCGGCCGACCGTGGCTACACGAGTACAACATCATCCCTTCTATACAACATCAGTGTATGAAGTATTCTAAGGATGGTCTCGAGTATACCGTGGCGGGAGAACTGAACCCGTTCTCCGTGAACGAGGTCCGTAAATATGAAGATGCTAAATACTTCTTACCGGATTTCGAAGACACGGAGAGGTGTCACAAGCCGGAGAATAAAGCTAATGCCACCATCCCTGTCTTCGGCAGTGATACCGAGGAAGGAGAAGAGATAGTTTATTCGGGTCCGTCTCGACACAACAAGCCAGGACCATCCGCTCCTACGTTGATCTTTGGTAGCGACTCGGAAGATGAGGTCCATGCTGTATTCTCTGCTCGACCTTCAATACAAACGTCTGCTGACGAAGAGCAAAGTCTACAAGTCGCCATGGTGCCGCTTAAACACCGTAAAGTACTGGACGCACTTGATATCTACAATGTAGAAGAGCTGCAGACGTTCTATGTCCCTCCCAGGCAAGAAGGCGAAAAGGCAATTCTATTCTATCGCTCTGAAGAAACCAAAGTGGAGAAAGAAATCTGGCACGACGCGGATCCTACGCTTGACAGGCTTCAACCCATTCGTCTCCCCAGATATTATACAAAAGGCTTGAAGAGGCTACTGAAGCGCCAGGGGATATCCTTCAAGCAGACCGTTCGAAAAGCCAAGTTCTATGACAAAGTCTGGAACATTCCCGGGACTCAACGCAAACTGCCTAATGGGAAAATGAAAACAAAAGGGCTTGGATACATCCGGTCAAAGAAACGAGAGTTACTACACGGTTGCTACGTCGTGTATGACTTCGATGAAGAAGCGGATGCTCAATAGGAGGACGCTAATCCTGAACCAGTGAAAGTTCCAGATACAAAAGCGCCCAGTCCGTCGTTCGAAGAACAAATGGACAAACTTATAAGAGAAGCTGGTCAAAAAGTCCGAGACGACCATAACCGCGAAATGGCCATCTACGAGAAAGCCAAAACGCAACGCCTCCTCCAACAAACTGTGAAGGATGAAGATGACTCTCCATGTCAACCTGTTGTAAAAAAGGCTCGACGCAGAGGCAGAAACAAGTCGAAACGCGAAAAAGGCGCTCAAAAGAAACAAAGTGGGGCTAAGAGGCCACGCGAGCGAAAATCGAGCGGTTTCGATCTATCCTTCATAAGAAAAATGGGTCGAGCATACTCTTTTCCTCGGGACAAGACGAAGAAAATACTTAACCTCGCTCTAAAACATCAAATGCTTACACTGCCGGAGTCTAAACACCTCGAACAAGCAGGCGAAGTCTCAAACCCAGACTATTGCTTTTATCACCGAGTGATAGGGCATCCTCTCGAAGACTGCTTCACCTTCAAGAATTGGGTTGAAGATCAGTATCAGCTTGGCAAGTTCGCTCTGTCTGACAAGTGGAGGGTAGCACCGTCGCAGAAGCACGAACCCAAGGTCACGAAAGAAGAACCAGTTCCACATTGGGATTGGAAGCGAATTCGTACTTGTCACATGATAACAATAGCAGAGGAAGAGCCCGAGAACATGGATGACCTTCCCTGGTGCTTCGAAAACAGCAACGATGAGGTAATCTCGGAATTTCCACCAGCGCCAAAAGAGCTGGAAGATGGAATCCATACCACTGCAGATAACCTTGAGAAAATTGAGTTGGGAACGGCGAACGACCCGCGACCGACATTCATTAGTGAGCTGCTGTCTGAAGAGAAGGTGGCTTCGTTAAAAGACCTGCTTATGCAGCATAAAAATTGTTTCGCATGGAACTATTCCGAAATGCCGGGATTAGATCCAGAAATTGCTGTGCACAGGTTGGCGATATCCCCGGACGTCAAGCCGGTCAAACAAGCACCAAGAAGAATGCGGCTCGAGCTTGAGATGAGTATCAACGCCGAGGTCAAGAAGCTGATCAACTCTGGCTTCATCCAGGAGGTCCAATATCCTGAATGGATCGCCAACATCGTTCCGGTGATGAAGAAGAATGGGACAGTGCGCATATGCGTAGACTTCCGGGATCTCAATAAAGCCTGCCCGAAGGACGATTTCCCGGTGCCAGTAACCGAGCTGATGATAGATAATACGTCCACTCACGAGGTTTTCTCCTTCATGGATGGCTCATCAGGATATAATCAGATCAAGATGCATCCCGAAGACCAGAAGCACACCGCCTTCAGGACCCCTTTGGGTATATTCTGCTACAAGGTGATGCCCTTCGGTCTAAAGAACGCCAGGGCCACCTATCAGAGGGCCATGACGAAGATCTTCGATGACCTTATACATGAAATCGTCGAATGTTATATCGACGACCTCGTGGTGAAAAGCAAATCATACGAGGAACATCTCGAGCATCTGAAGACCGTATTTCGACGTCTTCGACAATACAATTTGAAGATGAACCCTCTCAAGTGTGCATTCGGAGTTTCCTCGGGCAAATTCCTGGGATTTATCGTCCGACACCGAGGTATTGAGATAGATCCGTCGAAGATCAAGGCGATCATGGAAATGCCTCCGCCAAGGACTCTCAAACAGCTGCGGTCTCTCCAAGGAAAGCTCGCGTATATACGGCGATTTATAGCCAACCTTTCAGGTAAGTGTTGTCCTTACAGCCATCTGATGAAGAAGGGAACCCCGTTCGTCTGGGACCAAAAATGCCAAAGCGCGCTAGACGAGATCAAGCAATACCTGCAGAACCCGCCTGTGCTGGCTGCTCCGGTCAAGGGAAAGACCCTCATTCTTTATACAACCGCTCTTGAAGGCTCCTTGGGCGCATTATGGGCACAAGAAAACGATCAAGGGAAAGAAAGAGCACTCTACTACTTAAGTCGAGTTCTACTGGGGGCAGAAAGCAACTACTCCCCCATTGAAAAACACTGCCTGGCGTTGATCTTTGCAATAACAAAGCTTAGACACTATGCGTTGGCACATGAAGTCCGTCTCATTTCGAAGGTGGACCCCCTTAAATATTTAATGTCAAAGGCCATATTGACGGGGCGACTCGCTAAGTGGGCCCTGCTCTTGATGGAGTTCTCGATAACGTATCAACCTCTCAAGGCAGTGAAAGGACAGGCCATCGCCGACTTCCTCGCTGAGCATCCGATACCCGCTGATTCTCCTTTAAATTGCGATCTTCCAGACGAACATGCGTTTGATGCGATCGATGGTGGTGATACCCGATGGGAGCTTTATTTCGATGGAGCATCTTCCGTGAAGAAGCGCAAACAAAGTACCCCTATAATCAAATCGGGGGTAGGACTCATCTTTGTAACTCCACAAGGAGGGATGATGCGTTTTGCTTTCGCCCTAACAGAGCCGAGGACAAACAATGAAGCCGAATACAAAGCTTTGATAGCAGGCCTCGAGATCGCCATTGACATAGGAATTGAAAGCCTCCTCATATACGGAGACTCCCAACTGGTCGTTAGTCAAGTAAATGGCGACTACCAGACGTGCAAGCCAGAGTTGGTGAAGTGCGGCGAAAAGGTGCAACAATTGTTGACCCAAATTCCCTCCTATTCTTTGGAGAACATACCGCGCGCGGAAAACAGCAAAGCGGACGCGTTGGCCAAACTCGCTAAGGAACTGGCTGATGAGAACCTCGATGACGTAAGAATCGTGGTACAAAGCCGTCGGGTGCTTGCCCCAGCGGAAATATCTCCGGAATCATCCGAAGAAAAGGGAGCAACTCAGCAGACGACCCTGCAAATAAAAGACCGGGAAAAGGCTGAGGATTGGAGAGAAGTCTTTATAGACTACTTCAAATACCGTCGAACGCCCGAAGATGCGTCCTCAAGACATCAGCTTATGAAACGAACTCTGTCTTTCGCCTTCGTCAATGATACTCTGTACAAGAGATCGTTCAATTCTTTGTGGTTGAGATGCCTGGGACCTGACGAAGCGAAAAAAGTCGTTCAGGAAGTTCATAACGGACTCTGCGGTTCTCACCAAGCAGGCCCAAAGATGAAGTTGAAGATTAAACGGATGGGTTACTACTAGCCCACGATGATCCAGGACTGCCTCGAATATGCGAAGCAATGCCACTCATGCCAAATCCATGGGGACTTCATCCACCAACATCCAAATCCACTCCATCCAATAGTGGCTAGCTGGCCATTCGAAATGTGGGGAACTGACATAGTCGGCCCTATCGAACCAGCATCGTCCAAGGGACATCGTTTCATCCTGGCGACGAGTGACTACTTCTCTAAATGGGCAGAAGCAGTACCGTTGAGGGAAGTGAAGACGGAGAATATCCTCCATTTCTTCAAGACGCACGTCATATATCGGTTTGGAATTCCGAGACGGATCATCTCCGATAATGGGCCAGCTTACAGAAGGCACAAGATCAGTCGCTTCGCGCAACAACACAATATAGACTGGAGATATTCCTCGGTTTATAATCCGCGAGCTAACGGTCTAGCTGAGGCCTTCAATAAGACCTTGACAAAGATCATGAAGAAGACGGTGTCCCGAAATAAGAAGGACTGGCATGAGAGACTGCAAGAAACTCTTTGGGCATATCGAACTACGTTCAAGACGGCCATGAACGCAACGCCATACGCGTTGGTATTCGGTACAGAAGCAGTACTCCCCCTCGAGATAGAGTTACCCTCTCTACGAGTGGCAGTCCACTACGAACTAACAGATGAAGAAAACGCTCACCTTCGGCTTGAGGAGCTTGATGCCCTTGATGAAACCCGGCACATAGCGCAACAAAATCTGGAAGCTTATAAAGCGAAGATGACGCGCTCATATGAGAGATTGACCCGACCAAGGGCATTCCGCCAAGGCGAACTCGTGCTAGTGGTCAAAAGACCTATGATCCCCAATCGAGCCAAGCGAAGAAAATTTGAGCCGAACTATGAAGGCCCGTACATCATAGACAAGGTCTACCAAAGTGGAGCCTATCTACTTATGGATATGCACGGTGAAAGGCCTTTCAGGCCAATAAATGGTCGCTTCCTAAAGAAATACTACGCTTAGAAGGTTACCGCCTAGGTCAATGATAGATGACGACGACTATGTCCGCTCGCTATCTTCCTAAGCTCAAACTTTATAAGCGGTAGCCAGCCTTCTCCATGACGGACCGAAACGTCCTTAAACTAATGACGGACCGAAACGTCCTTAAACTAATGGCGGACCGAAACGTCCTTAAACTAATAACGGACCGAAACGTCCTTAAACTAATGGCGGACCGAAACGTTTTTAAACTACTACCGCAGCATCCTTAGGCTGACAAAATAATATAAAAAATATATAAAAAAAAATATAATAAACGGTATGTCCAGAAGCAAAATGGGCACGGATGAAAACCCGAAAGGGCTTCGTGAGTAAAAACAGCAGGGCTACCGGCGAGTGTTCGTGAAAACCCGAAAGGGCGCGACCTCTTAAAAAAAGAGAGAGAAAATAAAAAGAATAAAAAAATGGTATGTCCATAAGCAAAATGGGCACGGATGAAAACCCGAAAGGGCTCCGTAAGTAAAAACAGCAGGACTACCGGCGAGTGTTTGTGAAAACCTGAGAGGGCGCAACCTCGTTAAAGGACACTTACAGGGTCCTCTCGACCTTGTAAGGAGAAACCACCCGCGTGAGATCCTTACGACTCACAAGGGAGCAACACACTTAGGGATCCCCACGATTCCTAAGGAGAAAATACACTTGCGAGATCCTCACGACTCGTAAAGAGAACTCTCTTATGGGACCCTCACGGCTCATAAGATTTGAAAGTCTTAAGTTAAAGAGACCTAAACCTGTGCTTAAGCAACCCCCCCACAACTTTCGATATTGCCCTACAAGTGGTTCAATACTGACCCCTGTATACAATCCACGGGCGCGAATAAACATTTCCCTAACCAAATTTCATCCGTGATTAGGGATATGTGCGCATGATGAACAACCCTTATAAGTCCTCTCGACTTACAAGGAGAAAACCCTCTTGTAGGATCCTTACGACTTACAAAGGAACATACACTTAGGAATCCTCACGATTCCTAAGGAGAAAATACACCTACAAGATCCTCACAACTTGTAGGGAGAAATACCTTTGTGAGACCCTTACGGCTCATGAAGTTAAAAGCCTTAGTCGACAGGACCTTAACCCTGTTCGCTAAGCCACCTTTGTTCAACATCGACGGAGGCAAATGATGATTCGCTCCTGGAAATATCCCAGTTGTAGCAGTGCTGATGCCGAAATCGGTGTCTAATTTCAGGTTTACGGTGAAAAGCCAGTAGGCCGCACATGAGAGCCTCCTGATTCGCGTCGGCTCGCAGAGAAACCAGTGTCTCCGCGGGAAATTCCCGATCCGTATCAACCCCGAAGAAACCAGTGTCTTCGGCAAATCCTTCGACTCGAGGAAACAAGTGTCCTTGACGAAGAAAATCCTGATTCGCGTCGACTCGCAGAGAAACCAATGTCTCCGCGGGAAATTCTCGATTCGTTTCAACACCAGGGAAACAAGTGACCTTGGCAAATACCTCAACTCAGTGAAACTAGCGTCCTTGATGAGAGTCTCCTGATTCGCGTCGGCTCGCAGAGAAACCAGTGTCTCCGCGGGAAATTCCCGATCCGTCTCAACCCCGAAGAAACCAGTGTCTTCGGCAAATCCTTCGACTCGAGGAAACAAGTGTCATTAACGAAGAAAATCCTGATTCGCGTCGACTCGCAGAGAAACCAGTGTCTCAGCGGGAAATTCTCGATTCGTTTCAACACCAGGGAAACAAGTGTTCTTGGCAAATACCTTAACTCAGGGAAACTAGCGTCCTTGATGAGAGCCTCCTGATTCGCGTCGGCTCGCAGAGAAACCAGTGTCTCCGCGGGAAATTCCCGATCCATCTCAACCCCGAAGAAACCAGTGTCTTCGGCAAATCCTTCGACTCGAGGAAACAAGTGTCCTTGACGAAGAAAATCCTGATTCGCGTCGACTCGCAGAGAAACCAGTGTCTCCGCGGGAAATTCTCGATTCGTTTCAACACCAGGGAAACAAGTGTCCTTGGCAAATACCTCAACTCAGGGAAACTAGCGTCCTTGATGAGAGCCTCCTGATTCGCGTCGGCTCGCAGAGAAACCAGTGTCTCCGTGGGAAATTCCCGATCCGTCTCAACCCCGAAGAAACCAGTGTCTTCGGCAAATCCTTCGACTAGAGAAAACAAGTGTCCTTGACGAAGAAAATCCTGATTCGCGTCGACTCGCAGAGAAACCAGTGTCTCCGCGGGAAATTCTCGATTCGTTTCAACACCAGGGAAACAAGTGTCCTTGGCAAATACCTCAACTCAGGGAAACTAGTGTCCTTGATGAGAGCCTCCTGATTCGCGTCGGCTTGCAGAGAAACCAGTGTCTCCGCGGGAAATTCCCGATCCGTCTCAACCTCGAAGAAATCAGTGTCTTCGGCAAAATCCTTCGACTCAAGGAAACAAGTGTCCTTGACGAAGAAAATCCTGATTCGCGTCGACTCGCAGAGAAACCAGTGTCTCCGCGGGAAATTCTCGATTCGTTTCAACACCAGGGAAATAAGTGTCCTTGGCAAATACCTCAATTCAGGGAAACTAGCGTCCTTGATGAGAGCCTCCTGACTCGCGTCGGCTCGCAGAGAAATCAGTGTCTCTGCGGGAAATTACCGATCCGTCTCAAATTGCAAGATGAAGCCTCAGGCAGCAGAGATAAAAAAAAACTTGTTTCCTGAGCAATGAGACCCTGCAAGTCGGTCTAAAACGGTCTCTTGCATACTATTCACGGATCTCACTCTCCAAAGTCGAATTTCGACAAGGAGGGAAACAACCGCTTACGGGTCCTCTCGACTCGTAAGAGGGAAAAATTCTCTTATAAGATCCTTACGACTTATAAGAGAAAACGCGCTTAGGAATCCTCACGATTCCTAAGGAGAAAATACATCTACGAGATCCTCTCGATCCGTAGGGAGAAAAGTCTCTATGAGACCCTCACGGCTCATAGAGTTGAAAAGTCTTAGACGGCAGATCTGAACCTGCGGCCTAAGCCATCGCTATCTCTTGGAAAAATATAGATGCTTACTCTATTATCTGTCAATTGTGTCTATTAAGACAACATGCTGAGAATAAAAGTAAGAAGAAAGCGAAAAAAAGGACATCCGAGGTGCATTTGATCAAGCATTCGAGACACATTCGTTCACGCATGTGCAAAAGACTCAGAACGAGAAATAAGACAAGCTGAAATAAAAATTTTCCATTCATATTGCAAAAGGTTCTTACAATCATAAAGAAATAAACGACATTATCCAAAAGATTACAATGGCAAAACCTCAAATCCTGGACAGGGATTGAGGAACTCGAAAGTGACCTTGTCCAAAACTTTCCAAGCTTGGCGAACCATCCTGGTATGCTTCCTTTCGCGAGCACGGGCGTCGGGATCCCCGCTGATGTCCTCCACCCTCCGGTAGGCAGTAAGAATGGCGGACTGTTGAAAGGCCTGGTGTAAGAGATCGACAAGATTGTCTCGCCGTCTCTTCGAGATTAAGCTCATCAGGTACACTGAATGCACCTTGTCCTCGGCGGCGTCCAATGCCCTAAGCGGCACGCCGGTAAAAAATAGGGGAAGCGCTTCCCAAATTGCTCCCACGATAAGCTTCAGGAGGGAAGAACGTCGGGGAAGCAGTTGTCCGTTATATGCGTCGAAGCGGCTCATGATTTCAGCACACTCCGCGTTTGTGAATTACCGATTTTGAGAACGGCCAAGTTGGCGGATATCCCCGTAAGAGATAATCTCGTCGAGGTCGTACATATGGGCGTCCATCACTCCTATCAGCAACTCTTAAAAGTTCTGTTATATGATTTAGAAGGAGCAAGGCTCCATTAATGAATCAAGAAATTATAAATGAAATCTTTCAGAGAGCAGAGCTCTATTGATGGAACCCTAACAGGGTTCTCCTTAGTCCTCTTTAGACCCCTTTAAAGCAAACCTCTGCTAAATGAAACCCTAAATGGGTCTTCTTTAGATCAGAGATCTATTGAGAGCAAGGCTCTTAAAATTGATTTAATTTAATCCAAATTAATTTTTTTTACCTAAAATTCTATAAAGTTTGAACTTTTAAAAGTGTTTAAACAAAAAAGCAGGGCTCTGAGATTCTGAAAATAAATTTTTTGGAGATGATGATCATCTGTGAAGGACCAAAGGTCCTATTTATAGGCATCAAATGCCCTTTCAACTTCCAAAAGTTGCCGCAACGGTTGGAATTCTGCCACCGTTGCGCTCGCGTTTGGGGATACGTAAGCGCAACGGTGGGGGGGCATTTGTTTACCCCAATCAGAGCAAAGCTCTGGTCAAATTCCAAGGCGGGAGATGAAGCAACGCTTCATCTTCCCCCAATCAGAGCAAAGCTCTACATTGAAAATTTAAACTTTAATAAATGAAGCAACGCTTCAGATCCTCTGCGCTGCGCACAGGGCGCCACGTGTCGAAAGCTGATACGCCAGCACAGCGCCCAAGACAGCGCGTCCAATCAGAGCAAGGCTCTATTAAAAAACAAAATTAAAAGAAGTAAAGCTTCAGTTGCGCAAGCGCTGCGCTGCGCGACACGTGCCAGCGTAGTTGCGCAAGCGCAGCTGCGCTGTGCGCTGCGCGACACGTGTCACGCGCTGGGGCATTTGCGCCAAACAGAATTAAAATTTTAAAGAAATCTTTCTGTTCTTGCTAAAGCAAGAAGATTTTCTTCTGTAAAACAGAAGCCCTTGGATCAAAGATCTAACGGTGGGGAAAATTCCCCAAATCACTCAGAGAAAGATCTCTTTAACAAATCTAACAAAGTTTATGGGAACTATATAAAGGACCCTAGACCTTAATTCAAAATCATCAACATCATCATTGAGAACTCTGAAGAATTGGAGAGAATTCCTCAAGAACAAAAAAGGTAAAAATCTTTAGAAAAAAGAGAAAATTCTCTTATGAACAGATCATTGATCTGAGAACAAGATCAATGATCTTCAATAAAAAGAAAAATAAATAATAACAGTGCTTTGCACTTTTTATGAACCATTGGTTCTGGAATCTGAAAGATTCTCAAATTATTGAAATAGTGCCTTGCACTTGCAAAACTGCACTGTTGCGCTCTTGGGTTGGCGCAAGCCACCAGAGAGCGCCACGTGTCAGCATCTGAACCACTTGCGCTATGCGCTTTTAAAATAGAGCATTGCTCTCTGAAATTGGCGCAACTCACCAGAGCGCGCCACGTGTCAGCAGCGCAACAGCGCAGCGCACTGCGCTTGCGCTTACCGGAGCGTGACACGTGTCACGCCCACATGCGCTTGCGCTCATTAATTGGCGCAAAGCGCCTGACAGGCCACATGGCCACTGTCAGATAATTAATGCACTGCATTATTGAAAAGAAGGGCTGAGCCCAATTGAAAAAGGACTAACAGTCCTAATAAAATGCCATGCATTATTTTTTAAAAGGGCAGAGCCTAAGCAAAGGTCTGTCAGACTAAAACAGATGCTCTGCATCATAAAAATAAAGGGACGGAGCCCAAATCAAATAGGCCTTACTGACCAAAATAAAATGCAGTGCATTATTAAACAGGGGCAAAGCCCTAGCATAGGCCTAATAGGCCGAAGACAAATAAAAACGTTGATCATCTTCAACTGGACTTAACCCAATTCAGGCCGTAAGTCCTCAAATTAAATTGACTGAGCACGAATGCTCTCCTAAATCAATTTACACCCGGTTCGAGGGTACATCTCCGAACTCCTCTGACATTTGTCGTTGTAATCCTTCAACGACGTCCGAGAGATGACGAGTCCCGACAACCACACATCAATACGGACTGTGGGGTCCTTAAACCCACGGACTTAAGCGTCCTTAAACTAAAACACGGATGTAGCGTCCTTAAACCCACGGACTTAAGCGTCCTTAAACTAAAACACGGACTGTGGGGTCTTTAAACCCGCGGACTTATGCATCCTTAAACTAAAACACGGACTGTGGGGTCCTTAAACCCACGGACTTAAGCGTCCTTAAACTACCTATGAACCACTATGTCCCTAAACTGGCGATGGACCACTACGTCCCTAAACTGGAACAATAGAGCCCTCAAATGCTCTTTTGTCGGATCTAAACGGCCCCGTTTAAGTTGATCTTAGCCTCAAATATGGCTAATGTATTCTTAAACATTCAAACAGACTTTAGTCCCAAATTGGACTATAAGACCCCCAATCAACTTTGGTTCAAGGGTACATCTCTGAACTCCTCTGACACCTGTCGTTGTAATCCTTCAACGTCGTCAGAGAGGTGACGGGTCCCGACGACCATTTATTAAATGGACCACCATGTCCTTAAACTGGAAATGGATCTAGATTATCCCGTTAAGTCGATCTTAGTCTCAAATCAGACTAACGTATCCTTAATAAACGCTTAAGTCGATCTTAGCCTCAAACATGGCTAACGTATCCTTAAACCAAAACCCAAAACCCAAATCTAAGAAAATACGGATTTGGACTAATCCACGTCCTACGGGCGACGAAATAAATAGTCTCCGTATACAATCCACGGGCAACCACAAAAAAAACAAACACACACGACACGAAGTGGAATTCTGGAGAAGGAGAAAGTGGCTACCGCGATGTGGTAGCGTAATTAACTGCAGGGGCTTGCGCCTGCAGCGAAGAGCGTCCCCACAATCAAAAACCCCTCAAACGAGGGGGAATCTGACGAAGTCTGCTACATCGGCCGCATCCGTCTAAACCTCTGATACATGGTGCCATAAATCAACTTGGCATCTTCGGAGAGGTGGACGGATAAAACCATATAGCATCTGCCCCGAATCTCAGGCCAAGACGTCTTCACGTCGTCGCCGTCTTTCGGAGGAGAACAGCACCCAATGTGATAACAGCCGATCACATGCTCCCACGTGAGCGCCTTTGATGAACAAAAGAGAATAATGGAGATTGGCTCACGTGATCACACGTGACCCCATAATAGTGCTCAATACTAAAAAGCCACCAGGAATAATCAAAGGCAGTCCTCACTTTTGGGTCGCTTCACGTGATCTCACGTGACCTAACAGAACTTGAACAAAAGAATAAACGCCAAAGAAGCAGCGCTTCAAATTCTTGAAGCTTAATACTATTTCAAAGCGCCTCACGTGCTTACACGTGACGGCCACATGGCTTAAGTGTTTAACACTTATGTGCATCACGTGCGACACGTGAGCATTCTCAAACTTCAGTGTTTAACACTGCCTCGGGGTATCACATGGGAGCACGTGAGCGCTGAATAAACATGTTAGTGTTGAACACCATGAAGGGCTAACATTAGCCAGAATCAGACGAAATGTTCCAAAGACTATCAATTGAGCCTTCCATGCTCAGGGTTTCCAAAGCGAATCTCAAGACAGCTAATAAGCTCCCAACAGATGACATCTAAACTGATGTTCATTCCATTCTCCTAAATCGGGATATTGGTTCAAGGGTACATCTCTTCATACCTCTGATACATGTCGTTGTAATCCTTTAACGTCTTCATAGAGATGGAAGGTCCCAATAACCAATAACTTTTGGCACACCCCCAAACTGGTTAAACCAGAACCCCATAGACTGTGAGGTCCTTAAACTCATAGACTATGATATCTTTAAACTTTACAGACTATGATGTCTCTAAACTCCATGGACCGAGATGTCCTAAAACTAACAATGGACCGCAATGTCCCTAAACTAAAACAATAGAGTCCAGATGCTCTTTTGTTGGATCTAAATGATCCCAAAACCCTGTTAAGTAGATCTTAGCCTAAACATTAGACTAATGTATCCTTAACAAACGTTTAAGTTGATCCTAATCTCAATGAGATTAACAATCCTTAAACCCACTAGACCGCAACGTCCCTAAACTAAGACGATAGAGCCCAAAATGCTCTGTCATCGGATTTAAATGATCCCAAACCCCCGTTGAGTAGATCTTAGTCAAAAATTAGACTAACATATCCTTAACAAACGTTTAAGTTGATCTTAATCTCAATGAGATTAACGATCCTTAAACCAAAAACCAAACCCAAATCTAAGAAAATACGGATTTGGACTAATCCACGCCCTACGGGCGACAACATAAATTAGTCTCCGTATACAATCCACGGACAACCAAAAACAAAACAAATACCCATAACACGAAGTGACCATCTGGAGAAGGAGAAAGTGGTTACCGTGATGCGGTAGCGTAATTAACTGCAGGGGCTTGCGCCTGCAGGGAAGTGCGTCCCCATAATCAAAAACCATTCACAATGAGGGGGAATCTGACGAAGTCTGCTATATCGGCCGCATCCGTCCAAACCTCTGATGCACGGTGCCATAAATCAACTTGGCATCTTTGGAGAGGTGGACGGATAAAACCAAATAGCATCTGCCCCCAAATTCAGACAAGACGACCTACGCGGTTCCGTCTCCCGTTTTCGGCGGCGAACACCTACCTTCTACTTACGCCCAGAGGAAGAAAGTTGTACTTCCAGTTGAGGGCACCCTGAAGGAAACCAGAGATACACCCGCTCTGCTTATTGGAGAATCTTCCTCTCCTGGATCCAAGGCGAAAGCCAAGGGCGAGAAGAAGAAGTCCTCCACAAAATCGATAGGCGGTGTCAGTAAGGTAGAAGGAAATGGCAGGGCAAAAGTTTCAGGGCTAAAAGTAGGGAAGGAGGGATGTTCCTATTGTCACGGGAAAGGGCATTGGTAGAAGGAATGCAGGGATTGGAAAGTCAAAATTCAGGATCCGAAGCATATTGTGTCTTCGGTTTCGGGTGTGTTTATGATTGAAAAAAGTATGTAAATTAACTCTACTTCCTAGGTATTGTTCTCCGCCGAAAGACGCGACCGGGACGTTGGGACGTCGGGGCCTGAATTCCGAGGACAGATGCTAATTGTGCTATCCGTCCACCTCTCCGAATATGCCAAGTTGATTTATGACACCATGTATCGAAGGTTTAAACGGATGCGGCCGATGGAGCAACTTCGTCAGATTCCCCCTCGTTGAAAGGTTTTTAATTGTGGGGACGCTCTTCCCTACAGGCGCAAGCCCCTACAGTTAATTATGCTACCGCATCGCGGTAACCACTTTCTCCTTCTCCCGATAGTCACTTCATGTCGTGGGTGTTTGTTTTGTTTTTTGGTTGCCCATGGATTATATACGGAGACTAATTTATGTTGTCGCCCGTAGGACGTGGATTAGTCCAAATCCGTACTTTCTTAGATTCAGGTTTGGGGGTTGGGTTTAAGGATACGTTAGTCTCATTCGAGACTAAGATCAACTTAAACATTTGTTAAGAATACGTTAGTCTCATTTCAGACTAAGATCAACTTAACGGGATCGTTTAGATCCAACAAGAGAGCATTTGGACTCAATTGTTTAGTTTAGGGACATTGCGGTCGATTACCAGTTTAAGGACATAGTGGTCCGATACCAGTTTAAGGACATAGTGGTCCATGAGTTTAAAGACCTCACAGTCAAGGTTAAGGACGTCATAGTCCGTGAGTTTAAAGACCTCACAGTCAAGGTTAAGGACGTCATAGTCCGTGAGTTTAAAGACCTCACAGTCAAGGTTAAGGACGTCATAGTCCGTGAGTTTAAAGACATCACAGTCAAGGTTAAGGACATCATAGTCCGTGAGTTTAAGGACCCCACAGTCCGGGTTAAGGACATTATAGTCCGTGAAACGTTTGGTTGTCGGGACCCATCACCTCTCTGAAGACGTTGAAGGATTACAACGACATGTATCAGAGGGGTTCAGAGATGTATCCTTGAACCAATTTTGGTTGGGAAATCTGTAGTCCAATTTGGGACTAAGATTAATTAATTAAATTATGAGCACATGGGCTCAGTTAAATCTGAATTGAGGACTTATGGCAAGTCTTGGGCTAAGTCCAATCAAGTTATTAACATTTATTTTGAGCTGTTAAGCATTTGTTTGGGCTCAGCCCTTTTAATAATGCCGAGCATTAGAGTTCTGACAGTATTTCTGTCTTTTATTGAATGCTGAGCATTCATCATAGCTCTGGGCTTATTAAAGAACAATTTATGTTCTACCCAATCGCATATAAAACATATGGCGCACTTGGCACTAGCGCCAGTTGATGAGCGCAGTGCGCTATGGTTGAAGCGCTAATGCGCTTAGGAAGCGCTAATGCGCTTAGCGCTAGATGAAGAGCGCTGACGCGCTTAGCGCCTTGCGCTAGATGTAGAGCGCTGACGCGCTTAGCGCTAGATGTAGAGCGCTGATGCGCTATAATTGAAACGTTGAGGCGCTTGGCGCTGGTGCCATATAATGAACGCAAAGCGCTTTTAATAATGCAGCGCACACGTGAGGAGCACGTGGCGCGCTGAGCGCTAGCCAATGAGCGCAATGCACTGTTGTTTGAAGTACTATGACACTGCAGCGCTTTGCGCTAGATGAAGAGCACTAAGGCACTTTTAAATTAGGAGCGCTAAGGCTCTTCTTAGGTTAACTTTGCGCTCTGAAGATTATCTTCTTTTTGATAAGAGGCTTTGTCTCAAGATTCTAAGAACAAAGTTCTTAATTTATAGGAGATATTTCAATCTCTTTTTGATGAAAGGCTTTGCCTTTATGGATCTGTGATCCTAAGAGAATTGAATAATTCTCCCCCCTTTATAATGAGACATTCATAGTCTCTTTTGTGAAAGACAATTTGCCTTATAGATCTATGATCTGTGAAAGAAGTAAGTATTTCTTTGTTTTATGATGAGATCTTTTTGATCTCTTTGTAAAAGACCTTGGTCTTTGTAGATCTATGATCTATTAAGAAGAGAATTCTTCTTTTTAATTATGAGATGATTTCATCTCTTTGTTCATCACCATTCTTTTTACCTTGAAGAAAAAATCTTCTTTTACCGAGAGCTGCTTCTTCTTCTTGAGATTTTTCTCAAAGTTTATGGGGGTTTCCTCTCTCTAAGACTTGAAGTCTTGGGGCCTTTATATAGGGCAATCTGATTTGTTGAATCAGTTAAAGAGATTTATTCTCTAATTGATTTGGGAATTTCCCCACCGTCGGATCTTTGATCCAAGGTGTTCCCCTCCGAATGGCGGCCGACGACATGGACGTCTGGGCCTGAGATTCGAGGCAGATGCTATTTGGTTTTATCCGTCCACCTCTCCGAAGATGCCAAGTTGATTTAAGGCACCGTGTATCGGAGGTTTAGACGGATGCGGCCGATGTAGCAAACTTCGTCAGATTCCCCCACGCTTGAGGGGTTTTTGATTGTGGGGACGCTCTTCCCTGCAGGCGCAAGCCCCTGCAGTTAATTACGCTACCGCATCGCGGTAACAACTTTCTCCTTCTCCAGAATTTCACTTCGTGTCGTGTGTGTTTGTTTTGTTTGTGGTTGCCCGTGGATTGTATACGGAGACTGAGTAATGCCGTCGCCCGTAGGACGTGGATTAGTCCAAATCCGTATTTACTTAGATTTGGGTTTGGTGTTTTTAGTTTAAGGATGCATTAGTCGCGTTGCGTCTAAGATCAACTTAAACGTTCGTCAAGGATACGTTAGTCCTGTTTTGGACTAAGATCAACTTGACTTGATGATCGATTTAATATCTGGCCGTCGGGACTCGTCACCTCTCTGACGTCGTTGAAGGATTACAACGACAGGTGTCAGAGGAGTTCAGAGATGTACCCTTGAACCAAAGTTGATTTGGGGTTTTACCATTCATTTAAATGTCTAAGGATGCGTTAGCTGTATCTGGGGCTAAGATCAACTTAAACGGGACCGTTTATATCCAGCAAAAGAGCATTTGGAAGCTCTGTTGTTCCAGTTTAAGGACGTAGTGGTCCATTTTCCAGTTTAGGGACGTGGTGGTCCATCGCCAGTTTAGGGACATGGTGGTCCGATATTAGTTTAGGGACGTCTCGGTCCGATATTAGTTTAAGGACGTCTCGGTCCGATATTAGTTTAGGGACGTTCCGGTCCGATATTAGTTTAGGGACGTTCCGGTCCGATATTAGTTTAAGGACGTTCCGGTCCACGAGTTTAAGGACCCCGCAGTCCATATGGTTGTGTGGTCGTTGGGACCCGTCACCTCTTTGACGTCGTTGAGGAATTACAACGATGGATATCAAAGGAGTTCGGAAATATACCCTTGAACCGGATGTGGATTGGTTTAGGAGAGCCGTTTTGCTCAGTTACTTTAGTTTAAGGACTTATGGCCACGATTGGGCTAAGTCCAGTTAAAAAAATGTCCAATATTTTATTTGCATTTGTTTTTATTTTTATTTGGGTTTTGCTCAGAAAAGATGCAGAGCATCAATTTCATTTGGGCTCTCCCTTTTATTGCTCTGCAATTTATTTTGGCCCGTTAGGTCTTTTTGATTTGGGCCTAGCCCTTCAAGCAATGCATTGCATTGAGAATCTTCAAGAAACAGAAGTGCAGAGCACTTTTTAATCCTTTGATCTAAAAAAAACAAGTTTTTTTTCTTCTTTTCTTGTTTTTCCTTATTTCAGAGAACCAAGGGTTCATAACAAGTGCAAGGCACTACTTCTTTTTTATTGTATTTACTTATTTATTTATTTATTGAAGATCCATGATCTTGTTCTTAGATAAATGATCTGTTCCCAAAAGAATTTTCTCTTTTAAAGGTCTTACCTTTTTTTTTGTGTTCTTCAAGAATTCTCAAGAGTTCTCTTTCTTCCCTTTTTTTTTGCCAGATGATCCTCTCTTTGAAATGAGGTCTGGGGTCCTTTTTATAGTGCTCATAAATTAGTTAAATTTGTTAAAGAGATCTTTTTCTGAGTGATTTGGGGAATTTTCCCCACCGTTGGATCTTTGATCCAAGGCCCCTGTTTTACAGAAGAAGATTTTCTTGTTTTAATCAAGAACAGAAAGGATTTCTTTAAATCTTTATTCTGTTTTTTGCGCAACTCCCCAGTGCGTGACACGTGTCGCGCAACGCAGCGCTTGCGCATCTGTGCTTGCGCAGTTGCGCAGACACGTGTCGCGCAGTGCAGCTGTGCTTGCGCAACTGCGCAGACACGTGTCGCGCAGCGCGGCGCTTGCGCAATTGTGCTTGCGCAACTGCGCAGACACGTGTCGCGCAGTGCGCAGTTGGGTTTGCGCAATTGTGCTTGCGCAGTTGGGTTTGCGCAACTGCGCAGACACGTGTCGCACAATGCAGCGCTTGCGCAATCTGAACGTTGCATACTTTTATTTTTAAAGAGAGCCTTGCTCTGATTGGACACACTACCTCGGGCGTTGCGTTGACGTATCAACTTCTGACACGCAGCGCGTTGCACGCAATACTCGGAATTTGAAGCGTTGCTTCCAAAATTTGAATTTTCAAAATTCAAACAGAGCCTTGCTCTGATTGGGGGAACAAATGCCCCCCCCCACCGTTGCGCTCACGTGGCGCGCACGTGAGTGCAGCGGTGGCGAGATCCTGACCGTCGGATCAAAGGGGTCAGGTGAAAAGGCGCAGGCGCCTATAAATAGGACCCTTGGCCCTTGGTAATTCTTTACCATTTTCAAGAATTTGAATTTCAGAGCCTTGCTCTTGCTTAAGAACTTCCACAGCCTTGCTCTTGTGATTTCCCCAAGAACTTCAAAGTTCCAGTCTTAGAATCACTCTAGGTAAAATTAATTAAATTAAATTAATTTAAATTAAATTTAATTAACAGAGCCTTGCTCTTATAGATCTCTGATCTAAAGAAAAAACCTCTTTGGGGTTTCTTCAACAGAGCCTTGCTCTCAAACATTTACAAATTTACAGAGATCTGATCCATGGGTTTTAACCCATGAACAGAGCATTGCTCTTAGATCAAATGTAGATCTTTTTAGATCTGAGAAACGGAGAAAATTTTTGTTTTATAAGTTTTCATGGATTTTTCAAGATTCCAAAACTCTAATTCTTCTAGATAAAATTGATGGATCTTTCCACCATTACCATAGAGCTATGCTCTTTTAAGGAATTTTGTTCTCCTGAGACCAGAGTTTGACAAATGTCACTCTGTGACAGAGCTTTGCTCTGAAAAAGAATATTTCTCCTTGTCTCTAGGGATTTCCCATCAGTGAGGATATTCTTTTGGGGACCTTTTCATTAATTGACAGTCTCATCTAATGATGGGGTTGTCTTATTAAATGATGTACCGTCATCCAGATTTTGTGGGTCCCCCTTTTTGTCGCCTACCCATTACATCACAGTGTGGAGTAAGATTTCAAAATGCCAAGTGTCAGAACGCTAACGGTTATTTTTGTCTTTCTACAGGAAACATGTCCGGCGACTTGTCTTTCCCCTTTGTTCGCTCGGAAGGAGGGTTCCCCCATTCGCCGGTGGACCGGGTGGCGTTCGCTCTCATTAAAGATCATGACCCTGAGTGCAAAAAGCTCCACCTGTGGGGAAGGTGGTACAGCCAGATCATCCAAGGCCGTCGCAGCTTCAGTTCCGCCTCGCCGTCTGAGCCTACAGTCCCGATCCCCTATGCAGACGAACCCCCGGTGAAGTATGCCGTGGAGGTTAAAAACTGGAATTCTGATGACCTCCTCCAGCCTGCGATCGGTGCCATCCCCGTGCAGCCGCCGCCGGCAATAGATATTCTGGGGAGGCGAATCTGTCAGGGTGAAGCACGCCCTTAGGGACAGGCTTACAATATTGGACTGATCCCGCGACCCCCGGCCGAATATTTGCAATGGGCCCGGTACATCTTATCGGCGAAAAGGAATCATCTAACGAGGATTGGTTTATATTCAGCCATCTACGTTTCGCTTTTCGAGTATCCCTCTCCTCCAACATGGTGGGTCAAGGCCTTTATTGAACAATGGAATATCCCCACTCACACTTTCCTGATGACGGATAGGGAAGTCTCTATCTCCTTGGAGGAATTCGCTGAGATTTCGGGTCTACCAATAAGGGGAGAGCACTACGAGGAGCTGCTTCCTCCTGACGAGTACGTCTTTGCCACCAAGCAGCTGGTGTTTGACTTAACTCCGGAAAATGCCATTCAGCATCAGTATCCGGGCTTGGTGAAGGTGTTGGAGATCTATGAGGAACTCCATTTGGGATCGGACGAGCGGGGCGTCAGTTTCGCAGATTTTATTGCTCGCTTTATTCGCCCGGAGTTCCTATCAGAGCAGGGCGAGAAGTTCGCTCAGCTTGCTGACCTTTTTGGTTTCGGCTTGGACCGCCGACCTATATCGGAAAATGACCAGCGGAATTTTTATCTCCCCGGCATTGCCAACGTCCCTTTCTCAGAGATCGCCGTTCCTGGCATGGACGAGGAGACCTTTTTTATAGGGTTCTTGGGTTTATGGTTATGCAGCTTCGCGCTTCCCACGCACCCACGCCTCATGCGGCCCTCCGTCTTTTACCCGGCGCATCGAATGGTGGCTGGTTTGCAGTTATCGGTAGGGATCGCCGGGCTGGCTTACCTCTATAATGGACTTAGCGTAGCGGCGGACGCTAGTGAGCCTGGAGTACAGCCTGCCAACTTCCCGATGCACTATTTCACTTCTTGGATGGAGATGCACGTGCAAGGAGTGTTTGGTGCCCATAAGACTCCTCCGTTCTTTGAGAAATGCAGACTTCCGAGAATCATGCGGTTGGTCGGGGCTTCAATTGTGGCTGCATCCCCGCGGGATTCTAGAGGACTGCTCCTGCGTCCACATCTGGTCGGAGCGAAAATTTCTTTTGTGGATAAGGTCATCACCATAGGCTCAGAGACCACTAAGTCAGTGGTGCCACTACGTGATGATTTTAAGGGCGGGGCTTCTGTACTGAAGGCTCGGGAAATCCTCCACCTCTACTCTATTCGGCCGGGCTATCTAGTGTTTAGGCAGAATGAGACAGCTTTGTTTATGAGGTACAACCCACACCGATTTGCCCGGCAATCGAGTTACAACCAAGGGATCCCGATGGAAGCTTTTCTGGAAACACCCGTGGCCAACCAAGAGGGGATAAGGAATGTGATGCATCATTTCATACGGCTTAATACAGGTTCCTATTTCTTTATCAGTGAACCTAGCTGTGCCCCTAAGATACTCCATTCATATGTAGCCCGGTATGCGCATCCTATGGGCCCAATCATCTTAACGGAGAAGCGTATGCTGGTTGACCGTAGGGGTGCGCCTCCCGGTGGTGATCGCAAGGCTCCCTTGCAGCCAAGGCTCCAGGTCATTCTCCCGATAAAAGATGCCGGAGTTGATCGACCACGTGTGTTGAGCCCCCCGCGTGGATTGCCACTGCCTGCTACGGTGGATGTACCACCGGCGCCCCGTGCTCCCACGAAGGCGGCTAATGTAGTATCGCCAGAGTCTGGCGTAGGAGCAGATATTGGGACCCGCCGCCTTAAAATAACTGCCAAGCGCAAATCTATTCCGGGTGGATCTAAAGCTGGCGGACAGAAGAAGAAAAAGTCCGCCCTTTCCCTTGATGCGATCCTTAGCCTAGAGCCTGCGGCTCCTCCCAACGAAGGCATAAGTGAATATGGCAGCAACGAGGGCTTCTTGGTAGACCCTGCAGACACTAATTTGGCTGCCGCCATTGCAGCTTCGGAGCGATCGGCGAGGCTCGAAGCGATGTTAAGTAAACTCGCTGAGTCAGGTAATCATCAGCCACTTTCTTCGTCATTTTATTGCACTTTTTATTATTATCTTTAACTAATATTCGCCCGATTTTCAACAGGTGTCTCTTCCGAAGAGGCTATTGCTGCCTCTTTGAAAACCTTCCAAGAGGAGGAGGAGAAGCGCGCTCTAGCAGGCGTTGGTATGTCCCACCCCTTTCTCTTTTATAAGGAAAGTTTGTCATCTTTTCTGATGGTCAACCTAACCTTCTTTCGTTTCTTTGCAGGGGTTATATCAGTTGATGCGGGGATCCTTCCTGAGCCTGTTACTGAAGTCCCGGTCTCGTCGAGGCTGCTGGAGGGGCCTCGACTTGACAAGACGATGAGGGATGCCCTGAAAAATCTGGAGGCATCCCTATTCACGGACGAGGACGCCTCAATTAGAGAAGCCCTAGTGGCATCCGTCTCAACGGCTCGGGAGGAGCGGAAGCGGCTGAGACGCGAAGCAAAGGCACGCCAAGATGCTTTGGCCACGGGAGCGGGCCCTAGCACTATTCCTCGCGCTGACACTCCTTCTGAAGAGGCCCCTGTCGCCCTATCTACTGCTTATAGGCAAGTGGCGCACGCGGCCCGAAGTGCAAACGATAAATCCTCTTCAGGTAGCATTTCTTTCAGAGCCTTGTTGTAAGAATTATAAAGCCATTGGCTCATATGCATTCCATCTTGCAGGGCCTAGTCCGACTGAGGGGGAGGCGGAGACCGTTGAACCCAGGGAAACGGCGGAAGCGGTGCCTGCCGAACCCGAGCCGACGGTGAGGCGCGTCGTTGGGGCCACGGGACCCGAAGCAGAGGTTGGGGGATCTGCAGCCGAGAGGGTCATGGATGTCGACCCTAAAGTGGCGGCAGATGAAATGATCGTCATAAGCGAGCCGAGGGTAATGACAGGTGAGGCGTTTGAGGCTGGAGACCTCGCGGCGACGGTGGACAAGACAACCGTGACCGCAGGACCCGAAGGAGTAGCGGGTGAGGTGGCCACGATTCCTGAGGACGAGTCAGCTGCTCTTTCTCAGGAATCTGGCAATGCTACAATCATAGCCCTCCCCGCCTATATTCCCCCGCCTTCTCCAGTGCTTGCGAGTGCAACAACGGTTCCTATTGAGTCGGGTGACGAGGCCACGGGCGGTGGCCTGATGTCAATGGGGGAAGGAATTGCCTCAGTCTCGGCTGGCAGTTCGTCGGGTAAATTTCGAGTTACTATCATTTTCTCTCTTCTTTTTTTTTTTATCTTGCAATCTTTTCTAACAAGTTTGCTTCTGTTTTTAATGCAGGTGCGGCCAGTGCCGATGCTCCACTGCTTGAAGGAGCACCGTCAACTACTGCTTTGGCGGTGGTCACTTTCCCGCCTTCCCTTGTGCCATCGCGGATGTTGGAAGGTATGGATTTGCGACTCACAAGTTAATCTTTTAAACGTGTAGCTTATGGACTAACGTCATACCACTGTGTCCTTTCAGGAGTGCTCTTTGATCATCTATACCAAGTGTTGCTCCCACACTTCTCCTTCCCGTCCAAACTCGCTTCTCCCTCTAGTGGTGCCGGTGAGTACATTTTCATTTTGATGTCTTTGTTTACTCCCTTTTTTAGCAATGGGATGATTTCTGACTTTTCCTCTTCCTTATTGCAGTGCCACAAATCGAAGGAGGGGACACAAGACCTGCCACACCACCGGCCCTTCCGGCTTTGCCGTCCGTTGCAGCTGGTACAGTATATTCCTCCCCCCTTTTTATATGATCCTTCAACATCTTTTCGAATCATTGTTTAACCATGTTTCGTTTTGCAGCTATTGTTCCAGCTTCGATCCCTCTTGAGTCTCATGTTCTTTCACCAGCGGGCCCTTTCTTGAAACGTCCATCTTCAAAAGGTGTCGTGATGAGTTTGGACATGCTGAGCAAGTATATCGAAGAGCTTAACATGGACGCTCTCCCTTCTGCCGTGGATTTCGCAATGGAGGTTAACCCGATGTTGGCGGCGCTCGTAAACTTTCACAATGAAGGCGTCGTCGAATCTTGGGTTAACCACTGCAGAGAGATTGAGGCCTGCTTGCATCGGTTGGAGACGACGCGCCCTTCTCCCGAAGTTTTGGCCATGAGCACCGAACGGACAGCCTGGCTCGAGCAAAGCGCTTCTTATCTCCGCCATTTGGAGCAGGAAGCAGCTTTACGGTTGAAGGAGCGTCGGGAATCTTCAAGCGCAACCGCTCGCCTGCGCGCTGAAGTTAGGACGAATGCTGCTGAAGTGAAAGCTGTCTTTGAAGGCCTTATGGAGCGTATCTCTAATGGGCTAGGACTGAGGCGGAAGCTTGATGCCGCTGAGCATGATGCTCGAGGCCAAGAAGCAGCTCAGCGGGTTGTTGGGGAACAGCTCGCATCCTTCACGCAGCAGCGGGCTCAAGTAGAAGCCGAACTAGCGGTGGCAGCTGATCAGGAGAAGGCGTGGAAGGAAGTACGCAGGCAGTTGATAGAGCTGTTCAAGAAACTTCCTTCTCCCTGAATATCTTGTATCATTTACACATTTGTAATTTGTATATAATGTATACACATTCCCTGTTTTTTTATACGATCCGCCTTATATTTTGATTGAATTTATGAATAAAGGTACACATTCCTTCTTGCGATGTCTGGTACTATTTCTTTGCTTTCTCTCTTTTCATTATGATGTTTTCGATGAACTTGATTGGCGGATAACTTAACTTCTCCGAGAGATAATGATGGCTTAGGCCGCAGGTTCAGATCTGCCGCCTAAGACTTTTCAGTTCTATGAGCCGTGAGGGTCTCACAGAGACTTTTCTCCCTACGGATCGAGAGGATCTCATAGGTGGATTTTCTCCTTAGGAATCGTGAGGATTCCTAAGTGTGTTTTCTCTTACAAGTCGTAAGGATCTTATAAGAGAATTTTTCCCTCTTACGAGTCGAGAGGACCCGTAAGCGGTTGTTTCCCTCCTTGTCGAAAATCGACTTCGGAGAGTGAGACCCGTGAATAGTATGCAAGAGACCATTTTGGATTGACTTGCAAGGCCCCATTGTTCAGGAAGCAAGTTTTTCAATCTTTGCTGCCCGAGACTTCATCTTGCAAGGTGGGACGAACCGGGAATTCTCCCGCGGAGACAGTGGTGGCTCTGCGAGTTGACGTAGGTCGGGAGGCTCTCGTCACGGAGTGTTTGTATCCGTGAGTCGAGGAATTTGCTAGGGATAATTTGTTTCCCAAGCGCCAAGGATTATTTGTTTCCTTGGGGTTTGAAACGAGTCGAGGGTTCCCACGGAGGCACTGGTGGCTCTGCGAGTCGACGCGAATCAGAAGGCTCTCGTCAAGGAGTGTTTGTATCTGTGAGTCGAGGAGTTTGCTAGGGATTATTTGTTTCCCAAGCGCCAAGGATTATTTGTTTCCTTGGGGTTTGAAACGAGTCGAGGGTTCCCACAGAGGCTCTGGTGGCTCTGCGAGTTGACGCGAATCAGAAGGCTCTCGTCAAAGAGTGTTTGTATCCATGAGTCGAGGAGTTTGCTAGGGATTATTTGTTTCCCAAGCGCCAAGGATTATTTGTTTCCTTAGGGTTTGAAACGAGTCGAGGGTTCCCACTGAGGCACTGGTGGCTCTGCGAGTCGACGCGAATCAGAAGGCTCTCGTCAAGGAGTGTTTGTATCTGTGAGTCGAGGAGTTTGCTATGGATTATTTGTTTCCCAAGCGCCAAGGATTATTTGTTTCCTTGGGGTTTGAAACGAGTCGAGGGTTCCCACAGAGGCTCTGGTGGCTCTGCGAGTTGA
Organism: Agapanthus africanus; assembly: GCA_030015575.1. Taxonomy (NCBI): domain Eukaryota; kingdom Viridiplantae; phylum Streptophyta; class Magnoliopsida; order Asparagales; family Amaryllidaceae; genus Agapanthus; species Agapanthus africanus. Next base: position 259,411,974 of record CM057339.1, on the reverse strand, counting down.
CGCGAATCAGAAGGCTCTCGTCAAGGAGTGTTTGTATCCGTGAGTCGAGGAGTTTTGCTGAAGTCACTGGCTTCTTCGGTTGAAATGAACCGTTGAGGTTTGGCTTCGTCGTCTGACGGAGTCCGCTGGGAAAGTATGGTTCCTTCTTTGTTTACGCCCTTGGATTGTATACAGGGATCGATGTGATCTTAACTGTAGGGCCAAAGTTTTATCATTTCTTCTTTTTATTTTATTTTATTTCCGCGATGCTCTATCATTTCAGCTTTTATATCGCGAAGGTCGCGACTGCCTAATCATTTCGGCTATTTTTCGCGGTGCCCAATCATTTCGGCTATTTATTTTATTTTTACTCGCTGCTTTTTATTGCGAGCTGCCCTATCATTTCGGCTATTTTGCATGCATACATTTTTACTTGCTGCTTTTTATTGCAAGTTGCCCTATCATTTCGGCCATTTCGTATGCATGTGCGGCCTATCGGCTTTTCGTCATAAACCTGAAATTAGACACTGATTTCGGCATCAGCACCGCTACAACTGGGATATCGCTAGGAGCGAATCATCATTTGCCTCTGTCATTGTCGAACAAAGGAGGCTTAGCGACCAGGATTAGGGTCCTGTCGGCTAAGGCTTTTGACCTTATGAGCCGTAAGGGTCTCACAAAGCTATTTCTCCCTACAAGTCGTGAGGATCTTATAGGTGTATTTTCTCCCTAGGAATCATGAGGGTTCCTAAGTGTATTGTTCCGCTGTAAGTCGTAAGGATCCTACAGGAGGGTTTTCTCCTTGTAAGTCGAGAGGATTTACAAGGGTTGTTTGCCATGCAAGCATATCCCTAGTCTCGGATGGGACTTAGTCAGGGAAATGTTTATTCGCGCCCGTGGATTGTATACAAGAGTCAGTATTGAGCCACTTGTAGGGCAGTATCGGAAGTTGTGGGGGTTGCTTAAGCACAGGTTTAGGTCTCTGTGACTTAAGACTTTCAACTCTTATGAGCCGTGAGGGTCGCATAAGAGAGTTCTTCTTACGAGTCGTGAGGATCTCGCAAGTGTATTTTCTCCTTAGGAATCGTGGGGATACCTAAGTGTGTTGTTCCCTTGTGAGTCGTAAGGATCTCACGCAGGTGGTTTCTCCTTACAAGGTCGAGAGGACCCTATAAGTGTCTTTTAATGAGGTTGCGCCCTTTCGGGTTTTCACAAACACTCGCCGGTAGCCCTGCTGTTTTTACTCACGGAGCCCTTTCAGGTTTTCATCCGTGCCCATTTTGCTTATGGACATACCTTTTTTTTTATTATTCTTTTTATTTTTATATATTTTTTAACGAGGCCGCGCCCTTTCGGGTTTTCACGAACACTCGCCGGTAGCCCTGCTGTTTTTACTCACGGAGCCCTTTCGGGTTTTCATCCGTACCCCTTTTGCTTATGGACATACCGTTTTTTTTTGTTTTATTTTTTATATGTTTTTTTTATATCTCTCAGCCTAAAGATACTGCTGTAGTAGTTTAAAGACGTTTCGGTCTGCTATTAGTTTAAGGACATTTCGGTCCGTCGTTGAGAAGGTCGGCTACTTTTATAAAGCTTGAGCTTAGGAAGACAGCGAGCGGACATAGTCGTCATCATCTATCATTGACCTAGGCTGTGGCACATTAAGCGTAGTATTTCTTTAGGAAGCGACCATTTATCGGCCTGAAAGGCCTTTCACCGTGCATGTCCATGAGTAGATAGGCCCCACCCTGGTAAACTTTATCTATGATTTACGGGCCTTCATAGTTTAGCTCGAATTTTCCCCGCTTGGCGCGATTGGGGATCATAGGCCTTTTGACCACTAGCACGAGTTCGCCTTGGCGGAATGTCCTCGGTCGGGTCAATCTTTCGTATGAGCGCATCATCTTTGCTTTATAAGCTTCTAGATTTTGCTGCGCTATGAGCCGGGTTTCATCAAGGGCGTCAAGCTCCTCAAGCCGAAGGTGAGCATTTTCTTCGTCCGTCAGCTCGTAGTGGACTGCCACTCGTAGAGAGGGTAACTCTATCTCGAGGGGGAGTACTGCTTCTGTACCGAACACCAACGCGTACGGCGTTGTGTTTGTGGCCGTCTTGAATGTAGTTCGATATGCCCAAAGAGCTTCTTGCAGTCTTTCGTGCCAATCTTTCTTATTTCGGGACACCGTTTTCTTTATGATTTTTGTCAATGTCTTGTTGAAGGCTTCAGCTAGTCCATTGGCTCGCGGGTTATAAACCGTGGAATATCTCCAGTCTATATTATGCTGTTGCGCAAAGCGACTGATCTTGTGGCTTCTGTAAGCTGGCCCGTTATCGGAGATGATCCGTCGCGGAGTTCCAAATCGATATATAACATGCGTCTTGAAGAAGTGGAGGATATTTTCCGTCTTCACCTCTCTTAACGGTACTGCTTCTGCCCATTTAGAGAAGTAGTCAGTCGTCGCCAAGATGAAACGATGTCCCCTAGAAGATGCTGGTTCGATAGGGCCAACTATGTCAGTCCCCCACATTTCGAATGGCCAGCTAGCCACCGTTGGATGTAGTGGATTTGGGTGCTGGTGGATGAAGTCCCCATGAATTTGGCATGAGAGGCATTGCTTCGCATATTCGATGCAGTCCTGAATCATCGTGGGCCAGTAGTAGCCCATCCGTTTTATCTTCAACTTCATCTTAGGGCCTGCTTGATGAGAACCGCAGAGTCCGTCGTGAACTTCCTGGACGACTCTTTTCGCTTCGTCAGGTCCTAAGCATCTCAGCCACAAAGAATCAAATGACCTCTTGTACAGAGTATCGTTGACGAAGGCGAAAGACAGGGCTCGTTTCACGAGCTGATGTCTTGTGGACGCTTCTTCAGGCATTCGGTGGGACTTGAAGTAATCTATGAAGATTTCTCTCCAATCCTTGGTATTTTCCCAATCTTTTACTTGCAGGGTTGTCTGCTCGTTCGCTCCTTTTTCTTCGGATGATTCCAGAGATATTTCTGCTGGGGCAAGCACTCGACGGCTTTGTACCACGATTCTAACGTCATCGAGGTTCTCGTCAGCCAATTCTTTAGCAAGTTTGGCCAGTGCGTCCGCTTTGCTGTTTTCCGCGCGCGGTATGCTCTCCAAAGTATAGGAGGGAATTTGGGTTAGCAGCTGTTGCACTTTTTCACCGTATTTTACCAATTCCGGTTTGCATGTTTGGTAATCGCCGTTCACTTGACTGACGACTAGCTGGGAGTCCCCATATATGAGGAGGCTTTCAATTCCCATGTCAATGGCGATCTCGAGGCCTGCTATCAAAGCTTCATATTCAGCTTCATTATTCGTTCTCGGCTCTGTTAAGGAGAAGGCGAAGCGCATTATTCCTCCTTGTGGGGTCACGAAGATAAGGCATACTCCCGATTTTATCATTGACGTACTTTGTTTGTGCTTTTTCATGGAAGATGCTCCATCGAAATAAAGCTCCCAACGGGTATCACCACCGTCGATTGCGTCAAACGCATGCTTGTCTGGCAAATCGCAATTCAGGGGAGAATCGGCAGGTATCGGGTGCTCAGTAAGGAAGTCGGCTATGGCCTGACCCTTCACTGCCTTGAGGGGTCGATACGTTATCGAGAACTCCATTAAGAGCAGGGCCCATTTAGCGAGTCGTCCCGTCAATATGGCCTTTGACATTAGATATTTGAGAGGGTCCACCTTTGAAATGAGATGGACTTCATGCGCTAATGCGTAATGTCTAAGCTTTGTTATTGCGAAGATCAACGCCAGGCAGTGTTTTTCAATGGGGGAGTAATTGCTTTCTGCCCCCAGCAGAACCCGACTTAAGTAGTAGAGTGCTCTTTCTTTCCCCTGGTCATTCTCTTGTGCCCATAATGCGTCTAAAGAACCTTCAAGGGCGGCCGTGTAAAGAATGAGAAGCTTTCCCTTAACTGGAGCAGCCAACACTGGAGGGTTTTGCAGATACTGCTTGATCTCGTCCAGTGCGCCTTGGCATTTGTGATCCCAAACGAATGGGGTTCCCTTCTTCATCAGGTGACTATAAGGACGGCACTTTCCTGAAAGATTAGCGATAAACCACCGAATGTATGCGAGCTTTCCTTGGAGAGATCGCAGCTGTTTAAGAGTTCTCGGCGGAGGCATTTCCATGATCGCCTTGATTTTAGACGGATCTATCTCAATACCTCGGTGTCGGACGATGAATCCCAGGAATTTGCCCGAGGAAACCCCGAACGCACATTTAAGAGGATTCATCTTCAAATTGTATTGCCGAAGGCGTTGAAATACGGTCTTCAAATGCTCGAGATGTTCTTCGTATGATTTGCTTTTAACCACGAGATCGTCGATATAGCATTCGACGATTTCGTGTATAAGGTCATCGAAGATCTTTGTCATGGCCCTTTGATAAGTGGCACCGGCATTCTTTAAACCGAAGGGCATCAATTTATAACAGAATATACCTAAAGGGGTCCTGAAGGCGGTGTGTTTCTGGTCTTCGGGATGCATCTTTATCTGATTATACCCTGATGAGCCATCCATGAAGGAGAAAACCTCATGAGTGGATGTATTGTCTATCATCAGTTCGGTAACTGGCACTGGGAAATCATCCTTCGGGCAAGCTTTATTAAGATCCCGGAAGTCTACGCATATGCGCACTGTCCCATTTTTCTTCATCACTGGGACGATGTTGGCGATCCATTCAGGGTATTGAACTTCCTGGATGAAGCCAGAGTCGATTAACTTTTTGACCTCGGTATTGATGCTCATCTCAAGCTCGAGTCGCATTCTTCTCGGCGCCTGTTTGACTGGCTTGATGTTCGGGGATATTGCTAGTCTATGTACAGCAACTTCTGGATCTAGTCCCGGCATCTCAGAATAGTTCCATGCGAAGCAATCTTTATGCTGCACAAGGACGTCCTTTAACGCAGCCGCCCTCTCTTCAGACAGCAGCTCGCTGACGAATGTCGGTCGCGGATCGTTTACCGTCCCCAACTCGATTTTCTTGAGGTTATCTGCAGTGGTATGTATTCCATCCTCCAGTTCTTTCGGAGCTGGGGGAAATTCTGAGATTACCTCATCATTGCTGTTTTCGAGGCACCAAGGAAGGCTGTCCATGTTCTCGGGTTCTCCTTTTAGTATTGTTATCATGTGACAGGTACGAATTCGCTTCCAGTCCCAATGTGGAACTGGTTTTTCTTTCGTGGCCTTGGGTTCGTGCTTTTGTGGTGGTGCTACCCTCCAGTTGTCGGACAGAGCGAATTTACCAAGCTGGTACTGATCTTCGACCCAATTCTTGAAGGTGAAGCAATCTTCAAGAGAATGACCTATCACTCGATGGTAAGAGCAATAGTCCGGGTGTGAGGCTTCGCCCGCTTGTTCGGGGTGTTTAGACTCCGGCAATGTAAGCATTTGATGCTTTAGGGCAAGATCGAGTATCTTCTTCGTCTTTTCCCGAGGAAACGAGTATGCTCGACCCATTTTCTTCATGAGGGATAGATCAATAACGCTCGATTCCCGTTTGCGTGGCTTCTTAGCCCTGCTTTGTTGCTGTTGAGCGCCTCTTTGGCCTTTCGACTTGTTCCTGCCTCCGCGTCGAGCCCTTTTTGTATCAGGTTGACATGGGGCGGCATCTTCGTCTTTTACTGCCTATTGAAGGAGGCGCTGCGTTTTGGCTTTCTCATAGATTGCCATTTCACGATTGTGATCATCTCGGACTTTTTGACCCGCTTCCCTTATGAGTTTGCCCATTTGTTCCTCGAACGACGGACTGGGCTCCTTTGCATCTGGAACTTTCACTGGCTTAGGATTAACGTCCTCCCATTGAGCATCCGCTTCTTCGTCAAGGTCATACACGACGTAACAGCCAGGTAGTAACTCTCGCTTCTTTGACCGGATGTATCCAAGCCCTTTTGTTTCCATTCTCCCGTTAGGCAGCCTGCGTTGAGTCCCGGGAACATTCCAGACCCTGTCATAGAATTTGGCTTTTCGAACGGTCTGCTTGAAGGATATCCCCTGGCGTTTCAGCAGCTTTTTCAAACCTTCCGTATAATATCTGGGGAGACGGATAGGCTGAAGCCTGTCGAGCGTAGAATCCGCGCCATGCCAGATTTCTTTTTCTACCTTGGTTTCTTCGGAACGGTAGAATAGGATTGCCCTCTCGCCTTTTCGTCCGGGAGGGATATAAAATGTCTGCAATTCTTCCACGCTGTCGGTGTCGAGTGCATCCAGTTCTTTATAATGTTCAAGCGGTACCATGGCTATCTGCAGACTTCGCTCTTCATCAGCAGAAGCTCGTATTGAAAGCCGAGCAGGGAATACAGCATGGACTTCGTCCTCTGAATCACTACCAAAGATCAGTGAAGGGGCGGATGGTCCCGGCTCGGTGTATTGGGGCGGACCCGAATAAACTATATCCTCCTCCTCCTCGGTATCGCTGCCGAAGACAGGGATGGTTGTGTTAGTTTTGTTCTCCGGCTTATGACACTTCTCCGTGTCTTCGAAATCCGGTAAGAAGTATTTGGCGTCTTCGTATTTGCGGACCTCGTTCACAGAGAACGGGTTCAGTTCTCCTGTCACGGTATACTCGAAACCATCCTTAAAATACTTCATACACTGATGTTGTGTAGAAGGGATGATGTTGTACTCGTGTAACCATGGTCGGCCGAGCAAAGCGTTGTAGCATGTCTTGGCGTCTATGACGTGGAACTTAATGTCCGTGACGAGTAGCCCGAAGCGTAGTGTCAGTATCACAGATCCAAGAGTCTTTGACGATTGGGAGTCGAACCCGGAGATGGTGATCTTGTCCCGAGCAAGGTGCTGGACGTTCATGCAGATTTCCTTCAACACCCGCACGTTGAGTAGGTTAACAGACGACCCGTTATCGATCAGGATTTTGCCTATCTTTATATCATGGCAGTATCCCGAGACATAGAGAGGGCGATTGTGTTCGCACGTCCCGAGTAGAAGATCTTCATCGCCAAAAGTAACATCAGCCGTGTGCACTTCCTCCAATTCATCCTTCATCTTTTCCTCGGCCAGGCATGCTTGGAATTGTTCCGGGTCTTGGAGCGCCTTAATCAATGAATCTCTCGTCTCTTTTGATAGCAAAAGGGCGTCAAGAATGCTGAGCTGTGAGGGCAGCTTTCTCAGATGTGCTAAGACGTTGTAATCCACTTTATTTTTCTTTGGCGGGTTGTTGGCGCTTAGCTCTTCCACCACTTAGTCATCTAAGACGATATCTTCAGAGGCCTTTTCTTTCCCTTTATCTTTTCTGCTCAAGGGTCCGAGGTTCTTTTCAGGCAGCGTCCGATTCCGCAGCCGGATATTTTCGCAGACCTTCAGCTCTTCTTCTTTTCTCGAAGTGGACTCTTTAAAGAGAGGGGCAAGTTCTGGCTCTTCATCAGAATCACTCCCGAATGTAGGCACTTGTGACCCGCCGGTGTTAACCACGCGATAATCACCGGTAGTTCTTTTAAGTTCTTCGGTCGTATCTCTTTTCTCTCGACGAATTTTACGCTTTTCCCGCTTAAAGCGTTGTTGACGAGCAACATATCCTTGCCACCATTTATCGAAAGCTTTACATTCTTGAGTAGGGTGCGAAACCTTCTGATGATATAAGCAAAAGAAGGGGTGCATTTCTATTTCACCAGTAATTTTTCCTTCCGAGGATGGTAGTTTCATGCCCATTGATGTGGCCTTAGCAAACCTTTTCTTTATCTTGAATTGGCTTTTGTCGGTAGCGAAGGCGTTTTGCTCCAGCGGGATCGCCTCAGCTCTTTCATCAAGTCGCTGGCACTTGGCCCTTTCAAATATAGCCATTTCGCATTCTCGATCAGCTTCACTTTTCAGTCGAGCTTTGTTAAGGAACGCGTCAATCATTTCGACTGATAGTTCCGGAATTTTTGATTCAGTATCTGCCCCCAGCGCTTTAGTGCCGGAAGTCTCTTCATCGTTCGTGATCGAATGGGAGATCATATGACAGCTCGCTACATATTCCTCGGATTCATCTGATGAACTTTCTCCCTCATCTTCTTCTTGAAAGACGTGATCGAGGAACTCTTATAGCGTAATGGGAGTCCGCGCCTTTTGGTTGTATTCATCCAGCGCGTCAATTTGCTTTTGTAAGTCCGTGCGCTTGTCGCCAGGCTTCACGGGTTTCTTAGATTTCTTCCTCTTCTTTTTCGAAGATTTTGACGGCTGGTTACGAGTGTCTGAGCCACCACCATCAGTCTTTGGAGTTGTACGCAGTTTCAACATCCCTTCAATGACCTGCGGTTCTAACGGGTTCTTCCACTTGATTGCTGGACATGCCTGAAGATCGTTTAGCATTCTCTTTGTCTTGGCTGATAATACAACCTCCCAAGGAGCTTCTTCAATGACGGAGCATGTTGCCCCCAGCGTATTCGTCCCCTTAGAGGTGTGGGGCTGCGGGGGATTCACCTTCCATTTGTCAGATAACGCGAACTTGCCCTGTCGGTACTGGTTTTCAAGCCAATTCTTGAAAACGTAGCAATCTTCGATCGGATGGCCTAGTACTCGATAATAAGGACAGTAGTTGGGCTCGTTGACGTCACTTGGTTGCAACGGACGTTTTGGATCCGGCAGATTTATGAGTCTGTTGCGCAACGCCAGCTCGAATAACCTCTTCGTTTTATCGCGGGGAAAGGAATAAGGATGTCCCATCCTATCCTCAAGGGGTACGAACGGGCGCATATTATTTTGACGAGCCACTGGCTTCGGGTCGCTTGGTTGTTGTTGAGTATTAGCGACGACGATCGCTTTTCCCTTCCCTTTGTCATTTCGGGAGTCCGGTCTTGGAAGAGGAGGTTTATGGCCTATCTGATCCATCTGTGCTAGTTTGTCGATCAAGGCCTGGAAGGTAGTCGGCTTGAAAAACATCATAAACTGCGAGATGGTTGCTTGTGGATCGAGGGTTCCCACAAACATACCAACTACGGGAGCTTCTTCAATGCGCTGCTCACACTTTGACCATAAATTCCGCCATCGTATAGCGTACTGAACCCACGTCTCGCCGGGTTTTACCCTGGCGTTAATCAGTGCCGTCATCGGGGTACGCTCACTGGCACTTGCAAAACGCTGAGTGAACAGCAGCTCCATCTCCGCGAAGGTTTTAATAGAGTCATTTGGGAGTTCAGAATACCACTCGAATGCCGTATCTGATAAGCTTCCAACAAACTGGCGAAGCAACAGCTTGTCATCACCGCCGGTGTTGCCGCAGAGCGCCCTGAACTGGGCAACATGCTGATAAGGATTGCCCGTCCCCTTGTAGACATGGAACTTAGGAATTGTATAATCTGGCGGGTACTTAATCTGATTGTACCAACCCGGATATGGCCGCCCCGTCTTTACGGCCTGACCGGCTGCTTCAGTCGCCTGATGCACCCGTATTTGCTGGGCGATGTATTCATCCAAATCAGCTTTTGATATGGTATCCTCTTTAGCTGTGGATAGAGCCGGTGGAGGATTCGATGTCTCTCCCCTATCGTCTTCAAGAATGATCGGGGGATCTTCAGCAGGTGGATCTTGTTGAATCATCATCCCACCATATCCTGGAATAGGAGGGCCATTTTCTTTATGTTGGTTGTCTGCTCCGCAGCTTCTTTATCTTTCTTCTCTAGCACGCGCCGAAGGAATTCGGGGTCCGTTTCTTGTTCTTGACGTTCTTCTGAGGATGTTTCCGGGATTTCTTTTGGCCCTGTAAGTGCGGCCATAGCGTTCATCATCTCCTGGAGCTTCTGTTGCTGCTCCTGAGCCTTGGTCACTGACCGTGTAAGCGGTCTATGACCCGTGGATGTACGGCTGTCTTCTTTTCCCGATGCCATGTAAACCGTATGAACTGTTATGCCCCCTGACTTGGGGCGTTTAGGTTCACCATTTTTAACTTTTGCCGCTGACGCGGGGGTTTTCTCTGGCCTCCTTCTTTTATAGGCCGTTGAGGTTGAAGGAACCATTGAAGGGGGCACCCTAGCAGCTGCTGTCCCCTGCTGTTTAATGGGACAATCCTTGTCTTTATCCACCTTCGCCTTTTTCTGGCGACGAGAGTGACCTGGGTCAATCACAGAGTCTTGAACCCTTCGCCAAACTTTATAAATTCTTGAAGACAGCCATTGAGGGGGCTGTTCTCGCTTCGTTTCTGGAACTCTCTCCGCAGGTGGAGGAGATCTCTTCAATGTAGCGATTGGAGAGTTCTTCCGTACCCTCCTCAGCAGTTCAAAGCGGTTCCCAGTTGGAACAGCAGCGTTGACTTCCACTATTGGAGCGGGTGGAGTTAGCCCTGAGGGGGAGTTGCCCCCTGCCTTTCTTACTCGTCGCCAATGGCGACGTCTAGCATGACGAGCCGTTGGGACTGGCTCGGAGATAGAGACGTCTTCTTTTTGCCCCTTGTCCGGCTGAGGCGCTACTGGTGTTAATCTCTTAAAAACTGAGGTTGTTCCTTGCGGGGTAATATCTAATCTGTCAAAGACAGATCTTCGTGTAGGGGCAGGAGCAGGAATCATCAGTCTTGAAAAGACTGACTCTTTGGCGGGAGAAGCCGCCTTAACGACTTCCGGAACAGCAGTTGTTGCCCTCTTTGGGACAGCCAATTTAGAGTTCTGATTTAGCCTGGTGAAAACAGAGGCTGTCGGCTTGGTAGCGGGCGACCCGTTAACAGGGGCCGTCGTGGCAGTGAGCCGGTCGAAGACCGACTTCTTGTTCACCTCCGGTGCAAGTATTGGCATAGAGCAGCTTGTCGGTGGGATCATGGTCCCGAAGAATAAGCCAGTGGTGGCTTGGGTCACCTGGTCTACTGGCAGAGTGAGGAAGGAAGCCGCTTGGGGCCCATATGCTACACCTCCGGGGGAGGTGGAGCGTCCGTTGCAGTGGCACTTCGAGCAGTTGGTGCAGTTGAAGGCCATTGAATCTTGAGTTCTGCGCCAGGCAAAAGACCAAATCTTAGTAACTCGAAAATCCAAAGGCAGCCATTTAACAAACCGCGATTGGTTCGCGAAGACGACACACGAAGTGTGGAGTGGAAAGAGGAAAAGGTCCCACCGGGCGTGCCAGAATCTGTTCCCCTCCGAATGGCGGCCGATGACATGGACGCCTGGCCAGAGATTCGGGGCAGATGCTATGTGGTTTTATCCGTCCACCTCTCCGAAGATGCCAAGTTGATTTATGGCACCGTGTATCGGAGGTTTAGACGGATGCGGCCGATGTAGCAGACTTCATCAGATTCCCCCTCGCTTGAGGGGTTTTTGATTGTGGGGACGCTCTTCCCTGCAGGCGCAAGCCCCTACAGTTAATTACGCTACCGCATCGCGGTAACAACTTTCTCCTTCTCCAGAATTTCACTTCGTGTCGTGTGTGTTTGTTTTGTTTGTGGTTGCCCGTGGATTGTATACGGAGACTGAGTAATGCCGTCGCCCGTAGGACGTGGATTAGTCCAAATCCGTATTTACTTAGATTTGGGTTTGGTGTTTTTAGTTTAAGGATGCATTAGTCGCGTTGCGTCTAAGATCAACTTAAACGTTCGTCAAGGATACGTTACTCCTGTTTTGGACTAAGATCAACTTGACTTGATGATCGATTTAATATCTGGCCGTCGGAACTCGTCACTGTTAGTGTATATGCCCTAGAGGCCATTACTGTATCATACTAGTTTGTATATTACTTAATGGATGCTTGGGATATTCACCTTGTATATACAATCTTGCTCAAAATAGTAGTATGCTACTTGGTTTGTCTCTACTTCAATGTGTACTTGTGTTTATTTTACTATATCACTTATACGCATTAGTGGAGCCCTTAGGATCTTTTGCTTGATTACCAGCGCTGTGATGGCAGTCACACTAGTGGGGGCTGGGTAATCTATAAGCATATCCTTATACAGGTCCCTAGTCGCAGGACTATCGAGACAGGGCATCGATACTCCGGAGTAGACTAGCGTATGCGCTTCTCATCCCAGTGTGGGAGATGGTCTGTCCCACAGCCATCAGTACGTCGTACTGGAGATAGTATACGGGTGCTCGTTGGGTTACGAGTACACTGGACAGGACTCGTCGGGAACTGACAGGTTGGTATTATACCTATCGTCAGTCATCAGTTCCCAGGTGACATGAGTACAGCTTAGTCCGCTGACTTGACACTGGCACTTCGCCTCGAGTGTGTTCCCACTGCACTTTGATCACTACCCTACCACGGCTCAAAGGAGTCGTGCAAACAGGTGGTGGTTGGGTGCAGTCCCGAAGCACTTGGAGGCAGTGACGGTTAGACAGGATTCGTCTCTCCCGGTATTGGGGGTTGACATCGCGCTGTGTCTAGGAGAGCCATTACACGAGTAGTCCCTGGCCAGGGCAAACGAGATATACTGGTAGGTTTCCAGTGTTATCTCAGGGTGTTTTGGGCTTCGCTCCGGCACGACTTGTACCGCTATTGGGGGACTGACGTTTACCGCCCCCTAGGCCCGCCATGCGATGTATCAGACGAACAGACCGGACTGTACGGAGACTGTCACATTCAGACTCAGTAGGAGTACCGATGGGGTTTCACCTCGTCAGCCTTCTTGTCGACATCTACCTGGGGACCGTTACGCACAGCTAGTGCCGCTTGCGGTCTGTGGTTAAACCCACTGCCAGCGTAGTGTCGAGTCTTTAGAGTCCCACACAGAGGGTATTCGCCTCTGGGCAAAACAGAGTAGAGGTCGCATGGTTTTGCGACAGGGTTCGTTCTCATCCGCGCACTTGTGCACGTTTGGAGTCCGGACGGATATTGCCAGCGGGCTCTGGTTTGAGCCGGATACTGGCATATGATTTGGGGCTGCTTTTATCTCTCAGTATTCATGTTACTCGGAACAAGGATGCAGGTGTGTATGCACAGTTATTTGAGGAAGAGGAAGAGGACTTTCATTAGGGTTTCGGAACGGGTGCGTATGCACAGTTGACAGTCGTCTTTTTCCAAACCCTAATGGATTTGTATTATATCATTTAATAATATATAATAAAATGAAATTGTGTCATGGTTAGTTTTTGTTGACTTGTTGACCATGGTTGACTTGTTGACCATGGTTGAACTTTTGACCATTATCATTACAAAAGAAAGATGCTCTTGATTCTTGCATTTTCATTTAATGTTTGTAATGATATTAGTCATTCTAAAACTTTCCATCAACCTTTTCATTTTGATTATTATTATTTGATAATTCATTTTCTTTTGGCATTATAGTTGCAAGAAAGGAAATGAGAGCTCATTATCTCATTTAGCTTCTCTCTCTTCATTCTCATCTTCTTCTTCCTCTAGCCAAGAGAAACCCTCTCATGTGTTGAGAATCCTTCTCTTGAAAAACAAAAGCAACCCTTAGACACTCTCTACTCACTCTAGGATCAAGGGTTTAGCAAGCCGGCGATTCTAGTTCACTCCAAGTTCGAGAAAGAGCCCAAAGGTCGAGCCTTCGAGGTGGATCCATCTTCGACGGAAGAAGGCGACAAAGGAGAACCATCAACCTCTACAACAAAGTTTGAAGAAGAAGGAGTTCAAGTTTAGGTATAATCATCTTCATCCGAGTAGCTAAATCTTTTTAGCTAGTTTGCTAGTTTTAGTTTAGACAACGATCCCGACCTTGGTTAGTCCATGTTGCCTCTTGCGATAAAAATTTGTTTTTATACCGTTTCCGCCTCCCCGTAAGAACCGGGGGTCGCAATATGGACTTACAGTCACCTCTCTGACGTCGTTGAAGGATTACAACGACAGGTGTCAGAGGAGTTCAGAGATGTACCCTTGAACCAAAGTTGATTTGGGGTTTTACCATTCATTTAAATGTCTAAGGATGCGTTAGCTGTATCTGGGGCTAAGATCAACTTAAACGGGACCGTTTAGATCCGGCAAAAGAGCATTTGGAAGCTCTGTTGTTCCAGTTTAAGGACGTAGTGGTCCATTTTCCAGTTTAGGGACGTGGTGGTCCATCGCCAGTTTAGGGACGTGGTGGTCCATCGCCAGTTTAGGGACGTATTCCATATTCCAGTTTAGGGACGTGGTGGTCCGATATTAGTTTAGGGACGTCTCGGTCCGATATTAGTTTAGGGACGTCTCGGTCCGATATTAGTTTAAGGACGTCTCGGTCCGATATTAGTTTAAGGACGTTCCGGTCCGATATTAGTTTAAGGACGTTCCGGTCCAATATTAGTTTAAGGACGTTCCGGTCCACGAGTTTAAGGACCCCGCAGTCCATATGGTTGTGTGGTCGTTGGGACCCGTCACCTCTTTGACGTCGTTGAGGAATTACAACGATGGATATCAAAGGAGTTCGGAGATATACCCTTGAACCGGATGTGGATTGGTTTAGGAGAGCCGTTTTGCTCAGTTACTTTAGTTTAAGGACTTATTGCCACGATTGGGCTAAGTCCAGTTAAAAAAATGTCCAATATTTTATTTGCATTTGTTTTTATTTTTATTTGGGCTTTGCCCAGAAAAGATGCAGAGCATCAATTTGTTTTGGGCTCTGCCCTTTATAAATGATGCAGAGCATCAATTTCATTTGGGCTCTCCCTTTTATTGCTCTACAATTTATTTTGGCCCGTTAGGTCTTTTTGATTTGGGCCTGGCTCTTCAAGCAATGCATTGCATTGAGAATCTTCAAGAAACAGAAGTGCAGAGCACTTTTTAATCCTTTGATCTAAAGAAAAAACAAGTTTTTTTCTTCTTTTCTTGTTTTTCCTTATTTCAGAGAACCAAGGGTTCATAACAAGTGCAAGGCACTACTTCTTTTTTATTGTATTTACTTATTTATTTATTTATTGAAGATCCATGATCTTGTTCTTAGATCAATGATCTGTTCCCAAGAGAATTTTCTCTTTTAAAGGTTTTACCTTTTTTTGTGTTCTTCAAGAATTCTCAAGAGTTCTCTTTCTTCCCTTTTTTTTTTGCCAGATGATCCTCTCTTTGAAATGAGGTCTGGGGTCCTTTTTATAGTGCTCATAAATTAGTTAAATTTGTTAAAGAGATCTTTTTCTGAGTGATTTGGGGAATTTTCCCCACCGTTGGATCTTTGATCCAAGGCCTCTGTTTTACAGAAGAAGATTTTCTTGTTTTAATCAAGAACAGAAATGATTTCTTTAAATCTTTATTCTGTTTTTTGCGCAACTCCCCAGTGCGTGACACGTGTCGCGCAACGCAGCGCTTGCGCATTTGTGCTTGCGCAGTTGCGCAGACACGTTTGCGCAACTGCGCAGACACGTGTCGCGCAATGCAGCGCTTGCGCAATCTGAACGTTGCATACTTTTATTTTTAAAGAGAGCCTTGCTCTGATTGGACACACTGCCTCGGGCGTTGCGTTGACGTATCAACTTCTGACACGCGGCGCGTTGCGCGCAATGCTCGGAATTTGAAGCGTTGCTTCCAAAATTTGAATTTTCAAAATTCAAACAGAGCCTTGCTCTGATTGGGGGAACACAAGGGCTTCTGGTTTACAGAAGATAAACTTCTTGTTTTAACAAGATTGAGAAATCTTTCCCTCTTACAGAATTTGTTCTGTATTTTAGTGATTTTTTTAATCACCATTGGATCATTGATCCAACGGTGTTCCAAATTCAAGACACAATCTTTTTTGTTTGGAAATATTCAACAGAATTCCATTCTTGTTAATTGATGATTTAATCATATCCGTTGGATATTTGATCCAACGGTGAGGAACATTTAGTTCCAGCGCTAGCGCTTATGCGCTCTGCCCATGGTGCGCTACTTGGAGCGCAGCACTCTTAGCGCTAGCGCACACGTGCTTTGCACGTGGTGCGCTAGTCAAAGTCTTTGACTCTCAGTGCTGGCGCTCTTGGCGTTACTGCTTTATGAAGCGTAACTTTATTTTGAATTTCAAGACTTGAACAGAGCTTTGCTCTGATTGGGGGAAACATTTGCTCATAACTTTTGATCGCGGATGAATTATAAGGCCTATAATATATCAAATCGAAGGATTTTTCGAGACACTTTTGATACAATCAGAATTTAGCTATTTCCCATTCAAGAGTTTGTCAAAATACAGCCCGGAAAATACTGGTTCATATTTTCTTAAGCGTATCGCTGCCATTTGATACCTTGGGCTCTTTTGCGCAAAATTTTTTGGCGGGAATAAATGCCCCCCACTACTTTGCCCGCGTAAGTATGTACGTGGGTGAAGTAGTGCAGAGTTATGCATAGCCATAGAATTGAGGGCTTAGGAGACGAGTTTAGGGTCCTTGTAGCCGAAGGCTTTTTCATCTTCATGAGCCGTAAGGGTCTCAAGAGGGTTTTTTCTCCCTACAAGCCGAGAGGATCTCATAGGTGCATTAGAAATTGTGAGGATTTCTAAGTGTTCATCGCCTCCGTGAGTCATAAGGATCTCAATCGGGTATTTTTCCTTATGAATCGTGATGACCCGTAAGTAGCTTCTTTATTTCATTGGCGGATGTGGCTTTGGCAAATGTAGCCCGCAGATAGTCTATATTGACCTCCTTGTAGAGCAGCGATGGCTTAGGAAACAGGTTCAGATCTGCCGCCTAAGACTTTTCAACTTTATGAGTCGTGAGGGTCTCATAAAGATTTTTCTCCCTACGTATCGAGAGGATCTCGTAGGTGTCTTTTCTCCTTAGGAGTCGTGGGGACTCCTAAGTGCGTTTTCTCTTGAGAGTCGTAAGGATCTCACGAGAGAATTTTTCCCGCTCACAAGTCGAGAGGACTCGTAAGTGGTTGTTTCCTTCCCTATCGAGATTCGACTTTGGAGAGTGTGGCCCATGAATAGTATGCAAGAGTCCATTTTGGACCGACTTACAGGGCCCCAGTGCTTAGGAAACCGGTCCTTATCCCCATTGCCTAAGGCTTTTCCCTACGAGTCGAGATGAATCGAAAAGTACTCACAAAGACACTAATTTCCTCACGAGTCGAGACGAATCGAGCAGTTCTCGCAAGAATGTCCTAACATCACAGTTAACCTCTGCTCTTTACGACAAAGGTCCGTTAGGGTCTGTGGTACTAGGGTTTTGTCCGTCATACCATCGCGTTGGCTGATGTATTCCTCGATAGGCAATCTTGCTGTTCGAGTAGCCTTGCGACTGTCGTGTCTCTGATCCCTTCGGAGGCTGGACAAGACGTATTCATGCAATCTTCCTAGGCAGTTTGACCTTCAGAAGAGCAAGCGTTAGGAATTTTTCCATGCCGCTTTTTACTTAAGGTTAGGCTCAGTTTGGGGAACCCCGATGAGTCATAACCACTCCGCGCTGGTGTGGGATGATCTCCGATAGTCTTTCAGGTTTTATATGAGTTGCCGTCAAGACCCTGAAGCTAGTAATTTGGCCTTTGCTTCGTTTGCTGTCATTGCGTCTGGTGTATCGAGACGAATATCGCGATTGTCTCTAAGTTATTGGCGAACCGTCGAGGTTTGGAACTAGGGACTTTGCCATGGCTCCATTGTTCGATTGTTGCGTCTGAGTCCTGCCGGAGGAAGAACGCTATGGTGACATCTCGTCTGCTGTATCGGGACGAACATTGAGGTGGTGACCACTCCATATGGGATGATCTCCAGTAGTCTTTCAGGTTTTATATGAGTTACCGTCAAGACCCTGAAGATAGGAATTTGGCCTTCGCTTCGACTGCTTTGGCGTGTCCGAATCCTGTTGGAGGAAAGACGCTGTAGTGACATCTCGTCTGCTGTATCGAGACAAACGTTGAGGTGGTGACCACTCCATGTGGGACGATCTCCGGTAGTCTTTCAGGTTTTATCTGAGTTACCGTCAAGACCCTGAAGCTAGGAATTTGGCCTTCGCTTCATTTGCTTTGGTGTTACGTCTGCTGTAACGAGACGAATGCTGAGGTGGAGCTGGTATTTTGCTGTCACTCCGCTTTGTTTCAACCATGGGGTCTTTTGTTGACATCGTATCTGCATCCTGCTGGACTGCGAAGGAACGTCGTTGTTGACATTGCGTCTGCTGTAACGAGAAGAATGCTGAGGTGGTCTCTAGGTTGTCTGTGAACCGTCGAGATTTGGAACTAGGGATTTTGCCGCGGCTCCGCTTTGCTGACGTCGTATATTCCTGCAGAGACACTGATTTCTCTGCTGGTCGGCGCGAATCGAGATGTTCTCGTCAAGGACGCTGGTTTCTCTGAATCGAGGTATTCCTGCAATGACACCGATTTCCTTGCGGGTCGACGCGAATCGAGATGCTCTCGCCAAGGATGTTGATTTCCCTGAATCGAGGTTTTTGCCAAGGACACTAATTTCCTCGGAGTCGAAACGAATCGAGGTATTCCTGCAAAGAAACTGATTTCTTTGCGGGTCGACACGAATCGAGGTGCTCTCGTCAAGAACGTTGATTTCCCTGAATCGAGGTTTTTGCCAAGGACACCGATTTCCTCGGAGTTGAAATGAATCGAGGTATTCCTGCAAAGACGTTGATTTCTCTGTGGGTCGATGCGAATCGTGATGGTCTCGTCAAGGACGCTGATATCCCTGAATTGAGGTTTTGCCAAGGACACTGATTTCCTCGGAGTCGAAACGAATCGAGGTATTCCTGCAAATACACTGATTTCTTTGCGGGTCGATGCGAATCGAGGTGCTCTCGTCAAGGACGTTGATTTCCCTAAATCGAGGTTTTTGCCAAGGACACTGATTTCCTCGGAGTTGAAACGAATCGAGGTATTCCTGCAAAGACGCTGATTTCTCTACGGGTCGATGCGAATCGAGATACTCTCGTCAAGGACGCTGATTTTCCTGAATTGAAGTTTTGCCAAGGACACCGATTTCCCTGGATTCGAAACGAATCGAGGTATTCCTGCAAAGACACTGATTTTTTTGCGGGTCGACGCGAATCGAGGTGCTCTCATCAAGGACGCTAATTTCCCTTAATCGAGGTTTTGCTAAGGACACTGATTTCCTTGGAGTCAAAACGAATCGAGGTATTCCTGCAAAGACACTGATTTCTTTGCGGGTTGACACGAATCGAGGTGCTCTCGTCAAGGACGCTGATTTCCCTGAATCGAGGTCTTGCCAAGGACACTGATTTCCCTAGAGTCGAAACGAATCGAGGTATTCCTGCAAAGACGCTGATTTCTATGTGGGTCGACGCGAATCGAGATGCTCTCGTCAAGGACGCTGATTTCCCTGAATCGAAGAGGTTGCCAAGGACACTGATTTCCCTGGGGTTGAGACGAATCGAGGTATTCCTGCAAAGACGCTGATTTCTCTGCGGGTCGACGCGAATCGAGATGCTCTCGTCAAGGACGCTGATTTCCCTGAATCGAGGTGGTTGCCAAGGACACTGATTTCCCTGGGGTTGAGACGAATCGAGGTGTTTCTGCAAAGACGCTGATTTCTCTGCGGGTCGACGCGAATCGAGGTGCTCTCGTCAAGGACGTCGATTTCCCTGAATCGAGGTATTTGCCAAGGACACTGATTTCCCTGGATCGAGAGGTCTTTCCAAGGATGCCGATTCCCTGAGGTCGGTTGTTGACGTCACGTCTGCATCTGGTTGGAGTGAGGAGGAACGTCGTTGGTGATCTCTAAGCTGTCGATGTTGACGTCGAGACCCTGAAGCTAGGGATCTTCCTTTGCTTCGTTTGTTGACATTGTGTCTGCAATATTGCGACAAATGTCGAGATTGTCTCTAGGTTTGTGGGGTGTTTTTCGTCACCCCATTAAGATGGGAATACACGCGCGCTTGTCAGGCGCATTACATATTCCCCCTGCCTAGGGTAGGCGGGGGTTTAATGATTGTGGGGATCCGAATCTCCGGCAACCGCCGTTAATTACCCCTCGCCTTTGGAGCGAGAGAACCTCCGATTGACGGGTTAAACTGGTCATGCGAACTCAATGTGCAGTGTTATGTTTTGAAGGGGTTTTGGATATATCGGGGGCCCCGCAGAGTTTTTAAGGGGGGGAAGGCATCCAAAGGATGCGTGGGGCCAGGGCCAGCGCTTTGAGCGCTAGCGCGCCACGTGTCAGCACGTGGGCGCTCGGACGCTAGCGCACTGAGCGCTAGTGCGCCACGTGTCAGCACGTGGGCGCTCGGGCCCTAGCGCTTTGGGCGCAAGCGCACTGAGCGCTAGCGCGCCACGTGTTAGCACGTGGGCGCTAGCGCTCTGAGCGCAAGAATGCTAGCGCGCCACGTGTCAACATGTGGGCGCTCGAGCGCTAGCGCTCTGAGCGCAAGCGCGCTAGCGCTGTGAGCGCTAGCGCACCACGTGTCGGCACGTCGGCGCTCGAGCGCTAGCGTTCTGGGCGCAAGAGCGCTAGCGCACCACGTGTCAGCACGTGGGCGCTCGAGCAGCAAAAGGGATTTGGTCCCTGCAATGGGAGTTGTACTTTCGCGCAGGAGGAGACTTTCGCGCTCGAGCAGCAAAAGCAGACTTTCGCGCAGGAGGAGAAGTTTTAACGACTTCGTTTAGGGCGAAAGCCGGGACAGTCGGTCTTGCAAAGACAGACCCCTTGGCGGGAGAAGTCGCTTTAACGGCTTCGGGAACAGGGATGGCTATCCTCTTCGGAATAACCCTTTCTGGAATTGCAGGCTTCTTCATGGGCCCACATGAACCTTGGCCCAATCTGGCGAAGACTGAGGCATTTGGTTTGGGCGACCCGTTGAGAGGGGCCGCAGCAGTTGCAAGCCGATCAAAAACCGACTTATTCGGAGCTTCTTGTAATGGTGTAGGAGTGTTGAAACTCATTGGCGGGATCATAGTCCCGAATAATAGTCCAGTGGTGGCTTGAGTTACCTGGTCCACCGGCATTGTGAAAAGGGAGGCCGCTTGGGGCCCGTAAGTCACTCCTCCGGATGGGACGGAGCGAGAGTTGCAGTTGCAGTTAGTGCAGTTTGAAGCCATTGATCTTCTGTTTTCTGCACGGAGCAAGACACCAAATCTTAGTACCTCGAATCCAGGGGCAACCATAACAAACCGCGATTCGTTCGCGAACACGACACACGAAGTGTGGAATGGAAAGAGGAAGAGGTCCCGCCGGGCGTGCCAGAATCTGTTCTCCGCCGAAAGAAGCGACCGGGACGTCAGGGCCTGAATTCCGAGGGCAGATGCTAATTGGTGTTATCCGTCCACCTCTCTGAAGATGCCAAGTTGATTTATGACACCATGTATCGAAGGTTTAAACGGATGCGGCCGATGTAGCAGACTTCGTCAGATTCCTCCTCATTGAGGGGGTTTTAATTATGGGGACGCTCTTCCCTGCAGGCGCAAGCCCCTGCAGTTAATTACGCTACCGCATCGCGGTAACCACTTTCTCCTTCTCCCGATGGTCACTTCATGTCGTGGGTGTTTGTTTTGGTTTTTGGTTGCCCGTGGATTGTATACGGAGACTAATTTATGTTATCGCCCGTAGAACGTGGATTAGTCCAAATCCGTACTTTCTTAGATTCGGGTTTGGGGGTTGGGTTTAAGGATACGTTAGTCTCATTCGAGACTAAGATCAACTTAAACGTTTGTTAAGGATACGTTAGTCTCATTTCAGACTAAGATCAACTTAACGGGATCGTTTAGATCCAACAAGAGAGCATTTGGACTCAATTGTTTAGTTTAGGGACATTGCGGTCGATTACCAGTTTAAGGACATAGTGGTCCAATACCAGTTTAAGGACCGGGTTAAGGACATCATAGTCCGTGAAACGTTTGGTTGTCGGGACCCATCACCTCTCTGAAGACGTTGAAGGATTACAACGACATGTATCAGAGGGGTTCAGAGATGTACCCTTGAACCAATTTTGGTTGGGAAATCTGTAGTCCAATTTGGGACTAAGATTAATTAATTAAATTATGAGCACATGGGCTCAGTTAAATCTGAATTGAGGACTTATGGCCAGTCTTGGGCTAAGTCCAATCAAGTTAAAATGTTTAACATTTATTTTGGGCTGTTAAGCATTTGTTTAGGCTCAGCCCTTTTAATAATGCCGAGCATTAGAGTTCTAACAGTATTTCTGTCTTTTATTGAATGCTGAGCATTCATCATAGCTCTGGGCTTATTAAAGAACAATTTATGTTCTACCCAAGCGCACATAAAACATGTGACGTACTTGGCACTAGCGCCAGTTGATGAGCGCAGTGCGTTATGGTTGAAGCGCTAATGCGCTTGGGAAGCGCTAACGCGCTTTGCGCTAGATGAAGAGCGCTAACGCACTTAGCGCTTTGCGCTAGATGAAGAGCGCTGATGCGCTAGCGCTTTGCGCTAGATGTAGAGCGCTGATGCGCTATAATTGAAGCGTTGAGGCGCTTGGCGCTGGTGCCATATAATGAATGCAAAACGCTTTTAATAATGCAGCGCACACATGAGGAGCACGTGGCGCGCTTAGCGCTGAGCGCTAGCCAATGAGCGCAGTGTGCTGTTGTTTGAAGTACTGTGACACTGCAGCGCTTTGCGCTAGATGAAGAGCACTAAGGCACTTTTAAATTAGGAGCGCTAAGGCTCTTCTTAGGTTAACTTTGTGCTCTGAAGATTATCTTCTTTTTGATAAAAGACCTTGTCTCAAGATTCTAAGAACAAAGTTCTTAATTTATAAGAGATATTTCAATCTCTTTTTGATGAAAGGCTTTGCCATTATGGATCTGTGATCCTAACAGAATTGAATAATTCCCCCCCTTTATAATGAGACATTCATAGTCTCTTTTGTGAAAGATAATTTTTCTTATAGATCTATGATCTGTGAAGAAGTAAGTACTTCTTTGTTTTATGATGAGATCTTTTTGATCTCTTTATAAAAGACCTTGGTGTTTGTAGATCTATGATCTTTTAAGAAGAGAATTCTCCTTTTTAATTATAAGATGATTTCATCTCTTTGTTCATCACTATTCTTTTTACCTTGAAGAAAAAATCTTCTTTTGCCGAGAGCTACTTCTTCTTCTTGAGATTTTTCTCAAAGTTTATGGGGGGTTTCCTCTCTCTAAAACTTGAAGTCTTGGGGCCTTTATATAGGGCAAGTTGATTTGTTGAATCAGTTAAAGAGATTTATTCTCTAATTGATTTGGGAATTTCCCCACCGTTGGATCTTTGATCCAAGGGCTTCTGGTTTACAGAAGATAAACTTCTTGTTTTAACAAGATTGAGAAATCTTTCCCTCTTACAGAATTTGTTCTGTATTTTAGTGATTTTTTTAATCACCATTGGATCATTGATCCAACGGTGTTCCAAATTCAAGGCACAATCTTTTCTGTTTGGAAAGATTCAACAGAATTTCATTCTTGTTAATTGATGATTTAATCATATCCGTTGGATATTTGATCCAACGGTGAGGAACATTTAGTTCCAGCGCTAGCGCTTATGCGCTCTGCCCATGGTTCGCTAGTCAAAGTTTTTGACTCTCAGCGCTGACGCTCTTGGCGTTAGTGCTTTATGAAGCACAACTTTATTTTGAATTTCAAGACTTGAACAAAGGTTTGCTCTGATTGGGGGAAATATTTGCTCATAACTTTTGATCCCGGATGAATTATGAGGCCCTTAATATATCAAATCGAAGGATTTTTTGAGACACTTTTGATACCATTAGAATTTAGCTGTTTCTCATTCGGGAGTTTGTTAAAATACAGCCCGGAAAATACTGGTTCATATTTTCTTAAGCGTATCGCTGCCATTTGATACCTTGGGCTCTTTTACGCAGAAATTTTTGGCGGGAACATGTACTAGATACCGGATCAGGATCTCATATCTGTAATTCTTTACAGGCTTTGAGAAACTGTAGAGTTATCAGGGCAGGTGATATAACTCTCAGGATTGCTAACAGAATGAGCATGGACGCTGTATCCGTAGGGGAATATCACTTAGGATTGACAAATGGGCAGATATTGATTTTACGTAACTGTTTGTGCATACCTAGTCGATCTTGTAATATCATATCTGTATCTTTTCTTTCTAAAGAAGCATATGACTTTACATTTGTATGTGATGTGGTCCACATCCACCTAAATCAAAGTTTGATTGGGTCAGATACACCAGATAACGGTATATACGTGTTAAATCAACCTCCGGTTTTAAACGTCCAGAACACACTTAAAAGAAAGTCTCCAGAATTAAATTAGGCTTTCTTATGGCATTGTAGACTGGGTCACATCAATGAAATACGGTTGTCGAAGTTACATAGAGAGGGATATTTGGATCCGTTTGAATATCAGTCTTATGCAACTTGTCAATCTTGTCTCATGGGAAAGATGACAAAGACTCTGTTCACTGGACACGGAGTAAGAGCGAACGAGCTCTTAGGACTCATGCACAGCGGCGTGTGTGGTCTAATGTCGACACATGCGAAGTGGTTATTCCTATTTCAGTACTTTCATGGATGATTTCTCTTGATATGGACATGTCTTCTTGAAACATAAATCCGAGGCCTTTGAGAAATTCCGAGAATATAAGAATGGAGTGGAAAAACAAACCGGCAAAAGTATCAAAACACCGAGATCCGATCGAGGTGGTGAATACTTAAGTGAAGAGTTCCTGGATTACCTAAAAGAGAATGAAATTCTCTCTCAGCTTACTTCTCTATACACACCACAACACAACGGTGTATCGGAAAGGCGGAGCAGAACCCTATTAGATATGGTACGTTCCATGGTGAGTAACGCCGAGTTACCGCGATCCTTCTGAGGCTATGCACTAGAATCATATGCATATCTTTTGAACAAGGTTCCTACCAAGACTGTGCCTACCACACCATATCAGATGCGGAGTAGGAAGAAACCCTATCTCCAGTATCCGAAGATATGGGGATGTCCAGCTTTTGTCAAAAAAGCATGCGGACAAGATCGAGGCACGCTCAGTACTGTATAAGTTTATGGGATACCCAAAGAACTCCAGGGGGTATCTTTTCTATTACACAGAGGAACAAAAGGTTTTTGTTTCTCGTCATGCCCACTTTTTTGGAAAATCGTTTTTTGGAAAAAGGAACTAGTGGGAGAGTAATAGAACTGGAAGAAATTCCAGAACCACAAGCTATTGCTGAAAGCTTGGTAGAACCAGAGGTTTCAAGAGAACAGGACATCCCCGCGCCACTCCGCAGAACTAGTAGGCAGTCTCATCCGTCCGAGAGATACTACAGTTTTCTCATAGACGGGGATAGAGAGGATTGCATCATTAATAATGATGAGCCAACTAGCTTTCAACAAGCCATTTAGAGCAGAAACTCGGTAAAATGGCTGGATGCAATGCGGACCGAGATGGAATCCATGTACGCCAACAAAGTATGAACTTTGGACTTTGCTCTAGAAGGAGTAAAACCCGTAGGCTGCAAATGGATCTTCAGAAAGAAGATTGGTATAGATGGACAGGTTGAAACCTATAAGGCTAGACTTGTTGCAAAAGATTTTCGTCAAAGACCTGGTTTGGACTATGATGAAACCGTTTCTCCAGTGGCTGTGCTCAAATCCATTCGGATCCTTCTTGCCATTGATGCCTTCCTAGAATATGAGATCTGGAAGATGGACATAAAGATGACTTTTCTAAATGGATATTTGGAAGAGTGTGTCTATATTGTTCAGCCGGAGGGTTTCATTCAGAGTGGGAGCAGCAGGAAAGTGTGCAAGTTGCTTAAGTCCATTTATGGACTAAAGCAGACATCGTGGAGTTGGAACATCTGTTTTGATGATACGGTCAAAGAATTTGACTTTATCAAAAATCCAGATGAACCATGCATATGTAGTAAGATTGTAGGGAGAACTGTGGTATTCCTCGTCTTGTACGTGGATGACATTCTCTTGATAGGAAATTACATTCCTATGCTACAATCAGTCAAAGGATTCTTGTCACACAGGTTCTCCATGATTGACCTGGGTGATGCCTCTTACATTCTGGGGATCCAGATCTATCGTGATAGATCTAAGAGGATGTTGGGACTTTCACAGTCCAGGTACATCGACACCATACTGAAAAGATTTAGTATGGAAGATTCTAAGCACGGTTGTCTACCGGCTTGTCACGGAATCACCATATCCAAAGAGATGTCTCCCAAGACTGATTTGGAAAGGGCTCGCATGTCGATTATACCCTACGCTTCTGCTGTAGGCTCTATAGTGTATGCGATGTTGTGTACCAGACCAAATGTAGCTTACGCATTGGACGTTGTAAGCCGGTATCAGTCAAACCCAGGGAAGAAGCACTGGATAGCTGTAATGCACATTCTCAAGTACCTGAGAAGGACTAAGGAGATGTTCTTGGTGTATGGCAGATAAGACCTCCAGATCGACGCTTTTGCTGACTCCAGCTTTCAGAGTGACAAGGATGGCTCCAAGTCCATGTCGAGTTATGTCTTTACCCTCAATGGAGGGGAGGTCTGTTAAAAGAGCTCCAAGCAGGATACTGTTGCTGACTCGACGATGGAAGTGGAGTATATCGCTGCTTGAGACGCCACAAAAGAAGTAGTTTGGATGAGGAAGTTCTTAACAGAACTTCAGAAGGTTTCGACCATTGTTGGTCCAATACTTCTGTATTGCGACAACAACGACGCTATAGCTTTAGCAAAGGAACTCAGGTCCCATTAGAGATCCAGACATATCTTGAGGCAGTACCACCTGATCAGGGAGATCATTGATCGCCGGGAGATCGAGGTGAGGAGAGTAGATACGGAGAACAACACTGTAGATCCACTCACAAAGGCCATTTCTCAGACACGGTTCGAGAGGCTATTCGAGATCTTAGGTCTGCGATACACCAATATATGGCCTTAGTGTAAGTGGGAGATTGTTAGTGATATATGCCCGAGAGGCCATTATTGTATCATACTGGTTTGTATATTACTTAATGGAAGCTTAGGATATACACGGATATAGTAACAGTCTTGCTCGAAATGGTAGTATGCTGCCTGGTTTGTTTCTACCTCAATATGTGCATGTGTTTTTGCATATCGCTTATACATATTGGTAGTGCCCTTAGGATCTTTGCTTGACTACCAGTATTGTGATGACAGTCATACTAGTGGAGGCTGGGTAGTCTATAAGCACATCCTTATACAGGTCCCTAGTCGTAGGATTATCGAGACGGGGCATCGATACTCCAGAGTAGACTGGTGTATACGCTTCTCATCCCAGCAGGGGAGATGGTCTGTCCCACAGCCATTAGTACGTCATACTGGAGATAGTATGCATGTGCTTATTGGGTTATGAGTACACTGGACAAGACTCATTGGGGACTGCTGGTGGGTATTATACTTATCGTCGGGTAACAGTTCCCAGGTGATATGAGTACAGCTTAGTCCGTCGACTTGACACTGCTACTTCGCCTCGAGTGTGTTCCCACTGTTCTTTGATTACTACCCTACCACGGCTCAAATGAGTCGTGCAAACAGGTAGTGGTTGGGTGCAGTCCTGAAGCACTTGGAGGCAGTGGCGGTTAGATAGGATTCGTCTCTCCCAGTATTGGGGGTTGATATAGCGCTGTGTTCGGAAGGCCATTACACAAAGTCCTTGGCCAAGGCAAGCGAGATTTACTGGTAGGTACTCCAGTAGTTTCTCAGGGTGTTTTGGGCTACTATCTGACACGACTTATTGCGCTATTAGGGGTCTGACGATTACTGCCCCCTAGGCCCGATATGCGATACTCTTAGACGAACAGACCGGACTGTATGAAGATTGTCACAGATAGGCTCAGTAGGAGTCCGGATGAGTTTGCTCATCGGCCTTCTTATCGACATATACCTGGATAGTCGTTACGTGCAGCTAGTACCGCTTGCGGTTTGTGGTTAAACCCACTGCCAGCGTAGTGTCGAGTCTTTAGAGTACCACACAGAGGATTTCCCTGCATCGGGCAAAAGATGTAGAGATCGTATGGTTTTACGACAGGGTTCGATCACGTATGTGTACTTGTGCACGGATGATGATTCGGACAGATATTACTAGTGAGATTTGGTTTAAGCCGGATCCTAGTATTATACCGATGGATTATTTTCGTCTCTTTTATATTCGTATTTTTCGGAATACGGATACAGGTATGTATATACGGATGATGGGCATTTTTGTAATTTGTTCAAAGATTTTTCTAGAAGAAGACACCTCATATTTAGTATTTATCATTTTAGGTTAAATGTTTATTGTATTATGAGGTGGAGGAAATGAGGTGGATTTTTGCATATTTTTTAGCATGGCTCTTAGTGACACATAGAGGGTTTTCAAGCCATGACCCACTAAGTTGAATATGAACTATTTTTGATTTTCTAATATGAATTATTCTATTGAGAAAGGGGTATGGTTCAGTTTGAGACAAGGGAGCTCATTCTCTTTTCTATGCAAAACCTTCACAAGCTTTTTCCTCAAGTGTTCTTCTTCTACCTCTAGCCTTTCATGTCTCATGAGTTGAGAAACCTAAGGTTATGAGAGACAAACCATTCCATCTATATTCTCTACATTATCTAGGTCATATAGTGTAGCAAACTATGTGCCCTAGTTACTTCAGATTTGAGGTGGGAGCTCGATCTACAGATTCTCGGGTGGATCGTCTTTGACATGAGAGGACCGACGAGAAGGCTCGATCCGTTACGATCCTTGGAGCCTATGACGAGGAGGAGGATAACAAAGAAGACCCGAAGGATATGTAACGTGAAGTATAAATTTCTTTCCGAGTAGTTAACCTCATTCATGTTTGCTAGTTAGGGTTTAGTATCGATCCTGGAGTTCAAGTCGGTGCTGCGAGTTTTGTAAAAATCGTTTTTTAAATATTCCGCCTCCCCGCGAATCCGCGGGGTGCGCGGCATTGACTTACAGAGACTGGGTATCGGTATTCAAGTTTTGACTAGTGTCTACGTTTCCTGACCAGGTTGGAGGGCGATAGCTGATCCTGTACCTGTTGGTGTTTGGCATCGAAGATTGTATACGTGTGCTCATTGGATGAGTTACACTAGTTGGACTCACCGAGAGCTCTTAGTTGTAATATACCAATGTCAGATAGTAGTTCTTTGGTAACATGAGTACATGGTGGTCCCTAGGATCTGAGATCGCCATAGTGTCTCATGTGTGTTCCCACTATACTTAAACTTCTACCCTACCACGGCACAAAAGAGTCGTGCAAACAGGTTTTTGTTGGGTATAGTTTCGAACCACGCGGAGGCAGTGAGCGGTCGAGGGGATTTGTCTCTCCCGGTATAGGGAGTTGATGCTGCGCTGTGTAGGACATGACTGCGGCCACAAGTCGATGGCCACCGCAGTGGAGATAAACTGATAAGTGTTATCGGTTATATCTCTGGTTGGTTATGAGTTCTCTGTCGCACGGCTTATTGAGTTATCAGGGTCTGCCAGATTCCAAACCCTAGACCCGATATGCGATACTCGTAGACGAAGAGATCAGACTGTACCGTGACTGTCACTTATAGATTTTGTAGGGTCCGGATGAGTTTGCTCGTCGACCTACTTTTATTTTGCTCATACCTGGGTAGCCGATACGTACAGCTAGTGCCACTGACGTGCTTGTAGGTTATTCTGTTAGGGGATTTGATTTGAAAATGTTTCGGATTCAATCAGATATGATCCTATATAACATACTGCCAGCGTATTGATGGGTGTTTGGAGTCCCACAATGAAAGTGCTAGCCCGGGCAAAATGTCGATATGACGTGCGTATTGGAAACGTGCGAGAGTTCGATTAGATGTATGATTTAATCGAATGTCCGAAAAATATTATTCGATTTAAAAACCAGAATATTAAGTCAAGGGTTGACTTAATAACCGCATTTCGATATGGTTTCTAGCATTGTGTATTGATGCACACTCTCTTTATTTTTATTATATTAGTATGCGATACCGATATATTATTATTGCGTATACGATACGTAATATGGAAATATATTTGATACATATTTTCTTCTCTTTATATATATGTATTTGTATATATAAAGTAAAGAGAAATAATATATGTTAAGAATAAATATAAAGAGAAAAGAAAAGATAAGATTAGAAATGAAAAGAACAAATAAGAAGAGTGGACTTCTTTATTCTTCTCTTCTTTTTTTTTGATGAGTCATTTCTTCTCTTCTCTTCTTATTCTTTTCTTTTAAAGTTAATTCTTATTCATATTTTTCAGGACACTTTCTCATCATCTTCTTCCCCCTCTCTTCACTTAAAAAATGATGAAGGTTAGAAACGAGTGTAGAATTCAAAAAGAGAGTTTTTCTTATTCACATCACCCCACACATTAACTTAGCAAGTTAATTGTATGAGTTTTTCCACTGGAAGATGAAGATGGAGTTTCGGATGGCCACTCTTCACCGCAGATCATCTACGGCGAGGCGGTTGGCTAGTAGAGTCTCCGGAGATCACGAAGTCTAGCCTGAGTCTTCTGATGACGATCAGACACGCTACAAAAGTTGTAGCACTCTAGAATTGCTCCCTAGGTTTTCTAGTTTTGCAATTATAAGTAAATGGCATGATCTTGTAGTTGTATTTTGATGCCGAGTCTTGAAAAATTTTGTTTTATCATTCCGCCGCGGTACGCCAATGTTGCGACCCTAGTATCGAAATACTAACAAACAAATCTAGCAAAAATGAGGGATATTCTTGCGATCAGCCAGCCAAAACATACTAAAAAACTTTGATATTATAATTTGAGCCATTTCAACTCCAAATAACATACCGAGCAAGGTAAAGTTAGCATTTTGGATTTAACTTTCGTCAACTATAGGATACTCCAATAGAAAGTTAACCCTGTTCCTGAACAGAGCCTTAACAGTATATCAGTACAATAACATTTTCAACCCTTTCAAACACTCGTCATCGGTTAACAAAATCGTATGAAAATCGGTGTATATGTATATTTTGGGTCATCCAGATCTATATAATGGACGGCTCCGTATCTAAGTCCTGGTCTTTATAGGTTTCGGATCAAGTTGTCCCGTTCGGGTCGGGTAACACGCGCTACTACCCATCACTGCACCGCTCTCTCTCTCTCTCACTCACTCACAAAAATATAGTCTTCTTCTTCCCTGCAACATAATTTCTCTCTCCTCTCTCTTAACATCGAAGTAATTGCTGAGCTCTCTCTCTCTCTCACATACAGAAATTGTCCAAATTTACCATTTTTTGCCACTCTAGCTCACAGCACCTAGGGTTTGCTAATGGAGGCCAATTCATGGACCCGATTGTCCGCCGCGTCCAAGCGCCACCAGCCTACGCTCCACTCCCGATTCGGTATGCTCATCTCCAAGAAATTTTGGGTCTTTATTTTGGGAAAAGTTCAACTTTTTATTTTTTTGGGGGTTGGGGGGTTGATTATCGATTTGTGTTGGTTGATAGATCTGTACTTAGGGTTTGAGGATTTCGATGGAGGCGACGACGATTCGCACGCGGAGTTCGCATGCCCTTTCTGCGCTGAGGATTTTGATATCGTAGGGTTGTGTTGTCATATTGATGAGGAGCATCCTGTTGAAGCTAACAACGGGGTATTTTCTTTGTTTTGTTTCTTATTTGTTGAAGTTTTTGGTGATGCTTGAGTTGAACTGTGGTTAATTTTAGATTTCGTAGATTTTAGTTTTAATCAATTTTTGTTTAAAGGTTGGTCTTTTAGGTGTTTTGTTCTCGTATGATCCCCATTAGCTATGCCTCATTCAGCACAAAGAACCCCTCAACTGGCTATTTAATGCTTTGGGAAGGAATTGCTTCATTCTTATTACTAAAAATATTAGTAATCTTCAGGAAGAAATATGCCATTGTTTGGGTCTACAAATTGAATGCCGTTGGGGGCATTATGTTTAGGGCAAAAACGGGTGCTTTCCTGGTCCTTCTGTGTCAAAATGGGATTTTGATTAATGGATTGGAAATCAGTGCCACCTTGGGTATATATTTGTGGAGTGCTCCACTGAAAGTTAATAATTTGGACTTCTATCACGATTCTCATTTGCTTAGAGCCCGTTTAGTGAATATTTAGAGCATTATGAACAATATTTTGATGTATGAGAGATCTAAATTGATGCGTGGTCTGTTATGTGAAAAATGGTATCTTGCTTGATGGTTTACTGTTTTAGGTTTTGCGATGGAATTATACCGTTACCTGTAAACTAAGTTTGTGTGGAATGAGATGCTCAATTCTTGCAGACTGTTGCACGTTGCCGTAAATAATTAGTGCTTTAGGGGAAACGAGGCATTACCTGCCTGGTTTGACGCCTTGAGCATGCTTTGGAAATGGACGTGGTTTCATAAATGAGCTGTTGTATAGTTAGGACTTAGGAGCATCATTTGCTAAGTTTATTTTTGGGTGCATATGGATGTGTAGATAAATCACAACATTTTGCAAAATCAGCCGATTTTTGGAAAAGTAAATATATAGGTCAGTTGGTCATTTGGAAGTAATCTCATGATTGTCCTAGCTACCTGTTTTGGATGGTAGCCAAAATTCGAAAATCCCCTAAATGGAATTATCAATTTTTTACTGTGATTAAAATTCTAAATTTTATTCCCTTTTCTCTAGGAACTTTTCTTTTTAACTGTCAGAATATCTATGATTAAGCACGTAAACAAATAGCAATATTAAAAAAGTAAGGACTAGAAGCTAGAACATGGCATGGTTTTCAGAATAGAGAATGCCCAAGGACAACTGTAGTAAAAATATAAATTTGAATGATGGCTTAGCTATTCTGTTGAAATCGCACCATATATTATGAAGTAATTAAGAACCAATGCATAGCCATTAGCCAGGGATACACACTTCACTGCAAATGGGTTAAGATTCTTTCATGATTCGGTAATAATGTTGTAACTTATATTTGTTACTCTTATAAGAACAAGATACTACTACCAAAGTTTTTATGTCCCCCTCCGCCCATAATATTTTATGAATACATTAATTTATATTTCTTCCATGGAACTAATGGGCATGTCATGTACTCTTTCCTCTCGTTTCAGTTACCTGATTTGAAATATTTATCATTGACACGAGTGGGGTGACAGTACGACACATACGACAAATTTCCGAAACCAAGCTTACACTTTACAGGGATGGTATGTGTACGCAGTACGTGCTTATGTACATAATCATTTAACTGCTTATTGTGCATGTGGGATGGATGTTTGACATTCATGTAATTCCATAATTTAGATAACAAATGTTATACCTCGATGGACAATTTGCTTGAATCCATCGTAGAAATGTTCTGGAATGCCTATGCGGCTTACTCCTGATGTTCAAAAAATATTCACAGATGCACCAGTACTCCATAATATTCTCGAAACAAATGTTCATCATTCTGACATAATACGAGCATTTCAGTCTTTGGAGTTGTAGCAGAGCCTTATTGTGGGCCAACAGAGGGCCATCATATCATACAACTACTGAATGAACGCCACTTCTCTGGCATGGTTATTAATTCGTATCCTGGGATGATAGATGACCTTTTGTAGCTCTTATTGCCAAGGCATGGTGTTCTGATACTTTATTGTCCCGTTTTTAGCCATCTTTATAATCTTCCAAACATGATATGGGTAACACAAGATGACCTAGGCGCATTTGTTAAAGGTCATATTTTCAGAACTCAGGCTCGGGTACATGCATATATTGTTAATAGATTCTCTTAGCTTAATTTTTTTTTGCTATAAGTTTTCTGGTATCAGTACATGGCAGGGAGACTGAATACATGTGTGTAATAGAGTGATGAGGCTTATTCATGCGCACCATCTTTTGACATTCAGTGGTGTTAATTTGATATTAATGGAGGCGCTAGGCAATTAATTTGGTATTATATGGATTATGTGAAGGATCTTCAGAAAGATCTGACGCTGTTGTGGTTAATTCTCCACCATGAGTATAGATACATTGTTAAACGAGCCAAACAAGCCGAGCTTTTGGTTGTCCGTGTTTGTTCAATTATTTAAATGAGCTTTAGGTTGTTCTCAATTATTTAAACGAGCTTAAAGACTTGAGCTCGGCTCGTTTATTTTTTGAATGAGCCTGAGCAAGCTCTCACCGAGCTTGAGCCGAGCCTCGAGCATTTCGAGCCTATCTGGGATCTAGAAAATTAGCAACAAGATATTATAATAGCATATTAAAAAATTACATGGATGTTCAATATTATATTTGACAAAATCGAGAAGTGAGAAATATAATTTTTATAACTAAATAAACGAGTTCAGATCTTATTTAGAACCTCACTGACTCTAAATTTAAGTAGCAAAACAATATTTGACTCAATATTTATTATGACTTGAGTCTCGAGTTAACATAACATGCTTAATAATTATGATCTCAATTTAAAAACTTCCTATTTTGTTATTACTACTAAATATCAAATAAGATATAGACTATTCAAGCCCACATGAGCCTTAAATGAGCAAAGGTTTTGAACCTGAGCTAAGCTCGAGTCCTCCATGTTTTTGTTCTCCTGTTTATTTCACCGAGCATAGATTTCTTTTCAAGTTCAGCTCATTTAGTTACCGAATAAGCTCTTAACGAGTCGATCCCGAGATCCGAGCTCTGAGTTCGAGCTTTTTAACAGCCTAAGTATAGATGAGTATGCACCCATATGTGCATATGCAAATTTTAAGCATCACTTAACTTTCTTTCTGAATAAGCACATTTGTTATCTTATTATTTGGAATCACAGACAACAACATTGCAACGGTGCACATTGCCAATAAATCATGGTCTCTAATGCTGTTACTTATGGTGGTGTGTGCACAAGGATGCATTTAATTGTTAAAGATGAACACTTTTAGAATCACAGATTTTCTAGAATAATTAATGTCCACAAAACTCGCCTCCACTCTATTTCTTATGGGGATGAGCACATTGTCTAAATTTCTCCTAACAGATCTGGTTAAGTTACAGTTGCATTTATTAAATATAATTATTGGCGAGTCTTTCCAGAACATGCATGAGATTCATAGTCAAATTGCGTAAATTGATTTTCTCTTCTTGCTACAACCTGTATACTATATACATGATTAATATCTGTTGTTCTTAGTCTTAGGTCAATGGGGTTCATTTAATCACTGAATAATAATAGAGGGTGCAACATAGGGCAAGAGTCTTGGAGCTATTATTCGAAAGTGGTTCTGGAGCTATTCTTCGAAAGTCCCTTTCTACAACTATAGAGGCAACCAAGCCCATCTTTTGCCATACTATGAATATGAGGCAAATGTCTCATAATGAGGTGGTTATATTTGGTTGATGTGGCAAATTTTAAAAGTCTAGATAACGGATTACCATAAACATATAATGATTCATACATGGGAATATTTTGATAAAAGCTGATTACTCTTCTAGATGCAAGTTTCCGTGTTCACGCTAAAATACGTGATGCAAATGTCTCATTATCAGGTGGTTATGCTGGATTGATGTGAATAATGTTGAAAAACCTAGACAATGAGCCGAAAGAAAAAATGATTCATACATGGGAATATTTTGATAAAAGCTGATTACACTTCTAGATGCAAGTTTCCGCGCTCACGCTAAAAGACGTGATTCAAATATCTCATTATCAGGTTGTTATGCTGGATTGATGTGAATAATGTTGAAAAACCTAGACAATGAGCCGAAAGAAAAAATATATATCAAATACATGTATACGAGCATAGTCATATAGTAAAAGAGTCTTGTATATTATATGTTCGTAAGAGTTCACATTAAAAGACATTCACATGCTACATATTCATTAGTCAGTAATGCAACAATAATGGTTAGGGTTGTTAATGGTAGAAAACATAATATTTTGGGATTACTTGTTGTCGAGCAACTCCCTGTTTCATTGTTTATTGGGTTCTGACTTCTTTAAAGAAAGATATAAGCTGTATATATCTATGACAATTCTTATAGATTCTGATAAGCAGAATATGTTTATGATCAGCAATTAAGAGCGTAATGTAAAATCTGTAACTTTTCTAAATGCATTGATTTTGTACTCATACTTGAACGACCCAACTTGTTTCTCCCATAGATTCTACATTATATCTATCAAGGCATGCGTATTGAGGACTAGAAGCACAATGTTAAGTTTTCCTAATACTAAAAAGTACTTCGTTAAGCAAGTTCCTTTCCTTAAACATTGGGTTAGAGCATTGTGGTCAGGGCTTGCTTCTTTTGTTTGTGTTCTCCCTTCCTCCTCTACCTTCTAAATTTTTTCCCTTTTCTGTATACTGATTGATTTCTCCTGATCTTTCCATTTAGAGTTTTGCTGCACATGAACTGTCATTTGAATGCCTACTAAGAGAGATTGTTATTGACTGAACTATGCTATGCTTTGAGTTTGTTATTATATATATAAATCATGACTTTTTACTAAGACAATTGATCTGTTTTTTGTAGGTGTGTCCTGTTTGTGCAGCTAGGGTTGGGATGGACATGGTTAATCACATAACCTCTCAACATGCAAATTTCTTTAAGATATCCTTTTATCTTTACTTAAGTGCATGCCCTGTTTTACATTTTTAAAACTTTTATCTATTAAGGTTATGTGATTTGTTTATCGTCTTCACCTTTAATATTTCCTTAACAATATCTTACATACAACGTAAAAGAAGATCTCGTAGAGGTTCATCAGGGACACATTCTACACTTTCTCTATTGAGAAAGGAACTGCGTGAAGGAAATTTGCAATCTCTTTTTGCGGGTTCGTCCGATGCTGTTGCTACCACCAATGCAGCACATGATCCATTGCTATCATCATTTATTACCAATTTTCCAGTAGATGATCCGTTAACAGATGAACAGCCTAAATCCTTGGATGATGGACATATATTTAACGAGGCTTTGGAGGAGAAAGTAATAGAAAGGTAAGAATTATTGCAATTTTTTTTTCTTACTATCCTTTTCATTAATAAATGTGATTAAATAACTTGCAATCTAGTTTCTGATTGTTTATTTTTCTTATCTTGAAATCATACCTGAGCTCAGAGCTCAATTGGTCTAGTTAATATTTATGTTGATTATATAAGTAATAGGTCTGAGGAACCAGTTACCCTTTTTCTGAATAAAGCTGCCTTGGATGCATGATGTAGGTTCATCAGTCTAAATTATTCTTATATCAATGACGTTAGAGTTCATATGGTCATTTGCTGTTACTGAAGGTTTCTCAAAGTGCATTAAAAAGAAAAGGAACTATGGAAATCAACTTTAGTTATCAAATGAGACTCGTGCTCCATAATTGGTTTGTGTTATCTTACTCTCAATGATTCAGTCAATGAGGACGTCATACATAATTTGTCCTTTGATTTTGGCAAGATTAGATATTTACAATTCCATTGTTTATGATTTTTTATTTTATAGACATGGCCATTGAGTTTTATATTCCAATCCCCACAATTTACCAATTCTTGCTTACATATGTTTTGTTTGTTGACAACATATACAACCATAAACCAGGACTGGGGTATATTTGTTTGTTTATTCATAATTCGCAATTTGTCACAATCCATAATGTGAACTGGATTAGTGATTATATATGTTTTATTTATGAACAAACAGTGACCAGCTTATATGTTAAAATAACTTTGTGCTTGAGTTGTAAGAAAGAATTTTAAATTACGTCGATAACAAAGGAGGCATTGATACTTGATATATTATAATTATTTTCAAGATTTCAGTCCATATGAAGTTCAACTTGCACACGTTTTTTCAAGTGTAAAGGAGC
This sequence comes from Agapanthus africanus, assembly GCA_030015575.1. Classification (NCBI taxonomy): domain Eukaryota; kingdom Viridiplantae; phylum Streptophyta; class Magnoliopsida; order Asparagales; family Amaryllidaceae; genus Agapanthus; species Agapanthus africanus. Next base: position 259,374,465 of record CM057339.1, on the reverse strand, counting down.
ATTTTCAACAGTTCAACTTACACATGTTTTTTCAAGTATAAAGGACCATTTTCTTGTAAGCATCCAACAGGGGGAGAGGCGTGATTTATGTTGAACACATGCATATGCATGTATTACTTGGGAGAAGTGTGTGCGTTCTCTCTTCTTTTTCTTGAATATATTGTATGCTGCGTAACTGTTTGCTATTAATCCTTGTGGAAAATGTGATTCTGCTATTTGTGACTACATCATCTTGGCACTTTACTATCCTTGTTCATTAGGGAGCAGTTATGAATTGTCCAGGAAGGGCAGATACCTGTATCAGTTGTATTTACGTTATTTGTATATATATTTCTATTTTGTCGAGTCTCACTGAAGTGCAATCTTAGCAGACATATTAAGAAAGCAAGAACGCATGTTGGATGGATGATTGGTGGGGATTATTTGAAGGAGAAATATACTTCTTTTATCATGAATGTTAAATTGTAGATTAATTTCATATAGAAAATGCATTAATTGGAGGAGGCATAGTCTTCTCTGATTCTTTCTAGTTTATTCGCATTCTAGTGCCAGCTGTAGATTAATAATTACATTATACGTCAGTTCTTAATAATGAAAGAAAACATGCATGCTTAAAGATGTTACTGCTTAAAATGTTAAAACTTCCATTTCTTTATTTCAAATTTATTGGCATGGCTTCTGCCTAGGTTGAATAGACAGGACTATAGCATGATACTGAACTTCCAAGTATAAATATTAATGTAGGGTATGATATCCTTTTAGCTCCCCGACATAATCTATAAGCTAAATCATAACTTTCTTTTTTGAATATTATTGGTTAGTTTTTTTATGTTTCTTAAAAGGATAGTGTAATATTTTAATAGCCGAGAAAAGAGGATTGCAAGATGTTTATATGGTTAGTCTGCAAGGGTAAGATTAGCCTGATTAGAAATGATATAAATAGTTCTTTGGGAAATGATCCAGTAACTGCATTGCAGTGTCATACAGATAGGAGATGATGTCATTTTGGTAGAGAGTGATGGTCTGGGTGTCCAGCTTGTGGAATTGTATTTCTTAAATAGGCAGCTACCATTTCGCTTTCCTAAATTGTATTAGTTATCATTGTCAAAGGGTTCTCAATCATGAGGCGGTCTTTCTATTTTGATGCCTGTTGGACCCAAAAAATATAATAATTTTTTTAATATACATATGTAAAACATATAAAAATGTATATGTATATAAAAAGGGGAAATAGATGATAATTTATTCTATCCATTCAAAATCCCTCAAAACGAGGGAGTAGCTTCATAACTACTTCCCACTCCCCCAAAATCCCCTCAAAATAAGGGAGTAGTATCATAATTACGCCCCCCTCCATTCAAAAAAGAGGATATATATATATATATATATATATATATATATATATATATATATATATATTTTTTTTTTTTTGAGAGAAAGAAAAGAGGGTCTCTTTTTTTTGGCAGAGGAATAGAATTTTTCTTGAAATTCGCGGAGAGAAGAAAGAAGAATAAGAAGAATTAGAAGAAGGAATATCCATTCCTCTACCTTCTCTCTCTCGCTTATATTTCTTTTTCTTTTCTTGAATAAGGATCAAGAAGAAAACCCATGAAAATTTCTATGAAGTTTTCATCCTAGCAGGGGATCTTGCAGCCAGCCATGACCATGGGGTTCGAAAACTTGGAAATATGGAGAATTCCATATTTCTGTGAAGATCTAGAACATGAGATCACATGTTCTTAACTCCTTGGACAGAACCTAGAACATGGGTCATCTCATGCTCTGCATATAATGAAATAGGTTATCCTATTTCTTTTGAACAACTTGAAAATAGGAAAAACCCTATTTTCTTTAATATTTGGAACATAGGCCATCCTATATCCTTTACAAACTTGAAAAAAGAAAAACTCTATTTTCTTCATATCTTTGAACCAAGGTTCGAGATTTCGGCCAAAACCATCGATACGTGGTGGTTTCGTATTGGTTTCGGTAGAGACTGATACGAAATCAACCGAGACCGATACAAAACCAACCATACAATATCGTTTCGGCCAAAATCTTTAAAAACTTTTTTTTATACCATTTTACTGTCATTGCGATCATCGGATGCCTTCATTGTTAGAAAACCACAAAAAGTGAACCCAAACCCTATATTATTATTTATCTAAGTACACTTTTCAATATATTTTGCATCATGACTGGATTTTTAAATACTAGGATCATTGTCTTGTTATATAGAAGCATAAATTTAAGTATTTAATATATCTATACTTATGTATGTTGGATTATCGTCGAAACTGAAACTCGAACCGAGATTAGGGAACTAGCCGAAACCCAATGAAACTAAAAACTGTGAGAGACCAAAACCGAATCCGAGTTCTTGAACCTTGCTTTGAACATAAAACATAATTCTATGTTCTCTACAAATTGAAAATAGAAGAAACTCCATTTTCTCAGACAAAACCCTTAAACATAAAAAAGAGCATGTGTTTTCAAAACAGATTTTCGGGTTAGATCTGCCTGTTCCTATATATTGGAGGAAAACGGCCATAATAAACCAAGAGCACTAAATCGCGATCCGTTCGAAACATATGAAAGCTAACTCATTAAGCTTGATTAAGCTTCGAATGAGACTATGCATGGACATAAAAACTATAAAATTATGTCTTTAAACGAATTTTGAATATAGAATGAATTCTATGTCCTTTCAACACAAATCTGGACATTGAAAGAGAAATGTTCCTCATTTATCAAATAAGAGACGGGACCCTTATCAGACAAGAATCCAAATACTTATACTGGTATTTAATCAAATATGGATCAAATGGTCAAGAAAATGATCATCAAAGCCTAGATTGGCACAAAACACATAAAAGAACAAGCTAAATACTTGATCATCGCAAGTGGGATCCCCTCCCTTGGACGCAGCCCCCTTGACACAACCCAAAAATGAGTTGTTTTGAGACATCCCTCATTGGGATGCTCCTTCCCGATACCGGTATGCTCCTTCCCGATACCGGGATGCCCCTAAAATGGGGTGTTCCGAGTCACCCGACGGACTAGTACTTAAAAGCACTGTCGAGACCCCATCATTCTTCTCGAATAGGTTTTGACATATTCTTTAGGAGATAGTAGGGGATTCCTCCCCTTCTGCAGATATCTTAGGAGTGGTTGGGCACTACTCCTCACTCAATACCCCTCTGTTTGCCACTGATCAAAGGAGGAGAATTTCTTTGCTCAAAACCCTAAAACTTTGGTAAAAGAAGAGGAAGTTCAAGAAAAAGAAGGTGAGATATAGGACTGAGATGCCTTCATTCCTTCACTCTTTTAGTATCTGTCCGTCTCATTCTCTCTAATCAGAGAGAGGATCATGAAAACTTATACAAGTTTTCAGCCCAACCGAGGACCTTAGAAGTCATGGTCATGGCCTTCTTCATGAAGAAGAAGACTTTGAACACAAATGTGTTCTTGACCAATATGAACAAAACTTGGAACATGGGCTATCTTATGTTCTTCATATTTTTGAAATAGACCATCCTATTTCTCATAAATAAACAGAAATAGATAAATTATTTCTTGAAGAATATAGATCAAAACCCTATGTGCTGCCATATGAACATTTGAATAGAATATTCTATTCATTCAGACATAAAACTGTCTCTGAAGTCATTCATGAATAAGAAAATCCTATTATTCCTTGAGACATGAAAACACACACACACACACAGGAAATCCATGTTCATTCTTCAGACATGAAAATTATTTCTTCATATAAACATGTGTTAAAGTTAAAAGAAAGGAGAACGGGATATTTTATTATATGATCAAAGGTCTCTTTTTATAGGGATTACAATTACTTGATGCCCAAGCATCATGATACGGTGTACCCTAATAACAATATAGTCTAAATTATTCTAACACTCCCCCTCAAGCTGGAGCATAGATATCAGTGATGCATAGGTTGGACAATAGACGAACGAATGTGGGTCTTGAAAGATGTTTCGTTAAAATATCTGCAATTTGTGCATGAGTAGAAACATGATAGGGATTGGCTTTCTTTTCAACAACTTTCTCCCGGATAAAGTGGCAATCTACTTCAATGTGTTTTGTGCGTTCGTGAAACACCGGATTCTCTGAAATATGAATTGCAGCTTTATTGTCATAGAATAAGGATGCTGGTGTTGTAGAACTAACACTGAGATCTTGAAATAATGTGGAGAGCCACATCAATTCTGAAACTGCATGGGCCATAGCCCTAATTTAGGCTCGGCTGATGAACGTGCTACATGTTGCTTTTTGCTGCGCCAAGTAACTAGATTCCCCGCAAAGAAAACACAAAATTCACTTGTGGAGCGATGTTCATCCATAGATCCGGCAAAATCGGCATCGGCTACGAGTGACAGATTAGAACATGGTTTATAGAGAAGACCCTGTCTAGTTGCACGCTTCAAATAACGGAGAATACGCTCAACGGCCCGAAGATGGGAAACTAAGGGCGCCCGCATAAACTGGCTCATTGTGCTGAGTGTAAAGGATATGTCTGGGCGAGTAACCGTGAGATATATTAGCTTCCCAACTAACCGTCGATACCGACCTGGATCGGAAAGTGGCTGGGTATCAAGTAAGCTAATGTGAGAGAGCTTTACTGTTGTATCCATAGGAGTATCAGCAGGGCGACAACCAAGAAATCCCATCTCTTTAAGAAGATCAAGGGTATACTTCCGTTGTGAGAGAAATAATGATCTCTTATTTCGAGATACCTCTATACCAAAAAAGTACCATAGAGGACCAGGATCTTTGGTGTGAAAATGTAAGGCCAAATGAGTTTTGACCTTAGATATATCTTCGGAATCTCCGGTGATAATTATGCCATCAACATAAATAAGAATAACTATTCTTTCTTTCCGTCTATGTGTAAAAAGAGATGGATCTACCGGGCTTCTTATGAAATTTATTTTTTTTAGGACCATGCTGAATTTATCGAACCATGTCCGAGAAGATTGTTTTAGCCTATAGATTTTTAAGATGACATACGCTCAAAACTAAGAGGCTGCTGTATATAAACCGTTTCGGAAAGATCTCCATTGAAGAAGGAATTCTTGACGTCTAGCTGCTGTAGAGATCAATAGCGGGTAACCGCAAGAGATCAAGACACGAACAGTAGTGAGTTTGGCAACGGGAGAAAAAGTCGCAGCATAGTCGACACTGTATTGCTAAGTATAGCCTTTGGTAACAAGACGGGCTTTCAAATGAGATACACTGCCATTAGAATTATATTTGATAGCAAACACCACCGGCAACCAACCACCTTTTTCTGTGAAGGGATGTTGACCAGATCCCAAGTGTGATTAGACCTCAATGTCTGCAACTCTTCTATCAACTTGGATGACTCATAGCTTTTTGAATAGAGTTAGGAAGGGAAACAACATACCAGGAAGAGACAAATTGATATAGAGCTGGAGTAAGACGATATGAAATAAATGAAGTAAGAAGATCATAAGTAGTGCATGCTCGTTTACTTTTGCGAAGATCAATTGGTAAGTCGTCGGACAAACCATCAGAAGGAGGAAGAGGTGAAGGCATGCCAACTTCCGGCTGTATACATGGAGGAGCTTCAGTATCTGCTGTTGAATCTATCACTGCTTTCGGTCGACGCCTATAGACATGAGTAATCGGAGGAGGATGAGGAACTTTGACAGTAGTAGAGGTGGTGGTGGGATGTGGGGACTTTCCGCTGGGGTAAAATGGCCGATTCTCAAGAAACGTGACATCACGAGAGCCCACAACAGTGGATGTAGAAAGAAGTAAGTCGACGCAACCTTTTTGAGTCCTAGAATAACTAATAAATATGTTTGACAGTCCTATGATCCAATTTATCGCGAGTTAATCGGTGATTATAAACGTAACAAACACACCCAAATACTTTAGGAGGAAGGGGAAAATGCCATGGTCGGGAAATAAAATAGAGAACGGTGTTCGGTTTTGAAGAATCGTGGAAGGCATGCGATTAATAAAAAAATATGCAGTAGGGCAAATTTTCAAGGCGTTTTGAGACATGCATATTAAGCATAATAGAACGAGCAACGTCAAGCAAATGACGGTTTTTTCTTTCAGAAATGCCATTTTGTTGTGGTGTGTACGAGCAAGAAGTTTGATGAATAATCCCACGGGATTGACAAAGAGTTTGAAAAATACTATCAATGTATTCTTTTGCATTATCAGTACCTAGAGTTTAATAAACGTATTAAAATGATTAACCACTTCAGTAATAAATGCTTTAAACACGTGGTAATTCAGATCGACTACGTAAAAGAAACAATCATATCATTCTAGAGTGATCATCAATAAAGGTGACAAAATATTTGTAGCAAAATATGCTAGTATACTTGTAAGAACCCAAAATGTCAGAATGAACTAACTCAAATATCGAAAAACTACGTTTATTGACTAAAGGAAAAGAGGGAGGAACATGTTCCCCAAAATACATGACTCGCATGAAAAATCAGATAAAGAGAAATCGGGTAATATAGTACGGAGCATAGGAAGAGGTGGATGTCCAAGATATCGATGCCAGCAAATAGTAGAAACAACAGCAAATACGGAAGGTGGCATATCCAAGAAGTACAGGCTATTAATTTTATCTTCACCAATTTGCTCCTTCGTCTGGTTGTCTTAGATCATAAAGTTTTTAGAAGAGAAAGTTATTCAACAGTTGAAATCGTTGGTAAGACGATGAACAGATAAAAAATTTATACGAAGTGAAGGAACGACGAGAACATTTTTAAGCGGTAAGGAAGATGTCATATCAATATTAGTACAACCATGAACATGAAGGACATCCCCATTGGCAGTAGAAATGACTTTATGCGAAGTGGAAAACATAGAGTTAGAAACAGTATGAGTCATGTGGTCGGAAGCCCCGGAGTCAAGAGCCTAATGGTTTGACTGAGATAGTAGAGATATATCTGATGTGGTTAAGTTCGTAGCAGAGACACGAGAGAAAATACGTTGTAGGTGCTGTAAGTCTTCAGAAGAGATATGGGAGGATGATGATGTTGGTGGTTAGGTTGCTGTGCATGGAGGAGCTGTACTCCGGCGGGCAGTAGGAGTCTGATCCGGATAGCCATGTTTAGCCCAACAGAATTGATCTGTATAGTTGGTACGACCGCAATGAGAGTAAAAAAAGGAACCGCGTCCACGGCCCCGTCCCCCACGATCCGGAGTACTAATAGGAGCATGGCTACGACCAGAGGAAATCCTCGACCGTGGCCCTGAGCAACAGGCAGAAGATGGAGCTTCCACTGTAGAAGCGCCTGGTTGAGGGACACGATAGGTAGCAGCGAGAATACTATTCAGAGTAGGCGTACCGTCCTGAAAGAGAAGAAGGGTGAACTCCATCCAAATATGGCTTCATCTTAAGCCAAATAAAGAGTCCCCAAAAGAGCCTCACGCTGACTCTTGGTAACGGCCGGATCAGAGGAGATGGGTTGATACATGTTCCATTCTTCTAGAAGTCCCCGGAACCGAGTCCCAAAGGTATGTAGATGATCATCTGGAGTAGCGGTAGTGAGTTTATTGAAAATATCATAGAGCCTCTGAAGGCTATCTTCTGACGAGTAGAGAGATTTGAGATGGAACCACATCTTCTTCGCAGTAGGGAGATACATAATAACCCAATAACAGCAGGGCTCCATAAAGTTTGTAAACCAAGTGCAAACGTTGTCATTTTGAAACCAAGATGAATATTGCGTATCGGAGGTTGGTGGAGCTTCCTGAAAGAGATGGTGATGAATGTTCCTGCTTTTGAGGGCTCGTTCAATGGCGTGCGTCCATTCCAAAATATAATTATAGCCAGAGAGAGTCAAGATAGTTAGACAGAGATCCGTTTTGTAATCAGAAACAGGAGGATCAATCTTGTTGTCCGTCATATTGAACGTCACACGCAAAGAAAGCAAGTAATATAAAGTGTAGATCTAGCACATAAAGAGCGCAAACATAACAGTATAAAGACTAAAGTAAAACACGATCGATACTAAATCTGGAGGCGATCTGGAGACGATGTCGAGGCGATCCGGAGGCAGATCTGGAGACGATGTCGAGGTGATCCGGAGGTAGATCTGGAGGCGATCTGGAGGCTTCGAGCGGCGCAGGTGAGGGCTGAGCGCGGGCGAGCGAGGATCGAGATCGAGCTCTAGAGGTAGCTTGGAGGCGAGGGAGGGAGCAAGGGAGGACTTAGAGGTGAGGGAGGGAGGGAGACGAGGGCTTGGAGGCGAGATCAAGGGCGGCATGAGATGGAGAGAGGAGGCAGTCGGTGGGTTAGTTTTTTTTAAAAAAAAGATTAGGGTTAGGGTTTAGGAGACCCGCTCTTATACCGTATTAGATTTTTTATATATAAATTAAAGAACGAGAGATGTGATTATATATTTTTATCAATGAGTATACACGGGCTTTTGATATAAGTGGGCTCCAACAATAAGACTCAAGCCTTGTTGAGGTTTGATCCATCTTATATCTTATATCCATGTACCTCTCATAGTTTTTTCAATGTTGGACTATTTTAGTCTCACATCTAAACACTCCCCTCACGTGCAATCATCATTTTTTTTGGTGTGGTTGTCACATGGATTGCACAATATTTGTAGAGCTAGGTCTCTCAGAGGCAATTTTTTTGGTGCTTGTATCTCTTAGAGGTATTGTCGAGCCCCGATGCACTTTTTTTGTGCTAATACCATGTTAAAATTAAAAGAGAGGAGAAAGATATTTTATTATGTGACCAAAGATCTCTTTATATAGGGATTACAATTACTTGATGTCCAAGTATCGTGGTACGGTGTGCCCTAATAACAATATAGTCTAAACTATTCCAACGATATGAATATGAAAAAACCCTATTCTTAAAAGATTAAAACATGTCTTCTAATTTGTGAGTAGGAAAATCCTGTTCACTCCTAGGATATGCAAAACATATCCTCGTCCCTGAAACATAGCTCAGAACCATATTTCTTACCCTGAACACAAATCCATGTGCTTATTTTTGCACAAAACCATTAAGAACGATGATTATACATCATTTTTGATGAGTGCAGGAAACTCAATTTAACAAGTTTCATCAAATGAAATTCTATAAAAGGAGTTTCTAACTTGGCGGGCATAAGCCATCGGGAGGCCTAAAATAAGCCTCCCGGTCCTTTGGCAGGCCCCAAAATTGGCCTCTCGAAACAGAAACATTTATGTTTCTTGCTTGGTGTGGACCCGATCTAGGGTGTCTCATCTACACTTCAAAGGAAGCGGTATGGACCCCACCTAGGGTGTCCACCTGCATTTAAAAGGAAGTTACATGCCCCCCACATTAGGGCAGTGTCCATCAACTTTTTCAAGTTGACACTAAAATACCCCAAGTCTTTAAGATTAACTCTTAAAACTAAGAGCTTATGTAACTTTACATTCTTTTGCAATATTAATGTAATTAACATTCAAGTTGTACACAAAACATGAATGAATGAATAAAATACATATTCTTTTGTTCATCACTTGCAAGTATTTTATATTTGTAGATACGCTATTTCTCCATAACCATACACTTTAAAGCAAACTAGTATGGTATCCCCTCTTAGATGTGCTCTAAGACAATAGGGTGTAATTAATGGTATGCACTTGCACTGCCGGAAGTTTCGAACCTAGAATCTTCTTGTCAAATCTTAAAACTACAAACTTGTTTTGTTTAAACTCTACCTTTTCGTTTCGGCGTTCAGTCGTTTGCGGTCCTAAAGAGGGTAAACAAAAATGGCGACTCCGCTGGGGACACTATGACTTCTCCTTAGGTCGCTTTGACATCGTATCACTTTGCACGTTTCATCACAGAGCCTTTGGTCGACGGACACCAGTAGGGCTCTTATACATGCTTTCTCTAGCAAAGCTTCTTAAGGTTGTACTTCAGATTAAACGTTTGCCATGTCCTTTGCGTCGCAATTTTGGCATCAAAGTCTATTCTATGCTGAGGGTTAATGTCATCATGGCAATCATTTTTTAGAATTAGTAAATGGCCTACAACAACATCAACGACAATACACCCTCACCTGCTGACCTCCCAGCGGCAACCAAAATCCTGCAGACCATGTTCATCATAACTGTGGTCAATCCCTGTTCGTTATGTCCCCTACAGGACTCGCGAGGTATAACCCCGAGACATTCCCTTTCGGCTTAATGAATGACTTCCTGACACTTTAAGCTGGACAGGGAAGCACACTGTCCCCGAGGCAGAGGATTAGCCGCTAGTCGAATCAACCGATAGTAGCAGCTCAAAGGCCATCAGGTCCACCTTACACCAGGTCCGAAAAGAGGCCGGTCTGAAAACCAGGCTGTCGCTAACCTCCCCTCACCGCCCAAGAAGGTCATCCGACGAAGTCGCGAGGGAAAGATGGTCCTAAATGATATCACCATTGTGTACAGGGGCAACCGCTTGTGGTGCCAGCTCCCCGTGTAGGAACCAAGCGAAAGCATGTATTTGAGAGACTTTTAATTGTCAGGGGGCCAGCAAGATCCCCAATAGGACGATGATGTTGTCTTCAAGGCGGGTTGCTTCGCTGCTCCGTCCTATTTTAAAAAGAGCGGGCCCTCTCACAATGCGAGAAAGGCCCGCTAAGAGGGCTCGAGAAGAGGGCATTCAACCTACCCCTCAGCAAAGACATGCCTGTCAAAAATTCATTCGCCCCCTTTTACACTTATGAGATCAGCCTCGGAAGAATGGGTAAGGCACTTGCCGTCCTCGTAAGCAAAGGACTACCAATCGGAGGACCTACAAGGCATTCCGGGAGGCAATGCCCTCCAAAGAACTATCCCTCTTAGGGTCTTCTACCAAAAGAAAAGAATCCTCAACCAACTCGTCAGTGAGGCGTATGTGCCTGCTCATAATGAGCGAAGCCCGACTCCTGAGTATTCGGAGCCGGATACAAGAGTGGTTCATTTCAAGAGAAGGAACCTATCCCCTTTAAGAATTCCTTCCGCTAGCCCAACAAAAGATTGCCCGGCTAGCCCAATTATGGCTTCTTTGGTTCGTTCGATTGTCCACACTTGTCGGATGGTCGAGACGAGTAATCCGGACGATCACCAGCCATCTCGGCCAAAAGGTCCAGCAGGAGGCATAAGAAGCCATGACAATCTTTCTCAACCCGAGGGGACATCAAATGTGGACCCTCTTAACCCGACTGTGCGAAAAAGGATCGCTCAAATCAATGAAGTAGACGAAAACTTGGTTCATATCAATGGAAATTCTCTTTTCCCAGAGCAGGACGATATTACTGATGAAAATGTCCTTTTAAAGGATATAGATCGTCAGATCGATGAACTGTGAGTACAGATGGTTAATATGGCGAATATCATTCAGGTCATGTCAGTGCAATTGCAAAACCAAATGATGGCACCACGACCGGATCCGCAAGGAGAAAGAACACGACAAACACTTACTCCAGCAGGCTCAGCAACTTAGGCGCCTTGTAAGGAGCAATACCCCGCGATTTCGCAAGAAACTCCAGCGCCAAGGTAAGAACATGCGCCTCCATCTCCTCAAGCAGCGCTTACCCCGTGCGAAGCGACGGTTCCACCTTCTAAGGAAGCTGGTCTGCCTCCGACACTCTTTGGTCCTGCAGCAAGGTAGTGGCAACTACACTAGCGGCAGCGATCTCTGATTCATCAACCTCGACAGTAGGGCCTTCGTCCATCGCTAGCATGGATGTCATCGCTCTGCAGAGGTTCATTGCTGAACAAATGAGGCAAATGAACCACAATGGTAGTGCCGGTGGCTAATTAACCGTACCTTGACGAATACAACGATGAGCCATATCATGTAGGGTATGCCATTCCCGCGTTCCGCACATACCATGGATCCGGTAGCCCTGAGCAACATTTGGCCTATTTTAAAGTGGAATGTGGTGATTCAGCCAGAAACGACAAGCTCCTGCTAAGAAAATTTTCGAAGAGTTTGCATGGTATAGCATTCGAATGGTTTGCTGAGTTAGAGCCAAGTTCGATACTTGCCTTCAACCAGCTGGCGGAAAAGTTAAAACATCGGTTTGGAGGTAGTGTTTCTGATAAGGTAACACTTACCCAGCTCATCATGCTGAACCCGTCAAGGGATAAAGACTGCTAGAATTCGGTTAAAGGTGGAGGACAACTAGCATCCGTTGTGATCCTCTAATCCCCCATAGTCGGTAGAGTCCCAGGACGAATTAGGCTATTTCTTCTGTTTGCAAACCACAATACGTTTGCTCCGATGTTTGAGCAAATAGCGGAACTAGAAAACGTCGATCCTGTGCTACTCGAGGACCATCGAGCATACACACGTGAGAAGCCTGAGCGAAGCCAAAGGCCTCAAAATCAGCAGAAAGCCAGGCAGGTCATGTCCCTGATAGTGGACACTAATGAAGATTGCCCAGCCCAACTTCAACGCGGCCGATCATTCAGCCTGCAAAAGCGTCGGAGGGTGCTCAACCAAAAATCTCCCTAGGGGACAAGATGAACAGGAAAAGCTCGTTCACGAAAGAGTCCATCAGGCACATCTTCGAGTTAGCCTTAAAAAGTGGGCTAGAACTGCTTAAAATCAGAAAGCGGAGGCTAGTAAAAAGAACAATCCGAAGTATTGCCGATACCATCGTATATTGTCACACCTTACCTTATTGAGGACTGCTTTGTATTCAAAAATTGGGTGGAAGAGCAGTACAAACACGGGAACATTATTCCGTCCGAAAAATTTAAGGTCGATGTTCCCACCGCATACAGTTACTATATAACTACGTGCGGCCAAAGTAAGCCGACTTCGCACGCGGTTTCAGAGGCTCGAGCAGACCCTTGGGAAATGGCCATTTCTAAAAAAACCATGAAACCCCAAAAAAAAGTTTGGAAAGAATGCATGGGATTCCTCAAAATAAGAAGAGCCCCGCAGAAGCCACATCCGTCCCGTCCACCGTTGCTACATCCAGCGCTTGATTTTGCTCGCAAATGCGCAATTGAGGACCGATATCATAACTAAGCTCATATAGACTCACATCTGTCGTTGGACGACGCACACCCCTTTCGAGAAAAGCGAGGTTGAGAGCGACTCTCGTGAGCTTGACACACCTCAAGATGCAGGTGCCGCCGATGAAACACATCAAGAAAATGAAGAGACAGCTGAAGCTAACACTTCGACCGTCCAAGAAAATGTTAAACACCCCATGTGTACTACTATAAGGGGAAAGTAGCAATTCTCAGCAGGGGAAAGATGAAAAATTCCCCGCCGAGAAGATAATCGAGGCGTTGCCTTTTTTGACCAGATCGCGTCCAGCTTCGGCCCATATCCGGAAAGAGTCAACCGATGAAAAACGGGTAGGTTTGGAGCCGAAGCCCTATTACCACTCCTCTAACACCTCTACAGTAGGACGGGCCTGAAAATTCGACACCCGGGATACCAATATCGGTCGAACAGTCTGATGAAGGTCGAGCCCCCCAGTCATACTTGGAATGAGAACCATGATTGAAACCATTGCCCACTTGACTGAAATGTCCGAAATGACTTTAAACTAATATCTACGAAATTATGTTTCAAGAGGGCTTCAAATTAAAAGTTACGTACTAAGGGACATCAAAATGACTTTAAACTACGTAGGGGGTGCCAGCTCCCTCTACATGACTGAAATGAAAGTCCGTCTTCAAAAGGCTCGTACACAGGGGGCAACAAGTACATTCCGCGAAGTGATGATAATATCACTTCGCTTAGGATTACACATCGGGTCATTTTGTTGGCTTTTCTTGGAAATTAAATATTTGTCAGTCGCAAGTCCACACTTTACTGCATTGTGATGATAATATCACTTCACAAGGTCCACACATCGTTCTTCGCTTCTACCCTATATTCAAGCCCCAACATTTCTCAACATATACCACCAAAGACTTTAAATCTTTTCCTTTGTCGTCCCTACCCGACCCTTTATCCTCTACGCTATGGCATTAAAGGGTTTCTTGGGGGGCAATGCTCGCGCAAACAAATGATGTCGAGTAGGAAAACACACTTTACTACCTAGGTAGGGTGGTCATAGGGGTGGAAGTAAATTAATCCCCCTTCGAAAAACATTACCCATCTTTAGTCTTTGTTGTGACTATACTGATGCACTACTTGTTATCAAACGAAATTCATTTAATATAAAAACCGATCCAATAAAATATCTTATGAGGTTACCAGTGTTGGTTGGACGGCTTGCCAAATGGGCATTAATATTACTCCAATTTGATATACAATATGTATCTCAAAAATCCATTAAGGGTCGAGCGTTTGCTGACATCTTGGCCGCACATCTTGTGCTAGACAATTCAACTTTAATATGTGAATTACCTTAAGAACATATTCTTCTTATAGAAGATAAAACCTTATTGGGAATTGTATTTTGATGGGACATTCTCGCTCAAAACCGAGACACAAGACGGCATCCCTGAAGTCAAAGTGGGACTAGGTCTGGTGTTTGTTACCCCCGCTGGGGGCATCATTCAACAAGCTTTTGCAATGACCGAGCCCAAGACAAATAATGAAACTGAATATAAAGCTCTCATTTTAGGTTTGGAAGTGGGTATCCAAATGGGATACAGAATCTCCTTACTTATGGGGATTCTCAACTAATAGTTAGGCAAGTTTTGGGAACTTTCAAGACTTATAAACCTACTTTGACAACTTATTGCAAGCATGCCAGAGGGCTCCTCTTGCAAATACCGACTTTCAAGATGAAGAACATCCCTTGATCAATGGGAAAGCTGACGCACTAGAAAAACCAGCTAAAGAATTATAGACTACCGTAGGCGAGATCCAAATCATAGTACAGAACCGTCTGAGCGTGTCCCTCAATTCTCGCTGACGAAACGGTATACGCACAAGCTCTATTCGTTCAAAATGGCGAAGAAATCATAGAAAATCCCGACTGGCGACTGCCGTTTCTAGACTTCTACGGTGACATACCACTTGAGGAAAAATCCGCTCGTTTTGCTCTAAGAAAGCAAGCGCTACGATATGTGTTCTTCAACAACACACCGTATCGCCGAACTTTCGATGAGCTTCTCTTATGATGCCTATCCTCAGATGAGGCGGCACAAGTAATGGAAGTTCATTCAGGTGTCTGTGGAGCCCATCAAGCGAGCCTCAAGATGAAAATCAAAATAAAAGAATGGATTATTAGTGGCCAAACATGACTCAAGACTGCATAGAACATGCAAAGAAATGCCATATGTGCCAAATCCATGATAACTTCATTCACATGTACCCAAGCCCATTACATCCCACTGTAGCACTATGGCCCTTCGAGATGTGGGGAACAGATATTGTTGGGCTGATCGAACCTCTGTCATCCAACGGAAACAGGTTCATCCTCGCGGTTTCCGATTACTCTCTAGATGGTCCAAAGGTGCAAGTTTCAAAGAAATCACAGCAGAAACCATCGCTAAGTTTTTTTCCGAACAATGTGCTATAGGTTTGGTATACGGAGACGTATCATATCAAATAATGGGCTCGTCTATAAAAGCAACAAAATTGTAAAGTTCACCGGAACTCATAAGATTGACTGGCGTTACTCTACTATGTACCATCCTAGAGTCAATGGTTTAGCGGAAGCTTTTAACAAAAACCCTGACCAAGCTGCTCAAGTAGACGGTCCTTAAAAATAGGGACTGGCATGACAAAATGACAGAGGCATTGTGGGCCTATCGAACCACATACAAGACTCCCACAAAATCTACGCCATACCAATTAGTGTTTGGAACTGAAGCTGGACTTCCTCTCGAGGCGAACGTCTCTTAAAATTGCGATCCAGGAAGGATTAACAACTGAAGAGAATGCTGCACTAAGACTCGAAGAACTCAAGACTTTAGATGATGCTCGACTCAGAGCTCTAGAGCTCTATAGAGCAAGAATGGCACATGCCTATAGCAAACTAGTCAGTCCTACAGCCTTCATTGTAGGTGAACTGGTTCTAGTCTTACGACACCCCACAATATCAAACCGAAAGGCTAAACGAAAATTCGAGCCGAATTAGGAAGACCCTTACGTGATAGAGACCGTTTTTGACGGCGGCGCTTACCAACACGTGGACGACGTGGGGAGCGACCAATGCCTCTCATCAATGATAGGCACTTGAAAAAAATACTATTCCTAGGCACCGCCGTATCGGTGCAAAGGGATAAAAGAATTCATCAACACTTGATGAATCTTGGCATTACTACTGCTCATCTTATTCTTAGCATCCTTGTCTACCGAGTTGTGACAAGAGCCTTGATATATATAAGTTAAAAGACCTATTCGGCCGCGCACCGAGTCGCAAGCCTTGCATGGCTGCGGCTCAACGAGTTGAGCGCCTTGGCATTACTGCCGCTCATTTTTTTCTTGGCATTCTTGTCGACCGAGTTGTGACAAGAGCCTTAATATATAGGTCAAAGGACCTCCTATTTGGCTGCTCACCGAGCCGCGAGCCTTGTATGGCTGCCGCTCATCGAGTTGAGCGCCTTGGCATTACCGACGCTCATCTTTTCTTGGCATCCTTGTTTACCAAGTTGTGACAAGAGTCTTGATATATAGGTCAAAGGACCCCCCATTTGGCTGCTCACCGAGCCGCGAGCCTTGCATGGCTGCCGCTTATCGAGTTGAGCGTCTTCGCATTACCGCCGCTCATTTTATTCTCGGCATCCTTGTCTACTGAGTTGTTGCAAGAGCCTTGATATATAGGTCAAAGGACCTCCTAAGGTTCTTGAACTCGGTTTCGGTTTTGGTCTATCGTAATTTTATTAGTTTCGCTGGGTTTTGGTTAGTTTCGCTAATTTGGGTTCGGGTTTTGGTTTCGACGGTAATACAACATACATAAGTGTAAATATATTAAATACTTAAATTTATGGTTATATAGTACAAGACAATGATCCTAGTGTTTAAAAATTCAGCCATGATGTAAAATATATTGAAAATTGTATTTAGATAAGTATTAATATAGGGTTTGGGTTCACTTTTTTGCGGTTTTCTAACAGCGAAGGCCTATAATGATCACAATGACAGCAAAAATGATATTAAAAAAAGTTTTAAAAGGTTTTAGCCGAAACGATATTGTATGGTTGACTTTGTATCTGTTTCGGGTTTCGTATCGGTCTCCACCGAAACCGATACAAAACCACAACGTATCGGTGGTTTCGATCGAAACCTCGAACCTTAGGACCCCTATTTGTTCGCTCACCGAGCCGTGAGCCTTACACGGCCGCCGCTCATTGAGTTGAGAGCCTTTGCATTACTGCCGCTCATCTTATTCTTGGTATCCTTGTCTATCAAGTTGTGACAAGAGCCTTGATATATAGGTCAAAGGACCTCCTATTCGGCCGCTCACCGAGCCGTGAGCCTTTCATGGCCGCCGCTCATCGAGTTGAGCGTTTTGGCATTACTGCCGCTCATCTTATTCTTGGCATCCTTAACTACCGAGTTGCGACAAAAGCCTTGATATATATAGGTCGAAGGATCTTCTAGGCATTCTTGTCGACCGAGTTGTGGTAAGAGCCTTGATATATAGGTCAAAGGACCTATTCGATCGCTCACCGAGCCGTGAGCCCTTCATGGCCTCGCTCATCAAGTCGAGTGCCTTGGCATTACCACTGCTCATCTTATTCTCGGCATCATTGTCTACCAAGTTGTGACAAGTGCATTGATATATAGGTCGAAGGACCTATTTGGAGCCTTGCATGGCTGCCGCTCATCGAGTTGAGCGCCTTGTCATTATGTCACTCATCTTCTTAGCATCTTTGTCTACCAAGTTGTGACAAGAGCCTTGATATATAGGTGAAAGAACCTCCTATTCATCGGTTGCTCACTGAGCCGCGAGCCTCGCATGGCCATTGCTCATCGAGTTGAGCGCTTTCGCATTATTGCCGCTCATTTTCTTCTTGACATCTTTGTCTTCCGAGTTGTGGCAAGACCCTTAATATATAGGCTAAAAGATCTCCTATTCAGTTGCTCATCGAGCCGCGAGCCTTGCATGGCTTCCGTACATCGAGTTGAGTGCCTTCACAGTACTGCTACACATTTCTTCTTGGCATCTTTGTCTACCGAGTTGTGACAAGAGCTTTGATATATAGGTCAAAGGACCTCTTATTCGGCTGCTCACCGAGCCGTGAGGCTTCCATGACTGCTGCTCATCGAGTTGAGTGCCATCGCATTACTGCCGCTCATCTTTTTCTTGGTATTCTTGTCGACCGAGTTGTGGTAAGAGCCTTGATATATAGGTCAAAGGACCTACTCGGCTGCTCGCCAAGCCGCGAGCCTTGCATGGTAGCCGCTCATCGAGTTGAGCGCCTTCGCAGTCGCAAGCCTTGCATGGCTGCTGCTCATCGAGTTGAGCGCTTTGGCATTACTGCCGCTCATCTTTTTCTTGGCATTCTTGTCGACCAAGTTGTGACAGGAGTCTTGATATATAGGTCAAAGGACCTATTTGGCTGCTTACCGAGCTGCGAGCCTTCCATGGCTCTTGCTCATCGATTTGAGCGCATTGGCATTACTGCCGCTCATCTTTTCTTGGCATCCTTGTCTACAAAGTTGTGACAAGAGCTTTGATATATGGGCCAAAGGACCACCTATTTGGTTGCTCACCGAGCCACGAGCCTTGCATGGCTGCCGCTCATCGAGTTGAGCACCTTCGCATTATTGTCGCTCATTTTATTCTTGGCATCCTTGTCTATCGAGTTGTAGCAAGATCCTTGATATATAGGTCAAAGGAACTATTATTCGTCCGCTCACCGAGCTACGAGTCTTTCATGTTTCTTGCTCACCGAGTTGAGCGCCTTGGCATTACTGCCGCCCATCTTATTCTTGGCATCCTTGTCTACCAAGTTGTGACAAGAGCCTTGATATATAGGTCAAAAGACTTATTCGGCCGCTCATCAAGCCACGAACCTTTCATGGCCGCCGCTTACCGAGTTGAGCGCTTTGACATTATTGCCGCTCATCTTATTCTTAGCATCCTTGTCTACCGAGTTGTAGTAAGAGCCTTAATATATAGGTCAAAAGACCTTTTCGACTGCCCATCGAGCTGCGAGCCTTGTATGGCTACTACTCATTGAGTGGAGCATCTTGGCATTACTGCCGTTCATCTTTTTTTAGCATCCTTGTCTATCAAGTTGTGACAAAAGCCTTGATATATAGGTTAAAGTACTTTCTATTCGGCTGCTCACCGAGCGATGAGCCTTGCATGGCTGTTGCCCATCGAGTTGAGTACCTTGGCATTACTGCCGCTTATCTTTTTCTTGGCATGTTTGTTTACCGAGTTGTGACAAGAGCTTTAATATATAGGTGAAAGGACCTCCTACTCGACTGCTCATTGAGCCGCGAGCCTTGCATGGCTGCTACTCAGTGAAGTAGTGCATCTGGGCCTTACTCCCGCTCATCTTTTCCTTGGCATCTTTATCTACCGAGTGGTGACAAGAGTCTTGATATATTAGGTCAAAAGACCTCTTATTCGGCTGCTTATTGAGCTGCGAGCCTTACATGGCTGCCGCTCATCGAGTTGGGCGTCTTGGCATTACTGCCGCTCATTTTATTCTTGGCATCCTTGTCTATCAAGTTGTGACAAGAGCCTTAATATATAGGTCAAATGACCTCCTATACGGCCGCTCACCGAGCCGCGAGCCTTTCATGGCCGCCGCTCACTAAGTTGAGCGTCTTGATATTACTGCCACTCATCTTCTTTACATCTTTTTTTACCGAGTTGTGACAAGAGGCTTGATATATAGGTCAAATGACCTTTTATTCGGTTGCTCACCGAGCCTCGAGCCTTGCATGGCTGCCGCTCATCGAGTTGAGCGCTTTCGCATTTCTGCTACTCATCTTCTTCTTGGCATCTTTGTTTATCGAGTTGGGACAAGAGTCTTGATATATATGTCAAAGGACCTTCTATTCGGCTGCTCACCAAGCCGCAAGCCTTGTCTACCACTCATCGAGTTTACCATCTATGCATTACTGCTGCTCATATTTTTCTTGGCATCTTTGTCTATCGTGTTGTGACAAGAGCCTTGATATATAAGTCAAAAGACCTCCTATTCAGTTGCTCACTGAGCCGTGAGTCTTGATACATAAGGTCAGGACTCGGCCCATACTTACAAGAGCGAGCCCTGACATGTAAGGTCGGGGCTTAGCTCATCGGATTTTGGATCCGACTTGCAATAAATTGAGCGCGCTTTAATAAGAGGGCTCATTACGGTTTATCACCGGTCGCCGCAGATATGCTTACAAAGTAAGCAATACCTAAAGATAGGACTGAGATTGATCCCAAAAGGGAACTGGTAACAAAGTCCTATCCAAACAGGTCCCACGGTAACATATCCACTTTGCGTAAACACAGAGATAATGTTGAGATTGATCCCAAAAGATGGTCTTACCTCAATGGTCCTGTAATGCTATCCACTCTGCGGATATATCCTAAACGGCAACGCCTGAAGATGTCTGAAATCTATCCTTAGGACGCTCACCAAAAGAGTATCTTACATGCCCGTAGCAATATAAAATATATCGCGGATAAGCCACGAAAGGCGGTACCGGGGATGAGCCCAAGTATATCATAAAAATACTTGTTTAGGAATCGTCCTATAGGTCCCGTGATAACATACAACATATGGAGTGTCCAATATTATTTAGTATCTGCAAACACAGATACTAGAGATATTTGGCCCCATGCCCTACGTATACATAGATGCTAAAGTTAAAAATATTAAACGGCTTATCCCTATAAATATTAATGTCCGAAATGACTCTAAACTGATATTTACGTCTGAGACAACTCTAAACTAATATTCACGTCCGAAATGACTCTAAACTATATTCATGTCCGGGATGACTCTAAACTAATAGTTACGTCTGAATTGACTCTAAACTAATAATATTCACGTCCGAGATGACTCTAAACTAATATATATGTCCGAAATGATTTTAAACTAACACTTGTTTGTAACGACATTAAACTACTTGACATCCGGGAGGACTTTAAACATCCCCAACCGACGTCCGGGAAGGCTTTAAAAGTCTTAAGTTATAGTCCACAATGACTGTAACCTTTCTTCTTTTTTGAATCCAAACTTTTGTATTTTTATTCGCAGATTGTCTTTTAGTGTCTATAAAGCTGAAGATAAATATAAAATAGATTGTGTTGTCAATAAAAATCGCAAATCCCCTTCCATTTGTTGAAATCCTCTCTACAGTGGAAAACATATCTTTTTATCTGTGAAGGTCTTTTCGCAATGGAAACTCCTTTCGAACCTGGCATAGGTGTCTTCCCTTACCAATTAGGGTTTGAGCATGGGTTATCGCCCTATATTCTTAGGAGTCTTTTTCCATTTGCATGCGTCCTCTTCTCAAATAGAAAATCCTTTAAATCCAACTTCGTTGTGCAAGCCGTCTCCACGATGAAAACCTTACAAAATTTAGTGACAAAGAATCGACATTCGTGTTTCTTTCTTTGAATCAATAAAACATTGAAAGATAATTTGACGAATAAATGTATGAAAGTTTAGCATTCAAGCCATTTAACGGTGAGTTTCAGTGATATAGATTTTTGTTGGCACTTTGAGTGTAAGTCGTAAGTAAGAGATGACGACCAGGTTCGCTCCTGTTCTTATCTTCTACCTTATGCTTAGAGGTCAACGAAAAATCCTTTCACATACTTGATCTACAACTTATGTCCGAATTGATTGTAAACTACACAGGTGGCAACCCATTATGATGCCAGCTCCCACTACAAGATTAAAAAGAAAGTTTATCGTCTACAAAGACGATTAACTTTTCTCCTTTGAATCTCAACTTCCTTCGGAGATTATTTTTCGGTATTTATATAACTGAAGATAAATTCGAAATCGAGCGTTGTCACTAAAAATCTTTCCACCGCAACTTCATTATGTGAAAGTTTTACACAATGGAAACCTCTTTTACACCTGATTGATGGTTATTCCCTCAGGTCCCCGAAACTCGAAGACGGGTAATCACCCTATGTCCTTCCAAGCTTGGGAAAGAAGTTTTTTCATTTGTAAAAGTCTTCTCCATAATGGAAAACTATATATTTCTTCCATTTGTGAAAGTCCTCTTTACAGTAGAAAACATCTTTCAAATTTGAACATAGATTATTCCTCCAGGTTCTTAAAACTCGAAGACGGGTTATCACCCCGTGTGCTTCCAAGTTAGGGAAAGAAGTTTTTCTATTTATAAAAGTCGTTCTCACAATGGAGAATCCATCAAATTCATATCACCAAATTTAGTGCCATAAAAATCGATATTCACATTTTCTCTTTAAGTTTATAGACATTGAAGGAGAATCTGCCTAAAACACGTTGCGAAAAGTTCTCTATACAATGAGAGATTCAAGTCACAACCGAAAATCCAAGAATGAAAAATGCGACAATGTCATGTATACACCTCAATAAGTTGCATGCACTTCTTTTCGGGGGCATTTGTTGGACCCAATTTTTATTATTTTAATATACATATATAAAAGATATAATAATGTATCTGTATATAAAAAAGAGAAATGGATGATAATTTACTCTATCCATTCAAAATCCCTCAAAACGAGGTAGTAGTTTCATAACTACTTCCCAATCCTCCAAAATCCCTTAAAATGAGGGAGTAGTATCATATCTACTCCCCCGTCCACTCAAAAAAGAGGAGTGGAGGATCACTTAAAATGAGGGAGTAGTATCATAACTATTCCCCCGTCCACTTAAAAAAGAGGATATATATATATATATATATCTCTTAAGAGAGAAAAGAGTCTTTTTTTGGCAGAGGAATAGAATTTTTCTTGAAATTCTAGGAGTGAAGAAAGAAAAAGAATAAGAAGAATGAGAAGAAGGGAAGAATCATAGGAATGGAATATCCTTTCCTCTACCTTCTCTCTTTCTCTCAGACATTTTTCTTTCTCTTTCTGAACAAGGATCAAGAAGAAGACCCATGAAAACTTCTATAAAGTTTTCACCCCAACAAGGGGTCTTGCAGGCAGCCATGACCATGGAGTTCGAAGACTTGGAAATATGGAAAATTCCATATTTCTGTGAAGATCTAGAATATGAGATCACATGTTAACTTCTTGGACAGAACCCAGAACATGAACATGAGTCATCTCATGTTCTACATATAATGAAATATACCATCCCATTTCTCTTGAATAACTTGAAAATAGGAAAAAACCCTATTTTCTTTAATATTTGGAACATAGGCCATTCTATATTCCTTACAAACTTGAAAATAGGAAAACCCTATTTTCTTTATATCTTTGAACATATATATGTTCTCTACAAATTGAAAATAGAAGAAACTCTATTTTATCAAACAAAACCCTTAATCATAAAAAAAAAGAACACGTGTTTTCAAAATAGATTTTCGGGTTAGATCAGTCTGCTCCGACACATCGGAGCAAAAAGGCCATTGCTCTCACCAGAGCACCAAATCGCGATCAATTCAGAGCATATGAAAGATAACTCATTAAGCTTCGAAACGAGACCATGCATGGACATAAAAACTATAAAATTATGTCTTTAAACGAATTTTGAACATATAATGAATTCTATGTTCTTTCAACACAAATCTGAATATTGAGAGTGAAGTGTTCCCCACTTATCAAACAAGAATCTAAATACTTATACCGGTATTTAGTCAAATATAGATTAAATGATCAAGAAAATGATATCAAAATCTAAAATTGACACAAAACACATAAAAGAACTAGTTGAATACTTGTTCATTGCAAGTAGAATCCCCTGCCTTAGGCAGTCCTCTTGACACAACCAAAAAAATGAGTTGTTTTGAGGCATATCTCATTGGGAGGCCCCCTCCCGATACCGAAAGGGGGATTTCCCCCCACTTCCGCAGATGTTTAGGGAGTAGTTGGACACTTCTCCCTACTTCTCCCTCTGTGAGCCACGGATCAAAAGAGGAGAGTTTTTTTGCTCAAAACCCTAGAACGTTGGTAAAAGTTCTTAGAAGCAGAGGAAGAAGAAAAAGAAGGTACCCCATTCCTTCACTTTTCTAATCTCTCCGTCTCATTCTCTCCTTTTTCTGATCAGAGAGGGTATCATGAAAACTTATACGAGTTTTAGCCCCAACCGAGAACCTTGGAAGCCACGGCCATGGTATCCTTCATGAAGAAGAAGACTTTAAACACAAATGCTTTTTTGACAATATGAACAAAATTTGAAATAGACCATCCTATTTCTCATATATAAATAGAAATAGATAAATTATTTCTTGAGGAATATAGATCAAAATCTTATGTGCCGCCATATGAACATATGTAAATAGAATGTTCTATTCATTCCAAGACATAAAAATGTCTCTGAAATCATACATGAACAAGAAAACCCTATTCATTTCCCGAGACATGAAAACATGTGAATCATGTTTCGTATAAACATATGAATAGGAAAAAACCCTCTTCTTAAAGACATTAAAACATGTCTTCGTCTAACTTGTGAGTAGAGAAACTCTATTCACTCCTAGGGTATGCAAAACTTATCTTCATCCCTGAAATATGGCCCAAAATCATGTTTCTTACCCTTGAACTCAAATCCATGTGTTCATTTTTGCACAAAACCATTAAGAATGATGATTATACATCATTTTGATGTGTGCGGGAAACTCAATTCAATGAGTTTCATCAAATGAAATTCTATAAAAGGAGTTTCTAATTTGGCCTGGGCATAAGCCATCGGGAGGCATAAAATAGGCCTTCCGGCCCCATCGAGACCCCTCATGTTCCTTTAGGAGGCTCCAAAATTGGACTCCCGAAACAGAAACATTTCTGTTTCTCGCATGGTGTGGACCCTATCTAGGGTGTCCCATCTATATTTCAAAGGAAGCGGTGCGGACCCCATCTAGGATGTCCCACCTACACTTCAAAGGAAGTTATGTGGCCCCCACATTAGGGCAGTGCCCATCAGCTTTATCAAGTTGGCACTAAAATACCCCAAGTATTGAAGATTAACTCTTAAAATTAAGAGCTCATGTAACCTTATATTCTTTTGCAATATTAATGGAATTTACATGCAAGTTGTACACAAAACATGAATGGATGAATAAAATACATATTCTTTTGTTCATCATTTGCAAGTGTTTTATATTTGTACATACGCGCTTTCTCCATAACCATACGCTTTAAAGCAAATTAGTATGGTAGCCCGTCTTAGATGTGCTCTAAGATAAAATGGTGTAATTAACTGAATGCGCTTGCGCTTCCGGAAGTCGCGAACCTAAGACCTTCTGGTCAAATCTTAAAACTACAAACTTGTTTTGTTTAAACTCCTTTTTCGTTTCAACGTTCAGTTGTTGGAGGTCCTAAAGAGGGTAAACAATGGCTTATTTGAGAGGCTGTGTAATAGTTTGAAAAACATGCATGCAATCAATGTTAAGAGTCATGAAGAAAAAAGCATGTGAAAGATGCGTTTGTAATGACAACCAAAGCACATAAATGGATATTTATTTGCAAAAGGTATGCTTAGGAAGAAATTCAGAGAGAAGATGAAGTTTGATAGCTTATCATGGGAACCGAAAGATAAGGTTCTCGCCGTAGTCTTGGTTCTTTCTTAAGATTGACCAACCTCAATCATAGTCTTCGGTTCCTTTTCTCTGCTTCCAGTGCAGCGCCCACTGCATTGCTTTTGGAACCATGCTCTCAATCTTTTCCATTGATGCTCCGGACCTTTTTCAACATTTTAGGTTAAGCAGCCAAGTTGGTGTCGCTAACCATTCAATGGCATTTTCTTTTGGAAGATAAGTACCTTTCTTTTATGAACTTCACATTTTGAGAACTCTTGGAAGGAAGGCTTCAAGCTTATAGGAAAAATCGAAGGAAGAATATAGGGTATGTATTCTCAGGGCAATTCTCCTCTGGATTGCTTGAAAAGTTACTCTTACCTTTTCTTCACTGACACTGTAATGGCGCTAATAACTACTCATTAAAGGCTGTATTGCTCTTCTTCTTCTTATCAAGTTGTATGCAATGTAACTCGGGTTCGGATATGAGATAGAATATTAGAAGCCAGATATTTCACCAAGAAAATGGAATCAGGTTTATGAAATATGGAATCTAGTCCCTTACCTTGTATTATTGATATAACAACTTATTCACATATGCATAGACACCATTTAAAAAGTGCAACAGCAAATTTAGTAATTTAATATAAAAGAAAAAGAAAACATAGAAAAGCATGAAGCGCTAACCAGAAACAATTGGAATTTAGATAATCTTAAAAGATTGACAAAACAATGATTAGTAACAGAACATTTTCCAAATTGATATAAAAATTGTTTAAAATTGCTAAAAAGCATTAGAAATTACATGAACAAAGTGTAAACCCATGTTAAATTATTGTAAATCAGATCCAAATAATTATATACTCCTATACTTAGAATGAAACACGACTATTGAAATTACCGATCACACCTAAGCAACAAGTCTGTTCCCATAACCCAAACCGAGAGTTGAAGTTTTGAACCTTGGCAAGAAAGTTGGCATGTCAATGCGTATATTGGAGTAATTTCATATCAAAATTTTGATAAATATTTATTTTCTGTTACCAGTAATTCCCATTTGTCTAACCATTACATGTCAACCTCGCAGAATCCAACCAGCTCTTTCTGACAAAGACCAGGAGGAGAGAGCTCGGAGGAGTGAGTTTGCGCAGGGGCTTGTGCTCTCCACAATATTTGATGACATCTTATGAGTTACCATCGTTCTATGGTAAGCAAGAGCGACTACAGAAGCCAGGAACCAATCGATAACCTGAAGACAGATGATTAGCATGTTTCTGTGTAGCTGTTATGGGAATGCCGAAATGGCGTATATGTAAACTATATTTGGATCATTCGGAATGAGTTGACGAGGCCATGAAATGGTTGTAATATAATTTATATAATGCTAGTATAAACTTGATGTATGGACAAATTTTACAATCACGAGGATCTATGGTTATAATAAAAGGTTTACTAGGTTAACTCACTTGTAAACATTGTGGAAATGCTATACGTCTATAAGATGGTTCAACAGACAGTAGACCAAATCCTAATGTCAAAGTTTGCCTACTAAATAAATAATTTTCCCTGTGGTTTCATCAGGCTTTTATGAAGTACTACCAGGTCCATGGCAATGGGAACAACAGGAGAAAAGAATGAAGAATGAGCAAGTCATGTTCTGTATAAATCAAATTGTTAGGGAGTGGTGTTGATGCCTATATATATATGATATAGACTTAGTTATATGCTTTTAGTCAGATGTTTGAGGAAATTGATGACACTTAATGTTGGAGTGGATATACGTATACATCAATGCATGGTTGTAATTTTTCTTTTGAATTTTTGGACTATTTTACTCAAATTAACTTTGGTTCTGTGATATTACTCGGAGATATATGTGATGGCAATTTTCCATTCTTGATGGTGTTTTCCTTGTGATTGTATAATTTAATTAGAGTCCAGATTTTTTTTTACTAATATCATGGTTTATAGATAGAGACTATGTTTAAGTTATTTGGATTAGAAAGAAAAAGTTTGTTCAAATCTTTATATAGTGAAGCCTTTTTAAGAGAAGAGCAGGTTCTTGAACCTGTGCCGGTATGTGATGGTTGAGGCCATTATACTGTTTGACAACTAATAAAATTACTTGGATGTTTATCTCAAACCTGTTTATGTTTATCATTAAATTGAAATGTCACCGTGAACCATTGTGTATTTAATTCTTCAGGTAGTTCTTTTATTCAAGGACAATTAAACTTCTCCACAAAACATTTGGTCCTCATTTTTATCCTGAGAGGATAGATAGGCACCGACATAAACAATACGCACCGACATAAACACTCAAAATGCTCCATTGGGCATATGTAAGCTCAACAATTGATGATTCAAAACGAATAAATCGATCACACAAATATTTTGATCTCAAGACATTTCCATCAACCATTAATATCTTCAACATCTTTATCATATAAATGTGGGAATTATATATGTTGTGTATAAAGAAGGTTCATGCATGTGCCATTAGCTAGTACAGTAACATTTAAGCCAAAAAGTTGTAGCCTGAAGGAAGGCGTGCGGAGTCTCACTCCGTATGTATATTCTTTCTTTTCCCAACCTGCATCAACTACAGCCGTGTAATATGATCTCAAGCCTACGGCCGTTCAATGAACATCTTGAGTCTGAAGTAAGTTGGTAGCGAGATAAAGAACCAAACTCATTAAAATCCGCTTAACCTAGAAGCTTATCCAGTACCTCTTCCAAACCAAACTTATATCAGAGTGAACTCCTCCACCACATATTGGATGGTCAGGCGGTCGACCCAGCAGAAGCGATCATCCGTTGAGAGTTGTCTAACAACGGAGTCTGCTATAGCATCATGCCTTATATCCATCCTCAAGAGCACCTCGTACAGGTCGAGTTCCTGCCTAGCTAGCTAGCCTTGCGTAGTAGATAAACATATCTTGCGATCTTTGATGAAGTTATCACATAGGGAGAATTGTAGCGGTTAAGGCGATTGATCACCAATTTAAGAGCTTCTGCCGTATCAAGTGTCGAGACATCAGGGGACCGACATGGGCATAGAATCCATTAATCGCCGGATGACCTTGAATGAACTAAGAGACGTGAAAGTTGTCTCCCGGCTTCTGTGAGACACTCCCAGCTGTAGCTAACAGAATGTCGAGGCTGGTGGTAGACGTCGTAGCGAGACAAATAAGAAGGTGGGTTTGGGTCTGGGTCAGGGGAGAGAGATGGAGAAGCAATCATCCTATTGATTTGAGAAATAAAACGGTGAAAGAGATCGACAAGAGATGATGGAGGGGAGAGAAAGAAGTTTGGGTCGGGGGTATTGAGATTTAAAAGTATAGGCCTCCAAAAATAAAAATATAAAAAGATTTGAAAAGATTTTCAAAACCAAAAATAAAAGTGTACAAGGCTTTTAAGGATTCAAAAATAATAGATAAAATATACATAAAGATTTGAAATATAAGAGTCTAAGAAGATTTTCATTTATTATTTTTCTTATGAAAATAAGTAATTAGAGATTCGAGGATAATTTTCTTAAAAAGATCTCATTTCTATATTTCAAAGATCTCATTTTTATATTTCTGAAAATATACCGATTCCTTGCTACATAAGCAACAATTGTGTGGATTGCAAAGTACAAAAACGAAAGGAAAAATTTTAAGATAACTTTCTAATATATATATATATATAATAAAATAATTTATAGAATAAATATTTTAAAAATTAATTTTATGTTATCTCTGATATATTATGCAGTTAATCTCTATCTTCTCTATCTCTTGTCTACTATTATTACTACAATTCTTAGGGTAGTTGCAATTAAAATTTTAAATTAGACTAAAAAGTATCGTGTGGATGCCATGTGAAATTTTAATAAAATTTGAAAACAAACAAAATTGAGAAAAAATACAAATAAAAAATTAAAATCTACCTAAATTAGGTAAAATAAGATCCAAACAAAAAATGGGGGAAAAGTTGAAAAGATAATAAGGATTTTTTATGATATTTAGTTAAGATCATAGAGGCCCTGTTATTCAATTGGAATTTTCATATAAAACTGGTATTTTGAAAACATGGACTCTTTTTTGAACTTTCATTGAAACTGAGATTTTTTTTAAACAATTCAAGAACTACTAGAACTGAAATCTAGAACTTATGCAACATCCTTTCATTTTATTTTATATATGTCATAAAATATTAAATTTTTATGTTTGCATCCTGTTTCATTTTTTATGTGGCACGCTGCTTTATTTATTTAAACAATTTTCTAGTAAAATTAATTAATTAATATTTATGTTTTATTAGTTAATATATAACAATAGGTGAAAATGACACTTTATAAATAGTTTAAATTAATAATTAGCAATATAAATTATATTGGTATCATATTCTTGGAAAAACAAATTGATAAGGAATAAAAAATTGCGCCTCATTACAAATTAAACAGAGGACAATGATAATATAAGGTGTACAGTTTTTCAAACTTTTATGATTTTTCGATAATATAAGTTGAATGTTAGGTTTACGTTTCTAAATAAACTTTCTCAAAATTAGGGTTTATCATATTGAAGAAAGAAATTATACAAAAAAAATCGAATTACCTATTCAATTAACATATAAAAATAGTTCATCCATATAAGTCATTGGAATAGATGATATAAAAAAAATAAAAAATATATATAAAAAGATATAAATTTTATTTTTTAGGTTTTCCTATGATGTTATATTCTTTGACTTGAGGGAGGGAAGGAGGGAGGCTGTTATGAGAAGAAATCTTAGAAAAAGAAAAAAAAAAATAACGTAGAGAGAGTTCTGGTTTGATAATCAAATTCAAAAAAAAAATAGTTGGGATAATTTTAAGGTGTGGAGTTGGAGATTATTTATATAATTAAACAAAAATGAGAGCTTTTGACCCATCCGCCCCAATTCTAATTTCACCAATCACTAATACAAAAAATAGAACTTTTAGTTCCAGCTTCAATTGACTAACATCATTAGTTATATTATCCCAATATGTTCCAGTTCCACTCATTAGTTCTAATTGACTAACTCTCTTTTAGATGCTTTTATTACATCATCGTACATAGCACATACAAAAACCTAGTAAGAATAAGATATCAAAATGAAAATATTTGTTTGTTCTTTAATTTTAAAAGATGTGTTAGAAATTATATAATCATCTATCCAGTATGATTAACAATCTAATCAAAATCTCATGAACATACCATATATGAGTCTAAACAACATACCTTAAAGTATCTTAAAGTATATTTGTTGTAACGACCTTAAAATTTCTATACACTTTTATTATTCTTTATTAATAAAAGATATTACTTTCTATTCTTGAATCGAGTTATCAGTAACTCTTGTTAAATAAGTGCAAGAAAACACTTATAACCAATTGGTTAAAACTCTCCACTGTTATTCTATAGCTGCGTGATTGAGATCCTTACTGCCACAATTATTTTTTTCTTTTGACGTTTTGAGAGCCCAAGAGTTTGCACGAGTATCGCACAAATTAAACCCATTGGAGCACGAGACCCGAGACACGAACCAAGGGTCTGACCTAAGGCCGACCTAAGGCGGGTGGGGGCGGCCTGGTTGAGACCAATTGGGCTCAGCTCGGGTCAGTCCATCCCTTCAGCTCCCGTCTCTTCGTTTTGATATCTCAAAATCCCTGATTTAAAACAGTGAACAACAAACCCTTCATCTCTCTCATTAACCCTTTTTAATTCAATTTTAATTATCTTTTTTGTAATGACTGCACCATGATTTCATCACTTTGAATCCTTTTCTTATTTTCCCCGATAATCGCGTCTCAATGTAAAAGAAACAAAACTGTAAACCATTCATCTCCGGTTGATATTATTTTATTAATCTTCTTAATTCCTTATTGTTTTCTTCCATTGACTGTGATAGTAGAATTTGAGTGATTTAAATGGAGTTATGTGATTGTAACTATGAACTGCAGTATAGTTAAAATGCGGTACTCTACTTGAGTTGCTTAGAGTTCTGTTTTTGATTCTTTTTTCTCTTGATTTAGCTATATTCTACTCCGTATCCTTATTCTTGATTATCGAATCCTATCTTCTTTATTAACTTATATCCTTCTTTAATTTTTAAATTCGATTTTCATCCTTATGTTTGTACCATTCTTGAATTTAATCCTTAATTACTTTTCTTCTATTCGAGTACTTGCTTGTGGGTTTCTTGTAAACTACTCTTGAATTATCTTGACAGCATTTTCTCGTCTTCCTGGTTGTCTTATAGCGAATTACTTAGAGTACCGACTGACGGAGCGCAACGACGAAATGTGACGACATCATCCTAATCTTATTTCCTTACTCTGTTGCAACATCCTTCTTGAGTAATTTCGAGAACGGAATTATTTTAAGATGGGTAAGATGTAACTACCCTAATATTACTATACCTTCGTGTTTTTTTAGTAAAATATTGTATTTATTTATTTTTAGTATTTTTCCGTATATTTTGTTTTCTATTAAATATATTATTTTATTATTCCATCTATTTTTCCCAAACCCATTTCTTTAAACTAAATCTTAACCTATTTCAAATTAAACGCAAGACCTGACCCAGCCCATAACCCAAATCCAATCACATTTTTCATTTTCTTTTATAAAACTATGAGCACAAAAACCCATTTTCTTTTCAAGCAACAACATATATTTAATTCTAATTAAATATATGCATGAACAATTTTATAGCTCATTGGTTTAGTTCTTATATTGTTATTCCATAAGTCACATGTTCAAATCCTCATTCTTGCAATTATTTTTATCTTTATCTTTTTTTAAACTCTTTCATAACATACAAATGAGACCTTTCATTTATCTTCCTTTTAACTCTCAAAATGAATGCATATAATAATTAGTATAGTTATGATTATGAATTATTATAATGACCATATTAATATTGTTTTATATGTCTCTCCTTCATTGTTCATCCTCGTTCAAAAAAATTTATTTCAAATCTTCATTCTTAGAGCTCTCAAAGTTTCGGCGCCACCGAAGCTCACTTCGTCCCTAGGATTGTACCATTCACAAACTTCGTACGTATCGCTTTAGATTTCTTTTCTTTCCTCTCATAATCTACATAAAAATACTTTTAGAAACTAACTTAATTCTTATCTTGGTTGCTCGAGCCTAGGTCACCTAGACTTGTTTTTGTTGCTAGAATCGAATCGGTGAACCGGTTGTTATACCAACTCACACAACCCGTAAGTTCCCCCTCCTCCTCCTTTTCTCTACTTGAAATTCATCTTCTTACCATGCCTCCATCATGCCGAATCTTAAGATAACTAGTTATCTCATGATAAAGTTTTTTGTTAAATTAAAAAATTGTTGAAATAAAGTATATATGTTTAGTTATAAAATCTTGCATGCAATGATTGATAACATGTTAAGTATTATTATTTTAAACGGTTAATCATGACCGGATCATATATTTGTTTCACATATGTTAATTCATGTTATTTATCGCTGAAATTTTAATTATTTATATTTATTTTTTGCATACAAGAAAACAAAGTTATAAATAAATACCATAGATTTATCATTTTCAAATACGATCTTACAAAGCCTTTATCTTAAAAATAATTTTTATAAATTAATTTACACTTATGGAAATTCTTGGAATATTAGGATAAAATAATAGATATAATTCCAAATCTATAATAAAAATTTCATATCAAACCGAATAACGGTTTAGGAGTTACATAGTTTTTTATTCACTATTTTTAAAACCAGAAAACTGTCATTAAGGGCCTTCTTCAAGAGACCATAACTCTGTAATAGTTAATCCAAATTAAGTGTTTTCAGATGTTTTGAATATCTAAATTGAAAGATATAGATTTTCTTAGTTTTAAGTTTTTACTGAAAACCGACGTAAAATATAGAAAACCGCGTTACAATATTAAGTGACGGATCTAGACAGAATCTGTCCTGATTCGCACACTGTTTTTAAATAGGACATAACTCGAACTCCCGATATCCGTTCGTGACAAAATTTAGATGTGTAGATGCACAATTGATATAGATATAATTTTCTGTATATTAGATTACTTAGAAACGTATGAAACAACCCGATATAGGCTTTGCAATATAACATATAGTTGCTGTCCAAAAATCTGAATTTCTGTTTTAAACGCTGATATTAAAATGATCATAACTAGAGCTTCAGAAATCCAAATCGTGCGAATCTTAGTGTTTTGGATAAATATATCGAAAGACCTGTAATTTTCTAATAATCATCATAAGCTAAAACCTGATGGAAATTAACTCAAACCGTGTTTTAAAAATATGCGATGGCGTTGGACAGATTCTGATCTGTTCTGCGCGATGAAACGAAAATGGGTATATCTCCCAAACCGGTAGTCGTATTTAGGCGCGACTGGAACTCAAGCATGCAAAACACTTAGATCTATAATTCTGTTTATATTCCGAAATTAATTGACTTGATTGATTAGTCGTACACAACACTTTTTAACAGTATTGTTTATGGTCGTTACTTGAATAATATACTTGACTCATTTTATGCTATTCGAACATGTATACCTTGTTTATCTTGATCTTTAAATTGTTGTATGTATATGAAAACATAATTAGATATTATATGTTTGACATAGTTAAATTAAATACTAGACTTGACTTGAGCCGAACCACGAATACAACTTGACATGAATACTTGAAACGTGACATGAATACTTGATCTTGAAATGAACTCAATCTTGAAAACTTGATGTATTCATGGATTCGGGCAAGAATTGTAATTTTAACTATAAACTAATATACACAGGGTGTTGGGGTAGTTTGAGTTGTGAGTCTAATGAAATCTCAAGAGTCCCATGCTAACAATCACGAATACAAACAATCACGAATACTAACAATCATGAGGGCCCATGTTTCTTTGCTCCAGGATTATAACCTATTGAGTTTGGAATACTTCGACGACGGTTGAAGTACCGTTACTGACTATCATGAGGGCCCGTGGTTCCTTGCCCCTGGATTACAGCATGTTGGGGCTCGAGAACACTATTGAGATTTGGTTGATACTCACACCTTAAACCCACGTTAGTTATTTTTACCCTTTTAGAGATCTTTTAGGACACTTATATTCCCTTCATGTTCACTATACCTACACTCCATGGCCATGTTATACTTGTTTGCCATGCTAATATAGTTGACATACACATTACCATGCACGCTGCTATACTTGTTTACATGTTTATGATTTATATCCATGCTATACTATATATCACATTACATCTTGCATTTCATTTATATACATCACGCCATTCTTTTGTGGTTTTATCGAGCGTTAGTTCACTGACGGGCATTTGTCACGACCCGAAATTGGCACGTGACGGACCTTAAACTACACAACGTCTACAGGCGTAACGCAATTTAAGTAAGACGAAAACCCAGCAATCTAAACCATCAAAAGTAGTAAGAAAGTGATAATGGCATTTTCAAAACCTTTGAAATCTCAACCCAAATTCTTTAAAGTCCAACTTTTCTTCCTTTAAAATTTTGACAGCACCTCCTTTGTAAAAACCAACCCCAAAAATGGGTACAATTTAAATATAAGTAAAGCATCCTCAACGGGAGCAAATCTATGCCCAACGGCGGAAAACAACCACCACAACAGATATACGACGCTGTAGCGAAGAAATAAAAGACGATAGAAATAAAACTGCATAAAAGACCTCCAAGTCACAAAATAATACAATATCGTCCTCACATCAAGTCTCTAAGTCATACAAGATAATGGTAGATGGAGGGTACATGGATACAACGAATATACAATAAACAACTTTGGATAACCGCAAAACCCACATAAGCAAAACTGCACACTGTGAGCCGAAGCGGTATCCGCTGCAAAAGATGATTTGATAGATGAATAGCCTGCCTCGACTACTCTGGGAAACAACCTACAAAATACTGTGGCACAACGGGGGTGAGTTGCCAACTCGTGAATAGTAAATAACATATGCAGGTAATTGCAAGTATGCACGTACAACGCGAATCTAATATAGGCAAGCTAATAGCAATAAAAGTCATATGTGTGCAATAGTAATGAAAGGTACACTAGCATGTATCACTAATATATGAAGCAGTAATATGACAATATGTATGCAATAGTCATGTAATGTACCCCATCGGGTACAACTAATACATGAAACAATGATATGGCGATGTATATATGCAACAGTCATGAAAGGTACTCTAGCAGGTACAACTAATACATGAAGCAATGCATATAAAATAAAGTATGTAAATGCAACGGTCATGGAAGGTACTCTATCATGTACTACTAATACATGAAGCAGTGCATAAATAATAAATGTGGAGTATGGAATGAAACATGTCATTTCCATGGAATCCTGATATCGTGGTAGGACCAAAGTCCATCAAGACAATCCAAATCCCAATTCCTAAAATCAGCCCCCAAATTGGCTCTCATATCATGTAAGTCTCACAAACCCTGAATATACAATATCAAGTAAATCTCATATATTCTGAATGTACAAAATCAGCAATCTCATATATATCCTGTATCCAATCTCAAATGAATCTCCTATATCCCAAATCCAATATCAAGTGAATCTCATATATTCTAAATATATTTGCATGAATAATTAAGATGAATTATATGAATTTATATGTATACATATATATTAGCGTCCAATTCCACTAATATATATATATATATATATATATATATATATATATATATATATATAACAGCGTCCCATTCCACTGTTATATATACTCAGGAGTAAAATATCATGAAAACCAAGTGTCAAGTATCGACATAAAATACTGATTAATCAGGTGCTGTCACCACGACCGGCCCCCTGATAGGTACGTATCATACGCTATACCGAAAGCTCGAGTGCCTAGCTCTGACCCTCGCCTCTCGACGTATCCATACGCATATGACTCCCGTCGGTATCCCCACGATAACCGCCGAGTCATAGGTACTGTCACCTGATGGTATGGTTCCCCTGCCAGGCTCAATCGGCAAGGTCATTCAATTATCTTGCCCTGGGGTACCTCCGGGCCCCACCATGTACCCTCATATGGCCCACGACGCTCCTCGCATGGGGCATATATATATCAGAACCGATAAATCTCATGGTGGCTGCTGAAATATCATATCAAGAGAAACCGGGTTTTTCAAATAATGCATAATTTCATGAAACTACCACGATCCTCAAATCCAGAAAACATCATGAAAAATCCATATCTCAATGCGAAAATCCATGAATATAATATATGCAACATAAAACTGCAATTTAAGCATATAAAGGAAAAGCCGCTATTTAACTGCAACAACTTAATATAATATATCATGCGATTCCTAATTTCTCCAATTCTATATAACATCAAATAAATGTAAACATGTAGCTATAACCAGATATGTGTGTAAACATGAAGGTATAGTAAGATATATGTATCTACCTATCAATAATGATGTAATATACCCTCCAGGTATAAGTGAAGTATGTATGTAAGGTATACATGTAGCTATGTTATTATGTGTGTATGTACCTATCGCTAATGGTACAATACCCTATAGGTATACAGGTAATTAGCATGTAAGCATGTCAAGACATATGTATAAGCATGTAGGTATACATGTATGCTATATGTCATATGCATAAAGAAATATGAATCAATGTCTCAATGTTCCTAACCAAACAATATCATATAGGTATGTGTGTTGTGCGTGTCCTGGTAATTATTGACGGTGTGTGTGGCATACAATCAGTACTCGTGCAATATGAGCCGTCAATAATAGTGCAATGTCCTAAAGGTACGAGTCCAAGCACAACTAATAACTAAGCAATAAGGTGTATGCGCAACTCTATATATGAAATAGAATATGCGACAATTCATAACATCTCTAGCCCAGACGCATAACGCCATACGGACGATTCCCCTATAGATGTTAAATCTACTCACCAACGTTCATGGCTAAGTGAAGCCTACCACTCGCTTTCCCCTGTTCGCAACGCTCCAAGTCCCCGTCTGCTATCCTGAAAGCATATAAAAATATAACAAGTATATATTAGCAATCGATCAGTAACACGTACCAACAACGTTTGACCGACGCACCAACTCCAAACATACTCTCAAGTGGTCGTCAAGTGGCTAACGCGCATAGCGACACTATGAAACCAACTCAAGAGCAAAAGCTACACAAAGACACGAACGACATCGGCACGACACTAGCTAGGAACGCAAAGCGACACAACTGCCAAGCCTAGACCCTGATCGTACCGATCGCGTATTCACAACACAAGATATAGCGTGGAAGCAATATAAATAACGTTGCAACGTCAAAAGAAACCCATGCTAAAACTTACCAAAATCTAATAAGCAACTTATATCATTTTAGCACAAAACTACAAGTTTTACCAAAACTAGAATTTACAAATATCACACTATAACTTGATTTAACCACTCAAACCCTTACTAGAATTTTAATCTCACACAATTAGGATTTAGTAAAAGTTTAGTTTGCACTTAAGCTATTTAGACACTTAGGAAAAATATCAATTAACAAATTAGCAACTAGGTTTAGTTTTCATTTGTCTAAAATTGTCAACAAACATTTCATTAATCAAAACCCTAACTAGTAAACTGTAAAGTGGTTTTATAAATTATACCGATCGATCCGTGACCTTCGGTCATTAGCTATCATTCCACGCTCCTCGCGGCATCTCCGATCTCCGGTCTCCTCGTCGAAGTGGAACCACGTCAATGAATCTTTATACGGGCTCCCACTTCAAACCGAGACAACTCGGGCATCCAGTTTGCTAACCGACATCTCCAAGATGGAAGTAGAGAGAGTGTAGAATACTTTGTCTCAAGACACCTAATGAATTGGATGATGGTGAAAGAAGTTGCCACAGATGGAATTAGTGAGCAAAGGATTTTTGAGCTTGGAAGAAAGATCAAACTCACAACAAAAAAAATGGAGCTCGGCCATAGTGCAGTGCTCGGCCACAAGAACCAAATGTACACTGGCTTTTGGATAAGGTGGTGAGAATTGCTAGATCAAGTGGTGAAAGTAAGTGTGTATATAAATTAATCCCACTCCAAAAAACCACACACAACAGCCCATCCCCATTCACCAAAATTCAACCCAAAGGCAAAAGCATTTAATGCTCAACTCAACAACTCATCAAAGACCCATGCTGCCCCATGCCATTCGAAAATTCCAATGCAAGAAAAATTTGCCCAACAAAAGAAATGGCCAATTTAAAACTCACCCCAAAAGGCCACTGCCCAAAGAAATGCTCACGAGAAATTTGGCAAGGAAATGGGCCTAAAGAAATTACAAATATGAACCAATAATTAAATGCATAAACAACAATTTAAAATAATAATTTAATTAGGGAAAAATTCTATGTGAACCAAAACTTTCCATTGACCCCCAAAGCCCGCGCACTAGATTCATTCTAGCTAAATTAGGTGCCGTGAAGTCTATACAGAAATTTGATCACAATCGGGTTAAAACGGAAAACACCGACTATTTTACCCTAAAAACGGAAAATTCGCAAAACGATTTCTAAAACGTTACAATCTTCCCCCCTTAAAGAAATTCGGCCCCCGAATTTAAAATTCTCACTGAGCGTACCTTTAAAGAGAAGAGTACAAAACTCCCAAATCTCGCTCGCAGCCTCCCAAGTGATCACCTCACTATACGGCTACATCCAAGAAAACACTCCACAGATGGCAAGACCCTTGACTAAAGTTTCTCCACTTGCCGAGCCATTAACACACTTAGTTGCCGGTGAACGAAAAGATCGCGTCCCAAATAAATGGTCTGGTGCTGAATCAGGTGAGAAAGGTCATGAAGGTATTTGCAAAGTATTGACTCAGGGAATACGGGGTGAATACTCAATAATATAGGCGGAAGTGCCAATTTATAGGCAACGGAACTAACTCGCTTGAGGACTTCAAAAGGACCTACAAATTCTGGGATAAGCTTCCCAAAACTCAACACGTCATTCATCGGAAAATCCGTAGGAATACATGATCTCCCACTGCGAACTCAAGTCTGCGACCACCACGGTCGGCATAAGATCTCTGTCTGCACTGGGCTGCTCTCATCCTGACCTGAACCAACTGGATCATCTCCGAAGTCTATAGACTAGCTGAGGTCCAAAAATCCTACTCTCGCAGAGTCAGAAAAACAGAATGGCGGTCGACACGACCTAACAAACAAAACTTAAAGGTTGCTAATTGGAGTGTCTCCTGATAACTGCTATCGAAAGAGAACCCTAACAATGGCAAGTGACGATCCCAATTGCCGACAACAATTAGTACACACGCACAAGCATATCCTCCAGAGTCTGTATAGCCCGCTCTCACAAACCCTCGTCCTGCGGAAGGAAAAGCGGAGCTAAAGCTCAGCCAGTACCCAAGGCTTCCTGAAGCTTCTTCCCAAGACGGCAAGCGAACAGGGTGCTTCCATTGGATACAACAAATGAAGGAACTCCGTGCAACGCACGACTTAACAAAGAACAACTGAGCAAACCGAGTATAACCGGACAACAAACACCAAATGGAGTCACACCTTGACTAAACCTGGGTAGACACCATAACGACATTCATGGAGATCTTCTCTCATTCCCACTCCGGAATGGTTAAAGGTTGCAACTCTCCAGCCGGTCTCAGATGCTCAACCTTAGATCACAACAAGACATACACCTTGAAACGAAATCCGAAACTTCATTCTTCATCCCGGTCCACTCGTAACTATCTTACAAGTCACGCTACAAATTGGTGGAATTTGAATGAACACAGAAAGCTGAATGATGTGCCGGCTCTAGGATTTCGCGTTTCTACCCATCAGTAGTAGATACACACAAACGCGTCCCTAAACGTAGCACACCCTAGTCACAAATCGAGGACTCTGAATCATTACCCTGCCTAGTATGCTCAAGAATCTCTGACGAACGGGCATCGGCGGGCTATGTCTCGCGAAAGCGATTAAGGAAAAGTGGTCGGGCGCGGACATGAGCAAACTGCTCTCTCAGTAGAGGCGAACATAAGCTGTACTCAACGATCTCACAAGAACTGTAAATCTACATAATACTGTCTCAACAATCAAAACCCGCTGCAGGAAGATGTACATTAAGCTCTGGTGGTCCGTGAAAATCTGACACGACTCTCCGAACAAGTAGTGTCTCCAAATCTCCAACGCACGACCACCGCGGCCATCTCCAGATCATGAGTGGGATATTTTGCTCGTACTTCCTCCACTGTAGGGAAGCAAAAGCGATAACTCTATAATGCCACATCAAAGCAAAATCGAGTCCTACTCGCTAAACATCACAGTTACAAAACAAAGTAGCCCGAACCAGCAAGCAAGAAAGAACTGGTGCAGTTGTCAACCGAGTCTCCAACTGCTAAAAACTTCGCACGCATGCCTCAGTGTCACGCCCCGCTTCCCAGTGTACGGCGAAGTGGACGTGACGAGGCCCGCTACGTATGTACTCAGAAGTACATACGCTAAGCGTAACTAAGCAATATAAATACACAAGAGACAAGAGTATAAAAGAACAGCAACTTTTATTAATAACATTCTTTGTACAATGCATGAAAAGGAAAATACAACTGAAATGAAAAGCGATGCCTAAACAGTGGCATAACATGAAAATGAAAAATACTGGAAAGAACAAGATACAATATCTAGAGCTCGAGGTCTTCGTGGAACCGCTACAAGTCTTCACTGGTGGGCTCGATCTCAGCTTGGTCCGACGCACCTGACGACATTCAAAGAAGAAGGAAATAGAATGTCGTCAGCGAACAGGTCGCTCGGTAAGTCCCAAAGATAATGGAGAAATAGACAGAGAGTAAAAGAGAGAGAGAGAGAGTAGCTTTTAATGTTGTATTGTATTGTCATATTATAGTAGTATGGTGCTAACGCTGTTGTTGTAGCTTGGTACAGAAGGATGCCAGTGTATACGAGAGGGATCTCTATATGCTAGAGATCAGGGCAAATGGAAGTACAAGGCTCCGTTATACAACCCGGAACAACGGCAATTGGATTCAGGTTAGGTGTCTTAATCTTACCATCTCGTGCCACCTTTAACACCTTCCGTACCAATCCACCCCTTAAACCCCGCAGTGTTTTATTTGTATTGTTTTGTACTGTAAATTGTATTGAATGTATAATTGAAACACTGACCAAAACCATGATATCAGTAAACGGATGTAACCGTAGAGTCATGTAAATGGAATACTGGGAAACATGTAAAAGGAATATCCATGGTTCGGTTCAGTCAAGTAGATTGTTAACTGGATTCTGGGATTCATGTATTCAAATTTGTATTGGAATATGATTGAATATAGGTTGACTTGAATTATATTCAAGTCAGAATTAGTCAGACTCCAACCCAAGTCAGACTAAAAGAAAGATAATTTGAAGTTCAATATTAGTTAGGGGCCTTATTGTAATTTGTGGAACTTGAGGGGGTTTTATGTAAAAAGTACTTTTGTATAGTTTTCAAAATATACCTCAAGTATTTAATTATCGTCTTTATGCACATACAACAATTTAAAAATCAAGATAAATATGTATACATGTTCGAAGAGCATGAAACGAGTCAAGTATATTATTCGAGTAACTACCATAAACAATGCTGTAAAGAAATATTATGTGCGGCTACTTAATCAAGTCGAACGAATGCGGAATATAAACAGAAATATGGCTCTAAGTGTTTTTCATGCGTGAGTTCCAGTTTCACCTAAATACGACTACCGGTTTGGGAGATATATCTGTTTTCGTATCGTCGCGCAAAACAAATCAGAATCTATTCGGCACCGTCACATATTTTTAAAACGCAGTTTGAGTTAATTTCTATCGGTTTTCAGGTTATGAAAAGTATTAGAAAATTGTAGGTATTTCGATGAACTTATCGAAAACACCAAGATTCACATGATTTGGATTTCTTAAGCTCTAGTTATGATCATTTTAATATCAGCGTTTAAAACAGAAATTCAGATTTCTGGACAGCAACTATATATTCTATTGCAAAGCCTATATCAGGTTGTTTCATGCATTCCTAAGTAATATAATATAAAGAAAATTATAGTTCTATCAATGGTGCATCTACACATCTAAAATTTTGTCACAAACGGACATCGGGTGTTCGAGTTATGTCCAATTTAAAAACAGTGTGCGAATCGGAACAGATTCTGTCTAGATCCGTCACTTAATATTGTAATGCAGTTTTCTTTATCTTAGATAGGTTTTCGGTAAAACTATAAAACTAAGAAAATCTAGATCATTCGATGTAGATATCAAAAACACCTGAGTTTGCTCAATTTGGATACCGGTATACCAAGTTACATGTCCTAGAAATTGACCGATAACTGCAGTTTTCTGTTTTACGATCAGTGAATAAAAACGATATAATTCCTAAACCGTTATGCGGATCGATCTAAAATTTTTACAGCATGTATAAAATAATATATTCTATCATCTGTAAATTTCCTGACATTTTCAGAATTAAAAATTAATTTCTAAAAATTATTTTAAAACTAAAGGTATTGATATGTCATATGTAAGAAATAAGAAAACTATGGTATTTATTCGTAACTTCATTTTTTTTTATAAACTTTAAATAAAGTGATTTAAAATAAAATAACAAATATACAATCCTAATTGGTCACTATGAAATCTTAACATGTGAATTGAGGAGGGTAATGAAAAAGACTTTACAAACTATATATGTGTGTATGTTTGTGTGTTCATTATTTATATATGTATCCATTTAATAATTATTTAGGAACTATGATATGTCAATGGAAGTTTTTCATGGCAATATAAAACAAGAGAAATATAAAGAGAAAAAAGAAAGAGATGGAGGGAGGGAAAGAGAGAAGGGACTTACATGCACAAGCCGGTATTGTCACCGGGCTTGTCTATCCGCCGATAGCCTCGCGTTAGTAGCGAGACCTTCTTGAAGACTTCTTCATGTTCTTCTTCTTGGACTCTAGGTGAAGAGGAAGAAGTGAGAGATAGAAAAATGTAAGGAATGAAAAGATAGAGGAGGACAATAAAGATGGTGTAATGGTGAATTATGTATAATAATATATGCATTCAACATGAGAATTAAAAGAGAAATGAAAGGCCACCATTCATTTTGGAAATGAAAGGTCTCATTTGTAGGTTATGAGAAAAATAAAAAAATGATAAAAAATAATTGCAAGAATGAGGATTTGAATATGTGACTTATGGAATAACAATGCAAGGACTTAACCAATGAGCTATAAGGTTGTTCATACATATATTTAATTAGAATTAAATATATGATGTTGCTTAAAAAGAAAATGGGCTTTTTAGATGGGCTGTAGAGAATAAGAATAATGGATATGGGTTAAATATTTATGAAAGGAAAAATAAGAATGAGAAGTTAAAAACTTAAATATAAGAAAAAGAAATTGTATCTAGAAAATAATACATAATAGATCGAGGAATAAAATAATAATAAATTTAATAGAAAAAGGAAAATACCAAGTACAAATAAATACGGTATATTATTGAAGAGGGATAATACAAATGTATAAAGAATTTGGGGTCATTAAATTCTACCCTCCTTAAAAATAATTTCGTCCTCGAAATTACTCAAGAAGGATGATGTAACAGAGTAAGGAAACAGGATTAGGATGATGTCTTCTTCGAGCTCCGTCGATTGATACTCTAACCAATTGAGCTAATAAATCTACAAGATACAAATAGAAAGGATGAATAAGAATTAAGGATTCAAAAGTAGAGAGATGGA
The DNA here is from genome assembly GCA_030015575.1 of Agapanthus africanus. Classification (NCBI taxonomy): domain Eukaryota; kingdom Viridiplantae; phylum Streptophyta; class Magnoliopsida; order Asparagales; family Amaryllidaceae; genus Agapanthus; species Agapanthus africanus. The sequence goes on along the minus strand of CM057339.1, from coordinate 259,330,090 downwards.
CTTCAAGGAAACCGAAGGTGGAGTTCAAGATGGATTCAAGGAATATGTAATGTAAAGAATGTTTTCAGTTGTTGTTTCTTGTGTTTTATATTGCTTAGGTTGTTCATGCAGAACAGAACTGCATGATAGGGTTTCATACAGCTCTGACCTGCATGGGCCACCAACAAAACCTGTCACGCCCCGCTTCCCAGTGTACGGCGAAGTGGACGTGACGAGGCCCGCTACGTATGTACTCAGAAGTACATACGCTAAGCGTAACTAAGCAATATAAATACACAAGAGACAAGAGTATAAAAGAACAGCAACTTTTATTAATAACATTTTTTGTACAATGCATGAAAAGGAAAATACAACTGAAATGAAAAGCGATGCCTAAACAGTGGCATAACATGAAAATGAAAAATACTGGAAAGAACAAGATACAATATCTAGAGCTCGAGGTCTTCGTGGAACCGCTACAAGTCTTCACTGGTGGGCTCGATCTCAGCTTGGTCCGACGCACCTGACGACATTCAAAGAAGAAGGAAATAGAATGTCGTCAGCGAACAGGTCGCTCGGTAAGTCCCAAAGATAATGGAGAAATAGACAGAGAGTAAAAGAGAGAGAGAGAGAGTAGCTTTTAATGTTGTATTGTATTGTCATATTATAGTAGTATGGTGCTAACGCTGTTGTTGTAGCTTGGTACAGAAGGATGCCAGTGTATACGAGAGGGATCTCTATATGCTAGAGATCAGGGCAAATGGAAGTACAAGGCTCCGTTATACAACCCGGAACAACGGCAATTGGATTCAGGTTAGGTGTCTTAATCTTACCATCTCGTGCCACCTTTAACACCTTCCGTACCAATCCACCCCTTAAACCCCGCAGTGTTTTATTTGTATTGTTTTGTACTGTAAATTGTATTGAATGTATAATTGAAACACTGACCAAAACCATGATATCAGTAAACGGATGTAACCGTAGAGTCATGTAAATGGAATACTGGGAAACATGTAAAAGGAATATCCATGGTTCGGTTCAGTCAAGTAGATTGTTAACTGGATTCTGGGATTCATGTATTCAAATTTGTATTGGAATATGATTGAATATAGGTTGACTTGAATTATATTCAAGTCAGAATTAGTCAGACTCCAACCCGAGTCAGACTAAAAGAAAGATAATTTGAAGTTCAATATTAGTTAGGGGCCTTATTGTAATTTGTGGAACTTGAGGGGGTTTTATGTAAAAAGTACTTTTGTATAGTTTTCAAAATATACTTCAAGTATTTAATTATCGTCTTTATGCACATACAACAATTTAAAAATCAAGATAAATATGTATACATGTTCGAAGAGCATGAAACGAGTCAAGTATATTATTCGAGTAACTACCATAAACAATGCTGTAAAGAAATATTATGTGCGGCTACTTAATCAAGTCGAACGAATGCAGAATATAAACAGAAATATGGCTCTAAGTGTTTTTCATGCGTGAGTTCCAGTTTCACCTAAATACGACTACCGGTTTGGGAGATATATCTGTTTTCGTATCGTCGCGCAAAACAAATCAGAATCTATTCGGCACCGTCACATATTTTTAAAACGCAGTTTGAGTTAATTTCTATCGGTTTTCAGGTTATGAAAAGTATTAGAAAATTGTAGGTATTTCGATGAACTTATCGAAAACACCAAGATTCACATGATTTGGATTTCTTAAGCTCTAGTTATGATCATTTTAATATCAGCGTTTAAAACAGAAATTCAGATTTCTGGACAGCAACTATATATTCTATTGCAAAGCCTATATCAGGTTGTTTCATGCATTCCTAAGTAATATAATATAAAGAAAATTATAGTTCTATCAATGGTGCATCTACACATCTAAAATTTTGTCACAAACGGACATCGGGTGTTCGAGTTATGTCCAATTTAAAAACAGTGTGCGAATCGGAACAGATTCTGTCCAGATCCGTCACTTAATATTGTAATGCAGTTTTCTTTATCTTAGATAGGTTTTCGGTAAAACTATAAAACTAAGAAAATCTAGATCATTCGATGTAGATATCAAAAACACCTGAGTTTGCTCAATTTGGATACCGGTATACCAATTTACATGTCCTAGAAGTTGACCGATAACTGCAGTTTTCTGTTTTACGATCAGTGAATAAAAACGATATAATTCCTAAACCGTTATGCGGATCGATCTAAAATTTTTACAGCATGTATAAAATAATATATTCTATCATCTGTAAATTTCCTGACATTTTCAGAATTAAAAATTAATTTCTAAAAATTATTTTAAAACTAAAGGTATTGATATGTCATATGTGAGAAATAAGAAAACTATGGTATTTATTCGTAACTTCATTTTTTTTATAAACTTTAAATAAAGTGATTTAAAATAAAATAACAAATATACAATCCTAATTGGTCACTATGAAATCTTAACATGTGAATTGAGGAGGGTAATGAAAAAGACTTTACAAACTATATATGTGTGTATGTTTGTGTGTTCATTATTTATATATGTATCCATTTAATAATTATTTAGGAACTATGATATGTCAATGGAAGTTTTTCATGGCAATATAAAACAAGAGAAATATAAAGAGAAAAAAGAAAGAGATGGAGGGAGGGAAAGAGAGAAGGGACTTACATGCACAAGCCGGTATTGTCACCGGGCTTGTCTATCCGCCGATAGCCTCGCGTTAGTAGCGAGACCTTCTTGAAGACTTCTTCATGTTCTTCTTCTTGGACTCTAGGTGAAGAGGAAGAAGTGAGAGATAGAAAAATGTAAGGAATGAAAAGATAGAGGAGGACAATAAAGATGGTGTAATGGTGAATTATGTATAATAATATATGCATTCAACATGAGAATTAAAAGAGAAATGAAAGGCCACCATTCATTTTGGAAATGAAAGGTCTCATTTGTAGGTTATGAGAAAAATAAAAAAATGATAAAAAATAATTGCAAGAATGAGGATTTGAACATGTGACTTATGGAATAACAATGCAAGGACTTAACCAATGAGCTATAAGGTTGTTCATACATATATTTAATTAGAATTAAATATATGATGTTGCTTAAAAAGAAAATGGGCTTTTTAGATGGGCTGTAGAGAATAAGAATAATGGATATGGGTTAAATATTTATGAAAGGAAAAATAAGAATGAGAAGTTAAAAACTTAAATATAAGAAAAAGAAATTGTATCTAGAAAATAATACATAATAGATCGAGGAATAAAATAATAATAAATTTAATAGAAAAAGGAAAATACCAAGTACAAATAAATACGGTATATTATTGAAGAGGGATAATACAAATGTATAAAGAATTTGGGGTCATTACACTCAGTCCAAATAAAAGAACCTCCTTTCCGGTCAATTCAGTCAACTGTGCAGCGATACACTAGCAATCCTACACGAAACGGCGGTAAAAACCTGCTAAGCCCAAAGATCTGCGGACCATCGTCCCGTACACAAGTCTGGGCCAAAGCTGTACGGCCTCGATCTTCCTCGGGACCATACGAAAATCGTCTCCCGTAACAACAAGACCTAGGAGTCAACACAATCAAGCCTGAAGGAACACTCCGAGAATTTAGCAAACAGCTGGTGCTCTCCCAGTATCTGCAAAACAAATCCACAAGTGCTGCTCATGTTCCTCATGACTCTTGGAATAAACCAGAATGTCATTAATGACACAACAATAAACTGGTCGAGGAACGGCCTGAAGAAATCTGGTTCATCACATCCACGAGTGCTGCTAGGGCATTGGTGAGTCCAACGACACCACCAAAACACATATTGCCCGTAGCACACACAAAAGAAGTCTTCGGAATGTCATCACTCCGAACCCGCAACAATGATGACCCGATCCCAAACAACTTAGAAAAAGTCTCGCACTCTGGAGCTGATCGAAGAAATCGTCAATGCGAGGTAAAGAATACCTATCCGCACCGTAAGCCTGTTCAATTGATGATCCATCAATACAAAACCTCAAACTGTTGTCCTTCTCCTGACGAACAGAATAGGAGCTCCCCAACGCGAAACACTCAGACGCACACGCCCTAACAAACAACTCTGCAGCTGATCCTTAAGCTCCCCAAGCTCTGCCGGCTCATCTGGAACAACGTCGGAAAACTTTCGCACGAAAGGAACCCGGTCCAACAATCCCACTGTGGCTCCGGTATCATGAATGAACGCCAAGAATCCTCAACATCCTCTCCTCAAAAGCCGACTAGCGAAAAATGCTGAATTCAAGCTGTGAGAGGCGGCACCACTGTCCTCCCATGCACAACAAGAACTGACTCGCCGGGAAAACAAAACCTGACTGTTTTCTCGCGGCAGTCCACAGACGCCTAGCACGTAGCTAACCAGTCCGTGCCCAGGAGAACGTCAAATCCAACATTTCTAGAAGGATCAAAATGACGGACGAATCTCTATCTCCTATCCGATTGGCACACGAACGAAATACGTGTCGCGCAACAAAAGAATCGCCGACAGAAGTTAACACAACGAACGGCTGATCTAGCTAACCGACTCTCCTCGTCCCAAGCCTCTGCTACTCCCGCGACAGTCACGAAATCTGTCTCAGCGACTACGCCTCTGTCTGGGCTGGTACACCGGTACGAGTCCTCTACTGTTCCGGAACTCCCAAAGTCTCTGGAAGACGTGCCTCGTCAACTGGGGCTGCATCCACTGGTGCTATGTAGGTGACGGAATGCTGTGTACTGACCGCAAGGAACAACTGGGTAACAGGGGTGACAACCTCCTGTCGCTGCGCTTAAATGGTCTCAACTAATGAACTCATCGTCTGGTGCAAGTCCTGCATATCTGCCACAAGCCTAGCGATATGATCTGTCGAAGGCGGATCCATCTGCTCCAGTACAACGAGCGTGCCATCCTTGTCAGTCCTTGTCTCACCCAAGTCAACTCTGACCTCGGCCTTCACTGCATCACTCTGAGTCCCCATAGTCATCGGCGGCAAAGGCTATAAATGAAAATAGGATTCGATAGGAACACGGAAATCGAATCACAAGGATATGTATCATCAAGGAAGGAATTTCAAGCAATTAGTACTTAGGTCACTTTAGGCAGAGTACCGCATCGTGAGAATGTCGCGGACATACACACACCACGTTACTCTGCTTAAGCTACCTACTCCATCATACCAAGGTCATCCTACACTTCGAAAGGTAAAATCTAGCGTTCTGATACCAACTTTGTCATGACCCGAAATTGGCACGTGACGGCCCTTAAACTACGCAACGTCTACAGGCGTAACGCAATTTAAGTAACCTGAAAACCCAGCAATCTAAACCATCAAAAGTAGTAAGAAAGTGATAATAGCATTTTCAAAACCTTTGAAATCTCAACCCAAATTCTTTAAAGTCCAACTTTTCTTCCTTTAAAATTTTGGCAGCACCTCCTTTGTAAAAACCAACCCCAAAAATGGGTACAACATAAATATAAGTAAAGCATCACCAACGGGAGCAAATCCACGCCCAACGGCGGAAAACAACCACCACAACAGATATACGACGCCGTAGCGAAGAAATAAAAGGCGATATAAGTAAAACTGCATAAAAGACCTCCAAGTCACAAAATAATACAATATCGTCCTCACATCAAGTCTCTAAGTCATACAAGATAATGGTAGATGGAGAGTACATGGATACAACGAATATACAATAAACAACTTTGGATAACCGCAAAACCCACCTAAGCAAAACTACACACTGTGAACCGAAGCGGTATCCGCTGCAAAAGATGATGTGATAGATGAATAGCCTGCCTCGACTACTCTGGGAAACAACCTACAAAACACTGTGGCACAACGGGGGTGAGTTGCCAACTCGTGAATAGTAAATAACATATACAGGTAATCGCAAGTATGCACGTACAACGCGAATCTAATATAGGCAAGCTAATAGCAATAAAAGTCATATGTATGCAATAGTCATGAAGGTACACTAACAGGTATCACTAATATATGAAGCAGTAATATGACAATATGTATGCAACGGTCATGTAATGTACCCTATTGGGTACAACTAATACATGAAACAATGATATGACAATGTATATATGCAACAGTCATGAAAAGTACTCTAGCAGGTACAACTAATACATGAAGCAATGCATATAAAATAAAGTATGTAAATGCAACAGTCATGGAAGGTATTCTATCAGGTACTACTAATACATGAAGCAGTGCATAAACAATAAATGTGGAGTATGGCATGAAAAATGTCATTTCCACGGAATCCTGATATCGTGGTAGGACCAAAGTCCATCAAGCCAATCCAAATCCCAATTCCTCAAATCAGTCCCCAAATTGGCTCTCATATCATGTAGGTCTCACAAATCCTGAATGTACAATATCAAGTAAATCTCATATATCCTGAATGTACAAAATCAGCAATCTCATATATATCCTGTATCCAATCTCAAATGAATCTCCTATATCACAAATCCAATATCAAGTGAATCTCATATATCCTAAGTATATTTGCATGAATAATTAAGATGAAGTATATGAATTTATATGTATACATATATATTAGCGTCTCATTCCACTATTTGCATGAATAATTAAGATGAAGTATATGAATTTATATGTATACATATATATTAGCGTCTCATTCCACTAATATATATATATATATATATATATATATATATATATATATATCAACGTCCCATTCCACTGTTATATATACTTAGGAGTAAAATATTATGAAAACCAAGTGTCAAGTATCGACACAAAATACCGATCTATCAGGTGCTGTCACCACGACTGGCCCCCTGATAGGTACGTATCATACGCTATACCGAAAGCTCGAGTGCCTAGCTCTGACCCTCGCTTCTCGAAGTATCCATACGCACATGACTCCCGTCGGTATCCCCACGATAACCGCCGAGTCATAGGTACTATCACCGGATGGTATGGTTCCCCTGCCAGGCTTAATCGGCAAGGTCATTCAATCGTCTTGCCCCGGAGTACCTCCGGGCCCCACCATGTACCCTCATACAGCCCACGACGCTCCTCTCATGGGGTATATATATATCAGAACCGATAAATCTTATGGTGGTTGCTGAAATATCATATCAAGAGAAACTGGGTTTTTCAAATAATGCATAATTTCATGAAACTACCATGGTCCTCAAATCTAGAAAATATCATGAAAAATCCATATCTCAATGCGAAAATCCATGAATATAATATATGCAACATAAAACTGCAATGTAAGCATATAAAGAAAAAGCCGCTATTTAACTGCAACAAGTTAATATAATATATCACGCGGTTCCTAATTTCTCCAATTCTATATAATATCAAATAAAGGTAAACTTGTATCTATAACCAGATATGTATGTAAACATGAAGGTATATGTATCTACCTATCAATAATGATGTAATATACCCTCCAGGTATAAGTGAAGTATGTATGCAAGGTATACATGTAGCTATGTTATTATGTGTGTATGTACCTATCGCTAATGGTACAATACCCTATAGGTATACATATAACTAGCATGTAAGCATGTCAAGGCATATGTGTAAGCATTCAGGTATACAGGTATGCTATATGTCATATGCATAAAGAAATATGAATCAATGTCTCAATATCCCTAACCAAACAATATCATATAGGTATGTGTGTTGTGCGTGTCATGGCAATTATTGACGGTGTGTGGCATACAATCAGTGCTCGTGCAACATGAGCCGTCAATAATAGTGCAGTGTCCTAAAGGTACGAGTCCAAGCACAACTAATAACTAAGAAATAAGATGTATGCGCAACTCTATATATGAAATAGAATATACGGCAATTCATAACATCTCTAGCCCAGACGCATAACGCCATACGGGCGATTCCCCTGTAGATTTTAAATCTACTCACCAACGCTCCTGGCTAAGTGAAGCCTACCACTCTCTTTCCCCTGTTCGCAGTGCTCCAAGTCCCCGCCTGCAATCCTGAAAGCATATAACAATATAACAAGTATATATTAGCAATCGATCAGTAACACGTACCAACAACGTTTGACCAACGCACCAACTCCAAACACAGTCTCAAGTGGTCGTCAAGTGGCTAACGCGCGTAGCGACACTACGAAACCAACTCAAGAGCAAAAGCTACACAAATACACGAACGACATCGGCACGATCCTAACTAGAAACGCAAAGCGACACAACTTCCAAGCCTAGACCCTGATCGTACCGATCGCGCATTCACAACACAAGATATAGAGTGGAATCAATATAAATAACGTCGCAACGTCAAAAGAAACCCACGCCAAAACTTACCAAAATCTATTAAGCAACTTATATCATTTTAGCACAAAACTACAAATTTAACCAAAACTAGAATTTACAAACATCACACTATAGCTTGATTTAACCACTCAAACCCGTACTAGAATTTTAATCTCACACAATTAGGATTTAATAAAAGTTTAGTTTGCAGTTAAGCTATTTAGACACTTAGGAAAAATATCAATTAACAAATTAGCAACTAGGTTTAGTTTTCATTTGTCTAAAATTGTCAACAAATATTTCACTAATCAAAACCCTAACTAGCAAACTGTAAAGTGGTTTTATAAATTATACCGATCGATCCGTGTCCTTCGGTCATTAGCTATCATTCCACGCTCCTCGCGGCATCTCCGATCTCCGGTCTCCTCGTCGAAGTGGAACCACGTCAACGAATCTTTTTACGGGCCCCGCTTCAAACCGAGGTAAATCGGATATCCAGTTTGCTAACCGACATGTCCAAGATGGAAGTATAAAGAGTGTAGAATACTTTATCTCTAGGCACCTAATGAATTAGGTGATGGTAAAAGAAGTTGCCACGGATGGAATTAGTGAGAAAAGGAATTTTGAGCTTGGAAGAAAGATCAAACTCACAACAAATAAAATGGAGCTCGGCCATAGTGCAGTGCTCGGCCACAAGATCCAAATGTTCACAGGCTTTTTGATGAGGTGGTGAGAATTGCTAGATCAAGTGGTGAAAGTAAGTGTGTATATAAATTAATCTCACTCCAAAAAACCACACAAAGCAGCCCATCCCCATTCACCAAAAATCAACCCCAAAACAAAAGCATTTAATGCTTAACTCAACAACTAATCAAAGACCCATGCTGCCCCATGCCATTCGAAAATTCCAATGCAAGAATAATTTACACAACAAAAGAAATGACCAATTTAAAACTCACCCAAAAAGGTCACTGCCCAAAGAAATGCTCACGAGAAATTTGGCAAGGAAATGGGCCAAAAGAAATTACAAATATGAACCAATATTTAAATGCATAAATAACAACTTAAAATAATAATTTAATTAGGGAAAAATTCTATGTGAACCAAAACTTCCCATTGACTTCTAAAGCCCGCGCACTAGCTTCATTCTAGTTAAACTAGATGCCGTGAAGTCTATACAGAAGTTTGATCACAATCGGGTTAAAACGGAAAACACCGACTATTTTACCCTAAAAACGGAAAATTCGCAAAACGATTTCTAAAACGTTACAGCATTCCACCCATCTTTCTTTCTTTCTTGGAATGTTCGTCAGGTGGCATTGAGACAGAAGAGATAGAAACGGTTGAAGAGGAGTACAACTAGTTCGCATTACAACCGGACGTCTAGTTTCATTCGGCTTATTTATATTGCCTTCTTGTTAAGGCTTATCATGTTATCGTATTTTGTATTCAGATATTTTGTCAATTGTGAATATTAAATGTAATAAATAAAATTTGGATTTTATTATTTTGTTTATTCTTGTTACTTTATATTGCTTATAGACGCTTAGCCTATTTATTTCGAGAAATAACCTTCTCGGAATAAACACGTCGCAGGCCTCGTCACGTGCCGTTACAACTCTTTTGGGAAGCGGGGCGTGACATTTTTAACACACCATACTCCCCTATTCCTCCCTTATATATACCTAGCCATGCTAGGTTCTTCCCCATTTATGAAATTCCTCTAAATTCACTTTCAAACTTTATTCTCAAGTCCAAAGTTCCAAGCCAAGCTCTTTCGAAGCCAACAAGTCCTCGAGCTCGTCTCTTCCTCTTGAGTCGTCGGTCCCGGTTCCATCTCTTTCATCTACTATGATTCAATCTAGATAGCGTAACCCGTAAGTCTCCCCTTCTATGTCCCTCTTTTGTTCTCCACTCGCCATCGACATAATATATTTAAAAGAACCAAAAATAACTTGAAACTAGTTGTGCTAAATTATGACACATCCAATGTGATTCTCATACTTTTATTAACCAGAACATATCACCTACCATCTTATCAACCTTGCTAGCCACGACTCATCTAGTTTCTACATGTATTTAAAATGAAATGGCTATGTTAAATAATATTTAGAATGTAAATAACGGATAAATACCATACACTTTTATTTCGGTTTAATATTAGTTTTTGTAACTTGATAATGTAGATATGCACGGGGTAATGACCTACCCCACATGTACACTGTCACCCCTGCTTCCCAAAAAACGGAAACAAGCACGTGATAAACCTGCGACGTATTTATTCCGAGAAGGTGCTTTCTCGAAACAAATACGTTCAGCGTAAAGTAAGCAGTATAATAATGACAAGAATAGACAAGTGAGAATAAAATCCATCCACTTTATATATTTACATTCCCAACTTTACAAGGTTTATACTGATACAAGATAAGTTAAAAGAAAAGTGCAATGAAAATGCCTAAACAGGTATCATACTGAAAATAAAGATTGGCTTCAGAAGCAAGCTGGTCGTAATCCTCTGCTGTTGGTTCCTCTTCCTCAGTCTCTAGGTCATCTGACGAACATTCTGTTAGGAATATGTATGCCCCAGAGGCCATTATTGTATGATATAGTGTGTGTGTGTGTGTGTGTGTGTGTGTGTATATGACTTTCTTGCTCGACATGATAGTATGCTAACTGGTTGCTCTTTATCTTAACATGTACACTTGTATTATTACACTGTCTCTCTGATACATGTTGATAAAGCCCTTAGGATGTTGGCTTGACTACCAGGACAATGATGCAGATCATACTAGTGGGGCTTGTGTAGTCCATAAGTACATCCTTCAACAGTTCCTAGTCGAGAGAGTATCGAGATAGGGCATCGATATTCTAGAGTAGACTAGTGTGTACGTTTTTTGACCATGTATGGGGCGATGGTTGATCCCATAACCATTGGTGTTTGACATCAAAGATTGTACACAAGTGCTCATTAGAGAATGGTGTCATGACCCAAAATTTGGCACGTGACCGGCACTTAAACTACGTAACGTCTGCAGGCGTAATGCAATTTAAGTAAGCCGAAAACCCAGAAATTTAAACCATCAAAAGTAGTAAGTGATAAAACATTGTTAAAAACATTTGGAATCTCAAGTAAAAATCTTTAAAGTTTAAATTTATTTTCTTAAAAATTTCGGCAGCACCTCCTTTGTAAAAACTAGCCCCGAAACGGGTACAAATATAAGATATAAGTAAAGCAATATATGATATAAATAAAGCATCCCCAACGGGAGAAAATCACGCCCAAATGCGGAAACAACCACCACACCGTAGTGAAGAAATGGACAATATAAGTGAAAAAGCATAAAGGATAAAACTGCATAATAAAAGCAGGATCACACGAGCTCGACACCCAGAGTCACAAAATAATATACGATATCGTCCTCACATCTCGTCTCTAAGTCAATACATGAAGTGGTAGATGGAGAGTACTAGATACAGTAAGATGTACAATGAATATAAATGTTAGTTATATGTATGCCCTAGAGGCCATTATTGTACATATGATGTATATTATAGTGGATGCTTGGACATATATAGAGAGGACTTTCTTGCTCGACATGATAATATGCTATCTGGTTGCTCTTTGTCTTAACATGTTGACTTGTATTGTGATATTGTCTTGCTCTCACATGTTGATGAAGCCCTTATGATGTTTACTTGATTACCAGGACTATGATGGAGATCATACTAGTGGGGCCAGGGTATTCCACAAGTACATCCTATAATAGTTCCTAGTTGAGGGTGTATCGAGACATGGCGTCGATATTCCAGAATAAACTAACGTATACGCTTCTTGACCCATATGATGGGCGATGGATGATCCCACATCCATTGGTGTTTGACATCAACAGAGGTATACGGGTGCTCAGTGGAGACTGAGTACACTGAACGGACTCGCCGAGAACTCCTAGTTGGTATTATACCTATCGTCAGATAGCAGTCTCCGGTGACACTGGTACATGTTAGTCTGTAGACCCGAAATCGTCATAGAGTCTTGTGTGATTCCCACTGTGTTTTGATTTCCACCTTACTACGTTCAAGAGAACGTGCAAAACGGTGGCTTTTGAGTACAGTCCTGAATCACATGGAGGCAATGAGCGATAGGAGGGGTTTCGTCTCTCCCGGTATTGGGGGTTGATGTTGCGCTGTGCTCGATAGGCTATAACTGGAAGTCCTTGGCTAGGGCTACTATGGAGATCTACCGGTAAGTGTTATCAGTAGTTTCTTGATCTGTTATGAGCCTCATATCGGCACGACTTATCGGTTACTGGGGTCTAACGTTTACCACCCCTAGACTGGATATGTGACATATCAAACGAAGAGACCGGACTATACGGTAGTGTTACTGTCAGGCTTTGCAGGAGTGTGTACAGTCTTGTTTGTTGATCTTCTGATCGCTCAATACCCGGATGGCTGTTACGTTTAGCTGACCGCTTACAGCCTGTGGGTGTTTGATATGATCATCACCTACTGTCGGCGTATTGACGAGTCTTAGAGTCCTACACAGAGGTTTCCTAGCTCAGGCGAAAAGTAGTAGGAGCACATATGTGATATGTGCGAGACCAGGAATAATACGAGTATGTGATACCGTATTCCATTCTCGCGATATGTGATATCGGCCAGTTATATGCGATATAGCCGGGTCATTGGATCAAGTGTTGATTCGATGAAATGATACATTTTATATTAGTCGGTTATATGTGATATAGTCGGATTATCGGATCAAGTGTTGATTCGATAATTTAATGTATAATAATATATTTGATATATTAAATTATATTAACTAATATTTGCTGACTTAAGTATTTATATTTCTCACTTTTGATACATTTAACATATATATAATATATGTTTATTGTATTGTTTTCTTTTGTTACATAAATAATATATATGTGATATATATTATTGTAACATGTTAGGTTATATATGCAACATCAGTGTATGAGAATTACACCATATAAAAGATAATGAAAGGTTTTTATTTATTTAGGAAATTCAAAACTGATTGGATTTTTCCATGGTTGTTTTGGATAACCTTTGACTAGTCCACCATTTTTGTTTTTCTTTAGATATTTATAAACCCAACCATTACCTTTAACTATGGTTTATTCTCTACATGAGTTAAGGATGACATATACTCACCATGGTTGCATTTCTAACCTCACTCTCACTCTCATTTCATTTTGCTTCATCTTCTTCCTTGAGCTCAAGTGAGAAGCTTTCTAGGTTTTTGATAAAGAGAGAAAAATAGTGAGAAACTAAATTCTAAAATGAGCAAAATTCCTACTTCATCCTCCTCCTCTATACTAGCCATATAGTTTAGGGTGTTAGCTTCACTAGTTCCATACAAGTGAAGAGATAGCTTGGGTTTGTGTTTCCTCGAAGTAGATCATCTTGGATTTAGAAGAATTCAAGCAAGAATGGATCATTCACCTTGTGGAGCTTCTCAAGAGTCTGGGACTTGGATCGCAGCGAAAGGACTTCAACTCGGAGCTTTAGAAGCGAAGGACCGGTCTACAAAGGTTGTATTCTGCAAACACTTTAGATGTAAAGTTGTTTACATATAGTTTTATCTAAATCTTTAGTTAAGATTCTAGGGTTAGGGTTAACTAGCATAGCAAGAATTTAAAAATGGCATGGACGATGCCCCCCCGAAACCTTGCTGTTGTGCTAAGTAACCCTACAATAAACAGATAACCGCAAAACCCACCTATAGCAAAACAACTCACAACCAATCATAGAGGTATCCGCTGCAAAAAGATATAATAAGAAGGAGCCCTCCCGTGACTACTCTGAGGGTCAACCTTCAAAACACTGTGTCATAACAAGGGTGAGTTTCCAACTCATGAATAGTAAGTAACATCATACAAATAATTACAGGTATGCACGTACCGCGATACTCTATCACATGCAATCTGATAGTATCAATGTGGTAATATGGATATGCAACAATCATGAAAGGTACTCTATCAGGTACTATATATACATGAAGCAATGCATATCAATGAATGCCGAGTATGGGATAAAACATATCATCATCATGAATCATCATCGTGGAAAACCCCGGTGTCCATCAACGACACCCCAAATCCCAATAACCCAGGCGCCGTCACTCTAATCGGCCCTCATATCCTGTAAATCTCATGGAACCTGAGTGCCCAACATCAGCACTCGAAAACATCATGAAATACTCGTGTCCATCATCGACACGCAAATCCACAATATATCGGGCTCCGTCAGTCCGGATGGGCCTACGGGCTCCGTCTGTCCGGATCGGCCCTCGGTCTCCGGCAGTATGGGTCGGCCCATATCCATCTCTCGACTCCGGTCGGTATCCTCCGGATAACTGCCAGGTCCAACCAATCACCGGTAGGTAGTAGTTCCTCTGCCAGGCTCATCGTCTACTACGCGACATCCCTTTCTTGCCCCGGGGTACCATACCGGGTCCACCATGAACTCGCAAATGGATCATCTAGCTCCTTGAATCGGGTTTCTATCACACGTCTCAGAACTGAGAAAATGCATGGTGGACACACTGCAATATCATATCAAGAGAACCGGATTTTCAAAACAATGCATACTTTCTTGAAATAATACCACGGTTCTCAAATCCATAAATCACATGAAATCTGTATCTTAATGTGTAAATCCATACAATATGATATATGCAACATAAAACCGTAATATGAGTATATCAAGGGAAAACCGCTCTTTTAAATGAATCCAGTTTTTAAATCTATCATGCGGTTCCTAATTTCTCCAAAATCCAAATTATCTGGGTCCGTCTAGTCTCGACAAGACGAGTATGGGCTCCTTCGTTGCCTTTGTGTTTGGAGTAGGTAAACTAGAAAGAGCAGATAATGCCCCGCTTGTATCCAACATTATATAAAGGTTTAAATGTAGCTATAGGAAGTATGGGTTTATACATGTAAGTATGTAAGCACGATGTATCTCATATGCGCAATAGAACAATAATCCATGTGTCAATATCAATAACAATTACAATACAGCATATGTGTATAGGTTGTGAGTGTCATGGCAATTACCGACGGTGTGGGTGTAGCATACAATTTAGTGCTCATGCAACATGAACCGTCAGTAATGATGCAATGTCCACTAGGTACTAAGTCAAGCCACAACAAGAAATGGTATGCAATGATACTCATGCACAATCAACATATATGAATATAAATATGCGGCTTGTTCCCCTCCGAAGGACGGCGCAGGCTTCGCGTCTCGCCTGAGATTCGGGGAAGATACTATTTGGTTTTATCCGTCTACCTCTCCGAAGATGCCAAGTTGATTTATGGCACCGTGTATCGGAGGTTTAGACGGATGCGGCCGATGTAGCAAACTTCGTCAGATTCCCCCTCAGGGTGAGGGGTTTTTGATTGTGGGGACGCTCTTCCCCGCAGGCGCAAGCCCCTGCAGTTAATTACGCTACCGCATCGCGGTAACAACTTTCTCCTTCTCCAGAATTTCACTTCGTGTCGTGTGTGTTTGTTTTGTTTGTGGTTGCCCGTGGATTGTATACGGAGACTGAGTGATGCCGTCGCCCGTAGGACGTGGATTAGTCCAAATCCGTATTTACTTAGATTTGGGTTTGGTGTTTTTAGTTTAAGGATGCATTAGTCGCGTTGCGGCTAAAATCAACTTAAACGTTCGTTAAGGATACGTTAGTCCTGTTTTGGACTAAGATCAACTTAACGTATTGATTAATATGTGGCCGTCAGGACTCGTCACCTCTCTGACGTCGTTGAAGGATTACAACGACAGGTGTCAGAGGAGTTCAGAGATGTACCCTTGAACCAAAGTTGATTTGGAGTTTTATCATTCATTTAAATGTCTAAGGATACGTTAGCCGTATTTGGGGCTAAGATCAACTTAAACGGGACCGTTTAGATCCGGCAAAAGAGCATTTGGAGGCTCTACTGTTCCAGTTTAGGGACATAGTGGTCCATAGGTAGTTTAGGGACGTTTCGGTCCGATATTAGTTTTAAGGACGTTTCGGTCCGATATTAGTTTAAGGACGTTTCGGTCCAATATTGACGTATGGGGTCGTCGGGACTCGTGACCTCTCTGACGTCGTTGAAGGATTACAACGATAAGTGTCAGAGGAGCTCGGAGATGTACCCTCGAACCGGATATAAATTAATTTAAAAGAGCAGTCATGCTCAGTCAATTTAATTTAAGGACTTACGGCCAAAATTGGGCTAAGTCCAGTTGGATGTTCAACATTTTTATTTGTCTTTGGTCCATTAGACCTTAGTTAGGGCTTTGCCCCTTTTAAAATAATGCACTGCATTATTTTTTGTTTTGTTTGGGATCTGCCCTTTTATAAATGATGCAGAGCATCTATTTTGTTTGGGCTCTGCCCTTTTTATTGCACTGCAATTTAACTAGGCCTACTAGGTCTTTTTGATTGGGCCTGGCCCTGCATTGCATTTGTTAGGCGCTTTGCGCCACTCACTGAGCGCAAGCGATTGTGGTGAAGACACGTGTCATGCTCTGGTGAGCGCAAGCGCAACAGTGTAGTGCGCTGCGCTGTTGCGCTACTGACACGTGGCGCGCTCTGGTGAGCGCAAGCGCAACAGTGCAGTGCGCTGCGCTAGTGCGCTGCGCTGTTGCGCTACTGACACGTGGCGCGCTCCGTGAGCGCAAGCGCAACAGTGCAGTGCACTGCGCTGTTGCGCTGCTGACACGTGGCGCGCTCCCAAGAGCGCAACAACGCAGTTTGCAAGTGCAAAGCACTAAGAATCTTTTAGATTCAGGAACAGAAGTGCAAAGCACTATTTGATTTCTTGATCTAATTTAGATCAAAGAAAAAAAATAAGTTTTTTCTTGTTTTTCTTATCTCAGAGAACCAAAGGTTCATGAAAAGTGCAAAACACTATTTTTATTTTATTTTTATTAAAGATCATTGATCTTGTTTTTTTTTAGATCTATGATCTGTTCCTAAGAGAACTTTCTCCCTTTTTTTTCTAAAGGTTTTTACCTTTTTTTTTTATTCTTGAGGAGTTTCTCAGAGTTCTTTTCTCTCCTTCTTTTTTTAGAAAGATGTTCATGCCTTTTAATTGAGGCCTAGGGTCCTTTTTATAGTGCCCATAAATTAGTTAAATTTGTTAAAGAGATCTTTCTCTGAGTGATTTGGGGAATTTTCCCCACCGTTGGATCTTTGATCCAAGGGCTTCTGCTTTCTTGAAGAAAATCTTCTTGTTTTAACAAGAACAGAAAAGATTTCTTAGAAATTTAATTCTGTTTGGCGCAGATACCCCAGCGCGTGACACGTGTCGCGCAGCGCAAAGCGCAGCGCAACTGCGCTAGCGCATCTGCGCTGACACGTGTCGCGCAGCGCAAAGCGCAGCGCAACTGCCCTAGCGCATCTGCGCTGACACGTGTTGCGCAGCGCAGTGCTTGCGCAGCTGAAGCGTTGCTTCATTAAAATAGAGCTTTGCTCTGATTGGGCGCGCCTCTTGGGCGCTGCGCTGACGTATCAGCGCCTGACATGTGGCGCGTTGCGCCCGAGATTTGAAGCGTTGCTTCAAAATTTTGAATTTTGAATTTCAACAGAGCTTTGCTCTGATTGGGCGAAACAAATGCCCCCCCACCGTTGAGCTCACGTGGCGCACACGTGAGTGCAGCGGTGGCAAACTCCTGATCGTTGGATCAAGGGGTGAGCTCAAGGGGCGCAAGCGCCTTATAAATAGGACCTCTGGCCCTTAGAAAAATCTTACCGTTTTAAGATTTTTGATTTCAACAGAGCTTTGCTCTTTCTTAAGAACTTCAGAGCTTTGCTCCTTTCCAAAGTTAGAAACTTCAGGTAAAAATTAATTTAAATCAAATTAATTTTAAATTAACCTTAACCAAAGAGCTTTGCTCTCACAGATCTTTTGATCTATATAGACCCCCATTGGGGTTTCATAAACAGAGCTTTGCTCTCAAACACTCATAGATCTGCAGGGATCTTATTCATGGGTTCTAACCCATGAACAGAGCTTTGCTCTTGGATCAAGTGTGGATCTTTTAGATCTGCAAGGTGAAGAACTTATCATAAGTTTTCATGGGTTTTTCATGGTCCCAAAAATTTTAAGTGTTAAAATTTTCTGATGGATCTTTTCCATTATTATCACAGAGCTATGCTCTTTTAAGGAATTTTATTCTTTTGAGACCAGAATTTGACAAGTGTCATTCTGTGACAGAGCTTTGCTCTGAAAGAGGAAATTTTCTCCTTGTCTCTAGGGATTCTTCCCCCTTTTTTTTTATAAATGGGAATGTTTTCCTGGGGACCAACTGACAATCTCATTCAATGATGAGATTGTCTTATTAACTGACGTATTGTCATCTAGATTTTGTGGGTCCCTCCTTGGTCCCCTACTCACTGCACTGTTGTGTGGTGTAATTAATTAATTTTAATTTAATTTAATAAATGCATTTCCCCTTTTTTTTATACGCCAAGCGTTGGAATTACAACACTAACGGCTAAATTGTTCTTTTGCAGCGCTCATGTCTTTAGACACTTCATTCTTGTTCGTCCGCTCGGAGGAGGGATTTCCCGAGGCACCCTCGGACCGTGAAGTCCTGACCATGATTAGAGAATATGACCCGGAGTACAAGGAACTCCACCTTTGGGGGTCTTGGTATAACCAGATTATTATGGGTCGACGCAGCTTCACATGCGCAGTGCCGTCTGAACCCATCACGGCAATTCACTACGCTACCCCGCCTCCAGTGCAGTATGCCATGGAGATGATAGACTGGACCGCGAACAGCTTTCTTCATCCCGCTATGGATGCGGTTCCGGTTCAGCGTCCTATGGTCTTGGATATCCTAGGACGCCGTATCTGTCAGGGGGAAGCACGGCCCTGGGGGCAATCATATAACCTTGGTTTGATTCCCCGTCACCCGATTGGTTATCTGCCGTGGGCCCGGTACATCCTGTCGACGAAGAAGTCGCAGTTGATAAGACTAGGATTGTACACCACGGTCTACGTCTCTCTCTTCCAATATCCTACGCTCCCCACCTGGTGGTTCAAGGCTTTCTTGGAGCAATGGAATATTCCCACCCACACTTTCCTTGCCATGGACCGGGAAGTGTCTATCTCTTTGGAGGAATTCGTGGAGGTATCCGGCCTACCGGTCATGGGAGAACATTATGAGGAGTTGCTCCCGACAGATGTGTATGTCTTTGGCGCCAGGCCAGTGGTTAGGGGGGTCACGCCGGAGAATGCCGTTCAACACCAATTCCTGAGCTTGATTAAGGTGTTGAACATTTATGAATCTCTCTTTATCGAACGCGGGAGCTGCGGAGTTAATTTTGAGGATTTCATTGCTCAGTTCCTTCATCCAAACGTCCTCTCTGCAGAAACTGCCAAGTCTGCCACCCTTGAGAACCCTTTCGGTCTAGGTTTGGATAACCTGCCAGCGAGAGACATAGACCAAAAGGACTTTTTCCTTCCTAACTCCCCAACCATGTCCTTTGCAGAAATTGCGGCTTCCGGAATGGATGAGGAGGCCTTTTTCTTAGGATTTCTTGGACTGTGGCTGAGTTGGTTCGCGATCCCAATGCACTCTCATCGCATGCGGCCTTCTGTTTTTTATCCAGCCCACCAAATGGTTATAGGGGTAAAGGTGGCTGTGGGGATCGCTGGCTTGGCGCACCTATATCATGGCCTCAGCCAAGCAGCAGATGCCAATGAGCCCGGGGTACTGCACGTGGTCTTCCCGATGCACTACTTTGTATCGTGGCTCGAGCTACACACGGCGGGTGTCTTCGGCATGCACAAAAGGCCTTCATTCTTTGACAAGTGCGGTTTTCCTCGCATTATACAGTTGATTGGCTCATCAATCGTGACCCCTTCACCACGGGACGCCAGGGGTTTACTGCTTCGCCCTCACACCGTTGGCGTCGGGATGTCCTTTATTGACAAGGTATTAACCATTGGAAAAGCGTCCACCACTGCGGTGCGACCATTACAGGACTCCTTCAAGGATGGAGCTTCAGTGTTAACGGCCCGGGAGATCCTCCATTTGTATTCTATTAGACCGGGTTTCCTAGTCTTCAGGCAGGGCGGTGCAGCAGTCTTTATGAGATATAACCCGCATCGTTTTGCCCAACAACTGGGTTACGATCAAGGGGTACCCTTGGAAGCTTTCTTATTGGAACCTGCTGTTAATGAAGAAGGGATGGAGAACGCGTTACATCACTTCATGCGCCTGAACACGGGTTCTCGTTTTTTTATCAGCACGCCGGCCTGTGCTCCACGACTCCTTAATGTATATAAAGAGTGGTACAATCATGCGACGGGGGCTGTTATAAAGGAAGAGAGGCGAGTGTTGATCGACCGTAAGGAAGTACCCCCCGGCACCAACTGTAACGCTCCCTTAGCGCCAAGGATCCTGGTGGCTCCTCCTCTAAAAGATGCCGGGGGCAGACCATCACGTGCGCAAAGTCCTCCACGTGAGCTGCCGCTCCCTGATATCGCAGATGCACCTCCCGCACCCTGTGCTCCAGTGGAGACAGTGGTTGTACCCTCGCCGGAGTCTGGCGTGGGTGCGGACATCGGGACCCGTCGTCCTAAAGTGGCTGCCAAGCGGAAGTCGATCCCTCGTGAGCCTAGGGTCGGAGGGCAAAAGAAAAAGAAGTCGCTCTTCGCTGCGGACGTCGTGTTCGGTCAGGAACCCCATGCTCCCTATGCCGAGGGCCTGATCGAATACTGGACGAACGAAGGACTAGTGATGCCGCCGCCGGACGATACAGACTTGGAAGCCGCTCTCGTAACTTCGGCGTGGTTGGCAAAGCGTGACGCGTGGCTGGCCAAGCTTGCGCAATCAGGTAACTATTAGTCGCCTTTTCTTTATTGCAACATATCCTCTTCATTGCCTTTGACTAACGCTTTTCTTTCTTTCCTTTCGACAGGCATCACTGATGAAGAAGCCATCGCCGCTTCTTTGAAG
Organism: Agapanthus africanus; assembly: GCA_030015575.1. Lineage (NCBI taxonomy): Eukaryota > Viridiplantae > Streptophyta > Magnoliopsida > Asparagales > Amaryllidaceae > Agapanthus > Agapanthus africanus. The sequence goes on along the minus strand of CM057339.1, from coordinate 259,308,859 downwards.
ACTTTCCAGGAGGAGGAACGTCTTAGAGCGTCTATGGGCCTTAGTAAGTTTTAATCCATCAAGTCTCCATCTCCCTCGTGTTATGGTCGATCTAACCTTTCTCTTTTTATTTCAGAAACCTCAATGTCGTTCCCACCAAGCGACGCAGATGTTTTACCAGCTGCCGATGTTCCCGCTTCCTCTGGGCCACCGCAGGAGGTTCATCTTGAAGAGCCGATGAAGGATGCCTTAAAGGCTCTGGAGGCATCCCTGAACGAGGATGACGACGCCTTGAAGGAGGCGTCACTAAGGTCCATCGCGACAGCCCGGGAGGAAAGGAAGCGGCAAAGGCGTGAGGCGAAGGCGTGCCGGGCTGCCTTGGCTGCGGGAGCGGGCCCCAGCACCGTCCCTCATGCTGATACTCCATCCGAAGAGGCCCCTGTCGCCCTATCCACTGCCCGCAGAGAGGTGGCGTGCGCAGTTCGGAGCGCAAACGGTAAATCCATTTCAGGTAATGCTTCTCTCAGAGTTTTTGTTATAAGGATTTTAATGTCGTTGGTCCTTATATCTCTTATCTTGCAGGGCCAAGTCCGATCGAGGGGGAGGCGGAAACCGTTGATCCCAAAGAAACAGAGGAGGCGGTACCTGCCGAACTCGAGCCGACGGTGGGCAATGTCGTTGTGGCTTTGGAGCCTGAAGTGGAGGTCGAGGGGCCTACCGCCGAGAAGGTCATTGATGCCGAACCTGAAGTGGTGGCAGATGATATGATCATTATAACTGAGTCCAGGGTGGTGGCGGATGAGGCGCTCGAGGCCGGCGATCCCCCGGAGACGGTGAACGATACAACCGCAACTACTGGACCTGAGAGAGTAGTGGGTGAGGTGGCCATGATTCCCGAGGACGAGCCAACCGCTCATTCTCTGGAATCTGGCAATACTCCAATCATAGCCCTTCCCGTTTATGGCCCTCCGCCATCTCCAGGTCTTACGAGCACGACGACGGTCCCCATCGATTCGGGTGACGAGGCCACGGGCGGTGGTCTCATGTCGATAGAGGAGGGAGTCGCCTCCGTTTCAGCCGGGAGCTCCTCAGGTAAACCCCAAGTGGCTGCTTTTCTTTACTTTACAATCTTTTCTGACAAGTTCACCTTTTCGTAATGCAGGTGCAGCCAGTGCCGATGCCCCACTGCTCAAGGGAACGCCTTCAATGACTGCCTTGGCGGTGGTCACCTCTCAACCCTCTCTCATACCCTCGAAGATGTTGGAAGGTACGCATTTACGATTTATTAATCTTATCTTCCAGACGTATAATTCGTGTATTAAAGTCACACTGTTGTGTTTCCAGGAGTGCTTTTTGATCATGTATATCAGATGTTGCTCCCACACTTTTCTTTCCCATCCGAGCTTGCTTCTTCTTCTGGTGGCGTTGGTGAGTATGATTTCCGTTGACATCCTTCCTCTTTTTTTTTTATTGATGGAATTACCTCTAACCTCTTTTTCTCATCTCAACTGCAGTGCTACAGATTGAAGGAGGGGATAAAAGATCAGCTGCGCCACCAGCCCTTCCGACATTGCCACCTGTTTCAACTGGTACAGTAACTATCACATTGATAAAGTCTTCCTTCTTTATTTTCAGAACTGTTATCTGATCACATCTTGTTTCTTTTCAGTTGTCGTTCCGATCTCGGCGCCCTTCGAATCTCGCATCATAATACCGGCGGGTCCTTATCTGAGGAGTCTTTCTTCAAAAGGCGCCGCGAATAGTCTGCGCATGTTGAGTGACTACGTCGAGGAACTCGACGTTGAAACTCCTACATCTGCCGCAGACTTCGTTATGATGGTTAACCCGATGCTAGCAATACTCGTGAACTTTCATGATGAGGGCATCGTCGCATCCTGGGTTAACCATTGTAGGGAGATCGAGGGTCGCCTATATCAGTTGGAGTCGCTGCGTCCCGCTCCCGAGGCCTTGGCTACCAGTAATCAAAGAACAGCGTGGATTGAGCAGAGCGCTCCTTACTTCCGCCATCTCGAACAAGAAGTCATTTCAAGGCGTAAGGAGCGTGGTGAGACTTCGAACAAGTCTGCTCAATTGCATGCTCAGGTGGAGGCCAACGCCGCACGGCTGAAGGTTATCTTTGAGGGCCTTCTGCAATGTCTCTCCGAAGGGTTATCATTGAGGCAAAAACTTGACGTTGTCGAGCGAGCTGCACCCAGCCAGGAAGCAGCCCAGAAGGCGGCGGAGGAGCAACTTTCATCTTTCTTGCAGCAGCGGGCCCAGGTGGAGGCGGAGGTAGCCGCGGCTGTCACTCGAGAGGAGGTGCTGAAGGAAGTGCGACAGCAGCTTGTGAACTTACTAAAGACACTTCCTCCTCAGTAGTTATCCATCTTTGTATCGTTTGTACTTGTAGATAAAAGAATGTATATATATACTTTTTTATTCTTTGACATAATGTATCCTGTATCCAATCAAGTTTATGAATAAAAGATACACCTTTTTTGTAATGTGTCACTTTCTCCGTCTTTTCTCTCTTTTATTATCAGCACATCACCTTAGCAAACACGGTTGACGAATGATTAGAACGAGTATCCTGACTTTCTTAAGAAATAGCGATGGCTTAGGCCGCAGGTTCAGATCTGCTGCCTAAGACTTTTCAACTCTACAAGCCGTGAGGGTCTCATAGAGACTTTTCTCCCTACGGATCGAGAGGATCTCGTAGGTGGGTTTTCTCCTTAGGAATCGTGAGGAGATCCTAAGTGTGGTTTTCTCTTATAAGTCATAAGGATCCTATAAGAGAGTTTTTCCCTCTCATGAATCGAGAGGACCCATAAGCGGTTGTTTCCCTCCTTCGTCGAAATCCGACTTTGGAGAGTGAGACCCATGAATAGTATGCAAGAGACCATTTTGGATTGACTTGCAGGGTCCCATTGCTCAGGAAGCAAGTTTTTTAGTCCCCGCTGCCTGAGGCTTTATCTGACACGTTGAGACGAACCGAGAATTCTACCGCGGAGACAGTGGTGGTTCTGCGAGTTGACATGGGTCAAGAGGCTCTCGTCACGGAGTGTTTGTATCCGTGAGTCGAGGAGTTTGCTGGGGATTATTTGTTTCCCAAGCGCCAAGGATCATTTGTTTCCTTGGGGTTTGAAACGAGTCGAGGGTTCCCACGGAGGCACTGGTGGCTCTGCGAGTCGACGCGAATCAGAAGGCTCTCGTCACGGAGTGTTTGTATCCGTGAGTCGAGGAGTTTGCTGGGGATTATTTGTTTCCCAAGCGCCAAGGATCATTTGTTTCCTTGGGGTTTGAAACGAGTCGAGGGTTCCCACGGAGGCACTGGTGGCTCTGCGAGTCGACGCGGATCAGGAGGTTCTCGTCAAGGAGTGTTTGTATCCGTGAGTCGAGAAGTTTGCTAGGGATTATTTGTTTCCCAAGCGCCAAGGATTATTTGTTTCCTTGGGGTTTGAAACGAGTTGAGGGTTCCCACGGAGGCACTGGTGGCTCTGCGAGTCGACGCGAGTCAGAAAGCTCTCGTCAAGGAGTGTTTGTATCCGTGAGTCGAGGAGTTTGCTAGGGATTATTTGTTTCCCAAGCGCCAAGGATTATTTGTTTCCTTGGGGTTTGAAACGAGTCGAGGGTTCCCACGGAGGCACTGGTGGCTCTGCGAGTCGACGCGAATCAGAAAGCTCTCGTTAAGGAGTGTTTGTATCCGTGAGTCGAGGAGTTTGCTAGGGATTCTTTGTTTCCCAAGCGCCAAGGATTATTTGTTTCCTTGGGGTTTGAAACGAGTCGAGGGTTCCCACGGAGGCACTGGTGGCTCTGCGAGTCGACGCGAATCAGAAAGCTCTCGTCAAGGAGTGTTTGTATCCATGAGTCGAGGAGTTTGCTGAAGACACTGATTTCTTCGGTTGGAATGAACCGTCGAGGTTTGGCTTCGTCGTCTGACGGAGTCTATTGGGAAAGTACGGCTCCCTCTTTGTTTATGCCCTTGGATTGTATACAGGGATCGGTGTGATCTTAACTGTAGGGCCAAAATTTTATCATCATTTTTTTTTATTTTATTTCCGCGATGCTCTATCATTTCAACTTTTATATCGCGAAGGTCGCGATTGCCCAATCATTTCGGCTATTTCGCGGTGCCCAATCATTTCGGCTGTCTATTTTGTTTTCACTCGCTGCTTTTTATTTCGAGTTGCCCAATCATTTCGGCTATTTTGCATGCATACATTTTTACTTGCTGCTTTTTATTGCAAGTTGCCCTATCATTTCGGCTATTTCGTATGCATGTGCGGCCTACTGGCTTTTCGCCGTAAACCTGAAATTAGACACCGATTTCGGCATCAGCACCGCTACAACTGGGATATTGCCAGGAGCGAATCATCATTTGCCTTTGTCGATGTCAAACAAAGGTGGCTTAGCGAACAGGGTTAAGGTCCTGTCGACTAAGGCTTTTGACTTCATGAGCCGTAAGGGTCCCACGAAGGTATTTCTCCCTGCAAGTCGTGAGGATCTTGTAGGTGTATTTTCTCCTTAGAAATCGTGAGGATTCCTAAGTGTATGTTCCTCTGTAAGTCGTAAGGATCCTACAAGAGGGTTTTCTTCTTGTAAATCGAGAGGACTTACAAGGGTCGTTCACCATGCAAACATATCCCCAGTCTCGGATGAGACTTGATTAGGGAATGTTTATTCGTGCCCGTGGATTGTATACAAGGGTCAGTATTGGGCCACTTGTAGGGCAATATCGGAAATTGTGGGGATTGCTTAAGCACAGGTTTAGGTCTCTGTAATTTAAGACTTTCAAATCTTATGAGCCGTGAGGGTCCCATAAGAGAGTTCTCCTTACGAGTTGTGAGGATCTCGCAAGTATATTTTCTTCTTAGGGATCGTGGGGATCCCTAAGTGTGTTGCTCCCTTGTGAGTCGTAAGGCTCTCACACGGGTGGTTTCTCCTTACAAGATCGAGAGGACCCTATAAGTGTCTTTTAACGAGGTTGCGCCCTTTCGGGTTTTCACAAACACTCGCCGGTAGCCCTGCTGTTTTTACTCACGGAGCCCTTTCGGGTTTTCATCCGTGCCCATTTTGCTCATGGACGTACCGCTTTTTTATTCTTTTTATTTTTATATATATATTTTTTTTACGAGGTCGCGCCCTTTCGGGTTTTCACGAACACTCGCCGGTAGCCCTGCTGTTTTTACTCACGGAGCCCTTTCGGGTTTTCATCCGTGCCCTTTTTGCTTATGGACATACCGTCTTTATTTATTATATTTTTTTTTATTTATATATTTTTTATTCATCTCGTCAGCCTGAGGATGCTGCGGTATTAGTTTAAAGACGTTTTGGTCTGCTATTAGTTTAAGGACATTTCGGTCCGACATTGAAGAAGGCCATTTACTACTTATAGAGTTTGGGCCTAAGAAGATAGCGAGCGGACATAGTCGTCGTCATCTATCATTGACCTAGGCCGTGGCTCATTAAGCGTGGTATTTCTTTAAGAAACGACCGTTTATTGGCCTGAAAGGCCTTTCACCGTGCATATCCATGAGCAGATAGGCCCCACCCTGGTAGACCTTATCTATGATGTACGAGCCTTCATAGTTTGGTTCGAATTTTCCCCGCTTAGCGCGATTGGGGATCATAGGCCTTTTGACTATTAACACAAGTTCGCCTTGGCGGAATGTCCTCAGCCGGGTCAGTCTCTCATATGAGCGCGTCATCTTTGCTTTATAAGCTTCCAGATTTTGTTGTGCTAGGAGCCGGGTTTCATCAAGAGCGTCAAGTTCTTCAAACCGTAGGTGAGCATTTTCTTCATCCGTCAGCTCGTAGTGAACTGCCACTCGTAGAGAGGGTAATTCTATTTCGAGGGGGAGTACCGCTTCCACGCCGAACACCAATGCGTAGGGCGTTGTGTTCGTGGCCGTTTTGAATGTAGTTCGATACGCCCAAAGAGCCTCTTGCAGTCTCTCATGCCGGTCTTTCTTATTACGGGACACTGTTTTCTTTATGATTTTTGTCAATGTCTTGTTGAAGGCTTCGGCTAGTCCATTGGCTCGCGGGTTATAAACCGAGGAATATCTCCAGTCTATATTATGCTGTTGTGCGAAGCGACTGATCTTGTGGCTTCTGTAAGCTGGCCCGTTATCGGAGATGATCCGTCGCGGAGTTCCAAATCGATATATGACATGCGTCTTGAAGAAGTGGAGGATATTTTCCGTCTTCACCTCTCTTAACGGTACTGCTTCTGCCCACTTAGAGAAGTAGTCAGTCGTCGCCAGGATGAAACGATGTCCCCTAGACGATGCTGGTTCGATAGGGCCAACTATGTCAGTCCCCCACATTTCGAATGGCCAGCTAGCCACCGTTGGATGTAGTGGATTTGGGTGCTGGTGGATGAAGTCCCCATGAATTTGGCATGAGTGGCAGTGCTTCGCATATTCAATGCAGTCCTGAATCATCGTAGGCCAGTAGCAGCCCATCCGTTTTATCTTCAACTTCATCTTAGGGCCTGCTTGATGAGAACCGCAGAGTCCGTCGTGAACTTCCTGGACGATCCTTTTCGCTTCGTCAGGTCCTAAGCATCTCAGCCACAGAGAATCAAATGACCTCTTGTACAGAGTATCGTTGACGAAGGCGAAATACAGAGCTCGTTTCATGAGCTGATGTCTTGTAGACGCTTCTTCAGGCATTCGGTGGGACTTGAAGTAGTCTATGAAGACCTCTCTCCAATCCTCAACCTTCTCATGGTCTTTTATTTGTAAGGTCGCTTGCTCAGTCACTCCCTTCTCTTCGGGTGACCCCGGAGGTATTTCTGCTGGGGCGAGCACTCAACGGCTTTGCACCACGATTCTAACGTCATCGAGGTTCTCGTCAGCCAGTTCTTTAGCAAGTTTAGCTAACGCGTCTGCTTTGCTATTTTCTGCGCGTGGTATACTTTCCAAAGTATAGGAGGGAATTTGAGTCAGCAGTTGTTGCACCTTTTCCCCGTATTTTACCAATTCCGGTTTGCATGTTTGGTAATTGCCGTTCACTTGACTAACGACTAGCTGAGAGTCCCTATATATGAGGAGGCTTTCAATTCCCATGTCAATGGCGATCTCGAGACCTGCTATCAAAGCTTCATATTCAGCTTCATTATTCGTTCTCGGCTCTGTCAAGGAGAAAGTGAAGCGTATTATTCCTCCTTGTGGGGTCACGAAGATAAGGCCTACTCCCGATTTGATCATTGGCGTACTTTGTTTGTGCTTTTTCATGGAAGATGCTCCATCGAAATAAAGCTCCCAACGGGTATCACCACTGTCGATTGCGTCAAACACATGTTTGTCTGGCAAATCGCACTTTAGGGGAGAATCGGCAGGTATCGGGTGCTCAGCAAGGAAGTCGGCGATGGCCTGGCCTTTCACTGCCTTGAGAGGTCGGTACGTTATCGAGAACTCCATTAAGAGCAGGGCCCATTTTAGCGAGTCGTCCCGTCAATATGGCCTTTGACATTAGATATTTGAGAGGGTCCACCTTTGAAATGAGATGGACTTCATGTGCTAATGCGTAATGTCTAAGCTTTGTTATTGCGAAGATCAACGCTAAGCAGTGTTTTTCAATGGGGGAGTAGTTGCTTTCTGCCCCCAGCAGAACTCGACTTAAGTAGTAGAGTGCTCTTTCTTTTCCCTGGTCATTCTCCTGCGCCCATAACGCGCCTAAAGAACCTTCGAGAGCAGTTGTATAAAGAATGAGAGGCTTTCCCTTAACCGGAGCAGCCAACACCGGCGGGTTCTGCAGGTATTTCTTGATCTCGTCTAGCGCGCTTTGGCATCTTTGATCCCAGACGAATGGGGTTCCCTTCTTCATCAGGTGACTGTAAGGACGACACTTTCCTGAAAGGTTGGCTATAAATCGCCGTATGTACGCGAGCTTCCCTTGGAGAGACCGCAGCTGTTTGAGAGTTCTCGGCGGAGGCATTTCCATGATCGCTTTAATCTTTGACGGATCTATTTCAATACCTCGGTGTCGAACGATGAATCCCAGGAATTTGCCCGAGGAAACCCCGAATGCACACTTCAGAGGGTTCATCTTCAAATTGTATTGTCGAAGGCGTCGAAATACAGTCTTTAGATGCTCGAGTTGTTCCTCGTATGATTTGCTTTTAACAACGAGGTCGTCGATATAGCATTCGACGATCTCGTGTATAAGGTCATCGAAGATCTTCGTCATGGCCCTTTGGTAGGTGGCACCGGCGTTCTTTAAACCGAAGGGCATCACCTTGTAACAGAATATTCCCAAAGGAGTCCGGAAAGCCGTATGTTTCTGTTCTTCAGGATGCATTTTTATTTGATTATACCCTGATGAGCCGTCCATGAAGGAGAAAATCTCATGCGTGGACGTATTGTCTATCATCAGTTCGGTGACTGGTACTGGGAAATCATCCTTTGGGCAGGCTTTGTTGAGATCCCGAAAGTCCACGCATATGCGCACCGTTCCATTTTTCTTCATCACCGGGACAATGTTGGCTATCCACTCAGGATATTGAACTTCCTGGATAAAGCCGGAGTCTATCAGCTTTTTGACTTCAGCGTTGATGCTCATCTCGAGCTCGAGCCGCATTCTTCTCGGCGCTTGTTTGACTGGCTTGACACCCGAGGATATCGCCAGTCTATGTACAACAACTTCTGGATCTAGTCCCGGCATCTCGGAATAGTTCCATGCGAAGCAATCCTTATGCTGTACAAGGACGTTCTTTAACGCAGCCACCTTTTCTTCAGACAGCAGCTCGCTGACGAATGTCGGTCGCGGATCACCTGCGGTCCCCAAGTCAATTCTCTTGAGCTTATCTGCAGTAGTATGTATTCCATCCTCCAGCTCTTTTGGTGCCGGTGGAAATTCCGAGATTACCTCGTCATCATCGTTTTCGAAGAACCAGGGGAGTTCATCCACATTCTTGGGCTCCTCTTCTGACAGTGTGATCACGTGACATGTGTGAGCTCGCTTCCAAGACCGATGTTGATCTGGTTCTATTCTCGTGGATTTGGGTTCATGCTTTTGTGGCGGGGTTACCCTTCAGTTGTTGGACAGAGCGAATTTACCAAGCTGATATTGATCTTCGACCCAATTCTTGAAGGTGAAGCAATCTTCAAGAGGATGACCTACTACTCGATGGTAAGAGCAATAGTCCGGGTGTGAGGCTTCGCCTGCTTGTTCAGGGTGTTTAGACTCTGGCAATGTAAGCATTTGGTGTTTCAGAGCGAGATCAAGTATCTTCTTCGTCTTGTCCCGAGGAAACGAGTACGCTCGACCCATTTTCTTCATAAGGGATAGATCAATAACGCTCGACTCCCGTTTGCGTGGCTTCTTAGTCCTGCTTTGTTGTTGTTGAGCGCCTTTTTGGCCTTTCGGTTTGTTTTTGCCTCCGCGTTGAGCCCTTTTTATAACAGGTTGACAGGGAGCGGCTTTTTCATCTTTCACGGCCTGTTGGAGAAGGCGTTGCGTCTTGGCTTTCTCATAGATGACCATTTCGCGGTTATGATCGTCCCAGACTTTTTGACCCGCTTCCCTTATAAGCTTGTCCATTTGTTCTTCGAACGACGGACTGGGCACTTTTGCATCTGGAATTTTCATTGTCTCAGGATTAGCGTCCTCCCATTGAGCATCCGCCTCTTCATCGAAGTCATACATGACATAGCAGCTGTTTAGTAGCTCTCGTTTCTTTGACCGGACGTATTCAAGCCCAATTGTTTCCATTCTCCCATTAGGCGGTTTGCGTTGAGTCCCGGGAACGTTCCAGACTTTGTCATAGAACTTGGCTTTCCGAACGGTTTGCTTGAAGGATATCCCCTGGCGTTTCAGCAGCTTTTTCAAACCCTCTGTATAATATCTGGAAAGACGGATAGGCTGAATCCTGTCGAGCGTAGGATCCGCGCCATGCCAGATCTCTTTCTCCGCTTTGGTTTCTTCAGAGCGGTAGAACAGAATTGCTTTCTTGCTTTCTCACTTGGGAGGGATATATAACGTTTGCAGCTCTTCTACATTGTAAATATTAAGTGCATCTAGTTCTTTGTGGTGTTTAAGCGGCACTATGGCGACTTGTAGACTTTGCTCTTCATCAGCGGACGTTCGTATTGATGGTCGAGCAGAGAGTACAACACGGATCTCATCTTCCGAGTCGCTACCAAAGATCAACGTAGGAGCGGACGGTCCTGGCTTGTTGTGTTGGGATGGACCCGAATACACTATCTCCTCTTCCTCCTCAGTATCACTGCCGAAGACAGGGATGGTGGCATTAGCTTTATTCTCCGGCTTGTGACACTTCTCTGTATCTTCGAAATCCGGTAAGAAATATTTGGCATCTTCGTATTTGCGAACCTCGTTCACAGAGAACGGGTTCAGTTCTCCCGTCACGGTATACTCGAAACCATCCTTAAAATACTTCATACACTGATGTTGTGTAGAAGGGATGATGTTGTACTCGTGTAACCATGGTTGGCCGAGCAAAGCATTGTAGCATGTCTTGGCGTCTATGACGTGGAACTTAATGTCCGTGACGAGTAGCCCGAAGCGTAGCGTCAGTATCACAGACCCAAGAGTCTTTGATGATTGGGAGTCGAACCCGGAGATGGTGATCTTGTCACGAGCAAGGTGCTGGACGCTCATGCAGATTTCTTTTAACACCAGCACATTGAGGAGATTAACGGAGGATCCATTATCTATCAGGATTTTGCCTATCTTTATATCGTGGCAGTATCCTGAGACATAAAGGGGGCGATTATGCTCGCACGTCCCAAGGAGAAGGTCCTCGTCGCCGAAAGTGACATCGGCCGTGTGCACTTCCTCCAGTTCATCCTTCATCTTTTCCTCGGCCAGGAAAGCTTGGAATTTCCTCGGATCTTGTAGTGCCTTGATCAACGAATCTCTCGCCTCCTTTGATAGCAAAAGGGCGTCAAAAATGCTGAGCTGTGAGGGCAGCTTCCTCAGATGTGCTAGGACGTTATAATCCACCTTATTCTTCTTTGGCGGGTTGTTGGCGCTTAGCTCCTCCAGAACTTGGTCATCTAAGACGATATCTTCAGAGACCTTTTCTTTCCCTTTATCTTTCCTGTTTGAGGATCCGAGATTCTTTTCGGGCAGCGTCCGATTCCGCAACCGGATATTTTCGCAGACCTTCGGCTCTTCTTCTTTTCCCGAAGTGGATTCTTCAAAGAGAGGGGTAAGCTCCAGCTCCTCATCAGAATCGCTCCCGAATGTAGGCACCTGTGATCCCCCGGCGTTAACCATACGACAATCACCGTAGTTCTGTTAAACCCTTCGGTCATATTTTTCCGCTCTCGACGATTTTTACGTTTCTCCCGCTTAAAATATTGTCGATGAGCAACATATCCTTGCCACCATCTATCGAAAGCTTTGCACTCTTCAGTGGGGTGCGAAATCTTTCGATGATATAAGCAATAAGAGGGGTGCATTTCCACTTCACCAGTAATGTTTCCTTCGGAGGATGGTAGCTTCATGCCCATTGATATGGCCTTAGCAAACCTTTTCCTCATCTTGAATTTGCTTTTGTCCGTAGTGGATGTATTTTGCTCCAGCGGAAGTGTCCCAGCTCTTTCGTCAAGTCGCTGGCGCTTGGCCCTTTCAAATATAGCCATCTCGCGTTCTCGATCAGCTTTACTTTTCAGTCGAGCTTCGTTAAGGAACGCGTCAATCATTTTGACTGATAGCTCCAGAATTTTTGATTCGGTATCTTCCCCCAGCGTTTTAGTGCCAGAATTCTCCTCATCGTTTGTGATCGAATGGGAGATCATATGACAGCTCGCTACATTTTCCTCGGATTCATCCGATGAACTTTCTTCCTCATCTTCTTCTTGAAAGATGTGATTGAGGAACTCTTGGAGCGTAATGGGAGTTCGTGCCTTTTGGTTGCATTCATCCAGCGTGTCAATTTACTTTTGTAAGTCCGTGCGCTTGTCGCCAGGCTTCACGGGCTTCTTTGACTTCTTTTCCTTCTTTTTCGAAGATTTTGACGACTGGTTGCGAGTGTTTGAGCCACCACCATCGGTCTTTGAAGTTGGACGTGGCTTCAACATCCCTTCAATGACCTGTGGTTCCAGCGGGTTCTTCCACTTGATCGCTGGACATGTCTGAAGATCGTTTAGCATCCTCTTTGTCTTGGCTGATAGTACAACCTCCCAAGGAGCTTCTTCAATGACGGAGCATGTTGCCCCCGGCGTATTCGTCCCTTTATAGGTATGGGGCTGTGGGGGATTCACTTTCCATTTGTCAGATAACGCGAACTTGCCCTGCCGGTACTGGTTTTCAAGCCAATTCTTGAAAACGTAGCAATCTTCGATCGGATGGCCTAGTACTCGATGATAAGGACAGTAGTTGGGCTCGTTGACGTCACTTGGTTGCAACGGACGTTTTGGATCCGGCAGGTTTATGAGTCTGTTGCGCAACGCCAGTTCGAATAACCTCCTCGTTTTATCGCGGGGAAAGGAATAAGGACGTCCCATTCTATCCTCAAGGGGTACGTACGGGCGCATATTATTTTGACGAGCCACTGGCTTCGGGTCGCTCGGTTGTTGTTGAGCATTAGCGACGACGATCGCTTTTCCCTTCCCTTTGTCATTTCGGGAGTCCGGCCTTGGAAGAGGAGGTTTATGGCCCATCTGATCCATTTGTGCTAGTTTGTCGATCAAGGCCTGAAAGGTAGTCGGCTTAAAAAATATCATAAACTGCGAGATGGTTGCTTGTGGATCGAGGGTTCCCACAAACATTCCAACTGCGGGAGCTTCTTCAATGCGCTGCTCACACTTTGACCATAAATTCCGCCATCGTATAGCGTACTGAACCCACGTCTCGCCGGGTTTTACCCTGGCATTAATCAGGGCTGTCATCGGGGTACGCTCACTGGCACTTGCAAAACGCTGAGTGAACAGTAGCTCCATCTCTGCGAAGGTTTTGATAGAGTCGTTCGGGAGTTCCGAGTACCACTCAAACGCCGTATCCGATAAACTTCCAACAAACTGGCACAGTAAAAGCTTGTCATCACCGCCGGTATTGCCGCAGAGTGCCCTGAACTGGGCAACATGCTGATGAGGATTGCCCGTCCCCTTGTAGACATGGAACTTGGGAATTGTATAACCTGGCGGGTACTTGATTTGATCGTACCAACTTGGATATGGCCGCCCCGTTTTAACGACCTGACCGGCCGCTTCGGTCGCATGATGCACCCGTATTTGCTGGGCGATGTATTCATCCAAATCAGCTTTTAAGATGGTATTCTCCTTAGCTGTGGATATAGCCGGTGGAGGATTCGACGTCTCTCCCCTATCGTCTTCAAGAATGATCGGGGGATCTTCAGCAGGTGGATCTTGTTGAATCATCATACCCACCATATCCTGGAACAGGAGGGCCATTTTCTTTATGTTGGCTGCCTGCTCCGCAGCTTCTTTATCTTTCTTCTCCAGTACGCGCCGAAGGAATTCGGCGTCCGTTTCTTGTTCTTGATGTTCTTCTGAGGATGTTTCCGGGGTTTCTTTCGGCCCTGTAAGTGAGGCCATAGCGTTCATTATCTCCTGAAGCTTCTGTTGCTGCTCCTGAGCCTTGGTCACTGACCGTGTAAGCGGTCTATGACCCGTGGATGCACGGCTGTCTTCTTTTCCCGATGCCATGTAAACCGTATGAACTGTTATGCCCCCTGACTTGGGGCGTTTAGGTTCACCATTTTTAACTTTTGCCGCTGACACGGGGGTTTTCTCTGGCCTCCTTCTTTTGTGGGCCGTTGAGGTTGAAGGAACCATTGAAGGGGGCGCCCTAGCAGCTGCTGTCCTCTGCTTTTAATGGGACAATCCTTGTCTTTTTCCCCTTTCGCCTTTTTCTGGCGACGAGAGTGACCTGGGTCAATCACAGAGTCTTGAACCCTTCGCCAAACTTTATAAATTCTTGAAGACAGCCGTTGAGGGGGCTGTTCTCGTTTCGTTTCTGGAACTCTCTCCGCAGGTGGAGAAGATCTCTTCAATGTAGCGATTGGAGAGTTCTTCCGTACCCTCCTCAGCAGTTCAAAGCTGTTCCCGGTTGGAATAGCAGCGTTGACTTCCACCGCTGGTGCTGGTGGAGTTATCCCTGAGGGGGAGTTGCCCCCTGCCTTCCTTACTCGTTGCCAATGGCGACGTCGAGCACGACGAGCCGTTGGGATTGGCTCAGAGATAGAGATAACTTCCTTTTGCCCCCCGTCTGAATGAGGCACCGCCGGTGTTAACCTCTTAAAGACTGAGGTTGTTCCTTGCGGGGTCATATCCAATCTGTCAAAGACAGATCTTCGTGCAGGGGCATGAGCAGGAATCATCAGTCTTGAAAAGACTGACTCTTTGGCGGGAGAAGCCGCCTTAACGACTTCCGGAACAGCGGCCGTTGCCCTCTTTGGGACAACCAATTTAGAGTTCTGATTTAGCCTGGTGAAAACAGAGGCTGTCAGTTTGGTAGCGGGCGACCCGTTGACAGGGGCCGTCTTGGCAGTGAGCCGGTCGAAGACCGACTTCTTGTTCACCTCCGGTGCAAGTATTGGCATAGAGCAGCTTGTAGGTGGGATCATGGTCCCGAAGAACAGGCTAGTGGTGGCCTGGGTCACCTGGTCTACCGGCAGAGCGAGGAAGGAAGCCGCTTGGGGCCCATATGCTACACCTCCCGGTGAGGTGGAGCGTCCGTTGCAGTGGCATTTCGAGCAGTTGGTGCAGTTAAAGGCCATTGATTCTTGAGTTCTGTGCCAGGCAAAAGACCAAATCTTAGTAAATTGAAATCTGAAGGCAAACATTTAACAAACCGCGATCGGTTCGCGAGGACGACACACGAAGTGTGGAGTGGAAAGAGGAAAAGGTCCCACCGGGCGTGCCAGAATCTGTTCCCCTCCAAAGGACGGCGCAGGCTTCGCGTCTCGCCTGAGATTCGGGGCAGATGCTATTTGGTTTTATCCGTCTACCTCTCCGAAGATGCCAAGTTGATTTATGGCACCGTGTATCGGAGGTTTAGACGGATGCGGCCGATGTAGCAAACTTCGTCAGATTCCCCCTCAGGGTGAGGGGTTTTTGATTGTGGGGACGCTCTTCCCTGCAGGCGCAAGCCCCTGCAGTTAATTACGCTACCGCATCGCGGTAACAACTTTCTCCTTCTCCAGAATTTCACTTCGTGTCGTGTGTGTTTGTTTTGTTTATGGTTGCCCGTGGATTGTATACGGAGACTGAGTGATGCCGTCGTCCGTAGGACGTGGATTAGTCCTAATCCGTATTTACTTAGATTTGGGTTTGATGTTTTTAGTTTAAGGATGCATTAGTCGCGTTGCGGCTAAAATCAACTTAAACGTTCGTTAAGGATATGTTAGTCCTGTTTTGGACTAAGATCAACTTAACGTATTGATTAATATGTGGCCGTCAGGACTCATCACCTCTCTGACGTTGTTGAAGGATTACAACGACAGGTGTCAGAGGAGTTCAGAGATATACCCTTGAACCAAAGTTGATTTGGAGTTTTATCATTCATTTAAATGTCTAAGGATACGTTAGCCGTATTTGGGGCTAAGATCAACTTAAACGGGACCGTTTAGATCCGGCAAAAGAGCATTTGGAGGCTCTACTGTTCCAGTTTAGGGACATAGTGGTCCATAGGTAGTTTAGGGACGTTTCGGTCCGATATTAGTTTTAAGGACGTTTCGGTCCGATATTAGTTTAAGGACGTTTCGGTCCAATATTGACGTATGGGGTCGTCGGGACCCGTCACCTCTCTGACGTCGTTGAAGGATTACAACGATAAGTGTCAGAGGAGCTCGGAGATGTACCCTCGAACCGGATATAAATTAATTTAAAAGAGCAGTCGTGCTCAGTCAATTTAATTTAAGGACTTACGGCCAAAATTGGGCTAAGTCCAGTTGGATGTTCAACATTTTTATTTGTCTTTGGTCCATTAGACCTTAGTTAGGGCTTTGCCCCTTTTTAAATAATGCACTGCATTATTTTTTGTTTTGTTTGGGCTCTGCCCTTTTATAAATGATGCAGAGCATCTATTTTGTTTAGGCTCTGCCCCTTTTATTGCACTGCAATTTAATTAGGCCTACTAGGTCTTTTTGATTGGGCCTGGCCCTGCATTGCATTTGTTAGGCGCTTTGCGCCACTCACCGAGCGCAAGCGATTGTGGTGAAGACACGTGTCATCCTCTGGTGAGCGCAAGCGCAACAGTGCAGAGTTCTGTGCTAGTGCGCTGCGCTGTTGCGCTACTGACACGTGGCGCGCTCTCGTGAGCGTAAGCGCAGCAGTGTAGTGCGCTGCGCTGTTGCGCTGCGCTGTTGCGCTGCTGACACGTGGCGCGCTCCCAAGAGCGCAACAGTACAGTTTGCAAGTGCAAAGCACTAAGAATCTTTTAGATTCAGGAACAGAAGTGCAAAGCACTATTTGATTTCTTGATCTAATTTAGATAAAAAAAAATAAGTTTTTTCTTGTTTTTCTTATCTCAGAGAACCAAAGGTTCATGAAAAGTGCAAAGCACTATTTTTATTTTATTTTTATTAAAGATTATTGATCTTGTTTTTTTTAGATCTATGATCTGTTCCTAAGAGAACTTTCTCCCTTTTTTTTTCTAAAGGTTTTTACCTTTTTTTATATTCTTGAGGAGTTTCTCAGAGTTCTTTTCTCTCATTCTTTTTTTTAGAAAGATATTCATGCCTTTTAATTGAGGCCTAGGGTCCTTTTTATAGTGCCCATAAATTAGTTAAATTTGTTAAAGAGATTTTTCTCTGAGTGATTTGGGGAATTTTCCCCACCGTTGGATTTTTGATCCAAGGGCTTCTGCTTTGCAGAAGAAAATCTTCTTGTTTTAACAAGAACAGAAAAGATTTCTTAGAAATTTAATTCTGTTTGGCGCAGATGCCCCAGCGCGTGACACGTGTCGCACAGCGCAGCGCAACTGCGCTAGCGCATCTGCGATGACACGTGTCGCGCAGCGCAAAGCGCAGCGCATCTGCGCTAGCGCATCTGCGCTGACACGTGTCGCTGCAAAACGCAGCGCCACTGCCCTAGTGCATCTGCGCTGACACGTGTCGCGCAGCGCAAAGCGCAGCGCAACTGCACTAGCGCATCTGTGCTGACACGTGTCGCGCAGCGCAGTGCTTGTGCAGCTGAAGCGTTGCTTCATTAAAATAGAGCTTTGCTCTGATTGGGCGCGCCTCTTGGGCGCTGCGCTGACGTATCAGCGCCTGACATGTGGCGCGTTGCGCCCGAGATTTGAAGCGTTGCTTCAAAATTTTGAATTTTGAATTTCAACAGAGCTTTACTCTGATTGGGCGAAACACGGCTATAATATCCTATCAAGCCCTGACGCATAACGTCATACGGGAGATTTCCCCGTAGATGTTAAATCTACTCACCGTGATCTCGAGCTAAGTAAATCCGACCACCTGCTTCCCTTTCTTCGCAGCGTTCGAAGTCCCCGCACTCGCCCCTAAAATCACACAAAACATAGCAAGTGCAACTCAAAAATCGACCAATAATACATACAATTACGTTTAAATCGACGCACCGATTCCAACACCCTCTAAAGTGTTCGCTTAGCGGCTAACGTGTATGGTGACACTACTAAAACAAACCCACGACAGCAAGCTACCCGAAACACTAAAACTACATCGGATCGATCGTAACACGCGTCGTCGAAACACCAAAAACTAGCTAACCGATCCCAGATTTTACATGCAGTCACAACCTAAAAATCTAGCAGTACCAAACAACCTAAAATAACTGCAGACAGCTACCCAAAAAAACTCAACTCCCCAGCCCCCCAATAGGCCGAGCTCGCCGGATTTCCTCCTCTCGTTGCCGGCCAAAACCGGTCATATGGGGCTCGTGTTACTGGTGTACACTCAGGGCAACTAGTACAACACTTCTACACCGCTAGTTTTCACAGTAAACACTTAGGATAACATCATGTTACCGAGACTCAAAAACGACACTGGAAATATGATATTTTGCGCAAACTAAACTTTTAGTGTTCTAAACGACCACTACTAAGCAACACTACAAAATAACTACCTAATTAACAGTTAGGGCCATTACCTATCCACACTTGCTCCAAAAACCTAGCTTTCCATGCTCCAAGTCATCTCTAGTGACTTTAGATCAAGTTTAATGAAGGGTTTAGTGAGTTTTATGAAGAGTGGTGAGGGTTTATGAGGATTTAGGTTAGGGTTTAGTGAAGAACAGGAGGAGTGTTCAGTTTGAAGGAGGTGAGGGTGAAGAATATGAAAAGGAGAAAATATGAGAATGAGATGAGAGTGCGAGGGTGTGTGTGTGTGAGTGAGGGAATGAGGGTGTGAGATTAGCCATGCCCCTCTCTCTCTTCATTTAATGCAAGCCATGCTTGTCACGCCTCATGATGCATGCCACCTCTCTCTCTCAAGTCAACCTAATTAAAAACCCTTTTTATTTATAGTTTGAAAACTAATTAATTTAGATAATACATAAAACTTAATTAAAATGGGGTTAAGGTTCCATGGCTACTTAAGCATGGTTTAACACCTAATTAACCCTAGGTTAACATGCACATGTGTGTGCAAGCCCAAAGTAAATATTAATAAAATATTAATTAATTTTTATAAAATATTTGAAAACCATTTTGGTAAACTTTTTACTAAAAAATCCGTATTATCGCTTAATTAACACTAATCGCATTCTAAGGTGTTACAAATGGGTACACCAAACATGACTTGCCGAGAACTCCTAAACGGTATCATACCTATCATCAGATAGCAGTTCAATGGTGACACCTGTACAGGTTAGTCTGCAGACCCGAGATCGTCATAGTATCTTGTGTGGTTCCTATTGTGCTTTGATTTTCTCCCTACCACGGCTCAAAGAAGTCGTGCAAACAGTTGGATTTTGGGTACAATCCCGAGTCATATGGAGGCAGTGAGCGATAGGAGGGGTTTCGTCTCTCCCGGTATTGGGAGTTGATGTTGCACTATGCTCGATTGGCTATAACAGCAAGTCCCTGGCCAGGGCTGATGAGATTTACTGGTAAGTGTTATCAGTAGTTTCTCGAAAGGTTATAGGCCACACATCGGCATGACTTATCAAGTTACCGGGGTCTGACGATTCCACCCCCAGACTCGACTCAATATGCGACATATCAGGCGAAGAGACCGGACTGTACGGTAAGTGTTGCTTATAGGCTTTACGGGAGTTTGGACAAGCTTTTTTGTTGATCTTCTATTCGTTCAATACCTGGGTAGCCGTTACGTCCAGCTAGTACCGCTGACGGCTTGTGGGTATCTGATGTGATCATTACCTACTGCTGGTGTATTGACGAGTCTATAGAGTCCCACACAGAGGTATCCTAGCTCAAGCGAAACGAAGTAGGGCACATATGGTGATATGTGTGGGAGCTTGATTAAATACGAGTATGTGATACCGTATTCTAATCTAGCGATATTTGATATCAGTTAGGTTATATGTGATATAACCGGATTATTGAATCAAGTGTTATTCAATGGTATATGTATATGTTGTTAATATATATATATATATATATTTGATATATATTTGTATATTTGATATTAGCCGGATTATATTTGATATAGCCGGATTATTGAATTAAGTGTTGATTTAATAATTTGATATATATATATATATATATATGCATATGCTATATATATTAGCTAGTATTGAATATTAGACGGTTATATATGATATAATCAGATTATTGAATCAAGTGTTGATTTAATAATGTAATATACATATAAATATGATATTAGTCGGTTATATATGATATAACCGGATTATTGAATCAAGTGTTGATTTGATAATTTGATATATACTTATATATTTGAGATATATATATATATATATATATATATATATATATATATATATTAACTAATATTAGCTCACTAAACATTTTCTTCTCTTTATACATACATATATATCTCTATGTGTGTGTGTGTGTGTGTGTGTGTGTGTGTGTGTGTGTGATATATAAATATATGTATTATTTATGTATCATGGTTGATGATACATGGAACTAGGATGCATGAGAATCACCCATGATTAGTGATGAGATGATAATGGTTTGATTTATGAATTAAAGAAAATAGGAAATGAGTCACATTTTCTAAGATGCTTGTGGAAGCCTCAAGAAGCCATGACTTACCTCTTGTTTTGTTCTTATTCATAGATATTTTTCCTACATCATCTCACACTTCACCTTATGGTTCTCTCTCTCCATCCAAGTTCATTCTTATTTTCTTCTTCAACTCTTCTCTAGGTTTTCTTGAGATGAGGAAAAGAAAAGAAAAGAAAAGACGAAAAATTGGTGAGCAAAATTCTTACTTCATCAACCTACACTTTACTAGCCCTTTAGTTTAGGTTATTTGCTTCACTAATACTTTGATTAGTGATGAGTGAGCTTGAGTTAGAGAGACTTCAAGGTGGATCATCTTCGGCTTCGAAGACTACAAAGCAAGCTCGTTCCTTTCACCAAATGGAGTCTAAGAAGAGTTCTAGGGAGTGCTACTTGGAGCTTTAGAAGTGAAGGACTGGTCTACAAAGGTTGTATTCTCTTTTCACTTAGTATAGAACTTGTTCGCTTACACTAAAACCCTAATTCTCTAGTTCGATTCTAGGTTAGTATAGCTTAAACTTCTAGATTTTTTAAAATTGCATACTTGATGCTTGTATAAACCTTGTAGAGGTACTAAGACATACTTTTATGGTATCATAGCGAAGCTAGAGACTTAGGCGTAGTCTAAACGACGTTAAAGTGTTCAATCGAAGTTTCGAAACCCGAAAATTACAAGTTTCTGTCCAATTTTTCAAAAGTTGAAATTTTTCAGATTAAAAATTCCCAGAAAATCATGCAGGTAATTTTATGGAGCCCCAAGAAGTTCGAGAGCCAAACTCTATCAAATGGCCATGGAACCGCCGCCTAAACCTTGGTTAGGACGCGGTTCCGCCGCGGATTTGAGGAGTTTTGGTCTCGTCTTTCTTCTGCTGTTCCATTGTGTCATTTTGGACTTTCTGGGTATTTTTAGTGAGGCTCAAGTTGTTGAGCTCTCTGTGATTTTCTGGTGTTTGAAATATCGATAGAAATGTTTAATATCGTCTAGATAGTTGGGATATGTGATACAATTTTTGGAATCCACATTGATTAGTTTTGTGAAAACTAATTATCGTTTTGTAAATCTAGCATTTTAGTCTCATTTGATGGATTGCCACGGAGTTTTGATTCGGCTCAAAACTCCGTCGCAATTTCGTATCATACACGAATAGTCGCCGGGAGACACTGGTAGACAGCTACGCCCCATATCCCCGACCAAGTAACTATGATTATAGGAGAACCCCATGGACAAAAGCATCCACTCGGGTGCTCGCGGCCGCGGTGTTCCACCCAAGTGCACTTCGTTGATGGTATCGAGGGTGCAACCATATACTAAAGTTCCTGACGAGCATTTGATCATTTAGTCAGGAATCTTGTTGAATTATCCGACCGGTTTTTGAAAAGTGTTTTCAATTCAAAACTTAAATGCAATGTTTATTGGGTTAGGCATGAAATCCAGAGTATATGATATTCTGGGTTTATGATGTCTAAGGATGATGTGGATTCTAATTATTGTAGTTTTCATTTCTTTTTTGCGACCGTAAGTGTAATATGTGAGGTATCCCCGATCTCGTTGCTATACGTCAACGAAATTAGGGATACGTATATTTACTTATATTGATGACATGTGATATTATTGTGTTGCTGGTTCATATGTTATATTGGATCGTCGTGAATGAATAGCCGGTGGTTTTTGCGTGAGATGAGAGTTTTCAATTTTCATTCAGGTAAAATTTGTATGTAATATTCTTTTATTGGGACACTTCCGGGTTGAGCTTGTTGTCTCCATTGATATATATTATTTACTTTTCCTCATTAGGATAGACCCAAGGCGGAGAGCAAAAGTAACCGGGTTCTAGAGTCCAGTGGGAGGCTATCTCGAGGAGTCGAGACCGGTTTTCCTAACTCTAGAATTGGCAGGGTTGCTTGTCGCTCTCATAGGGGTCTAGGGATGTGGGTTTGGCTATTCATCACGACAGTGGAATCCGTGCTTTTCATTACTGGCTTAATTTAAAACATGGACCTCCTGGTATATCCTATATTTCATATGTACGCTTCTGCTGATTCTGTGATATGATGTGATCATATAACTGTCTGAGACGAATGCTGCTTATATATATGATATACTAGTAGACACTATATATGTTTTGCATCCGCGCTAGTCCTGATCCCGTCCTTTCGTAAGCTAAGTAACCTTACGGGGAAGACCCGGGTCCCTGTGGCGAATGCGGATGGCATATATGTGTGTTTTATTTTCGTTTCTTCTGTGATGATTAGGAAACATAAATGATGGGACGTCATTAATGAGATTAATGAAAAGAAAAGAAACCTAAAGATGTTGTAGAATCAAAATTTTCAAAAGGTAGCTCTAGTTCTTGCTTTGCATAGTGGTATTCCATTATGAATATCCAGCACCTCATTCGATGAGGAAATAGCCAAGATCCCTTCACCGGGAATGACCTCTTTAGCAAAACTAGTAAATGCTATAACCTACTCGGTTTGTTTTGAAAACTACTCGATTATAAAGCGGAGCTTAAACCACTCCTTTTCAAATCACAAGATTCTACAACGATATCAAGTTCATTACGCTAAAAGTTTTCTTCAAAACCAGTCGTAGCCCTCCGTCATTTCAGATAAGTGTTATATAGTATTCGTTCTGAGTTTGTTGGCCTCCGTCAAGGCGTAGTGTACGGTAGCTGATTAGTGCTTATCTGGCGCATATGATGCGATTGGATTAGGGTAGTCGTACGACTTTGTTGGCCTTCGTCAACGGTCGTGAGGGTGGGTTTAATTCAATCACAAAATGACGGGTTGAACTTGACTAGTGGCCTATGGTTTGTTGGCCTCCGTCAAGGTCATAGATCATTAGGGGTAAAAATAGATATTGGGAATTTCAAGTGTTGAAATTTGCAATGAGATTGCATACCTTCTTTATGATAGTTGGATCCAGATACCCACTGCGAGTAAGTGTTACTCACGGGAGAGTTTTCCACTTTATAATTAGCTGATCTAATAGGTGTCTAAGAAAGGTGTTAATAGGGTTATGCCCATGCGGAAACGAGATTATTTAATTATTTCCATGCAAAAGCACGGGAAGACTCCCTCGGAGTACCAATACCTTCCTGGCTGACCGATTGGCGAACTTGTAGGGTGTAATTAATCCCGTCTAATCTTAACTTTTAGGGTTTGAAGGAAGATTTAATGAAAACAGTGGGAGCCATCCTGATTAGATAAGATAATAACCAATCTAATTTTTCAAGAGCGCATGCTAAAGTGTTTTCTTCTCTCTCTTCAGATAGCGACCATGACACGCTTTAATCAAGATAATAATATGGATGTATTGACCGAACCCGCTTATTATACTAAGCTGGGGAACGTTGGTTCTGCTCTATCTTATAATTGTCATAAGTCTGAGTAAGGGATATGGGAATGCACGGATTCCCATGCAACACGAACGGAGAAAGAGCATGATAATGCATCTTCTTCGGGTGTGTTAGTTATTAAGAATTGTTTCTCAGTCTCTCCTCTACGTCTTGGGTATTAGATACTGGATCAAGATCTCACATTTGTAATATGTTATAAGGGTTAAAGAGAAGTAGAGAACTGGGAAAGGGTGATATATCCTTTATAGTAGGGAACAGATCAATTGTTGCTGCCGAAGCTGTCGGCGAATATCACATTGTATTACCAAGTGGCAATACATTGATTTTGAGCGACTGTTATTTCGTACCATCAATGATGTGCAATATAATATCCGTTTTTTTATTAGATAAAGAAGGATATAATTTTGCACTAGAGAAAAATGTTATGAACATTTTTCTAAATCAAGTATTGATTGGGTTTGGTACATTATGTAATGGAATATATGCTCTAAATCAAAATACAGTTCTAAATATACAGAACACACACAAGAGGAAAGGTTCAGAAATGAACGAAACCTTCTTGTGGTATTGTATACTTGGTCATATCAATGCGACAAGACTAGTCAAGCTACATAAAGATGGATATTTGAATCCGTTTGAATTTACATCTTATGAAACTTGCCAGTTATGTCTCAAAGGAAACACGACCAAAACTCCGTTTACGGGACACGGAGAAAGAGCTACTGAACTCTTGGGACTGATACATAGTGATGTATGCGATCCTATGTCTACACATGCCAGGAATGGTTCCTCGTACTTTATTACATTCACTGATGATCTCTCAAGATTCGGACATGTATTCCTGTTGAAACAAAAATCTGAAACTTTTAAGAAATTCAAGGAATATAAGTGCAAAGTAGAGAACTAGACGGGTAAAAGTATTAAATTCCTTCGATCTGATCGAGGAGGAGAATACTTAAGCACGGAATTCCGAGATTATCTAAAAAAGAATAGGATTCTCTTTCAGTTTAATCCTCCGTATACACCACAGCACAATGGAGTTTCGGAGCGGAGGATGTAAGTCTACGGTAGCGCCCCGGCCGTCAATCTGAGGCCAAATGCGGAACAAAAACTTTTATAACTGGCGCTATCGCATACTATAACCCGGATCTTGCCATTAACACTAACCTAAAAACTGTAAAGAGGTAGAAAGACTATACCGATCGATCCATATACTTCGGTTTTTAGCCATCATCCCACGTTCCTCGCCGCGACTCCAATCTTCTCATCGAGGTGGCTCCACGTCAACGAATCTTTATACAGGCTCCCGCCTCTATACCGAGGCAACTCGGACATCAAGTCTGCTAAAAGAGATGACCAAGATGAAGTAGAGAAAGAGTAGAATACTTTGTCTCATTACACCCTAGGGTTCTCATCACGTAAGAGGGTTAGGGTGGAGGTTGAAGAAGATGCAAAGGGATGAAGAGTGTGAGCTCAAGAAAATCAAGTGAGCAAAAGAAAAACCAAGCACAAAACTTGTGATGGCTGTCCAAATATTTTGTGTGTGATATATATGAGGTTTTGTGATGAAATATCAAGGAAAATATCTTACCAAAATATCTCCACAAAGCCCTTATAATATCTCACCCAAAACAAACTCCATTAATTCGTCATGAGTCACTAGATGACTCATTAGCATGAGTCATTAGTGAATATGCTAGAATTAATGAGTCACCAAAAATGAGTCACACTTTCCAAATCCAATAATCATTTAAACAAAAATGATTAATCCAAAAAGAAATGCATCTTCTAAAGTAATCTCGTAACGGATTACGAGAATACCCCTCACCTGTAAATACATACCTGTATCCGTATTCTGATCGAATACGAATACGATGAGACTAAAATATTCCGACTCAATATAATACTTGGATCCGGCTTAAACCAAAGCCCACCAGTATTATCTGTCCGAACCATGACACGTGCACAAGTGCACGTGCATGTTCGAACTCTGCCATAAAACCATACGGCCTCTACAACGTTTCGCCCGAACTTGGGAAACTATCTATGGGGGACTCTAAAGACTCGTCAGTATCCTGGCAGTGGATTTAATCACAAGCACGTCAGCGGCACTAGCTGTGCGTAACGGCTGCCCATGTAATGACCGAAAGGGAATCCGATGAGCGAACTCATCCTGGAGCCCTACTGAGCCTATCAGTGACAATATCTGTACAGTACGGTCCGTTCGTCTATGAGCATCGCATATCTGGCCTAGGGGGCTGGTAACGTCAGACCCCCAATAGCGGTATAAGTCGTGTCGGAGGGTAGTCCTAAACACCCTGAGAAACTACAGGAATACCTACCAGTAATTCTCACATGCCTTGGCCAAGGACTTGGTGTAATGGCTCTCCTAGACACAGCGCGATCTCACCCCCAATACCGGGAGAGACGAATCTGTTGGAGATAGTGCCCTCAGAGTCAATTATTGGATCATAGGCACGTGATTGCAATGATTAAGGGATGACCTATCCCGGTAGGACAGTCTTACTCAAGATGATAGTATGCTATCTGGTTTACCTTTATCATCGTGTACTGCTTTAGGCGACCTGACAGGTCGCTATTACATGTTGATAGAGCCCCTAGGATTCTTGCTTGATTGCCAACAGTATGAGGGCGATCATATAAGTGAGAGCTGGAGTTTATAAGCACATCCTTAAAAGGTCCATAGTCGTAGGAGTTTCGAGACAGGGCATCGATTCTCCAGAGTAGACTAGTGTATACAGTCGAGACCCCGACGAGGGGCGGTGGCCGGTCTCACAAGCCACTGGTGTCAGTTGGTTCACCTAAGATGTATACAGGTGCTCATTGGGTTATGAGTACACCGGACAGGACTCGCCGGGAACATGCCAGTTGGTCTTATACCTGACGTCAGATAGCAGTTCCCAGGTGACATGTGTACAGGTTAGTTCATCGACCTGGGGATCGTCATTTGTTTCGTGTGAGTTCCCACTGTGCTTTGATTACTACCCTACCACGGCTCAAAGGAGTCGTGCAAACAGGTTTTAGTTGGGTACAGTCCCGAGCCACATGGAGGCAGTGAGCGGATCTTCAGGGGTTCGTCTCTCCCGGTATTGGGGGTGAGGTCGCGCTGTGTCTAGGAGAGCCATTACACGAAGTCCTTGGCCAAGGCAGGAGATTTACTGGTAGGTATTCCAGTAGTATCTCAGGGTGTTCTGGGCTACACTCCGACACGACTTGTACCGCTTTTGGGGGTCTGACTTTTACCAACCCCCTAGGCCCGACATGCGATGCTCATAGACGAACGGACCGGACTGTACGGATATTGTCACTGACAGGCTCAGTAGGGTGTCAGGATGAGTTCGCTCATCGACGTCCCTTTTGGTCAATAGCTGGTGGCCCGTCACGTATTGGCTTATACCTCTGACGTGCTAGTGGTTAAATCCACGGCCATAGTATTGACGAGTCTTTAGAGTCCACCACACTTTCAGTTACTCAAGCTTTCGGGCGAAACGCTGTAGAGGCCGTATGGAGATATGGCAGGGTCCGATCAGATACGTGCGGTATTGCACGGATCAGGATCGGACGGTTAGTACTAGTGGCCGTATAGATATATGGCAAGGTTCGATCGGATACGTGCGGTATTGCACGGATCAGGATCGAACGGATATTACTAGCCGGCTTTGGTTTAAGCCGGATCCTAGTATAGTACAGTGTAGATTTTGTCTCATTGCATTTGTATCCGGTCGGAATACAGATGCGGGTGTGTATGCACAGTATCGGGGTTTTCCTGTAATTTATTACGGGACCAGTTTTCTGGAGTTGCCAGTTTGCATTCCGTTCCGGCCGGTTTTCCTTTGTTCTTTCCCGGCCGGACTTTTCCGATGGAGGGTATTATTTGCAAGTTTGCAAATAACACATTGTGGAGGGTTTTCTTGCATATGGATTAATTATGAAAGCATCTTTTGATACCGTTCTTTTCTATCATCATCACTTGCTTTTTGGTGATTAGAGTTGATTAGAGTGGATTTGATATTGATTTGAGATGGTTATCATTTCTTTAGGGTTGTGGTCACCCCCTTGCTTTTACTACACTCACCTCCCTTTTTCTTATGGATTCATATTCTTTCCTCCACCATTCCAATATGATAAGGTTGGCCACACTTGAGAGAAGATAGAGAGAGAGAGTTTCATCTTGAGCTTATGGGATTTTTCTTGATCTCATTTTTATGCTAGGAAAAATGCAAGCACCATTTTTCTTATCTTGTTTCCTCCATCATCTTCAAATGGAAACAAAACCCCAAATGAGATATAGCCTCTGCACTACACTTCCTACAGCAAATCTTGGACGCGTCGGCCAGCCAACTTCGCGTCCGAGTTGCCTCGGTATTGAGGTGGGAGCCCGTAAAAGACGCAGGCGATGTGGTGCCCTTCCGGCGAGGAGGCGACGACCGGAGTTTCCGCAGGAGATCGGGACGACGACGAGAAGACCGGAGGACTCGGATCACTCGGTATATCTCTAACCCGTCTTGTAGTTAGCTAGAATTAGTTTAATGGCCCGATCCGGTTGTTTAGTGCGCGGTGGTGCCGGTTTGCTAAGTTCGCAAAATTAAAGTTTATCACCGCTTCCGCATTTGGCCGTCGGTTTGACGGCCGGGGCGCCGCCGTGCACTTACAACGAATCCCCTGCCGATCCGCTCACTGCCTCTATGTGGCTCGGGACTGTATCCAACTAAAACCTGTTTGCACGACTCTTTGAACTGTGGTAGGGTAGTAATCTAAGCACAGTGGGAACTCACACGAGACAAATGACGACCTCAGGTCGATGAACTAACTTATACACAGGTCATCAGGGAACTGTTATCTGACGCTAGGTATAATACCAACTAGCATGTTCCCGACGAGTCCTGTCCGGTGCACTCATAACCCAATGAGCACCTATATACATATTAGGTGAACCAACTGACACCAATAGCTTGTGAGACCGGCCACCGCCCCTCGTCGGGGTCTCGACTGTATACACTAGTCTACTCCGGAGTATCGATGCCCTATCTCGAAACTCCCACGACTAGGGACCACTTTTAAGGATGTGCTTATGGACCACCCAACTCTCACGTATGTGATCGCCATCATACTGCTGGTAGTCAAGCAAGAATCCTAAGGGCTATATCAACGTGTAATAGTGATCATGTCACCAAAAAGCTGTACACGATGATAAAGACAAACCAGATAGCATACTATCATCTCGAGTAAGATTGTCCTACCGGTATAGGTCCTCCCTCAATCATTGCAATCACGTACCTGCGATCCAATAATTGACTTTGAGGGCACTATATCCAACAAAGGAATCGCACCCCATTAGATATGGTGCGCTCTATGATGAGTATTGTTGAGTTACCTATTTTCTTTTGGGGTTATGCACTTGAGCAGCTGCATACCTATTGAATAGGGTTCCTACCAAATTCACGCCTACCACTCCATATAAGATATGGAAGGGAAAGAGACCATGTCTTAGTTTTATTAAGATATGGGGTTGTCCAGCTTATTTTAAAATGTAAAATCCAGACAAGCTCGAGGCATAGTCTATTCTATGTAAGTTTGTTGGATATCCCAAGCATTCGCGAGGGTATATCTTCTACCACACCGATGAACAAAAGGTGTTTGTTTCTCGACATGACACCTTTTTAGAAAAGGAATTTCTTATGAAAAAATAGTGGTAATGAGATAGAACTGGAAGAAGTTCCAGCTACACAAGGTACAACTGATGATTTGGTAGAACCGGAGGATTCGATAGTCCCAGACGAACCTCAGCCACTACGCAAATCTAGTAGGGTTCCTCATCCATCTGAGAGATACTATAGTTTTCTCATAGATGGTGGAAGTGAGGATTGGGTCATGGAAGATGATGACCCAACTAGTTTTGAGCAGGCCATCACAAGTGGGGACTCTGTGAAATGGCTGGATGCTATGCGATCTGAGATGGAATCCACGTACACTGATAAAGTATGGACTTTAGAAGTTGCTCGTGAAGGGGTAAAACCTATTGTGAGCAAGTAGATCTTTAAGAAGAAAATTGGTGTAGATGGAAAGTCTGAGACCTTCAAAGCTAGACTTGTAGCAAAAGGTTTTCGTCAACGACCATGTGTCGATTATGATGAAACATTTTCTCCTGTGGTTATGCTTAAGTCCATCAGGATCCTACTTGCTATTGGTGCATACCATGACTATGAAATCTGGCAGATGGACGTCAAGACCGCTTTTCTAAATGATGATTTAGAAGAGAATGTGTATATGACATAACCAGAGGGCTTCATAGACAGTGGGAGCAGCGGAAAGGTGTGTAAGTTGATTAAATCAATATACGGATTAAAGAAGATATCGCGGAGTTGGAACTTCTGTTTTGATGTAGCAGTCAAAGAGTTTGACTTCATAAAAAATGTAGATGAACCATGTGTATACAAAAAGGTTGTAAAGAGTAAGGTTGTCTTCCTCATATTGTACGTGGATGTCATACTCTTGATAAAAAAAATGATGTTCCTATGCTGAACTCGGTCAAACTCTTACTATCATAAAAGTTCTCCATGAAAGATCTGGGTGATGCCTCCTACATCATAGGGATAAAGATCTATAGGGATAGATCTAAAAAGATGTTAGGATTGTCCCAATCCAGGTACATTGACACCATACTAAAGAGGTTTAGTATGGAAGATTCTAAGCGTGGTGATTTACCCGCTTGTTCAGGAATCACTCTCTCCAAAGAGATGTCTCCCAAGACTAATTTGGAGAGGGCTCGCATAACCGTGATACCCTATGCTTCTGCAGTTGGGTCTATCATGTACGCGATGTTATGTACTGGACCGGATGTAGCTTACGCAGTAGGTATGGTAAGTAGGTATCAATCAGACCCAGGGGAGAAGCACGGGACAGCTGTGAAGAACATTCTTAAGTATTTGAGAAGGACTAAAGAGATGTTCTTGGTGTATGGTAACCGTGAACTCCAGGTGGAGTCCTTTACCGATTCGAGCTTCTAGAGTGATAAGGACGAGAGCAAGTCTGTCTCAGGTTTTGATTCACCCTCAATAGAGGGACGGTATGTTGAAAGAGTTCCAAGCAAGATACCGTAGCAGACTCGATGATATAGGCTGAATACATCGCTGCCAACGATGCTGCCAAAGAGGATGTCTGGATGAAGAAGTTCATTGCTGAACTTGGTGTGGTTCCATCCATTGAGGATCCAATACCCTTATATTGTGATAACAATGGAGCTGTGGCTTTGGCCAAGAAATCCCGGTCCCATCAGCGATCCAGAAATATTCTGAGGCAGTATCACCTGATCCAGAAGATAGTTGATCGCCGGGAGATCGAGATCAGGAGAGTTGACACGAAGGACAACATAATGGATCCACTCACGAAGGCCCTCCCCCACACGCAGTTTGAGAGACTTTTTGGGATGTTGGGTATGAGATATTACAACAACCGGCCTTAGTGAAGTGGGAGATTGTTAGGAATATGTATGCCCTAGAGCCCATTATTGTATGATATAGTGGATGCTTGGACATATATATAGAGGACTTTCTTACTCGACATGATAGTATGTTATCTGGTTTCTCTTTATCTTAACATGTACACTTGTATTATTATATTGTCTCTCTGATACATGTTGATAAGGCCTTTAGGATGTTGGCTTGACTACCAGGACTATGATGCAGATCATACTAGGGGCTTGTGTAGTTCGCAAGCACATCCTTTAACAGTTCCTAGTCGAGAGAGTATCGAGACAGGGCATCGATATTCCAGAGTAGACTAGTGTGTACGTTTCTTGACCTTGTATGGGGCGATGGTTGATCCCACAACCATTGGTGTTTGACATCAAGATTGTACACATGTGCTTATTAGAGAATGGGTACACCGAACAGAACTTGCCGAGAACTCCTAGATGGTACCATACCTATCGTCAGATAGCAGTTCTCTGGTGACACTTGTACATGTTAGTTTGCAGACCCGAGATCGTCATAGTGTCTTGTGTGGTTCCCACTGTTCTTTGATTTCTTCTCTACCACGGCTAAAAGGAGTCGTGCAAACAGGTGGATTTTGGATACAGTCCCGAGTAACATGGAGGCAGTGAGCGATAGAAGGGGTTTCGTCTCTCCCTGTATTGGGAGTTGATGTTGCGCTATGGTCGATTGGCTATAACAGCAAGTCCCTGGCCAGGGCTGATGAGATTTACTGGTAAGTGTTATCAATAGTTTCTCTAAAGGTTATAGGCCACATATCGGTATGACTTATCAAATTACTAGGTCTGACGATTCCATCCCAGACTCGACTCGATATGCGATAAATCAGACGAAGAGACCGGATTGTACAGTAAGTGTTGCTTATAGGTTTTACGGGAGTTTGGACAAGCTTGCTTTTTGATCTTCTATTCGTTCAATACCCAGGTAGCCGTTACGTCTAACTAGTACCGCTGACGGCTTGTGGGTATCTGATATGATCATTACCTACTGCTGGCGTATTGACGAGTCTTTAGAGTCCCACACAGAGGTTTCCTAGCTCAAGCGAAATGAAGTAGGACATATATGGTGATATGTGCGGAAGCTTGATTAAATACGAATATGTGGTGCCGTAATCTAATCTAGCGATATTTGATATCAGTTAGGTTATATGTGATATAACCGGATTATTGAATCAAGTGTTGATTCAATGGTATATGCATATGTTGTTAATATATATATATATATATATTTGATATATATTTGTATATTTGATATTAGCCGGGTCATATTTGATATAGCTGGATTATTGAATCAAGTGTTGATTTGATAATTTGATATATATATATATATATATATATATATATATATATATATATATATATATATATATATATATATATATATTAACTAGTATTGAATATTAGATGGTTATATGTGATATAATCAGATTATTGAATCAAATGTTGATTTAATAATGTGATATACATATAAATATGATATTAGTCGGTTATATATGATATAACCAGATTATTGAATCAAGTGTTGATTTGATAATTTGATATATATATATATATATATATTTGATATATATGTGTATATATATATATATTAACTAATATTAGCTCACTAAACATTTTCTTCTTTTTATACATATTAATATATATATGTGTGATATATATAAATATATGTAATATGTATGTATCATGGTTGATGATACATAGAACTAGGATGTATGAGAATCACACATGATTAGTGATGAGATGATAATGGTTTGATTTATGAATTAAAGAAAATAGGAAATGAGTCACATTTTCTAAGATGCTTGTGGAAGCCTCAAGAATCCATGACTCACCTCTTGTTTTGTTTTTATTCATAAATATTTTCCTACATCATCCCACACTTCACCTCATGGTTCTCTCTCTCTATCTAAGTTCATCCTCATCTTCTTCTTCAACTCTTTTCTAGGTTTTCTTGAGATGAGAAAAAGAAAAGAAAAGAAGAAAAATTAGTGAGAAAAATTCCTACTTCATCAAACTACAATTTATTAGCCCTTTAGTTTAGGTTGTTTGCTTCACTAATACTTTGATTAGTGAAGAGTGGGCTTGAGTTAGAGAGACTTCAAGGTGGATCATCTTCGGCTTCGAAGACTACAAAGCAAGCTCGTTCCTTTCACCAAATGGAGTCTATGAAGAGTTCTAGGGAGTGCTACTTGGAGCTTTAGAAGTGAAGGACTGGTCTACAAAGGTTGTATTCTCTTTTCACTTAGTGTAGAACTTGTTCGCTTACACTAAAACCCTAATTCTCTAGTTCGATTCTAGGTTAATATAGCTTAGACCTCAAGATTTTTTAAAATTGCATACTTGATGCTTGTATAAACTTTGTAGAGGTGCTAAAACATACTTTCACATTCCAAAGATAACAAAGATGGGTAGAATGCCCGTAAGTCCCCCAAAGAAGTATGATGTATAACATGTATATAATGAAATGCAATATGGCATGTTTAGCATGTAAGAAGTGTGTGTAGGCGAACATGAAATGAATGTCCTAGAAGTTCTCTATAACGTAAACTAACTATTGTAAGCTTAAGTATGAATGATAACCAATCTCAAGAGTATTCTAAACCCAAGAGCAAGGCCCCGGAGGCTTGGAAACACGGACCTTTGTTCGTAAATTCGTAAATTTATGATGTAAGTATTCATGTCGTTAGAACGGGACTCATGAGATTCCGTTGGATTCATATTCAAACTACCCAACACCTTGCGTATATTAGATTATATCTGAAGTTACTTATCTTGCTCGAATCCATGAAAACATCAAGTTACAAGATCAGGTATTCATGTCAAGATCAAGTATTCATGTCAAGGGTTCAAGTATTGATATCATGTTGTATTCATGGTTCGGGTCAAGTCAGTTCAGGTGTATATGTTGAGTCTGTGTATTCATATTGAGTTCAGGTTCGAGTTCGAGTTCAAGTTCAAGTTATATTCATGGTTTAGGTCAAATCAAATCAAGTTCAAGTGTTCAAGTTGTAGTCAAGTTAAATTGGAATTCAAGTCAAGTTTGAGTTCTTTGTGATTTTATTTCTCTAAAATTACGATCTACATTTAGGGAGAGACAAGTGGTGCATCATTGTCTCCGGCATCCTAAAACACCGACGGGGGTGAAAGTGTGTCTTAGCACCTCTACTAGGTTTCCACGCGCATCAAGTATGCAATTTTAAAAAATCTAGAGTTCAAAACTACACTAACCGAGAATCGAACTAGAGAATTAGGGTTTTATGCAAGCAAAATAGTTCTATAACCAAGTGAAGAGGATTACAACCTTTGTAGACCAAGTCCTTCACTTCTATAACTCCAAGTAGTAGTCCCTTAGCTCCAAGTAGTAGTCTCTAGAACTCTTTTTGGCTCCACTTGAAGAAAGGATCGAGCTTGCTTCGATGTCTTCGAAGCCGAAGATAATCCACCTTGAAGTCTCACTAACTCAAACTATCTCTTCACTAATCAAAGTATTAGTGAAGCAAACAACCTATACTAAAGGGTTAGGATAGTGTAGGTTGATGAAGTAGGAATTTTGCTCACTTTAGAAATTTATTTCTCTCTCTTTTTTCAACTAAAGAAAAAACCTATAGCTCTTGAGGAAGAAGAAGAACTTGGGTGAAGAAAATATCTTATGATGAGAGAGTGTTAACCATGGGCTAAAGATAAGGGTTGGGTAAGAAAATATCTAGAGTAAAACAAAATTAGTGAGATGAGTCATGGCTTCTACATGCTTCTACAAACATCTAAGCCATGCTCATTTCCAACTCATTTTTAATTTCCTCTCAAAAATAAATCATCTCAAAATATCCTAAGTCTTGGTATGAGTCTCATACACCCATGTTCTATGTATCATCCACCATGACACAATAGTATCTTATATATAAATAAATAAATATTTATATATATATATGCCATTATATATATATATATATATATATATATGTCATTATATATAACAAGAGAATAAAATCTTTAGTGATCTAATATTAGTTAATATATATTTATATATCAAATATATTAATATATATCAAATTATTAAATTAACACCTGATTCAATAATCCGGTCATATCATATACAACCGACTAATTTCATTTATATGTATATCATATTATCAAATCAATGCTTGATTCAATAATCCGGTTATATCACATATAACTGACAACTATTCAATACTACATTAAATCAACACTTGATTCAATAATCTGATCATATCATATATAACCAGCCAGTATCAATATATACATATAACATATTATTAAATCAACACTTGATTCAACAATCCGGTTATATCACATATAACCTAACCGATATCAAATATCGCGAGATTAGAATACGGTATCACATACTCGTATTTAATCAAGCTCCTGCACATATCAGCATATGTGCCCTACTTCGTTTCGCTTGAGCTAGGAAACCTCTGTGCGGGACTCTAAAAACTCATCAATACGCCAGCAGTAAGTAATGATCACATCAGTCACCCAAAAGCCGTCAGCGGCACTAGCTGGACGTAACGGCTACCTAAGTATTGAACGAATAGAAGATCAACAAGCAAGCTTGTCCAAACTCTCGTGAAGCCTATAAGCAACACTTACCGTACAGTCCGGTCTCTTCGTCTGATATTTCGCATATCAAGTCTAGGGGCGGAATCGTCAAACCCCAGTAACTTGATAAATCATGCCGATGTGCGGCCTATAACCGTTCGAGAAACTACTGATAACACTTACCAGTAAATCTCATCATCCCTGATCAGAGACTTGCTGTTATAGCCAATCGAGCATAGCGCAACATCAACTCCCTATACCGGGAGAGACGAAACCCCTCCTATCGCTCGCTGCCTTCATGTGACTCGGGACTGTATCCAAAATCCACATGTTTGCAAGACACTATGACGATCTCAGGTCTACAGACAAACCTGTACAAGTGTCACCAGAGAACTGCTATCTGACGATAGGTATGGTACCATCTAAGAGTTCTCGGCGAGTCTTGTTCGATGTACCCATTATCTAATGATCACCTGTGTACAATCTTTGATGTCAAACACCAATGGTTATGGGATCAACCATCACCCCATACAGGGTCAAGAAACGTGCACACTAGTCTAATCTGGAATGTCGATGCCCTGTCTCGATACTATCTCGACTAGGAACGGTAAAGTATGTGCTTGCGGACTATACAAGCCCCACTAGTATGATCTGCATCATAGTCCTGGTAGTCAAGCCAACATTCTAAAGGCTTTATCAATATGTATCAGAGAGACAGTATAATAATACAAGTGTACATGTTAAGATAAAGAGCAACCAGATAGCATACTATCATGTCGAGCAAGAAAGTCTTCTATATATATGTCCAAGCATCCGCTATATCATACAATAATGGGCTCTAGGGCATACAAATTCCTAACAATCTCCCACTTACACTAAGACCAGTTGTTGTAGTATCTCATACCCAACATCCCAAAAAGTATCTTAAATTGCACCTGGGGGAGGGCCTTCGTGAGTGGATCCGCTGTGTTGTCCTTTGTGTCAACTCTCTTGACCTCGATCTCCCGGCGATCAACTATCTCTCGGATCAGGTGATACCGCCTAAGAATATATCTGGATCGCTGATGGGACCGGGGTTCCTTGGCCAAAGCCACAGCTCCATTGTTATCACAATACAAAGGTATTGGATGCTCAATGGATGGAATGACACCAAGTTCAGCTATGAACTTCTTCATCCAGACAGCTTCTTTGGCAGTATCGTTGGCAGCGATGTATTCAGCCTCCATCGTTGAGTCTGCCACGGTATTTTTCTTGGAACTCTTTTAACATACCGCCCCTCTATTGAGGGTACCGATAAAACCTGAAACCGACTTACAGTCGTCCTTATCACTCTTGAAGCTCGAATCGGTAAAGGACTCCACTTGGAGTTCACCGTTACCATACACCAAGAACATTTCTTTAGTCCTTCTCAAGTACTTAAGAATATTCTTCACAGCTGTCAAGTGCTTCTCCCATGGGTCTGATTGATACCTACTTACCACACTAAGTGCATAAGCTACATCCGGTCGAGTGCATAACATCGCGTACATGATAGACCCAACTGCAGAAGCGTAGGGTATCCCTTGCATGCGGGCCCTCTCCAAATTAGTCTTAGGAGACATCTCTTTGGAGAGAGTGATTCCTGAGCAAGCGGGTAAATTATCACGCTTAGAATCTTCCATACTAAATCTCTTTAGTATGGTGTCAATGTACTTGGATTGGGACAATCCCAACATCCTTTTAGATCTATCTCTATAGATCTTTATCCCCAGGATGTAGGAGGCATCACCCAGATCTTTCATGGAGAACTTTTGTGATAATAAGAGCTTGACTGAGTGTAGCATAGGAACATTATTTCCTGTCAAGAGTATATCATCCACGTACAATACGAGGAAGACAACCTTACTCTCTACAACCTTTTTGTATATACACGGTTCATCTACGTTTTTGATGAAATCAAACTCTTTGACTGCCACATCAAAATAGATGTTCCAACATCGTGATGCCTGCTTTAATCCATAGATTGATTTAAGCAGTTTGCACACCATTCCGCTGCTCCCACTGTCTACGAATCCCTCTGGCTATGTCATGTACACGCTCTCTTCTAAATCACCATTAAGAAAGTGGTCTTGACGTCCATCTGCCAGATTTCATAGTCATGGTATGCAGCAATGGCAAGTAGAATCCCGATGGACTTAAGCATAGCCACTGGAGAAATTGTTTCATCATAATCGACACCTGGTCGTTGACGAAAACCTTTTTCTACAAGTCTAGCTTTGAAGGTCTCAACCTTTCCATCTACACCAATTTTCTTCTTAAAGATCCACTTGCTCCCAATGGGTTTTACCCCTTCAGGAGCAACTGCCAAAGTCCATACTTTGTTAGTGTACATGGATTCCATCTCAGATCGCATAGCATCCATCCATTTCACAGAGTCCCCACTTGTGATGGCCTGCTCGAAACTAGTTGGGTCATCATCTTCCATGACGCAATCCTCACTCCCACCATCAATGAGAAAACCGTAATATCTCTCAGGTGGATGAGGAACCCTACTGGATCTACGGAGCGGCTGAGGTTCGTCGGGGACTATCGAACCCTCCGGTACTACCAAATCATCAGTTGTAGTTTGTATAGCTAGAACTTCTTCCTGTTCTATCCCATTACCACTAATTTCTTTCACAAGAAATTCCTTTTCTAAAAAGATGGCATATTGAGAAACAAACACTTTTTGTTCCTCAGTGTGAAAGAAGATATATCCATGTGAATTCTTTGGATATCCCACAAACTTGCATAGAACTGATCGTGCCTCGAGTTTGTCCGGATTCTGTTTTTTAACATAGGCCAGATAACCCCATATCTTAACTCGTTTAAGATATGGTCTCTTTCTACTCCATATCTCATATGGTGTTTTAGGCACTGATTTTGATGGAACTTGATTCAATAGGTATGTAGCTGTCTCAAGTGCATAACCCCAAAAGAAAATAGGTAACTCAGCAACACTCATCATAGAGTGCACCATATCTAATAGTGTGCGATTTCTCCACTCTGAAACTCCATTGTGCTATGGTGTATACGGAGGAGTAAGCTGAGAAAGAATCCCATTCTCTTTTAAATAGTTTCGGAATTCCGCGCTCAAGTATTCTCCTCTCCGATCAAATCGTAGGATTTTAATACTTTTACCCATTTGGTTCTCTATTTCGTATTTATATTCCTTGAATTTCCCAAAAGCTTCAGATTTTTGTTTCAACAAGAACACATGTTCGAATCTTGAGAGATCATCGGTGAATGTAATAAAGTACGAGGTTCCATTCCTGGAATGTGTAGACTTAGGACCGCATACATCACCATGTATCAATCCCAAGTGTTCAGTAGCTCTTTCTCCGTGTCCCGTAAACGGAGTTTTGGTCTCCTGCCTTTGAGGTATGACTGGAAAGTTTCATAAGATGTAAATTCAAAAGGATTCAAATATCCATCTTTATGCAACTTAGCTAGTCTTGTCACACTGATATGACCAAGTATATAATGCCACAAGAAGGATTCGTTCATTTCTGAACTTTTCCTCTTGTGTGTGTTTTGTATGTTTAGAACTATAGTTTGATTTAGAACGTATATACCGTTATACAACGTACCAAACCCAATCGACACACGATTTAAGAAAATGTTCATAACATTTTTCTCCGATACAAAGTTATATCCTTCTTTATCTAATAAAGAAATTGATATTATATTGCACATCATTTTTGGTACGAAATAACAGTCGTTCAGAATCAATGTATTACCATTTGGTAATACAAGGTGGTATTCTCCAACTGCTTTAGCTGCAAAAATTACACCATACCCTACTACGAAAGACTTATCACCCTTTCTCAGTTCTCTACTTCTCCGTAACCCTTATAACATATTACAAATATGGGATCCTGATCCGGTATCTAATACCCAAGACATAGAGCTAGCTAAGAAACAGTTTTCAATAACGAACACACCCGAAGAAGATGCATCATCATGCTCTTTCTTCGTTTGGGTTGCGTGGGAATCCTGATATTCCCCTATTCCTTGCTCAGACTTATGACAATCATAAGATAGAGCGGAACCAACGCTCTCCAGCCCAATATAATAAGCGGGTTCAGTCAATATATCCATATTATTATCTTGATTAAGGTATGTCATGGTCGCTACCTGGAGAGAGAGAAGAAAACACTTTAGCGTGCTCTTGCAAGATTAGATTGATTATTATCTTATCTAATCAGGATGACTCCCACTGTTTTTATCAAATCTTCCTTCAAACCCTAAAAGGTAAGATTAGCCGGGATTAATTAAACTCTACAAGTTGGCCAATCGGTCAGCTAGGCAGGTATTGGTACCCGACGGAGTCTCCTCATGCATTCGCATGGAACTAATTAAATAACCTCGTTTCTACAGGGGCATAACTCCGTTAACACCTTTCTTAGACACGCACTGGATCATCTAATTGTAAAGTGGAAAACTCTCCCAGGAGTAATTCTTGCTCGCAGTGGGTATCGGGATCCAACTATCTCATAGAAGGTATGCAATCTCATTGCAAATTTCAACACTTGAAATTCCTAATATTTGTTTTTACCCCTAGGGACTCATGGCCTTAACAAGGTTAACAAATCATAAGTGCTAGTCAAGTTCAACCCGTCATTTCATGATTTAATTAAACCCACATGTACGACCCTTAACAAGGTCAACAAAGCCGTACGACTACCCTAATCCAATCGCATCATATGCGGCAGATAAGCACTGATCAGCTACCACACACTATGCCTTGACAAGGTCAACAAACGCAGCACGAATAATAAATAGCACTTATTTGAAATGACGGAAGGCTACGAATGGTTTTGAAGAAAACCTTTAACGTAATGAACTTGATATCGTTGTAGAATCGAGTGATTTGAAAAAGGAGTGGTTTAAGCTCACTTTTAAAATCGAGTAGTTTTCAAAACAAATCGAGCGGGTTGTAGCATTTGCTAGTTTTACTAAAGAGGTCACTCCCGGTGAAGGGATCTAGGCTCTTTCCTCATCGAATGAGGTGCTGGATATTCATAATGGAATATCGCTATGCAAAGCAAAAACTAGAGCTATCTTTTTGAAAAATTTGATTCTACAACATCTTTAGGTTTATTTTCTTTTCATTAATCTCATTAATGACGTCCCATAATTTATGTTTCCTAAACATCACAGAAGAAACAAAAATAAAACACACATATATGCCATCCACATTCGTCACAGGGACCCGGGTCTTCACCGTAAGGTTACTTAATTTACGGCAGGGCGGGGTCAGGACTAGTGCGGATGCAAAACATATATAGTGTCTACTAACATATTATATATATAGTAGCATTCGTCTCACGCAGTTATATGATCACATCACAGAACTCAAGCAGCAGAAACCAACATATGAAATATTGGATATATTAGGAGGTCCGTATTTTAAATTAAGCCAGTAATGAAAAGCACGGATTCCACGGTCGTGATGAATAGACAAACCCTAATCCCTAGACCCCTACGAGAGTGGCAAGTGACCCTTCCAATTCTAGAGTTAGGCGACCCGGTCTCGACTCCTCGAGATAGTCTTCCACTGGACTCTAGAACCCGGTTACTTATGCTCCCCATCTTGGGTCTATCCTAATACGGAAAAGTAAATAATATACATCAATGGTGACAACAACCTCAACCCGGAAGTGTCCTAATAAAAGAATATTACATACAAATTTTACATGAAAGAAAAAATAAAAACTCTCATCTCACGTAAAAAAACCGGCTATTCAAATACGACGATCCAATATAACATATCAGAAGAAACACATAACATCACATGTCATCAACGTAAGTAAATATGTGTATTCTGAATGTCATTGACATATAGCAACGAGTTCGGGGATGCACCACATATTATACTTACGGTCACAGAAAAAAAAATAAAAACTACAATAATTAGAATCCGCATATACCTTAGACATCATAAACCCGGAATATCACATACTCCGGATTTCATGCCTAACATCTATAAACCTTGCATTTAAATCTCGAATTGAAAACACTTTTCAATAAAAAGTCGGGTAATTCAACAAGATTCCCGATAAAATGATCGAATGCTCATCAGGAACTTTAATAGATTGCCACACCCCTAATGTCGTCAATGCAGTGCACTTGGGTGGAACACCGGGGCCACGAGAACCCGAGTGGATGCTTTTGGTAACGGGGTTCTCCTATAGTCACTTGGTCGGGGCTATGGGGTATGGCTATCTAGTAGTTTTATCCGGCGAGTGTTCGCATACTATACGTGATTGCGACGGAGTTTTGATCCGAATCGAAACTCCGTGGCAATCGATGGATAGAGCTAGAACGCTAGATTTACAAATTACAAACTAGTTTTCACAAAACTAACTTAATGTGGATTCCAAATATTGTATCACATATCAAACTTAAACCCAAAACGATATTAAATTGCGACTTCGAAACACTCCGAATTGCCCCAATACAAAAGATAACATCACATACAATCTGGGAAAAACAAACATAATCTGAAACCCTAGATCCTACACACTAGAACTGAAGGGTTCCTAGGCACTCTAGTGAGGTCTCACAAGGCATCGAACATGCCAATTTCAAAAATTAACGGTGCCGAGAGACCCGACTACGGATCGTTTGCTAGATTTCTAGGCGAAAAGATAACTAGTTAACAACTTAACTATAAAGAATATGGAAATACAACCTTTGTAGATCCGGTGCTCCACCTCCATAACTCCGCAATGAAGTCCCCTCGCTGTCCATATGAGTTTCCGGGCTCTAGCGTCGGCTTCGTCGGAGAATGGGCAAGCTAGGTCGTCGATGTCCATGCCGAAGATGATCTACGTCGAGGCATCGCTAAATCAAGCTCCGACTTCACCAAGTCAAGAAACTTGTGAAGAAAACACACTCTACTACTTGGCAAGAGGTAGAGGATGAAGAAATAGGAAGTGGGTAGACTTTAGATTTGGATTTCTCACTCTTTATCATCAATCACCATTGATGACCTAAGGTTTTCTTCATGTGTTGAAGTGAAGAAGAAGATGAAGTAGAATATGATAAGTATTATGATAAGTTTTTAAAGAATAAATAAAAATCCATTCTTATCATAATTCTCACCATGGTTAGGTGTAGAGAATTAACTTGAGTTAATAGAATTGGTTAGGGTTAAGCATGAGACAAAATGGTGACTAAGTCAAAAGTTCATGAAGCTTCATGAAAGAAAACAAAAGAAAGCCACCATTCTATTTTATGCAATTTATTTTCCAAAAATAAAAACAAATGAATAAATGAATAATCAAATAAAAACCCTAACCATTTCTTTAACCAAGGTTTAATTCTTTACACAAACCCTAATTTGCATGCATCATCAAATATGATACAAACAAGTGCACAAAATCATATCGCATATGCAATGCGCACATCCGAGCGAGAAAATCCATTTAAAGTAAACCAATACTAGTTAATGCAAAGTAATGTATCAAATATATAATTATGCATTAAATCATTAAATCAACA
Organism: Agapanthus africanus; assembly: GCA_030015575.1. NCBI lineage: Eukaryota > Viridiplantae > Streptophyta > Magnoliopsida > Asparagales > Amaryllidaceae > Agapanthus > Agapanthus africanus. Next base: position 259,265,800 of record CM057339.1, on the reverse strand, counting down.
CTTGATTCAATGATCCGGTCATGTCGCACACAACCGACTAGTATACAATGTATCGGCTTATCGAATCAACGCTTGAATCGATAACTAGGTTATATCGCATACAACCATTCGATACATTCATCGCGAGAATGGAATACGGTATCACATACACGCATTATTCTCGGTCCCGCACATATCTCATATGCGCTCCTATTTCGTTTCGCTTGAGCCAGGAAACCTCTGTGTAGGACTCTAAAGACTCGTCAATACGCCGGCAGCAGATGATGATCATATCAAACACCCACAAGCCGCAAGCGGTCTGCTAAACGTAACGGCCACCCGGGTATTGAGCGATCAGAAGATCGACGAGCAAGCCCGCTCACACTCCTGTGAATCCAACCAGTAACACTACCGTACAGTCCGGTCCGATCGTCTGATATGTCGTATATCTTGCCTAGGGGTGGTAAACGTCAGACCCCAATAGCTCGATAAGTCGTGTCGATATGAGGTCTATAACAATTCGAGAAACTACTGGTAACACTTACCAGTAAATCTCAGCAACCCTGGCCAGGGATTTCCTGTTATAGCCAATCGAACACAGCGCAACATCAACTCCCTATACCGGGAGAGACGAATCCCCTCCTATCGCTCATTGCCTCCATGTGACTCGGGACTGTACCCAAAAACCACCGTTTTGCACGCCCTCTTGGACGTGGTAAGATGGAAATCAAAGCACAGTGGGAACCACACAAGACTCTATGACGATCTCGGGTCAACAGACTACTCTGTACCAGTGTCACCAGAGAACTGCCATCTGACGTGAGGTATAATACCATCTGGGAGTTCTCGGCGAGTCCGTCCAGTGTACCCAGTCTCTATTGAGCACCCGTATATCATCTCTGATGTCAAACACCAATGGATATGGGATCATCTATCGCCCATCTATATGGGTCGAGAAGGTACACGCTAGTCTACTCTGGTATATCGATGCCCCGTCTCGATACACCCACGACTAGGGACTTTGAAGGATGTACTTATGGACTACCATGTCCCCACTAGTATGATCCGCATCATAGTCCAGGTAGTCAAGTACACATCCTAAGGGCTTTACCAACATGTAACAGAGAGACAATCAGTGTACACGTTAAGGTAAAGAGCAACCAGATAGCATACTATCATGTCGAGCAAGAAAGTCCTCCCTATATATGTCCCAGCATCCACTACAATATACATCCAATGTACAGTAATGGCCTCTAGGGCATACATATAACTAACAAGAACACCAAAGAAACACGAGCCAAAAATGGATGAAGTGGACCGGCCAGGCCAACCAAAATCCCTATGTGGCCGACCAAATTTTTGAGTTTGGGTCTCGAGTTTCTCTGGTGTTCTGGTTACATCACATATAACATTCTACACTTGTTTAAAAAAAATTTTAGAGGCCATTTAAAAATTGACAGAAACTAGGGTTTTAGGTCGTACGTTTCAGAGTCGTTTCGGTTTCGTAATTTTTAAACATCGTCTAATGCTCTAGCTTTGGCTCTGATACCATAAAAGTGTGTCTTAGCACCTCTACTAGGTTTCCACATGCATCAAGTATGAAATTTTAAAAAATCTATAGGTCTAAGCTACACTAACCTAGAATCGAACTAGAGAATTAGGGTTTTATACAAGCAAAATAGTTCTATAACTAAGTGAAGAGTATTACAACCTTTGTAGACCAAGTCCTTCACTTCTATAGTTCCAAGTAGTAGTACCTAGAACTCTTCTTGACTCCACTTGAAGAAAAAATCGAGCTTGCTTTGATGTCTTCGAAACCGAAGATGATCCACCTTGAAGTCTCACTAACTCAAGCTATCTCTTCACTAATCAAAATATCAGTGAAACAACCTATACTAAAGGGATATGATAGTGTAGGTTGATGAAGTAGGAATTTTGTTCACTTTAGAAATTTATTTCTCTCTCTTTTTTCAACTCAAGAAAAAACCTAGAGCACTTGAGGAAGAAAATATCTTATGATGAGAGAGTGTTAACCATGGGCTAAAGATAAGTGTTGGGTGAGAAAATATCTAAAGTAAAACAAAATTAGTAAGATGAGTCATGACTTCTATATGCTTCTACAAGCATCTAAGCCATGCTCATTTCCAACTCATTTTTAATTTCCTCTTAAAAATAAATCACCTCAAAATATCCTAAGTCTTGGTATGAGTCTCATACACCCATGTTCTATATATCATCCACCATGACACAATAGTATCTTTTATATATATATATATATAATATATATATATCATTATATATAACAAGAGAATAAAATCTTTAGTGAGCTAATATTAGTTAATATATATTTATATATCAAATATATTAATATATATCAAATTATTAAATCAACACTTGATTCAATAATCCGGTCATATCATATATAACCGACTAATATCATTTATATGTATATCATATTATCAAATTAATGCATGATTCAATAATCCGGTTATATCACATATAACCAACAACTATTCAATACTACATTAAATCAACACTTGATTCAATAATCTGGTCATATCATATATAACCAGCTAGTATCAGATATATATATATATATATATATATATATATATATATATATATACATACATATAACATATCATTGAATCAACACTTGATTCAACAATCCGGTTATATCACATATAACATAACCGATATCAAATATCGCGAGATTAGAATACGGTATCATATACTCGTATTTAATCAAGCTCCCGCACATATCAACATATGTGCCCTACTTCATTTCACTTGAGCTAGGAAACCTCTGTGTGGAACTCTAAAGACTCGTCAATACACCAGCAGTAGGTAATGATCACATCAGTCACCCATAAGCCGTCAGCGGTACTAGCTGGACGTAACGGCTACCCAGGTATTGAACGAATAGAAGATCAACAAGCAAGCTTGTCCAATCTCTCATGAAGCCTATAAGCAACACTTACCGTACAGTCTGGTCTCTTCGTTTGATATATCGCATATCAAGTGTAGGGGTGGAATCGCCAGACCCCAGTAACTTAATAAATCATGCCGATGTGTGACCTATAACCGTTCGAGAAACTACTGATAACACTTACCAGTAAATCTCATCAGCCCTGGCCAGGGACATGCTGTTATAGCCAATCGAGTATAGCGCAACATCAACTCTCTATACCGGGAGAGATGAAACCCTTGCTATCGCTCACTGCCTCCATGTGACTCGGGACTGTACCCAAAATCCACCTGTTTGCACAACTCCTTTGAGCCGTAGTTGGGAGGAAATCAAAGTACAGTGGGAACCACACAAGACACTATGACGATCTCAGGTCTACAGGCTAACCTGTATAAGTGTCACCAGAGAAGTGCTATCTGACGATAGGTATGGTACCATCTAGGAGTTCTCGGCAAGTCTTGTTCGGTGTACCCATTCTCTAATGAGCATATGTATACAATCTTTGATGTCAAACACCAATGGTTATGGGATCAACCATCACCCCATACAGGGTCAAGAAATGTACACACTAGTCTACTTTGGAATATCGATGTCCTTTCTTGATACTCCCTCGACTAGGAACGGTTAAAGGATGTGCTTGCGGACTACACAAGCCCCACTAGTATGATCTGCATCATCGTCGTGGAGTGAAGCCAACATCCTAATGGCTTTATCAACATGTATCGGAGAGACAGTATAATAATACAAGTGTTCATGTTAAGATAAAGAGCAACCAGATAGTATACTATCATGTCAAGTAAGAAAGTCTTCTATATATGTCCAAGCATCCACTATATCATACAATAATGGCTTTTAGGGCATACATATTCCTAACAGAGGGAAGATGCCACTAAAACCAATCTGCAATCTAAATATTTAATATAGACCAGTCTTGTGAATTCTAAGGTATTTATTGATAACTTAGTAGTATTATGTAAAATAAACATTTAAATTCTTGAGGGGATTTTATGTAAAATATTCTATTTTGAAAATAATCTCGAGAGTGTTTTGGTAAAAATATATTAACTAGAATATCAAAAGTTTTTATAAAAATGTATTTTAGATTTTATGGTATTTTAGTATTAAAACCTAGTTTTTTAAATATCTTATGGCATTTTAATGAAAAATCCATCTTTTGGAAACTTGAGGGTATTTTCTTAAAAAATTTAATTAAAAACTTGCTTTCATTTAATTATTTAGAAAATAGTGATAACCCAAATTAAACAAACTTTTTATATTTTCTTTTATGTTAAGTTTTATAGAATTTGTTTATTTTCTTATAAAACCATATTTTTTTCCTTTCGAGACCGTATTCTCCGTGAGTAGTTCTGCATCTCACTCCACTAGCTCCAGGATGTGTGATAATCCGCACCAATCATAAACGGGTTCTCTAAAGATGTAATGACTCTGAAATCACTATACAGAAATTTCTTATTATTATTGGGTTACGTCAGCGTCCTGGCCATCTGCCGTGGCCGGTGCGGAACAAAAACTAGCGTTTAAAAATTTCGGCGCTAACGAATCCGTCAAGATCAAACCATAAATCTTTACTAGAAAACTACAAAGTGCTAATCTACTATGATAGAGATGTTATACCGAACGAACCAAGTCCTTCGGTTTTCAACCATCTTCCCATGCTCCTTGAGATGTCCTAAACTGAATTGGTCGCCAGTCTTCCTTCGTCGATGATGATCCACCCGAGAAATGTAGCGCTTGGCTCTAGCTCCACACCATAAACAAGTGAAGCAACTAGGGACTCAAGATGGCTAGTCAAGAGTGCCTAAGATGTAGTGAATGGATCCAAGTGTTTATCTATCTCATCGCCTCTCTTGATTCTCAACTCATAAGATTGTAGAGAGGAGGTTAAGCTTAAAGGTGGAGGAACTCATGAAAATCTAGAGAGGAGAGTGAAGCTAATGGTGAGGTTTCAAAACTCAAGTGAGAAAAATGAGCCATCCATGTGAGAGAAAATATCATAGCATGGTTTTGTAAAAGATATTTTTCCATTTTAAAATCAAGCCCATGCTTGAATAGTTTGCACAAATGAATAAACAATTCATTTGTGCACACTATGCAAGCATGGTTCTCACCATACTCCCCTATATCAATTTCCACCTCATTTCCATTTATAAATAAATGGATGAAAACTAAATGAGGTGTCCACCTTCTAGAATGTTATCTGTAAAAAATACGGATTACATTCTACTGTATATACATACATGTATTCATACCGAAATACGAATACCCGAAGAGATAGAATAACACAAAGAACATAATACTAGAATATACATATCGAAATACATATACGTAAATTATTAAATCAATACCCGATTTAATAATCCGGCTCAAACCCGAGCCGGCTAGTATTATCAACCGTCCGATCAAAAGTCCAGGTAACTAGTACATTCATTCGATTGGAACCCTGCACGTATCCAATACGGCTACTACATCATTTCTCCAGAACCAGGGAAACCCTCTGTGTAGGACTTTAAAGACTCATCAATACGCTGGCAGTGGGTTTAACCATAAGCACGTTAGCGGCACTAGCTGTACATAACAGCTACCTAAGTATTGAGCGAAAAGAAGGCTGACGAGCAAACTCATCCTGTTCCCCTCCGAAAGACGGCGCACAAGACTGCGATGTCCTGACGCTGAGATTCGGGGCAGATGCTATTTGGTTTCATCCGTCCACCTCTCCGAAGATGCCAAGTTGATTTATGGCACCGTGTATCGGAGGTTTAGACGGATGCGGCCGATGTAGCAGACTTCGTCAGATTCCCCCTCGCTTAAGGGGTTTTTGATTGTGGGGACGCTCTTCCCTACAGGCGTAATCCTCTGCAGTTAATTACGCTACCGCATCGCGGTAACAACTTTCTCCTTCTCCAGAATTTCACTTCATGTCGTGTGTGTTTGTTTTGTTTGTGGTTGCCCGTGGATTGTATACGGAGACTGAGTAATGCCATCGCCCGTAGGACGTGGATTAGTCCAAATCCGTATTTACTTAGATTTGGGTTTGGTGTTTTCAGTTTAAGGATACGTTAGTCGTATTGAGACTAAGATCGACTTAAACGTTCGTCAAGGATACGTTAGTCCTGTTTTGGACTAAGATCAACTTGACGTGGTGATCCATTTAATATATGGCCGTCGGGACTCATCACCTCTCTGACGTCGTTGAAGGATTACAACGATGGATGTCAGAGGAGTTCAGAGATGTACCCTTGAATCAAAGTTGATTTGTAGTTTTATCATTCATTTAAATGTCTAAGGATACGTTAGCCGTATTTGGGGCTAAGATCAATTTAAACGGGACCGTTTAGATCCGGCAAAAGAGCATTTGGAGGCTCTATTGTTCCAGTTTAGGGACATAGTGGTCCATAGGTAGTTTAGGGACGTTGCGGTCCATGCTCCAGTTTAGGGACGTGATGGTCCATATTCCAGTTTAAGGGCGTGGTGGTCCGTATTCCAGTTTAGGGGCGTGGTGGTCCATGTTCCAGTTTAGGGACGTGGTGGTCCATATTCCAGTTTAAAGATGTGGTGGTCCGTTATTAGTTTAAGGACGTTTCGGTCCAATATTAGTTTAAGGACGTTTTGGTCCACGAGTTTAAGGACCCCGCAGTCCATATACGTGTGTGGTCGTCGGGACCCGTCACCTCTCTGACGTCGTTGAAGGATTACAATGACGGGTGTCAGAGGAGTTCGGAGATGTACCTTCGAACCGGAGGTAAATTGATTTAAGAGAGTATTCTTGCTCAGTCAATTTAATTTAAGGACTTACGGTCAAAATTGGGCTAAGTCCAGTTGAAAATGTTCAACATTTTATTTGCTTTTGCATTGCATTTCTTTTTATTTTTATTTGGGCTTTTCCAAGAAAGGATGCAGAGCATCAATTTGTTTTGGGCTCTGCCCTTTTATAAATGATGCAGAGCATCAATTTTATTTGGGCTCTGCCCTTTTATTGCTTTGCAATTTATTTTGGCCTGCTTGGTCTTTTGGGCCTGGCCCTTTTAGGAAATGCATTGCATTTATCAGGCGCTTTGCGCCAATCAGATAGCGTAAGCTCTTGTGATGATGACACGTGTCATGCAAGCGCAGTGCGCTACGCTTGCGCTGCTGACACGTGGCGCTCTCTGGTGAGTTGCGCCAATCACAGAGAGCAAAGCTCTATTTCAAAAGCGCATAGCGCAATTGGTTCAGATGCTGACACGTGGCGCTCTCTGGTGGCTTGCGCCAATCCAAGAGCGTAACAGTGCAGTATTGCAAGTGCAAGGCACTATGATTTAGGAATCTTTTAGATTCAATGAACAGAAGTGCAAAGCACTGTTAGATTTTTTGATCTAATTTAGTCAAAGAAAAAGATAAGTTTTTTCTTATCTTAAAGAACCAAAGGTTCATGAAAAAGTGCAAAGCACTATTTTTATTTTATTTATTCCTTTATTTAGTTATGTTTAAAGGTCAATGATCTTGTTTTTAGATCACTGATCTGTTCATAAGAGAATTTTCTCTTCTTTCAAAGGTTTTTACCTTCTGTTGTTCTTGAGGAGTTCTCGAGAGTTCTCTTCTCTTTTCTTTTCTTTTAGAAAGATGTTGATGCCTTTGAATTGAGGTCTGGGGTCCTTTTTATAGTGCCCATAAATTAGTTAAATTCGTTAAAGAGATCATTCTCTAAGTGATTTGGGGAATTTTCCCCACCGTTGGATCTTTGATCCAAGGGCTTCTGTTTTACAGAAGAAAATCTTCTTGTTTTAACAAGAACAGAAAGATTTCTTTAAAATCTTAATTCTGTATGGCGTAAATGCCCCAGCGCGTGACACGTGTCACGCAGTGCACAGCGCAGCGCAACTGCGCTAGCACATCTGCGCTGACACGTGTCGCGCAGCGCAACTGCGCTAGCGCAACTGCGCTGACACGTGTCGCGCAGCGCACAGCGCAGCGCAACTGCGCGAGCGCAACTGCGCTGACACGTGTCGCGCAGCGCAGTGCATGCGCAACTGAAGTGTTGCTTCCTTTAAATAGAGCTTTGCTCTGATTGGGCGTGCCTTCTTGGGCGCTGCGCTGATGCATCTGCGCATGACACGTGGCGCGTTGCGCCCGAGATTTGAAACGTTGCTTCAAAATTTGAATTTTGAATTTCCAACAGAGCTTTGCTCCGATTGGGGGAAACACATCCGAACCCCTACTGAGTCTGTCAGTGAAAATATCCGTACAGTCCGGTCTGTTCGTCTAAGAGTATCGCATATCGAGTCTAGGGGGATAGATAAAGCCAGACCCCTAATAACGCCATATTTCGTGTCGGTATGAAACCCATTACCTACTGAGAAACTACTGATCCAAATCGGTAATTCTCGTCTACCTTGGCCAAGGATTTCTGGTGATGGCCACCCGTGCACCGCTCGACATCAACCCCCAATACCAGGAGAGACGAACCCCCGACGATCCGCTCACTGCCTCCATGTGGCTCGGGACTGTACCCAACTAAAACCTGTTTGCACGACTCCTTTGAGCCGTAGTTGAGTAGTAATTAAAGCATGGTGGGAACTCACATGAGACAAATGACGATCTCAGGTCGACAGACTAACCCGTACTCATGTCACCTGGGAACTGCTATCTGATAATAGGTATAATACCAACTAGTATGTTCCCAGCGAGTCCGTCCAGTGTACTCATAACCTAATGAGCACCTGTATACTATTTTAGGTGATTAACTAACACCAATGGCTTGTGAGACCGGCCACCGCCCCTCATCGGGGTCTCGATAACTATACAGTAGTCTACTCCGGAGTATCAATGCCCAGTCTCGATACTCTCTCGACTAGAGACATTTAAGGATGTGCTTATAGACCACCCAGCTCCCACGTATATGATCGCCACCATAATGCTGGTAGTCAAGCAAGAATCCTATGGGTTCTATCAACATGTAAAAGTGATCTAAAATACCACATAATGCATGTACATGGTGATAAAGGCAAACCAGATAGTATACTATCATCTCGAGTAAGATTGTTCTACCTGTATAGGTCATCCCTCAATCATCACAATCACGTGCCCGCGATTACAATAATTGACTTGAGAGCACTATAGCTAACAGTTATTGTACAGAAAAGAGTATTACAGACTGTATAAGAATTAAAAGTTATATTTGTTAAATAAAAGCAAGAAGCAACCTGTAGTTTACTGGTAAAGCCCCTGCACTGCTGTGACGTAGCATGTGTGTTCGATTCCCATTAAACCCAATTATTTTTAGAATTTTTTCTTTTTAATTTTTGAAAGCTCAAGAGTTGCACGTGCAATACACGGAGAAATGAAAAGTTTCAGAAAATATCAAACATGCACAAAATGGAGTAAACACAGATATACATATGTGGCACGAATCTCGAGGCAATACCACAAGATCCGACCGCCCAAACCCATCAAAGGGCTGGCACTGACGGTTGATATTGGCCCAATTTGCTCCGTGCTTTGCTCACTTGTCTCTTCAGCTCCCCTTAACTCCTCTGCACTGCTTGATTTTCCTGCAATCAAACAGAGACCCTTCAATTCACCATTCAACACCTTTTTAATCCAAAATTTTAATTTCCAAACCCTATTTTTTTACTATAAATATCACCCCATGCCCTAGATCCCCTCTATTCTGAAAATTTCTAGCAAAATTACCTCGAAAGTTCCTAAGTGCAAGTGGAGTTAAGTGGAGTTAGCAATCAAGCTCCTTCTATCGAAGATCGAAGCTGTTCCGGAGCTCCCGCAACGCCACGAAGCCCCCTCCCTTCTTCCTTACTCTCTTCTCGATATTACAAAGCCATAAGTCCCTCTCATCTCTCTTTCTTTTCATCTTATTTCATTCCCTAAACATATATTGGTAAAGTGGAGTTACTTCCAATACATTTCTTTTAAAACTTAGAACTCCCTTTTCCTGTACACATAAGTCAAACTAATTTTACCACCCTACTTGTAACTTTAATTACAAACTTTTAGCTTCGAGTTTAACCAAAATTTTCATGTGAAACAAATATAAACGAACTTTTTCATCAAAATACCTTGAACTTTAGTATCACCCTCTTTTCGATAATTGTTAAAACAATACCTTTAGGAAAACTTCACGGTGTAACGACCTATCCCACACGCACACTATGGTTTCATAGCATGATATCTATCTATCTATCTATATATATATATATATATATATATATATATATATATATATGGTTGGTTCAAAGAATAGCTTTTACAATAAAATACCACATCTTTTCAAAAACGGGTTTCTTTTAAAGCGGTATTTTATAATTCTTGGCAAATACGCCTCTACAATCCTCGTTAGGGGACCCGCTAATGGATGGTGTGGATTATCGCACATCCTTAGGATACTAGAGCGAGATGCAGAACCCCTCACGAAGTATTCGATCTCGAAAGGAAATAAAATACGGTTTTTAAGAAATGCGACTTTTCTAAATAAAAATAATTTTTGAAAAAATTATATAAAAATATAAATCTGTATTTTTAATAAAAACATATAAACTTTATTTTTTAATATGAAAGATTAAACTTTTAAATAAAATATCATCAAGTTACCAAAAAGGGCTGGTTTTCAATAAAATACCATAAACTTTTAAAACCTAAGTTTTTATCATTAAAATACCCAATAATTTAAATACATGCCCATGAAACCCCCTGAAACTTGTAAATCACCCTCGAGGTTATTTTTAAAACAATAGTAATATATTTTTTTCATAAAACCCCCTCGAGATATACAAATAATAATTAAGGACTCTAGATTAATATAGGTTTAAGCGGGATCAATTCTTTTGAGACCCAGGGAGCCGGAGAAAGTGAGTGCTTACTTATTCATGCTGGACAATTTAACGAAGTTATCAATGGCAAATGTCTTGGAAAAAGACACAAATCCTGCCGTCCATGTGCAACAGTTGTCGATTACTCCCGAACCTAAGAAAATTAAAAGTTAAATCCGTTCACAAGTGTCTGACTCAATCTGAGTCCAAACTCAAACCAGAATCCAAAATCAAACACGAACTTGAATACTTGATCATGAACTTGAATACTCGAATTCAAATATCAAAATCAAACTTGAATACTTGACTCGACTTGACCGAACCATGGTTATAACTTGACATGAACATTGACATGATTACCTGAATACATGATTACATCCTGAACATGAACCTGGACATTTTATATCCATAGATTCGGCCAAGACCTGTAATCTTAATCTATACAATACAATATGCGGGGATAAAGGGATAGATTGGTACAAAACGTATATCATGGCACGAGAGGTCACTGAAAAGACACCTACATGAATTCACGTGCCGTTGTCCCGTGAGTTATGACGGGGCCTTGTACTATATGTTACCATAGTCCACGAAGTAAGATGGACTCCTCTCGTATTCATGAATGCCTTCTTTATCAAACTATAAACAACGACGTTAGAATAGTTATCTTATACCTGTATGTGAACATGGTTAGATACTCTCAAATACAACCCTATCTGTTTACTTTACTTGATTTCTATTCACGTCATATACCATTCAGTAATTTTCTTTTTCTTTTTTTGGGACTTACCGAGCGCTAGTTCGCTGACGACATTCCTTTCTGTTTCTTTCTTTGGAATGTTTGCCAGGAAGACCGGACTCTAAAGATGTAGAGCCGAGCCAGGAGGACTTGGACCAGTTTGCAGCTCAGCCTGACTACTAGTTCTTCTTGCACTTACTTTCACTATGCCATTGTTTAGGCATTTGCTTTTATTATTGTATCTTTTACTGTCAGACAATTGTATGTAAAGTTGAATGTAAATAAAGTTGTTGTTTCATTTTATTACTCTTATCATTTTTGTTCATTGTTATATTGCTTAATTACGCTTAACGTATTTATTTTCATAGTAAATACGTTGCGGGCTTGCCACGTCACCGTTTTCGTCTATTGGGAAGTGGGGCGTGATAAAAGAGAGTTGCAGATGAATATTTGTAAAGAAAAAAGTTATAGAGTTATATTTTTAATACTAAAAGGTATTTTATGAAAATACGATTCTTTTAGAAAAACATGATGACATATAAATGTGCTATGATTTCCATGTGTGCGTGTGAGGTAGATCATTACCCCGTACATGATCTATATTAACATGTCACAAGAACTAGCTATCGTATAATAATAATTAACATGGTATATATCCGTTATTTTTCATATATCATCTAATATTGTTTTCTTAACATGTCATAAAGTTTCATTTAAATACATATAGCAAATATATGAAATAGAGGAGATATGGATTACAAGGCTATTAGAATGGTGGTTTGATTTCTTATTATTGTCTAAATCGATGACATGTAGGGTGTATTCGAGCATGTGAAATTTAGTTAAGAATAAAAGCTATTGAATCTAATAAGCCATATAATCAACTTTTTTTTATTAGGAGTTCAAAGAAAAGAGAATCATGGTAGTGAGGAAGAGTACGGTAAGTGAAGGTGTGAAGGATCGAGAGAGACAAAAGAGATAAGAAGGGACTTGCTCTTAACCGCTCGTACTCGTACGAGCGAGAAAGTGAAGAGAAGCAGTCTTGATTTGAAGAACTGAGGTTGACGATGTACGAAATATGGTGAGCTTGAGCTTCTGGATTTCTCTTAGCAACTCGTAGGGTAGCATAATGAGAGGAAAGAGGTCGTTTGACGGAAGAGAAAGAAACGAGCTTGAGCTTCTTGGAGAGGACCTGGCTTGAGAGAACTTGAGTGTTTGAGTATAGTTTTGAGAGAGTGTATGCCTACGGGAAATAGCTAGGACTGGTTTAGTTATTTATACGAGAGATAAAGGGTGAGGAGTGTTAAAAAGAAAATTAAAAAGGAAATTAAAGGGATTAAAAGAGATTAAACGAGATAGGGGAAGAGACTGCAGAGTCTCCGGTTAATTAGAGGGATTTAATGGTATTAAAACAGGAATTGGGAAAGCCAAAGATCACACGGGCCAAAGACGGACCCAGATGGGCACATCCTAGCAGCCAGTTTTGGCAAAGTGGCGGCCCTAAGTCGGCCACTGGACTTGGGGTTCGTACCAAGGTTTTAATTGGGTTTAAATGTTGCAATTTCATACTTCTTATTTGTTGCAACCTTTCGGATCTCCATGTAATACCTGTGCGAACTCTTGGGCTTCCAAAACATCGTAAAAAATAAATAATAAAAATATTGTTTTCATTAGGATTCGAACACTTGGGTTATAGGACAGCAAAGAAGAGTCTTAACCAGTGAGCTACAACTTGTTTCTTGTTAACTTTTATTAAAATATATTTATAACTCGGAATCAGAAATAGAAACACCCTTTGATATAACATTTGGATTCATACAAGAGTATTCTAAATTTGGGGTCGTTACATACACTTGGAAATCATAGCACGATTATATATTTGTAGCGTTATTTGTAAAAGAATTGAATTTCACCAAAATACCCTTAAGTCTTGAAATATAGAATTTTAACCCTAAATCTATTTTCTTGGAAATTTCACCCTCACAACCCTCGTTAGGGGAATCCTGTTGAAGATAGTGTGGATTATCGCACATTTTGGGTCTAGTAAGTGAGATCCAAGCTCTTCACAGAGTATGTTCTCGAAGGAAAAGAAAATCCGGTTTTAAACGAAATGAAACAATACTAAATTAAAAATCATTAACTTGTAAATTAAAGGAAAACGTTTTTTTTTAAATCTAATTTCAATAAAATATTCTAAATTAAAAGATTAATTTTTTATTAAAATCCCTCAAGTTTTCCAAAAGATAGATTTTTTCATAAAAAATATCATAAACTTCTAAAAGGTAGGTTTTATCAATAAAATGCCCTAAAATCTAAAATATAACTATATTAAAACTATCGACATTTAGTTTAATATATTTATACCAAAAACACTCTCGAGGTTTATTTTAAAAATAAAATATTTTACATAAAACCTCGTCGAGTTTTCAAATGAACTATTTACGTAAATGACTTAAGTTCACCAAAATAGCTAGAATATATAACATGTTTAATCTTTAAGGTATTTAGGTAACAAATAGGTTTAAGCGGTATTTTTTATTTTTGAACCTCGGGGAGCCGGAGAAAATGAATGCTTGCCTATCTAGTTTAGATAAAGAAAATTAAAGGAATTATCGTCAGGCAATCGTCCATGAAAAAGTCATAAATTGTAACAACTCTGTTTTAGTGTACAGAAAATTTGTTTAAAAGTTAATGTACAAATAGAGTATTTGCAATCCTGTGTATGCTATAAGTATTTAATTCGCTTTTGAACAGCTAGAAAGCACTTGTAGCTCATTGGTAAAGCCCTGCACTGCTGTGATATAGCCCCTATGCTCAAATCCCCTCAGTCACATATTATTTTTGTTGATTTTTCTTTAAAACTTTTGGAAGCTCAAAAGTTTACATGTGCACTGCATCTAAAAATGAAAATTCTCATAAAACAAACATGTGGAAATTATTAATTAAGCAGCCTAGGACACGTGTCTTCAATCCAGAGCCATTCACCTCAAAATGGACCGGCGAGATTTCACTTGGGGACCGGCACCGCCGGTTTTCTCCGTAGGGAATGCCCCCAAAATTTAACCCTAGCATCCCTTGGCCGACCCGACTAGCTGTTTGATTTCTCTGCATTTATCCAGAGAATGATAAATCCCCTCTTTAATCCATTTTAATGCATATTTTTAATTCATTCTTCAATCCTCAAAACCCTAATTTATCTTATAAATACCACACTACACCATAACTCTCCTCATTCAGAATTCCGTTGCCAAAACTCTTTAAAATTCCTAAGTCTAAGAAGTTGTATAAGTGGAGTTAGCTCAAGGCAAAGTTCCGGCGACGTTTCGAAACAAATCTGGCAACGAAACGACTCCACGACGCTTTCGGAAGTTCCTTCTAACTCTTCCCTCTTCTTTCAATCAGTAAATCCCCTCTTCCCTCTTCTCTCTCTTGTAAATAGAATCCTATTTTCAAAACTCGTCGGAAGCGGAGTTATTCCGACTTCCGATTCTAATTTCATCAAAAACGCAATTTTTCTTAATAACAAATTTACCATCTTTTTACATATTGTTTATTAATCATTAAATAACATTTGGAACAAGTTTCAATTCAAAATATAATATTAAACAACTTTTATTTAACTTTTACAGTAAAATACCATCTAGTTTACATACGACATTACTTTATAATTTGGCTCATATTACCTTTAGAAATTGCACGAGATAATGACCTACCTCATCACAACACTCATCTTGACATAACACGATGGCTTTTGTAACAATTTTTGTGGGACAAAACACAATTTACATTAAAATACCCTAAACTATTAAAACCCGTATTCTTTAAATTGTTTTAATTAATTCCTTGCAAATAAGACTCTACAACCCATTTTGGGGAACCCGATCGGCATGGTACGGGTTGTTGCATGTCCTCGGGACTAGTAGAGCGAGATGCATACCTTCTCACGGAGCATTTGATCTCGATAGAATTTTTATTACAATTTCTAAGAAAATGTGATTTCTATTAATAAATAAATTCTATTTTTATAATTATATATATATATATATATAATATTAAAATATCTGTTTTAAATATAATATATATTCCATATTTTTTAATCAAAAGAAAAGAATCACAAAAGATCATGAAAATACCATCACATTCAATACAATTCAAATTACAAGAAAATACCATATACTATTCAAAGTTAGGTTTATATCCAATAGAATATTTCATTTTATAAAAATTACAACTATGAAAACCCTAAAGACGATAAATAAATACTTGAGGTTTATTTTGAAAATATATCAAAACAATTTTTCATAAAACCCCTCAAGTTATATTAATTTACAATAAGGATCCTAGTAAACATAGGTTTAAGCGGGACCAGTTCTCTTGAGCCTCATGGAGCCGGAGAATATGGGTGCTTGCCTATCTAAGGTAGACAACCTAAAAACGGTGTTATCAATACGGTAATTGTCTTGGAAAAGACACAAATCCTGTCGTTCATGTGCTTACCGATAACATCAAAACTAATTCAGGACTTCAATTCGTTTTAAAGTGTATAACTCAGACAGAGTCTCGGTCTAATCTGAAATCAATCAATCAATCTATCATTGAATATGATTCAAGTATAACTCCATTTCAACATGAATCCATTTATACCAGAATTCAATCTATATCAACATGACTCGACCGAACCGAACCATGGATATACTCTCATTACATGACTATCCATTTATATCCATTCCGTTTACATGATATCATGGTTTCGGCAAGCCGTACATCTATTAAATAAAATAATACAAATCAATACAAAATACATTACGGGGTTTTAATGGGGTAGCCTGGTACAAAATGTGTTAGAAGTGGCATGAGATGGTCATTTTAATACACCTAACATGAATATCCATTGTTGTTGTTCTATGCCTTAACGGTTCCTTGTGCTCCGTATATCTTAGTCCACGGAATAGTTTGACTCCTCTCGTATACACTAGCATATTCTGTACCAAACTACAAACAACTGCGTTAACATAACATCAAATAGTATACGGTTATATTCTTTCTGTCTATTCTATTTCTACTTTTCTTTGGGACTTACCGAGCGATTGTTCGCTGACGACATTCCTTCTCTCTTCTTTCTTTGGAATGTTGTCAGGTGGATCCGACTCACTGAAGATAGAGCCCGGTTCAGAGGACTTGGATCAGTTCAGCGAGGACCCCGAGCTTTAGACTCTTGTATATACTTACTTTCATGTTCATGCCATTGTTTAGGCATTGCTTTCATCATTGTATTTACTTTTCAGTTGTATTGTAAAGAAATGTTTAATAAATAAAAGTTGCTGTTCATTTACATTTCATGTCTTGTTGTGTATATTTACTTTATATTGCTTAGTTACGCTTAGCGTGTTTACTTCTGAGTAAATACGTAGCGGGCCTCGTCACGTCTCCTTACCCGTACACTGGGAAGCGGGGCGTGACAGGTTTTGTTGGCGGTCCATGCAGGTCAGTTCTGCATGGACATATAGGTCAATTCTGCATGAAGTCCTAAGCAATATAACACAAGAATCAGTAACTAAAAACATTCTTTACATTTCATATTCCTTGAATCTTACAATTTCATATTCTTTGAATCTATCATAATCCTATTTTTTCTTTCAAGGTTATGGATTCTCCAAACAATACCAGCACCAACTTCAACAACACACCACCATCTCTTCCACTTACGCCTACCGTTGCAGCTCCGATCAACGAGCAAACGGTATTGCTTGAGGCAATCCGAAAGCTCCTAGAAGGACAGCAGCAGCAGACTGCTATCTTATTGAACCGCCCAGAAGTGGAAGCACCCGGAGTGAAGCAATTCCGGGCATTGCACCCAAAGCAATTTTCTGGGAAAGAGAGCCCTTTGGAAGCTGAAAAATGGGTTCAAAGTATTGAGGACGGTCTGGCAGCAGCACAAGTGCCAGACATCGCTTGGGTACGGGTTGCGAAGCTGCAACTCATCGAAATGCTCGAGTATGGTGGAAGGCGGAAGAAAGCCGTCTTGCCCAGCCTATCGAATGGAAAACTTTTCACGACATGCTCGACACGAAGTACTTTCCAGAGACTGCCCGATTCGACAAGGAGCAGCAATTCATTCACTTACAACAAGGCTCTGTGTGGAGCAAATCGGTGGATAAGTATGATGCCGAGTTCACTATGTTGAGCAGGTTCGCGGCACACCTCATTCCAACTGCTGAGATCAGGTTCGGACGATTTCAGCAAGGGTTAGATCCGGAGATCCAAGCTGTTTTAGCTACAGGGGATTTCCCAACCCACGAACTGACTCTGAAAGCTACCCGTCGATATGAGGCAGTAGTGAAGATGAGAGGCAGACCCCAATCTGCCGGAGTGAAGCGCCCTGCCACTCAGATGGCAGGAGGAGCCTCTTCAAGGCCACCTTTTGTATCCAGGAGACCGGGAGTACCAATCAACCGGCCCAGTCCAGCCTTTTTCACCTACTGTAGGAGGGATAGACACCTGGCGAAGGATTGTAGGCGTGCTAATCGCCTTTGCTTAGTCTATGGCTCAGCCATACATGATATTGGGTTTTGACCTCGTAGACTCAATCCAAATGCTGCACCCATACGAGTGATTACCTATCCGCAGCGGCTAGCTATCCAGGCACTGCTCCATGACTTGCTCTCCTAGCTCCACCTCCTCGTAGACCGACTGCACCTCCTCCTCGTCAGTTCCACCAAGCACAAAGGAACTTACCTCAAGTACAGAGGAACAGACAGAGGAATACTCCTCCAGCAAGGAGGAATGTACCGAGGCGACATGCTTTCACAATGACTGTGGAAGAAGCTGAAGCCACTGACCAAGTCATCACTGGTGACTCTTTCCTTTCAAGCTTTCTTTCAGTCTTTATACTTACCGATATATCTTTTCTTATACCTAAAACCTATCCCACATAACTTAGGTACGATCTTACTAGCCTCACTTCCTATACTAGCACTATTCGATACTGGAGCATCTCATTGCTTTATGTCGCAACGGTTCGTCCAAACTCATGCGATTCCAGTCAAACCACTTGTATCCAGCTGGAATGTCAGTTCAGGGAACAGCGTTCTAAAGGCAATAATGGGATACAACCTGCATCCAGTGGTTGTCTGCAGCAGAGAATTCTATGCTGACTTCAAGGTGCCGGACATACTGAATTTCGATGTTGTTTTGGGTATGGATTGGTTAGGAACATTCTATGCTACCATTGACTGTCGTCAAAGGAGGGTAGTGTTCGAGATTTCAGAGCATCCGGTCTTTTATTTCAAAAGTGGAGACCGTACCCTGGAGCCAAGCACATACAAAGCAAAACCGAAGAAATCAGTGATTGCAACACTTCAAGCAGAGGAAGGATCGAAGCTAGAGATAGTTCGAGGGTTCGACGATGTATTTCCTGAAGACATATCAGGTTTGCCTCCCGATCGAGCTCTTGAGTTTAGCATTGATTTAGTACCTAGAGCACAACCGGTGATCAAAGCTCTGTATCGCTTGAGTCCCAAAGGTTTGAAAGAGATCCGAACTCAATAGGAAGAATTATTGAAGAAAGGATGGATTCGTCCCAGCACTTCAAGTTGGGGATCGTCAGTTCTACTTGTGAAAAAGAATGAAGGTTCATACAGAATATGCATTGGTTATAGAGCTCTGAACGAAGTAACTATAAAGAACAAGTATCCACTTCCGCGCATCGACGATCTGTTCAATCAGCTAAGTGGGTTTTGCGTTTTCTCCAAGTTAGATCTTCGTTTGGGATATCATCAGGTGAAGGTCAAAGATTCCGATATTCCGAAGATGGCATTCAGGACTCGCTATGGTCATTATGAGTTTCTTATGATGCCATTTGGAGTGACCAACGCACCAGCTATATTCATGAGCCTAATGAATCAAGTTTTCCGAGAGTACCTAGACATGTTTGTTGTCATCTTCATCGATGACATCCTGGTGTATTCTAAGAGTTGGAAAGAACATGTCAAGCACCTACGAATTGTCCTGGAGACTTTACGACAGTATCAACTATATGCCAAGTACAACAAGTGCGAGTTTTGGCTAGATCAAGTCGGTTTTCTCGGATATATTGTATCAGGCGATGGAATCTCTATAGATCTAGCTAAAGTATCGGCAGTAAGCAAATAGCCTACACCGAAGTCAGTGAAGAACATTCGAATTGGGTTTAGCAGGATATTACAGAAGATTCATTGAAGGATTTTCGAAGATTGCAACACCCCTGACCAAGCTCACGCGTAAAGATGAAGAATTCGTGTGGTCAGAAACATGCGAACAAGCTTTCGTAGAACTTGAGTCAAAATTGACGTCAGCGCCTATTGATCAGCCAAAAATATTGCATTTTTAACACGTCAATTTCCCTACCATTTGCACTCATCTAGAAGTGTTCGGTATTAATATAGCACATATTAGCAAAACAGTCGTAAAATACCAAATTACATGTGTTATACCATAAAACCGACATTTTGAGGGAAATTGAGTGTTTATCATTACATCACATAATCTTTGTGTAGTGCAACACTTGTCTCGAGAATCTGTGCAGGAAATTCCAGGAAAAAACCAAAATTGTCAAAAGTGCTGATAAAAATACGCCAAGTCCAAGACTTGAGATCTGGCAGAAATCAAGAAAGCAAAATGAGATTCCACACATTTTACAAAGGCCAAAAGTCATCCCAATAAAATCCCAGAAGTTCCATGCCCCAAGGCTACTATAGCATCGCGGATCCGCGGCCAAAAGGCCCTTGGCACCGCGGATCCGCGGCCACGTCATGATGACGTCAGCAACGCTTCATGTCAGTATTCTTATTTCAAGGCTTACACTCATTCAAGCTACTGCAATTTCCAGAGAGCTCCAGAAACTTCTGTCCGAACAGCAAAGCTTTGGGATCAAGCTAAAAATGTCCAAGCTTCTCAAGCAAGCTTCTCAAATAACCACCTAAGCCTAGAAGCTTCCCCCTAACCTCCAAGCTTATGAAGGAAGCTAACCCTAACTAACTAACTCTAGAACCTTCTACCTAACTACCAAGCTTACAAGGGAAGCTAATCCTAATCAAGGCTATAAAAGGAGCCCTAAACCTTCTATCTAAAGGTTGTTGAATCATTAGTTCTCCAATTCCCAACACAAGTTGAGTGACACAACTTGTAACCCTAACCCTAATCCAATCAACAAGCCAAAAATCAAGAACACCGAGTACCAAATCAAGCAAGAAGCCTTCAATCCTTTAGAAAGCGATGCCGGACTTCATCGGAGCAAGTGATCCAAGGAGATCCGCGATTCAAGGAGACGAGCGAAGCCGAAATCAACGATCAAGTTCTTTCCTCTTGTAGATCTTGAGAGAATTGTAACAAAATTGTTGATAAATAAAGGTGAAATTTCTATATCTTGTTTTCTTTACATTCTTGCATCATGATTAGATCTCAATTCTTGATTGTGTTCTTTGATATGATGTTTGAGTAAAACTCTGCTCGTGAAGGAGTCGAGAGAATCAATAGATGATGATGTTACAAATCTTGAAACGATTCTTAATTCCTATAAGTTTTGTAAACTTTAGTAAATTGAAGAATCGACAACCTAGTTTCGAGCGATGCTTTCTTGATTGTGTTCGCTCTTAATTAGTGATTCACGATCGATTCTTGAATTTACTAGAGGCTAGAATTTGAATGAGATTCATCGAAAGGACAAAGGATGAGATGAAGAAACCCTAGTTTCTTCAAAAGATCCTTAAACCTCGATTAATCGTCATCGATCTAGTATCAAATCATTAATGGATAAGAAAACGTAATCAATAGTTTTCATCACGTCTATAGATTCGATCGATTCCTACAAGCCTCACTTCGATTCTTGATTACTAATTGGATTGGATATCATCAATTCTTGATTTTTAATGTTTTCTTGATTTTAGATGTAGATCTAGATAATTCTTGAACTTCAATTTCATAAATCTTGAATTGAATTGTCTTTTCTTTTCTTTTTAATTTTCAATTCATTTAATTCAAATTCGAACGGATCTCACTTTCCCTGTGGATGATCCGCACTCGCTAACGCGCTACATACGACACCGTTATTGATTGCGGTCAAAAATTTCTTTGATTGTGAAACATCATTTCTTAAACACGACACATCCAGAAATCGAATCAATCAAATGACGCCGTTGCCGGGGATCGTGTGCTAATTTGTTCGTTTTTGAAATTTGAGTTGAAAAGTTTATTTCATCATAATTTTGAGATCAAAACTCGCACAAACACTAAACGATTCGTTGTGATTTGTTGCAAGGAAATCAGGAAACTGTGGAGCTTGAGAAAAAATATTTTGAATTTTCCAGAGAGCTCAGAGGTGAACAGAGGCATTCTGTAAAAATTTTGTGCAGTGATATTGTAGAACCGCGGCGGAAGCGCGGCATTAGGCGATCATTGCAGCGGAACCGCGGTGATACTGTTGCTTGTCTGTATGAAAATTCTCAGGTGACTTCTTAACTTTCTTATCTCTTTCTCAATCTGCTCCAATAACAAATTTGCTGCAGGTTTCTTTGCAAATAATTTGCAGCGCCGCAAAAAGCAATAAAAAGTGTGCGTGTTTTGATTCTTGGTTGTTTGCATATTAATACGGAATTTAAGGGGCACGGCCAAATTTAGATTAGGTGGGGAGTTCATTACCCTTCCTAAGCCCCGAAAATCACAAAATTGCATCCGCATTACCCTCATTAACTAAAAGAAATCTAGACTTGACTCTAAGGACCGTCGCGCTCACTTAGAACAGAAGGAGGCCGTGAGTAATCTATTGCTTATCCGCGTTTCTTTTGTGGTGTCTAAGGCAAGTGTGTCTAAAGCAAGTGGTTACTTAATTAGGCCCACTACTTACGTAGTGGAGAACCTCCCACTTACCTGGCACTTACCTGGCCACAGGAGAGACAAAGAGGCAGTGGGGGATCGATCCTGCGACTTGTCTTTTGGTAGTTAGGAGTGGTCTAGAGCCTTGACCTAGGTGACCACTAGACTTAGAGTTGCTTGTTGCATTTGTTGTGATTCGCATCATTTTTTTTCAATTATCCGTATATTTTTCAAAACAAACACCACTTCATTCAATTTCCCCTAATTATCTTAACGCTGCCACTAGTACCAAACCCTTTTAGTGCAAGATAGGCTGGACACGGGATTCTAGTGCCCGTTTAGTCCGCGTTCCCCCGATCGACTCCGAAGTCGGTAATTCTACGTCTACTTCTTCTTTACCCACCACCACACCCACATCGATGGACGCTTCTCCATCGAACTTCTTTACCACTACTCTGCCGCCGTCCGCAGGTACGCAAAATCCACCCCGCATCTCTCTCCAAGAGAGGTGCTATCCTATGCGAGGTCCTCTTTCGACCTGTCTATCCATTCCACCAGCCAACGGGTACAATTTTGAGATTAAACCCCAATACATCAACCTTCTACCCAAATACCACGGTCTCGAGTCTGAAGACGCATATGTCTTTATCACCAAATTTGAAAATGTATGCGCAATGATGGGTACCTCATAGCTTTCTGTGGATACTATGCGTCTACGTCTTCTTCCATTTACCTTGTGCGATATAGCCGAGAAGTGGTTGTATAACACTACCGCACATTCCATTAAAAATTGGGAAGAATTCGTTGCAGCATTCCTTAAGAAATTCTACCCGAATCACAAGACAGCTCGAGTCCGTAGCGAAATAAATCAATTTACCCAGCTTCCAAATGAACCATTCTCGAAGTGTTTTGAATGCTTCAAGGATCTGTTGGTTCAATATCCACATCACGGAATCCCTAGATGGGATCTGTGCCGAATCATATATGAGGGCATTAAACCTACCACTAAATAGAACCTTGAAGCCATGTGTCAAGGCAATTTTATGACCAAAGACGATGGGGAAGCTTGGAAATACTTAGAAGATTTCGCTGAAAAATCTTTACAGTGGGAGGGTGTGAGTCCATCTTCTAGGGGTGGCAATAACCAATCGGATGTTTCCATAGGAGTTACAGCTGAAATTTCAGCTATACAAAAGAAACTCGAGACTATGGAAAACAAATTTTTAGCTGCCGCCCTAAATCAAATGTCACTCTCCAAAACTGTATGTGGATGTTGTTCTGATCCTTCTCATTTGACGGAAGAATGTCCATTGAATTCTCCGTTTCAAGGTCATGAGCATACCAATGCTGCTTTTCAAAGACCTAGAAACGATCCATTTTCTTTCA
Organism: Agapanthus africanus; assembly: GCA_030015575.1. Lineage (NCBI taxonomy): Eukaryota > Viridiplantae > Streptophyta > Magnoliopsida > Asparagales > Amaryllidaceae > Agapanthus > Agapanthus africanus. Next base: position 259,242,060 of record CM057339.1, on the reverse strand, counting down.
CTTATAATCAGGGTTGGAGGAATCACCCTAATTTTGCTTGGAACAATCACAAAATCAAAACACGGTTCCAAACCAAAACAATTTCCAAAGGGCTCTTCCACCACAACAGCAACCATTTCATCTGACTCAGCACCCCTACCAATCACAAAACTTTCAAGATCCAGTCAACACGCATGCACCGTATAATCCTGCACAGTTGACTGGTACTGATCTCTCCGCTTCACTCGAACGGAATTTTGAAATGTACATGAAACGAATGTCGGCTGAATTTAGGTGTTCCCTCGATAAATTTGAGAAAAACTCTGACCTCCAAGCTGAGAGTTTAAAATCAATGGAAGCAGAAATTGGCCGACTAAAAGCCGAAATAAGTGAGAGAAAGAAAGGGAAACTTCCGTCTCAACCCCTACCAAATCCTGGGCATTACAATGTAAATGCCATCACAACGTTGAGATCAGGAAGAGTGCTGAACAATCATGTTGGGAAAGAGATTGATGATACTGAAAAATCTATCAATAACACCACGGCTGAGACCTTTCCTTACACACACACTTCTACTTCTAATCCTTGTTCTTCTACCCCACCGCCGGCACGCGAGCCTATTCTCCGTTTCCCTCTAGGCTCGACACCTCAGCCCACCTCTTCTATTCCTCCAAAGACGATCCCCACTCCTATTCTGGGATCACTTCCACACACACCACCTTCTCCTATGATGGACCCAGCTCTTATTGCTAAAGCACCTTATCCGAATCGGTTAAGGGGTAACAAATCGAGTCCACATATGGAGAAGATTATGGAAATGTTCAAACAGGTTAACATTAACATCCCTCTCCTAGATGCTATTCAACAAGTCCCCGCTTATGCGAAAATTCTTAAAGACTTGTGCACTAGGAAGAGGAAGACTCAAGTGCCCAAAAAGGTCTTCATGACTAATAATTTTAGCACTTCTTTTACCCCACAGCTACCAAAGAAACGTAAGGACCCAGGATGTCCTACGATATCGAATTCTATTGGGGGTAAAAACATCAATCGTGCTCTTCTAGACCTAGGCGCAAGTGTTAACCTGCTTCCATATTCTGTATACGAGCAGTTAGGGATTGGAGAGTTGAAACCAGCTCACTGCACTCTCCAAATGGCAGACCGTTCAATCACCAAACCTAGGGGTGAACTAGAGGATGTGTTGATAAAAGTCGGGGAATTTGTATTCCCTGTGGACTTCATTGTTCTCGATACACAACCTGTAGCAAACCCACAGAGCCAAATTCCGGTGATTTTGGGTCGACCATTCCTTGCCATTTCCAATACTGTCATTAGATGTAGAAACGGTTCAATGAACTTATCTTTTAGAAAAATGACAATTGAACTGAACATCTACAAAATTGGAAGTCAGCCATCTGAACCCTCTGCTCATATACTTGATGTGTGCTCTGTCCACGAGATTGCTCCCGAAAGTTGCGGAGTTGATGAACTTTGCTTTGAAGATCTCGACGACACTACCACATCAATGTTTGATCTTGCACATCTTAGTGAGGACACATTTTCCACACTTAAGTCCGACACTCCTGACTCATCACCATCCGAGTCTGTATCTTTCACAGGCTATGAGCTTCTTTGTGACTCCGAAAATCATTCGATGATCCCACCTTCTATTATTTCTCCGCCAGCATTAGATCTCAAACTTTTACCTTCTCATCTTAAATATGCATATTTAGGTGAGAATGAGTCTTTACTGGTTATCATATCCGCTTCTCTAGCATCAGAGCAAGAGAATGCACTTTTGACGTTATTGAGATCTAATAGGCAGGCGTTTGGTTGGACCATGGCGGACATCAAAGGGATTAGTCCCTTGATTGTTGAACATCATATACATTTGATGGATGAAGCCAAACCAACCCGAAAATCACAGAGACGGTTGAACCCCGTCATGAAGGATACGGTGAAGAAAGAAATCGTCAAATGCCTTGACAATGGTATCATTTACCCAATCTCCGATAGCCAATGGATGAGTCCAATTCATGTCGTCCCTAAGAAATCTGGCATCACAGTTATTACCAATGAGGCAAATGAGTTAATTCAGACACGCACTCAAACTGGGTGGCGTGTATGTATTGATTACAGAAAACTCAATGCCGCTACGAGGAAAGACCACTTTCCTCTACCTTTCATTGATCAGATGGTGGAACGCTTAGCTGGACGTGAGTATTATTGCTTTATGGACGGATACTCTGGCTATAATCAGGTCCCCATTTCCAAAAATGATCAAGATAAAACCACATTTACTTGTCCTTTTGGTACCTTTGCTTATAGACGCATGCCCTTTGGGTTATGCAATGCTCCCGCTACATTTCAGCGGTGTATGATGGGGATATTCTCAGACATGGTCGAGAATTTTTTGGAGATTTTCATGGACGATTTCTCAATTTTTGAAGATTCTTTTTTTGACTGCCTATCGAATCTTGACGCGGTTCTTACTCATTGCAAAGAGAAGAACTTAACCTTGAATTGGGAAAAATGCCATTTCATGGTCCAAGAGGGAATTGTGCTTGGACATGTTATTTCACGAAAAGGCATTGAGGTTGACAGAGCTAAGATAGATGTCATTCAAAACCTTCCTCATCCCAAAAGTGTCAAGGATATCCGATCATTTCTTGGCCATGCAGGCTTTTACAGGAGATTCATTAAGGATTTTAGAAAAATTGCTAGACCTTTAACTCTTCTCTTGGCCAAGGATACGACCTTCCATTTTGACTCGGATTGTGAGGCAGCATTCGACTCACTTAAATACTCCCTCACTACAGCCCCCGTTCTATCTTCTCCAGATTGGAACCACCCGTTTGAGCTTATGTGATACATCAGATTTTGCAGTCGGTGCAGTCTTAGGACAACACATTGAAAAGATGCCACACGTGATCTATTATGCAAGTAAGACCCTGAACGATGCTCAAATTAACTATACAACTACCGAAAAAGAACTTTTGGCGGTTGTATTTGCATTAGAAAAATTCAGGCCTTACTTAATTGGCTCACCAATTGTTGTGTACACTGACCACTCCGCCTTGAAACATCTTTTGGCGAAGAAGGATGCTAAAGATAGGCTAATACGTTGGATCCTTCTATTACAAGAATTTGATCTTGTTATTAAAGATAAGAAAGGATGTGAAAATGTTGTAGCCGACCATATTTCACGCATCTCTTCTTCACCAATGACCCTGCCGATCAATGATTCTTTTCCAGACGAACAACTCTTGAACGTATCCGATGAACCTTGGTTCAGGGATATTGTGAACTATCTTGCTACGGGACTGATACCCAGCGATTGGTCAAAATAGGACAAACATCGTTTTCTATCCCAAGTAAAACACTTTTACTGGAATGAACCCTATCTGTTTAAATATTGTCCTGACCAGATCATTCGCCGGTGTGTCCCGAATGAGGAATTCAGGAGTGTTTTATCTTTTGGTCATGATCAGGCATGCGGGGGTCACTTCGGTCCTAGAAAGACGGTGGAGAAGGTTTTGCAATGCGGTTTTATTGGCCGACCTTGTTCAAAGACGCATTTGATCATTACAAAACCTGTACACAATGTCAACACATGGGTAGGATTTCCCGGAGAAATGAGATGCCACAGCAACCCATCTTAGTGGTTGAAATTTTCGATATTTGGGGCATTGACTTTATGGGTCCTTTTCCCAACTCCTTTGGGAATCTGTACATACTGCTTGCGGTTGATTACGTCTCAAAGTGGGTTGAAGCTATTCCTTGTCGCACTAATGATAAAAAGGTTTTCATTAAGTTCTTAAAAGAAAATATCTTTTCGCGATTTGGACACACACGCGCTATCATTAGCGATAACGGGACACATTTCTGCAACAGGTCTTTCGAGACTTTGATGCGGAAATACGCAATCAACCACAAACTTTCCACACCCTATCATCCCCAAACGAGCGGGCAGGCTGAGATTTCAAATAGACAGATCAAACAAATTCTGGAGAAGACTGTTGCTAAGAATAGAAAAGATTGGTCGACCAAATTGACGGATGCTCTTTGGGCATTCTGAACTGCATATAAAACCGATGTAGGGATGTCTCCTTATAGGTTGGTGTTTGGGAAGGCCTGTCACTTGCCAGTCGAGATTGAGCACAAAGCAATGTGGGCTATTAAAAAAATCAACTTTGACTTAAATCAAGCCTGCAACTTTCGGAAGATGCAATTAAATGAGCTAAGCGAACTCCGCGATGAAGCTTATGATAACGCTGTAATTGTAAAGAACCGGACTAAGGTATTTCACGATAAAAACATTTTGAGGAAAACTTTTACACCTGGTCAACAAGTCTTTCTTTATGATTCACGACTACACCTTCACGCGGGTAAGCTACGATCTCGGTGGAAGGGACCTTTTGTTGTGCGGTCTGTATACCCGCACGGGGCAGTTGAGGTAGAAAATGTTAAAAACGGTACATTTTTCAAAGTGAATGGACATAGATTAAAGCCGTATTTTTCCACTGACCCTACGGAGGAGCTCCTGTTCTTACAGGAGCCATTTTATCTTGATTAAAATTCCTCCGTCTCACCTCCATGTCCTGTAAATTACTGCATCATCTTTTGAATGGAGGTGAGTGAAAAGAATAAGTTTGGGGGAGGATTTTCACTTAAATATTTTTGCCTCCGTTAATAAATTTCCTCCCAACCTTACAGGTTTTTGAGATCTAGCAGATGGCAACAGTGAGGACACTGTTGAAAATAAGTTTGGGGGAGGTTTGTGCATATTTTTGCATCATTTGCATCATACTTTGCATAAGCACAAAACATTTTTAAAACCTATAAAAATTTAAAAAAATTCAAAAAAATAAAAATATTTTTGTACATAAATAAGATAATAAAAGATTAGATAGTGAAAAATTACATCCAAAATATTAGAAAAATTTAAGAAAACCAAGAAAATTAGAAACTTTCTTATACGAACTAGTAATAAGTAGTTATGAGCCGTTGTCCCAAGGGTTAGTAAGATGAAGGAAGTCATTAATCTGAGGATAAAAATATGTCTGAAAAATAGTTCCTATTCTGGAAGCCAAACATTTTGAACGTTGATACCCTACTACACATGTCTTGAAGCTCGGGATAGTAGAGAATACCTTAAAATGCTCTTGTCTAAAAGCCAAAGTATGAAGGAAATAAAAAATGAATAAAATATAAAATGGTGAGAAAAATGAACACTGGTTTTGTTATCGCCAAGGCAGCAATAAAAAAATATAGCGAGGGTGCCTCTTCACCTAGTGCCTTAGACCAACTGGTCTGGGAGTCACTGCTAAGCCTTAGGTGGTGCAAGACGAGGAAAATACACCTAATAAGCAAGCACATGAGTAATCGGTCGGTTAGTACCTCAAGAAGTATTAACGGTCACATGAAAATGTGTGAGCAAATTCATCTAAATATTCATAAAATTAAAAAGTACTGAGGCAGATGAACACGAGTATGATAGCTTGAATTGAATTCTCCGGGTGTAGGGATGTCTATTACACACACGTAGGGTTATATGATCGATGTTTGGAAGAAAGATAGGAATGAAGAATAAAGACGATGTTTTATTGAGGGAGGATGTGATTTCCAACATCTTTTCATGACTATTAAGATAGGGCTCATGACAACTGAAAAGCCAGTATAGTTGGAAACCCTAATTTTCAAAGTCTTTCTTTTATAATTCTTATCTTTATATGTAATCTTTACGGTCTTCCTTTTATTATTGGATTTTGTGGGTGCAATCCGCTGAAAACCCTCAAGAGACAACACTCCTACTAAGGACACCTAGAGGTTTAAAGGCTTGTTGCACGTGCTCAGTGCAATCATGCTGCCTACGAAAGTGTGCTAGTTAGTTTTTCTCTTTCTTTATTTTCTCCTTCTATTTTTAATAAAAAAGTTCGCTCGAGACGACCGAAAATAAGTTTGGGGGAATTTGATCAGTCGAAAATATTGCATTTTTAACACGTCAATTTCTCTACCATTTGCACTCATCTTGAAGTGTTCGGTATTAATATAGCACATATTAGCAAAACAGCCGTAAAATACCAAATTACATGTGTTATACCTTAAAACCGACATTTTGAGGGAAATTGAGTGTTTATCATTGCATCGCATAATCTTTGTGTAGTGCAACCCTTGTCTCGAGAATCTGTGCAGGAAATTCCAGGAAAAGAACCGAAATTGTCAAAAGTGCTGATAAAAATACGCCAAATCCAAGGCTTGAGATCTGGCAGAAATCAAGAAAGCAAAATGAGATTCCACACATTTTACAAAGGCCAAAAAGTCATCCCAATAAAATCCCAGAAGTTCCATGCCCCAAAGCTACTATAGCGCCGCGGATCCGCGGCCAAAAAGCCCTTCGCGCCACGGATCTGCGGCCACGTCATGATGACGTCAGCAACGCTTCATGTCAGTATTCTTATTTCAAGGCTTACACTCATTCAAGCTACTGCAATTTCCAGAAAGCTCCAGAAACTTCTGTCCGAACAGCAAAGCTTTGGGATCAAGCTAAAAATGTCCAAGCTTCTCAAGCAAGCTTCTCAAATAACCACCTAAGCCTAGAATCTTCCCCCTAACCTCCAAGCTTATGAAGGAAGCTAACCCTAACTAACTAACTCTAGAACCTTCTACCTAACTACCAAGCTTACAAGGGAAGCTAAATTAAAGCTAGCTTCTAAAGGAAGCTAATCCTAATCAAGGCTATAAAAGGAACCCTAAAGCTTCTATCTAAAGGTTGTTGAATCATTAGTTCTCCAATTCCCAACACAAGTTGAGTGACCCAACTTGTAACCCTAACCCTAATCCAATCACCAAGCCAAAAATCAAGAACACCGAGTACCAAATCAAGCAAGAAGCCTTCAATCCTTTAGAAAGTGATGCCGGACTTCATCGGAGCAAGTGATCCAAGGAGATCCGCGACTCAAGGAGACGAGCGAAGCCGAAATCAACGATCAAGTTCTTTCCTCTTGTAGATCTTAAGAGAATTGAAACAAAATTGTTGATAAATAAAGGTGAAATTTCTATATCTTGCTTTCTTTACATTCTTGCATCATGATTAGATCTCAATTCTTGATTGTGTTCTTTGATATGATGTTTGAGTAAAACTCCGCTCGTGAAGGAGTCGAGAGAATCAATAGATGATGATGTTACAAATCTTGAAACGATTCTTAATTCCTATAAGTTTTGTAAACTTTAGTAAATTGAAGAATCGGCAACCTAATTTCGAGCGATGCTTTCTTGATTGTGTTCGCTCTTAATTAGTGATCCACGATCGATTCTTGAATTTACTAGAGGCTAGAATTTGAATGAGATCCATCGAAAGGATAAATGATGAGATGAAGAAATCCTAGTTTCTTCGAAAGATCCTTAAATCTCGATTAATCGTCATCGATCTAGTATCAAATCATTAATGGATAAGAAAACGTAATCAATAGTTTTCATCACGTCTATAGATTCGATCGATTCCTACGAGCCTCACTTTGATTCTTGATTACTAATTGGATTGGATATCATCAATTATTGATTCTTGATTTTTAATGTTTTCTTGATTTTAGATTTGGATCTAGATAATTCTTGAACTTTAATTTCATAAATCTTGAATTGAACTGTTTTTTCTTTTCTTTTTAATTTTCAATTCATTTAATTCAAATTCGAACGAATCTCACTTTTCCTGTGGACGATCCGCACTCACTAACGCTCTACATACGACACCGTTATTGATTGCGGTAAAAAATTTCTTTGATTGTGAAACATCATTTCTTAAACACGACACATCGAGAAATCGAATCAATCACTTATTCTCGTCATACCGGATCAATCTGGAGGTTTTGAAGTGCATTGTGATGCATCCGGTAAGGGATTAGGATATGTTCTACATCAGCACGGTAAAGTTTTAGCTTATGCATCAAGACAGCTGAAGATTCATGGGCGCAACTATCCGACGCATGATCTGGAGTTGGCGGCCGTTATCTTTGCTCTTAAGATTTGGCGCCATTGTCTTTTTGGAGAACGAGTGGACATATACACAGACCACAAGAGTCTGAAATATGTGTTTACTCAGAAAGAGTTGAATATGTGGCAGAGAAAATGGTTAGAACTTATGGCGGACTTCGACATCAACCTACAATATTATCCAGGAAAGATGAATGTAATACCTGATGCACTTAGTCGCCAACCATTATCAATGAATCTCACCGCACGGTGGAAGCTTCAACAAGATTTGCATCAGATGGAGATAGAAGTGATCATGTCAAGTAACGGTTCAAGTTTGATGAACTTACATGTTCAGTCTACTATTGTCAATCAGATCAAAGCAGCTCAAGCAAGTGATGCTAAGTTGCAAAAGATCAGAGAACAAATAGAAAGTGGACTTAGAACAGACTTCATCATCCATGAAGACGGATCTTTGAAATACGGCAGTAGAGTGTGCCACAAGGTTCTGTTCGGGAAGAATTGATGAAAGAAGCTCATAGCTCTCCCTATTCAGTACATCCTGGTGGTATAAAGATGTACAAAGATCTGCGGCAACATTACTGGTGGCATGGAATGAATCGTGAAATAGCCAAAAGCGTTGCTAAATGTTTGGTGTGTCAGCAAGTGAAAACTGAACATCATTGGACTGCTAGTTTACTTCAACCGTTATCTATTCTAGAATGGAAGTGGCAACACATCACTATGGACTTCATGACTGCTCTTCCTCGCAGCACGAAAGGTAACGATGCGGTATGGGTCATTGTGGATTGACTCACAAAGTCGGTTCACTTCATCCTATTTCGAGTTGGCCAATCTACCGAGACACTAGCAAAGAAGTACATGGAGGTAGGTTTGAATCTAAGTAAGATTTAACTCTTCAATATGTACTATCTCTGATACCCATGAGCTCATGCAGGAGATCGTGAGATTATATGGAGTACCGGTTTGCATTGTCTCCGATCGTGACACCAGATTTCGATCGCAATTTTGGCAGAGTCTGCAAGCTAGCTTGGGAACAAGTCTGAACTTTAGCACAGCCTACAATCCATAAACAAATGGACAGTCTGAGCGAACGATTCAGATTTTAGAAGACAAGCTAAGAGCGTATATGTTAGACTTCGGAGGATAGTGGGAAGATCACCTACAGCTTGTGGATTTTTCATACAACAACAGCTACCAAGCGAGTATTGGAATGGCACCCTTTACGGCTCTATATAGAAGGAAGTGTCATTCACCATTAAGGTGGGACGACATCGGAGATAGAGAACTCTGTAGGCCTAAGATGGTAGTAGCAACAGTGGATGTGGTTCGCACTATTAGGGAAAGAATGCGCATAGCCCAAGACCGACAGAAGCACCGGGCTGATGCAAAGCGCCGTCACTTGGAGTTCCAACTGGGAGATCGTGTCTTTTTAAAGATCTCACCAAACCGTGGAGTGATTTTCTTTGGAAGGCGGGGTAAGCTAAATCCGAGGTATATATGACCGTTCGACATACTCGAATGAGTCGGAGAAGTGGTTTATCGTTTGGCACTTCCACCCTCATTGGAAGGAGTGCACAATGTATTTCACATATCCCAACTCAGAAGATATGTGAGTGACCCCAGTCATATTCTTGATCACTCCGAGCTCACTGTACAGATGGATCTATCTTATGAGTAACAACCCGTTGAAATCCTGGACAGAAAGGTGAAGTCACTTCGGAACAAAGAAGTAAACTTGGTCCGTGATGTGGAGAAAAGACACACCAGGTGAATAAACTTGGGAAAGAGAAGATAATATGTGTGCAAGATACCCTCACTTGTTTGTAAATTATTTCTTAAAATAATTGTAAATTTCGAGGACGGAATTTTTGTAAGGAGGGTAGAATGTAACAACTCTGTTTCAGTGTACATAAAATTTGTTTAAAAGTTAATGTACAAATGGAGTATTTGCAATCCTGTGTATGCTATAAGTATTTAATTCGCTTTTGAACAGCAATAAAGCACTTGTAGCTCATTGGTAAAGCCTTGTACTGCTATGATATAGCCCCTGTGTTCAAATCCCCTCAGCCACATATTATTTTTGTTGATTTTTCTTTAAAACTTTTGGAAGCTCAAAAGTTTACACGTGCACTGCACGTAAAAATGAAAATTCTCATAAAACAAACATGTGGAAATTGTTAATTAAGAAGCCCAGGATACGTGTCTTCAATCCAGAGCCCCTCACCTTAAAATGGACCGGTGAGGTATCACTAGGGGACTGGCACCGCCGGTTTTCTCCGTAGGAAATGCCCCTAAAATTTAACCTAGCACCCCTTGGCCTACCCCACTACCCCCATGCTGTTTGATTTCTCTGTATTTATCCAGAGAATGATAAATCCCTTCTTTAATCCATTTTAATACATATTTTTAATTCATTCTTCAATCCTAAAAATCCTAATTTTTCCTATAAATACCACACTACACCATAGCCCTCCTCATGCAGAATTCCATTGCCAAAACTCTCTAAAATTCCTAAGTCCAAGAAGTTGTACAAGTGGAATTAGCTCAAGGCAAAATTCCGTCGACGTTTCTGGACAAATCCAGCGACGAAACGACTCCACGATGCTTTCGGAAGTTGCTTCTACCTCATCCTTCTTCTTTCAATCAGTAAATCCCCTCTTCCTCTTCTCTCTCTTGTAAATAGAATCCTATTTTCAAAACTCGTCGGAAGCGGAGTTATTCCGACTTCCGATTCTAATTTCATCAAAAACGCAATCTTTCTTAATAACAAATTTACTATCTTTTTACATATTGTTTATTAACCATTAAATAACATTTGGAACAAGTTTCAATTTAAAATATAATGTTAAACAACTTTTATTTAACTTTTATGGTAAAATACCATCTAGTTTACATACGACATTACTTTACAGTTTGGCTCATATTACCTTTAGAAATTGCACGATGTAATGACCTAGCTCATCATAACACTCATCTTGACATAGCACGATGGTTTTTGTAACAATTTTTGTGGGAAAAAACATAATTTACATTAAAATACCCTAAACCATCAGAACCCGTATTCTTTAAATTGTTTTGATTAATTCCTTGCAAATAAGGCTCTACAACCCATTTTGGGGAACCCGGTTGGGATGGTGCGGGTTATCGCACGTCCTTAGGACTAGTAGAGTGAGATGAAGACCTCCTCACGGAGCATTCAATCTCGATAGAATTTTTATTACAATTTCTAAGAAAACGTGATTTCTATTAATAAATAAATTCTATTTTTATAATTATATATATATAAATAATATCAAAATATCTATTTTAAATATAATATATATTCCATGTTTTCTAATCAAAAGAAAAGGATCACAAAAGATCATGAAAATACCATCATATTCAATACAAGTCAAATTACAAGAAAATACCATATACTATTCAAAGTTAGGTTTATATCCACTAGAATATTTCATTTTATGAAAATTACAACTATGAAAATCCTAAAGACGATAAATAAATACTTGAGTTTTATTTTGAAAATATATCAAAACTATTTTTCATAAACCCCCTCAAGTTATATTAATTTACAATAAGAACCCTAGTAAACATAGGTTTACGCGGGACCAGTTCTCTTGAGCCTCGGGAAGCCGGAGAATATGGGTGCTTGCCTATCTAAGGTAGACAAACTAAAAACGGTGTTATTAATACGGTAATTGTCTTGGAAAAAGACACAAATCTTGTCGTCCATGTGCAGCAGTTACCGATAACATCAAAACTAATTCAGGACTTTAATTCGTTTTAAAGTGTCTGACTCAGACAGAGTCTCAGTCTAATCTGAAATCAATCAATCAATCTATTCTTGAATATGATTCAAGTATAACTCCATTTCAATATGAATCCATTTATACTAGAATTCAATCTATACAACATGACTCGACCGAACCGAACCATGGATATACTCTGATTACATGACTATCCATTTATATCCATTCCGTTTATATGATATCATGGTTTCGGCAAGTCGTACATCTATTAAACAAAATAATACAAATCAATACAAAATACATTACGGGGTTTTTAATGGGGTATACTAGTACGGAATGTGTTAGAAGTGGCACGAGATGGTCACTTTAATAAACCTAACCTGAATATCCATTGCTGTTGTTTTGTGGCTTAACGGTTCCTTGTGCTTCGTATACCTTAGTCTATAGAATAGTTGGAGTCCTCTCGTATACGCTGGCATATTCTGTACCAAACTACAAACAACTGCGTTAATATAACATCAAATAGTATACGGTTATATTCTTTTTGTTTATTCTATTTCTACCTTTCTTTGGGACTTACCGAGTGATTGTTCGCTGACGACATTCCTTCTCTCTCCTTTCTTTGGAATGTTGTCAGGTGGATCCAACTCACTGGAGATAGAGCCCGGTTCAGAGGACTTGGATCAGTTCAGCGAGGACCCCGAGCTTTAGACTCTTGTATATACTTACTTTCATGTTCATGCCATTGTTTAGGCATTGCTTTCATCATTGTATTTACTTTTCAATTGTATTGTAAAGAAATGTTTAATAAATAAAAGTTGATGTTTATTTACATTTCATGTCTTCTTGTGTATATTTACTTTATATTGCTTAGTTATGCTTAGCGTGCTTACTTCTGAGTAAATACGTAGCGGGCCTCGTCGCATCTCCTTACCCGTATACTGGGAAGCGGGGCGTGCCACAAATGCTTCCGTCCATATACAATGGTTGCCGATTTTTCCTAACTAAATAAGTTTCAAAAGATAAGATTTTTACTAAGATATACTATTTATCTTGAACGTAATCTCAAATTTGAAAACCTGAACTTGACTTAAACCAAAACTTGATTTAACCCTCGAATTTGACTTGAACATGAACCTGAATACTTGAACTTGATGTGAACATTTGACATGATTACAATTAATATGAATACTTGATGTTGAAATGAACTAAATAGTATCTGCATGACTTACTTGATCAAAGGAGGAGGTGGAACCCACTGCGGAGGATTACGACCGGATCACTGCTGAAACCGTTCCTTAGTTTCTCTTTCAGCTTTTCTTTTCAGTAAGCCACATGTTTAGGCTTTTATGTTTATGTTTCTCGTTCAGATCTTTTGTAATCAGTTGAAAATTATGAAATTTGAATGTAAATAAAATTGTTGTTGAAAATTTCAGTTTCATACTTATTCTTGTGTCATTTTATACTACTTATATATGCGCTTAGTGTATTTGTTTCGAGAAAGGACTTTCTCGAAATAAATATGTCGCAGGTCTCGTCACATGCCTGCTCCCGTCTTTTGGAAAGCTTCTATGACAGGTTTTATTGGTGGCCCATGCAGATCAGTTCTGCATGAAGTCATAAGCAATATAATACAAGAAAAATGAAATCCGACAACTTTTACGTTCCTCGCGTTTCAAATTTCTTTGAATCCTTGAATCCATATTGAACTCCACTTTCGACTTCTTGAAGATCGCGTTCCAACTTTTGATTCCTTGAATTCAGTTCCCCGAACTTTCTTCGCTACTCTCGATTATCGTCAAAGGAGGGTAGTGTTCGAGATTCCCTCGGGATCTGGAGTACCGACTAGTGGAGTGCGATGATGATGAAACACAACCGGATTATCTAACCTTGTTTCCTTACTCTGTTACAACATCCTTCTTGTGAAAATTTCGAGGACAAAATTTTTCTAAGGAGGGTAGGATATAACGACCCTAAAATTCATGTACACTTTTATTATTCTTTATTAATAAAAGATGTTGTTTTCTGTTCTTGAATCGAGTTATATGTAACTCTTATTAAATAAGTTCAAGAAAACACTTATAGTCCATTGGTTAAGACTTTTCATTACTGTCCTATAGCCGCGTGTTTGAATCCTTGTTACTATAATTATTTTTATTATTTTTTTCTTTTGACATTTTAGGAGCCCAAGAGTTTGCACGAGTATCGCACGGGGTTTCGAAACATTATAACAGAAAAGAGATATAAAAATAGGCTAATTAAACCCATTGGAGCACGAGACTCGATACACGAACCCAGAGGCCGACCTAAGGCGGGTGGGCGTGACCTAGTTGAGTCCAATTAGGCTTAGCTGGGGTCAGTCCAACCCTTCAACTCCCGTCTCTTCGTTTTGATACCCCAAAACCCTAATTTAAAACAGTGAACTGCATACCCTTCATCTCTACCATTAACCCTTTTTAATTCAATTTTAATTATCTTTTTAATACACCATACTCCCCTATTCCTCCCTTATATATACCTAGTCATCCTACCTTCCTCCCCATTTCTGAAATTTCTCTAAATTCACTCTCAAATTTTATTCTCAAGTTCAAAGTTCCAAGCCAAGCTCATTCGAAGCCAACAAATCCTTGAGCTCACCTCTTCCTCTTGAGTCGTCGGCCCCAGTTCCTTCTCTTTCATTTACTACGATCCAATTTAGATAGCGCAACCCGTAAGTCTCCCATTCTATCTCTCTCTTTTGTTCTCCCCTCGCCATCGACATAATATATTTAAAAGGAGAAAAAATAACTTGAAACTAGTTGTGGAAAGTTGTGATACATCCGATATGATTCTCATACATTTGTTAACTAAAACATATCACCTACCATCTTATCAACCTTGCTAGCCACGACTCATATAGTATCTACATGTATTTAAAATGAAATGGCTATATTAAATAATATTTAGAACGCAAATAACGGATAAATACCGTGTACTTTTATTTTGGTTTAATATTAATTTTTGTGACATGATAATGTTGATATGCACGGGGTAATGACCTACCCCACATATACACTTGGAAATCATAGGACAATTATAAGCTTGCAGCGTTATTTGTAAAAGAATACAATTTCACCAAAATACTCTTAAGTCTTGAAATATAGAATTTTAACTCTAAATCTATTTCCTTGGAAATTTTGCCCTCACAACTCTCATTAGGGGAACCCTGTTGAAGATAGTACAGATTATTTGCGCATCTTTGGTTTAGTGAGTGAGATCCAAACTCTTTACGGAGTGTGTTCTCGAAGGAAAAGAAAATATTATTTTAAACAAAATGAAACAATATTAAATTAAAAATCATAAATTTATAACTTAAAAGAAAAAAAAATTGTAAATCTAATTTCAATAAAATATTCTAAATTAAAAGATTAAATTTTTCTTAAAATGCCTCAAGTTTTTCAAAAGATATATTTTATCATAAAAAATACCATAAATTTTTAAAAGTTACGTTTTGTCATACCCCGCTTCCCAAAAAAAAGTGAAAAGATAACATGGTATGGTCCGCAACCTAACTGTATTGAAGGTGGTCTATTTAATACAGTTACGTTAAGCATATGAATAACCTGCAGGATGTGAACCAAAACGAAATAATAAAAGCGGAAGGCATTTATTTCCATTTACAAAAACTTTATTACATCCCAAAAGAAATGAGTAAAATAAACTAAATAGTTTAATTATATCGAAGGAAAGAAACAAAACCCTAAACACGTGGGAAACAAACAAAAATATAACTAACTACTCTTCTGTCGTTAAGTCCGTATAATTTTCATTAGTAGGCTCCACACCTTGATCCTCTGCATAATACTCATTCTCATCTAACGGACATTTCAGAGATAGAGAAAAAGAAAAGTCTGTTAGCAAGTTACACTCCGGCAGGATTGCCTCATAAGGAAGTAAGGGTACAGAAAGAACAAACAAGTGTATATAGGTATGATATGTGTATAAATGTATGATGCATGTATAAAGGTATGATGTATATGTGTATGAGGGTATGAGGTATATGTAAATAAGGGTATGTTGTATGAGATATCTACTAGGTAAATGTCCACATTAGTTTGTTAAACAAGGGTCCGAATACTCGCGATTATTCCGTTGTGGCCACGGAACAACAATTGGGGAAGTAAAATGCACTGTTTCACTACCCGGGATCATAATCGAGTAGTAGGGGAATCCGAGTTTCGCATATCCTTACCTAATCAAACTACCCATCCATGTTGTTCAGTGTAAAGATTTTTACGTAATAGAGTTAGTGCGTATATCATCTAGGCATGAAATTTCCACATTATATATCATCCACATATTGGATTATTCGCCCTTAATGTAAGGTTAGTATTCGCTCGAATATCGGGTTAGTAGTCGTCCACATATTGGACTGTTCGCCCTGCCTGCAGGGATTTTCATTTATAAAATATTCCATACCTAGGTTCGCGCATTCTAATCCTAACCATATCATGTGTCATGTATATCGTAAGTTTGTATTCAAATAGTTAATCTCATGTAATATGGCCTTCCACAATCACTCATTTTATTTCGTTACCTTTTAAAGTTTTTAATGTGGATCATTGTATTTTATAGAAACCTTAGTTAATAAAGATCATGGTATTTAATTGCAGTTATTGTTTATAAGAAAGCTATGATATTTTAGGGTAAATATCTTTTATGAAAAAAAACCATGGTAGTTTCATGAAAATATAATTTATGTAAATTAATGATATTTAGATGAAAATATCTTTCATTACAGATTAGGGTACTTTAGCAAAAATATCGCTTTTATAAAAAGGTTATGATAGTTTATTAACAAAATGATCTTATAACAAAGATTCTTAATATTTTTATGAAAAGTCTCATTATAATGTTTTATAGTATTATAGGGGGAAATGTATTTTATTAAAGGTTACGGTATTTAAAAGAAATTATATCCTTTTAGGAATGATTAAGATATTTTATCGTAAATAATATTTTATAAACTTATGTTGTTTATTTGGAGGTAACATTTTATAAATACATCCATTTTGGCAACCGCTGCACATGGATGGCAGGATTTGTGTCCTTTTTAGGGATGATTGCCTATCAATCACGAGGTATTTACGTAAAATATTACCCTATTTAAATTAGGCTATTTTATTAAAGGTGATACTCTACAAAAACAACTCCGTGTTAACAACCGCTGCACATGAACGACAAAATTTATGTCCTTTTCATAGACGATTGCCTAGTAACCACGGGGTGTTTCATGTAAAATATTACCCTTTTAGGGTATTTCATTAAACTTTAGTGGTTATAGGCTAAATCTATTAATAGAAAAATATTCTTCTTAAAGTGAAAGGGTATTAACGTGGAAAACTATAATATAATTATTTAGATATATGAAATAATTAGTAATACCCCTTATCAAAAGGTAAAGTGATTTTAATGAAACTAAACTAATTGGTGGATAAGAGTACAGATAAAAATTTCGTTTTATTGTGACTAAAATATTTTATTCAAATTGTCCTATATCATATGGCTACTTTAATTAAATAAAACATATTAATAAAATGAGGGTATTTTGTGAAGCAACATATTTTGAGATCTAACCGGTATCATATGATAAGATTGTTATATCGACTTAGTATCCAATAAGAAAAGTGTAGTTTTTTTATGATCATGGATATGTGTGTGTACCTGTAGGGTAGGTTGTTACCCTGTGTGTTATCAACATCTAGCTATGGTTCTACAAAATTGATGGCATCGTAATATGAGTATGCAAGGCTAAGTTTAACATCATATTAAGGAAAAATTCAAGATTAATATATAGACCTAAGAACCTAAAGGAAATAAGGTGATAGATGAAAAAGGTGAGAGGCGGATCCTACCTTTGATTTGAGATGTTGATCGATGGATTGAAATCGTAGCCTTAAAATAAAACCTTAATAACTTTGCGCTCGTATTTTTCCTCGATGATTGAATAGAATCACAGCGTCGGCATCGTCGAGACGAAGAACCAGGTATTTTTCTTTAATTTTTCGAAGTTATGTGGTGTGAGAAAAGTGATTGGGAAGGGGCAGTATATATAGGGTTTCAAACTGTAACAAATAAATCCCAAAACCGGTCAAAATCTGAACGAAAATCCGCGTCCAATGATTTCCAATAATCAAAAATCGAACCCGCACGAATTCTGTGCAGCCGCCAACAATTTGTGGCCATTGGATCTCGATCTAATGACCTGCGAGTGCTCAGTTTGCGCCCACGTGGCTACGAGTGGGGGCTCACGCATTTTGCATGGTCCCCACCTCGTGGGCGCCGCCAAAAATCATGAGCCGTTGGATCTCTCATCCAACGTTCTAGGTTAATCCTCCCTTTATAATATATATTCCCCCCCCCCCCTTAAATTTTAAATTTTAAAACAGTTTTTAAAATACGTTTTCTGTTTTGGAAATTTGTTAAAAATAGTCTAATATACGGGAAAATTATAGAAAACTTCCAGAAAATATATTTTATTGTTATCTTCGGTATAAAAATAATTTTTGTTTAAAATCAATTTATTTTCTCATATTCTAAAATATTTGTTTGTTACTATATTTATTTAAATCTGTCTTAACTTTAAAAATTATTTTAATTATGAAATATTTATTTTAATTAATAATAAAAATATATAAATTATTTTAAGACATTGTAAAATTTTATTAAAATATTTTAAGCCCAGAAAAATATAAATAGCTTTTAGAAAATTCCATTAATTATATTTAAATGCTTTAAAAATTACTAAAATTAGTTTTAAAAATAAAATCATTAAAATAAAATATTTTCCATCAACGAAATATGCCAATAAATATTTGATAAATAAAAGACTTTTTATTGGGTATTAGAAAACATGGTCGTTACAAGTTTTATCAATAAATGCCCTAAAATCTAAAATATATTTATATTAAAACTCTTGACATTTTAATTAACATATTTATACCAAAAACACCCTCGTGGTTTGTTTTAAAATTTAAACATTTTACATAAATCCCGTCGAGTTTTTAAATGAACTATTTTACGTAAATGACCTAAATTCATCAAAATACCTAGAATATATAACATGTTTAATTTTTAAGGTATTTAGGTAACAATTAGGTTTAAACCGTATCTTTTCTCTTGAATCTCGGGAAGCCGGAGAAAATGTGTCACGCCCCGCTTCCCAGAGTGCACTAAGATCAACACGTGACAGAGCCAACCATACCACCTGTGGTTAGGAAGCATCCATCCACAGTCACATTACGGCTGTCTATAAGATAACAAGAACAGTAAAAAGAGAAATAAACTATCTAGTACATGTCCATATACCAGAATAAACGAGTCAAGAAATAATATGCGGAAGCAATAAATCCAAAGAGCAAAATATCTGAAAAGTAAAACATAACTAAACTGGATACTAACTGGATCATCACTGCTCGGCCTAACGGCGGAAGTACTCCTGATCAGCCTGCGACAAAGGTTGAGGATCTAGGCCATGCAAAACCCAGACGTCAGAGCGTCATAATATCAACAATAATATAATCAGGAGGTAACAAGTCATGCAGGCATGAGTATAAACAGTAATAAGAGTATAACAGTAACATAAATATGGAACAGTGAAGGGTAAAAGCACATATGACGTGCAGTGAGTAATCTGAATTAAGCTACTGGGTTAATTACTCTCAAGTCTTTGAAAACAATTTAATGAATTGTCGATGTAACTCAATAGTATCCCGTGCATGCCCGGGACCACGGTCCAGATTCTCGGGGCTGACACCGAGACATGCCACTAGGCACTAAACAGGAAACATGTACAGATGAATGATGTCAGCAGCAGCATCGTAGGGCTGGCCTAACCCCTAAAACTGATCAGTATAAGCATCGAACTGTCGAGTTACAAGTCAGGTTTCATCATTGATTTCCCCATACCCCCAAGTTATGTGTTCAAGTCAGGTATTGATAAATCTGAGACTAATGCCAACACAGGATCAAGCAGGAACATGTTTGTCTATACAGACAGCATGATATGTCCATCGGGACAACATGTCAGGATTGTCGGCATTAGAAACATGATCAGGTAACATGTCAAGTAGTGATATATTAGGTCATGTCAGGTAGTGTACATGTATCATGTCATGGCAAGTAGTGGTGTATCAGGTCATGTCAATTAGTGCACAGGTGTCAAACGGGTGCTCATAATCAAACTGTAGCAAGTATTGAATCAAGGTGAAAGTACGGATGTACAATAAAAGCATGGATGCACAAATATCGATCAGGGGTCACATCATGACTAAGTAAGATGCAGAATTATCAAGCATGGTGCACTAATACAACAGTAACATGAAATAATATGGTCTCGGTGTGCAACTAGATATGTAATAAACCGTACGGATACAGATGGATACTATAAAACTGTAAATCGGTAAAATTTGCTGAATATTAAAATACAAGCACTATTATTTATTAAATAGATATTGATATAATAATATTAACATGGATACCATATTCAAACCGATTAATAACTATAAAAGTGGTATTGATTAACCAAGCACAAGAAAGTTTCGTTCAGAAATTCAGCGTTATCCTGATTTGTAAAATAGTTAAAAGTAACAAACGTTCTCCAAAAGGGACGTGTCTTATACCAAAACAAAGATAATTCAATAAGGTTTTCACTTTTATAAGTTGAAATATCTCAGGTTGTTCCTACAAAAAGTTATGAACATTCGAAATTGAAGGTTTGCTGCTGGAATTTCCCTGGACAGCAGTTTAGAGATATTTTCATTTGCATTTTATGTTATTTAAACAATTTATTTTGTAAGTAAATATTTCATAGAGTTATAGTATTCTGAGTTAACTTAGTAAAGAACTAAAGAACATATACTAATAATTTTTCTATGATTTATAATGAATTTTATAAGGTAAGGTGTACAGTAAATTTCAGATTTGTCGTATCCGCTTTGCAACGACGTTTCATGTGTAAACTATAATAATTTCAAATATATTTTGTATAACATTATAAAATGAAGATTATAAATTAATTAAAGATAATAATAAGAAATATTACGACGATATATATTCTAAATGATATGGATGTAAACGGGTATCCGAAAACGGTAAAACTTTAATATGGATGTACAGTGCAATCAACATGTGATTTTTTTATTTATATGGATGCAAAATAAGATACATAGTATGTAGCAAGATGAATTAACATGCGAATAGATATGTAAATAGTGATATAGATGCATACAGATATCCGAAAATAGTAAAACTGTAAAATGGTAATGTGGGATGCATAACTAAATATTATATGATGTTATTATTCAAATGGGTGCAATATATTGTAGTCTAGCATGTAACAAGATAAATTTGCATGCACTAGATACGAAATAAATTGTACAGATGCAAACGGACGTCGTAAAACTGTAAAACTATAACATGGGATGCATAATTTTAAATACATGTATTATGTTTATTCAAATGGATGTAAATATAATAACATAGCATGTAGCAAGATAAACTTGTCTCGATCGAATCACGCGACGGATACGCACGGCACGTCCGACGTCGGTAAATCGTCGCAACGCACACACAGCACGCGGGACGGGTCCAGGCAAGGTAAGAGGGTGATCACACAGGCAAGGTACGTTCACTGGATCACTCGGATCGTCAGCGACGAGCATGGCTCTGGCGGTGATCACCGGAATCAAAAAACATGATCAAGAAAAAAAAAGAAGAAAGAAGAAGAAGATATAAGAAGAAGAGACTGTGTATTAAATAAGGAAAGAAAAAATAAATAAATAAAATATATATAAATATATATATGCAGAGGAGAGAGAGAAAGGGGTTGTTAGTTTTGTAGGAAATTAGTTTAGATTTAAATTTAAAAAAATCTTTTATTAGTTAACTAAATTTTAATTTGTGTCAGTTTATAAAATTAATATTATATAAATAAAATTTGATATTTTGGTAAATACAAATATAGTCCAAAACATGCCCGGACCGGGTCTAAAATTCAGTTTTAAAATACGAAAAATATACATGTCGACCAAAATTAAAGTTGAATATCCGGGTAACGAAAATGCATACCCCCAAGAACGGATGCACGTACGTGCGCGTAGCCATCCAAACAAATCCGTTTCACTGAACAGGACGAGAACAAGATGCGCGGATGCTACCACAGGGTTAGGGGTATGATGCAAGCCATGCTAGATATTTTTAAAATATTTTATTTGACTTTATTTGTTATACTAAAAAAATACAGATGCCAGATAAAATACCAGTATGCAGTATATGAAAAAAATGAAAGTGCATGGATCCACATAACAAGTCGGGATAAATCATAAATAGGAATCAAAACGGATTTCCAGCAAGCGGGTCGGGTCGGATGCAAATACAGATGTCAAATACACCATTCGCACCTAAAACGCAGTAAATCAAGAAAATACCATAAATAAAGAAATATTCAAAATAGAATTGATATAAATAAACTAAGGTGTTACAAAATGAGTGCTTGCCTATCTAGTTTGGATAAAGCAAATTAAAGGAATTATCGTTGGGCAATCGTCCTTGAAAATGTCACAATGTTGTCGTCTATGCACAGTGGTTGCCGATTTTTCCTAACTAAAGAAGTTTCATAAGATAAGATTTTTACTGAGATACAATATTTAACTTGAATGTAATCTCGAATTTGAAAATCCGAACTTTGACTTAAACCAAAACTTGATTTAACCCTCGAATTTGACTTGAACCTGAATACTTGAACTTGACGTGAACACTTGACATGACCACAATTAACATGAATACTTGATGTTGACATGAACTAAATAGTATCTACATGACCTGCTCGATCAAACTTATTGCATGCTTGATTATACTTGACCTGAATCATGAATACGTAATGACTTGACCTGAACACTTGACATGAATACTTGAACTTGATATGAATACTTGAATACATGGACTCGACTTGAATCTTGAAATGGTACACTTCTTATGTATTCATTGATTCAGGCAAGACTTGTAACTTTAACTGCAAATTATACATGTGGGGTGATGTAGTTTAAGTGTGAATCCAACGAAATCTCAGGAGTTCTCCTAGTTCATGAATCCATGTCTACTAACACATGTAATCTATCATGAGGCATGTGTTTCCAAGACCCTTGGGCCTTACTCTTAGGTTTGGAATATTTCAACACCGGGTTGAAGTCCCATTACTAACATTTGATTCGGTCTCATGGTTCCTTACTCCTGAGGCCCTACCTTGAGTTCGAGAGTACTTTTGAGATTGGTTGACATATACGTTTGAACTCACATTAGTTGGTTTATCCATGTAGTGACCTCTTTAGCATACATGGACAGTACACTTCATATTCACTATAGCTACATTATACGGCCATGTTATACTTGTTTGCCATGCTCAAGTACATTGTCATGCTCATATAGTTGCCACTAATATTGTCATGTTATACGTGTTCAGATTCCATTTCCATTCATACTATCACACATCTTCTTGCATTTTTTTTATATACATCACACTTCTTTTTGGAGGCTTACCGAACGCAAATTCGCTGACGGGCATTCTACCTATTTTTGTTTTTTGGAATGTTCATCAGATAATTTAGAGACGGAAGAGGTGGAACCCACTGCGGAGGATTATGACCAGATCATAGTTGAAGCCGTTTCTTAGTTTACTTTTCAGCTTTTTTTTCCAGTAAGCCATTTATTTAGGCTTTTATATTTATGTTTCTTGTTCAGATCTTTTGTAATCGGTTGAAACTTATGAAATTTGAATGCAAATAAAATTATTATTGGAAATTTCAGTTTCATGCTTATTCTTGAGTCATTTTATATTGCTTATATATGCTAAGTATATTTGTTTCGAGAAAGGATTTTCTCGGAATAAATACGGTGGGCCTCGTCACGTGCCTGCTCCTGATTTTTAGGAAGCGGGGCGTGACATTTGTAGATAAAGAAATAAACCGAATATGTTGATCTTTTTTACCCACTCCAAAGCCATAGAGTATTCTTGATGGAAGGAACACACAAAACTATATTTTCACAAGTCTTGATCTCTTCTCACATATATTGTAATGACCGTAATTTTCATATAGTAATTAAAGGCTATTTAATCTTTTGCAACTAAATATTTATTTGGAGGTATTTTTATTTAGATCTCCATCAAAAGATAATTTAATTTTATATTGAAAAGATAAATTTTTTAATCGATTTAATTGAGTTTTACTAAAGAAAAGAAATTAATCTTAACAGGCTATTATTTTTTAGTTTTAAAAAGAAAGGAAAAAGAAGTTTTATCAAAAGAAGAACTTACTAGAATATTTTTATGAAAATAATGTTTGGAGAAAATAATTTTTAACTATTTTTAGACAATTCATTTTGATTTTTAAAGATTTTTTCGGAATTTATTTGAAAATAAAAAGGAATTTATTATTTAGAAAAGGATATGTTTTTGGGATAAAAATTATTATAAATGAAGAATAATTATTTAGAATTTTCTAGAAATTATTTAGATTTTTTCCAATATTTAAAACATTTTTAATTAAAGAAAAAGAGTTATTTTAGCAAAAGGGAATTTATGATAAAGGAAATTATTTTTAGAGATAAAAATTATTAATAATGGGAAAATAATTATTTAGATTTTTTAATGAATTTTTGATATTTTTAAATGTATTTTTTATAAAGAAAAAGGTTTAAAAACAGTTTTTGAAAAGGGTAAAAAAGGGTGAAAGAGTGCGTGGGCCCCATGAGCCCGCGTGGGTGCGCGGCAAGAGGCCACGTGGCGCCAATCGCCCCGCGTTCGAGCCTCTTAATGGGTTTAGACCCGCTTTTTCGACCCGATATCAACCCTGTAAATATAGGCCCTCACTCAAATACGGTTTTCTCCCAGTCCAGAAATCAGAAAATTACACCGAAATGCGACCCTTGTTCGATCCCCTTCGCAACGGTACTGGTATCAAGCTCGGATTATCCCAGGAGAGAGAAATATGTGCAAAGGCATGCTTCAGCATGTTCCCGATACCCCGATTCAAAGTTAGGATCTCCGCTCTTCTTCTCTTGCCGCTTGGATGGATTATCCTAGGAGAGAGAAAATATTGAAAGCCGAAGAAAAATGCCGAACTATTTGCAGATTAATCAATCATATATTTTACATGTGGACTTCATATGTGTGTGTGTGAGAGAGAAAGATATGTTACACATTACAAATCAAATAACTGTAAACCTTTTATGATTTTTTTATTACTTTGAACTTCATAACCGCACGTTAAGCAGAGGCCTTGCTAGAGGCCTTGCAAGTTGATAATACAAAGCAGGCAAATAATTATTTTGAGGGCGGCAATACTTCTGCCTCACATAATATCTTACTGATTATTTATTAAATTTTTTGTGAAGGAAAATATCTTACTGTATATATGTACATAAATGTGCAGAAAACTAGGAATGTTGTTATATATAAAAAGAAGGCTAAATTTCAATAGCTACACTTAATCATGAGTTATTTTCAGTTAACTACCTTAATTTATTCTATTGAAGTATATATATTCCCTTTAACTTTGATTTTAAATAGGATTTTTTTAAATAAAAAAACTGCAACTGTAGCATTTTCAATGAGCTTACCTAGTAAAAAAACACAAAAGCTTTAACGTAGTTTACCAAAAAACACTCATATATATTGGGTAGTTAACTGAAACCTGGTGTAAAAAAGATACAATGGTGAGGCTATCCATATTGTGCATATAGAAACAGGTACATATGTTGATATATGAAATGCATGTATCTGCGCTGTAAGCTTCCCTACCGCTATGCTCTATTTTTACATATAGACATTGCTTCAAACTTACGCAGAACTTGAGAGACAGCGGTTCGTACAGATACACGAACAAAACGATCTTGGTATCCATTTATACATGTTTCAGAGAGAAGCAAAATTTCTTGTGCATCTAAATTTTGATCAAACAACTTGCTCCAATACTCATCATCGTGGTTGAGATCTGACAGCCTCAGCAGTTCTAAAACTTTGTCGAGAGTGGCAACATTGCGTCCCGCTCCAATGCCAGTGGCAGTTGCGGCACCTACAGCATTCGCTAGTGCTAATGTATCAACTATTGGCATATTGTGTAAGTAGCCAAAAGCTATAGCTGCAGTATAACTGTCTCCGCATCCAACAGTGTCGACAACGTTCACCTGTAAATTTCATGGTTTAACCTCAGAACGAAGTCAATATCCAAATAATAATACAAGAAAATTTCTTCTTTTGCCACTTGATCTCCATTTTCCCTATTCTAGTTTAAAACCATTGGAGGTAAGTTTCTCCAACATCGGTCAAAAGTAAAGTCTCCATCACATGTACGGATATTATGCGGCAACGGATGTAATAATAAAAGAAAACATCTCATAAAACACGTTTTCTATTTTTTTATGACATGTTTTATATGAGTCAAAACTCGGGGGCTGAAGTAAATTTTCCAGTCCCAAAAATTCACTGCTTTGTTAATTAGATAAGTAATTGTTCTTCAACAACGGTCAAAAAATCAAACGTCGATGGATACTTACACCTTACTTTATACGATGTCAAGCACCTACCCTCTCATTTTCTGCCAACCAATGCACATGCAATTTTTTAGAACTGCGCATGTGGGTGCCGTAGTTCGTTTGATATAATGATTTACAGGTCAATATCGGTCGACTAAGAAGCATAGATACTCTGTCTGATATACCCATGTCTGATATATCAGACACATGCGAGCTTTGACATGGCACCTTGTGCCATGTCGGACATGTCTGGGCTATACTGACCCAAATAGGGCATGTCCGACACTTAAATGTAGTGCATTAGGTCGAGAGACAGACATGGGCTATAGGTGTAGACACCTTAAATATCTTTGAGGTTGCGAGAATGTTAAGATCTTGGAGCGAAGTTTGGAAATGATGCAAATGGTGAATTCAGGTCTATGGAAGTCGGATGCAATTTAGAACTTTTGCATTTTCTGTTATTTACCTTTATAGATTATAAATCTTGATGTAATTCATTATATTTTCTTTAACATGCATTTGTATATCTTCATAAAACATAATGTAGCCGTTTTCAGGTATACTAAATATGGTCTCTTGCTACGTCGTTATCTATCTTAATTTCAACTATGATCTGGAAATTTCAAAGTTTCTTCTATATGATTAAATAAGGGAAATAATATCAAGTAAATGATACCAATATTTAATACATTTCCATATAAACATTAGATACCTTGAATGCAGGCGCACATGAAATACTTGATTGCGTGATCAGAATTGATCCTTTAGAACCCATTTTGATGATTACCCATTTCGTGCGTTCTCCTTTCCTAATCAGATCCTGTCCTGCCAGAACTGGATTTCTTATCCCCGTTAACAACTCCGCCTGGAATGACACTGCATCCGTATCAGAGACGGCAACAATGAAATAACAGATACAGAACACGGCAATTTATTAGGGAAAAAACCAGAAATATGTGAAATGTTAAACATAATCAAGACAATGCTAGTAATTATTCCCATTTAAAATATTTAAGAATGTTGCTAGCCAGAAAACGAACCTCATCTGAAGTTAAGAGAAGAACATCGCTGAGCTTCATAAACAAATCTAATACCCTTTTCTGTTCAGGTGTCCCATGAACAAGAGCTTTTCCCCTCGGACCAGGATCAAAGAATATCGTGGTTCCAGAATCAATAGCACAATGAATCGCGAAATTAAGTAGATCAGGGAAAAGTTCATCAAATACATAACAGTCGCAGAAAAGAATTTTCGATTTTCGAACAGCCACTTTCACAGGTTCAGATAAAATAGCCATCAAACTGACCGATGAATCTTCTTCGCAAAAATCAGCACGGCTGAAATCACAGGAAACATTAACAAACAAATATAAAAAAACTGAGCTTGCTTTGAATAAGTTTGCATGTACTGAATCGACATGAGTTTGAGTAGGATACTCTTGAAAACGTAGATGTTCGAGCATCTTCGCTTGTAATCAAACTATTTGGATATGATATATGATTTGCAAATAGTCTAGATGATGCAAATTAATATGATTTAAAGATATTTTGTGCATTGATCAATACTGGAGAAAACAAACATAGAAATGCACTATTTTAATTGGCTCATTTCATAAAGTATAGATCGATGCACAAAAACTGTTCAAATCATCTGCATTTTTTACATGACGGGATCTAAAATTTACATCCTATCTGTAGTATCCTTGTCATAAGCAACCAACATTTACCTCAAAAAGTCGTGGTTTTGAAACGGGTCCACTAAAACCCAGCAAAGAGTGGTTTCATATGATTTTTGATCAGCAGCTTCAAAATATTTATTCAATCCAACAATACTAATACCCTCATTTTGCAACACATCGTGAAGAAATTGCCCGTAGATTTCGTCTCCGACATGAGCAAGGGCGAACACATGTAGCCCCAGCCTTGCAGCAGCAATGGCCAAGTTGCAGTTAGCTCCAGCTTCCCAAAATTTCTACATGATGTCCAATAAAACATACCCAAATTAAAGAGAAATGTTAGAATAAGAATATTGTATAAATATTGAGGTCACTATCCTCCATCTACATGTTATTACTCAATTAATTTTTTAATAAAAATCATATTGTTGCAGTTGGAGGAAATAATCAATGGCGGTATAGATAAGAACCAGGTTGAGACACGTCACTCACTACTTCTAAAGCAATATTCGCTCCTTATTTGATGCATCATGGGCTGATGGCCTGATACGATTTGCTTCTAAAATACAACAACCACTTTAATGGTTAATTCTCTGTGTTCCGGAAAACTTGATCGTTTCAGTATAAGAAGAAGAAAAAGAGAGAAATGTTTGTATGTTGGTGAGAAAATCGCACCCTTTGGAAATTGGCTTTTGGGCATTATTTGGTTAGGATGTCTGTCAGAAAATGACAGTAGGAATTGTCCATCAGAAAAAAGGTATTCCAACAGTTGCATTTAGTTTCTTAAGAAATAAAATTTATGGGTTGGGCTTTAGGGGGAATCTTGGATTGCGTCCCGAGGTGCCAACAGCCAAGTGTACCACCAAGCCACCACAAAAGCCGAATATCGGTTAAGCCATGCACCCCCACAACTCTCCACGGTTGATCAGCAATTTTTATTTTAGAGTCAATTCCGATAGCTATCAAATAGTTTCACCATTTGACAGCCAACTACTACATTATTTGTAGATTACAAGAAACTGCCATGATTAACAGCTTAATGGCGGTCAACTTGGCATTTTAACCATGGCTGGAGTCAACTTTGATTGGATACAGGAAAACCCAATTTTAGGGTATTAATGTTAGATTGATTTAATTTCCAACATTATGCTATAATTAAGCAAAAAAAGTTATAATAGATTTAAGGGAAAATTGTTTTCCCAGTTTGGAGATACGGTTTATTTTTAAACTCACATTGTTCCAAAATCATGAAAGATATACTTTGACATTATTTTAATCCCAAACCCTGATTTGTATACATATTTAAGTATGCATTGCCTATAATACCATTTTAATATTTTTAAGATATTAGAATATAGGATTTTTTGGATTTCCCAAGATATTAGAACATGAGATTTTTTTGACTATGTACATATAGTTTTCTATGTCTTCTTTATTATCTCTCTTTATTATTGCTTGCCCTATATTTTGTTTTTTTGTAAACCCATCTTTTTTTAAACTCGTCTTCTTTATTGTTACTTGCATTCTCTATTATTTTTTGCCCTAGTTTCCGACTTCTTTCCCTTTTTATTATTGATTGCCTTAGTTTCTGACTTCTTTCCCTTTTTATCATTCACAAATACATCCTTACCATGGAAGTGGAGATGCCGGCAACATAAGAGGAGATTGATGGGATGGAGCAGAGATAGAAAAACCGGGGGAATTGGATAGGAATTAAGGATTTGAAAGGGGAGATGCAGAAATTAAAAAAGCGGACGGGGAATTGAAGGAATTGAATTGAAGATGAGAGATTTTTGAAAACGTTTTTGGGAGAGAAGATTGGAAAGGAAAAAGTGAGGAATTGGGAGAGAAGCACCAAGAAAGAAGAAGCCAACCATAGTATCTAATAATTGTTTTGAGAGAATAATCATGTGTATTTGATTAAAAAGAATAAGGGTAAATCTCAAATTTTGGGAAAAATATTCTTACTATAACATACATAATCTATTTAGGGCTTGAAACATCCATATATTTTAAGTATTGGGTTTCCACAATTTTGAAAATGCAAGGGTTTAAAAATAAGTCATCTCTCTAAACTGATCCCGGAAATCATTTTTCCTAGATTTAAAGAAAGAAAATTTCGAAGCATGAATCAAATACCTTATCAGGAGGAGAAGCGGTCAACTGGTCTAAATAAGCTTTCCGGTACTCTTGATCGCTCGCCGGCGGCAACTTTTGAACACTAAGCACTATATCTACACACAAACTCCCAAGAGTCACCATGTCCACTTCCTTCACCACCATAGCTTTTTCACCCATAATGAACTATGAGAGAGAGAGAGAGAGGAGATTGAAAATAATGCAAGGACCATGAACAATCCAAGACAAAAAGTACAATAATTAATGATAAACATCCCCCCAACCCTGCGATGGCTACTTCTTAACAATTTGCATGTCAACAGTCAACTCCTCCCAAAAGATAGACAAAGGTTGCGTTTAGAACCTTGGAACTATTCCATGCCCACAAGATATTTTGACATGTTTGCTATTAAATTTTTGAATATGGTGATGCCGACGCCGTTGTCCTGTTAAAATCGTCTATAATTTAATGGAAAAAAAACTTTTTGCAGCAGCTTGTTGGGGGTACAAAAGCGCTTCAGGTTCTTTTCTAAGGCTGGTAAAAAAAGTATGGCTCTAATTTAATCAGTGATCCATCATTTGCCTTTGTAACATTTCAAAAATTATAATGTTATTTTGGAATTTAATTAATTTTATAAAATTAGTCGTATTTGGTTTTCACAAAATACCTTATGAATATATCCGCATAGTTTGCAAAATAAACCAATATTTTAAATGACAAACAAAATTATATGTTATCATTTTACAAATATTGGGATTTTACCAAGATTGGGAGTTAGTGGGTAAAGTTAATTGTTGAGAGAGGGAGAGAGAGCCATATACCCTACACTGATGTGCACAACCTCTCTCCTCATCCCTCATTCTCTCCTCATTCATCCCAAGTTATCTTGTCTCAAAATATCCCAAACCATAACCCTGACTCCTCATCCAGATGAAAAATCCTAGTTTTCATCTACCAAAACCCATGGATCCTACAAAATACTTCGTCTAATCCATTTAGACTTCAAGAGAAGCCATCACAAACTCTAAGAGCTTCAGATGGACATCCCTAGAGCTTGGATCACCCTCGTCTCACACCAAAATAGGTAAATATCCCATCTTTATTAAGTCTTTATAAGTCTTGCCATGTTATCTTTGTGTTTCAAGCTAAAAAGTCACATTTTGATGGGTTTATTCTTTAAAAATTGAGTTTTTAAGTGAACCACTAGTAGTGGTGAATATTAGTGCGGTATACTTGGTGACTACACCCTATTTTAGGAAGTTGAGGGTATTTTGAAGTAAAGAAATGGAATTTTAAGATTTTAGAAATTTCAAGTTTTGAAAATTTTCGTATCAGCGGATTTTTCCTTCAGATGTATGCCCTATAGAGCTGCAGACATCTGTCGTAGGTCTGTTAGTGTTTTGTTTGTAATCGACAGACGTCTGAAGCTCAAGTACCCAGACGTTTACCTTTCATTTTGTAAATCTTGTTTTTAACCTTTAGACGTCTGGGACCCCTTCTTCAGATATCCGGTTTCTTCTCTGGATAACAGTAATTGTCACGTCCCACTTTCCAAAATGCGGAATACGGAGAGCAACGAAGGCCAGCCGTGCTACCTACGGTAAGGAAAAATCCTTTCATAATCACATAAAAGCTGTCTAGCTAACCTGTCAAATATAATATTCAACAACATGAGTGATAACATTAATAATCATGCTGCCACGAAACTGTAAGGAATACTAAAAATAGGCACACTAGATAATCGATGCAAATAAAAATCCGATACAATAGGTTCGAAATAAAAACAGAATCCGAAAAGATACATAAGTCCTAATGTCCCATAAGAGCGCACATTGTCACGCCCCACTTCCCAGAGTACGCTAAGATTGGCACGTGACAGAGCCAACCATGCTACCTGTGGCTAGGAAAAATCTTTCCACAGTCACATTACGGCTGTCTAGAAATATCAAAAACAGTAGAAATCAAAGAACTATCTAGTATATGTCCATGAGCCAGAAATAAAGAGTCAAGAAATAAAAATGCGGAAGCAATAGATCCAATGAACAATAATAAACTGGAATGTACGTCCCAAAATACGGGCTCACATCAGGAATGAAAGTACGAAAACTAAACTAACTAGCTACTAACATGATCTTCACTGCTCGACTTGTTGGTCAAAATACTCCTGAACTGCTTGCGACAGAGATAGAGGATCTGGGCATGCAAAACCCAGACGTCAGTGCGTCATGATATCAAACAATAATAGATGAGCAGGATGCGCGAGATATGCAGGCATGAATCGTAAACAGTAACATGAATGTAATAAGTAAACACGGATATAGAAGAGTGAAGTGTATCAATATATGTGACGTGCAGTGATCGGTCTAAACTGTGCTACTGGTTTTTCTATTCTAAAGTTTGTTTGAAATCAATTAATGTAATCCTCCATGTAACTCAAAGGATATGTCTCATTACCCCCCAGGACCACGAATCAGGAATATGTGAACCAAGAGTGGTTCTGTCCCGTTACCCCCCGGGACCACGGATTAAGAATATGTAAGAGTCACGAATGGCTCTGTCCCGTTACCCCCCGGGACCACGGATCAAGTAATACCCTTTTAAGTTACACTTTAGTTTACACTTTTGATTTCCCCATACCCCCAAGGTTATGTGTTCAAGTCAGGTATTGATAAATCTGGAGCTAATGCCAATACAGGATCAAGCAGGAACAGGTTTGTCTATACAAACAACAGGATATGTCCATCGGGACAATATGTCAGGATTGTCGGCATTAGAAACAGGATCAGGTAACATGTGTAGTGATATATCAGGTCATGTCAGGTAATGCGCAGGTATCAAGCGGATGCCTAACAGTAAAATATAGCAGTATCGAATCACGGTAAAGGTATGGATGTACGGTGAAAGTATGGATGCACAAACATCTACCAGGGGTTACATCATGATTATGTAGGATGCACATTATCAAGCATGGTGCACTAATACAACAGTAACATGAAATAATATGGTCTCGGCGTGCAACTAGATATGTAATAAACCGTACGGATACAGACGGATACTATAAAACTGTAAATCGGTAAAATTTGCTGAATATTAAAACACAAACACTATTATTTATTAAATAGATATTGATATAATAATATTAATATGGATAACATATTCAAACCGATTAATAACTATAAAAGTGATATTGATTAACCATGCACAAGAAAGTTCCGTTCAGAAATTCAGCGTCACCCCGATTTGTAAAATACCTTAAAAATAACAAACGTTCTCCAAAAGGGACGTGTCTTATACCAAAACAAATATAATTCAATAAGGTTTTCATTTTTATAAGTTGAAATATCTCAGGTTGTTCCTACAAAAAGGTATGAACATTCGAAATTGAAAGTTTGCTGCTGGAATTTCCTTGGACAGCAGTTTAGAGATATTTTCATTTGCATTTTACGTTATTTAAACAATTTATTTTGTAAGTAAATATTTCATAGAGTTATAGTATTCTGAGTTAGCTTCGTAACGAACTAAATAATGTATAGTAATAACTTTTCTATGATTTATAATGAATTTTATAAGGTAAGGTGTACAGTAAATTTCAGATTTGTCGTATCCGCTTTGCAACGCGTTTCATGTGTAAAATATAATATTTTCAAACTATATTTTGTATAACATTATAAAATGCAGATTATAAACTAATTAAAGATAATAATAAGAAACATTACGACGATATATATTTTAAATGATATGGATGCAATCGGGTATCCGAAAACAGTAAAACTTTAGTATGGATGCATAATATTATACCTAGTTTGTAGCAAGATGATTTAGCATGCGACTAGATATGTAAATAATGATATTGATGTGTACAGACATCGTATAACAGTAAAATGATAAACTGGTAAATGAGGGATGTACAACTAAACAATATGAAATGTAAATATTCAATTGGGTGCAGCATATTGTAGTCTAGCATGTATCAAGATAAATTTGCATGCACTAGATATGAAGTAACTTGCACGGAAGCACACGGATATCCGAAAACGGTGAAACATGCAAAATGATAATGTGGGATGCATAACTAATCATTATGTGTTGTTATTATTCAAATGAATACAGAATATAGTAGTATAGCATGTAACAAGATTAACTTGCCTCGATCGAATCACGCGACGGATGCGCACGGCACGTCCGACGTCGGTAAATCGTCGCAACGCATACGCGGAACGCGGGACGGGTTCAGGCAAGGCAAGAGGGTGATCACACAGGCAAGGTACGTTCACTGGATCACTCAGATCGTCAGCGACGAGTACGGCTCCGGCGGTGATCACCGGAATCAAGAAACAAGATCAAGAAAAAGAAAGAAGAAAGAAGAAGTAAGAAGAAGAGGCTGTGTATTAAATAAGGCAAGAAAAAAATAAATAAATAAAATATATATAAATATGTATATGCAGAGGAGAGAGAGAGTCACGAGAGAGAGAGAAAGGGGTTGTTAGTTTGTTAGGAAATTAGTTTAGATTTAAATTTAAAAAAATCTTTTATTAGTTAACTAAATTTTAAATTGTATCAGTTTATAAAATTAATATTATATAAATAAAATTTGATATTCTGGTAAATACAAATATAGTCCAAAACATGCCTGGGTCGGGTCTAAAATTCAGTTTTAAAATACGAAAAATATATGTGTCGACCAAAACTAAAGTTACATATCTGGATAACGAAATGCATACCCCCAAGAACGGATGCACGTACGTGCGCGTAGCCATCCAAATAAGTCTGTTTCACTGAACGGAACGAGAACAAGATGCGCGGATGCTACCACAGGGTCAGGGGTATCATGCAGGCCATGCAATATATTTTTAAACTATTTTATGTGACTTAAATGTTATATAAAAATGCAGATGCCAGGTAAAATGCTAGTATGCAAATAAAAGTGCACGATGTTGATGTCAAAATTTGCACCCCGGTTGACCAAGTCAAAGTCAAGATCAACCCCAAGCAGGTGGGCCCAAGCCCAAGCAAGTGGGCCAATGCCCAGGTCGAGCCCGAACACGAAGCGTCCGGCCTTCCGCCATGCCAAAATAAAAAGCCATGTAATAAATAATTTTTATGTAATTTTTTATGCATGAATGTAAACAAAATGGGCATAAAACCAAATTTTTGTAAGCCCATGGCTTATGTGTAAAATGAAATGGCACATGAGCCATGGGATGGGCAAAATGCCATTTTGTTAAAGCCCAAGGGGCTATATATAAATATGTAAGCCTATAAAAGACAACATGATGATGAATAAAAAATACACTTTTCATTCACTCAAAAACCTAGGGTTTGTGCCTCTTTCCTCTTTCTGAAGGTTCCAAACCTTCTTCTTTCTTTTGAATTAAATCAAGAGTTTTACTCTTCCTTTTCCAAAACTAAATAGTTTTTCACCACAAAACCCACAAAGGGGAACTCAGATCTTCCATTAGATCTTAAAAAGAAGAGATTTTTAAAATCTCACATCTCTTTATCTTCAAGATCAGGCCAAACGACAGGAAGAAGAAGGAGACTCATCTCCAGAAACCCCACTTTAGAGAAGAATTAGGGCTCAAGGGGAGAAGCCCCTTCATCAGCTTCAAAACATCCTTGGAGTTTAACTCCTCATACACACACACACACACACACACACACACACACACACACAAAATAATAAGTGATCCTTTCTAGGAGTACAACTCCCATTGCAGGGACCAAGTCCCTTTTTGCGCCCGAGCGCCCACGTGCCGACACGTGGAGCGCTAGCGCTCTTGCGCTCAGAGCGCTATCGCTCAAAGCGCTAGCGCCCGAGCGCCCACGTGCTGACACGTAGAACGCTAGTGCT
Organism: Agapanthus africanus; assembly: GCA_030015575.1. Classification (NCBI taxonomy): domain Eukaryota; kingdom Viridiplantae; phylum Streptophyta; class Magnoliopsida; order Asparagales; family Amaryllidaceae; genus Agapanthus; species Agapanthus africanus. The sequence continues at coordinate 259,206,135 of CM057339.1, read as the reverse complement.
GAAGGCGCTAGCGCCCGAGCGCCCACATGCTGACACGTGGAGCGCTAGCGCTCTTGCGCTCAGAGCGCTAGCGCCCGAGCGCCCACGTGCTGACACGTGGAGCGCTAGCGTTCAAAGCGCTGGTGCTTTTCCCCACGCATCCTCTGGATGCCCTTTCCTTTTATTTTTTTTTACATATATGTATACACACACACACACATACTCTAAAACACTGTCCTTCCCAAGAAAATTTTTGGGCCGGGGCGCTGCCCCGCACCCCACAAGGGGGCTGCTAGCCCCCTTGACCCCCAGCCCGCTAACCGGGTAGCAGGACCCCCGTATAAACTCTGCGTGGCTCCCGATATACCCAAGCCCCCTCCAAAACAAAACACACGTACACTACACATTGTTTACCCCAATCAGAGCAAAGCTCTGTTCAAATTCTGAGGCGGGAGATGAAGCAACGCTTCATCTTCCCCCAATCAGAGCAAAGCTTTGCTTTGAAAATTTAAACTTTAATAAATGAAGCGACGCTTCAGATTCTTTGCGCTGTGCGCAACGCGCCACGTGTCAGGCGCAGAGGCATCAGCACAGCACCCGAGGCAGTGCGTCCAATCAGAGCAAGGCTCTTTTAAAACAAAAGGTAAAGGAAGCAACGTTTCAGTTGCGCAAACGCTGCGCTGCGTGACACGTGTCTGCGCAGCTGCGCAAGCACAGCTGCGCAAGCGCTGCGCTGCGCGACACGTGTCTGCGCAGCTGCGCAAGCACAGCTGCGCAAGCGCTGCGCTGCGCGACACGTGTCTGCGCAGCTGCGCAAGCACAGCTGCGCAAGCGCTGCGCTGCGCAACACGTGTCACGCGCTGAGGCGTTTGCGCAAAACAGAATTGAGATTTTAAAGAAATCTTTTCTGTTCTTATTAAAACAAGAAGATTTTCTTCTGTAAAACAGAGGCCTTTGGATCAAAGATCCAACGGTGGGGAAAATTCCCCAAATCACTCAGAGAAAGATCTCTTTAACAAATTTAACTAATTTATGGGCACTATAAAAAGGACCCTAGACCTCAATTCAATAGGATGAACATTTGGTGAGAAATTAAACAGAGAGAACTCTGAAGAATTGGAGAGAAATCCTGAAGAAACAAAGAAAAAAGGTAAAAACCTTTAGAAAAAGAGAAAATTCTCTTATGAATAGATCATTGATCTGAGAACAAGATCAAGGATCTCTAAGAAAAAGAAAATAAATAATAAACAGTGCCTTGCACTTCTTTTTATGAACCATTGGTTCTAAATCTAAAAGATTCTCAAGATAACAGTGCCTTGCACTTTTCATGAACCACTGGTTCTTTAAAAAACAAGAAAAAACCTGTTTTCTTTGATCTAAAATTGATCCAAAAGAATAAGAACAATGCCCAGCACTTGCCAAAACTGCACTATTGCGCAAACCGCCAGGAAGCGCCACGTGTCAGCAGTGCAACAGCACAGCGCACTGCGCTGTTGCGCTTGCGCTCATCAGAACGTGACACGTGTCACCTCCACGAGCGCTTGCGCTCTTTAATTGCGCAAAGCACCTGACAAGCCATGTGGGACACTGTCAGAGTATTAAATGCAATGCATTATTAAAGGGCAGAGCCCAATCAAAGGTCCAATGGACCAAATAAAAGTACTGCACATAATGTTATGCATTATTTAAAGGGCAGAGCCCAATTGAGAGGTCCAATGGACCAAAACAAATGCTCTGCATTATAATAAAAAGGGCAGAGCCCAGTCAAAATAGGCATAAATGGCCTGAAATAATGCTATGCATTATTGTAAAGGGGAAAGCCCAAACAAAGGCCTAACAGGCCAAATGCAAACAAAATGTGAACATTTTCAACTGGACTTAGCCCAATTTTGGCTGTAAGTCCTCAAATTAAATTGACTGAGCAAGATTGCTCTCTTAAATCAATTTATATCCGGTTCGAGGGTACATCTCCGAGCTCCTCTGACACCTATCGTTGTAATCCTTCAACGACGTCAGAGAGGTGACGGGTCCCGATGACCACACACATCAATATGGACTGCGGGGTCCTTAAACTCGTGGACCGAAACGTCCTTAAACTAATATTGGACCGAAACGTCCTTAAACTAATGTTGGACCGAAACGTCCTTAAACTAATATTGGACCACCACGTCTCTAAACTGGAATATGGACCGAAACGTCCTTAAACTAATAATGGATCACCACGTCCCTAAACTGAAATACGGACCACCACGTCCCTAAACTGGAACATGGACCACCACGTCTCTAAACTGGAACACAGACCACCACGTCCCTAAACTTGCAATGGACCGCAACGTCCTTAAACTACCTATGGACCACTATGTCCCTAAACTGGAACAATAGAGTCTCCAAACGCTCTTTTGCTGGATCTAAACGGTCCCGTTTAAGTTGATCTTAGCCCTAAATATGGCTAACGTATCCTTAAGCATTTAAAAGGACTATAAAACTCCAAATCGACTTTGTTTCAAAGGTACATCTCTGAACTCCTCTGACACCTATCGTTGTAATCCTTCAACGACGTTAGAGAGGTGACGAGTCCCGACGGCCATATACCAAACGGATCACCACGTTAAGTTGATCTTAGTCTCAAACGAGATTAACGTATCCTTAACGAATGTTTAAGTTGATCTTAGCCTAAATATGGCTAACGTATCCTTAAACCAAAACACCAAACCCAAATCCAAGTAAATACGGATTTGGACTAATCCACGTCCTACGGGCGACGGCATCACTTAGTCTCCGTATACAATCCACGGGCATCCACAAACAAAACAAACACATACGACACGAAGTGAAATTCTGGAGAAGGAGAAAGTGGCTACCGCGATGCGGTAGCGTAATTAACTGCAGGGGCTTGCGCCTGCAGGGAAGAGCGTCCCCACAATCAAAAACCCCTCAAACGAGGGGGAATCTGACGAAGTCTGCTAGATCGGCCGCATCCGTCTAAACCTCCGAATGGCGGCCGCGACGCGAGGACGTCTCGCTTGAGATTCGGGGCAGATGCTATTTGGTTTTATCCGTCTACCTCTCCGAAGATGCCGAGTTGATTTATGGCACCGTGTATGTCTACAAGGGGACGGGCAATCCTCACCAGCATGTTGCCCAGTTCAGGGCACTCTGCGGCAACACCGGCGGTGACGACAAGCTGTTGCTTCGCCAGTTTGTTGGAAGTTTATCAGATTCGGCGTTCGAGTGGTACTCTGAACTCCCGAACGACTCTATCAAGACCTTCGCAGAGATGGAGCTGCTGTTTACTCAGCGTTTTGCAAGCGCCAGTGAACGCACCCCGATATCGGCACTAATTAACGCCAGGGTAAAGCCAGGTGAGACATGGGTTCAATATGCTATACGGTGGCGGAACTTATGGTCGAAGTGCGAGCAACGCATTGAAGAAGCTCCCGCGGTGGGTATGTTTGTGGGAACTCTTGATCCGCAAGCAACCATCTCGCAATTTATGATGTTTTTCAAGCCGACTACCTTCCAGGACTTGATTGACAAGCTAGCGCAAATGGATCAGATGGGCCATAAACCCCCTCTTCCAAAGTCGGACTCCCGAAATGACAAAGGGAAGGGAAAAGCGATCGTCGTCGCTAATGCTCAACAAAAACCGAGCAACTCGAAGCCGGTTGTGCGTCAAAATAATATGCGCCCGGACGTAGACCTTGAGGAGAGGCTAGGGCTTCCTTACTCGTTTCCCCGAGATAAAACGAGAAGGTTATTCGAGCTGGCGTTGCGCAACCGACTCATAAATCTGCCGGATTCAAAACGTCCGTTGCAACCAAGTGATGTCAATGAGCCCAACTACTGTCCTTATCATCGAGTACTGGGCCATCCGATTGAAGATTGCTACGTTTTCAAAAATTGTCTTGAAAACCAGTACCGACAGGGCAAATTCGCATTATCTGACAAATGGAAGGTGAATCCCCCGCAGCCCCACACCTCTAAGGGGACAAATACGCCTGGGGCAACATGCTCCGTCGTTGAAGAAGCTCCGTGGGAGGTTGTATTATCGGCCAAGACAAAGAGGATGCTAAACAATCTTCAGACATGTCCAGCGATTAGGTGGAAGAACCCGTTGGAACCGCAGGTCATTGAGGGGATATTGAAGCCACGTACAACTCCAAAGACCGATGGTGGTGGCTCAAGCACTCGCAACCAACCATCAAAATCTTCAAAGAAGAAAAAAAAAAGAAATCTAAGAAGCCCGTGAAGCCTGGCGACAAGCGCACGGACTTGCAAAAAAAAATTGACGCGCTGGAGGAATACAACCAGAAGGAACAGACTCCCATTACAGTCCAAGAGTTCCTCAATCATGTCTTTCAAGAGGAAGATGGGGGAGAAAGTTCATCTGATGAATCTGAAGAATGCGTGGCGAGCTGTCATGTGATTTCCCACTTGTTCATAGACGATGAGGAAACTCCTTGTATTGAAACGCTGGGGGCAGATCCTGAACCAAAAATTCTGGGGCCATCAGATGAAGTAATTGACGCATTCCTTAATGAAGCTCGATTGAAAAGTAAAGATGATCGAGAACGCGAGACGACTATATTTGAAAGGGCCAAGCGCCGACGACTTGATGAAAGGGCTGAGACGATCCCGCTGGAGCAAAACACCTCCACTACCGACAAAAACCAATTCAAGATGAGGAAAAGGTTTGCTAAGGCCATATCAATGGGCATGAAGCTACCATCCTCCGAAGGAAAAATTACTGGTGAAACAGAAATGCATCCCTCCTATTGCTTATATCATCAGAAGGTTTCACACCCCACTCAAGAGTGCAAAGCTTTTGATAGATGGTGGCAAGGATACGTAGCTCATCGACAACGCTTTAAGCGGGAGAAGCGCAAAACTCGTCGGGAGCGGAAAAATACGACCGAAGAGCTTAAAAAAACCACCGGCGATTGTCGCATGGTTAACACCGGCGGGTCATAAGTGCCTACATTCGGGAGCGATTCTGATGAGGAGCTAGAACTTGCCCCTCTCTTTAAAGAGTCCACTTCGGGAAAAGAAGAAGAGCCGAAGGTCTGCGAAAATATCCGGCTACGTAATCGCACGTTGCCTGAAAGGAATCTCGGACCCTCAAACAGAAAGATAAAGGGAAAGAAAAGGTCTCTGAAGATATCGTCTTAGATGACCAAGTGGTGGAGGAGCTAAGTGCCAAGGACCCGCCAAAGAGGAATAAGGTGGATTACAACGTCTTAGCGCATATGAGGAAGCTACCCTCACAGCTCAGCATTCTTGACGCCCTTTTGCTATCAAAGGAGGCGAGAGATTCGTTAATCAAGGCACTACAGGATCCGGAGCAATTCCAAGCTTTCCTGGCCGAGGAAAAGATGAAGGATGAATTGGAGGAAGTGCACTCGGCCGATGTCGCTTTTGGTGATGAAGATCTTCTCCTTGCGACATACGAACACAATCGCCCCCTCTATGTCTCAGGATACTACCACGATATAAAGATAGGCAAAATCCTGATCAACAATAGATCCTCCGTTAATCTCCTCAATGTGCGGGTGTTAAAAGAAATCTGCATGAGCGTCCAGCACCTTGCTCGGGACAAGATCACCATCTCCGGTTTCGACTCCCAGTCATCAAGAACTCTTGGGTCTGTGATACTGACGCTACGCTTTGGGCTACTCGTCACAGACATTAAGTTCCACGTCATAGACGCCAAGACTTGCTACAATGCTCTGCTCGGCCGACCATGGTTACACGAGTACAACATCATCCCTTCTACACAACATCAGTGTATGAAGTATTTTAAGGATGGTTTCGAGTATACCGTGACGGGAGAACTGAACCCGTTCTCCGTGAACGAGGCCTGCAAATATGAAGATGCCAAATACTTCTTACCGGATTTCGAGGACACGGAAAGGTGTCGCAAGCCGGAGAACAAAGCCAACGCCACCATCCCTGTCTTCGGCAGTGATACCGAGGAGGAAGAGGAGATAGTTTATTCGGGTCCGCCCCAATACACCAAGCCGGGACCATCTGCTCCTACGTTGATCTTCGGTAGCGACTCAGAAGATGAGGTCCATGCTGTATTCTCTGCTCGACCTTCAATACAAATGTCCGCTGACGAAGAGCAAAGTCTACAAGTCGCCATGGTGCCGCTTAAACACCATAAAGAACTGGATGCACTTAATATTTACAATATAGAAGAGCTACAAACGTTCTATGTCCCTCCCAGGAGAGAAAGCGAGAAAGCAATTCTATTCTACCGCTCTGAAGAAGCCAAAGTGGAGAAAGAAATCTGGCATGGCGCGGATCCTGCGCTCGACAGGCTTCAGCCTATCCGTCTTCCCAGATATTATACGGAAGGTTTGAAAAAGCTGCTGAAACGCCAGGGGATATCCTTCAAGCATACCGTTCGAAAGGCCAAGTTTTATGACAAAGTCTGGAACGTTCCCAGGACTCAACGCAAACTGCCTAATGGGAGAATGGAGACAAAAGGACTTGGATACATCCGGTCAAAGAAACGGGAGCTACTAAACAGCTGCTACGTCGTGTATGACTTCGATGAAGAAGCGGATGCTCGATGGGAGGACGCTAATCCTGAGCTAGTGAAAGTTCCATATGCAAAGGAGCCCAGTCCGTCGTTCGAAGAACAAATAGACAAACTTATAAGGGAAGCTGGTCAAAAAGTCCGAGACGACCATAACCGCGAAATGGTCATCTACAAGAAAGCCAAAACGCAACGCCTCCTCCAACAGGCCGCGAAGGATGAAAATGTCGCTCCTTGTCAACCTGTTATAAAGAAGGCCCGACGCAGAGGCAGAAATAAGTCGAAAGGCCAAAAGGGCGCTCAACAGCAACGAAGCACGGCTAAGAAGCCACACAAACGGGAGTCGAGCGTTATTGATCTATCCCTCATGAAGAAAATGGGTCGAGCGTACTCGTTTCCTCGGGACAAGACGAAGAAGATACTTGATCTTTCTCTAAAACATCAAATGCTTACACTGCCGGAGTCTAAACACCCCGAACAAGCGGGCGAGGTCTCACACCCGGACTATTGCTTTTATCACCGAGTGATAGGGCATCCTCTTGAAGATTGCTTCACCTTCAAGAATTGGTTTGAAGATCAGTATCAGCTTGGCAAGTTCGCTCTGTCCGACAACTGGAGGGTAGCGCCGCCACAGAAGCACGAACCCAAGGCCACGAAAGAAGAACCAGTTCCGCATTGGGATTGGAAGCGAATTCGTACTTGTCACGTGATAAAGTCATCAAAAGAAGAGCCCGAGAACATGGATGACCTTCCCTGGTGCTTCGAAAACAGCAACGACGAGGTAATCTCAGAATTTCCACCAACGCCAAAAGAGCTGGAAGATGGAATCCATACCACTGCAGATAACCTTAAGAAAATTGAGTTGGGAACGGCAAATGACCCGCGACCGATGTTCATCAGCGAGCTGCTATCTGAAGAAAGGGTGGCTGCGTTAAAGGACGTGCTTCTACAGCATAGGGATTGCTTCGCGTGGAACTATTCCGAAATGCCGGGACTAGATCCAGAAATCGCTGTGGACAGATTAGCGATATCTCCAGACGTCAAACCAGTCAAACAGGCGCCGAGAAGAATGCGGCTCGAGCTTGAAATGAGTATCAATGCTGAGGTCAAGAAGCTGATCGACTCTGGCTTCATCCAGGAAGTTCAATACCCTGAATGGATCGCCAACATCGTCCCGGTGATGAAGAAAAATGGGACAGTGCGCATATGCGTAGACTTCCAGGATCTCAATAAAGCCTGCCCGAAGGACGATTTTCCAGTGCCAGTCACCGAACTGATGATAGACAACACGTCCACTCATGAGGTTTTCTCCTTCATGGACGGTTCGTCAGGGTATAATCAGATAAAGATGCATCCCGAAGACCAGAAGCACACCGCCTTCAGGACTCCTTTGGGTATATTCTGCTACAAGGTGATGCCCTTCGGTTTAAAGAACGCCGGCGCCACCTACCAGAGGGCCATGACGAAGATCTTCGATGACCTTATACACGAAATCGTCGAATGCTATATCGACGATCTCGTGGTTAAAAGCAAATCATACGAGGAACATATCGAGCATTTGAAGACCGTATTTCAACGCCTTCGACAATACAACTTGAAGATGAACCCCCTCAAATGTGCATTCGGAGTTTCCTCGGGCAAATTCCTGGGATTCATCGTCCGACACCGGGGTATCGAGATAGATCCATCAAAGATCAAGGCGATCATGGCAATGCCTCCGCCAAGGACTCTCAAACAGCTGCGCTCTCTCCAAGGGAAGCTCGCATACATACGGCGATTTATAGCCAATCTTTCAGGCAAGTGCCGTCCCTACAGCCACCTGATGAAGAAGGGAACCTCGTTCGTCTGGGACTAAAAATGCCAAAGCGCGCTGGACGAGATCAAACAATACCTGCAAAACCCGCCAGTGCTGGCTGCTCCGGTCAAGGGAAAGCCCCTCATTCTTTATACAGCCGCTCTCGAAGGCTCCTTAGGCGCATTATGAGCATAAGAGAACGATCAAGGGAAGGAAAGAGCACTCTACTACTTAAGTCGAGTTCTGCTGGGGGCAGAAAGCAACTACTCTCCTATTGAAAAACACTGCCTGGCGTTGATCTTTGCGATAACAAAGCTCAGGCACTATGCGTTGGCACATGAGGTCCGTCTCATTTCAAAGGTGGACCCCCCTTAAATATTTGATGTCAAAGGCCATATTAACGGGGCGACTCGCTAAATGGGCCCTGCTCTTGATGGAGTTCTCGATAACGTATCAACCTCTCAAGGCAGTGAAAGGCCAGGCCATCGCCGACTTCCTCGCTGAACATCCGATACCCGCCGATTCTCCTCTGAATTACGATCTTCCAGATGAACATGCGTTTGACGCGATCGACGGTGGTGATACCCAATGGGAACTTTATTTCGATGGAGCATCTTCCGTGAAGAAGCGCAAACAAAGTACCCCTATAATCAAATCGGGGGTAGGACTCATCTTTGTAACTCCACAAGGAGGGATAATGCGCTTTGTTTTCTCCCTGACGGAGCCGAGAACAAATAACGAAGCCGAATACGAAGCTTTGATAGCAGGCCTCGAGATCGCCATTGACATGGGAATTGAAAACCTCCTCGTATATGGAGATTCCCAGCTGGTCGTTGGTCAAGTAAACGGCGACTACCAAACGTGCGAGTCAGAATTGGTGAAGTACGGCGAAAAAGTGCAACAATTGTTGACCCAAATTCCCTCCTACATTTTGGAGAACATACCGCGCGCGGAAAACAGCAAAGCAGACGCGTTGGCCAAACTTGCTAAAGAATTGGCTGACGAGAACCTCGATGACGTTAGAATCGTGGTACAAAGCCGTCGGGTGCTTGCCCCAGCAGAAATATCTCCGGAATCATCCAAAGAAAAAGGAGCGAGTGAGCAGACGACCCTGCAAGTAAAAAATTAGGAAAATACCGAGGATTAGAGAGAAGTCTTCATAGACTACTTTAAATCCCACCGAACGCCTGAAGAAGCGTCCACAAGACATCAGCTCATGAAACGGGCTCTGTCTTTTGCCTTCGTCAACGATACTCTGTACAAGGGGTCGTTTGATTCTCTGTGGTTGAGATGCCTGGGACCTGACGAAGCGAAAAGAGTCGTCCAGGAAGTTCATGACGGACTCTGCGGTTCTCACCAAGCAGGCCCAAAGATGAAGTTGAAGATCAAACGGATGGGCTACTACTGGCCCACGATGATCCAAGACTGCCTTGAGTATGCGAAGCAGTGCCACTCGTGCCAAATTCATGGGAACTTCATCCACCAGCATCCAAATCCACTCCATCCAACGGTGGCTAGCTGGCCGTTCGAGATGTGGGGAACTGACATAGTCGGCCCCATCGAACCAGCATCGTTTAGAGGACATCGTTTTATCCTGGCAACGACTGATTACTTCTCCAAATGGGCAGAGGCAGTACCGCTGAGGAAAGTTAAGACGGAGAATATCCTCCATTTCTTCAAGACGCACATCATATATCGGTTTGGGACGCCGAGACGGATCATCTCCGATAACGGGCCAGCCTACAGAAGCCACAAGATCAGTCGCTTCGCGCAACAGCACAATATAGACTGGAGATATTCCTCGGTTTATAATCCGCGAGCTAACGGTCTAGCTGAGGCCTTCAACAAGACCTTGACAAAGATCATAAAGAAAACGGTGTCTCGAAATAAGAAAGACTGACACGAGAGACTGCAAGAAGCTCTCTGGGCATATCGAACTACGTTCAAGACGGCCACAAACACAACGCCGTACGCGTTGGTATTCGGTACGGAAGCAATACTTCCCCTCGAAATAGAGTTACCCTCTCTACGAGTGGCAGTCCACTACGAGCTGACGGACGAAGAAAATTCTCACCTTCGGCTTGAGGAGCTCGATGCCCTTGAGGAGCTCGATGCACAGCAAAATCTGGAGGCCTACAAAGCAAATATGACGCGCTCATATGAAAGATTGACCCGACCGAGGACATTCCGCCAAGGCGAACTTGTGCTAGTGGTCAAAAGGCCTATGATTCCCAATCGCGCCAAGCGGGGAAAGTTTGAGCCAAGCTATGAAAGCCCGTACATCATAGACAAGGTCTATCAAGGTGGAGCCTATCTACTCATAGATATGCACGGTGAAAGGCCTTTCAGGCCAATAAACGGTCGCTTCCTAAAGAGATACTACGCTTAATGAGCCACAGCCTAGGTCAATGGTAGATGACGACGACTATGTCCGCTCGCTATCTTCCTAAGCTCAAGCTTTATAAGCAGTAGCCGGCCTTCTCCATGACGGACCGAAACGTCCTTAAACTAATACCGCAGCATCCGTAGGCTGACAAAAAAATATATATATAAAAAATATAAATAAATAAAAACGGTATGTCCATAAGCAAAAAAGGGCACGGATGAAAACCCGAAAGGGCGCCGTGAGTAAAAACAGCAGGGCTACCGGCGAGTGTTCGTGAAAACCCGAAAGGGCGTGACCTCGTAAAAAAAGGGGGAAGAAGAAAATAAATAAAAAAATAAAATAAAATAAAAACGGTATGTCCATAAGCAAAATGGACACGGATGAAAACCCGAAAGGGCCCCGTGAGTAAAAAAAGCAGGACTACCGGCGGGTGTTTATGAAAACCTGAAAGGGCGCAACCTCGTTAAAGGACACTTACAGGGTCCCCTCGACCTTGTAAGGAGAAACCACCCGCGTGAGATCCTTACGACTCACAAGAGAGCAACACACTTAGGGATCCCCACGATTCCTAAGGAAAAAATACACTTGCGAGATCCTCACGACTCGTAAGGAGAACTTTCTTATGAGACCCTCACGGCTCATAAGATTTGAAAGTCTTAAGTTACAGAGACCTGAACCTGTGCTTAAGCAACCCCCACAACTTCGATATTGCCCTACAAGTGGCTCAATACTGGCCCTTGTATACAATCCACGGGCGCGAATAAACATTTCCCTAACCAAGTCCCATCCGTGACTGGGGATATGATCGAGTGACCCTTGTAAGTCCTCTCGATTTACAAGGAGAAAACCCTCTTGTAGGATCCTTACGACTTAGAGAGGAACAAACACTTAGGAATCCTCACGATTCCTAAGGAGAAAATACACCTACGAAATCCTCACGACTTGTAGGGAGAAATAACTTTGTGAGACCCTTACGGCTCATGAAGTCAAAAGCCTTAGTCGACAGGACCTTAACCCTGTTCGCTAAGCCACCCTTGCTCGACGTTGACAGAGGCAGATGATGATTCGCTCCTGGCAATATCCCAGTTGTAGCGGTGCTGGTGCTGAAATCGGTGTCTAATTTCAGGTTTACGGCGGAAAGCTAGTAAGCCGCACATGCATACGAAATAGCCGAAATGATGGGGCAACTTGCAATAAAAAGCAGCAAGTAAAAATGTATGCATGCAAAATATCCGAAATGATTGGGCAACTCATAATAAAAAGCAGCGAGTGAAAACAAAATAAACAGCCGAAATGATTGGGCACCGCGAAAAATAGCCGAAATGATTGGGCAATCGCGACCTTCGCGATATAAAAGCTGAAATGATAGAGCATCGTGGAAATAAAAAAAGAAAGAAAAGATGATAAAACTTTGGCCCTACAGTTAAGATCACATCGATCCCTGTATACAATCTAAGGGCGTAAACAAAGAGGGAGCCATACTTTCCCAACAGGCTCCACCAGAAAACGAAGCCAAATCTCGACGGTTCATCCCAACTCCGAAGAAACCAGTGTTTTCAGCAAATACCTCAACTCAAGGAAACAAACGATCCTTGACGAGAGCCTTCTGATCCGCGTCGACTCGCACAGCAACCAATGCCTCCGTGGGAAATTCTCGACTCGTTTCAACACCAAGGAAACAAATAATCCTTGACGATAGGGAAACAAATAATTCTTAGCAAATACCTCAACTCAGGGAAACAAACGATCCTTGACGAGAGTCTCCTGATCTGCGTCGACTCGCAGAGCAACCAGTGCCTCCGTGGGAAATTCTCGACTCGTTTCAACACCAGGGAAACAAATAATCCTTGGCGCTAGGGAAACAAATAATCCTTAGCAAATTCCTCAACTCAGGGAAACAAACAATCCTTGACGAGAGCCTCCTGATCCGCGTCGACTCGCAGAGCAACCAGTGCCTCCGTGGGAAATTCTCAACTCGTTTCAACACTAGGGAAACAAATAATCCTTGGCGCTAGGGAAACAAATAATCCTTAGCAAATACCTCAACTCAGGGAAACAAACAATCCTTGACGAGAGCCTCCTGATCCGCGTCGACTCGCAGAGCAACTAGTGCCTCCGTGGGAAATTCTCGACTCGTTTCAATACCAGGGAAACAAATAATCCTTGGCGCTAGGGAAACAAATAATCCTTAGCAAATACCTCAACTCAGGGAAACAAACAATACTTGACGAGAGCCTTCTGATCCGCGTCGACTCGCAGAGCAACCAGTGCCTCCGTGGGAAATTCTCGACTCGTTTCAACACCAGGGAAACAAATAATCATTGGCTCTAGAGAAACAAATAATCCTTAGTAAATACCTCAACTCAGGGAAACAAACGATCCTTGACGAAAGTCTCCTGATCCGCGTCGACTCGCAGAGCAACCAGTGCCTCCGTGGGAAATTCTCGACTCGTTTCAACACTAGGGAAACAAATAATCCTTGGCGCTAGGGAAACAAATAATCCTTAGCAAATACCTCAACTCAGGGAAACAAACGATCCTTGACGAGAGCCTCCTGATCCGCGTCGACTCGCAGAGCAACCAGTGCCTCCGTGGGAAATTCTCAACTCGTTTCAACACCAGGGAAACAAATAATCCTTGGCGCTAGGGAAACAAATAATCCTTGGCAAATACTTCAACTCAGGGAAACAAACAATCCTTGACGAGAGCCTCCTGATCCGCGTCGACTCGCAGAGCAACCAGTGCCTCCGTGGGAAATTCTCGATTCGTTTCAACACCAGGGAAACAAATAATCCTTGGCGCTAGGGAAACAAATAATCCTTAGCAAATACCTCAACTCAGGGAAACAAACAATCCTTGATGAGAGCCTCCTGATTCGCGTCGGCTCGCAGAGAAACCAGTGTCTCCGCGGGAAAATTCCCGATTCGTCTCAACTTGCAAGATGAAGCCTCAGGCAGCAGAGACTAAAAAAAACTTGCTTCCTGAACAATGGGACCCTGCAAGTCGATCTAAAACGATCTCTTGCATACTATTCACGGGTCTCACTCTCCGAAGTCGAGTTTCGACAAGGAGGGAAACAACCGCTTATGAGTCCTCTCGACTCGTAAGAGGGAAAAATTCTCTTACAGGGTCCTTACGACCTATAAGAGAAAACACACTTAGGAATCCTCACGACGCCTAAGGAGAAGAACCCACCTACGAGATCCTCTCGATCCGTAGTGAGAAAAATCTCTATGAGACCCTCACGGCTCATAGAGTTGAAAAGTCTTAGGCGGCAGATCTGAACCTGTGGCCTAAGCCATCACTGTCTCGTGAAGTAATCAAGGTGCTTACTCTATTATCTGCTAATTGTGACAACATGCTGATAATAAGAGAAAGAAGAAAGCGACAGAAAGAGCATCCGATTTACATTTGATCAGGCGTTCGAGACACACTCATTCATGCATAAGCAAAAGATTCAGAACGAAAAATAGAGACAAGCTGGGATAAAATTTTTCCATTAATATTGCCAAAAGTTCTTATAATCATAAAAGCAATAAACGAAAAATATTATTATAATGGAATAACCTCAGATCCAGGGCACGGATTGAGGAATTCAAAAGTAAGGCCATCCAGAGTTCTTCTGGCCTTTCTGATTATTCTTGTGCGCAGCCTCTCGCGCTCCTGTGTGTCAAGATCCTCGGCTAGCCCTCCCAGCCTTCGATAAGCAGCGACTATCGTCGTCTGCTGGAAAATTTGATGTAGGATGTCAATGAGGCTGTCCCGCCGTTTCTTCGAGATCAGCCCGTCAGGTACACTGAATGCACCTTGTCTTCGGCATCATCCAGCGCATTGAGCGGTAGGGCCTCGTGAAACCCCGGAAGTGCTCTCCATATTGCTCCCAGCACGACCTTCAAGAGAGCTGAACGACGAGGAAGCAGCCAACCACAGCTTGCGTTGAGGCGACCAATGACCTCCGCACACTGGGCGTCCGTAAACTCCTGGTTTTGATGACGGCCCTGTGCGCGGATATCGTCGTAGGTGATGAATTCGTGCAAACTGTATAGACGCACCGCCATTATGCCTGGAGGAAATACCACAGGAAGATTAGCGATAAAAAGAAAAATAATATACACAGAGAGTTAAACTCCTCAAGAGCAGTGCTCTGCAAACAGGACGGACTACCAAAATCCTGATAGGGGGAATTTAAATGAATCCTCCGAGAACTCTAAGATTGTTACTATTAAAAGATGATATAATCCATTCAATACAAAATTACATTTTTAATTCTCATTATCCATATTCGAACTCTTAAGAGTTCATTTTTTTTTAGATCAAAGAGATCTATGTTTTGCCAAAGACGCAAAATTATGTTCATGAGTTAAGAAACCCTGAAACAGATTCCTGAGAGCAAGGCTCTATTTGGTGAAACCCCAAAAGGATTTTCTTTAGATCAAAGATCTATGAGAGCAAAGCTCTATTAATTAAAATTGATTTAATTTAAGACTAATTCTTACTTAAATAGTTTCTCTTAAAGAAAATCTAACTCTGAAAGTTCTTGAAGGCAAGAGCAAAGCTCTGAAGTTTCTAAAAATGAGAATTTTAAAGATGATAATCATCTGTGCAGGACCAAAGGTCCTATTTATAGGCATCAAGTGCCCTTTCAATTTCCAAAGTTGCTGCAACGGTTGGAATTCCGTCACCGTTGCGCTCACGTTTGGGGCCACGTAAGCGCAACGGTGGGGGGGCATTTGTTTACCCCAATCAGAGCAAAGCTCTGTTCAAATTCCGAGGCGGAAGATGAAGCAACTTCCCCCAATCAGAGCAAAGCTTTTCTTTGAAAATTTAAACTTTAATAAATGAAGCGACGCTTCAGATTCTTTGCGCTGTGCGCAACGCGCCACGTGTCAGGCGCAGAGGCATCAGCACAGTGCCCGAGGCAGTGCGTCCAATCAGAGAAAGGCTCTTTTAAAACAAAAAGTAAAGGAAGCAGCGTTTCAGTTGCGCAAACGCTATGCTGCGCTGCGTGACACGTGTCTGCGCAGTTGCGCAAGCACAACTGCGCAAGCGCTGCGCTGCGCAAGCGCTGCGCTGCACGACACGTGTCTGCGCAGTTGCGCAAGCACAGCTGCGCGACATGTGTCACGCGCTGAGGCGTTTGCGCAAAACAGAATTGAGATTTTAAAGAAATCTTTTCTGTTCTTGTTAAAACAAGAAGATTTTCTTCTGTAAAACAGAGGCCTTTGGATCAAAGATCCAACGGTGGGGAAAATTCTCCAAATCACTCAGAGAAAGATCTCTTTAACGAATTTAACTAATTTATGGGCACTATAAAAAGGACCATAGACCTCAATTCAAGAGGATGAACATTTGGTGAGAAATTAAACAGAGAGAACTCTGAAGAATTAGAGAGAAATCCTGAAGAAACAAAGAAAAAAGTTAAAAACCTTTAGAAAAAGAGAAAATTCTCTTATGAACAGATCATTGATCTGAGAACAAGATCAAGGATCTCTAAGAAAAAGAAAATAAATAATAAACAGTGCCTTGCACTTCTTTTTATGAACCATTGGTTCTAAATCTAAAAGATTCTCAAGATAACAGTGCCTTGCACTTTTCATGAACCACTGGTTCTTTAAAAAACAAGAAAAAACTTGTTTTCTTTGATCTAAAATTGATCCAAAAGAATAAGAACAGTGCCCAGCACTTGCCAAAACTGCACTATTGCGCAAGCCGCCAGGAAGCGCCACGTGTTAGCAGTGCAACAAAGCAGCGCACTGACGCAGCGCACTGCGCTGTTGCGCTTGCGCTCATCAGAACGTGACACGTGTCACCTCCACGAGCGCTTGCGCTCTTTAATTACGCAAAGCACCTGACAAGCCATATGGGGCACTGTCAGAGTATTAAATGCAATGCATTATTAAAGGGCAGAGCCCAATCAAAGGTCTAATGGACCAAATAAAAGTACTGCACATAATGCTATGCATTATTTAAAGCGCAGAGCCCAATTGAGAGGTCCAATGGACCAAAACAAATGCTCTGCACTATAATAAAAAGGGCAGAGCCCAGTCAAAATAGGCATAAATGGCATGAAATAATGATATGCATTATTGTAAAGGGGAAAGCTCAAACAAAGGCCTAACAGGCCAAATGCAAACAAAATGTGAACATTTTCAACTGGACTTAGCCCAATTTTGGCCGTAAGTCCTCAAATTAAATTGACTGAGAAAGATTGCTCTCTTAAATCAATTTATATCCGGTTCGAGGGTACATCTCCGAGCTCCTCTGACACCAATCGTTGTAATCCTTCAACGACGTCAGAGAGGTGACGGGTCCCGACGACCACACACATCAATATGGACTGCGGGGTCCTTAAACTCGTGGACCGAAACGTCCTTAAACTAATGTTGGACCGAAACGTCCTTAAACTAATTTTGGACCGAAACGTCCTTAAACTAATATTGGACCACCACGTCTCTAAACTGGAATATGGACCGAAACGTCCTTAAACTAATAATGGACCACCACGTCCCTATACTGAAATACGGACCACCACGTCCCTAAACTGGAACATGGACCACCACGTCCCTAAACTGGCAATGGACCGCAACGTCCTTAAACTATCTATGGACCACTATGTCCCTAAACTGGAACAATAGAGTCTCCAAACGTTCTTTTGCCGGATCTAAACGGTCCCGTTTAAGTTGATCTTAGCCCCAAATACGGCTAACGTATCCTTAAGCATTTAAAAGGACTATAAAACTCCAAATCGACTTTGTTTCAAGGGTACATCTCTGAACTCCTCTGACCCCTATCGTTGTAATCCTTCAACGACGTTAGAGAGGTGACGAGTCCCGACGGCCATATACCAAACGGATCACCATGATAAGTTGATCTTAGTCACAAACGAGATTAACGTATCCTTAACGAATGTTTAAGTCGATCTTAGCCTAAATATGGCTAACGTATCCTTAAACCAAAACACCAAACTCAAATCTAAGTAAATACGGATTTGGACTAATCCACGTCCTACGGGCGATGGCATCACTTAGTCTCCGTATACAATCCACGGGCATCCACAAACAAAACAAACACACACGACACGAAGTGAAATTCTGGAGAAAGAGAAAGTGGCTACCGCGATGCGGTAGCGTAATTAACTGCAGGGGCTTGCGCCCGCAGGGAAGAGCGCCCCCACAATCAAAAACCCCTCAAACGAGGGGGAATCTGATGAAGTCTGCTACATCAGCCGCATCCGTATAAACCTCCGATACACGGTGCCATAAATCAACTTGGCATCTTCGGAGAGGTAGACGGATAAAACCAAATAGCATCTGCCCCGAATCTCAGGCGAGACGTCCTCGCGTCGCGGCCGTCATTCGGAGGGGAACACACATTGAGTTCGCATGACCAGTTTAACCCGTCAATCGGAGGTTCCCTCGCCCCAAAGGCGAGGGGTAATTAATGGCAGCTTAGTCTATGGCTGCCGGAGATTCGGATCCCCACAATCAATAAACCCCGGCCTACCCTAGGAAGGGGATATTCCCCTCCGAATGACGCGGCGAGACGGAACGTCTTGCCTGAGATTCGGGGCAGATGCTATTTGGTTTTATCTGTCCACCTCTCCGAAGATACCAAGTTGATTTATGGCACCGTGTATCGGAGGTTTAGACAGATGCGGCCGATGAAGCAGACTTCGTCAGATTCTCCCTCACTTGAGGGTTTTTGATTGTGGGGACGCTCTTCCCTGCAGGCGCAAGCCCCTGCAGTTAATTACGCTACCGCATCGCGGTAACAACTTTCTCCTTCTCCAGAATTTCACTTCGTGTCGTGGGTGTTTGTTTTGTTTGTGGTTGCCCGTGGATTGTATACGGAGACTAATTGATGTCGTCACCCATAGGACGTGGATTAGTCCAAATCCTTATTTTCTTAGATTTGGGTTTGGCGTTTTGGTTTAAGGATACGTTAGCCATTTTTGAGGCTAAGATCAACTTAAACGTTTGTTAAGGACACGTTAGTCTGATTTGAGACTAAGATCGACTTAACGGGATCGTTTAGATCCGACAAAAGAGCATTTGAGGGCTCTATTGTTCCAGTTTAGGGACATGGTGGTCCATTTCATGTATGACCGTCAGGACCCATCACCTCTCTGACGACGTTGAAGGATTACAACGACAGGTGTCAGAGGAGTTCAGAGATGTACCCATGAACCAAAGTCGATTGGGGGTCTTATAGTCCAGTTTGGGACTAAAATCTGTCTGGAGGTTTAAGGATACGTTAACCATATTTGAGGCTAAGATCAACTTAAACGAGATCGTTTAGATCCGACAAAAGAGCATTTGGGGGCTCTATTGTTCCAGTTTAGGGACATAATGGTCCATTGCCAGTTTAGGGACGTGGTGGTCCATTTTTTTAAGGACGCTTGAGTCCGGGAGTTTAAGGACGCTTAAGTCCATGAGTTGGTTTAAGGACGCTTAAGTCCGGGAGTTTAAGGACGCTTAAGTCCAGGAGTTTAAGGATGCTTGAGTCCGGGAATTTAAGGAAGCTTAAGTCCATGAGTTAGTTTAAGGACGCTTAAGTCCGGGAGTTTAAGGACGCTTAAGTCCATGAGTTGGTTTAAGGACGCTTAAGTCCGGGAGTTTAAGGACACTTAAGTCCAAGATTTTAAGGACGCTTGAGTCCGGGAGTTGGTTTAAGGACGCTTAAGTCTGGGAGTTTAAGGACGCTTAAGTCCGGGAGTTTAAGGACGCTTAAGTCCATGAGTTGGTTTAAGGACGCTTGAGTCCGGGAGTTTAAGGACGCTTGAGTCCGGGAGTTTAAGGACGCTTAAGTCCATGAGTTGGTTTAAGGACGCTTAAGTCCGGGAGTTTAAGGACGCTTGAGTCCGGGAGTTTAAGGACGCTTAAGTCCGGGAGTTTAAGGACGCTTGAGTCCAGGAGTTTAAGGACGCTTGAGTCCGGGATTTTAAGGACGCTTGAGTCCATGAGTTGGTTTAAGGACGCTTAAGTCCATGAGTTGGTTTAAGGACACTTAAGTCCATGAGTTTAAGGACCCCACAGTCCGTGTCGATGTGTGGTTGTCGGGACCCGTCACCTCTCTGACGACGTTGAAGGATTACAACGACGGATGTCAGAGGAGTTCAGAGATGTACCCTCGAACCGGGTGTAAATTGATTTAAGAGAGCACATGCTCAGTTAATTTAATTTGAGGACATATGGCCAGAATTGGGCTAAGTCCAATTGAAATGTTCAACATTTTATTTGCATTTGGCCTGTTAGGCCTTTACTAGGGCTCTGCCCCTGTTTAATAATGCAGTGCATTTTTTATTAGGCATGTTAGGCTTTTTTAATTGGGCTCTGTCTCTTTTTATTATAATGCAGAGCATTAATTAGTCTAACAGAGCGCCATGTGACTTGTCAGGCGCTTTGCGCCAATTAATGAGCGCAAGCGTATGTGGAGGTGACACGTGTCACGCTCTGGTGAGCACAAGCGCAGTGCGCTGCGCTGTTGCGCTGCTGACACATGGCGCGCTCTGATGAGTTGCGCCAATTTAAGAGAGCAGTGCTCTATTTTAAAAGCGCATAGCACAAGATGTTCTGGAGCTGACACGTGGCGCTCTCTGGTGGCTTGCGCCAACCCAAGAGTGCAACCGTGCAGATTTACAAGTGCAAGGCACTGTTTTAATATCTTGATCCAATTTTGGATTCAAGAAAAGAATCTTTTAAGATTCCAGAACCAGTGGTTCATCAAAAGGCAATGCCTTTGTTATTATTATATATTTTTTTTATTGAAGATCTTTGATCTTGTTCTTAGATCAATGACCTTTTTAGAAGAAACTCTTCTTTTATTCAAGGGTTTTTACCTTTTTCTTTCTTTGTGCTCTTCTCAAAATTCTTTAGAGGAATTATCTGTTTTTCTCTCTGTATTGATGTCTCTGTTTCTCTATCTCTGTATATTTTGGAATTGGGGTCTAGGGGCCTTTATATAGTGCCCATTAATTTGTTAAATTCGTTAAAGAGGTCATTCTCTGAGTGATTTGGGGATTTTTCCTCACCGTTGGATCTTTGATCCAAGGGCTTCTGTTTTACAGAAGACAATCTTCTTGTTTTAACAAGAACAGAATGATCTTACTGGAATTTTAATTCTGTTTGGCGCAAACGCACCTGCGCTTGACACGCGGCGCGCAGCGCAGAGCGCAGCGCAACTCCGCTGCCACGTGTCGCGCAGCGCAGAGCGCAGGTCAGCTGAAGCGTTGCTTCCTTTATTAAAGTTTGAATTTTAAACAGAGCCTTGCTCTGATTGGGTGCGCTGCCTTGGGCGCTGCGCTCCCTGCGCTGGCGTGTCTGATTTTGACACGTGGAGCTCTGCGCGCCGTTGCTTCATTTATTTTAACTTTAATTTTCACTTCAATTTCAAAACAGAGCTTTGCTCTAATTGGGGGAAACAGAAGCGTTGCTTCGTTTCCCGCCTTGGAATTTGAACAGAGCTTTGCTCTGATTGGGGTAAACAAATGCCCCCCCCCCCCCCGCCGTTGCGCTTATGTGGCCCCAAACGTGAGCGCAGCGGTGGCAGAATTCCAACCGTTGCGGCAACTTTTGGAAGTTGAAAGGGTTCTCAATGCCTATAAATAAGACATTTGGTCCCTCAACAGATGATTATCATCTTCAAAATTTTTACTTTCAAAATCTCAGAGCCCTGCTCTTTACTTTCAAGAACTCCAAGAGTTAAACTCTTAAAACTTTTAGGTAAAATTTTTAATTTAAATCAAATCAAATTAAATTAATTTTCATCGACAGAGCCTTGGTCTCAATAGATCCCTGATCTAAAGAAGACCCATTTAGGGTTTCACTTTGTAGAGCTTTGCTCTAAAAGGATTTAGAGAGAACTAAAGAGAACCCTATTAGGGTTCCATCATAAGGCTGTGCTCTTTAAAAGATTTTCCTTGTATTTTCTTAATTCATCAATGGAGCTTTGCTCCTTCTAAATCATACAAAAGAACTCTTAGGAGTTTTTCATGGATCTTGGAGTTTAAAGATGGCATTTTATTTCTCGATGCATTATATCGTTTTGCTTAATCAGTCTTTCTGATAATTTTGTTGATTCTCTTTTACAGAAACAATGGACGCCCACATGTACGATCTCAACGAGATTATTTCTTACGGGGACATCCGCCAACTCGGCCGTTCTCAAAATCAAGAATTCACAAACGCGGAGTGTGCCGAAATCATGAGCTGCTTCGACGCATATAACGGTCAACTGCTTCCCCGACGTTCCTCTCTCCTGAAGCTTATCGTGGGAGCCATCTGGAAAACGCTTCCCCTATTCTGTTCCGGTGTGCCGCTTAGGGCGTTGGATGCCGCCGAGGATAAGGTGCACTCGGTGTACCTGATGAACTTAATCTCGAAAAGACGGCGAGACAATCTTGTCGATCTCCTGCACCAGGCCTTCCAACAGTCCGCCATACTCGCTGCTTATTGGAGGGAAGAGGACATCAGTAGGGACCCTGACGCTTGTGCTCGCGAAAGAAAGCACACTAGGATGGTTCTCCAGGCTTGGAAAGTCTTAGATAATGTTACTTTCGAGTTCCTCAATTCATGTCCTGGGTCCGAGGTCATACCGTTGTAAACCTTTGGATAATGTCTTTGTTTATTGTCTTTATAATTGTAAGAATTTTCCAAGTATGAATGACAAATCTTTTGCCAACTTCCCTTCATTTTCTGCTTTGTTATTGGCGTATTCCTTAAGTAAGCATAGCTTGTAGGTGATATAGCACATTCTGTCTTGAATATCTTGGGGAGTAGTGATGGCTTAGGAGGCAGGTTCAGATCTGCTGCCTAAGACTTTCCAACTTTATGAGCTGTGAGGGTCCTACAAAGGCTTTTCTCCCTACGGATCGAGAGGATCTCGTAGGTGTATTTTCTCCTTAGGAATCGTGAGGATTCCTAAGTGCGTTTTCTCTTATAAGTCGTAAGGATCCTATAAGAGAATTTTTCCCTCTTATGAGTCGAGAGAACCCGTAAGCGGTTGTTTCCCTCCTTGTCGAGATTCGACTTTGGAGAGTGTGACCCGTGAATAGTGTGCAAGAGTCCGTTTTAGGACGACTTGCAGGGCCCCAATGCTTAGGAAACAGGTTTTTTAATCCCCGCTGCCTAAGGCTTTTCCTCACGAGTCGAGACGAATCGATCATTTCTCGCAAAGACACTAATTTCCTCACGAGTCGAAACGAATCGAGCATTTCTCGCAAGAATATCCTAACGTCACAGTTAACCTCTGCTCTTTATGACAGAGGTCCGTTAGGGTCTGTGGTACTTAGGGTTTTGGCCGTCGTACCGTCGCATTGGCTGATATATTCCTCGATATGCAATCTTGCTGTTCGAGTAGCCTTGCGATTGTCGTGTCTCTGATCCCTTCGGGGGCTGGACAAGACGTCTTCAAGTAATCTTCCAGGTAGTATTACCGTCGAAAGAGCAAGCGTAGGGATATTCCATGTCACTTTTTACTTGAGGTTGGGCTCATTTTGGAGAGCCCCGATGAGTCATAACCACTCCACGCTGGTGTGGGATGATCTCCGATAGTCCTTCAGGCTTTATATGACTTGCCGTCAAGACCCTGAAGCTAGGAATTTGGTTTTTGCTTCGTTTGCTGGCATTACGTCCTCTATATCGAGACGAATGTCGCGGTTGTCTCTAGGTTGTTGGTGAACCGTCGAGGTTTGGAACTAGGGACTTTGCCGTGGCTCCGCTGTTTGATGATGTTGCGTCTGCTGTGTCGAGACGAACGTCGAAGTGGTGACCATTCCGCACTGGTGTGAGATGATCTCCGGTTGTCTTTCAGGCTTTATATGACTTGCCGTTAAGACCCTGAAGCTAGGAATTTGGCCTTTGCTTCGTTTGCTGGCATTGCGTCCTTTATATCGAGACGAATGTCGCGGTTGTCTCTAGGTTGTTGGTGAACCGTCGAGGTTTAGAACTAGGGACTTTGCCGTGGCTCCGCTGTTTGATTGTTGCGTCTGAATCCTGTCGGAGGAAGAACGCTGGGGTGACATCTCGTCTGCTGTATCGAGACGATCATCGAGGTGGTGACCACTCCGCACTGGTGCAAGATGATCTCCGATTATCTTTCAGGCTTTATATGAGTTGCCGTCAAGACCCTGAAGCTAGGAATTTGGCATTTGCTTCGTTTGCTTTGGCGCGTCCGAATCCTGCTGGGGGAAGAATGCTGGGGTGACATCTCGTCTGCTGTATCGAGACGATCGTCGAGGTGGTGACCACTCCGCACTGGTGCAAGATGATCTCCGATTGTCTTTCCGGCTTTATATGACTTGCCGTTAAGACTCTGAAGCTAGGAATTTGGCCTTTGCTTCGTTTGTTGACATCGTGTCTGCAGTATTGCGACAAATGTCGAGGTTCTCTCTAGGTTGTCTATGAACCGTCGAGATTTGGCTTCGCTTTCTGGTGGAGCCTGTTGGGAAGGTATGGTTCCATCTTTGTTTGTGCCCCTGGATTGTATACAGGGATCGATGTGATCTTACCTGTAGGGCATTGGTTTCATTCATTTTTTTTACTATTATTTTATTTCCGCGATGCTCTATCATTTCAGCTTTTATATCGCGAAGGTCGCGATTGCCCAATCATTTCGGCTATTTTTCGCGGTGCCCAATAATTTCGGGTCTTTATTTTTACTCGCTGCTTTTTATTGCGAGTTACCCAATCATTTCGGCTCTTTATTTTATTTTTACTCGCTGCTTTTTATTACGAGTTGCCCAATCATTTCGGCTGTTTTTGTATGCATACATTTTTACTTGCTGATTTCGTTGCAAGTTGCCCCATCATTTCGGCTATTTCGTATGTATGTGTGGTTCGTTGGCTTTTTTTTTTATCGCGAGTGTGGGACTTGGAATCTGACGCCAATCTCAGCATCAGCATCGCTACAACTGGAATATTGCCAGGAGCGAATCATCATTTGCCATGAAAGGGCTTGGGATTTGATACCGATTTAGGCATCAGCATCGCTACAACTAGGATATTGCCAGGAGCGAATCATCATTTGCTTCTGTCGATGTTGAATAACGGTGGCTTAGTAAACAGGGTTAGGATTCTGTCGACTAAGGCTTTTGACTTCATGAGCCGTAAGGGTCTCACAAAGGTATTTCTCCCTACAAGTCGTGAGGATCTTGTCGGTGTGTTTTCTCCTTAGGAATCGTAGGGATTCCTAAGTGTATGTTCCCCTGTAAGTCGTAAGGATCCTACAAAAGGGTTTTCTCCTTATAAGTCGAGAGGACTTATAAGGGTTGTTCACCATATGAACATATCCCTAGCCACGGGTGAGACTTGGTCAGGGAAATGTTTATTTACGCTCGTGGATTGTATACAAGGGTCAGTATTGAGTCACTTGTAGGGAAATATCGAAGGTTGTGGGAGTTGCTTAAGAACAGGTTAAGGTTTCTGGTTCTTAAGACTTTCAAATCTTATGAGCCGTGAGGGTCCCATAAGAGAGTTCTCCTTACGAGTCGTGAGGATCTCGCAAGTGTATTTTCTCCTTAGGAATCGTGGGGATCCCTAAGTGTGTTGCTCCCTTGTGAGTCGTAAGGATCTCACGCGGGTGGTTTCTCCTTACAAGGTCGAGAGGACCCTGTAAGTGTCCTTTAACGAGGTTGCGCCCTTTCGGGTTTTCACAAACACTCGCCGGTAGCCCTGCTGTTTTTACTCACGGAGCCCTTTCGGGTTTTCATCTGCGCCCACTTTGCTTATGGACATACCGTTTTTTTTTATTCTTCTTTTTTTTTATTCTTTTTATTCTTTTTTTTTCTAACGAGGTCGCGCCCTTTCGGGTTTTCACAAACACTCGCCGGTAGCCTTGCTGTTTTTACTCACGGAGCCCTTTCGGGTTTTCATCCGTGCCCATTTCGCTTATGGACATACCGTCTTTATTATTATTATTTTTTTATTCCCTTTTTTATCTCGTCAGCCTGAGGATGCTGCGGTAGTAGTTTAAAGATGTTTCGGTCGTCAGCTAGATTTAGGATGTAGTGGTCCGTCATTAGTTTAAGGACGTTTCGGTCCTTCGCCAGTTTTAGGACATAGTGGTCCAACGTTAGTTTAACGACGTTTCGGTCTATCGCCAGTTTTAGGACATAGTGGTCCATCATTAGTTTAAGGACGTTCCGGTCCGTCGCCAATTTTAGGACATAGTGGTCCAACGTCGCCGTATTTGAGGCGAATATCTAGTTTACTGACTTTTCGGTCTATGGGGTTTTCCTTATGAATTAGCACGATGCCCCCGGCATGTCCATCTTTCTCGGAGCATGTGGTTGTGGCGGGCTCACCTTCCAGTTTTCGGACAACGTGAACTTGCCCTGTTGGTATTGGTCTTCAACCCAGTTTTTGAAGACGAAGCAATCTTCGATCGGATGACTTACTGCTCGATGGTAGGGGCAGTAATTAGGATCATTGACATCGCCTGGCTGTAGCGGACGTTTCGGACTCGGCAGATTAATGAATCCGTCGCGCACTGCCAGCTCAAACAATTTCCTCGTTTTATCCTGGGGAAACGAGTAAGGACGTCCCAGTCTTTCCTCGAGGGATGGGCGTGGACGCACGTTGTTTTGGCGAACAATCGGTTTTGAGTTGTTCGGCTGTTGTTGAGCATTGGCGACGAAGGTTGCTTTCCCTTTGCCCTTTTCATTCCAAGGCTCTGTCTTTGAAGGAGATGGTCTATGACCCATCTGGTCCATTTGGGCCAGCTTGTCAATCAAGGCCTGAAAAGTGGTTGGCTTGAAGAACATCATGAATTGCGAGATGGTCACTTGCGGATCAAGAGTGCCCACGAACATGTCTACCGCAGGTGCTTCTTCAATGCGCTGTTCGCACTTCGACCATAGATTACGCCACCGTATCGCATACTAGACCCAAGTTTCTCCAGGCCTTATCCTGGCGTTGATCAGTGCTGTTATTGAAGTACGCTCGCTAGCGCTCGCGAAACGCTGGGTAAACAACAACTCTATCTCCGCAAATGTTTTGACAGAGTCGTTAGGTAGCTCCGAATACCATTCAAAGGCCGTCTCTGCTAAGCTACCGACGAACTGGCGAAGCAACAATTTATCATCACCGCCGGTGTTACCGCAAAGAGCCCTGAATTGAGAGACATGCTGATGTGGATTCCTTGTCCCTTTATATACGTGGAACTTAGGGATCGTATATCCCGGCGGGTAGCTAATCTGGTCATACCGGCCAGGATAGGGTCGTCCAGTTTTCATGATTTGTCCAGCCGCTTCATTTGCCTGGTGAACTCATATTTGTTGAGCAATATAATCATTCAGGGCAGCCTTGGAGACAGTTTCTTCCTTGGCTGCTGAAAGAGCCGGAGGAGGATTAGATGTCTCCCCTCTATCGTCTTAAATAATGATCGGAGGGTCCTCAGCTGGAGGGTCCGGCTGTAACATCATTCCTACCATGTCTTGAAATAGAAGCGCCATTTGTTTTATGTTGGCAGTTTGCTCTGTGGCTTCTTTGTCCTTCTTTTTGAGGACTCTGCGTAAGAAGTCAGCATCAGTTTCTTATTCGTGACGCTGCTCTGATGATGCCTCCGGGCTTTCTTTTGGCCCGGTGAGTGCAGCCATTTGCATCAGCATTTCCTGAAACTTCTGTTGCTGCTCCTGGAATTTTGTCACGAATCGGGTGAAAGGTCGGTGACCCATCGAAGCGTGGCTATCCTCTTTCCCGGATGCCATATGAACAGTATGCATGTAACGTTTTAAAAATAATTAAATAAATAATTAAATTAATAAAATTGTTTAAGTGAATTTTATGAATTTCGGTAAAGTAAAATGTATTTTTCGTAAAATTAAACCGTGATTGTTTTTCATTATAATTTCAAAAATACCTATTTTAATTATGTAATTACTAGTAAATGGTGTTTATTTAGCCACTTATAAATTTTTAGTTTAATTAAATATTTTTCCTAAATTAATTATTTTAAATATTAACATAAGCTTTATTTTTACACTAAATTAGTGTAAATTACAAATTTGAATGATTTTAATTTGTAAAAATGAACCATGGCATATTAGAATTTAGTGTGTATCATGCAAAATTTATTTGCAAATTTTTCCATTTTTCTAGAGCTTTCTTGAGTTGCTATAGTAAAGAAATAAAATAAAATAAAGAAATGCATGAAAAGACATAATGAAGTGATATTTTAGGGGAGACTTCTACACAACTTTTGTCACTCTCTTCCTTCTCTCCCTCACCTCCAAAAATGGCCGGCCTCACCCCCCATGGTAGCCCCCATTTTCCTCATTTTATTTTGCTCCAAAATTCATCAAAAATCCTTTTAAAAATTCAATAAAAATCCACAAAATCCTATTTATTTCCTACCCTTTATTCTCTACTCTTCTTTACATGAATTTTTGAGTGGGAAAGCATGCATTTTTGAGGCTCATTTTCATGTTTGGACATGAGGTTGTGGAGGTATAAATCTTTCTCTTTTGTTTTATTTCTATTAGATGTTTCTTTTAAAGCATAATTAGATTTATTAGATTAATTCTAGTTGCAAATTCTAAAATTCAAGTTAGGTTTGTAAATTCAAGTTATGATTTTTATTAATTAATTAGAGTTATAATAGTTAGTTTAACACTTTTAGAATTGGAAAATCTTGCATGGTTGTTGAATTGTAAATTTTTCATTTAAAATAGTTTAAATTAGGAATTTTGCTAACTAGGTTTCTATAAAACATATTTTTTGGTGAAATAAAATTTGAATTAATATTTGTAACACTAGATTGTGGTCTTAATAAGGGTATTAACTTGTTGGTGGAATGGAAACTTAAATTGATTGCTAGTTTCTATTGATAATTGATAAATTGTGATAAAAATTGCTATTTTGTAAACTAGATTTTAGAAATTCCTAAATAAATGAGATTAAAAATATAAATTATGGTTTCATTAAATCATTATCTTCATGAATTGTGGTTTAATACATTAATTCATGCAAAATCATGTTTTGTGGTGGAATTGTGGTATTTTGTTTGAAAAATGTTGAAAATTGTTAAAGGTTGCAAACTACAAATTTTAAATTAATACAAATTTGTGTAATAAAAATATAGTAATGGTTTGTATAGTCTAGTTATGCTATTTAATGAGTTTTATAACCATTGGTTTCATTTAAATGTCAAGTTTTGATGAAAAACGGTAAATTGGCATTTTCGGGTTTTACGAAATTGGACGGTTTGATGGATTTTAGGGTTTCGATGGATTTAATCATGTTTTATAATATAAGTAATGTGTTTTAAAACTACGAGTTATTTGTTGATGTTTATCTCGATCCATTGGAGTTTGTACGCCGATATCGAGCGATATTTGGTTCTTTTGCGTGGACGGGACATAGGTTTTAACCTATGCCGGTTCATTGCGTCGTTTTGACTTTTGTATGTGATTCAGTTTACGATGCTATTTATATGTTTTCGTTTAGGTACCCCTCACGTGGACTGCGGGCGATGAAGAGGAGGATGGTGACACCGTCTTCGGCAGACATGGACCAGGTGAGTAGATGCATATCTATGGGGGGAAGTCGGGTGGATGGCGTTTAGCACCCCCGCAACGTAGAATAGGAATAGTACTTTTTGACATTAGGAAACCAGATGTGACCCTAGATTCTTAATGAGTAGGGCCCTAGTAATGACCCTAGGCTGGACTAGACTGATTTAGGAAGACATATCAGAAGATGAATACCTTGGAAGAGGTTCATAGGTTTCAGGTAGAAACACACACACGCACACACTGAAAAACGACATGTTGTATAAGTGCATGTGTATATATATATAGGACGAGGTATAGGTATATATATATATATATACAACACGTATATGGGATACATTGATGTGATATGATATCCGAGGTATGATGAAACAGTGTAACTGGGCTTGATGCCGTGATTCTTGGCTATACAGTCGTATTAAGTGTTAGCGGATCATTACAGAATGAGATAATGAACATGTATACTTAAATTATAATGGGTGGTGATGATATTGAGGTACATGGGACTCTAAATAGTACCCGGACTGTAACTTGTGATTGATCACGATATGGGATATGTATGACTTGATTACGACATCATATAGGTGTGACCTGATGTCGATATCATAGAGGTGTGACTTGAGGACGATATGATACATATGACATGATATTTCTGAGGATAAACTAATGATGCTTATTATGATAGCAATGATATATGATTGATGTATGCGATCACAGTTTAGCACCTTGATCATGAGATGTGTTGATGATGACATTATACTAATGATGAGACACCTAGGAGATACTTGACCCGTACCCTGATATTGGGATGCCGTACGATGGATTTTACCGTACGAGGCATAAATATGATGATTGATCCGCACTCTTGATTCGAGGAAGCCGTACTACGTACGTGACGCTATTGAGGCCGGATCGCCGACTATTAGAGATATTGATTCAGACCTTAGGTAGACTCTTGTTTCTTATTGACTAGTTTCTTAGGTTTTGTTCCTTAGGAGGTTAGATGGACACTAGATTAGGTTCGAGTCATATAGTGGTAGTGGTAATGGTATATCAAATGAGTGGATAACATACATCCGTCTTACTTTCACACTGGAATCATAATGATGCATGTTCTTACATATGCTGCTATAATCAGTATAAACCTTACCTGTTAGGACACCAGCACCATTACCGATGATGCGCATATTCCACGCACACTCATTTGCCGGCTCACACACATCATCATCGGTAATTGCTATGTCACGTACACTTTAGATCATATTATCTTTTATTGATAGAATCAGTTAACAACTAGACCGATATAATATTGTGATTACTTTCTGATGTTAGTATAGACATGATATTTATCACTTAGACATTCATGCATTCATATTTTCATGTTATCATGCAGTATCATGGGCATATGCCAACACTTATCATATGCTTACTCATGATTTTAAGATTTGGATTTCTATGAGATTTCTGGATTTTTGGGGAAAACCGCAAGAATATATAAAACTTCTCTCTCTCTCTCTCTTCTCTTTTTAAAATAAGATGCGGTTTTCTCGTGATGTATGTGTCGTCCACCATGAGATTTCATGTTTTCTGTTAGATTTCAAGACCCGATTCGAGGAGTGGATGAACCGTCTCGGGTACATGGTGGGCCCGGTATGGTACCCCGGGGCAAGAAGATCGAGTTGTAGACGATGAGCCTGGCAGGGGAAGGCTACCTACCGGTGATGTCTGGCATGGCGGATATCCGGAGGATACCGACCGTTGTCGTGAGATTTGATGCTATGGGCCGATCCGGACTGACGGAGCTCGTGGTATTGAGACTATGAGACTTGAGATTTACATGTTTGTGTCGATGCTTGACACGGATTTCCATGGATTTCATTGTTGATATTTCAGATTTCTATACACGTTTTACTATGATAACAGCTAAAGATTTCTTATACAGATATATCTGGATTTCAGGATTGATTATTTTATATTCATGGTGCATGCATATCCATTCATATGACAGTACTATATGAGGCACTGACACGAGCACGGAGTATCTGCATTTAGACGTAGTTTTACCCTGCTATTACTAGATGATTTGGATATAATAGTGTATTATTATGACCTAGGATAGCGTCGTGCATTCGATTTCTTTTCGTAGATGTCTTCTACTCACGAGTTGGCAACTCACCCCCGTTGTGCCAAATTTTATTACAGGTTCGATGTACAGGTTTCCCTGGCAGCTTGCTGGCACATCATTTCATTCAGGGTGATTTGCACGGTAGGTTGGTTCACTTGTATCTGAACCACCATTGTACTTTTATTCTTTCATTTGTATCTAGTAAGCTCCATCAACCATACTTGTATTACTTGATAAGTTTATTGGACCAGTTATTTATTTCGACCTTAGAGTCGCGCATGTATTATTCTGATCCGGTGGTTTTGTTTTCTTTTGAGTTTTGAGCCTCGCCCTTTGGCGTTGTATACTATTGTGTATTGTTGTGGTTGTTTCCGCCTGTTGGCGTTGAGCTAGCTCCCGTTTGGGGATGCTTTTTTATTGTTTATGTATATTATACTTGTTGTACCCGTTTGGGGCCAGTTTTTACAAAGGAGACTCTGCCGAAATTTTTGGTAAATTTGCTGATAATTTTAAACTTGTTTTTCTTCATGTTTTCTTTTCTTCTTATTCTTTTATATGGTTTAGATTTCTGGGCTTCGGCTTACTTAGGTTACGTTGCGCCTCTAGACGTTTCATAATCTAAGTGTCGGTCACGTTCCGTACTTTCGGGTCGTGACAAAGTTGGTATCAGAGCGCTAGGTTTAACCTTGTATAAGTCTAGGTGACCCTTGGTTGATGGAGTGGGCGATTTAGGTAGAGTAACGTACTGTGGGTATGGTCCGCGGCATACTTACGATACGCTACTCTGCTTAAGGAGCCTTAGGATGTACAATTGTTTGCACCGTATTCCATTCGTTCTTTTGATCTATCTTCGTCAATGTTGGAGGGTGGTTTCTGTTACCACGGACACACTGGCAGAGGGAGCTGCGGCTCGAATGCGATAACCATTAGAGTATTGGTTATTCTTGAGGATTGAAGCATTGCTTAGCGTGCGGACGAAGGGTATTCACATGTCGTCCGGATGAAGTTAAAGGGTTCGAACGATTATCAGAAAACCATTTTCCCAAGTTTAAAGTATTCGGAAGAACATGCAGGTATTTCGATGGAGCCTCTAGAAGAATGAAACCCTAACTCGACATAATGACCACGAAAACGCCCTTGAACCTTAGGGTTTACGGCAGTTCCGCGGTGCCATTAGTGAGGCTTGGGTTTGCCCTTCTACGGCTGGATCATCGATGCTGGGGTATGTACCGGATATTTTTAAACTGTACTTGAGTGTTGAGCTCTCGGGGAATTATGGGATTTTGATGGATCGATCGAAAAGTTTAATGTAGTCCGGATATCAAGTGAAGGGATCGACTACGTGGGAGACTCTGGATATGAGTATTGCCGTGGGTAGCATAGTCAGCACAGCTACGAAGAGACGAGTTCGAAGCAATCAACATCATAGGAAAGAGGCGGACATTGACGATAGTGTTTACGATTGTGATTTAGTGATTTGAATTTCATATTTTCGTTGATTGGATTTTGGTATTTTGAGGACTTTGTTCTACGATTGGTATTTCATATGTGTACCTTCATTTCATTCTATTTGTGTTTCATATATCAGTTGTATTGATGTTGTTTAGTACACACCCAGTACACTTGATTTGGTTTTATATATTTTGAGATTTTTGATTTGATTTCGTGCATAGGGGTTACACATGATTTTGACATATGTTTCGACCTAGTTTTCATGCATTTTTGTGCTGTGATTTCGATTTTGGTATTCGATGTATGTTTTCGTGCACCATGTGCACCTGATTAGGATTCTTGCGCATACTTGGCGCACTTGATGCGATTTTGTGCACACCAGATGCACTAAATCGGGGTTTTGTGCAGATTAGATGCACCTGATAGTGAGTCGTGCACGCCCGTTGCACTTGAGAGATGTTTTGGTGCACACCGGTTGCACTTATTTTGTTTTTGTGTGTATTCATGGTATCTGTATTTGGTTTCGATTTCAGTGCGCACCGGACGCACATGATATTTTATTGATGTGATTGGGATTGATTTCAGTTTGAGCAGTATGTTTCATAATCATTATTATTTGATTTAGTAACCAGGCGGGACGTGTATGTTAAATAAAAGATATATATATATATATAGCTATTTTTTTTTTGAAAAAAATAAACGTCCGCTACTTATGCCGTGACACGTGCATTGCACGGCGATTTTCAAGAGGGGTTTTTGTATGCTTCTTTATTATGATGTTTAGGCGATTTTACTATGATGCGCACTATATATAAGTTATAAATTGATGTATATTATGATGGTTTTCATATTGGGTTTTGATATTTTATCTTCACCATAACTCCGATGATTGCGTTATGCTTGATGGAGTTGATTTTTGTTATGTATTGATGATTTCGGAGCCCCGACGATTTGAGTGTTTTGCTAAATGTTTTAGTATTTGGAGGGGGAGTTTTAATTTAAATTCGGGGACCGAATTTCTTAAAGGGGGGAAGATTGTAACGTTTTAAAAATAATTAAATAAATAATTAAATTAATAAAATTGTTTAAGTGAATTTTATGAATTTCGGTAAAGTAAAATGTATTTTTCGTAAAATTAAACCGTGATTGTTTTTCATTATAATTTCAAAAATACCTATTTTAATTATGTAATTACTAGTAAATGGTGTTTATTTAGCCACTTATAAATTTTTAGTTTAATTAAATATTTTTCCTAAATTAATTATTTTAAATATTAACATAAGCTTTATTTTTACACTAAATTAGTGTAAATTACAAATTTGAATGATTTTAATTTGTAAAAATGAACCATGGCATATTAGAATTTAGTGTGTATCATGCAAAATTTATTTGCAAATTTTTCCATTTTTCTAGAGCTTTCTTGAGTTGCTATAGTAAAGAAATAAAATAAAATAAAGAAATGCATGAAAAGACATAATGAAGTGATATTTTGGGGGAGACTTCTACACAACTTTTGTCACTCTCTTCCTTCTCTCCCTCACCTCCAAAAATGGCCGGCCTCACCCCCCATGGTAGCCCCCATTTTTCTCATTTTATTTTGCTCCAAAATTCATCAAAAATCCTTTTAAAAATTCAATAAAAATCCACAAAATCCTATTTATTTCCTACCCTTTATTCTCTACTCTTCTTTACATGGATTTTTGAGTGGGAAAGCATGCATTTTTTAGGCTCATTTTCATGTTTGGACATGAGGTTGTGGAGGTATAAATCTTTCTCTTTTGTTTTATTTCTATTAGATGTTTCTTTTAAAGCATAATTAGATTTATTAGATTAATTCTAGTTGCAAATTCTAAAATTCAACAAATGTCTCCAAAGATGAACTTAGCTCTCAGCACGGCTCCCATCTCCTACACGATAAAGATGGACTCCAGGACGGTCCTTCTGGCCAGTCTCGGACGACAATGGGAAGAGTCGCCGCTACCATTCGGCTCTATTATGTTCATGTCAGCTAACGTCGTCCCATCTCCTCAAGCTCCGGTAATAGACAAACCGGTCTCAAAGGTGAAAAGGCCGAATGTCATGGTCGCGAGGGCGCCCCAACACAAACGCAAGCCGGTGTTTGAAAGACTTTCCTTGGCCTCAGCTGGGGGCAGGGCCATCAACACCAACAAAGCAACAAGGCATCTCGGGCAAGCTCCAGCGGCGCCTCTGACAACTGCTCGATTGGGTGTCTTCTCAAGCCTCCCCATCACTCAGGCTATGGCGGCTTCCCGAAGGGCAAAAGCCTGCCAAGCGCTCAAGGCAGAGAAGCTGAGGCAGAAGCGGCTCAGATACAGAGCCAACAAAAGGGCTAGGGCTCTGGCCATGTTAAAATTTATGAATTTCCAAAGCCCGGACCGCTCCGCGAAATCAGCCGCCAAAGATAAAAAGATGGCTGGGTATGTGGTTCGCACTGTCTACATGGTCGGACATGAAGAAACGAATCCTCCTCTTCTTCACAGCCATGGTGATGATATGATTGACGCTACCCAGCGTCGGCTCGATCTAAGTGATGAAGAGCCCGCTCAGGCCGATAAGCCAGAGGAGCCCGTAGTTCCTGCGGAATTGAGCTCAGGCAATAAAGATGACCCGGTTGTCATAGCCGGAACTACAGAACAAGCGTTATTCCGATGGCTTCAGAGGCAGCTTCAAGACAGGGACGAGAAGTTAACCAAGGTACAGTCCAAAGTCGACGAATTGGAAAACGTCGTGGCAGATCTCGCGACCCAAGTCGCCCAATTGCAATTACAGCAGAATCAAATTTTGGTTCATGAGCCAGGGATTGATACCCGGAGGCAGCCAACTGATACCCCCTTCAACCTAAGAGCGGAGCGCCTTCGCGAAAAACGGCCGCAATCAGCCTCCAGTCCCTCCGATACATACGCCGGGGGGGAATCGCCTCTGAAAGAGAAACTGGAAAAAGCCTATTCCTTCAAAAGAGAAAAAGTCCACAAGATATTCAGGGACGCCCTAAGAAACGGTCTACAACTGCCAAAATCAAATAGACCGCAGGAAGCGAATATGACCGACGACCCAAAATATTGCCCCTATCACAGGGTGATAGGTCATGCCATTGAGAACTGCTTCGTCTTCAAAGATTGGGTCGAAAGGCAATATAAGACGGGAGAGATAGAACTGTCTAAAGGCGTGTTGGCGAACAGTCAAACTACGACCGCCGATTCCATACAAATGGAGACCGATGCCTTTCGGGAACCCAATCCTCCCAGACATGTGCCACTATCTGAAAAGGGCGAACCAAAGACTGGTCGGCCTCAAGAACCAGCATCAGTAAGGGCACCTACTCTAATGGAGAGAAAGAAGAAAGTGTACTCCTTTAGGAGGGATGAGGTCCGCAATATATTCGAGGAAGCCTTGAACAACGGTCCGCAATTGCCTATTCCGAAAAGGCCACATGAAACGAATATGACCGGCAATCCCGTATACTGCCCATACCATAGAGTGCTGAGTCATACCATTGAAGACTGCTGTGTTTTCAAAGATTGGGCAGAGGACCAATATAAGCTTAGAAAAACCTCACAATTCTCGGATGTACCGGCAAGCCACAAAGCTAGGTCATCAACACAGCTCCGCCAAGATCAAAGTTCCAAGAGCTGGGATAACCAAAAAGGACCACCACGTCGTTAAACTGGGAATAATCGACCTCTAAGTCGTTAAACTGGGAATGTAAAAGAAATGTGTAAATAAAAAAAATGTGTAAATAAAAAGAAGAAAAGAAAAGAAAAGCCGAAATGATGGGGTAACTCGCAATAAAAATCAGCGGGTAAAATAAAGATGAAAAATAAAGCCGAAATGATAGGGCAACCGCGAATAAATAGCCGAAATGATAGGTCAATCGCGACCTTCGCGATAAGAAAAGCTGAAATGATAGAGCAATCGCGGTAAAACAAAAATATATATATACAAAAACAACAAAATAAAATACAAAAACAAACAAAACAAAGGCGAAGGATGAGTCGCTCCTGGTACCATATTCCAGTGCAGCGATGCAGATGCCAACCAAAATCCAATTTCCCCAAAATTCTTCCAGCCCTACGGCCAGTCCCCAAATTGACTACCGTATACAATCCACGGGCTCAAATAATTCTCATCATACTCATACCCCACCGTAGTCACCAGTTATGCGGCTGGTCTCCGCCCTTGGAATTATGGTCCATTGGAAAGACCCACTCATGTGTCCTCACGATGCATGAGGAGAACAAATCTTTGTGGGATCCTTACGACCCACAAAGGAAAAACACACTTAGGAGTACTCACGACTCCTAAGGAGAAAATACACATGCGGGATCCTTACGACCCGTAGGGAGAAAATGCTTTTATGGGACCCTCATGACCCATAAAATTGAAAAGCCTTAGGTGATAGGGATCCAAACCTGTCTCCTAAGCCATCGGTCCCCAATCCCCAAATGGCGAATGATGAGTCGCTCATGGTACCATATTCCAGTGCAGCGATGCAGACGCCAACCAAATTCGAAATCCCATACTCCAACGGTGAATGATGAGTCGCTCCGGGTACCATATTCCAGTGCAGCGATGCAGACGCCGAAAAAGTCCCGAAATTTTCCTGGCCTTACGGTCTGGATAATACATCCTGCAAAACCGTATACAATCCATGGGCGTAAAACAATCCCAATCTCTCCCAAGTCCTACCGGTGAGACCACATTCAAAGTCCCACAAAAAAAATGGTATGTCCACAAGCAAAATGGGCACGGATGAAAACCCCAAAGGGCTCCGTGAGTAAAAACAGCAGGACTGCCGGCGAGTTTGTGAAAACCCGAAAGGGCGCAAACTCGTAAAAAAGAAATGAAATGCACTCGCAAAGTCCTCTCGACTTTGTGAGGAGAAAATGCCCGCGTGAGATCCTTACGACTCACAAAGGAGCAACACACTTAGTAGTCCCCACGACTCCTAAGGAGAAAATACACCTACGAGATCCTTTCGACGCGTAGGGAGAAAATGCTTTTGTGGGACCCTTACGGCCCATAAAATTGAAAAGCCTTAGGTGATAGGGATCTAAACATGTCTCCTAAGCCACCAATTCCCATATCTTCCAGGGGCAAATGATGAATTGCTCCTGGCATTATTCCAGTGCAGCAATGCAGATGCCGAAAAAAAACCAATTCCCAAATCCTCCCGGGGCAAATGATGAGTTACTCCTGGCATTATTCTAGTGCAGCAATGCACATGCCGGAAAAAAACAATTCCCAAATCCTCCCGGGGCAAATGATGAGTTGCTCCTGGCATTATTCCAGAGCAGCAATGCAGATGCCGACAAAAAACCAATCCCAAAATCCTCTCAAAGACAGATGATGATTCGCTCCTGGTACCATATTCCAGTATAGCGATGCTGATGTCAACCCAAATCATAATCAACAAGTCAACTTCAACTCCGACACCGCAGAAAGCGGAGCAAGTCAGAATCCAATCTCGACACCGCAAGAAGCGGAGCAAGTCAAGTTCACCCCTGACACTGCAGGAAGCAGAGCAAGTCAAATAGAGCATCGACCGTCCATGTCGTAAAAAGGGCAGTGCAGGCTTCCTACAAAGCAGGAACCAGATCACTCCGGGCCAGGGAAACGTCTATCACGGACACTCCGTCTCGGAGACGCGTCAAGCACCGACCGTCCATGTCGCAAAAAGAGCAGTGCAGGCTTCCTACAAAGTGGGAACCAAATCTCTCCGGATCAGAGCGTCGACCGTCCATGTCGCAAAACGGGCAGTGCAGGTTTCCCACAAATCGGGAACCAAATCGCTCCGGGTCAGAGCGTCGACCGTCCATGTCGCAAAACGGGCAGTGCAGGCTTCCCACAAATCGGGAACCAAATCGCTCCAGATCAGAGCGTCGACCGTCCATGTCGTAAAACGAGCGGTGCAGGCTCCCCACAAATCGGGAACCAAATCGCTCCGGATCAGAGCGTCGACCGTCTATGTCACAAAAAGGGCAGTGCAGGCTTCCTACAAAGCAGGAACCAGATCACTCCGGGCCAGGGAAACGTCTATCATGGACACTCCGTCTCGGAGACGCATCAAGCGTCGACCGTCCACGTCGTAAAAAGGGCAGTGCATCCCAAAAAGTGGGAAACAAGGCAAGTCGCCTCCACGTGAAAGATGATCCATCAATTTCATGCACACGACTCACATATGTGGTGTGCAATTATTGATGGGGGGCACTTTGTTGAAGTCAAAATTTGCACCCCGGTTGACCAAGTCAAAGTCAAGGTCAATCCCAAGCCAGGTGGGCCCAAGCCCAAGCAAGTGGGCCAATGCCCAGGTCGAGCCCGAACATGAAGCGTCCGGCCTTCCGCCATGCCAAAATAAAAAGTCATGTAATAAATAATTTTTATGTAATTTTTTATGCATGAATGTAAACAAAATGGGCATAAAACCAAATTTTTGTAAGCCCGTGGCTTATGTGCAAAAAGAAATGGCACATGAGCCATGGGATGGGCAAAATGTCATTTTGTTAAAGCCCAAGGGGCTATATGTAAATATGTAAGCCTATAAAAGGCAACATGATGATGAATAAAAAATACACTTTTCATTCACTCAAAAACCTAGAGTTTGTGCCTCTTTCCCCTTTCTAAAGGTTCCAAACCTTCTTCTTTCTTTTGAATTAAATCAAGAGTTTTACTCTTCATTTTTCCAAAACTAAATAGTTTTTCACCACAAAACCCACAAAGAGGAACTCAGATCTTCCATTAGATCTCAAAGAGGAGAGATTTTTAAAATCTCACATCTCTTGATCTTCAAGATCCGGCCAAACGACAGGAAGAAGAAGGAGACCCATCTCCAGAAACCCCACTTTAGGGAAGAACTAGGGCTCAAGGGGAGAAGCCCCTTCATCAGCTTCAAAACACGCTTGGAGTTTAACTCCTCACACACACACACACACACACACACACACACACACACAAAATAATAAGTGCTCCTTTCTGGGAGTACAACTCCTATTGCAGGGACCAAGTCCCTTTTTGCGCCCGAGCCCCACGTGCTGACACATGGAGCGCTAGCGCTCTTGCGCTCAGGGCGCTAGCGCCCGAGCGCCCACGTGCTGACATGTGGAGCGCTAGCGCTCTTGCGCTCAGAGCGCTAGCGCTCAGAGCGCTAGCGCTCAAAGCGTTAGCGCCCGAGCGCCCACGTGCTGACACATGGAGCGCTAGCGCTCAAAGCGCTAGCGCTCAAAGCGCTAGCGCCCAAGCGTCCACGTGCTGACACGTGGAGCGTTAGCGCCCAAAGCGCTAGCGCTTTTCCCCACGCATCCTCTGGATGCCCTTTCCTTTTATTTTTTTTACATATATGTATATACACACACACATACACATACTTTACAACACTGTCCTTCCCAAGAAAATTTTTGGGCCAGGGCGCTGCCCCGTACCCCGCAAAGGGGTTGCTAGCCCCCTTAACCGCCAGCCCGCTAACCGGGTAGCGGGACCCCCGTAAAAACTCTGCGTGGCTCCCAATATACCCAAGCCCCCTCCAAAACAAAACACACGTACACTGCACATTGAGTTCGCATGACCAGTTTAACCCGTCAATCGGAGGTTCCCTCACCCCAAAGGCGAGGGGTAATTAACGGCAGCTTAGTCCACGGCTGCCGGAGATTCGGATCCCCACAATCAATAAACCCCGGCCTACCCTAGGCAGGGGGAATCTGTAGTACGCCTGACAAGCGCGTGCATATTTCCATCTCAATGGGGTGAAGAAAAACACCCTACACACGAGTCCACGTATCAAGTCAGGATAAATCATAAACATGAATCAAGACAGGTTTCAAGCATGTGGGTCCGGTCGGATGCAAATACAGATGTCAAAATACTATTCGCACCCAAAACACAGTAAACCAAGAAACTACCATTAATAAAGAAATACTTGATTAGAACTGGTATAAATGAACTAGGGGTGTTACATTATACCCAACTACAAAAAAAAATTCATCCTCGAAATTCCCCAAAATAAGAAAAGATAAACAATCAAGAATCTACAAGAAGAGATCTGGAAACTTTTGTCGAATCTCGTCTTCTCGTTCCTAAGTCGATTCTCCGTGCGAGCGATTTCCCCAAGAAACAAGTACAATAGGGATAACCTTATTCTTAAGGACCTTTTCTCTTCGATCAACAATCGACATCGGTCGTTCCTCAAAGGTTAAATCCTCTCTTACAATCAACTCCGAATGATCTAGCACGTATGTTTCATCTCGAACATACTTACGGAGTTGAGATACATGGAACACGTCATGAACATTCGCCAAAGATTGTGGTAACGCCAATCGATAAGCCACTTCTCCAACACGCTCCAAAATCTCGAAAGGCCCCATGAATCGAAGACTAAGCTTGCCTTGACTCCCAAAACGAATCACTCCTCTAGTCGGTGATATCTTTAAGAATACCATATCACCAACAGCGAACTCTAGAGGTCTTCTCGATGTATCGGCCCAACTCTTCTGCCGATCTTGTGCTGCCTTCATGTGATTCTGGATAGGATTAACCTTCTCAACTGTTTACACGATCAAATCCGGTCCCAACAATCTTCGTTCTCCAATATCATCCCAACAAACGGGTGAGCGACACTTGCGACCATATAATGCTTCGAATGGAGCCATCTGAATAGTCTCCTGAAAGCTGTTATTGTAAGAAAACTCCACCAAGTGTAGATGATCCTCCCACGAACCCTTGAAGTCCAACATGCAAGCTCTCAACATATCTTCAAGAGTTTGGATCGTTCTCTTCGACTGGCCATCTTTCTGACGATGATAAGCTGTGCTAAACTTCAATCGCGTCCCCAAACTTTCCCGTAAACTCCCCCAGAAGTGCGATAAGAATCGGTGTCACGGTCGGACACAATGCTCACAGGTACTCCATGCAATCTCACAATCTCCTGCATGTACCGTTCCGCCAACGCTTCCGTTGATTGACCAACTCGAAATGGTATGAAATGAGCTGCCTTGTTCAATCGATCAACAATCACCCAAACTGCATTGTTGCCCTTTGGACTCCGCGGTAAAGCCGTCACGAAATCCATGGTTATATGTTCCCACTTACATTGAGGAACCAGAAGTGGTTGTAATAAACCAGCCACCCTTTGACGTTCAAGCTTAACTTGCTGACACACCAAGCACTTCGCAACAAAATGAGCAATCTCTCTTTTCATG
The DNA here is from genome assembly GCA_030015575.1 of Agapanthus africanus. NCBI lineage: Eukaryota > Viridiplantae > Streptophyta > Magnoliopsida > Asparagales > Amaryllidaceae > Agapanthus > Agapanthus africanus. The sequence continues at coordinate 259,164,140 of CM057339.1, read as the reverse complement.
CCTTCCCACCAGAAATACTGTGAGTTGTTCAACCTTTACTTGAAGACTGATTTAAGCAGAGGACGAGGTAGTTTTCTTAGATCACGGTACATCTTCATGCCTCCTGGATGTACGGAATATGCGGAACTGTGTACCTCCTTCAAAACTTCTTCGCGAATATTTCCTTTTGGCATACACAAACGGCTACCAAAACGCAACGAACCATCTTCATGAATCAACAAGTCCGTTCGAAGTCCCGCTTCAACTTGTTCTCTAAACTTCTGCAATCTTGGGTCCTGTAACTGTGCTACTTTAATACTTTCGACCAGTCTCTTAGTTTAGTCCTGTAGTTGATTAGGTAGATGATAGACTGGGCTCGAGTCATACTTATTTTCAAAACTAACGAATCGTGAGTATTTTTAAAAATATGCAGAGAGATACTACGGATGTTTCCCCCAATCAGAGCAAAGCTCTGTTTGAATTTCAAAATTCAAAATTCGAAGCAACGCTTCAAATTCTTTGTGCTGCGCGCAACGCGCCACGTGTCAAAAGCTGATACGTCAGCGCAGCGCCCAAGGCAGCGCGCCCAATCAGAGCAAGACTCTATTTAAAACAAAATTAAAGGAAGCAACGCTTCAGTTGCGCAAGCGCTGCGCTGCGCGACACGTGTCAGCGGAAACGCAGTTGCGCTGTGTCGTGTGCTGCGCGACACGTGTCAGCGCAAGTTGCGCTGCGCTCTGCGTTGCTTGACACGTGTCACGCGCTGGGGCGTTTGCGCCAAACAGAATTAAATTCTAGTAAGATTCTTCTGTTCTTGTTAAAACAAGAAGATTGCCTTCTGTAAAACAGAAGCCCTTAGATCGAAGATCCAACGGTGGGAAAAATTCCCCAAATCACTCAGAGAAAAATCTCTTTAACAAATTTAACAAATTTTTGGACACTATATAAAGGCCCCTAGACCCCAATTCAAAGGATCGTCATCATCAAGATTGTGAGAGATTAAGAACCTCAAAACAGAGAGAACTCTGAAGAAAGTTCAAGATACAGGTAAAAACCTTCACAAAATAGAAGAATTTCTTCTAATAGATCATTGATCTAAGAACAAGATCAATGATCTTCAAATAATAATAAGTGTTTTGCACTTTTTTATGAACCACTGGTTCTCTGAAAACAAGAAAAACTTGTTTTCTTTGATCTAAATTAGATCAAGAAATCAAACAGTGCCTTGCACTTTTTTATGAACCATTGGTTCTGGAATCTTAAAGATTCTCAAGTTATTGAAATAGTGCCTTGCACTTGCAAAAACTGCACTGTTGCGCTCCTGAGTTGGCGCAAGCCACCAGAGAGCGCCACGTGTCAGCACCTGAACCACTTGCGCTATGCGCTTTTGAGATAGAGCCTTGCTCTCTGAAATTGGCGCAACTCACCAGAGCGTGCCACGTGTCAGCAGCGCAAGCGCAGCGCACTACGCTTGCGCGACACGTGTCATCACCACAAGCAGTTGCGCTCAATGATTGGCGCAAAGCGCCTGACAAATGTAATGCATTATTTACTAAAGGGCCAGGCCCAAATCAGAAAGGCCTAGTAGGCCAAAATAAATTGCAATGCAATAAAAAGGGCAGAGCCCAAACAACATTGATGCTCTGCATCATTTATAAAAGGGCAGAGCCCAAACAAAGGTGAAAATGCAATAAAAAGGGCAGAGCCCAAAAAAAATTGATGCTCTGCATCATTTATAAATGGGCAGAGCCCAAACAAAATAAATAATGCTATGCATTATTAAACATGGGCAAAGCCCTAGCACAGGTCTAATAGGCCAAAAATAAGAAATAAACTGGACTTAGCCCAATCATGGCCGTAAGTCCTCAAATTAAATTGACTGAGTAAGATTGCTCTCCTAAATCAATTTACGTCTGGTTCGAGGGTACATCTCCGAACTCCTCTGACTCCTATCGTTGTAATACTTCAACGACGTCGGAGAGGTGACGGGTCCCGACAACCACATATCAACACGGACTGTGGGGTCCTTAAACTCACGGACTTAAGCGCCCTTAAACTAAGACACGGACTGTGGGGTCCTCAAACCCGCGGACTTATGCGTCCTTAAACTAAAATACGGACTGTGGGGTCCTTAAATCCATGGACTTAAGCGTCCTTAAACTACCAATGGACCGCAATGTCCTTAAATTACATATGGACCACCATGTCCCTAAACTGGAAATGGATCTAGACGATCCCGTTAAGTTGATCTTAGTCTGGAAATTAGACTAACGTATCATTAACAAACGTTTAAGTTGATCTTAGCCTCAATATGGCTAACGTATTTTTAAACTAAAACACCAAACCCAAATCTAAGTAAATACGGATTTGGACTAATCCACGTGCTACGGGCGACGACATAACTTAGTCTCCGTATACAATCCATGGGCATCCACAAACAAAACAAACACACACGACACAAGTGAAATTCTGGAGAAGGAGAAAGTGGCTACCGCGATGCGGTAGCGTAATTAACTGCAGAAGCTTGCGCATGCAGGGAAGAGCGTCCCCACAATCAAAAACCCCTCAAACGAGGGGGAATCTGACAAAGTCTGCTATATCGGCCGCGTCCGTCTAAACCTCCGATACACGGTGCCATAAATCAACTTGGCATCTTCGGAGAGGTAGACGGATAAAACCATATAGCATCTGCCCCGAATCTCAGGCAAGACGTCCTCACGTCTCGGCCGCCGTTCGGAGGGGAACAGATTCTGGCACGCCCGGTGGGACCTTTTCCTCTTTCCACTCCACACTTCGTGTGTCGTCTTCGCGAACGAATCGCGGTTTGTTAATGGTTGCCCTTAGGTTTCACGTTACTAAGATTTGGTCTCTTGCTTGGCGCAGAAAGCAAAACAGCAATGGCATTCACCTGTTCGAAGTGCTCCAACTGCAGCTGCAACTCGCGTCCTGCCTCAACAGGGGGCATAACCTACGGGCCCCAAGCGGCCTTTTTGTTCACGATGCCCGTGGAGCAGATTACTCAAGCCACCACAGGGCTGTTTTTCGGAACCATGCTTCCTCCAACAAGCTTCAGCACCCCCGTGCCCGTACCAGGAGCTCCTAAGAAGTCGGTCTTCGATCGACTTACAGTTACTGCGGCCCCTCTCAACGGGTCGCCCAACACCAGTGCCTCGGTCTTCTCTAGACTGGGCCAAAACTCCTGCGGGCCCACAATGAAGCTTGCAGTCCCAGAAAAGGTTATTCCAAAAAGAGTAGCCAAACCTGCTCCTGAAGTCGTCAAGGTGGCTTCTCCTGCTAAGAGATCGCTCTTTACTAGACTGACCGTCCCAACTCCCACTCCTGCTCCTGCTGCTCAAAAGACATCAGTCTTCAATAGGCTGACGCCGGCAACAGCCCCACACCTGAACAGGGGGCAAGAAGAAGTTGTTTCTGTCTCTGAACCAATACCGACAACTCGTCGCGCCTGACGACGCCACTGGCGCCGAATAAGGAAGACTGGGGGCAATTCCACCTCTGGGATAACTCCACCAGCTCCAACGGTGGAAGTTAATGCTGCTATTCCAACTAGGAACAACTTTGAGCTGCTTAACAGGGTACGCAGAAACTCGCCAACTGCGGTGCTCAAAAGATCTCCTCCACCGGTAGAGACCGCCGTGGAAGCAGAAAAGCCGGACCAGCCTCCTCAATCACTGTCCTCCAGGATTTACAAGACATGGCGACGAGTCCGAGAATCTGTGATTGATCCTAATTTCTCCCGCCAACACAAGAAGTCGAAAGGTCGGTAAGAAGAAAATACCCCGGTCAAGCAACGAAAGGCGACGGCCACTTGAGTGCCCAAAGCAACGGCCCCCTCAACTTCAACGGTCCATAAGAGAAGAAGGCCGGAGAAAGTCCTCACGCCGGCGGCGAATATCAAAGGTAGTGAACCCAAACGCCCTAAGTCCGGGGGCATCGTAGTTCACACCGTCTATATGGCGTCTGGTAAAGAGGACAGTCACATATTTACGGGTCATCGACCGCTTACACGGTCAGTGACCAAAGCGCAGGAGCAGCAGTAGAAGCTCCAAGAGATGATGAACACGATGGCCGCACTTACTGGGCCAAAAGAAAACCCTGAAACGTCATCGGACGAACGCCAGGAGCAAGAAACTGACGCCGAATTCCTTCGTCGGATATTGGAGAAGAAGGATAAATAGGCTGCTGAACAAGCAGCAAACATAAAGCGTATGGGCCTCCTGTTCCAAGACATGGTGGGGATGATGATCCAACAAGATCCTCCGGCCGAAGATCCCCCGATCGTCCTTGAAGACGATAGGGGAGAAACGTCGAATCCTCCGCCAGCTCTGTCAACAGCTAAGGAGGGGACAATCTCCAAAGCTGACTTGGACGAGTACATAGCCCAGCAAATACGGGTTCATCATGCGACTGAAGCAGCCGGCCAGGTCGTAAAAACAGGACGACCATATCCGAGCTGGTATGACCAGATTAAGTACCCGCCGGGCTACACAATTCCCAAGTTCCATGTCTATAAGGGGACAGGCAATCCCCACCAGCATGTTGCCCAGTTCAGGGCACTCTGCGGCAACACCGGCAGTGATGACAAACTATTGCTTCGCCAGTTCGTCGACAGCTTGTCAGATACAGCGTTCGAGTGGTACTCTGAGCTCCCGAACGACTCTATCAAGACCTTCGCGGAGATGGAGCTGTTATTTACCCAGCATTTTGCAAGCGCTAGTGAACGCACCCCGATGACGGCACTGATTAACGCCAGGATAAAACCAGGCAAGACATAGGTTCAATATGCTATACGATGGCGGAACTTATGGTCAAAGTGTGAGCAGCGCATTGAAGAAGCTCCTGCAGTGGGTATGTTTGTGGGAACCCTTAATCCGCAAGCAACCATCTCGCAATTTATGATGTTCTTCAAGCCGACTACCTTCCAGGCCTTGATTGACAAGCTAGCGCAAATGGATCAGATAGGCCATAGACCCCCTCTTCCAAAGTCGGACTCCCGAAATGAAAAGGGAAAGGGAAAAGCGATCGTTGTTGCTAATGCTCAACAACAGCCGAGTAACTCGAAGCCGGTTGTTCGTCAAAATAATATGCGTCCGCAGGTACCCTTGAGGAGAGACTAGGACGTCCTTACTCGTTTCCCCGAGATAAAACGAGAAGATTATTCGAGCTGGCGTTGCGCAACCGACTCATAAATCTGCCGGAGTCAAAACGTCCGTCGCAACCAAATGATGTCAATGAGCCCAACTACTGTCCCTATCACCGAGTATTGGGTCATCCGATCGAAGATTGCTACGTCTTCAAAAATTGGCTTGAAGACCAGTACCAACAGGGCAAGTTCGTGTTATCCGATAGATGGAAGGTGAATCCGCCGCAACCTCACGCCTCTAAAAGGATGAATATGCCGGGGGCAACGTGCTCTCTCGTCGAAGAAGCCCCATGGGAGGTTGTGTTGTCAGCCAAGACAAAGAGGATGCTGAACGATCTTCAGACATGCCCAGCGATTAAGTGGAAGAACCCGTTGGAACCGCAAGTCATTGAGTGGATGTTGAATCCACATACAACTCCAAAGACCGATGGTGGTGGCCCAAGCACTCGCAACCATCCATCAAAATCTTCGAAGAAGAAGAAGAAGAAATCTAAGAAGTCTGTAAAGCCTGGCGACAAGCGCACAGACTTACAAAAACAAATTGACGCGCTGGAGGAATACAACCAGAAAGCACGAACTCCCATCACACTCCAAGAATTCCTCAAACATGTCTTTCAAGAGGAAGATGAGGAGGAAAGTTCGCCGGATGAGTCTGAGGAATACGTGGCGAGCTGCAATATAATCTCCCATTCGTTGACGGACAATGAGGAGACTCCTTGCACTGAAAAGCTGGGGGCAGATCCTGAACCAAAAATTCTGGGGCCATCAGATGAAGTAATTGACGCATTCCTCAACGAAGCTCTGTTGAAAAGTAAAGCTGATCGGGAACGCGAGACGGCTATATTTGAAAGGGCCAAGCGCCAGCGACTTGACGAAAGAGCTGAGACACTTCCGCTGGAGCAAAATACACCCACTACGGACAAAAGCAAATTCAAGACGAGGAAAAGGTTTGCTAAGGCCATATCAATGGGCATGAAGCTACCATCCTCCGAAGGAAACATTACTGGTGAAGTGGAAATGCACCCCTCCTATTTCTTATATCATCGGAAGATTTCGCACACCACTGAAGAGTGCAAAGCCTTCGATAGATAGTGGCAAGGATATGTTGCTCATCGACAGCATTTTAAGCGAGAGAAGCGCAAAACTCGTCGGGAGAGGAAAAATATGACCGAAGGGCTTAACAAAACTACCGGTGATTGTCGCATGGTTAACGCCGAGAGATCACAGGTGCTTACATTCGGGAGCGATTCCGACGAAGAGCTGGCTCTTAGCCCTCTCTTTAAAGAGTCCACCTCGGGAAAAGAAGAAGAGCCAAAGGTCTGCGAAAATATCCGACTGCATAATCGCACGCTTTCCGAAAAGAATCTCGGACCCTCAAATAAAAAAGATAAAGGGAAAGAGAAGGTCCCTGAGGAGATCGCCCTGGATGACTAAGTTGTGGAGGAGCTAAGTGCCAAGGACCCGCCGAAGAGAAATAAGGTGGATTACAATGTCTTAGCGCATCTGAGAAAACTACCCTCGCAGCTCAGCATTCTTGACGTCCTTTTACTATCAAAAGAGGCGAGAGATTCATTAATCAAAGCACTACAGGAGCCGGAACAATTCCAAGCTTTCCTGGCTGAAGAAAAGATGAACGATGAATTGGAGGAAGTGCACACGGCCGATGTCACTTTTGGTGATGAGGACCTTCTCCTTGGGACGTGCGAACACAATCGCCCCCTCTATGTCTCGGGATACTGCCACGATATAAAGATAGGCAAAATCCTGATCGACAATGGATCCTCCGTTAATCTCCTCAATGTGCGGGTGTTAAAAGAAATCTGCATGAGCGTCCAGCACCTTGCTCGGGACAAGATCACCATCTCCGGGTTCGACTCCCAATCATCAAGAACTCTTGGGTCTGTGATACTGACGTTACGCTTCGGGCTACGCGTCACGGACATTAAGTTCCACGTCATAGACGCCAAGACTTGCTACAATTCTCTGCTCGGCCGACCATGGTTACATGAGTACAACATCATTCCTTCTACACAACATCAGTGTATGAAGTATTTTAAGGATGGTTTCGAGTATACCATGACGGGAGAACTGAACCCGTTCTCTGTGAACGAGGTCCGCAAATATGAAGATGCCAAATACTTCTTACCGGATTTCGAAGACACGGAGAGGTGTCACAAGCCGGAGAATAAAGCTAATGCCACCATCCCTGTCTTCGGCAGTAATACCGAGGAGGAGGAGGAGATAATTTATTCGGGTCCGCCCCAATACAACAAGCCGGGACCATCTGCTCCTACGTTGATCTTTGGTAGCGACTCGGAAGATGAGGTCCATGCTGTATTCTCTGCTCGACCTTCAATACAAACGTCCGCTGACGAAGGGCAAAGTCTGCAAGTCGCCATGGTTCCACTTAAACACTATAAAGAACTGGATGCACTTGGTATCTACAATGTAGAGGAACTGCGGACGTTCTATATCCCTCCCAGGCGAGAAGGCGAAAAAGCGATTCTATTCTACCGCTCTGAAGAAACCAAAGTGGAGAAAGAAATCTGGCACGGTGCATATCCTACGCTTGACAGGCTTTAGCCCATCCGTCTGCCCAGATATTATACAGAAGGCTTGAAGAAGTTGTTGAAGTGTCAGGGGATATCCTTTAAACAGACCGCTCGAAAAGCCAAATTCTATGACAGGGTCTGGAACATTCCCGGGACTCAACACAAGCTGCCTAATGGGAGAATGGAAACAATCGGGCTTGGATACATTCGGTCCAAGAAACGTGGGTTACTCCATGGTTGCTACATCGTGCATGACTTCGATGAAGAAGCGGATGCTCAATGGGAGGACGCTAATCCTGAACCAGTAAAAGTTCCTGATGCAAAAGTGCCCAGTCCGTCGTTCGAAGAGCAAATGGACAAGCTTATAAAGGAAGCTGGTCAAAAAGTCTGAGACGATCATAACCACGAAATGGCCATCTACGAGAAAGCTAAAACGCAACGCCTCCTCCAACAGGCCGTGAAAGATGAAAGTGTCACTCCCTGTCAACCCGTTGTAAAAAAGGCTCGACACAGAGGCAGAAACAAGCCGAGAGGCGAAAAAAGCGCTCAAAAGCAACAAAGCGGGGCTAAGAGATCACGCAAGCGGGAATCGAGCGGTTCCGATCTATCCCTCATAAGAAAAATGGGTCGAGCGTACTCTTTTCCTCGGGACAAAACGAAGAAAATACTTGACCTCGCTCTAAAACATCATATGCTTATGCTGCCGGAGTCTAAACACCCCGAACAAGCAAGCGAAGTCTCTCATCCAGACTATTGCCCTTATCACCGAGTGATAGGGAACCCTCTCGAAGACTGCTTCACCTTCAAGAATTGGGTTAAAGATCAGTATCAGCTTGGCAAGTTCGCTCTGTCTGACAACTGGAGGGTAACGCCGCCACAGAAGCACGAACCCAAGGCCACGAAAGAAGAACTAGTTCCATATTGGGATTGGAAGCGAATTCGTACTTGTCGCATGATAACAATATCAAAAGAAAAGCCTGAGAACATGGATGACCTCCCCTGGTGCTTCGAAATCAGCAACGATGAGGTAATCTCAGAATTTCCATCAGCGCCAAAAGAGCTGGAGGATGGAATCCATACCACTGCAAATAACCTCAAGAAAATTGAGTTGGGGACGGCGAACGACCCGCGACCGACATTCATTAGTGAGCTGCTATCTGAAGAGAAGGTGGCTTCATTAAAAGATCTGCTTATGCAGCATAAAGATTGCTTCGCATGGAACTATTCCGAAATGCCGGGACTAGATCCAGAAATTGCTGTGCACAAATTGGCAATATCCCCGGACGTCAAGCCAGTCAAGCAGGCACCAAGAAGAATGCGGCTCGAGCTTGAGATGAGCATCAATGCCGAGGTCAAGAAGCTGATCGACTCCGGCTTTATTCAGGAGGTTCAATATCCTGAATGGATCGCCAACATCGTCCCCGTGATGAAGAAAAATGGGACAGTGCGCATATGCGTGGACTTCCGGGATCTCAATAAAGCCTGCCCGAAGGATGATTTCCCAGTGCCAGTCACCGAACTGATGTTAGACAATACGTCCACTCATGAGGTTTTCTCCTTCATGGATGGATCATCAGGGTATAATCAGATCAAGATGCATCCCGAAGACCAGAAGCACACCGCTTTTCGGACTCCCCTGGGAATATTCTGTTATAAAGTGATGCCCTTCGGTCTGAAGAACGCCGGTGCCACCTATCAGAGGGCAATGACGAAGATTTTTGATGACCTTATACATGAAATCGTCGAATATTATATCGACGATCTCGTGGTTAAAAGCAAATCATACGAGGAACATCTCGAGCATTTGAAGACCGTGTTTCAACGCCTTCGACAATACAACTTGAAGATGAACCCTCTCAAGTGTGCATTCGGAGTTTCCTCGGGCAAATTCCTGGGATTCATCGTCCGACACTGAGGTATTAAGATAGATCCGTCGAAGATCAAGGCGATCATGGAAATGTCTCCGCCAAGGACTCTCAAACAGATGCGGTCTCTCCAAGGGAAGCTCGCGTATATACGGTGATTTATAGCCAACCTTTCAGGCAAATGTCTTCCTTACAGCCACCTGATGAAGAAGGGAACCCCATTCGTCTGGGACTAAAAATGCCAAAGCGCGCTAGACGAGATCAAGCAATACCTGCAGAACCCGCCAGTGTTGGCTACTCCGGTCAAGGGAAAGTCCCTCATTCTTTATACAACCGCCCTTGAAGATTCCTTAGGTGCATTATGGGCGCAAGAGAACGACCAAGGGAAAGAAATAGCACTTTACTATTTGAGTCGAGTTCTACTGGGGGCAGAAAGCAACTATTCCCCTATTGAAAAACACTGCCTGGCGTTGATCTTTGCGATAACAAAGCTCAGGCACTATGCGTTGGCGCATGAGGTCCGTCTCATTTCGAAGGTAGACCCTCTTAAATATTTAATGTCAAAGGCCATATTGACGGGGCGACTCGCTAAATGGGCCCTGCTCTTGATGGAATTCTCGATAACATATCAACCTCTCAAGGCAGTGAAAGGCCAGGCCATCGCCGACTTCCTCGCTGAGCATCCGATACCCACCGATTCTCCTCTGAATTGCGATCTTCCATACGAACATGCGTTTGATGCGATCGACGGTAGTGATACCCGATGGGAGCTTTATTTCGATGGAGCATCTTCCGTGAAGAAGCGCAAGCAAAGTACCCCTATAATCAAATCGGGGGTAGGACTTATCTTTGTAACTCCACAAGGAGGGATAATGCGTTTTGCTTTCTCCCTAACAGAACCAAGGACAAACAATGAAGCCGAATACGAAGCTTTGATAGCAAGCCTCGAGATCGCCATTGATATGGGAATTGAAAACCTCCTCATATACGGAGACTCCTAGCTAGTCGTTAGTCAAGTAAACGGCGACTATCAAACGTGCAAACCAGAGTTGGTGAAGTACGGCGAAAAGGTGCAACAACTGTTGACCCAAATCCCTTCCTATACTTTGGAAAACATACCGCGTGCGGAAAACAGCAAAGCAGACGCGTTGGCCAAGCTCGCCAAGGAACTAGCCGATGAGAACCTCGATGACGTAAGAATTGTGGTACAAAGCCGTCGGGTGCTCGTCCCAGCGGAAATATCTCCGGAATCACCCGAAGAGAAGGGAGCGCCTGAGCAGACGACTATGCAAATAAAAGATCAAGAAAATACCGAGGATTGGAGAGAAGTCTTTATAGACTACTTCAAATACCGTCGAACGCCTGAAGATGCATCCTCAAGACATCAGCTTATGAAACGATCTCTATCTTTCGCCTTCGTCAATGATACTCTGTACAAGAGGTCATTTGATTCTCTATGGTTGAGATGTCTGAGACCTGACGAAGCGAAAAGAGTCGTTCAAGAAGTTCATGACGGACTCTGCGGTTCTCACCAAGCGGGCCTAAAAATGAAGTTGAAGATCAAACAGATGGGCTACTACTGGCCCACGATGATTCAGGACTGCCTCGAATACGTGAAGCAATGCCACTCATGCCAAATCCATGGGGACTTCATTCACCAACATCCAAATCCACTCCATCCAACGGTGGCTAGCTGGCCATTCGAAATGTGGGGAACTGACATAGTCGGCCCCATCGAACCAGTATCGTCCAGGGGACATCGTTTCATCCTAGCGACGACTGACTACTTCTCCAAATAGGCAGAGGCAGTACCATTAAGAGAAGTGAAGACGGAGAATATCCTCCACTTCTTCAAAACGCACGTCATATATCGGTTTGGAACTCCGCGACGGATCATCTTCGATAACGGGCCAGCTTATAGAAGCCACAAGATCAGTCGCTTCGCGCAACAACATAATATAGACTGGAGATATTCCTCGGTTTATAATCTGCGAGCTAACGGTCTAGCTGAGGCCTTCAACAAAACCTTGACAAAGATCATGAAGAAAACGGTGTCCCGAAATAAGAAGGACTGGCATGAGAGGGTGCAAGAGGCACTTTGGGCGTATTGAACTACGTTCAAGACAGCCACGAACACAACGCCATATGCGTTGGTATTCGGTACAGAAGCAGTACTCCCCCTCGAAATAGAGTTACCCTCTCTACGAGTGGCGGTCCACCACGAGCTGACGGACGAAGAAAATGCTCACCTTCAGCTTGAGGAGCTTGATGCCCTTGATGAAACCCGGCTCATAGCGCAAAAAAATCTGGAGGCCTATAAAGCAAAGATGACGCGCTCGTATGAAAGATTGACCCGGCCGAGGACATTCCGCCAAGGCGAACTCGTGCTAGTGGTCAAAAGGCCTATGATCCCCAATCACGCCAAGCGGGGAAAATTCGAGCCAAACTATGAAGGCCCGTACATCATAGACAAGGTCTACCAGGGTGGAGCCTATCTACTCATGGATATGCACGGTGAAAGGCCTTACAGGCTAATAAATGGTCGATTCCTAAAGAAATACTACGCTTAGTGAGTTACTGCCTAGGTCAATGATAGATGACGACGACTATGTCCGCTCTCTATCTTCCTAAGCTCAAACTTTATAAGCAGTGGCCAGCCTTCTCCTGGATGGACTGAAACGTCCTTAAACTAATGGCGGACCGAAACGTCCTTAAACTAACAACGGACCGAAACGTCCTTAAACTACTACCGCAGCATCTTCAGGCTGACAAGATGAATAAAAGAAAAAGGAATATATATATATATATATATATATAAATAAATAAAATATAAAAACGGTATGTCCATAAGCAAAAAGGGCACGGATGAAAACCCGAAAGGGCTCCGTGAGTAAAAACAGCAGGGCTACCGGCGAGTGTTCGTGAAAACCCGAAAGGGCGCGACCTCGTAAAAAAAACATATAAAAGAATAAAAAGAATAAAAAAATGGTATGTTCATAAGCAAAATGGGCACGAATGAAAACCCGAAAGGGCTCCGTGAGTAAAAACAGCGGGACTGCCGGCGAGTGTTTGTGAAAACCTGAGAGGGCGCAACCTCGTTAAAGGACACTTACAGGGTCCTCTCGACCTTGTAAGGAGAAACCACCCGCGTGAGATCCTTACGATTCACAAGGGAGCAATAGACTTAGGGATCCTCACGATTCCTAAGGAGAAAATACACTTGCGAGATCCTCACGACTCGTAAGGAGAACTCTCTTATGGGACCCTCACGGCTCATAGGATTTGAAAGTCTTAAGTTACAGAGACCTAAACCTGTGCTTAAGCAAAACCCACAACTTTCGATATTGCCCTACAAGTGGCTCAATACTGACCCTTGTATACAATCCACGGGCGCGAATAAACATTTTCCTAACCAAGTCCCATCCGTGACTGGGGATATGTACGCATGATGAACAACCCTTATAAGTCCTCTCGACTTACAAGGAGAAAACCCTCTTGTAGGATCCTTACGGCTTACAGAGGAACATACTTCCTAAGGAGAAAACACACCTACGAGATCCTCACGACTTGTAGGGAGAAATACCTTTGTGAGACCCTTACGGCTCATGAAGTTAAAAGCCTTAGTCGACAGGACCTTAACCCTGTTCGCTAAGCCACCTTTGTTCGAGATCGACATAGGCAAATGATGATTCGCTCCTGGCAACATCCCAGTTGTAGCGGTGCTGATGCCGAAATCGGTGTCTAATTTCAGGTTTACGGTGAAAAGCCAGCAAGCCGCACATGCATACGAAATAGCCAAAATGATGGGGCAGCTTGCAATAAAAAGCAACAAGTAAAAACGTATGCATATAAAACAGCCGAAATGATTGTGCAACTCGCAATAAAAACAGCGAGTAAAAATAAAATAAATAGCCGAAATGATTAGACACCGCGAAAAATAGCCGAAATGATTGGGCAATCGCGACTTTCGCGATGTAAAAAGCTGAAATGATAGAGCATCGCAGAAAGAAATAAAAAAAATGAAAGAATGAAACTTTTGCCCTGCAGGTAAGTCCATAGTGACCCCTGTATACAATCCATGGGCATAAACAAAAAAGGGGGACTACATTTCCCCACCAGGCTGCGTCAAAGGGAAGTCAGATCTCGACGACCACATCTACAGCCTGAAGACCAACAGCGGCGTTCCTCCTCATTCCAGCAGGACACGGACGTGACATCACCAATCGGAGCCACGGCAAAGTCCCCAGTTCCAAGACTCTACGGTTCACAGACAACCTAGAGTCAGCCAATGACCTCCGTCTCAGAAACAAGTCAGCCAATGACCTCCGTCATGGAAACAAGTCAGCAAATGACCTCCGTCGCGGAAACAAGTCAGCAAATGACATCCGTCGCGGAAACGAGTCAGCAAATGACCTCCGTCGTGGAAACAAGTCAACCAACGACCTCCGTCGCAGAAACAAGTCAACCAACGACCTCCGTCTCGGAAACAAGTCAGCAGATGACATCCGTCGCGGAAACAAGTCAGCAAATGATCTCCGTCGCGAAAACAAGTCAACCAACGACCTCCGTCGCGGAAACAAGTCAACCAACGACCTCCGTCTCGGAAACAAGTCAGCAAATGACATCCGTCGCGGAAACAAGTCAGCAAATGACCTCCGTCGCGGAAACAAGTCAACCAACGACCTCCGTCTCAGAAACAAGTCAGCAAATGACATCCGTCGCGGAAACAAGTCAACCAACAACCTCCGTCGCGGAAACAAGTCAACCAGCGACCTCCGTCTCGGAAACAAGTCAGCAAATGACATCCGTCGCGGAAACAAGTCAGCCAATGACCTCCGTCTCGGAAAAAAGTCAGCCAATGACCTCCGTCTCGGAAACAAGTCAGCCAATGACCCCCGTCGCGGAAACAAATCAGCCAATGACCTCCTCGTCGGAACAACGCTCCGTCGCGGAAACAAATCAGCCAATGACCTCCCCGTCGGAGCAATACTTCGACTCGGAAGCAAGTCAACTCACCAACCACTTACGAGTCCTCTCAACTTGTAAGGGAGAAAATTATCTTATAAGATCCTTACGACTTATAAGAGAAAACACACTTAGGAATCCTCACGATTCCTAAGGAGAAAATCCACCTACGAGATCCTCTCGATCCGCAGTGAGAAAAGACTCTATGAGACCCTCACGGCTCATAGAGTTGAAAAGTCTTAGGAAGAAGATCTGAACCTGCGGCCTAAACCATCGCTTTCTCCCTTTCTATTATTATCAGCATGTTGTCTTGATAAACACAATTAACAGATAACAGAGTAAGCATCTAGATTTCTCCAAGAGATAGCGCCGAGGTCCTATATATAGGCGCTTGCGCCCCTTCAGCTCCTGAGTTGATCCAACGGCCAAGATCTTGCCACCGCTGCACTCACGTGCGCGCCACGTGAGCGCAACGGTGGGGGGGCATTTGTTTCCCCCAATCAGAGCAAAGCTCTGTTTGAATTTCAAAATTCAAAATTCGAAGCAACGTTTCAAATTCTTTGCGCTGCGTGCAACGCGCCACGTGTCAAAAGCTGATACGCCAGCGCAGCGCCCAATCAGAGCAAGGCTCTATTTAAAACAAAATTAAAGGAAGCAACGCTTCAGTTGCGCAAGCGCTGCGCTGCGCGACACGTGTCAGCGCAGTTGCGCAAGCGCTGCGCTGCGCGACACGTGTCAGCATAAACGCAGTTGCGCCGTGCGCTGCGCGACACGTGTCAGCGCAGATGCGTTGTGCTGTGCGCTGCGCGACACGTGTCAGCGCAGTTGCGCTGCGCGACACGTGTCACGCGCTGGGACGTTTGCGCCAAACAGAATTAAATTCTAGTAAGATTCTTCTGTTCTTGTTAAAACAAGAAGATTGCCTTCTGTAAAACAGAAGCCCTTAGATCGAAGATCCAACGGTGGGGAAAATTCCCCAAATCACTCAGAGAAAGATCTCTTTAACAAATTTAACAAATTTGTGGACACTATATAAAGGCCCCTAGACCCCAATTCAAAGGATCGTCATCATCAAGATTGTGAGAGATTAAGAACCTCAAAACAGAGAGAACTCTGAAGAAAGTTCAAGATAAAGGTCAAAACCTTCACAAAATAGAAGAATTTCTTCTAATAGATCATTGATCTAAGAACAAGATCAATAATCTTCAAATAATAATAAGTGCTTTGCACTTTTTTATGAACCACTGGTTCTTTGAAAACAAGAAAAACTTGTTTTCTTTGATCTAAATTAGATCAAGAAATCAAACAGTGCCTTGCACTTTTTTATGAACCATTGGTTCTGAAATCTTAAAGATTCTCAAGTTATTGAAATAGTGCCTTGCACTTGCAAAAACTGCACTGTTGCGCTCCTGGGTTGGCGCAAGCCACCAGAGAGCGCCATGTGTCAGCACCTGAACCACTTACGCTATGCGCTTTTGAGATAGAGCCTTGCTCTCTGAAATTGGCGCAACTCACCAGAGCGCGCCACGTGTCAGCAGCGCAAGCGCAGCGCACTGCGCTTGCACGACACGTGTCATCACCACAAGCAGTTGCGCTCAATGATTGGCGCAAAGCGCCTGACAAATGCAATACATTATTTACTAAAGGGCCAGGCCCAAATCAGAAAGGCCTAGTAGGCCAAAATAAATTGCAATGCAATAAAAAGGGCAGAGCCCAAACAACATTGATGCTCTGCATCATTTATAAAAGGGCAGAGCCCAAACAAAGGTGAAAATGCAATAAAAAGGGCAGAGCCCAAAAAAAATTGATGCTCTGCATCATTTATAAATGGGCAGAGCCCAAACAAAATAAATAATGCTATGCATTATTAAACATGGGCAAAGCCCTAGCACGGGTCTAATAGGCCAAAAATAAGAAATAAACTGGACTTAGCCCAATCATGGACGTAAGTCCTCAAATTAAATTGACTGAGTAAGATTGCTCTCCTAAATCAATTTACGTCCGGTTCGAGAGTACATCTCTGAACTCCTCTGACTCCTATCGTTGTAATCCTTCAACGACGTCAGAGAGGTGACGGGTCCCGACAACCACACATCAACACGGACTGTGGGGTTCTTAAACTCACGGACTTAAGCGTCCTTAACTAAGACACGGACTGTGGGGTCCTTAAACCCGCGGACTTATGCGTCCTTAAACTAAAATACGGACTGTGGGGTCCTTAAATCCACGGACTTAAGCGTCCTTAAACTACCAATGGACCGCAATATCCTTAAACTACCTATGGACCACCATGTCCCTAAACTGGAAATGGATCTAGACGATCCCGTTAAGTTGATCTTAGTCTGGAAATTAGACTAACGTATCCTTAACAAACGTTTAAGTTGATCTTAGCCTCAATATGGCTAACGTATTCTTAAACTAAAACACCAAACCAAAATCTAAGTAAATACGGATTTGGACTAATCCACGTCCTACGGGCGACGGCATAACTTAGTCTCCGTATACAATCCATGGGCATCCACAAACAAAACAAACACACACGACACGAAGTGAAATTCTGGAGAAGGAGAAAGTGGCTACGCGATGCGGTAGCGTAATTAACTGCAGGGGCTTGCGCCTGCAGGGAAGAGCGTCCCCACAATCAAAAACCCCTCAAACGAGGGGGAATCTGACGAAGCCTGCTACATCGGCCGCATCCGTCTAAACCTCCGATACACGGTGCCATAAATCAACTTGGCATCTTCGGAGAGGTAGACGGATAAAACCATATAGCATCTGCCCCGAATCTTAGGCAAGACGTCCTCACGTCTCGGCCGCCGTTCGGAGGAGAACAACGGATTTTTTAAAGGACGTATCTTTTCTCAAAGACCCCGTAGTCCCTATTTTTCTAAAACCACGATTCGTGCTACTTCAAACACCAAAAACTGTATGAATCGTATATAGAAATGTATATTCTTCAATGTTGCGGTTACTACATCATTTTCCGCATATTCATGTTGTTCTCATCGTATTGCATGCCCATACACGTGTTTTCTTTAGTTATTATGAATCTCTGTTGTCAGGACATCAGCACAATTACCGATGATGCGTATGCTCCACGTACACTTGCTTGCCGGCTCACACATATCATCATCGGTAATTTCCATGTCACGTACACATTAGAAAACATTACTTCATTGGTATAATTTGCTAGCTGGTAGTTTCAACATAGTACTAGTATGCTTGCTTGCATATGCTAGTTTAGATATTGCATTTCTTACTTAGATACTTCATGCATTTATACATTCATTCTGTTATGCAATATCGTGGGTCTTTATGCCGGTATTCACTATTTGTTGACTCTTAATTTTGGGATTTCGGATTTTCCATGAGGTTTCTGGATTTGGGGAAAACCGCAGGGATTTTATAAACACATTATCATTTTGAAATGCAAGTTGTGGTTTTCTCAGGATATGATGTATGTGTCGTCCACCATGAGTTTTCCTGATTTCTGTTGGTTTTCGAGACCCGATTCGAGGAGTAGGATGAACCGTTTCGGGTACATGGTGGACCCGGTACGGTACCCCGGGGCAAGAGTGTTTTGTGGGGATGACGATGAGCCTGGCAGGGACAGACTAGCTACCGGTGATGTCGGGTGCGGTGGATATCCGTAGGATACCGACGTTATCGAGAGATTTGATGTGATGGGCCGATCCGGACTGACGAAGCCCATTGGCCGATCCGGACTGACGGAGTCCGAGATTTGAGTATTATGTGTCGCTGTTGGACATGAACTTCTTGATGTGTGAGTGTCGGTGCTGGGCACTCGGATTTTATCATGATTTGTGTGTCGTTGCTAGATACACGTTGGATGGTACATTAGTACATGTCACGCATCGATATATTATTACTCATGACATAGACACGAGTACTTTGATATCACACTTATGTTATGCTGTCACCCTTGTTGTAGTATTGTGTATTTTTATTTTATGACCTAGGAGAGAGTCATACATGCGATTTTCTTCTCGGTGATGTCTTTTACTCACAAGTTGGAAACTCACTCCCGTTGTGCCATGGTTTCTTGCAGGTTTGGCCGTACAGGTTTCCTTGCGGCTTGCTGGCACATTGCTTCCTTCCGGGTGATTGCTTTGGTAGATGGGTTCAGTTGCATCGTGACCACCGTTGTACTTTTATTTATTTCAGATGTATCTAGTAAGCTCCATTAACCAGACTTGTATATTTGATAGACTTAGAAGACCAATTTTATATTCTTTCGACCTTAGAGTCGCGTGCTTGTATTATTATGGTTCTTCTCTGGTTTTCTTGAGGATGTTGGTTTTCTTTCTGAGTTTTGATTCTCGCCCTTCGGAGTTGTATATTATATTTCTTGCGTGGTTGTTTCCGCCAATTGGCCAAGAGCTAGCTCCCGCTTGGGGATACCTTTTATTATATTGCTTGTACCGTTTTCGGGTTAAAATATACAAAGGAGGTGCTGCCCAAATTTTCTATAACGAAAATGTTTTCAAGTTAGATACAAAGACTGTGTTTTCATATATCATTACTTATGCATTTAAGGAAGGAACCTGATTTCGTTAAACCTTGTTTCAAAACTTCACCTCCACTAATTTCCGTAAAAGGTTTAGATTTCTGGGCTTTTGGCTTACTTGAATTAGGTGGGGTCCTATAGACTTCACATGATTCAAGTGCCAGTCACGTGCCATTTCGGGTCGTGACAGCTGGTCCCCACGGCCTATCCCCTCATTATCCAAAAAGAATTTGAGTGCAAGGTGATGAGTCGAGATCTGAGGCCGGAGGGCGTTTAAGGTAGGGCGTCCCAAGAGAATGTTATAGGACGACGGGACCTTAGCAACAAGAAAGTTCACCGGTACGGTTCGTGTCTTGCCCGCTTCCCCAATGTTGAGGAGGAGGTTGACCGATCTCTCAGCCGGGACAGAATGGTTGGTGAACCCAAAGAGAACGTAGGAGGTCGGCTGAAGATCGGATGAACCTAACCCCATATGCTGGAAACAGTTGTAGAATAGTATATCCGCCGAGCTCTCTGAGTCGACCAATATTCTCTGGACCCCGTAATGGTGAACTCGGGCCGTTATCACAATGGGGTCATTGTGAAGAAGTGATATGCCATGAAGGTCATCATCGGTGAAGATGATCGGGTCATCCTTCCTGCGCTTCTTATGGGATGGATTGCTTACGCTCTCGACTGGAAGGAGGTGGTGGTTCCCCTACTTTCCAGAGCTGGATCTGCCGAAATGACCATGATTTGCCCAATTGTTAACTCCCCGGGAGGAGTTTGGTCTTTTTGCTCCCGTTCCGTCTGTCGCTTGTCCCATAGGTATTTCACCAAGTGACCGGAACGGATCAGTTCCCTGATATAGTCGCGGAGCTGTTTGCAGCTTTCATTCGGGTGACCCTGCGACCTGTGATAGGGGCAGTACGAGCCGCGAAGACGCTTGCCCGCCCTTTAGGTAGCTAGCGGGAGTTTAAAGAACCTCTCGCTCTTAGCTTCCTCCAACAGTTCGATCTGGGAAATGTTCAGAGGGGTGTACTCCTGGAACCTCAGGGAATAAAGTTTCGGACGATCGACTTTATTTTTCTCTTCCCTGTCCCTCTTCTTCCCGTCTACTTGGTCGCCTCTGGGCAGGTTGGAGTTCATCTCTGACTCGAGTTGGATTTCTCGCTCGGTCCATGCTTTCACTTCAGCCATGGTCTTAGGTTGCACCAATGCAAAAGAGTGGAGCCACTCTTTGTGCCTAAGACCCGACCTCAGCGCAGTGATAATTGTTTCGTCGCGGTGCTCGGGAACCTCCAGGAGGGCATTGTAGAAGCGAGTGACATACCCTTTGAAGGATTCCTTGTCTCCGCTCTTGATGGTGAACAAGTAGTCTCTTCTTCTATCATCGGTTACCAACGAAATGACCGAGGAATTGGGTATCCAGTCAAAGGTCAAGATGGAGTGCGGTGCAAGCCCTCGGAACCAGTACCGGCCAGCTCGGATTAGGGTGGTAGGAAAAGCTCGGCATTGAGTCACGTCCGAGTTGTCTTGGAAGCTCATGCCTGCCGTAAACGCGTCCAAATGGTCCTTCGGGTCGGACTTCCTATCGAAGAGGGACACTTTAGGCGGCTTGTTCATGGACGAGACGCGCTCGGCCTGTAGCTGTTTTGTAAAGGGCCTTGTGAGCGAATCGGCGAAGTACTTTGCCCCTTCACCGGACATATGGCCATCTTGTCGTATGCCTTCAATTTTCTTTTCGAGGGCTTCGATCCGTTGGTGGTACCCCGAGAATTCACACAGTCGGAGCGGCGGCTATCCACGCTCCGGGCCTGCGCGATGGTGCGGTTTCGATTCCGCTCTATCACATTTCTTAAATTCTCAGGCGATGCCCTTCTTGAGTAGTCCCGACGTTCTCCGTTTGTGCGGCCTCGGCAGGAGTGGGGGCGCCGGTCGTGCCTGAAAGCAGGCGATCTGACAGACACCTCCTCAAGGGGTAAGAGCGCGCGGCGGGCGTCGGAGCGACGACCTGGTCTCCCCTGAGATCGGGGTGTGGAGCTGTCCGGCGCCCAGTGGGTCATGGAATCATTCGCCGCATGCAGGTCATGGTTGCCTAAGTCGGCATGCCGGCATTCGGTGATGCTGAAATGAGCGTGAGTGAGATCGAGGGCCTGAGCGTGCCCATCTGTCCTCCTGCGGGCATCGTCATTCCGGGGAGGGGGAACTGCGGTCTGGTGGGTAGGGCCCGCCGCTTGAACGCGAACGAGCACATCCACCATCGCCGTGAGTCTGTCGATCCGAGCGAATAAGGCGTTGATGACGTTAAGAGGGGGATTAGAACCGCTCCCGCCTCCGTTATGGAGGGTAGGGCGGCTCGCATTGGAATCGTCGCGGTTGTCGCTTGCCATTGAATTGAGGACGGAAGATCAACTTTATGGGTGGAGAAACTTCTAGTTTCCCACAGATGGCGCCAACTGATGGAGGTCGGAATTTTTCTCAGATGTTGTCCTCCGTCGGTCTGGTTTCGAGCGGTTGAGGTTAGATATGAGAATTGTTGTGTGGACCTCAATAGGTTGTTAGATGTTGTCGACGCCGAGCTACCTGCAAGGAAATCCCCGGGGTGGGAAACCACTGTAGGACCCTCCGACGATCAAATTAGCACCGTGGAATAAGAGCAGGATAGCTGCGTATTAGAATGAGTTCGAGTTACCTGGGTCGTCTGAAAGAGGGGTTTATATAGTGGTCGCATGGAGCGAGCCGGCGCGAGATCCTCGCCGTTCGTTACGCCCACGTTGATGGCGGGATCCGTCCATTAATGACGGGATACGCTCATTAATGGAGGGACGTGCCAGCATGAGACACGGAACGTGGGACGGCGGATTGCATATTGTAACGCCGGAAAGAGTATGTTCATATTTATACCATCTTATAACCAGACGACAATCACTCTCTAATCTAAGCTTAATTGCATGCGGACTCAAAGAACGTGATTCAAACCGCCTCTTTGGTTGCTGAGAGTTCGATCGGTGGAACCATGGAGCATGCAAGTCTCTATTCTTTAGCTTGGAAAAAAATAACCATGCTCATCCTCACATAATACTCCATCTTTTGCCATAGAGAATTCTTCGACCGATCCCTCAAATTTAACTTTCAATATGGGTGTAACCACAGAAAAGAAAAGAGATTGAGAGAGAGTGTCCAAAAGACACCGGGTGACACACTAGTTAGCCATTTTAACTTCCTAGTTTAAGGGGCCAAAATTCTTCTTTAGAAAGAGAACTTCTGCTTTAACCTCATGCGATTCTTCCAAATCGTTCCAGCTCCATGCCAAAAAGTGCTTGCTTTAGACGTATGAAGATCCAGGACCATCTCACCCACTGTTGCAAACATGAGATGCCAACAATTTCTAGCACTCGGCTATCTATTGAATGATAGCATGACTATGGTCTCAACGTGTGCACCATACATGGGACAATTGTTATCATTTTGGCATCTGCATGCGTCTTCGTAACGTGTGCCTCACAGCAACTCCAAATCGGTCGGTCGCCACCAAAATGTCTAACCTGTGGCCCGGAGCATGAATGCCACAGCCCAGCCATGCTTAAGGAGCCTTCGAACGAGGCTTCAAGGCTAAGATTTATATACCCTCCCCTTTAACAATAACTTGTGAGAAGCCTGCATTTGAGTGATAATTAAAGCAGCGGTAGTAACTTAATTGAACGCTATAGCGTGACGACCGTATAATAATCGATCGTTCGCATGTTGCGCTATCCCCCCAATACAAGGGTACTAGGGAAAAAGTTTGAGCAGGTCGGAGAAGATAAATGCCGGTCGTTTCCATGAGGCACTGAACCAATCCATTGAGCATACAAACAATTAATCATGAGACTGAAAGAAAAATGCTGTCCGATTATAATTATATATACGTTCTCATTAACATACATCTTGTGCTCCAATATATATATATATATATATATATATATATATATATAAAAGAAAACAAGCAACCCAACTTTTGGCCATCCCTTTCTTATTACAATTTCTTCTTTTTCTTTCTCTTTTCTTTCCTGTACTTTTTCCTTCGTTATAAACATGAAAAAAAAAACACAAAAGGAAAAAAATAAATAAACAAAATTATAGAAAAATGCCATAACAAACAATAACAACAAAGCACCTGGAGTTATTGGCACTCAAAACCATATGGCAGAGAGGAAAGCCTATTAAAATCTCTCAAGCAAAACTCAAAAAATAAAAACCAAACAAAAACCACTCTGTACCATCTTCACCTTCATTTTCCATTCCCCATCTTTGCTCCGCTGGACACGGACCGTTTCATGTCACCAGCTGAAACAGGCCGGACCACTCGGTTTGGTGTATGGGTTGAACTGTTTGATACTTTTTTCGATGGAGAAGGGATGTGCGCATAACTCGTACTCCTGAACATTGAAGAGCGCAAAAAAACCACATCAATAACATTCTCACTATGTGATAATGATACGAGCATTGAATCTAGTGATAAATCAGAGCGCTATGTATGTATCAATCTATTAGGGGATAAAAATATTTCACGCGACCATTAACATTAGCTTTGGAGAAATGGTGCTGGCAGAGACAATAAGACGATATCAGAAACATGCATGGTTAAAATCCCCCTCTGCATGCAATTAAAAGAATAGCATTTTCTTCAATGAACATGAACTATTATCGAGAGAATTAAATATAAGAATGTAGACCATAAGCATACGTGAGAATATCAATTCGAGGTGCAAGCACAATACCTAGTATCCGGGCTCTTCATGATCTTTGATTTAGGCTTCTTGACCTTATTAGACGTACCACCATTCATCGGAATTGTCTTCGGAAGACTAAATTGATACTGCATATCGAGCTCAGAGGAATTGCTTGTTGCTATCTCAGAGTCATCTGAATCAGAATCATACCGGCTCCTCCGCATAATATCAGTGTCATCTCGGCTTTGTTTCCTCATATCACCTGCTACGTGTCTTTGGTAGAAGAAATCGTCCTTCAGAGATTCATCATCTCTTATAGAGTCGTCATCTCTGATGCTGCCTGATTCAAGCTTGTTTACCATGATCTTATCGACCCAATCTCCTGTAGCTGTTTCCATCTCATCAATTCTGTGAAGATTTAGCCGAGAAGTGTCGGTCGAAGGAGAATCTGGTAGCTCTTGCATGTCAAAGTTGGGCTTCTTGTGTCTTAGTGCAGAATTGCTTCGCCCCTACAAAACCATATATTAAATCCTCCGAAATAATGCTGAGTTTCACTAAAAAAAACACCATTAACTTTTTCCAGAGTTATGGATAAATACCATAATTTCTATAAATCACACATCAATTTCATATACTTTGTATTCAATTAAAACTTCCAGATGACTTCAATGAATATATACATTACATAGAAGGATTTATAAAACAATGTAATCAAAATTTAAGCGCATGCTAATCACTTCGGTCAAGAACTAAAGGAGCAAATGATAAGTCATTCATGTACATGGCATGCAGAAAAAAGCATACAACCTTAATTTGTTATTCAGAGTATTACTAATAATAACTTAATTAATGATATAAGGCCATATCATATCTGGGTACAAATAGTTGTGGGAAGCACGGAAGTTGGTATAACAATTAAAACTTGAATAAAAATGATAAAAGGAGGCCACCAAAATATTTAAGATGGACTTGACAGTTAATATATCTAGCAAATTAATCAGATATAGCTAGGGTAATCATTTAGATAAGCCATACGTAGCAGATACCACATTGTTTAAATGAACTGTTGATCACAACATCTCGAGAAAACACATATATAATTTTGGAGTTAAGTACTTTATATTTGAAGGAATCTGTCAGTAACTAAACATCATCTATTTATACACTTCACCAAGTTTTAAAACATTATATAACCAAAAAAAAAAAAAAACAGTGTCCAAATATTTAGATTTTTTTATATTATAAATCAACAAGGACATGTGAAGTGATTTCTAAGTGATATGATCAGTCCACAATATTTCATTCCTGTATAAAACTAGCATTCCATTGGTAAAACCTTCAAGTTCGCAATTGCAATACGTACAAGAACATGTCCATGTCCATGTACACTAGAAATATACTAGACAAGGAATATATGTGTGTCCACATGCATCCAAACACTATATAGCATGCACTCGTCTTCCAATTGTAAACATACCTCCAAGTTTCCAACATCCTCCATTGGCTGTCTACCCCCATCGGGTGATAAACCACTCTTTATTCTATATATAAGCTCCATTTCCTCCTCTTTCCTTGCTAATTCCGCCTTGAGATTTGCAATCTGCAATGATCATATGTGAACATTTTCTACTATCAGTAGGACAATATTGATTGCAAATCATACTTAGGTGATGTCAAGAAACAACTTTACTAAGAAAGCTGATTGGTTGTATGTTAATGATTTATATCATGTTAGTTTAACCTTTTTATTAAGTGCAAAGACCTCCAGTAGAAACATGATTGGATCAAAAGCACAATAACAGGGATGAATAATTAATTTTAATTTGTCATTGATGAGTTTTAGACATCTGATACCATGTCAAGAACCACTTAACACAAGAGGTTAACCTAATTTAGACATGGATTAACAATAAATAAAAGCTAATTTAACTTTGACCAAATGAAGAGGAGGTTCAAGATGATTATAAAAAAAACTTCAATAAGTTCAATGGAGAGTTTTATAAAGAACCTGCTCCTTGAGTTCTTTAACCTCTTCGCTTTCTTTGTTTAGCTTTGCAGAACCAAGCTCAACCGTCGCAACTCGCTCCGCGAATTTAAGTGTGCTGAGAGTCTCACCAATAGCATCCACCTCAGGACTGATGTGGACAAACATCAGTGTTTTTGCTTGCCCTCCTAAGGATCGATGAACAATAACATTTAATTGAATAGAAGGTTCGTTCTCTCTTCATTGAAATTTGTGAAAGTTGTAGCTTACCGAGAGAGTCTTGAAGTAACTGTGTGAGTTTACTGTTCCTATATGGAACATGAGAGTTCTTTTGAGCAAGTGAGGATATCACATCGCCTAGAGCTGAAAGAGATTTGTTTATGTGCTGTGCCTCCTTCAGTCTATCTCCTTTAACTTCAGATTTGTCAACTCGTTCACTACCGGCCAAATCCACAAGATGCATGCTCCCTCTAAGTGCGGTACCAGATGTTATATCTTTTCCTTGAACGTGAATGGTTAGACAACTGCATATCACATATTAAAGAATAACTATCATTAGCATAACCATGCACATCTATAAATTGGATTTTTGGTTGGTTGCAATCTGTAATGTACGTAGCATTTGTTGCAAGAAATAAGCTCCAAATTTATGTTTGGATGCTTGCAAATGCAACTTCTGTTGGTTATGGCGCAACAAATGTTGCATGCAACATTTGTTAAAGCTAATTTGGCTACAACATTTGGTGCAGTTTTTGGCAGCTCAATCTTCAAATCCTAAATGAA
Source organism: Agapanthus africanus (assembly GCA_030015575.1). Classification (NCBI taxonomy): domain Eukaryota; kingdom Viridiplantae; phylum Streptophyta; class Magnoliopsida; order Asparagales; family Amaryllidaceae; genus Agapanthus; species Agapanthus africanus. The sequence goes on along the minus strand of CM057339.1, from coordinate 259,137,629 downwards.
CAGGTTGCCAACCAAACATCGAAATAAACATATTTTTTTGCAGCAAATGTTGCATGCAACTGTTTTTCCTAACAACAAAACAAAGCCTGGTTATAAAAAAATGTTACTAGAAAATCAAACCTATGAGATCGACTGCTTCTATTGTTCATGGCCGTTGCACTAACTGCTCGATTTCTCTGCCCAAGATTCATCAGATCAATAACATCAGATGGGGATGCAACAGGTACCACATTGGCATCGGGCACATTCGGTCCATTCTGTGAGCTGTTCCGGATTTCTAATGTGATCATATGTAAAGGAAATTGTTCATAGGCATAAAATAAAGACAAGTAAAGAATCAACAAACAAGATATGCATTAAAGGATATCTCTTGTTAAGGCCATCGCTATCAAGGAGATCTCTGACTTGCTCATTGTAGATCTCAATCATTTGCACAGAAATTTCATAATGAAATGTGTCCTTTCTTTTATCCGAGAGATAAAACAGGTCATTTAGCGCCCTATAGTTTACACCAATACTTTGTTCATTGAGTTCATTAGGTCCACTCTGCATGAGATCAAATTAGTGCACAAGTTTTCAATTTCTTTGTGGCCTAAGAATTCATCTGAACAGTTTCCATTATAATTACCATGGTGTAAGTTTTTCCTGTTCCGGTTTGGCCATATGCAAAGATACACACATTATAGCCATCGAGAACGGATCGAATTAGAGGTTGTGTATCCAAAAAAACTTCCTCTGCATCAATTAAGCAAATCAAAATTTGATGAAATCGAGAAATACCAAGTAATGGCAAATTATGAGTATTGACAAACCTTGAGTTGCATTTGGACCAAAAACTTTATTAAAGTTGAAAGATCTACGGCCATCTTTTCCATATTTTGAAGGAGTGATGATTGTAATACTTCCATCATCGATACGGCCGAGAGTGCTCGTACCACTTAATTGCCCCGGTAGAAATGGTCGCACTCTGCAGTAAACTCTAATATTCCCTAAATAAATAAAAATAAAAAGTTAATAAAATCTCAAATAGTTTATTTGAAAACTGAAGATAGTGATACCTTTGAGATCCTGCACTTGATTATAAAGTTTTCTGTTCTCCTCGAGAACTTTATGGTAGCCAGAAGCAGCACTACTAGAGAGGACATTCAAGTGCTTGCCTATTAAATGAATTTTTTTTGGAATAAGCTAGTAAATTCAGTTTGCAACAATTTCTTCAATGAGGCGAGTTGTACAAAATTATTTAGTCTTACTGAGGTTATTGAATTCTTCACAGTACTGACTCTTCATCAAATTCATACCAGCTTTAGTGGTGTGTAGTGTATGCTTCAGTTCCTAAGAAAAGCGTTTTTGTTAAGGCATAATAATATTAAACGAAAAAAAGAAGAAGATTTAAATTAGCATTTACCTCAATCTCCCTTTGTTGCTGATCAAATATCAATTGCTGCTTTAGAACCCTCTCCTTCGATGATTCTAGTTGTATCAAGTTCGCTTGATGGTCCTCTTCTTTATTCTTTAAAACCCTCTTCTTCGATGATTCTAGTTGTATCAAGTTCGCTTGATGGTCCTCTTCTTTATTCATTGCAGAATCAACCTCTTTAACTTCCATCTAAGATTTAAACAACATTAACATATGTACTATATTAAACTTGTTGAAAGATGGTATATATGAACCGTATTTTCTCTGCTACATAAACATTACCAGAAATGTCTTGAACTACTACATAAAATTAAAGAGCGATTTCTAGTAACTGGGAATCAAGGAAATCAGTATTAGAAAAAGATCTGTAGGATACCTTTGTTTCGGTAGAAGCCAGTTGAATATCCACTGCAGGAACTGGTTTTTTGCCAACCGATATATCATTTACAGTTGTTACAGCCTGTTGATTATCAACAATAAATATTGACGTTAACATCATTTGGATTACAGGATAGGACCATACAGCTAAGCATATATAACATCATAAAAGAGAAAAATAAAAGAGGGAAAGTGAGGAAGAAAGAGGAACTATGTAAGATGGTCATTTCTTTGTCTACTCGAGTTGGACACCGAAATTTCTGAAACACGTTCAACAATTTTCATACTTTTTCAAAAACACCTCTTAAATACTTTTTTTATATGCGTTCTATACATTTTCATACTCGTAACTATAGGTTTTGATATGTACTTGGTTTCATGATGCATTAGGACAATACAATGTGAGATAGGTATATCAAAACTAGACTTGTAAAAAATTGATTACAATTTTAGTATAAGTTTTCAAGCAAAGAAGTGTGATACATAAAGCCTATCTCACAAATGGAGGAAGAGAGCAAGGGCCTATTCTGCATGCAAATGTCTAAAAATGAATTATAAGTTAATTTTAAGAATATAGATACTATTTACATTACTAAAATATGAGTATCTTCATTTGTATGCTCATGCATGTCTATCTATGCATGTCGTTTCATAAGTGTACTTACTACTACAATTGATACTATACATAGAATACCTACATTAGAGCCAATGTGGCACTATCCTATTGGTTTGTATCTATTTATTTAAGTTGATGTTACATAAAATGATCGCATTTATTTAGTAAGAGAATAGGTAAACCGCATTTAGATCGTGACATATTAGCTCCATTGTAGGGTCTACAGCGGCACCACAGAAACCCTTATTATGTATAATCAAAATTTATGTAGTCATGTTTATGTGTCATGATTTCCAAAGAAATCTCACGAACTCATCATGGTTTAGTGTCAAGTCCATGTCTATGCCTTTTCAGGAGGAAACAAAGTGTCTAATTAAATTAGCAAACAACTAGAGCTAAAATATATATGCTCACACTGGCTTCTCCAGTAACCAATAGGAGACCGAGAGTATGCAAATAAGTATACCATAAAATTGTATCGCGTAAAGATTAATAAGAAAAATGAATTCGAAATCCAAACAACATCTTCTTTCCTCTTAACAATGCATTAACAGGCTGTGGAAATTCTTTACTATATTTATGATTAATAAAAGACATCTTACCGTCTCGTTTTGATTTGCAACCCGACGCTCAAATGCTTGCATAACTTTACTTAGCATTGACTCCACAAGCTGCAAACATACAAATTGTGATCTCCTTTGTATCCACTGAAATTATTATTTAGTTAATTAATCCATACAGCAAAAGAAATAGCCTCACAAATGGAATTTCTTCAGGCTTCTTGTCTGAGAGAACCGAGCGGACAAGCATATTCAGAGAATCCGAAGATTTCTGCGAGACATGCATTACATATTTTTCAGTTACAACCATAAATGAATAACATCTCATAAGAAGCATGCAAATTAAGCTTACCAACCATTTCATTGGGTTCAACGGAGAATTCCTCGCTTAAGCTATTATCCAAAGAAAGGCCATCATGGAATTTATCATTCAATGATTGACTTCTCACCAAGGAATTCATGAAAGCTTCTGTATTTCTCCTATAGAAATATTTCCCTGAGCTTGCAGGTTTCGAAAACCCGCCATATTTCGTCAAACCATTTTTGCCCATTTGTTTATGTTCGCTATAGGATTTAAGAGCAAGAACTGAATCCACTACTCTAGAGCCTTTGCCTCCCTGTAGTTCAACAAGGCAACAAAATAGTTGGAAACCATTCATTGAAGTAGCAATAAGAAAATAGTTAGAAACCATTTGAGCAGAAATAAAACAACATCAATTGTTAGCTTTTTGATTCCATGAAACTTAACCATTTGAGCATGGACAAAGGACCAGAGTTTTGGTGCAGGGCAAGGCCCCTATATATTACAAATCTTTTCTTAAAAATATGGAGGTAAGCCATGGCCCCAATATTTTCAACTTAAAAACCATAAACAATATTTGTTAAGGAAATAAAAGGAATAAGTGATTTTTTTTTATTTTGCTTATCTGAAGTTTTAGCAACTCTCACCTTCTCGAGATCCGAAGCCTCGAACGTGGGAAGGCCCTTTTCTTCCAAAGCAACAAGGAAGTTCCTTACATTCTCAAAGTACTGATATGCCGACAATGCTGCTCCATCAGGAACAAGAGAAGCATCTGCAGGAGCCTCTACTACCTAAATGAATCACAAAGAAATATTAAAGGCTTATAGAAGAAGGGGTGGGTGTGGGGTGGGGGGGGGGGGAGAAGAGAGAAGTAAAGCTACTGACTTAACCTTTGGAATTGTACCAGGGTAGACTTTATTGAATGCATTGCAGAGAATAATCCCATTTCTTAGCCCGAGCCTAAATTCTTCCTCAGAAGGTTGCTCAGGTAAATCTTTTCCGAAAACTACCCCAACTGTCCTTCTGAGCCACCCGGCTGCATCGGACCTTCGTGTTGCTGCCATGACAAGTATGACCAGACACAAGAATTACAAAATTAAAGAAAAACTTATGTGAAATGAATCTAAAGCCGAAGCGCAAAAATAGAACATTCATTCAGAAGATTCCGTCGCTAAAGAAATTTTAAACTGAAATAAAAGAAACAAATCATTTTTATAATTAGTTTAGTTGGATGCAATTCATCTTGAAAGACCATTTACTCGTATTTTTAGGGACAATATATTAATTTCCCCCAAATAATACAAAGCAATCGTTCGGACCTAGATTAATTTTCCATATTTTCACACAAGGAAAGAACAATGATCCATACCATATATTTAGGATAATCAACTTACTCCCTAAAAGACTAATTAGAAAATCTATTTAAGCAAATTGGAAACTAGACTCCTTAAGTATATTAGCTGTGAACAAAATTCATGAATGCATCCATATATATAATGCAACCAAATCGAGCATTTCATGACACAAAAGCAATCCAATTCCACAACTATTTATATAAGAATTTAACACCCATGTCTTTTCCATGATCAAATTGTTTCCCCCAAAAATATTAAAACTCTAAACTTTTGAATAAATAAACTTCAAATTTCCGAAACTCGCTCCTTCAGGAAATTAATTCATTAAAAAAAATTAGAAAATCCTCCATTACTATTTTGTCCCCAAGAAAGAGATCACCAACCCAATGGATCCACTACAACACACATAAATACAACTTAACAAAAACATCATTAAAAGATCAAGCGGAACCCGTATAATTACAATTGTTGGATTACATATTATATTGATCAATTGAGAGCAATGTCAAAAGGTCAATCAAGGAAATGTCTTAGAAACATCATGGTGCATTTTTTTCAAAAGGGCAATGAATCATACTCCACAATGCATCATTGTAAAAACTACAAGAGACCCATATCATTATAGTGATCAAGATACAATCTTCATTAATAAAATAAATAAATAAATAATATATAAGCTTAAATTCACCTGCTTCCTCTGCTCTCCTAGAAGCCAGATCAATGTCACTCAGCCTCGCCCCCTGCTGTTTGATCGCATCCTCCACCACCGAAGCCACCGATATCGAGAGCATTTCTTGCGACGCCATTGCCAAAATCTTCAGCAATTTCTAGGCCAAAAATGAACCAAATTCCACCCAAAAAAAAAACACAAGAAAATAGAAATTGTTAATGGGTTCTTTTCTCTCAATGAAGAATAAGAAGAAGAAGGTGATGGGCTATTTAGGTTCAATGATCTGCCATTTTTACAAAAGACAGAGAGGAGGCTCTTTTGAGCCTCTCTTGTTATGATGATGGCTCTTTGGCCTTCTCTCTTTCTTCTCTTTACTTTTTTTTTTTAACTTTTTCTTTCTCTTTTTCTTTCTTTTGTTTCTATTTTTGTGACTAGAGGTCTCTTCCGATCCTTTTGGTCGGGAGTCGCCCAAACGGCCCCTATTTGTACAGGTTTTATGCAGAAGCACCCTTCTATTTTAATTTATTTTAAACATTCGTTCTCAACTATGCAAATCTCTCATCATTATCATGAAAATTAAATAGAAAAAAATTGTTCAAAATACTATATATGCAGCTCATGGATATGTTCATCAGTTTCATTTTTTTTATTTTTTTATCGGCTCGGTAAAGGCTCAACTAGGAATGCAACTCAACGTCCAAAATGTTGAACCAAAGCGTTTTTACATGGTAAAAGTCTGATATCATAATACGGTAGTCCTCGGTATATCTTGGTAAAACAAAATATATTTTTTATTTTATGCGCTTATATTAGCAAGGCATTGTTGTCAATGAAAAGGATCACAGGTTTGCAATTGTTGGCCAACATATTTAAAGGAATATTCCTATATATCAAGCATGCTGTAGATTGTACCATCCATTTATCCATTTGATAATTTCATATAAAAATATATAATAAAAAATTAGTCAATGGTTTTCTAGTACAAGTATAATAATCCAAAGCTTGGCAAGTCTACTTTTGAAGAAAAGGTATCCTATTTTCTTGTGGAGTGTTGTGTGCAAGAGGAAGAGACCAACATATCATGCCTGGCATGTGTCCCTTAGTAAAGAAAATGAAAAACTTTCACATTCAAAATCACAAATTTTAGTGACTTTTTTTTGTGTGTGTGTGTGTATTCTAATCCGCTTTAATTGTTCTTTTATTGAGAGAAATCCGCTTTAATATATCACAAGCAAATATATAGTATACGACGCATCTATTTATTATTTCTACGAAGAGACTGATATGATATTGGGGTGATAGGAAATAAATCGCTGGATAGACATGCAAAATGGGTGTGAATAAGCAGGAAAAGTAAAACAAAGATAAATATGAGGGGGGTAAATGCATATAAAGAAGTGTTTTGATGCTTTCCTATATTGGTTCCCCTCAAAGATGGCAGAATATCAACTACCAAGTATCTAACTGCATAAAATTGACCCCAGAATCCATTCTAGATTTGGTCTTCCACCTCCATGTTTCTTGGGATCGAATAAAAGGAATAATACTAAAATGAGCCAACCATTGCACCCTATATATCTTTAACTCGCTTATTTTCTACATGGCATGCCTACCCATTTTACTAAAATATTATTTGATGTTTCAGTGCAATGCATTCTGAAAACGGGATAGTAAACATTGTGTCGAGCTTATATTCACGCTAGGCTTTTTTGGGATTTTTTTTAATCAAAAAATGCTAAGAAACTGATAAATATATTTTTGTTACCATTTTTTAAAGACATACTTTTAATAACAGTTTGTGAATGATGTGCCTGCTGACATAGGACCGCATGATCATTCGTTATTTTATGCATATCGATGGAGCGAAATATCGACTTTGTTTTGCTGGTTTTAAACATAATTTATATGTACGGGTCTAAGAGAATGATTGTTGATTCCAAAAAAAATCTGTTGCTATTCTTATTCTTATTGTAATGCCTAGGCTAAGATGGTCAAACTCATTCATAGATCAAGAAAATAAACGAGAACACAAATTGGATGATTAGTTTCTAATTTTTAGAAAAGAAAAAAGAAAGCTTAGTTTCTAAGAAACATATATACCATGAACATATTCTAATATATAGTTAAATTAAACATGGATAAATCAATCGCTTGGGAATTGAGGAGAGAGATTTGGAAGAACATCAGTGTCAAATTCCAAGTTGGTTTGATAATTGATCCATGGCACTACCATATAGATCCGCTTGATTAATTGGACCCTCACTCAATTTTAAATCATAGACTTTTCAATTTTAGATGCTTGAATTAATGAATAGTGTCTCATTTGGTAACGTGGATCCTTCGTTGCTTTGTAAGGTGCACCCCTCATTTAAGTGGGGCTCATTATGACTCATTATTTGGTCCCTTATCATATTGGATCAAATATGGCTTGGTATCTATTTATTTTTATCCTTTTAATTTCATTTTACATTTATAATTTCTCGTCATTTTATATACTTTAGACCGAGCACATGCTAAGAAGCCATTTTAAAACTTATAGGTAGCAAGGGGATGTTGGTCTCGCCGATTCGAAAATAGCCGGAGCTTATCTTAGAACCAGGTTATTTCAATATCCAAATCGGAATTTGAAATATTGTATTAGTCTTAACTCAATTGAAATTAGTATTTATCCATTAACTTTATTCCAAATTAATATTTTACAATACAAGAGCTATTTTTTTTTAAAAATCCATCATTCAAGTTAATTATAATACCAAAAAGATTGGCGTAACCCCCTCATACCTCCTTGCCCGCTACTCCACGCCATATAAATAACCAGGAAATACACCACTAGCTCTCAAACTCACCACATACCGATAGGATTTTTACAGTGCCATAGTGTATATAATAGGTTAACATTGGTCTCAACCATCCCATTATCGACTTGTGCCGATTCCGCCGACTGGTCAGCAATGCCTACACCTACCCCCTGACCGGCCGCCGTTGATCATTACCAACTACCTAGCGACACGGCCCACATCCATGGCCATTTATGTAACAATGTATTATAGTTCCAAATAACATGTGGATTTAGAACTCAAAATGACTAAAATCCTGAATAGTAAAGAATTTTAATTAAAATGATGGTCATATCATTTCTAAATCCGTTCTTAAAATTACTTTGGAACTACAACCCTAAATGAATAATACATGATGGGCAAGTTATGTGTGGTTAATGTATAAACTAATTGGTGAAGCATTGCATTTCATCCCTATATATGGCTTTTCTTTTGTATAACATAGAATTGGGAGCTAAACAAATGTCATGTTAATTTTAATGGAACTGGCTTGGAGATTAAGTAGGGACTTGACCGCTCAATATTTTTTTATTAAACGGTGAAAACTTTAGCTAATGATACGATATCATGCTGAACCTTATGTAGAAACATGTATATATTCAGTCTCTTATGTTGTCTTTATAATAAATTAATTTGATATACAGAGTGGAAATTTCAATAATTCCGCTTTAGCTCTTTCTTTTAACTCAACATCCTTATTGTAAAATTTGGATTATGTAGGTCAATTTGAGATTTTTATGAAGTTGTGATGGTAATAATGGAAAATCATAAAAACGGCAAAACTTTGATATTTCCCCTTTTGACTCCACTGTCGTTTAACTTCTTTAGCATAAAATTTGGATTTTAAAGACAATTTTGAGTTTTTGATGAAGTTATGAGGCAATAATGAAAAATAATTAAAATGGCAAAATTTCAATTTAATTATACTTTTGCCATCTCTCAAGAATTATAGTATTGCCATCAACTCAAACTATCATTTGGATTTTCACTAAAATATCATGAATTCTCAATATTTTTATAGATAAATACCATGGATATTTTACAAATAAATACAATGAATTTTGAATAGATACCATAGACTTTTTTTAAATAAATGTCATGAACTTCTCAACGCTTTTTAAATAGATACCATGGACTTTTTAATTTCAAATCAATACCATGAATTTCCAACATTTTTCACATAAATACAATGAGCTTTGCTTATTACAAATATATAAAAAGAACCTTTAATGTTTTTGAGATAAGTATCATGAATTTTTTTATGAATTAAAAATCACAAAATTTTAGTATTTTGTTGGATACGGGCTTCCTTTACTATAAATAAATATCAATAAATTTTAGATAAATGCTAAAAAAATTGTTTTCTTTTAGGGCATGTTAGTCAATTGATACTTTTCGATAAAAATAGAACTTTTGAAACCAGAACATTTTCGTAGGATCTTAATAGAACCAGGACTTTTTTTTATAGAATTCAAAATCTAAACTAGAATCGAAAATTGAAACTATATTAGGTTATTTTTTTCTAGTGAAGTCCAAATTATACATATAAGCTCAATTAGAAAATATTTAATTATTTCTAAATGGTTTGTAAGATAAAAAAAAATAATTTAATGTTTTAATTATAGAAAATGAGATTTCTATATACTGATAAAACATAATTAAACATATCTTTCTTTAGTTTGATCAAATTAGGGTTACATACATGTTTACTAATTTTTATATTTTCTGTTTAATTCTGGGTGTCTTTAAATTAGATGGATTTAAAAGAGATCGAAAAGTTTTGTATTGAATCAATTGGATTTGGTCGATAAAAAAAAGGACAAAAAAGATTTGAAAGCTTACAGAAAGAAAATGATGGAGATGGAGGAGGAAGAGGAGGAAAAGAAAGGGGGAAGGAGAGTGGAGGATAGGGTTTGGTAGTTATAATTTTTAATTTTTTTTCCACCTATAAATTTTAAAGAGGAAACACTCATTTTGTATATAAAAAAGTTTTAGTTGGAACAATTTTCTTCTACTTCCGGTTCCATTCATAACTAACACCAAATTTAGAACTTTAAGTTTCAGTTTTAATTGACTAACACTAACTAATTTATTGTCCCAGTATGTTTTAGTTCTAATTGTTTGTTCCAATTGACTAACCCCTTTAGCTAATAACTCAAAATCTCAAGTTGATTTCCACTAAAATACCATGCGTTCTTAATGTTTTTAAGATAAACGTCATGAGACTTTTTATTACAAATAAATATGGACTTTTTTTCAAAAAATACCATGAACTTCCAAAAGTTTTTTAAACAAATACCATGGACTTTTTTAATTTCAAATAAGTACCATGAAATTCCGCTATTTTTAACATAAATACAATGAGATTATCCTAATAAAAAATAGGGAGAACTTTTAGTGTTATTCATATGAGTACCATTAGACTTTTTAACAAATAAAAAAATGATAAACTTTTAATGTTTTCTAGATAAATACTATGTGCCTTCCTTATTAGAAATAAATAGCACAAACTTTGTTTATTACAGAAAACACGACGAGTTTCAAATAAATGCCATGGATTAAAAAAAAATTGGCGCTAAATACAGTGCTTTAACCAAGTTTCAAATAAACGTCATGACCTTTGTTTTTAGTTACACTTTGCTTCTTGCTAATAAAAAATATCAATAATCTAGAACCATATATAAACAATTGCTTTAAATAATCAATATACGTTGTATAAAATTTTTATTGATATTTATAGACCCTGCGCATCACGCAGGGTCCAACCCTAGTATATCCTAGTATAACATAAATGATATATATGGTAGCTATGACAATTTCAGGGGGATTGTGGATATGGAGCGTAACTATCATATTTTTAACAACATTCATATAAATATTGAATCTACTTCATTTATCGTATTTGCTACCATTGCTAATTCTACGTCGCATAGGAGACAAAGAAAACTCCGGAAGCTCGTACCACACGATAAACAAGCAAAACAAAGGGTTTCTCGTTAAAATCTATTTAGAAGAAAATAAGCTTTTCTATTGCCACGTAACAAATGCCATAGATGACTGATTTATATTAATTGCTTACGTGTCAAAAAATAGCTATGTTTTGCTTTATAAATATCAATGAGTTCTATTTTAATAATTATTTATTAAAAAAAAGAGATTTTTAAAATAAAATAATACATAGACGATGACTGCTCAGTATCCGAACCGTGGGATCCGTTTTGAAGCTTATCGGGTCAAAAAGATTAAACATGTCACGAGCATTCTATGTTTGGGCCGCGAAAAGCAGGCTCTACATTTAAAATTCACCCTACTTCTAATATGGGGACTACACCTATAGTGAGTCTTGAACTTTTCAGCAGAGCCCAGTGGTCCCCTGGATAATTTTGAAATAATTCTTTTTTCACATAAATTCCATGAATTTTCAGAGTTTTTGGAGTAATATACATGCTGATCTTTCTAATTTGCAAATATATATCATAAACTCAGTGTTTTCCAAATAAATATCTTTTTGGTTTTTTCAAGCACAAACAACCCATGGTGTAAACCCAAGAGATTTAGTTATGAAACAAGAAGAGCAGAAGAAGCAAGCTCTAGATATTTGGTAATTCTAATGAAAGAGAAAAATTCTGGTAAAGATAAAGAGAGAGAATATGATGCTGCTCCTTTTAAAATTGCCAGCCTACAGGAGCCTTTACTGAGACCCAGACTCAAAACAATCAAATTCAATTCAAACCATAACACTAGAAAAATGTTCCAAACATGCAAATATTCATATACTTGAGTTCAACAACATGATATTTGAACCAATATTCTCAAATGGATTATATATAATCTATATTTCATACCAACTTATTAATTAATAATATACATATTGATCAATGGGTAATGAGTTCAACAACTGAGCCCATCGGTAAAAAGTTAATGACAAATACACGGCTACAAGGAACAACGCAATGTATATTCAAATTTACAGCCGTTTCATAAACTGAAACCGCCGAAACCAAAAGATAATCGTTCGAGAAATTGAAAGATAACAAACATTAGGCTCTTTCCTTCTAAATGTAGCAACAACAGCGCCAAAACCCAATCGAGTCACACCTCTCCCAACTATAATTGAGGAGGAGAAGATAACAACTAGCATCATCAATCATCATGCATAAAAATGTCAATCGACAACCAAGTGAGTGGACCCTTCACCACCTCCAGCAAATCATGAAAGAATTCACTCCCTCAGCTTTTCTTCAATCAGGCCTTCTTTGTATCATCAGATGTCTTTACTTTTGCTTTGAGGGAAAAGGTGTCTCCATTACCCGCCTCAAGGAAATTCCATGCAATCATACAATCGGTTGGATCGTTGCGAGACAAGAATTGTGGTTGTAGTCGTCAAATTCTGTATCGTATCTGTTTCAGTGCATTAAGGATATCCACACATCAGCTGAGCATTTTGTATAGTAACTCCAGATTTCTAAATGCAAACTGTTCAGCTTTGATCTCTTTATGCCCGGTTAAGCTCAATACTCGGCGAGTTCTCATAAATGGGAAGGTTATGCCATCAACATTTCGTTATATGTTGGTTCCAAGCATGTCCTGTAGAACCGAGTGTGCGCGAAAACAAGTGAGAGATTAAAAAAAAGAATGAATAATAAGAAGACAGTTTAACATCAAATTTATATATGCATCCAAACATAACTTCAGTTCATATCTAAAGATACCGGTAGCTCAAACTTCAACATAACCATTTCATTCAAGCCTGTCACAACCAATCGAACTTTTTATGATTGTTCTCTAGAGCCATGTTACATGACAACCTAACATCAAGAGCCGACACTTGGACAATAATACAATAATATATGTGTACCAGATTTGCCATATCTTTCTATTCCAAGCTATCTATATATAGCACTTATGAACATGACGAAAACTGTAAGCTGAGGCATATCTATTGACAAGGGAATCATGGAGCATCAAAATGATCATGAAACCAAGAGGATGCCTTGTTCAATTCTCTGTGTGTAGCCTGACCCAAGGAATAATGGAGACAGTGGCCATTAAGTGGGGTGTGTTCCTTATGGAAGCACATGCCTCTTACTCGTAAAAGGAAAAACAATGGAGGCCTTTATTCCATTCCTTCTCCCCGAATCCCCTCGTTAATCCTATCTTTCATGAATATGCATTTTGCATCATGGAAGCCAATGAACCAACAATGATGGATCTAACTATGCATGTCATCATCCAATCCATGGTATGCTCATTGGACAACTCACCAGAAAGCTATATAATTCGCAAGGAAAAGGAATGGCGGGTTGGAACTTGCGCGTCTTATTCGTTTTAGTTGGTTGGTACTACGTCAAGGTTTAAGATATTGTTATGAGAATCGATATTGGACAATCATGCTTCCATTTTATTCGGTTGGTATCAAAAAGGTTTATATCGTTATCGTTATTGGTATCAAACGATCATTTCGGCCATCTCAAATCGGAATAATTTGAAATTTTTTTCCATTTGACTAAAGAATATATAAAGTTAATACATAATTAATTGAATACTAAAAACAACAAGAAACAATTTGACATACATTTTAGTAATTGATGATGTTTAAATTGATTATTTTAGACATATTTTCAAAGATAATTATAACATTTTTTATGTTTATTGTGCTAATTAGTGATGTCGCTTAAACCAATAATCCATTGGTAAATCCATTAGTCTGTTAATAAATCTACTAACCCGTTAATAAACTTAATATCAAGGTTTTAAATATCGGACATCGGAATCGTATCGGACTTATGTTCCATATCGCCTATATAGCTGATATAATATATCGGTCGCAAGTGGTCCTAAAACGATATATCGGACGATATGACCGACATTTGATTTATTGCTTAATATTAAAACCCCAATTGGTGGATACAAAGCCGAGGTTTAAAATCTCAGAATCAATCTCGGGATCGGAAATCGGGCGGTCGCTTTTGGGATCGGAACTAGCCGTATCGGATCGGGGCTGGTCAACATTTCAAACCATGGTACTATTAACCCCATGGCGACTCAGTACTAGCATTTACAATGAAATAAATGATCGATATCAGCTCACAAGTGATGGAATTTATGGGGGGAAGCTGGACTAGGTTTCTAATGGTGTTAAGAACTATGTTGGCCTCGGTAAAATAGCAATCAAACTTTCTGGAAATAAAAGAGAACTGAAGACTTATGACCATCATACATAGCTCTGATTAATTGAGGCTGTCAGCATAGAAGCCACTAATACATGTTTCACAATAACCAACATGCTCCAGAGAAAGAAAGGAAAATAAGATCGACTCACTGGCATATTAAGCTATCCGCAACGAAAAATTCCAGAAAGCGAACGATACAGAGAACTGGAAATAGCACATATGGGCTGTGTCGTAAGTTGGTTTAAAGTATATACAAACTAGAAACCGAGTAAAAAGAAAAGAAAAGGCGATGGAAATACCTTATGCCGGCGTAACAATATCTATGTAGGTATCTCAAAGGTCGATGGTCCCTCTGCTGCATAAGTAAATGTTGAAAAATTAATTTCAACTCTGTAATAATATCCGCGACCTGAAAAGATGAGAGAATTCTCCTCTTGTTTGATTGGATAGCAAACCGTCGACTCGATTAGTCTAGCAGGAATTAAGTCTGTAGAACCTTAATGGATATAAACATGCATCATCCCTAGCAATGCAGGAACAAAAGAAATCATCAGAACAAGGTAGAATATTCGAATTTTTTGCTAGAAGCATTGGGTGCATCTCCAAGTTGCATGGGTTCCAAATTTATGTTTGCTTGTTGGTCTCTATGGTGCACAAAATTGGAATTCCACAAACAAATTGACTTCATTATCAATTTCTATTTCCTCGGTTGCAGGGTTTGAACAGCATGAAGATTCTCCTAATTACTCAGTATACTTCTTAACTTGATGAAAAAATCGATAAACTTTCAAGTCTGAAAGCAAGCTGACAAATCCAAGTTTGGCTACAAGGCTGATTACCTAATCAATAATGACAAGGAGATTATGATATCAAAAGCATATTTTACAGAAGTGCCAAATCTTCGTTATCGAGTATGAACACTGCTGGTATGAAACAAAATCCGGAATGTTAATAGATGAATCGCCACACTCCAATGGCATGAAGAAAACTGCAAGACAAGATTGAGGGTGCAAGCACTAGATGTTTTCTTAAAATGAACACTTTTGGATGCTAAGTTGGTAAGAGAAGCGATACAATGTTAACATGGTGCTAAGACGTCATTTGGGAAACTAAACACATACGATATTCTGGTAACTAAATTGCAAGACAAAATATATTATATGAATATTAATTAAGATATTATTGGATTATCAAACAAATCTTTAAGTACTAATAAAAAATATTATGGTAACTAAACACATCAGATACTCTAAGTAGAATACTAAACTTAAAGATATTGGTAGAATATAGTTTAATAGGCATACGCGTCGGATACAAATATGATAATCGCACATAACCATCCAGACACCAGTCATAACCCAAAAAGGATAGTAATTTTAAATTGCCTAGCACATTTATTTAATATAATCAAACAACGTATGATCGTGCTAGAGTGTTACACTAGCTATGCCCGGCCTTTCACTTTGGAGTGTGATGCTTCTGGTCTTGGCATAGGGGCGGTACCATAGTCACATAATTCCTGAATTATTCGACGAATTCGTGGATTTTTTATCGGCCGAGATTTAATCGCCGTTGTCAAACGCGTCAAATAATTCGCGAATTATTCGAAAAAACAGCGAATAATTCACAGAAACGGTGAATAATTCACAAAATCAAAACCTAGCGTCTCATATATTAATTTCTTGCTCGAAATCCTTTCCGAACATTTCCCGAACACTTGCCGAATCTTTCCCGAATACCTGCCGATTTTTTCCGAATAGTTCTCCGAATCCGAATTTTCAACCTCGCTGAATTATTCCCGAATCACGAATTTGTGATTATGGACAGTACTTGTCCAGCAAGGGATGCCTATAGCCTATTTGAGTCAAGCCCTAAAGGGCAAGAATTTGCATCAAAAAGAGCTCTTGGCCAATATATTAGCTACTAAAAAATGGTCACGATATTTGATGAGCAGGAAGTTTATTATCAAAACTGGTCACCAAAGCTTGAAACACCTACTTGAGCAGAGACTTCACACAAGCATTCAAAACAAATGGTTAGCTAAACTACATGTTTTTGAATATTTGGTATAACATTGGAAGGGCAAGAGACATCACACCAGTTTAGATATCTAGGTTCCATCATCCAAAAGGATGGGAAGATCGATAGTGATGTTAATCAAAGGATCCAAACTGGCTGGTTGAAATTGAGGAGTGCAGCAGGGATTTTGTGTGATCGTAACTTTCCGTTAAAATTGAAAGGGAAGTTTTATCGGAGCGCTATTCGGTCTGCCTTATTATATGGTACAGAATACTAGGCTCCTAAGAAGCATCATACACAGAAGATATATGTAGCGGAGATGCGCATGCTTCGTTGGATGTGCGGTAACACTAGAAAAGATAAGGCGCGAAATGAGGATATTCGTGCAAAAGTTGGTGCAGCACCTGTGAAGGAGAAGATGCGGGAAAACCGACTAAGATGGTTTGGTCATGTGCGACGCAGACTTATGGAAGCAGAGAGTTAAACAAGTCTTCCATTGGTAAGGAATTAAAAGAGATGTCCATAAATTTGTGCAAGAGTGTAACATTTGCCAAAGAAACAAGGTAGAGAACATTCACCCTGCAGGTCTGCTACAACCTCTTCCAATTCCTGATAGAGTTTGGGAAGATATATCCATGGATTTCGTAGCGGGGTTACCCAATTGCAAGGGCCAGAGTGTAATCTTTGTGGTGGTAGATAGACTCTCTAAATATGTGCATCTTTTTACCATGAGCCACCCTTATACCGCCCAGCAAGTAGCCAGAGTTTTCTTCAATGGGGTCTTCAAATTACATGGGTTGCCAAAAACCATTGTGAGTGACAGAGATTCCATATTCACCAGTTTGTTTTGGCAAGAATTATTCAAGTTGCAAGGGTGTGAGTTGGCTTTGAGCACAGCCTACCATCCTCAATCAGATGGTTAGACAGAGATCACTAGTAGGAGGTTTGAAGGGTACTTGAGGTGCTTCTGCTGTCATAAGCCAAAGGAATGGGTTAATTGGTTACCTTGAGCTTGGTTCAATACTATATGGAAGAGCCCTACAAACTCTACTCCCTTTGAGGCGGTCTATGGCAGACCCCCCACATACTCTTCTTACCTATGTTCCTAATTCAGCTAAGGTTCAAAAAGTAGAAGAAGAATTATTCTCTAGAGACATAGCAATCAAGTTACTCAAGGATAGTTTGAAGAAAGCCAGAGAAAGAATGAAGAAATCAGCTGACCAGAGGAGAACTGATGGAGGTCCTTTTCGGATCTCCTTCAGATGTTGTCTTCCGTCGATCTCCCGTTGGATTCTGGAGGGTGATCTCCTGTTGCGTATGGGTCTCAATGGGTTTTGAGGAGATTGGTGATTTGAGAAGTTTAACGCCGAGTACCTGCAAAGAAGTCCCGGGATGGTTTGTGTAACACCTTAGAATGTGTTTTGTAGCTAATTATATTTTAATGTGTGGTTTTTAATAAAAAGTTTACCAAATTAAGTTTTAAATATTTTATCCTATTTATTGTGTATTTTATTGGAATTTTGTTAGGCTTGCACACACTTGTGCATGATAACTAGGGTTGTTTTTGGGGTTAAACCATGATTAGCAACATGGTTAACTAACCATTTCTCCCTAATCTAGTTTTATGATTGTTTAAGTGTCATGATAGTTTTAAGAAGTGAAAATGAATTTAAAATGGAATTTTTGAATTTGGTTGACCTTGGTGAGAGAGAGAGTGCATGATGGGCATCATGGCTTTGCCCATGCCTTCATTAATGAGAGAGAGAGGAGGGGGTTGACCTTTAGGTGTTCTCTCATTCTCTCACTCTCATTCTCTCACTCCCATTCTCTCTCACACACACTCACTCACTCACTCAGAGCACAGCAGCAGTAGCAGGGACAACAACAACAACAACAACAAGTGAAGTAGCAGCAGCAGAAGAGGCAACAGCAGCATCAGCATCATTAGCAACAGCAACAGCAGACATCAGCAGCAGCAGCAAGAGCTCCAGCCACTTGGAGCAGCTCCTCTCGCTTCTTCTCCTGCTTCTTGTGATCCTTGTGGGTATATTTTCTAAACCCAATCCCTAGTTTACTTAGTTGTGTGATTGTTAGTGTCGGTTTGTGGTTAATTGCTAGTTTAGTGCTAGTTTTGGTGATTTGTGAGATGTGGTGATAAATTGTTGATTTTGTTAGCTACCTTAGGTTAATTTAGTGTTAGTAGGGTCACTCACACTGAGAAATCCCCAGATTACACTAAAATACCCTAGGTTTTCCATTTTGTGCAAAATTGGTGTTTTAAAGTGATAATTGTGACATCTGGAATCTGCTTTGGACCCGGACCTTACAGAGTAAAATTGAGAAGACTGGGACATGATACCTAGGTCTAGATACCACCACCAGAGAACGAGCCCCTATCTCCCAACTCTGGCCGCCAATTTGTTCATTTTGGCCGCAAATTGCGGCCAGGAAGGGGTCTGGGGACTTGGGGTTTTGGGTAGTGTTCTCTGATGTGTAGTGTAGTGTTTTGGCATGTCTAGTTTTGTAAGATTTGACCTGTAGGAAAATCTGGGATCAAATACCGTTTTTGGTGTCCGTTGTGTTTGCGCGATACGCGCGATACGTAAGTGGGTTCTGTGATCCAGCGTATCGCGGCGTGTCGCGATGGCTTTAGACGCGTACACATACTATTCAGCGTATCGTGCACACGCGCGTTTAGTTCGCGACGCGAGTTTCTCGTTTCGATTCGATATCGCGTTTCGCGGAATATTTGGCTCATATGTGATTTTCATGTCGTATTTGCAGGTTTGCAGGCAGGAACTACGGACACGGCTACAGGGGGGAGCAGATGGTAGGATTCACCTAGCGTGGAGTGTAGGTGAGTAGATTTAACATCTACAGGGGAATCGCCCGCATGGCGTTATGCGTCTGGGCTAGGATTCAATACCTGTCGCACATTCTACGTCATTGTAGAATTACGCCTTTACTTTATCTGCTTGATATAGTTATATACTGTGACTAGCAGCCGTAGGACACTGCACACATTATTGACGGTTCATGTTGCACGAGCACGGATTGTATGCTACACACACCGTCAATAATTGCCATGTCACCCACTACCTCTTATAGCAACTATTGCTTACCACACTTGACATCTATCTCATCGTATACCTGTAGTGTATCTTACCTTTAGTGATGGTATATATACACCTTGCGATACAGCTACAGGTATACCATGCATATATCTTAGTTATTGTCACGCCCCGCTTCCCAGAGTACGCAAGATTTGGGCACGTGACATAGCCAACCATGCTACCTGTGGGTAGGAAGTATCCATCCACAGTCACATTACGGTTGTAAAGATATCAAGAACAGTAAAAATAAACTAAACTAATACATGTCCAAATCCATAATAACAAGAATCAATAAACAATAAGTGTGGAAGCTAATGATCCAATACAAGAATAAACAGTACGTCCCATAATGCGGGCTCACATCTGGAAATGAAATGACATGAATAAACTAAACTCTAAAGAACTCACAGTTCAGCCTGCTGGCTGAAGTACTCCTGCTCGGTCGACGTCAAGGGCACGGAATCTGGGCCATGCAAAACCCAGACGTCAGCGTGTCATGATATCAAGTAATGTAGCATAAACATGGTAATAAACAATGCAAGCATGAACATGAATAAAGCAGTAATGAGAAGTAATAAACAGGGTAGTGTGCAGTAGTGACTAAACTTTCCTATCAGGTTTTCTACTCTATAGTCTTTGAAACCAATTGATGAATCGTCGATGTAACTCAATAGTATCCCGTGCGTGCCCGGGACCACGGTCATGATTCTCGGGGCTGAATCCGAGACGTGCCGCTAAGCAGTAAAAGGTAGTAGGATGGATGAGTGATGTCAGCATCAACACTCCGGAGCTGGCCAAGCCCGTAAGACTGATCAGAACAATGTATCGAACTGTTGAGTTACAAGTCGGTTTCACCTTTGATTTCCCCATACCCCCAAACTAAGTATGTCGGTTAGGTATTCAGCAGTCAAGGACTAATGCCAACTCAAGTCGAGTAAAGGTAGGTCTGTCTGGATCGACAGCAGGAATGGTTAGGTTTGTCGGCATTAGGCATGAGATCAGGTAACAGGTCAGGTTACTTTCAACAGGTAGAGTCGATATGTACAGGGTGTTGTGTCCGGTGTATCAGTACATGTGTCAGGTATATCGAGATCGGTCAATATGTAATGCAATCAGGTATAAGATGATAACAGGTATAGTAACAAGTAATGAACAGTAGCATGAAACAGTAAGTAGCAATTATTATTCTATGTGAACACAGTGATGTTTGTATTTTCATATCAATCCGGTTCACGCACCTTTGAGGTGCAAAAGCCACAAGATAAAACAGTATCGATAGTATACATAATGGAGTTACAAGAATTTGAACTAAGTATAATATTTGCCTCATGAGTGGCTTTAACAAATGAAGTGAGGATGATCTAGCAATTTAGGCAAGGATGTGACAAATTGGTTAATTAGTTAAGGTGTTGATTAAAAGCATACCGATTAACTATAAGTAACAACTACAATGGTTTAACATTACGGATGATTGTAATTGTCACCAAGTCGTGTGATTATAACAGATAACATGATTATTAAGTTTGTAGCATGTTAAAGCAAGTATTCGGATACTTGCCTCGGCGGTTCCGCAAACCGAAACACGGATGCGATGTCGGCAGAAACTGCGTTATGGAAGCACGGACCACGGATCGAGTCCCAACAGAAATCAACGGGATCACGCGGACCAGGGGACTTCGCTGGAGCGTCGGGTTCGTGAGACGGCACGGTCGGGTTCCGGCAACAACAAAGTAGCAAAGTTAGCAACAAGGATACGATATACACCAAAATACGACCAGCGAAGGAATTGTACCACGAGGAAGCACAAGGAAACTCACCGCGAAGCGACAGGGTGCAAACACGATGGCTCGACGGCACTGGATCGCCGGCGAAACGACGGCGGCGGCTGCAGCGAGGGGAAGGGCCTCGGGTGTGCAGGGTAGTGGGCTGCGGCGAGTTGGAGAAGGGTGTGGTCGGTTCAGGTGGTCGTGGGAGAGGGAGAGATGGTCGGAGGTGGCGTCGACGAGGTCGCCGGCGCGCTTCTCCGGCGAACAGGGAAGGTGCAGGCGGAGGATGAAGGCTCGGGTTTGCTTTTCCGGCGAGGGGAGGAGGGAAGGACGACGAGGTCGGGTCGAGTAGGGTGAAAGGGAGTCGTGGGGTCGTCGACGACGATGGGCGACGTCGACGGTGAGGTTGCGAGGGGAAGGAGGCGTCGGGGAGAAGGGTTGTGGGCACGGGAAGAAGCGGGAGAACGGGAGGAGGAATGTAGGTGGGTGCGGTGGAGGTCGTGGTGGTGAGGGCGGCGATGGCGAGGTCTCGAGGAGTCGGCGACGGGATCGCGAGGGCTAGGGTTAGGGTTTGCGTGGGGTTCTCGTGGTCGCGTGGGTTAAGGGAGGAGGCGGCTGCATGCTAACAATATATATGGGAAGAGAGAGAGAGAGCTGATTGAGAGGAGGAGAGAGATTGAGAGAAAGAGAAAGAGATTTGGTGAGATAGAGAGAGAGAGAGAATGAGGAGAGAGGCAGAGAGAGATGGGGAAAGGAGGGGCCCACGAGCTCGATTGCGAGCTCGTGATTGACCGGGGAGAAATATATGAAAAGGATTTTAAGGGATTAAACTGTGAGGAAAAGATTAGAAGGTATTAATATATATATTCGATATTAAATTTAAATGGGCCATTTTGGCGCGAAATGAAACATTTCCAAATCGCGCCCGGGTTGCGCCCAAAAGTTCCAAATTCAAATTATATGATTTTAAGCGGGTTCCAAATTTTGAAAAGAGGTGTTAAGTGATTAAAATGCATGCCCCCAAGTCGGACACTTGCACGCGCGCGTAGTCGCCCAAACTTGCCCGTTCGGCCAAACGGAACGGAATCTCGACACGCGGACGCTACCACGCGACTAGTGGCGACGAGTAGGCCAACATGGACATCTTAAATTTCATTTTAGGAGTTAAAATTTGTTATGTGCCAAAATGACTCAACCGGGTAAAATTTAGCAATAGGCACCAGAAAATCAGGAAAATTGGAATGAGCAATAAATAACCCTCAACTAGTAATGTACATAGTATTATTGGGCTCGGGTGTTACATCATACCCAACTACAAAAGAATTTCGTCCTCGAAATTCCAAGAATACAAGATAACTAACTACTGGAAAAGATGAGGGAAATTCTGCCGGATCTCGTCTTCTCGCTCCCAAGTAGATTCTCCATGCGATCGGTTACCCCAAGAAACTAGCACAAGAGGGATAACCTTGTTCTTAAGAACCTTTTCTCTTCGATCCTTGATCTCGACTGGTCGCTCCTCAAAAGTCAGGTCTTCCCGAACGGTCAACTCCGAGTGATCCAAAACATGAGTCTCATCACGAACATACCTCCGTAGTTGAGACACATGAAACACATCGTGAACTCC
Organism: Agapanthus africanus; assembly: GCA_030015575.1. Lineage (NCBI taxonomy): Eukaryota > Viridiplantae > Streptophyta > Magnoliopsida > Asparagales > Amaryllidaceae > Agapanthus > Agapanthus africanus. The sequence goes on along the minus strand of CM057339.1, from coordinate 259,114,800 downwards.
TGCTAATGACGGTGGTAACGCCAACCGGTACGATACCTCTCCAACACGCTCCAATATCTCGAAGGGTCCAACGAATCGGGGACTAAGCTTTCCCCGACTTCCAAAGCGAATCACCCCTCTAGTCGGTGATATCTTCAGGAATACCAAATCGCCCACGGCGAACTCTAGAGGTCTTCTTGACGTGTCGGCCCAACTCTTCTGTCTGTCTTGAGCTGCCTTCATATGCTTTCTGATCGTATTCACCTTCTCGACTGTCTGCACCACCAAATCTGGTCCTAGTAACCTTCGTTCACCAACATCATCCCAACAAACCGGTGAACGGCACTTACGACCATACAGCGCCTCAAACGGGGCCATCTGAATTGTCGCTTGGAAGCTATTGTTGTACGAAAACTCCACCAGGTGTAGGTGATCCTCCCAAGAACCTTTGAAGTCTAACATGCAAGCCCTCAACATATCTTCAAGGGTCTGAATCGTTCTCTCTGATTGTCCATCAGTCTGGGGATGATAAGCTGTGCTGAACTTCAATCGAGTCCCCAAACTTTCTTGTAAACTCCTCCAAAAGTGTGACAAGAACCGAGTGTCCCGATCGGACACGATGCTTACCGGTACTCCATGTAACCTGACAATCTCCTGCAAGTATCGCTCTGCCAAGGTCTCTGTCGATTGACCAACCCGAAAAGGAATAAAGTGAGCTGCCTTGGTCAACCGATCGACAATCACCCATACTGCATTGTTGCCCTTTGGACTCCGCGGTAAAGCCGTCATGAAATCCATGGTTATATGTTCCCACTTCCATTGAGGAATCGGAAGTGGTTGCAACAAACCAGCAACCCTTTGGTGTTCAGCCTTGACTTGCTGACATACCAAGCACTTAGCCACGAAGCGAGCGATTTCCCGTTTCATACCTTCCCACCAGAAGTGCTGTCGAATATCTCGGTACATCTTTGTCCCTCCTGGATGTACAGAGTAAGCTGAACTGTGTGCCTCCTTCATAAGCTCTTCACGCACATCTCCTTTTGGCACACACACACGGCTATCATATCTCAACGAACCATCTTCATGGATCAGTAGATCGGTTCGTAGTCCGGCTCCAACCTGCTCTCGAAACTTTTGCAGTCTAGGATCCTGCGATTGCGCCGCTTTAATCTTCTCAACTAAGGACGATTGTACTTGTAACTGCATCAACTGTCCTGTAGCACGCGGTAGCACAACCTCCAAGTCAAATCTCCGAAACTCCTCAATGATCTCTCTCTGTGCAGTCAATAACTGAATTGCTGGTAACCGACTTAGCGCATCTGGCACGACGTTAACTTTTCCCGGATGGTACTTAAGATCAAGGTCGTAGTCGGCCATCAGCTCTAACCATCTGCGTTGCCTCATGTTCAACTCCTTCTGAGTGAACACATATTTCAAACTCTTGTGATCCGTAAAGACTTCAACTCTCTCGCCCAGAAGGTAATGTCTCCAAATCTTCAGGGCGAAGATCACGGCTGCAAGCTCCAAGTCGTGAGTCGGATAGTTCTGCTCATGAGTCTTCAGCTGTCTCGATGCGTAAGCGACGACTTTCCCATTCTGCATCAAAACACATCCCAATCCCTTTCCAGATGCGTCGCTGTGAATTACCAGTCCTCCTGAATCATCCGGTACGGTTAGGATAGGGGCGGTTATCAACTTCTGCTTCAACGTCTCGAAGGCCAATGCACATCCATCTGTCCAAACAAACGGTACCTCCTTACGCGTAAGCTTGGTTAACGGCTCAGCTACACGAGCGAAGTTCTCCACAAATCTTCTGTAGTAACCGGCGAGTCCAAGGAAACTTCTTATCTCTGCAACATTCTTTGGAACAGGCCAATCTCGAACTGCTGCAATCTTCTCGGGATCAACGGCGATTCCATCGCCCGACACGACATGCCCCAGAAACTTCATTTCTTCCAACCAGAATTCGCACTTACTCATCTTCGCAAATAATTTCTCCTGTCTCAGCATTTGCAGTGCGATCCTTAAGTGTTCAGCATGCTCCTCCGGACTCTTCGAGTACACCAGAATATCGTCAATGAATACCACAATAAACTGGTCCAAGAACGGTGAAAAGATCCTGTTCATCAAGTCCATAAATATTGCCGGCGCATTAGTCACTCCGAAGGGCATCACTAAATACTCGAAATGCCCATACCGAGTTCGAAACGCCGTCTTGCAAATATCTTCTGCCTTCACTCGGACCTGATGATATCCTGATCGTAAGTCCAGTTTCGAGAATACCCTCGCGCCACTGAGCTGCTCAAAAAGTTCTCCAATGCGAGGGATCGGGTACTTGTTCTTAATAGTTACCCGGTTTAATTCTCGGTAATCGATGCACATCCTTCTCGTGCCATCCTTCTTCTTTACTAAAAGAACTGGAGCTCCCCAAGGTGAGTTGCTGCTTCGAATCCATCCCTTCTCGAGTAATTCACCCACCTGCTTCTTAACTTCTTCTAATTCCACTGGTGCCATAGGATAATAAGATTTTGATACTGGCACTGCACCAGGAATGAGGTCAATCGCAAACTCCACATCACGCTTCGGCGGCAAGCCCGAAATATCTTCAAATACATCCATAAAGTCGCGGACAACTGCCGGCTCTTCATTACTATCCGCAACCATAGCCGCAAGAACATTGTTCGTCGGCCTAGCCCTAAACTCGACTGGCCCGACAGAACTGCTTCCTCCGATGAAAGTAAACTCAGGGTGTCCGGGAATCTGGAAAATTACTTTCCTTGCCCTACAATCAATGTGTGCGTGGAAAGTGCCAAGAAAATCCATTCCCAAGACTACTTCATAACTGCCCGTATCAATCACCAAGAAATCCGCAAAAAGCTCTCGTCCACAAACAACAACAGTACAATCTCTACATTCCTTACTAGCTATGATTTTCCCATTCCCAGTGTGTATGTCCCAAAAACTAGACATGGTCGTGCAGGTGATCGAGTGTGTAGTTATAAACTTTGATGACATAAAACAGTGGGATGCTCCGGAATCAAATAATGCCAAAGCGGGAAAACCACGAACGAGTACAGTACCTGAAACCACTTCTCCTGATGCCTTGGCTTCCTCCGCTGTCAAAGTGAAAGCTCGACCCTGGTTGGGTCCTTGTGTCAGCTGCTTCTGCCCTTGGAACGGTCTCTGCGGAGGCTTCCTTATCTCATCTCTCGTGCGAAGCTTCGACGGACAAGTACCAACTGCGTGATCGGCTGCCCCACAAACCAGACAAAGTCCCAGTCTCCTTCGACAATCCTTCTGCACGTGCCCAGGTAATCGGCAGTAATCACAAATCACGCTCCTCCTTCGATCAACGATCACAGGCTTCTTCATTGGCGCTACACCTCGACGGTCCACTGGAATACCTCTGCGCCCATGATCTCGGTTAGGTACAAATGCAGGCTTCCTGGCCGCAGCTGCTGTCTGGTGAAGGTTCCCTTTCGATCCTGATAAACTCTGCTGCTCTCTGGCTGCCGTAAGAACCTGCGAGAAAGTGGTCAAACCCAGGGAGACAATCTGCCTCTGGATGTCCACATCCAAACTGCGCAAGAACCTTCGCGTCCTGTCTGCCTCCTTGGCGACTAAGGGTCCAGCGAAACGGCTAAGTCTCGTCCACTCCGCTGCATGCACATCCACAGCTGCTCCATTTTGTTTCAGCCCAATAAATCTCTCCTCCATTTCCTCCCGTGCAGTCCGCGGGAAGAACTTATCCAAGAAACTTTTGGAGAAATCCGCCCAACTGATTGGCTTAGACAGGCGGGTCTCCTCCACCAGCCACCACTCTCGGGCGTAATCCACCAACTGAATGCGCACCACATCAACTCTCTTGTCTTCTGGGATCTGCGCCGCAATCAATAAATTCTCCGTATCCACGAGCCACTGCTCGGCTGGCAACGGCTCCTCCAAGCCAGTGAAAATAGTAGGACCCAACCGTCTGAAATCTGCCACGGTCCCTACTCGGTCGACTGGCTTCGCTACAGCGGTGTTTACAGACTGCTGCATAGCCTGCAAACCCTCCTGAAATGAATCGGCTTGCTGCTGGATCAGTTCAGTTTGCCTCTTCTGATTTTCCAACATCCCTCGTATCACTCCTAACATGGCGGCTTCATCCACACGCCTCTGATACGTCTTGAAATTCTTATCTGCCATGGTCCTGAAATCAAAACAGACAACATTAGCATGATGATAGATTCAATATATATAAATCAAGGCTAGAACTCCAAGATACTTAAATAGAGTGCTGCATTGTAGCTATGCCGCGGTATCATAGCCGCAATTACTTAACTCTACCCAAGTCGCCTAAGTCCTAGAGATAACAAGAAGTTAGGTTTTCGAATTAACAATGCAAAGTAAGTTTGCATGTCGACATGATCTGGAAGAATGATTCAAGAACGGTAAAACGGTCAAGGTGGCAGGACATGTTTCCTAATCACGGGTATTCTGATTCGTGTATCGGGTGCAATACCCAACTACAAAGAGTCAACCCAACTAACCTATGGCTCTGATACCATAGAACCATGTCACGCCCCGCTTCCCAGAGTACGCAAGATTTGGGCACGTGACATAGCCAACCATGCTACCTGTGGGTAGGAAGTATCCATCCACAGTCACATTACGGTTGTAAAGATATCAAGAACAGTAAAAATAAACTAAACTAATACATGTCCAAATCCATAATAACAAGAATCAATAAACAATAAGTGTGGAAGCTAATGATCCAATACAAGAATAAACAGTACGTCCCATAATGCGGGCTCACATCTGGAAATGAAATGACATGAATAAACTAAACTCTAAAGAACTCACAGTTCAGCCTGCTGGCTGAAGTACTCCTGCTCGGTCGACGTCAAGGGCACGGAATCTGGGCCATGCAAAACCCAGACGTCAGCGTGTCATGATATCAAGTAATGTAGCATAAACATGGTAATAAACAATGCAAGCATGAACATGAATAAAGCAGTAATGAGAAGTAATAAACAGGGTAGTGTGCAGTAGTGACTAAACTTTCCTATCAGGTTTTCTACTCTATAGTCTTTGAAACCAATTGATGAATCGTCGATGTAACTCAATAGTATCCCGTGCGTGCCCGGGACCACGGTCATGATTCTCGGGGCTGAATCCGAGACGTGCCGCTAAGCAGTAAAAGGTAGTAGGATGGATGAGTGATGTCAGCATCAACACTCCGGAGCTGGCCAAGCCCGTAAGACTGATCAGAACAATGTATCGAACTGTTGAGTTACAAGTCGGTTTCACCTTTGATTTCCCCATACCCCCAAACTAAGTATGCCGGTCAGGTATTCAGCAGTCAAGGACTAATGCCAACTCAAGTCGAGTAAAGGTAGGTCTGTCTGGATCGACAGCAGGAATGGTTAGGTTTGTCGGCATTAGGCATGAGATCAGGTAACAGGTCAGGTTACTTTCAACAGGTAGAGTCGATATGTACAGGGTGTTGTGTCCGGTGTATCAGTACATGTGTCAGGTATATCGAGATCGGTCAATATGTAATGCAATCAGGTATAAGATGATAACAGGTATAGTAACAAGTAATGAACAGTAGCATGAAACAGTAAGTAGCAATTATTATTCTATGTGAACACAGTGATGTTTGTATTTTCATATCAATCCGGTTCACGCACCTTTGAGGTGCAAAAGCCACAAGATAAAACAGTATCGATAGTATACATAATGGAGTTACAAGAATTTGAACTAAGTATAATATTTGCCTCATGAGTGGCTTTAACAAATGAAGTGAGGATGATCTAGCAATTTAGGCAAGGATGTGCCAAATTGGTTAATTAGTTAAGGTGTTGATTAAAAGCATACCGATTAACTACAAGTAACAACTACAATGGTTTAACATTACGGATGATTGTAATTGTCACCAAGTCGTGTGATTATAACAGATAACATGATTATTAAGTTTGTAGCATGTTAAAGCAAGTATTCGGATACTTGCCTCGGCGGTTCCGCAAACCGAAACACGGATGCGATGTCGGCAGAAACTGCGTTATGGAAGCACGGACCACGGATCGAGTCCCAACAGAAATCAACGGGATCACGCGGACCAGGGGACTTCGCTGGAGCGTCGGGTTCGTGAGACGGCACGGTCGGGTTCCGGCAACAACAAAGTAGCAAAGTTAGCAACAAGGATACGATATACACCAAAATACGACCAGCGAAGGAATTGTACCACGAGGAAGCACAAGGAAACTCACCGCGAAGCGACAGGGTGCAAACACGATGGCTCGACGGCACTGGATCGCCGGCGAAACGACGGCGGCGGCTGCAGCGAGGGGAAGGGCCTCGGGTGTGCAGGGTAGTGGGCTGCGGCGAGTTGGAGAAGGGTGTGGTCGGTTCAGGTGGTCGTGGGAGAGGGAGAGATGGTCGGAGGTGGCGTCGACGAGGTCGCCGGCGCGCTTCTCCGGCGAACAGGGAAGGTGCAGGCGGAGGATGAAGGCTCGGGTTTGCTTTTCCGGCGAGGGGAGGAGGGAAGGACGACGAGGTCGGGTCGAGTAGGGTGAAAGGGAGTCGTGGGGTCGTCGACGACGATGGGCGACGTCGACGGTGAGGTTGCGAGGGGAAGGAGGCGTCGGGGAGAAGGGTTGTGGGCGTGGGAAGAAGCGGGAGAACGGGAGGAGGAATGTAGGTGGGTGCGGTGGAGGTCGTGGTGGTGAGGGCGGCGACGGCGAGGTCTCGAGGAGTCGGCGACGGGATCGCGAGGGCTAGGGTTAGGGTTTGCGTGGGGTTCTCGTGGTCGCGTGGGTTAAGGGAGGAGGCGGCTGCATGCTAACAATATATATGGGAAGAGAGAGAGAGAGCTGATTGAGAGGAGGAGAGAGATTGAGAGAAAGAGAAAGAGATTTGGTGAGATAGAGAGAGAGAGAGAATGAGGAGAGAGGCAGAGAGAGATGGGGAAAGGAGGGGCCCACGAGCTCGATTGCGAGCTCGTGATTGGCCGGGGAGAAATATATGAAAAGGATTTTAAGGGATTAAACTGTGAGGAAAAGATTAGAAGGTATTAATATATATATTCGATATTAAATTTAAATGGGCCATTTTGGCGCGAAATGAAACATTTCCAAATCGCGCCCGGGTTGCGCCCAAAAGTTCCAAATTCAAATTATATGATTTTAAGCGGGTTCCAAATTTTGAAAAGAGGTGTTAAGTGATTAAAATGCATGCCCCCAAGTCGGACACTTGCACGCGCGCGTAGTCGCCCAAACTTGCCCGTTCGGCCAAACGGAACGGAATCTCGACACGCGGACGCTACCACGCGACTAGTGGCGACGAGTAGGCCAACATGGACATCTTAAATTTTATTTTAGGAGTTAAAATTTGTTATGTGCCAAAATGACTCAACCGGGTAAAATTTAGCAATAGGCACCAGAAAATCAGGAAAATTGGAATGAGCAATAAATAACCCTCAACTAGTAATGTACATAGTATTATTGGGCTCGGGTGTTACAGTTATACCGGGAGGGATTTCCTACATATGTTACTTATACCCAGGGGGGTATACGACATTAGTTCCTATAGGTAGATACCTGTGCATTGCTACACCTGTATGCTACACACATATTCAGTTGCAGATACCTATTTACTTTTGCTGATGTCACTTAGCTGTATTGTCACGACTCGCAAGGTACGGAACGCGACCGGCACTTAAGTTACGAAACATCTCAAGGCGTCCGTAAAATAAGTAAGTCGAAGCCCAGAATACAAAACCAAATTAAGAATTTGAGTGAAGGAAAACCAATTTATTTAAAACATTTTTCACCATTAATCCACATCAAGTCCCTTTTTAAAATATTCTTCCTCTTTCCAAAATTCCTGCAGAATTTCCTTTGTAAATCAGGCCTCAAACGGGCGCAAAACCGAAATATATATAAATAACATGAATATGGCATCCCCAAGCGGGAGCTAGCTCTTCGCCTCAAGGCGGTCACAAATCCCACGCAATGTAAAACAACAATATGCATAAATAAGTATGAAGCATGGGTAAAATAACATGTCGACTCAAGTGAGCTCGACCCCAAATAACATATCATAATATCCCCAAGTCTCACAACCTCGTCTCTAGGTCAATATACAGTAATCCAAATAACCGGTACAGCTGAAATAGTAGTTGTAGCAATGGCAGCAGCAGTAGTAACAACAGTAGATGGAGTACTCTAGATACAATGAGCATATATAAGGTGGTACAAAATGATAACAACCCACCTAGGAGCAAAAGTCTTGAGTCCAAGCAAAAAGGGCAAAATGAGCAAAAGTGTCCGCCGCTACAGTGCTGACGGAACGGACCTGCAGAAAAGCTGGGCACAACGGGGGTGAGTTGCCAGCTCGTGAGTAATAAATAACATTTACTAAGGCTATCGTATGCATGCACACAAGTATCCTAGCATCTCTAAAACAGGTATGGCTATATGTACTAGCAGGTATGTATGCATCATCAGGGTTCTAACCAGTATGTCACATGGATGCAATAACAGGTATGTATGCCACATGAGTCAACTCAGGATCTCATAATGAAGGTATAAGAATTGTTCCTTCATTTGTTTTGAAAACTTCTTTTAAACATCAGCATAATATCCATGAAATCAATAAAATCCGTGTCCAGCAACGACACCTCAAATCTGTCTAAATCTCATATATCCATGTCAAATATCTCTAGCCTCAGCCATCCGGCTGATCCATGTCAAATATCCAAATCTCAATCTAGCGGCCACGGTCAGTATCCTCTGGATATCCGCCGTGCCAAATGAAATCACCGGTAGGTAATCCGTCCCCTGCCAGGCTCAACGCCATCATCTGCGATCATCTTGCCCCGGGGTACCTTACCGGGCCCACCATGTACCCGTGACGGTTCCTCTACACCTCGACACGGATCTCGAAAACCACAGCAAACTCATGGTGGACGACACTTTACATCACTAGAAAACCGCAACTTTTATATTAAAAGATCGTAAGTTTGGAAATCTTGCGGCTTTCCCCAAAATCCAGAAATATCATAAATCTCATGAAATCATCATGGGTGCATATGTCAATGATAATGAATGCATAAGGTATCAATATGCAATATATGATCTATACTACGCATGAGCAAGTGAATTAATGCATTTGCACGAGAATAGCAATTCTTATGATTTCTTTTAATATATTTATTGCAATAGCACAATTCTAAGCAATTAACATGTTTCAGATTTGCAGTTATCTAGTGTTGTGACATGGCAATTATCAGGGTATGTGTCAACATGAATAGTGCTTGTGCTGCATATAAAAACCTGGTAATGGTGCATGTGTCCTATAAATGAGTTTGCGTATATGGGTATGACATATTGATCTAATTGCAGCAATTATCATGCAAGTGTTATTATTCTAATGTCACAAGTGATTATCCAGTTTACTATTTTCCAGTTTACTAAATCTATCGGGCGACTTACGCCATCCAAACGATCGTCCCCCGTAGATGTTAAATCTACTCACCCGTGATCCTGTGTTAGGTATGTCCGACCACCTGCTTCCCTTTCTCCGCTGCGCTCGAAGTCCCTGCCGGTGAACCTAGAATTCACAAGAGTCACCATATAAGGAAAAGTCATGCAAAACGCGATATATCGATAAAGGAAACGCGTGCGTGAAACCAAACGCGTGTGCACACGATACGACGCGACGCGCACAAACCCACTAGAACCTACGCCAAGTCGGATAAATCGGGTGTTTACATGGAGTCTGGGGAATTTCTCTGGTTAACTGGTCTCAACGGTGCCTACTTGGGTTACTCTAACCATCACAACCATTACATTCTCAAAATTCTCTTAATTCACCCAAAATTTCCACTAAAGCATGTGATAATTACCAACTAATCTAGATGACCATAATTTTAGCAATTTAGAGTCGGGTTAAGGGGGTTATACCTCAAAAGACCCTAGATGAAGGAGAAGAAGGAGGGAGTGTGTGTGCTGTTGCTAAGCTCCTGTAGTTGCAAAACTTTGCTGGAACAGAGCTGAATTGTTGCTGTTGATCTTGTTGTTGCTGATGCTTTTCTTTTGCTGTTGTTGTTGCTGTCACTGGTGTGGTGTGAGGTGGTGTGTGTGTGGTATGAGGTGGTGTGTGTGTGGTGTGAGGTGGTGTGTGTGTGGTATGGGTTTTGAGGGCATGAAGGAGCAGCTGTTGCTGCTGTTGTCTGCAGAATTTGAAGGGCTGAAGAGCTGAAATGGTGAAATGGCTGAAGTCTTGGGGCTGGTGTGGAATTTGTAGCAGGCTAAGTAGACTTTCTGGTGTTAGGGTGGCTGTAGCAGCTGCATAGGGTTTAGGGGGTTGATGCTATGCAGATTTGATTGCTGAAATTGAGCAGGTAATTGTGCTGGTGATAGTGATGGGCTAAATCAGCTGCTGATGCTGATTTCTGGCTGGCTGAAATCAGAAGAATAATGCCGGTGTGATGTGATGCTGCTGCTGTTTTTTTTCCAAGGGGTTTGGTGGCTGTTGCAGCAGCAATTGCTGACCTTAAGGCCGAAATTGACCTTTGGTGTTACAGTCTTCCCCCCTTAAGAAAATTCGTCCCCGAATTTTAAAATATGCAACTACACGCACCTTCAAAAAAAGATAAGGGAATTTCTTCCGCATCTCTCCCTCGGCCTCCCAAGTGATCTCCTCACCATTCGGGCTGTGCCAAAAAACCCTTACCGACGGCAGGACTTTTGATCGAAGTTTCTTCACCTGCCGATCTAATATCTCAACTGGCTGCACGGTGAACGAAAGGTCGGGCTCAAGCTGAACGGTATAATGTTAAATTGTGTGGGAAGGGTCATGAAGATATCTGCGTAGCATTGACACGTGGAAGACGGGGTGAACATCTGAAAAGCTGGGTGGAAGCGCCAAACGATATGCAACCGCGCCGATGCGTTCGAGAATCTCGAAGGGACCTACGAATCTAGGGCTAAGCTTTCCCTTTCGCCCAAATCGCATCACGCCCTTCATTGGAGAGACCCTCAGAAAGACAAGATCGCCAACCGCGAACTCTAATCTGCGACGACGCCTATCTGCATATGATTTCTGCCTGCTCTGAGCTGCTCTCATCCGGTCTCGAATCAACTGCACTTTCTCGGTCGTCTCCTGCACGACCTGTGGCCCAAAAATACTGCTTTCGCTCAGCTCAGTCCAACAGACGGGCGATCTGCATCTCCTCCCATACAATGCCTCGAAAGGTGCCATCTGAATAGTATCCTGGAAGCTGTTGTTGTAGGAGAACTCCACTAAAGGTAAATGACGATCCCAGCTACTTCCGAAGTCTAAAACACACGCTCGAAGCATGTCCTCGAGAGTCTGAATGGTCCGCTCTGATTGTCCGTCGGTCTGCGGATGAAATACTGTGCTAAAACTCAAACGAGTGCCCAATGCCTCCTGAAGTCTCTGCCATAGTCGGCTGGTAAACTGGGTGCCTCGATCTGACACGATACAAGTCGGTACGCCATGCAATCGTACGATCTCATCGATGTAAAGCTGGGCATACTGAGTGAAGCTGAAAGTGGTCTTCACTGGCAGGAAGTGAGCCGCTTTCGTCAATCGATCCACGATCACCCAAATGGAGTCGTACCCTTGACTGGTCCTGGGTAGACCCGCAACAAAGTCCATCGAAATCTGCTCCCATTTCCACTCTGGAATGGGCAAAGGCTGCAACTCTCCTGCTGGCCTCTGGTGCTCGGCCTTGACTTGCTGACAAGTCAGGCATCTCGATACGAAGTCGGTGACATCCCTCTTCATCCCGTCCCACCAATAGACATCTCTCAAATCACGATACATTTTGGTGGAACCTGGATGAATGATGTATGTAGATCTATGCGCCTCGTCAAGAATCTCACGCCGCAGCCCCTCGGAATCTGGTACGCACAATCGAGTCCTAAATCGTAGTACTCCCTGATCGTCGATCATGAATTCAGAATCTCTGCCCTGTCTAATCTGTTCCATGATCTCTGAGAGTCGGCCATCACTGGATTGTGCCTCTCGAATACGGTCAAGTAACTGCGGACGTGCATGAACATGCGCAAGCTGTCCCCCTGTCGGAGTGAACTCGAATTTAACTCGGCTGTCGCATAAAATCTGCCAATCTGCTGACGACTGCCTCTGCATTGCGCACATATAAGATAGATTACCCCCGGGCCTCCTGCTCAGAGCATCCGCTACTACATTTGCCTTGCCCGGGTGGTATAAGATCTCACAGTCGTAATCTTTTACCAGTTCCATCCAACGACGCTGTCTCAGATTCAGGTCTCGCTGCTGAAATATATATTTTAAGCTCTTGTGGTCAGTGAATATCTGGCACGACTCGCCGTATAGGTAATGTCGCCAGATCTTAAGTGCAAAGACTACTGCAGCCATCTCCAAATCGTGAGTGGGGTAGTTCTGTTCATGTTTCTTCAATTGCCGCGAAGCATACGCGATTACTCTGTCATGCTGCATCAATACACATCCTAGCCCCACCCGTGAAGCGTCACAATAAACCACGAATCCGCCTGATCCTGAAGGTAATGATAATACCGGTGCCGTAGTCAAACAGGTCCGTAGTTGCTGAAAACTTTGCTCGCACTCCTCCGTCCAAATGAAAGGAACTCCCTTCCGGGTCAAACCGGTCAAAGGTGCAGCAATACGGGAGAAATCCTGTACAAATCTCCTGTAGTAGCCTGCAAGGCCTAGAAAACTACGGATCTCCGTAACCGATGTCAGTCTGGGCCACTGCTGGACGGCCTCGATCTTCTTCGGGTCCACACATATGCCGTCTCTCGTAATCACATGACCCAAGAATCCGACGCTGTCCAAGCAGAATGCACACTTGGAAAATTTTGCGAAAAGCTGGTGCTCCCTCAAGGTCTGCAAAGTAATCCGCAAATGCTGCTCGTGCTCCTCTCGGCTCCGGGAATACACCAAAATATCGTCGATGAACACGATGATGAACAAGTCAAGATACGGCCTGAATGTACGGTTCATCAAATCCATGAATGCAGCTGGGGCGTTGGTGAGTCCGAACGACATCACCAGAAATTCATAGTGGCCATAGCGTGTACGGAAGGCTGTCTTCGGTACATCCTCCTGTCGGACTCGCAGCTGATGGTACCCCGATCGCAAGTCGATCCTAGAAAAATATCCCGCACCCTGAAGCTGGTCGAACAAATCATCAATGCGTGGCAACGGATATCTGTTCCGTACGGTAACCTTGTTCAGCTGACGGTAGTCGATACATAAGCGCAAACTTCCGTCCTTCTTCTTGACAAACAGGACCGGAGCACCCCATGGAGAAACGCTAGGTCGAATAAGGCCCTTATCTAACAAATCTTGCAGCTGAACCTTCAATTCACTAAGTTCCGCCGGGGCCATCCGATAAGGCGGTATAGAAATAGGCCCCGAGCCGGGAATCAAATCAATACAGAACTCGACATCGCGCTCAGGCGGCAGTCCAGGAAGCTCATCAGGGAAAACATCAGGGAACTCACAAACAACCGGGACCTGGTCCAACGGTTGATCTGTAGCTCTAGTATCACTGACATAAGCCAAGAATCCCTGACATCCCTTTCTCAACAGCTGAACAGCGCGAAGAGAAGAAATCAACATGTGAGGGATGGCACCACGGTCCCCTTTCACAACAAAAACCGATTCGCCGGGAAAACAAAATCTAACTGTCTTCTCGCGGCAGTCCACAGACGCATAGCACGTGGCTAACCAATCCATGCCCAAAAGGACGTCGAAGTCCAACATCTCAAGAAGGATCAAGTCGACAGGCAGCTCTCGCTCGCCAATACGGACGGTACAGGATCGGAACATGTACCAAGCAACAAATGACTCTCCCACAGGAGTGGTCACAACAAGCAACTGATCTAACGACGACGACTCACGACCCATCATCGGTGCAAAGTGTGAAGAGACATACGAATGTGTGGAACCTGGGTCGAATAATACCCGTGCATCGAAAGAACAAACTGGCAAGGTACCTGTCACAACGGCGTTGGATGCCTGCGCATCCTGCTGTGTCAAAGCGAACACTCGGGCCTGTCCTTCACTGATGGCGGGCTGTCCTTGGCCTCGACCTCTGCCTCCTCGTCCTCTCTGGATCGGTCCGCCGCGTCCACGGCCTCTGGTTGCACCTAGCTGGCGTGGAGCATTGCTTGTGGCAGGAAGTAAAGCTCTCTGAGGAGGGGGCGGTGATGGTGGTAGGGTCACATACGGAACTGTCGCCGCTCCCTGTCGTCTTACTGGACAATCCCTAATACGATGGTGCAGACTCCCGCACCTAAAGCATCCTGGCGACGACTGCTGTCCCTGTGTATACGATCCATACAGTTGACTGTGTCCAAACCCTCTGCCGGCCCTATCTCTCGGAAGGAATCTGGCATGCTGCCTCTGATCTGGCGTGCCGGTACGAATCCTCTTTGGCCCGGTAACAGCCGAAGTTGCTGAAATACGTGCCTCCATCCGCAATGCCGTATCCATAGCTGCTGAATAAGTGTCGAATTGCTGGGCACCAATGGCAAGATATAGTTGGGCATCAAGTCCCTGTATGAATCTCTTCACCCTCTTCGCTTCGGTATCCACCAGATACGGAGCATATCGGGACAATTGTGTAAACTGGACATCATACTCAGACACCGTCATCCCTGGTGTCTTGATCAAGGTCTCAAAACTACGAGCTCTGGCGTCACGAACGCTTTCCGGAAGGAAACGGGCTAGAAAAACTGCTGTGAACTCGGTCCAGGTCATGGACGGTAGACCTGCAGCTCGACCTCTCAGAACGGACTCCCACCATATCTGTGCGAGGCCCTCTAATCGGAAACTCGCCAGCTCTACCCATCGGTCATCAGAACACCTCAGCGAGCGGCAGATTCTGGCCAAACTGTCAAGGAACGTCTGCGGATCCTCTGCTACCTCGGTACCCGTGAAGACTGGAGGTCTCAGCCTCATGAAATCCTGTAGCGAAACCGGGATGGTCACGGTGGTAATAGTAGGAGCAGGTATCATAGTAGTCTGGGATGCAGTGGGTACGTCCTCCGGCCTCGGTGCATGACTGGCCGCAACGAAGGATCCTACCATCTGACGTAGCTCCTGCATACTCCCCATCATCTGTCGCAGCTCCTCCATACCAGTCTCCAGCCTATCCACACGGCCTGGGGAAGGTAGATCAGTTTGTCCCTGCGGTGTAGGCATACTACCCTGCTCAGTCCTAGTCTCGGATGAGCCAGCTCGAATCTCGTCTCGGGCGGCAGCCCTCTGTGCTCTGGTAGTCTTTGGCGGCATAGTAGCTGGTACAGGAACATGACAATAAGATCGATGCAATAGAATTGTAAGATACATGGAATTGAAGAAGGAATTTCAAGCAAGTATATCCTAAAGTCACCTAGACGGAGTACCGCATCGCAAGTATGCCGCGGACATACGTACGCTACGCTACCCTGCTTAAGTCACTTACTCCATCTACTAAGGGTTTTCCTACACTCGGAAAGGTGAAACCTATCGCTCTGATACCAACTTTGTCACGACCCGCAAGGTACGGAACGCGACCGGCACTTAAGTTACGAAACGTCTCAAGGCGTCCGTAAAATAAGTAAGCCGAAGCCCAGAATACAAAACCCAATTAAGAATTTGAGTGAAGGAAAACCAATTTATTTAAAACATTTTTCACCATTAATCCACATCAAGTCCCTTTTTAAAATATTCTTCCTCTTTCCAAAATTCCTGCAGAATTTCCTTTGTAAATCAGGCCTCAAACGGGCGCAAAACCGAAATATATATAAATAACATGAATATGGCATCCCCAAGCGGGAGCTAGCTCTTCGCCTCAAGGCGGTCACAAATCCCACGCAATGTAAAACAACAATATGCATAAATAAGTATGAAGCATGGGTAAAATAACATGTCGACTCAAGTGAGCTCGACCCCAAATAACATATCATAATATCCCCAAGTCTCACAACCTCGTCTCTAGGTCAATATACAGTAATCCAAATAACCGGTACAGCTGAAATAGTAGTAGTAGCAGTGGCAGCAGCAGTAGTAACAACAGTAGATGGAGTACTCTAGATACAATGAGCATATATAAGGTGGTTCAAAATGATAACAACCCACCTAGGAGCAAAAGTCTTGAGTCCAAGCAAAAAGGGCAAAATGAGCAAAAGTGTCCGCCGCTACAGTGCTGACGGAACGGACCTGCAGAAAAGCTGGGCACAACGGGGGTGAGTTGCCAGCTCGTGAGTAATAAATAACATTTACTAAGGCTATCGTATGCATGCACACAAGTATCCTAGCATCTCTAAAACAGGTATGGCTATATGTACTAGCAGGTATGTATGCATCATCAGGGTTCTAACCAGTATATCACATGGATGCAATAACAGGTATGTATGCCACATGAGTCAACTCAGGATCTCATAATGAAGGTATAAGAATTGTTCCTTCATTTGTTTTGAAAACTTCTTTTAAACATCAGCATAATATCCATGAAATCAATAAAATCCGTGTCCAGCAACGACACCTCAAATCTGTCTAAATCTCATATATCCATGTCAAATATCTCTAGCCTCAGCCATCCGGCTGATCCATGTCAAATATCCAAATCTCAATCTAGCGGCCACGGTCGGTATCCTCTGGATATCCGCCGTGCCAAATGAAATCACCGGTAGGTAATCCGTCCCCTGCCAGGCTCAACGCCATCATCTGCAATCATCTTGCCCCGGGGTACCTTACCGGGCCCACCATGTACCCGTGACGGTTCCTCTACACCTCGACACGGATCTCGAAAACCACAGCAAACTCATGGTGGACGACACTTTACATCACTAGAAAACCGCAACTTTTATATTAAAAGATCGTAAGTTTGGAAATCTTGCGGCTTTCCCCAAAATCCAGAAATATCATAAATCTCATGAAATCATCATGGGTGCATATGTCAATGATAATGAATGCATAAGGTATCAATATGCAATATATGATCTATACTACGCATGAGCAAGTGAATTAATGCATTTGCACGAGAATAGCAATTCTTATGATTTCTTTTAATATATTTATTGCAATAGCACAATTCTAAGCAATTAACATGTTTCAGATTTGCAGTTATCTAGTGTTGTGACATGGCAATTACCAGGGTATGTGTCAACATGAATAGTGCTTGTGCTGCATATAAAAACCTGGTAATGGTGCATGTGTCCTATAAATGAGTTTGCGTATATGGGTATGACATATTGATCTAATTGCAGCAATTATCATGCAAGTGTTATTATTCTAATGTCACAAGTGATTATCCAGTTTACTATTTTCCAGTTTACTAAATCTATCGGGCGACTTGCGCCATCCAAACGATCGTCCCCCGTAGATGTTAAATCTACTCACACGTGATCCTGTGTTAGGTATGTCCGACCACCTGCTTCCCTTTCTCCGCTGCGCTCGAAGTCCCTGCCGGTGAACCTAGAATTCACAAGAGTCACCATATAAGGAAAAGTCATGCAAAACACGATATATCGATAAAGGAAACGCGTGCGTGAAACCAAACGCGTGTGCACATGATACGACGCGACGCGCACAAACCCACTAGAACCTACGCCAAGTCGGATAAATCGGGTGTTTACATGGAGTCTGGGGAATTTCTCTGGTTAACTGGTCTCAACAGCGCCTACTTGGGTTACTCTAACCATCACAACCATTACATTCTCAAAATTCTCTTAATTCACCCAAAATTTCCACTAAAGCATGTGATAATTACCAACTAATCTAGATGACCATAATTTTAGCAATTTAGAGTCGGGTTAAGGGGGTTATACCTCAAAAGATCCTAGATGAAGGAGAAGAAGGAGGGAGTGTGTGTGCTGTTGCTAAGCTCCTGTAGTTGCAAAACTTGGCTGGAACAGAGCTGAATTGTTGCTGTTGATCTTGTTGTTGCTGATGCTTTTCTTTTGCTGTTGTTGTTGCTGTCACTGGTGTGGTGTGAGGTGGTGTGTGTGTGGTGTGAGGTGGTGTGTGTGTGGTATGAGGTGGTGTGTGTGTGGTATGGGTTTTGAGGGCATGAAGGAGCAGCTGTTGCTGCTGTTGTCTGCAGAATTTGAAGGGCTGAAGAGCTGAAATGATGAAATGGCTGAAGTCTTGGGGCTGGTGTGGAATTTGTAGCAGGCTAAGTAGACTTTCTGGTGTTAGGGTGGCTGTAGCAGCTGCATAGGGTTTAGGGGGTTGATGCTATGCAGATTTGATTGCTGAAATTGAGCAGGTAATTGTGTTGGTGATAGTGATGGGCTAAATCAGCTGCTGATGCTGATTTCTGGCTGGCTGAAATCAGAAGAATAATGCCGGTGTGATGTGATGCTGCTGCTGTTTTTTTTCAAGGGGTTTGGTGGCTGTTGCAGCAGCAATTGCTGACCTTAAGGCCGAAATTGACCTTTGGTGTTACATGTATCATCTTGATTTCGCATACATCTGGTTCAGCTATATACCTTTGTTTACCTGCTCGCATTCAGATATATCGCATATATTCATTCCTGGATTTGCGCATTGTTTATTTGGATTTTATATGATGTTTTCGGGATTTGGGAACCGCGGGGGTTCATGAATTTATGCATACATGGAACAACCCGGTTTCCTTGATATGATATTTGCGCGTCCCCCATGAGTTTTATCGGTGCTGATTATATGCTCCATACGAGGTGTAGTTGCCGTATGAGAGTACATGGTGGGGCCCGGTATGGTTCCCCTCGGCAAGAAGATCGATGGGTTTGCCGATTGAGCCTGGAGGCGGGCGAGTACCTACCGGTGATTGGTTGGACCTGGCAGTTGTCCGGAGGATACTGGCCAGAGTCGAGTGATGGATGCGGGATGATCTGTACTGTCGGGGCCGAGGGCCGACACCGCAGACGGACCCGTGGGCCGATCCGGACTGACGGAGCCCGATATACGAGGATTTCTGTGTCGATGCTTGGCACACTGTTTTCATGATATTTCTTTAACCCCTTTTTGTATATATAACAGGGGATTTAGCCGTTGTTATATATACCCTTACACCAATATTAGTGGAATGGGACGCTAATATATGTGTATTGCCCCCATCATACTTATTTCTATGTATTTACCTTTAGGATGTTAGATTACTACTTGAGATTTGACTTGGGATATTAGGTGATTCATTGGGATTGGATATTGGACATAACTATGTGATTGCTGATTTGTACATTCGGGATATAGGAGATTACTCGATATTGTACATTGAGGAGATGTGAAACTTATATGTTGTCAATGCCCAAAGTGGGGGTTGATTTAAGGATTTGGGATTGGAGTGTCTTGATGGATTGTGATCCTGCCACGATGTCAGGTTTCCGTGGAAATGACATATTCCACCCTATACCTCACCCTTACCTATTTTTATGCACAGTTCATATAGTGGTAGTACCTGTTAGCGTACCCTTATGATAAGTTGCATATCTACATTCTCATATCCTTTTGCATAGTTATTGCATACTATTGTCATGTTACTATTGCTTCACATATTGATTGTACCTGTTAGTGTACTCTCCTTTATTCAGCATTTGCATGACATGTTATTACTGTAATCGCATATCTTAGATTCATGCTGTACGTGCATTCCTGCGATTACCTGCATATGTTTTATACTATTCACGAGTTGGCAACTCACCCCCGTTGTGCCACAGGTGTTTCAGGTTGTTCCCAAGAGTAGTCGAGGCAGGCTATTCCTCTATTCAGCTATCCAGCTGCCATCTTTTGCTACAGATACAGCATCAGCTCACAGTACCATTTTGCTTAGGTGGGTTAGATGGTTATCTGTATTTCATATTGTACATTCGTTGTATTTTGTACTCTCCATCTACTATTGTATTGTTGACTTAGAGACTTGGTGATGACGACATGTGTATTATTGTGGATTTGATGTCTTTTATATACAGCTTCTCTCTACTGTCTTTATTTCTTCGCTACGGCGTCGTATATTTGTATTGTATTCATCTTGGCTGGTTTTTACAAAAAGGGGTGTTGCTAAAATTTTAAAGAAGGAAAGTAAGACTTTTAAAGAATTTGGGTTGCGATTTCAAACGTTTCAAAACTTATATTATCTTTTCCGTATTTTATGGTTTAGACTTCTGGGTTTTGGCTTTCTTTTGCTATGTTACGTCTTAGGGCGTTGCGTAGTATTAGGGCCGTCACGGGCCAATTTTGGGTCGTGACAGTTTGGTACCACCGAGGACCCTCCGACAATCAAGTCGGTACGAGATCCGAGCGAAGTAACGGCTAAGTGGAGTAAAAAATGGCTTACTTGACCCCTCTGTGATAGGGGTTTATATAGCGGCGGCGGCATGCAGCAGCAGGCGCGAGAATCTCGCCGGTAGTTACGCTCCTGACGTTACGTCCGCGTAAAGAGCGGATCGCCCATTAATGGGGATCGTGATGGCGTGGAACGTGGGACGCTGATGGCGGAGAATCTGTGCGTGGCGAGATTTGCGGAGCAGCGGTTACGCCTGTGAGTGGTGGAGTTGGTCGGTCGGAGGGACCGAGGAAGACGGCCTCGGCTGGGGAGCTCGGAGACGAGCAAGAGGCCGAGGAGTCTTGGTCCTGTAGCAGCTCGGGGCGAGCTGAGGGGCCGAGGAGGCCAATTTGCAGGGGGGCCGAGGGGGCTAGCTTGTGCTTGCAGGTCGGGTACAAGGGTGGCCAAGTCGGCCTCTGTGGGCCCTTTCTTCTGGGTCTTGGGACATGTCATCTGCCACGTGTCCTGACATGAGGAGAACTGATGGAGGTCCTTTTCGGGTCTCCTTCAGATGTTGTCTTCCGTCGATCTCCCGGTGGATTCTGGAGGGTGATCTCCTGTTGCATGTGGGTCTCAATGGCTTTTGAGGAGACTGGTGATTTGAGGAGTTTAACGCCGAGTACCTGCAAAGAAGTCCCGGGATGGTTTGGTACCACCGAGGACCCTCCGACAATCAAGTTAGTACGAGATCCGAGCGGAGTAACGGCTAAGTGGAGTAAAAAATGGCTTACTTGACCCCTCTGTGATGGGGGTTTATATAGCGGCGGCAGCACGCAGCAGCAGGCGCGAGAATCTCGCCGGTTGTTACGCTCCTGACGTCACGTCCGCGTAAAGAGCGGATCGCCCATTAATGGGGATCGTGATGGCGTGGAATGTGGGACGTTGATGGCGGAGAATCTGCGCGTGGCGAGATTTGCGGAGCGGCGGTTACGCCTGTGAGTGGTGGAGTTGGTCGGTCGGAGGGACCGAGGAAGACGGGCTCGGTTGGGGAGCTCGGAGACGAGCAAGAGGCCGAGGAGTCTTGGTCCTGTAGTATCTCGGGGCGAGCTGAGGGGCCGAGGAGGCCAATTTGCAGGGGGGACCGAGGGGGCCAGCTTGTGCTTGCAGGTCGGGTACAAGGGTGGCCAGGTCGGCCTCTGTGGGCCCTTTCTTCTGGGTCTTGGGACATGTCATCTGCCACGTGTCCTGATCTTGAAGATCGCCAATACTGATCATCATCAAGAACTAACGGGAAATTTGCAATAGGGGACTAGGTATATCTCAAAATCCAACCCTATATGCAAATTACTATTTCCAGCCAACACACTCACAAGCTATCCCCTAAATATTATGGCCCCTATAAGATTTTGGAGAGAATTGGCACAGTGGCTGCAGTTACCTAAGCAAGCTAGTATCCATGCAGTATTTCTTCCAAATTCAGGTAGCAATGGCCAAGGGCAAGAACAAGGAGGGCAAGAGAGCTTTACATTTCGTTGGAGCCTCGATGTATTGGGTGTTGCGGTGGAGACCGTAGTGTTCGGTGGCTTATCGGATTCGGGTAAGTGAATGGTGCAATCAAGAAGGAACCCGTTAACAAAATGTCCAAAGACACACTTGCATTTTGTTGCTTGTGAGTCTCGAAGGGGGGATCATCTACTAACTATAGATATTTAACTATTAATTTGGCTACTGGAGAGTCATGGATGGTAATAAAAATGATCCATAAAGATAAAATCTTCATGCTTATCTCTTGTAGTAAAATATATTGGTGATATATGTTCTGCGACATGCGATTAGATTATGATTTTACCTTCAAATTTAATTCCAGTATCAAGTTCACACGTTGATGTAGACCAATGGTAGGGTGCCAAACGTCGGGACAACGTCAGCTGTCAATCATTGGAGAAAATACCGTAATACAAATTAACATATCGAATGTGAAAGGCAAAGAAATGCAAACTACTTTCTCTTTTTTTAACAGTTTAAAGACAGCAAGATAAATCATCGTGCTAGGAAATAATAAAATAGTAATATTTATTTCTATGGCTTTATTATATTTAATAGCCTGAGCAATCATCATAAAAAATGCTAAGCCAACCATGGAGCTAACTGCTTCTAAGTTCGATATTTTTTTTTATATGAGGGTTAAAAGAGGTTAAAAGGAGTTAAATAACCGTTATAATAAAAGTGACGAGAATGATATTCAGTCACGGACAATATTAAGATCGAATGAGCTCGGCGATTGAATGAAGTATCGTTACACCTACGAGGGTGTGTAATACAAGAGAAGAAGAAATGCTCGAGCATTCTTGATGGAGGGTGGTTTCTCCTTCAGATGTTGTTTCTCGTTGATCTGCTGATGGTTGCGATGAAAGGCCAAGATTGGATCTGGAGGCTGTCGCTCTTGAAGTGTGTGGATCTCAATGGGTTGAGGTTGAGGTTGTGGTTGCCGAGTTACCTACAAGAAAGTCCAGGGATGGTTGTACCACCGAGGAACCTCCGACGATCAAGTTAGTCTAGATATCCGAGCAGAGTAACGGCTTAGTGGAGTGAAAAATGGCTTACCTTGACCGTCTGAAAGAGGGGTTTAAGTAGTGGTGGCGGCAGATGCAGCAGGCGCGAGAATCACGCCGGCCGTTACGCTTCCGACGTCACGTCCGCGTGATTAGCGGGACCTCCCATTAACGGCGAGACAAGCTCGTTAATGTAAGTCCATGTCACGCACCCCACGAACTTGCGGGGAGGCGGAATATATGAAAAACGATTATCAAACCTTCGTAACATGGACTTGAGCGCATGAATCGTATCTAAACCGTTACTAGCAAACTACGAGAGGTTTAACTACTCGGATTCGAAGTTATACCTCACGTTACTTGTCCTTCGGGTCTTCATCGCTGTCCTCCACTCCTCGTTGGCTCCTTGGAACATCGGCACCTCAACGGCCTTCTCGAGTCAAAGACGATCCACCCGAGAGCTCCTACGCCAAGCTTGATCTCTAACTTAAGATAACTAGGTTGCTCAAAGTGCTAATCTAAGCTACCTAGGGGATATAGAGTGAGGTTATGGATGTATTAGTCTAGCTAATCCTTGATCTCAACACATGAAAGATTAGGGTTAGGGTTTCAAGAATGAGAGAGCTTGAGGAGAGAGAAGGTGATGATAAGAATGAATATGAATAATGAGCCCATTTGAATTTAACAACCATAACAATTTATCAAATAAATAATATAAATGATTAATCATCATGGTTGATTCATTCACCTTGTGTGATTCATCATATGACTCATTAGCTAATTAATGCATCATTTAATACCATGGATGAATCACACAAATGAGTCATTAAGCAATAAATGCTTATGCCACCTTAACCCCTAAGTCACCATGCTTCTAGAAGCTTCCCAGAAAATTACGAGAACGTCCTTCCAATCCGTGAAAACACGGAAAAACTTTAGACTGTATAAATCCAATAACCCGATACTAGAATCTGGCTTAAACTAAAGCCGATTAGTAAAAACTGTCCGAACGTCGTACGTGCGTAAACACACGTATGCGTCCGAACCCTTGTCGTAAAACCATACGACCTCTATATCGTTTCGCCTGGAGCTGGAAAACTCTCTGTGTGGGACTCTAAAGACTCGACACTACGCTGGCAGTGGGTTTAACCACAGACCGCAAGCGGCACTAACTGTACGTAACGGTCCCCAGGTAGATGTCGATAAGAAGGCTGATGAGGAAACCCATCCGAACTCCTACTGAGCCTGATGTGACAATCTCCATACAGTCCGGTCTGTTCGTCTAAGACTATCGCATATCGAGCCTATGGGCGGCAAGCGTCAGTCCCCTAATAGCGGTATAAGTCATGTCGGAGCGTAGCCCATTACACCCTGAGAAACTACTGAAACCTACCAGTAAATCTCGCTTGCCCTGGCTAGGGACTTTGCGTAATGGCTCTCTGACACAGCGCGATATCAACTCCCAATACCGGGAGAGACGAATCCTATCTAACCGCTACTGCCTCCAAGTGCTCGGGACTGCACCCAACTGCTACCTGTTTGCACGACTCCTTTGAGCCATGGTAGGGTACCAATCTAAGAACAGTGGGACACACTCGAAGCGAAGTAGCAGTGTCAAGTCTGCGGACTATGCTGTACTCATGTCACCTGGGAACTGTTAACTGACGACGGGTATAATACCAACCAACAGTTCCCCTGCGAGTCCTGTCCGGTGTACCCGTAACCTAATGAGCACTTGTATACTATCTCCAGTACGACGTACTGATGGCTGTGGGACAGACCATCTCCCCAACTGGGATGAGAAGCGTACACACTAGTCTACTCCGGAGTATCGATGCCCTGTCTCGATAATCCAACGACCAGGGACCTGTATAGGATGTTGCTTACTGACTACCCAGCCCCACTAGTGTGACTGCCATCACAATGCTGGTAATCAAGCAAAGATCACATGGGCTCTACTAATATGTATAAGTGATACGTTACAAGAAACATATGCACATATTAAAGTAGACACAAACCAAGTAGCATACTACCATTTTTAGCAAGACTGTTATATACAACTGTGAATATCCCAAGATTCTATTAAGTAATATACAACCTAGTATGATACAGTAATGGCCCCTAGGGCATATACACTAACAGTTAATGGAGGATCGTGGTGGCGTGGAACGTGAGATGTGGCCGGCGGAGATCTTGCACATGACGAGATTCGCGGGATGGCGGTTACGCCTGCAAACGGTGCTGTTGGTCAGTCGATGAGACCGAGGAAGATGACCTCGGTGAGAGAGCTCGCGGACGAGCGGAAGGGCCGAGGTATCTTGGTTCTGCAGTAGCTCGGAGACGAGCTGTGAGGCCGAGGATGCCAGTTATGCAAGGGGGCTCGTAGGTGAGCCAACGTCTGCTCGGTAGGACGAGCATAGGGGTGGTTTGGTCGGCCGCTGTAGGCCCTTTCTTTCATACTCTGGGACACGTCATCTGCCACATGTCATGATCTGGGAGATCGCCGATATCGAGCATCATCATTAGCCCCCCCTCTCGCCCCGACCAGCGACGGGTCGGGTCGAGAGTGGTCTGCCGGGTCACCTGAGGTGAGCCCCATTTTCGAAGATATCGTTGGGCGTGTCCCCGAGCCATCCATTGTATCTTTTGGGTGACGTCGGCGAAACAGGGCGAGATCTTCATCATTAAAGAGGGTGCACCGGATCATGTGCTCTTTGGTGAAGAGACGGGCCACGTATCGGGCGCCGATTGGCTGATGTGACGCGCCGCAGGCTTCTGGCGCCCGATGGGATGCTGCCAACGTGCTCGCGACAGGTGGAGCGATCGTGGCCGTTGAGTGCAGCGAACCATTTTGGAGAGAGTCGACCGTCGCCGTTGGATGGGGTGCCGGCTGTATAAATCGAGGGGAGGCCTGACTTGGGGTCTCTCCCTCTTCCCAATTTCCTCATTCTGAGTTTTGTTTGCTCGGTGCTCTCCTTCTAGGTCGGATCTTGCGTTTTCCCTTCTCGAGGATTTCCTCCCATCAGGTTAGATGTCTTGTTCTAAAGAGTTTGTAGATGTCGTAGGGGTAGATATTATGGATTCTTCCCCTGAGTTGGAGCCCCTCCGGGAAGTTGGGGTCGGATCCTCTTCCCGTGGTCGCGCGTCTGGGGCGGTTCC
This sequence comes from Agapanthus africanus, assembly GCA_030015575.1. NCBI lineage: Eukaryota > Viridiplantae > Streptophyta > Magnoliopsida > Asparagales > Amaryllidaceae > Agapanthus > Agapanthus africanus. The sequence continues at coordinate 259,088,856 of CM057339.1, read as the reverse complement.
CGGAGCGGTGGCGGCGGACGCCCGTGATGCGTCATCCTCAGTAAGATACGAGGACGAGCTTGTCACCGCTCGGACCCGTTTCCATATTCCTTCCGGCTACACGCTACGATTGGCCGAGGAAGGAGAGAGAGCAGATCAGGTGAGGGGTAGAGAGATCGCCTTGTACCTGGAAGCCTTTTGGTCCGGAATGCGCCTGCCTTTTTCTCCCAAGGTTGCAGCCGCGTTAGATTACTTTGGGTTAGCCCCGGGCCAACTAGTGTCGAACTCCTAGAGAATTCTCCTTGGGTTCCTGGTCCGGTTGAAGTTGCAGGCGATCCCTTTTAGTCTGTCTATCCTTGCCTCCTCCCTTGTTTACAAGAGTCACCCCGGAACTCGCGCGGGCGACCCGAGATGGGTTTACCTCTCCTTTAGGAAGCAGCGGGGGAGTGTAGCCGGGTCAAGAGTTGTCATCCTGCCTTCTTCCATCCATGATTGGAAGAATAAGTTTTTCTTCGTCGGGACGCCAGAGGGTGAGGACTGGCTTGTACCCGTCCAGTGGTCTAGGGATAAGTGCTGGCAGGGAAACCCGTCCAATGATCCCGACGCGGTGAGAGTGGCGGCATGGGAGCCTATTCCTCGGGCCGATGTGCTGCTTTCTGAGCGGGCCCTTAGTTGGGTCGGGCTCAGCCCCGCCCAGTTCGTCGGTAAGTTAGGAGGTTGTATTTGTTTTTACTTTGTTTGTGCCGCTGATTCCACTACATCTTGTCTTGTAAGTTAGGAGGTTGTATTTGTTTTTACTTTGTTTGTGTCGCTGATTCCACTACATCTTGTCTTGTAAGTTAGGAGGTTGTATTTGTTTTTACTTTGTTTGTGTCGCTGATTCCACTACATCTTGTCTTGTGTAGAAACCATGGATGCGGGCATCCTCCGAGCAGCCATGCGCAAGCTGAAGAAGGGGTCGACGGCTGGAGGGGCCAGCTCTTCTCGTCAGACGTCGGTCCCGGCTTCCCCAGCAGCCATTCCGCCCCAGCGCTCGAGTGCGGATCGCGTCTCGGAGTCCAACCAGGCGTCGGGCAGAAAAAGGGCTCGGGGAGAGGACGCCCGAGCTTCGGAGGTAGAGACGAGCCCTCCGCCGTCGTCTCTCAAGAGGTTCCCCTGAACCGTTCCGCGGGCCCCAGCCTCCCCGATCTTGGTGGACGAGGGGGAGCTCCGCTTTGAAGTGCCCTCCGGGCTTTCCGTAGCTGACAGCTTGCTTGACGATATGGAGAGGTCGGACGGTGGCCGGGTCGCTGGGGGGACACTGAAGGGACAACTGGCGTCCATCGCCCAAGAGGCCCTGCAGGTTAGCGATCGTATATTGTCTCAGTGTTTGTGAGATTTGGTGCCCCTTTTTCTTTCTGACCCCCCTCCGATTTCTTCAGGTCCTCCAGCACGTCGCCATCGTCGCCCGGATGGAGGAGGAGGAGATAGCCCTGGCGATGCGAGCCACGGGCGAGTTCTCCTCGAAGCGGGAGCTGGAGGCAGCGATGGCGAGGGTCGCTACCCTTGAAGAAGGTGGCCGCCGGGAGGCAGAAGGCGGCAGCAGAGAATCAGGAGGCAGCGGCAGTGAAGTAGGAGGCGGCGGCGGCGAAGCAGGAGGTGGCGGCAACGAAGCAAGAGGTGGCCAGGCTCCGTGAGGTCGCCGAGGCCGCCGAGGCCAAGCTTCAGGGCTCCGAGGTGCTCGTCGGCACCATGAAGAAGTCGGTGAGCACCCTCCGTAAGGAGCTGGGGGCTGCGGTAGAGGCGGCGAAGAGAGCCGACCTCAGGACGGCGCAGGCGGGGGAGAACTTCCAGAAGTCGGAGCAGTTCTACACCGTCCTAGCCTCGGCCACCACCATGATCTGGCGCAAGGCTCTCGATGCCGTCAAGGCCCGGGTGCCGGAGTTTGCTGATGAAGAGCTCCGCGCAGAATATCCCCGTGGGGATGACAAGCAAGGGATGCCCCCGGGAGCACTGCCGGGGAAGGGACTCTCGGCGAGGGTGACGCCGAAGCTCCGGTGACGGACGCATCCCCAGTCGCGGTGGATGTCGAGCTCATCGGTAGCGCCCGCCCCCGGGGCCTGAAGCCCCTCGTCTTCTCTTTGTCTTTTTTTTTGCCGCGTCGGGTATTTTGTAGGCCTTCGGGCATTTTTGCAAGGCTGGGGAGCCCATGGTACCCTTGTAAAGGCTTTGACTTTTTTTTGAATAAAGATTTTTTGTTTTCGCAGTAGTGTTTGTGCTTGTACTTTCTTTCGTTGGTAGACATTTGTATCCGCACAGTACTGCTTTATGGTCGGCATGTTTCTCGTCTAGCGATTGCTCGTCGACTTGACTCTGATCATTTGCCGAGTGTGCGAGGACCAGCGGGAAGACGGTGTCTCCATGGCCCCGAAGTCGAAGTGTAGATCGCTAAAACGTTGATAGACCGGATGCCTCTTATTGAGTTCACGTTTCTTAGTTGTTGGTGGGGCCATAATTGCCCAACTGAGCATGGTGCCGAGCAGGGTAGCTGCTCGGTGCCTTTTGGCGAGGGCTTTGATCCTTAGTGCGGGAGGAGCTGTGAGAGGCATGCTGAGGCCGTGAGAGGCCTTCTTAGGATGGCCGAGCAGGGTAGCTGCTCGGTGCCTCTTAGCGAGGGCTTTGATCCTTAGCGCGGGAGGGGCCGTGAGAGGCCTGCTAAGGATGGCCGAGCAGGGTAGCTGCTCGGTGCCTCTTGGTGAGGGCTTTGATCCTTAGCGCGAGAGGGGCCGTAAGTGGCCTACTAAGGATGGCCGAGCAGGGTGGCTGCGCGGTGCATCTTGGTGAGGGCTTTGATCCTTAAGGACTCCTGAGCGGGGTTGCCACCCGGTGCCTCTTGGCGAGGGCTTTGATCCCTGGCGTTCTGCCAGGGACGACCGAGCACAGGTCGTGCTAAGCGATCGCCTCTTGCGAGGGCTTTTCATCCTTAGCGCGGGAGGGGCCATTGGAGGCCTACTAAGGATGCCCGAGCGGGGTTGCCGCCCTGTACCTATTGGCGAGGGTTTTGATCTCTGGTGTGTTGCCAGGGATAACCGAGAACTGGTCGTGCTAAGCGGTTGCCTCTTGCGAGGGCTTTGGGGTCCTTAAGGATGGCCGAGCAGGGTTGATGCCCGATACCTCTTGGCGAGGGCTTTGATCCCTAGCGTTGTGGGGTAGGGAAGCTACCGGCCAGGGATAGCCGAGCAGGGTAGCTGCGAGGCTGCCTCTTGTTGAGGGCTTAGATCCCTGGCGTTGTGGGTAGGGAAGTTACCGGCCAGGGATAGCCGAGCAGTGTAGCTGCAGGGCTGCCTCTTGTTGAGGGCTTAGATCCCTGGCGTTGTGGGTAGGGAAGCTACCAGCCAGGGATAGCCGAGCAGGGAAGCTGCGGGACTGGCTCTTGTTGAGGGCTTAGATCCCTGGCGTTCGTAGGGAAGCTACCAGCCAGGGATAGCCGAGCAGTGTAGCTGCAGGGCTGCCTCTTGTTGAGGGCTTAGGTCCCTGGCGTTGTGGGTAGGGAAGCTACCAGCCAGGGATAGCCGATCAGCGTAGCTGCAGGGCTGCCTCTTGTTGAGGGCTTAGATCCCTGGCGTTAGTAGGGAAGCTACCGGCCAGGGATAGCTGAGCAGTATAGCTGCAGGGATGCCTCTTGTTGAGGGCTTAGATCCCTGGCGTTGGTAGGGAACCTACCGGCCAGGGATAGCCGAGCAGTGTAGCTGCAGGGCTGCCTTTTGTTGAGGGCTTAGATCCTTGGTGTTGGTAGGGAACCTACCAGCCAGGGATAGCCGAGCAGGGTAGCTGCTTGGCTGTCCCTTGTCGAGGGCTTTAGCTCCATGAGGAAGGACCGAGTAGTGAAGCTGCACGGTTGTCTCTTGGCGAGGCTCTGCCGAACTTTCCCAAGGTGAGCACCGAGGAGCGGGACAGTCGCTGGGACACGTGTCGCGAGGGCGCGGCAAAGGTGAAGTGCCGGATTTGCGACGTTTCGGTTTCGCATGGGGAGGCGCGACGCTTGCCGTGTGGCGCCCGCGTTACGGGCGAAACGGGCGTCTGTTGGACTCCTAAGCGTCGTTGGCTATAAAACGGAGGGATTGTTGATTACCCTTCTCCTTACAGCTGAAACGCAAAAACGCAGGACTTTCCCTTCACCATCGAAGACATCGTAAGCTTCGAGGATGTCTACCTCTATGACCCGTACTGCACTGAGGACACGGTGCAGTTGGTAATAGGCAGGATCGAGGACCATTTCGGCCGGTTGCTCCCCCGGCGGTCCTCTCTCCTTCAGCTGCTGATGTACTCCGTCTGGAGGGCGTCGCCGGGGCTTTACAACCCCTTATCCGAGATGCTGTTCGACGAGGCCATAGGCAAGCTAAGGTCCCTGAGGCGCTTCGGCCTGATCTCCGCGAGCCGGCTAAACTGCTCGGAAGTGCTTGTCCGTGAGTGCTACCAGTTGAGGCTCGACGCCGAAGCTCGCGGGGGGGAGGGGATCGGAGGCAGAGGTTAGACGCTACGAGGGCTCGGTTGGAGGAAATCTGCTCAAAGTACCACGAGCAGTGCTCTCTGCACCCCATTCCCCCACCGTTGTAATTTTTTTTTGTACGGCTGAGGAGCCTACAGTACCTCTTGAATGAATAAAATTCTTTTTCTTTTCCGCAATGCTCTATTCATCCCTTTATTATATAAACAAAAGATCTCAAGAAGATGATACATTGCTTTGAAAAGAAAATACATGCTAGTAGATGCTTTTATTCATGCAGCTTGAGGCCCCCATACGTCTGTTAGTATCCATGCTCGGCACGGGATACCGAGCTTTGGGGGTACCAGACGCTGTTCCCCTCCGAACGGCGGCCCGGACTTCGCGTCCGTGGCCTGAGGTTCGGGGCAGATGCTATTTGGTTTGATCCGTCCACCTCTCCGAAGATGCCAAGTTGATTTATGGCACCTTGTATCGGAGGTTTAGACGGATGCGGCCGATGTAGCAGACTTCGTCAGATTCCCCCTCAGGGTGAGGGGTTTTTGATTGTGGGGACGCTCTTCCCTGCAGGCGCAAGCCCCTGCAGTTAATTACGCTACCGCATCGCCGTAACAACTTTCTCCTTCTCCAGAATTTCACTTCGTGTCGTGTGTGTTTGTTTTGTTCGTGGTTGCCCGTGGATTGTATACGGAGACTGAGTGATGTCGTCACCCGTAGGACGTGGATTAGTCCAAATCCGTATTTACTTAGATTTGGGTTTGGTGTTTTTTGGTTTAAGGATACATTAGTCGCGTTGCGGCTAAGATCAACTTAAACGTACGTCAAGGATACGTTAGTCCTGTTTTAGACTAAGATCGACCTGACGTGGTGATTGATTTAATTATCTGGCCGTCGGGACTCATCACCTCTCTGACGTCGTTGAGGGATTACAACGACAGGCGTCAGAGGAGTTCAGAGATGTACCCTTGCACCAAAGTTGATTCGGAGTTTTATTGTTTATATAAAGATCTAAGGACGCATTAACCATATTTGGGGCTAAGGTCAACTTAGACGGGACCGTTTAGATCCGGCAAAAGAGTGTTCAGGCTCGATTGCGCTAGTTTAAGGACGTGGCGGTCCATCGCCAGTTTTAAGGACGTGGTGGTCCATTATTAGTTTAGGGACGTTTCGGTCCGTCGCCAGTTTAAGGACGTAGTGGTCCATTATTCCAGTTTAGGGACGTGGTGGTCCATTATTAGTTTAGGGAAGTTTCAGTCCGTCGCCAGTTTAAGGACGTAGTGGTCCATATTCCAGTTTAGGGACGTGGTGGTCCGATATTAGTTTAGGGACGTTTCGGTCCGATATTAGTTTAGGGACGTTTCGGTCCGATATTAGTTTAAGGACGTTTCGGTCCGAATGGGTGTGTGGTTGTTGGGACCCGTCACCTCTCTGACGTCGTTGAGGAATTACAACGATGGATGTCAAAGGAGTTCAGAGATGTACCCTCAAACCGGATGTAGATTGATTTAGGAGAGCCATTTTGCTCAATCAATTTAATTTAAGGACTTATGGCCACGATTGGGCTAAGTCCAGTTCAACATTTTATTTGCTTTAGCATGGCATTTTTTATTTAGGCTCTACCCACAAAAGATACAGAGTATCAATTTATTTTGGGCTCTGCCCATTTGCAGATGATGCAAAGTATCTACCTCGTTTGGGCTTTGCCCCTTTTAAAATGCATAGCATTCTGAATATTTTGTTTGGGCTCTGCCCATTTATAAATGATGCAGAGCATCTGTTTTGGTTTGGGCTCTGCCCCTTAAAATAATGCATTTGCGCTTTATTAAGCCTGTTAGGCCTTCCTTTAATTGGGCTTGGCCCTTTTTGTAAGCAATACAATGCATCTGCGCTTTGCGCTAAGTAATGAGCGCAAGCTCATATGGTGATGACACGTGTCGTGCCCTGGCGAGCGCAAGCGCAACAGCGCAGTGCGCTGTGTTGTTGCGCTGCGCTATTGCGCTGCTGACACGTAGCGCGCTCTCAGTGAGTTGCGCCAATTCCAGAGAGCAAAGCTCTATCTTAAGGGCGCTTAGCGCAAATGGTTCTATAGCCGACACGTGGCGCTCTCTTAAGAGCGCAACGGCGCAGTTTGGAAGTGCAAAGCACTAAGAATCTTTTAGATTCAAGAAGGGAAGTGCAAAGCACTGTTTAAGTTCTTGATCCAAATTAGATCAAAGAAAAATAAATTTCTTCTTTATTCGAAGAACCAGAGGTTCATAAAAGTGCAAAGCACTATTTTTTATTATTTTATTATATTTTTTTTATTGTTTTTAAAGAACCGAAGGTTCACCAAAAAGTGCAAAGCACTGTTTTCTTTTTTATATAAAGATCATTGATCTTATATATTTTTTTTTCTTTAGACTAATGGCCTATTAGAAGGAATTTCTTCTAATCCATGAAGGTTCTTTACCTTTTTCTTGAAATCTTCAGAGCTCTCTCTGTTTAAAGTTCTTGAGTTCTCAAGAAAAATGTTCCTGCCTTTGAATGAGGTCTGGGGTCCTATTTATAGTGCCCCATAAATTTGTTGAATTTGTTAACAAGATCTTTTCTGAATGATTTTGGGAATTTTCCACCGCTGGATCTTTGATCCAAAGGCAGAAGAAAATCTTCTGGTTTTGGAAAGAACAGAAAAGATTTTGTAAAATCTTAATTTAGTTTGGCGCAGATGCCCCAGCGCATGACACGTGTCGCGCAGCGCAGAGCGCAGCGCAAGTGCGCTAGCGCGTCTGCGCTAGCGCGTCTGCGCTGACACGTGTCGCGCAGCGCAAAGCGCTAGCGCATCTGCGCTAGCGCATCTGCGCTGACACGTGTCGGCAACGCAGAGCGCAGCGCAACTGCGCTAGCGCAACTGCGCTAGCGCATCTGCGCTGACACGTGTCACGCAGCGCAGAGCGCAGCGCAGCTGAAGCGTTGCTTCCTTTAAACAGAGCTTTGCTCTGATTGGGTGCGCTTTCTGGGGCGCTGCGCTGACGTATTAGCGCAAGACACGTGGCGCGTTGCGCCCGCGACTTGAAGCTTTGCTTCAAAATTTGAATTTTGAATTCAAACAGAGCTTTGCTCTGATTGGGCGAAACAAATGCCCCCCCACCGTTGCGCTCACGTGGCGCACACGTGAGTGCAACGGTGGCAACCCCCCCTGACCGTTAGATCAAGGGGGAATCTCAAGAGGCGCAAGCGCCTTATAAATAGTGCCTATGGCCCTTAGAAACCCTCCACCATTTTTCTAAATTTAGATTTTCAGAGCTCTGCTCTTGCTTAAGAACTTCAGAGCTTTGCTCTTGCTTTCAGAACTTTAGAGCTTTGCTCTCATTTCCCAAAGTTTTTTAGAAAACTTTAGGTAATGTTTAATTTAAAACCAAGTTAAATTAATTTAAGTCAATTTTAACCCACAGAGCTTTGCTCTCATAGATCTTTTGATCTAAAGAAATTCCCTTTGGGGTTTCATCCACAGAGCTTTGCTCTCACAAATTCATAGATCTACAGAGATCTTGTTCATGGGTTCTAACCCATGAACAGAGCTTTGCTCTTGAATTAAATGTAGATCTTTTAGACTTAAAAAAATGAAGAATTTTTTTCTGTAAGCTTTTATGGATCCTTTGTCAGGATTCCAGAAATTTTAATTTTAAATTTCTTTTTTCAAAACTTTCTCTTTGGTGGGGTATTATAGAGCTAAGCTCTTTTTTAAGGAATTTTATTCTTTTGAGACCAGAACTTGACAAGTGTCATTCTGTGATAGAGCTTTGCTCTAAAAGAGGAGATTTTCTCCTTGTCTCTAGTGATTCTTTCCCCCCCTTTTTTATTATGGGAATGTTCCCCCCCAGGGGCCAACTGACAATCTCATCCAATGATGAGTTTGTCCCCTTAATTGACGTATTGTCATTTAGATTTCATGGGTCCCTCTTTGGTCTTCTACTCACTGCACTGTGGTGCGGTGTAATTAATTAATTTTGATTTTAATTTTAATTAATGCATTTTCTTCTTTCAATGCCAAACGTGGGGATTACAACACTAACGGCTACTTTGCTCTTTTGCAGCGATCATGTCTGAAGACACTTCATTCCCATTCGTTCGCTCGGAGGAGGGATTTCCAGAGGCGCCCTTGGACCGTGAGATCCTGGCCATGATCAAGGCATACGACCCTGAGCACAAGAGTCTCCACCTCTGGGGGTCGTGGTACAATCAGATCATTATGGGCCGACGGAGCTTTACATGCGCGGTGCCGTCGGAACCCATAACGGCGATTCATTATGCTACCCCACCCTCGGTGCAGTATGCCGTGGAGTTGGCGGACTGGACATCGAAAGGTTTTCTACATCCCGCTATAGATGCGATACCGGTTCAGCGTCCTATGGTTTTGGACATCCTAGGACGTCGTATCTGTCAAGGTGAAGCGCGACCTTGGGGGCAATCGTATAACCTTGGTCTGATTCCCCGCCACCCGATTGGCTATCTGCCGTGGGCCCGGTATATCCTGTCGACGAAGAAGTCACAGTTGATAAGATTAGGACTGTACACCGCGGTCTATGTCTCTCTCTTCCAGTATCCCACGCTTCCCACCTGGTGGTTTAAAGCTTTCTTGGAGCAATGGAATATCCCCACCCACACTTTCCTTGCCATGGATCGGGAAGTGTCAATTTCTCTGGAGGAATTTGCGGAGGTATCCGGCTTACCGGTGGTGGGGGAACATTATGAGGAGCTGCTCCCAACAGACGTGTACGTTTTCGGAGCTAGGCCAATGGTGAAGGGGGTCACGCCGGATACTGCTGTTCAACACCAGTTCCCAAGCTTAATTAAAGTGTTGAATATATATAAGTCTCTCTTCGTTGAGCATGGGAGTCGAGGAGTTAACTTTGAGGATTTCATTGCTCGGTTCCTTCACCCTAACGCCCTCTCTGCGGCTACTGCCAAGTCTGCCACCCTCGAGGACCCTTTCGGTTTAGGTTTGGATAACCTGCCGGCGAATGAAATAGGTCAAAAGGATTTCTTTCTTCCTAACTTTCCAACCGGGTCTCTTGCAGAAGTAGCGGCCCCTGGGATGGATGAGGAGGCCTTTTTCTTGGGGTTTCTCGGGTTATGGTTGAGTTGGTTCGCTATCCCAATGCACTCTCATCGGATGCGGCCCTCTGTCTTTTATCCAGCACACCGGATGGTCATCGGGATGAAGGTAGCTGTTAGGATCGCCGGCCTGGCACACTTATACCACGACCTTAGTCGAGCGGCGGATGCTAGCGAGCCCGGGGTGTTGCATGTGGTCTTCCCGATGCATTACTTCGCATCGTGGCTCGAGTTACACACAGCGGGTGTCTTCGGAATGCATAAGAGGCCCTCGTTCTTCGACAAGTGCGGTTTTCCTCGCATTATACGGCTGATCGGTGCATCAATTGTAAACCCCTCACCACGGAACGCTAGGGGCTTGCTCCTTCGCCCCCATACCGTCGAAGCCGGGATGTCCTTTGTCGATAAGGTATTGACCGTTGGAAAGGTGTCTACCACCGTGACGCGGCCATTACAAGATATCTTTAAGGATGGAGCTTCAGTTTTAACGACTCGGGAGACCCTCCACTTATATTCCATTAGAACGGGCTTTTTAGTTTTTAGGCAGAATGATGTGGCAATTTTTATGAGGTATAACCCACATCGTTTTGCTCAACAACTGGGCTACGATCAAGGGGTCCCCTTGGAAGCCTTCTTGGTGGAACCAGCTGCCACTGAAGAGGGGATGGAGAACGCCTTGCATCATTCCATGCGCGTGAATACGACCTCTCGTTTTTTTATCAATGCGCCGACTTACGCTCCGAGACTCCTCAATGTGTACAAAGACTGGTACAATCATGCGACAGGAGCAGTCATAAAGGAGGAAAGGCGACTGTTGGTCGATCGTAAGGGTGCACCTCCAGGTACCGATCGCACCGCTCCTTTGGTTCCTAGGACCCCAGTAATCGCTCCTTTAAAAGATGCCGGGGGCAGACCATCACGTGCGCAAAGTCCTCCACGTGAATTACCACTTCCTGATATCGCGGATGCACCTCCTACACCCCGTGCTCAGGTGGAATCAATGGTTGTACCCTCGCCGGAGTCTGGCGTGGGTGTGGACATCGGGACTCGTCGTCCCAAAGTAGCTGCTAAGCGGAAGTCGATCCCTCGCGGGCCCAGGGTCGGAGGGCAAAAGAAAAAGAAGTCGCTCCTCGCCGCGGACGTTGTGTTCGGCCAGGAACCCCATGCTCCCTACTCCGAGGGTCTGCTCGAATATGGGACTAACGCAGGATTAGTGATGCCACCGCCGGACGATACAGACTTGGAGGCTGCTCTCAGAGCTTCGGCATGGTTGGTGAAGCGTGACGCGTGGCTGGCTAAGCTTGCGCAATCAGGTAACTATTAGTCGCTTTTTTTTTATTGCAACGCATCTTCTTTATTATTTCATTATTTTTGACTAACGCTTTTCTTTCTTTTCTTTCAACAGGCGTCACTGATGAAGAAGCCATTGCTGCTTCCCTGAAGACTTTTCAGGAGGAGGAACGTCTCAGGGCATCTATGGGCTTTAGTAAGTTTCGACTCATCAAGTTTTTTTTGTTTTCCTTGTGTTATGGTCGATCTAACCTTTCCCTTTTAATTGCAGGGACTTCAATGCCGCTCCCTCCTAGCGACGCAGACGTCTTAACAGCTGCCGACGTTCCTGCTTCTTTTGGGCCACCACAGGAGGTTCGTCTCGAAGAGCCGATGAGAGATGCCTTAAAGGCTCTGGAGGCATCCTTGAATGAAGATGATAACGCCTTGAAGGAGGCGTCACAGAGGTCCCTCGTAACCGCTCGGGAGGAGAGGAAGCGGTTGAGGCGTGAGGCGAAGGCGCGCAGGGCTGCCTTGGCTATGGGAGCGGGACCCAGCACCGCCCCTCGAGCTGATACTCCTTCAGAAGAGGCCCCTGTCGCCCTATCCACTGCCCACAGGGAGGTGGCTCGAGCAGTTCGGAGCGCAAATAGCAAATCCGCTTCAGGTAATATTTCTCTCAGGGTTTTTTTTTGTTATAAGGATTTTAATATCATTGGTCCTTATATCTCTTATCTTTGCAGGGCCAAGTCCGATCGAGGGAGAGGCGGAGGCCGTCGATCCTAGGGGAGCGGAGGAGGCGGTGCCTGCCGAACTCGAGCCGACAGTGGGCAGTATCGTTGAGGCCATGGAGCCTGAGGTGGAGTCCGAGGGGCCTGCCACCGGGAAGGTCATTGATGCCGAACCCGAAGCGGTGGTAGATGATATGATCATTATAGCTGAGTCCAGGGTGGTGGCGAATGAAGCGCTCGAGGCCGGCGATCCCCTGGCGATGGTGGACGATACGACTGCCACTACTGAACCTGAGAGAGTAGTGGGTGAGGTGGCCATGATTCCCGAAGACGAACCAACCGCGCCTTCTCTGGAATCTGGCAATACTCCAGTCATTGCCCTGCCCATCTATGGTCCTCCGCCGTCTCCAGGTCTCGCGAGCACGACAACGGTCCCCATCGGGTCGGGCGATGAGGCTACAGGCGGTGATCTTATGTCGATAGAGGAGGGAGTCGCCTCCGTTTCAGCCGGGAGCTCCTCAGGTAAACCCTAAGTGGCTGCTTTTCTTTACTTTACAACCATTTCTGACAAGCCCACCTTTTCGTAATGCAGGTGCAGCTAGTGCCGATGCCCCACCGCTCGAGGGAGCGCCTTCGATGACCGCTTTGGCTGTGGTCACCTCTCAACCTTCTCTCATACCCTCGAAGATGTTGGAAGGTATATGTTTACGATTTATTAATCTTGTTTTCCAGATATCTAATTCGCGTACTAAAGTCACACTGTCGTGTTCTCAGGAGCGCTTTTTGATCATGTACATCAGATGTTGCTCCCATACTTCTCCTTCCCATCTAAGCTTGCTTCTTCCCCTGGTGGCGTTGGTGAGTATAATTTCTGCTAACATTCTTCTTCTCTCTTTTTTTTTATTGATGGAATTGTCTCTAACCTCTTTTTCTCATCTCAACTGCAGTGCTACAGATTGAAGGAGGGGATAAAAGCTCAGCTGTACCACCAGCCCTTCCGACCTTGCCACCTGTCTTAACTGGTACAATGACCATCATATTGGTAACTTTCCTCTCTCTATTTTCTGTACTGTTATCTGATCGCATCCTGTCTCTTTCAGCTGTCGTTCTGGCTTCGGCGTCCTTCGAACCTCGCGTCACAATGCCGGCGGGTCCTTATCTGAGGAGTCTGTCTTCAAAGGGCGCTACGAATAGTCTGCGCATGTTGAGTGACTATGTCGAGGAACTCGACGTTGAAGCTCCTACATCTGCCGCAGACTTCGCTATGGTGGTTAACCCGATGCTAGCAATACTCGTGAACTTTCATAATGAGAGCATCATTGCATCCTGGGTTAACCATTGTAAGGAGATTGAGGGTTGCCTATTTCAATTGGAGTCGTTGCGTCCCACTCCCGAGACTGTGGCTGCCAATAATCAAAGGACTGTGTGGATTGAGCAGAGCGCTTCTTATTTCTGCCATCTCGAACAAGAAGTTATTTCAAGGCGCAAGGAGCGTGATGATTCTTCGAGCAGGTCCGCTCAACTGCATGCTCGGGTGGAGGCCAATGCTGCACGGCTGAAGGTTATCTTTGAGGGCCTTCTGCAATGCCTCTCTGAAGGATTATCATTGAGGCATAAACTTAACGTTGTCGAGCGAGCTTCAGCCAGCCAGGAAGCAGCCCAGAAGGCGGTAGAGGAGCAACTTTCATCTTTCTTGCAACAGCGGGCTCAGGTGGAGGCGGAGGTGGCCGCGGCTGTCACTCGAGAGGAAGTGCTGAAGGAAGTGCGAGAGCAGCTTGTGAACTTACTAAAGACACTTCCTCCTCAGTAGCTATCCATTTTTGTATCGTTCGTACTTATAGATAAAAGAATGTATATGTATATATTTTTTTTATCCTTTGACATAATGTATCCTGTATTTGATCAAGTTTATGAATAAAAGATACACCTTTTTGTAATGTCTTGTGTCACTTCTTCGCTTTTTCTTTCTTTTTAGCATGACATCTTTAATGCGCCTTATTGGCGAGTAAATTCATTTCTCCCAGAAATAACGATGGCCTAGACTGCAGGTTCAGATCTGCCGCCTAGGACTTTTCAACTCCATGAGCCGTGAGGGTCTCATAGAGGCTTTTCTCCCTACGGATCGAGAGGATCTCGCAGGTGGATTTTCTCCTTAGGAATCGTGAGGATTTCTAAGTGTGGTTTGCTCTTATAAGTCGTAAGGATCCTATAAGAGAATTTTCCCTCTTACGAGTCGAGAGGATTCGTAAGTGGTTGTTTCCCTCTTTGTCGAGAATCGACCTCAGAGAGTGAGACCCGTGAATAGTATGCAAGAGACCATTTAGGATTGACTTGCAGGGTCCCATTGTTCAGGAAGCAAGTTTCTGAATCCTTACTGCCCGAGATGTGAGTCAAAGAAGCTCTTGTCACGGAGTGTTTGTATCCGTGAGTTGAGAAGTTTTGCGAGGGATTATTTGTTTCCCAAGCGCCAAGGATTATTTGTGTCCTTGGGGTTTGAAACGAGTCGATAGTTCCTACGGAGGCGCTGGTGGCTCTGCGAGTCGACGCGGATCAGAAGGCTCTCGTCAAGGAGTGTTTGTATCCGTGAGTCGAGGATTTTGCGAGGGATTATTTGTTTCCCAAGCGCCAAGGATTATTTGTGTCCTTGGGGTTTGAAACGAATCGATGGTTCCCGCGGAGGCGCTGGTGGCTCTGCAAGTCGACGCGGATCAGAAGGCTCTCGTCAAGGAGTGTTTGTATCCGTGAGTCGAGTAGTTTGCTAGGGATTATTTGTTTCCCAAGTGCCAAGGATTATTTGTGTCCTTGGGGTTTGAAGCGAGTCGATGGTTCCCGCGGAGGCGCTGGTGGCTCTACGAGTCGACGCGGATCAGAAGGCTCTCGTCAAGGAGTGTTTGTATCCGTGAGTCGAGGATTTTGCGAGGGATTATTTGTTTCCCAAGCGCCAAGGATTATTTGTGTCCTTGGGGTTTGAAACGAGTCGATGGTTCCCACGGAGGCGCTGGTGGCTCTGCGAGTCGACGCGGATCAGAAGGCTCTCGTCAAGGAGTGTTTGTATCCGTGAGTCGAGTGGTTTTTTGTTGAAGTCATTGGCTTCTTCGGTTGAAATGAACCGTTGGGGTTTGGCTTCGTCGTTTGACGGAATCTGCTGGGGAAGTATGGTTCCTTTTTTTGTTTGCGCCCTTGGATTGTATACAGGGATCGATGTGATCTTAACTGTAGGGCCGAAGTTTTATCATTTCTTCTTTTTATCTTATTTTATTTCCGCGATGCTCTATCATTTCAGCTTTTATATCGCGAAGGTCGCGATTGCCCAATCATTTCGGCTATTTTTCGCGGTGCCCAATCATTTCGGCTATTTGTTTTATCTTTACTCGTTGATTTTTATTACGAGTTGCCCAATCATTTCGGCTATTTTGCATGCATACATTTTACTTGCTGCTTTTTATTGCAAGTTGCCCTATCATTTCGGCTATTTCGTATGCATGAGCGGCCTACTGGCTTTCGCCGTAAACATGAAATTGGACACCGATTTTGGCATCAGCACCGCTGCAACTGGGATATTGCCAGGAGCGAATCATCATTTGCCTCTGTCACTGTCGAACAAAGGAGGCTTAACGATCAGGGTTAGGGACCTGTCGACTAAGGCTTTCGATTTCATGAGCCGTAAGGGTCTCATAAAGGTATTTCTCCCTACAAGTCGTGAGGATCTTGCAGGTGTATTTTCTCCTTAGGAATCGTAAGGGTTCCTAAGTGTTTTGTTCCTCTGTAAGTCGTAAGGATCCTACAGGAGGGTTTTCTCCTCATAAATCGAGGGGACTTATAAGGGTTGTTCACCATGCGAACGTATTCCCAATTACGGATGAAATTTGGCTAGGGAAATGTTTATTCGCGCCCGTGGATTGTATACAAGGGTCAGTATTGAGCCACTTGTAGGGCAATATTGGAAGTTTGTGGGGGTTTGCTTAAGCACAGGTTTAGGTCTCTGTGACTTAAGACTTTCAAATCCTATGAGCCGTGAGGGTCCCATAAGAGAATTCCCCTTACGAGTCGTGAGGATCTCGCAAGTGTATTTTCTCCTTAGGAATCGTGGGGACTCCTAAGTGTGTTGTTCCCTTGTAAGTCGTAAGGATCTCACGCAGGTGGTTTCTTCTTACAGGGTCGAGAGGATCCTATAAGTGTTTCTTAACGAGGTTGCGCCCTTTTAGGTTTTCACAAGCACTCGCCGGTAGCCCTGCTGTTTTTACTCACGGAGCCCTTTCGGGTTTTCATCCGTGCCCATTTTGCTTATGGGCATACCGTTTTTTTTATTTTCTTTTTCTCTCTTTTTTTTACGAGGCCGCGCCCTTTCGGGTTTTCACGAACACTCGCCGGCAGCCCTGCTGTTTTTACTCACGGAGCCCTTTCAGGTTTTCATCCGTTCCCCTTTTGCTTATGGACATACCGTTTATTTTATTTTATTTTTATTTATTTTTTTTTATATCTCGTCAGCCTAAGGATGCTGCGGTATTAGTTTAAAGACGTTTCGGTCTGCTGTTAGTTTAAGGACATTTCGGTCCATCGTTAGTTTAAGGACGTTTCAGTCCGTCATGGAGAAGGCCGGCTACTTTTTATAAAGCCTGAGCTTAGGAAGATAGCGAGCGGACATAGTCGTCGTCATCTATCATTGACCTAGGCTGTGGCTCATTAAGCGTAGTATTTCTTTAGAAAGCGGCCGTTTATTGGCCTGAAAGGTCTTTCGCCGTGCATGTCCATGAGTAGATAGGCCCCACCCTGGTAAACCTTATCTATGATGTACGGGCCTTCATAGTTCGGCTCGAATTTTCCTCGCTTGGCGCGATTGGGGATCATAGGCCTTTTGACCACTAACACGAGTTCACCTTGGCGGAATGTCCTCGGTCGGGTCAACCTTTCGTATGAGCGCGTCATCTTTGCTTTATAAGCTTCCAGATTTTGTTGCGCTATGAGCCGTGTTTCTTCAAGGGCATCAAGCTCCTCAAGCCGGAGGTGAGCATTTTCTTCATCCGTCAGCTCATAATGGACTGCCACTCGTAGAGAGGGTAATTCTATCTCAAGAGGGAGTACTGCTTCCGTCCCAAATACCAACGCGTATGGCGTTGTGTTTGTGGCCGTTTTAAATGTAGTTCGATACGCCCAAAGAGCTTCTTGCAATCTTTCGTGCCAATCTTTCTTATTTCGTGACACTGTTTTCTTCATGATCTTCGTCAAGGTCTTGTTGAAGGCCTCAGCTAGACCGTTAGCTCACGGATTATAAACTGAGGAATATCTCCAGTCTATATTGTGCTGCTGTGCGAAGCGGCTAATTTTATGACTTCGGTAGGCTGGCCCATTATCAGAGATGATCCTTCTCGGGGTTCCAAATGGTATATGACATGCGTTTTGAAGAAATGGAGGATGTTTTCCGTCTTCACTTCCCTCAACGGTACCGCCTCTGCCCATTTGGAGAAGTAATCAGTCGTCGCCAAGATGAAACGATATCCCTTGGACGATGCTGGTTCGATGGGGCCGACCATGTCGGTTCCCCACATCTCGAACGGCCAGCTAGCCACTGTTGGATGTAGTGGATTGGGATGCTGATGGATGAAGTCCCATGAATTTGGCATGAATGACACTGCCTCGCGTACTCCAGGCAATCATGCATCATCGTGGGCCAGTAGTAGCCCATCCGTTTTATCTTCAACTTCATCTTAGGGTCTGCTTAGTGGGAACCGCAGAGTCCGTCGTGAACCTCTTGGACGACCCTCCTCGCTTCGTCAGGTCCTAGGCATCTCAACCATAGAAAATCGAATGACCTCCTGTATAGAGTATCGTTGACGAATGCGAAAGACAGAGCTCGTTTCACGAGCTGATGTCTTATGGACGCTTCTTCAGGCATTCGGTGGAATTTGAAGTAATCTATGAAGACTTCTCTCCAGTCCTCGGCCTTTTCATGATCTTTTATTTGTAGGGTCGCCTGCTCAGCTGCTCCCTTTTCTTTATATGATTCTGGATGTATTTCTGCCGGGGCGAGCACTCGACGGCTTTGTATCACGATTCTGACGTCATCGAGGCTCTCGTCAGCCAATTCTTTAGCGAGTTTGGCCAGTGCGTCCGCTTTGCTGTTTTCCGCGCGCGGTATACTTTCCAATGTGTAGGATGGAATTTGGGTTAGCAGTTTCTGCACTTTTTCACCGTATTTTACCAATTCCGGTTTGCATGTTTGGTAATCGCCGTTCACTTGACTGACGACCAGTTGGGAGTCCCCATATATGAGGAGGCTCTCAATTCCCATATCGATGGCGGTTTCGAGGCCTGCTATCAGAGCTTCATTTTCGGCTTCATTATTCGTTCTCGGCTCTGTTAAGGAGAAGGCGAAGCGCATAATTCCTCCTTGTGGAGTCACAAAGATGAGTCCCACCCCCGATTTGATCGTTGGCATACTTTGTTTGTGCTTTTTCATAGAAGACGCTCCATCGAAGTAAAGCTCCCAACGGGTATCACCACTGTCGATTGCGTCAAACGCATGCCTGTCCGGCAAATCGCAATTTAACGGAGAATTGGCAGGTATGGGATGCTCAGCAAGGAAGTCGGCGATGGCCTGGCCTTTTACTGCCCTGAGAGATTGATATGTTATCGAAAATTCCATCAAGAGCAGGGCCCATTTAGCGAGTCGCCCTGTCAATATGGCTTTTGACATTAGATATTTGAGAGGGTCCACTTTTGAAATAAGACGGACCTCGTGCGCCAACGCATAGTGCCTAAGCTTTGTTATTGCGAAGATCAACGCCAGGCAGTGTTTTTCAATGGGAGAGTAGTTGCTTTCTGCCCCCAGCAGGACTCGACTTAAGTAGTAGAGTGCTCTTTCTTTCCCTTGATCATTCTCTTGTGCCCATAATGCGCCTAAGGAACCTTTGAGGGCGGTTGTATAAAAAATAAGAGGCTTCCCCTTAACCGGAGCAGCCAACACCGGCGGGTTCTGCAGGTATTGCTTGATCTCATCCAGTGCGCCTTGGCATTTTTGATCCCAAACGAATGGGGTTCCCTTCTTCATCAAGTGACTATAGGGACGGCACTTTCCTGAAAGGTTGGCTATAAATCGCCGTATGTATGCGAGTTTCCCTTGGAGAGACCGCAGCTGTTTGAGAGTCCTCGGAGGAGGCATTTCCATGATCACTTTAATCTTTGATGGATCTATTTCAATACCTCGGTGTCGAACAACGAATCCCAGGAATTTGCCTGAGGAAACTCCGAATGCACACTTAAGAGGGTTCATCTTCAAATTGTATTGCCGAAGGCGTTGAAATACAGTCTTCAGATGCTCGAGATGTTCCTCGTATGATTTGCTTTTAACCACGAGATCGTCGATATAGCATTCAACGATTTCGTGTATAAGGTCGTCGAAGATCTTTGTCATGGCCCTCTGATAAGTAGCGCCGGCATTCTTTAAACCGAAGGGCATCACTTTGTAACAAAATATACCAAGAGGAGTCCTGAAGGCTGTATGCTTCTGATCTTCTGGATGCATTTTTATCTGGTTATACCCCGATGAGCCGTCCATGAAGGAGAAAACCTCATGAGTGGATGTATTGTCTATCATCAGTTCAGTGACTGGCACTGGGAAATCATCCTTCGGGCAAGCTTTATTAAGATCTCGGAAGTCTACGCATATGCGCACTGTCCCATTTTTCTTCATCACTGGGACGATGTTGGCGATCCATTCAGGGTACTGAACTTCCTGAATGAAGCCGGAGTCGATTAACTTTTTGACTTCGGTATTTATGCTCATTTCAAGCTCGAGTCGCATTCTTCTCGGCGCCTGTTTGACTGGCTTGATGTTCGGGGATATTGCTAATCTATGTACAGCAACTTCTGGATCTAGTCCCGGCATCTCGGAATAGTTCCATGCGAAGCAATATTTATGCTGTACAAGGACGTCTTTTAACGCAGCCACCCTCTTTTCAGACAGCAGCTCACTGACGAACGTCGGTCGTGGATCATTTACCGTCCCCAACTCGATTTTCTTGAGGTTATCTGCGGTGGTATGTATTCCATCTTCCAGCTCTTTCGGTGCTGGGGGAAATTCTGAGATTACCTCATCACTGCTGTTTTCGAGGCACCAAGGGAGGCTGTCCAGGTTCTCGGACTCTTCTTTCAATGTCGTTATCATACGACAGGTGTGAATTTTCTGCCAATCCCAATGTGGAACTGGTTTTTCTTTCGCGGCTTCGGGCTCGTGCTTCTGTGGCGGCGCTACCCTCCAGTTATCAGACAACGCGAATTTGCCGAGCTGATATTGATCTTCAACCCAATTCTTGAAGGTGAAGCAATCTTCGAGAGGGTGTCCCATTGCTCGATGGTAAAAGCAATAATTTGAGTTGAACACCTCGCCTGCGTGCTCGGGGTGCTTGGACTCTGGCAACGTAAGCATTTGATGTTTTAGAGCGAGATCGAATATCTTCCTTGTTTTGTTCCGAGGAAATGAGTATGCTCGACCCATTTTCTTCCTGAGGGCTAAGTCAATAACGCTCGATTCTCGGATACGTGGTTTCTTAGCTCTGCTTTGTGGTTGTCGAGCACCTTTTCCGCCTTTTGACTCATTTCTGCCTCCGCGTCGAGCCCTTTTTGTATCAGGTTGACATGGGGCAGCATCTTCGTTTTTTACTGCCTGTTCAAGGAGACGCTGTGTCTTGGCTTTCTCATAGATTGCCATTTCACGATCGTGATCATCTCGGGCTTTTTGACTCGCATTCCTTATAAGTTTGCTCATCTGGTCTTCAGACGATGGACTGGGCGGTTTTGTATCAGGAGCTTTTGCTGGTTCAGGATTAGCATCCTCCCATTGAGCGTCCGCCTCTTCATCGAAGTCATACATGACATAACAGCTGTTTACTAGCTCCCGCTTCTTTGGCCGGACGTACCCAAGCCCTTTGGTTTCTACTCTCCCGTTAGGCAGTTTGCATTGGGTCCCGGGAATGTTCCAGACCTTGTCATAGAATTTGGCTTTTCTAACGGTCTGTGTGAAGGACATCCCCTGGTGTTTCAGCAGTTTCTTCAAACCTTCAGTATAATATCTGGGGAGACGGATAGGCTGAAGCCTGTCGAGCGTGGGATCCGCGCCATGCCAAATTTCTTTTCCCCCCTTGTTTTCTTCAGAACGGTAGAATAGGATTGCCTTCTCGCCTTTTCGTCCGGGAGGGATATAGAATGTCTGCAGTTCTTCTACGCTGTTGGTGTCGAGTGCATCCAGTTCTCTGTAATGTTCAAGCGGCACCATGGTTACCTGCAGACTTCGCTCTTCATCAGTGGAAACCCGTATTGAAGGCCGAGCAGGGAATACAGCGTGAACTTCATCTTCGGAATCACTGCCAAAGATCAATGAAGGAATGGATGGTCCTGGCCTGGTGGACTGGGACGGACCTGAATAAATTATATCCTCCTCCTCCTCGGTGTCACTGCCGAAGACAGGGATGGTGGCGTTAGTTTTGTTCTCCGGTTTGTGACACCTTTCCGTGTCTTCGAAACTCGGCAAGAAGTATTTGGCATCTTCATACTTGCGAACTTCATTCACGGAAAACGGATTCAACTCTCCCGCCACTGTGTACTCAAGGCCATCCCTAGAATACTTCATGCATTGATGCTGTGTAGAAGGGATGATATTGTACTCATGTAGCCATGGTCAGCCGAGCAGAGCATTGTAGCACGTCTTGGCGTCTATAACATGGAATTTAATATCTGTGACGAGTAGCCGGAAGCGTAACGTCAATATCACAGATCCGAGAGTTTTTGATGATTGGGAGTCGAAACCGGAGATGGTGATCTTGTCCCGGGCGAGGTGTTGGACGCTCATGCAAATCTCCTTTAACACTCGCACATTGAGTAAATTAACAGACGATCCGTTATCGACCAAGATTTTACCTATCTTTATGTCATGGCAGTATCCTGAGACATAAAGAGGGCGATTGTGTTCACACGTCCCGAGAAGAAGGTCTTCATCACCAAAAGCAACGTCGGCTGTGTGCACTTCTTCTAATTCGTCTTTCATCTTTTCTTCGGCTAAGAAGGCTTGGAACTGGTCCGGATCTTGTAGCGCCTTAATCAAAGAGTCTCTCGCCTCCTTTGATAGTAACAAGGCATCGAGAATGCTGAGTTGTGAGGGTAGCTTCCTCAGATGCGCCAAGACATTGTAATCCACTTTACTCCTCTTTGGCGGGTTTTTGGCGTTTAGCTCTTCCAGAACTTGGTCATCTAAAACGATGTCTTCAGAGACCTTTTCTTTCCCTTTATCTTTTCTATTCGAGGGTCCGAGATTCTTTTCAGGCAGTGTTCGATTCCGCAGCCGGATATTTTCGCAAACCACTGGCTCCTCTTCTTTTCCCGAAGTTGACACTTTAAAGAGAGGGGCAAGTTCTAGCTCCTCATCAGAGTCGCTCCCAAATGTAGGCACTTGTGACCCGGTAGTGTTAACCATGTGACAATTGCCCGCAGTTCTTTCAAGCTCTTTGGTCGTGTTTCTTTGCTCCCGACGAATCTTACGCTTTTCCCGTTTAAAGCGTTGTTGATTAGCGACGTATCCTTACCACCATCCATTGAAAGCTTTGCAATCTTGGGTGGAATGCGAGACCTTCTGATGATATAAGCAATAAGAGGAGTGCATTTCTACCATGCCAGTAACTTTTTCTTCAGAGGGTGGTAGCTTCATGCCCATCGATATGGCCTTAGCAAACTTCTTTTTTATCTTGGATTGGCTTTTGTCAGCGGTGGAGGCATTTTGCTCCGGCGGGATCATCTCAGCTCTTCCCTCAAGTCGCTGGCGCTTGGCCCTTTCGAATATAGCCGTCTCGCGTTCTCGATCAGCTTTGCTTTTTAATCGAGCTTCATTAAGAAACGCGCCAATCATTTCAACTGATAACTCCGGAACCCTTGACTCAGTATTTGCCCCCGGCGTTTCAGTGCCAGAAGTCTCTTCATCGTTCGTGGTCACATGGGAGATCATATGACAGCTTGCCACATATTCGTCGGATTCATCCGATGAAGTTTCTCCCTCATCTTCTTTTTGGAAGATGTGATCAAGGAAATCTTGGAGCGTAATGGGAGTCCGCGCTTTTTGGTTGTACTCATCCAGTGCGTCGATTTGCTTCTGTAAGTCCGTGCGCTTGTCGCCAGGCTTCACGGGCTTCTTAGATTTCTTCTTCTTCTTTTTCGAAGATTTTGACGGCTGGTTATGAACGCTTGAACTACCACCATCGGTCTTCGGAGTCGGACGTGGCTTCAACATCCCCTCTATAACCTGCGGTTCCAAGGGATTCTTCCACTTGACCGCTGGACAGGTCTGAAGATCATTTAGCATTCTCCTCGTTTTGGCCGATAATACAACTTCCCAGGGAGTTTCTTCAATGACGGAGCATGTTGCCCCCGGCGTATTCGTCCCTTTAGAGGTGTGGGGCTGCGGGGGATTCACCTTCCATTTGTCGGATAGCGCAAATTTGCCCTGGCGGTACTGGTTTTCAAGCCAATTTTTGAAAACGTATCAGTCTTCGATCGGATGTCCTAGCACTCGATGATAAGGGCAGTAATTAGGCTCGTTGACGTCACTTGGTTGCGACGGACGTTTTGGATCTGGCAGATTTATGAGCCTGTTGCGCAATGCCAGCTCAAATAGCCTCCTCGTTTTATCACGGGGAAAGGAGTAAGCACGTCCCATCCTGTCCTCGAGGGGTACGTATGGGCGTGTATTGTTTGGACGAGCAACCGGCTTTGAGTCGCTTGGTTGTTGCTGGGCATTGGCGACAATGATCGCTTTTCCCTTCCCTTTATCGTTTCGGGAGTCCGGCTTCGGGAGAGGGGGTTTATGGCCCATCTGGTCCATCTGCGCCAATTTGTCGATCAAAGCCTGGAAGGAAGTCGGCTTGAAGAACATCATAAACTGTGAAATGGTTGCTTGTGGATCGAGGGTTCCAACAAACATTCCCACCGCAGGGGCTTCTTCTATGCGCTGTTCACATTTAGACCATAGATTACGCCACCGTATAGCGTACTGGACCCATGTCTCGCCGGGTTTTACCCTGGCATTGATCAGTGCCGTCATTGGAGTACGCTCGCTGGCACTTGCAAAACGTTGGGTGAAGAGCAGCTCCATCTCCGCGAAGGTTTTAATAGAGTCATTGGGGAGCTCAGAATACCATTCGAAGGCCGTATCTGATAGGCTTCCAACGAACTGGCGAAGCAGAAGCTTGTCGTCGCCGCCGGTGTTACCGCAAAGCGCCCTGAACTGGGCGACATGTTGATGGGGATTGCCGGTCCCTTTGTAGACATGAAACTTGGGAATTGTATAACCTGGCGGGTACTTGATTTGGTCATACCAGCCCGGATACGGTCGCCCTGTTTTTACGACGTGGCCGGCTGCTTCGGCCGCGTGATGAACCTTTATTTGCTGGGCTATATATTCGTCCAGATCAGTTTTAGAGATTGTGTCTTCTTTAGCCGTCGATAGAACGGGCTGAGGGTTTGATGTTTCTCCCCTATCATCCCCAAGGACGATCGGGGGTTCTTCAGTCGGGGGCTCTGGTTGTATCATCATCCCTATCATGTCCTCGAAGAGGAGGCCCATACGTTGTATATTGGCTGCTTGTTCAGCAGCCTCTTTGTCTCTCTTTTCCAGTACTCGGCGGAGGAACTCGGCGTCGGTCTCTTCCTCTTGGCGTTCGTCTAAGGACGTCCCAGGGTTCTCCTTTGGCTCCGTGAGTGCAGCCATTGTAGTCATCATCTCCTAGAGCTTTTGTTGCTGCTCCTGGGCCTTGGTCACTGATCGGGTAAGCGGTCGGTGACCCGTAGAAGTACGACTTTCTTCCTTTCCAGAAGCCATATAGACTGTATGAACTGTTATGCCCCCTGACTTGGGGCGTTTAGGTTCATCGCTTTTAAACTTTGTCAGTGTCACGGAGGCTTTCTCCGGCCTTTTTCTTTTGTGGACCTTTGAGGTTGAAGGAGCCGTTGAAGCGGGCATCCTAGCATTTGTTGCCCCCTGCTGTTTAATGGGGCGGTTTTTGTCCTTTTCCACCTTTGCCTTTTTCTGGTGACGAAAGTGGTCTGGGTCAATCACGGAGTCTTGAACCCTCCGCCAAACTTTATAAATCTTTGACGACAGCTGTTGAGGGGGCTGTTCTTGCTTTTGTTTCCGGAGCTTTTTTCATAGGCGGAGGAGATCTTTTCAATGTAGCAATCGGAGAGTTCTTTCTCACCTTCCTCAGCAATTCAAAGCTGTTCTCCGTTGGAACAGCAGCATTGACCTCCACCACTGGAGCAGGTGGGGTTAGCCCTGAGGGGGAGTTTCCCCCTGCTTTCCTTACTCGCTGCCAATGGCGACGTCGCGCACGACGAGCCGTTGGGACTGGCTCGGAAATCGAGATGGTTTCTTGCTGCCCCCTGTTTGAGCGTGGGGTAACTGCTGATGTCAGCCTATCGAAGACTGATATCTTCTGACCAGCTGGGGGAGGAGTAGGAACCGTCAATCTTGTGAAGACCGACTCTCTGATGGGAGAAGCCGCTTTAACGACTTCCAAAGCAGCGGCCGTTGCCCTCTTTGGGACAGCCACCTTATAGTTCTGACCTAGCCTGGTGAAAACGGAGGCTGTTGGTTCAGTAGCAGGCGACCCGTTGATAGGGGTCGTGGTAGCAGTGAGCAGGTCGAACACCGACTTTTTGTTTACTTCCGGTACAGGTTTCGGCATAGAGAAGCTTGTAGGTGGGACCATGGTCCCGAAGAACAAGCCGGTGGTGGCTTGAGTCACCTGGTCTACCGGCAGAGTCAGGAAGGAAGCCGCTTGGGGCCCATATGTTACACCTCTCGGTGAGGTGGAGCGTCCGTTGCAGTGGCATTTCGAGCAGTTGGTGCAGTTGGTGGCCATTGAATGCTTGAGTTCTGTACCAGACAAAAGACCAAATCTTAGCAACTTGAAATCCGAAGGCAACCATTTAACAAACCGTGATTGGTTCGCGAAGACGACACACGAAATGTGGAGTGGAAAGAGGAAGAGGTCCCACCGGGCGTGCCAGAATCTGTTCCCCTCCGAACGGCGGCCCGGACTTCGCGTCCGTGGCCTGAGGTTCGGGGCAGATGCTATTTGGTTTAATCCGTCCACCTCTCCGAAGATGCCAAGTTGATTTATGGCACCTTGTATCGGAGGTTTAGACGGATGCGGCCGATGTAGCAGACTTCGTCAGATTCCCCCTCAGGGTGAGGGGTTTTTGATTGTGGGGACGCTCTTCTCTGCAGGCGCAAGCCCCTGCAGTTAATTACGCTACCGCATCGCGGTAACAACTTTCTCCTTCTCCAGAATTTCACTTCGTGTCGTGTGTGTTTGTTTTGTTCGTGGTTGCCCGTGGATTGTATACGGAGACTGAGTGATGTCGTCACCCGTAGGACGTGGATTAGTCCAAATCCGTATTTACTTAGATTTGGGTTTGGTGTTTTTTGGTTTAAGGATACATTAGTCGCGTTGCGGCTAAGATCAACTTAAACGTACGCCAAGGATACGTTAGTCCTGTTTTAGACTAAGATCGACCTGACGTGGTGATTGATTTAATTATCTGGCCGTCGGGACTCATCACCTCTCTGACGTCGTTGAGGGATTACAACGACAGGCGTCAGAGGAGTTCAGAGATGTACCCTTGCACCAAAGTTGATTCGGAGTTTTATTGTTTATATAAAGATCTAAGGATGCATTAACCATATTTGGGGCTAAAGTCAACTTAGACGGGACCGTTTAGATCCGGCAAAAGAGCGTTCAGGCTCGATTGCGCTAGTTTAAGGATGTGGCGGTCCATCGCCAGTTTTAAGGACGTGGTGGTCCATTATTAGTTTAGGGACGTTTCGGTCCGTCGCCAGTTTAAGGACGTAGTGGTCCATTATTCCAGTTTAGGGACGTGGTGGTCCATTATTAGTTTAGGGACGTTTCGGTCCGTCGCCAGTTTAAGGACGTAGTGGTCCATATTCCAGTTTAGGGACGTGGTGGTCCGATATTAGTTTAGGGACGTTTCGGTCCGATATTAGTTTAGGGACGTTTCGGTCCGATATTAGTTTAAGGACGTTTCGGTCCGAATGGGTGTGTGGTTGTTGGGACCCGTCACCTCTCTGACGTCGTTGAGGAATTACAACGATGGATGTCAAAGAAGTTCAGAGATGTGCCCTCAAACCGGATGTAGATTGATTTAGGAGAGCCATTTTGCTCAATCAATTTAATTTAAGGACTTATGGCCACGATTGGGCTAAGTCCAGTTCAACATTTTATTTGCTTTAGCATGGCATTTTTTATTTAGGCTCTACCCACAAAAGATACAGAGTATCAATTTATTTTGGGCTCTGCCCATTTGCAGATGATGCAAAGTATCTACCTCGTTTGGGCTTTGCCCCTTTTAAAATGCATAGCATTCTGAATATTTTGTTTGGGCTCTGCCCATTTATAAATGATGCAGAGCATCTGTTTTGGTTTGGGCTCTGCCCCTTAAAATAATGCATTTGCGCTTTATTAAGCCTGTTAGGCCTTCCTTTAATTGGGCTTGGCCCTTTTTGTAAGCAATACAATGCATCTGCGCTTTGCGCTAAGTAATGAGCGCAAGCTCATATGGTGATGACACGTGTCGTGCCCTGGCGAGCGCAAGCGCAACAGCGCAGTGCGCTGTGTTGTTGCGCTGCGCTATTGCGCTGCTGACACGTGGCGCGCTCTCAGTGAGTTGCGCCAATTCCAGAGAGCAAAGCTCTATCTTAAGGGCGCTTAGCGCAAATGGTTCTATAGCCGACACGTGGCGCTCTCTTAAGAGCGCAACGGCGCAGTTTGGAAGTGCAAAGCACTAAGAATCTTTTAGATTCAAGAAGGGAAGTGCAAAGCACTGTTTAAGTTCTTGATCCAAATTAGATCAAAGAAAAATAAATTTCTTCTTTATTCGAAGAACCAGAGGTTCATAAAAGTGCAAAGCACTATTTTTTATTATTTTATTATATTTTTTTATTGTTTTTAAAGAACCGAAGGTTCACCAAAAAGTGCAAAGCACTGTTTTCTTTTTTATATAAAGATCATTGATCTTATATATATTTTTTTTCTTTAGACTAATGGCCTATTAGAAGGAATTTCTTCTAATCCATGAAGGTTCTTTACCTTTTTCTTGAAATCTTCAGAGCTCTCTCTGTTTAGAGTTCTTGAGTTCTCAAGAAAAATGTTCCTGCCTTTGAATGAGGTCTGGGGTCCTATTTATAGTGCCCCATAAATTTGTTGAATTTGTTAACAAGATCTTTTCTGAATGATTTTGGGAATTTTCCACCGCTGGATCTTTGATCCAAAGGCAGAAGAAAATCTTCTGGTTTTGGAAAGAACAGAAAAGATTTCGTAAAATCTTAATTTAGTTTGGCGCAGATGCCCCAGCGCATGACACGTGTCGCGCAGCGCAACTGCGCTAGCGCGTCTGCGCTGACACGTGTCGCGCAGCGCAACTGCGCTAGCGCATCTGCGCTGATACGTGTCACGCAGCGCAGAGCGCAGCGCAGCTGAAGCGTTGCTTCCTTTAAACAGAGCTTTGCTCTGATTGGGTGCGCTTTCTGGGGCGCTGCGCTGACGTATTAGCGCAAGACACGCGGCGCGTTGCGCCCGCGACTTGAAGCTTTGCTTCAAAATTTGAATTTTGAATTCAAACAGAGCTTTGCTCTGATTGGGCGAAACAGACGCATGCTCCGCTGACACTACCATGATCTAGCCGATGGTCTGCTCGGCTGGAGGGGGACGCTGTTCCTGCTCGCGGTCAGCTTGTCGCTTACCCCTCAGGTACGTTGCGAGGTGCCCCGAACGGATGAGCTTTTCAATATAATCTCGGAGTTGTTTGCAGCTCTCCGTTGAGTGGCCCAGCGACCTATGAAAACCGCAGTAGGGGCCCCGGGTTCTCTTTGAAGCCGAGCGTGGGATCGGGGGGAACTTGAAGAACCCTTCGCCCTTGGCCTCCTCAAGTAGCATTGTCTGGGAGACATTAAGCGGTGTGTACTCCTGGAACTTTGGGGGATAGGGCTTTTGCCGTTCTGGTCCCCTTCTCTCGTCCCTTGCCCTCTTTTTCTGGTCGGCTTGCTCTGCTCGGGGGAGGCTCGCGTTCACCTCAGACTCGAGCTGGACCTCGCGCTCGGTCCAGGCTTTTACCTTGGCCATGGTCTTAGGTTGCGCCAGTGCAAAAGAGCGTAACCACTCCTTGTGTCTAAGACCAGACCTTAGAGCCGTGATGACTGTTTCGTCCTGGTGCTCTGGGACCTCGAGAAGGGCGTTGTAGAAATGGGTGACGTAGGCCTTGAACGTCTCCCTGTCCCCGCTCTTGATTGTGAAGAGGTGGTCGACTGTGCGCTTCTGCCGCCTGTTTCCGACTAAGTGGCCGAAGAATTGTGTGGCCAGCTCGTCAAAAGTTGAGATCGATCGCGGCTCGAGCCCTCGGAACCAGTCTCGCCCGGAACGGATGAAAGTGGCCGGGAAAGCTCGGCACTGGGCAGCATCGGAGTGGTCTTGGAAGCTCATTCCCACGGTGAACGCATCCAAGTGGTCCTTCGGGTCAGATTTGCCGTCGAAGAGGGAGACCTTTGGGGGCTTGTTGCGGGAGAAGACGTGGACGGCGAGAAGCTCCTCGGTGAACGGTTTTGTGAGCGAGTCGGCGGCATACTTAGCCCCATCGCTCGAACGGTGACCTTCCCGACGCAGACTCTCGATCTTCTTCTCTAGGGCGTCGAGTCGGCCATGGTACCTCAACGACTCGGCGCATTCTGATCCCAGGCCCCTGCTGTTGGAGGCCTGCATCTGTCCTCGGCCGCGGTTTCTCTCAATGAGGTTCCTCAAATCCCCGGGTGAGGTGGCCCTTGAGCTGCCTTGACGAGCCCCGTCTGCGCGGCCCCGTCGGGGGAAGGTGTTGTAGGGTTCCTAGGCACTCTCAAGAGGTCTCACAAGGCATCAACCATGCCAATTTACAAAAATTACGGTGCCGAGAAACCCTAACACGGATCGTTGGCTAGATTTTAGGCGACAAAGCGAACTAGTTAACACTTAACTACAAGAATACGGATATACAACCTTTGTAGATCCGGTCCTCCACCTCCACGGCTCCGTGATGGTGTCTCCTCGCTGTCCAAAACGGATCCCGGGCTCTAGCGTCGGCTTCATCGGAGAAGAAGCGGGCTAGGTCATCGACGACGATGCCGAAGATGATCTACGTCGAGGCATCGCTAGATCAAGCTCCAACTTCACCAAGTCAAGAAACTTGTGAAGAAAACACACTCTACTACTTGGCAAGAGGTAGAGGATGAAGAAATAGGAAGTGGGTAGACTTTAGAATTGGATTTCTCACTCTTTATCATCAATCACCATTGATGAAGCAAGCTTTTCTTCTTTTAAGAAGATGAAGAAGAAGAAGAAGATAATATCATAAGTATATAATAAGAATAATAAAATCATTCTTATCATAATCATGAACCATGGTCAAGTGTAGAGAACTAACTAAGGTTCAAGTGAATGGTTAGGGTTAAGCATGAGACAAAATGGTTACTTTAGTCAAAGCTTCATGAAGCTTCAAAGATAAAACAAAACTAGCAACCATTTTCCCTTTTTCTTATCCAAAAGAAATAAATAAATAAATAAGTGAATAAAACAAAACCCTAACCATTATCATGTAACCATGGTTTGATCTTTACACAAAAACCCTAGCAAACATGTATCATCAAACATGATACAATCAAGTGCACAAAAGTATATCACATATACAATGCGCATATCCGAGTGAGAATATCCATTTAAAGTGAACCGATACTAGTTAATGCAAAGTAATATATCAAATATATAATTATACATTAAATCATTAAATCAACACTTGATTTAACGATCCGGTCATATCACATATAACCGACTAGTATCCTATGTATCGGCTTATCGAATCAATACATGATTCGATAACTAGGTTATATCGCATACAACCAATCGATACATTCATCGCGAGAATGAAATACGGTATCACATACTCGCATTATTCTCGGTCCCGCACATATCTCATATGCGCTCCTATTTCGTTTCGCTTGAGCCAGGAAACCTCTGTGTAGGACTCTAAAGACTCGTCAATACGCCGGCAGCAGGTGATGATCATATCAAACACCCACAAGCCGCAAGCGGTCTGCTAAACGTAACGGCCACCCGGGTATTGAGCGATCAGAAGATCGACGAGCAAGCCCGCTCACACTCCAGTGAATCCAACCAGTAACACTACCGTACAGTCCGGTCTCGTCGTCTGATATGTCGCATATCTTGCCTAGGGGTGGTAAACGTCAGACCCCAATAGCTCGATAAGTCGTGTCGATATGAGGTCTATAACAATTCGAGAAATTACTGGTAACACTTACCAGTAAATCTCAGCAACCTTGGCCAGGGATTTCCTGTTATAGCCAATCGAACACAGCGCAACATCAACCCCCTATACCGGGAGAGACGAATCCCCTCCTATCGCTCATTGCCTCCATGTGACTCGGGACTGTACCCAAAAACCACCGTTTTGCACGCCCTCTTGGACGTGGTAAGATGGAAATCAAAGCACAGTGGGAACCACACAAGACTCTATGACGATCTCGGGTCAACAGACTACTCTGTACCAGTGTCACCAGAGAACTGCCATCTGACGTAAGGTATAATACCATCTGGGAGTTCTCGGCGAGTCCGTCCAGTGTACCCAGTCTCTACTGAGCACCAGTATATCATCTCTGATGTCAAACACCGATGGATATGGGATCATCCATCGCCCATCTGTATGGGTCGAGAAGGTACACGCTAGTCTACTCTGGTATACCGATGCCCCGTCTCGATACACCCACGACTAGGGACTTTGAAGGATGTACTTATGGACTACCATGTCCCCACTAGTATGATCCGCATCATAGTCCAGGTAGTCAAGTACACATCCTAAGGGCTTTACCAACATGTAATAGAGAGACAATCTGAGTACACGTTAAGGTAAAGAGTAACCAGATAGCATACTATCATGTCGAGCAAGAAAGTCCTCCCTATATATGTCCCACTATCCACTACAATATACATCCTATGTACAGTAATGGCCTCTAGGGCATACATATAACTAACAATCTCCCACTTGCACCAGGGCCATCTGTAGCAGTGGTTGTAGTATCTCATACTCAACCATCCCATAAAAGTCTCTCTCTGGGAATAGGCCTTTGTGAGTGGATCCGCCGTGTTGTCCTCTGAGTCTGCTCTCCTAACCTCGATCAGCCTGGAGATCAACCATCTCCATGATCAGGTGATACTGCCTTAGAATATGTCTGGATCACTGATGGGACCTGCGTTCCTTGGCATAAGCCACAACTCCATTGTCACACAATGGGAGGAACTAAGTTCATCTCATGAACCATTATACACCCAAACAGCCTCTTTGGTAGCATCTTAAGTAGCGATGTATCCTGCCTTTATCGTCTAGTATGTCACGGTATCTAGCTTGGAACTCTTCCAACATACCGTCCCTTTACTGAGGGTAAAGACAATGCCTGTGACTGACACTCAGTCG
The DNA here is from genome assembly GCA_030015575.1 of Agapanthus africanus. Classification (NCBI taxonomy): domain Eukaryota; kingdom Viridiplantae; phylum Streptophyta; class Magnoliopsida; order Asparagales; family Amaryllidaceae; genus Agapanthus; species Agapanthus africanus. The sequence goes on along the minus strand of CM057339.1, from coordinate 259,056,732 downwards.
TCTTTATCACCCTAGAACACTTCCAGTGATTCTCCCCAGAATCGTATGATATCATCTCACTACAACTAGTGAGAATCCTAACATCCAATTAAATATATCTCATAGATCCAAAACTCAGGATTTAGGAGGTATCATTTTGATCCTACATGGAGAATCTTTGTGATAAACGGAGATTGATCGAGCGTAGCATAAGAAACTCCTTTCTTATCAAGAGTATGCCATCCACGTACTCTACGAGGATCACCACCATACTCCCTACTACCTTTTTGTTTATACAAGGTTCATCTACCATTTTGATGATGTCAACTTCTTTGACTAACACATTAAAACAGACGTTCCAACTCCGCGATGCCTGCTTTATCCTATAAAGCATCTTGCACGCGTTTCCGCTGCTCCCACTGTCTACGAAGCCCTCTGGCTGTGTACTTATAGACGAACTCTTCTAAAACATCATTTAGAACAGCAGTCATGACACCCAACCGCCAGATATCGTAGTCATGGTATGTAGCCGTGGCAAGTAGTATCTGGATGGACTTAAGCATAGCTACTTGAAAAGGTTTCATCATTATCCACACCTGGTCAATGATGCAAACATTTAACAAGTCTAGCTTTGAAAGTCTCAACTTTTCCATCTACACCAAGTAATCTTCTCAAGATATACTTGCTCCTGATGGGGATTTAACCCTTCAGATATAGCAACCAAAGTCCATACTTTGTTGGTGTACATGGATTCCATCTCAGATTGCTAAGCATCCAGCCATTTTTACAGAGTCTCACTCCTGATGGCCAGCTCGAACCTAGTTGGGTCATCATCTCATGATGCAATTCTCGCTCCCACTATCATAGAGAAACAGAAGTATCTCTCAGGTGGGTGAGGAACCCTACTAGATCGGCGGAGAGGCTGAGGTTCGTTGGTATCTACTGAATCCTTTGGTTATACCAAATCATCTGTTGTATTTTGTATAGCCGGAACTTTTCCAGTTCTACATAACAGACCTTGCCTCGAGCTTGTCCGGATTTTGCTTTTAGACATATGCCGGACAACCCCAAATCTTAACTGACTTAAGATATGGGCTCTTCCCTTTCCATATCTCATATGAAGTGGTAGGCAACTGATTTGATCGTGACCCTATTCAATAGGTATGCAACTTCTCAAGCGCATAACTCCCAAAAGGAAATAGGTAACTCAATAGTACTCATCATAGAGCACACCTTATCATATAGGGTGTAATTGCTCCGCCCCGATATACCATCGTGCTATGGTGTATACGGAGGAGTAATGCTGAGAGAGAATCTCATTCTCCTTTAGAAAAGTCCAAGAGTTCCGTGCTCAAGTATTCTCCTCCTTGATCTCATCAAAGGACATAATACTTTTACCCGTATTTTGGTTCTCTACTTCTCGCTTATATTCTGTGAATATCTCAAAAGGTTCGGACTCATGTTTCAACAGGAACATATGACTGAATCTTGAGAGATTATCAGAGAATATAATGAAGTATAAAGAATCAGTCCTGGCATGTGTAGACAGGAGACCTTACATACATCATCATGTTTCAGTCCCAAGAGTTCACTAACTCTTTCTCTGTTTCCAATAAACAGAGCTATGGTCATCTTATATTTGTGACATGACTGGCAAGTTTCATAAGATGTAAATTCAAACTGGTTTAAATATGCATCTTAATGTAACTTTAGCCAGTCGGGTCGCATTGATATGACCTAGTCTACAATGCCTCAAGAAGGATTCGTTCATTTCTGAACTCTTCCTCTTGTGTGTGTTCCATATACTAAGAACTGTAGTTTGATTTAGAACATCAATGCTTTTAGATAACGTGCCTGAACCGATCAATTTTTGATATAGGAAATGTTCAAAACATTATCCATCTATACAAAATTTTATCATTTCTTTACTAATAAAGAGACTGATATGATTTTGTATATCAGGTTCGGTATCTAATAACATTCGTTCAGAATCAATGTATTACAATACAGGGTGACGGTGACCAACAGACTTGGCTGCAACACTTGCCCCGTTTTCTGCCTCATGAAGCTTATCACCCGTTCTCAGTTTTTCTACCCTTTTGTAGCCCTATGTAACATCTTACATATCTGGGATCCTGATCCGGTATCAAATACCCAGGATGCGGAGGATACTGAGAAACAGTTCTTTGTAATGAACACACCCGAAGATGATGCATCATCATGCACTCTCTTCGTTTGGGCGGCACGGGAAATCTGGTATTCCCCAATTTCCTGCTCTGTCTTATAACAATTATAAGTTGGAGCGGGACCAACGTTCCCCAGCTCAGTATAACAAGCGGGTTCGGTCAATTATCCGTATTATTATCTTGATTAAGGCGTGATATGGTCGCTACCAGGAGAGAGAGAGAAGAAAACACTCAACGTGAGCTCTTGCAAGAATAGATTGGTTATTATTTTATCTAATCAGGATGGCTCCCACTGCTTTTTATCAAATCTTCCTTCAAACCCTAAAAGGAAAGACTGGCCGGGATTACTTACACACTACAAGTTCGCCAATCTTTCAGCCAGGCCAGTGTCGGTACTTTGAGGGAGGTCCCCCGTGCTTTCGCACGAACCTAATTAATGTAAACCTCATTTTCCCAGAGGCGTAACCCCATTGACACCTTTCTAGACACCTACTTGATCGGCTAATTGTAATGTGTAAAACTCTCCCAGGAGTAACTCTTACTCGCAACGGGTATCGGGATCCAACTATCTCATAGAAGGTATGCAATCTCATTGCAAATTTCAACACTTGAAATTCCCGATAATATTTTGCCCCTAGTGTTCTATGACATTGACGAATGCCAAACAACCCATAGTCCACTTAGTCAAGTTCAACCCGTACATTTCTTGATCGAATTAAACCCACCCGCACGACCCTTGACGAATGCCAAACAACGCCGTACGAATACCCTAATCCAATCTGCATCATATGCATAAGCAGATAAATACTAGTTAGCTACCGCACACTACGCCTTGACGAATGCCAAACTACCGTAGCACGAATACTAACTAGTACTTATCTGAAATGACGGAGGGCTACGACAGGTTTTTCTGAAAACCTATTGCGTAATGAACTTGATATCGTTGTAGGATCGAATGAATTTTGAAATGGAGTGTTTTTGAGGCTTTTCTAGTTTTGCTAAAGAAGTCACTCCCGGTGAAGGGATCGTCGGTCCTTTCCTCGTCGAATGAGGTGCGGGATATATCATATATATCACTGTGCAAAGCAGAACTCTTAAAAGCAATCAAAAGACAAACCGAGTGTGTAGCATCTGCCAGTTATTGCTAAAGGAGTCACTCCCGGTGAAGGGATCTCGGTCTTTTCCTCATCGAATAAGGTGCAGGATATATCGTATATACCGCTGTGCAAAGCAAGAACTGTAGCTACCTGTTTTATTTTGAAATTCGATTCTACAACATCTTAGGTTTCTTTTATTTCATTAATCTCATTAATGATGTCCCATCATTTAAGTACCTAAACATCACAGATAAATACGACGTACACTTATGCCATCCGCATTCGCCTCGATGTCCCCTCGTGCACCGTTAGGTTAGGTAACTAACGACAGAGCGGGGCAGGGCTAGCGCGGGTGTAAAACATAAGTAACGCCTATATAATATATCATATATACTATATACTGTATCTATCACAGAACATCACATGATCACATCACAGATATCGCAGCAGAAGAAACATATGAAATATTGGATATACTAGGACGTCCGTGTTTTCAATACGAGCCAGTATAAAACACGGATTCCACGGTCGCGATGAATAGCCAAACCCACACCCCTAGACCCCTACGAGAGCGGCAAGCAACCCTACCAATTCTAGAGTTAGGAGACCCGGACTCGACTCCTCGAGTTGGTCTCCCACTGGACTCCAGAACCCGGTTACTTGTGCCCTCCTCCTTGGGTCTATCATAGTGCGGAAAAGTAAATAATATACAACGGGCGACAACTTCCGCAACCTGGAAGTGCCCCAATAAAAGAATATTACATACAAGATTTTACATGAATGAAAATGAAAAACACTCATCTCACATAAAAACCCCCGGCTATTCAAACACGACGATCCAATATAACATATCCAGCAACACATAACATCACATGTCATCAACGTAAGTAAACATGCGTATCCCAATTGTCGTTGACATATAGCAACGAAACCGGCGATATCACATATTATACTTACGGTCACAGAAAAGAAAGAGTAAAACTACAACAGTTGGAATCCGCAACCACCTCAGACATCGCATGCCTGACCAAATGAATTACTTAGACATCGCATGCCTAACAATTATAAACCCCGCATTTTAGTCTCAAAATCGAAAACTCTTTTCAATATAAAGTCGGGCAATTCAACAGGATTCCCGACATCCTGATCGAATGCTCGTCGCAAACTTTAGTAGGCGGCCGCACCCCCGACGCCGTCGACCAAGTGCACCAAGGCGGAACACCGCTGCCGCGAGCACCCGGACGGATGCTTTCGGCAACGGGGTTCTCCTATAGTCACTTAGTCGGGGCTATGGGGTGAGGCTGTCTATTAAGTTTACCCGGCGAGTATCCGCGTACGCTACGTAATTGCGACGGACTTTTGATCACATCAAAATTCCGTGGCAACCGATCAAGTGAGACTAAACTGCTATGTTTATAACATTCATTCAGTTATCTCATAACTACTTGTGAATTCCAATTATTGTATCACATTCCAGATAATTAGAAAATGTTAAACTTTCCGATCGAACATTCAAACACTCAAGTTTTCCCGATACAGATCAACACATGAAACAAGTCTAAAAACATTCAGTTCGTGCCTCAGTACCAACGGTCCAGCCGTAGAAGGGTCAAGCCAACGCCTCACATGTGGCACGCCGTACTGCCCCAAACCCGAAGGTTCAAAGGGCAGTTCAAGACGGTCACATAATCGAGTTAAGGTTTGTTGTCTTCTAGAGGGACCATCGCGTTATTTGCACTACTTAGAACGTCGTTAAACTACGGAAAAATCCAACACTTGGAAATTTCCCGACAGGGGAAAAATTGGGTATTTATATCCGGTCGAACTTTTTAACATATTCTAAAATTATCCGGAAAGCCACACAGACAAAATTTGATAATCCGATCGAACAGGCGAATCCCCAAAACAACCCCAGAAAATTCAACTCTTGAATAAATATTAAAAATTCCCAGGAAAACCAGCACTGTTAAGTAGGAGTTACTGTGCAAACGTCAACTCATAAAACGACAAACAGGCCGCGGATCCGCCGTGATCCGCCGCACGAGCCATGCTCGTGCCGCGGAACCGCGGCGCTTTAATGGAATTAGATCATCAAAATTTACAGTAACTCTTAGATATTCCTGCTGATATTTCTGAATATTTTTAATTCACAAAAAACCCTGTTTTTGAAAAAAGTCCAGAGAGCATTTTTGGGGTTGGGGTTTCGGGTCGTTCCGACTTCAAACTCCGTCTGGACTTCGCCTAAGGCTCTAGCTAGGCTCTGATACCACTGTAGGGTACCTAGACACTCTCAAGAGGTCTCACAAGGCATCAACCATGCCAATTTACAAAAATTACGGTGCCGAGAAACCCTAATACGGATCGTTGGCTAGATTTTAGGCGACAAAGCGAACTAGTTAACACTTAACTACAAGAATACGGAAATACAACCTTTGTAGATCCGGTCCTCCACCTCCACGGCTCCGTGATGGTGTCTCCTCGCTGTCCAAAACGGATCCCGGGCTCTAGCGTCGGCTTCATCGGAGAAGAAGCGGGCTAGGTCATCGACGACGATGCCGAAGATGATCTACGTCGAGGCATCGCTAGATCAAGCTCCAACTTCACCAAGTCAAGAAACTTGTGAAGAAAACACACTCTACTACTTGGCAAGAGGTAGAGGATGAAGAAATAGGAAGTGGGTAGACTTTAGAATTGGATTTCTCACTCTTTATCATCAATCACCATTGATGAAGCAAGCTTTTCTTCTTTTAAGAAGATGAAGAAGAAGAAGAAGATAATATCATAAGTATATAATAAGAATAATAAAATCATTCTTATCATAATCGTGAACCATGGTCAAGTGTAGAGAACTAACTAAGGTTCAAGTGAATGGTTAGGGTTAAGCATGAGACAAAATGGTAACTTTAGTCAAAGCTTCATGAAGCTTCAAAGATAAAACAAAACTAGCAACCATTTTCCCTTTTTCTTATCCAAAATAAATAAATAAATAAATAAGTGAATAAAACAAAACCTTAACCATTATCATGTAACCATGGTTTGATCTTTACACAAAAACCCTAGCAAACATGTATCATCAAACATGATACAATCAAGTGCACAAAAGTATATCACATATACAATGCGCATATCCGAGTGAGAATATCCATTTAAAGTGAACCGATACTAGTTAATGCAAAGTAATATATCAAATATATAATTATACATTAAATCATTAAATCAACACTTGATTTAACGATCCGGTCATATCGCATATAACCGACTAGTATCCTATGTATCGGCTTATCGAATCAATACATGATTCGATAACTAGGTTATATCGCATACAACCAATCGATACATTCATCGCGAGAATGAAATACGGTATCACATACTCGCATTATTCTCGGTCCCGCACATATCTCATATGCGCTCCTATTTCGTTTCGCTTGAGCCAGGAAACCTCTGTGTAGGACTCTAAAGACTCGTCAATACGCCGGCAGCAGGTGATGATCATATCCAACACCCACAAGCCGCAAGCGGTCTGCTAAACGTAACGGCCACCCGAGTATTGAGCGATCAGAAGACCGACGAGCAAGCCCGCTCACACTCCAGTGAATTCAACCAGTAACACTACCGTACAGTCCGGTCTCGTCGTCTGATATGTCGCATATCTTGCCTAGGGGTGGTAAACGTCAGACCCCAATAGCTCGATAAGTCGTGTCGATATGAGGTCTATAACAATTCGAGAAACTACTGGTAACACTTACTAGTAAATCTCAGCAACCCTGGCCAGGGATTTCCTGTTATAGCCAATCGAACACAGCGCAACATCAACCCCCTATACCGGGAGAGACGAATCCCCTCCTATCGCTCATTGCCTCCATGTGACTCGAGACTGTACCCAAAAACCACCGTTTTGCACGCCCTCTTGGACGTGGTAAGATGGAAATCAAAGCACAGTGGGAACAACACAAGACTCTATGACGATCTCGGGTCAACAGACTACTCTGTACCAGTGTCACCAGAGAACTGCCATCTGACGTAAGGTATAATACCATCTGGGAGTTCTCGGCGAGTCTGTCCAGTGTACCCAGTCTCTACTGAGCACCCGTATATCATCTCTGATGTCAAACACCGATGGATATGGGATCATCCATCGCCCATCTGTATGGGTCGAGAAGGTACACGCTAGTCTACTCTGGTATATCGATGCCCCGGCTCGATACACCCACGACTAGGGACTTTGAAGGATGTACTTATGGACTACCATGTCCCCACTAGTATGATCCGCATCATAGTCCAGGTAGTCAAGTACACATCCTAAGGGCTTTACCAACATATAATAGAAAGACAATCTGAGTACACGTTAAGGTAAATAGTAACCAGATAGCATACTATCATGTCGAGCAAGAAAGTCCTCCCTATATATGTCCCAGTATCCACTACAATATACATCCTATGTACAGTAATGGCCTCTAGGGCATACATATAACTAACATGTGTGTCGGTCATGCCTGGTGACAAGCGAGCTGACCGATATTTCCTCAGGAGGGACACGAGCACGAAAGACCCCGGGGCGGGGCGCTCTAGCGACGGACCTCGGTATCGAGCTGTTGGGCGCCCAGCGGGTCGCAGAACGTACTGGCCCGGGGGATCCGCGGCCGTGGGAGGCAAAGAGGCGGCGGTCGGCGGTGCCGACACGGGCTGAGTCTTCTCTTCCCCCGTAGGGGTCTTGGTCCCGAGGCGGGGGAGCGGCGACTTGGGGATTTTGCCCCGCCGTTTGGACGCGGATGAGCGCCTCCACGAAGGATGCAAGTTGGTCTATCCGGCCGGCGAGGGCGTTGATGGCATTCGGCTGAGGAGGCTCGTCAGCGCCTCCGTTGGGAAGGAGGCAGCGGTTGGTGCTTGGATCGTCGTGATGATCGCTCGCCATTGGTTCGAGATCGGGAGGCGAACTTTTGTTTTTGTGGAATCAAGGTGTTCCCATAGACGACGCCGGCTGATGGAGGGCGGTTTCTTCTTCAGATGTTGCTTCCTGTTGATCTGCTGATGGCTGTGATGAAGGGCCAAGATTGGATCTGGAGGCTGTCGCTCCTGAAGTGTGTGGATCTCAATGGGTTGAGGTTGTGGTTGCCGAGTTACCTGCAAGGAAGTTCCGTGGTGGTTGTACCACCGAGGACCCTCCGACGATCAAGTTAGTCTAGAGATCCGAGCAGAGTAACGGCTTAGTGGAGTGAAAAATGGCTTACCTTGACCGTCTGAAAGAGGGGATTAAGTAGTGGTGGCAGCAGATGCAGCAGGCACGAGAATCACGTCGGCCGTTACGCTCCCGACGTCACGCCCGCGTGATTAGCGGGACCTCCCAATAATGGCGAGACAGGCTCGTTAATGGAGGATCGTGGTGGCGTGGTGTAACAACCCTAATTTTCTTATACACTTTTTCCTATACAAATTTTTTAAATATTTTTTAAAATCCATAAAGGAGTATTTTAACCTGAGCACAATATATATATAAGTAATTATTTTGTTTTTAAATAATTCCATTTTTAAGTATACATAAAATTGTTTTAAAATTAAAGTATACTTGGAGTATTTAATGTTGCTGATATCACTTTAAGTATCTATTTTCCTACAATAATTACAAGAAGGAGCTTGTAGCTCATTGGTAATACCTTGCACTGCTGAACCAAGCCACCAGAGTTCGAATCCCATACCCCACATTATTTTTAGTTTATTTTTCTTTAAAAATTCTTGGAAGCCCAACAGTCCACAGGCCATAACTCCCAAATATTAAACTGAACCCCAAAAACGGAGTATGCCAAAGTCTACGTCGGTGAGCCCCGCACCCAACCATGGCCGAACCCGGCCGGGATCGGCCGGCCGACCGACAGAATCGGCCGACGCCGCCGGCCGGAGTTGGTCCGATGGCCGGGGTCCCAACAGCAAAAGTGTGACTTTTCAGCTCCCTTAACCCCCTGTTAACTCCAATTTATTAGGTCGGTTCTCAATTGTTAAATACAACCAATTTATTACAATTTTTAATGCTTTTTTTTATTTAAATTTTTATAATTTTTTAAATAAACAAAACCCTTCACCTACCCTACCCTATCTACCCTATAAATAGACCCCTACCCCCTACCTTCTCATTCCAAAATCATAGAATTACTCTCTTGAAAATTCCACAAGAAAGTGTGCTTTGAAAACGAGTTCACGGCGAAGCGCTGACGGATTCCGGCGACGTTCTTTGAAGCAACCGGCGACGAAACCACACCTCGGCCTTTTCCCTAGTTCCTCTTTACTCTTTAGAAGAGTTTGAAACCCGTAAGTCCCATTCTTCTCTCTTTTCTATTTCTTAAAATACGAAATTATGAAACCCGACGGAAATCGGAACAAACCAATTTCCGATTCGGTTTTTCTACAAAATCCCACTTGTCACCTAATCCATAACACCTAAACATATTCATGATGACTATTAATCACATAAAAATCAATTTAGACAAAGTTTCTCACATGAAATGATAACTTTTTTGTAATATCGTATTCTTTTCACAATAATACCATAGAGTTTATTTTTCTTCTTCTAATCAGTTCCATTATTCCTAAACATCACCATCTTGATCACTAAACTTGTAGAAATTGATTTGAATGAGTTTTCACACATGAAATGATAACTTTTGCAAATACCGTATTCTTTCACATAAATACCCTCATGTTTAATTTATCATGTTTAACCCCTAAACATCACAATACCTTAAAATAAGTCACGAGGTAATGACCTACCTCTACACACACACAAATATAACCTTAATTGATATCATCAACAATTTAGAATACGAAAATACAAGACTTTACATTAAAATACCATAATCTTCATAAAACCATTCTTAAAGATTTTAGATTGTTACACTTTTTAGTAAATAGTTCTTACTAGGAAAATACGATAAGTTGTGGACATCGATCGTTTATCTAAACTGACTTTGTGGTGTCTAGGCAAGTGTGTCAAGGCTAGTGGTTTTTAATTAGGCACACTATTGTGGTTCCTTCCCACTTACCTGGCACTTACCTGGCCGCAATTGGCGGTGAAGAGGCGATTTGAGGCTTCTAATGACTTATCGTTTAGACCTTAGAAATAGGCTAGTTGGCTTAGGAAACCCTAGAAACTAAAATACGGAAATCTATACCCTTTTACGAATAAATACCTTATACTTATGAAACCGTTTTTCTAAATGAATAGTATTTATTAAACCTAAGCAAAGCGCCACTACAACCCACTTTTGGGGAACCCGTTAGGGATAGTACGGTTCATCGTGCACCCGCGGGCTAGTAGTGCGAGATTCAGACCTCCGCAAGGAGCATTCTGCCTCGAAATGTTTGAAATACGACATTTAAGAAAAAATGAAATTTTTAGAAAATAAAATAGTTATTCTAAATTATTCTTGTATTAATATATATATTTATCATTTAAACACTTATTTTATTAGAAGATAAAGTTTCCACCTTTTTCTAAAAATTACAAGATTAAAAGTTACATTTAATACCATGAATTTCAAATAAATCAATATTATAAAATTAATACTTTTATTAGGATATATTAACTAGAATAACACAAATAAAATTTACACTCATTATAACTATAAGACGAATAATAAATACTTGAGGTGTATCTTGAAAACTATACAATAGTACTTTTTACATAAAACCCCTTCAAGTTTTATAAATTACAATAAGGACCCTAACAATTATAGAACTTCAAATTACCTTTCTTTTAGTCTGACTCGGGTTTGAGTCTGACTATTTCTGACTTGAATATGATTCAAGTCAATCTATATATTCCTTAATATTCCAACTCAATATGAATACATGAATCCCTGAATCCAGTTAACAATCTATTCAATTTTGACTGAATCAAATCATGGATATACATCCATTATCTTGTTATTCCATTTACCTGATTATGCAGTTACAACATGTTTACTGATATCATGGTTTTGGTCAGTCACCCAACTTACATAAAACAGTACAACAATAATGTTAAAACACTACGGGGTTTTAATGGGTAGATTGGTACGGAATGTGTTAAAGGTGGCACGAGGTGGTCAGATTAAGACACCTAACCTGAATCCCATTGCTGTTGTACCGTGGCTTAACGGTTCCTTGTACTTTCCATTTGCCCTGGTCTCTAGCATATAGAGACCCCCCTCGTATACACTGGTATCCTTCTGTACCAAGCTACAAACAACAGCGTCAACATAACATTACAACAATAGTTTACACTTTAAAAATGTATCTTCTTATTCTGTCTTCTCTACTTCCCTCTTACCTTTGGGACTTACCGAGCGATCTGTTCGCTGACGACATTCTGTTTCTCTCTTTTTTGAATGTCGTCAGGTGACTTGGACCCGGTGGAAGTTGAGCCATCACAAGAAGATTTGGAGCATTTTGCCGAAGACCCAGCAGTATAATTTCATTGTACACTTTTTCTTTTCACACGTGCGCGCATACACAAAGGCACACCTTTTTATATGATTGTTTCTCTTTACTGTTCTATACACTATTCTTGTGTAAGTAGAGGAATGATTTCGAGACACATCATGGGATTAGTCTTGAGTTAATTTAGAGTGGTAGATGAATTTAAGGAGCCTAGGGTTTTCTATACATAATGGAACTCTCCTAGGGAATGATTTTGAGACACATTATATGAATAATCTTTTAAATTTAACATGAAGCTTGTAGATGTTATGAGGAGGCTTGGGTTTCATACTTAATGGGACTGGTTGGGTATTGGCTCGTGATTCTAATGCATAAAGATGATGTAAGGTGCCAATCATATGAGTTTAAATTGATGACTGTATTTTTTTGTTAGGAGTAGTGGTGGATTGACTCTAACTATCCTTTGCAATTGCCATACACACATACAACCACTTATTTATCAAGAGCATGAACATGAAAATTACCTCCGTTATGTACATTACTTAAACACCACCACTTGCATTTATTGAAAGCTCTAAACAAAAAGGAGAAACCGAATTTTTCTTTAAACTTTGTACATATGAGTTCAAACCAATGATTATAGTTTTTTCTTAGGAGCAATAATGGATTGACTCTAACTATACTTGCAATACACACATACAACCACTTATTTATCAAGAGCATGAACATGTAAATTGCGTCCCTTATACATTACTTCAACACTACCACTTTCGTTTATTGAAAGCTCTAAAGAGTGCATTACGACTAATTAGCCTTCCATACAAGGGCATTTGATGTCCATATATGTACTCATCGGTGCTTTTATCTTATACTTTACTCTAGAAAATCTTTTCATGATAAATACAAAGCCTGAGAGATTAATTTCTTTTCAACCTCTTGTCAACATATTGACCAACGTGCTCATGAAAAGGTAGCAAACTAGACTGGATCATAAAACCATGTGCACTCTGTATTCAGTGGAGAAATCATGGCCGTACGTTGGTTGGGGTGAACTTTTTACTATAAACATCTAATATGCTAACATTTAGGAAATATTTCAAGTTAAAATGTGTGACGCTCACGAATCCACCTCTTGCTTTCATAAATGGGTCTTTTTTATCCTCTCTTTGTGCTGGTTGCATCGCTCAAGCTTGCGACCTTTTTAGATTCATCTCATCATTCCCTTTTTATCTCTTTTCTGGCAGCGCAGCTTCGAGCCTTCAATCTATATGGAAAATAGATGTATGAAACTGTTTATATCTTAAAAATACTAGAGTTTGACTGTATGTTATTTTACATTTATGTTTTCGAAATTTAACGATTGTCCTTCGTGAAAATTTACTCGATATTACAGATCAGGTGTTCTCCATCTTTCAGCTTTATTGTGTTTAGATTATGTGTCAACAAGTCAAAATTGAACCCAACTCACAAATGAAAGTCGAACTAAGACCAATACGAGCTCGCGAAATGAAGCATTTAACTGAATCAACCTCTATCCCAGGCCTGAGGGGCATGAAATGAATCGAACATGACTGCCCCAGCTTAGCTTAAAACGTTAGTCATTTCATGCTAGCTGGAGGCTCATGAGTAATGGGTTAATACCACTTGCATTGAACTGACACATTGGGTCCAAATGACTTAAGATAGGGCATATTATTGACTTGAGGTAGGGAATTTTAAGCTAGCATATTGGCCTCAAATATGTGCTTTATTTGAAAAAATAAAAAAAGCTGGGAGTCCACGCTGGGCAGATGCCCAACCTGACTTGTATTAGGCTCCACTCTGTCTGTAAGTATTGCTGCACAATTTATAACAGTCTGTTAGATCCTCCTGCGAAAAACTCTCATATCTTAACTACTGTGTTCATATTCGAGACCAAGGTCCTGCCAAATGTGACATATGGTGAAAACTAAATGCATTTCATAAGGTTACTAGCATCAAATTAAATGCTTTGGGCTATCTTCCTTATTAAGGTCCTTCAACAGTGCGCTGGAGTGAGAAGTTCACTTCTCCTACGAGCTTTCTTTGTTTATAATGTGCAACTTCAATATATGAACTAATTTCCTAAAAATATTTCTTACTAATCAAAAGATAGGTTCCCTTTCCTTTAAATTTTATGCTTTTTATTTTTCCCCATAACATTTCCTACATCCTTCTTCATGCTGATGTGCCGTACAACCTTTTTTGTGCATCATCTTCATTGTCAACCACTCATGAGAGCTTTCGTTTGCTTGCAGTGTCAATAGCTAAAAGGGTTTGGAAGTTTGCCATTCGTTCTGCATTTTCATCTTTTAGTTATGGGCCATAGGGTAGTTGGTTACATATTTCCTGATGTTTATACGCATCAAACTGGCAAGTTCTATGGTAATTCTCTAGTCAGAATTAATTAACCTTGTTTTGGAATGCTATGCAGAAAGCCTCAAACAAGCTAACTGCTTCAAAAAAAGTTATATTGAGGACCCTAAAGCTCTTTCTCCTGCGTGTGATACTTCAAGGTGATATACTCTGAATTCATTAAATTCATTCCTTTTCTGCAGAATCACTTGGTTTTTCATAGGATTAACAACACCTTTATAGTTTTAAATTGTTCTCTTTTACTGATATCTACCACTGTATCAGTTACCATGACCAGTTGCTTGTTTCGTGTGTATTTTTCTTCAGGTGGATACTTTCATCGTCGTGATCATTTAAGTTATGGTGTTGACATAGACCATTGTAGGGTGTTTTTTGTCACCCCATTGAGATGGGAATACGCGCGCGCTTGTCAGGCGCATTACAGATTCCCCCTGCCTAGGGCAGACTGGGGTTTATTGATTGTGGGGATCCGAATCTCCGGCAGACACGAACTAAGCTGCCGTTAATTACCCCTCGCCTTTGAAGCGAGAGAACCTCCGATTGACGGGTCAAACAAGTCATGCGAACTCAATGTGCAGTGTTATGTTTTGAAGAGGTTTTGGATATATCGGGGGCCCCGCAGAGTTTTTACGGGGGTCAACAGTCCCCTTGCGGGATGCGGGGCAGCGCCCCGTTAGAATTTTTTTCTAACAGGGGAGGTATTTTTAGTATGGAGTGTATATAAAATGAGGGAGAAAACTTCTAGAAATCTTTAGAAATGATCAAAGGGTGCCCCTTTGTTTCTCTTCCCTTTAGCCCTGAATCTTCCCAAAATGGGATTTCTGGAGATGTGTCTCCTTTTTCTTCCTCTCGGTTGGTCGGATCTTGGAGAAAGGGGGTGAGATTTAACAAATCTCCCCCTTTTGAGATCTAATGGAAGATCTGGGCTCCCCTTTGTGGTGAAAAACTGTTTATTTTTGGAAAAAGAAGAGAAACTCTTGATTTAATTCAAAAGGGGAAGAAGGTTTTAGAACCTTGAGGAAGGAGAAGGTGACACATACCATAATTTTTGAGAGAGAAAAAGTTAGATATTTTCATCATTTTTGCCTTTATAGGCCACACACTTTACATATAGCCCCTTGGGCTTTACAAAATTGCATTTTGCCCATCCCATGCTTCATGTGCTCATTTCTTTTGCACATGAGCCATATGCTTTATAAAAATTTGGTTTTATGCCTATTTTCTTACATTTATTCATAAAAAAAAATATACACCAAAATTATTTATGACAAAATTTTTATTTTGGCATGGGGCTTCATGTTCGGGCTCGATCCGGGCATTGGCCCACTTGACCTGGGCTCGAGCCCACTTGGCTTTGGGTTGACTTTAATTTTGACTTGGTCAACCGGGGTGTAAATTTTGACCCCAACAAATTGCCCCCATCAATAAATGCACATCACATATGCGGGTTGTGTGCATGAAATTGATGGATCTTCTTTCGCGTGAAGGTTGATTTATTTGGTTCCCATTTTGACGACGTGGAGGTCGTTTCTGCCATTTTAGCGACGTGGACGGTCGGTGCTGCCATTTTTGCGACTTGGACGATCGGTGCTGCCAATTTTTCGACTTGGACGGTCGATTCTGCCATTTTAGCGACGTGGACGGTCGGTGCTTCCCTTTTAGCGACGTGGACGGTCGGTGCTGCCATTTTAGCGACTTGGACGGTCGGTTCTGCCCTTTTTACGACTTGGACGGTCGGTGCTGCCATTTTAGCGACGTGTACGGTCGGTTCTGCCCTTTGTTTTTCTTGGACGGCCGGTGCTGCCATTTTAGCGACGTGGACGGTCGGTTCTGCCCTTTTTGCTACTTAGACGGTCGGTGCTGCCCTTTTAGCCACGTGGACGGTCGGTTCTGCCCTTTTTGCGACTTGGACGGTCGATGCTTGATTTGGTTTGCCGCGCTTCTTGAGGTGTCAAAATTCGATTTGACTTGCTCCGCTTTCCGCGGTGTCGGGATTTGGCTTGTTTCTGAGGTGGAGCTTGATTCCGCCAGGGAGGTCGTTGGTTGTCTTGCTGACTTGATATGATTTGGGTTGACATCAGCATCGCTATACTGGAATATGGTACAAAGAGCGAATCATCATCTGCCATGAGAGGATTTGGGGATTTTGGTTCTGGTTTGGCATCAACATCGCTACACTGGAATATGGTACCAGGAGCGAATCATCATTTGCCATGAGAAGATTTCTCTCGTTCCCAGTTAACGACTTAGGGGTCATCTGTTCCCAGTTTAACGACTTAGAGGTCATCTATTCCCAGTTTAAAGACTTAGGGGTATATTGGATTGGAGTTTGGAATTTTGGGGTTAGGGTAGGCATCAGCGTTGCTAACACTGAAGCACATGTGCCAGGAGCAATTCATCATTTGCCTTTTCCTGTTGGGGATAAATGGCTTATGAGACGGGTTTATGTCCCTATCATCTAAGGCTTTTCAATTTTATGAGCCATAAGGGTCCCATAAAAGCATT
Source organism: Agapanthus africanus (assembly GCA_030015575.1). NCBI lineage: Eukaryota > Viridiplantae > Streptophyta > Magnoliopsida > Asparagales > Amaryllidaceae > Agapanthus > Agapanthus africanus. The sequence continues at coordinate 259,040,162 of CM057339.1, read as the reverse complement.
TTCTCCCTACGAGTCGAAAGGATCTCGTAGGTGTACTTTCTCCTTAGGAGTCGTGGGGACTCCCAAGTGTGTTTTTCCTTTGTGAGTCGTAAGGATCCCACGAAGGTGTTTTCTTACGAGTCGTGAGGATCCCGTAAGTTTGTTCTCCTCATGTATCGTGATGGCACATGAGTCGGTCTTTCCAAATGGAGTATAATTCCAAGGGCGGAGACCAACCGCGTAACTGGTAATTGCGGTGGGGCATGGGTATGATGAGAATTATTTGAGCCCGTGGATTGTATACGGTAGTCAAGTTGGGGACCAACCGTAGGGCTGGGAGAATTTTGGGAGATTGGATTTTGGTTGGCGTCTGCATCGCTGTACTGGAATATGATATCAGGAGCGACTCATCATTCGCCGTTTGGGGACTTGGAATTTGGATCTTGTTTGGCATCAACATTGCTGCACTGGAATAATGCCAGGAGCAATTCATCATTTGCCCCGGAAGGCTTGGGATTTGGTTTTTGGGTCGGCATCAGCACCGCTAACACTGAAGCAATACCAGGAGCGACTCATCATTTGCCGTTGGGAAAACTTGGGATTTGGGTTTTTGGTCGGCATCAACACTGCTAACACTGAAGCAAAATGCCAGGAGCGACTCATCATTTGTTGTTGCCCGTTGGGGAGCGATGGCCCAGGAGACAGGTTTAGATCCCTATCACTTGACTTTTCAATTTTATGAACCGTAAGGGTCTCATAAAAGCATTTTCTCCCTACGAGTCTTGGGGATCTCGCAGGTGTATTTCTCCCTAAGAATCGTGGGGATTCCTAAGTGTGTTGCTCCTTTGTGAGTCGTAATGATCTCACGCGGGGATTTTCTCCTCACAAGGTCGGGAGGACTTTACGAGTGTATTTCATCTCTTTTCACGAGTTTGCGCCCTTTCGGGTTTTCACAAACTCGCCGGCAGTCCTGCTTTTTTTTTACTCACGGAGCCCTTTCGGGTTTTCATTCGTACCCGTTTTGATCTGAAGCCGCATTTTGGGGCCGGACGGGTGAGCCCCGCAGACGCCCGAGTGAACTTCTCTCATGATTTTTTGGGCTTCGGCCGATGACAGACATCTGAGCCAGAGTTGGTCATATGATATGCGGTATAGCGTATTATTTACAAACACGTATCGGAGAGCTCTCTTCTTTAGCTGAATCCTCGCAGATTTTTCTTCGGGCACATTGTCGTATCGGAGGTATTCTATGAAGGGTTTTCTTCAATCGGGCTCGTCTTGGATGATCGAAGTTTCTTCGGCATGATTGTTCTCTTGTTCTACGCTTTCTTCTTCACGCAAAGAGACTGGAGGCAGAATTTTCCGGCTTCTGACCGTGATTAGAATTTCGTCCATGTCAGGATCAGCTAGCTCTTTGGCTAGGCGGGCGAGTACGTCGGATTTTTCGTTCAACGCTTTCGAGACTCTCGTTAGTTTAATGTGAGTGAACCTTTTCATGAGTTCCACCATCCGACCTCTATATCGAGCTAACTCGGGCTTATATATCTTGTAGTCGCCGCTTACTTGGTTGACGACAAACTGGAAATCACCGTAGATTCATAGCCGAAGGATTTCCATTTCTATGGCGAGCTCCAAACCAGCTATCAGAGCTTCATATTCAGCCTCATTGTTTGTGCGAGGCTCAGTGATAGCAAAAGAACGTCGTAGGGTTTCCATCGATGGCGTGATGAACACCAATCCTATCCTTGCTTTTATCTGTGGGATGCTTGATTTGCTGGAGGTCCTGACTGATGAGGCTCCGTCGAAGTAGAGCTCCCAACATGGCTCGTCATCCTCTAGGAGCAGCACTTGTTCGTCGGGTAACTCGCAATTTAGCGGCGACCCTTCCAGTATGGGATGAGCAGCAAGGAAGTCGGCGAGGGCTTGTCCTTTTACTGCTTTCTGAGCAGTAAAAATTATGTCAAATTCAAGCAGCATGACAGCCCATCTCGCCATTCTACCGGCTATGCTTGCTTTGGTCATTAAGAGTTTGAGCGGGTCGACCTTGGAGATCAGTATAACCCGATGAGCAAGCAGATAGTGCCTCAGCTTCTTCACAGCGAATATCAGAGCCATGTATTGCTTTTCGATCGGGGAATAGTTGTGTTCCGTCCCGACTAGAGTTCGACTGAGGTAGTATAGGGCATTTTCTTTTCCCTCTTCGTTGTTCTGGACAGGGAGCGCACCGAGTGACTCATCTAGCGCGGCAGTATAGAGAATTAACGGTTTATTTAGAATAGGGGCAGCAAGCACTGGAGGGTGCAACAGGTACTGTTTGATGCTTTCGAACGCTTCTTGACATTCGGCATCCCAGACAAAAGGAGCTTATTTCTTCATGAGCTTTGAGAAGGGCCTACATCTCCCCGATAAATTTGAGATAAACCTTCGTATATAAGCAAGCTTTCCTCGAAAAGATCTTAGCTGCGTCAGACTTTTTGGAGGGGGCATCTCCATGATGGCCTTTATCTTGGATGAGTCAACTTCGATCCCCCGATGCCGGACTATAAAGCCCAGGAATTTTTCCGATGACACGCCAAAAGCGCACTTCAGAGGATTCATCTTCAGATCGTATTCTCTCAGTCCAGTGAAAACGGTTTTGAGATTTTGGATGTGATCGGCCTTGGTTTTAGTCTTGACGACCAAATCATCAACATAACATTCGACGACTTTATGGATTAGGTCATCAAAGATATTGGTCATTGCCCTTTGATATGTAGCACCTGCATTCTTTAATCCGAATGGCATCATCTTGTAGTATATCCCGATCGGGGTTCGAAATGCTGTGTTTCTCATCCTCGGGCGACATTTTTATCTGATTGTATTCAGAAGAACCGTCCATGAAGGTGAACATCTCGTAATTTGAGGTGTTATCGACCATCATTTCCACGACCGGAAGCGGGAAATCGTCTTTAGGGCATGCCTTATTAAGATCCCTGAAATCGACGCAAACTCGTATCTGCCCGTTCTTCTTTTTCACTGGGATGATGCATGCAATCCAGTCCGTATATTTCTCTTCTCTGATGAAACCGGCATCGATGAGTTTCTTGGTTTTCTCGATGACCTTTTCTTCCAGCTCCCTTCTCATTCTTCGAGGAGTTTGTTTGACAGGCTTGACATCAGGATATATATCCAGCTTATGCACGACCACTTCAGGGGAGAGGCCAAGCATTTCTTTGTACATCCACACGAAGCAGTCGGCGAACTCATGCAGCAGGGCAATTATCTCCTCCTTCATTTCCTCTGACAGGAGTGAGCTGATGTAGGCCGGCCTTGGATTATCAGGCGTTCTCAAATCGATCTCAGTTACCTCATCGAAGGTTGCTTGTCCGTCATCTTCGAGCTCTTGAGAGGCTTCTTCTGGCTCGGCTAGCTCGTCTTCCTCATTTGACTCTTCGCTGGCTTCACCAATATGGATCATAAGAGATTTTAGATAGCTTATTAATGATATATACTGTGTGAGCATGCGAGCATGAACATGCATGTGTGTGCATATTTGATGAACGATAAACATAGAATTATTGGCATGTTGAATTAACATTAATACTGTTCAGAGTATAAAAAATATACCCCTCATCCCTCGTCACAACTTTTAAGAACATTATCATCTAAGATACATAATTTAGTAGGAATTACTTTCAACAAGAGTAATTATTTGTTCATGAGAATATATTGCCTCGATTTATGTTTTACACACAGCAAATATCCTCATGCTTTTCAAGTTGATTAAACAATTTTTTCTCCGCAGTACCTTTTATATCTTTATGTATAAAGTTATTTAACCGGACTTGAAGTTTAAATGCAATGATTTTTAATTTGGCATATAGAAATGTTGATATGAATGTAGACATACTTTTTCCCTAGATGACACCATATCCATGTCACCTATATATCCAATCCTTGTCATGAGTTTGCACAATGTTAACGTATGCTTCTCTTAATCCAATAGTCAATCAGAATTGTATAATAATATAAAAAGATGACAAAACATTTACTGTTTCATTAAGTATGGAAATATATCATAAGTCAAAGTTCATTTATATGCATCATTATTACCACGTGTTTATCATGAAGTTCATGAATTACAAATCTTGAACCTCGTGAATCTCGTGAACATGACATGTATAATAGACACTAGTGTTATTGGATATATATATATATATATATATATATATATATATATATATATATATATATATATATATATATATCATGGGGATGAGGTAGCTCGAAGAATGGGGGTATTTATATGTAACAGGGGATCATACTTGTTTCTCGTGGTACCGGAGAATACGGTACATTGCATTATATATAAATCTTGAATCCTGTGAATCTCGTGTTGCTGTTGTTCCGTGGGAATTACGGAATATCCTAGTTACATAATAAAACTCCCACAAATCTAGCTTTATACTTATAATTAATTACACTGAAATATCGAATATCGTGATACTCTAGATATCTTGCACTGATTAACACATGTTACTTATTTGGCATGCATACTACCGTTTACTGTTCACAGTTATTCTCATGCCTAGTATAATGTATACCATATTTCGTTTCAAATACCTTTTTTTATAAAATGGGGACTTATCGAACTTTAGTTCGCTGACGGTATTCTTGTTTTCTTTTCTGGGGAATGTCATCAGACGATTGTGGGGTAGAGACTAGGTACGAGGTGGTATCAACTGAGGAGAATTTCGATCATTTCTCCACCCAGCCAGAACTTTAGGCTGTTTCCTTCAGATTTCCGCATACCTTCAGTTTCGAAACATCAGGCCGTTATGTTCTAATTTGGACTCTTGTTTATTGAAGTTGTAAATAAATATTGTTGGATACGTTATAAACTGTAGATTCTTATACTATAATTTCCCTTTACAACTTATACAGACGCTTAGCGTATCTATATCGAAAAGTTATGCTTCTTGATATAGATACGTCGCGGGTCTCGTCACGTCTTTGCTATTTTATTATTTATTTTATTTATTTTGGGAAGCAGGACGTGACAACATGATAAGCGTATTAAGCAAAGATTGTTGAGCTAGGCCAAAGTAGATTAGATGAAATAATATATGGAGGAAAGATTACGTACAGCTGTATGCTCCATATTTCTCCCCTCCATTTTAGTTGTACCATGTGGTTATATTTGGTAATTACACCTTTTCTGTAGATGAACATTTCTACACTCTTCGGTATTTTTCTACCAAAACTTGAAAGAGAAGAAGCGGGCCAACAAGCCAATGGTGTATCTATCCTAATGAATATTACTAAAATGTTGCATGGAAATCTTTCATAGATGAAAATGATCGGAATCAACCATTAAAAATCCTTACTATTTGAACCGGTTGTTTTGCATCATGTCGGCCCCGGTCCTTGCTCACGGCACAAAGTGCCACATGGAACAAAGTGCCACGCCAAGGGGGCAGGAGCCACCTCTTGAATCCGTGGGGGTCACCTTTTGAATCCGTGGGACCTACTCTAGAACAGTGGGATCAGGTCCATGAAGCACATTTCGAAAGAGGACCGGATTGCATTATAAATGTAATGATGCCACTCTCAATTACATATGCGTCTTTTAGGGTGAACTGACACTTCGCAGTTCGAAGAACTCCGAAGATAAGCGTGCTCGGGCTAGGGAAATCCTAGGAGGATGACCTCCTGGGAAGTGGCTCCTTCTCGAGTCCGGTTCGCTTCAAAGGACAAAACCGTGCGGTTTCGGCCAGAGCGGACAATACCATCTAGGGCGTGGGGCGTTACACATCACATGTATCAAACAACAATGATAACAGCGGCCCAGCAACATGGATCCTTTTCTTTCATTCAACTTAGAGTAGGGCCATCTTCTCAATGAAATTAACCACAAACATGTAAGTTTTACTTGTTTCTTTTAATTAGGTCTACCTATAGACCTTACTCCTCCATAACTACAAATTTGTCACTCCTTTTAACAGTCTTGCTACCTAACGGTCTACATTTCCAATGTCCAAATATTACAACAGGTTCTTTCTCAATCACTCCTCTGTGGGAGTTACCTTTAACTTCATATGAATGCATCTCTTAGAATATTACCAGCTACCAAATTAGCATTCATTTTTCAAGTACCCTCATTTTTGGCCATGTTTCTTCTACATTCTGACTTGGTCATGTTCCATTCTCTGTAGAAATTATTAAATGCTAGTGTTGGAATGCTTGCTCTATCAAAGGTTTGTCTCGTTTGTTATTATCCATTCATCTTGCCGAGAGATTATTAAGATTTCTAAATACACATTAATTCAGATGTATTTCACACAGTTTTAGTGGACAGTAAGATAATGCCTCTTTCTGGTCCCAGAGGTTGTGATTGGGTTTATTGTATATGGAAAATGGTGAGTTAGGTAAGGGGGGGGAACCTCGTTGTAAGAGTAACAAACTATGTCAAAGAATAGTTGATAGATGGAGTAATACTTCCATTGTTGACACCAATAACGATGTTAAGGAAATTTTTGTTTTCAAGCACCTTTGTTCTCAGTGATACATGCCTTTAAGGAAATTTTGCTACTTTTTTTTTTGTGATACTACTTGGTCCTGTTGGCTCTTTCCAGTTGAACATTGTTAATATTAGAAAAAGATGATCAGGTCTGAGTTGAATTAATTAATAAGAGGCAGCCAGTAATAACCTATACTGTAAGTTGAAGAAATTTCCTAAGTTGTATTCCTTGTTAGCTTTGCTTGGTAAACAGAATTGTATTATATGCTTTGCAGTTTGTATACTGCATGGAATACAAAGGTCCATTAAGTGGATGTCTGAGAAATGTTTAGTGATTCTGTGTATATATGCCACTTTTGCATCTTCTAAGCAATCTGTATCATAAATCTGTTATTTTTCTTCCTTTTTGGGGCAATTTTTTGGGCAAGTTCTGTTATGTAATGTGAGTGAGTTTTTTTTTAAATATATTTTTGAGAATATCCATTGGATACTTTTTAGCAGCAATGTCAGATCTGGCTAGCAGTATTTTGGTGGAATCTCCAGTGTCGTTCGTGAAGAAATACTGCACCGAGTGGTGAGCCACTTAATGATATTTTCTTTAATATTTATGTAGTTTAGGTTATACTGTAAAACAAGTGCTCAAGGCTACAAAGTGCTTGCTATTCCTCTTTATGTTCAGTTTAAGTATTCACAGTTTGTCTTTATATGATTTCGAACGTGCAAATTATTCTTGTTGGCACATGAACTGATGTTAACAACAGCAGCAACAACAATTACAACAAAGCCTAATGTACCTAAATTTAGGACCTCGATATAAAATATGCAGTTCTCCATCCCTTTTGCTGCCAAAGTTTTTGCTTCTAGTTTACCCAAACAGCTAACAAGTTTTTCCTGACCTTTTCCTATTGTGTAAACTAAATTTTTTATCCAGGATTTGATATGTTTTGTCTACTAACGCATATGTGTTTTTGTATGCTTTTAAAAAGCCAAAAAATTAACAGTTGATATGACACTACTAGTTGACGAGTGGATCTTGATTGTCATGAAATCATTCTGAAGTCCCTTGTTTTATCTGTTGTTGTTTGAAGGTTGGTTGCTATCTTGCTTTCTTCAGTAGACAGCGGACTTCTGTATGGCCTTTACGGGCCACCAACTGGGAGTTTAATGTCCCAAGCTGTAATTCAACATTATCAATTCTGAACTATGGGCTTGGATCTTGAAGATAATCAAGAGGAAAATATTTATTAGTTTAAGAGAAAAGTAATAGTCTATACAACTATATATAGAGTTATAGATCAACTCTCCTAATGAACATATAATAACTAATCATCTCTCCTAACAAATATATAATAACTAATCACACTAATAACTAACTATAATAACTAAATATATTTCCATAACAATATTCATTACACTCCCCGCAAGCTGGAGCGTAGATGTCAATCATGCCAAGTTTTGACATAAGACAAGCGAAAACCGGTCGAGAAAGAGCTTTGGTAAGAATATCTGCTGGTTGAGTTGCAGAGAAAACATACTGGAGTGCAACCATCTTATCTGTCACTTTGTTACAAATGAAGTGACAATCTATCTCGATATGTTTGATCCGCTCATGAAAAACTGGATTCTCAGCAATGTGAATTGTGGTCTTGTTATCACAGAAGAGTGTATTCGAAAGAGAAGAAGGAACTCCAAGATCGGTCAAAAGAGAGGTGAACCATACCAATTCAGCAACCGTATGCATCATAAATCTATACTCAGCCTCTGCAGAAGAACGAGCAACTACATTTTTCTTCTTACTTTTCCATGTAACCTAGTTTCCTTTCAAGAAGACACAATAGCCACTAGTGGAACGATGATCATCAACGGATCCAGCAAAGTTAGCATTTGCAAAGGCTTTAAGCGACAGCATAATAGATGGTTTGGAAAGAAGACCCTATCCTGGAGAACCTTTGATGTATCTGAGAATATTCTCAATTGTCTTAAGGTGAGAAGTCAAAGGATTCTATATATATTAACTGACTGTGCTAACGGCAAAGGCAATGTCAGGATGAGTGACAGCGAGGTAAATATGCTTCCCAACTAGACGTCAATATTGTCTTGGGTCAGGTAGTGGAGGATCCGAAAGAGCTTAATTGTGATAGCTTGACTGAGAAATCCATATGGGTGTCTACTGGTTTACATCCCAGAAATCCCGTCTCAGATAGAAGATCAAGTGCATACTTACGCTGAGAGAGTTCTAATCTACCAGAATTCTGTGTTACTTCAATTCCAAGGAAATATCTGAGTGGCCCAAGGTCCTTGGTATGGAAGTGTGAAACCAAATATTTTCACTTTAGAGATGTCGGCAGAATCATCTCCTGTGATGATAATATCATTAACATACACCAACATAATTACCCTGTCTTGAGGATGATTATGTGTAAAAAGAGACGTATCGGCGCGGCTGCGTTTAAAACCAATCTGTCGTAAGATCATGCTAAACTTTTCAAACCAGGCACGCGGTGACTGCTTCAGTCCATATAATGATTTATGTAGAAGACAAACCATATTCCCCCGGTCGCTCAAATCTAGGAGGCTGCTGCATATAAATAGTCTCTGAAAGATCGTCATTAAGAAAGGCATTATTCACATCAAGCCGATGAAAAGACCATGCCTTAGAAACATCCAAGGATATTAGAACACGAACCGATATCAATTTGGCAACTGGCGAAAAAGTCTCGACATAATCTAAACCAAACCGCTGAGTAAATCTTTTGGCCACCAATCGAGTTTTGAGACGGTCAGTCGTCCCATCTAGATTTTGCTTAACAGTAAAAACCCATCTACAGCCAACAGCCTTCTTATCTGAAGGCGGATGCAACAATTTCCAAGTCTGATTAGAGCGCAGTGCGGCAATCTCCTCAAATATAGCTGCATACTAACCTAGGTGCTGAAGTGCTTCCTGAACTGAGGAAGTAAGAGTGATGGCAGACAGGAAAGAAACAAAATGACGAGCAGATGGGGTCAGTCTATGATATGAAACAAAGCTAGAAATCGGATGAGCAGCAGTACAAGAATGTTTACCCTTACGTAAGGCAATTGGAAGAGAGATCTTCGGAAGGCAGCGTTGTTAGAGAATCAGGAACAGTGGACTGTATTGGTTCTGATACCATGTTAAAGTTATTTTCAAAATAGAGTAGAGTTTAAACTTAAAGAAGAGTTTGGAGTGATGAGCTTTTTACACATGAGCCTTTAATGATAAATGGGTTCCAATAATAAGACTCGAGCCTTATTGTGGTGTGACCCATTTTATATTTTATACTCATGCATTTCTTTTGTTGTTTCCAACATGTGACTATCTTTAAAGTTCCATCATTTATTTTTTTACTTTCAACACCCCTTCACGTGCAACCATCACTTTTTTTCCTTGGTGTGGTTGTCACGTGAAAAGTACAACACTTGGTAGTATTGTCGAGTCGAGTTTGGATCGAGCCATTGGTTCTGATACCATGAAGATAATCAAGAGGAAAATATTTATTTGCTTAAGAGAAAAGTAATAGTCCATACAATTATATATAGAGAGTTATAGATCACATCTAACAAACATATAATAACTAATCAAACTGATTATTAACTATAATAACTAAATATATTTCCATAACAATATTCATTACATATATGTAACTGTAAATTGTGAATTATGTATTCTAAGCTGTTTTGCATCGATTGTGCCATGCTGTTTACTTTTACTCATCAAGTGAAGTGATACTACTTTGTGCTGTTAGTCAGAACCTATTATCTTGAAATTGTTGACATGAATGAGAAGGCATGATAAATATTGTGATTCTTGTGCTGAGGCATAATGGAGTTTGCTATTTGATTGGTTATTTCTTCACAGTAAATGACATGCATTGTTCACATCTAACCATGCAATGAATTGTTGCTGAATGCTAAGAAGAGTAGTTTAAATAATAATATATGATTGAATGCTAAGAAGAGTAGTTTAAATAATAATATATGATTGAATGCTAAGAAGAGTGGGATTATCAAAGGACTCTGTGTGTGTGTGTGTGTGTGTGTGTGTGTGTGTGTGTTTTGCGAACAAAGATGGAATATTAATCTTGTTGCAAATGAATGTGAGGTCTTTGTCAAACCCAATCCATACTACAAGGTGGTTTGTTTTATTATCTTGTGTTTAATATACAACAGAGAATGAGACATGAAGGCATCGAATTTTTGATCCTAATATTGTAACACAGGAACACACCCATTCTATATCAATACTATTATAGACTGAATTTCTATGAGATTATTGGCTGAAATTTGGAATATGGCCAGAGCTATACCAACTACAAGTATGCCCCATCTTTAGTTGTCCTAGGAGCTCATAATGTGTGTAGAACATAAAATGAACGAGGTTTTATTTCATAGGAAGATGTGAATTCTCTAAAATTTTAGTGCATTTATGCCACTTATGAACAGTATGATGTCGTCTTATGACTCTTATATCAGAGACTTTTTGAGTTTACATTTTTTTCTGTAACTGCAGCAGCAGTGTGGAGTAGGGGGTAGCCTTGACCCTCCTTGCAATGCTGTTGGATTAATAGATCGATTACTTCTTGGAGAGAAACACCTCTACAAAAATCCAGTGTACAAAAGGATCAAGGTTTCCTCTTTTTCAACTTTTATTGTTTAATGTTTAGAATATCCTCTCTCTCTCTCTCTCTCTCTCTCTCACACACACACACACACACGTGTCTACAGTGTTTCTATTACCTCAGCAGAAAAATCTTTCATGTTGGCAGGACTGCAGTGTAAATTCTCCTGATTATGGACCCCGACCACCAAATTCACCGGAATGGTGTGTTGCTCCATTTGACCCTGAGGGTGTCCTCAGGTCAGTTAGCTTACTTTCCCCCTTAAAAGTTAATAAATGCTAATAAGCGTCGGTGTACAGTGTTTACTGCTATATGTAGTGTCTATTTACATGTTCTCCCATGAACTATTCTGAGATTGAATATTCAAATGGATATTAAATTGGACGGTTATACTTATGCCTGGAGTGATTTTGATATCTTTTATTACCTTATTATGGGGAATTTTTTCCTTGCGTGTTTTGGATAATGGTCTAGTTTATAATTATTTTTAAACAAATGAAGTTTGTTCTGTTCCGCTTCACCATAGTAATATAGTACTAATATTTTATGTCATGACCCACAATCAGTTCAGTGATGGCTGCTGTCACATGTTTTGCCGGATTACATTTTGGGCACGTAATCGTGCATTTGAAGGTACAATCTTTTCTTTTTAATTGATGACTCTTAAAGTGTTTGTTTAATGATTCTGCTTTTGTAATTTTTCCTCCCTGCTATAGAGCCACACAGAGAATGCTGCTGTGGTCTGTAACTTATATATTGCTTCTACTTTGTGGTATGATGGTGCAGATATCAGGTACAATGATCTGGTTCAATAAAATATGGCAGTATCTTGAATTCTGTAGAAAATTCATATACTCCTTTAGTCACAATCTTGTTTCATACCTTTCAGGGATGCCTTTAAGTAAGCCGTTGTATACATTGAGCTACATGCTGCTTACATCAGCAGCATCTGGGTTTGTCCTAACTCTTATATTATACATGGTAAGTTTAATAATTCCATAAGTTTGTCAGTATTGCATGAGATAAGCTATCTGATCATTTGGATTGTGTGGTATGTTGGTAATTTTGTGAAAAATATAATCGTCGTCATACTACATTTAGATTTGTTTCAGTTTTCTCGTTTTGGTATCTGCCAGTCTTTAGCGGTACCGGTAGGATCTTAATATTGTTGAAAATAAATAGTTTAGTTGTTAAATTAACTAAGGTAATGGCCCAGAGCTAAATGGAGAAAAGAGTCATTGTCCTGCCCCGACAAATGCTGTATCGTTGTTATTATTGTTGTCTGTACTACTTTTTGGTTAGCAAGACTACACTCAATCATGATATAAGGTATAGCCATTATCTATTACTATAATACAAAGTTGGACTGGCCAAGGAATCTTTTGCAAGTCAAAGCACTATTTTTACCTTTTCCTCTTTTGCCCTTCTCTTTATCCATATTTATTTCCATATCCTTTCCCTTATTCATTTTCAAAAGGCCCATTTATATGAGGCCCAAGAACTGAGAAAAATCTCTTTGTTGGCTATTTTTTTTTAATAATTTGGGTTTTATTTTATTTTATTTGGCTAAAAAGTTGTTTCCCAAGAATTTACCATAATTAAAAATAATCAAGTATATTTTTCCTTATTTTTTTAATTTTATAAAAATGCTCCTAATTGCAAAGATTTATCCTTGGGACGACATCAATGTTATATGGAGTTTTTGCAATTTTTATTGAAGTTATTTCTTTTATTTTTTAGGTTTTTTCCTTTATAAGCGTCTTTCATTATTTTTCATATTAATGAGAAATATGTGTGGTTGGACAAACTGATCGGTTGTTGTGTAGTATGTGATCAGTAAGTTATAGGGAGGATTGAATCGATTGATGAACCAAAAATTTAATATATTTTTTCAAGGAGGATGTATTGAACTAAATTGCTCACGAAGAAAGGATTTTTATTTTATGAGAGAATTATGATACTTCTTTTATATGAAAAAGATGCACTAGATATAAATGCGACTAGATTTTTTCTTCGTCTTTTTATCTGAATCTACTTAAACTGTAGCTCAATAATCTTGCTACGCAGTATTTCCAATTTTCTGTGATCCCTTACAACATGTTTCGGCCATCTTAAGATTTTCCAAAAATATTAACATTGTACTACTTTTACTTTTATTCTCAATTAATATTTAATTGATGGATTATATTTTTTTTGTTTACTCTAAGACTTTTTTGGTATGAAACTCTAGCATTTTCTTTTTGAAAAGTCAAAGCTTTGATTTCAAAGTTTTAATCTTTATTTTCTTTTAATTTTAATTGAACAATAGTTGCTTTACATTTGCTTACACAAACTATACTTGCTTTAAAGTGGATGCTAAAATTTCATGATTCAAATAACTATTGTTATTTAAAAATTTACTACGTAATGGATTCATGGAAAAATAAATTTACCTAAGATATTGACATAGTTTGTTATTTGCAGCCAGAATGCATAATACAAACTTGACGTTTGTATTTATGAATTTTAAATCGAAATAACACTAAACCATGGTATTTATATGGATATTATGATTGAGTGTATGGTATTTATGTTAAAAAATACCAAAAACTTTTGTGTAATTGTGAAATCTAAACTAAGATCCAAGTTGTCATATGATATTTCTTATAAAAAATAGTTATATGCTTTTTTTTAATCGTGCATTGCTTACATGTTAAGTTATAGCTGTAGGGTGTTTTTCGTCGCACCATTGAGATGGGAATACGCGCGCGCTTGTCAGGCGTACTGCAAGTCCCCCCTGCTTAGGGTAGGCGGGGGTTTATTGATTGTGAGGATCCGAATCTCCGGCAACCGTGGACTAAGCTGCCGTTAATTACCCCTCGCCTTTGGGGCGACGGAACCTCCGATTAACGGGTTAAACTGGTCATGCGATGTAAGTGCACGGCGGTGCCCCGGCCGTCAATCCGACGGCCAAACGCGGAAACGGTGATAAACTTTAATTTTTGCGGACTTAGCAAACCGGCACCACCGCGCACTAAACCCCGGATCGTGCCATTAAACTAGTCTAAGCTAACAAGAGGATGGGTTAGAGATATACCGACTGATCCGAGTCCTCCGGTCTTCATCTCCACTCCGATCTCCTCGCGGGATCTCCGGTCGTCGCCTCCTCGCCGGAAGGGCACCACATCGCCTGTAGCTTTTACGGGCTCCCACTTCAATACCGAGGCAACTCGGGCGCGAAGTAGGCTAGCCGACGCGTCCAAGATTTGCTGTAGAATGTAGTGTAGAGTGCATGTCTCACTTTGGGGTTTGTTGCCATTTGAAGATGATGGAGGAAACAAGATAAGAAAAATGGTGCTTGCATTTTTCTTAGCATGAAAAGAGATCTAGAATGAAACACTCTCAAAGATGAAGCTCTCTCCTTTTCTTTTCTTCTTCTCACTTTTCTAATGAAAACCTTCATCCTTAGAAAATGGTGGAGGAAAGATTATGAAGCATGAAGGGAGGTGATGGTAGGAGCATAAGTGGTGACCACATCCAAAATGAAATGATAACATAAGCAAATCAAACCTCACTTCATATCTAATCACTTCTAATCCTTTCTTATCATCAAAAAGCAAGTGAAAAGACTAAGAAAGAATCAAAATGATGGTAGAAAAGAAAAGATGCTTTCATAATAAATATATTTGCAAGAAAAACCTCCACAATGTGTTATTTGCAAACTTGCAAATAACACCCTCCATCGGAAAAGTCCGGCCGGGAAAGAACAAAGGAAAACCGGCCGGAACGGAATGCAAACTGGCAACTCCAGTAAACTGGTCCCGTAATAAATTACAGGAAAACCCCGATACTGTGCATACACACCCGCATCTGTATTCCGTCCGGATACAAATGCAATGAGACAAAATCTACACTGTACTATACTAGGATCCGGCTTAAACCAAAGCCGGCTAGTAATATCCGTCCGATCCTGATCCGTGCAATACCGCACGTATCTGATCGAACCCTGCCATATAACTATACGGCCACTAGAACAAAACTGTCCGATCCTGATCCGTGCAATACCACACGTATCTGATCGGACCCTGCCATATCTCCATACGGCCTCTACAGCGTTTCGCCCGAAAGCTTGAGTAACTGAAAGTGTGGTGGACTCTAAAGACTCGTCAATACTATGGCTGTGGATTTAACCACTAGCACGTCAGAGGTATAAGCCAATACGTGACGGGCCACCAGCTATTGACTAAAAGGGACGTCGATGAGCGAACTCATCCTGACACCCTACTGAGCCTGTCAGTGACAATATCCGTACAGTCCGGTCCGTTCGTCTATGAGCATCGCATGTCGGGCCTAGGGGGTTGGTAAAAGTCAGACCCCCAAAAGCGGTACAAGTCGTGTCGGAGTGTAGCCCAGAACACCCTGAGATACTACTGGAATACCTACCAGCAAATCTCCTGCTTTGGCCAAGGACTTTTCATCTTCTGGCTCTCCTAGACACAGCGCGACCTCACCCCCAATACCGGGAGAGACGAACCCCTGAAGATCCGCTCACTGCCTCCATGTGGCTCGGGACTGTACCCAACTAAAACCTGTTTGCACGATTCCTTTGAGCCGTGGTAGGGTAGTAATCAAAGCACAGTGGGAACTCACACGAGACAAATGACGATCCCCAGGTCGATGAACTAACCTGTACACATGTCACCAGGGAACTGCTATCTGATGTCAGGTATAAGACCAACTAGCATGTTCCCGGCGAGTCCTGTCCGGTGTACTCATAACCCAATGAGCACCTGTATACATCTTAGGTGATCCAACTGACACCAATGGCTTGTGAGACCGGCCATCGCCCATCATCGGGGTCTCGACTGTATACACTAGTCTACTCTGGAGTATCGATGCCCTGTCTCGAAACTCCTACGACTAGGGACCTTTTAAGGATGTGCTTATAGACTACCAGCTCCCACGTATATGATCGCCCTCATACTGCCGGTAGTCAAGCAAGAATCCTAGGGGCTCTATCAACGTGCAATAGTGATCTGTCATGTCACCTAAAGCAGTACACGATGATAAAGGTAAACCAGATAGCATACTATCATCTCGAGTAAGACTGTCCTACCGGGATAGGTCCTCCCTCAATCATTGCAATCACGTGCCTGTGATCCAATAATCGACTCTGAGGGCACTATCTCCAACAATCTCCTACTTGCACTCAAGGCTAATTATTGCGATGTCGCATACTCACAGCCCGTGTGATATCGAACACCCAACTCCTCTACTTGTCAGTCTCACAAAGCTTGTTTGCGAAACTATTGCGTTCGAGGAATAGCCTCAGTGAGTGGATCCGCTCTGATGTTTCTTTCTATGTCTCTCTTTATCTCAAGTTCGCGGAGAAAGCCATCTCCCAAAATGAGCAATACCTGTCTTAGAATGTCTGGATGTCTGATGGGACCTAGCTCATAAATGAACTCCAAATCCAAACTCCAAATCCAAACTTCTTAGACTGTATCGTCAACTGAACTTAATCAGTATCCTGCGCCATGCCACCCTCAGTATTGCCTTGGACCACCTGTCTAAAATACCGTCCCTCGTCAAAAGGAAAACTACAACTCTGACAACCTCCTTGTCGTCCATGTCACCTTGGAAGCCTGGAATGATAACTGCCTCCCGACTGTTCCTCCAGGATTGGATCAATATCAACTTATTGCATCTACTGTAAGAACAACATCTGGTGTGGTACTTGACATCTCATGATTGACTCAATTGCCTAAGCAAGTGATCTGCCAATCATGAACATCCCTCTTCCCTTTAGTCTGTAAGACACCTTTAGAGAGGGTGACTCCATCACATGCAGGTATACTACCGTGCCAGGAGTCGTCCATTCTAAATACTCATAGAATGCTGTCCAAGTACCCAGATTGGGAAACTACCCAAATCTAGATCTAAAACCATAGATCTAGTAACCAATATGTCTTATGTAATGTCCAAGTCCTATGTGGAGAAAACACTGTGTGACGACCAAAGTATAACCAATCGTAGTATAGGAATATCACTTCCTACTACCTTCTCAACAGATCCATCCCCTATTCTGATGACGTCAAACCTATGACTGTCACATCAGAAATAGATGATCTATCTCCGCTACATCTGCTTTAGTCTATAAATATACATAAGCCTGATGTCCACCAATGCTTCCGCTGCTCCCACTGACTACAACAACCCTCTGGCAGAGTCATACAGACGTGCACTTCTAAAGCAAGTTTAGAACGACGCTATACTCATCCTCCTGCCGGGTCTCGCAGCCTGGAACAACAACAATGGCAAGTGTGGGTATACAAGAACTTCTCTGTCACCGTCCTTGAGGCTACCGAAGTACCTCTCGGGTGCCTGAAGTTACCCACCTTATCTGCGGAGTGGCCAATGGAATGTCAAATCAGATTGAATCTTTAGGTTCCTTATCAAATCTTCAGTAATCGTTTGCGGTTCTGGAATCACTTCCAGTTCTACCATACTCCCACTGCTGTTTTTGAAAAAATCCATTTTTAATAAAACTGTGGCGAGTCTTGAACAATATTTCTATTGATCTCCCAGATGGTAGAAAGTCAACCCTCGTCATAGCCTGGGTCAACCCACAAACAGCCATTACAGAAACGTGCCTTGAGTTATCCAGAGTCTGGTTTTAATCATAAGCCGGACAACTTCCCGTACCTTAACAATGTTAAGATATGAACTGTACAATATCCAATATAGAACCAGAGGCACTGATTTAATTGAACCAGATTCAAATCATGCAGCTATCTCCAGTGCATGTCAACTAAATGGAGAGAGGCCGATCAGCGTTACTCAACTTAGGAATACTTCCAATTATGAGTAACCCGAAAGAGAAGCAAGTTCTCTTAATCATTACTATCAACTGAATACCATGTACAAGTATCTACATCTTCGATCACTTTGAAGAATCCCGATACTTGCAACACCTGGTTCTCTACTTTATTCTTATACCTATATCTTCTCAAAACTTCGACCCTGTGTTTCTACGAAACACTTGTCTAAGAACTAGAGAAGTCATAAGTAAACAGAATACAGTACGAGGACCAACCCCTCTGTCCTAGTGGAAACTGGACAATATACAATACTCTGTATAAGTCTCATGAGTCTTGCGGCTCAATCACTGTGTGTCGTAGGTTGAAAACTGTACTTTTGGTTAAGAAGAATTACACCGCTGTTCAATGCTCCTTACCTAACCATCCACTGATATAGGTAAATGTCATCGACATAATATCAAAAGGTATATCTCACTCTATAAAA
Organism: Agapanthus africanus; assembly: GCA_030015575.1. Taxonomy (NCBI): domain Eukaryota; kingdom Viridiplantae; phylum Streptophyta; class Magnoliopsida; order Asparagales; family Amaryllidaceae; genus Agapanthus; species Agapanthus africanus. Next base: position 259,021,763 of record CM057339.1, on the reverse strand, counting down.
ATAGACGTACAGATATTTCAATTTGAAATTGGTGCACAACAGCGGATATTCAAAACCAAATATTTGCCGACCGGCAAACAACCCAGATGATCTCCTCTAATATCACCGATTACAACGAATCCCGATATAATGAGGATGATCACCTAATTCCCAATAACTTACTCCCACTCATCATCTGTAAAACCATACAGATGTGAGAATCATACCTGGTAAATACATACCCTGGAGTAAGTGTCTAATCGGGAAATCAGTTTTCTTTTAACAGTACACAGCTGAACTGAAACATTAAAATGTTTCGATGGGGTATCCTGGTATTCCTAGTAATGCCTCTTCCATTATCCAGATTCACAACTATAACTGTATAATTCTTTGCCACCTCTCCAAATCCCTTTATATGTCTTTAGTCATTACCTTCTGTACACCCCTTTAGGCCAAATGGTTTTCTTCCTTCCCTACCGTTCGGTACCAGCCTATGGTTTGGAAGAAGACTATCCAAAAAGCATAAGGGGTGTACTGTCCTAATCCTAGGAGCACTCGCAACGCGAGAGAAGGTGAAGATAAAAGACACCTGAATGTACTTTATTCCTATTTCTCCTGCACCAGGATCCATCCCCGAACTGGAACAAGTTCCTTTCGAGTTTGTATATAACCATACGATGGATTATCCAATAAAATGGGATCTTCGTAGTGATACGGAGTGTCCTGGAGAAATACAAATGTGATTTGGGATTGGCGAAGAAATACTTGGTTTGGTCGTGAATAGCAGTCGCAACTTACTTTGCCCTCTTACTAATCCCTTGCTTTGTCTGTACTTAATACCTTCTGTACACCGTTTAGGCTAACTGGTTTTCTTCATTCCCTACCGGTCGGCACCAGCCTATGGTTTGGAAGAAGACTATCCAATTTGCGTAATAGGTGTACTACTCCTAAACCAAGGAGTACTCGCAACCTGAGAGAATGTGAAAGGAAAAGACAACTGAATAATCCTATCCGTTTTCTCCAGAACCGGAAACCATCCTCGAAGTTCTACGAGTTCGTATATAACCATACGATTGTTTTGTCCAATGGAAGTGGAAGTTCGTAGTAATACGGGGTGTCCTGGAGAAAAGGGTAAAAGTAGGAGTGGCAATGAGGTCTGCAACTCTGACAATCCAAAAGCCAGTGTTAAGTAGGTTCGGTCAACTTGGTCACTGAGTCATAATCTAGGGTCGGGTCAATGGTCGCTGCCAAAGAGAGAGAAAAGAAACACTCAGCGTGCACTCTATCCTAGATCAGAATGGTTATCACTTTTTCTAATCAGGAAACCTCCCACTGTACCTCAAATTCTCCTCCAAACTTGAAAGAAGAATTAGTCGGGGTCACCCGAGGAGTAAACCAACTCATCAGTGGGAATCGGGATCCAACTCTCATCGCACGATAACGTGACAGAATCCGCTCACGGTATCACACTCCAGAAGGTATGCGCATATCTGGCAAGTTTCAGTACTTTTGAAACTCCCGATGTGATTTTTACCCCATGCTCTTATGACCTTGGCGTGAGGTCAAAATATCATAAGTCACATGTCAAGTTCTACCCATCATTTTCCAGGTTAATTTGAACCCACCCGTACATACCCTTGACGTAGGCCAAAATAGTAGTACGACTGTCCCAAACCAACGCATCTATCTATGCTACAGATAAATATCCGGCAACTACCAATCACTATGCCTTGGCGTGAGGTCAAAATACATAGCTTGAATACTACCGAATATTTAACCGAAATGATGGAGGGCTACGAATGGTTTCTGGCGAAAACCTTTAACGTAATGAACTTGATCTCGTTGAAGGAACGGATAGCTTTTTAGAAAATGTAGTGACGAAAACCTTTACTAAAGAGGTCACTCCCGGTGAAGGGATCTCGGCTCTTTCCCCGTAGAATGGGGTGCAGGATATTCCAACTGAATACCACGATGCAAAGCAAAAGTAATCGGCTATAGTGAAGGTATTGTCCTGACGCAAACTTCTGTCCAAGGGGTCACTCCCGGTGAAGGGATCTCGGCCCTTGCCTCGTCGACTGAGGAGCAGGATATTCCAAATGAATACCACGATGCAAAACAAAAGTGAACGTCCTTGCAATAACAGCTTTTTGAAAAGTGTTCCAACAACATCAGAATAGGTTTGTTTAACTTGCATTGATCCGAATCAACGCAGTCCCATCAATTAATCACACCACAAAGAACGAAAATATACTGACGTACGTATATGCCATCCGCATTCGCCACTGGGTCCCGTCATCACCCGTTAGGTTAGCTAACTAACGGCAGAGCGGGGACTGGACTAGCGCGGATGTAAAACATATACAACATCTACTAATATATATACCAATATATTATATTTCGCTCAAGGCGTGAAAAGAAATGCAACATCACAGAAATGTACAGCATCACAGAACAATACAGATATCTGGGATCCCCGGGTTTCACAGAGCCACTACTGAAACCCGACGTTCCCCTGGTCGTGTGGATAACCTGTGCAATGAAATCCTAGACCCCTACGGGCGTGGCAAGTTACCCGTCAAAACCTGAAGCGAGGCAGCCCCCTTCAGCTCCGTGAATGGACCACCCAGCACTCCACGGAATCCGGCAACTTGGGCACCCCTCCTGGGTCAACCTGTACCCCCTACGAGTGCGGCGAATAGCCCGCCAATCCCAGAGTGAAGCCCCCTCCGTCTCAATGCCATGAGATGCGGGCTTGTTGCCTTCCAGAACCCGGCTATCCGTGCACTCCTCCGCGGGGTAATCCTAGTACAGAAAGTAAAATATACATACACCGGGTACATCGACCGCAACCAGGTCGTGCCCCAAAAGAATAATACAATCAGGCAGTGACGGCAGTCCACATGTCGGACGCTCGTCCCGCAATATCAAATGTACATAATACAACAGTACAGTACTAGCATTGCATCCAGGCTATCCTCCACGACCGATCCGCAACATCACAGCATAAACATAGAACATCAACGCGAAAGTCACGTTCGCAAATCCGTCTAACCGGGCTATAGCAGCTAGACAGGATTTACCGATCGAGTGACATTCACGGTCGCAGATATAATGTAAATACTGTGAAATATGTGTTTAAAATTTTCCGATTGACCAAAAATTAACAAGTGGGCCCCCAAGCAATACTGTAGCACTCACAGAAATAATTGGCCCAATTTTAATATTCCAAAACCCCTAATTACTGCCCTGAAGCCCACTGGAAAAAGATGGCCCACTGACCTCTCTACACTGCGGCGGATCCGCGGCCCAATAGAGAGGTGAGGCCGCGGTTCCGCGCTCTTGGTGAGAGATCACTGTGTCGAATTTTCCCAGAGTTCTTAGAACTCCCTGCACATCATTCTGAGACCACCTGAAAATTTTTTAGACTTCAAAAAATTTCAACAGAAACTGATGTGAAGGAAAAATACGGTTTTTGGAATTTTGGTCGATCGAAAATGCAAAACACATCAAACGAAGCTAGACGAAGTTAATGGCGAGGCTCTGATACCACTGTAAGTGCACGGCGGCGCCCCGGCCGTCAATCCGACGGCCAAACGCGGAAACGGTGATAAACTTTAATTTTTGCGGACTTAGCAAACCGGCACCACCGCGCACTAAACCCCGGATTGTGCCATTAAACTAGTCTAAGCTAACAAGAGGATGGGTTAGAGATATACCGACTGATCCGAGTCCTCCGGTCTTCATCTCCACTCCGATCTCCTCGCGGGATCTCTGGTCGTCGCCTCCTCGCCGGAAGGGCACCACATCGCCTGTAGCTTTTACGGGCTCCCACCTCAATACCGAGGCAACTCGGGCGCGAAGTAGGCTAGCCGACGCGTCCAAGATTTGCTGTAGAATGTAGTGTAGAGTGCATGTCTCACTTTGGGGTTTGTTGCCATTTGAAGATGATGGAGGAAACAAGATAAGAAAAATGGTGCTTGCATTTTTCTTAGCATGAAAAGAGATCAAGAATGAAACACTCTCAAAGATGAAGCTCTCTCCTTCTCTTTTCTTCTTCTCACTTTTCTAATGAAAACCTTCATCCTTAGAAAATGGTGGAGGAAAGATTATGAAGCATGAAGGGAGGTGATGGTAGGAGCATAAGTTGTGACCACATCCAAAATGAAATGATAACATAAGCAAATCAAACCTCACTTCATATCTAATCACTTCTAATCCTTTCTTATCATCAAAAAGCAAGTGAAAAGACTAAGAAAGAATCAAAATGATGGTAGAAAAGAAAAGATGCTTTCATAATAAATATATTTGCAAGAAAAACCTCCACAATGTGTTATTTGCAAACTTGCAAATAACACCCTCCATCGGAAAAGTCCGGCCGGGAAAGAACAAAGGAAAACCGGCCGGAACGGAATGCAAACTGGCAACTCCAGAAAACTGGTCCCGTAATAAATTACAGGAAAACCCCGATACTGTGCATACACACCCGCATCTGTATTCCGTCCGGATACAAATGCAATGAGACAAAATCTACACTGTACTATACTAGGATCCGGCTTAAACCAAAGCCGGCTAGTAATATCCGTCCGATCCTGATCCGTGCAATACCGCACGTATCTGATCGAACCCTGCCATATAACTATACGGCCACTAGAACAAAACTGTCCGATCCTGATCCGTGCAATACCGCACGTATCTGATCGGACCCTGCCATATCTCCATACGGCCTCTACAACGTTTCGCCCGAAAGCTTGAGTAACTGAAAGTGTGGTGGACTCTAAAGACTCGTCAATACTATGGCTGTGGATTTAACCACTAGCATGTCAGAGGTATAAGCCAATACGTGACGGGCCACCAGCTATTGACTAAAAGGGACGTCGATGAGCGAACTCATCCTGACACCCTACTGAGCCTGTCAGTGACAATATCCGTACAGTCCGGTCCGTTTGTCTATGAGCATCGCATGTCGGGCCTAGGGGGTTGGTAAAAGTCAGACCCCCAAAAGCGGTACAAGTCGTGTCGGAGTGTAGCCCAGAACACCCTGAGATACTACTGGAATACCTACCAGCAAATCTCCTGCTTTGGCCAAGGACTTTTCATCTTCTGGCTCTCCTAGACACAGCGCGACCTCACCCCCAATACCGGGAGAGACGAACCCCTGAAGATCCGCTCACTGCCTCCATGTGGCTCGGGACTGTACCCAACTAAAACCTGTTTGCACGACTCCTTTGAGCCGTGGTAGGGTAGTAATCAAAGCACAGTGGGAACTCACACGAGACAAATGACGATCCCCAGGTCGATGAACTAACCTGTACACATGTCACCAGGGAACTGCTATCTGACGTCAGGTATAAGACCAACTAGCATGTTCCCGGCGAGTCCTATCCGGTGTACTCATAACCCAATGAGCACCTGTATACATCTTAGGTGATCCAACTGACACCAATGGCTTGTGAGACCGGCCATCGTCCCTCGTCGGGGTCTCGACTGTATACACTAGTCTACTCTGGAGTATCGATGCCCTGTCTCGAAACTCCTACGACTAGGGACCTTTTAAGGATGTGCTTATAGACTACCAGCTCCCACGTATATGATCGCCTTCATACTGCCGGTAGTCGAGCAAGAATCCTAGGGGCTCTATCAACGTGCAATAGTGATCTGTCATGTCACCTAAAGCAGTACACGATGATAAAGGTAAACCAGATAGCATACTATCATCTCGAGTAAGACTGTCCTACCGGAATAGGTCCTCCCTCAATCATTGCAATCACGTGCCTGTGATCCAATAATCGACTCTGAGGGCACTATCTCCAACACTCAATGTGCAGTGTACGTGTGTTTTGTTTTGGAAGGGGGGTTTGGATATATCGGGAGCCACGCAGAGTTTTTTACGGGGTCCCGCTACCCGGATAGCGGGCTGGGGGTCAAGGGGGCTAGCAGCCCCCTTGCTGGGTGCGGGGCAGCGTCCCGGCCCAAAATTTTTTTGGGAGGGACAGTGTTGTGGAGTGTATCTATATATATATATACACATGTATACATATATAAAAAAGGGAAAAAGCGCCCAAAGGACGTGTGGGGCCAGCGTCTCGAGCGCTGTGCGCTTAGATGCTGTGCGCTCGAGCGCTAGCGTGCCACGTGTCGGCACGTGGGCGCTGGGCGCTCGAGCGCTAGCGTGCCACGTGTCGGCACGTGGGCGCTGGGCGCTCGAGCGCTGGGCGCTCGAGCGCTAGCGTGTCACGTGTCGGCACATGGGCGTTGGACGCTCGAGCGCTAGCGCGCCACGTGTCGGCGCATGGACGCTGAGCGCAAGGCGCTCGGGCGCCGGTGCGAAAGAGGGGATTTTTAGCCCCAGAAATGGGATTTAAAATCCCGAAAGAGGATTTAGGGTGGAGTTAAATTCCTAAGATGTTTTGAAGCTGATGAAGGGCTTCTCCCCTTGAGCCCTAGTTCTTCCCTAAAGTGGGGTTTCTGGAGATGGGTCTTCTTCTTCCTCCTCTGTTGGCAGGATCTTGAAGACCAACAGATGTGAGATTTTAAAAATCTCTCCTTTTTGAGATCTAATGGAAGATCTGAGTTCCCCTTTATGTGTTTTGTGGTGAAAAACTATTTAGTTTTATAAAAACTCTTGGTTTAATTCAAAAGAAAGAGAAGGATTTAGAACCTTGAGGAAGGAGAAAGATCTCATATCTAAATTTTTTTGGAGAGAAAAAGTTGTTGGGATATTTCATTATCCTTGCCTTTATAGGCTATACACTTTACATATAGCCCCTTGGGCTTCACAAAATGGCATTCTTTTTGCACATAAGCCATGGGCTTTACAAAAATTTGGCTTTATGCCCATTTTTCTTACATTCATTCGTAAAATAAAACAAAAGAAATACAATAAAATTATTTATTACAAATTTTTTTATCTTGGCATGGGGGGAGGCCGGCCGCTTCATGTTCGGACTCGACCCGGGCATGGGGCCACTTGATCTTGGTTTGGGCCCACTTGGCTTGGGATTGACTTTGATTTTGACTTGGTCAACCGGGGTGTAAATTTTTACCCTAACAAATTGCCCCCCATCAATGAATGCACACCACATGTGGGTCGTGTGCATATAATTGATGGATCTTCTTTCACGTGGAGGCGACTTGATTTGGTTCCCGCTTTTGGGAAGCTGGCACTGCCTTTTTTACGATATGGACGGTCGGTTCTGCCCTTTTTGCGACTTGGAAGGTCGGTGCTGCCCTTTTTGCGACTTGGACCGTCGGTGCTGCCCTTTTAGCGACGTTGACGGTCGGTTCTGCCCTTTTTGTGACTTGTGGATGGTCGGTTCTGCCCTTTTTATGACGTGGACGGTCGGTTTTGCCCTTTTTACGACTTGGACGGTCGGTGCTGCCCTTTTAGAGACTTGGACGGTCGGTGCTGCCCTTTTAGCGACGTAGACGGTCGGTTATGCCCTTTTAGCGATGTGGACGGTCGGTTCTGCCCTTTTAGCGATGTGGACGGTCGGTTCTGCCCTTTTTGTGACGTGGACGGTCGGTGCTGCCTTTTTAGCGACTTGGACGGGTCGGTGCTGCCCTTTTTGCGACGTGGACGGTTGGTGCTGCCCTTTTAATGACTTGGACGGTCGGTTATGCCCCTTTAGCGATGTGGACGGTCGGTGCTGCCCCTTTAGCGATGTGGACTGTCGGTTCTGCCCTTTTTGCAACTTGAACGGTCGGTGCTGCCCTTTTAGCGACGTGGACGGTCGGTTTTGCCTTTTTAGCGACTTGGACGGTTGATGCTGGATTTGACTTGCTCCGCTTCTTGCGGTGTCAGGGATGAAGTTGACTTATTTCCGAGGTGGAATTTGATTCTGCCAGGGAGGTCATTGGTTGTTTTACTGATTTGATATGATTTGGATTAACATCAGCACCGTTACACTGGAATATGGTACCAGGAGCGAATCATCATCCGTTTTTGAGAGGATTTGGGGATTGGGTTTTTTTTTTGTTTGGCATTTGCATTGCTACACTGGAATAATGCCAGGAGCAACTCATCATTTGCCCTGAGAGGATTTGGGAATTGATGGCTTAGGAGGCAGGTTTAGATCCTTATCATCTAAGGCTTTTCAATTTTATGGGCTGTAAGGGTCCCATAAAAGCATTTTCTCCCTACGAGTCGAAAGGATCTCGCAGGTGTATTTTCCCCTTAGGAGTCGTGGGGACTCCCAAGTGTCTTGCTCCTTTGTGAGTCGTAAGGATCTCACGCGGGAATTTTCTCCTCTCAAAGTCGAGAGGATTTTGAGAGTGCATTTCATCTCCTTTTCACGAGTTTGCGTTCTTTCGGGTTTTCACAAACTCGCTAGCAGTCCTGCTGTTTTTTACTCACGGAGCCCTTTCGGGTTTTCATCCGTGCCCGTTTGCTTGTGGACATACCGTTTTTTTTGAGAGCTGGTGGGACTTTAAAAGTAGTCTCACCGGCAGGACTTTGGAGAGATTAGGATCGTTTTACGTCCGTGGATTGTATACGGTTTTGCAGGATGTATGATCCAGACCGTAGGGCCAAAAAAATTTCGAGATTTTGTTGGCGTCTGCATCGCTGCACTGGAATATGGTACCAGGAGCGACTCATCATTCGCCATTGGGGTATGGGGGTTGGAATTTGGTTGGCGTCTGCATCGCTGCACTGGAATATGGTACCAGGAGCGACTCATCATTTGCCACTTGAGGACTTAGAATTTGGATCTTGTTTGGCATCAGCATTGCTGCACTGGAATAATGCCAGGAGCAACTCATCATTTACCTCGGAAGGACTTGGGATTTGGTTTTTTAGGTCGGCATCAGCACCGCTAACACTGAAGCGAAACGCCATGAGCGACTCATCATTTGTCGTTGCCCGTTGGGGAACGATGGCTTAGGAGACAGGTTTGGGTCCCTGTCACCTAAGGCTTTTCAATTTTATGAGCCGTAAGGGTCTCATAAAAACATTTTCTCCCTACGAGTCGAGAGGATCTCGTAGGTGTATGTTCTCTTTAGGAATCGTGAGGATTCCTAAGTGTGTTGCTCATTTGTGAGTCGTAAGGATCCCACGCAGGGATTTTCCCCTCACAAGGTAGATAGCACTTTGCGAGTGTATTTCATCACTTTTTACGAGTTTGCGTCCTTTCGGGTTTTCACAAACTCGCCGGTGGTCCTGCTGTTTTTACTCACGGAGCCATTTCGGGTTTTCATCCGTGCCCGTTTTTCTTGTGGACATACCGTTTTTTTGTGCTATTTTAAAAATAGTCTCACCGGCAGGATTTAGGAGAGATAGGGGCCATTTACGCCCGTGGATTGTATATGGTTTTGCAGGATGTATGATCCAGACCATAGGGCTGGTGTGCTTAATTCGCCCGCGACTTGGAGCATTCACGCGTAGTATTTCTTGAGATATCGGTCATTGATGGGTGGCATGGGCCTTTCTCCCTCGGCACTTATTAGTTGGTAGGATCCTCCGTCGAACACTTTCTCGATGACTTATGGTCCTTCCCAGTTTGGCTCGAATTTTCCCTTGGCGTGTCAATTGGGGACGATCGGTCCTTAATCTTTTGAGGACCAACACCAATTCACCTTTCTTGAAATCGCGGAGACGGGTTATCTTGTCATAGGCCCGTGACATTTAGGCTCGGTATAGCTCCAGATTTTGCTGCACCGCGAGCCTCTTTTTTCGAGGGCGTCGAGCTCTTCAAGCTGAAGGAGCATGTTTTCCTCCTCCGTCAATTCGTGTTGAACGACCATTCTTAAGCTTGGAACTTCGACTTCGAGAGGGAGGACTGCCTCCACTCCGAAGAGTAATGAGTATGGAGTGGACTGAGTGGGAGTACGGTGCGTGGTACGATATGCCCACAACGCCTCGTGAAGTTTGAGATTCCAGTCTCTCTTGTTGGCTGAAGCATTTTTCCTCAGGAGCTTGCACAGAATTTTATTGAAGGCTTCGGCCAGCCCATTGGCCTTTGGATTATAGATGGAGGAATATCTCCGGTCTATCTTGTGTTGAGTAGCGAACCTTGTGAATTTGAAGCTCTTGAAAGAAGGCCCGTTGTCAGAAATGATTCTTCTTGGTGTACCGAAGCGGTATAGAATATTATGCTGGAAGAATGTCAAAATATCTCCTGTCTTGACTTCTTTTAGCGGTACAGCTTCAGCCCATCTGAAGAAGTAGTCTGTTGCGGCCAGTATGAACTGGTGGCCTCTAGATGACGGAGGATCAATTGGGCCAACTATGTCGGTGCCCCAAATTTCGAAGGGCCACGACGCCACCGTAGGATGCAACGGATTGGGGTGCTTGTGAATGAAATCACCGTGAATTTGGCAGATTTAACATTTCTTTGCATGCTCTCCGCAATCCCGTATCATGGTGGGCCAGTAATACCCAAGCCGTTTAATTTGAAGTCGCATCTTGGGGCCATATTGGTGAGCACCGCAAACGCCTGAGTGAACTTCTTTCATGATTTTTTGGGGTTCGGCCGATGACAGGCACCTGAGCCAGAGTTGGTCATATGACCTGCGGTATAGCGTGTCATTTACAAACACGTATCGGAGAGCTCTTTTCTTCAGCCGAACCCTCACAGACCTTCCTTCGGGCAGCTTGTCGTATTGGAAGTACTCTATGAAGGGTTCTCTCCAATTGGGCTCGTCTTCGATGATCGAAGCTTCTTCGGCGGGACTTCTCTTCTGTTCCGCGCTTTCCTCTTCTCGTAGAGAGACTGGGGGGTAGAATTTGCCGGCTCCTGACTGTGATCAGAATTTCATCTATGTCAGGATCAGCCAGCTCCTTGGCTAAGTGAGCGAGTACGTCAGCCTTTCCATTCAACGCGCTGGGGACTCTCATTAGTTCAATGTGAGTGAACCGTTTCATGAGTTCCACCACCCGGCTTCTGTACCGAGCTAACTCGGGTTTGTATATCTTATAGTCGCCGCTTACTTGGCTGATGACAAGCTAGGAGTCACCGTAGACCCGTAGCCGAAGGATTTCCATTTCTATTGCGAGCTCCAGACCAGCTATCAGAGCTTCATACTCGGCCTCGTTGTTTGTGCGAGGCTCGGTGAGAGCAAAAGAACGTCGTAGGGTTCCTATTGATGGCGTGATGAACACCAATCCTATCCCTGTTTTTATCTCCGGGTCGCTTGATTTACTGGAGGTCCTTATCGATGAGGCCCCATCGAAATAGAGCTCCCAACATGGATCGCCATTCTCGAGGTGCAACACTTGTTCGTCGGGTAACTCACAATTGAGTGGTGACCCTTCTGGTATGGGATGAGCCGCGAGAAAGTCTGCAAGAGCTTGCCCTTTTACTGCTTTGTGAGGAGTATAAACTATGTCAAACTCAAGTAGCATGACAGCCCATCTTGCCATTCTGCCAGCTAGGCTTGCTTTGGTCATCAAGTGTTTGAGCAGGTTGACCTTGGAGATCAGCATAACCTGATGAGCGAGAAGATAGTGCCTCAGCTTCTTCACAGCAAATATCAGAGCCAGGCATTGCTTTTCGATTGGGGAATAGTTGTGTTCCGCCCCGACTAGAGTTCGACTGAGATAGTAGAGGGCATTTTCTTTTCCCTCCTCGTTATTCTGGGCAAGGAGCGGATCGAGTGACTCATCTAGCGCGCCAGCGTAGAGAATTAGCGGTTTATTTGGAATGGGAGCGGCTAGCACTGGAGGGTGCAACAAGTATTGTTTGATGCTTTCGAATGCTGCTTGACATTCGGCATCCCAGATAAAAGGAGCTCCTTTCTTCATGAGCTTTGAGAAGGGCCTACATCTTCCCGACAAATTTGAGATAAACCTCCGTATATAAGCAAGCTTGCCTTGAAAAGATCTTAGCCGTGTCAGACTCTTCGGAGGCGGTATCTCCGTGATGACCTTTATCTTTGATGGGTCAACTTCGATCCCTCGATGTCGGACTATGAAGCCTAGAAATTTTCCCGATGACACGTCAAAAGCGCACTTTAAAGGATTCATCTTCAGATCGTATTCCCTCAGTCTGGTGAGAACGGTCCTAAGATCTTGGATGTGGTCGGCTTTGGCTTTAGTTTTGACGACCAGATCATCAACATAGCATTCGACGACTTTATGGATTAGGTCATCAAAGATATTAGTCATTGCCCTTTGATATGTAGCACCTGCGTTCTTCAGTCCGAACGGCATCACCTTTTAGCAATATATTCCGATCGGGGTTCGAAATGCTGTGTGCTTCTCATCCTCAGGCGACATCTTGATCTGATTATACCCAGACGAGCCATCTATAAAGGTGAACAGCTCGTAATTTGAGGTGTCATTGACCATCATTTCCATGACCGGTAGCGGGAAGTCGTTTTTAGGACATGCCTTGTTGAGGTCCCTGAAATTGACACAAATTCGGATCTGCCCATTTTTCTTCTTCACTGGGACTATGCATGCGATCTAGTCCGCATATTTCTCTTCCCTGATGAAGCCGGCATCGATGAGCTTCTTGGTTTCCTCGATGACCTTTTCTTCTAGTTCCCTTCTTATTCTTCGAGGAGCTTGTTTGACTGGCTTAGCATCAGGAGATCTAGCCAGCTTATGCATGGCCACTTCAGGGGAAAGGCCTGACATTTCTTTGTATGTCCACGCGAAGCAGTCGACGAACTCATGCAGCAGGGCAATTATCTGCTCTTTCATTTCCTCCGATAAGAGTGAGCTGATGTGGGTCGGTCTTGGATTATCGGGCGTTCCTAAGTCAATCTCGGTTAGCTCATCAAAGGTTGCTTGTCCGCCATCTTCGTGCTCTTGAGGAGCTTCTTCTGGCTCGGCTGTTTCGTCATCATCATTTGATCTTTTGCTGGCCTCACCAACATGGATCATGTAGCACGCTTTGGAATCAGGTTGAACGTAGCTTATGCCCCGTCTATCTGGAATTCGTCCATCGATGAGTGCTCGGACCTGGGGCGGATGCCATAGTCCTTCATAAAACTTTGTTTCGGACTCCGTTTGATATAACTGGCATCCGCACTTTTTGAAATATTCCCGCATCTCGGACGCATAGTATCTGGGATTGAGGACGACTTTTATGTCTCTCATATGGAAGGCACGCGACAAACAAATCGTCCGGGTGCACAACGGGGTTTGACCCATAAAACAGGATGCCTTTCTGTCCACTTTTCCTTCCGGGGACGTAGAAAGTTTTCAGCTGGTCCACGGTGGAGACTGACAACGCATCGAGCTCTTTGCACATCTGCTCCGGTACCCTTGTGACGACTAAGGAACCTTCCGTAATTTCGAAGGTCTCTCGTAGTTTCGCTTGTTGCATGGGGGTCCAATCTGCACCGCTGTTGCACAGCAGGTCCCCTTCCTTTGACTCTTCAGTGTCGCTGCCAAGATGAGTGCGGACTTTGCTGCTAGATAAGCCTTCAGTATCGGATTCGTCCGTATCGCTACCAAAACGAGGGAGAGTTTTACGGAAGGACGAACTTCCAGTGCCGGACTCATCAGTGTTGCTACCGAAACGCAGGCGCACTTGGGCATTTTTGCTTTTGAAAGTGACAGCCGCCTCAGATCTGCTTTTGAGTCTTGGGGCCGCTCTATCCTCAGTCAGTTGTGGCTTAGCATTTTGGTGGTTCATAAAGTACTGAGAATCTTCATATCGGGCTTTATGCACACCGAACGGATGGATGTCTCCGTCAATGCGTCTTTCTTCGCCATTTTTAGTATACTTCATGCATTGATGGAGAGTTGACGTAATGATGCCGTAATCGTGGAGCCACGGCCGTCTCAAGAGAATCTTATAAGACGTGTCCGCATTGATCACGTATATCTTAGCTTCGGTCTGCAGATCCCTGAATTTGATTGGCAAAGCTATAGACCCCAGAACTTGCTGGCAGTTTTGATTGAAGCCTTGAATGGCAATCCTTTCCTTTGACAGGTGTCAGACGTCCATTGACAAACTCTTCAGTGTCCGCAAGTTCATGATGTTTACTGAGGATCCCGGATCAATCAATATGCGATTAATCCGATTTCCGTCGTTGTACCCGGTCACGTAAAGCGGCCGATTATGCTCAGCCGTTCCCAGTAGCAAGTCTTCATCCTTAAACGTGACTGCGGCGGCTTGCAAAATGTACTGAGCTTCTTTCATATTAATTTCCGCAAAGCAAGCCTGATATCGCTCGGGGTTTTGTAGAGCGTGAATGAGAACATCTCTAAGCTCCTTAGATAGGACCAAGGCATCGTAGATGCTAAGGAGAGACGAAAGCTTTCGGAGGTGAGCCAAGACATTGTAGTCCACTGAGGAAGGACTTGAGTTCTCATTAGCCGGCTCTCTGTCGTCTTCCTCATTAGCCATCTATTTTTCCTTTTCCTTTTGAGGCATTTTCCTGATTTGGCGGTAGAGCCTTGCCGCTTCTGAGCTGGACTTGGCTGGCCTTTGTGGCGAGCTCCTCGTCCTCTTCGGGAAAACAGAGATCCTCCTCAGAGTCGCTGCCCAAATGGATGGAGTAGCAGGTCACTATGGGGATCTCTTCATTGGAGCCTTCTTCCAACTCCTCCAAAATCTCCGCTGCTTCTACGGGGAAGAACTTTTTCAAGTGAATTAGAGTTATTTCCTTCTGTTCATAGTTTTCGAGGGAATCGATATATTTTTGAATGGTCGATCTCCCTGCAGACTCTTTTTCGCGCCGAGCTGTGCTTTCCTTCTTCTTGAGCTTCTTGGATTTTGAGCTTGATGGAGTCGCATTGGCAGCTGGGCTGGTAGGCTTCTTCTGTCCTTCCCATTCCGTCCTGGGCTCTTTTCGAAGTAGCTTTATCATCTTCTTCGTCTTATTAGATATGTGCGTACTCCACGGAGGCCGCGGTGAGTCCATTTCATTTCTCAGGGTAGCGGGTTCGGCTGTCTGCTCCCAAAAAGCTTCAGCTTCTGTCTTATAAAGTTGGTGGTTGCAACTTGATTGTTCGCCAACACGCTTTTGGACAGCTCGATCTCTCCAGCCTTGTATTGCTTCTCAACCCAATCTTTGAAGATATAGCAATCCTCGATCGCATGGCTTACTACTCGGTGGTACGGGCAATACAGGGGATTGTCGGTCATTTTTGCTTCTTGAGGTCTTTTCGACTCTGACAATTGTAGACCGTTGTTCAAGGCATCTTTAAATATCTTTCGGACCGTGTCCCTCTTGAAAGAGTGAACCTTGTTCTTTTTCTCCTCTAGGGAAGGCCCTTCTCTTCCCAGCAATGGCTTTCGAGACCGGTTGGTTTTGGATTTGCCTGCCTTTCGCTTTTCTTCATTGTCGGACGCATTGAAGACATTGGTACCGCTAGAACTCCTGCTTCTACGGCTGTCGTCCCGCTTGCTTTTCCAAGTCTTGTCGGACGCATTCGCCCGCCTTTCGAGACCTGGTTGTCTTCAAACAAAAAATTTGGATAAGCGGGTTCATTCTTTTTCGATGGAAGAATAGTCCTATATCAGTTTCCATACATGCTGAGTTAGGTGTGTAAATCAGTAGTCATTAATCTTCCTTGATTGCATAATTTTTGCATCTATATTATTTATGTTTGTGTATGACCCAATTTCTTTGTTATTTAAAATCTATGTTAAATCTTAATGAAATATGCATTCAACTTGTGCTCTTCTTGTATCTGCTTGAATCATCTACCGTATGAAGCTTATTACTAATAACAGAAATTTGAATCATGACTTGCGTAGATGAGTAAACAGAACTAGAAAACTTGCTTAATGCAACCTTATCATTGTCTTAAGAGGAAGAATGAGATTGCGCATCCTATCCTAAATTCTAATCTATTAATGAAGCAAAATCCAAATCTATAGATTACTTTATCTTCATGTTTATGCAGGTCGATGTTAAATGTATCAGGAAGCCGTTTTTGTTACTTCAATGGATGGGTATGAATGCACTTATTGTTTACATTTTGGCTGCTTCTGAGATTTTTCCAGCAGCTATCCAAGGATTCTATCGGCGGTCTCCCACAAATAACCTGGCATATCCAATTTTTCTCATTTTATGGTTTATCTTTCATTTTACTCCCTTGAATCCTTGAATCATTTTGTTTTTCATATTAGAAAGCTTGTTTTCTACCCTTAAACTGATGCATTTTTATGCAGGAAAAAATTGCCTTAAATCCTTGGTTTCACTAAGATATGATTTTTACCTCAAGCATATATCATGAAGACTGGGATTAATAATTTAAGAGAAGAAAATAGATTTCCTTTGAAACAAAGCATTTACCGTCATCGTTCAAGCCTTTCTCATCTAATGTGGGTGGCAATGTATCACAGTTTAAAGCTAAAATGTAGGCAAATAACTGTTTTGCAATCATACAAGCCAGGATAGACAAATTATAACTAGGCTCGTCAATCCTCTCCATGAGTTTGTTCTAATATACTTGTTGAGGCAAAAATAAAAAAGAGAGGCACCCATTGTCTAGGAGAAGTTGGAGGGAGTGTGATTGGTTATTAAGGATTATAAAGGGCCCTTTTGGTCTATAGGTTTCTTGATCATGAATTTGACACTAATAAGAGAGGGTTGAAGCAAAGTTGACAACCGGTTGTAAAACTTTCTCGATCCATTTATGGAGCTTTGCTCAGGCTTAAGATTATGTTGATGATTAGAGGCTCGTTTCGAAGCCTAGGAATACCAGTTTGCACACTATTCACCATTTATCTTTGAGGAACAATGTACTCAAATAACCCAAGTGGAACCATGTCACTTTATGACGTTGTCGTCGTCACCACCACCGTCATCAAAGCATGTACCCATCAACATATGGTCTGTTGTGAAGCAAGGCTTCATGCATGACCGATGTGCATGTGTCACGTCCCGCTTCCCAAAATGTGGAATACGGGAAGCGACGATGGCCAGCCGTGCTACCTACGGTAAGGAAAAGTCCTTCCATAATCACATAAGGCTGTCTAGATTAACCTGTCAAAAATAAAATCCAATACCAAAAGAAATAATACTGATAATCATGCTGCAATGAAACCACAAGAAATCCTAAAAATGGGTCCACTAGATAATTGATGCAATTAAAGATCCAAAACAAAAGATTCGGAATAAAATAAGATCCGAAAGAGATAAAAAAGTCCTAATGTCCCATAAGGCCGCACATGCTAAAGGCTTAAAAGTAAAGGAAAATAAACCTACGATTACTGATCTTCAACAAAATCCTGGTAGCCGCTCTGATCCCGCTCAGCCTAAAAACCTGTCTCTAAACCTGAGATGGCAAATCTCAGGGATGTCAGAACACCTCAGCAAATACTCAACGTATAAAGTGTCTGTAGTATAATAACAAGAATATATAAAAGTGAAGCCCGGTGCGCAAGAAAACATGTATATAAGTAATTAAATGCACTAACACTATGAAACATGTATGTAAGGGATCATGTCATAACCTAATTGGCCACTAAAAGGTAAACTATCCTATCGTAAGCTTGAGTGTGTGTGTCAACCTCTGCAGGAGTATTCCTAACCCAAGAGTGGTGCCCCAGGGGTTAGAAAATACGGGCCCAACTGTGGAATGAACAAGAGACCGCTATAGCCCGGTACGAGCTGTAAACATGTGACCGCTATAGCCCGGTACGAGCTGTAATCATGTGACCGCTATAGCCCGGTACGAGCTGCCGGCATGGGACTCCTGAGATCCTGTTGTACAACGCACACTCAAACTACCCCAACACCCACGTATTTATAGCTGCTATGGTAAAGACTAGAGCACTAAATAAGAATGCTGAAAAAACAGGAACTTATAGTATGGTAATTGTATGGAAATAAAACTGGTGAATAGTGGTGTGTCATGTCATGTAATTCAGCATTCAAATTAGAGAACTTGTTTTAATATGAGTGGTCTGGAGCAATGAGTAATCATGGCATGTCAAGTACAATAGTTATAAAATGATAGTGTCCATAAACAAGAATAGCATGTTAAGGTTTCTCAAGCATGCCGACAATGATAGTCTCAAGTAAAATATTAAATATAGATGATAGAATATGATAAGGTCAAAAATGTAAACAACACTCAACATAAATATGCAAGTATCTGTATTTAACATCCGAGTTTATTTATTGAAAAGAATAATAAATTGAAATATGGTTTTAAAGGGTTAATATAGTTAAATGAGAATGACAAATTACAAATGCGTAAAGCGGGTGGTGGTAATAGTATAATTACGAGGTAATAGTAAGATAAAAATAAATGACAGATTGACTAGTTATCATGTACGTGCTAATAATAAGTTTTATAATCATGTGATAATAGAAAATATTAATACAAATTATAGTATCAAAATAATTTATATGATTAGGACGCATAGAGTGCAGCGATATTATAAGGAGTGATAATGTAGAAAGTTTAATTTATATATATAAAATATTAAGCCCAAAGTGTATTGATTAACAGTAATAATGGTATATTTTTATGTTTTAGATTATGATATAAGTATTGATATTTTGCATGCTAGTGTATACCAATATTGTTGCAACAGAAACATATAATTACTTATAAAGCTTTTTATATATTAAACCACATTTACATGTTAAAAGTTATTTTATTACGTTTGCATTTTTACAGTTGTTCACTTGATGAAAGGATTAATAGGTATTCTAGATCCTAGGGTTTTCATCATATGTACAAGTATTATAAGATATATTAATAAAGCGGCAAAATATTACAATTTTATTTAAATATTGTAAGTTAATAATTTATTTAGAGAATTCCCGATGTTGCATTGACTAAAAAAATAAAAGAGTAAGAGTACTTACCTCGGAGACTGATAAACACGACGACACGAAGAACAACTCCAAGATTTGATTGCTCGGCTAATTTTGAAGAAGAAAATATTGTGATTGGAAAAAGAGAAGGTTGATTTATATGAGAAGGGGAGAGATGATAATAATTAGATTGTTATTTATAGAGAAGAGATGTTTAAAGATTAGAGAGTATTATAATTGGAGAGAGAAATACTCTGATGAGATGAGGTTTGGATTTGATTTTATAAAAGAGAGATATGATGGGTTATATACTTCTATAAGATATTAGAAAAGTTGTATATATACATATTAGTTTGTATATAGTTAGAATAATAGAAAAGTATATGTATATATACATATTAATATATAGTGAAAATATATGTAGATATGTATATAGTTATGGGTTAATAAAAATAAATACAATTAGTTAGATATATAAGATTTTATGATATCAAACAACTAAAATATATTTTCAGTTAAACTATCATAACAAAATATCTTCAATTATATATATTGTATGTATGTATATAGATTTGTAGAAAAAAATAATTAAAGAGAGTAGATTTGAGAAAGAGAATCTGCTGAGAGAGATTAGATGAGCGATTGTTAGGACAAGGATTAATAAAAGATTTAAAAATATATTTGGTTTGGTAAAATTATTTAGTTTGGAGAGAGAAAATATTTGTTTTAAAAAGAATCAAGTTATCAGGTGAGACATATATGGTGATTGGAGAGAGAAAATTGAGTTGTTAGTTTAGTAAAAATATTTATATGGTTAAAAGATTTAACAGGGGCTCTCATGACTTTTCAAAATTAAATATTCTAACCAAATAATTATCGTAAGACAAAATATCTTATAAATAGAATTTAAAAATGGGTAAAATCTTATGTATATGTATTGTTTAAAGAAATACCAAATAAAATATCTTTTGTTTAAATTATGATACTAAAATATAAATATGGTTATAAAATAGTATTAGACAAATAAATATTTAAATACTAATAATATGCATATTTAACAAACTTGAAAAAACCATAATTGTATGCATATATCTTAATTAAAAGTATTAAACTCCAAATTATAATAATAATAAAACAAAGCACAATATATCCAAAAAGAAAAGGAACGTACGATCGGACAAGGGTGTTACAGCATGTGTCGACATGATGTTAATAATCTCTTAATGTCAAATTCATGCCCGTGGGAACTATGGAATATTTGGACAACGAGAGGAAATTGCCATTTTTAATTAGTTCCAAATGCTTCTAGAATTGGGAAAATTCTGTAGGGCGGTGGATTTGTCATAGGGAATATGTTTAAGCGAGATATAAACCCATAAGAGAAACGAAACACACTCCCATGCTTTATGTCAGCACTAACAATACATAATAGTTGTCACTCAGTCTGGCCTTTTTTTAATATTATGTAAGATCTTAGCCAAATCCATAGTTTTGTTTCCAATAACAATATCAACATGATTATTTATGAGACAAAATTGTTAGTGTATATATGTTTACATTTAAATCGCGTGCTTAACCAGTCGATGGATAAGGCTTTGGTTGATGCTTGGTTATTTTTGGAAATTCTGTTATATACTTTGTCCATTATCGAGCCTATGTAATAGTACTACAGTATAGTATCCCCCCCATTTAGATAAAAATATGAAAGTTGATTCTGATTCTCTCTGCATAACTCCAAAATCTTCTCCACCTGGAAAGTTTCATGATATGGGGAATCTATGAAAGAATACTATGATAGATACATCGACCATTGACTGCTCGTTGAAATGTCTTCCCTTTAAAATATCTCATTAAATTGACCGACATTTAACAGAACAAAACGATGTTTTGCAGATGAATATCACAGAATCTTTGCTCTAAAACATTTTCCACTCTGAAAAGTGAGGGACTGATGGAGCTCTGGATCTCCTTCAGATGTTACTTTCCGTTGATCCGCAGCGTGTGGTAACGAGTGGCTGAGATTGGATCCGAGGGTTTCCCTTTGGTGTGTGTGGATCTCAATGGGCCTGAAGTGGATGAAGCTGAGCTACCTGCAAGGAAGTCCCGGGATGGTTGTGCCACCGAGGACCCTCCGACGATCAAGTTAGACGGGCTAAATGGGCAGAGTAGCGGCCTATTGGGGTGAAAATTGCCTTACCTGAGTCGTCTGAGAGAGGGTTTTATATAGTGGCAGCCGTGGGCTAGCGGGCGTGAGATTCACGCCGGCCGTTACGCCCCTGGCGTTACGCTTGCGTGAAAAGCGGGATTTCCCATTAATGATGAGATGCGCTCGTTAATGGGGGAACGAGAAGGCGTGGAACGCGGGATCGTGGACTGCGGATATCTCGCGTCAGGCGAGATTCGCGGAGACGCCTGTGATCGGTGCTATGGGTCGGTCGATGAGATCGAGGAAAAGAAGCTCGGCGGGAGGCGAGCAGGAGGCCGAGTGGGCTTGGTTCATGTGATAATTCGGAGGCGAGCTAGGAGGGCTGAGGGAACTCAGCGTGCGGGAGGGCTCGGAGACGAGCCAATGGTTGTTTGTAAGACGGGCACAGGAGTCGTCGGGAAGGCCACTGAAGGTCAGGAACATTCTCGGGTCGACGGCCTGGGGCATTCTTCCAATGTACCGTTTCTGCTCCTTTCCCTCAAGCCCTGGGACACGTCATCTGCCACGTGTCATGATCTGGGGAGCGCTCAGTACCGAGCATCATCAGGGACCATCGCTTTTGTTTTGCTAGAGATTCTTTTTTGGTGCATTGTCGCTGGCTTCCTTCATAGGAAAGGCGTTTTCCTAGAACTATAATCACTCCCAAGGTATAAAATATTAATTGTACTCGTCTGTAAATAATAATTTTTTAACACAGAATATGCCCAGACATCTAGTAAACATTTTGTACAAAGCTGTATAGAAACCATATATGAAGTTCATGAATTATTCAGGAAAATTTTCAAATTTCGAATTAGGAAAAGAAAGCATCTATGAATATTATCAGGTATGATTTCTGAATTAGTCATGCAGATGAGTAATTTGTATATTTGTGGATTATGATTATCGCTTAAGCTTCAACAATATTATTGTGGCTGTGATCCACCATATGGTAACATGTTTAAAACTTATAGTTGGAGCTGAACTTCTCCTGTTTTGCTCCTTGGTTTCGAGACGATTTCTCGCTACACCTTGTTGGTTCTATCTGTGCCTTAGAGCTGACGCAATTCTGTATGATCGTACGATTTTTATTTATTTATTTATTGCCTTTTAGATTTTTGCTGCGCCTGTGATTTAGGATCACACCAAGCTGCTTATTCATAGTATTATTGGCAAGAAATTTGATGCTATATTCAGTTATTAAACTTCATCAAATCTTTGGTGGAGTTTTGCTTCCCCTGACCTCATTTTCCATGATAATGTGTTCCAAAGGCTGACCAATAAAAGTTAAGTCAGTAATAAAGTTGCCAATTGAAATCATAATTCTCTTACTACATACATTTGATTCGTCACTTTCCTGTACTTTTAAAGAGAAAATATGACCAATAAAGTGATGATTTTTGAATACTAATGCAAGCATTTCCTTTGTAGGTCCCGGCCCTTGCTATGCAAATGCAACCTTTTCCTCCTTGTGCTTCCAAAGAGAATGGGGTCCGCTCCAGGCACTTTCTTATCTTCCAAGACAACCAAAGAATGCTCCAGAATTCCCCCACAACAAAGGAAGAGTTCAAGATAACGTTTGGCGGCGGGGCTTTCGGTCATCGTTGTCTTTTCCTAGCGCTGGATAATCGATTCCTCGACTTTTCACCCATGCTATAAAACTAATACTTCAATCTCACTTGGTTATCACATTTAGAAAAGAAATTAGACAGGAAAATATAATTTGATTTTTGTTCTCTAAAGATGAATAGCGGTGCGGAGTCCTCCTTGAATGATGGCGGTCAGGTTAAGGCAGCGACAGCGACGTCAGCTGAAGGTGGGTCCCAGAGCAACAAGGCGAACTACTATTCAGGGGTGGTGGCGCAGAGGGCGTTGTATGGGTCGTACAAGCGCCGTGTTGGTGGTGGGAGAAGGATGTGGAGTAAATCGATGCCTAGCAGGCTTAGCAAGGTTTCGGCTAATGATAGCAGCAACATTTGATATTGGGAGAATTGTCTTCGGCATGTGATGTGTTAGCATGTGATGTGTTGGATAAGTAGATGATATATTTTGTGTATATTTATCTGTTGATGATTTCTGACTGTGTAATTGCAGAGACCAGGAACGAAACTAAATAGCCTAATTTAAGATTAATGAGATTAATGAATTTAATTTTAGGAAATATTCTCTTCCACGGGTCACAGTTTTTCTTTTCTTTTTTTTAGTTGAAAAAATGAAAGTATTAACGGTATGCCAAAAATCTTATGGCAAGAAAAAGCAGTCAACTAAAGAGAGGAAATTGGTACCAGTTGTGTTTGATGGTTTGCTGGTGAAGGTGTCCAAGTCGATCCAAAAAAGTTATCTGTGTGGGTTAATTTTAAATAGAACACTGTATTTTCTTTTAGAATGCAACCGTATAGAAATCAAACCGATAAATCTTATTTAGAGAAGAAAATTCTTATCACATGAGCTAATGCATGCAACCTGTTCAGGTGAAGATTGTTGTATGTAAATTTGTATGTTGCTTTGTTTTATAACCAGAGTGAAGAATAACTTTAAAGAAAACTGTATAATGTTTTTACTTTATAAATTATCAATTGGCGTTTCACAAGGCGAAAATTAAAGATTAAGAATTTTTTTAAGAACATTTTCTATCAAACCTCTCACCAAATCGTATATTACAAAGCAACTTTTGCCAAAATACAAATGATTAGATATTGACAATTCTTTTGTATTCTTCTATATATGGTTCTAATTCTAAGATAAATTTATTGCTTGGTCTAAATCATGCGATAAATAAATCCATAATAATAAATTTTAGAAAGGAAACCACCATGAATTTCCACAACCATAGAATAAGCAATGTTCAAACATTATCATATTCTACCGATAATTTATCCGACTTTGACATTAAAAGAACAAACCAAGATGGAATTTCTATCCGTGTGAATGTCGGAATCATACAATCCTTAGGCATGCCGATGGAAAAAACCATTTTATTCAAAGATAAGAATAAGAGAAAAAGGAAAAGTGACCGGTTGCTTTAATTAATAAACGCTGGGGAGGCCCGAACATTTCCCTTTGAGCCACCTGAGGCCTTGCCTGATTGAGGCCCTTACCTTGCCCTCGGTCGCATACGTCTTGTAATTGGCCACCCTGCGCTTTCTCTTCACCTCAGGGTCCCCAAACGTCTTTATCTTCCCCTCTGGAAACACATTGTCTCCAATCCTCCGCCTTTGTTGGTGAAACAGAGGCGGAACAGGCGGCGGCGGTTTTGATGTGTGGGCCCGACGGTGGAGGGACCGGCCAAGGTCGGTCATGGGGATTTATGTATTGAATTGGTAAGGTTTAAGAAAAACAATTCGTTTCTCTTTTCTTTTTTTCCCATTTTTTTGTTACTGTGTTATTTTGGGAAAAATGGAAAAAAAAAGGTATGAGGTTTAGGTTTCAGGGACAGGGAGTGCGGGTATTTTTAGCAGCGGAGGAGTCCGCGTTTGTAGGAGGATTTAAATTTGGACCTTTTTTCTTCAAAAAAAGTTTTTAATGATATTTATGATAAAGTACATCTGACATCGGAGCAGTAGCATTTTATGAGATGTATATGTATATATACAGTGAAATCAATTTCTCTCCTAAGGGCTGTTTGCTTGCGGTGATCATGAAATTTGGATTTCAGAATGGTACAATTGAATTTTTTTTGGTTAGCTAGAGAGTCAGAGAGATAAGTGATTTTTTAATGCTTAAAAATACATAGGCACCACCGTCAGTACAATGAATATTGGAAATCCTTGCAAATCTTTAAAAAAAAGATTCATGGAGCTCATTTTTGTGTGACCCCCTTATAAAAAAAACAAGAGAATCCTTGTTTGGCAAATCCTCCAACCAAACACAAGCTTAGCTAATCCTTGTATTTTTTTTGAATTCATGAATCCAAATAATGCCGAGTCCTCTCCAAATCCTACACCCAAACAGAACTTTCCATAATTTTTGACCGGACACCTTGATCCCGATCTTCATGGTATAAAGCATGTTTACGCCTGAGTTTCATGTGAGGCTCATATTATTACCGTTGACTTAGAAATAAAAAATGGTGTATTACAGGTAAAATGTAAAATTTGCAACCATCCTAGTTAAGAGCAAGATGTATCAAAAGCATATAAATATACGCAAATAATTTTTGGTGTGTTTTGTAGAATGTGTCATCTAGATCCGACCTATCATATATAAGAACTCGAAATATTTTCTCATCTAGTGTGGACATATTATGGCTGTGCACGGGTCGGGTTAGACGGGTTTTGGACCATAAATAAACCTGCATCCATTAGTGTGGACGGATTTTCTAGCCACTTAAACCTGTCTATTGGAATAGGTAGATAAGTCCGAATCCGAACCCAACGTGTTCGGGTGGGTTTCGAGCCCGGGTTCAGGTTTCATTAGTTCGGACGAGTTAAACACGGTTTCAGGTAATCGCTAGTTTCACATATTAAATTTGACTTTTAATTTATTTAAAATAAAACAATAAACTATAAACCCTAACTTGATCAGTAGTTTCTACCATCTGTTGATATTAGAAATTGAAATCTTACTTTGTATCCTGGAAATAAAAAGATTACCTATTTAATTTAAGAAGGTAAAAAAGATAAAACAATAGGAGAATATACTGAAAAAGAATGCCCGCTAAATTAAACTTAATTCAACTTTACATTTGAAGTAAGAAAATGGCCTATATAGGTGTCGGGTATAGATCATAGCCATATAATTAAATTTATCAATGACTCTAGATGTAGATGTTTATTACGAGGTGGGTTCGGGTTGGTTCGGGTTCGGGTTCGGGTTCGGGTTCGGACGGGCTATAACAGATCTAAAATCCACACTATTCAAATGCGGGCGGGTACGGATTTTAAATCGTCACTTTCGGGCGGGTTTAGAGCGATCATTTTACCCGTCGGACGGGTTTAGGTGGGTAATGGGTCCAAACCGACCCAGTGAACACCCTTACGACATATGTGGCTACAAATTTTTCTTAGCCCATCAATTTTTCAAAAATTACAAATCGCATCTTTCTATCTATATGTAATGTTTTCTCTTTTAGTTTGGACATATGTGGCAATAAATTTAATCTTAAACTAGAGCTACTTTTGATTTTGCAATATTTTTTCATTAATCATCCCGGATTCTTTCATTTCCATGTAGACATCATTTCCATCACGAGTACGTTCGTCTACTCCGCCAAATACGGATACGCCTCCATGAGCTTTTGCAATGTTGTTGATTAATTCCATGATAAGTATTGTTTTACCCACGCTAGCTCCCCCAAATAGTCCGATTTTTCCTCCACGGCGATACGGAGCTAAAAGATCCACCACTTTAATCCATTTTTTCAAAAATTGATTATTTCGTATCTAACTATATAAAGGCAGGCGCGGATCGATGAATAGGAGATATTGTACGACTATCTAGAAGACCTAAATTATCAACAGGCTCTCCAGGAACATTGAAAATTCGTCCGAGAGTAGCTCCGCCGACTAGAACACTTAGAGGAGCTCTCATGTCAATCACTTCCATTCCCTCGTCAGACCATCTGTAGCCGAGATTCTAGAAATTTTCATGATTTTTGTGTGTTATAGCATGCAAAATAATTTAAAAAATGAAAACGGAAAATTTTAAGATTTTTAGAAAGACTTATTTACTGAAGACTACCAACATGTTTGGGCTATTTTAACAAAACTATCATTACCTTTATAACTGTTAAGAAATTACCATGAGTTAACGGTTCAAGTTAACGGCGTTAAATTTCACAGCAAAGGACCATTTTGCTCTTCTCATAAAACAAATAATAATCATATACCATATATTATTTTAAAATAATTATTAAGTATTAAATAAATTAGTTTTTTTTTGTTTGGGAAACCGCGGAGGTCCGGGTCTGGAGGGAGGGGACAGGAAGGGGAGGGAGGGGGCCGCAGTGAGGAGACGAAGAGGGTGCCGGGGGATGATGGTGGTCGTGATGAAGATGAAGAAGAAAAATTAGATGATGATGATGATGGGAGTCGGTGGCGGTGGCGGTTGCGGCAGCGGAGAGAGGAGGAAGGTGGCGGAGGAGGATGAGAAGTTAGTGATGAGATTATGATGTTGATGATGATGATGATAGGAGGTGATGATGATGAAGATGAAGAAGAGGAAGAAGTAGTTGTTGATGATGACGGGGTTCGGTGGTGATGGTGATTGCAGCGGTAGAGAGAGGAGGAGGAGAAGGAGTAGAATGATGATGAGATGTGTCACGCCCCGCTTCCCAGAGTGCGCTAACTATGGCACGTGACAGAGCCAACCATGCTACCTGTGGATAGGAATCATTCCTCCAAAGTTGTAAGTTGATGTCGCGCATCCCGCGAGTTCATGGGGAGGCAGAATATGCAAAAAACGATTTTTTCAAGTTTCGCAACATCGACTAAACTCCAGGATCTTAACTTGAACCTTAACTAGATAACTACTATGAGGTTCAACTACTATGAAGAAAGTTATACCTCCTAGTATCAAGTCCTTCGGGTCTTCTTGTTCTCCTCCTTGGCTCCTCGAAGTGTACGGATCACGCTTGATCGTCGGCTTCCTCAAGTCAAAGACGATCCACCCGAGAGTCTATAGTTCGGGCTCCAACCTCAATACCGAGATAATTAGGGTACCTAGTTCGCTAAACTAGATAGCCTATAGGATGTAGAGAGTGATGATGTATTGATTTGTCTCAAAATACCCCAGGTTTCTCAACACATGAGACTTTTAGGGTTGAAGAAGAAGAAGACAGCTTGGAAGAGGAGTGTTGAAGATAATAATGGAATGAAGATGGCTAAGTCTTGTGATGAATGAAGCATACAATAATTCACAATGAAAATATCAAGCATGCTTCAATAGTCACAAGATGAGTCATCCCATGAGTCACCAAATATCTATGCTTCATTTAATGAAAAACCACACCTCATACCTCCACCTCATTAACCATTTAATCTAAATGGTTATACAAGAAACGAGGTGTCTTCTTCTAGAAGCACTCTTGAGTAAATTACAAGAATACCCCTCACCGTATATATATACCCGTATCCGTATTCTGAAAAATACGAATACAAAGAGACGAAAATAATCCAACAATATAATACTAGGATCCGGCTTAAACCAAAGCCCATTAGTATTATCCGCCTGAACGTCATCTGTGTATAAGTATACGTATGTGATCGAATCCTGCCATAAAACCATATGGCCTCTACATCGTTTCGCCCGAAGCAGGAAAACCTTTTGTGTGGGACTCTAAATACTCGACAGTACGCTGACAGTGGGTTTAACCACAAGCACGTCAGCGTTACTAGCTGCACGTAACGGCTACTCAGGTATCCGTCGATAAGAAAGCCGATGAGCAAACTTATCCGAACTCCTACTGAGCCTATCTGTGACAATCTCCGTACAGTCCGGTCTGTTCGTCTAAGAGTATCGTATATCGGGCCTAGGGGCGGTAACCGTCAGACCCCTAATAGCGCAATAAGTCATACCGGAGCATAGCCCAAAACACCCTGAGAAACTACTGGAGTACTTACTAGAAAATCTCGCTTGCCCTGACCAGGGACTTTGTGTAATGGCTTTCCGAATACAGTGCGATATCAACCCCCAATACTGGGAGAGACGAATCCTATCTAATCGCTACTGCCTCCAAGTGCTTCGGGACTGCACCTAACCACTACCTGTTTGCACGACTTCTTTGAGCCGTGGTAGGGTAGTAATCTAAGAACAGTGGGAACACACTCGAGGCGAAGTAGCGATGTCAAGTCAACGGACTAAGCTATACTCATGTTACCTGGGAACTGCTACCTGATGATAGGTATAATACCAACCAGCAGTTCCGCACGAGTCCTGTTCAGTGTACTCATAACCTAATGAGCACCTGCATACTATCTCCAGTACGGCGTACTAATGGCTGTGGGACAGACCATCTCCCCTGCTGGGATGAGAAGCGTATACACCAGTTTACTCTGGAGTATCGATGCCCCATCACGATAATCCTACGATTAGGAACCTGTATAAGGATGTGCTTATAGACTACCCAGTCCCCACTAGTGTGACTGCCATCATAACGCTGGTAGTCAAGCAAAGATCCTAAGAGTTCTACCAATATGTATAAGCGATATGCTAAAAGAAACATATACACATATTGAGGTAGAATCAAACCAAGTAGCATACTACCATATTAAGCAAGACTGCTAATATATCTGTGTATATTCCAAACTTCCAAAATGTAATATACAAACCAGTATGATACAATAATGGCCTCTAGGGCATATATCACTAACAATCTCCCACTTGCACTAAAGCCATGTATTGGCATATCGCAGACCTATCATCTCGAATAGGCTCTCGAACTGCGTATAAGGGATGACCTTTGTGAGTGGATCTGTATTGTTGTTCTCCATATCTACTCTCCGCACCTCGATCTCCAGGCGATCAACGATCTCCCTAATCAGGTGGTACCGCCTCAAGATGTGTCTGGACTTCTGATGGGACCTGGGTTCCTTCGCTAAAGCTATAGCCCCGTTTTTATCACAATACAACGGTATTGGATCAACAATGAACGGAACCACCTGAAGTTCTGTTATGAACTTCCTCATCCAGACTGCTTCTTTCGCGGCATCACATGCAGCGATATACTCCGCTTTCATCGTCGAGTCAGCAACGGTGTCCTGCTTGGAACTCTTCCAACAGACCGCCCCTCCATTGAGGGTAAAGAGATAACCCGACATGGACTTGGAGTCATCCTTGTCATTCTGGAAGCTGGAGTCAGCAAAGGCCTCGATCTGGAGGTCTTTTCCACCGTACACCAAGAACATCTCCTTAGTCCTTCTCAGATACTTGAGAATGTTCTTCACTGCTATTCAGTGCTTCTCCCCTGGGTTTGATTGATACCTGCTTACAACGCTCAGTGCGTAAGCTACATCTGGTCTGGTACACAATATCACATACATTATAGAGCCCACCGCAGAAGCGTAGGGTATAATAGACATGCGATCCCTTTCCAAATCAGTCTTGGGAGACATCTCTTTGGAGAGGGTGATTCCGTGATAAGCAGGTAAATTACCGCGCTTTGAATCTTCCATACTGAATATTTTCAGTATGGCGTCGATGTACCTTGACTGTGAAGTCTCAACATCCGTTTAGATCTATCACGATAGATCTGGATCCCAGAATGTAGGAGGCATCACCCAGGTCCTTCATGGAGAACCTTTGTGACAAGAATCCTTTGACTGATTGTAGTATAGGAATGTCATTTCCTATCAAGAGAATGTCATCCACATATAAGACGAGAAATACCACAGTTCTCGCTACAATCTTACTATAAATGCATGATTCATCTGGATTTTTGATAAAGTCGAATTCATTGACCGTCTCATCAAAACAGATATTCCAACTCCGTGATCCTGCTTTAGTCCATAAATGGACTTAAGTAACTTGCACACTTTTCCGCTGCTCCCACTCTGAATGAAACCCTCTGGCTGATCCATATAGATGCACTCTTCCAAATTTCCATTCAGAAAAGCGGTCTTTATGTCCATCTGCCAAATTTCATAATCGTGGAAGGCAGCAATGGCAAGAAGGATCCGAATGGATTTGAGCATAGCCACTATAGAAAAGGTTTCATCATAGTCCAAACTAGGTCTTTGATGAAAACCTTTTGCAACAAGTCCAGCCTTATAGGTTTCAACCTGTCCATCTACACTAATCTTCTTTCTGAAGATCCATTTGCAGCCTACGGGTTTTACCCCTTCTGGAGTAATGTCCAAAGTTCATACTTTGTTGGTGTACATGGACTCCATTTCGGTCCGCATTGCATCCAACCATTTTACCGAGTCTCTGCTCTGAATGGCTTGCTGGAAACTGTTGGCTCATCATCGTCGATGATGCAATCCTCTCTATCCTTGTTTATGAGAAAACCGTATTATCTCTCGGGCGGATGAGACTGCTTACTAGTCCTACGGAGTGGTGCGGGGATGTCCGGTTCTTTCGAAACTTCTGGTTCCACCATGCTTTCAGTAATAACTTGTGATTCTGGAATTTCTTCCAGTTCTATTGTACTCCCACTTATCTCTTTTTCTAAAAATTGATTTTCCAAAAAGTGGGCATGACGAGAAACAAAAACCTTTTGTTCCTCTGCGTAATAGAAAAGATATCCCCTGGAGTTTTTTGGGTATCCTACAAACTTACACAGTAATGAGCGTGCCTCGAGCTTGTCCGCATGCTGCTTTTTTATAAAAGCTATCTTCAGATATTTAAGATAAGGTTTCTTCCCACTCCACATCTGATATGGTATGGTAAGCACAGTCTTGGTAGGAACCTTGTTCAAAAGATATGCAGCTGATTCTAGTGCATAACCCCAGAAGGATCGTGTCAACTCAGCGTTACTCATCATGGAACGTACCATATCTAATAAGGTTCGGTTTCGCCTTTCCGATACACCGTTGTGTTGAGGTGTGTATGGAGGAGTAAACTGAGAGAGAATTCCATTCTCTTTTAAGTAACCCAGGAACTCGGCACTTAAGTATTCACCACCTTAATCAGATCTAAGTGTCTTGATATTTTTGCTTGTTTGTTTTTCCACTTCATTCTTATATTCGCGGAATTTCTCAAAGGCCTCGGATTTATATTTCATCTAGAATACATGTCCATACCTAGAGAAATCATCCGTAAAAGTAATAAAATAGGAATAACCACTTCTTATATGTGTAGACATTGGACCACACACATCGCTGAGTCCCAAGAGCTCGCTCGCTCTTACTCCGTGTCCAGTGAACGGAGTCTTTGTCATTTTTCCTTTGAGACATGATTGACAAGTTGCATAAGACTGATATCCAAACGGATCCAAATATCTCTCTTTATGTAACTTCGTCAACCATGTTTCATTGATGTGACCCAGTCTACAATGCCATAAGAAAACCTGATTTAATTATGGAGACTTTCTTTTAAACGTGTTCTGGACGTTGAAAACCTGAGCTTGATTTAATACGTATATACTGTTATCTAGTGTACCTGAACCAATTTAGGTGGATGTGCACCACATCGCTTACAAATGTAAAATCATAACCTTCTTTATAAAGTAAAAATACAGAAATGATATTACATGTCAAATTAGGTACACACAAACAGTTACGCAAAATCAAAATCTGCCCACTTGTCAATCCTAAGTGATATTCCCCTACGGATACAGCGTCCACGCTCATTCCGTTAACAACCCTGAGAGTCATATCATCTGCCTTAATAAATCTACGGTTTCTCAAAACTTGTAATGAATTACAGATATGAGATCCTGATCCAGTATCCAGTATCCAGAAAGTAGAGTTAATTGACAGACAGTTTTCAATTATAAACACATCCAAAGCCAAAGCCACAACGTGCTTCGAATCCTGGTTTTTGGCTTTCCAAGCCATGCAGTCCTTCTGACAATGGTATATCCCGTGACAATAGAAACATTCCTCCTTTTCTACTGTTAGCCCCGAAACTTTTGCCCTGCCCTTTCCCTCTACCTTACTGACACCGCCTTTTGGCTTGGTGGAGGCCTTCTTCTTCTCTCCCTTGGCTTTCGCCTTGGATCTAGAAGAGGAAGATTCTCCAATGAGCAGAGCGGGTGTCTCCCTGGATTCCTGCAGAGTTCCCTCTGAGCTCCTCAATATGTTGAGAAGTTCTGGAAGTGTAACTTCCTTCCCTTGAATGTTGAAATTCAATATAAACTGGGCGTAGGTAGAAGGGAATGACTGTAGAATCAAGTCAGTATATAACTCGATATCCAACATGGTCCACAGGTCTGTGAGCTCCTCAATGTAGCTGTTCATCTTAAGCACGTGGTCCCCTACAGATGAGCCGATAGCCAACCTTGCTTGAATTAATTCCTTCGATGTCTCATATCTTGCGATACGAGATTGCTCTCCATATAAATCTTTGGTATGGAGGAAGATGGAAGCAAGGTCCATCTTCTCATGCTACCTTTGGTGTTCATAATCCATTGAGGCCAACACGAGGCACTTGGCTCTCGCACTGTCTTTTTCCGATGTCTTACGGATATCAGCATCCGCGACGGTGGAATCTGGACCTGGGATGGCGGGGGATTTAGTACTAAGAAAGTAGCCCAGCTTGTCATAGGTAATGGCCATCTGGACATTCCTTAGCCAATCATAATAGTTCGGCCCGTAGGGTGTTTTTCGTCACCCCATTGAGATGGGAATACGCGCGCGCTTGTCAGGCGCATTACAGATTCCCCATGCCTAGGGTAGGCTGGGGTTTATTGATTGTGGGGATCCGAATCTCCGGCAGCCGTGGACTAAACTGCCGTTAATTACCCCTCACCTTTGGAGCGGGAGAACCTCCGATTAACGGGTCAAACAGGTCATGCGAACTCGATGTGCCGTGTACGTGTGTTGTGTTTTGAAAGGGGTTTTGGATATATCGGGGGCCCCGCAGAGTTTTTACGGGGGTCCTGCTAACCGGATAGCGGGCTGGGGGTCAAGGGGGCTAGCAGCCTCCTTGCGGGGTGCGGGGCAGCGCTCCGTTAGAAATTTTTTCTAACGGGGGACAATGTTGTAGAGTATGTGTGTGTATATGTACACACACACACACACACACACACACACATATATATATATATAAAGGGAAAGGGTATCCAAAGGATGCGTGGAGGAAAGCGCCAGCGCCTCACGTGCGCGGCACGCGGGCGCTTGGGCGCTGGCGCCAAGGCGCGAGCGCCTCACGTACCAGACACGTGGGCGCTCGGGTGCTCGTGCTTTGGGCACTAGCGCTTTGAGCGCTAGCGCTACACGTGCCAGGCACGTGGGCGCTAGCGCTTTGGGCGCTCGCGCCTCACGTGCCAAGCACTTGGGCGCTTGGGCGCTGGGCGGCAAAAAGGACTTGGTCCCTGCACTGGGAGTTGTACTCCCAGAAAGAAATACTTATTATTTTGTGTATGTGTGTGTGTGTGTGTGTGTGTGTGTGTGTGTGTGTATGAGGAGTTAAGCTCCTAAGATATTTTTGAAGCTGATGAAGGGGCTTCTCCCCTTGAGCCCTGGATCTTCCCCAAAGTGGGGTCTTTGGAGATGGGTCTCCTTCTTCCTCCTCTGTTGGCCTGCTCTTGGATAACAAGAGGGGTGAGATTTTAAAAATCTCTCATTTCTAAGATCTGATGGAAGATCCAAGCTCCCCTTTGTGGGTTTTGTGGTGAAAAACTATTTAGTTTTGGAAAAGGAAGAGTAAAACTCTTGATTTAATTCAAAAGAAAGAAGAAAGTTTTAGAACCTTGAGGAAGGAGAAAGAGCACAGATCTTGATTTTTTTGGGAGAGAGAAAAAGTTCTTGAGATGTTTTCATTATCTTTGCCTTTATAGGCTATACATTTTACATATATCCCCTTGGGTTTTACAAAAATGGTATTTTGCCCATCCCATGCCTCATGTGCTATTTCTTTTTGCACATAAGCCATGAGCTTTACAAAAATTTGGCTTTATGCCCATTTTTCTTACATTTATTCATAGAAATAAAAAAGGAAATACACCCAAAATTATTTATTACAAATTTTTTTATTTTGACATGGGGGGAGGCCGGCCGCTTCATGTTCGGGCTCGACCCGGGCATTGGCCCACTTCACCTGGGCTTGGGCCCACTTGGCTTGGGGTTCACTTTGATTTTGACTTGGTCAACCGGGGTGTAAATTTTGACCCCAACAAATTGCCCCCCATCAATAAATGCACACCACATATGTGGGTTGTGTGCATGAAATTGATAGATCTTCTTTCGTGTGGAGGTCAGCTCCATTTTGACGACGTAGAGGTCGATGCTGCCCTTTTTGCGACTTGGACGGTCGGTTCTGCCCTTTTTGTGACTTGGACGGTCGGTGCTGCCATTTTAGCGACATGGATGGTCGGTGGTGCAATTTTAGCGACTTCGACAGTCGGTGCTTCCCTTTTTGCGACGTGGACGGTCGGTGCTGCCCTTTTAGCGACTTGGGCGGTCGGTGCTGCCCCTTTTGCGACGTGGACGGTCGGTGCTACCCTTTTTGCGACTTGGACGGTCGTTGCTGCCCTTTTTGCGACTTGGACGGTCGGTGCTGCCCTTTTTGCGACGTGGACAGTTGGTGCTGCCCTTTTTGCGACTTGGACGGTCGATGCTGCCCTTTTTGCGACTTGGACAGTCGTTGCTGCCCTTTTTGCGACTTGGACGGTCGTTGCTGCCCTTTTGCGACGTGGACGTTCGGTGCTGCCCTTTTTGCAACTTGGACGGTCGTTGCTGCCCTTTTTACGACGTGGACGGTCGGTGTTGCCCTTTTTTGCGACTTGGACGGTCGGTGCTGCCCTTTCTGCGACTTGGACGGTCGTTGCTGCCCTTTTTACGACTTGGACGGTCGGTGCTGCCCTTTTTGCGACGTGGACGGTCGGTGCTGCCCTTTTTGCGACTTGGACGGTCGGTGCTGCCCTTTTTGCGACGTGGACGGTCGGTGCTGCCCTTTTTGCGACTTGGACGGTCGATTACTTGCTCCGTGTCTTACGGTGTTAGGATTTGATTTGACTTGCTCCGCTTTCCGCGGTGTCGAGGTTGATTTGTTTGATTTGATTTGTTTTGGAAGTTCCTTACATATCCAGCGGTATCTTCAAGCTTAGAAGTGTTGCCGGGTGGGACTTTGAATTTGGTTTTTAGGTCGGCATCAGCATTGCTGCACTGGAATAATACCGGGAGCAACTCATCATTTGCCGTGAGGGGATTTCCCTCGTTCCCAGTTTAACGACTTAGGGGTCATCTGTTCCCAGTTTAACGACTTAGAGGTCATCTGTTCCCAGTTTAAATACTTAGGGGTCTATTGGATAGGATTTTGGAATTTTGGGGTTAGGGTAGGCATCAGCGTTGCTAACACTGAAGCACATGTGCCAGGAGCAATTCATCATTTGCCTTTTCCTGTTGGGGAGCGATGGCTTAGGAGACAGGTTTAGATCCTTATCACCTAAGACTCTTCAATTTTATGGGCCGTAAGGGTCGCATAGAAGCATTTTCTCCCTACGAGTCGTAAGGATCCCGTAGGAGCATTTTCTCCTTAGGGGTCGTGGGGACTCCCAAGTGTGTTTTTCCTTTGTAAGTCGAAAGGATCCCACGAAGGTGTTTTCTTACGAGTCGAGAGGATCTCGTAAGTTTGTTCTCTTCATGTATCGTGAGGACACATGAGCGGGTCTTCCCAAATGGAGCATAATTCCAAGGGCGGAGACCGGCCGCGTAACTGGTGGTTGCGGTGGGGTATGGGTATGATGAGAATTATTTGAGCCCGTAGATTATATACGGTAGTTAACTTGGGGACCAACCATAGGGCTGGGGGAATTCTGGAAAATTGGATTTTGGTTGGCGTCTGCATCGCTACACTGGAATATGGTACCAGGAGCGCCTCATCATTCGCCGTTTGGGGACTTGGAATTTGGATCTTATTTGGCATCAACATTGCTGCACTGGAATAATGCCAGGAGCAACTCATCATTTGCCCTTGGAGGACTTGGGATTTGGTTTTTTGGTCGGTATCAGCACCACTAACACTGAAGCGAAATGCCAGGAGCGACTCATCATTTGCCGTTGCCCGTTGGGGAATGATGGCTTAGGAGACAGATTTAGATCTCTATCACCTAAGGCTTTTCAATTTTATAAGCCGTAAGGGTCTCATAAAAGCGTTTTCTCCCTACGAGTCGAGAGGATCTTGCAGGTGTATGTTCTCCTTAGGAATCGTAGGGATCCCTAAGTGTGTTGCTCCTTTGTGAGTCATAAGGATCTCACGCAGGGATTTTCTCCTCACAAGGTCGAGAGGACTTTGCGAGTGTATTTTATCTCTTTTCACGAGTTTATGCTCTTTCGGGTTTTCACAAACTCGCCGGAAGTCCTGCTGTTTTTACTCACGGAGCCCTTTCGGGTTTTCATCCGTGCCCGTTTTGCTTGTGAACATACCCTTTTTTTAGGCCGGTAGGACTTTAGGTGTAGTCTCGCCGGTAGGACTTCGGGAGAGATAGGGGTCATTTACGCCCGTAGATTGTATACGGTTTTGCAGGATGTATGATCCAGAACGTAGGGCTTGTATGCTCAATTCGCCTGTGACTTGGAGCATTCACGCGTAGTATTTCTTGAGATATCGGCCATTGATGGGTGGAATGGGCCTTTCTCCCTCGACATTTATCAGCTGGTAGGATCCTCCATCAAACACTTTCTCTATGACGTATGGTCCTTCCCAGTTTGGCTCGAATTTTCCCTTAGCATGTCGATTGGGGATGATCGGGCTTTTGAGGACCAACACCAATTCACCTTTCTTGAAAGCGCGGAGATGAGTCATCTTGTCATGGGCCCGTGACATTTAGGCTCGGTACAGCTCCAGATTTTGCTGCACCATGAGCCTCTTTTCTTCAAGGACGTCGAGCTCTTCAAGCCGAAGGAGCACGTTTTCCTCTTCCGTCAACTCGTGCTGAACGGCCATTCTTAAGCTTGGAACTTCGACTTCGAGGGGGAGGACCGCCTCCATTCTGAAGAGCAATGAGTATGGAGTGGACTGAGTTGGAGTATGGTGCGTGGTACGATATCCCCACAACGCCTCATGAAGTTTGAGATTCCAGTCTCTCTTGTTGGCTGAAGCATTTTTCCTCAGGAGCTTGCACAGAGTTTTATTGAAGGCTTCGGCCAGCCTATTGGCCCTTGGATTATAGATGGAGGAATATCTCCAATCTATCTTGTGTTTAGTAGCGAACCTTGCAACTTTGAAGCTCTTGAAAGAAGGCTCGTTGTCAGATATGATTCTTCTTGGTGTACCGAAGCGGTATAGAATATTATGCTGGAAGAACGTCAGAATATCTTCTGTCTTGACTTCTTTTAGTGGGATAGTTTCAGCCCATCTAGAGAAGTAGTCGGTTGTAGCCAATATGAACCGGTGGCCTTTGGATGACGGAGGATCAATTAGACCAACAATGTCGGTGCCCTAAACTTCGAAAGGCCACGACGCCATCGTAAGATGCAACAGATTGGGATGCTTGTGAATGAAATCACCGTGAATTTGGCAGAGATGGCATTTCTTTGCATGCTCTTCGCAATCCCTTATCATGATGGGCCAGTAATATCCAAGCCGTTTGATCTGAAGCCGCATTTTGGGGCCGGACTGGTGAGCCCCACAAACGCCCGAGTGAATTTCTTTCATGACTTTCTAGGCTTCGGCCAATGACAGACACCTGAGCCAGAGTTGGTCATATGATCTGCGGTGTAGCGTGTCATTTACGAACACGTATCGGAGAGCTCTCTTCTTCAGCTGAATTCTCACAGATTTTCCTTCGGGCAGCTTGTCGTATCGGAAGTACTCTATGAAGGGTTCTCTCCAATCGGGCTCGTATTGGATGATCGAAGCTTCTTCGGCAGGATTGTTCTCTTGTTCTACGCTTTCTTCTTCACGCAAAGAGGCTGGAGGCAGAATTTGCCGGCTTCTGACTGTGATTAGCATTTCGCCCATGTCAGGATCAGCTAACTCTTTAGCTAGGCGAGCGAGTATGTCGGCTTTTCCATTCAACGCTCTAGGGACTCTCATTAGTTCAATGTGAGCGAACCATTTCATGAGTTCCACCGCTCGACTTCTATATCGAGCTAATTCGGGTTTGTATATCTTATAGTCCCCGCTTACTTGGTTGACGACAAGTTGGGAATCACCGTAGACTCGTAACCAAAGGATTTCCATTTCTATGGCGAGCTCCAAACCAGCTATCAAAGCCTCGTACTCAGCCTCGTTGTTTGTGCGAGGCTCGGTGAGAGCAAAAGAACGCCGTAGGGTTCCCATCGATGGCGTGATGAACACCAATCCTATCCCTGCTTTTATCTCCGGGACGCTTGATTTGCTGGAGGTCCTCATTGATGAGGCTCCATCGAAGTAGAGCTCCCAACATGGCCCATCTTCCTCGAGGTGCAGCACTTGTTCGTCAGGTAACTCACAATTTAGCGGCGACCCTTCTGGTATAGGATGAGCAGCGAGGAAATCGGCGAGGGCTTGCCCTTTTACTATTTTCTGAGGAGTATAAACTATGTCAAACTCAAGTAGCATGACAGCCCATCTTGACATTCTACCGGCTAGGCTTGCTTTGGTCATTAAGTGTTTGAGCGGGTCGACCCTAGAGATCAACATAACCCGATGAGCGAGCAGATAGTGTCTCAGCTTCTTCACAGCGAACATCAGAGCCAGGCATTGCTTTTCGATTGGTGAATAGTTGTGTTCCGCCCCGACTAACGTTCGACTGAGGTAGTAGAGGGCATTCTCCTTTCCCTCCTTATTGTTCTGGGCAAGGAGCGCACCGAGTGACTCATCCAGCGCGGAAGTGTGGAGAATCAGCGGTTTATTTGAAATGGGAGCGGCCAGCACTGGAGGGTGCAATAAGTACTGTTTGATGCTTTCGAACGCTTCTTGACATTCGGCATCCCAGACAAAAGTGGCTCCTTTCTTCATGAGCTTTGAGAAGGGCCTACATCTCCCCGATAAATTTGAGATAAACCTTCGTATATAAGCAAGCTTGCCTTGAAAATATCTTAGCTGAGTCAGATTCTTCGGAGGGGCATCTCTATGATGGCCTTTATCTTGGATGGGTCAACTTCAATCCTTCGATGTCGGACTATGAAGCCCAGGAATTTTCCCGATGACACGCCAAAAGCGCACTTCAGAGGATTCATTTTTACTCCCTCAGTCTGGTGAGAATGGTCCTAAGATCTTGGATGTGATCGGCCTTGGCTTTAGTCTTGACAACCAGATCATCAACATAACATTCAACGACTTTATGAATTGGGTCATCAAAGATATTGGTCATTGTCCTTTGGTATGTAGCTCCTGTGTTCTTCAGTCCGAACGGCATCACCTTGTAGCAATATATTCCGATCGGGGTTCGAAATGCTGTGTGTTTCTCATCCTCAGGCGACATCTTGATCTGATTATATCCAGACGAGCCATCCATGAAGGTGAACAGCTCGTAATTTGAGGTGTCATCGACCATCATTTCCATGACCGATAGCGGGAGGTCGTCTTTAAGGCATGCCTTGTTGAGGTCCCTGAAATCGACACAAACTCGGATCTGCCCATTTTTCTTCTTCACTGGGACTATGCATGCGATCCAATCCGCATATTTCTCTTCTCTGATGAAGCCGACATCGATAAGTTTCTTAGTTTCCTTGATGACCTTTTCTTCTAGCTCCCTTCTCATTCTTCGGGGAGCTTGTTTGACTGGCTTGACATCTGGAGAAATAGCCAGCTTATGCACGGCTACTTCAGGGGAGAGGCCAGGCATTTCTTTATACGTCCACACGAAGCAGTCGACGAACTCATGCAGCAGGGCAATTATCTGTTCTTTCATTTTCTCTGACGAGAGTGAGCTGATGTAGGTCGGCCTTGGATCATCAGGCATTCCCAAATCGATCTCGGTTAGCTCATCGAAGGTTACTTGTCCGCCATTTTCGAGCTCTTGAGGAGCTTCTTCTGGCTCAGCTATCTCGTCATCATCATTTGATCTTTCGCTGACTTCCCCAACATGGATCATGTAGCATGCTTTGGAATCAGGTTGAATGAAGCCTATGCCCCGTCTATCTGGAATTCGTCCATCGATGAGTGCTCGGACCTGAGGCGGATGCCATAGCCCTTCATAAAACTTTACTTCGGACTCCGTTTGATATAACTGGCATCCGCACCTTTTGACATATTCCCGCATCTCGGGTGCATAGTATCTGGGATTGATGACGGCTCTTATGCCCCTCTCATAGGGAAGGCACGCGACAGACAAATCGTCCAGGTGCACAACAGGGTTTGACCCATAAACTGACAGTGCATCGAGCTCTTTGCACATCCGCTCCGGCACCCTTGTCATGGCTAGGGACTCTTCTGCAATTTCGAAGGTCTCTCGTAGTTTCGCTTGTTGCATGGGGGTCCAATTTGCACAGCTGTTGCAAGGCTGGTCCTCTTCCTCCGACTCTTCAGTGTCGCTGCCAAGATGATGGCAGACTTTGCTGCTAGATGGGCCTTTAGTATCAGAATCGTCCGTATCGCTACCAAAACGAAGACGAGTTTTACAGAAGGACGGACTTCCAGCATCGGACTCATCAATGTCACTACCGAAACACGGACGCACTTGGGCGTTTTTGCTTTTGAAAGTGACAGCCGGCTCAGATGTGCTTTTGAGTCTTGGGGCCGCTCTGTCCTTAGTCAGTTGTGGCTTAGCATTTTGGTGGTTCATAAAGTACCGAGAATCCTCATATCGGACTTCATGCACACTGAACGGCTGGATGTCTCTATCAATGCGTCTTTCTTCGCCATTTTTAGTATACTTCATGCATTGATGGAGAGTTGACGGAATGATGCCGTAATCGTGGAGCTATGGCCGCCCCAAAAGAATTTTATAAGGTGTGTCAGCGTCGATCACGTATATCTTAGCTTCGGTCTGCAGATCCCTAAATTTGATTGGCAGAGCTATGGACCCCAGAACTTGCTGGCAATTTTGGTTGAAGTCTTGAATGACAATCCTTTCCCTTGACAGTTGTCGGACGTCCATTGACAAACTCTTCAGAGTTCGCAAGTTCATGATATTCACTGAGGACCCTGGATCAATCAATATGCGATTAATCCGGTCTCCGTCGCTGTACCTTATTACGTAAAGCGGCCGATTATGCTCAGCCGTTCCCAGTAGCAAGTCTTCGTCCTTAAACATGACTGCGGCGGCATGCAGAGCGCACTGGGCTTCTTTCATATTAATTTCCGTAAAGCGAGCCTGATACCGCTCGGGGTTCTGTAGAGCGTGAATGAGAACATCTCTAAGCTCTTTAGATAGGACCAAGGAATCGTAGATGCTCAGGAGAGACGGGAGCTTTCGGAGATGAGCTAATACATTGTAGTCCACTGAGGAAGGATTTGAGTTTTCATTAGCCGGTTCTCTGCCATCTTCTTCATTAGCCACCTGTTTTTCCTTTCCTTTTGGGGCGTTTCTCTGATTTGGCGGTAGAGCCCTGCCACTTCTGAGCTGGATTTGGTTGGCCTTTGTGGCGAGCTCCTCGTCCTATTAGGGAAAACAGAGCTCCTCCTCAGAGTCGCTGCCAAGATGGATGACGTAGCAGGTCACTATAGGGATTTCTTCATTGGAGTCTTCTTCTAACTCCTCCAGAATTTCAGCTGCTTCTATACGGAGAAACTCCTTCAATTGAATAAGAGTTCTTTCCTTCTGTTCATAGTCTTCGAGAGAATCGATATATTTTTGAATGGTCGATCTCCCTGCAGACTCTTTTTCGCACCGAGCTACACTTTTCTTCTTCTTGGGCTTCTTGGATTTTGAGCCTGATGGGGCCGCATTGGCCGCTGGAATGGTAGGCTTCTTCTGCCCTTCCCATTCCATCCTGGGCTCTTTCTGAAGTATCTTTAGCATCTTTTTCATCTTATTAGATATGTGCTTACTCCAAAGAGGCTGCGGTGAGTCGGTTTCATTTCTCAGGGCAGCGAGTCCGGCTGTCTGCTCCCAGAAGGCTTCAGCTTCTGTCTGTATAAAGTTGGTAGTTGCAACTTGATTGTTCACCAACACACTTTTGGACAGCTCGATTTCTCCAGCCTTGTACTGCTTCTCGACCCAGTCTTTGAAGATATAGCAATCCTCGATCGCATGGCTCACTACTCGGTGGTACGGGCAATATAAAGGATCGTCGGTCATTTTTGCTTCATGAAGTATTTTCGTCAATTATAGACCGTTGTTCAGGACATCTTTGAATATCTTTCGGACCTTATCCCTCCTGAAAGAGTAAACCTTGTTCTTTTTCTCCTCTAGGGAAGGCCCTTCTCCTCCCAGCACTGGCTTTCGAGACCAGTTGGTTGGATTCGCCTGCCCTTCGCTTTTCTTCATTGTCGGACGCATTGAGGACATTGGTATTGCTGGAATTCCTGCTTCTACGGTTGTCGTCCTTCTTGCTTTTCCAAGTCTTGTCTTTCTGAGAGTCCGGGGGGAATCTTGCTTCGAGCGTTCCAGCATTTGGACTTTCTTGGTTAGCTCTTGAAACGTCTTGAGGACTGCTGTACACAAGAATGAGACCATCCAATTGCTGAGATTCCTAATGAGAAGGCTGACGGACTGGTCCTGCTCCAGCGGCGGTTTGCACTTGACTGCGAGATTACACCATCGGGCGATAAAGTCGGTGTTGCTTTCATTCTTCCCCGGCTTGGTCCTCACAAGGTCAGCAATGGAGATTTTATCATTGACACTCATGAACCTTTGCCGAAACAGAGACTCCATTTGGGCAAAGGTAATGATGGATCTGTCTGGTATACTCGCATACTAGTCGAAAGCGACACCTGTCAGGCTGTTGACAAACTGACGAAGAAGGAGCGCATCATTGCCCCATGTATTTCCGCACGATGCCTTAAAGTGGGCGCTGTGCTGATTTGCATTTCCTGTCCCGTCAAATCTTCCGAACTTAGGAATGACGTAGCCGCTTGGGAACTCGATCAGATCGTACTGTGCGGGATATGGCCGTCCACTACTGCCAATTTCTTTCTGAGCTTCAGCTTCGGCCACCAATGTTTTAACTTTGCTGGTGACCAAATGTATTATCCGATCTTGTGTTAGCGGGATAGTGCTATCTGGGGCCAAGGTGTCCCCAGAAGCGGAATGTGGCCGGCTTTCGTGCGGCTCGACCAATCTTGGACCCAAAGGGACAGGCATCGGCCGCTTCGGATTGTCATCATCCGGCTCATGAGTAGCGACTTGTGCTTGATTGGGAGGCGCTTGAGCAATTTGAGCCGTAAGCTGCATCACAACGTTCGTTAGGTCGTCAATTTTTGAATAAAGCTTGGCCATCTCTTTATCTTTGCTCCTGAGCTGTTTTCGAAGCTCTTGAAGCAGCTCTTGCTCTGCGGTCCTGGAGCGGAAAGTCGGCTCTTCCTCGCTGTCCGAGCTTGACTCTACATGGACTGAGGGGTCTTTCTGCCTATCATCCTCATCGAGAGGGTTTTCATCATCCAGCGGCGGCGGCTGTTCTTGGGAAGCGGCAACCACATTCAAGCCAGATTGGGCTTGGGATGTGGTGGCCCCATCCTTGCTTTTGCTGCGAAGGTTGTCGCTGAGGCGTCCGCCCGCCATAT
The DNA here is from genome assembly GCA_030015575.1 of Agapanthus africanus. Classification (NCBI taxonomy): domain Eukaryota; kingdom Viridiplantae; phylum Streptophyta; class Magnoliopsida; order Asparagales; family Amaryllidaceae; genus Agapanthus; species Agapanthus africanus. Next base: position 258,977,791 of record CM057339.1, on the reverse strand, counting down.
AGACCGTATGGATAACATATCTAGCCGTCTTTTTATTATCGGCGACTGATTTCACGGATCGTTGTCTTGACCCTCCTATTTCGGTAACGGGCAGTCGACTGAAGGCGGCTGGCCTGACCGGGTTCTTGAATAGTGCTTGCGCTTCTTTTCAGGGTTTGCCCCGCTGTTTTCGCACGGCAGAGAGTGCCTGATAGACACTTGAAGAGACGGTGTCATGCTTTCTCCGTCGGGGCTGGGACACGTCTCTTTGCAACATCGTTCGGACTGCCGTCTTCTTAATTCTGGCAGTCATGGAGTTTTTCTGAACCCACTTCAGAGGTTCGAAAGAATTGCTGACTTTTACGGTCAACTCAGCCGTCGTCGCAGGATGACTCTGCTCTTGGAATCCCATAAGATTCTACTTGGCCGGAGTCCTAGCCCTTTTGTTGGCTCGATACCTGAGCCGCTTCTGTCTTAACCTTTCTGTTTTGAGCACTTGGCTGGTTACGGCTCTTCGGGAAGCCGCCGTAGACCCGGCGATGGAGGACTTCGGAGATACGCCCGATTATGCATTTGTTGGAGTCATCGCCTAAGCTCGTCCGCAACATTTGATGTTGCCCTTTGTACCGAAAATCTTGCCCCCAGCTGGAGCACCAGAGAGTCGTTCAGACTCCGTCTCAAGTTTCGATCGCGGTGCCTTAGCGATCACAACATTCGGCCTCTTGCCCCTTGAGACCGGCTTGGCCATCTGTTTTCCCGGGATTTCTGCCAGATGAGCGCTTCCGGCAGGGTAGATGACGACGGAACCAAACTGGCGGGGCAGTTCCTCCCACTGTCGACTAAGGCTTGCGGGGAGAACCACACGAGCATTAACCTTGACCATGTACGAGATCAGGGTCGTGTTGGAAACTGAATTCGTCTTGGGAGACATTATCGTTGAAAGTTGATTGCTGCACGGAAAAAAACATTATTTCAATACAAACATCGGCATATATGTTAAATGAGTTCACATGAACGCTTGACCCGAGATATGGGAGGAGAGAAAAGTTCCACCGGGCGTGCCAGAATCTGTAGGGTGTTTTTTGTCTTCCTATTGAGATGGGAATATGCGCGTGCTTGTCAGGCGCATTACATATTTCCCTAGGGGTTATTGATTGTGGAGATCCGAATCTCCGGCAGCCGCGGACTAAGCTGCTGTTAATTACCCCTCGCTTTTGGAACGAGAGAACCTCCGATTAACGGGTCAAACAGGTCATGCGAACTCGATGTGCCGTGTATGTGTGTTGTGTTTTGAAAGGGGTTTTGGATATATCGGGGGGGCCGCAGAGTTTTTTACGGGGGTCCCTCTATCCGGATAGCGGGCTGGGGGTCAAGAGGGCTAGCAGCCCCTTGCGGGGTGTGGGGCAGCGCCCCGTTAGAAATTTTTTCTAACGGGGGATAGTGTTGTAGAGTATGTGTGTGTGTGTGTGTGTGTGAGGGAAAGGGCATCCAAAGGATGCGTGGAGGAAAGCGCCAGTGCTTCACATGCGCGGCACGCGGGCGCTTGGGCGCTGGCGCTTTGGGCGCCAAGGCGCTAGCGCCTCACGTGCCAGGCACGTGGACGCTCGGGCACTAGCATTTTGGGCGCTCGGGCGCTAGCTCTTTGGGCGCTAGCGTCTCACGTGCTAAGCGCGTGGGCGCTCGGGAGCTCGCGCTTTGGGCGCTTGGACACTAGCGCTTTAGGCGCTCGCGCCACACGTGCCAGGCATGCGGGCGCTCGCGCTTTGGGCGCTAGCATTTTGGGCTCTGGCGCCTTACGTGCCAAGCACGTGGGCGCTCGGGCGCTGGGCGGCAAAAAGGACTTGGTCCTTGCACTAGGAGTTGTACTCCCAGAAAGAAATACTTATTATTTTGTGTGTGTGTGTGTGTGTGTATGAGGAGTTAAGCTCCTAAGATATTTTTGAAGTTGATGAAGGGGCTTCTCCCCTTGAGCCTTGGATCTTCCCTAAAATGGGGTCTTTGGAGATGGGTCTCCTTCTTCCTCCTCTGTTGGCCTGCTCCTGGATAACAAGAGGGGTGAGATTTTAAAAATCTCTTCTTTTTAAGATCTGATAGAAGATCCAATCTCCCCTTTGTGGGTTTTGTGGTGAAAAACTATTTAGTTTTGGAAAAGGAAGAGTAAAACTCTTGATTTAATTCAAAAGAAAGAAGAAGGTTTTAGACCCTTGAGGAAGGAGAAATAGTACAGATCTTGATTTTTTTGGAAGAGAGAAAAAGTTCTTAGGATATTTTCATTATCTTTGCCTTTATAGGCTAGACACTTTACATATAGCCTCTTGGGCTTTACAAAAATGGCATTTTGCCCATCTCATGCCTCATGTGCTATTTCTTTTTGCACATAGGCCATGAGCTTTACAAAAATTTGGCTTTATGCCCATTTTTCTTACATTTATTCATAGAAATAAAAAAAAGGAAATACACCCAAAATTAATTATTACAAAATTTTTTATTTTGGCATGGGGGAGGGGGAGGCCCACCGCTTCATGTTCGGGCTCGACCCGGGTATTGGCCTACTTGACCTTGGCTTGGGCCCACTTGGCTTGGGGTTGACTTTGATTTTGACTTGGTCAACCGGGGTGTAAATTTGACCCCAACATGGCCCAGTCAATTTGTTTTTATCTAGCAGTAACTTAAGCCCGGTCATTTTCGTCGCTGCAGTCAAGAGAAAGAGGAGAAACACTCATGCTCTTGCAAGTTTAGATTGGTTATTAGTTTATCTAAATAGGATGGCTCCCACTATATCTCGAATCTTTCCTCAAACCATAAAAGAAGAATTTGTTAGGATTAATCTCACTCTTACAATACTTGCTTAACCTTTCGGCCAGGCTGATGTTGGTACTTTGAGGGAGGTTTTCCAACGCTTTCGCGAAGTTCCTTAATTGCATAACCTCTTTTCCCTGGAGGCGTAGCCCCGCTAACACCGTTCTAGACACCTACTTGGTTTATAGCATTGATTGTTTAGTGAAAAATCTCCCGAGAAGTAGCGGATACTCACAGTACGATCGGGATCCAAATATCATCGTGTGACAGCCTTGAAGGAATCCTACTAAAATCATCACACTCCAAATGGTATGCAATATTAGCAAGTTTCAATTTCCTGAGAAACTCCCGATGTGTTTTTTTTTGCCCCATGCTCTTATGACCTTGACAAAAGCCAACATATCATAAGTCGCAAGTCAAATTCTATTCGTCATTGTCCAGGTTAATTTGAACCCACCTGTATATACTCTTGACGAAGGCCAAAATAGTAGTACAACTGTCCTAAACCAACACATCTATTTATGCTACAGATGAATACCCAGTAGCTACCAATCACTATGCCTTGACGAAGGTCAAAATACATAACTTGAATACTACTGAATACCCATCTGAAATGATGGAGGGCTACGAATGGTTTTGGCGAAACTGTGAACGTAATGAACTTGATTTAGTCGAAGGGACCATGATAGCTTTTAAAGGAGTGGTTTAAGCTCCACTTTTAAAAGTCGCTTTTTGAAGAAAACCGAGTGGTTTTGAAATTGTTCCAACGATTCATCTTTTGTTTTATTTGCATTAATAAATTAATGTTGTCCCATCATTTAATCCTATCATTGCAGAAAGAAATGAAAATACAACATACGCTTATACCATCCGCATTCGCCACGGGGCCCCGTCATGCATCGTTAGGTTACTTAACTAACGGCAGAGCGGGGGCTGGGCCAGCGCGGATGCAAAACATAAGCAATGTCTACTATATATCATATATATATATATATATCCATTCGTCTTACGCAATAATAGGTATTCCAGATCACAGATGAACATATTGGATATACTAAGAATTCCGCATTTCTTTTAAGCCTATAACGAAAGAAGGATTTCACGGTCGTGACGATAGCCAAACCCCATCCTTGACCCCTACGGGTGCGACAAACTACCCTCCAAATTCCCGAAGTAAAGCAACCTCACTCAGTAAAATGAATAGGCCACTCGGCACTTCAAGAATCCGGTAGTTTGTGCACCCTACATTGGGTCTATCTTAGGAGCAAAAACAGTAAATGAAATAACACAACGGTGGCTACTAGCTCAACCCAGATGTGCCCCGCAAAATAATATTACATCACTTTACAAATTTACATGAATGAAAGAAAAGAAAACACTCTTCTCACATTTCCCGGCTATTCATCCACGATGATCCAATATTCTATATCCACAAACCACGACAATACAGATATGTCCAACCCCCAACTAATCGACGTATAGCAATTAGCGGAGGTTTGCGAACACATATATCCAAACACAGAAAACCCGATTAGCCAAGTAACTTAAGAATTTCGATCGAACATATTTTCCGTGTATACCCCATGTACAAACCAACACACAAACAATACTGGGTAGAAACCAAATATACCAGAAATCACAACACCACAAATAAGACATACAGAAGAAAATCGAGTCAACTCGGCCTCGACTCGGCCGCGGAACCGCTGCGAAACACACCGTTTCGCCGCGCTTCCGCAGTCGTTTTGGTGAGTTACTGGCTCGTTTTTCTTGTGTGTTCTTAGAATTCCCTGCTTGTAATTTTAAGGTCTCTGAAATAATTTTTTGATCAGATTTTAAAAACGACAACAAACATGGGTTTGAAGTTATGATTTCGGGTTTTTCCGACGATCGAAGTTATAACTACTTGCTAACTAGCTAGTTAAGGTTTAGTAGGCTCTGATACCACTGTATGACGATGTCGCGCACTCCACGGGTTCGCGGGGAGGCGGAATGTGTAAAAAATGATTTTTTCAAGCTTCGCAACACTGACTAAACTCCAGGATCTTAACTTGAACCTTAACTAGCTAACTACTATGAGGTTCAACTACTATGAAGAAAGTTATACCTTCTAGTATCAAGTCCTTCGGATCTTCTTATTCTCCTCCTTGGCTCCTCAAAGTGTACGAATCGAGCTTGATCGTCGGCCTACTCAAGTCAAAGACGATTCACCTGAGAGTCTATAGTTCGAACTCCAACCTCAATATTGAGGTAATTAGGGTACCTAGTTCGCTAAACTAGATATCCTAGAGAATGTAGAAAGTGATGATGGATTGATTTGTTTCAAAATACCCTAAATTTCTCAACACATGAGACTTTTAAAGTTGAGGAAGAAGAAGAGAGCTTGGAGGAAAGAGGGTGTTGAAGATAATAATGGAATGAAGATGATTAAGTCTTGTGATAAATGAAGCATACAATAATTCACAATGAAAATATCAAGCATGCTTCAATAGTCACAAGATGAGTCACCCCATGAGTCACCAAGTAGCCATGCTTCATTTAATAAAAAACCATACCTCATACCTCCACCTCATTAACCATTTAATATAAATGGTTATACAAGAAATAAGATGTCTTCTTCTAGAAGCACTCTTGAGTAAATTAAAAGAATACCCCTCACCGTATATACATACCCGAATCCGTATTCCAAAAAATACAAATACAAAGAGACGAAAATAATCCAACAATATAAAACTAGGATCCAGATTAAACCAAAGCCCACTAGTATTATCCGCCCGAACATCATCCGTGCACAAGTACACGTATGTGATCGAACCCTGCCGTAAAACCATACGGCCTCTACATCGTTTCGCCCGAAGCAGGGAAACCCTCTGTATGGGACTCTAAAGACTCGACAGTACGCTGGCAATGGGTTTAACCACAAGCACGTCAGCGGTACTGGCTGCACATAACGGCTACCCAAGTATCCGTCGATAAGAAGGATGATGAGCAAACTCATCCGAACTCATATTGAGCCTATCTGTGACAATCTCCGTACAATCCGGTATGTTCATCTAAGAGTATTGCATATCGGGCCTAGGGGCGGTAACCGTTAGACCCCTAATAGCGCAATAAGTCATGCCGAAGCAGAGCCCAAAACATCGTGAGAAACTACTGGAGTACCTACCAGTAAATCTAGCTTGCCCTGGCCAGGGACTTTGTGTAATGGCTTTCCGAACACAGCGCAATATCAACCCCCAATACCGGGGGAGACGAATTCTAACTAACCGCTACTGCCTCCAAGTGCTTCGGGACTACACCCAACTACTACCTATTTGCACGACTTCTTTATGCCGTGGTAGGGTAGTAATCTAAGAACAGTGGGAACACACTCGAGGAGATGTAGCGATGTCAAGTCAACGGACTAAGCTGTACTCATGTCATCTAGGAACTGCTACCTGACGATAGGTATAATACCGACCAGCAGTTCCCCATGAGTCTTGTCCAGTGTACTCATAACCTAATGAGCACCTGCATACTATCTCCAGTACGACGTACTAATAGCTATGGGACAGACAATCTCCCTTGCTGGGATAAGAAGCATATACACTAGTCTACTCTGGAGTATCGATGCCCCGTCTCGATAATGTTCCCCTCCGAAAGACGGCGACGACATGGCGTCTTGCCTGAAATTCGGGGCAGATGCTAATTGGTGCTATCCGTCCACCTCTCCGAAGATGCCAAGTTGATTTATGGCACCATGTATCGAAGGTTTAAACGGATGCGGCCGATGTAGCAGACTTCGTCAGATTCCCTCTCGTTTGAGGGGTTTTTGATTGTGGGGACGCTCTTCCCTACAGGCGCAAGCCCCTGCAGTTAATTACGCTACCGCATCGCGGTAACAACTTTCTCCTTCTCCAGATGGTCACTTCGTGTCGTGTATGTTTATTTTATGTTTTGTTGCCCGTGGATTGTTTACGGAAACTGAGTTATGTTGTCGCCCGTAGGGCGTGGACTAGTCCAAATCCGTATTATCTTAGATTTGGGTTTGGGGGTTTGGTTTGAGGATACGTTAGCCATACTTGAGGCTAAGATCAACTCAAACATTTGTTAAGGATACGTTAGTCTAACCTTGAGACTAAGATCAACTTAACGGGATCGTTTAGATCCGACAAAAGAGCATTTATGCTCCATTGTTCCAGTTTAGGGACATAGTGGTCCATTTAATGTATGGCCGTCGGGACCCATCACCTCTCTGACGACGTTGAAGGATTACAACGACAGATGTCAGAGGAGTTCAGAGATGTACCCTTGAACCAGAGTTAATTAGGGGGGATCTATAGTCCAGTTTGGAACTAAAGTTTGTTTGAAAGGTTTAAGGATACGTTAGCCATATTTAAGGCTAAGATCAACTTAAACGGGATCGTTTAGATCCGAAAAAAGTGCGTTTGGGCTCTATTGCTCCAGTTTAGGGACATAGTGGTCCATCGCTAGTTTAAGGACATTGCGGTCCATGGGTAGTTTAAGGACATTATGGTCCATGGGTAGTTTAAGGACATTGCGGTCCATTGTTAGTTTTAAGATATCTCGGTCAAGGTTAAGGACGTCGTAGTCCATGGGTTCAAGGACCCCACAGTCCGTTGTTAGTTTTAAGACATCTCGGTCAAGGTTAGGGACGTCGTAGTCCATGGGTTTAAGGACCCAACAGTCCGTTGTTAGTTTTAAGACATCTCGGTCAAGGTTAAGGACGTCGTAGTCCATGGGTTTAAGGACCCCACAGTCCGTTGTTAGTTTTAAGACATCTCGGTCAAGGTTAAGGACGTCGTAGTCCATGGGTTTAAGGACCCCACAGTCCATTGTTAGTTTTAAGACATCTCGGTCGAGGTTAAGGACGTCGTAGTCCATGGGTTTAAGGACTCCACAGTCCGTTGTTAGTTTTAAGACATCTCGGTCAAGGTTAAGGACGCCGTAGTCCATGGGTTTAAGGACCCCACAGTCCATGTCAATGCGTGGTCATCGGGACCCGTCACCTCTTTGAAGACGTTGAGGGATTACAACGCCAAGTATCAAAGGAGTGAAGAGATGTACCCTGGAACCGGAGTGGATTAAATAGTCTTTGGCCCAATTTGGGATCAAGACCAATTAATTATGTTATGAGCCCATTAGCCCAGTTAATTGCGAATTGAGGACTTATGGCCATCTTGGGCTAAGTCCAATCATGTCTGGAATATTGGCTTCCTGTTGGTCCCTTGAAGGAGAGGCTTTGCCTCTATCCATTCGGCCAATTGGGCCAGTGTCTAGTGTTAAACACTAAAGACAAATCAGTGTTGAACACTGGGAATGAGATTGATAAGTTAGTGTTTTAACACTCAAAGATAGTTGGTGTTAAACACCAGCAACAAGGCTTTCAGATTAGTGTTGGACACTAAAACAGACCAGTGTTAAACACTGGCAACAGAAGTCCCAAACTAGTGTTGAACACTACGGTAATCAGTGTTGAACACTGCAAATATAGTTCTGTGCTTAGTGTTGAACACTAAGGCCAAACAATGTTTTATCACTGAATTCAGGGGTTCCGTTTTAGTGTTAAACACTAAGGCAAGAGGGGTCACATGGCAACACGTGAGAGCGCCCTCCCTTCACTTATTCTTCTGAGACTATTGCATCTTTTAGAGCATCACGTGCCATCACGTGACGGGCATTCAAGCGCTTGTGTATTAAAGCTTCTGTCAAGGGTCACGTGAGTCACGTGAGGCACTGCCTCCAGAGGGCTTTCTGTAGATCTTTTGGGGGGGTCACGTGGTGACCCATGACCCTGCCTCTATGTATGTTGTTTAGAAGATCTATTAATCTTTTTCAGGAATTAAATTCCTCGTAGGGTTAAACCCTAATAAAAGCTTTAAATTCCAGAGGAATTAAATTCCTACTTCCTTTTGAAGATTTATATTTTGGAATAGAGTTGGACTCTGAATTTTCTGTAGGAATTAAATTCCTCATATATGTGAAGAACTGAATAGGGTTAAACCCTAATAAAAGCTTTAAGGAATTAAACTCCCATTCTCTGTTAAAGAATTATGATTAAGGAAATTAAATTCCCGTTGTTTCAACAGAACTAAGTTCTTAATTAGGGTTAAACCCCTATTTCTTTTTGTTCTGAAGGAATTAAATTCCCATAACACAGGGTCAAGCCCTAATTTTATTTTAAAGGAATTAAATTCCTATAGTTCTGTGAGAATTAAATTCTCGTGCTTCCATTCCCTCTCTATACTTTGGATCTGCATGGCAGGATCTCAACCCATTGAGAATTAAATTCTCAACTTCAAGGGGAGATGTGCGCTTTACAGATCCTCTATCAAAGAGAGAAGAAATATGTTCTTCTGTCTTATATCAGAGTTAAACTCTGCTGAGAATTAAATTCTCTTTTCTTTCAAGAAGCCTTCCCTTTCTTACCTAGGGTTTTCTTTTGCAGAAGATCCAAATTCCTCAAAGTATCAAAGCTCTCTCTCTTCTCTTCCCTCTGCGTATCTCTATTTTTTGTGTGTCTCTTGGCTCCTATTTATAGGAGAAGCAGCCGAGTCAATTAGTTTTTGACGAATCTTCATTGAGAGATTTGATTTGCATCCATCATTCGTTTTGGACCTTTGGATTATTAGGTGAATTTTATTCACCATTGGATTTCAAATCCAGGGATTCTCCTTTGTTATTTCTGTTAGATTTAAAGGGGAAATCTTTCCAAATTCGAGATTTTCCCATAGATAGATGATTTTTAATCACCTCTAAATCTTTAATTTAATCGGTTGCTTTTGGAAAGATTTGAGAGTTCTTTTCTCAGAATTTAATTCTGTTAACAAATGAGCTTTGAAGTCGGTCACGTGTGGCCACGTGACCCTTGGTCACGTGTGGGAACGTGACCCCTGGTCACGTGTGGGCACGTGACCCCCTTGGAACGAGCCTTCTTCTTTCTTTCTGCGCTTTGTCTTCTGGTTGTTGTTTAGCTGTTACGTGCCACCACGTGACCCCTGGTCATGTGTGAGCACGTGACCCTCGGCTGGAGTCTTTTTCTTGATTTAAGCGGAGAACAAGTCTGCTGCTTTTGAGTATCACGTGCCAACACGTGACCCTGGTCACATGGGAGCACGTGACTTCTTCTGAAGCCTTTTTCTTGATTTGATCAGGGAACCGGTTTGCCTTTGAAGCCGCTTTTAATTGTCACGTGCCAACACGTGACCCCAGTCACGTGGGAGCACGTGACCCTTTCTGAAGCCCTTTTTTTTAATGTAATCGGGAAGCTGAATTTGCCCTGCTGATGCTTTTAGGTGTCACGTGCCAACACGTGACTGCTGGTCACGTGTAAGCACGTGACCCTTTTCTGAAGCCTTTTCCGTAGGCTTTCCTGATTTTAAATCAGGAAACAAATGCCCCCACAGCGTTGTTCTCACGTGTCCGCACGTGAGTGCAACGCTGTCACCTTTTGTGACCGTTGGATTCCTTTAGGTATTTGGGGAGATGAAACGTCTCCATCACCTCCTATAAATACCCATGTCTCTTCAGAAGAGCCTTCACTTTGCTCATCTTCTTCCTTTGAGAACTTTTTTTCCTTGAGAATTTAATTCTCTTCCTCCAGAGCTTAGTTCTCTGTCTTGAAACAATCTTCAGAGTTTAACTCTGTTCAAGTAACCCTTTTCCTCAGGTAATGTTCTTGGACAAACAGTAAACTTTCACATTCCTTTGGATTTTAAATCCAAAACAAGGGTTCTTACCCTTTTCCAACATAAACCCATGAAACCAATTAATCTTCAGCAGTAAATCTCTTTTAGGGTTCATCTGATCTTCCAAGGAGATGATGATGACAGTTCGAATCCATGGAGTTTAACTCCGTTCATAGAGAAGGCTTTTTGGGGAATTTAATTCCTTTTTCTAAAAGGAATTCAATTCCTGTGAAGAACTAAGTTCTTCCTCATAATGGCTTCTTAGGGTCTCCTTACCCTAGGTTGTCATTCTGTGATTAGTGAAGAAGAAGAGGGTTTATAATAAATCGTCCTGATTTTTATTTCAGGTATCATGGACGCTCATTTGTATAATCTCAACGAAATCATTTCTTACGGGAATATCCGTGTCCTGGGCCGTAGTCAGAATCAGGAGTTCACCAACGCTCAGTGTACTGAGATTATGAGCCGCTTTGACGAGTATAACCATCGGCTACTCCCCCGTCGCTCTTCTCTTCTGAGGCTCATCGTGCTGGCGATTTGGGAGGCGCTTCCTCTCTTCTGCGTCGGTGTGCCACTCAGGGCATTGGACGTTGCCGAGGATAAGATACATTCGGTGTATCTGATGAGTCTGATCTCGAAGAGAAGGCGTGACAACCTCATTGATCTTTTGCACCAGGCGTTTCAGCAGTCGGCCATTCTTGCCGCCTACCGGAGGGTGGAGGACATCCGCGAGGACCCCGACGCTTGTGATCGCGAGTGAAAACATACTCGGGCGGTTCGGAATGCTTGGAGGATCTTGGACAAGGTCAAGCTTGAGTTTCTCAATCCGTGCCCCGCGCCTGAGGTCTTGCCGTTGTAATCGTTTTCTTTTCATTTTGTATGAACCTTTTTAAAGCATGAATGATAAACTTATCGTGTCCTTTTGTGTTTGCGTGCCCCCCTTTTTTGGAATTTTGTCATTCATCATTTTTTTTATTGTTGCTGTTGATGTGGTTAGCGTGCAAGGCATTGTTTCACTTCTTAGTACGCACCAAGCATGGTGCTCACGTGCCCCACACGTGAGGGGCCTTTTATGGGGCTATTCAATTTTTCATGCCATATTTCTGTGCATGGCATTGGATGCAGAGAAGGCGCCTTGGAAATCGCTCCTTTTCCTGATTTCCAATGTCTTCCCTTTTTTGGGCCTTGGAAGGGTTCCATCATGCAATTTTCTTTCGCGCAGCATTTAATGCTCCCCTTTATAGTCTTGAGGCCATAGCCTATTTCCTTCACAGAGAAATTTATTCCCATATTGACGTGATTTAATTTGAGAAGTAGCTGAGTGCCATGGTCTGCAACCGTCCACACGCTCGTCGACAACCATGGGAAGTGCCTATCGAGGAGATGATCCCCCGCTTTGCTGCTCGGTTGGTGGATCCACCCCTTACCGACGACGAATGCGACTCAGCAATGTATGAACTCTCGATTCGTAGGGGGTCCCCCCTCCCGATGGGTTCCCTCTGGCTCCGGATGATTCTCACGGCCGTGCTTGCCGACATCCCTCCTCACCCGGCAGAGATGACCTTGGCGATGCTTGACGCGGCTGAAGAAAAGCTCGAGGACTTTCATGAAGCACGCCTGATTACTCAGGCATTGAAGGATTGCTCAATTCATCTGCTGAGCGAGATAAAGGCCCGGCGAGCTATTATGTCTGCTTTCGCGGACGTACACGGCGCCAATCGATGGGGAGCGACTCCTCGTGAGAACCGTCGCTTTGATGTGCTGGAAAAAGCAGAGAGAGAGATGGAGAATTTTGTCCTCTGCTTCATTAACCCCTGTGCCGTTGATCCCGTGTTTGGTGACCTTTTCTCGTTAGCGTAGAACATTTTTTAATTAGTCCCTCCTTTTCTATGTTTTGTGCCGAACTTCCATGTAGGCTTGGTACTAGTATGTATGTTTCTGCTTGTATAAATAAACTTTGTATTCTTCTCATGAGAACTTTCTTTAATTGCAAATGCTATCATCACTTTCCTGCGCATCAGACCTTTTTGGGCATTATGGATGTTCATGCGACTGCAAATGCTATTATATTTTTTGAATACTCATATGATTGCGAATGCATGCTTGGAATATGTCGGAGACCTTTCTTGTTGCCTTTCAAGTCAGGTGATGTGAGCGCGTTTTAGATCGATCATTCCTGTCGACCGGAAGCTCATTTATACGGTCTTGTAAATGTCTTGTTTCCAAGGTTGCGGTCGCGAGAGTGAGCCTACATGGCCTGATCGGGCAACGCGTGGCGAACATATTGTCGTGCGAGAAAAGGGGTTCGGCCGTAAATTCTCGGAGAGGGAGCTGGTTTCTAAGGCGCTGGGCGAGCTTCAGGCTAGCTTCACAGCCAAAGCCAACAACGCATACGAACTCTGGCGGGTGCTTCAGGAGTCCATAAAAGAGGTGGTGGCTCTCGACAAAGCTGCCGCGTTCACTCGTGAGAGGGTCGAGGCTCATAAAGACACCGAGAAAGAGCTCGAAGCTCGGCTTGCTTCGTATCAGGCTCGGCAAGCTCAGGCGGAGGCTCGTCTTCTGGAGATCTTGCGTCATGAAGCCGTGGCTCAGCAACAGAACGATGAGCTGGTAAAATTACTACACCGCCCGCCGGCTTGAGGACTTGTATCTTTTCTCCCCTTTTTATACATACTCATGAATGAGAGTCTCTTTTTTTTTTGTTTCTTTCATAAATTGTACTTTGTATCTATTTTGGTTTATGAATAAAAGATACATTTTTCCTCTCAATGGTGTATCCCCTTTTTATTGAATGTATTCTGCGGATATTCTATCTTGATCTCCTTGCAGGACAGCGATGGCTTAAGATTCAGGGTTAGGATCTGCTTCCTAAGGCTTCTGCATTTTATGAGCCACGAGGGTCTCGTAAAGAGTTTTTCTCCCTACAGGTCGAGAGGATCCCATAGGTGTAAGTTCTTCTTAAGAATCGTGAGGATTCTTAAGAGGGTTTTCTCTTGAGAGTCGTAAGGATCCCACAAGAGAGTTTTTCTCCCTTACAGGTCGTGAGGACTTGTAAGTGCTGGATGCGGTCACCCTTGTCCGTGTTTTACGGAGTCAGGGGTTTCTCCAGGTATTGTAGTTTAAAGACGTCGCGGTCAAGGTTAAGGACCTCATAGTCCGTGGATTTAAGGACTCCACAGTCCGATGTTAGTTTTAAGACATCACGGTCAAGGTTAAGGACCTCATAGTCCGTGGATTTAGGGACTCCACAGTCCGATGTTAGTTTTAAGACATCACGGTCAAGATTAAGGACCTCATAGTCCGTGGATTTAGGGACTCCACAGTCCGATGTTAGTTTTAAGACATCACGGTCAAGGTTAAGGACCTCACAGTCCGATGTTTTAGGGACTCCACAGTCCGATGTTTGGTTGCAGGGACCCGTCACCTCTTTGAAGACGTTGAGGAATTACAACGCCAGGTATCAAAGGAGTGAAGAGATGTACCCTTAAACCAAGGCAGAATCTGTAGGGAATCGGGGTGGTTAATCGTTAGTTTTAAGACATCACGGTCGAGGTTAAGGACATCATAGTCCGTGGATTTTAAGGACTCCACAGTCCGATATTTGCTCTGGATGCTTCACAAGGGTTCACTGCCGTGCTTGGCGAGGACCAGGCTCCGCTCTGGGCGTTTTCCGCGGGGTCAAAGAGTGACGTTATCCGCGTTCCACGTAACCAGGAATTTTGCACTAGATGCTTCACACGGGTTCACTGCCGTGCTCGGCGAGGACTAGGCTCCGCTCTGGATGCTTCACACGGGTTCACTGCCGTGCTCTGCGAGGACAAGGATCCGCTCTGGACGTTTTCCATGGGGTCAAAGAGTGACGTTATCCGCGTTCCACGTAACCAGGAATTTTGCACTAGATGCTTCACACGGGTTCACTGCCGTGCTCGGCGAGGACTAGGCTCCGCTCTGGATGCTTCACACGGGTTCACTGCCGTGCTCTGCGAGGACCAGGATCCGCTCTGGACGTTTTCCACGGGGTCAAAGAGTGACCTTATCCGCGTTCCACATAACCAGGAATTTTGCACTAGATGCTTCACACGGGTTTACTGCCGTGCTCGGCGAGGACTAGGCTCCGCTCTGGATGCTTCACACGGGTTCACTGCCGTGTTCTGCGAGGACCAGTATCCGCTCTGGACGTTTTCCACGGGGTCAAAGAGTGACGTTATCCGCGTTCCACGTAACCAGGAATTTTGCACTAGATGCTTCACACGGGTTCACTTCCGTGCTCGGCGAGGACTAGGCTCCGCTCTGGATGCTTCACACTGGTTCACTGCCGTGTTCTGTGAGGACCAGGATCCGCTCTGGACGTTTTCCACGGGGTCAAAGAGTGACGTTATCCGCGTTCCACGTAACCAGGAATTTTGCACTAGATGCTTCACACGGGTTCACTGCCGTGCTCGGCGAGGACTAGGCTCCGCTCTGGATGCTTCACACGGGTTCACTGCCGTGTTCTGCGAGGACCAGGATCCGCTCTGGACGTTTTCCATGGGGTCAAAGAGTGACGTTATCCGCGTTCCACGAAACCAGGAATTTTGCACTAGATGCTTCACACGGGTTCACTGCCGTGCTCGGCGAGGACTAGGCTCTGCTCTGGATGCTTCACACGGGTTCACTGCCGTGTTCTGCGAGGACCAGGATCCGCTCTGGACGTTTTCCACGGGGTCAAAGAGTGACGTTATCCGCGTTCCACGTAACCAGGAATTTTGCTGACTGTATCCGCATTTCACGGGATGGAGGTTTGACTGTTGGCGATATGTATACCACCGAGCCATGGAACTGGGAGTTGCCGCTGTTCCGCTTAGCTTGAAGTTGTGTCCGTCGTTACGGGACGAATGTTGGGACGATCTCTAGGTCGCTTGTGGCCTGTCGAGACTTAGCTTCTTTCTTGGGTGAAACCTGGGGGGAGGTGTGTTCCCTTTTTGTTTACGCCCTCGGATTGTGTACAGGGTGTGATGGAACATCACCTGCAGGGCATAAATTTTATTTTTATTTTATTTCTTTTTCCGCGATGCTCTATCGTTTCAGCTTTTATATCGCGAGGGTCGCGATTGCCCCATCATTTCGGCTATTTTTCGCGGTGCCCAATCATTTCGGCTATTTATTTATTTTCTACTCGCTGCTTTTTTATTGCGAGTTGCCCCATCATTTTGGTTATTTTTCATGCATACATTTTTACTTGCCGTTTTTTTATTGCAAGTTGCCCCATCATTTCGGCTATTTCGTAGGCATGTGTGGCTCGCTAGCTTTTTCGCCGCAAGCTTGGATTTTAGGCACCGATTTCGGCATCAGCACCGCTACAACTGGAATATTGCCAGGAGCGAATCATCATTTGCCTCTGTCGATGTTGAACAAAGGTGGCTTGGCAAACAGGGTTAAGGGTCCTGTCGACCAAGGCTTTTGACTTCATGAGCCGTAAGGGTCTCACAAAAGTATTTCTCCCCACAAGTCATGAGGATCTTGTAGGTGTCTTTTCTCCTTAAGAATCGTGAGGATCCCTAAGTGTATGTTCCCCTGCAAGTCGTAAGGATCTTACAAGAGGGTTTTCTCCTTATGGGTCGAGAGGACCAACAAGGGTTGCTCATCATATGGACATATCCCTAGTCATGGGTGGGACTTTGCTGGGGAAATGTTTATTCGCGCCCGTGGATTGTATACAAGGGTCAGTATTGAACCCCTTGTAGGGCAATATCGAAGGTTGTGGGGGATTTGCTTAAGAACAGGTTTAGGTTTCTGTAACTTAAGACTTTCAAGTCTTATGAGCCGTGAGGGTCCCATAAGAGAATTCTCCTTACGAGTCGTAAGGATCTCGCAAGTGTATTTTCTCCTTAGGAATCGTGAGGATCCCTAAGTGTGTCGTTCCCTTGTGAGTCGTAAGGATCCCACGCGGGTGGTTTCTCCTTACAAGGTCGAGAGGATCTTGTAAGTGTCTTTTAACGAGGTTGCGCCCTTTCGGGTTTTCACAAACACTCGCCGGTAGTCCTGCTGTTTTTACTCATGGAGCCCTTTCGGGTTTTCATCCGTGCCCATTTTGCTTGTGGACATACCATTTTTTTTATTTTATATTTTATATATATATATATTTTTTTATCTCGTCAGCCTAAAGATGCTGCGGTAGTAGTTTTTAGGGACTTTTCGGTCCGTCGTTAGTTTAAGGACGTTTCGGTCCGTCGTTAGTTTAAGGACATTTCGGTCCATCGTTAGTTTAAGGACGTTTCGGTCCGTCGTTAGTTTAAGGACGTTTCGGTCCATCGTTAGTTTAAGGACGTTTCGGTCCTTTGTTAGTTTAAGGACGTTTCGGTCCATCGTTAGTTTAAGGACGTTTCGGTCCATCGTTCAGGGGAAGGCCGGCTGCTGCTTGTAAAGTCTGAGCTTAGGAAGATAGCGAGCGGACATAGTCGTCGTCATCTATCATTGACCCAGGCCGTGGCTCATTAAGCATAGTACTTCTTTAAGAAGCGGCCGTTTATTGGCCTGAAAGGCCACCGTGTACGTCTATGAGTAGATAGGCTCCACCCTGGTAGACCTTGTCTATGATGTACGGGACTTCATAGTTTGGCTCAAATTTTCCCCGCTTGGCACGATTGGGGATCATAGGTCTTTTGACCACTAGTACGAGTTCGCCTTGGCGGAATGTCCTCAGCCTGGTCAATCTTTCATACGAGCGCGTCATCTTTGCTTTGTAGGACTCTAGATTTTGTTGCGCTATGAGCCGGGTTTCATCGAGGGCATCAAGTTCCTCAAGCCGAAGGTGAGCATTTTCTTCGTCCGTCAGCTCGTAGTGGACTGCCACTCGTAGAGAGGGTAACTCTATCTCGAGGGGGAGCACTGCTTCCGTCCCAAATACCAACGCGTACGGCGTTGTGTTCGTGGCCGTCTTGAATGTAGTTCGATAGGCCCAAAGGTCCTCTTGCAGCCTCTCGTGCCAGTCCCTCTTATTCCGGGACACCGTCTTTTTTATGATCTTCGTCAAGGTCTTATTGAAGGCCTCGGCCAGACCGTTAGCTCGTGGATTGTAAACTGAAGAATATCTCCAGTCTATATTGTGTTGCTGCGCGAAGCGGCTAATCTTATGGCTTCTGTAGGCTGGCCCATTATCGGAGATAATCCGCCGTGGGGTTCCAAACCGATAGATGACGTGCGTCTTGAAGAAGTGGAGGATATTCTCCGTCTTCACTTCCCTCAGCGGTACTGCTTCTGCCTATTTGGAGAAGTAATCAGTTGTCGCCAGGATGAAACGATGTCCCCGGGACGATGCTGGTTTGATGGGGCCGACTATGTCGGTCCCCCATATTTCGAATGGCCAGCTAGCCACCGTCGGATGTAGTGGATTCGGATGCTGGTGGATGAAATCCCCGTGGATTTGGCATGAGTGGCATTGCTTCGCATATTCGAGGCAGTCCTGGATCATCGTGGGCCAGTAGTAACCTATCCGTTTAATTTTTAACTTCATCTTTGGGCCTGCTTGGTGAGAACCGCAGAGTCCATCGTGAACTTCCTGAACGACTCTTTCTGCTTCGTCAGGTCCTAAGCATCTCAGCCACAGAGAATCAAACGATCTCTTGTATAGAGTATCGTTGACGAAAGCGAAAGATAGAGCTCGTTTCATGAGCTGATGTCTTGAGGATGCTTCTTCGGGCATTCGATGGGACGTAAAGTAGTCTATGAAGACTTCCCTCCAGTCCTCGGCCTTCTCATGGTCTTTTATTTGTAGAGTCGTCTGCTCAGTTGCTCCCTTTTCTTTGTATGATTCTGGAGGTATTTCCGTTGGGGCGAGCACCCGACGGCTTTGTACCACGATTCTTACATCATCGAGGTTTTCGTCAGCCAGCTCTTTAGCAAGTTTGGCCAACGCGTCTGCTTTGCTGTTTTCCGCGCGCGGTATGTTCTCCAAAGTATAGGAGGGAATTTGGGTCAATAGTTGTTGCACCTTTTCGCCGTACTTCACCAACTCCGGTTTGCACGTTTGGTAGTCACCATTTACTTGACTGACGACCAGTTGAGAATCCCCGTATATAAGGAGGTCTTCAATTCCCATGTCGATGGCGATCTCGAGGCCTGCTATCAGAGCTTCGTATTCAGCTTCATTGTTTGTCCTCGGCTCTGTTAAGGAGAAGGCGAAGCGCATTATCCCTCCTTGTGGAGTTACGAAGATGAGGCCTACCCCCGATTTGATTATTGGGATACCTTGTTTCCGTTTCTTTACGGAGGACGCTCCATCGAAATAGAGTTCCCACCGGGTACTACCGCCGCCAATCGCATCAACTGCATGCTCGTCCGGCAAATCGCAGTTCAGAGGAGAATCGGCCGGTATCGGGTGCTCAGCGAGGAAATCGGCAATGGCCTGGCCTTTCACTGCCTTGAGAGGTTGATACGTTATCGAGAACTCCATCAAGAGCAGGGCCCATTTAGCGAGTCGTCCCGTCAATATGGCTTTTGACATCAAGTATTTAAGGGGGTCCACCTTTGAAATGAGACGGACTTCATGCGCCAACGCATAGTGCCTGAGCTTTGTTATCGCAAAGATCAACGCCAGGCAGTGTTTTTCAATGGGGGAGTAGTTACTTTCTGCCCCCAGCAGAACTTGACTTAAGTAATAGAGTGCTCTCTCTTTCCCTTGATCATTCTCTTGTGCCCATAATGCGCCTAAGGAACCTTCGAGGGCGGTTGTATAAAGAATGAGGGGTTTTCCCTTGACCGGCGCGGCCAACACTGGAGGGTTCTGCAGGTACTGCTTGATCTCGTCTAGTGCACCTTGGCATTTGTGATCCCAAACGAATGGAGTTCCTTTCTTCATCAGGTGGCTGTAAGGACGGCACTTGCCTGAAAGATTGGCGATAAACCGTCGGATGTATGCGAGCTTCCCTTGGAGAGACCGCAACTGTTTGAGGGTTCTTGGCGGAGGCATTTCCATGATCGCCTTGATCTTAGATGGATCTATTTCGATACCTCGATGTCGGATGATGAATCCCAGGAATTTACCCGAGGAGACTCCAAACGCGCATTTGAGGGGATTCATCTTCAAATTGTATTGCCGAAGGCGTTGAAATACAGTCTCCAGATGCTTTAAATGCTCTTCGTATGACATGCTCTTTACTACAAGGTCATCGATATAGCACTCGACGATGTCATGTATGAGGTCGTCGAAGATTTTTGTCATGGCCCTTTGATAGGTAGCGCCGGCGTTCTTTAGACCAAAGGGCATAACCCTGTAGCAGAATATACCCAAAGGGGTCCGGAAAGCGGTATGCTTCTGATCTTCGGGATGCATCTTTATCTGATTGTATCCCGAAGAACCGTCCATAAAGGAGAAAACATCGTGAGTGGACGTGTTATCTATCATTAGCTCGGTTACTGGTACTGGGAAATCGTCCTTTGGACAGGCTTTATTGAGATCCCTGAAATCCACGCATATGCGTACCGTCCCATTCTTCTTCATTACCGGGACGATATTGGCGATCCAGTCGGGATATTGGACTTCTTGGATAAATCCAGAATCGATCAGCTTCTTGACTTCGGCGTTGATGCTCATTTCAAGCTCGAGTCGCATCCTTCTTGGCGCCTGCTTGACTGGGTTGATATCTGGGGATATTGCTAATTTATGCACAGCAATCTCCGGATCTAATCCTGGCATCTCGGAGTAGTTCCACGCGAAGCAGTCTTTATGCCGTAGAAGCGCGTTCTTTAACGCAGCCACCCTTTCTTCAGATAGCAGCTCGCTGACAAATGTCGGTCGCGGGTCATCTGCCGATCCCAACTCAATCTTCTTGAGGTTATCCACAGTAGTATGTATACCATCTTCCAGCTCTTTCGGAGCTGGCGGAAATTCTGAGATCACCTCATCATTGCTGTTCTCAAAGCACTGGGGAAGGTCATCCATGTTCTCGGGCTCTTCTTTTAATATCGTAATCGTGTAACAGGTGCGAGTCCGCTTCCAGGACTGAGGTGGATCTGGTTTTGCTTTTGCGGCTTTGGGTTCGTGCTTTTGTGGCGGCATTACCCACCAGCCGTTGGATAAAGTAAATCTGCCCTGTTGGTATTGGTCCTCAACCCAGTTCTTGAAGGTGAAGCAGTCTTCGGTAGGATGTCCTATGGCTCGGTGATAAGAGCAATAGCTCAGATGAGACGCCTTGTTAGCTTTCTCAGGGTACTTAGACTCTAGAAGCGCGATCATTTGATGTTTTATAGCGAGCTCGAGTAACCTCTCCGTCTTGTCTTGGGGAAAGGAGTACGCTCGACTCATCTTCTTCATGAGGGACAAATCCGAGCCGCGCAATACCCGATCACGCAACTCTCTAATCCTGCGTCGTTGTTTTCATCTCTCCTTTCTGCTTCTTGATTTATTTCCGTCTCTGCGTCGGGCCTTTCGTACAACGGGTTGACAAAGACGAGCATCTTTGTCTTTTGCAGCCTGTTGAAATAGACGTTGCGTCCTGGCCTTCTCGTAGATGGCCATCTCGCGGTTGTGGTCTTCCTGAGCTTTCTGACCCATTTTCCTGACAGGCTTGTCCATTCGTTCTTCAAACGACGGACTCGGCACTTCAATCGCGGGGTCTAGTTTTGATGAGGGGTTGGCATCTCCTGACAGGGCGTCCTCTTCTTCATCAAAGGTATATATAGCGTAGCTACTGTGGGCCCGTTCCCGTTTTCCGGTTCTCGCGTATCCAAGCCCAAGCGTTTCCATTTTCCCGTTGGGCAATTTGCGTTGAGTCCCAGGGACATCCCAAATCCTGTTGTAGAACCGAGCCTGTCGAACAGTCTGTTTTAAGGGTACTCCTTGGCGCTTCAATAGCCTCTTTAATCCATTTGTATAGTATCTGGGCAGACGGATGGGTTGGAGCCTGCCGAGTGTAGCATCCGCGCCATGTCAGATCTCTCTCTCTACTTTCGACTCTGAGGATCGGTAGAATAGGATCACCTTCTCACCCCTTTGCCTGGGAGGGACGTAAAATGTTTGCAGGTCCTGCACATTGTGAGCTTGAAGCGTGTCGAGATCCTTGTAGTGTTATCGCGGTACCATGGTGATTTGCAAACTATGATCATCGCTAGGGGGTGCTTGTATTGACAGCCGATTGGAGAACACGGCATTAACCTCATCTTCTGAATCACTTCCGAAGACCAACATGGGGGCGGACGTCCCCAGGTTGTTGCGTTGAGATGGCCCGGCATAAACTATCTCTTCCTCTTCTTCGGTATCGCTCCCGAAAACAGGGATGGTGGCGGCGGCTTTGTTCTCCGGGTTGCGACACCTTTCTGTATCCTCGAAATCTGGCAAAAAGTACTTCGCATCTTCGTATTTGCGGACTTCGTTCACGGAAAATGGGTTCAACTCACCTGTTACGATATACTCGAAACCATCCTTAAAGTACTTCATACACTGATGTTGTGTAGAAGGGATGATGCTGTACTCGTGTAGCCAAGGACGACCGAGCAAGGCGTTGTAGCTGGTCTTGGGGTCAATGACATGGAATTTGATGTCTGTGACGAGAAGTCCAAAGCGTAATGTTAGTATCACAGATCCGAGAATCCGTGACGATTGTGAATCGAAACCGGAGATAGTAATTTTGTCACAAGCGAGGTGTTGCACACTCATGCAGATTTCCTTCAACACCCGAACATTAAGGAGATTGACGGAGGATCCATTATCCACCAGGATCTTGCCTATCTTGATATCATGGCAGTATCCAGAGACATATAGGGGACGGTTGTGGTCGCACATCCCGAGAAGGAGGTCTTCATCACCAAAAGTGATGTCGGCCGTATGCACTTCCTCCAGTTCATCCTTCATCCTTTCAGTGGCGAGGAAGGCTTGGAACTGCTCAGGTTCTTGTAGCGCTTTAATTAGTGAGTCTCACGCTTCTTTTGATAATAGAAGGGCATCGAGAATACTAAGCTGAGAAGGTAGCTTCCTTAGGTGCGCTAGGATATTGTAGTCCACCTTACCTTTCCTGGGAGGGTCTTTGGTAGTCAGTTCTTTCATGACCTGGTCATCTAAAGTG
Organism: Agapanthus africanus; assembly: GCA_030015575.1. Classification (NCBI taxonomy): domain Eukaryota; kingdom Viridiplantae; phylum Streptophyta; class Magnoliopsida; order Asparagales; family Amaryllidaceae; genus Agapanthus; species Agapanthus africanus. The sequence goes on along the minus strand of CM057339.1, from coordinate 258,955,287 downwards.
ATATCCTCGGTGACCTTTTCCTTTCCCTTATCTTTTCTACTCGCAGGCCCAAGATTCTTTTCCGGGAGCGTACGATTGCGCAGCTGAATGTTCTCGCAGGTCTCCGATCTCTCCTCTTTTCCTAAAACGGATTCTTTAAAGGGAGGGCCCAGAGCCATTTCTTCATCAGGGTCGCTCCCAAAGGTGAGAACTTGTGACCCCCCAGCGTTAACCATGTAACAGTTGCCAGTAGTTCTGTTGTGCCCATCGACAGTACTTCTTCGTTCCCGACGAGTCTTGCGTTTCATGCGCTTAAAATGTTGCCGATGAGCAACATATCCTTGCCACCATATCTTAAAGGCGTCGCACTCCTCCATGGGGTGTGAAATTTTCCGATGATATGCGCAATAATCAGGGTGCCTCTCCACCCCATCGAGCGTGTTTCCTTCCGAGGGTGGTAGCTTCATTCCCATTGACATGGCTTTGGCAAACCTTTTCCTCGTCTTGAATATCTTCTTGTCTACTTCGGATGCCTTTCGCTCTGGCAGGGGTAGTTCAACTCTTTCGTTCAGTCGCCTGTATTTGGCTCTTTTCGATGCGGCCATCTCACGCTCCTGATCCGCTTTATTCTTTAGACGAATCTCGTCTAAAAAGGCATTGATCATTTCATTTGTTGGCCACACACGCTCTGGTTCAGGCTCTACCCCCATTTTCTTAGTGCCAGGAGTTTTTTCATCGTCGGTAAACGAGTGGGAGATTACGTTACAACTTGCCACATATCCCTCGGATTCATCCGACGAACTCTCTCCATTATCTTCGTCTTTAAAGATGTGGTTGAGGAACTCTTGCAGCGTGACGGGAGTCCGCGCCTTTTGATTGTACTCTTCCATCGCGTCGATTTGCTTCTGCAAGTTCGTGTGCTCGTCTTCAAGCTTCACGGGCTTCTTGGATTTCTTCCTCTTTTTCTTTGAAGATTTTGACGGTTGGGCGTGAGTATTTGGGCCATTATCGCGAGTATTCGTAGTTGGGCGGGGCTTCAACATCCCTTCGATAATTTGAGGTTCAAGAGGGTCCTTCCATTCGATCGCAGGGCACGCATGAAGGTCTCTCAGTATTCTTTTGGTTTTAGTTGATAGCACGACCTCCCATGGAGCTTCTTCAATAAAGGAACAGGTTGCCCCGGTATATCTGCTTTCTTAGGAGTATGCGGTTGTGGTGGGTTCACCTTCCACTTTTCGGACAGTACAAACTTCCCCTAGAGGTATTGATCTTCGATCCATCCTTTGAAAACGAAGCAATCCTCGATCGGATGACTTACCGTTTGATGGTAAGGGCAATAGTTATGGTTATTCACCTCAGTGGGTTGCGGCGGTCGCCTTGGATTTGGTAGGTTTATAAGTCTGTTGCGTACTGCCAGCTCGAATAACCGTTTCGTCTTGTCTCGTGGAAACGAGTAGGGACGCTTCATCTTCTCATTATAATACCGGCGTCTCTCTTCCAATTGATCTGCCGGCTTCGGGGCGTTAGGTTGCTGCTGGGCATTCGCGACGAAGGTTGCCCTTCCTTTACCCTTGTCATTCCGAGGTTCCGACTTCGGGAGAGGTGGTCTATGACCCATCTGGTCCATCTGAGCCAACTTGTTGATTAAAGCCTGGAATGTGGTTGGCTTAAAGAACATCATAAACTGGGAGATAGTTGCGTGAGGGTCTAGGGTTCCCACGAACATGCCCACTGCGGGTGCTTCCTCAATGCGTTGTTCGCATCTCGACCACAAATTCCGCCAGCGTATAGCATACTGGACCCAGGTTTCGCCTGGTTTTACCCTGGCGTTAATCAGTGCTGTTATTGGAGTGCGTTCGCTGGCGCTTGCGAATCGCTGAGTGAATAGCAGCTCCATTTCAGCGAACGTCTTGATAGAATCGTTCGGGAGTTCCGAATACCATTCGAACGCTGTTTCTGATAAGCTGCCCACGAACTGGCGAAGCAACAGTTTATCATCACCGCCGGTGTTACTGCAGAGGGCCCGGAACTGGGCAACATGTTGATGGGGATTGCCGGTCCCCTTATACACGTGGAATTTTGGTATCGTATAGCCCGGCGGGTATTTGATTTGGTCGTACCAGCTTGGATACGGCCGGCCCGTCTTTACGACTTGACCAGCTGCCTCAGCCGCATGATGAACCCGGATTTGCTGGGCTATATAGTCGACCAAATCAGCCTTAGAGATTGCCTCCTCTTTGGCCGTTGAGAGGGCCGGTGGTGGATTTGACGTTTCTCCTCGGTCGTCTTCAAGAACGATTGGGGGATCCTCGGCGGGTAGGTCCTGCTGGATCATTATCCCTATCATATCTTGGAAGAGAAGGCCCATACGCTGTATGTTGGCTGCTTGTTCAGCAGCCTCTTTGTCCTTTTTCTCCAGTATCCGGCGAAGGAATTCAGCGTCGGTTTCTTCCTCTTGGCGTGCATCTGAGGACGTTTTTGGGTTTTCTTTTGGCCCGGTAAGTGCGGCCATAGCATTCATCATTTCTTGGAGCTTTTTCTGTTGCTCCTGAGCTTTGGTCACCGACCGTGTAAGCGGTCTATGACCCGTGGACGCACGGCTGTCTTCTTTTCCTGACGCCATGTATACGGTGTGGACCATCATGCCCCCAGACTTAGGGCGTCTGGGCTCAGTGCTATTAGCTGTCGTTGCAGGCTGGGGGATCTTCTCTGGCTTCCTCCTTTTATGAGCAGTGGAGGTTGAGGCGGCCATTGAGGTGGGCGTCCAGATAGCCTTTCGGGGTTTAGCCTGGTGACCAGCTTCCGGTTGGATTTTCAGCTTCTTGTGCTGGCGGGAGAAGTTTGGATCGATGATCGAGTCTCGGGCCTGCCGCCAAACCTTATAGATTTTGGAAGGCAGCCGTTGAGGGGATCGGGGCTACTCTGATTTTATTTCCACAACCTTTTTTAGTGGGGGAGGAGACCTCTTTAGCACTGCAGTAGGAGAATTCCTTCGCACCTTATTTAGCATCTCGAAGCTGTTCCCAGTTGGAACAGCAGCATTAACTTCTGCCATCGGGGCTGATGGAGTTAACCCGGAGGGGGAGTTGCCCCCAGCCTTCTTTACTCGGCGCCAATGGCGACGTCGAGCGTGTCGAGTGGACGGCGTTGGTTCAGCGGTAAGAATGGCTTCGTCTTGCCCCCTGTGTAGGTGGGGGGTTGCTGTTGGTGTTAGCCTGTCAAGGAACGATGTCCTTTGGATAGCAGGGGTGGGAGCTGAAGCCGTCAATCTCGTAAAGATCGACTTTTTGGCCGGAGAAGCCGCCTTGGCGATTTCGGGAGCAGGAGCGGCCACTTTCTTAGAAGCAGCCTTCTCTGGGATTGTAGGCCCCATGATGGGTCTACAGGATTTTTGGCCCAATCTAGAGAAGACCGAGGCGCTGATGTTGGGCGACCCGTTGAGAGGAGCCGCGGCAGGGGTAAGACGATCAAAGACCGACTTCTTGGGAGCTTCCTTTGTCAGCACCGGCGCCGTGAAGCTTGTTGGTGGGAGTATAGTCCCGAAGAACAATCCGGTAGTGGCCTGAGTCACCTGGTCCACCGGCATTGTGAATAACGAAGCAGCTTGGGGTCCGTAGGCTATACTTCCTGGCGAGGCAAAGCGTTGGTCGCAATTGCAGTTTGAGCAGTTGGAGAATTTCGCAGAAGTAGAAGCCATCGATCCTTTGCTTTCTGCAATAAGCAAGATTCCAATTCTTAGTATCTTGAAACCCAAGGGCAACCATTAGCGAACCGTGATTGGTTCGCGAATCACGACACACGAAGTGTGGAGTGGAAAGAGGAAAAGGTCCCACCGGGCGTGCCAGAATCTGTTCCCCTCCGAAAGACGGCGACGACATGGCGTCTTTCCTGAAATTCGGGGCAGATACTAATTGGTGCTATCCGTCCACCTCTCCGAAGATGCCAAGTTGATTTATGGCACCATGTATCGAAGGTTTAAACGGATGCGGCCGATGTAGCAGACTTCGTCAGATTCCCCCTCGTTTGAGTGGTTTTTGATTGTGGGGACGCTCTTCCCTGCAGGCGCAAGCCCCTGCAGTTAATTACGCTACCGCATCGCAGTAACAACTTTCTCCTTCTCCAGATGGTCACTTCGTGTCGTGTCTGTTTAATTTATGTTTTGTTGCCCGTGGATTGTTTACGGAGACTGAGTTATGTTGTCGCCCGTAGGGCGTGGACTAGTCCAAATCCGTATTATCTTAGATTTGGGTTTGGGGGTTTGGTTTGAGGATACGTTAGCCATACTTGAGGCTAAGATCAACTCAAACATTTGTTAAGGATACGTTAGTCTAACCTTGAGACTAAGATCAACTTAGCGGGATCGTTTATATCCGACAAAAGAGCATTTAGGCTCCATTGTTCCAGTTTAGGGACATAGTGGTCCATTTAATGTATGGCCGTCGGGACCCATCACCTCTCTGACGACGTTGAAGGATTACAACGACAGATGTCAGAGGAGTTCAGAGATGTACCCTTGAACCAGAGTTAATTGGGGGGGATCTATAGTCCAGTTTGGAACTAAAGTCTGTTTGAAAGGTTTAAGGATACGTTAGCCATATTTAAGGCTAAGATCAACTTAAACGGGATCGTTTAGATCCGACAAAAGAGCGTTTGGGCTCTATTGCTCCAGTTTAGGGACATAGTGGTCCATCGCTAGTTTAAGGACATTGCGGTCCATGGGTAGTTTAAGGACATTACGGTCCATGGGTAGTTTAAAGACATTGCGGTCCATTGTTAGTTTTAAGACATCTCGGTCAAGGTTAAGGACGTCGTAGTCCATGGGTTCAAGGACCCCACAGTCCGTTGTTAGTTTTAAGACATCTCGGTCAAGGTTAGGAACGTCGTAGTCCATAGGTTTAAGGACCCCACAGTCCGTTGTTAGTTTTAAGACATCTCGGTCAAGGTTAAGGACGTCGTAGTCCATGGGTTTAAGGACCCCACAGTCCGTTGTTTGTTTTAAGACATCTCGGTCAAGGTTAAGGACATCGTAGTCCATGGGTTTAAGGACCCCACAGTCCATTGTTAGTTTTAAGACATCTCGGTCGAGGTTAAGGACGTCGTAGTCCATGGGTTTAAGGACCCCACAGTCCGTTGTTAGTTTTAAGACATCTCGGTCAAGGTTAAGGACGTCGTAGTCCATGGGTTTAAGGACCCCACAGTCCATGTCAATGCGTGGTCATCAGGACCCGTCACCTCTTTGAAGACGTTGATGGATTACAACGCCAAGTATCAAAGGAGTGAAGAGATGTACCTGTTCCCCCAATCTGAGCAAGGCTCATTTGAATTTTGAAAATTCAAATTTTCTGAAGCAACGCTTCAAATTCCGTGCGTTGCGCAATGCGCAAGCGGTCCACAGTGCGACACGTGTCTGTGCAGTTGCGCAAGCGCACCGCTGCGCGACACTGCACAGACACGTGTCTGCGCAGTTGCGCAAGCACTGTTGCGCAAGTGCACCGCTGCGCGACACGTGTCTGCGCAGCTGCGCAAGCACTGTTGCGCAAGTGCACAACTGCGCGACACGTGTCTGCGCAGTTGCGCAAGCCTTCCACTGTGCGACACGTGTCATTCATTGTGGAGTTGCGCAGAAACAGAATGAAAATTTAATGAAATCTTTTCTGTTCTTTCCAAAATCAGAAGATTTTCTTCTGCCTTTGGATCAAAGATCCAGCGGTGGGAAAATTCCCAAAATCACTCAGAAAAGATCTTGTTAACAAATTCAACAAATTTGTGAGCACTATAAATAGGACCCCAGACCTCATTCGATTGGCATAAACTTCGATAATCGACTTCTAGCAAAAAAAAAAGAAGAAAAGAGAACTCTTGGAGACTATTCAAGAACAAAAAAAAAGAAGAAAGGTAAAAACCTTTTTTCAAGAGAAAAATCTCTGAAGAACAAAGGATTTAAAAAAAAGGGGGGGAAATAAATGAAAATAAATAAATAGTGCCTTGCACTTGTTGTGAACCCTTGGTTCCGTGAAATCAGGGAAAACAAGAAAAAAACTTGTTTTCCTTTGATCCAAATTTAGATCAAAAGTGCTATGCACTTTTATTCTTAAATCTGAAAAATTCTTGATGTTCTGCACAAATGCAACCCACTATTTAAAAGGGCCTGGCCCAAATCAAATTGCAAAATAATAAAGGGGCAGAGCCCTGTTTGGATTGATTTTCTAGTCGGGCAAAGCCCAAAATAAATAAAAAAAATTGGACTTAACCCAATCCTGGCTGTAAGTCCTTAAATTAAATTGATTGAACAAAACGGCTCTCCTAAACCAATTCACGACCGGTTCGAGGGTTCATCTCCGAACTCCTTTGACATCCCTCGTTGTAATTCCTCAACGACGTCAAAGAGGTGACGGGTCCCAACGACCACACATCCAAATGGACTGCGGGGTCCTTAAACTCGTGGACCGAAACGTCCCTAAACTAATATCGGACCGAAACGTCCCTAAACTAATATCGGACCGAGACGTCCCTAAACTAATGATGGACCACTACGTCCCTAAACTGGCGTTGGACCGAAACGTCCCTAAACTAATGACGGACCACTACGTCCTTAAACTGGCGACAGACCGAGATGTCCCTAAACTAATAATGGACCACTACGTCCCTAAACTAGAACAATAGAGCCAATCGCTCTTTCGCTGGATCTAAACGGTCCCGTTTAAGTTGATCTTAGCCCCAAACACGGCTAACGTATCCTTAAACATTCGAATGAACTATAAAACTCCAAATAAACTCTAGTCCTAGGGTACATCTCTGAACTCCTCTGACATTTATCGTTGTGATCCTTCAACGACGTCAGAGAGGTGACGGGTCCCGATGGCCATAAATTAAATAGATCACTACGTCAAGTTGATCTTAGTCCAAAATAGGATTAACGTATCCTTGATGAACGTTTAAGTTGATCTTAGCCGCAACGCAACTAACGTATCCTTAAACTAAAAACACCCAACCTAAATCTAAGTAAATACGGATTTGGATTAATCCACGCCCTACGGGCGACGGTATTACTCAGTCTCCGTATACAATCCACGGGCAACCACAAACAAAACAAACACACACGACACGAAGTGAAATTCTGGAGAAGGAGAAAGTGGCTGCCGCGATGCGGTAGCGTGATTAACTGCAGGGGCTTGCGCCTGCAGGGAAGAGCGTCCCCACAATCAAAAACCCCTCACCCTGAGGGGGAATCTGACGAAGTCTGCTACATCGGCCGCATCCGTCTAAACCTCCGATCCACGGTGCCATAAATCAACTTGGCATCTTCGGAGAGATAGACGGATAAAACCAAATAGCATCTGCCCCGAACCTCAGGCACGGACGCACTAACGTCCAGGCCGCCGTTCGGAGGGGAACAGATTCTGGCACGCCCGGTGGGACCTCTTCCTCTTTCCACTCCACACTTCGTGTGTCGTCTTCGCGAACCAATCGCGGTTTGTTAAATGGTTGTCTTTGGATTTCAAGTTGCTAAGATTTGGTCTTTTGTCTGGCGCAGAACTCAAGATTCAATGGCCTTCAACTGCACCAACTGCTCGAAATGCCACTGCAATGGACGCTCCACTTCACCAGGAGGTGTGACATATGGGCCCCAAGCGGCTTCCTTCCTTACTCTGCCGGTAGACCAGGTGACCCAGGCCACCACCGGCCTGTTTTTCGGGACCATGGTCCCACCTACAAACTTCTCTATGCCGATCTCCGCACCGGAAGCGAACAAGAAGTCGGTGTTCGACCGGCTCACTGCTGCCACGACCCCTGTCAACGGGTCGCCCGCTACTAAACCGACAGCCTCCGTTTTCACCAGGCTAGGTCAGAACTATAAAGTGGCCGTCCCAAAGAGGGCAACGACCGCTGCTTTGGAAGTCGTTAAAGCGGCTTCTCCCATCAGAGAGTCGGTCTTCACAAGATTGACAGTTCCCACTCCTCCCCCAGCTAGTCAAAAGGCATCAGTCTTCGATAGGCTGACATCGGCAGTTACCCCACACTCAAACAGGGGGCAACAAGAAACCATCTCGATTTCCGAGCCAGTCCCAACGGCTCATCGTGCGCGACGTCGCCATTGGCAACGAGTAATGAAAGCAGGGGCAACTCCCCCTCAGGGCTAACCCCACCTGCTCCAGTGGTGGAGGTCAATGCTGCTGTTCCAACTGGGAATAGCTTTGAATTGCTGAGGAAGGTGAGAAAGAACTCTCCGATTGCTACATTGAAAAGATCTCCTCCGCCTATGGAAAATGCTCCGGAGACAAAGCAGGAACAGCCCCCTCAACGGCTGTCGTCAAAAATTTATAAAGTTTGGCGGAGGGTTCAAGACTCCGTGATTGACCCAGACCACTTTCATCGCCAGAAAAAGGCAAAGGTGGAAAAGGACAAAAACCGCCCCATTAAACAGCAGGGGGCAATAAATGCTAGGATGCCCACTTCAACGGCTCCTTCAACCTCAAAGGTCCACAAAAGGAAAAGGCCAGAGAAAGCTCCCGTGACACTGACAAAGTTTAAAAGCGGTGAACCTAAATGCCCCAAATCAGGGGGCATAACAGTTCATACGGTCTATATGGCTTCTGGAAAGGAAGAAAGTCGTACTTCTACGGGTCACCGACCGCTCACCCGATCCGTGACGAAAGCCCAGGAGCAGCAACAAAAGCTCCAGGAGATGATGACTACAATGGCTGCACTCACGGAGCCAAAAGAGAACCCTGGGACGTCCTTAGATGAACGCCAAGAGGAAGAGACCGACGCCGAGTTTTTACGCCGAGTACTGGAAAAGAGAGACAAAGAGGCTGCTGAACAAGCAGCCAATATACAGCGTATGGGCCTCCTCTTCCAGGACATGATAGGGATGATGATACAACCAGATCCCCCAACTGAAGAACCCCCGATTGTCCTTGGGGATGATAGGGGAGAGACATCAAACCCTCAACGCTTTTTATCAACGGCTAGAGAGGATACAATCTCTAAAACTGATCTGGACGAGTATATAGCCCAGCAAATAAAGGTTCATCACGCGGCCGAAGCAGCCGGCCACGTCGTAAAAACGGGGCGACCGTATCCAGGCTGGTATGACCAAATCAAATACCCGCCGGGTTACACAATTCCCAAGTTTCATGTCTACAAAGGGACCGGCAATCCCCATCAACATGTTGCCCAGTTCAGGGCGCTTTGCGGTAACACCGGCGGCGACGACAAGCTTTTGCTTCGCCAGTTCGTTGGAAGCCTATCAGATACGGCGTTCGAATGGTATTCTGAGCTCCCCAACGACTCTATTAAAACCTTTGCGGAGATGGAGCTGCTCTTCACCCAACGTTTTGCAAGTGCCAGTGAGCGTACCCCGATGACGGCGCTGATTAACGCCAGGGTAAAACCCGGCGAGACATGGGTTCAGTACGCTATACGGTGGCGTAATCTATGGTCTAAGTGTGAACAACGCATAGAAGAAGCCCCTGCGGTGGGAATGTTTGTTGGAACCCTTGATCCACAAGCAACCATCTCACAGTTTATGATGTTCTTCAAGCCGACTTCCTTCCAGGCTTTGATCGACAAATTAGCGCAGATGGACCAGATGGGCCATAAACCCCCTCTCCTGAAGCCGGACTCCCGAAACGATAAAGGGAAGGGAAAAGCGATCATTGTCGCTAATGCCCAACAACAACCGAGCGAATCGAAGCCGGTTGCTCGTCCAAACAATACACGCCCATACGTACCCCTTGAGGACAGGATGGGACGTCCTTACTCCTTCCCCCGCGATAAAACAAGGAGGCTATTCGAGCTGGCGTTGCGCAACAGACTCATAAATCTGCCAGATCCAAAACGCCCGTCGCAACCAAGCGACATCAACGAGCCCAACTACTGCCCTTACCATCGAGTGCTAGGCCATCCCATCGAGGATTGCTACGTTTTCAAGAATTGGCTTGAGAATCAGTACCGCCAGGGCAAATTTGCGCTATCTGACAAATGGAAGGTGAATCCTCCGCAGCCCCACACCTCTAAGGGGACAAATACGCCGGGGGCAACATGCTCCGTCATTGAAGAAGCTCCCTGGGAGGTGGTATTATCAGCCAAAACGAGGAGAATGCTAAATGATCTTCAGACCTGTCCAGCGGTCAAGTGGAAGAACCCTTTGGAACCGCAGATTATTGAGGGGATGTTGAAGCCACGACCGACTTCGAAGACCGATGGTGGTAGTTCAAGCGTTCATAGCCGGCCGTCAAAATCTTCGAAAAGGAAGAAGAAATCTAAGAAGCCCGTGAAGCCTGGCGACAAGCGCACGGACTTACAGAAACAAATCGACGCACTGGATGAGTACAACCAAAAGGCACGGACTCCCATTACGCTCCAAGATTTCCTTGATCACGTCTTTCAAAAAGAAGATGAGGGGGAAAGTTCATCGGATGAATCCGAGGAATATGTGGCGAGCTGTCATATGATCTCCCATTCGACCACGAACGATGAAGGGACTTCTGGCACTAAAACGCCGGGGGCAAATACTGAGTCAAGGGTTCCGGAGTTATCAATCGAAATGATTGACGCGTTTCTTAGTGAAGCTCGATTGAAAAGTAAAGCTGATCGAGAACGCGAGACGGCTATATTCGAAAGGGCCAAGCGTCAGCGACTTGAGGAAAGAGCTGAGATGATCCCGCTGGAACAAAATGCCTCCACCGCTGACAAAAGCCAACTCAAGATAAAAAAGAGGTTTGCTAAGGCTATATCAATGGGCATGAAACTACCATCCTCTGAAGGAAAAATGACTGGCATGGTAGAAATGCACCCCTCTTATTGCTTATATCATCAGAAGGTCTCACATTCCACCCAGGATTGCAAAGCTTTCGATAGATGGTGGCAAGGATACGTCGCTAATCAACAACGCTTTAAACGGAAAAAGCGTAAAATTCGTCGGGAGCAAAGAAACATGACCAAAGAGCTTGAAAGAACTGCCGGCAATTGTCACATGGTTAACACTACCGGGTCACAAGTGCCTACATTTGGGAGCGACTCTGATGAGGAGCTAGAACTTGCCCCTCTCTTTAAAGAGTCAACTTCGGGAAAAGAAGAGGAGCCAGTGGTTTGCGAAAATATCCGGCTGCGGAATCGGACACTGCCTGAAAAGAACCTCAGACCCTCGAATAGAAAAGATAAAGGGAAAGAAAAGGTCTCTGAAGACATCGTCTTAGATGACCAAGTTTTGGAAGAGCTAAACGCCGAAAACCCGCCGAAGAGAAGTAAGGTGGATTACAACGTTCTGGCACATCTGAGAAAACTGCCCTCTCAGCTCAGCGTCCTTGATGCCTTGTTACTATCAAAGGAGGCGAGAGACTCTTTGATTAAGGCGCTACAAGATCCGGACCAGTTCCAAGCCTTCTTAGCCGAAGAAAAGATGAAAGACGAATTAGAAGAAGTGCACACAGCCGACGTTGCTTTTGGTGATGAAGACCTTCTCCTCGGGACGTGTGAACACAATCGCCCCCTTTATGTCTCAGGATACTGCCATGACATAAAGATAGGCAAAATCCTGGTCGATAATGGATCATCTGTCAATCTACTTAATGTGCGGGTGTTAAAAGAAATTTGCATGAGCGTCCAACACCTCGTCCGGGACAAGATCACTATCTCCGGTTTCGACTCTCAATCCTCAAAGACTCTTGGATCTGTGATATTGACGCTACGCTTCGGGTTGCTCGTCACAGATATCAAATTCCATGTTATAGACGCCAAGACGTGCTACAATGCTCTGCTCGGCCGACCATGGCTACACGAGTACAATATCATCCCTTCTACACAGCATCAGTGCATGGAGTATTATAGGGATGGCCTCGAGTACACAGTGGCGGGAGAGTTGAATCCGTTTTCCGTAAATGAAGTTCGCAAGTATGAAGATGCCAAATACTTCTTACCGAGTTTCGAAGACACGGAAAGGTGTCACAAACCGGAGAACAAAACTAACGCCACCATCCCTGTCTTCGGCAGTGACACCGAGGAGGAGGAGGATATAATTTATTCAGGTCCATCCCAATCCACCAGGCCAGGACCATCCGTTCCTTCATTGATCTTCGGCAGTGATTCAGAAGATGAAGTTCACGCTGTATTCCCCGCTCGGCCTTCAATACGGGTTTCCGCTGATGAAGAGCGAAGTCTGCAGATAACCATGGTGCCGCTTGAACATTACAAAGAACTGGATGCACTCGACACCAACAGCGTAGAGGAATTGCAGACATTCTATATCCCTCCCGGACGAAAAGGCGAGAAGGCAATCCTATTCTACCGTTCTGAAGAAAACAAGGTGGAAAAAGAAATTTGGCATGGCGCGGATCCCACGCTCGACAGGCTTCAGCCTATCCGTCTTCCCAGATATTATACCGAAGGTTTGAAGAAACTGCTGAAACGCCAGGGGATGTCCTTCACACAGACCGTTAGAAAAGCCAAATTCTATGACAAGGTCTGGAACATTCCCGGGACTCAATGCAAACTTCCTAACGGGAGAGTAGAAACAAAAGGGCTTGGGTACATCCGGTCAAAGAAACGGGAGCTAGTAAACAGCTGTTATGTTATGTATGACTTCGATGAAGAGGCGGACGCTCAATGGGAGGACGCTAATCCTGAGCCAGCAAAAGTTCCTGATACAAAACCGCCCAGTCCATCATTTGAAGACCAAATGGGCAAACTTATAAGGAATGCGGGTCAAAAAGCCCGAGATGATCACGATCGTGAAATGTCAATCTATGAAAAAGCCAAGACACAGCGCCTCCTTCAACAGGCGGTGAAGGATGAAAAAGCCGCTCCTTATCAACCTGCTACAAAAAAGGTTCGACGCGAAAGCAAAAACAAGTCGAAAGGCAAGAAAGGCGCTCGACAACTACAAAGCAGAGCTAAGAAGCCACGCATCCGAGGGTCGAGCGTTATTGTCCTAGCCCTCATGAAGAAAATGGGTCGAGCATACTCATTTCCTCGGAACAAAACAAGGAAAATACTTGATCTTGCTCTAAAACATCAAATGCTTACACTGCCAGAGTCTAAACACCCTGACCAAGCGGGCGAAGTCTCCAACCCAAATTATTGCTCGTACCATCGAGTAGTAGGGCATCCGCTTGAAGCTTGCTTCACCTTTAAGAATTGGGTTGAGGACCAATATCAGCTTGGCAAATTCGCGTTGTCTGACAACTGGAAGGTAGCGCCGCCGCAAAAGCACGAACCCGAAAACACGAGGATAGAACCAACTCCGCATTGGGATTGGCAGAAAATTTGCACTTGCCACGTGGTAGCAATATTAAAAGAAGAGTCCGAGGACATGAACAGCCTTCCTTGGTGCTTTGAAAACAGCAGCGATGAGGTAATCTCAGAATTTCCCCCAGCTCCGAAAGAACTGGAGGATGGAATCCATACCACTGCAGATAATCTTAAGAAAATTGAGTTGGGGACGGTAAATGATCCGCGACCGACGTTCGTCAGCGAGCTGCTGTCTGAAGAGAGGGTGGCTGCGTTAAAAGACGTCCTTGTGCAGCATAAAGATTGCTTCGCATGGAACTATTCCGAGATGCCGGGACTAGATCCAGAAGTTGCTGTACATAGACTAGCAATATCCCCGAACATCAAGCCAGTCAAACAGGCGCCGAGAAGAATGCGGCTCGAGCTTGAAATGAGCATCAACGCCGAAGTCAAAAAACTGATAGACTCCGGCTTTATCCATGAAGTTCAGTACCCTGAATGGATCGCCAACATTGTCCCGGTGATGAAGAAAAACGGGACAGTGCGCGTATGCGTAGACTTCCGGGATCTTAATAAAGCTTACCCGAAGGATGATTTCCCAGTGCCGGTCACTGAACTGATGATAGACAATACATCCACTCATGAGGTTTTCTCCTTCATGGACGGCTCATCGAGGTATAACCAGATAAAAATGCATCCAGAAGACCAGAAGCACACAGCCTTCAGGACTCCTCTTGGTATATTTTGTTATAAAGTGATGCCCTTCGGTTTGAAGAACGCCGGTGCTACTTATCAGAGGGCCATGACAAAGATCTTCGACGACCTTATACACGAAATCGTTGAATGCTATATCGACGATCTCGTGGTTAAAAGCAAATCATACGAAGAACATCTCGAGCATCTGAAGACTGTATTTCAACGCCTTCGGCAATACAACTTGAAGATGAATCCTCTTAAATGTGCGTTCGGGGTTTCCTCGGGCAAATTCCTGGGATTCGTTGTTCGACACCGAGGTATTGAAATAGATCCGTCAAAGATTAAAGCGATCATGGAAATGCCTCCGCCGAGGACTCTCAAACAGCTGCGGTCTCTCCAAGGGAAACTCGCATACATACGGCGATTTATAGCCAACCTTTCAGGAAAGTGCCGTCCTTATAGTCACCTGATGAAGAAGGGAACCCCATTCGTTTTGGATCAAAAATGCCAAGGCGCACTGGACGAGATCAAGCAATACCTGCAGAACCCGCCGGTGTTAGCTGCTCCGGTTAAAGGGAAGCCTCTCATTCTTTATACAACCGCCCTCGAAGGTTCCTTAGGCGCATTATGGGCACAAGAGAACAATCAAGGGAAAGAAAGAGCACTCTACTACTTAAGTCGAGTTCTGCTGGAGGCAGAAAGCAACTACTCTCCCATTGAAAAACACTGCCTGGCATTGATCTTCGCAATAACAAAGCTTAGGCACTATGCATTAGCGCACGAAGTCCATCTCATTTCAAAGGTGGACCCTCTCAAATATTTAATGTCAAAGGCCATCTTGACGGGACGACTCGCTAAATGGGCTCTGCTCTTAATGGAGTTCTCGATAACATATCGACCCCTCAAGGCAGTGAAGGGTCAGGCCATAGCCGACTTCCTTGCTGAACACCCGATACCTGCCGATTCCCCTCTGAATTGCGATTTGCCAGACAAACATGCGTTTGACACAATCGACGGTAGTGATACTCGTTGGGAACTTTATTTCGATGGAGCATCTTCCATGAAAAAGCACAAGCAAACTACGCCAATGATCAAATCGGGGGTATGACTCGTCTTTGTGACCCCACAAGGAGGAATAATGCGCTTCGCCTTCTCCTTAACAGAGCCAAGAACGAATAATGAGGCTGAATATGAGGCTTTGATAGCAGGCCTCGAGATCGCCATTGACATGGGAATTGAAGACCTCCTCATATATGGGGACTCCCAGCTAGTCGTCAGTCAAGTGAACGGCGATTACCAGACATGCAAACCGGAATTGGTAAAATACGGTGAAAAAGTGCAACAACTGCTAACCCAAATTCCCTCCTATACTTTGGAGAGCATACCGCGCGCGGAAAACAGCAAAGCAGACGCACTAGCCAAACTTGCTAAAGAACTGGCTGACAAGAACCTCGAAGACATTAGAATCGTGGTACAAAGCCGTCGAGTGCTTGCCCCAGCAGAAGTATCTCCGGAATCGTCTGAAGAAAAAGGAGCGAAAGAGGAGACAACCCTGCAAATAAAAGACTGGGAAAATGCCGAAGACTGGAGAGAAGTCTTCATAGATTACTTCAAGTTCTACCGAATGCCTGAAGAAGCGTCCATAAGACATCAGCTCGTGAAACGAGCTCTGTCTTTCGCCTTCGTCAATGATACTCTATACAAGAGGACATTCGATTCTCTGTGGCTGAGATGCTTAGGACCTGACGAAGCGAGAAGGGTCGTCCAAGAAGTTCACGACGGACTCTGCGGTTCCCACCAAGCAGGCCCTAAGATGAAGTTGAAGATAAAACGGATGGGCTACTACTGGCCCACGATGATGCATGATTGCCTGGAATACGCGAGGCAATGTCATTCATGCCAAATTCATGGGGACTTCATCCATCAGCATCCCAATCCACTGCATCCAACAGTGGCTAGTTGGTCATTCGAAATGTGGGGAACTGACATAGTCGGCCCCATTGAACCAGCATCGTCAAAGGGACATCGTTTCATCTTGGCGACGACTGATTACTTCTCCAAATGGGCAGAGGCGGTACCATTGAGGGAAGTAAAGACGGAGAACATCCTCCATTTCTTCAAAACGCATGTCATATACCGGTTTGGAACCCCAAGAAGGATCATCTCTGATAATGGGCCAGCCTACCGAAGTCATAAAATTAGCCGCTTCGCACAGCAGCACAATATAGACTGGAGATATTCCTCAGTTTATAATCCGCGAGCTAACGGTCTAGCTGAGGCCTTCAACAAGACCTTGACGAAGATCATGAAGAAAACAGTGTCACGAAATAAGAGAGATTGGCACGAAAGATTGCAAGAGGCTCTTTGGGCGTATCGAACTACATTTAAAACGGCCACAAACACAACGCCATACGCGTTGGTATTTGGGACGGAAGCAGTACTCCCTCTCGAGATAGAATTACCCTCTCTACGAGTGGCAGTCCACTACGAGCTGACAGACGAAGAAAATGCTCACCTTCGGTTTGAAGAGCTTGACGCCCTTGATGAAATCCGGCTTCTAGCACAGCAAAATCTGGAAGCTTATAAAGCAAAGATGACGCGCTCATACGAAAGATTGACCCGACCGAGGACATTCCGCCAAGGCGAACTCGTGCTAGTGGTCAAAAGGCCTATGATCCCCAATCGCGCCAAGCGGGGAAAATTCGGGCCAAACTATGAAGGCCCGTACATCATAGATAAAGTTCACCAGGGTGGGGCCTATCTACTCATAGACATGCACGGTGAAAGGCCTTTCAGGCCAATAAACGGTCGCTTCCTAAAGAAATACTACGCTTAATGAGCCATAGTTTAGGTCAATGATAGATGACGACGACTATGTCCGCTCGCTATCTTCCTAAGCTCAAGCTTTATAAAAGTAGCCGGCCTTCTCCGTGACGGACCGAAACGTTCTTAAACTAGCGACGGACCGAAACGTCCTTAAACTAACGATGGACCGAAATGTCCTTAAACTAATATCAGACCAAAACGTCTTGAAACTAATACCGCAGCATCCTTGGGCTGACGAGATGAATAAAAATAAATAAAAAAAATATAATAAATAAATAAAAAAGATATATAAAAAAACGGTATGTCCATAAGCAAAGAGGGCACGGATGAAAACCCGAAAGGGCTCCGTGAGTAAAAACAGCAGGGCTGCCGGCGAGTGTTCGTGAAAACCCGAAAGGGCGCGACCTCGTAAAAAAAAAAAGAGAAAAAGAAAAAAAAACGGTATGTTCATGAGCGAAATGGGCACGGATGAAAACCCGAAAGGGCTCCGTGAGTAAAAACAGCAGGACTACCGGCGAATGTTTGTGAAAACCCGAAAGGGCGCAACTTCGTTAAAGAACCCTTATAGAGTCCTCTCGACCGTGTAAGGAGAAACCACCTGCGTGAGATCCTTACGACTCACAAAGGAGCAACACACTTAGGAATCCCCACGATTCCTAAGGAGAAAATACACTTGCGAGATCCTCACGACTCGTAAGGAGAACTCTCTTATGGGACCCTCACGGCTCATAAGATTTGAAAGTCTTAAGTTACAGAGATCTAAACCTGTGCTTAAGCAAACCCCCACAAACTTCCAATATAGCCCTACAAGTGGTCCAATATTGACCCTTGTATACAATCCACGGGCGCGAATAAACATTTCCCTAGCCAAATTTCATCCGTAATTGGGAATACGTTCGCATGGTGAACAACCCTTATAAATCCCCTCGATTTATGAGGAGAAAACCCTCCTGTAGGATCCTTACGACTTACAGAGGAACAAAACACTTAGGAACCCTCACGATTCCTAAGGAGAAAATACACCTACAAGATCCTCACGACTTGTAGGGAGAAATACCTTTATGAGACCCTTACGGCTCATGAAATCGAAAGCCTTAGTCGACAGGTCCCTAACCCTGATCGCTAAGCCTCCTTTGTTCGACAATGACAGAGGCAAATGATGATTCTCTCCTGGCAATATCCCAGTTGCAGCGGTGCTGATGCCAAAATCGGTGTCCAATTTCAGGTTTACGGCGAAAGCCAGTAGGCCGCTCATGCATACGAAATAGCCGAAATGATAGGGCATCTTGCAATAAAAAGCAGCAAGTAAAATGTATGCATGCAAAATAGCCGAAATGATTGGGCAACTCGTAATAAAAAGCAACGAGTAAAGATAAAATAAATAGCCGAAATGATTGGGCACCGCGAAAAATAGCCGAAATGATTGGGCAATCGCGACCTTCGCGATATAAAAGCTGAAATGATAGAGCATCGCGGAAATAAAATAAAATAAAAAGAAGAAATGATAAAACTTCGGCCCTACAGTTAAGATCACATCGATCCCTGTATACAATCCAAGGGCGCAAACAAAGAAGGAACCATACTTCCACAGGATTCCGTCAAACGACGAAGCCAAACCTCAACGGTTCATTTCAACCGAAGAAACCTGTGACTTCAACAAAAATTTTCTCGACTCATGGATACAAACACTCCTTGACGAGAGCTTCCTGATCCGCGTCGACCCGCAGAGCCATCAGCGCCTCCGTAGGAACCCTCGACTCGTTTCAAACCCCAAGGAAACAAATAATCCTTGGCGCTTGGGAAATAAATAATCCCAGCAAACTCCTCGACTCACGGATACAAACACTCCTTGACGAGAGCTTCCTGATCCGCGTCGACCCGTAGAGCCATCAGCGCCTCCGTAGGAACCCTCGACTCGTTTCAAACCCCAAGGAAACAAATAATCCTTGGCGCTTGGGAAACAAATAATCCCTAGCAAACTCCTCAACTCACGGATACAAACACTCCTTGACGAGAGCCTCCTGATCCGCGTCGACTCGCAGAGCCACCAGCGCCTCCGTGGCAACCCTCGACTCGTTTCAAACCCCAAGGACACAAATAATCCTTGGCGCTTGGGAAACAAATAATCCCTCGCAAAATCCTCGACTCACGGATACAAACACTCCTTGACGAGAGCCTTCTGATCTGCGTCGACTCGCAGAGCCACCAGCGCCTCTGTGGGAACCATCGACTCGTTTCAAACCCCAAGGACACAAATAATCCTTGGCGCTTGGGAAACAAATAATCCCTCGCAAAACTTCTCAACTCACGGATACAAACACTCCGTGACGAGAGCCTCTTTGACTCACATCTCGGGCAGTAAGGATTCAAAAGCTTGCTCCCTGAACAATGGGACCCTGCAAGTCAATCCTAAATGGTCTCTTGCATACTATTCACGGGTCTCACTCTCTGAAGTCGATTCTCGACAAAGAGGGAAACAACCGCTTACGAGCCCTCTCGACTTGTAAGAGGGAGAAATTCTCTTATAGGATCCTTTCGACTTATGAGAGCACACTTGGGAATCCTCACGATTCCTAAGGAGAAAATCCACTTACGAGATCCTCTCGATCCGTAGGGAGAAAAGTCTCTATGAGACCCTCACGGCTCATAGAGTTAAAAAGCCTTAGGCGGCAGACCTGAACCTGCAACCTAAGCCATCGCTACCTTTCGGAGAAGTTAAGTTGCCCGCCGATCAGGTTCATCGAAAACACCATAACAAAAAGGGAAAAAGCAAAGAAATAGTACCAGACATTGCAAGAAAGAATGTGTCTTTATTCATAAATTCAATCAAAATACAAGGCGGATCGTATAAAGAATAAAGAATGCGTATATGCTATATACAAATTACAGGTGTGTAAATACAAAAATATTCAGGGAGAAGGAAGCTTCTTGAACAACTCTATCAATTGCTCGCGTACTTCCTCCCACGCCTTCTCCTGATCAACTACCACTGCCAGTTCAGCCTCTACTTGAGCCCGCTGCTGCGTGAAGGATGCGAGCTGTTCCCCAACAACCTGCTGAGCTGCTTCTTGGCCTCGGGCATCGCGCTCAGCGGCATCAAGCTTCCGCTTCAGTGCTAGCCCATTAGATATACGCTTGAGAAGACCTTCAAAGACGACTTTCACTTCAGCAGCATTCGTCCTAACTTCAGCACGAAGGCGAGCGGTCGCGTTGGAAGATTCCCGATGCGCCTTTAGCCGTAAAGTTGCCTCCTGCTCCAAATGGCGGAGATAAGAAACGCTTTGCTCAAGCCAAGCTGTCCGTTGGGCGCTCGCGGCCAAAACCTCGGGAGAAGGGCGCGTCGACTCCAACCGATGCAGGCGAGCCTCGATCTCTCTGCAGTGGTTAACCCACGATTCGACAACGCCTTCGTTATGAAAAGTTACGAGCGCCGCCAACATTGGATTAACATCCACAGCGAAATCTACGGCAGAAGGGAGAGCATCCATGTTGAGCTCTTCGATGTACCCGCTCAGCATTCCCAGACTCATCACAGCACCCTTTGAAGACGGGCGTCTCAAGAAAGGGCCTGCCGGTAGAGGTACGCGAGACTCAAAAGGGACCGGAGCCGGAACAATAGCTGCAAAATAGAACATGGTTAAATGATGGTTCAAGAGATATTTAAGGATTACCAAAAAAAAAAGGAATTTGCTATACCAGCAGCAACGGACGGCAGAGCCGGAAGGGCCGGTAGCGCGGCAGGTCTGGCATCCCCTCCTTCGATTTGTGGCACTGCAGTAAAGAAAGGGAAAAGTCAGAAATCATTAAATTGCTAGAAAAAGGGGATGAACAAAGATATTGTATTGAACGTACACTCACCAGCGCCACTAGAAGGAGAAGCAAGCTCGGATGGGAAGGAGAAGTGTGGGAGAAACACTTGGTATAGATGATCGAAGAGCACTCCTGAAAAGAGCATAGTGGTATAACGTTAGTACATAAGCTACACGTTAAAAGATTAATGCATAAGTCGTAAATTCATACCTTCCAACATCCGCGATGGCACAAGGGAAGGCTGAGGAGCGACCACCGCCAAAGCAGTAGTTGACGGTGTGCCTTCAGGCAATGGAGCATCGGCACTAGCCGCACCTGCGTTTAAAACAAAGACAAACTGGTTAAAAGAGATTGTGAGGTATATATAAATGAAGAACATTGGTCATTCAAAATTTACCCGACAAGCTGCCAGCAGAAACGGAGGCAATCCCTTCCTCCACTGACGGAAGGCCACCGCCTGTAGCTTCATCACCCGACTCGAGGGGAACCGTTGTTATGCTCGCAAGCTCTACAGGCGGCGGGGGACCATAGGCAGGGAGGGCTATGATAGGAACATTGCCAGATTCCTGAGAAGGAGCGCCTAGCCCGTCTTCAGGAATCATGGCCGCCTCACCCGCTGCTCCCTCAGGATCGGCGGTCGCAGCTGCCTCGTCCATCGGCACCACGAGGTCCCCAGCCTCAAGCACCTCGCCCTCTACCGCCTTCGGCTCGGTTGAGACAATCATCTCATCTGCCGCCACTTCAGGTGCGACATCAATGACCCTCTCCGCGGCATGTCCCTCAATCTCGGCTCCAGGCCCCATGACCCCGACAACGTTGCTCACTGACGGTTCGGGTTCAGCAAGTGCCGCTTCCTCCGCTCCCCTGGGTTCGACGGTCGTCTCCGCCTCCCCCTCAGTTGGACTTGGCCCGGCAAGATGGAATACGTATGAGCCAATAGCTTTACAATTCGTACAACAAGGTTCTGAAAGGAGTACTACCTGAAGCAGATTTATCATTGGCGCTCCGAACCGCGCGCGCCACTTGCCGACGAGCAGTAGACAGGGCAACAGGGGGCTCTTCGGAAGGAGTACTAGCGCGAGGAATGGTGCTAGGGCCCGCTCCCGTGGCCAAAGCAGCTTTCCGCGCCTTTGCTTCACGTCTCAACCGCTTCCGCTCCTCCCGAGCCGTTGAGACGGATGCCACTAGGGCGGCCTTAATTGAAGCATCCTCATCCGTATAGAGGGATGCCTCCAGATTTTTCAGAGCATCCCTCGTCGTTGCGTCAAGCCGGGGCTCTTGCGGCAGCTTCGACGGAGCCGGGGCTTCGGTGGCAAGCTCGGGAAGGATCCCCGCATCAACTGATATAGCCCCTGTAAAGAAACAAAAGAAGGTTAAATTGACCACTAGAAGAAATAACAAACTTTCCCTATAAAAAAAAAAGAAAAGGGGTGGAGCATACCAACACCTGCCAGGGCACGCCTCTCCTCCTCTTCCTGGAAGGTTTTCAGGGAGGCAGCAATAGCCTCTTCGGTAGAAACACCTGTTGAAAAGGGAGCAAATATCAGTTAAAGGTAATGATAAAAAAAATGCAATGAAATGACAAATAAAGCGGCTGATGATTACCCGACTCAGCGAGTTTGCTTAACATCGCTTCAAGCCTCGCCGATCGCTCCGAAGCTGCGATGGCGGCAGCTAAATTGGTGTCCTTAGGGTCCACCACAAAGCCCTCATTGCTGCCGTACTCGCATATGGCCTCGGCAGGAGAAGCCGCAGGCTTTGAGCTGAGGATCGCATCGAGGGATAGGGTGGACTTCTTCTTCTTCTGTCCGCCAGCTTTAGATCCACTCGGAACAGCTTTGCGCTTGGCAGTCACTTTCGGGCGGCGAGTCCCGATATCCGCTCCTGCGTCCGACTCTGGCGATACCACTTTAACCGTCTTTGTCGGAGCACGGGACGCCGTTGGTGCATCCACCGTAGTAGACAGTGGCAATCCACGCGGAGGGGCCAACACGCGTGGTCGGTCAGCTCCGGCATCTTTTATCGGGAGGGTGACCTGGATCCTTGGCTGCAAGGGAGCCTTGCGATCACCGCCAGGAGGCGCACCCCTACGGTCAATCAGCAGGCGTTTCTCCATTAAAATGATTGGGCCCATAGCGTGCGCATACCAGGCCACATATGAATGAAGCATCTTAGGGACACAGCTGGGTTCACTAATGAAGAAATAGGAACCCGTGTTAAGCCGTATAAAGTGATGCATCGCATTCTTTATCCCCTCTGGGCCAACCACGGGCGTTTCCAAGAAGGCTTCCATCGGGATCCCTTGGTTGTAGCTTGATTGCTGGGCAAATCGATGCGGATTATACCTCATAAACAAAGCCGTCTCATTCTGCCGAAACACTAGGTAGCCCGGCCGAATGGAGTAGAGATGGAGGATTTCCCGAGCCTTCAGTACAGAAGCCCCGTCCTTAAACTCGTCACGTAGGGGCACCACCGACTTAGTAGTCTCCGAGCCTATGGTGATAACCTTATCCACGAAAGAAATCGTCGCTCCGACCAAATGTGGGTGCAAGAGGAGTCCCCTAGAATCCCGCGGGGATGCAAACACAATTGAAGCCCCGACTAACCGTATGACTCTCGGGAGTCTGTACTTCTCGAAGAATGGAGGAGTCTTGTGGGCGCCAAACACCCCTCGCACGTGCATCTCCATCCAAGAAACGAAGTAATGCATTGGGAAGTTAGCAGGCTGTGCCCCAGGATCATTGGCGTCCGCCGCTACGCTGAGTCCATGATAAAGGTAAGCTAACCCAGCAATTCCTACCGACAACTGCAGACCGGCCACCATCCGATGCGCCGGGTAAAAGACAGAGGGCCGCATGAAGCGCGGGTGCATGGGGAGCGCAAAGTTGCATAACCACAAGCCCAAAAACCCAATAAAGAAGGTTTCCTCATCCATGCCGGGGACGGCGATTTCCGAGAAAGCGACGATGGCAGCATTGGGGAGATAGAAATCCCTCTGGTTATTTTCCGATACGGGTCGGCGATCCAAACCGAAACCAAAGGGGTCGTCAAGCTGAGCGAACTTCTCGCTCTGCTCTGATAAGAACTCCGGGCGGATAAAACGAGCAATGAAAGCTGCGAAACTGACGCCCCTGTCGCCCGATTCCAAATGGAGTTCCTCATAGATCTCCAACACCTTCACCAAACCCGGATGCTGATGCTGAATGGCATTCTCCGGGGTTAAGTCAAATACCAGCTACTTGGTGGCAAAGACATACTCGTCAGAAGGAAGCAACTCCTTGTAGTGCTCTCCCCTTATTAGCAGACCTGAAATTTCGGCAAATTCCTCCAAAGAGATAGAGACTTCCTTATCCGCCATCAGGAAGGTATGGGTGGGGATATTCCATTATTCAACGAAGGCCTTTATCCACCACGTTGGAGGAGAGGGGTACTCGAAAAGCGAGACGAAGACGGCCGAGTATAGACCAATCTTCGTTAGGTGGGTCCTCTTCGACGATAGAATGTACCGGGCCCACTGCAAATATCCGGCGGGGGGTCGCGGGATCATTCCAATGTTATAAGCCTGTCCCCAAGGGTGTGCTTCGCCCTGACAGATTCGCCTCCCCAGAATATCTATCGCCGGCGGCGGCTGCACGGGGATGGCGCCGATTGCAGGCTGAAGGAGGTCATCGGAATTCCAATTCTTAACCTCCACGGCATACTTCACCGGGGGTTCGTCCGCATAAGGGATCGTAACTATGGGCTCAGAGGGCGCGGCGGAACTAAAACTGCGACGGCCTTGGATGATCTGGCTATACCACCTTCCCCAAAGATGGAGCTTTTTGCACTCAGGATCGTGAGCTTTAATAAGAGCGAACACCACCCGATCCACTGGCGAATGGGGGAACCCTCCTTCCGAGCCAACGAAGGGAAAAGACAAGTCGTCAGACATGTTTTCTGTGGAAAGACAAAAAAAAATATATATCATTAGTGGCCTAACGCTTGGCATTTTAAAAAAATAAAAATCTTGCTCCACACTGTGATGCAGTGGGTAGGGGACCAAAGGGGGACCCACAAAATCTGGATGAGGTGCATCATTTAATAAGACAATCACATCATTAGATGGGACTGTCAATTCATAAAAAGTTCCCAATAGGATACACCCATTGGTGGGGAAGTCCCTAGAGACAAAGAGAAAATCTCCTCTTTTAGAGCAAAGCTCTTTCACAGAGTGACATTTGTCAAACTCTAGTCTCAGGGGAACAAGATTCCTTAAAAGAGCATGGCTCTGTGGTAATAATCGAAAATCCATCAACACTTAGAAGAATTGAAGTTTTTGAATCCTGAAAAATCCATGAAAACTCATTAAAAAAATTTCAGAGCAAAGCTCTGTTCATGGGTCAAAACCCATGAACAGGACCTCTGTAAATCTTGAGAGCAAGGCTCTGGTGAAGAAGCCCCAATGGGGTTTTCTTTAGATCAAAGATCCCAAGAGCAAGGCTCTGTTGAAGAAACCCCAAAGGGGTTTTCTTTAGATCCAAGATCTACAAGAGCAAGGCTCTGTCAATTAAATTTAATTTGAATTAATCTGATTTTTTACCTAGAAATTCTAAGTTCTGAACTTGAAAGTTCTTGAGAGAAATCAAGAGCAAGGCTCTGAAAATTTTTAAGCAAGTGCAAGGCTCTGAGAGTTAAAATTCTTGAAGATGGTAAGAAAAAATTACCAAGGACCAAGGGTCCTATTTATAGGCGCCTGCGCCCCTTCAACTGACCCCCCTTGATCCAACGGCTAAGATCTCGCCACCGTTGCACTCACGTCGCGCCACGTAAGCACAACGGTGGGGGGGCATTTGTTCCCCCAATCTGAGCAAGGCTCATTTGAATTTTGAAAATTCAAATTTTCTGAAGCAACGCTTCAAATTCCGTGCGTTGCGCAATGCGCAAGCGGTCCACAGTGCGACACGTGTCTGCGCAGTTGCGCAAGCGCACCGCTGCGCGACACGTGTCTGCGCAGTTGCGCAAGCACTGTTGTGCAAGTGCACCGCTGCGCGACACGTGTCTGCGCACTTGCGCAAACACTGTTGCGCAAGTGCACCGCTGCGCGACACGTGTCTGCGCAGTTGCGCAAGCACTGTTACGCAAGCCTTCCACTGTGCGACACGTGTCATTCATTGGGGAGTTGCGCAGAAACAGAATGAAAATTTAATGAAATCTTTTCCGTTCTTTCCAAAATCAGAAGATTTTCTTCTGCCTTTGGATCAAAGATCCAGCGGTGGGAAAATTCCCAAAATCACTCAGAAAAGATCTTGTTAACAAATTCAACAAATTTGTGAGCACTATAAATAGGACCCCAGACCTCATTCGATTGGCATAAACTTCGATAATCGACTTCTAGCAAAAAAAAAGAAGAAAAGAGAACTCTTGGAGACTATTCAAGAACAAAAAAAAGAAGAAAGGTAAAAACCTTTTTTCAAGAGAAAAATCTCTGAAGAACAAAGGATTTAAAAAAAAAGGGGGAAATAAATGAAAATAAATAAATAGTGCCTTGCACTTGTTGTGAACCCTTGGTTCTGTGAAATCAGGGAAAACAAGAAAAAAAACTTGTTTTCCTTTGATCCAAATTTAGATCAAAAGTGCTATGCACTTTTGTTCTTAAATCTGAAAAATTCTTGATGTTCTGCACAAATGCAACCCATTATTTAAAAGGGCCTAGCCCAAATCAAATTGCAAAATAATAAAGGGGCAGAGCCCTGTTTGGATTGATTTTCTAGTCGGGCAAAGCCCAAAATAAATAAAAAAAATTGGACTTAACCCAATCCTGGCTGTAAGTCCTTAAATTAAATTGATTAAGCAAAACGGCTCTCCTAAACCAATTCACGACCGGTTCGAGGGTTCATCTCCGAACTCCTTTGACATCCCTCGTTGTAATTCCTCAACGACGTCAAAGAGGTGACGGGTCCCAACGACCACACATCCAAATGGACTGCGGGGTCCTTAAACTCGTGGACCGAAACGTCCCTAAACTAATATCGGACCGAAACGTCCCTAAACTAATATCGGACCGAGACGTCCCTAAACTGGTGTTGGACCGAAACGTCCCTAAACTAATGACGGACCACTACGTCCTTAAACTGGCGACAGACCGAGATGTCCCTAAACTAATAATGGACCTTTACGTCCCTAAACTAGAACAATAGAGCCAATCGCTCTTTCGCTGGATCTAAACGGTCCCATTTAAGTTGATCTTAGCCCCAAACACGGCTAACGTATCCTTAAACATTCAAATGAACTATAAAACTCCAAATAAACTCTAGTCCTAGGGTACATCTCTGAACTCCTCTGACATTTATCGTTGTGATCCTTCAACGACGTCAGAGAGGTGACGGGTCCCGATGGCCATAAATTAAATAGATCACTACGTCAAGTTGATCTTAGTCCAAACCAGGACTAACGTATCCTTGATGAACGTTTAAGTTGATCTTAGCCGCAACGCGACTAACGTATCCTTAAACTAAAAACACCCAACCCAAATCTAAGTAAATACGGATTTGGATTAATCCACGCCCTACGGGCGACGGTATTACTCAGTCTCCGTATACAATCCACGGGCAACCACAAACAAAACAAACACACATGACACGAAGTGAAATTCTGGAGAAGGAGAAAGTGGCTGCCGCGATGCGGTAGCGTGATTAACTGCAGGGGCTTGCACCTGCAGGGAAGAACGTCCCCACAATCAAAAACCCCTCACCCTGAAGGGGAATCTGACGAAGTCTGCTACATCGGCCGCATCCGTCTAAACCTCCGATCCACGGTGCCATAAATCAACTTGGCATCTTCGGAGAGATAGACGGATAAAACCAAATAGCATCTGCCCCGAACCTCAGGCACGGACGCACTAACGTCCAGGCCGCCGTTCGGAGGGGAACAGTACCCTGGAACCGGAGTGGATTAAATAGTCTTTGGCCCAATTTGGGATCAAGACCAATTAATTATGTTATGAGCCCATTAGCCCAGTTAATTGCGAATTGAGGACTTATGGCCATCTTGGGCTAAGTCCAATCATGTCTGGAATATTGGCTTCCTGTTGGTCCCTTGAAGGAGAGGCTTTGCCTCTATCCATTCGGCCAATTGGGCCAGTGTCTAGTGTTAAACACTAAAGACAAATCAGTGTTGAACACTGGGAATGAGATTGATAAGTTAGTGTTTTAACACTCAAAGATAGTTGGTGTTAAACACCAGCAACAAGGCTTTCAGATTAGTGTTGGACACTAAAACAGACCAGTGTTAAACACTGGCAACAGAAGTCCCAAACTAGTGTTGTACACTACGGTAATCAGTGTTGAACACTGCAAATATAGTTCTGTGCTTAGTGTTGAACACTAAGGCCAAACAATGTTTTATCACTGAATTCAGGGGTTCCGTTTTAGTGTTAAACACTAAGGCAAGAGGGGTCACGTGGCAACACGTGGGAGCGTCCTCTCTATCCTTAAAGCATCACGTGACATCACGTGACGGGCATCCAAGCGCTTGTGTATTAAAGCTTCTGTCAAGGGTCACGTGAGGCACAGCCTCCAGAGGGCTTTCTGTAGATCTTTTAGGGGGGGTCACGTGGTGACCCGTGACCCTGCCTCTATGTATGTTGTTTAGAAGATCTATTAATCTTTTTCAGGAATTAAATTCCTCGTAGGGTTAAACCCTAATAAAAGCTTTAAATTCCAGAGGAATTAAATTCCTACTTCCTTTTGAAGATTTATATTTTGGAATAGAGTTGGACTCTGAATTTTCTGTAGGAATTAAATTCCTCATATATGTGAAGAACTGAATAGGGTTAAACCCTAATAAAAGCTTTAAGGAATTAAACTCCCATTCTCTGTTAAAGAATTATGATTAAGGGAATTAAATTCCCGTTGTTTCAACAGAACTAAGTTCTTAATTAGGGTTAAACCCCTGTTTCTTTTTGTTCTGAAGGAATTAAATTCCCATAACACAGGGTCAAGCCCTAATTTTATTTTAAAGGAATTAAATTCCTATAGTTCTGTGAGAATTAAATTCTCGTGCTTCCATTCCCTCTCTATGCTTTGGATCTGCATGGCAGGATCTCAACCCATTGAGAATTAAATTCTCAACTTTAAGGGGAGATGTGCGCTTTACAGATCCTCTATCAAAGAGAGAAGAAATATGTTCTTCTGTCTTATATCAGAGTTAAACTCTGCTGAGAATTAAATTCTCTTTTCTTTCAAGAAGCCTTCCCTTTCTTACCTAGGGTTTTCTTTTGCAGAAGATCCAAATTCCTCAAAGTATCAAAGCTCTCTCTCTTCTCTTCCCTCTGCGTATATCTATTTTTTGTGTCTCTTGGCTCCTATTTATAGGAGAAGCAGCTGAGTCAATTAGTTTTTGACGAATCTTCATTGAGAGATTTGATTTGCATCCATCATTCGTTTTGGACCTTTGGATTATTAGGTGAATTTTATTCACCATTGGATTTCAAATCCAGGGATTCTCCTTTGTTATTTCTGTTAGATTTAAAGGGGAAATCTTTCCAAATTCGAGATTTTCCCATAGATAGATGATTTTTAATCACCTCTAAATCTTTAATTTAATCGGTTGCTTTTGGAAAGATTTGAGAGTTCTTTTCTCAGAATTTAATTCTGTTAACAAATGAGCTTTGAAGTCGGTCACGTGTGGCCACGTGACCCTTGGTCACATGTGGGCACGTGACCCCCTTGGAACGAGCCTTCTTCTTTCTTTCTGCGCTTTGTCTTCTGGTTGTTGTTTAGCTGTCACGTGCCACCACGTGACCCCTGGTCACGTGTGAGCACGTGACCCTCGGCTGGAGTCTTTTTCTTGATTTAAGCGGAGAACAAGTCTGCTGCTTTTGAGTATCACGTGCCAACACGTGACCCTCGTCACGTGGGAGCACGTGACTTCTTCTGAAGCCTTTTTCTTGATTTGATCAGGGAACCGGTTTGCCTTTGAAGCCGCTTTTAATTGTCACGTGCCAACACGTGACCCCAGTCACGTGGGAGCACGTGACCCTTTCTGAAGCCCTTTTCTTTAATGTAATCGGGAAGCTGAATTTGCCCTGCTGATGCTTTTAGGTGTCACGTGCCAACACGTGACTGCTGGTCACGTGTAAGCACGTGACCCTTTTCTGAAGCCTTTTCCGTAGGCTTTCCTGATTTTAAATCAGGAAACAGATAATCCTATGACTAGAGACATGTATAAGGATGTGCTTATAGACTACCCAGCCTCCACTAGCGTGACTGCCATCACAACGCTGGTAGTCAAGCAAAGATCCTAAGGACTCTACCAATATGTATAAGCGATACGCTAAAAGAAAGATATACACATATTGAGGCAGAATTAAACCAAGTACCATACTACCATATTGAGCAAGACTGTTAATATATCTGTGTATATCCCAAGCTTCCAAAATATAATATACATACCAGTATGATACAATAATGGCCTCCAGGGCATATATCACTAACAACAGTCATATTACGGCTGTCTACAGGATATCAAGAACAGTAAAATATAAAATCTATCTAGTACATGTCCATTTGCCAAAATAAAAGAGTCAAGAAAATGTATAAGCGGAAACGATAGTAATATCCAATAAAAAACATATGGAAATACGTCCCAATATGGGCTCCCATCAAGAAATAAAAGTGCGGAAAAATAAGCTAAGAGTCTAAAAGCTAAACATCTCTAAACCACACATAATCAATTCCTCACTGCTCGGCTTGACGGCTAAAGTACTCCTATTTAGCCTGCGATAGAGATAGAGGACCTGGGCCATGCAAAACCCAGATGTCAGTGCATCATAACAGCAAAACAATAGTAATAACCAGGATGTAACGATATAGGTAAACATGAATATAAAGAATAACATGGATATAAACGGTGATGTATGTATGTGTATGTGAAGTGCGATGAGTAACCTAAACTGTGCTACTAGGTTATCTACTCTAAAGTCTTTGAAATCAATTTAATGGAATTGTCGATGTAACTCAATAGTATCCCATGCGTTCCCGGGACTACGGTTAAGACTCTCGGGCTGAATCCGAGACGTGCCATTAGGAAGTAAAAATGTAACATGTACAGACGAATGATGTCAGCATCATCATCCCAGGGCTGGTCTAACCCGTAAAGACTGATCAGTATAAGCATCGAACTGTTGAGTTATAAGTCAGGTTTCATTATTGATTTTCCCTTACTCCCCAGGTTATATGTTCATGTCAGGTATTGATGATGTAAGTCTAATACAACTGTAACGCCTTGAAAAGTCGTTTTGGTGTTTTCCCGAAAATCGGTGAAAATTTGGTATTTTTCCGTAAATCGTCTTTTTTGTTATTTTGCAGTTTAGGCCTAATTATACCTAATTTGGATAGATAATTGCTAGTTTTTAGTAGCTAATGAGTTATAAATTTCTGGTCATTTAAAAAAATTTCCCTATTTTTCAATTTTTAATATTATTTTAAGCCGGTAAAAAATACATTAAATTAGCGATAAATACAAATTTAAATGGGCTAATTTTAATCTTTAAAATCATGTTAACTAAAATCTAGTTGTAATATAATTTTTTAGTATTTTATTTCAAGTTTTAATTGGTTTTTATTATGGAAAACAAAAATATAATTATTTTGAACTAAAACTTGCAAATATGGCATTGTGGGGGGTCTTTTTGCATAGAATTTTTTTGTAAAATCTCTCACACACACCCCTCACTCCCATGGCCGGCCCTACCCATAGCAGCCCAAGAATTTTCTTTCCCTCTTTTTGACTTTAATCATGTGAGGAAATGGGTTAAAAATGGTTATATATATATATATATATGGTAAGGGTATTATGGTAATATGAGAGGGTTGACTTGGACTTTTTTTCCCCAACTTCCCCACACCTCTCCCCACTCCCTCACTGCTGAAATTCCTACAGAAAAACAGCCCCAAATATCCCCTCTTCTTCCATCAAATTTCATCAAAAATTGCTCCAAAAAAAATCCAAATCAAACCTCAAAATTTCAAGCCCATCCTTCATCCATTCTTCTTAGCCACTCTAGCTTGGATCTTGGATGCTAGGAGGCATCTTGGGAGGCAACTTTTCTTGCTAGATCTTTAGATCTTGTGGTATAATCCTTACCCATTTAGATTCTTTTGGTTAGATTTCCTTAATTGAGTTGTTTTAGTGTAAATATTAGTGTTAATTTCTAATCTAGTTTTTTTTAGTTCATGGGTTGAATTTTAATTAGGGTTTAGAAAACCATTATTAGGTTAATTAATTTATTTTGCTATCTAGTGTTTTGCTAACCTAAATCTAAGAGATTAACCTGCTATTGGGTTTCAAATTAGTGTTAGTTTAAGTTTTTCTAGTATGGATTTTGATTGCAATTGCTATTGATAAAAATCAAGAAAGGGTTTACTTGTGGAAATTAGGTTTTGAAGCATGAAATTAATGTGTTGAAAATTAGTGTAGTGGCTATCTATGGTTAACTTGGGTATTTGCGCGATGTTGTGTGCACTTTATTGCAAATCCGCGAAGTTTGCACGAATTTGGAAGTCTTTTGTGCTTACTAGTTTTTATTAAAATATTGTGGTGATGTATTTGTGATATCTTGATGAAATTTTTAGCATACCCTATGACATTTAGGATGTGTGAGTGCGGAATTTGGGGTAATCGGGTTTTAGTTTTGCCGGGCGTCCCAAAACGACGATTATAGTTAGTTTTTATGATTTCCGTGTGTGTTCCGCGCATCTTGTGCACGTTGTGCCTAACTCGTGAACGTTGATATTTTCGCTTGGGATTTGCGTCGTTTCATGATATGTAACCTTATGTTTTGTATTGGTGCAAATTCCAGGTTCGGTCGCGGAGACTTCGGACGCGGCACGAAAAGGAAAGGCGGTGATTGGACATAGCTAGATGGGGATTCTGGTGAGTAGATGTAACATCTACGGGGGACTATCGTTTGGATGGTGCAAGTTGCCCGATAGTTTAAGTAGTTTAAAGATTTCTACTGATATTAGTAATTAGGGGTAAATGCTTGCGTAGCATCTTGCTACATCCATGCTTTATATTGTCATACATATGCGAACCCATTTTATAGGACATCTGCACCATTGCCAGGGTTTTTATATGCAGCACGAGCACTATTCATGCGTACACACACGCCCTGGTAATTGCCATGCCACGACACTAGATAACTTATAATCTAGAATATTGTCACCATATTTGATACTTAAACCTGTACTATTGCAATAAATCTTTAAAATAAAATTGTAGAATTGCTACTCATGTGCATGTATATCATTATATCATTTGTTCATGCCTAGTTATTAATCATACATTGCAACCTGAACATTGATACCATATGCATTCATTATCATTGATATATGCACCCATGATAGTTTCTTGAGATTTTATGATATTTCTGGATTTCGAGGGAAAGCCGTAAGATTTACAAACTTATTATCTTTTAAAATATGAAAAGTTACGGTTTTCTAGTGATGTAAGTGTCGTCCACCATGAGTTTGCTGTGGTTTTCGAACCCGTTTCGAGGAGTTGGATGAACCGTCTCGGGTACATGGTGGGCCCGGTGAGGTACCCCGGGGCAAGAAGATCGCAGATGATGGCGTTGAGCCTGGCAGGGGATGGATTACCTACCGGTGACTGTTTTAGCACGGAGGATATCCAGAGGATACCGACCGTGGCCGCGAGATGATGAGATATTGATATTTGAGATGGGTCAGCCGGACGGCTGAGGCCAGAGATACTACGATATGGATATATGAGATTTGAGACAGTTTTGAGATGTCGTTGCTGGACACGGATTCTGGTTGATTCTATTGGTATTGTGCCGATATTTCAAAAGAGATTCCTAAAGGAAAAAGATGATTTCTTATACTTACACATGTAGATCACGAGTTGATTCATATTGCATACATACCTGCTAGTATATTCATATTGCATACATACCTGCTAGTATATTCATGTTGTATACATACCTGCTAGTATATCCTGCAATACCTGTATTATAGATGCTAGGATGCTTGTGTGCATGCTTGCAATAGCCTCTATAGGTATTATTTATTACTCACGAGTTGGCAACTCACCCCCGTTGTGCCACAGTCTTTTGCAGGTCCGCTCCGTCAGCACAGTAGCGGCGGGCGCACTTGTTTCTTTTGCCTCTTTTGCCTGGACTCGAGGCTTTTTCTCATAGGTGGGTTGTATTATTATTTTTGTACCACCTTATATATTCTTTGTATCTAGAGTACTCCATCTACTGTATCTACCAGTATTGTTGTATATTGACCTAGAGACGAGGCTGTGAGATTTGTGGGCTTTTTATGCTGTATTTTGGGGTCGAGCTCACTTGAGTCGACATGATGTTTTACTTGTGCCTCTTATGTTTATTTATGCACATTGCTGATTTACATTGCGTGGGATTTGTGACCGCCTTGTGGCGAAGAGCTAGCTCCCGCTTGGGGATGCCTTATTTGTTGGATTCATATATATTTTTGTTGTACCCATTTTGGGGGCCAGTATTTACAATGGAGACTCTGCCGAAATTTTCGAAAAAATTGATATTGTTTTTAAAAAAAAGGCTTGATATGAATTATTTGATAAACTCGCTTTCAATTGATTGGTTTTCCTTCACTTTTCTGCTTATTTGGTTTTGATTTCTGGGCTTTGGCATACTTATTTTACGGACGCCTTGAGACGTTTCGTAACGTAAGTGCCAGTCGCGTTCCGTACCCTGCGGGTCGTGACAACAACACATGATCAAACAGGTACGGGTTTGTCTATGTAGACAACAGGTTACGTCCATCAGGACAATAAGTCAGGATTGTCGGCAATAGTAAGAAGTCAAGTAGTGTGTCAGGACATGTAATGTGATGCATATGTATCATGTGGATACCAAATATGAAGCTGTAATCGATATCGGAATCACGGTAAATAGTACTAATGTCAAGATGCATATGTGTCTATCTGTAATAACCTATATATATATCCATGACTATATATGATGAAAACTAGATAACATGTTGCACTAATATAGAAGCAACATGATATATGAAGTTCCGGCATACAACTAGATATGCAATTGACAGTACGGATACGAACAGATATCGAAAAACAGTAAAACTATAACATTGGATGCACAATACCACACATGTATTATTTTTATTCATATATAATACTATAACATAACATGTTGCAAGATAAACTTGCCTGATCGGATCTCACGTCGGGGTACGTACGTCACGTTCGACGTCGGGTAAACGTTGCGATGCAACCACGCGCGTACAAAACTGGACTTGGCTACTCAAAGATATGACCACGCTGGATAAGGACGACGACTGGGTCGCCCGGATCGTCGGTGATGGCCGGAAAGCAAGAATCAAGAAAGAGAAGAAAGAAAAGAAAGAAAGATGTTCCTTGATAAAAATCAGGAAATACCTCAATGAGGTATCACGTGGTCACACGTGACCAAGGGTCACGTATTGACACGTGATATATTCCTGTGATCTCTACTTTATAGAATTAAATTCTAATCAAACAAAAATGTAACAAAACAGCTAAGGAAAGACCCCAATGGGGCATCACGTGCTCACACGTGACCAAGGGTCACGTGCTCACACGTGATGGTCCCTTAGCTCT
Organism: Agapanthus africanus; assembly: GCA_030015575.1. Lineage (NCBI taxonomy): Eukaryota > Viridiplantae > Streptophyta > Magnoliopsida > Asparagales > Amaryllidaceae > Agapanthus > Agapanthus africanus. Next base: position 258,920,106 of record CM057339.1, on the reverse strand, counting down.
GTTAAAAGGTAGAATTAAATTCTGAATAAAAGAGGGTCACGTGCTGACACGTGATGGTCCCTTAGCTCTGTTAAAAGGCAGAATTAAATTCTGAATAAAAGAGGGTCACGTGCCAACACGTGATGGTCCCTTAGCTCTATTAAAAGGCAGAATTAAATTCTGAATAAAAGAGGGTCACGTGCCAACACGTGACAGGTCCTTTAGCTCTTTAACTGATAGAATTAAATTCTATTTCAATGATCAAACATTGGGATCACGTGCCAACACGTGATGGGCTTTAAAAGCCTTCTGAATTAATAGAATTAAATTCTAATTAAGAGAAATCAAAGACCCTAACTGGGAAAGTATTTCTTTAAATCTTTCCAAACAAAAGAGGATTATGCTCTGTAAAGTGGAGCACCGTTGGATTAAAAATCCAACGGTAATTAAAAATCACCAATTTATGGAAAGATTTTATACAAGGAAAGATTTCCCTAAAATTCACCAAGAATAACAGACAGAATATCTTCTGCATTAAAAATCCAATGGTGAATAAAATTCACTGAGTGATCTAAAAGATCATGATAGTTAGAACAACAAACAAAATCTTTCAATGAAAGATTCACTAAACAAATTGATTCTTTTCCTTCTCCTATAAATAGGAGCCAAAAAGAGGAGAAAGAGAAGAAATTTTTGAATCTTGGAATTTTCTGAAGCAAAATAGCAGAGAGAAAAGAAAGGAGAATTTAATTCTTAAGAAAAGAAACCCTAGGTGAGAAAGAGGAAAGGGATCAAAACTCCATAAAACAAAAAAGAGAATTTAATTCTCAATCTAAGAGTTTAACTCTTCTGCAAAAGAACTTAGTTCTTCCTCTGGTTGAAGATCTGCAGAAGCAAATCTCCCCACAAGTTGAGAATTTAAGTCTTATCGGGGAGCTTCTGCCATGCAGATCCAAAACTTAGAGGGAGAATTGAGTTTAGAGAATATAATTCTCTCAAATTCATAGGAATTTAATTCCTCCAAAATAAAACTAGGGTCTAACCCTATATGAGAATTTAATTCTCCCTAAATTCACAGGAATTTAATTCCTCCAAGATAAAACTAGGGTTTAACCCTATATGAGAATTTAATTCTCCCAATTTCATACGAATTTAATTCCTCCAAGACAGAACTAGGGTTTAACCCTATATAAGAATTTAATTCTTCCACATAAACAGGAATTTAATTCCCCTAAAAACATAATTAGGGTTTAACCCTACAGAGAATTTAATTCTTAAAATAAAGGGACTTGAAAGCTCCCCATGCACGTATAGAACTTGGTCACGTGATGACACGTGACCCCTATCCTCAATGATCAGAAAAGAAGGAACAATATTAGGTCACGTGCTCCACGTGACCCCCTGAAACAGATCCCTTAAAATGAGAAAGAAAAACTTGGAGGCAATGCCTCACGTGTTCCCACATGACTCTCATAATAAAGGGAATAAAGCTAAAGGCAAAATCGATTTTGGGCGCCCTCACGTGTCCCCACGTGACCCCTAGTAAAACACTTTAAATAAATCAGTGCATGGGTGCCTATCACGTGCCCACACGTGATGGCTGTGAAGACTTAAGTGTTTGACACCTTTGAATACTCAGAGAATAAAACAAAAGAAGACTGGTCCCCACCTTCAGAGGTCTCACATGGCCCCACATGACCAATCCCATTTTACTGTTTAGCTCTATTTTTGAAGCGTTTTGTTCTTAGTGTTTAACACTATTTTCAGCACATCACGTGGGAACACGTGACCATAAAATATATGTTAGTGTTTAATACTATATTCAAATCAACCCTAACCTAAATTGGCTAAGTCCTTCTGAGGCAAGACTTCTCTTTTTATTGAGTCTCAAGTACATCCTTGCCTTCCAAAATTGATCATTCTATATGGCATATGAGTGCCCAGTACTCAACAAAGATAAAATGTTGTCAGAACCCCTGTTTAGCAGTGCCAAATAATGGGGGGTTGAACTCAGACAAATGTTTAATGGTCTAACAAGGGGCCAACATTTTAAATTTAATTGGACTTAGCCCAAATTGGCCATAAGTCCTCAATTCAGATTTAACTGAGCCAATATGCTCATAATCTAATTAATTGATCTTAGTTCCAAATTTGACTACAGATCCCCAAATCAACTACGGTTTAAGGGTATATCTCTTCACTCCTCTGGTATTTGTCGTTGTAATCCTTCAACGTCTTCAGAGAGGTGACGGGTCCCAACAACCACACATTTCACGGACTATGATGTCTTTAACCTTGACTGTGAGGTCTTTAAACTCACGAACTATGATGTCCTTAACCTTGACTGTGAGGTCTTTAAACTCACGGACTATGATGTCCTTAACCTTGACTGTGATGTCTTTAAACTCACGGACTACGATGTCCTTAACCTTGACTGTGAGGTCTTTAAACTCACAGACTATGATGTCCTTAACCTTGACTGTGATGTCTTTAAACTCACGGACTATCATGTCCTTAACCTTGGACCGAGATGTCCTTAAACTAACGTTGGACCGTAATGTCCTTAAACTAATCGACCGCAATGTCCCTAAACTAAACAATAGAGCCCAAATGCTCTCTTGATTGGATCTAAACGATCCCGTTAAGTTGATCTTAGTCTAAAATTAGACTAACGTATCCTTAACAAACGTTTGAGTTTGTCTTAGTCTCAAATGAGGCTAATGTATCCTTAAACCCAACCCCCCAAACCCAAATCTAAGAAGATATGGATTTGGACTAATCCACGCCCTACGGGCGACAACATAAATTAGTCTCCGTATACAATCCATGGGCAACCAAAAATAAAAAAACACACACGACACGAAGTGACTATCTGGAGAAGGAGAAAGTTGTTACCGCGATGCGGTAGCGTAATTAACTGCAGGGGCTTGCGCTTGCAGGGAAGAGCGTCCCCACAATCAAAAACCCCTCAAACGAGGGGGAATCTGACGAAGTCTGCTATATCGGACGCATCCGTTTAAACCTTCGATACGTGGTGCCATAAATCAACTTGGCATCTTCGGAGAGGTGGACGGATAATACCAATTAGCATCTGCCCCGAAATTCAGGCAAGACGCTCATCGCGTCTCCGTGTTTCGGCGGGGAACAGATTCTGGCACGCCCGGTGGGACCTTTTCCTCTTTCCACTCCACACTTCGTGTGTCGTGTTCGCGAACGAATCGCGGTTTGATATGGTTGCCTTTGGATTTGAGATACTAAGATTTGGCGTCTTGCTCCGTGCAGAAAACGAAAAATCAATGGCGTCTACCTGCACAAAATGCTCCAGCTGCAACTGCAACTCCCATTCCGCCTCATCTGGAGGTGTAACTTACGGGCCCCAGGCGGCCTCGCTGTTCACAATGCCGGTAGAGCAGGTAACGCAGGCTACCACCGGGTTGTTTTTCGGGACCATGCTCCCACCAGTGAGCGTTAACATCCCGCTGCCGCAAGAAGCACAGAAGAAGTCGGTCTTTGATCGGCTCACTACCACCACGGCCCCTCTCAACGGGTTATCCAATGCCAAGCCGACAGCATCAGTCTTCGATAGGCTGAGCCTGAATTCCAATGGGCCCGTCAAGAAGCCCACAATACCTGAAGCGGCCATCCCAAAACGGATAGCCATTCCTGCTCTCGAGGTCACTAAAGAAGCTTCTCCCATCAAAGGATCAGTCTTTACGAGGCTGGACACTCCGGCTCCCGTTCCTGCTCAAAGGTCTGTCTTTGACAGATTGGATACTGCTGCTCAACGGACGTCGGTCTTCAAGAGGCTGGTACCAGCAGCGCCTCACCAGAACAAGGGGCATGACAAAGCCATCCCCATAGCTGAACCAACACCATCTGCGCGACATGCTCGCCGTCGTCACTGGCGCCGAGTACGGAAGGCTGGGGGCAGCTCTCCGTCTGGATTTACTCCACCAGCTCCAACGGCGGAGATCAATGCTGCTGTTCCAACCGGGAAAAGCTTTGAACTGCTCAACAAGGTGCGCAAAAACTCTCCTACTGCAGTGCTGAAGAGATTTCCTCTACCTGTGGAGAATGCTCCAGAGAAGAAGCCGGAGCAGCCCCCTCAGCGGCTGTCCTCCAAAATTTACAAAGTCTGGCGACAGGTCCAGAAGTCGGTGATTGATTAAGATTACTCTCGCCGACAGAAAAAGATAAAGGTTCAGCGATAAGAGAACTATCCTGTCAAGCCACAAAAGACGACAGCTACCCGGGTGCCCGCTGCAATGCCCCCCTCAATTTCAACTGCTCATAAGAGAAGAAGGCCAGAGAAAGCTCCTGTGACCACAGCGAACCGCAAAAATGCTGAGCCCAAACGCCCCAAGTCTGGGGGCATGATGGTACATACTATTTATATAGCTTCCGGAAAAGAAGTAAGCCGTGCTTCTACGGGACATCGACCGCTTACCCGGTCAATAACGAAGGCTCAGGAACAACAACAGCAGAAGCTTCGGGAGATGCTGACTGCAATGGCCGCACTTACTGGGCCAAAAGAAAATCCAAATATCTCGGAGCAGCGTCGGGAACAAGAAACTGACACCGAATTCCTCCGAAGAATGCTCGAGAGGAAAGAAAAAGAGGCTGCGGAACAGGCAGCCAATATAAAACAAATGGCTCTCTTGTTCTAAGACATGGTTGGGATGATGTTATAGCCAGAAGCTCCAGCTGAAGACCCCCCGATCATCATTGAAGACGACAGAGGGGAGACATCGAACCCTCCTCCGGCTTTTTCAGCAGCCAAAGAGGATACCATCTCCAAGGCCGCTCTGGATGATTACATTGCTCAGCAAATACGAGCTCACCAGGCAAATGAAACGGCCGGCCAAATTGTTAAAACTGGGCGACCGTATCCAGGCTGGTATGACCAAATAAAGTACCCGCCGGGATATACGATCCCTAAATTTCATGTATTTAAAGGGACGGGAAACCCGCATCAGCACATCGCTCAATTCAGAGCCCTGTGCGGTAATACCGGAGGTGATGATAAACTCCTACTCCGCCAGTTTGTTGGCAGCTTGTCGGAGACAGCGTTCGAGTGGTATTCTGAACTTCCAAACGACTCCGTCAAGACGTTTGATCAGTCGAAAATATTGCATTTTTAACACATCAATTTCCCTACTCTTTGCAATCATCTAAAGGTGTTTGGTATAAATATAGCACATATTAGCAATTTATCTGCAAAATACCAAATAACATGTGTTATACGTTATAACCGACATTTTGAAGGAAATTGAGTGTTCATTATTACACGCATGATCTTTTGTGAATCAACACTTGTCTCGAGATTGTGTGCAAGAAAATCTCCAGGAAAAAGAGCCGGAACTGCTAAAAGTGCTGATAAAATACGTCAAGTACAAGACTTGTGATCTGGCAGTAAACAAGAAAGTATAAAAATATCCCAGATATCAGGAAAGTACCATGAAGCCAACAAAAAATCAGCACAGAAATTTGCATGCAGTAACTCCGCCAATCGGCCGCGGATCCGCGGCCAAGTTGGCCTATCCGCCGCGGATCCGCGGCCTGGTTAGCTCTTTGGCCCTCCAAAATCCTCTGGAATACTCCCTGTAACAACCCTTGCTTCTAAAAGACTCTCAAAGACCACGTGGCTTCTTCCAGAAGGCTCTGCATAACAAACTCACTCTAGAATATTCCTTGTAACAACCTTATTCTAGAAGGCTCCTTATAACAACCTTCTTCTAGAATCCTCCTTGTAACAACCTTCCTCTAGAATATTCCTTGTAACAACCTCATTCTAGAATATTCCCTCTAACAAACTTATTCTAGAAGGCTCTCTCTAACAATCTAGCTTTGGAGGGAAGATTCAAATGAAGTGGTTATAAAAAGAGATCTAGATCTAGGGTTTAGAGGTTGTTGAATTTGGAGGGAAATCATTTTGAGTGGTGAAAATTATAGATCCAAATCATTTCAAAATCAAATTGAGTGACACAATTTGATCCAAATCAAGATCCACCGAGTACCGAGCCAAAGCACGCCTTCAAAGAGCCTTTTGAAGCGACACCGATCTTCATCCGAGCAAGAGATCCACGACGATCTGCGACTCAAGAAGATGATGCGAAGCTAGTTTCGACGATTGAGTTCTCTCCTCAAAATCTTGTAATCTTTGAGCGAATTGTAACGAAACGTTGATTTATAAAAGGTGAAAATTCTTGATCTTGCTTCTCTTTACATTTGAGCATTATGAAGAGTTATCAATTCTTGGTTGTTTTCTTTTTCATGATGTTTGAGTGAAAACTCCGCTTGTGGAGGAATCGAGAAAATAGAGAGATGATGATGATTAAATTCTTAAACGATTCTTAAGTCTTATGAGTTTTGTAAACTTTAGGAAATTGAATCATCGACAACCTAGTTTTGAGCGAGATACTTTCTTGAATGTTTTCGCTCTTAATTAGAGATCAACGATCGATAATTGAAATTCCTAGAGGCTAGAATTTGAATGCTAATCAACGAAAGGATAAGGGATAGAAGGAGAAACCCTAGTTTCTTCAATAGATCCCTAATTCTTGTTGATCGTCATCGATATAGCAACAAATCATCAATAGATAAGAATTTGTAATCATAAGTATTCATCATCACTATCAATTGGATCGATTACAAGCCTCTTTACAAATCTTGATAATTCATTCGATTTGGACATCTTCTTGAACTTTCTTGATTCTTGATTCTAGATCTTTATTTTTCTTTATGTTTCTTGAAATCAAATCTTTCAAATCTTGAATCAATTTTCTTGCAATTTTCTTTTATCTTTTCATTTGGACTCATCTAAAACAAAATCGATCAAAACACACATCTCAGTGGACGATCCGTATTCATTAACGCACTACATCGACACCGTTAATTGATTGCGGTATAAATTTCTTTAGTTTTGAAACATTTCTAAACACAACACGGAAACGAATCAACCAAATGGAGCCGTTGCCGGGGATGTGTGCTATTTTGTTCGTTTTTGTTATTTGAGTTGAAAAATTATTATTCCATCAGAATTTTTAGATCAAAATCGCATCAAGTGCTTAACAATTAGTTGTGAATTTTTGCGAGGGAATCTGGAATCATTGTAGCAGTGCGATCAAGATTCAGAGAAGTTCTGCAAATTCCAGAGCAGTCAAAAAAGCTACAGAAAAATTTTGAAACCCTAATTCCTCCTTGTCACCGCGGATCCGGGGCCATTGTGGTGTTTTTGCGGCGGAACCGCCGCCGTTTAGGTGTTTCAGTGACTCAAGTTTCTGTGGTATACTCTCTGTTCTTTCTTCTTCTCTCTGATCTTATCCATTAACTATTTTCTGCAGGATTCTTTGCGAAAATTCGCAGTGCCGCTAAAAAATAAATTTGTTGCGATTCTTGAAATTGGTTGTTTGCATATTTTAATATGGAAATTAAGGGGCAAAGACCAAATTCAGATTAGGCGTGGATTTCATTACCCTTCCTAAGCCCCGCAAATCACAAAAAGAGCATCCGCATTACCCTTCATTAACTAAAAAATATCTAGATAAGACTCTAAGGACCTTTACGCTCAATTAGGACAGAAAGAGGTCGTGGGTAATCTATTGCTTATCCGCGTTTCTTTTGTGGTGTCTAAGGCAAGTGTGTCTAAGGCAAGTGGTTACTTAATTAGGCCCACTACTTACGTAGTAGAGAACCTCCCACTTACCTGGCACTTACCTGGCCACAGAAGGGATAAAGAAGCAGTAGAGGATTTATCATGCGATTTGTCTTCTGGAAGTCTAGGAGAGGTCTAGAGACTTGACCTAGGTGACCATTAGATCTAGGGTTGTGTGTGCATTTTTTTTGTAATTTGATTTTTCAAAAACCGTATTTTTCAAAACAAACACCAAACCATCTTTCCCCTAATTATCAAAACGCTGCCACTTGTGCTAAACCATTAGTGCAAGCTAGGGTGGATACGGGATTCTAGTGCCCGTCTTGTCCGCGTTTCCCCCATCGACCCCAAAGTCGGTATTTCTATATTTTCTTTTTCCCACCACCCATCACGACCGTGATGGACGGATATCCATCAAACTTTAACACCACTCTGCCACCGCCCGCAGGTGCGCAGAATCCTCCACGCATTTCTCTCCAAGAAAGATGCTATCCTACACGTGTTCCCCTTCCCACCTATCTTGCTATACCACCAGCCAATGGGGACAATTTCGAAATTAAACCCCAATTCATCAAACTTTTACCTAAATTTCACGGGCTCGAGTCTGAAGACGCATACGTTTTTATCACTAAATTCGAAAACGTATGCGCAATGATTGGAACGTCACAACTGTCTATGGATGCTATACGTTTACGTCTTCTCCCATTCACTTTGTGCGATTTAGCCGAGAAGTGGCTTTACAACACACCCGCACATTCTATTTCAAAATGGGATGAATTTTTTGTAGCATTCCTTAAGAAATTTTATCCCAATCATAAGACCACCCGTGTTCGGAGCGAAATTTTCAAATTTACCCAACTTCCCAATGAACCATTCTGGAAATGCTTTGAACGTTTCAAAGATCTTCTTTTACAATGCCCTCATCACGGAATCCCTAGATGGGATCTGTGTCGAATTCTTTATGAGGGTATTGATTTCACAACTAAACAGATACTTGAAACCATGTGTCATTGCCAATTCTTATCTAAAGATGATGGTGAAGCTTGGAAATATCTAGAAGATTTAACCCAAAACACATTACAATGGGAAAGTGTTAGACCACCATTGTCTAGGGAAGATATCAATCAGCTCGATGTTTCCGTCACAATGAGAGTCGAAATGGCCGCAATGCAAAGGAAGCTCGACGCTATAGAAAACAAGTTCTTTTCAGCCTCCCTAAACCAATACACACTTCCCAAAACTATGTGTGGCTGCTGTTCAAATCCATCACATTTGACGGAAGAATGTCCTTTGAATATACCGTTTCAAGGTCACACTAATGCTGCATTTCAGCAAAGACCTGGAAACGATCATTCTTCTTCCTCATACAATCAAGATTGGAGGAATCACCTTGATCTTTCTTGGATTCAACACCAAACTCAATACACGGATCCAATCCAGAATAACTTTCAATGGGTCCCTCCACAGCAACAACAACCACCACAAATGAGTCAGCACCCCTTCCAACCACAAAATTTTCAAAACCCGGCCAACAACTTTGATCCTTTTTCTGTCGGAACCAATAACACCTCTTCACTCGAACAAACCATGAATTTGTTTCTGACAAATTTCATGCAAGTTACTGCAAATTTTCAGTCTTCCGTCGATGACTTAAATAGGAACTTTGCCTCTCAAGGTGAGATTATTAAATCGATGGAAACACAAATCGCACAGTTAACTGCAGCAATGAGTGCTAGAGAGAAAGTGAATCTTCCATTTCAACCCCTACCTGATCCTGGACCTTCACATTACACTAATGTGGATGCATTTACCACGTTGAGATCTGGAAGAGTGCTAAACAATCATGTGGGTAAACAAATTGATAATGATGAATTGATCATTAACACCCCGGCTTCCACTTCCACTTCCACTTCCACTTCTACTTCTTACCCTATTTCGTCTAATTTACCTTCTTCTTCCGAGCCTATTCTCCATTTTCCCAAAGGCTCGAACCCTCCACCCACTTCATCCTTTCCACCCCTACAAACTTCTCCACAAATGTTGGACCTATCACTTATTGATAAAACTCCATTTCCAGAAAGGTTGAGGCCCAACAAACCCAATGCCCAAATGGAGAAGCTTGTGGACATGTTTAAGGAAGTTAATATCAATATCCCTCTCCTAGATGCTATACAACAAGTTCCGTCCTATGCGAAAAATCTTAAGAACTTGTGCACTAGGAAGAGGAAGACTCAAGTGCCGAAAAAAGTGTTCATGTCGAGTACTGTAGACACAGTTTTTCCCTAACAATTACCAAGGAAACGTAACGACCCTGGCTGTCCTACTATTTCTATTTCTATTGGGGATAAACACATTAACCGTGCTTTACTTGACCTTGGCGCTAGTGTTAACTTGCTTCCATATTCAGTCTATGAGCAACTAGGTATCGGAGTGTTAAAGCCCTCGAACATAACTCTCCAGATGGCCGACCGATCAATCACCAAACCTAGGGGTGAACTTGAGGATGTGTTGATAAAAATCGGGGAATTTGTATTCCCTGTGGACTTTATTGTTCTTGATACACAGCCTGTAGTAAACCCACGGAATCAAATTCTGGTGATTCTAGGTCGTCCCTTTTTGGCTACTTCCAACGCTGTAATCAACTGTAGAAATGGCTCTATGAACCTATCTTTCGGGAATAGATCAATTGAGCTCAACATTTACAAGTTGGGAAGTCAACCCTCCGATCCTCATGCTCGAGTATGATCTGTCGAATTAATGGATGTCGACAGCAGCGAATTTGATCAGCTTCACGATACAGATCCAGACTTCCTTTATACGTTGTTGTTTGACCCAGATATGTATCATATACATACGTGACATTCTTTCGAGTTGTCCGGGTCAACATCTAACGTCGATTATGAACCTTTTCTGGAGTCTGAATATCATCATGTTCTTTCAAATGAGAATATTCTTCAGGATATTGATGAAAGCTTCAAGGAAATGTTCGCTGATAGACTTGCATTCTTAGCAAATACGGGTGTTGAGATGAATCATCTCCAAAACAAAGAAATTGAACCTCCACCTCTTCTTCTTGACAATCATGAGAATGCAAGTAATCCACCACTTTCACTGTGTCGTCTCTCCAAATTGAGACGCAAACCCTCTCCTTCACACCACTTACCTTTTCCCCACTTCTTCTTGGCTCTTTTCAACTTGTTCTTCCACCAACAGGTGCACTACACTGATAAAATCTTCGAATGGTTGGTGTTGACTTTCGGTCTTTGTAAAGCTTTGCATTGACCAGTAACTTTGACCCCCTCTTATGATTTTAAAAGCTTAACATTGTTTAACTCAAGTTTGGGGGGGGAGTATAATCTGGCTCTTGAAAATAAATTTTTTTACTCAATATTGTGAGCAAAAATAAGTTTGGGGGAGAATTTTCACTTTAATATATTTTTCCCCCGTTAATAAATGTCCTCTTAAGCTTACAGGTTTTTGTGATTTAGCAGAAGACAACAGTGAGGACACTGTTCTAAACAAGTTTGGGGGAGGTTTGTGCTTATTTATGCATCACTTTGCATCATACTTTGCATAAGCACAAAACATATAAAAAAAATAAAAAAAAATGTGTACATAAATAAGATAATAAAAGATTAGATAGTGAAAAATTACATCTAAAAGATTAGAAAAATTTAAGAAAACCTAGAAAATTAGAAGTTTTCTTAAACGAACTAGAAATAAGTAGTTATGAGCCGTTGTCCCAAGGGTTAGTAAGATGAAGGACGTCACTAATCTGAGGATAAAAATAAGTCTGAAAAATAGTTCCTATTCTGGAAGCCAAACATTTGAATGTTGATACCCTACTATACGCACTTACACACGTCTTGAAACTCGGGATAGTAGAGGATACCTTGAAATGCTCTTGTCTAAAAGCCAAAGTATGAAGGAAATAATAAATGAAGAAAATATAAAATGGTAAAGAAAAATGAACACTGGTTTTGTTATCGCCAAGGCAGCAATAAAAAAATATAGCGAGAGTGCTTCATCACCTAGTGCCTTAGACCAACTGGTATGGGAGTCACTGCTAAGCCTTAGGTGGTGCAAGACGAGGAAAATGCTAATATGCCTAATAAGCAAGCACATGAGTAATCGGTCGGTTAGTACCTCAAGAAGTATTAACGGTCGAATGAAAAATGTGTGAGCAAATCCATCTAAATATTCATCGATTAAAAAGTACTGAGGTAAATGGACAAGAGTATGATAGCTTGAATTGAATTCTCCGAGTGTAGGGATGTCTTTTACACACACGTGGGGGTATATGATCGATATTTGGAAGAAAGGTAGGAATGAAGAATAAAGACGATGTTTTATTGAGGGATGATGTGATTTCTAACATTTTTTCATGACTATTAAGATAGGGCTCATGACAACCGAAAAGCTAGTATAGTTGGAAACTCTAATTTTCAAAGTCATTCTTTTACAATTCTTATCTTTATATGTAACTTTCACGGTCTTCCTTTTATTGGATTTTGTGGGTGCAATCCGTTGAAAACCCTCAGGAGACAACACTCCTCCTACTAGGGATACCTAGAGGTTTAAAGGCTTGTTGCACGTGCTCAGTGCAATCGTGTTGCCTACGAAAGTGTGCTGGTTAGTTTTTTCTTTTTCTTTATTTTCTCCTTCTCTTTCTAATAAAACAAGTTTGCTCGAGACGACCAAAATTAAGTTTGGGAGAATTTGATCAGTCGAAAATATTGCATTTTTAACACATCAATTTCCCTACTCTTTGCAATCATCTAAAGGTGTTTGGTATAAATATAGCACATATTAGCAATTTGTCTGCAAAATACCAAATAACATGTGTTATACGTTATAACCGGCATTTTGAGGTAAATTGAGTGTTTATTATTACACGCATGATCTTTTGTGAATCAACACTTGTCTCGAGATTGTGTGCAGGAAAATCTCCAGGAAAAAGAGCCGGAACTGCTAAAAGTGCTGATAAAATACGTCAAGTCCAAGACTTGTGATCTGGCAGTAAACAAGAAAGTATAAAAATATTTCAGATATCAGGAAAGTACCATGAAGCCAACAAAAATCAGCATAGAAATTTGCATGCAGTAACTCCACCAATCGGCCGCGGATCCGCGGCCTGGTTAGCTCTTTGGCCCTCCAAAATCCTCTGGAATATTCCCTGTAACAACCCTTGCTTCTAAAAGACTCTCAAAGACCACGTGGTTTCTTCCAGAAGGCTCTGCATAACAAACTCACTCTAGAATATTCCTTGTAACAACCTTATTCTAGAAGGCTCCTTATAACAACCTTCTTCTAGAAGCCTCCTTGTAACAACCTTCCTCTAGAATATTCCTTGTAACAACCTCATTCTAGAATATTCCCTCTAACAAACTCATTCTAGAAGGCTCTCTCTAACAACCTAGCTTTGGAGGGAAGATTCAAATGAAGTGGTTATAAAAAGAGATCTAGATCTAGAGTTTAGAGGTTGTTGAATTTGGAGGGAAATCATTTTGAGTGGTGAAAATTATAGATCCAAATCATTTCAAAATCAAATTGAGTGAAACAATTTGATCCAAATCAAAATCCACCGAGTACCGAGCCAAAGCAAGCCTTCAACGAGCCTTTTGAAGCGACGTCGATCTTCATCCGAGTAAAAGATTCACGACGATCCGCGACTCAAGAAGACGATGCGAAGCTAGTTTCGACGATTGAGTTCTCTCCTCAAAATCTTGTAATCTTTGAGTGAATTGTAACGAAATGTTGATTTATAAAAGGTGAAAATTCTTGATCTTGCTTCTCTTTACATTTGATCATTATGAAGAGTTATCAATTCTTGATTGTTTTCTTTTTCATGATATTTGAGTGAAAACTCCGCTTGTGGAGGAATCGAGAAAATAAAGAGATGATGATGATTAAATTCTTGAACGATTCTTAAGTCTTATGAGTTTTGTAAACTTTAGGAAATTGAATCATCGACAACCTAGTTTTGAGCGAGATGCTTTCTTGAATGTTTTCGCTCTTAATTAGAGATCAACGATCGATGATTGAATTTCCTAGAGGCTAGAATTTGAATGCTAATCAACGAAAGGACAAGGGATATAAGGAGAAACCCTAGTTTCTTCAATAGATCCCTAATTCTCGTTGGTCGTTATCGATATAACAACAAATCATCAATAGATAAGAATTTGTAATCATAAGTATTCATCATCACTATCAATTGGATCGATTCCTACAAATCTCTTTACAAATCTTGATAATTCATTCGATTTGGACATCTTCTTGAACTTTCTTGATTCTTGATTCTAGATCTTTATTTTTCTTTATGTTTCTTGAAATCAAATCTTTCAAATCTTGAATCAATTTTCTTGCAATTTTCTTTTATCTTTTCATTTCGACTCATCTAAAACAAAATCGATCAAAACACACATCTCAGTGGACGATCTGTATTCATTAACGCGCTACATTGAGACCGTTAATTGATTGCGGTATAAATTTCTTTGGTTGTGAAACATTTCTAAACACAACATAGAAACGAATCAACCAACGTTTGCGGAGATGGAACCGCTGTTTACGCAGAGATTCGCAAGCGCTAGCGAGCGTACCCCGATTACCACATTAATTAACGCCAGGGTGAAGCCAGGCGAAACTTGGGTACAATACGCAATACGGTGGCGAAATTTATGGTCAAAATGTGAACAGTGCATCGAGGAAGCGCCGGCAATGGGCATGTTTGTGGGCACTCTGGACCCTCAGGCTACTATTTCCCAATTCATGATGTTCTTAAAGCCGACCACGTTCCAGGCCTTGATCGACAAACTGGCCCAGATGGACCAGATGGGTCATAGACCGTCTCCTCCAAAGCCGGAGCCGCGGATTGAAAAGGGTAAAGGGAAGGCGACATTCGTTGCGAATATTCAACAGCAGCCCAGTGCCCCAAAACTAACGGATCAACTAGAAGAGAGACGGCGATACTATAATGAGAAAATGAAGCGTTCTTATCCGTTCCCTCGGGACAAAACGAAGAGACTGTTCGAACTGGCGGTGCGCAACAGGCTTATTAATCTACCGAATCCAAAACGACCGTCGCAACCCGGCGAGGCTAATAGTCCCAATTATTGCCCTTACCATCAAACGTTAAGCCATCCAATTGAAGATTGCTTCGTCTTTAAGGGATGGATCGATGACCAATACCAACAAGGCAAGTTTGCACTGTCCGAGAATTGGAAGGTGAACCCACCACAGCCACACGCTCCCAAGAAGACAGACACACCGGGGGCATCATTCTCTTTCGTAGAAGAAGCTCCATGGGAGGTCGCTCTTTCGGCCAAAACTAAAAGAATGCTGAACGATCTCCAAACATGCCTGACGATCAGGTGGAAGAATCCGCTGGAACCCGAGATTATCAAGGGAATGCTGAAGCCGCGTCCAACTCCAAAAATTGGCGGTGATAGTCAAAGTGCTCACACCCAGCCGTCAAAATCTTCGAAGAAGAAGAAGAAATCTAAGAAGCTCGTGAAGCCTGGTGACAGGCGCACGGACCTGCAAAAACAGATTGACGCGCTAGAAGAGTATAACCAGAAGGCACGGACTCCAATCACACTCCAAGAATTTCTCAGTCACGTCCTTGAGGATGAAGATGATGGAGAAGACTCGTCGGATGAATCTGAAAATTACGTAGCAAGTTGCCATGTGATCTCTTACTCGTCGATAAATGATGAAGAAGCTCCTTACACAGAGAAACTAGGGGCAGATCCTGAGCCGGAACTTCTAGGGCTATCGGACGAAATGATTGATGCATTCCTGAATGAAGCTCTTCTTAAAAGCAAAGCTACTCGAGAGCGTGAGATGGCCATATTTGAAAAGGCCAAGCGCCGGCGACTGGACGAAAGGGTTGAAACGCTCCCGCCAAATCAAACTACATCTGCCGCAAATAAAAGCAGGTTCAAAACGAGGAAGAGGTTCGCCAAAGCCATATCAATGGGAATGAAGCTGCCACCCTCCGAAGGAAACATTCTTGGTGAAGCGGAAATGCATCCTAGCTACTGCTTATATCATCGAAAGATTGTGCACCCTACCGAAGAGTGCAACGCTTTTAAAAGATGGTGGCAGGGATATGTTGCTCACCGGCAAAATTTCAAGCGGATGAAACGCAAAACTCGTCGGGAGCAAAGAAATACGACCGAGGAGCGTAAAAGAACTACCAGCAACTGCCACATGGTCGATGCTGGGGGATCGCAAGTTCTTACCTTCAGGAGCGACTCTGATGAAGAAATGACTCTTGGCCCTCTCTTTAAAGAATCCACCTCGGGAAAAGAGGAAGAACCGAAGACCTGTGAAAATATTCAGTTGCGCAATCGTACGCTGCCCGAAAAGAATCTCGGGCCCACGAATAAAAAAGATAAGGGAAAAGGAAAAGTCCCTGAAGATATCGCCCTAGATGACCAAGTCGTCAAAGAGCTGACCGCCAAGGACCCGCCAAAGAAAAGTAAGGTGGACTACAACGTTCTGGCACACCTGAGAAAGTTACCTTCACAGCTAAGCATTCTCGACGCCCTTCTGCTATCAAAAGAAGCAAGGGATTCTTTGATCAAGGCACTGCAGGAGCCCGAACAGTTCCAAGCTTTCCTCGCCGAAGAAAAGATGAAAGATGAGTTGGAAGAAATACACACGGCCGATATTACCTTCGGCGATGAAGATATCCTCCTTGGGACGTGCGAGCACAACTGTCCCCTTTATATCTCCGGATACTGTCATGATATCAAGGTAGGAAAAATCCTGGTCGACAATGGGTCCTCCGTCAATCTCCTCAATGTGAGAGTGTTGAAGGAAATCTGCATGACCGTTCAGCACCTCGCTCGTGATAAAATCACAATCTCCGGGTTTGACTCTCAGTCATCACGAACGCTTGGGTCTGTAATATTGACACTACGCTTTGGGCTGCTTGTCACGGACATTAAGTTTCATGTCATCGACGCTAAGACCTGCTATAACACTTTTCTCGGCCGGCCTTGGTTACATGAATACAACATTATCCCTTCTATACAACACCAGTGTATGAAGTATTTCAAGGACGGTCTCGAGTATACCGTAACGGGAGAGTTGAACCCATTCTCCGTGAATGAAGTCTGAAAGTACGAAGATGCAAAATACTTCTTACCAGACTTTGAGGACACGAAAAGATGTCACAAACCGAAGAACAAAGCCATCACTACTATTCCGGTCTTCGGGAGTGATACCGAGGAGAAAGAAGAGATAGTTTATTCAGGGCCGCCTCAATACAACAAGCCGGGACCGTCCATCCCTATGTTGATCTTCAGCAGCGACTCGAAAGATGAGGTCAATGCCTTATTCTCTGCTCGGTCGTCGATACAAATCTCCGCCGACAAAGAACAAAGTTTTCAAGTTGCTATGATTCTACAAGAGCATTACAAAGAGCTCGATGCACTTGAAACTTATAGTGTGCAAGAACTGCAGACATTCTACGTCCCTCCCAGGCGAAAAGGTGAAAAGGCGATCCTATTCTACCGATCTGGGGAAACCAAAGTGGAAAAAGAAATTTTGCATGGCATGGATTCTACACTTAACAGGCTCCATCCCATCCGTCTGCCTAGATATTACACAGAAGGCTTGAAAAGGCTGCTGAGGTACCAAGGTGTACCCTTCAAACAGAGCACTCGACAAGCTCGGTTCTACAACAGGATTTGGGATGTCCCTGGAACTCAGCGTAAGTTACCCAACGGGAGAATGGAAACGATCGGGCTTGGATATGTTCAATCCAGAAAACGAGAGCGAGTCCATGGCAGCTACGTCATACATGACTTCGATGAAGAAGGAGACATTCTGTTAAGAGATGCTGATCCTGAACCAAAACAAGGTCCTGTCATCAAAACGCCGAGTCCGTCGTTTGAAGAACGGATGGACAAATTGATCGGGGAAGCAGGTCAAAAGATCCTGGATGACCATAACCGCGAGATGGCCATTTACAAGAAAGCCAGGACGCAGCGCCTCCTTCAGCAAGCCGTGGGGGATGACAATGCTCCTCATCGCCAGCCCGTCATACAAAAGACCCGGCACAGAGGCAAAAATAAACCAAAGAACGGAAAAAACGTTCAACAGCAGCCCAGCGGGTCCGAGAAGCCACGCGAGCAAGGGTCGAGCAACCGGGATCCATCCCTTATAAAGAAGATGGGCCGGGAATATTCTTTTTCCCAAGATAAGACAAGGAAGATATTCGATCTCGTCGTAAAGCATCAGATGATGACACTCCCGGAGTCCAAGTACCCCGAGCAAGCGAACGAGGTCTCTCACCCAGACTATTGCTCCTATCACCGAGCGATAGGACATCCTTTCGAAGACTGCTTCACCTTCAAGAACTGGGTCGAAGACCAATAACAACAAGGCAGGTTCGCTCTATCCAGCAGCTGGAGGGTAAGCCCGCCATAGAAGCATGAGCCGAAAGTGATGCATATAGCAAGAGTAGAACCAGATCAACATCGATCTTGGAAACGATCTCGTATCTGTTACGCGATAACGCTGTCAGAAGAAGAGCCTGAGAATATGGATGACCTTCCCTGGTGCTTCGAAAACGATGATGGCGAGGTGATCTCAGAGTTTCCACTGGTGCCAAAAGAGCTAGAAGATGGAATACATACTACTGCAGATAACCTCAAGAAAATTTATTTGGGGACGGCAAGTGACCCGCGGCCGACATTCGTCAGTGAGCTGTTGTCTGAAGAAAGGGTGGCTACGCTTAAGGACGTGTTCATGCAGCATAGAGACTGCTTAGCATGGAACTATTCAGAGATGCCAGGACTCGATCCAGAGATTGCTGTCCACAAATTGGCGATTTCTCCAGACGTCAAACCGATCAAACAAGCGCCAAGAAGAATGCGGCTTGAACTTGAAATGAGCATCAACGCCGAGGTCAAGAAGTTAATCGACTCCGGCTTCATCTAAAAGATTCAGTATCCCGACTGGATCGCCAACATTGTTCCAGTAATGAAGAAAAATGGGACGGTGTGCATATGTGTGGACTTTCGGGATCTCAACAGAGCTTGTCCAAAAGACGACTTTCCAGTACCAGTCACTGAGCTGTTGATAGATAACACATCCACTCACGAAGTCTTCTTCTTCATGGATGGATCATCAGGATATAATCAGATAAAAATGCATCCCGAGGACCAGAAGCACACCGCTTTCCGGACCCCTTTGGGTATATTCTGCTACAAGGTGATGCCTTTCGGTCTAAAGAACGCCGGTGCCACCTATCAGAGGGCCATGACGAAGATCTTCGATGACCTCATACATGAAATTGTCGAATGTTATATCGACGACCTCGTAGTTAAAAGCAAATCATACGAGGAACATCTAGAGCATCTGAAGATCGTATTTCAACGCCTCCGGCAATACAACTTGAAGATGAACCCTCTCAAATGTGCGTTTGGAGTTTCCTCGGGAAAATTGCGAGGATTCATCGTCCGACACCGAGGCATCGAGATAGATCTGTCAAAGATCAAGGCGATTATGGAAATGCCTCCGCCAAGAACTCTCAAACGGCTGCGGTCTCTCCAAGGAAAGCTCGCGTATATCCGACGATTTATAGCTAATCTCTCCGGCAAGTGCCGTCCTTACAGTCACCTAATGAAGAAGGGAACTCCGTTCGTCTTGGATCACAAATTCCAAAGTGCACTAGATGAAATCAAGTAATACCTGCAGAATCCGCCAGTGCTGGCCGCTCCCGTTAAAGGAAAACCTCTCGTCCTGTATACAACAGCCCTCGAAGGTTCGCTAGGCGCATTATGGGCACAAGAGAATGACCAAGGGAAAGAGAGAGCCCTTTATTATCTGAGTCGAGTTCTCCTGGGGGCAGAAAGCAATTACTCTCCCATTAAAATACACTGCCTGGCGTTGATCTTCACGATAACGAAGCTCAGACATTATGCGTTGGCACATGAGGTCCATCTCATATCAAAAGTGGATCCTCTCAAGTATTTGATGTCGAAGGCCATACTAACGGGGCGGCTCGCTAAATGGGCCCTACTCTTGATGGAGTTCTCGATAACTTATCGTCCCCTCAAGGCAGTGAAAGGCCAGGCCATCGCCGACTTCCTCGCTGAGCATCCGATACCTGCCGACTCTCCCTTGGACTACGAATTGCCGGACGAACACGCTTTTGACACGATCGACGGGGAAAGGAGAGAGAATGATACCCGGTGGGAACTCTATTTTGACGGAGCATCTTCCATGAAGAAGCGCAAACAAGCACCCCTATAATCAAATCAGGGGTAGGCCTCATCTTCGTGACTCCACAAGGAGAGATAATACGATTTGCCTTCTCCTTAACAGAGCCGAGGACGAACAATGAAGCCAAATATGAAGCTTTGATAGCAGGTCTCGAGATCGCTATCAACATGGGAATTGAAAACCTCCTCATATACGGAGACTCCCAACTGGTCGTTAGTCAAGTAAACGGTGGCTATCAAACGTGCAAGCCAGAGTTGGTGAAGTACGGCGAGAGAGTATAGTAACTGCTAATTCAAATTCCTTCCTACACCTTGGAAAGTATACCGTGTGCGGAGAATAGCAAAGCGGATGCATTAGCCAAGCTCGCTACAGAACTGGCCGACGAGAACCTCGATAATGTAAAGATCGTTGTGCAAAGCCATCGGGTTCTAGCACCTGCAGAAATATCTCTGAAGTCATCCGAAGAAAAAGGAGCGACCGAGCAAATGGCTCTGCAAGTAAAAGACCAGCAAAAGGTTGAGAATTGGAGAGAAGTCTTTATAGACTACTTCAAATCCCGTCGAACACCTGAAGATGCGTCCTCAAAATATCAGCTCATGAAGCGAGCTCTATCTTTCACCTTTGTTAATGATACCCTGTATAAGAGATCATTTGATTCTCTATGGCTAAGATGCCTGGGACCTGAAGAGGTAAAAAGAGTCATCCAAGAAACTCACGACGGACTCTGCGGTTCTCACCAAGCCGGGCCGAAGATGAAGCTGAAGATTAAAAGGATGGGCTACTATTGGCCCACGATGATTCAGGACTGCCTCGAGTATGAGAAGCAATGCCACTCGTGCCAGATCCATGGGGACTTTATCCACCAGCATCCGAATCTACTACATCCGACAATGGCTAGCTGGTCGTTCGAAATGTGGGGAACTGACATAATCGGCCCCATCGAACCAACATCGTCCAGAGGACACCAATTTATTTTGGCGACAACTGATTACTTCTCCAAATGGGCAGAAGCAGCACCACTGAGGGAAGTGAAGATGGAGAATATCCTCCATTTCTTCAAGACACACGTCATTTATTGGTTTGGAACTCCGAGATGGATCATCTCCAATAACGGGCCAGCCTACAGAAGCCACAAGATCAGCCGCTTAGCACAATAGCATAACATAGACTGGAGATACTCCTCAGTCTATAATCCCCGAGCTAACGGTCTAGCTGAGGCTTTCAATAAGACCTTGACGAAGATCGTGAAAAAGACGGTGTCTCGAAATAAGAAGGACTAGCATGAGAGACTGCATGAAGCTCTCTGAGCGTATCGACATTCAAAACGGTCACAAACACAACGCCATACGCATTAGTATTCGGTACATAAGCGGTACTCCCCCTCGAGATAGAGTTGCCCTCTCTACGAATGGCGGTTCATTACGAGCTAACAGATGAAGAGAATGCTCACCTTCGGCTCGAGGAGCTCGATGCCCTTGATGAAACCCGGCTCATAGCGCAACAAAATCTGGAGGCTTATAAAGCAAAGATGACGCGCTCGTATGAGAGATTGGCCAGGCCGAGAACATTCCGCCAAGGCAAACTCGTGCTAGTGGTCAAAAGACCCATGATCCCCAATCGTGCCAAGCGGGGGAAATTCGAACCGAATTATGAAGGCCCGTATATCATAGACAAAGTTTACCAGGGTGGATCCTACCTACTCATGGACATGCATGGTGAAAGACCCTTCCGGCCAATAAACGGTCGATTCCTGAAAAAATACTACGCCTGACGGGTCACGGCCTGGGTCAATGATAGATGACGACGCCTATGTCCGCTCGCTATCTTCCTAAGCCCAAACTCTATAAGTAGTAACCTGCGACGGACCGAAACGTCCTTAAACTAACCATGGACCGAAACGTCCTTAAACTAACGAAGGACCGAAACTTTATTAAACTAACAATGGACCACTATGTCCTAAAAACTAGCTGTTGACCGAGACGTCGATAAACTACTGTGGATTGCAGCATCCTAAGGCTGATACAAAAAAATAAGAACAAAAAAAAAGAGAAAAAGAAAACGGTATGTCCATAAGCAAAATGGGCACGGATGAAAACCCGAAAGGGCTCCGTGAGTAAAAACAAAAGGGCTACCGGCGAGTTTTTGTGAAAACCCGAAAGGGCGCAACCTCCTTAAAAAGACACTTGCAAGGTCCTCTCGACCCTGTAAGGAGAAACCACCTGCGTGAGATCCTTACGACTCACAAGGGAGCAACACACTTAGGAATCCTCACGAACCCTAAGGAGAAAACACACTTACAAGATCCTCACGACTCGTAAGGAGAACCCTCTTATGGGACCCTCATGGCTCATAAGATTCAAAAGACTTAAGCTACAGGGATTTGAACCTGTTCTTAAGCGGCCACCACAACCTCCAATACTGCCCTACAAGCGGCTCAATGCTGACCCTTGTATACAATCCACGGGCGCGAATAAACATTTCCCCAACAAAGTTCCATCCGTGACTAGGGATATGTTCGCACGGTGAACCCCCTTGTAAGCCCTCTCGACTTATAAGGAGAAAGCACTCTTGTAAGATCCTTACGACTTATAAGAGATCATGCACTTAGGAATCCTCACGATTCCTAGGGAGAAAATGCACCTATAAGATCCTCACGACTTGCAGGGAGAAATACCTTTATGAGACCCTTATGGCTCATGAAGTCAAAAGCCTTAGTCGACAGGATCTTAACCCTGTTTACTAAGCCACCTTTGTTCGTCATCGACAGAGGCAAATGATGATTCGCTCCTGGCAATATCCTAGTTGTAGCAGTGCTGATGCCGAAATCAGTGTATAATTCCAAGCTTTCAGCAAAAAAGCTAGCAAGCCACACATGCATACGAAATAGCCGAAATGATGAGGCAACTTGCAACAAAGTCAGCAAGTAAAAATGTATGCATGCAAAATAGCTGAAATGATTGGGCAACTCGCAATAAAAACCAGCGAGTAAGAATAAAACAAATAGCCGAAATGATTGGGCACCACGAAAAATAGCCGAAATGATTGGGCGATCGCGACCTTCGCGATATAAAATCTGAAATGATAGAGAATCGCGGAAAGAAATAAAATAAAAAGAAAATGAAATTTTTTCCCTACAGGTGATATCACATCAATCCCTGTATACAATCCAGGAGCGCAAATAAAGAGGGAATCACACCTTTCCTCCCCAGGCTTCATCAGAAGAAGAAGACAAATCTCAACGGTTCACAGACAGCCTGGAGATCATCTCAACATTCGTCTCATTACAATAGAAACAACATCAAGCAAAGCGGAACAACGGCAATTTCCAGTTCCATGATTCGGCGGTGCGCAGATAACCGAGAGTCAAACCCCGACTCCGTGAAATGCGGATAAAGTCAACCCTTCCTGGTCACGTGGAACACGGCCTTGTCAATCCTGACCTCGTGGGAAACATCCAGAGCGGAGCCTGGTCCTCGTAGAACACGGCTATGACCCCATGGAAAGCATCCAGAGCAAAATTCCTGGTTACGTGGAACGCGGCCTAAGTCAATCCTGACCCGTGGGAAACGTCCAGAGCGGATCCTGGTCCTCCCAGAACACGGCTATGACCCCGTGGGAACCATCCAGAGCGGAGCCTGGTCCTTGCAGAACACGGCTATAACCCCATGGGAAGCATCCAGAGCAAAATTCCTGGTTACGTGGAACGTGGCCTAAGTCAATCCTGACCCAGTGGGAAACGTCCAGAGCGGATCCTGGTCCTCGCAGAGTATGGCTATGACCCCGTGGGAAGCATCCAGGGAAAAATTCCTGGTCACGTGGAACGCGGCTTATGTCAATCCTGACCCCGTGGGAAACGTCCAGAGCGGAGCCTGATCCTCGCAGAACACGGCTATGACCCCGTGGGAAGCATCCAGAGCGAAATTCCTGGTCACGTGGAACGCGGATTATGTCAATCCTGACCCCGTGGGAAGCATCCAGAACGGAGCCTGGTCCTCGCAGAACACGGCTATGACCCCGTGGGAAGCATCCAGAGCAAAATTCTTGGTCACGTGGAACGCGGCTTATGTCTATCCTGACCCCGTGGGAAACGTCCAGAGCGGAGCCTGGTCCTCGCAGAACACGGCTATGAATCCGTGGAAAGCATCCAGAGCAAAATTCCTGGTCACGTGGAACGCGGCTTATGTCAATCCTGACCCCGTGGAAAACGTCCAGAGCGGATCCTGGTCCTCGCAGAACACGGCTATGAACTCGTGGGAAGCATCCAGAGCGGAGCTTGGTCCTCGCAGAACACGGCTATGACCCCATGGGAAGCATCCAGAGCAAAATTCCTGGTTACGTGGAACGCGGCCTATGTCAATCCTGACCCCGTGGGAAACGTCCAGAGCGGAGCCTGGTCCTCGCAGAACACGGTTATGACCCTGTGGGAAGCATCCAGAGCAAAATTCCTGGTCACGTGGAGCACGGCTTATGTCAATCCTGACCCCGTAGGAAACGTCCAGAGCGGATCCTGGTCCTCGCAGAACAAGGCTATGACCCCGTGGGAAGCATCCAGAGCGAAGCCTGGTCCTCGCAGAACACGGCTATGACCCCATGGGAAGCATCCAGAGCAAAATTCCTGGTTACGTGGAACGCGGCCTAAGTCAATCCTGACCCCGTGGGAAACGTCCAGAGCGGATCCTGGTCCTCGCAGAACACGGCTATGACCCCGTGGAAAGCATCCAGAGCGGAGCCTGGTCCTCCCAGAACACGGCTATGACCCCGTAGGAAGCATCCAGAGCAAATTTCTGGTTACGTGAAACGCGGCTTATGTCAATCCTGACCCCGTGGGAAACGTCCAAAGCGGATCCTGGTTCTCGCAGAATACGGTATGACCCCGTGGGAAGTGTTTCCTGATTGAAAATCAGGAATTATCTCAATGAGGTATCACGTGTTCACACGTGACCAATGGTCACGTGATGACACGTGATGGTTAAAATCTCATCAAACAGCAACATAAACAAGCGACTGAAAGATGACTCAATTGGGGGTCACGTGCCAGCACGTGACAGGCTTTAAAAGCCTTACAACTTAATAGAATTTAATTCTAAAAATCAGGAATTACCTCAATGAGATATCACGTGTTCACACGTGACCAATGGTCACGTGATGGTTAAAATCTCATCAAACAGAAATAAAAACAAACGGCTGAAAGATGACTCAATTGGGAGTCACGTGCTCACACGTGACCAAGGGTCATGTGCCAGCACATGACAGCCTTTGAAAGCCTTGCAGCTTAATAGAATTTAATTTTAAAAATCGGGAATTACCTCAATGAGGTATCACGTGCTCACACGTGACCAACGGTCACGTGTTGACACGTGACAATTAAAACGGAAATAAAATAACAAACGTCTGAAGGAAATACCTCAATGAGGTGTCACGTGCTCACGCGTGACCAACGGTCACGTGTTGACACGTGATGGTTAAAACTGAAGCGTAAGTAAACGCTGAGAAAAGGACTCAATTTGGAGTCACGTGCTCACACGTGACTAAGGGTTACGTGTCAGCACGTGACCAGCTTCGAAAGCCTTACAGTCAATAGAATTAAAATTCTAAAAGCTTCTAAATCTTTCCAAATGGAAAAAAATTATGGGGACCGTTGGATTAAAGATCCAAGGGTGATTAAAACTCACCAATTTATGGAAATATTTTAGACAAGGAAAGATTTCCCTGAAAATCTCACCAGAAATAACAAACAGAATACCTTTGGATTTAAAATCCAACGGTGAATAAAATTCACTGTGTGATCTAAAGGATCATATTAATTATGAAAACAAATAAAATCTTTCAATGAAAAATTTACTAAACAAATTGATTATTTTCCTTCTCCTATAAATAGGAGCCAAGAAGAGAAGAAAGATTTGCATCTTGAAAATTCAGAGAGAAAAGAAAAGAGAATTTAATTCTCAGCAAAGAAAACCCTAGGTGAGAAAAGAAAAGGAATCAAAACTTCAAAAGAAAAGAGAATTTAATTCTCAAAGATTTAAGAGTTTAACTCTTTTGCAAAAGAACTTTGTTCTTCCTCTAGTTGAAGATCTGCAGAAGCACGTCTCCCCTTAGGTTGAGAATTTAATTCTCATCGGATTGAGATCCTGCCATGCAGATCCAAAACATAGAGGGGGGATTGAGTTCAGAGAATTTAATTCTCCCAAATTTATAGGAATTTAATTCCTCCAAGATGAAATTAGGATTTAACCCTATATGAGAATTTAATTCTCCTAAAATTATAGGAATTTAATTCCTTCAAGATGGACAGAACTAAGGTTTAACCCTAATTGAGAATTTAATTCTCTTAAATTCACAGGAATTTAATTCCTCTTAAAATGAAATTAGGGTTTCATCCTATACAAGAATTTAATTCTTTTACATATATGAAAATTTAATTCCTCTAAAAGAAATTAGGGTTTAACTCTACATAAGAATTTAATTCTTTCATAATAGGAATTTAATTCCTCCAAAATAATGATTAGGGTTTAACCCTACAGAGAATTTAATTCTCAAAATAAAATAAGGAGACTTAAAAGATCTCTGTGCATGAAAAGATCCCCACAAATGAGAAAAAATTAGCTTTGAGGCAATGCCTCAGGTGCTCCCACGTGACCCTCATTGTAAATGGAACAAAAGCAAAGGCAAATCTGACTTGGGCGCTCTCACGTGTTACCACATGACCCCTAATAAATGTTCCAATAAATCAAGGCATGAGCATACATCACGTGCCCGCACGTGATGGCCAAAAAATTAAAAAGTGTTTAACACTTGTTTGCAGAACAAAATAAAGGGGATCTGGCCCCGCTTTTGATGCCATCACGTGCTCACACGTGACCCCTTCTTCTTCTAGTGTTTAACACTAATCTGACAATTCTGTTTCCAGTGTTTAACACTGTTATCTTTTAGTGTTTAACACTAATTTAAGAATCACATTTCTAGTGTTTAACACTAATTTGATAATCTTATTTCCAGTGTTTAACACTGTTGTTCTCTAGTGTTAACCAAATTGGCTAATTTTCTTGAGGCAAAAGTCTCCCCTTCAACTGAGTCTCAAAATTGAGTAAAACTCACAACTACAATATTAATGCTCAGTTAAAGATAAAAATGTTATCAGAGACCTCAAACTCTTGTTTAGCATTGCTAAATAATGTGGGCTTGAACCCGGACAAGTGTCTAATGGTCCAACAGAGGGCCAACATTTCAAACTTAATTGGACTTAGCCCGAGTAGGCCATAAGTCCTCAATTCAGACTCAACTGAGCCAATGTGCTCATAATATAATTAATTGATCTTAGTTCCAAATTGGACTACAGATCACTTAATCCACCCTGATTCAAGGGTACATCTCTTCACTCCTTTGATATTTGTCGTTGTAATTCCTCAACGTCTTCAAAGAGGTGACGGGTCCCGACAACCACACATTTCATGGACTGTGGGGTCCTTAAACTCATGGACTATGATGTCCTTAACCTCGACCGTGATGTCTTAAAACTAACATCGGACTGTGGGGTCCTTAAACTCATGGACTATGATGTCCTTAACCTCGACCGTGATGTCTTAAAACTAACATCGGACTGTGAGGTCCTTAAACTCATGGACTATGTGTCCTTAACCTCGACCGTGATGTCTTAAAACTAACATCGGACTGTGAGGTCCTTAAACTCATGGACTATGATGTCCTTAACCTCAACCGTGATGTCTTAAAACTAAAATCGGACTGTGAGGTCCTTAAACTCATGGACTATGATGTCCTTAGCCTCGACTGTGATGTCTTTAAACTAAAATCGGACTGTGAGGTCCTTAAACTCACGGACTATGATGTACTTAACCTCGACCGTGATGTCTTTAAACTAACATTGGACTGTGAGGTCCTTAAAACTCATGGACTATGATGTCCTTAACCTCGACCGTAATGTCTTAAAACTAAACGACGGACTATGGAGTCCTTAAATCCACGGACAATGATGTCCTTAATCTCGACCGTGATGTCTTAAAACTAAACAACGGACTGTGGAGTCCTTAAATCCACGGACTATGATGTCCTTAACCTCAACCGTGATGTCTTAAAACTAAACGACGGACCGTGGGGTCCTTAAATCCACGGACTATGATGTCCTTAATCTCAACCGTGATGTCTTAAAACTAAACAACGGACTGTGGAGTCCTTAAATCCACGGACTATGATGTCCTTAACCTCGACCGTGATGTCCTAAAACTAACATCGGACTGTGAGGTCCTTAAACTCATGGACTATGATGTCCTTAACCTCGACCGTGATGTCTTAAAACTAACATCGGACTGTGAGGTCCTTAAACTCATGGACTATGATGTCCTTAACCTCGGCCGTGATGTCTTAAAACTAAAATCGGACTGTGAGGTCCTTAAACTCACGGACTATGATGTTCTTAACCTCGACCGTGATGTCTTTAAACTAACATCGGACCGTGGAGTCCTTAAATCCACGGACTATGATGTCCTTAATCTCGACCGTGATGTCTTAAAACTAACAACGGACCGTGGAGTCCTTAAATCCATGGACTATGATGTCCTTAACCTCGACCGTGATGTCTTAAAACTAACAACGGACTGTGGAGTCCTTAAATCCACGGACTATGATGTCCTTAACCTCGACCGCGATGTCTTAAAACTAACAGTGGACCGAGATGTCCTTAAACTACCAATGCACAATAATGTCCTTAAGCTAATCGACCGCAATGTCACTAAACTAAACAACAGAGCCCAATTGCTCTCTTGTCAGATCTAAACGATCCCGTTAGGTTGATCTTAGTCTAAAAATGAGGCTAACGTATCCTTAACAAACGTTTAAGTTGATCTTAGCCTCAAATGAGGCTAACGTATCCTTAAACCTAAAACCCCCAAACCCAAATCTAAGAAAGATACGGATTTGGACTAGTCCACGCCCTACGGACGACAACATAACTTAGTCTTCGTATACAATCCACGGGCAACCAAACACAAAACAAACACCCGCGACACGAAGTGCCCATATGGAGAAGGAGAAAGTTGTTACCGCGATGCGGTAGCGTAATTAACTGCAGGGGCTTGCGCCTGCAGGGAAGAGCGTCCCCACAATAAAAACCCCCTCAAATGAGGGGGAATCTGACGAAGTCTGCTACATCGGTCGCATCCGTTTAAACCTTCGATACATGGTGTCATAAATCAACTTGGCATCTTCGAAGAGGTGGACGGATAGCACCAATTAGCATCTGCCCCGAATTTCAGGCAAGACGTACATCGCGTCTTTGTCGCGTCTTCGGAGGGGAACAGGAAGCATCCAGAGCAGAGCCTGGTCCTCGCAGAACACGGCTATGACCCCGTGGGAAGCATCCAGAGCAAAATTCCTGGTTACGTGGAACGCGGCCTATGTCAATCCTGACCCCGTGGGAAACGTCCAGAGCGGAGCCTGGTCCTCGCAAAACACGGCTATGACCCCGTAGGAAGCATCCAGAGCAACTCCTGACTCCGTGAAATGAGGATAATGGTAACCTCACCCATCACTTGCGGGTCCTCACGACTTGTAAGGGAGCAAATTCTCTTGTGAGATCCTTACGACTTTCAAGAGAAAACACACTTAGGAATCCTCACGATTCTTAAGGAGAAATTACACCTACGGGATCCTCTCGACCTGTAGGGAGAAAATTCTTTATGAGACCCTCATGGCTCATAAAGTTGAAAAGTCTTAGGAGGAAGATCTTAACCCTGAATCTTAAGCCATCGTTGTCCTGCAAAGAAATCAAAATAGACTATCCACAGAATACACTTACTAAAAGGGGAACACCATCATGAAGAAAAATATGTCTTTTATTCATGAATCAAAATGAATACAAAGTACAATTTATGAAAGAACAAAAAAAATATACTCTCATTCAGGAGTATGTACAAAGGAAGAATGAAAAAATATATATACAATTTTTCAAGTCGGCGGGCGATTTAGCAGGTTTGCCAGTTCACCCCTTTTTCGTTGGGTCTTGGCTTCATGATTTAGTATCGTCAAAAGACGGGCCTCCGCTTGAGCCTGTTGGGCCTGGTATAAGGCAAGCTGGCCTTCAAGCTCTTTTTCAGTAACCTTATGGGCTTCGACCATTTCACGAGTAAACACGGCGGCCTTATCAATAGCTACCACCTCCTGGATAGCCTCTTGAAGCACTCGCCAAAGTTCATATGCTTTAGTGGTCTTGGCCGTAAGGCTGGCTTGAAGCTCCCCTAGCGCTTTGGAAGCCATCTCCCTCTCCGAAAACTTGCGGCTGAGCCTTTTCTCACATGATATCATGTTCGCAGCACACCGCTCAATTAGACCCCGTAAGCTCGCCTTGGCGGCCACAACCTCCGAAGGAAGGCGTGTACATTCAAGGACATGCAAGCAAACCTCTACCTGCTGACAAAATTCAACCCAGACTTGCACCAACGTTTCACTATGGTAAGTGGCAAGAAAGGGAAGAGAGCCGTTGGCTTCAGCGGCAAACGCTTCAGCCGTGATCAGACTGCCAGCACGAAGATCCTCAATTAGGGCTGACAAGGAGCGGAGGCTTAGCTTTGCCATCCGTTTTGAGGCGCGCAAGCATAGGGGCCGGGTGTCATGGCGATGCGAGACTCTAGCGTGGTGAGAACCGGCAGAGCTGTTCAGATTTATAAACAGTCAACGAGACTTGTAAGCAAAGAACAAATGGAACGACGTTGAGACTTTACTTACCCACGGTCATGCAAGAGGGGTCTGAAGGCTTCCCAGGCCCATCAAGAATTTCAACCTCGTCATCAGCTTCCAGAAATGTAGAAGACATCAATGTCATTATATGAAATAATAATAACACAGTGAGGAGAAGGCAAAAAACACTGACCTTGCCCGAAAGAGAGGACGATGCGTTGAGGAGATATCGCCTACGGAGCAGCCATCTCCAATAGGCGCTGAAAGGACTTCCTGGGAGATAGATCGGCAATAGACGCCGCCAACCCACGCAACTCTGAAAATACAGAAGGGTTCAGATAATGGAGAGATCATTAATGTAAAATATAAAAAGGTTACCTTCGATGCTTCTCCCATTATGGGCTGGAGGGATAGCAGCTTCGGCGGCCTCCTCCGTGCCCCCAGGCACATCATCGGGGATGCGGGCCAATGTAACGATTGCCGAGCGAGGGGCAGTAGCCACCACTGCAGGCTCCAGCGAAAGGACGGCAGCCTCGACTATCTGTCCCCTAATCTCCGGGCCGCCCCCAAAAAGATCCATCGGATCGGCGACCAACAAAGATGCCTCTCCCAGGGGAGCAAGCGCTTGGGGAGCGGGAGTCACCAAGGGAGGCCCTATTGCAGGAGCAACGGTTGCATCGACTCCCTCCACATTGATTAGTGTTTCATTGAGGATATTAGCAGAATATACAGTTAAAGAGCAATTCGAATTCAGATCCTCCGCCATCGCCGAAGTCCCTGCAAAGTTTGCACGAGGATAAGGATATATACTTATATATACGAGCAATACAAAATATTACAAAGAGATACGTGAACATACCGATGCGCAAGGGAGCCTCTAATATGGCTTGTTCAAGACGACGCTCCTTCCTAAGGAGATATGCTCGCTGAGGTCCGAGGGTAGACTCGTGGCCGCCGGTCCATAATAAAAGCGCGTCCTCAGCGTCGGCCGAAACAGCCTGCTTAAGGGCCCTCTCACCCCATTCTTCCAAAGGGCCTATGAATCGCCGCCGTATCGATGGAGGGTCTTCATAAAAAATAACGGCAGGGTAAGGCCTCTTTAGGATCCTTACGTTCTCGGATTCATCTTGTGAACGTCTTATAGCCTCATCCAATTGTGCGGCTTCCTCAACAGATGAACCCGGGAAAAGTAGACCACCATCCGATTCTTGCATGGCTAGTGGTTCATCTTGAAGAATAGGCTCAGACTCTATTAAAGAGTCGAGCAGATTGGTGACCATCTTCTTCCACCTCTTGGGCCCAGAACTAACCGCCGAAGACGATCGTTTCCTTCCCCGTGGAGCTTTGGTATGGCGTTGACCCACTTCGCCTTCAATGTCCTTGCTCGGCGGTGCAACCGATGACGACACGGCCATTGTTGACGCCGCGGCCGATGACACTGCTACTGGCGCCCTATTAGCCCTTGATTGAGCCCTAGTACGCAGTGGCATACCAGCTGTGGGAGTTAAGTCCACTTCCGCCGCCTCCGGAATAAGCACGACGCTGGTATCCCTTAAGGGAGGGCGAACCGTTGCACGCGATTGCGGTGGAACTCCCGTGGCATGAATTGAAATGGGAGCCCCATATCCAAGAAGTACCCTCCTCTCCTCAGCGATAATTGGACTAACTTGATAGAGGTACCAGCCCGTGAATGACCCCACACATCGAGGAATATGATCAGCTTCAGGAATCATGAAGCGGGAGCCCGTGTTCAGCCGCATGAAGTGATGAGTGGCGTCACGAACAGCTTCTGGCGATGGGCTAGGCGCCACTGTAAATGCCTCGAAGGGGATGCCTTGGTCATATCCAAGTTGTCGAGCAAAGTGGGTGGGTTGTACCGCATAAAAAGGGCCGCACCGTTCTGACGAAATACCAGGTAACCTGGTCTGATCGAATACAGGTGCATGGCTTCCCCGGGCTTCAGAGAAGGGGCCCCCTCTTTCGACAAGTCGCAGAGCTGTTGGACCGGTCCTGAAGGAGCAGAGAGAACTCGGTTGTTGAATACCATCCCACCTGTAGTGGCATAGGGATTGACCAGCACGTGAATAGCCCAGACTGAGTCGGGTCAAGAGCAGAAGCGCCCACCAGCCGCATGAGTCGCGGAAAAGTGTAAGCGTCATAAAAGCTGGGTCTTTAGTGCGCAGCAAATGCCCCCAGCACGTGCATCTCAATCCAGAACGTAAAGTAATGAAGAGAGAAATTTACCACATCTACGCCTGGAGTTGAGGTATTGGTCGCGGCGCCTAACCCATGATATAGATGCGCTAGCCCTGGAATGCCCACAGCTAGTCGCGTTCCCTCGGCAATGCGATGAGCAGAGTAAATAACCGAGCCTCTCATGAAACGGCGATGCATGGGAATGGTGAACCAGCTAAGCCAAACACTGATGAAGCCCACAAAGAAAGTCTCCTCATCCATACCAGGAGCTGCAATCGACTTGAAAGATACCGCTGACATGATGGGAATATAGTACTGCGGCAGGTCCTCTTCTTTAATCGGCCGCTTATTTAAACCGAACCCAAAGGGGTCATTAATGTTCGAGAACTTCGGAGCCGTCTTTGGGAGGACATCTTCGCAAAGGAAGCAAGCGATAAAGCTTTTAAAAGTGACGCCCTGCTCCTCTGACTCTGTGAACGGTTTGTCAAAAATACTCAGGGTCCTGATCAAACTCGGGCGCTTGTGGCGGACGGCATTCTCGGTCGACAGGCCGTCAAGCGTGGCAGGCTCGGTTTCGAAGACATACTCATCGGGAGGCAGTAATTCTTCATAAAGTGTCCCCCTAACCGACAACCCTGAGATCTCACGAAATTCTTCCAGAGAAATTGAAACTTCGCGGTCCCCTAGAAGGAAGGTGTTGGTGGGAAGATTCCATTGGTTCAAGAAGGCCTTAACCCACCAGACATGGGGAGACTGATAGTGGAAAAGAGACGCATATATCGCCTGATAGAGTCCGACCCTCTGCAGTCGCGCGCGATGGGCGGACAGGATGTAACGGGCCCAGAGAAGGTAGCCCGTGGGGTGTCGAGGGGTAAACCCTATCTTATAAATCTGTCCCCATGGTTGGGCTTCGCCCTAGAAAATGCGGCGCCCTAAAATATCTATATCCAGCACCGGATGATTCAGAATACCAGTTGTTGAAGGCTCAAGCCGTCCCATAGGGGTCCAATCCAGCATCTCCACAGCAAAGGCGGTCCGTGGAGGATCCATCGGCAAAAACGGACAGGTAGGCTCCATCGGTATCTCGCAAAGAAAACTGCGGCGACCGTGGATGATGTGACCATACCAGGTCCCCCATAAAAGCAAATTGGTGCGATTCGGGTCATGAGCCCTGATCATCGCCATCACTTCCTTGTCAGACGGTGACTGAGGAAAGGCAGCCTCCGAGCGAGTGAAAGGGAAGTATGGAACAGAAGTCATTGTGCCTGAAATAAAAGAAGGGGAAACTGTTAAGAGAAGCCAACACGTGTGTGTATATATATATATATATATATATATATATATATATATATATATATATATATATATGTTTGTAAATGCATATATAAAAAAAGACAGTGGAAGAAAGCAACAGAGGACACATTTTATAGGACCATTGGTTACAAAACGCATTGGTCCCACAAAATCAAGATGATGGCTTACTAATGATGAGGCAAAGCAATCATTATGAGAACAAAAGGAAGATTCTAAATAAATGGACAGTGGATTTCAAATAACCCTACACATTCCACAAAAAGAAATCCATCTTGGACTCTGCACAAATCAAGCAGGATAAGGGAATTAAATTCCCAGAAAACCCTACGACAAGTCTTTTCTTTTGTTGCAAAGAACAACTCAGGAAGAAAAATCTCAAGAGATCTTCTGTTAAAGAACTAAGTTCTTTAGGGGAATTAAATTCCCAGAAATATTTTTTCAGAGCCGAAGCTCTTTGAAATGGAATTAAATTCCAGAGAAAAGACAAGCATCACCATCGATCCCTGAAGATCAAAGAAACCCTAAAAGGTCTATTGTTTAAATATTGAGTGGTTTTCCTTTTAAAAACTTTTAAAAAATGGGTTCTTGTTAAAGGGAAAAAAACCCTTGGTATGGATTTAAAATCCAACGAAGATTTCTGCAAAAGTTCTTCAGCCGTTCAAGATCATTACCTGAGAAAAGGGAATCTTTTAACTGAGTTAAACTCTGGAAATTTTCGAAACAGAGAACTAAGCTCTGGGAAAGAGAATTAAATTCTCAGAGGAAAAAGCAAGCAAGGAAGAAGATGAACAAAGTGGAGGCGCTTCTGAAGGGACGCTGGCATTTATAGGATGTGATGGGAAACGGTTCATCTCCTCTATTCCCTAGACAGATCCAACGGTCACAAAGGTGACAGCGTTGCACTCACGTGCAGACACGTGAGAACAACACTGTGGGGGTATTTATTCCCTGATAAAAATCAGGAAATACCTCAATGAGGTATCACGCGCTCACACGTGACTAAGGGTCACGTGTTGACACGTGATAGATTCCTGTGATCTCTACTTTATAGAATTAAATTCTAATCAAACAAAATTTTAACAAAACAGCTAAGGAAAGACCCCAATGGGGCATCACGTGCTCACACGTGACCAAGGGTCACGTGCTGACACGTGATGGTCCTTTAGCTCTGTTAAAAGGCAGAATTAAATTCTGAATAAAAGAGGGTCACGTGCTGACACGTGATGGTCCCTTAGCTCTGTTAAAAGGTAGAATTAAATTCTGAATAAAAGAGGGTCACGTGCCAACACGTGATGGTCCCTTAGCTCTGTTAAAAGGCAGAATTAAATTCTGAATAAAAGAGAGTCACGTGCCAACACGTGACAGGTCCCTTAGCTCTTTAACTGATAGAATTAAATTCTATTTCAATGATCAAACTTTGGGATCACGTGCCAACACGTGATGGGCTTTAAAAGCCTTCTGAATTAATAGAATTAAATTCTAATTAAGAGAAATCAAAGACCCTAACTGGGAAAGTATTTCTTTAAATCTTTCCAAACAAAAGAGGATTATGCTTTGTAAAGTGGAGCACCGTTAGATTAAAAATCCAATGGTGATTAAAAATCACCAATTTATGGAAAGATTTTATACAAGGAAAGATTTCCCTAAAATTCACCAAGAATAACAGACAGAATATCTTCTGGATTAAAAATCCAATGGTGAATAAAATTCACTGAGTGATCTAAAAGATCATGATAGTTAGAAAAACAAACAAAATCTTTCAATGAAAGATTCACTAAACAAATTGATTCTTTTCCTTCTCCTATAAATAGGAGCCATGAAGAGGAGAAAGAGAAGAAATTTTTGAATCTTGGAATTTTCTGAAGAAAAATAGCAGAGAGAAAAGAAAGGAGAATTTAATTCTCAAGAAAAGAAACCCTAGGTGAGAAAGGGGAAAGGAATCAAAGCTCCATAAAATAAAAAAGAGAATTTAATTCTCAATCTAAGAGTTTAACTCTTCTACAAAAGAACTTAGTTCTTCCTCTGCTTGAAAATCTGCAGAAGCAAATCTCCCCACAAGTTGAGAATTTAATTCTCATCGGGGAGATTCTGCCATGCAGATCCAAAACTTAGAGGGAGAATTGAGTTTGAGAATTTAATTCTCCCAAATTCATAGGAATTTAATTCCTCCAAAATAAAACTAGGGTTTAACCCTATATGAGAATTTAATTCTCCCCAAATTCACAGGAATTTAATTCCTCCAAGATAAAACTAGAGTTTAACCCTATATGAGAATTTAATTCTCCTAATTTCATAGGAATTTAATTCCTCCAAGACAGAACTAGGGTTTAACCCTATATAAGAATTTAATTCTTCCACATAAACAGGAATTTAATTCCCCTAAAAACATAATTAGGGTTTAACCCTACAGAGAATTTAATTCTTAAAATAAAGGGACTTGAAAGCTCCCCATGCACGTAAAGAACTTGGTCACGTGGTGACATGTGACCCCTATCCTCAATGATCAGAAAAGAAGGAACAGAACTAGGTCACGTGCTCCACGTGACCCCCTGAAACAGATCCCTTAAAATGAGAAAGAAAAACTTGGAGGCAATGCCTCACGTGTTCCCACGTGACTCTCATAATAAAGGGAATAAAGCCAAAGGCAAAATCGATTTTGGGTGCCCTCACGTGTCCCCACGTGACCTCTAGTAAAACACTTTAAATAAATCAGTGCATTGGTGCCTATCACGTGCCCACACGTGATGGCTGTGAAGACTTAACTGTTTGAC
The DNA here is from genome assembly GCA_030015575.1 of Agapanthus africanus. Taxonomy (NCBI): domain Eukaryota; kingdom Viridiplantae; phylum Streptophyta; class Magnoliopsida; order Asparagales; family Amaryllidaceae; genus Agapanthus; species Agapanthus africanus. The sequence continues at coordinate 258,883,263 of CM057339.1, read as the reverse complement.
ACCTTTGAATACTCAGAGAATAAAACAAAAGAAGACGGGTCCCCACCTTCAGAGGTCTCACATGGCCCCACATGACCAATCCTATTTTAGTGTTTAACACTAATTTTGAAGCGTTTTGTTCTTAATGTTTAACACTATTTTTAGCGCATCATGTGGGAACACGTGACCATAAAATATATGTTAGTGTTTAACACTATATTGAAATCAACTCTAGTCTAAATTGGCTAAGTCCTTCTGAGGCAAGACTTCTCTTTTTATTGAGTCTCAAGTACATCCTTGCCTTCCAAAATTGATCATTCTATATGGCATATGAGTGCCCAGCACTCAACAAAGATAAAATGTTGTCAGAACCCCTGTTTAGCAGTGCCAAATAATGGGGGGTTGAACCCAGACAAATGTTTAATGGTCTAACAAGGAGCCAACATTTCAAATTTAATTGGACTTAGCCCAAATTGGCCATAAGTTATCAATTCAGATTTAACTGAGCCAATATGCTCATAATCTAATTAATTGATCTTAGTTCCAAATTGGACTACAGATCCCCAAATCAACTTCGATTCAAGAGTACATCTCTTCACTCCTCTGATATTTGTCGTTGTAATCCTTCAACGTCTTCAGAGAGGTGGCGGGTCCCAACAACCACACATTTCACGGACTATGATGTCCTTAACCTTGACTGTAAGGTCTTTAAACTCACGGACTATGATGTCCTTAACCTTGACTGTGAGGTCTTTAAACTCACGGACTATGATGTCCTTAACCTTGACTGTGAGGTCTTTAAACTCACGGACTATGATGTCCTTAACCTTGACTGTGATGTCTTTAAACTCACGGACTATGATGTCCTTAACCTTGGACCGAGATGTCCTTAAACTAACGTTAGCCCGTAATGTCCTTAAACTAATCGACCGCAATGTCCCTAAACTAAACAATAGAGCCCAAATGCTCTCTTGATTGGATCTAAATGATCCCGTTAAGTTGATCTTAGTCTAAAATTAGACTAACGTATCCTTAACAAACGTTTAAGTTGATCTTAGTCTCAAATTAGGCTAATGTATCCTTAAACCCAACCCCCAAACCCAAATCTAAGAAGATACGGATTTGGACTAATCCACGCCCTACGGGCGACAACATAAATTAGTCTCCGTATACAATTCACGGGCAACCAAAAATAAAACAAACACACACGACACGAAGTGACCATCTGGAGAAAGAGAAAGTTGTTACCGCGATGCGGTAGCGTAATTAACTGCAGGGGCTTGAGCCTGCAGAGAAGAGCATCCCCACAATCAAAAACCCCTCAAATGAGGGGGAATCTGACGAAGTCCGCTATATCGGCCGCATCCGTTTAAACCTTCGATACGTGGTGCCATAAATCAACATGCCGCATCCGTTTAAACTTTCGATACGTGGTGCCATAAATCAACTTGGCATCTTCGGAGAGGTGGACGGATAGCACCAATTAGCATCTGCCCCGAAATTCAGGCAAGACGCTCATCGCGTCTCCGTGTTTCGGCGGGGAACAAAAGAAGAAGGGAAAAAAGATGGAGTTTGGGTTGTGGTGTTGGTTCTGGACTCAGGGGACAGAGGAGATGACGATGGAGATGATGGGTAGTCGTCGACGATGGGTAACGGCGATGGGTTTTTTGGGATTTTGTTGCTGGAAATCGTCAGGGTGCTGTCGGGATGGTGGTGGTGGTGTTGGGAGTTGCATAGGGAGGTGAGGAGATGAAGAGGGTGCTAAGGTAGGGGTGATGGCGACGACGAGTCGCCGGCAAAGTGAGGGTGGAGGTTCTGTGGGTTCTCGAGTTGGGTCATCGTGTGCAGGGGTCGGGTTCTGTCGTTGGTGCAGGGAATGGAGAGGAAATGGAGAGGAAAGGGAGAGGAGGTCGAAGGGATGATGACGAGGGCGAGGGGACGAAGAGGTCGGCGGTGAGGGGATGAAGTCGAGGTCGGGTTCTTGGGTTGCTTGGAGAGTTGCAGGGTCGAGGTCGGGGTTTGTATGGATGAGAAGAAGAGAGGGGAGAAGATGGAAGTGGTTGTGGGGATGAGGGTGACGGGGAGGTGGTGGTAAGGTTCTCGATGGCAAGGGGCTAGGGCTAGGCTAGGGTTAGGGTTCTTATGGTTTTGTCGCGAGGAAAAGAGTGAGGAGAAAAGTGCTGCATGTTAAATAATTAGGTATAATAATATAAAATTATATATATATAGGAGGGGAGAGAGAGGCAGAGTAAAGAGAGAGAGAGAGAGATTGGGAAGAGAGAGAGAGACCGTGAGAATATATTTAGTTAATTATTAGTTATTATATTATAAATATATATAAATATATATATAAGAATATATAGGTTAGGATTTTAAAATATTATAATATATTTATATTCTGGGTTTAAACAGCTAATATCAAAATACTCCAAAAAATACCCGGGTCTCTTCTAAAATTCTAGTTTTAAAATATGAATAATATACGTGTCAGTTAAAATTATAATGCGATGTCCGGTTAGAAAAAAATGCATACCCCAAGAATGGATACACGTAAGTAGCGATCCAAACGAGTCTGTTTTATCAAACCGGAAGTGAACACGATGTCAGAATACAACCATACGGTATGGGGTATGATACAGGACATGCTAGATGTTTAAAAATATAGTTTGGTTATAATTTGTATTATCTAAAAGAAATGCAGATGCAGCATATCATATAAGTGTAATATCAAATCTGAATGTGTACGGATCCTTAGTACTAGTAATATATGACATAATCTAGAATCAAAACGGGTTTCAACTATGCGGGTCGGGTCGGATACTAACCATATATACCAAAGCATTATCTGCACCCAAAATAAATAATAATCAAGAAATAGTCATAAGATTAGAAAATACTCAAATCAAATATGGTATAAATGAACTAGGGTGTTACATTATACCCAACTACAAAAGAATTTCGTCCTCGAAATTCCCGAAACAAGAAAAGATAAGAAAACATGAATCTAAGAAAATAGGTGTGGAAACTTCTTTCGGATTTCGTCTTCACGTTCCATGGTTGATTCTCTGTGTGAACGATTCCCCCATGAAACAAGTACTAGAGGGATAACTTTGTTCTTGAGGATCTTTTCTCTTCGATCTACAATCGCCATCGGTCGTTTTTCTTATGTCAAGTCCTCTCTTACTGTCAGCTCCGAGTGATCTAGGACGTACGTCTCATCTCTAACATATTTGCGGAGTTGAGATACATGAAACACGTCATGAACACTCGCCAAGGATGGTGGTAGAGCCAATCGATAAGCTACTTCTCCCACGCGCTCGATAATATTGAAAGGCCCCACGAATCGAGAACTGAGCTTGCCTCGACTACCAAATCGAATCACTCCTCTGGTTGGTGATATCTTCAGGAATACAAGATCACCAACTGCGAACTCCAGAGGTCTTCTTCCTGTATCGGTCCAACTTTTCTGTTGATCTTGCGCCGCCTTCATATGGTTTCGGATCACATTAACTTTCTCCACGGTTTGTACGATAAGATCCGGTCCCAACAATCTTCTTTCTCCAACATCGTCCAAATAGACAGGCGAGCGACACTTACGACTGTATAATGCTTCGAATGGAGCCATCTATATAGTCGCCTGAAAACTGTTATTATACGAAAACTCCACCAAATGCAAATGATCCCATAAACCTTGTTTCCCTCAATAAAAGAGCAAAGTTCTGTTCAAAACTCAAGAGGCAGCGCCTCACGTGCCTTCCACGAGGGCGCCGGCGCCAGAGTTAAAAACTCTTATATGAGCAGCGCCCGTGTGCAAAGCACATAAAAATCATAAGCAGCGCCCATGTGCCTTCCATGAGGGCGCCAGAGTTAAAAACTCTTATTGGCACCGCACGTGCTCCTCACGTGGGCGCCAATGTGCAAAGCACATGAAAGAATTCAAACCTTAATAAACGTCCACGTGCACAGCACATGAGCGTCGGCGCCTAGTAGAATTAAATTCTACTCTCTGATAAACAGAGCCGTTGGATAAAAGATCCAACGGAGACGATAAATCATCAGGATACAGAATTAAATTCTGTTTAGAGGAAATATTCCTCAAATCTTTCAAAACAAGAAGGATTGCCCTCTGTAAAACAGAGTACCATTGGATTAAAAATCCAATGGTGATTAAAGAATCACCGATTTACAGAATAAATTATGTATGGGTAAATATTTCCCTAATCTTATTAAAAACAAGAAGAATACTTTCTGTAAAACAGAAGTCCTTCGATCAAAGATCCAACGGTGGGTAAATCCCCAAAATCAATTAGGATCTCTTAATGAGAGATTTCTTCAATTAATTAACAAACTATCTCTACTATATAAAGGACCCAAGACTTCAAGTCTAAAAAGGAGGAACCCTCCATAAGCTTCAGAAAGAACAGAGAATTAAGTTCTCGAGAAAGAAGAACTCTCTTCCTGGAAAATTAGGTAACTAAAAAAAAGGAGTGCTTAGCACTCAGTAACTGACACTCAGCGCCCAGCATCCCACGTGCCTCTCATGTTGGCGCTACAAAATAAAAGAGTGCTTAGTACTCAGTGACTGGCACTCAGCGCCCAGCGCCCCATGTGCCTCTTACGTGGGCGCTACAAAATAAAGGAGTGCTTAGCACTCAGTGACTGGTGCCCCACGTACCTCTCACGTGGGCGCTACAGAATAAAGGAGTGCTTAGCACTCAGTGAGCGGCGCCCAGCGCCTCACGCGTCCCTCACGTGGGTGCCCAGCACCTCACGTGTCCCTCACGTGGGCGCCACAGAATAAAAAGTGCTTGACACTCACTAGGCAGCGTCTAGCGCCTCACGTGCTTCGCACGTGGGCGCCATAAAGAGTGCTCAGCACTCCATAAAGAGATAAAAGGGTAATGTGTTTAACACTTATTGGACAAATCCCCATGACTGAAACCCCCACATGGTTAGGTGTGAGCGTCAGAACTTACATAAGTGCTCAGCATTTTTTGCACAAAAAGGGGGACTGAGCCCAAACAAGTGCCTAGCACTCTTTTTCAAATAAAAAGAAAATTGAGTGGACCAAGACCAAGTTGGCTATGTCCCTAATTCAAATCAACTGAACCCATGGGTTCACTACTTCCCAAACTGATCTTAGTCCCAAATACAAATATCGATCTTCCAACCGATGATATCCCAAAACGATATGTCCCACATTCCCCTGAGGAAGTCTTAGTCTCAAAATACGACTAATGATTTCTGGGTTTACTATCGATTCCTTTTTCCCTCAAATACAAGAATTAGTTCATGGGTACATCTCTCCACACCTTTGATCTACGTCGTTGTAATTCCTCAACGTCTTCAGAGAAGTGGCGGGTCCCGACAACCAACTTCTTTTTGATGCACTTCCCAAACCGACGTGCACATCCCAAATAAAATCGCATCCCAGACTGGATGCATCCCATATCATCGTTGCTCATCCCGTCACGTAACAAATACACGTGCACATAAGATGGATAATGGATCGAGATGTCCTTAAACTAACCTTCGCCTCAATGGCAACAATGGACTAAAACGTCCTTAAACTACAACGGACCGAAACGTCCTTAAACTAAACGTTGCCTCCAAAATGGCGACAACGGACCGTAACGTCCTAAAACTAAAACCTTACCTCAAAAATGATGATCAACAGACCGAAATATCCTCAAACTACAACTTCACCTTCAAAATGGCGATAAGGGACCGAAACGTCCTTAAACTAAAATAACATAGCCCAAATGCTCTCTTGTCGGATCTGAAACAAAAAATGATCCTAACACCCTGTTAAGTAGATCTTAGTCTCAAACTGGACTAACGTATTCTTAACAAAAAACCAATCGAGCCCCCAATTGCTCGTATATATTTAAGTCGATCTTGATCTCAAAAGAGATCAACGATCCTTAAATAAAACCCCCAAATCTAAGAAATACGGATTTGTACTAATCCACGCCCTACGGGCGACAACATAAATTAGTCTCCGTATACAATCCACGGGCAACCAAAATTAAAACAAACAAACACGACGCGAAGTGAACTTCCGGAGCAGGAGAAAGTGGTTATCGCGATGCGATAACGTAATTAACTGCAGGGGATTGCACCTGCAGGGAAGAGCATCCCCATAATCAAAAACCCCTCACAAATGAGGGGGAATCTGACGAAGTCTGCTACAACAGCCGCATCCGTCCAAACCTCCGATATACGGTGCCATAAATCAACTTGGTATCTTCGGAGAGGTAGACGGATAAATCCAAATAGCATCTGTGTCACGTTCCATACCTTGGGGTCATCTGCCCCCAAATTCAAGCAAGACGATCCGTCCCGGTTCATCTCTGTCTTTCGGCGGTGAACAAACCCTTGAAGTCTAACATGCATTCTCTCAGCATATCTTCAATAGTTTGGATCGTTCTTTCTGACTGACCATCTGTCTGCGGATGGTAGGCGGTGCTAAATTCAATCGAGTCCCCAAACTTTCTTGTAGACTCCTCCAAAAATGTGATAGGAATCGGGTATCACGATCGGAAACGATGCTCACAAGTACTCCATGCAATCTAACAATCTCCTACATATACCGCTCTGCTAACGCTTCCGTCGACTGACCAACTCGAAACGGTATGAAATGAGCTGCCTTGGTCAATCGATCAACAATCACCCAAACTGCATTATTACCCTTTGGACTCCGTGGTAAAGCTGTCATGAAATCCATGGTTATATGTTCCTACTTCCACTGAAGAATCGGAAATGGTTGCAATAAACCAGCTACCCTTTGATATTCAGCCTTGACTTGCTGACCCACCAAGCACTTCGATACATAGCGAGCAATCTCTCTTTTCATGCCTTCCCACCAGAAATGCTGTCGAAGATCTCGTTATATCTTTGTGCCTCCCGGATGTACGGAATATGCGGAACTATAAGACTCCTTCACAACATCTTCACGAATATCTCCTTTCAGCACACATAAACGACTCACATATCGTAACGAACCATCTTCATGAATCAACAAGTCCATTCGAAGTCCCGCTTCAACTTGTTCTCGAAACTTCTGCAATCTTGGATCATGTGACTGCGCTGCTTTAATATTATCAATCAAGGATGACTGTACCTGCAATTGTATCAACTGTCCCAAAGAATGCGGTAATACGATCTCCAACTCGAATCTATGAAAATCATCTATAAGCTCCTTCTGTGCAATCAACATCCGTATTGCTAGTAACCGACTTAGAGAATCCGGCACTACATTAACTTTCCCCGGATGGTATTTTAAATCAAGATCATAGTCAGCCATCATCTCTAACCATCTACGCTATCTCATGTTGAGCTCTTTCTGTATGAACACATATTTTAGGCTCTTGTGATCGGTAAATATTTCTACCCTTTCGCCCAATAAATAGTCTCCAAATCTTCAAAGCGAAAATCACTGTTGCTAGCTCAAAATCATGAGTCGGGTAATTCTTCTCATGGGTCTTCAATTGTCTCGACGCATAGGCTATAACCTTCCCATTCTGCATTAGAACATATCTCAAGCCTTTCACAGATGCGTCGCTGTGAATAACCAACCCTCCGGAACTGTCTGGCACTGTCAAGATAGGAGCGGTGGTCAATTCTTGCTTCAACGCTTCGAAAGCTGACGCACATCTATCCGTCCATACGAACGGTACCTCCTTTCGTGTTAGCTTGGTCAATGGTTGAACTATTCGAGCGGAATTCTCCACGAATCTTCTATAATATCTGGCAAGCCTAAGAAAACTTCCGATCTCCGCTACATTCTTCAGAATCAGCCAATCATGAATTGATGCAATATTTTCAGGTTCAACAGCAATTCCATCTCCGGTTACAACATGACCCAAGAACTTCACTTCTTCGAGCCAAAACTCACACTTGCTCATCTTAGCATATAATCTTTCTTGCCTCAACTTTTGCTATGCAATCTTCAAGTGTTGAGCGTGCTCTTCTTGGCTCCTCAAATAGACCAGAATGTCATCAATAAACACTACTATGAACTAGTCCAAATACGGTGAAAAGATTCGGTTCATCAAGTCCATAAATATCGCTGGTGCGTTCGTAACTCCGAATGGCATCACTAAGTACTCGTAATGCCTATATCGAGTTCAGAACGATGTCTTGCAAATATCTTCTGATCTCACCCGAACTTGATGATATCTGGATCGCAAATCCAACTTCGAGAATACCCTCACTCCACTGAGTTGATCGAATAATTCGCCGATGCGAGAGATTGGGTACTTGTTCTTAATAGTCACCCTATTTAATTCTCGATAATCGATACACATTCTTTGTGTGCCGTCCTTCTTCTTGACTAGAAGAACTGGAGCTCCTTAGGGTGAATTGCTGCTGCGAATCCAACCCTTCTCTAATAATTTGGCGACCTATTTCTTGACTTCTTCTAACTTTACTGGTGCCATCGGATAGTAAGCCTTTGAAATCGGCGCTGCTCTAGGAATAATGTCAATCGCAAACTCCACATCTCGTTTTGACGGTAAACCCGAGATGTTCTCGAACACATCCATAAACTCTCGAACTATTGCTGGCGCTTCCTCCTTATTTGCTTCCATTGACGAAAGAATGGCTCTTGTCGGCCTAGCCCTAAATTCAACTGGCCCGACGGATCTGCTACCTCCTGAAAATATAAACTCCGGATGTCCGGGAATCTGTAAAATCACTTTCTCTTGCTCTGCAATCGATGTGAGCGTAGAAAGTGCCGAGAAAGTCCATTCCCAAGACGACATCATAGCTGCTAGTGTCTATCACCAAGAAATCCACGAATAACTCTCGTCCGCAAATAACAATCGGATAATCCTTGCACTCGCTACTAGATATAATTTTCCCATTCCCAATGTGTATGTCCCAGCAACTAGACAGAGTTTGCGTATGGAATCAAGTGTGTAGTAATAAACTTGGACGATATAAAACAATGGGATGCACCTGAATCGAATAATGCTAATGCAGGAAAATTATGAACGAGTAGGATACCTAAAACGACTTCATCTGAAGCCTTGGCCTCCTTGGCCGTCAAAGTAAAGGCCCGTGCTTGATTGGGCCCCTGAGTAATCTGCTTCTGCCCCTGAATCTGTTTCTACGGTAGCTTCTGAGTATCGTCCCTCAATCGTGGCTTTGAAGGATAGCATTGATGGTATGGTCAGCCGATCCACAAACAAGACAGAGTCCAAGCCTCCTTCGACATTCCTTCTGTAAGTGTCCGGGTAGATGGCAAAAGTCACAAATCACACTTCTTTTCTGATCGGATACGACGGGCTTCTTCATAGGTACAACACCGGGATGCCTCTGCGTACAGGAGCTCGGTTTGGCGTAAACGCCGTCTTCCGCATTACGACGGCTTGCTGTTGCGTACTCTTCGCTTTCACCGATAAACTCTGCTGCTCCCTGGCTGCTTTGAGAACTTGGGAAAATGTGGTCAATCCCAGAAATATGATGTGTCTCTGGATCTCTACATCCAAGCTACGCATGAACCTTCGTGCCCTATCGGCATCGTTGGCAACCAAAGGTCCTGCAAATCGACTAAGTCGAGTCCACTCAGTCATATGCGTATCAACGGATCCGCCATTCTGCTTCAGGTTAATAAACTTTTCTTCCATTTTCTTTCGAGCAGATTGCGGAAAGAACTTCTCTAAGAAACTCTGTGAAAACGCTGTCCAACTGATCGGCTTGGGCAAATGGGTCTCCTCAACGAGCCACCACTCGCAAGCATAATCCACCAGTTGGATGCGTACTACATCCACCCTCTTATCATCTGGAATCTGCGCGGCGACGAGCAGATTCTCTGTATCAACTAGCCATGGCTCCGCTGGCAGTGGCTCCTCTAATCCAGTAAATGTGGACGGACCAAGCCTCCTGAAATCTTCCACGGTGCCCTCACGTTGTGCTGGCTTGGTCGCTACTGCGTCTACGGACCGCTGGACTGTCCACAGACCCTCCTGAAAAGCCTCGGCTTGCCGCTGATTCAAGTCGGTTTGCCGCTTCTAGTTTTCCAGCATCCCACGTATAACTCCAAGCAATGCGGCATTATCTACACGCCTCTGATAAGACCGCAAATCTCTATCCGCCATGATTCTGAAGACAGGACATAGAAGAGGATCAGAAACGATAAATAGAACTCAATAAACTAGATTGTTATAGATTCAAGAATGGCAAGATAGTAATATGGCAGGACATGTTCTTAATTACGGGTTTCCTGGTTAGTGTATAGGGTCCAATACCCAACTACAAAAGAAACAAACCCGATTACCCTAAATCCTATGGCTCTGATACCAAACAAACCTTGTCACGCCCCTCTTTCCAGAGTGCTCTAACTACGGCACGTGACAGAGCCAACCATGCTACCTGTGGATAGAAATAATCCCTCCACAGTCATATTACGGTTGTCTATAGAATATCAAGAACAGTAAAATATAAAATCTATCTACTACATGTCCATTTGCCAAAATAAAAGAGTCAAGAAAATGTATAAGCAGAAACGATAGTAATATCCAATAAACAACATCTGGTAATATGTCCCAATATAGGCTCACATCAAGAAATAAAAGTGCGGAAAAATAAGCTAAGAGTCTAAAAGCTAAACATCTCTAAACCACACATAATCAATTCCTTACTGCTCGGCTTGACTGCTAAAGTGCTCCTGTTCAGCCTGCGATAGAGATAGAGGACCTGGGCCATGCAAAATCCAGACGTCAGTGCATCATAACAGCAAAACAATAGTAATAACCAGGATGTAACGATATAGGTAAACATGAATATAAAGAATAACACGGATATAAACGGTGAGGTATGTATGTGTATGTGAAGTGCGATGAGTAACCTAAATTGTACTACTAGGTTATCTACTCTAAAGTCTTTGAAATCAATTTAATGGAATTGTCGATGTAACTCAATAGTATCCCGTGCGTTCCCGGGACCACGGTCAAGACTCTCGGGATGAATCCGAGACGTGCCGCTAGGCAGTAAAAAGGTAACATTTACAGACGAATGATGTCAGCAGCAGCATCTCGAGGCTGGTCTAACTCGTAAAGAGTGATCAGTATAAGCATCGAACTATTGAGTTATAAGTCAGGTTTCATTATTGATTTTCCCTTACTCCCCAGGTTATGTGTTCAAGTCAGGTATTGATGATGTAAGTCTAACACCAACACATAATCAAGCAGGTACGGGTTTATCTATGTAGACAACAGGTTACGTTCATCAGGCCAACAAGTCAGGATTGTCGGCAATAGTAACAAGTCAAGTAGTGTGTCAGGACATGTCATGTGATGCATATGTATCATGTGGATACCAAATGTGAAGCTGTAATCGATATCGGAATCACGGTAAATAGTTCCGATGTCAAGATGCATATGTGTCTATATATATATATATATATATATATATATATATATATATATATACATGACTATGTATGATGCAAGCCAGATAACATGTCACACTAATATAGAAGTAACATGATATAATGAAGTTCCGGCATACAACTAGATCTGCAATTGACAGTACGGATACGAACGGATATCGAAAAACGGTAAAACTATAACATTGGATGCACAATACCACACATGTATTATTTTTATTCATATATAAATAGATATACTATAACATAGCATGTTGCAAGATAAACTTGCCTGATCGGATCTCACGTCGGGGTACGTACGTCACGTTCGATGTCGGGTAAACGTTGCGATGCAACCACGCGCTTACAGAACTGGACTTGGCTACTTAAAGACGTGGCCACGCTGGATGAGGACGACGACTGGGTCGCCCGGATCTTCGGCGACATGCGCGACTCCGATGATGGCCGGAAAGCAAGAATCAAGAAAGAAAAGAAAGAAAGAAGAAGAGAAAAGAGGAGTTTGGATTGTGGTGTTGGCTCTGGACTCAGAGGACAGAGGAGACGACGACGACGATAGGTAGCCGTCGACGATGGGTAACGGCGATGGGTTTTCTGGGTTTTTGTTGCTGGAAATCATCAGGGTGTTGTCGGGATGGTGGTGGTGGTGTTGGGAGTTGCAGAGGGAGGTGAGGAGGAGATGAAGAGGGTGTTGAGGTAGGGGTGATGGCGACGACGAGCTGCCGGCAAAGTGAGGGTGGAGGTTCTGTGGGTTCTCGGGTTGGGTCTTCGGGTGCAGGGGTCGGGTTCTGTCGTTGGTGTAGGGAATGGAGAGGAAAGGGAGAGGGGATGAGGTCGAGGGGATGATGATGAGGGCGAGGGGACAAGGAGGTCGGCGGTGAGGGGATGAAGTCGAGGTCGGGTTCTTGGGATATCGAAAAACGGTAAAACTATAACATTGGATGCACAATACCACACATGTATTATTTTTATTCATATATAAATAGATATACTATAACATAGCATGTTGCAAGATAAACTTGCCTGATCGGATCTCACGTCGGGGTACGTACGTCACGTTCGATGTCGGGTAAACGTTGCGATGCAACCACGCGCGTACAGAACTGGACTTGGCTACTCAAAGACGTGGCCACGCTGGATGAGGACGACGACTGGGTCGCCCGGATCTTCGGCGACATGCGCGACTCCGGCAATGGCCGGAAAGCAAGAATCAAGAAAGAAAAGAAAGAAAGAAAGAAGAAGAGAAAAGAGAAGGAGTTTGGATTGTGGTGTTGGCTCTGGACTCAGGGGACAAAGAAGACGACGACGACGATGGGTAGCCGTCGACGATGGGTAACGGTGATGGGTTTTCTGGGTTTTTGTTGCTGGAAATCGTCAGGGTGCTGTCGGGATGGTGGTGGTGGTGTTGGGAGTTGCAGAGGGAGGTGAGGAGGAGATGAAGAGGGTGTTGAGGTAGGGGTGATGGCAACGACGAGTTGCCGGCAAAGTGAGGGTGGAGGTTCTGTGGGTTCTCGAGTTGGATCTTCGGGTGCAGGGGTCGGGTTCTGTCGTTGGTGTAGGGAATGGAGAGGAAAGGGAGAGGAGATGAGGTCGAGGGGATGATGACGAGGACGAGGGGACAAGGAGGTCGGCGGTGAGGGGATGAAGTCGAGGTCGGGTTCTTGGGTTGCTCGAGAAGTTGCAGGGTCGAGGTCGGGGGATTTTAGGGATGAGAAGAAGAGAGGGGAGAAAATGGAAGTGGTTGCGGGGATGAGGGTGACGGGGAGGTGGTTGTGAGGTTCTCGACGGCAAGGGGCTAAGGCTAGGCTAGGGTTAGGGTTCTCGTGGTTTTGTCACGAGGAAGAGAGAGAGGAGAAAAGTGTTGTGTGTTAAATAATTAGGTTTAATAATATAAATATATATATAAAGAGATAGAGGGAGGAGGGGAAGAGAGAAGCAGAGTGAAGAGAGAGAGAGATTGGGAAGAGAGAGAATCCGTGAGAATATATTTAGTTAATTATTAGTTATTATATTATAAATATATATATTTAAGAATATATAGGTTAGGATTTTAAAATATTATAATATATTTATATTCTGGGTTTAAACAACTAATATTAAAATACTCAGAAAAATACACGGATCTCTTCTAAAATTCTAGTTTTAAAATATGAATAATATACGTGTCGGTTAAAATTATAATGCTATGTCCGGTTAGATAAAAATGCATACCCCCAAAAACGGATACACGTAAAATCACATAGCGATCCAAACGAGTCTGTTTTATCAAAACTGGAAGTGAACACGATGTCAGGATACAACCATAGGGCATGGGGTATGATACAGGCCATGCTAGATGCTTAAAAATATAATTTGGTTATAATTTGTATTATCTAAAAGAAATGCAGATGCATCATATCATATAAGTGTAATATCAAATTTAAATGTGCACGGATTTTTAGTACTAGTAATATATGATATAATCTAGAATCAAGACGGGTTTCAAGCATGCGGGTCGAGTCGGATACTAACAATACATACCAAAGCACTATCCGCATCCAAAACAAATAATAATCAAGAAATGATCGTAAGATTAGAAAATACTCAAATCAAATATGGTATAAATGAACTAGGGTGTTACAAGATGGATGATGATGATGGGAGGTGGTGATGACGAAGAAGATGATAATAATGGGAGTCGGTGGCGGAGATGGTTATGGCGACGGATGTGGTGGCGCCGGAGCTTTTGCCGGCGATGATGGCGATGGGAGGATGATGGTGGTTTTTTTAAATTATTTACTTTATTTTTTTGAAATTAGGGTTAGGATTAAAGAGGGGTTAATTAAGAGGTTTTTTAATTTTTTTTACTGACGTGGCAACTTAGTTGACATGGTGCTGACGTGTTGACGTGGCACCGTTAATTTTAATAGTTTCTTCATAGTTTTAAAAGTAATACTAGTTTTGTTAAAATAACCGAAATTTGTTTAGAGTTTTCAGTAAATAAGCCTTTTAAGAATGTTGCGATTTTTCGCGTACACACATAATTATGGAAAAAATCATAAAAATAGAAAATTTTAGATTTTTAAAAATTTTCGTGATTTTTATGTGCTACGTATGACAAACAAAATATCAGAAAATCGGAAAAACAAGAAATGTTTTAGATAATTAAAAATTTCACGATGTTCGTGTGCTACATGATAATATTGAAAATTTGGAAAAACAGAAAATTTGGAGATTCTAAATTTTTTTGCAAGTGTTATATAGCAAGCAAAATTTTGAAAACAAAAGAAAACAGAAAACTTTGAGATTTTTAGAAATTCCTTGTTTTTTGTGTACTATACGCAAAATATGAAAACTGCAAAAAAATAATATTTTGAGATTTCTGAAAATTTCATGATTTTCGTTTGCTATGCAAAATATTAGAAAGTCGATGAAACAAGAAGCTTTTTGATAATTTCATGATTTTTGTTTCTTTTGCAACAAGCAAAATATTGAATAAATGCATAAAAGAAAAAAATTGAGATTTTTGAAATCTTCACAATTTTTCGCAAAAAGAATATGAGGATTTGAAATTTTCACAATTTTACATGCCATAAGATAGTAAAATATTGAAAATTTGGGGGGAGGGGAGGATTAAGGTTAATAATTTCACGATTTTCGTTTGGTATTGCAAAAAAAATACAGTAAAACCAAAGAAAACAGAAATTTGACATTTTTAAAAAATTCGCTATTTTCATGTGTTACGTGTAAAATATTATAACTATGAAGGAAATAGAAAATTTGATATTTTTAAAAATTTCGCGATTTTTTTAGTGCTATAGCATGCATATATTGGGAAAAAATGGAAAAAAAACAGAAATTTTATGATTTTCTTGTATTTAACATGTAAAATTTAGAAAAACAGAAAAAAGAAAATATTGAGACTTTTAAAATTTTCAAATATTTGTCTGCTATGGAAAAAAAACCACCGAAAAACCAAAGAATAAAATTCTTCAGATTTTTGAAGATTTTTCGCTTTTCGTTTGCTTTATAACAATCAAAATATTGAAATCCAAAGAAACAAATATTTTAAGATTTTTGAAAATTTCGTTACTTTGCGTTTACTAAAGCGTCCAAAATATTAGAAATTTGAATAAAACAACAAAATAAATTAGCATTTTTAAATTTTTGTAACTTTTCATGTAAAAGGTTTCTATCGCTTAGAGTCTTAGTCATCCGAACCGGATTTCTTTATTCTATTATTTCTCAGTAACAATCGATGGCCTTTTTTCATTTTACTTCACACAACTCTGTCTCATTGATACCCGAGAGTTCTTCAAAGCATGAGCAACTAAAATATTAG
Organism: Agapanthus africanus; assembly: GCA_030015575.1. NCBI lineage: Eukaryota > Viridiplantae > Streptophyta > Magnoliopsida > Asparagales > Amaryllidaceae > Agapanthus > Agapanthus africanus. The sequence continues at coordinate 258,867,574 of CM057339.1, read as the reverse complement.
AAATCGATTTAAACAGAAATACCGAGATTTTTGAAATTTAATGATTTTCATGTGCTATATAACATGCAAAATAATGAGAAAAGGAAGAATCATAAATTTTAAGATTTTTGAAAATTTTGCGATTTTCTTGTGTTATATCACGTAAAATATGAAAAAGTGAAAATAACAGGAATTTTTGAGATATTTGAAAAAAATTCGATTTCAAAATATTAAAAAATCGAAGATAACAAATCTTGAGATTTTTTAAAATATTGGAACTTTCATTCTCTATATAGTAAGCAAAAAATTAAAAAACCAAAAGAAAACTAAAAAATTTATGATTTTTGATAATATCATGAGTTTTGTGTGCTATTATGTTATAGTATACAAAAAATTATATAACCAAAGAAAAGAAAAGAAATTGGAATTTTTTTAAAATTTAACAATTTTCTTAAAATTTAACAATTTTCGTGTGCTATAAAATGTAAAATATTTAAAAAGGAAAGAAAACAATTTTTTTTATATTTTTAAATATTTGCGATCTTTATATGCTATAACAAGCAAAATATATACTGAAAAACTGCATAAACTAAAAATACTGATATTTTTGAAAATTTTATGATTTTAGTGTACCAAAAGCAAAATATTAAAAAATTGAAGAATGCATTAAATTTTTAAAATTTTAAAATATTCACAATTTTCTTGTGTTATATATCAAGCAAAATATTGAAAAATCAAAGAGAACTGAAATTTTTTGAATATTTTGTGATTTTCGTATGCTATAACAAGGAAAATAATGAAAAACCAAAGATATATGAATATTTAAGATTTTAGAAAATTATGAAATTGTGTTGCAATATGCAAAATATTGTAAAATTGAAGAAAACAAATAATTTTGGGAATTTTGTAAATTTCACAATTGTCATGTCCATGCAAAATGTTAAAAAAATGTAGAAAACAAAAAATTTGAGCATATTTATGTCCTAGCATGCTCGATATTGAAAAAAATGAAGAAAACGAAAATTTTTGAAAGTCTATATATCATAGAAAATATTCAAAACCGAGCAAAACCAAAAAATATATTTTATTTTTTAAAATTTCATAATTTTCTTATGCGCTATAACAAGTAAATTATTGTTTAATTGAAGAAAATAGAAAATTTAAGATTTTTAAAATTTCGCCAAAGTTGAAAGTTAAATATTGAAAATCTAAAGAAAACAAGAACTTTTGGGATTTTTGTACTTTACGTAATTCTCGTATGGTATAACATGCAAAATATTAAAAAATCGAAAAAAGAAAGAAAATTTTAAGAGTTTTACAAATTTCACGGTTTTCATCTGCTGTAGCAAGGGAATATCGAAAAACTGAAGAATGCCAAAATATTTGCAAACTAATACTTCAAATTTTTTACATATAAAGTTCATTTTCATAAATATGAAATATTATAATTTACAATTCATATAATAATAAACTTAATAAACTTTTAAATTAATATGATATGTACTTCACACACGTACTGCATAGGAGCCCTTGCTAGTTACATAAAATAAAATCATTTTTTTTCATAGTTGCCTTTTGGCCCTCAATATAGGGGAGAAATCTTTCTTATGTTAGCTAACTCCAACATTCCTTGCATATTATACATATTATTATACAGTACATAAAAACTAACTACCCAAAAATAGCAAATTACTTAAATCTCCTCCAATATTTCAGCTCAACCCAACTTTCAGAGCTTCAAAGTGCATAAACTTACAAACCATACTATTTAGAAAGAAATTCCAAAATTCTGCTTAGCCTGTGCACTATTTCTTTACAAAGGGCAGTTAAACTTTAAAATTTGCATTAAACACCCTTGAACTTTTACAAAAGAGCAGCCCAAGGTCATTGAGAGCTACCCCAACATTGCTAACAACAGGGATCATGCTTCCGACATATTTCATGCAACAAGCTACCGCAATTTCTATTGTCCAGCGGTGTCGAGCAGCCTGCATCGTCAATGCAAATTTCCGTATCTTTACAATAGGCGTTAACGATGATTCCTGTCTCAAGCGCAAAGTATCAAGAAATAAAAGCCCTATCTTTCAATACTTTGATCTGAAGAGGAAACCGACACAAGAAGAGCCTGTTAGTAATCAAAAAGAGAAATATAAGCCTGCTAAAAAATAGAAGAGTTATGATCAATTTAAGGGAAACAGGATTGGAATGATCCGATATTATAAAACTTTTCCAGAAATTGTCAATTACTATCTTGCATTAGAAACCGATGGGAGCAGGAAATCCGGCACCTATAACCGCATTAGGAAAGAACCTAAAACATTTCTCTAAGACTAAGCATCCAAATACATATTCAACACATATAATAATAGACTTTATCTTATCTAAATCAGATCTATAGTTTGCATCACAAAATCCTTCTAGTACACTGGGAAATCTACACCAAGATGAACCATAGTGTTTCCTTTAAGTACCACCCTATATGGAGTCCACAGTCAACCTATGAAACACAGATATTTGTAACTGCACGAATCGTCCCCAATCACGTATTAGAGTCTGAAACCCTCGGAAACTATCGGATTCGCTCGGATTTGTAAATGTCTCACTAACATCTCTCGAATCAGACGCCTCTCCTATTTCTCTCGAAAATTTAGGCGCCCAAAAATTTGAAATTGCATTAAATGTCTAACATAATTTTATTATTATATATTTATATGTGCATTTATTATATATTTTTATTTAGGCTTAATTCCAAAAAAAACAAACATTTTAGCTAAAATACAAGAATCCCCAAATGGTTTCAAAATTATGAGAAACCCCAATGGTATGCAATTTTGTGCTATTTATTGTTGATGTGACACCTGATTTTTTGGGGTTTCTCGTAGTTTTGAAAGTTTTTGTGATAGTTTCTTGTGAATTTTGAAAGTTTTGTGGTAGTTTCTTGTGTATTTTAAAACTATTTGGAGGTTTCTCATATTTTAAGTAAAAGGTTTGGGTTTTTTTTGGAATTAAGCCTTTTATTTAAATCGATATAAAAACGTATCCCGTATCCTAAGTTTTTAGGAAATTGCGAATCCGTGAATCCGTATCATATGGTATCCCATATCCGTAACCGATCCCGTGCTACATAGAGTACAACAACCCAATCTACTACTGCATGTGATACCCAGGTCATGTGTGTGTATTTTAATAATTTAGACAACCAACTATGCAAATTCAGTTTGTGAATCATTTTGTTCAATGTTCTGTTTTAGATTGCGTTTGCATCATAAGATGTTGAACCATATTGCAATGAAAGTGTAGATCTTTTTAAAAACTTGTTTATATGGTTTTCTTCTGAAAGCACAAAACAATCAGTTTATATAGTAATTTTATTCCAAAATAACTCAATTTCACCCATATTTTTCATATCAAAAGAAGATGCAGGATCCCGATTCATGGATCTCTCGGTTCGAGAAATAAGAGGATCAAACCATTTCTTCTGAGTCTTTTTCAAATTCGATAAATACATTAAGTTATTAACAATATCAAGATTAGTACCCATGATAAACAAATCATCAATATACACGCAAATAATGAAATCCATATTATCTGCAAATTTTATATAAATTCACTAGTCACCCTTATTTATTGCATAATTATATGAAAGTAGGCATTTAATTGAACTTTTCATGTCACCGTTTCAGTGCAGCTTCAATTCATAGAGTGCTTTCACAAATCTAGTTTAGCTCATAGATATTGAAGATGGATTTATGTTTATTCAAGTATATATATAGTGCAAGAGTTGGATCAGAGTTGGTCTTTAGAATGTCATTCAATACAACATCATATGATAGAAAAGTCTTTTTTTTTAAAACACAAAGCATCAAACAGAGAAATGCGTGGTCGACTAGAACCAGATGAATTTCCTTATAAACTTAGATAACATTGAACATGGCTAGGACATGGAATATTGTTTTCAGCCTTGAGCGTAGATTTCAAATTAGTAACACCTCACAGTTTTTAATTGAACAAAATACATGGTCCCTAGACACCCCTTAACCATTTCTATCAAGCAACAAGCATGTTAACTTCAAATTTTTCAAGGAGATGAAACAACAAAAATTCTTCGGTCCATCGAAAGCAGACCAAATAATGTACAAGATCATGCATTAAAAAATGATCCACACAAAATCCGTAACTGTTTTAACTTCAAGCACATGGTATTGCTTACTTGAGATGAAGTTACATGAGATTGTAAAATTATAAGAATTCCATAAAATTTCTATGACTAGCTATTGAGATAGCACATATGCAAAACTACGATCCAAAAGTTCAATTTAGATAAGAATGGATGCCATAGAAAGTAATTATCTTGAATTAAAGCATGCATAAAAAAGGAAAACACACACACACACAGACACACACATGTAATGTTGGAAGCCTTAAAGATTAATCTAGGGTGGGATGCCTAGGGAGTAAGAGATACCTCGATAAACTGATTCAAAATCAATTCCTTTTCTTCTGTTATCACAAAATCCCTAACAAAGAACCCTAACCTCCTCTCTTAATTCTGATTTCAGAAGTGTTAACCCAATTAGGGTTACAAACTACAATATATATAGTATGGGGCAAATTAGATTAGAAATAGGATTTCCGAAATAGCCCAAAATTCGGCCCATCAGAATTCGGCCCAACAGATTTCGAGCCGGTTCAAACTTATCTTGAGCTGTCTCATTCGAACAGAGAGAAATCTGTAATTCCAGACATGTTATGAGCCGTCTCATACTTCACTTGAGCCGGCTCTAAATTGTCTTAAGCTGTCTCTTACAAACAGAGAACAATTGATATTTCCAAACGACTTGTGAGCCGGCTCAAAATTGGCATGAGCCGGCTCAACTTTCAGGGATCTGAGAATACGAGATAAACTCAACAAACCTCCATTTTACCTCGCATTCACCACAAAACTCCTCCATAATATTAGCAATAACTCAACTTTCTCCACAAAATCCCTAAAGGGCTTAATGAATGTGAAGCACTCCAATTAAGTTATGCAATGCTCAAACTTAACAAACGAAAGAGATTTAGTCAACATGTCGGCCGGATTATCCGCTATGCCAACTTTCTTTACAATTATCTCTTCCTCTTCAACGACATCCTGATCAAACCAATACCGAACGTCGATGTGCTTCATTCTGTCATGATGTATATGGTCCTTTGTTAAATAAATCGCGCTTTGGTTATCACAATAGATTATTATAATATCCTTTTGGATACTAGGTTTCGAAAACAGTCTCTTCAACCAAATTGCTTTCTTAACGGCCTCAATAACGACCATATACTCTGCCTCAGTCGTAAACGCTACCGTGGGCTATAACGAAACACCCCAACTAATGGTACATCCTCCTAAAGAGAATACATAGCTGGTGATCGACCTTGACCTGTCGAGATCACCTGCATAGTCATAATCGCTGAAACCAACCAAACTGTCACCTTCCTTCCAAACTCCAACCCCATATCAGACTGCATAGGTAGCATAAAATCCATTTCACTGCTTGCCAATGGCCTTTTCCAGGAGATACCATATAGCGAGTAACAACACCGACTGCATATGAAATGTCGGGCCGGGTACAAACCATGGCACATAATGCAACCCACCGCACTCAAATAAGAAGCATGTGACATATACTGAATTTCTTCCTCTGTTTGCGGTGATAAACGAGTTGAAAGTTTGAAAGACCAAAGGAGTACTCACTGATTTAGCGTCTGCCATACCAAAACACTCCAAAACTTCCCAACGTATGGCTGTTGAGACAAATAAAGTTTACCTCCCTTGCGATCGCGTCTAATTTCCATACCGAGAATTTTTTTGGCCGCTCCTAAAACTTTGGTCTCAAACTTGACTTTGAACTGTTCCTTAAGTTTTTCAATATCAACCATATACCTTACTGCTATCAACAAATTATCAATATAAACCAAGTATATGAAAGAACCATCGGCGAGCTTCTTGCAATAAACACAATTGTCGCCCTTACTTCTCGTAAACCTAAGGTCCCTCATGAAGAAGTCAAATTTCTTATACTGGCGTTTAGGCGACTGATTCAAACCATAGAGTCTTCTCTAACAAACAAACATAGTCTTGCCTTCAATTTTGAAATCTTCGGGTTGTTGCATATAGACCTTCTCTACCAAATCATTGTGCAAGAAAACGGTTTTAATATCGAGATGCTCGAGCTCCAAATCTTGCATAGCTACCAAACCAAGCAAGACATGAATTGAGGTGTTTTACAACTGGAAAAAATACATCATTGAAGTCCACTCCCCGAACCTACGAATAGCTTTTAGCTACCAACCGTGCCTTGTATTTAATATCTGCAACCCTTTGATCTCCTTCCATCTTTTTGGAAACTCATTTGCAGCCAACTACTTTCTTCCTCCTTCGGCTTGACGAGCTTCCATGTTTAGTTCATGTGAAGAGACTCAATCTCTTCATTCATAGCGACTAGCTAACGGGCTGACTCATCAGAAAAAACAGCTTCTTGATAACTCGCATGCTTGCTACTATCAATAGTCTCTGCAACGGACATCAGATACACCACTAGATCATCATAGCTATATCTCTGTGGCGGCCTAATGTCCCTTCGTTATCGGCCTCGAGCGAATAGATACCCCTCATCCTGGGACTGTTATTCATCAGACGATAGTGAAGGAGATATCTCCTGCGAATCCGTGCTTTCACCGACCTCAAATTCAACGCTCGACTCGTCCTTTTCCCCGTATCGTCTTGAATTGGATATTCCATATTTTTCGACTTCAACATAGCAAACTCGTTAAAAGTGACCTCTGCTAATCATAAACTTTGGTAATTTAAGATCTGAACACCAAAACCTATAACCTTCGACCCCGATAGTATAACCAAGAAAAATGCATTTTTTCGCTCGAGGATCTAACTTGGCTTCACGGCAATGTGCATATATGCGGGACAACCAAACACTTTAAAGTATAGAAGATTGACAACCAACCATACTTGCTCGGGTGTTTTACTACCAAGTAATGTATGAAGTGATGGATTCACCACGTAGTATGTCGTGTTCATCGTTTCTGCCCAAAACTCCTTGCCGAGCCCTACATTCGATAACATGCACCGAGCTTTCTTCAAAAAAGTTTGAATCATGCGTTCCACGACTCTGTTTTTGTTGTGGTGTGTGAACGGTATGATGCCGAACAATACTTTCGTTTTTGCAGAATTCATTGAAATCTCTACCACAAAATTCTAATTCGTTGTCCGTCCTTGGACTCTTGATCTGCTTGCCTGTCTGGTTTTCAATCAATGTCTTCCATTACTTGAACGTAAGAATCATCACTCTTGTGCTTTAAGAAGTAGACCCAAAACTTCCTTGAAAAATCGTTGATGAAAGTAAGCAAATATTTTGCACCGCTTTCTTTGGAAGCAACTTGAGAGGGTCCCCAAATATCCGAATGGATATAGTCAAGAGTACCTTTTATGTTGTACACCACCGAACTGAAACTAACTCGTTTCTGCTTCCCAAAAACGCAATACTCACAAAACTCCATTTTCGATGTACTTTGACCACAAAGTAAGACTATGCTTCGAGAACTCGGCCATACCTCTCTCACTCATATACTCGAGTCTCATGTGCCAGGTAACATATCTGAAGCCGACATAGATTTAGATGATGAAACTGCCGTCGATCCGGTAGTTGTTGAACTCTGCAACACATATAAGGACCCAATTTTTAAGCCTTTCGTAACGACGAGAGCACATTTAGTTATTTTCAAAACTCCACCTTCAACGGAGAACTTATAACCCTTAACGTCGTGTACCCAATGAGATGAGATTCTTCTTCAAGTCAGGGACATGTCTAACATCTGCTAATGTTCTCATAAAGCCATCAAACATTTTGATTTGGATCGTCCTCTTACCAATAGCTCGACACGAACTATTGTTGCCCATCAAAACCACACCACCATTAACTCATAGTTGGTGAACAAATACTTATTGGGACACATGGTAAGAACCCGAAATCATATTCCATTTGTGCTTGGATCGATGCATGTTGTCAAGAATCACAAGGAGATCTCCTTCTCCTTCCGCAATACTAGCTTAAGCTGAAAACCCTATCTGTTTGTCTTCATATTTCTGCTTGTTCTGCAATTTGAAACAATCGACTTTGAAATGCCTTTTCTTCTTACGAAGTGTGTAGAGACACTACTTCAAAAGGAGTCGATTTATGAGAGAATTTTTCAAATATAACTTCTTTAACTTCAACCATAAACTAGTCGCCGTCTTCTCCACCAAAATTACTTGCAAAACTTCGTTTCTCAAACACAATTGGATAGCCATGAGAGCCTTTTCATCCAACTCCTCCAATACTTCCTCCGTCATAGTGAAAGGCCTTGAATCCTTCCTAAGGATCGTTTTTCTCAAATTATTCTGTATCAATACGCCATTCATACGAACTTGCCATAGACAAAAGCTCATATTCCCATCAAACTTCTTAATATCAAACTTCATAATCATTGGAGACATGATGTAGGATCAAAAGAAGACACATTGAGTGCTTACAAACCCTAAAACTTCAAGATCACAATTTAAGAAGATGGGAAAGAGAACACAAACGTCGTTATCCACCGTAAACTTAGATCGTGAGATCGAAAACCTAACGGTTCAAACAAAACACCAAATCTCACAAACACAACGTAGCTCTGATACCAGTTTGTTGCGGCAAATACGATCACGAAGCAATAAACAAACGATAAAATGAATATACAAATAATCAAAAGCGATAAAAATAAAGCACAAACCAAAAGACACAGGATTTACATGGAAACCCCTTACGGGAAAACCACGGAGGAAGGAGAAGCTTTACTAATTGAACAAATATGGAGGATTACAACGGTGGATCGACTCTCACAAAATTCCTAACAAAGAACCCTAGCCTCCTCCCTCTTAATTCTGATTTCAAAAGGGTTAACCCAATTAGGGTTACAAACTACAATATATATAGTACGGGGCAAATCAGGTTAAAAATAAGATTCCCGAAACAGCCCAGAATGCGGCCCAACAGACTTCGAACCAGCTCAAACTTACCTTGAGCAATCTCATATGAACATAAAGAATCTGTGGTTCCAGACATGTTATGAGCCGTCTCATACTTCACTTGAGCTGTCTCATCATAGGGTCAAGCTGGCTCAAGATTGTTCTGAGCCGTCTCTTGCAAACAGAGAACAATTGATGTTTCCAAACGACTTGTGAGCCGGTTCAAGATTGTCGTGAGCCGGCTCAACTTTCAAGGACCGAAGAATACGAGATAAACTCAACAGTACTCATCTCCATGTGTGACCACCCATGCCTCCACGTTCTTCAAACTCACCATCTCTTCTCTTCTCACCCAACACAAACTACTTGGGGCTCAATCAATCTCTTTTCATTCAAAAAAAGCATCCTTCTCTCCAAATTATATCAGGTTGCTTGTAATCTTTCATACCAACTTACCATTATTGCTCTTTTAAAATCTTTACATTTGCTAATACCTTGCCACCCTTCATCAATGTTCGTTTCAAACCCACACATAACATTTATTTTAAATATCACTCAATCTTCAAACTTACCAGCAAATCTTCATAATTAAAGCCGTGTTTATTGAACAAAATGGATAGGATTAGTGACATAGATGTGAAAAAATAATATATTAATATGAAGTGAGGCAAATTCATGAAATGTTTGAAGAAATATATTTCTCATGTATGATTATTAAAAAGTTGACAGAAGATATTAAAAAAAGAAGAAGATATAACCCAATTGAAAGGAAAGTTTGTACGAAAATAATCGTTCTTTTAAATTATGTGCGCTTTTACGGGACCTTCCATGCTAGCAAGCATCTTGTCACCGATAAACTCGTGCATTTCTTCATTGCTACTTTTATAATCTGCATCTTCCCATACTACCGAATGTCAACATTCAAATTGGATGCACTTTTGATAACGAGGGGTTCTATACAATTTGCTCTGCTTTCTGATAGGACATACGCCTTGTTGGTATGTTAGACCAGCTGGTAACCCGTTCTATTGTTAGACCCGCTTACCAATTCATGTGATATGTATATAGAGAGGGGGGTATAAGCCGGCGGTCCTTTTTTTTTTAAATGAGCCATCGTCCCAAACATACCCCTGTGTATTTTACCGATCCAAACCGGCAATCTTGATCTATGTATCAGGAAATCCCTACGTACAAAAAATCTTGGTTTATCAAGGGACCGTAATTTTCCAATACTGATAAGCCGTTGGTTTTTCTATCTGCTTGATGAACGTGTTAGAAGTCTTTAAATCCAGAGATTTTTTTGTATATAGGGGTTTTATGATACGTAGATCAAGATGGCTGGTTTGGATCAGTGAAATACATGGGTGTATGTGTGTTTTGGAGCGAGGACTCATTTTTAAAAAGGGGCCACCAGCTCTCGCTCTCTCTCTCTCTCTCTCTCTCTCTCTCTCTCTATATATATATATATAGAGAGAGAGAGAGAGAGAGAGAGAGAAAGATGTGGGCCTGGGGCAGCAAAGATAACAAAATATGAAGTTAATTAGGAATAACAAATGCCGAGGAGCAGCATTTAAAAATCAAATCTGCATCACATTATGTAAAATGTAATGGCATTTCTTACTGTATGTGATATAATGGCATTTCTTACTCTATATAATAGTATTCTATATGCTGCTCGTATTGAAAAAAAAACTACAGAAATGGTATTAGGGGCCGTCTCAAAGTATACATCTGTAGAGAAATGATGGAAAATATCAGTGGAAAATTAGCTGTGCTAAAAAGTATACAGATCAGTAGTTTATCTCTGAGGTACATTACTGCCGCATGGTGCAGACTGTCAAGATCCTGCGACTAAATCCTCTGCATGCTGAGTTGATTCGAAAACTCTCCAAGGGACTGTTAAATCTGGGAAACAACCAAGGTTCGAGAACTCAATATCAGTTTCGGTTTCGGTCACTTCAAGTTTGATATGTTTCGGTAGGTTTCGGTTGGTATCGTTGGTTTCGGTGCAAGTTTCGGTTTCGATATACAAATATATAAATGTATGTATACATATACACGAATACATGTATATTTGCATATACATGTATAGCTAAGGAATGCTATGGATACAATATATCACAAAGTTCTTTACATTTTTATATATTATCTATAGTAAAGTTTATTTACATACATAAATAAACATCATTACTCTTAAGAAATTGATAGATTGCTTACCAATTTAGAAAATGTCATGCAATTTTAATAGGCGAGTCATTCATTTAATAGAAAATCAAATATAACATTGATACTCTCTTTCCAGTTATTATTTTTTGCATATATTCCAACCATATATAGAAAACCAAATAAGTATTAAAGGAAAAGTATAAATCATATCTTTATTTACTTCCAACTTTATTGTTCATATGCTGATAATTTTGATTCCTAATAAAGAAACTTTGAAAGTCAAATAAATTTGGCTATTCATGCTACATTAAATGGTGCAAGCTTTTATGCAAAAAAATTATTGGAAAAAGAGAATACAATAGAAAAAGTTAGCTATTCTAGACAATTAACTGATGCTTCAAAATTTTGAAATAAAAGAAAATAGAATACTCCAGGTGTCTCTTTGACTTTCCCCTTTCTCACTCTTTCAATTTAATTATCCAATGAAAGCTGTCATCTTTACTCTCAACTCCACCTTTCTTCCCCCTCTTTCTCTCATATCTCAATCATCCGATGAACCATCGCTTTTCATCACCATCGGCATCTTTTCGAACCATTCCTTAGCCAAGATCTCTATATATTCTTGATATTGTCTATATCTATGACGAAACAAAGAAAAAAGTGGCCTCCAAGCTTTTACAATCCAGATCTATTGATAGTGCTTCAAGATTAGAAAATAGATTGGTTATCATGTATATAGTATTGACCGAAATATATCAAAACGGGTATGAAATACACAGAAAATACATTGTATCGGCCGAAACAACATCGTATCGGACGGTACAAGAATTGTATGGCAGTATCGGACCAGTTCCAGTGAAACCGATCCGATACGGCCGATACTATTCCGTATCGGCCGATACTATTCCGTATCGGCCGATACCTTGAACCTTGGAAACAACTGCCATTATTGGATCGGTGGTAGTGCCATTGCTTGCTAGTAACTTAGCTGACCATTGGTAGTAATTGATGACAACATTGTTCAAACGGAAAGAATATGCGAAGGATAATCAGAAGAATGATTAGGTAAAGTATCGAAAATAAAATGCACAATAAGAATGTACGAATGTGCGTTTGAGATTGATAGAAAAGAAACAGCTAGGGAGATCATTAAAGCATTCGTTCATGATGATGGTGAGATCAAGAAGAATGCACGTTAAATCAAGATGATTAAAATGGAGAAATGATCAATATAATAAGATCATAAATATTTACCCAATTGAAGGTGGGGGAAACTATGTAGGATAATTCTCAGGCCGTTGTTGCTTTATGGCGTGAAAAATCAAAAAGAAACATGTCCTCAGCAATAAGAATGGTGACATAGCGAGTGTCAAAACACTAGTAGATAACATAAGAAAATGATGCATGCTAAGGACACTAAAGGAAGTTTCTAAAGGGAAGCGCTTGGTATGTGGGATCTAAGAGGAATCCTAGATTACCACCGAATATCACGATGCTTGTTTTAACACAAATAATGTTCCTGGAAATTTAGGATCCCCATGGAAAATGAGTTGCCCTCAAATCATGGGAATCTTATTCCTGTTCTACATGTGTTGATCCAAATATTCCCGCCTACCACAACAAGAACTGATTAAAATGGTTTAGGAATGCGTAAATGAGGCTGAGAACTATATGTGCATCAGTTGGGAGCAATGATATATTGGTAATTTCTGAGCAACAAAACCGAAATAAAATGTAAAAGAGGCTGGTAAGAGCAGCACTTGATGGTAAGCAGAGGCAATCTAATCAATTGAACCGAACATACGGCCCTTATCAAACGACGACGACGACAACAAAAACAGGAAGCCTTGATCCCAAACTTTTGGGGTCGGCTATGAATCACATACTCAACACCAATAATTTGAGAAATGGCTTGGTTTTTGTTGTCATGCTGGTCAAAAACATCTAGCCAGCATTTAGAGTCCGGAAATTATTTATTTATTTTGAGATAATCTAGAGTCCAGTATGATCCTAATGCACACAGCAATTTACCTATTGTCAAAATCCTAACAAACGCAAGATCAAGTTGGCAATAGAATGTGAATTAAAAGAGAGAGAATCAGATTGCTTACTGCTTCAGTATATTCTGTGAGACTGTCGTATCCTTAACCCTGAACACCGCATCAACTGTAACGTCTTTAGGCCTTGCAAGACCAAGCACTCGTCCATATGACATCATACTGAGTGTATAGCCACCTTAGTGGTCTCCTAGTTGATATTATTTATCCTAACCAAGATGTAATCAGGGCAATAGGGAACACCATGAATTGCAAACAGAGCATGCTTCAGTGTGATCCATATTGCTGCAAGTGCCGCTTTCTTAGATCCAAGATCTATGGAAAGAAAAAAAATTATAGCATATGATTATGGTTGAAGCAGAATATAACTGCATCTGTAGGTTAAAAAGTTGTGTTCTACCGTACATGTGGCATGATAGCTGAAGAGTCAACGCCTCTCCTCTTCTCTCATTGAAGAACTCAAAATCTCTATATAAACCCAAATTGCCTCCCTGGCTCCCTTACTTCTAGGGCCTGATGCTTGGGAGTATGTGGTATTTTTGACTGTTAACAGCATTGAACTTCTGGTTTGAAGCCTCCCTTGCTACTTTATGCATCATTTTCCTTCATTGACGTTGACGAAAATCCAGGGACGGCACTGTACTTGCTCCTGAGAAGTCCTTGTGGCCTGTTACGATCCATTTTGCAGAAATCCTGTACAAGTCTTTATCCTGCAAGTCATGAGAACTTGCGACATGCAACATGGTCCCCCCGCAAAGGGAGAGTACCTTCGGCTTTGAGAACAAAAGCTGTTTAAAGTAGTAATAAGCACACAAATTTCTATCGAGACATAATCAAATTACTCTAAATTTCAAAGATCGCTTTTTTCTTATAATCATTGGGAAAAGAGCACATTTGAACTTCAAGCAAATGAACTACCACAGTGGTTGGCTATAGAGGTGGTAATTCAGTTCCAAAATAGAGTATGTAAAGAAGGACAAGCATATAAATTTGAACTGAAGAGTTGTATGCCGCATCGATCATTCAAAAGACGAGCCATAATGATCCATCAAAATACAAAGCTTTTACTACAGTCGTTGCACAAGATTTAGATACAACAAAAATGTCTAACTAAAGTATCATGAACTTCCAGAAAGTTTCACAACAAGAGTCACTTTTAATTTTCTTCATAGTCCGCATGGTCACCATCACCCTACAAAACCCCAACATATATAGTGAGAGAGATCTAAATTCAAGGCCATAAAGATATCACAAATTTATAGAAATATACAATGTTTGTGAGCATATCTTTTCTAAAATAGTATGACGGAGCATCCAGCAAGAAAAGAGAACAAATAATACAAAATAAAACAAATTCAACAAAATGGAAATAAATTACAAAGAAGATATCAAATTAGTGCACCAAAAGGCCACTACAAAAAGGCTAGAAAGAATAATAAGAACTTTCACAAATGGACAATACCAGCAAGCCAAGAAATCACTCGTTTTGATCGTATACTCAGAGCAGACCAATGGTTGTTTTTTTTTGGTGGGGGGGGGGGGGGACACTGAACATGATCTGATATACACAAAAATATTACACACGGAAATAAGGTAGGAGTTGATATTATAGAATTATTTACCTGGCTTCTATCGTTGTGCTTTGCTTGATGTTGTGCTTTTGACTTCTCAACACATTTTTAAAGGACTTGTCAGAATTGCAATAACTATTTCTTTTTCAAAAATGATAGTAATATTTTAATTTCATCTCACTAGAATTTACTGCTTCATAGAGGTTCTTGCACCGATTGTAAGGTAGTGCCGGATGAGAGTGTGGCCACTCAATATAGACTTTTAGTTCTAAATGTTCAGATTAGAAGAGGACCTGAGAAGATTAGACGTAAGTTCCTAGAATTACGAGGTGGCGACTGAAGAATGGTAACCAAGAAATCTTTGTAAATCGTGTAGATCAAGGGACATATTGACAATCCGAAGACGATTCAGATACAACATGGAACAAGATAGCTAGTTGCATTAAGAGGGTAACTAAAGATCTACTTGCTGAGTCGAGGGATGGTGCTCCACCATATAAGAAAACATCATGGTGCAATGAAGAGCTAAAGGCTGTTGTTAAATCAAAATGGACTGTTATTGAGATTTGAAAAGGTGCAGGAATGGAGAAAATTTTAAGTATAAGGTAGTTAAAAACAGGCTAAGAAACCTATTCGGGAAGCCAAAACTAAGATTTACAAAGAGGTGTACGAGAAACTAGACACCAAGGAGGCTGAAAATAATATATACATGATTGCTCGGATGAGAGAAAGGAAGACCAGAGACCTATATACGCTGAAGTGTATTAAAGATGAAGACCAGAAGGTTTTAGTTCGAGATGAGAATATCAAGAAAAATTGGAGAGATTATTTTGACAAATTGTTCAATGAAAGTTTTATCAAGGATTTGGATGGACTTGTCATTCCAACTCAAGATATAATCGTGATTTCATGTATAGAATAAGAGTACCCGAGGTTATAGAGGTTTTGAAAATGATGAAATCAAGGAAATCTATTGGTTCCAGACAGGATTTCTATTGAGGTATGAATATGCGTAGAAGAAATAGACGTTAGATTGCTGACGGAAACTGTTTAATATGATTTAGCAAACCAAAAAATGCCAAATTAGTGGAGTAAGAGTATTCTTGTACCTCTTTATAAGAATAAGGGTGACATTCAGAATTGCTCCTACGATGGAATAAAACTCATGTGTCACACCATGAAGATTTGGAAGAGGGTGATTAAACATAGACCAAAGCATGATGTTAAGATAACAGAGAACCAGCTTGAGTTCATGTCTGGACGATCGACAACATAGACTATTCATTTGCTCCGTCAACTTGTCGAGCGTTTTCGAAAGAGTGGGGATTTGCATATGGTTTTTTATAGACTTACGGAAAGCTTACGACAAGGTGCCTAGAGAGGAATTATGGCAGACAATGATTAAGACGGGGTCCCAATCAAGTACATTGGCATAATCAAGGACATGTATGGAGTATGGCAAATGTAAGAACTTGCGGCGACCTAACAAGCGATTTTCCAATCACAATTGGCTTGCATAAAGGATTTGCACTAAGTTCATTCTTGTTCGCCATAATGATCGATGGGCTTACCAGAACTATCCAAGATTATATACCTTAGCGTATACTATTCGCTGATGATATTGTTCTGGTAAATGAGACGAGAGCAGGAGTTAATACCAAATTGGAGTTATTGATGCAAACGTTGGAATCTCGCCGGGTCGTGCAAGTAGACCTACGGAAGCACCGGTTCGATGAGCGAATGTTCTCGATTTAATCCAAGTTAAAAAGGCGAAAAGGAGACCGAAGGAAAAGTGGATGGAGGCGATAAGAAAAGATATGGATGCCGAAGGCCTTAATAAAAGTATATTGTTCGATCAGAGTGAGTGGAGGCGGAGGATCCATGTGCACGACCCAACGTGATTCTCGTGTTGGTTCATGTCACATACCCCATATGCTTAGGATAAAGGCTCGGTTGTTGTAGAATTTACTGCTTCATTAGTGTTAGACCACAAAAAAAGACTCTTGCTGTTGCATTTCAATCATTTCTAGTTAAGAGGTTTCAAAAGTGCAATATCTCAAAGAAGGCTCATTTAAATTCTGCAGAATGCTCAGTGCCGATGCTCGATAATTTTCTCATTTTCTGATATGTTCTAAGCTACCACACATTTTCCTCAATTTTTTTCTTTTTTCGCTAACTTTACAACTATTGATTTAATTATCTTCCATCTTTTTGTCATTGTTTTGATTTGATCCACCCGCTCCATCTCTTTCGGCAACTAGCTCCATTTCTATTAGAGACACCAAAATAATCATGTTGACCACTAAATAGAATACAGTCACGAGTAACAATTAAACCCAACAATAACAAGCCTTCATCCTAAATTTTTGGGGTCAGCTATATGAATCATTCTCTTTCATTCTGCTCTATTAAGGACCATCTTTTCGGTCAAATTAACAATTAACATATCATTCTTAATTGTCGCTATCCATGTTCGTTTAGATCTACCACTACCCCTATCCCTGTCCCTAACTGTGCCATGAACTATAATTTTGTCAGTTTGTCTAACTGGGGCGTTAATCGGTCTTCGTTGCACATGTCCAAACCATCTCGTATCTTGCATCTTGTCCTCTATAGGAGCTATATCTATCTTGTTATGAATACACTCATTTCTTATTCTATCTTTTAGTGTATTCCACTCATCTATCTTAACATTCTCATTTCAACCATTCTCATTTTTTGGACATGTTACTTAATAACCCAACATTCCGATCCATAAAGAAGTGTTGGTCTTATCGTCATCAAATAAAATTCTTTCAATTTCAAAGATACCTTACGATCACATAACACTTCTGAAGCACTTCTCCATTTCAACCATTCTGCTTTGATTCTGCTTTGATTCTATAAATTACATCTCCTCAATCTTCACATCATGAATAATTATAGATCCTAAGTAACGAAAATGATTTTTCTTAAATATTTCATTGCCATCAATTTGCACCGAATACTCATTTCTTCGCACCTTTTTGCTGAAATTACATTCCATATATTCGATTTTTGTTCTGGTAATTTAAATCTTTTAGATTCTAAAGTATCTCTCCATTTTTTCTATTTTAGTAATTATTCCTTCTATGGATTCATCAAACTAAAAGATATCATCTGCAAACAACATACAACATGACACATCATCCTGAATATGTCTAGTAAATTCATCAATAACTAACGCAAAGAGATAATAACTTAACGCCGATCTTTGGTGTAAACTTATGGTGATAGGAATGGCTATGTATCTCCTCCAACCTTTCTCACTCAAGTAATTACTCTATCATAGGTCTTGTCTAAATCAATAAAAACCATATATATAATTCTCTCTATTCTTCATTAATCGCCTTAATAAATATATTGCTTCTCTAGTAGACCTTCCTAACATAAAACCAAATTGATTTTCATATATAAAGATTTCTTTCCTCAATCTATATTCGACCACTCTCCATAGTTTCATTATATGACTAATAAGTTTAATTCCACAATAGTTAGAACAAATTTATATACCTCATTTATTCTCATATATAGGTATCAAGATACTTGTTCTCTATTCATCGGGCATTTTTTTGTAGCTATAATTTTATTAAATAACTTAATTAACTATATTAGACATGTATCTCTTAAACATTTTCAAACTTCGATAAGAATTATCATCGTCACCTTTTTTAAATTCCCCTTACTTCATTAAGTCTAATCTTACGATAATACAAAATGTCCATATTATGATCTAATTGCTTGTTTCTATTTTAAGTTTGTAATTATTATTTTCATTAAACAAGTTAGGAAAGTAACTTCCCGTCTTTCTTTAAGTCTTTTACTAAAATTATTTCATCTTCACTCGTATTACACTTAATGTTACCTAGATCTCTATTCCTTTTTTCTCTTTATCTTAGCGAGTTTATATATATCTTTTTATTTTTCCCTTGTTTCCAGCTTTTATATAAATTATCAATGAATTTAATACCTGATGCAAACTCATCATTGGAGGAAACAAACAAGTATATATTTCACAACAATGAATCGCTGAAAGTTAACGGATTCTTTTAAAGCGGATCTAGTAACATTGATTTTGCTCTCATGAATATTTGAAATGGAAAATTTAATCAAACCTTTCTCAATCGATTATCCTGATTTCCATCTTGCTGCCTCATTGGTAGCATACTATCACGGACTTTATCTTTTGTGAAGTTCCATATGCTTCCCTGATTGCTCACCATTCTCACTAATGATAATTCTTTTACAGGATGCAATATCACATGAAGAAACAAAGCATCATTGACCCTTTGAACACAATTTTCAGAGACATGGAAATTGAAAAACTATCTAAGGAGATGTTGATGCCTCATCCACAATGATTGACAACTATAGGATATGAGCATACATTAGAACTATACAACATATCAATGTCATTGACTACAAATATATGACCATGCAAAAAACTATAGCATATCAATGATTTATTGAAAGCAACATGATATATAGAGCACACGTATAAATCTGAGGTTCATAAGAAAGTAAACGTATGGATATACATATTACATAGGCCTTGCATGGACAGAAATATCTCTTAGAAAAAGAAAGAGCATGCTCGATTTTTATTTACCATGCCCAATAGAAACACAAACATGTATCTGGCCACAAAGATAAAATAAGTGTAAGCGGTTCTGACATAAAGCTATAATCATATAGCATGCATGGAAAGTATGCTAAGAAAAAACATTGTGTTGAAATTAACATAGAGGCCATGATCACATGATTGTCTGATTTTCTTCAAATTACATGAACCTACAACAAACCAACAAGACTAAGACAATTTAACATAGATGGATGATGTTCGGGGTGTCAAGCACATCGGGTCGAGTTTGAAAAGATCCATATCAAATAGATCATCACCGGACCCGAGTAATAAAAAATAGGATTTACAGACCCAAACCCGAACCCGGCCCCAACTCGAGGCGACCCGAGTTGGCCTGATTAATAATTGGGTCAAGCTCTACTTATTTATTATTTTTTAACAAAATCCAAATTTTCCCCAAAAAATTATGTAAAATTATAGTGTGTAAAGAATATAACAAAAACGATGATTTGAATTATTGGGTAATTGGTACATTCTTATTTGACATGATGAATTGAACTTGCGTTGTTGAGCATAGCCTCTAGGCTAGGGCCAATTGTATTTTTAATTTAATAGTAATTTATGGGTTTCAGGTTAAACGAATTATATCGAGTTAGCATACACAACCCTAATGCGACTTGATTTCCTTCGAGGTTGAAACCGGTAATTGTGGGTTGGGTCAAGTCGGGTCAGTTATCATGTTCGAATATTTTTGACACCCCTATATTAAATTTAAAATTAAGCTACTTATCATAATCCAAAATGATAAATAAATCATTAAAACATAATATACTAACCATCAACCTCGGTAGTTTATTGCTTCTATCTTTCTTATATCTTACACTAACTTTTAAATTTAAGCATAAACATCTACTGAATTTATAACTTTCATAGGTAGATTAAAAGATTAACTTTTCTATACTTGGTTTCCTTAACAAGAAATACTGCTTTCAGCCTATCTAAACCAAATTCTCTCTTGATCTATTTTTTACAATAATTTAAGGCTGAATACATGACAATATGAGTTTAAACTAACTAACAAAGCATCATTTAAAAATACGTGATCGATTTGTTTTTAAAGCATAGCATACCCAATTAAACCATTTAAATTATCTAAAATGATTTAGGATTAAAGTAAAGATATATGATAGCTATAATTTATATATTTTTACGGATTGATGTAAATAGCCTAATTTGAACATCATACTTCAAAGTTTAATTTTCTTATTCTCATTGAACTCCAATCTCGGTTTGTCTAATGGGTGTTAAATGTCTAGAGAAGTTTAATGCGATTAATGTAATAAAAATATAAGCATTCAAAGCATTCTCCATTTCATTTTTTATGCAATGTTTTATATTAGCATGCTTTTGATGCCAAAAGACTGTTGCAATTTTTATTCTCAGGCTATGTCAGACCAGTTTTACATTTATTTTATCTTTGTATTCAAGCATATTTATATGTATATATTGAGAAGGAAAAATAAAGATCAAGCATGTCTTATTCATTCCAAATAAATTTTTTGTCCGTATACGGAAAAATGCATACACATACACAACTATATTTTTTAAACCCTCGAATATTTGCATGTGCTCTTTAAATCATTCGGTCATTGATATGCAATAGTTTTTGCATGCTCATATGCTTATATAGCTATTAATGATATTTGATATGTTATATAGTTTTAAGTTGATCGTCCGCTTAAATCAATCTGTGGATCCGGTGTATAACATCTTTCTATCACTTATCAGAATTTGCCCACAAAAAATGCTTCTAAAGGAATCAACTGTTCTTGGTTTCTTTATCTTGATATCGTGCCTACTGAAAAGTCGTTACAAATGCGAATGACGAGAAATCAGAAAAGCATAATGATTTTCAAAAAGAAAAAAGGCGTGACACTAGTTTACTTTCGATTAGCATAAAGACAGAATTACAATTACTACAAGAGTGGAGTGCAAATTGAGAAAGACTTGATTAAAGCTTCTGTTTCAAGCGTTAATGAGAGTGAAATATTACTGAAGTTTATTAGAGAAGTTATCGGCTCTTGTTGATGTTGGATATAGATGCCTTGAAGGCAATTATTGTAATTGTATATGGACCTATATGGATGGAACAATCTTGCTCGATATGATAGTATGCTATCTGGTTTGTCTTTATCATTCATGTATATATATTTTACTTGTTATTACGTATAGCTAATATATGATGATAAAGCTCATAAGATATTTGCTTGACTACCAAGATTATGATAGGGATCAAACTAGTGGCCCTATCAAACTAGTGGGGCATGGATAGTCCATAAGCACATCATTAAATGTTCCTAGTCGTGGAAGTATCAAGACTGGGCATCAGAACTTCAGAGTAGACTAGTGTATACGTTTCTTGACCCGATTGGAGTGCAATGGCTGATCCCACAGCCATTGGTGTTTAACACCGAGGATTGTATACAGGTGCTCATTGGAGTATGAGTACACTGAACGAACCCACCGAGAACTCCAAGATGGTATTATGCATCTTGTCAGATAGCAGTTCTCTAGTGATACGAGTATATAGTAGTCTTTTGACCTAAAATCATCATAGTGTCTTGTGTGTGTTCCCACCATACTTTGATTACTATCCAACCACGACTTTAAAGAGCCGTGCATACAAGTTTTAGTTGGGTACAGTCCCGAAGCACATGAAGACAGTGATCAATCGAAGAGATTCGTTTCTCCCGGCATAGGAAGTCGTGTCGCGATTTGCTTGATTGACTATAACCAAAAGTCCATGACCAGGGCTTTTGAGATAAATTGATAAGTGTTATCAGTTATAGCTCCGGTGATTATGAGTTTAACATCGGCAATACTTATTAGGTTATTGAGGGTCTGACAATATTCACCCTCAGACCCGGTTTGCGACACACTCTGACGAAAAGACCGGACTGTACGGTGATCGTCACTGATAGGCTCTGTTGGGTTCGGATGGGCTTGCTGCCGACCTACCTTTCGATCAATACTTAGGTAGCCATTACTTGCAGCTAGTACCGCTGACGTGCTTGTGGGTTAACCCGTGAGGGGGTTGATCTGAAAGTGTTTCAGATTCAATCAGATATGATCCTAACCTACTGCCAGCGTATTGTTGAGTCTTTAGAGTCCCACACATGGGGTTTCTCGGCTCAAGCGAAACGATCTAGTATGCGTATGGTGATACGTGTAGGAGTTCGATTAAATACGTGTATATGATACACGTGCATAAATCGAACGTTTGTTAATATTAGCCGGTTTATTATAAAACCGGATTATTAAATCAAGTGTTGATTTAATAATAACATATATATTCTAGTATTATGTTCACTCTCTCTCATTTGCTATACATGTATATTATATATATGATACATATACTAATATATTTGTGTACACATACCCTTCTAGAATCATTTCTTATTTGTATGTGATACAAACACAAGTATATGTATATGATACATATATTAAAACACTATTTGTATATGATACAAATACTTGTATATGTATATGATACAAATACTAAATATAAATGTATATGATACATTTTATACATTCTAAAAAGGACACCTCATTTCTCATTATTATTAATAAAGAAATGAGTCATTTCTTTTTAATAATTAAGAAATGAGGTATGGTTGTAGAGACGTATGACTTCATTTTTAAATAAAAAATAAAAGACTATTCTAGTATGAAGCATTCTCTCCGTCATTCTTTGATGCTCATTCTTTCTCCTCATTTTTCATATGAGGGCTAAAGCGAGAAAAAGAGAGAGAAATAGAGAGGGTGATTACTACATCTCTTCCTCTCATTTTCTAGCAAATTATGAGAGCAAGTTGCTTCACAAAAATGTGTTCTTTTCGTAAGCTAAAACTTAGGTTGGGTTTTCTTCAAAGTGGATCATTTTCGGCAAGGAATTCCGCTTGCAAGCTCGATTCCTACAACGTGGAGTCTAGCTTGGGTCTTCCACTAAGAGAGTGAACACGCTACAAAAGTTGTAGCCCCTTAAACCCTATTTTTAGCTTGTTGGTTTTGACAACTATTAGTATTTGGATGATTTTTGGTGTTCTATCTGGTGTTATGCTCTTGTAATTTTTTATTCACTATTCTGTCGCGATCCGCAAGTGTTGCAACCCTTGCACCAAATAGTAACATGGGGAATCAGAGCCGATTCATCTGCTAGTATTTTTGTTTTTGCGGCTAAAAATTTCAAAAACCCATTTTTTTTAAAAAACAAGTTTTGAATATTGCATCAAAAAATCTCATTTTGACTTGTACCGAGCCCCGGGGGTCTTTGGTTCGGACCAAGACCTCCACGCAGGCTTGAAGGTACCCTGAGGATGTCCTCGGGGGCTAGCGTGGGGACCCCACCCGAGACCACCTTTTGGTGGCCTCGGGTGGGGGCCTAAAACCCAAGCCCACCTTTTGGTGGCCTCGGGGGGGCCCTAAACCGAGAGCACCCACAAAGGCGCTCTCGGGTTTGGGCAGCCAACCCAAGGCCACAATTTCGTGGTCTTGGGTTGGGGGCCCCGCCTAAGCCCTTAAGGACCCCGTGGGTCGTGCCCGAGGTCCCTGTCGGGATCTCGGGCACTTTCTGGGTCTTTCAGGATCCGAAATTATGAAAAAAGAATTTTGGACTGCCGAAGTGAACTTGAAATTCAGTTTTCGAATTTCAAGTTTGCGACCTCGTTGGTTTTGAAATAGTTTGGTCGCGGCTTCAAGTTAACCCGATCAAAGTGTTTGATCGAGTTAGTTTAATCACATATAAGGATATGTGTTGGTAAACGTCACCTAATTGATGTGTGATCAATTAGATGAGATTGCACATTAGCGTGTGCGTTAGTGTGTTGTGGTTTGGTTCGGATTGTCGTGATGAATAGCCCTTTCGTGTGATTGTAAATGTATACAAGCGTTGTATGTAATTCATTTATTCGGTGAATTGCCAAATGTATTATTCTTTTATTAGGCCGCGTCGGGTTGAGACCATCGGGTCTTATTGTATGTATATGATACAGGTTAACCCGCGCGAAGAAGTGCTCGAGCAGCCGGGTTCTAGAATACGCTAGGTGACCATCTTAAGGAATTGAGACCGGGTCGCCTCGTTCTAGAATTGGCGAGTTGCTTGCTTCACTTAGAGAGGTTTATGTTTATGTTTGCCCCGCGGTGGAGTGCTCAAGCCGCCGGATTCTAGAATGCACCGGATGGCCCCATCAAGGTGTTGAGGCCGGGTTGCCTCGTTTCTTGTATTGGCGGGTGGCTCGCCGAACTCGTAAAGGTCTTGATTGGCTGTGTTGAGGCTATTCACATGACCGTATAATGTCGTGTTTCGTTTGCGGCTCAAAAGAAATGCAGGATTCCAAAAATAACCGACTATTCCATTTTCTGTGATGTTTACCGCATGCCTGTAATATAATTACTTTCTCGTGATGTGTATATATATATATAGGTGGTGTAGAAAAATACGGTTTACCCGGCCGATTAATCGGCCGTATAATGGTAAACGGTGCTTAACCGCATAGAAATTACATTAATCGCTCCATTAACCGATCAAAAACAATTAAACACTGTATAATGGGTTTAAAACGGTTAATCGAACGTTGAATGTCTAAACGGTTGTAAGAAAATATAAACCCGCTTTGTAAAAAAACCGTACCCGCTTCTATTCATTTACTGAAGCAACTGAGACCTCTCATTTTTTTTCTCACCCGGATTTTTTCCTCGATACAGGCCTCGATCCTCGACCTCGACCTTCGAGGTCGATCCTCCAGCCTCGACCTACATTCTCAATCCTTCAGCCTTGATGTCTCTAGTCTCCAGCTTCACCTCCATTCTCAATCACAACCTCTAAAGGTATTTTTTAGGTTTTCCCCAATTTTTTTATTTTTCTCTTTGCTCGTAGCATGCCATATATTGATGATTTTTTAGGGAAAATTTTGTTTTTATCTATTCTCATAGACCGTAGCATGTAAAAAATCATTGGTTATGGAGAACAAAAAACCTGCTTTATTTTTCAATTTCTGTTAATAATGACATGCCAAATGTCAATTTATGAAGAAGAGTTGGATGATACAGAAGAGCATTATGAAGATGATGATGGGTATGATTAGTAGAATATTTCTTTATGATATTTTGTTGCTTTTAAAGTTATTTGTAGACTATATGGTATTGCTTAATTACGAGACTTATCTTTATGTCACATTATGTGGAGTTATTGTTGAGACATATCATGCTATCAACATTTTGATTTGATATTTTTTGCATGGTTTGTTGTGGTGTGTTTATATGGTAATTTATAATTGTATGATGTGTGTGAGATATTGCATCCCTATAGATTGTTTGTGCGCATACAAAATATATTGTATGTCCGGTGGGACTCGAACCAACAATCTTCCTCATTTAATTTTATTCGGATGCCTTACCATTAAACCACAGACATATTTAATAGTTGCAAGTAAGGCTAAATTTTTCTTATAAATATTTGTGTATGCGCGTATATTTGTTTTTGGCCGTATAATCCTCGTAAAACGATTAATCACCATAAAATCCGATTATACGCTATCCGCTAGCCGAACGAATAGAAAACAAATACGTGTTTTATAACATTGTAAATAGGTGTTTCTATATGTTTTACATTCGCGCTAGCACTGCGTCCGCCCTGCCGTAAGTTGAGTAACCTTACGGTGAAGACCCGATAGCCCATGGCGAATGCGAATAGTTTATAAAAGCATTCTATTTTCTTTTTCCTATTATGCTTTTCCGGTGTGATAGAATTCTAGATAATAAGTGTTATTATCAAAATGATGAGACTACATTAATATGATCAATGTAAAGAAAATAAACCCAAACCGATGTAGAAACCAATCAGTTTTTCAAAAACCACTCGTTTTCAAAATCACTTGGTTCTTTCAACAATATCAAGTTCTTTACGTTAAGAGTTTTCTTCAAAACCAACCGTAGCCCTCAGTCATTTCAGATTAGTAGAGTATTTAGTATTCGTACTGCGTTTGTTGACCTTGTGAAAACGTAGTATACGGTATCTAAGTGATGCTTTTCTGCAACATATGATGTGATTAGTTAGGATAGTCGCATAGCCTTGTTGACCTCGTTAAGGGCATGTGCAGGTAGGTTTAAATTAATCACAAAATGACGGGTTGAACTTGACCAGCGACTTATGATTTATTGACCTTGTCAAGTTCATAAGCCGTTATGGGTAAAAACCATATCGAGTGTTTCAAGTATTGAAACTTTCAATGTGATTGCGTACCTTCTATGTAATAATTGGATCCCGATTCCCACTGTGAGTAATAATTACTCTCGAAGATTCACTTCACAATAAGTCGACCCATTAGGTGTCTAGAAAGGTGTTTACGAAGTTATGTCTCTAAGAAAACGGGGTTATTTAATTAGATCCGTGCGAAGACACGAGGAGCCTCCCTCGAAGTGCTTGCACTGGTCTGGCCGACCGGTTAGCGAACTTGTGGGGTGTACATAATCCCGGCTAGTTCTTCTTTTAGGGTTTGAAGGAGAATTCGACGAAACGGTAGGAGCCATCCTGATTAAATAAATTAATAAACCAATCTAATCTTATAAGAGTGCACGCTGAGTGTTTCTTTTCTCTCTGACAACGACCATGACTGACCTTAAACTAAAACCCGTAAAACCAAGTTAACCGAACATTTTTATAATGATTGGCTTTGGGATGTCATGATTGCCCTAATTCACAACAAAGTCGCATATGCTCTTGCTGCTCCTACTTACCCTTTACTTATTCTTAAATCCTCCGTATCTGATACAGAGGTCCATATTGCATAAAAGGCCATCTCGTATAATTAGATACGAACTCAAAGAAATTATTTCAGTCCGAGGATAGCCACAAAAGTCAAGAGAAAATGAATTGTATATTGATATAATTCTATTGTCTCCCCCACTACCTTCTCTTAAGCTCAGAGCTCCTTAAATAAGGAGTATACACCAGTTATGCTTGTTAGATAGTCTTTTTCCAAACCTAAGGCTCAAGCTGCAAGGAAAGAAGAAAACCAACTGTCCTAACTATGATGTATAGAAGGCAAGACGTAGAAACATTAAAAAGGGTTATAGTTGAAGGGAAAGGAGATTGCAACTACTGCTATAAGCATGGGCAATGAAAGAGGCATTACCAGGAATACCTGCTGTCAAGCCCCGCTTCCCAGAGTGCGCTAAGATCGGCACGTGACAGAGCCAACCATGCTACCTGTGGATAGGAAACATCCCTCCACAGTCACATTACGGCTGTCTAGAGATATCAAGAACAGTAGACATAAAATAAACTATCTAGTACATGTCCATGAGCCAGAATAAACGAGTCGTGAAATAAAATGCGGAAGCAATAGATCCAATACACAATAATAATCTGGAATGTACGTCCCAAATACGGGCTCACATCAGGAATGAAAATGCTGAAAGAAAACTAAAATACTAACAGGTCCTCACTGCTCGGCCTGCTGACTGAAATACTCCTGCTCAGCCTGCGGCAAAGGTAGAGGATCTGGGCCATGCAAAACCCAGACGTCAGTGCGTCATAATATCAACAATAATATAATCAGGGGTAGCATGACATGCAGGCACGAGTATGAACAGTAATAAAGGTATAACAGTAACATAAATATGGAACAGTGAAGGGTAAAAGCACATGTGACGTGCAGTGAGTAATCTGAACTAAAATACTGGGTTAACTACTCTCAATTCTGTGAAATCAATTTAACGAATCGTCGATGTAACTCAATAGTATCCCGTACGTGTCCGGGACCACGGTCCAGATTCTTGGGCTGAAACTGAGATATGCCGCTAGGCACTAAAACAGGAAATATGTACAGATGAATGATGTCAGCAGCAGCATCCCAAGGCTGGCCTAGCCCCTAAAACTGATCAGTATAAGCAAGCGAACTGTTGAGTTACAAGTCAGGTTTCACCATTGATTTCCCCACCCCCAAGTTATGTGTTCAAATCAGGTATTGATAAATCTGAACCTAATGCCAACACAGGATCAAGCAGGAACAGGTTTATCTATACAGACAACAGGATATGTCCATCGGGACAACATGTCAGGATTGTCGGCATTAGAAACAGGATCAGGTAACATGTCAAGTAGTGATATATCAGGTCGTGTCAGGTAGTGAACATGTATCAAGTCATGTCAAGTAGTGAAGTATCAGGTCATGTCAAGTAGTGCACAGGTATCAAGTCATATCAAGTAGCAGTATGTCAGGTCATGTCAGGTAGTGTACAAGTATCAAGTCATGTCAAGTAATGCACGGGTATCAAGCGGAAGCTCATAATAAAACTGTAACAGCTACGGATGCACAACAAAAGCACGGATGCACAAATATTTATCAGTGGTTATCACATTACTATGTAGGGTGCACAATATCAAGTATGGAGTACTAATATAACAATAAAATGAAATAATGTAACATGGTATGCGAATAGGTATAAAATCAATGGTATGGATGCACAATTATCGGTTAGGGTTACATTTACAGTTCCAAGATTAAGTGGGATGCACATTATTAAGCATGGGGTGTTACTACAATAATAACATGAATTAATATGATCTATAGATGCAGTTATATATATTTTAAATGATATGAATGCAAACGGGTATCTGAAAACGGTAAAACTTTAATATGGATGTATAATGTGATAAACGGGTAATATTTTACTCATATGGATGCATAATAATATACCTAGCATGTAGCAAGATGAATTAGCATGCGACTAGATATGTAAATAGTGATATGGATGCACACGGATGTCCGAAGACAGTAAAATAGTAAAATGGCAATGTGGGATGCATAATTAAACAATAAGTAATGTTATTATTCACATGTGCGCAATATATTGTAGTATAGCATGTAGCAAGATTAACTTGTCTCGATGGATCACAATACGGATACGCACGGCAACGTCCAATGTCGGTAAAAGTCTCGATGCACGCGCACACGTACAGAACAAAACCAGGCAATGCAAGAATGTGACCTCCACAGGGTTGCTCGGATCGTCGACAGCGAGCACGGCTCCGGCGGGTGATCACCGGAAAAGAAACGAAAATTCAAGAAAAGGGAGAAGAAGGAGAAAGGAGGAAAGGTTGCTTTTGGGGTCAGGGGTCGACAAAAACAGAGGGGTGACGATGATGAGGCAACGTCAGCGAGGGTGTCGCCGGCGATGACCGGGGGAACAAGAAACAAGAAGAAGAAAAGAAGAAAGAAGAAGAAAAGGAAGAAGAGCTAGGGTTTTGGTGCTCAGGTGATTGGCTCAAGGGTCAGAGAAAGGTGCGAAGAGGTGATGACGAGGTTTTCCGGCGAGGCAAGGTGAGGCAAGTGGCCGCTAGGTTTTCTCGTCGGGGTGTGCAGGGGAGGAGCTCGGGGAAGAAGGTAGTGGTGTCAGGTGTGATGAGGGAGAAGAAGAAGAGGTCGTGGTGATGGGAACGGTGACGACGGGGGTCGGAGCTCCGACGACGTGAGGGTGGCGACAATGGCGGTGATGGTTTTTCATGGGTTGGCCTGGGGTTGTCAGGGTTCTGTGCAGAGGCCAGGGAAGAAGGGAAAGGGGAGAAGGGAAGGAGAAGAGACGAGAATGTGTTGACGAGGGCGAAGGGATGCAGGCGACGACGGCGAGACGCGGCGATGAGGAAAGGTAGGATTTTGGGTTTTGGCACGAGCACGAGGGCGAGAGAAGAGGAAGATGGAGGTGTTGGCTGCGATGGCGACGAAGCTGTCGAGGGAGTCGGCGGTGACGGAAGGCGAGGGCAAGGCTCGGGAGTGGGTTAGGGTTTTCTCGAGCGGGGGCGAGGCGGCTGGGACGAAGGAGGAAGAAGAGAAGATGGGTTCGTGGGAAATAGGGTTTGTAAAAAAATAAATAAATAAAGAATTAATATATATATAATCTGCAGCCAGAGAGAGAAGAGAGATCGAGAGGAGAGAGAAAGAAAGATCGAGAGGAGAGAGAGAGGGAGAGAGAAATTTGTTTGTTTCAGAGAGTAATTTGTTTGTTTCCGGAAATCTTTTTGGTTATTTAAATTTTTAAACAGTTACTAATATTAAATATAATATTATTTAAAATTCGATATTTTGACTAATACAAAAATAGTCTAAAACACGCCCGGGTCGGGTCTAAAAATCCAGTTTTAAAATACGAAAAATATACGTATCAACCAAAACCAAAACAGGATATCCGGGTAACGAACATGCATACCCCCAAGAACGGATGCACGTAGCGTGCACGTAGCTATCCAAACGAGTCTGTTTCACTGAACGGGACGAGAACAAGATGCGCGGATGCAACCACAGGGTTAGGGGTATCAAGCATGCCATGCAATGTATTTTTAGAATATTTTATGTGACTTAAATGTTATGTATAAAAATATGCAGATGCCAGATATAATGCGAGTATGCAATGTATAAATTAAAATGAAAGTGTACGAGTCTACGCAACAAGTCAGGATAGATTACAAACGTGAATCAAGACAGGTTTCAAGCATGCGGGTCGGGTAGAATGCAAATACAAATGTCAAAATACTATTCGCACCCAAAACACAGTAAATCCAAAAACTACCATAAATAAAGAAATACTTGACTAGAACGGGTATAAATGAACTAGGGTGTTACACCTGCCACCCCTTGAAGTATTATGATGCTTCATCTTATCGTGTGTCTGTAATTGAAAACAGTTTCCCAATTAACTCTGCTTTTTGGATGTAGGATACCAGATCAAGATCCACATCAGTAAGAAGTTACAAATGCTGAGAAAGAGTAAAGTATTAGGAATGATGATTTGATCCTCAGAGTCGAAAATCAGAGCAAATGTTGCTATTGAGAAAAATTACCTGGTTTTGCCTAGCGGCAAGCGTTTGGTTTTGAATAACTGTTATTATGCACCAACTTTTAAAAATAATATTCGTATTTTTATTTGAAAGAATATTTAAATTTTGAAAACTATGTTATAAACATTTACTTTCATCAAATGTTGATTAGGTAAGGTGCATAAAATAACGGTATAAATATTCTTAACCAAAATACAGTTATCTATTTACAACACACGGAGTAAGAGTTCGTGAACTCTTAGAACTTATACATATTGATGTATGTAGTCTGATGTCTATACGGACATGGGGTTGGTGCTCATACTTCATTATGTTTACCTTTGAGTTCTCTAGTTTCAGACACGTGTTCCTGTTGAAATGCAAAGTCTGAAGATTTTGAGAAGTTCATAAAGTATAAGAATGAAGTAGAGAACTAAAAGAAAAGAAGTATCAAGATTCTTCAATATGATTGAGGAAGTAAATACTTCAGCTCGGTATTCCGTGGTTGTCTAATAGAGAATGTGATTCTCTCAGCTTACTACTCCAAATATACCATAGTATTATGGAGTATCGGAGAAGATGATTCACACCCTATGAGATATGATACGCTATATGATGAGTATTGTTAAGTTGCCTTTTTCATCATGGGGTATGCACCGGAAACAACTGCGTACTAATTGAATAAGGTTTCGTCTAAAACAGTGCCAAAGAATCTATATGTGATATAGAATGGAAGGAGATCGTGTCTTAAGTTTGTTAAGATATGGTGTTGTCTGCTTTGTGTTGATAACAGAATCCGGACAAACTCAAGGCACGTTTCAGTAATTAGCAGTTTGTGGGTTATCCCAAGCATTCACAAGAGTTTAATTTCTACCATGTTCAGGATCAAAAGTTGTTTTGTTCTTGACACGCCACTTTTTAGAAAAGGGATTTCTTGCAAAAGAAATTAATAGGAGTATGGTAAAACTGGACAGGATTCCAGAACCACAAGCGGTTACTGAAAATTTAGTATACCCTGAGAATGCAATTGTACCCGACAAACCTTAACCACTCCACAGATTTAGTAGGCGACCTCGGCCACTCAAAAGATACATCGATTTTCTCGTAGGAGGTGACGATGAGGTTTGCATCGATGATTGTACTAGTTATCAGCAGGTCATAGGAAGTAATGACTTCCGACTGATGGTTGGATGTCAAGATATCCAAGTTGGAGTCCATACACTCCAACAAAGTATGGACCTTGTTGGATACTCCTGAAGGGATAAAATCCATTAGGACAAGTTGATCTTCCAAAGGAAAGTCTGTGCACATGGAAAGGTAGTAACCTAATAAGGCTAGACTTGAAGCAAAGGTATTCGTCAAACACTCGATATGGATTGTGACGAAATCTTTTCTCCAGGGTCTATGTTGAAGTCCATTTGGATATGACTTGTCATTGCTATTTTCATGACTATAAGATCTGGCAAGTGGACGTCAATAACGCCTTTCTAAAAAGAGATTTAGAAGTGTACGTATATATGACCCTGCCAGAGAGCTTTGTAGTCAGTAGGAGCAGCAGAAATGTGTGCAAATAGCTTAAGTCCATTTATGGACTGAAGCCTGCATTGCGGAGTTGGATCATCTGTTTTGACGTGACGGTCAAAGTGTTTGATCTCATAAAAATTATGGATGAACCTAGTATTTATAAGGATGTAAAGGGTATTGTCACATTCCTCATATTGTATGTGGATGACATTCTCAGGATAGGAAGTGATATTCCTATGTTACAAATCGGTCAAACTGTGGTTGTCATAAAGGTTTCTCCATATAGGATTTGGACAATATATTGATCATTTTGGTAACTAGATCTACAAAGATAGATCTAGAAGGATTTAGAGATTGTCCCAATACGGATACTTTGACACCATTCTAAAGTGGTTTAGAATGGATGACTCCAAACACGGTAGAGTACCCGCATATCATGGAGCCACTCTCTCTAAAGAAATGTCTTCGAGACTGGTGGAAGGACTCACATGAATGACATTCCACATGCTACGGCAGTAGAGTCAATCATGCGATGTTATGTACCAGACCAGATGTAGCTTATGTACTTACTGTAGTAAGCTGATATCATTTCAATCCTGGAGAAACAAATAATAGCAGTGAAGAACACTCTCGAGTGCTTGTAAAGTACTGAAGATATGTTTTTGGAGTATGGTAATGGCAGCCTCCAAATAGATGCGAATACCAATTCCGGCTTCCAAAGTGGCGTATGTGACAGAATGTCTGTCTTGGGTTAAAAGTATACTGGAAGTGTTCCAAGCAGAATATTGAAGTAGACATAACGCTAGATGCTAAGTATGACTCAGCGAATGATGCAGCCTAGAAGTTGTTTGGATAAATAAGTTCATTTATAAACTTAGTCCCATCATGTATTCAGACAAATTCTGAGGCAGATATCGCTTGATTCGGAAGATAGTTGATCTCCGCGAGATTAAGATAAAGAGTGAAGAAATCAGAGACATTGTAGCGGATCCACTCACTTAGATAAATACGGTTTGTGAAACTGTTATTAGAGAAGTTGGGCATGTGATATTGCAATAATTGGCCTTAAATGCAAGTGGGAGAATGTTGAATATAGGCATCATGAAGGCAATTATTGTAATTGTACATGCAGCTATATGGATAGAACAATCTTGCTCGACGTGATAGTATGTTCTCTGATTTCTTTATCATTCTTGTGTATATGTTTTACTTGTTATTATGTATCGCTAATACCTGATGATAAAACTCATAGGATCTTTGTTTGACTACCAGAATTGTGATGATGATCATAATAGTAAGGTCTGGATAGTCCCTAAGCACATCCTTAAATGTTTCAAGTCGTGGGAGTATCAAGACCGGATATCGGTACTCCAGAGTAGACTAGTGTATACGTTTCTTGACCCGGTTGGAGGCCATGGCTGGTCCCTAAGCCATTGGTGTTTGACACAGAAGATTGTATACTGGTGCTCATTAGAGAATAAGTACACTGAACGGACTCACCGAGAACTCCTAGATGGTATTATACATATTGTCAGATAGCAGTTCTCTTGTGGCATGAGTACAGAATAGTCTTTTGATCTAGAATCATCATAGTGTCTTGTGTGTGTTCTCACTGTCTTTGATTACTACCCAACCACGGCTTTAAAGAGCTATGCATACAGGTTTTAGTTTGATGCCGTCCCGAAGCACATAGAGACAGCGAGCAATCGAAGGGATTCGTCTCTCCCGATATAGAGAGTTGATGTCGCGTTGTGCTTGATTGACTATAACCATAAGTCCCCGACCAGGGCTTTTGAGATAAACTGATAAGTGTTATCAGTTATATCTCTAGTAGTTATAAGTTTAACATCGACACAACTTATTGCGTTATTGGGGGTCTGACAGTATCCATCCCCAGACCAGGTATGCAACACACTCCGACGAAAAGACCGGACTGTACGGTGATAGTCGCTGATAAGCTCTGTTGAGTTTGGATGAGCTTGCTTGTCGACCTATCTTTCAATCAATACCGTCGTTACGTGCAGCTAGTACCGCCGACATGCTTGTGGGTTAACCCATGAGGGGTTGATCTGAAAGTGTTTCAGATATAATCGGATATGATCATAACCTAC
Source organism: Agapanthus africanus (assembly GCA_030015575.1). Lineage (NCBI taxonomy): Eukaryota > Viridiplantae > Streptophyta > Magnoliopsida > Asparagales > Amaryllidaceae > Agapanthus > Agapanthus africanus. The sequence continues at coordinate 258,832,657 of CM057339.1, read as the reverse complement.
TGCCAGCGTATTATCGAGTCTTTAGAGTCCCATATAGGGGGTTTCTCGGCTCAGGCAAATGATGTAGTGTACGTATGGTGATACATACGGGGGTTCGATTAAATACGTGTATATGATACATGTACACTAATCGGACCGGTTTATTATAAAACCGGATTATTAAATCAAGTGTTGATTTAATTATATATATATGTATGTATGTATGTATTCTGGTATTATATTCTCTCTCATTTGCTATTTATATGTGACACAAATACATGTATATGATACATATACTAATATATTTGTGTATATGAAACACATACCCTTCTAGAATCATTTGCTATTTGTATGTGATACAAATACAAGTATATGCATATGATACATATACTAATATATTTGTGTATATGATATATTAAAATAATATTTGTATATGTATATAATACATATACTAAATATAAATGTATATGATACATTTTATACATCCTAGAAGGGACACCTCATTTCTCATTATTATGAATAAAGAAATGAATCATATCTTTTTAATAATTAAGATATTAAGTATGGTTGTAGAGAGGTATGACTTCATTTTTAAATGAAAAATAAAAGACTATTCTAATATGAAGCATTCTATCTTCTCCTTCATTCCTTGATGTTCATTCTCTCCTCATTTTTTCTTATGAGAGCTAAAAAGAGAAAAATTGAGAGCGATTACTACATCTCTTCCTCTCATTTTCTAGCAAATTGTGAGAGCAAGTTGCTTCATAAAGATATGTTCTTTTGGTGAAGCTAAAGCTTGGGTTTTCTTCAAAATGGATCATCTTCGGCAAGAAGGTCCGCTTGCAAGCTCGATCCCTATGACGTGGAGTCTAGCTTGGGTCTTTTACTAAGTAAGTGGACACGCTACAAAAGTTGCAACCCCTTAAATCCTATCCTTAGCTTACTAGTTTTAACAACTATTAGTATTTGGATGATTTTAGGTGTTCTATTTGATGCTATGCCCTTGTAATTTTTTATTCATTATTCCGCCGTGGTCCGCATGTGTTGCGACCCCGGTACCAAATACTAATAGTTGATTCATTATTGCCAAATATATGCATGTTTTTCCCTCAAATGGTCAATCTATATCATGCATTAAAATTGTTCATAGTTTTAAAATATTCATGACTATATTCCGAATAAATGATTAAAATGATGCTTTCAATGTGTTTGGCCAAAATTGAGCTACTTACTAAGAGAGATGGTGTAGTCGGATCGAATCAAGTCATCAATGACAGAGAAAAGAATGATGGAACTATTGATGGTGAAGCTAGTGAGAGAAAAAAACTGAGGAAAAAATGATACCACAGAATATTACACAAATTAAAAAAGATTTTTTTATCACCCACAATAAGTCTATGTGAATTTAAAATAAGTAACACTTCATTGAGATGATGCAACTATTAAAACGTTACAAATCACAAAAGGTTGAAATACACATCAAGAAGCTTGTCCATGGTCTAGCACTCATGGAGCAGTGAATTCTAATTAAAAATCATTATAAAAAATCAACCGTGTTTTAAAAAGAAATAGTTATTGCAATTCCCATAACAGTTTATTCAAGCAATTCCTTGAATCTCTAGCGTGAAAAAGTGGATGTTGTAAATGTCGGACGTCGCCGTCGTGTCGGCGTGAAAATTTCATATCAAAAGGTGGATGTCAAGAAATAACGGGAACATTTTCTAGATCTCAAGCTATAAATTGGGTTCTAATGTAGACTTTAGCAATGTTGGCATTCACTAAATATTATAAATAAGCAAGGGTCGTCGTCTACAGACGGCGCGCTACATCGGACCCCGGGTGTAGTGACAAATAAGCAAGGGTCGTCGTCTACAGACGGCGCGCTACATCGGACCCCGGGTGTAGTGACAAATAAGCAAGGGTCGTCGTCCAGAGACGGCGCGCTACATCGGACCCCGGGTGTAGTGACAAATAAGCAAGGGTTTCATAGGATCCGTCTAGCTTCCTGGAACATAGGTTCCCTTACGGGTAGATTAATAGAATTAGTGGAGGTGATGATTAGGAGGAGAGTTAGTATTATGTGTTTGCAAGAAACTAAGTGGGTAGGTGAAAAGAGTAGAGTCATAGAGTCTTGGGGTTATAAGCTTTGGTATACGGGTAGAGATAAAAATCGTAATGGGGTAGGTATAATCATAGATAGACGGTTGCTTGAGGATGTAGTTGAGATTAGGAGAAAAGGTGATAGAATTTTACTGGTTAAGCTTATTCTAGGTGGAGAGATCTTTAATGTTATTAGTGCTTATGCACCACAGATAGGTCTTGATGACGCTAGTAAGCGTCTATTCTGGGAGGATTTAGACGAGGTGGTGCAAAGTATACCTAGTGGAGAGAAGTTATTTATTGGTGGTGATCTTAATGGACATGTAGGTACTAGTCGTAGTGGGTTTGATACTATCCATGGAGGTTTTGGTTTCGGACAAAGAAATGAAGTAGGTGACTCGATTCTAGATTTCGCTTTATCTTATGACTTGATCTTAGCAAACACCTGGTTTAGGAAAAGAGAGTCCCACCTTATCACTTTTAGGAGCGGATCAAATGCTAGTCAAATAGACTTTTTTCTGACGAGAAGAATAGATAGAGGTTGTTGTATCGACTGTAAGGTAGTGCCAGGTGAGAGTGTAACTACCCAACATAGACTTTTAGTTCTAGATTTTCGATTTAGAAGAGAACCTAGGAAGATTAGACGTAAGGTAGAGCCTAAAATTAAATGGTGGCGATTGAAAGAAGGTAATCAAAAGGCTTTTATAGATCGTGTAGTACAAGAAGCGGATTGGCAGTCGGAAGATGATCCAGACAAAACATGGAACAAAATGGCTAGTTGTATCAAGAAAGTAGCTAGAGATCTACTTGGTGAGTCGAGAGGTGGTGCTCCACCATCTAAGGACATATCATGGTGGAATGAAGATGTAAAGGCTGCTATTAAAATTAAAAGGGATTCTTATAAAGATTTGAAGAAAAGTAGAGATGTGGAGAGATTTGAGAAGTACAAAATGGCTAAAAAGGAAGTTAAGAAAGCTGTTCGGGAAGCTAAATCTAAGGTCTACAAGGAGGTGTACGAGAAATTAGACACTAAAGAGGCTGCAAATGATATATACCGGATTGCTCGAATGCGGGAAAGGAAGACCAGAGACTTATGTGCGGTGAAGTGTGTCAAAAATGAAAATCAGAAGGTTTTAGTTCGAGATGAGGATATCAAGGAAAGATGGAGAGATTATTTTGACAAATTGTTCAATGAGAGCTTTACTAAGAATTTGGATGGACTTGTCATTCAATCTCAAGATATAAATCGTGATTTCATGCGTAAAATAAGACTTACTGAGGTTAAAGAAGCTTTGAACAGAATGGGTTTAAGAAAAGCGGTTGGTCCTGACGGGATTCCTATCGAGATTTGGAGATGCTTAGGCGAAATAGGCGTTAAATGGCTGACAGATCTGTTTAATAAGATTTGGCAGACAAAAAAGACGCCAAATGAATGGAGGAAAAGTATCCTTGTACCTATCTATAAGAATAAGGGTGACATTCAAAGTTGCTCAAACTACCGTGGAATAAAACTAATGTGTCACACCATGAAACTCTGGGAGAGGGTGATTGAACACAGGCTAAGGAAGGATATTAAGATAACAGAGAACCAATTTGGGTTCATGCCTGGACGATCGACGACAGAGGCGATTCATTTGCTTCGTCAACTTGTCGAGCGCTTTCGAGAGAGGAGAAGAGATTTGCATATGATATTTATTGATTTAGAAAAAGCGTACGACAAGGTACCTAGAGAGGTATTATGGGGGACAATGATGAAAAAGGGGGTCCCCGTCAAGTATATTGACATAATCAAGGATATGTACGACGGAGTAGTGACAAATGTCAGAACTTACGGTGGCTTAACAAGTGATTTTCCGATTACTATTGGTTTACATCAAGGATCTGCATTAAGTCCTTTCCTGTTTACCATCGTGATGGATGAGCTTACTAGAACTATCCAAGATGAAGTCCCTTGGTGCATGCTATTCGCTGATGATATTGTTCTAGTAAATGAGACGAAAGCAGGGGTTAATGCCAAATTGGAATTATGGAGACAAACATTGGAATCTCGGGGATTCAGATTGAGCAGGTCAAAGACAGCATATATGCACTGCAAATTTAGTAGCCAGAGAAATCAAAACCATATTGGTATAACATTGGAAGGGCAAGAGATATCACCGAGCGACCAGTTTAGATATCTAGGTTCCATCATCCAAAGGAATGGGGAGATCGATAGTGATGTTAATCAAAGGATCCAAGCTGGTTGGTTGAAGTGGAGGAGTGCAACAGGGATTTTGTGTGATCGTAACTTTCCGTTAAAATTGAAAGGGAAGTTTTATCGGAGCGCTATTCGGCCTGCCTTATTATATGGTACAGAATGCTGGGCTCCTAAGAAGCATCATACACAGAAGATGCACGTAGCGGAGATGCGCATGCTTCGTTGGATGTGCGGTAACACTAGAAAAGACAAGGTACGAAATGAGGATATCCGTGCAAAAGTTGGTGTAGCACCCGTGGAGGAGAAGATGCGGGAAAACCGGCTTAGATGGTTTGGTCATGTGCGATGCAGACCTATGGAAGCACCGGTTCGACGAATAGATACTCTCGATATGGGTAATGGCAAAAGGGCAAAAGGGAGACCGAAGAAAACATGGATGGAGGTGATACGAAATGATATGGTTGCCAAAGGACTCAATGAAAGTATATTGTTCGATAGAAGTGAGTGGAGACAGAGGATTCATGTGTTGGACCCGGCGTGATTCTCATGTTGGTTCATGTAGCCTACCCCTTATGCTTGGGATAAAAGGCTCAGTTGTTGTTGATTAGCGTAACTTAACATAAGAAGTCTTATTCTTTAAATGAATTTTTTCGCAGTAATTTGAAGTTATTCCCAATAACCATAGATGAACACATTAGAAAAACTTTTAATAAAAAACATAAGTTTACTTGGTTTATCAAAGAAATTACAAAGCCCCAACAAAATCTAACCGTTTGCTCTGTCGAAGAAGTGAAGCGAGACCACAAAAGTCGAAAGATTTGTCGAAGACGCTTAGATCTAAGGCTTTGTCGAGGAATTGTTGAAGATGAGAACAAATGCTCGAATTTAAGGTTTTGTCAAGGACCTGACAATGAGAAGATTTTGGGAATTATGAATTGTATGGGGAAGGGTAATTTTACTTAACTATTGGATTTGGTAATTTGCAGGTGGGGTATAATTGGTACCCGGAAACACTAAATAGAACATTATAGAGAGAAAAAATCATATTTTTTGGCCCGATATTAATGTCCCGAATGTCGGCAGTCCTGCCGACATGTCGGCCGAAATTTCTCCAAAACACCACCAGGTCATCAAGTTGATAAATGTGACAATTCCTCTCTATTTCCGAGAAATCGACTGGCATCCAACATATGTTCTCGGCATTTAGAATACTAAAAGAAGTCAAAGCACATCAACTAGGTGTTAAGTAAATAATATGAGGTTACTGGGCTTGGAAAGCTCCCCAGGCCCAGCGCCTGTGAAGCAGGCACAAATTCATACGGGTGGGGTGGGACCCACCCACGTGGACGGTGCGGCCTGCCCGCTTGTGCCTGCATTCGCAGGCACAAGGCCTAGGGAGCTCCCCAGGCCCATTTTCTTCAAATAATATAATTCAATTCTTGTCATACTTCCATGTAATATTGTTGTATATATCATATCATCTTTAGTTTATTTCTAATGCAACTACACGAATTCTTGATTAAACAAAATGTCGAAAATGTCACTGACTTCTTAGCTTGCTGGTGAGTCCACTAATGGAAAATTGATATGTAATATCAACTACTAAGGCCGACTTTGGCAACAAGGTTTTCGAAACCGTGGTTTTGACTAAGTTAAAATGAAACCACGGTTTGCATGTGTGCAAACCATGGTTTCGTATAATTGGGGTTTCACAAAGTTGAGGGTCGTTTGACAACATAGTTTATGAAACCAGAGTTTCATTCAACTTATTTTATGTGTGTGAGATAGAATAGAGTGAGAGAGACAACATGTAACTTTCATTTGGAGTAGAAAAATGGGGTTTCAAGCCCTTGAAAATTTTCGAAACCGTGGTTTAGGGAACTCTATTTTGATGCCAAACGAACCATAGTTTCATTTTTTGGAGTTTAGCATCGAAACCCCACGAAACCATAATCCCATTGCCAAATGAGGCCTGATCAGGTATATAATATCATCTCAAGTTCATTGCTGCTGTATATTAATATTAAATATTATCTCAGTGTATCCAAATAAAAAAAACTGACCGAAGAATTTTAGAGACTAGGTTTATCCCTGAGGTGCAGCACTGCATGGTGCAGATTCTCAAGATCCTCCAAATAAATCCTCTGCATGCTGAATTGATTCCGAAAGCTCTCCAAGTGACTGTTAATCTGTGAACCGATTGGCATTGGATCGGTAGCGTTGGTTGCAGGTGTTTGGTCAGGGTCCGCTAGTAGCTTAGCTGACCATCGACGGTCATCGATGACAACATCATTCAAACTGAAACGGTATGCACAAGGATCTAATGAGATTACAAACAGCTTAGAAAATAAATATATTGATTGATTAAATTGCAGGAAACCTGCCTCACTTTTACCCAATTAGCAGGAAACCACCCCTTCTTAAATTATGCACTTTGCCCTTTACTTTCAAGGCCGCTGATTATTTCTGTTTATGTCAAATTTTTATTTTTAGATACCACTCAATAAAAATATTAATTGTGAACCGCTAATGAAACAATAACAGAAATTATGAAATAAGTGTAGGCGTATACTGGAAAGATAACAATGAACTTAATGGAAACAATAATGCCTCTAAAACTAGAGGATCTTTCCTGCTATACAGGTTTGTAAAGAAAGGGTACTTTCCTGCTATGCTATTCAAGCAAAAGTGGGAGAAGCCTAATCTGGTGACCTATACATACTTTTTTGGTGCAAAAATTTGCACCCTTTTCTCACTACAATTGGCAGTCAATAGCTCCGAATAGGAAACGCTTCGAGAGACTGAAGAAAGAAAGGCCTTGTGTTTCAATGACGGGTAACACAGTCGAGCTACCTTACAATTTTCCACTCACTTAATTGCAGCGTTTTTCAAAGGTTCTTTACTAAAATTTGTAGTCTTACTCCGCTTAACGTGTTGCTAACTAAACATGGAAAAATACAAATAAAAAATGCTCCATCTCTATTTCCATCCAACCAAACAGAGAAAATATTGACCCAATTTACACTATTACCGATCATCAAACAATAATGCAAGTCTTCAAAAACAAAAAAAAATGACCAAAATTTTATCCAATAGGAAAGTTTGTTTAAGACAAACTACGACATGAAGAGGAAAATGGATACAGCTACTCTTAAAGAAAGCTCCCTAAGCATTATAAGCGAATATCAATGAAGACGGTAAGGACAGCAAGAGTGATGAGAGGGAAAAAGTGAATAAAATATAGTTTGGGGAAAAACCATTCATGGTTGTTACACTGCAGAGCTTTTAATTTCAAGAAGGTAATTACTTTTCTATTGGCGTAGCAATCAAGAGAAATAATTTTCAAATCTTGACTGGTGACTTTTCATCTTTGTTGACTCATACTGGCCAAACATCGTTAAGACTGGAATGTTACAAAAAACACAGAAATATCGGGAGCTGACTTCTCCGGCCATAAATTTGTAGTATGAATGATCTGAAGTTTTGAAAATAAAACGGCTTATAAGGTTGATTTAACAACACTCTTTTGCGACAACAAATTAGAGATTGCACTGCATTTTGAAGCTATCCTTGTGCATTTCACTTCTTTGGCTGCAACACTAGGTCATACTTTTTACCACAATGTGTAGTTTTACTTATAGTTTCCAATTAAATGGGAGTAAGATTAAGATGGATGAACACCTGGAAAATATGTATGTTGCATCCCTTTCTTTTCACATAATAATAATAATAATAATAATAATAATAATAATAATAAGCATAATAGATTAACGGTAACTTTAGAACAATGGTGGGAAGGAATGAATGTGCGTTTGAGATTGATAGGCAAGAAATAGCTAGGAGTGATCAATTTAGTTACTTAGACTATGATGGTGAGATTGAGAAGAATGTGCATTAGCAGGATAGTTAAAATGGAGAAATGCTAAGTATTATGTGATTGTTAAATAACTATGAAATTGTAGAAAATTTATGTAAGAAGTTTATAAGACAGATACTGTTCTATAAGGATAAAATTCAGAAATATTCAGCAACGTGTCCTAGAAAATAAATACAACAATCAGAAATTTAGAACAATTAGAATGGTGACATGGAGAGTGGTGAAACTCTAGTAGATAAATATAAAAAATGAATGCATCCTTAAGATGTTATAGGTTAGAATGAGGCAGAACCATAAAATGGTTTGGACATGTGCAACAAAGGACTCTAAGTGCAGCAGTTGATAGGAGTGGTAAATTGATAATTAATATGCAAAAGAGCCGATTAAATTGGCAGATAAATGCAGAGAAGATATGTTAGTTGTTGATTTCGCCGAGTTGATGGTGAGCTTAATAAAAAAACAGGATTCAGATAGCCGACTCCAGAAGTTTGAGATAAATGCTTGGTTTTGTCAGCATACAGGTAATATGCACACATCAATTTACAAATGCCAAAATTCTAACAAACGCAAGATAATGTGAAATAAAAGAGAGAGTCAGATTGCTTACTGCTTCACTATAATCTGTGTGACTGCCATATCCTCAACTCTGAACACCACATCAACTGCATCGATTTTAGCCCTTGCAAGACCAAGCACATGTCCATATGATGTGCATACTGAGTGTATAGCCACCTCAGTGGTTTCCAAGCTGATGTTATTTATTCGGATCGAGATGTAATTGGGGTAATGGGGAACACCACGGATCGGAAGCCGATTGTTCTTCAGTGTAATCCATCTTGCTGCAAGTGCCGCTTTCTTTGATTCCAAGGTCTGCGGGGGGGGGGGGGGGGGGATTCCATAGCATATGATTATAGTAGAAGCAGAACATAAAGTTGAAAAGTTTTTTTACCTTGAATTTGGCATGATAGTTGGAGAGTCCATCCTCTCCTTCTCTTATAGAAGAACTCAAAATCTCTCCATAAACTGAAATTGCCTCCCTTAGTTCTAGGGGACTGATGCTTGGGGGTATGTTATCAATTGAAATGGATAGAGACGACGTGTGATTTTGATTATCGTGAGCAGTGAACTTTTGTTTTCGAGCCTTTTTCCTGCTTCTTGAAGTATCTTTTCGTCCTTCGACGTGGAAGTGAGTACCTGGACCACACTGGTCTTGCTCCTGAGAAGTTTTTGTGGTGCTCTTAAGATGATCAATAAATATCCTATTGAAGACTTTATCCTGGATGTAATGGTAACTGGAATCTTAAAGTATTACAGGATATTTCATTTAAGTGTCGGTTTGTTTGTATGTTATTACAGAATAAGGAAAAGTTGAAGAAAGAACTTTTATCACTGATAATAACTGTATGCTTTATTCCATTGCTTTCGAGGATAACACAGTGCAACAGTTCAGCTGACGTAGGTTACTGTTGGAGAAACTTATAATTTCTGAGAAACAAAAAAACAGTTTTTATTCATAGGAAAATCACTATTGGCACCACATCAAAGCAAACAAAACTTTTGTACCAATTCAGAGAAAAGAAACTCCAATCATGTACCAATCCTGTGATATCAAGTTGAGCAAAATTCTTACTGAAGAAATTTCCCAAACCCTTGGTAGCATAGAGTGTGCCAGCCAAATAGAAAATCCAACATTACCCTAAATGCCAAGAAATTAAAATTTTAAAAAAAAATGTAGTGCCTGCAAAAGAGTTAATAAAACCAAGCGTTTAAGTGCACATTCAGTGTTATTGTATTAATTTAACTCCACGACATGACCCATGATTTATAGGACTTAAATGTTAATAACCGGATATTGGAATTAGTTAAAATGCAATAGTAATTGAAATCTCATTGTGGATGCCAGTAGAATACACATTAAAATGAATAGGAAAAAAACTCAAAACTTTTGAAATTTTGACTTGATGAATTATACAAGATGTAAAGCGCAAAGATTATAAACCAGGCTGTGAATTCTCAATATGCACAACTAGCCTTGTAATTATCAAAGAGAAGATTCTCTGTGTTATAGCTTAAGATATACCCAACAAATTTAGCTAACATTCAAGTGCGGGAAGCATATAGGGAAAAAAAATTATATTTTCATGAGTACTTGTGATACCTTAGGCTTTTCATTTGCCAAATTAGAAGCAGAGCCACTACCTCCAGAAACTGAAGGACCCAATTCATTAAATTCATCGTCATCTTCAGATGTAGTAGGCAGTGAAGTCTTCAAAGTTTCAACCACATCAATTGCCTGGCTTGGAAATTCCAATGACTGCTTTTTTGAATATATAGCAGTATGCAGCTTCGACCATTGTACTGTAGTTGGTATTCTGTGGGAAGATGAGCTGGTGTAGCTGTTCCTACATAACACCAAGTACAATCACAGGGTTACAAACACAGTTAAAATAATCAGAGCAATAATATATAATCAAAGGATGCATCAGCTGCTTCATGATGGTGACTGTTTCTAGTTCAAGGAAGAAATTCTCCATATTTTATTAAAATACAATCTGAACTTTCCAATAATTATTATTCAAAAAGCACGTACACTGAAGATAGGATACTTCTCCTTCGTACATTACAGTCAAGCCCCCATCTCCAAGCATGTTTACACTTTTCAACCTATTTACCTTATTTTCCTAAATAACATGCAAACAACTGTTCTAATATGCTCTCTTTTATTAATAAATCACGGGAAAGTAACACTGCGTTATTAGTTTACACTTCAAGAACCATGTTTCTTTTCATATTCGAAACACTACCCCAAACTTCAGAAACTAACATGTCATAGCATCATATGTCGTAAATAAACAAATACATAGCTGTATCCTCATATCTCTACTTGGGAGAAATATTGTTGCCAACGAGCATCAAGAACTCAGTTTCTTTTCACTCGTATCGGATCTACAAATCATAAATTAAGGATCATCAAGTACTGCTTCTGCATTAATGTAAAATGCAACTATGACTATGTTAAGAGAATCTGAACTAAAACGGTAATAGCATTAGCTGTAGAAAGAATTCTCTTCCCATGGTTTGATGGAGACTGCTTCTCAATATAAAGCGCATATGAACATGGATCTAGCATGTTACATTTAAAAGTAGACACTAATAACTTATGATGGGTTCACTTGCGGATACTTCATACTTGTATACTAAATTTTACTCGTGGATTATCCTGTACCACTAGACACTTGTTATTATGGCATCAAAGATTCGTATTATATTTATATATGTGGTTCGTTAATCTCATTTTAAAAGGTGAGGAAGTATTATATGATGATTATTAAATGCTAGAACATTCAAGTCCCTTACGAGCAACCATTCTTTTTAAAATGGCAGTAAGTTTTAGGCTAGAATAATCACAAATAAAATGATCCTCTTATAAGGATCCCTCCACAAAATGATCAAGGAATAAAGATGGTGATAACATGCACCTCTTCTCTGCACCAGCTGAAATTCCAAAGAAGGAACTTAATAGTTAGCACTCAAGAAAGCTTCCCTTGGTAATGGAAGAAGCTATAAGCAGTACCACAGAAAACAAAATAACATAATTCGGATTGTTCAACATAAAAAAATTACATATCTGTTTGTTTGTTTGTTTATTCACTTATACTCAAAAATCTCGGGCTCTGCGTTCACACTAATGAGTACTGACATATCAAGTGAAAATATATATATTTGAGGTGAAGGTGCATGTCCGGTGCATGTCTGGTGCTGCCAAGGCAACATTGATGAATAAACCTCACTTTATGATGCAATGGCCATGGAATTAATTAACTACATAAGTTCCTCAGCCTTATTGCACACAAACGTAAGGTGGCGAGTGATATAACGTAGTAATACAGTTACATGAAATGAATCTTACTAAAAAGTAATTACCTTTTGCGCTGTGCCTTCCCCTATGAACCACTCACTCACGTATAAATGCAATTGTGGGAATGTGTAATCTTTGCTAACGGGTTATATAAAATCTAGCATCTTTCCTCCTCCTCTAGGACAGTTTGAAGGATGTTGACCGATCGATAGGATCATATAGAATCTTTTCTTATCCATAGTTTTAATCAACTATAAATCCAATACCAAGTAAGAGAGAATCGATGTAAGTTTTATGCAAACTTGATTTTTGATTAACAATGCCCTAATTTACGGCTCCACCAAACCTTGACCTCTTAAACCCTAAACCCTAACTGGTGTACAAAATTCAATTCTTGATGAATGAAACCCTAACTAATTATTAAAAAGGAAGAAGAAGAAAACACAGAATCAAAATCTGAAGGAGAAAAACGAAACCTTGACTGGAGCCCATTGACGCTCCGAGTTCGGCCTAGGAGAAATTCCAAGAAAATGAGTGAGTGATTGTAAGAGATCGACAATGGATGTAAATTAGGGTTAGGGTTAGGGTTTTGGAGTTGGCTCACCTGAGATTAGGCCGGCAATGAGCGAGGCATTGAATCGCGCTCTTTTCAGCATTCTTTTCAGCGACGAAATCGAAAGAAAGTGGGAGGGTCGGTGAAGCGTTAGGTTACCAGTACAACGATACCAAATGCAAGAATTTTGCATGTGCGTTACGCGTGTTTGTATTTTAATACTATAAAAAAATATAAACAGATTTTTCGCTTGTTTTCAGAAAACTGCCCTGGAGTTCTCACTATTGTATTTGTTGGGTTACCTCGAACTTTTAGCGTTTTCCTTGACTTGATTTTGCAGAGTGATTTTCATCACCCATTGAGATATGCATGTGCCTTAGCCGTATACAGACCTCCTGTCTAGGATAGACGAGGTTTATTGATTATGCGGATCCTTTCTCCGGCAGCCGCAGGAAAAACTGCTGTTAATTATCCCACTTTTGACGCGAGAGAGACTCCGATTAACGGGCCGTATACGTCATGCGAACCCAGTATGCAATATGCACGTGCTGTGTTTTGAAAACAATTTTGAGCGTGCTTTGGACATATCGTGGGCATCACAGAGTTTACAAGGGGTCTCGCTGCCCGGGGTCAAGAGGGCTAGCAGCCCCTTGCGGGATGCGGGGTAGCGCCCCGTGGAAAAAAATTGAAGGGGGAAGCGTCTTGAGTGCATCGGAGAATTCCGAGAGGGTTAAGAGTAAGAAAGAGGGAAAAGCAGATATCTCTTTGGGGATATCCGCATGATGGTATCCCTTGGGGATATCCGCTATGGATATCCTTGACATATCTGCATTCGGGTTTCCTCTTAGGATCTCCGAGCAGGTATCAAATGGTGGAAAATCCCCTTGTAGGATTTCCAAAGCGCAAAATCCCCTTGCAGGGATTTCCGAGACGGATATTTCCCTTTACAGGTATGTACGAGGTGGGGATCCCCACCAACAAACGGAGGCAACGCCGGTCACGAAAACCTTAGGCTTTCATCGAGTCCCCTATTCGAAAAATATGTTTGCTCAGGATAAAAGCCCCAAGAACCCTTGTGCTCTCTTGTTCTTCAAGCTTAGCGAGGAAAGCTTGCTCTTTTTCATGGTCTCGATCTTGGATCTTGGACTTTTGAAGTGAGTTTTCTTCTTCAAGTGATGGGTTCTCTTTCAATAATTTATTTAGAGAAGAAGATGAGAGAGTCTCAAAAGAAACTCTCTTTTTTCTTGGGATTTCTCTCCCTCTCCTTTTTTCAGAAGAAGAAGATGAAGAAGAGACTTGCCTCTTTTTTTTAGGCTCAAAACTCTAAACATTGCAAAAGAATTAAAGTTGTTATTATTTCCATATATGTTTGGTTTTTATATAGCCTTCACATCTTAAACATAACCCCTAGAGCTTTACAATTTTGGTTTTTTACCCATTCTTTTACACATGTGCACATCTTTTGCATTTAGCCCTTGGGCTTCACAGAAAATGGCTTTTTGCCTATTCCTTTTACATTAATCTCCTCCTTATTACATATTAAATCTATCTATTACATTTTTACTTTTTTTTCCTTAGTGTAACAACCAACCTATAAAGGAGAAGAGAAGCCATAAATGCCGCGAAGTCCGAATTAGCTAACCGGAGTCGTCACTTTGTCAAAGACTCAAGAAAGAGAAGGGAGAAAGGGAGTAACAATGAAGTGCGATGGAAAACCAGAAAATACAAGATAAGAAACCGCAATGTCTCAATAGAAATCTGACAAGAGTCGCCTATCCAAAGAGATATCTCAATCGGACACGATTCGACTTTAAAAGACTTTGTTTTGAAAGAGTTTCTCAAATTTTTGCATCCAAATACGCCCATACGATGCAAGTATACATGTATGGAGGTATTAGATACTAGTTATCATTGGGAAAGATCAAGGAAAAGCGAAACCGATGCAAATGAAACCTCACGAACAGAGACTGGAATTGTCTAGGTATGTGGGCGCCTTATTAAAAGACGCCTGAGTACCTCGGGGTACTTGGGCGCCTTATCAAAAGGCGCCTGGATACCTAGGCAAAGAACAACAGCCTCAAGCTGTGCAATAGAGTTAATTTCAAACGGCGATATCTTCCAATCCAAAGCATTAAATTCAGCGAAACTTGCACCGTTGGAAAGCTTATCGGGTCTAATTTCCAAAAAAATAAGCTTCAATAGATTTTAAGGTCTGTAGTGTGAGATGTGATCGAAAATGTACAGACTACGCAGAAAAACTGCATATCGGTATTTGATTAAGCAAAAAACCTAGCGATATGTTATGCGTTCTACTTGTTCTGCTTACCGCAATCAAGTCGGTTTCGCTTGTAGTTAGCCGGTTGCGTATGAATCGTCCACTGGGAGATGGTATGTGTTTCTGTTCTTATTTTAAACGAGTCAATTAAAGAATGTATAAGTTTGTTCAATTCTATCATAAGTGTTTGTATTTTATATTCAAGAGAACTTATTAGGGTTAGGGCTGGTTAATAGAGTCAGGAATTAATCCTGTGCTTCTTTTTTGCCATCCTTGAAATGATACTGGAATAATTGGAAGTAGCGGGGATTAGGAGGAGATAGGAATAGGATTTGCGAGTTTAAACAAGCTTTCCAATGCTAAATCCATTCCTAGCGCCTCTTGTCCGTTCATTCCATGCTCTTATTTCCAACCGTAGGTCAAACACTCACAACCAAGTCTCCAATTAGGTCACAACTACAAGTCACGTTGTAGTGCGCATAAAGGAATTCTCGACTTAGGTCGCGGCTATATATCATTTATAACGCACCCAAGGGAGAGAATTGTATTTGTTTGGTCTAGATTCAATTCAAGTTGTTTGGCGAAGAGAAGTTTACATCCCTCATACCAACCTTTCTTAGTACTAACAACTGAGTAAATTACTCACACGTTAAAAGAACAATAAAATAAGAAAGAAGAGAAGAAATAATGGAAAAATAAGGTTTTAATAAGAGATAATAAGCTAACCACTTGGGTCTTCGCTTAAGCAAGAGACTCCATTAAATATCATGGCTTGAAAACAAAGATCAGAAGAGAAGAAGAAGAACATTAAAACCAAAAATTACTTTAACAACAAATAATAAAAGTTATACTAGGAATTTAAAATACAATGCAAGAAAATAAAGATACAAGGTAAAACAAAACTCTCATCTTCATTATTCTTCACTCAAAAACTCTCACTACATTTTAATGGAGAAAAGATGAAAAAGAAGAGAAAAATACACTAAACTACACTAATCCTAAGGAAAGAAAAGCATCCACTCTTGGACAGAAATCTGGAGTATATTGTAATACTCTAATTCATTTATACCGTAATTTATTTGGGTTTTTCCTAATGTTGTGACTATTTCTTGATTATTATTTACTTTGGATGCGGATAGTGCATTTGGTATCTGTGGTTGTATCCGACCCGACCCGCATGCTTGAAACTCGTCTTAGTTCTATATTATGTCATATCCTTGCTAGTACAGAGGATTCGTGCACACATATATGTTCTATATACATGTATCATATTTTAGTATCTGCATATATTTTTAAATAATACAAATTATAACCTGATAATATATTTTAAATACCAAGCATGGCCTGCATCATACCCCATACCCTATGGCTGCATCCCGACATCGTGTTCTTATCCCGTTTAATGAAACAGACTCGTTTGGATCGCTACGTGTTTTACGTGTATCCATTCTTGGGGGTATGCATTTTATCTAACCGGATGTCGCATTATGGTTTTGGTTGATACGTATATTATCCGTATTTTAAAACTAGATTTTTAGACAGGATCCGGGTATTTTTCGGAGTATATTTGATATTAGCTATAAATCCTATAATATATATTATAATATATTCCTAAACCTATAATATAACAGTTATATATTTTATACGTATAATAATATTTATATTCTAAATCCTAATAAATCTTCAGTCTCTCTCTCCCCTATATATATATTCTATAAATTTTATAAATCTAAAAGATGCTTTACAACCTAACTCTCTCTCCCCTTCCTCTTCTCTTCTCTTTCCCCGCCTCTTCTACCGTGAGAAACCCACGCCCTAACCCTAGCCTCACCCTCGTCGTCGCCGTCACCACCCTCTCCTTCATCCTCTCACCATCTCCTCACCCTCATCTTCTTCACAACTTCCACCGCCTCCACTCTTTCCTCTCATCCTCACCCCGACGACCCAAACCCAAGAACCCAGGACCCGACCTCGGCGTCATCCCCTCGTCGCCGACCTCCCCACGACCGTCCCAACCTTACCTTCATCACCTCCTCGCCCTCATCATCATCCCCTCGACCTCATCTTCTCTCCTTCTTTTCCTGACGACCACGACCTCGAGAACCCATCCCTGCATCTGCAACCCAAGAAACCCTTCACCGCCTCTAACTCTCACCTCGCCGCCGGTCACCTCACCACCTCGACCTCGACTTCACCCTCACTACTCCCTTTTCCTCTCCTCTCTCTCCAACCCCGACACCACCATCACCCACACCCGACAACCCCGACACCCAACACCCGCAACCCAGACCTCTCATCGCCGGAGAGCACCCTGACCCCCGTCGTCACCTCTCTTTCTCCCCTGTCCCAGAAAGCCAGAGCCAACACCAGAGTACAACCCCTCTTCTTCTTTTCTTCTTCTTTCTTTGTCTTTTCTTTTCTGTTCTTGACGTCGCCAGAGCCGTGCATGTCGCCGATAATCCGGGCAACCCAGTCGTCGTCCTCATCCAGCGTGGTCATGTTTTTGAGTATCCAAGTCCGGTCTTGTACGCACGTGTGTGCATCGCGACGTTTACCCGACGTGGAACGCGACGTATGTACCCCGACGTGAGATCCGATCAGGCAAGTTTATCTTGCTACATGCTATGCTACTATATTTACATCCATATGAATAAAAATAATACATGTATTTTAGTTATGCATCCAATGTTATAGATTTATTGTTTTTTATACCCGCTCGCATCCGTACAGAGAATTGCATATCTAGTTGCATGTCGGAACCTCATTATATCATATTATATTTATATTAGTGCAACATATTGTTTAGTTGCATCTTACATAGTCATGGATACGTATATAGGTTATTACAGATAGACACATATACATCCTGACATCAACACTATTTACCGTGATCCCGATATCGTTTACAGTTTTATATCGGGTATCTATTTGATACATACACACCACATGACATGACCGGATACACTACTTGACTTGATACTTGATCTTGTTACTAATGCCGACACTCCTGACTTGTTGTCTTGACGGATGTAACATGTTGTCTACATAGACAAAACCTATACCTGCTTGATCCTGTGTTGGCATTAGTTTCATATTATCAATACCTGACTTGAACACATAACCTTGGGGGTAAGGAGAAATCAATAATGAAACCTGACTTGTAACTCGACAGTTCGATATTTATACTGATCAGTCTTTACGGGTTAGGCCAACCCTGGGATGTTGCTGCTGACATCATTCGTCTGTACATGTTATCTGTTTACTGCCTAGCGGCAAATCTCGGATTCAGCCC
Organism: Agapanthus africanus; assembly: GCA_030015575.1. Taxonomy (NCBI): domain Eukaryota; kingdom Viridiplantae; phylum Streptophyta; class Magnoliopsida; order Asparagales; family Amaryllidaceae; genus Agapanthus; species Agapanthus africanus. The sequence continues at coordinate 258,814,525 of CM057339.1, read as the reverse complement.
GAGAATCTTGACCGTGGTCCCGGGCATGCACGGGATACTATTGAGTTACATCGACAATTCTATTAAATTGATTTCAAAAACTTTAGAGTAGATAACCCAGAAGCATAGTTTAGATTACTCATCGCACTTCACATACATACACACACCTCACTGTTTATATTCATGTTGTTGATTTATATTCATACCTGTATATCTGGTTACATCCTGGTTATTACTATTGTTTGATATTATGACGCACCGATGTCTGGGTTTTTCATAGCCCAGTTCCTCTATCTCTATCGCAGGCTGAACATGAGTATTTTAGCCGTCAAGCCGAGCAGTGAGGATTGTGTTTAGTTAGTTTTTCCGCAGCTTTTATTTCTTGATGTGAGCCCCTATTGGGACGTATTTCCATATGTTGTTTATTGGATATTATTATCATTTCCGCTTATACATTTTCTTGACTCTTTTATTCTGGCAAATGGACATGTATTATATAGATTTTATATTTTATTGTTCTTGATATCTTATAGACAGCCGTAATGTGACCGTGGAGGGATGTTTTCTAGCCACAGGTAGCATGGTTGGCTCTGTCACGTGCCGTAGTTAGCGCACTCTGGGAAGCGGGGCGTGACAGGGTTTGTTTAGTATCAGAGATATAGGATTTAGGATTAATCGGGTTTGATACTTTTGTAGTTGGGTATTAAACCCAATACACTAATCAGAAAACCCGTAATTAGGAACATGTCCTGCCACATTACTATCTTGCCATTCTTGAATCTATAACTATCTTGTTATTGAATTCTGTTTATCGTGCTAATCCTCTTCAGTGTCTTGGTTTCAGAATGGCGGATAGAGATTTGCGATTGTACCAGAGGCATGTTGATAACGCCGCATTGCTTGGAGTTATACGTGGGATACTGGAGAACCAGAAGCGACAAACCAATCTAAATCAGCGGCAAGCCGAGGCTTTTCAGGAGGGTCTGCGGACAGTCCAGCAGTCCGTTATCGCAGTAGCACCCAGGCCAGCACAGCGTGAGGGTACCGTGGCAGATTTCAGAAGGCTTGGTCCGCCCACATTTACTGGTTTGGAGGAGCCATTGCCAGCGGAGCAGTGGCTAGTTGACACAGAGAATCTGTTCGTCGCCGCGCAGATTCTAGATGACAGGAGTGGATATTGTACGCATCCAACTGGTGGATTATGCCCGGGAGTGGTGGTTCATGGAGGAGCCTCGTCTGCCTAAGCCGATCAGTTGGACAACGTTTTCACAGAGTTTCTTGGAAAAGTTCTTTCCACAAAATTCTCGAGAAGAAATGGAAGAAAAGTTTATTAGGTTGAAGCAGAACGGCGGATCCGTTGATGCGCAAGCGGCCGAGTGGACACGACTCAGTTGATTCACAGGACCTTTGGTTGCCAACAATGCAGATAGGGCACGAAGGTTTATGCGCAGCTTGGACGTGGAAATCCAGAGACACATTATATCTCTGGGATTGACCACTTTCTCACAGGTTCTCAGAGCAGCCAGGGAGAAGCAGAACCTATCGGTGAAAGCAAAGAGTATGCAACAACAAGCCGTCGTAATACGGAAGCCGGCGTTTACGCAAAACCGAGCTCCTATACGCAGAGGCATCCTGGTGAACAGATGAGGCATTATACCTATGAAGAAGCCCGTCGTATCCGATCAGAAAAGGAGCATGATTTGTGACTTCTGCCGTCTACTCGGACACCTACAGAAAGACTGTCGAAGGAGCCTTGGACTCTGTTTTGTTTGCGGATCGGCTAACCATACCGTCAATGCTTGCCCATCAAAGCTACGATTAAGGGATGATACTCAGAAGCCACCGCAGAAGCAGATTACTCAGGGGCCTAATCAAGCACATGCCTTTACTTTGACAGCAGCCGAGGAGGCCAAGGCTTTAGATGAAATCTTTTCAGGTATCCTACTTGTTCATGATTTTCCCGCATTAGCATTATTCGATTTAGGCGCATCACATTATTTTATATCGTCCGAGTTTATTACTGCACACTTGATTCCATACACGGCCATGTCTAGTTGCTGGGACATACACACTGGGAATGAGATGATTATATCTAGTAGTGAGTGCAAGGATTGTCCCATTGTTATTTGTGGACGAGAGTTATTCGCGGATTCCTTGGTGATTGACACTGGCAGCTATGATGTCATCTTGGGAATGGATTTTCTCGGCACTTTCCATGCTCACATCAATTGTAGGGCAAAGAAAGTGATTTTCCAGATTCCCGGACATCCGGAGTTTATATTTTCAGGAGGTAGCAGATCTGTCGGGCCAGTCGAATTTAGGGTTAGGCCGATAAGCGTCGTTCTTTCATCGATGGAAGCAGATAAGGAGGAAGCGCCGGCACTAGTTCGAGAGTTTATGGATGTGTTCGAGAACATCTCGGGTTTACCGCCAAAACAAGATGTGGAGTTCGCGATCGACTTTATTCCTAGAGCAGTACCGATTCCAAAGGCATATTATCCAATGGCATCGGTGGTGTAACACCCTAGTTCAGTCATACCATGTTCGAGTTGATTATTTTATTTATTTTTGGCTATTTCTTGATTTTATTCGTTTTGGGTACGGATAGTGTTTGGTTTCTGTGCTTGGTATCCGACCCGACCCGCATGCTCGAAATCCGTCTTGATTCCTGTTTGTGATTTATCCCGGCTAGTTATGAGGATCCGTGCACTTTCGTGTTGTATATCCTGTATATCTGCATTATATCTGGAACCTGCATTTTTTTAATAATACATTTATAATCAAATAATATATTTTAAAAATATCTAGAATGGCCTGCATCATACCCCTAACCCTGTGGTGGCATCCGTACGTCGTGTTCTCGTCCCGTTCAATGAAACAAACTCGTTTGGATAGCTACGTGTATCCGTTCTTGGGGGTATGCATTTTCGTTATCCGGATATCCTATTTTGGTTTTGGTTGACATGCATATTATCCGTATTTTCAAATCATAATTTTAGACTTGACCCGGACATGTTTTGAACTATTTTGGGATTAGCCAAAATCTCAAATATATTTAATATTATACTCATATAATATTTCACTGTTAAACTATATATTCGTTTATAGATTTTAAGTTTTAAATATTCTTTTAAAACTCAAATCCTAACCTACAGATTTCCCCTTTCTATATTATATATATTAAATTTACGTTTGAAATCAAAAGGGATCTCACATCTCTCTTTATCTTTCTTTATATATATTAACTATCCTAAAGGATTCCGGGACCCCCTCTCCCTATTCTCACCTCCCCCTCCTTTTTCGCTCCCTTCTTCGTCGCGAAGCCTTCGCGAGAAACCCTAACCCTAGCCTTGCCTCTGCCCTCATCGCCGTTGCCACCTCCACCCTCCCTCGTCGCTGACACCACAACCACCACCTCCTCACCTCCCTCTCTCCACTCTTCCCTGCATCACCACCATCACCTGCAACCCAACCCGCAGCCTCGCCTGCACACTCGGCCTCGCCGGAGCTCCGACCCAGTCGACCACCTCACACCCTCATCATCACCTCTTCCTCTCCCTTATCACCTCTGACACCACCACCCTCACCCGAGCACCAAAAACCCCGCACACCTAATCCCTGATGATCAAGAAACCCCCATTGCCCTTTGCCGTGAAAGCTCACCGGAAAACCCATGCTTCTCGACGTCACCCCCTCACCTCTGTTCCAGAACCCCGAGACAACTCCAGTGGACCCTGCAAACTACAGCCCCTTCTCTTTCTTCTTCTTCTTCTTTTCTTCTCTTTACTTTCTTGATTCCGTTTCTCGGTGATCGCCGGAGCCGTGCTGGTCGCCAACGATCTGGGCAATCCAGTAGACGTTCCCAGCCAGCGTGGTTACGTTTTTGCTTTGCTTGGTTCAGTTCTGTACTCCTGCGTGTGCATCACAACATTTACCGACATCGTACGCGGCGTACGCACCCTGTCGTGAGATCCGATCAGGAAAGTTTATTTTGTTACATGCTATGATATATATTTTACATCCATATGAATAAAAATATCACATGTTTACTGCATTGTACATTCATGTTACTGTTTTACTGTTTTCGGATAGCCGTTCGTATCCGTATCATTTATCACATATATAGTCGCATGCAAGTTTATCTTGCTATATGCTATGTTATTATATTTGCATCCATATGAATAAAAATATCACATGTTTACTGCATTGTACATCCATGTTACTGTTTTACTATTTTCGGATAGTCGTTTGCATCCATACAGTTATTACATATCTAGTTGCATGCAAATTTATCTTGCTACATGCTATGATACATATTTTACATTCATATGAATAAAACTATTGCATGTTTATTTCATTATGCATCCCATGTTACCGTTTTACTGTTTTACGATACGCGTTCGTATCCGTATCATTTATTATACATCTAATTGCATGCCGGATCATATTATTTCATATTACTGTTACATTGGCACCCTATGCATGATAATATGCATCCTATGTAGTCATGGAGTTGTAGATGTGATCCCTGATAAACACTTGTGCATCCGTGTTTTACCGTGTTTCGATACTGGCTACATTTTACTGTTGGGCATCCATTTGATACATTGTGCACTACCTGTCATGACCTGATACACCACTGCTTGACATGATACCTGATCCTGTTACTAATGCACACAACCATGACTTGTTGTCCCGACGGACATATCCTGTTGTCTATTTAGACAAAACCTGTACCTGTTTGATCCTGTGTTAGCATTAGATATCGATTGGCAATACCTGGCTTGAACACATAACCTCGGGGGTAAGGGGAAATCAAGAATGTAACCGAACGTAACTCAAAGGGCTATTATATTGTTTGCCGTTTTTCCAGGCGTTACGAAATATATTGTTTGCCGTTTTTCCGGGCGTTACGGAATATATTGTTTGTCGTTTTTCCGGGCGTTACGGAATAATCCTATTGCCGTGTTCCCGTGGGGAATGAACGGGGCATAGACTGATGGGTTACGATGAGGATTACATTAATTGATTTCGAAGACTTTAGAATAGATAACCAAGTAGTATAGTTTAGATTACTCACTGCACTTCACTTGCACGTATACATTTCACTGTTCCATATCCATGTTTATTGGTTATATTCATGTTACTGTTTATATTTCACGCCTGCATATCTTGTTGTATCCTGACTATATTTTATTGTTTGATATTATGACGCACTAATGTCTGGGTTTTGCATGGCCCAGTTCCTTTATCTTTGTCGCAGGCTGACCAGGAGTATTTCAGCCGACAGGCCGAACAGTGAGGAGAATGTTAGTGTTTAGTTTAGTTTAGTTTTCTTTCCGTACTTTCATTTCCTGATTTGAGCCCATATTTGGGACGTACTTTCCAGATGTTATTGGTTATTGGATTTATTGCTTCCGCATATTTATATTTCTTGACTCGTTTATTCTGGAAGATGGACATGAATTAGATAGTTTTATATTTTTCATGTTCTTGATATCTTATAGACAGCCGTAATGTGACTATGGAGGGATATTTCCTAGCCAAGGATAGCATGGTTGGCTCTATCACGTGCCGATCTTAGCGCACTCTGGGAAGCGGGGGGGTGACAGGGTTTATTTGGTATCAGAGACATAGGATTTAGGTTAATCGGGTTTGGTTCTTTTTGTAGTTGGGTATTGAACCCAATGTGCTAACCAAAAAACACGTATTTAGGAGCATGTCCTGCCACATTGCTTTCATGATTCTTGAATCTTATCATTCTTTTGACGAGATGGATGATTTTGCATCTCAACCGGGAATTCTCCTGATTCCTTATTGTTCCTCCCATTTTATTCCTTTGATTCTGATACTAGGATTTGGGCAACTTGAAAGGAGTTATGTGATTGTACCTATGAACTGCAGCATGGGTACAATGCAGTACTCTGTTTAAGTAACTTGGAGTCCTATTCTTGATTCATTTTCTTGATTTATGGTCGTTATATTACCTTGCTTCTCTCGGTGTCGTTGCTTACCAGTGCATGTTTTATCGCAAGCTTGAATCATGTTTATCGTGCTAATCTTCTTCAGTGTCTTGGCTTCAGATGAAGTCGTTTCAGGTATCCTACTTGTTTATGATTTTCCCGCTTTAGCATTATTCGATTCAGGTGCATCCCATTGTTTTATGTCATCCAAGTTTATTGCTGCACACTCGATTTCTTGCACGGCCCTGTCTTGTTGTTGGGAAAAACACACTGGGAATGGGAAGATCATATCTAGTAGCGAGTGCAAGGATTGTTCAGTTGTTATCTGCGGATGAGAGTTATTCGCGGATTTCTTGGTGATCGATACTGGCAGTTATGACGTCGTCTTGGGAATGGATTTCTCGGCACTTTCCACGCTCACATCGATTGTGTTCGCCGCCGAAAGACGCGACCGGGACGTTGGGACGTCTGGCCTAAATTTTGGGGGGCAGATGCTATTTGGGTTTTATCCGTCCACCTCTCCGAAGATACCAAGTTAATTTATGGCACCGTGTATCGGAGGTTTAGAAGGATGCGGCCATTGTAGCAGACTTCGTCAGATTCCCCCTCATTTGAGGGGTTTTTGATTGTGGGGACGCTCTTACCTGCAGGCGCAAGCCCCTGCAGTTAATTACGCTACCGTATCGCGGTAACCACTTTCTCTTTCTCCAGATGGTCACTTTGTGTCGTGTATATTTGTTTTATTTTTGGTTGCCCGTGGATTGTATACGGAGACTAATTTATGTTGTCGCCCGTAGGGCGTGGATTAGTCCAAATCCGTATTTTCTTGGATTTGGTTTTGGGTTGGGTTTAAGGATCGTTAATCTCATTTGAGACTAAGATCAACTTAAACGTTTGTTAATGATACATTAGTCTAATTTTAGACTAAGATCTACTTAACAGAATCATTTAGATCCAAAAAAAGATCATTTGGACTCTATAGTTTTAGTTTAGGGACATTGCGGTCCATAAGTTTAAGGACATCATAGTCCATAGAGTTTAAAGACATCATAGTCTGTAAAGTTTAAAGACATTATAGTCTGGTTTAAAGACATCGTAGTCTGTAAGGTTTAAAGACATCATAGTCTGTAAGGTTTAAAGACATCATAGTCTGTAAGGTTTAAAGACATCATAGTCTGTAAGGTTTAAAGACATCATAGTCTGGTTTTGGTTTAACCGTTTGGGCATGCACCAAAAGTTATTGGTTATTGGGACCCTCCGTCTCTCTGAAGACGTTGAAGAATTACAACGACATATATTAGAGGTATGAAGAGATGTACCCTTGAACCAATATTGGTTGGGAGATCTGTAGTCAAGTTTGGGATTAAGATCTGTTAAAAAGATTTATGAGCATATGGGCTCAATTAATCTAAATTAGGGGTCTGTGGCCAACTTAGGCTCGGCCCACTCAATTAAAATGTTGAACATTTAACAATGCTGAGCATTGGTTTAGGTTCTAACAACCCTTTTTGTCTTTTATTGAGTGTTGAGCACTCATCATAGCTCTGGGGCTTTTATTTAAAGAACATTTTGTATTCTCTCAACGCACACGTGAGAAGCACGTTGCGCGCTTGGCACTGAGCGCCAGATTTAGAGCGCTAAGGCACTTCCTGTGAGATAGCGCACACGTGAGGAGCACGTGGCGCTTGGCGCTGAGCACCAGACTTAGAGCACTGATGCGCTTCTTATGAAATAGCGCACACGTGAGGAGCACGTGGTGCGCTTGGCGCTGAGTGCCAACCAATGAGTGCAGAGCGCTCTTTAAGAAATAGCGCACACGTGAGGAGCACGTGGTGCGCTTGGCGCTGAGCACCAACCTTGAAGCGCTGGGCGCTTCTTTAAATTGGAGCGCTATGAGCGCTGCGGTGCTGTGCGCCAGTCTTAGAGTGCTGAGGCGCTTCTTTTTAATTGGAGCGTTAAGGCTCTTTTTAGGTAATTTTGATCAGTTCTGTGCTCTGAGAATTAAATTCTCGTTTATAAGAGACTTTGTCTCGTGGGTTTAAGAACAAAGTTCTTATTTTAATAGGAGATTTTACAATCTCTTCTGTTTTTATGAAAGACCTTGTCTTTGTGGATCTATGATCCAAGGAAAATTAAGTTCTTTTCTCCTCCCCTTTTATGATGAGATGCTATCATCTCTTTTTGTGAAAGACATCTGTCTTATAGATCTATGATCTTGAAGAAGAATTAGGTTCTTCTTCTTTTTACGAGATGAATTTATCTTTTTGTTTTATTTACCTTGAAGAAATTCTTCTTCCGAGAGCTTGCTCTTCTTTTTGAAATTTCTCAAATTTTGTGGGGGGTTTTCTCTTTTCAAGACTTGAAGTCTTCGGTCCTTTATATAGGGGAGGCTGTTTTGTTGAATCAGTTGAAAAGACCTTTTCTCTAATGGATTTGGGAATGTTTTCCACTGTGGGATCTTTGATCCAAGAGCTTCTGTTTTACAGAAATCAATCTTCTTGTTTTTAACAAGATTGGGAAAATCTTTTCCTATACAGAACTTATTCTGTATCTTGGTAATTTTTAATCACCATTGGATCTTTGATCCAACGGTGCTCTAATTTTCAAAGGCAATCTGATGATTTTTAGTCATCTTTGTTGGATCTTTGATTCAAGGGTGGGGAACATTTAGTTCCAGCTCTAGCGCTCTCGTGCTTTGCACGTGAGCGCTGCATCAGAGTCTTTGACTCTGGGTGCTAACGCACTTAGCACTAGCGCTCTCGTACTTTGCACGTGAGTGCTGCATCAGAGTCTTTGACTCTTTGCACTGGTGCTGCTAGCGCTAGCGCTGCTTGCGCTAGCGCTCTCGTGCTTTGCACATGAGCGCTTCATCAGAGTCGTTGACTCTTTAGCGCTGGCGCTGCGAGCGCAGGCGCTTTTATGAAGCGCTGCTTCATTTCAAATTTCAAAATTTAAACAGAGCTTTGCTCTGATTGGGGGAACAAATGCCCTCCACCGTTGCGCTCACGTGGCTTACACGTGAGTGCAACGGTGGCAGCATCTGCGCCATTAGATCAACTTAGAAGTTGAAACGGCTCTCAGTGCCTATAAATAGGGCCTTTGGCTCTTAAGATGAGCTCTGCTCATCTTCTTTCTTGTTTTTCTGGGAATTAATTCTCTTTCAGAGCATAGCTCTTTGTTTTAAGAACTCTCTTAGAGACATAACTCTGTCAAATTTTTGGTAAGATTTGAACCCATTAACAGAGCTTTACTCTACTTAGATCATAGATCTTTTAAAGACTTTTAGGGTTTCTTAACCCGTTAATTAAGAACAGAGCTTTGCTCTCTCTAGATCATGGATCAGAAAAAGAAACTCTTTTTAGGGTTCTTTTAACCCATTAACGAAGAACTCTCAGAGTTCGTTTTGCAGATCTTAAAAATCCTGAAGTTTTTACTTCTGTAGAAAGCCTTGCTTTTAGGGTTTTCGATGGATTATTCCATCTTCTTCACAGAGCATTGCTCTTTAGAAATTGGGGGGGGGGGATTTTATTCCCTTCATGATTAATTATGACAGATGTCATATCTTTTGCAGAGCACCGCTCTCAAGGAAGATTTACTCCTTGGCCCAAGGGGCGCTCATTAAATGAGAATCCTTTTAGGATTTCCTCGTTTAATGACAAATTTGAATATGTTGTGTGTTTTAGTCAGCACTTGTTTTTCTTCATGCGGATATCAAGAGTTGTTTAAATCCCCGTGTCTTGATCAGTCTGTCCGCTAAACTCTCACTGATTTTCATTTTCAGGTGCTATGGCCGCTTATCTGTACTGCTTTAACGAAATCATTTCTTATGAGGACATTCGCGTAGAGGGCCGTTGTCAAAACCAGGAGTTCATAAACGCCCAATGTGCCGAAATTATGAATCGTTTCAATGCACACATCGGCCGACTACTCCCTCGTCGCTCCGCTCTCTTGAAGATTATAGTGGGAGCAATTTGGGAAGCGCTTCCTGGATTTCATGAAGCCATGCCGCTTAATGCACTGGATGGCGCCGAAGATAAGGTGCACTCAGTGTATCTGACGGGCCTGATCTCGAAGAAACGGCGAGATAATCTTATTGATATTCTGCATCAAGTTTTCCAGCAAACGACGATAATCGCTGCTTATCAGAGAGTGGAGGATATCAGCGAAGATCCTGACGCTTGTGATCGTGAGAGGATGCACACAAGAATGGTCAGAAAGGCCAGAAACACTTTAGACGGACTTACTTTTGAATTTCTTAATCCGTGTCCCGGATTCAATGTTTTGCCCTTGTAAACATTTTAATGATGCTTTTGTTTACTATTTTCATCAATGTAAGAACTTTCAGAGGTATGAGTAACAATTTTTTTCTTTCCATACGTTTATTTTATCCTTTTCGCACATACATGAGTGGGTACGCGTCGGACGCTCAATTGAATGTAAATCAAATGTTCTCCTTATTACCTTGCATAATATGTGATTAACGTCCGTAGGTTATGCCTTTTTGTTTTGACTTGGCGCAGAACAGTTGACGTACTCTTGAGCAACACCTCGATTTTGACGGCATGTAATTTGGCAAGTGTGGCTTGTAGATAATAAGTAACAGTTCGTCTTGGACTCTTTGTTAGGTAGCGATGGCTTAGGAAACAGGTTCGGGTCTGCTGCCTAAAACTTTTCAACTTTATGAACCGTGAGGGTCTCATAAAGACTTTTCATCCTACGAGTCGTGAGGATCTCATAGGTGTATTTTCTCTTTAAGAGTCATGAGGACTCCTAATTGTGCTTTCCCTTGAGACTCATAAGGATCTCACAAGAAAATTCTCCCTTACAAGTCGAGAGGACTTGTAAGTGATCGATGAGTTGGCCTTTTTCCGAGTCGAAGCACTGCTCCGACGAAGAGGTCATTTGGTTGACGTATTTCCGCGATGGGGTCATTGGCTGACGTATTTCCGTAACGGGGTCATTTGCTGACGTATTTCCGCTACGGGATCATTTGCTGACATATTTCCGCGATGGGGTCATTTGCTGACGTATTTCCGCGACGGGCTCATTGGATGACGTATTTCCGTGATGGGGTCATTTGCTGACGTATTTCCGCGATGGAGTCATTGGCTGACGTATTTCCGTAACGGGGTCATTTGCTGACGTATTTCCGCGACGGGGTCATTTGCTGACGTGTTTCCGCGACGGGGTTGACGTATTTCCGCGACGGGGTCATTTGCTGACGTATTTTCGCGACGGGGTCATTGGATGATGTATTTCCGCGACGGGGTCATTTGCTGACGTATTTCCGCGACGGGGTCATTTGCTGACGTATTTCCGTGACGGTGTCATTGGCTGACGTATTTCCGAGACGGGATCATTAGATGACGTATTTCCGCGATGGGATCATTTGTTGACGTATTTCCACGACGGAGTCATTGGATGACGTATTTCCGCGACGGGGTCATTGGATGACGTATTTCCGAGACGGGGTCATTGGCTGACGTATTTCCGCGACGGGGTCATTAGCTAACGTATTTCCGCGACGGGGTCATTTGCTGACGTGTTTCCACGACGGGGTCATTGGCTGACGTATTTCCGAGACGGGGTCATTGGATGACATATTTCCGTGGCGGGGTCATTGGCTGACGTATTTCCGAGACGGGATCATTAGATGACGTATTTCCGCGACGGGGTCATTTGCCGACGTATTTCCGCGACGGGGTTATTGGATGACGTATTTCCGCGACGGGGTCATTGGATGACGTATTTCCGCGACGGGGTCATTTGCTGACGTATTTCCGAGACGGGATCATTGGCTGGTGTATTTCCGCGACGGGGTCATTGGCTGACGTATTTCCCAGACGGGGTCATTGGGTGACGTATTTCCGCGACGGGGTCATTAGATGACGTATTCCGTTTTCTGCGGTGTCGGGGCTGACTCTAGGTTGTCCGTGAACCGTAGAGTCTTAGAACCGGGGACTTCACCGTCGCTCCGATTGGTGATGCGCGTCCGTGCTCTGCTGGCAGGAAGAGGAACGCCGTTGTTGGTCTTCTGGGATGCAATATTGCTGTTGAGATCTGACTTTCCCTTTTGACAGGATCTGATGGGGGACATATGGTTCCCTTTTCGTTTATACCTATGGATTGTATACAGGAGTCAGTATGGACTCGCCTGTAGGGCAAAAAGTTTCATTTCATTTTTTTATTTCTTTCCACGATGCTTTATCATTTCAGCTTTTTATATTGCGAAAGTCGCGATTGTCCAATCATTTCGGCTATTTTTCCCGGTGCTCAATCATTTCGGGTGTTTTTTCTTTTTACTTGCTGTTTTTTATTGCGAGTTGCCCAATCATTTCGGCTATTTTTGTATGCATATATTTTACTCGCTGATTTTTATTGCGAGTTGCCCCATCATTTCGGCCATTTCATATGCATTTCTTTTACTTGCTGATTTTGTTGCAAGTATGGAACTTGGAACCTGATGACAATCTTAGCATCGGCATCGCTGCGACTGGAATATTGCCAGGAGCGAATCATCATTTGTCGTGAAAGGACTTGGAATTTGATACCGTTTTAGGCATCAGCATCGCTACCACTGGGACATTGCCAGGAGCGAATCATCATTTGCCTCTGTCGATGTCGAACAAAGGTGGCTTAGTAAACAGGGTTAGGATCCTGTCGACTAAGGCTTCTGACTTCATGAGTCGTAAGGGTCTCATAAAGATATTTCTCCCTACGAGTCGTGCGGATCTCATAGGTGTGATTTCTCCTTAGGAATCGTGAGGATTCTTAAGTGTGTGTTCTCTTATAAGTCGTAAGGATCTCATAAGAGCATTTTCTCCTTATAAGTCGAGAGGACTTACAAGTGTTGTTCACCAAGCGGGGAAATTTTGCGCCATTGGCGGGAACTTGGTAGGGGAGACGTTTATTTGTGCCCGTGGATTGTATACAAGGGTCAATATTGAACCGCTTGTAGGGCAGTCTGGGAAAGGTGATGGCTTAAGAACAGGTTCAGATCCCTGTAGCTTAAGGCTTTTGAATCTTATGAGCCATGAGGGTCTCATAAGAGGGTTCTTTTTATGAGTCGTGAGGATCTCGTAAGTGTAATTTCTCCTTAGGAATCGTGAGGATTCCTAAGTGTATCGCTCCTTTGTGAGTCGTAAGGATCTCACGCAGGTAGTTTTCTCCTTACAAGGTCGAGAGGACCTTGCCAGTGTCTTTTAACGAGATTGCGCCATTTCGGGTTTTCACAAACTCGCCGGTAGCCCTGCCGTTTTTACTCACGGAGCCCTTTCGGGTTTTCATCCGTGCCCGTTTTGCTTGTGGACGTACCTTTTTTTTTAACGAGTCAGCCCAAGGATGCTGCTGGTTTATAGTAGTTTACAGACGTTTCGGTCGGTCGTTAGTTTTAGGACATTTAGGTCCATTTCTAGTTTAAGGATATCACGGTCCGTTATTAGTTTAAGGACATTACGGGTCGTCGCACGTTTTTGAGGCGAGGTTTTGTCGGATTCTACTTATAGAGTTTGGGCTTGAGAAGATAGCGAGCGGACATAGGCGTCGTCATCTATCGTTGACCTAGGCCGTGACTCGTCAGGCGTAGTATTTTTTCAGGAACCGGCCGTTTATTGGCCTGAAGGGTCTTTCGCCATACATATCCATGAGCAAGTAAGCCCCACCTTGGTAGACCTTGTCTATGATGTACGGGCCCTCATAATTCAGCTCGAATTTCCCCCGTTTGGCACTATTTGGGATCATAGGTCTCTTGACCATTAGCACGAGTTCGTCTTGGCGGAATATTCTCGGTCTAGTCAATCTCTCGTATGAGCGCGTCATCTTTGCTTTGTAAGCCTCTAAGTTTTGCTGCGCCATAAGATGAGTTTCATCGAAGGCATCGAGCTCCTCAAGCCGAAGATGAGCATTCTCTTCGTCTGTTAGTTCATAATGGACCGCCACTCGTAGAGAGGGTAGCTCTATCTCCAAGGTAAGTATTGCTTCAGCGCCGAATACCAATGCATACGGCGTTGTATTCGTGGCCGTTTTGAACGTGGTCCGATACGCCCAGAGAGCTTCATGCAGTCTCTCGTGCCAGTCCTTCTTATTTCGAGACACCGTCTTCTTTATGATCTTCGTCAAGGTCTTGTTGAAAGCCTCAGCTAGACCATTAGCTCGGGGATTATAGACCGAATAGTATCTCCAGTCTATATTATGCTGCTGTGCAAAGCGGCTGATTTTGTGACTTCTGTAGGCTGGCCTGTTATCAGAGATAATCCGTCGCAGAGTGCCGAACTGATAAATGACGTGTGTCTTGAAGAAATGGAGGATATTCTCTGTCTTCACTTCTCTTAGCGGTACTGCTTCTGCCTACTTGGAGAAATAATCGGTTGTCGTCAATATGAACCGATGTCCTCTGGATGACACTGGTTCAATGGGCCCGACTATGTCGGTTCCCTACATTTCGAACAGCCAGCTAGCCACTGTTGGGTGTAGCGGGGTTGGATGCTGGTGGATGAAATCTCCATGAATTTGGCACGAGTGGCACTGCTTTGCGTATTCGAGACAGTCCTGAATCATCGCGGGCCAATAGTAGCCCATCCTTTTGATCTTCAGCTTCATTTTCGGCCTGACTTGATGAGAACCACAGAGTCCGTGAGTTTCTTGGACAACTCTCCTTGCTTCTTCCGGTCCTAGGCATCTTAGCCACAGAGAGTCGAACGATCTCTTATATAGAGTACCATTAACGAAGGCGAAAGACAGAGCTCGTTTCATGAGCTGATGTCTTGAGGACGCATCTTCAGGTGTTTGACAGGATCTGAAGTAGTCTATAAAGACTTCTCTCCAATCCTTGGCCTTTTCTTGGTCCTTCATTTGTAGGGCCGCTTTCCTGGTCGCTTCTTTTTCTTCAAACGACTCCGGAGATATTTCTGCCGGTGCGAGAACCCGACGGTTTTGCACAACGATCCTTACGTCATCGAGATTTTCATCAGCCAATTCTTTAGCGAGCTTGGCTAGTGCATCAGCTTTGCTATTTTCTGTGCGCGGTATGCTTTCCAGCATGTAGGAGGGGATTTGGGTCAGCAGTTGCTGCACTTCCTCACCGTACTTTACCAACTCCGGTTTGCACGTTTGATAGTCGTCGTTTACTTGACTAACGACCAACCGGGAGTCTCCATATATAAGGAGGTTTTTGATTCCCATGTCGACAGCGATCTCAAGACCTGCTATCAAAACTTCATATTCTGCTTCATTATTTGTCCTTGGCTCTATTAGGGAAAAGGCAAAGTGCATTATCCCTCCTTGCGGAGTCACGAAGATAAGGCTTACCCCAGATTTGATTATAAGGGAGCTGTGCTTTCGCTTCTTCATGGAAGATACCCCATCAAAGTAGAGTTCCCATCGGGTATCACTTTCTCCTCTCTCCCCGTCGATCGTGTCAAACGCGTGCTCGTCCGGCAATTCGCAATTTAGGGGTGAATCGGCAGGTATTGGATGCTCGGCGAGGAAGTCGGCGATGGCCTGGCCTTTCACCACTTTGAGGGGTCGATAGATTATCGAGAACTCCATTAAGAGGAGGGCCCATTTAGCGAGTCGTCCCGTTAGTATGGCTCTTGACATCAAACATTTGAGAGGATCCACCTTTGATATGAGATGTACCTCATGCACCAAGGCATAATGCTGAAGCTTCGTTATAGCGAAGATTAACACCAGACAATGTTTTTCGTTAGGGAAGTAGTTGTTTTCTGCCCCCAGGAGAACTCGACTCAGATAGTAGAGGGCCCTCTCTTTCCCTTGGTCGTTCTCCTGTGCCCATAGTGCGCCTAAAGAACCTTCAAGGTCTGTTGTGTACAGGATAAGAGGTTTTCCCTTGACCGGAGCGGTCAGCACCGGCGGATTCTGCAGATATTGCTTGATTTTGTCTCTGCGCTCTAGCATTTACGATCCCAGACGAAAGGGGTCCCCTTCTTCATTAGATGACTGTAGGGGCGGCATTTGCCGAAGAGGTTGGCTATAAACCGTCGGATATATGCGAGCTTTCCCTGGAGATACCGCAGTTGCTTGAGAGTTCTTGGCGGAGGTATTTCCATAATTGCCTTGATCTTTGATGGATCTATTTCGATGCCCCGGTGTCGGATGATGAATCCCAGGAATTTTCCCGAGGAAACCCCAAATGCGCACTTGAGAGGGTTCATCTTCAGATTGTATTTCTGAAGACGCTGAAACACTATTTTCAAATGCTCCCGGTGTTCGTCATATGATTTACTTTTCACCACGAGGTCATCGATATAGCATTCGACGATTTCATATATGAGGTCATCGAAAATCTTCAAAATGGCCCTCTGATAGGTGGCGCCAGCGTTCTTCAGACCGAAAGGTATCACTTTGTAGCAGAATATGCCCAAAGGGGTCCGGAAAGCGGTATGCTTCTGGTCTTCGGGATGCATCTTTATTTGATTGTACCCTGATGAGCCATCCATGAAGGAGAAGACTTCGTGAGTGGACGTGTTATCTATTATCAGCTCGGTAACCGGTACGGGAAAGTCATCCTTCGGGCAAGCTTTGTTGAGGTCCCGAAAATCTACGCAGATGCGCACCGTCCTATTCTTCTTCATTACTGGGACGATGTTGGCAATCCGGTCAGGGTACTGAACCTCTTGGATGAAGCCGGAGTCGATTAGCTTCATGACCTCGAAGTTGATGCTCATTTCAAGTTCGAGCCGAATTCTTCTCGGCGCTTATTTGATCGGCTTGACGTTCGGAGATATCGCCAATTTATGCACGACGATTTCTGGATTTAATCCCGGCATTTCGGAGTAAATCTATGCGAAACAGTCTTTATACTGCATGAGCACGTCTTTGAGCGTAGCCACCTTTTCTTCAGACAATAGCTCACTGACGAACGTCGGCCGTGGGTCGTTTGCCGTCCCCAAGTCGATTTTTCTAAGGTTATCTGTAGTAGTATGTATCCCATCTTCCAGCTCTTTTGGCGCCGGTGGAAACTCTGAGATCACCTCATCGTCATCATTTTTGAAGCATCTTGGGAGGTTAGCCATATCCTCATGTACTTCTTCTCCTGACAGCGTTATCGCGTGACAGGTACGAGATCGCTTCCAAGATCGATGTTGATCCGGCTCTACTCTCGCTGCATATGTGGCTTTCGGTTCATGCTTCTGTGGCGAGGTTACCCTCTAACTGCTGGATAAAGTGAACCTGCCTTGCTGATACTGGTCCTCGACCCAGTTTTTGAAGGTGAAGCAGTCTTCGAGAGGATGTCCTATCGCTCGGTGATAGGAGCAATAATCTGGGTGAGAGACCTCGTCTGCTTATTCGAGGTGTTTGGACTCCGGGAGCATAATCATTTGATGTTTCATGACAAGATCGAATATCTTCCTTGTCTTGTCTTGGGGAAAAGAATATGCTCGACCCATCTTCTTTATAAGAGACGGATCCCAGCTGCTCAATTCTCGATCGCGTGGCTTCTTGGACCCTCTTTGCCGCTGTCGAACGTTTTTACCGTTCTTTAGCTTGTTTCTACCTCTGCGTCGGGTCTTTTGTATGAGGGGTTGGCGACGAAGAGTATCATCATTCTCCGCAGTCTGCTGAAGGAGGTGCTGCGTCCTATCTTTCTCGTAAATGGCCATTTCGCGGCTATGGTCATCCCGGACCTTTTGACCCTCTTCCCTTATTAGCTTGTCCATCTGTTCTTCGAACGACGGACTTGGCACTTTCATGGCGGGACCTCATTTTGGTTCAATTGCAGCGTCTTCTAACAGAGCATCTCCTTCTTCATCGAAGTCATGTATAACGTAGCCGCCTTGGAATCGCTTCCATTTCTTGGATTGAACATATCCAAGCCCGATCGTTTCCATTCTCCCGTTGGGCAATTTTTTCTGAGTTCTAGGGACGTTCCAGATCCTGTTGTAGAACTGAGCCTGTCGAGCAGTCTGTTTGAAGGGTATGCCTTAGCGCCTCAACAGCCTTTTTAATCCTTCCGTGTAGTATCTGGGCAGACGAATGGGTTGGAGCCTATCGAGCGCAGGATCGACACCATGCTGGACTTCTTTTTCGACTTTAGTCTCCGTGGATTGGTAGAATAGGATCGCCTTTTTACCTCTTCGCCTGGGAGGAACGTAGAGCGTCTGCAGTTCTTGCATACTATAGGTATCAAGTGCGTCGAGCTCTTTGTAGTGCTGCCGCAGAACCATAGCGATTTGCAAACTCCGTTCGTCGCCTGGCACGGCTTGTATTGATGGCCGAACAGAAAATATTTCATTAACGTCATCTTCAGAGTCGCTGCCGAAGACCAGAATAGGGGTGGATGGTCCCGGCTTGTTGCATTGGGGCGGTCTTGAATAAACTATCTCTTCCTCCTTTTCGGTATCGCTCCCAAAGATCGAAATAGTGGTGATAGCTTTCTGCTTATTCTTCGGCTTATGGCATCTTTCCGTGTCTTCAAAGTCTGGCAAGAAGTATTTTGCATCTTCGTACTTTCGGATTTCATTCATGGAGAATGGGTTCAGCTCCCCTGTCACGGTATACTCGAGACCATCCTTGAAATACTTCATACATTGATGTTGTGTAGAAGGGATGATGTTGTATTCGTGTAACCAAGGCCTGCCGAGCAAAGCGTTGTAGCAGGTCTTGGCGTTAATGACATGAAACTTGATATCAGTGACGAGCAGCCCAAAGCATAATGTCAGTATCACAGACCCGAGCGTCCGTGATGACTGGGAGTCGAACCCGGAGATCATGATTTTATCCCGAGCGAGGTGTTGAACGCTCATGCAAATTTCTTTTAACACCCTTACATTTAGGAGGTTGACAGAGGACCCGTTGTCAATTAGGATCTTCCCTATCTTGATGTCATGACAATACCCGGAGACATAGAGGGGACGGTTATGCTCGCACGTCCCGAGGAGGAGGTCCTCGTCACTGAAGGTGATGTCGGCTGTGTACACTTCTTCCAGCTCGTCCTTCATCTTTTCTTCGGCAAGGAAGGCTTGAAACTGCTCAGGATCCTGTAACGCCTTGATCAACGAATCTCTTGCATCTTTAGATAGCAGAAGGGCATCGAGAATGCTTAGCTGCGAGGGTATCTTCCTCAAGTGTGCCAGAACGTTGTAATCCACCTTGTTTTTCTTGGGCGGGTCCTTGGCTGCCAACTCTTTGACGACTTGATCATCGAGGGTGATATCTTCAGGGACTTTTTCCTTCCACTTATCTTTTCTATTCGATCCCTTGTTTGTGGGTCTGAATTCTTTTCGGGTAACGTGCGATTACGTAGTTGAATGTTCTCTTAGGTCTTCGTCTCTTCTGTTTCAGAGATGGATTCCTTGAAGAAAGGGTCGAGGGCTATTTCTTCATCAGAATCGCTCCTGAAGGTGAGAACTTACGATCCCTTGCTATCAACCATGTGACAGTTGCCGGCAGTTCTTTTGCGCTCATCTGTCATGCTCTTCTGCTCTCGATGCGTTTTGCGCTTCATCCGCTTGAACTGCTGCCGATGAGCAACGTATCCCTGCCACCAATTTTTAAAGGCATTGCACTCTTCGGTAGGGTGCGTGATCCTCCGATGGTACAAGCAGAATCTTGGACGTGCATCTAGTTTGTCGGGGAACGTATTTTCTGAAGTATCTTCTTTGGAAGGTGGCAACTTCATTCCTATCGACAGGGCTTTAGCGAACTGCTTCCTTGTCTTAAACCTGCTTTTGCCGGCGGTAGAAGTTCTTCTATCTGGTTGGGGTATTTCAATCCTTTCATTCAGTCGCCGACATTTGGCTTTTTCGTATATGGCGATTTCACGCTCTCGGTCAGCTTTGCTTTTCTGAAGCGCCTCGTTCAGGAATACATCAACCATCTCATCTGACGGTTCTAGGAGTTCTGGTTCGGGATCTTCCCCCAGTTTCTCTGCATCAGGAGCTTCTTTGCCATTTATCGAGTGAGAGATCATGTGGCAGCTCACTACATAGTCTTCAGGCCCTTCTGAAGAATCGTCTCCCTCGTCATTGTCATCATCTCCGCCTTCAAGGATATGGTTGAGAAACTCTTGGAGTGTGACTGCGGTTCGCGCATTCTGGTTATATTCTTCCAACGCGTCAATATGCTTTTGCATGTCCGTACGTTTGTCGTCAGACCGTGTGGGCTTTTTGGTCTTCTTCTTCTTTTTCGAAGACTTTGACGGCTGGGCCTGAGTGTTTTGCCCATCGCTATTAACTCCCAGTGTTGGGCGTAGTTTTAGCATCCTCTCAATAATCTCGGGCTCCAGCGGGCTCTTCCACCTGATCGCCGGACATGTTTGAAGGTCCTTCAATATTCTTTTAGTCTTAGCTGAAAGGGCCATCTCCCATGGGGCTTCCTCTATAAGTGAGCATGATGCCCCCGGCATGTCCACCTTTTTAGGAGCGTGGGGTATTGGCGGGTTCACCTTCCAGTTTTCGGATAACGCGAACTTGCCCTGTTGGTACTGATCTTCGATCTAACTTTTGAAGATGTAACAATCTTCGATTGGATGACCCAATATTCGGTGGTAAGGGCGGTAATTAGGATTGTTAACGTCGCCTGGTTGCGTTGGGCATCTTGGCTCCGGCAGAGTGATGAGCCTGTTGCGCAGCGCTAGCTCGAATAACCTCTTCGTCTTATCCCGAGGGAACGAGTAAGGGCGTCTCATCTTTTCTCCAAGGGATCGCTGTCTATCACTTTGGCGATTAGCTGGTTTTGGACCACTAGGCCGCTGTTGAGCATTGGCGATGAAGGTCGCTTTCCCCTTCCCCTTTTCGTTTCGAGGCTCCATTTTCGAGGAAGACGGTGTATGACCCATCTGATCTATTTGTGCCAGTTTGTCAATCAAGGCCTGGAAGGTAGTCGGCTTGAAAAACATCATGAACTGGGATATGGTCGCCTGCGGATCAAGAGTTCCCACAAACATGCCCACTGCAGGAGCTTCCTCTATGCGCTGTTCGCACTTTGACCATAGGTTCCGCCACCTTATTGCGTACTGAACCCATGTTTCGCCTGGCTTCACCCTGGCGTTAATTAGTGTGGTGATCGGGGTGCGTTCGCTAGCGCTTGCGAATTTCTGTGTAAATAGTAGCTCCATTTCTGTAAATGTCTTGACAGATTCATTCGGTAGTTCGGAATACCACTCGAATGCTATCTCCGATAAGCTGCCAACGAATTGGCAAAGCAGTAGCTTATCGTCACCTCCAGTGTTGCCGCACAGAGCCCTGAATTGAGCCACATGCTGATGTGGATTCCCCGTACCCTTATATACATGGAATTTAGGGATCGTATACCCCGGCGGGTACTTTATTTGGTCGTACCAACCCGGATAGGGTCGTCCAGTCTTAACAATTTGGCCGGCCGCTTTGCTTGCCTGATGAGCTCGTATCTGTTGAGCGATATAGTCATCCAGGACGGCTTTGGAGATGGTCTCCTCTTTGGCTGCTGATAGAGCCGGAAGAGGGTTCGATGTCTCCCCTCTGTCGTCTTCAAGGATAATCGGGGGGTCTTCAGCTGGAGGATCCGGCTGTATCATCATCCCGACCATATCTTGGAATAAAAGCGCCATTTGTTTTATGTTGGCCGCTTGTTCCGCGGCCTCTCTGTCTCTCTTCTCGAGGATTCTGCGGAGGAACTCAGCATCGGTTTCCCGTTCTTGACACTGCTCTGACGACGTCTCCGGGCTTTCTTTTGGCCCAGTGAGTGCGGCCATCTGTGTTAGCATCTCCTGGAGTTTTTGCTGTTGTTGCTCCTGAGCCTTTGTCATTGATCTGGTGAGAGGTCGATGGCCCGTGGAAATACAACTATCCTCTTTCCCGGATGCCATATAAACAGTGTGAACCACCATGCCCCCAGGCTTGGGGTGTTTAGGTTTAGTGCCCTTTAGATTCGTTACAGACACGGGGATTTTCTCCGGCCTTCTTCTTTTGTGAGTGGTCGAAGTTGAGGGGGCCATTGCAGCGGGCATCCAAGTAGACGACACCTTATGTTGTACGACAGGGTGGTCCTTCTCTTTCCGAACTTTCATCTTCTTCGGTCGGCGGGAGTAGTCTTGGTTGATCACCGAGTCTTGAACCTATCGCCAGACCTTGTGAATTTTAGAGGACAGCCGCTGAAGGAGCTGCTCCAGCTTTGTCTTTGCAGCATTCTCCACAGGTGGAGGAGATCTTTTCAGCACGGCCGTCGGAGAGTTCTTGTGGACCCTCCTGAGTGGTTCAAAACTGTTCCCAGTTGGAACAGCAGCGTCGACTTCCACCGTCGGAGCCGGCGGGGTAAATCCAGATGGGGAATTGCCCCCAGCTTTCCTCATTCGGCGCTAATGGCGACGTCGAGCGTGTCGAGCAGACGGTACTGGCCCAGCTATGGGGGTGGCTTCATCATGCCCCCTGTTTTGGTGAAGGGTTGCTGCTGGTGCCAGCCTATCAAAGACTGACGTCCGTTGAGAAGGGATGGTCAACCTGTCGAAGGCAGACTTTTGAGTAGGGGTAGTAGCTTTGGTGACTTCGCCTGGAGCGGGAGTTGGCACGGCCAGTCTTGTGAAGACCGACCCCTTAGCAGGAGAAGCCTTTCCGGCGATTTCATTTACTGGAACAGGGATGACTATCCGTTTCAGGATAGCCCCTTCAGGTAATGCGGGCTTCTTCATGGGCTCATAGGAGCTTTGGCCCAGTCTGTTAAAGACTGAGGTGTTGGATTTGGGCGACCCGTTGAGAGGGACCGCGATAGTTGCAAGCCGATCGAAGACCGACTTCTTCGGAGCTTCTTGCGACGGTAGTGAGGCGCTGAAGCTCATGGGTAGGATCATAGTCCCAAAGAACAGCCCAGTGGTGGCTTGCATCACCTGTTCCACGGGTATCATGAAAACGGAGGCCGCTTGAGGCCCATAGGTCACTCCTCCGGCAAGGACGGAGTAGGAGTTATTTCCGTTGTTGCAGTTGAAAGCCATTGATCTTCTGTTTTCTGCACGGAGCAAGACACCAAATCTTAGTACCTCGAATCCAGGGGCAACCATAGCAAACCGCGATTCGTTCGCGAAACAAGATACACGAAGTGTGGAGTGGAAAGAGGAAAAGGTCCCACCGGGCATGCCAGAATCTGTTCGCCGCCGAAAGACGCGACCGGGACGTTGGGACGTCTGGCCTGAATTTTGGGGGGCAGATGCTTTGGGTTTTATCCGTCCGCCTCTCCGAAGATTCCAAGTTGATTTATGGCACCATGTATTGGAGGTTTAGACAGATGCGGCCGTTGTAGCAGATTTCATCAGATTCCCCCTCATTTGAGGGGTTTTTGATTGTGGGGACGCTCTTCCCAGCAGGCGCAAGCCCCTGCAGTTAATTACGCTACCGCATCGCGGTAACCACTTTCTCCTTCTCCAGATGGTCACTTCGTGTCGTGTATGTTTGTTTTATTTTTGGTTGCCCGTGGATTGTATACGAAGACTAATTTATGTTGTCGCCCGTAGGTCGTGGATTAGTCCAAATCCGTATTTTCTTAGATTTGGTTTTGAGTTGGGTTTAAGGATCGTTAATCTCATTTGAGACTAAGATCAACTTAAACGTTTATTAAGGATACGTTAGTCTAATTTTAGACTAAGATCTACTTAACAGGATCATTTAGATCCAACAAAAGAGCATTTGGACTCTATTGTTTTAGTTTAGGGACATTGCGGTCCATAAGTTTAAGGACATCATAGTCCATAGAGTTTAAAGACATTATAGTCTGTAAAGTTTAAAGACATCATAGTCTGGTTTAAAGACATCGTAGTCTGTAAGGTTTAAAGACATTATAGTCTGTAAGGTTTAAAGAAATCATAGTCTGGTTTTGGTTTAACCGTTTGGGGATGCACCAAAAGTTATTGGTTATTGGGACCCTCCGTCTCTCTGAAGACGTTAAAGAATTACAACGACATATATCAGATGTACGAAGAGATGTACCCTTGAACCAATATTGGTTGGGAGATCTGTAGTCAAGTTTGGGATTAAGATCTATTAAAAAGATTTATGAGCATATGGGCTCAATTAATCTAAATTAGGGGTCTGTGGCCAACTTGGGCTCGGCCCACTCAATTAAAATGTTGAACATTTAACAATGCCGAGCATTGGTTTAGATTATGACAACCCTTTTTGTCTTTTATTGAGTGTTGAGCACTCATCATAGCTCTAGGGCTTTTATTTAAAGAACACTTTATGTTCTCTCAGCGCACACGTGAGGAGGACGCGGCGCGCCAGATTTAGAGCGCTAAGGCACTTCCTGTGAGATAGCGCACACGTGAGGAGCACATGACGCGCTTGACGCTGAGCGCCAGACTTGGAGCGCTGATGCGCTTCTTATGAAATAGCGCACACGTGAGGAGCACGTGGCGCGCTTGGCGCTGAGCGCCAGTCAATGAGTGCAGAGCGCTCTTTTATGAAATAGCGCACACGTGAGGAGCACGTGGCGCGCTTGGCGCTGAGCGCCAGTCAATGAGTGCATAGCGCTCTTTATGAAATAGCGCACACATGAGGAGCACGTGGTGCGCTTGGCGCTGAGCGCCAACCAATGAGTGCAGAGCGCTCTTTATGAAATAGCGCACATGTGAGGAGAACGTGGTGCGTTTGGCGCAGAGCGCCAACCTTGAAGCACCAGGCGCTTCTTTATATTGGAGCGCTAGGAGCGCTGCGGCACTGTGTGCCAGTCTTAGAGCGCTGAGGCGCTTCTTTTTAATTGGAGCGCTAAGTCTCTTTTTAGGCAACTTTGATCAGTTCTGTGCTATGAGAATTAAATTCTCGTTTATAAGAGACTTTGTCTCGTGGGTTTAAGAACAAAGTTCTTCTTTTAATAGGAGATTTTACAACCTCTTCTGTTTTTATGAAAGACCTTGTCTTTGTGGATCTGTGATCCAAGAAAATTAAGTTCTTTTTTCCTCCCTTTTTATGATGAGATACTATGACCTCTTTTTGTGAAAGACATCTGTCTTATAGATCTATGATCTTGAAGAAGAATTAGGTTCTTCTTCTTTTTACGAGATGATTTTATCTCTTTGTTTTATTTACCTTGAAGAAATTCTTCTTCCGAGAGCTTGCTCTTCTTTTTGAAATTTCTCAAAGTTTGTGTGTGTGGGGGGGTGGGGGTGGGGGTTCCTCTCTTCAAGACTTGAAGTCTTCGGTCCTTTATATAGGGGAGGCTGTTTTGTTGAATCAGTTGAAGAGATCTTTTCTCTAATTGATTTGGGAATGTTTCCCACTGTTGGATCTTTGATCCAAGGGCTTCTATTTTACAGAAAACAATCTTCTTGTTTTTAACAAGATTGGAAAAATCTTTTGCCATACAGAACTTATTTTGTATCTTGGTAATTTTTAATCACCATTGGATCTTTGATCCAACGGTGCTCTAATTTTCAGAGGTAATCTGATGATTTTTAGTCATCTTTGTTGGATCTTTGATCCAAGGGTGGGGAACATTTAGTTTCAGCGCTAGCGCTCTCGTGCTTTGCACGTGAGTGCTGCATCAGAGTCTTTGACTCTGGGTGCTAGCGCACTTAACGCTTGCGCTCTCGTGCTTTGCACGTGAGCGCTGCATCAGAGTCTTTGACTCTTAGCGCCGGCGCTGCGAGCGCTAGCGCTCTCGTGCTTTGCATGTGAGCGCTTCATCAGAGTCTTTGACTCTTTAGCGCTGGCGCTGCTAGCGCTGGTGCTTTTATGAAGCGCTGCTTCATTTCAAATTTCAAAATTTGAACAGAGAATTGCTCTGATTGGGGGAAACAGATTGTAGGGAAAAGAAAGTGATTTTCCAGATTCCCGGACATCCGGAGTTTGTTTTTGTTGGAGGTAGCAGTTCTGTTGAGCAAGTCGAGTTTAGGGCTAGGCCGACAAGCACCGTTCTTATGTCGATGGAAGTTGATAAGAAGGAAGCGCCAGCTGTAGTTCGAGAGTTCATGGACGTGTTCGAGGACATCTCGGGTTTATCGCCAAAACGAGATGTGGAGTTCGCGATCGATCTTGTTCCTGGTGCAGCGCCAATTTCAAAGGCGTATTATCGGATGACACTAGTGGAGTTAGAAGAAGTGAAGAAGCAGGTTACCGAATTGCTAGAGAAGAGTTGGATTCGTAGCAGCAATTCATTCTGAGGAGCTCCAGTTCTTCTAGTCAAGAAGAAAGATGGCACAAGGAGGATGTGCATCGATTATCGAGAATTAAACCGGGTGACTATTAAGAACAAGTACCCGATCCCTCGCATTGGCGAATTATTCGAGCAACTCAGTGACGTGAGGGTATTCTCAAAACTAGATTTGCGAGAATATCATCAGGTCTGAGTTAAATCAGAGGATATTTGCAAGACTGCGTTCCGAACTCGATATGGACATTACGAGTATTTAGTGATGCCATTCGGAGTCACAAACGCACCGTTGATATTTATGGACTTGATGAACCGAATCTTTTCACCATTTTTGGACCAATTTATTGTGGTGTTTATCGATGATATTCTGGTCTACTCGAGGAGCCTAGAAGAGCATGCAGAACACTTGAAGATTGCACTGCAAATGTTGAGGCAAGAAAGACTGTATGCAAAGATGAGCAAGTGCGAGTTTTGGCTAGAAGAAGTGAAGTTTTTGGGGCATGTCGTATCCGGAGATGGAATCACTGTTGATCCTGAGAAGATTGTAGCAGTTCAAGATTGGCCGATTCCGAAGAGCGTGGCGGAGATCAGAAGTTTTCTTGCGCTTGCTGGATATTGTAGAAGGTTCGTGGAGAATTTTGCTCGTTTGGCTGAGCCTTTGACCAAGCTTACGCGGAAGGAAGTGCCATTCGTTTGGACGGAAAGATGTGCGTCAGCTTTTGAGGTGTTGAAGTAAAGATTGACAACCGCTCTTATTTTGACCATGCCAGACGGTTCCGGAGGATTGGTTATTCACAGCGACGCATCTGGGAAAGGCTTGGGATGTGTTCTTATGCAGCATGGGAAGGTTATAGCCTACGCATCGAGACAGTTGAAGACCCATAAGAAGAATTACCCAACTCATGATTTGAAGCTGGCAGCAGTTATTTTCGCCTTGAAGATTTGGAAACACTACTTATTTGGCGAAAGGGTCGAAATATTCACCGATCACAAATGCCTAAAGTATGTGTTCACGCAGAAAGAGCTTAACATGAGGCAGCATAGATGGTTGGAGATAATGGCTGACTATCATCTTGATCTCAAGTACCATCCGGGAAAAGTTAATGTAGTGCCGGATGTGCTTAGTCGGTTACCAGCAATTCGAATGTTGATTGCACAGAAGAGCTTATCGAGGATTTTCGGAGATTCGAGTTGGAGATCGTGTTACCCCATTCTTCAGGACAGTTGATGCAGCTGCAAGTATAGTCGTCGTTGATCGATAATATTAAAGCAGCGCAGTCGCACGATCCAAGATTGTAGAAGTTTCGAGAGCAGGTAGAAGCGGGATTTCGAACGGACTTGTTGATTCATGAAGAAGGTTCGTTGCGTTATGGTAACCGTTTGTGTGTGCTGAAGGAAGATATTCGCGAAGAAGTTATGAAGGAGGTGTACAGTTCCGCATATTCCGTACATCCAGGAGGCACGAACATGTACCGTGATTTACGACAGCATTTCTGGTGGGAAGGCATGAAAAGGGAGATTGCTCGCTTTTTAGCGAAGTGCTTAGTGTGTCAGCAAGTTAAGGCTGAACATAAAAGGGTAGCTGTTTTATTGCAACCACTTCCTATTCCTCAGTAGAAGTGGGAACATATAGCCATGGATATCATGACAGCTTTACCGCGGAGTCCAAAGGACAACAATGCAGTTTGGGTGATTGTTGATCGATTGACCAAAGGCAGCTCATTTCATTCCGTTTCGAGTTGGTCAGTCGACGGAAGTGTTAGCAGAATGGTACATGCAGGAGATTGTGAGATTGCATGGAGTACCTGTGAGTATCGTTTCCGATCGTGATACCCGATTCTTGTCGCACTTCTGGAGGAGCTTACAGGAAAGTTTGGGGACACGATTGAAGTTTTGTACCGCGTATCATCCTCATACAGATGGCCAGTCATAAAGAACGATCCAAACTCTTGAAGATATATTGCGAGCTTGCATGTTGGACTTCAAGGGTTCATGGGAGGATCATCTACACTTGGTGGAGTTTTCATATAATAATAGCTTTCAGGCGACTATTCAGATGGCTCCATTCGAAGCTTTATATGGTCGCAAGTGCCGCTCACCTGTTTGTTGGGATGATATTGGAGAACGAAGATTGTTGGGACCGGATCTTATCGTGCAAACCGTGGAGAAGGTTAATACTATCCGGAATCACATGAAGGCAGCACAAGATCGACAGAAGAGTTGGGCTGATACATCGAGAAGACCTCTAGAGTTCACTGTTGGCGATCTTGTATTCTTGAAGATATCACCAACTAGAGGAGTGATTCGTTTTGGGAGTCGAGGCAAGCTTAGTCCTCGATTCGTGGGGCCTTTCGAGATTATTGAGCGTGTTGGAGAGTAGCCTATCGATTGGCGTTACCACCATGTTTGGCGAGTGATTATGACGTGTTTCATGTATCTCAACTCCGTAAGTATGTTCGAGATGAGACGCACGTGCTAGATCATTCAGAGCTGATTGTAAGGCAGGATTTGACCTATGAGAAACGACCGATGTCGATTGTTGATCGAAGAGAAAAGGTCCTCAAGAACAAGGTTATCTCTCTAGTACTTGTTTCATGGGGGAATCGCTCACACGGAGAATCGACTTGGGAACGAGAAGACGAGATTCGACAGAAGTTTCCACACCTCTTCTCGTAGTTTCATGTTTACTTATCTTTTCTTGTTCCGGGAATTTTGAGGACGAAATTCTTTTTGTAGTTGGGTATAATGTAACACCCTAGTTCAGTTATACCATGTTCGAATTGATTATTTTATTTATTTGTGGCTATTTCTTGATTTTATTCGTTTTGGGTACGGATAGTGTTTGGCTTCTGTGCTTGGTATCCGACCCAACCCGCATGCTTGAAACCTGTCTTGATTTCTGTTTGTGATTTATCCTGGCTAGTTATGAGGATCCGTACACTTTCGTGTTGTATATCCTGTATATCTACATTATATCTGGCATCTGCATTTTTTAATAATACATTTATAATCAAATAATATATTTTAAAAATATCTAGAATGGCCTGCATCATACCCCTAACCCTGTGGTGGCATCCGTACGTCGTGTTCTCGTCCCGTTCAGTGAAACGAACTCGTTTGGATAGCTATGTGCACGCTACGTGTATCCGTTCTTGGGGGTATGCATTTTCGTTACCCGGATATGCTATTTTGGTTTTAGTTGACACGCATATTATCCGTATTTTCAAATCATAATTTTAGACCCGACCCGGACGTGTTTTGGACTATTTTTGCATTAGCCAAAATCTCAAACATATTTAATATTATACTCATTTAATATTTCATTGTTAAACTATATATTCGTTTATAGATTTTAAGTTTTAAATATTCTTTGAAAACTCAAATCCTAACCTACAGATTTCCTCTCTCTTTATTATATATATTAAATTTACGTTTGAAATTAAAAGGGATCTCACAGCTCTCTCTTTTTCTTTATATATATTAACTATCCTAAAGGATCCCGGGACCTGATTTGTATCTCAAAAACTATCTATTACCGCAATCAAGAACGGCGTCGCTTGGTAGCTAGCCGGTGAGTACGGGTCGGTCCACAGGGATTTTGTGAATCTCCTAGTCGCGCTAACGAGTTAATTCCGAAGGGTGTTCGGATTGATTATTAAATCTAAAAACCTAATTATTCTATACTACGATTATCTAGATCTAGTCTTGCTAGGGTTAGGTTTAGGGATGGTTTGGAAATGCAAGTAAATCTCAACGCTTTCTATACCCAATTTAGGATCGAAAAGGAGTTATGGTAATTATCAATAAAGGGGATTAAATCCATTCGGGAAGGTGTTCCTTCCTCTAGGTTCTTGTCCTTCCTTTAGAGATCCTTACCCTAACCTCCATGGAAAACGCGCGCAACCGGGCTTTTAAACTACGGTATCACCGCTACCTCGAGGGATAGGGTGCCGTAGGGCGCGGTGTGTGCGTGTATGCATGGAGTCCTATTGAAAATATATGATGGGTAAGAAAGGGATGAGAGATCTCATCTCTCAAAAGCCTTCCCCAAAGCTAACTCTAAACAATTATCTACGGCAATGAATTAAATCTACCTAGGGCAAAGAATTGAAATCTAAACTAGAGCAATTAAATAAATCTACTTACAGATGGCTCTCTCCAAACATCAACGCAGGGTTGTCAGATCTGAATTCATGAATTGAAGAGAGGCACCGATGCTCTCCATAAAGAATTCTGAAATTTATTATTAAAAGGAGGCATAAGAAAATACAATATTTAGAGTTCCTATTTATAGAGAATAGGAAACCCTAGGTTACATTTTGATCCGCATGTCTAAATTTACAAATTTTCCCTTAGGTTAAGTATTCAACGCCGCCTAATATTTTTGGTAAAAAATTATCGAAGCTCGGGCACCAGATGGCCGCGGAACCGCGGCAATGGCAGGCTTGGGCCGCGGTTCCGCTGCCCATTGGAGGATTTATTTCCTCAGTTTTTCTGTGCTTCTTTTGGGCCTTCTGGTCTTTGTTATTCTTTGGTTCTTTTCTCAATTGGGCTTCTACATTGGTTCCAGATCTTCAGTGAACAATTTGCAATGGATTTTTAACCGTTCACTTTGTAATTTTGGACCTTGAGTTGCCTTGTTAATTGTGAACTGTCCTTCGATGTAGGCTTGACTAAGATCCTCCTATTTGTTGGTCAAAATCCACTTTTTCATCGTCTTTACATCGTTTTCACTGTTTTCTGTCCAAGAACCTGTAACCTGTAATATGTAGCAGACATGCGTCAAAAGCACCTGTTTATTTATAAAACGAATAAAAATGGGGAATATAATAATACAATATTATGGTGTGAACAGGACCCCCACTCCCTATTCTCACCTCCCCCTCCTTTTTCGCTCCCGTCTTCGTCGCGAAGCCTTCGCGAGAAACCCTAACCCTAGCCTCGCCTCTTCCCTCGTCGCCGTTGCCACCTCCACCTTCCCTCGTCGCCGACACCACAACCACCACCTCCTCACCTCCCTCTCTCCAATCTTCCCTACATCACCACCATCACCTGCAACCCAACCCACAGCCTCGCTTGCAGACCCCACCTCGCCGAAGCTCCGACCCAGTCGACCACCTCACACCCTCATCATCTCCTCTTCCTCTCCCTTATCACCTATGACACCACCACCTTCACCCGAGCACCAAAAACCCTGCACACCCAATCCCCGACGATCAAGAAACCCCCACTGCCCTTTGCCGTGAAACCTCGCCGGAAAACCCATGCCTCTCAACGTCACCCCCTCGCCACTGTCCCAGAACCCCGAGACAACTCCAGCGGACCCTGCAAACCACAGCCCCTTCTCTTTCTTCTTCTTCTTCTTCTTCTTCTTTTCTTCTCTTTATTTTCTTGATTCCGTTTCTCGGTCATCGCCGGAGCCGTGCTCGTAGCCGACGATCCGGGCAATCCAGTAGACATTCCCAGCCAGTGTGGTCACGTTTTTGCTTTACTTGGTTCGGTTCTGTACGCCCGCATGTGCATCGCAACATTTACCGACATCATACGTGGTGTACGCACCCCGCCGTGAGATCCGATCAGGCAAGTTTATCTTTCTACATGCTATGATATATATTTTACATCCATATGAATAAAAATATCACATGTTTACTGCATTGTACATCCATGTTATTGTTTTACTGTTTTCGGATAGCCGTTCATATCCGTATCATTTATCACATATATAGTCGCATGCAAGTTTATCTTGCTATATGCTATGTTATTATATTTGCATCCATATGAATAAAAATATCACATGTTTACTGCATTGTACATCCATGTTATTGTTTTACTGTTTTCGGATAGCCGTTCGCATCCATACAGTTATTACATATCTAGTTACATGCAAGTTTATCTTGCTACATACTATGATACATATTTTACATCCATATGAATAAAAATATTGCATGTTTATTTCATTATGCATCGCATGTTACCGTTTTACTGTTTACGATACCCATTCGTATCCATATCATTTATTATACATCTAGTTGCATGCCAGATCATATTATTTCATATTACTGTTACATTGGCACCCTATGCTTGATAATGTGCATCCTACGTAGTCATGGAGTTGTAGATGTGATCCCTGATAAACACTTGTGCATCCGTGTTTTACTGTGTTTCGGTACTAGCTACATTTTACCGTTGGGCATCCATTTGATACATTGTGCACTACCTGTCATGACCTGATACACCACTACTTGACATGATACCTGATCCTGTTTCTAATGCCGACAACCATGACTTGTTGTCCCGACGGACATATCCTGTTGTCAATTTAGACAAAACCTGTACCTGCTTGATCCTGTGTTGGCATTAGATATCGATTGGCAATACCTGACTTGAACACATAACCTCGTGGGTAAGGAAAAATCAAGAATGTAACCGAACGTAACTCAAAGGGCTATTATATTGTTTGCTGTTTTTCCGAGCGTTACGGAATATATTGTTTGCCGTTTTTCCGGGCGTTACGGAATAATCCTATTACCGTGGTCCCGTGGGGAATGAACGGGGCATAGACTGATGGGTTACGATGAGGATTACATTAATTGATTTCGAAGACTTTAGAATAGATAACCCAGTAGTATAGTTTAGATTACTCACTGCACTTCACCTGCACGTATACACTTCACTGTTCCATATCCATGTTTACTGGTTATATTCATGTTACTATTTATATTTCACGCCAGCATATCTTGTTATATCCTGACTATATTTTATTGTTTGATATTATGACGCACTGACGTCTGGGTTTTGCATGGCCCAGTTCCTCTATCTTTGTCGCAGGCTGGTCAGGAGTATTTCAGCCGACAGGCCGAACAGTGAGGGGCATGTTAGTGTTTAGTTTAGTTTTCTTTCCGTACTTTCATTTCCTGATGTGAGCTCGTATTTAGGACACACTTTCCAGATGTTATTGTTTATTGGATTTATTGCTTCCGCATATTTATATTTCTTGACTCGTTTATTCTGGCAGATAGACATGTATTATATAGTTTTATATTTTTCCTGTTCTTGATATCTTATAGACAGCCGTAATGTGACTGTGGAGGGATATTTCCTAGCCACAGGTAGCATGGTTGGCTCTGTCACGTGCCGATCTTAGCGCACTCTAGGAAGCGGGGCGTGACAGGTGGAGCTAGAAGAAGTCAAGAAACAGGTTGTCGAATTATTAGAAAAGGGTTGGATTCGCAGCTGCAATTCACCCTGGGGAGCTCCAGTTCTTCTAGTCAAGAAGAAGGATGGCACGCGGAGGATGTGCATCGACTATCGAGAATTAAACCGGGTGACTATTAAGAACAAGTATCCAATCCCTCGCATCGGCGAATTATTCGATCAACTCTGTGGCGCGAGGGTATTCTCGAAACTAGATTTGCAATCCGGATATCATCATGTTCGAGTAAAATCAGAAGATGTTTGCAAAACAGTGTTCCGAACTCGATATGTGCAGGGTTACCTATGACGGCAGCAAGGTTTCGGGAGGCATCGTCCATACCACATTCAAAATATTTCCGTTCTAGCTAACCCTAACTTAGAATCGTTAACTAGAAATCCGACGGAATAATATACAAACACTTTGTAACTAAAAGCGAACAAGGAATCAACCTTTGTAGACCGGTCCTTCACTTCATTAGCTCCGTGTAGTAGTCCCTTCGCTACGATCATGAAGTCTTGGACTCTAGAGAGGCTTCCTTGAAGAAACGAACATGCTTGCTTCGAAGTCTTCGAGGCCGAAGATGATCTACGTCGAGGAGACACTAACCCAAGCTATCTCTTCACTAATCATGGAATTAGTGAAGAAAACACCTTATACTAAATGGCAAGTATTAGAGGATGATGAATTAGGAATTTTGCTCATATTAGATTTCATATTCTCACAATTTTTCATCACAAACTCAAACCCTAGAAAACTCTTTTCTCTTTGAGCTCATGAAGAAGATGAAGAATTATCAAGAGAGAATGAATTATTGTTGAGGTTAAAAATGCAACCAAGGATTAAGCATGTCATGTTTAACCCTTGTAGAGACTTAACCATGAGCTAGGGTTAAAGCTAGGTTAACAAATATCTTAAGATAGACAAAAAGAGTGGACAAAGTCAAAGAAGCCTACAAGCTTCTTGCAAAATATCAACCATCACTAATTCCACAATTTTTGAATTTCCTTAATAATAAACATAAACCCTAATCTAACCCTAGCATGGTTCAAGTCTCATAAACCCTAGTTGCATTTGTAACCTAGCATGATACATTTAACATATATCACATATATATCAATGTATCCAAAGTGAGAAAAGAAATCATAATCGAGCTAATACTAGTTAATGTAGTGTAATATATCAAATATATAATTATACATTAGATTATCAAATCAACTCTTGATTTAATAATCCGGCTATAT
This sequence comes from Agapanthus africanus, assembly GCA_030015575.1. NCBI lineage: Eukaryota > Viridiplantae > Streptophyta > Magnoliopsida > Asparagales > Amaryllidaceae > Agapanthus > Agapanthus africanus. The sequence goes on along the minus strand of CM057339.1, from coordinate 258,780,074 downwards.
TACCTATAACCGACTAATATCATATGAATCAACTTATCGAATCAACACCTGATCCGATAACCCGGCTATATCATATATAACCGACCGATATCTCATATCGCTAGAATAGAATACGGTATCTCATATCATATCAATCTTGGTCCCGCACATATCACATATGTGCTCCTACTCCGTTTCGCTTGAGCCAGGAAACCCCAGTGTAAGACTCTAAAGACTCGTCAATACGCCGGCAGTAGGTGATGATCATATCAAACACCCACAAGCCGCAAGCGGTCTGCTAAACGTAACGGCCACCCGGGTATTGAGCGATCAGAAGACCAACAAGCAAGCCTGCTCACACTCCTGCGAATCCAATCAGTAACACCACCGTACAGTCCGGTCTCTTCGTCTGATATGTCGCATATCTTGTCTAGGGGTGATAAACGTCAGACCCCAGTAACTCGATAAGTCGTGTCGATATGAGGCTCATAACGGGTCGAGAAACCCCTGATAACACTTACTAGTATATCTCTGAAGCAGCCTTGACCAAGGACTTCCTGTTATAGCCAATTGAGCACATCGCAACATCAACTCCCAATACCGAGAGAGACGAAACCCCTCCTATCGCTCATTGCCTCCATGTGACTCGGGACTGTACCCAAAAGCCACCGTTTTGCACGTTCTCTTGAACGTGGTAAGGTGGAAATCAAAGCACAGTGGGAATCACACAAGACTCTATGACGATCTCGGGTCTACAGACTAACCTGTACCAGTGTCACCAGAGAACTGCCATCTGACGTTAGGTATATTACCATCTGGGAGTTCTCGGCGAGTCCGTTCAGTGTACCCAGTCTCTACTAAGCACCCATATACTGTCTCTGATGTCAAACACCAATGGATATGGGATCATTCATCGCTCATCTACATGGGTCGAGAAGCTATACGCTAGTCTACTCTGGTATATCGATGCCCTGTCTCGATACACTTACGACTAGGAACATTTGAAGGATGTACTTAGCGACTACTCTGTCCCCACTAGTATAATCTGCATCATAGTCCTGGTAGTCAAGTACTCATCCTAAGGGCTTTATCAACATGTAACATAGAGACAATCAGCGTACATGTTAAGATAAAGAGCAACCAGATAGCATACTATCATGTCGAGCAAGAAAGTCCTCCATATATATGTCCAAGAATCCACTACAATATACATCGTATGTATAGTAATGGCCTCTAGGGCATACATATAACTAACAATCTCCCACTTTCACTAGGGCCATCTGTTGTAGTCTCATACCCAACAATTAGAGTGGTTGAAGTATCTCATACTCAACCATCCCATAAAAGTCTCTCCTGGGAATAGGCCTTTGTGAGTGGATCCGCCATGTTGTCCTCTGTAGTCTACTCTCTTAACCTTGATCTCCCTGGAGATCATCCATCTCCATGATCAGGTGATACTGCCTAAGAATATGTCTGGACCATAGATGGGATGGGGGTTCCTAGGCCTAAGCCACAACTCCATTGTCACACAATGGTAGGAACGAAGTTCATCTCATGAACTTATATACATCCAGACTACCTCTTTGGTAGCATCCTTGATAGCAATGTATCCAGCCTTTATCATCTAGTTTGCCACGTCATCGAGCTTGGAACTCTTCCAACATATCGTCCCTCCACTGAGGGTAAAAACAATGCCTGTGACTGACATTTAGTCGACCATACCACCCTGGAAGCTATCCAGTGATTCTCCCCAGGATCGATTGATACCATCTCACTACACCTAGTGAGAATCCTAATATCCATTTAGATTTATCTCATAGATCTAAAACCCAGGATTTAGGTGGTATCACTTTGATCCTATATGGAGAATCCTTATGATAAGAGGAGATTGACCGAGTGTAGCATAGGAAACTCCTTTCCTATCAAGAGTTTGTCATTCACGTACAATACGAGGATCACCACCATACTCCCTACAATCTTTTTGTATATACAAGGTTCATCTACCATTTTGATGAAGTTAAACGCTTTGACTATCACATCAAAACAGATGTTCCAACTCCACGATGCCTGTTTTATCCCATAAAGCAACTTGCACACGTTTCCGCTGCTCCCACTGTCTACGAAGCCCTCTGGCTGTGTACTTATAAACACTCTCTTCTAAATCACCATTTAGAAAAGCAGTTATGACATCCAACTGCCAGATATCGTAGTCATGGTATGTAGCAATGGAAAGTAGGATCCGGATGGACTTAAGCATAGGGACTAGAAAAGGTTTCATCATTATCCACACCTGGGCGATGACGAGAACCTTTTGCAACAAGTCTTAGCTTTGAAAGTCACAACTTTTCTATGTACACCAAGTAATCTTCTCAAGATATACTTGCTCCTGATGGGGATTTAACCCTTCAGATATAGCAACCAAAGTCCATACTTTGTTGGTGTATATGGATTCTATCTCAGATCGCTTAGCATCCATCCATTCTCATAGAGTCCCCACTCCTGATGGCCTGCTCGAAACTAGTTAGGTCACCATCTCATGATGCAATTCTCGCTCCTAATGTCATAGAGAAAACCGAAGTATCTCTTAGGCAGATGAGGAATCCTACCAGATCGGCGGAGAGGCTGAGGTTTGTAGGGTTCCTAGGCACTCTTGTGAAGGTTCATAAAGCATCAAACATGCCCGAATAAAATTTTAGATGTGCCGAACAACCCAAAGCCGGGATCTTTGCTAGATTATTAGGGTTTAACATGCAAGTAAACATCTTTACTACTAAGTGTGAGGGATTACATCCTTTGTAGTCTGCTCCTTCGCTTCACAAGCTCCGAGTAGAAGTCCCTTTGCCGCGATCCACGATCTCCCGGACTCAAGAGAGGCTCCACGACTCGAACGATCCATGCTAGCTTGTAGTGTTCCGCTTCTCCGATGATCTACGTCGAAGTTGCTATAACTCAAGCTCTCTCACTCTAATGAGGTGAACACCCTAATCTAATGGGCTAGATTAGATGAGGATGATGGAGTATTATTTATGCTTTCTTTTTATATCATTTTCTCACAAGAACTCATCACAAAAGAAATCACTAGTGAGCTCTTTCAAAAACTCAAGAGAGAAGAAGATGAAGAATAATGAGATAATTCCTTTTGTGATGAATAGTAGATAAGAATATATGATTTATTATGGAACCATGGTCAAGGATGAGAGGATTAACCTATGTAAAGAATAAACTAGAGCTAGGGTTTGGTTAGGTTAAGAATGAGTCATGGATAAGTATCAACCATAATATCTTAACCAAGACAAAAGGAAATCCTTCTAGAATGAACAAGAAGGAGCTAACCCTAATCAAATCCTAATCTCATTTTATCATCCCTAAACATGTTTCATAATAAATCATATCATGTCACAATAATATATATCACATATATATTATATATTTGCAACAAAAGAAAATAATACAATTAACATATATCGCATATATATCAATGTATTAATTCGGTGAGTAAATGAAATAATAAAGCGATCCAATATTAGATAATGTAATACAATATATCATATATATCATTATACATTAAATCATCGAATCAACACTTGATCCGACGATCCGGCTATATCGAATATAACCGACTAATATATCATGTACCGATTCATCGAATCAACACTTGATCCGATGTCCCGGTTCATATCTAAATATCGCGAGAATATAATACGGTATCTCATATCGCATTATCCTCGGTCCTGCACATATCACATATGTGCCTCTACTCCGTTTTGCCTGAGCCAAGAAACCTCTGTGTAGGACTCTAAAGAATCGTCAATACGCCGGTAGCAGGTGATGATCATATCAAACACCCACAAGCTGCAAGCGGTCAGCTAAACGTAACAGCCATCCAGGTATTGAGCGATCAGAAGATCAACAAGCTAGCCTGTCTGTTCTCCTGTGAATCCAATCAGTAACACTCCCGTACAGTCCGGTCTGTTCGTCTGATATGCCGCATATCAAGTCTAGGGGTGGTATACGTCAGACCCCAGTAACCGATAAGTCGTGTCGATGTGAGGCTCATAACAGGTCGAGAAACTACTGGTAACACTTACCAGTATATCTCTATATCAGCTCTGGCCAGGGACTTCCAGTTATAGCCAATCGAACACAGCGCAACATCAACTCCCTATACCGGGAGAGACGAATCCCCTCCTATCTCTCATTGCCTCCATGTGATTCGGGACTGTACCCAAAAGCCACCGTTTTGCACGCCCTCTTGGACGTGGTAAGGTGGAAATCAAAGCACAGTGGGAATCACACAAGACTCTATAACGATCTCGGGTCTACAGACTACCCTGTACCAGTGTCACCGGAGAACTGCCATCTGACGTGTGGTATATCACCATCTGGGAGTTCTCGGCGAGTCCTTCCAGTGTACCCAGTCTCCACTGAGCACCTGTACACCATCCTTGATGTCAAACACCGATGGATATAGGATCATCCATCACCCATCATATGGGTCAAGATGCGTATACGCTAGTCTACTCTGGTGTATCGATGCCCCGTCTCGATATACCCTCGACTAGGAACATTTATAGGATGTACTCATCGACTACCGTGGCCCCACTAGTATGATCTCATCATAATCCCAGCAGTCGAGTACAGATCCTAAGGGCTTTATCAACATGTGAGAGAAAGACAGTAAACCAATACAAGTCAACATGTTAAGATAAAGTGAAACCAAATAGCATACTATCATGACGAGAAAGAAAGTCCTCTCTGTATATAACCAAGCATCCATCATAATATACATCATATATACAACAATGGCCTCTAGGGCATATACATAACTAACAAGGTTCGTCGGGAGCTATTGAATCCTCTGGTTCTACCAAATCATCAGCTGCAGTTTGTATAGCTGGAACTCCTTCCAGTTCTACCTCATGACCATTAATTTCTTCACAAGAAAATCCTTTTCTAAAAGGTGGCATGCTAAGAAACAAAACACTTTTTGTTCCTCGGTGCGGTAGAAGATATTCCGTTGCGAATGCTTGGGATATCCAACAAACTTCCACAGAACTGACCTTGCCTCGAGCTTGTCCGGATTTTGCTTTTGACATAGGCCGGACAATCCTAAATCTTAGCATCCTTAAGAGATGGGCTCTTCCCATACCATATCACATATGGAGTGGTAGACACCTGATTTGATTGGAACCCTATTCAATAGGTATGCAACTTTCCAAGTGTATAACCCCAAAAGGAAATAGGCAACTCAGTAGTACTCATCATAGAGAACACCATATCCCATAGGGTACGATTGCTCCGCCCCGATATACCAACGTACTATGATGTATACGGAGGAGTAATGCTGAGAGAGAATCTCATTCTCCTTTAGAATAGTCCAGGAATTCCGTGCTCAAGTATTCTCCTCCCTGATCACATCAAAAGACATAATACTTATACCCGTTTTTGGTTCTCTACTTCTAACTTATATTCTTTGAATTTCTCAAAAGTTTCAGACTTGTGTTTCAACAGGAACATATGTCCGAATCTTAAGAGAACATCAGTGAATGTAATGAAGTACAAAGAATCGGTCCTGGCATGTGTAGACAGGGGACCTACATACATTATCATGTATCAATCCCAAGAGTTCACCAATTCTTTCTCTGTTTCCAATAAACGGAGCTATGGTCATCTTATTTTTATAACATGACTGACAAGTTTTACAAGATGTAAATTCAAACTGATTTAAATATGCATCTTTATGTAACTTAGCTAGTCGGGTCGCATTGATATATCTAGTCTACAATGCCTCAAGAAGGATTCGTTCATTTCTGAACTCTTCCTCTTGTGTGTGTTTTGTACGTTAAAGAACTGTGGTTTGATTTAGAACGTATATGCTTTTAGATAACGTGCCTGAACCGATCAACTCTTGATATAGGAAATGTTCAAAACATTATCCAACAATACAAAATTATATCCTTCTTTACTAAATAAAGAGTCTGATATGATGTTGTATATTAGGTTCGGTATCTAATAACATCCGTTTAGAATCAATGTATTTGGTAATACAGGGTGATAACTGCCAACTGCTTTGGCTGCAACACTTGCACCGTTTCTAACTCTTAAAACTTATCACCCATTCTCAGTTCTCTACCTATCTATAGCCCATGTAACATATTACATATGTGGGATCCTGATCCGGTATCTCATACCCAGGACGTAAAGGATACTGAGAAACAGTTCTATGTAATGAACACACCCGAAGAAGATGCATCAATATACACTTTCTTCGTTTGGGCGGCATGGGAATCCTGATATTCCCCTATCTCCTGCTCGGTCTTATAACAATTATAAGTTGGAGCGGGACCAACGTTCCAGAGCTCAGTATAATAAGTGGGTTCAGTCAATACATCCATATTATTATCTTGATTAAGGCGTGACATGGTCGCTACCTGGAGAGAGAGAGAAGAAAATACTCAGCGTATGCTCTTGCAAGATTAAATTGGTTATTAATTTATCTAATCAGGATGGCTCCCACTGTTGTAGTCAAATCTTCCTTCAAACCCTAAAAGGTAAGACTAGCCGGGATTAATTACACCCTACAATTTCACCAATCTTTCAGCCAGGCCAGTGTTGGTACTTTGAGGGAGGTTCTCCGTGCTTTCGCACGGACCTAATTAAAATAAACCTCGTTTTCCCAGAGGCATAACCCCGTTAACACCTTTCTAGACACCTACTTGATTGGCTAATTGTGATGTGTAAAACTATCCCAGGAGTAACTCTTACTCGCAGTGGGTATCGGGATCCAACTATCTCATAGAAGGTATGCAATCTTATTGCAAATTTCAACACTTGAAATTCCCGATAATGTTTTGCCCCTAGCGTGCTATGACCTTGACGCATGCCAAACAACCCATAGTCTGCTAGTCAAGTTCAACCCGTGCATTTCCTGATTGAATTAAACCCACCTGTACGACCCTTGACGCATGCCAAACAACGCCGTACGAATACCCTAATCCAATCGTATCGTATGCTAGCAGATAAGTACTAGTTAGCTACCATACACCACGCCTTGACGCATGCCAAACTACCGCAACACAAATACTAAGTAGTAGTTATCTAAAATGACGGAGGGCTATGACAGGTTTTTAAGAAAACCCTTTGCGTAATGAACTTGATATCGTCGTAGTATCGAGTGATTTTGAAAAAGAGTGCTTTTAAGGCTTTTGCTAAAGAGATCACTCCCGGTGAAGGGATCTCGGCTCTTTCCTTATCGAATAAGGTGCTGGATATTTCAAAAATACCACTATGCAAAGTAAAAATTATAAAAGTAATCAAAAGACAAACTGAGTTTATAGCATTTGCTAGTTATTGCTAAAGAGGTCACTCCCGGTGAAGGGATCTCGGCTCTTTCCTTATCGAATAAGGTGCTGGATATTCTACAAGGAATACCGCTATGCAAAACAAGAACTAGAGCTACCAGTTTTTAAAACAAGTTTCTACAACATCTTTTAGGTTTCTTTTATTTCATTAATCTCATTAATGAAGTCCCATTTATTATGCTTCCCAAGCAACACATATGAAACGAAAGCAACAATATATAATATATATCATATATATATAATATAAGCATTTGTCTCAGAATATTATCAATGATCACATCACAGAATATCGCAGCAGAATAAAACATATGAAATATTGGATATACTAGGATTTCCGGGTTTTAAATTAAGACTGTATAAAACACGGATTCCACGGTCATGATGAATAGCCAATCCCACACCCCTAGACCCCTACGAGAGCGGCAAGCAACCCTACCAATTCTAGAGTTAGGAGACCCGGTATCGACTCCTCGAGATGGTCTCTCATTAGACCCTAGAACCCGGTTACTTGTGCTCCCCGCCTTGGGTCTATCCTAATGCGGAAAAGTAAATAATATACAATGGTGACATCATCCGCAACCCGGAAGTGCCCCAATAAAAGAATATTACATACAATGAATTTTACATGAATGAAAATAAAAACTCTCATCTCACATAAAACCCCCGGCTATTCAAAACACGACGATCCAATATAACATATCACAGCAACACATAACATCACATGTCATCAACGTAAGTAAATATGCGTATCCCAATTGTCGTTGACATATAGCACCGAAACCGGCGATACACCGCATATTACACTTACAGTCGCAGAAAAGAAAGTAAAAACTACAATAGTTGGAATCCGCAACCACCTTAGACATCATAAACCCAACGTATCACATACTTTGGATTTCATGCCTAACCAAATGAATTCCTTAGACATCGCATGCCTAATAATTTTAAACCCCGTATTTTAGTCTCGATCTCGAAAACACTTTTCAATATCAAGTCGGGCAATTCAACAAGATTCCCGACATCCTGATTGAATGCTCGTCGGAAACTTTAGTAGACGGTCGCACCCCCGATGCCGTCGACGAAGTGCACTAAGGCGGAACACCGCTGCCACGAGCACCCGAACAGATGCTTTTGGCGATGGGGTTCTCCTACAGTCACTTGGTCGGGGTTATGGGGCGTGGCTATCTAATAATGTTACCCGTCGAGTATCCGCGTACGCTACGTGATTGCGACGGACTTTTGATCACATCAAAATCTCATGGCAACCGATCAAATGAGACTAAATTGCTATATTTATAACATTCAAATTAGTTATCTCATAACTACTTTTGTGGATTCCAAATATTGTATCCCATCATATAATATCTGGACGAATGTTAAACTTTTCGATCGATTCATCAAAGTCCCACAATTTCCCGACAGCTCAACACTTGAGCACAGTTCAATAATACCCAGAATATGCCACAGTACCTATGCACCAGTCGTAGAAGGGCAAACCCAAGCCTCACTCATGTTGACACGGAACCACGACAAACCTTAGGGTATGATCGCGGTTCCGCGATCCAAAAAAGTCGAGTTAGGGTTTCATTCTTCTAGAGGGTTCATAGGATTACTTGCATGTTTTTCTGAATACGTTAAACTTGGAAAAATGGGTTTTTGACAACATGCGAATAACCTGAAACAATGTTAAAAATACGAATACGAAACACTCCGAATTGCTTTTAGTGTAAGATTACATCACATGCAAAATTAGCAAAAACAAACAATACTTGAAACATCAAAACCAAGTTACTGGAACACACAAAAATTTTCAGGGGAGGGGTCTCGGATTTGGCCGAGATGTGCTAGGTTGTGGCCAGCCAAATTTTCATGGTTTTTCCTGAAATTTTTATGGTGTTCATGATATATCTCATACATCACTCTGTACTTATTTAAAAAAAATTTTGAACAACTTTTAACGACAGAAACTTCAATTTTCCGTTTCAAGTTTCGGAGTATTTCGGTTTCGTAATCTTAACAAAATCTGTATAAATTTCTAGCATGGCTCTGATACCACTGCAGGGTTACCTATGACGACAACAAGGTTTTGGGAGGCAACGTCCACGCCAAATTCAAAAATTTGCCGTTCTAGCTAATCCTAACTTAGAATCGTTAACTAGAAATCCGACGGAATAATATACAAACACTTTGTAACTAAAAGCGAACAAGGAATACAACCTTTGTAGACCGGTCCTTCACTTCATTAGCTCCGTGTAGTAGTCCCTTCTCTGCGATCATGAAGTCTCGGACTCTAGAGAGGCTTCCTTGAAGAAACAAACATGCTTACTTCGAAATCTTCAAGGCCGAAGATGATCTACGTCGAGGAGACACTAACCCAAGCTATCTCTTCACTAATCATGGAATTAGTGAAGTAAACACCCTATACTAAATGGCAAGTAGTAGAGGATGATGAAGTAGGAATTTTGCTCACATTAGATTTCATATTCTCACAAGTTTTCATCACAAACTCAAACCCTAGAAAACTCTTTTCTCTTTGAGCTCATGAAGAAGATGAAGAATTATCAAGAGAGAATGAATTATTGTTGAGGTTAAAAATGCAACCAAGGGTTAAGCATGGCATGCTTAACCCTTGTAGAGACTTAACCATGAGCTAGGGTTAAAGCTAGGTTAACAAATATCTTAAGGTAGACAAAAAGGGTGGACAAAGTCAAAGAAGCCTACAAGCTTCTTGCAAAATATCAACCATGACTAATTCCACAATTTTTGAATTTCCTTAATAATAAATATAAACCCTAATCTAACCCTAGCATGGTTCAAGTCTCATAAACCCTAGTTGCATTTGTAACCCAGTATGATACATTTAACATATATCACATATATATCAATGTATCAAAAGTGAGAAAAGAAATCATAATTGAGCTAATAATAGTTAATGTAATGTAATATATCAAATATATAATTATACATTGGATTATCAAATCAACTCTTGATTTAATAATCCGGCTATATTACCTATAACCCACTAATATCATATGAATCAACTTATCGAATCAACACTTGATTCGATAACCCGGATATATCATATATAACTGATCGATATCTCATATCGCGAGAATAGAATACGGTATCTCATATCGTATCAATCTCGATCCCGCACATATCACATATGTGCTCCTACTCCGTTTCGCTTAAGCCAGGAAACCCCAGTGTAGGACTCTAAAGACTCGTCAATACACCGTCAGTAGGTGATGATCATATCAAACACCCACAAGCAGCAAGCGGTCTGCTAAACGAACGGCCACCCGGGTATTGAGCGATCAGAAGATCAACAAGCAAGCCTGCTCACACTCCAGCGAATCTAATCAGTAACACTACCGTACAGTCCGGTCTCTTCGTCTGATATGTCGCATATCTCGTGTAGGGGTGGTAAACGTCAGACCCTAGTAACTCGATAAGTCGTGTCGATATGAGGCTCATAACGGGTCGAGAAACTACTGATAACACTTACCAGTATATCTCTGAAGCAGCCTTAGCCAAGAACTTCCTGTTATAGCCAATCGAGCACATCGCAACATCAACTCCCAATACCGGGAGAGACGAAACCCCTCATATCGCTCATTGCCTCCATGTGACTCGGGACTGTACCCAAAAGCCACCGTTTTGCACGTTCTCTTGAACGTGGTAAGGTGGAAATCAAAGCACAATGGGAATCACACAAGACTCTATGACGATCTCGGGTCTACAGACTAACTTGTACCAGTGTCACCAGAGAACTGCCATCTGACGTTAGGTATAATACCATCTGGAAGTTCTCGGTGAGTCCGTTCAGTGTACCCAGTCTCCACTGAGCACTCGTATACTGTCTCTGATTTCAAACACCAATGGATATGGGATCATCCATCGCCCATCTATATGGGTCGAGAAGCTATACGCTAGTCTACTCTGGTATATCGATGCCCTATCTCGATACACCTACGACTAGGAACATTTGAAGGATATACTTAGCGACTACTCTGTCCCCACTAGTATGATCTGCATCATAGTCCTGGTAGTCAAGTACTCATCTTAAGGGCTTTATCAACATGAAATATAGAGACAATCAGCATACATGTTAAGATAAAGAGCAACCAGATAGCATACTATCATGTCGAGCAAGAAAGTCCTCCATATATATGTCCAAGCATCCACTACAATATACATCGTATGTACAGTAATGGCCTCTAGGGCATACATATAACTAACAATATGGGCATTACGAGTACTTAGTGACGTCATTTGGAGTCACGAACGCACCGGCGATATTCATGGACTTGATGAACCGAATCTTTTCACCGTATTTGGACTAGTTTATAGTAGTATTTAACGATGATATTTTGGTGTATTCAAGGAGCCAAGAAGAGTATGCAAAACACTTGAAGATTGCACTGCAAATGTTGAGGCAAGAAAGATTATATGCGAAGATGAGCAAGTGCGAGTTTTAGCTCGAAAAAGTAAAGTTTTTGGGGCATGTCGTATTCGGAGATGGAATTGCTGTTGATCCTGAAAGATTGCAGCAGTTCATGATTGGCCGATTTCCGAAGAACGTAGCGGAGATCAAAAACTTTCTTGGGCTTGCCGGATATTATTGAAGATTCATGGAGAATTTCACTCGTTTAGTTGAACCATTGACCAAGCTTACGCGAAAGGAGGTACCGTTCGTATGGACGGATAGGTGTGCGTCAGCTTTTGAAGCGTTGAAACAAAGATTGTCCACCGCTCATATCTTGACAGTGCTAGACAGTTCCGGAGGGTTGGTTATTCACAGCGATGCATCTGGGAAAGGCTTGGAATGTGTTCTGATGCAACATGGGAAGGTTATAGCCCACGCATCGAGATAATTGAAGACCCATGAGAAGAATTATCCAACTCATGATTTGGAGCTAGCAGCAGTGATTTTTGCTTTGAAGATTTGGAGACACTACTTATTGGGTGAAAGGGTAGAAGTATTTACCGATCGCAAAAGCCTAAAGTATGTATTTACGTAGAAGAAGCTCAACATGAGGCATTGCAGATGGTTAGAGCTGATGGCTGACTATGATCTCGATCTAAAGTACCATTCGGGGAAAGTTAATGTAGTGCCGGATGGTGACTGCACAGAAGGAGCTTATAGATAATTTCCAGAAATTCGAGTTGGAGATCGTGTTGCCGCATTCTTCGGGACAGTTGATGCAGCTGCAAGTACAGTCGTCACTGATCAATAATATTAAAGCAGCGCAGTCGCACGATCCAAGGTTGCAGAAGTTTCGAGAACAGGTAGAAGCGGGACTTCGAACGGACTTGTTGATTCATGAAGATGGTTCGTTACGATATGGGAGCCGTTTATGTGTGCCGAAAGGAGATATTCGTGAAGAAGTTATGAAGGAGGCGCATAGTTCCGCATATTCTGTACATCCAGGAGGCTCGAAGATGTACCGAGATCTACGACAGTATTTCTGGTGGGAAAGCATGAAAAGGGAGATTGCTCGCTATGTAGCGAAGTGCTTGGTGTGTTAGTAAATCAAGGCTGAATATTAAAGGATAGCTGGTTTATTGCAACCACTTTCGATTCCTTAGTGGAAGTGGGAACATATTACCATGGATTTCGTGACGGTATTACCGCGGAGTCCAAAGGGTAATAATGCAGTTTGGGTGATTGTTGATCGATTGACCAAGACAGCTCATTTCATACTATTTAGAGTTGGTCAGTCGACGGAAGCGTTAGCAGAGCAGTACATGCAGGAGATTGTGAGATTGCATGGAGTACCTGTGAGCATCGTTTCCGATCGTGATACCCGATTCCTATTGCATTTTTGGAGGAGTTTATAAGAAAGTTTGGGGACTCGATTGAAATTTGGCACCGTCTATCATCCGCAGACAGATGGCCGGTCCGAAAGAACGATCCAAACTCTTGAAGATATATTGAGAGCTTGCATGTTGGACTCAAAGGTTCATGGAAGGATCATCTACACTTGGTAGAGTTTTCTTATAATAACAGTTTTCAGGCAACCATTCAGATGGCTCCATTCGAAGCATTATATGGCCGTAAGTGTCGCTCGCCTGTCTGTTGGGACGATGTTGGAGAGCGAAGATTATTGAGACCGGATCTTATCATGCAAACCGTGGAGAAAGTTAATATGATTCGAAATCATATGAATGCAGCGCAAGATTGGCAGAAAAGTTGAGCCGATACAGCACGAAGACCTCTGGAGTTCGCAGTTGGTGATCTTGTATTCTTGAAGATATCACCGACCAGAGGAGTGATTCGATTTGGGAGTTGAGGCAAGCTTAGTCCTCGATTTGTGGGGCCTTTCAGTATTATCGAGCGTGTGAGAGAAGTAGCTTATCGATTGGCTTTACCACCATTCTTGGCGAGCGTTCACGACGTATTTCATGTATCTCAACTCCGCAAGTATATTCGAGATGAGACGCACGTACTAAATCATTCGGAATTGACAGTAAGGGAGGACTTGACATACGAAGAACGACCGATGGCTATTGTAGATCGAAGAGAAATGGTCCTAAAGAACAAGGTTATCCCTCTAGTACTTATTTCATGGGGGAATCGTTCGCACGGAGAATCAACTTGGGAACGAGAAGACGAGATTCGACAGAAGTTTCCACACTTATTTTCTCAGATTCATGTTTTCTTGTCTTTTCTTGTTCCGGGAATTTTGAGGACGAAATTCTTTTGTAGTTGGGTATAATGTAACACCCTAGTTCATTTATACCATAATTTATTTCGGTTTTTCCTAATCTTGTGATTATTTCTTAATTATTATTTTCTTTGGGTGCGGATAGTGCATTTGGTATCTGTGCTTTTATCCGACCCGAGCTGCATGCTTGAAACCCGTCTTGGTTCTAGATTACGTCATATCCTTGCTAGTACAGAGGATCCGTTCACACATATATGTTTTATATACATGTATCATATTTTAGTATCTGCATATATTTTAAATAATACAAATTATAACCTGATAATATATTTTAAATACCTAGCATGGCCTGCATCATACCCCATACCTTATGGCTGTATCCTGATATCGTGTTCTTGTCTCGTTTAATGAAACAGACTCATTTGGATCGCTACGTGTTTTATGTGTATCCGATCTTGGGAGTATGCATTTTATCTAACCGGATGTCGCATTATGATTTTGGTCGATACGTATATTATTCGTATTTTAAAACTAGATTTTTAGACAGGATCCGGGTATTTTTCGGAGTATATTTGATATTATCTATAAATCCTATAATATATATTATAATATATTCCCAAACCTATAATATAACAGTTATATATTTTATACGTATAAAAATATTTATATTCTAAATCCTAATAAATCCTTAGTCTCTCTCGCCCCTATATATATTCTATAATTTTTGTAAACCTAAAAGATACTTTACAACCTAACTCTCTCTTTCCTTCGTCTTCTCTTCTCTTTCCCCGCTTCTTCTGCCGCGAGAAACCCACGCCCTAACCCTAGCTTCACCCTCGTTGTCGCCATCACCACCCTCGCCTTCATCCTCTCACCATCTCCTCACCCTCATCTTCTTCACAACCTCCACCGCCTCTACCCTTTCCTCCCATCCTTACCCCGACAACCCAAACCCAAGAACCCAGGACCCGACCTCGGTGTCATCCCCTTGTCGCCGACCTCCCCACGACCGTCCCAACCTCTCTTTCATCACCTCTTCACCCTCGTCATCATCCCCTCGACCTCATCCCCCTCTTCTTCTTTTCCCGATGACCACGACCTCGAGAACCCATCCCTGCATCTGCAACCCAAGAAACCCTTCACCGCCTCCAAACCTTACCTCGTTGCCGGTCACCTCACCACCCCGACCTTGACTTCACCCTCACTACCCCCTCTTCCTCTCCCCTCTCTCCAACCCCGACACTACCATCACCCACACCCGACAGCCCCGACACCCAACACCCGCAACCCAGACCTCTCATCGCCGGAGATCACCCTGACCTCGTCATCACCTCTCCTTCTCCTCTGTCCCAGAAAGCCAGAGCCAACACCAGAGTCCAACCCCTCTTCTTCTTCTCTTCTTCTTTCCTTTTCTTTTCTTTTCTATTCTTGACGTCGCCGGAGCCGTGCACGTCGCCGACGATCCGGGCAACCCAATCGTCGTCCTTATCCGGCGTGGTCACGTCTTTGAGTAGCCAAGTCCGGTCTTGTACGCACGTGTGTGCATCGCGACATTTACCCGATGTCGAATGCGACGTACGTACCCCGACGTGAGATCCGATCAGGCAAGTTTATCTTCCTACATGCTAT
This sequence comes from Agapanthus africanus, assembly GCA_030015575.1. NCBI lineage: Eukaryota > Viridiplantae > Streptophyta > Magnoliopsida > Asparagales > Amaryllidaceae > Agapanthus > Agapanthus africanus. The sequence continues at coordinate 258,764,434 of CM057339.1, read as the reverse complement.
GCTACTATATTTATATACATATGAATAAAAATAATACATGTATTTTAGTTATGCATCCGATGTTATAGATTTACCGTTTTTGATACCCGTTCGCATCCGTACAGAGAATTGCATATCTAGTTGCATGCCGGAACCTCATTATATTATATTACATTTATATTAGTGCAACATGCTGTTTAGTTGCATCTTACATAGTCATGAATACGCATATAGGTTATTACATATAGACACATATACATCCTGACATCAACACTATTTACCGTAATCCCGATATCGTTTACAGTTTTATATTGGGTATCCATTTGATACATACACACCACATGACATGCCCTAATACACTACTTGACTTGATACTTGATCTTATTACTAATGCCGACAATCCCGACTTGTCCTGACGGACGTATCATGTTGTCTACATAGACAAAATTTGTACCTGCTTGATCCTGTGTTGGCATTAGTTCCATATTATCAATACCTGACTTGAACACATAACCTTGGGGGTAAGGGGAAATCAATAATGAAATCTGACTTGTAACTCGACAGTTCGATGATTATACTGATCAGTCTTTACGGGTTAGGCCAGCCCTAGAATGATGCTGCTGACATCATTCATCTGTACATGTTACCTGTTTATTGCCTAGCGGCACGTTTCGGATTCAACCCGAGAATCTTGACCGTGGTCCCAGGCATCCATGGATACTATTGAGTTATATCGACGATTCCATTAAATTGATTTCAAAAACTTTAGAGTAGATAACCCAGTAGCACAGTTTAGATTACTCATCCCACTTCACATACATATACACACCTCACTGTTTATATTCATGTTGATTTATATTCATGCCTGTATATCTGGTTACATCATGGTTATTACTATTGTTTGATATATGACGCACTGACGTCTGGGTTTTGCATGGCCCAGTTCCACTATCTCTATCGCAGGCTGAACATGAATATTTTAGCCGTCAAGCTGAGCAGTGAGGATTGTGTTTAGTTAGTTTTTCCGCAGCTTTTATTTCTTGAAGTGAGCCCATATTGGGACGTATTTCCAGATGTTGTTTATTGGATATTATTATCTTTTCTGCTTATACATTTTCTTGATTCTTTTATTCTGGCAAATGGACATGTATTAGATAGATTTTATATTTTACTGTTCTTGATATCCTATAAACAGCCGTAATGTGACTGCAGATAGATGTTTCCTTACCATGGGTAGCATGGTTGGCTCTGTTACATGACATAGTTAGCGCACTCTGGGAAGCAGGGTGTGACATATATATAGGCAGAGGAGTGAAACCCTAGGGTCATATTCTGAGCCCATGTAAATTTACAAAACTACCCCTAAAATTGGGTCATGAAACATGATGATCAGATCACGGATCCACCGCCAATAAGGGCCAAACTTCACGGATCTGTGATCGTTTGGAAGAGTTAGCGCGCCATTTTTTCTATGCTTCTTCGTGTTGCTTTGTGTTAGGATCCGGTGCCTGCGCCGCGGAAGCCGCGGCCTATGCGGAAGCAAAAACAAAAATTTCTGATGAGCACCAGACTCCCGTATAACCCAGGATTCGAACCATATACCTAAACTAGCTATTCTACAAGGGCAAGAGGTTGAGAAATACAACCTTTATTGTGTGTGTAGGGTGTTTTTCGTCGCCCCATTGAGATGGGAATACGCACGCGCTTGCCAGGCGTACTACAGATTCTCTCTGCCTAGAATAGGCTGGGGTTTATTGATTGTGGGGATCCGAATCTCCGTCGGCCGCAGACAAAGCTGTCGTTAATTACCCCTCGCCTTTGGAGCGAGGGAACCTCCGATTGACGGGTCAAACAGGTCATGCGAACTCAATGTGCAGTGTGCGTATGTGTGTGTGTGTGTGTGTGTGTGTGTATATATATATATATATATAAGGGAAGAATAGCGTCCAAAGACGCGTGGGTGCCAGCGCCTCACGTGCCTAGCATGCGGGCGCTGGGCGCTGGCGCCCCACGCGCTTGGCACGCGAACGCTGGGCGTTAGCAGGAAAAGGGACTTTGTCCCTGCACCGAGAGCTGTGCTCCCGATTTGACTTCTGGAGTTAAACTCCTAAAAAGAGATTAATTTATGGAGTTGAACTCCAACAGATCTTGAATGGAGTTAAACTCCTAGAAATCTTTAGAAATGATCAAAGAGGCCCCTTTGTTTCTCTCCTCTTTGCCACTGGATCTTCCTAAAATGGGATTTTTGGAGATGGGTCTTCTTCTTCTTCCTCTCGGTTGGCCGGATCTTGGAGAAAGAGGGTGAGATTTAAAAATCTCCCTTTTTTGAGATCTGATGGAAGATCTGAGTTCCCCTTTGTGGGTTTTGTGGTGAAAAACTATTTAATTTTGAAAAAAAGAAGAGTAAAACTCTTGATTTAATTGAAAAGGGGAAGAAGGTTTAGAACCTTGAGGAAGGAGAAGGAGACACAAAAACCCTAGATTTTGAGGGGAATGAAAAGTTATCCTTTATTTTATTATCATGTTGCCTTTTATAGGCTTACAAATTTACATATAGCCCCTTGGGTTTTACAAAATAGCATTTTGCCCATCTCATGCCTCATGTGCTTATTTCTTTTGCACATAAGCCATGAGCTTTACAAAAATTTAGCTTTAAGCCCATTTTCCTTACATTCATGCATAAAGAATTACATCAAAATTATTTATTACATGATTTCATTTTAGCATGGGGGAGGCCGGCCGCGGGGATCGACTTGGGCATGGGCCCACTTGATCTGGGCTTGGGCCCGCTTATTTAGGGTTGACTTTGACTTTGACTTGGTCAACCGAGGTGTAATTTTCGACCCCAACAAAGTGCCCCCATCAATAAATGCACATCGCACATGAGTTGTGTGCATGAAATTGATGGATCTTGGAGTTGGACTTCAAGATGAAACATCCTTCCGGGGGCGGAGAATAATTCCGGGAGCATAATTCCGGGGATTAGAGCATAATTCCGATTTGCAGAGCATGATTCCGGAGGTCGGGGCATAATTCCGGAGAGCGGGGCATAATTTTGAGATCGGAGCATAATTCCGAGATCAGAGCATGATTCCACGGATCAGAGCATCATTCCGAAGAGCGGGGCATGATTTAGAAGATCGGAGCATAATTCCGAAGAGCGGAGCATGATTCCGAAGATCGGAGTATAATCGCGAAGAGCGGAGCATGATTCCAAGGGTTCGGAGCATAATTTCGACGAGCGGAGCATAATTCCGGGGACCGGAGCATAATTCCGGAGTGCGGCAGACATTCTGACCGAAGCATAATTTCGATACTGAGGTTGATTCCCAGGCGAAGCATAATTCCGACAGGGAAGGAAGATACTCCGAGACGAAATATGATTTCGACATGGGGTACATTCTGAGATGGAGCATGATTTCGTCACAGAGCTTGTTGGTTGACTTGATTCCGAGACGGAGCATAATTCCGATGGGGAGGTCATTGGTTGACTTGATTCCAAGGCAGAGCATAATTCCGACAGGGAAGGCAGATACCCCGAAGCAAAGCATGATTTCGACATAGGGTACACTATAAGACGAAGCATGATTCTGACACAGAGCTTGTTGGTCGACTTGATTCTGAGGCGGAGCTTAATTCCGACGGGGAGGTCATTGGTTGACTTGATTCTGAGTCGAAGCATAATTCCGACAGGAAGTTCGCTGGTTGACTTGATTCCGAGTCGAAGCATAATTCCGACAGGGAGGTCGCTGGTTGACTTGTCCCCAGCACGGAGTGTCTGTGGTCGACGTTTTCCTAGCATGGAGTGTCACTGGTTTTGATGTAGAGCTGATTCCCGGGCGAAGCATAATTCCGACAGGGACGGTAGATACTCCGAGGCGAAGCATGATTTCGACATGGGGTACATTCTGAGATGAAGCATGATTCTGCCGTAGGGGTTGTTGGTTTGATTTGATTTGGGTTGACATCAGCATCGCTATACTGGAATATGGTACCAGGAGCGAATCATTATTTACCATGAGAGGATTTGGGGATTTTGGTTTTAGTCTGGCATCAACATCGCTACACTGGACTATGGTACCAAGAGCGAATCATCATTTTCCATGAGGGGATCTCCCTCGTTTCCAGTTTAACAACTTAGAGGTCATCTGTTCCCAGTTTAATGACTTAGAGGTCATCTTTTCCCAGTTTAAAGACTTAAGGGTCTATTGGATCGGAAGTTTGGAATTTCGGAGTAAGGGTCGACATCAGCGTTGCTAACACTGAAGCACAGGTGCCAGGAGCAATCCATCATTTGCCTTTTCCTATTGGGGAGCGATGGCTTAGGAGACGGGTTTAGGTCCCTATCACCTAAGCCTTTTCAATTTTATGAGTCGTAAGGGTCCCATGAAAGCATTTTCTCCCTACGAGTCGAAAGGATCCCGTAGGTGTATTTTCTACTTAGGAGTCGTGAGGACCCCCAAGTGTGTTTTTCCTTTGTGAGTCGTAAGGATCCCATAAAAGTGTTTTCTTACGAGTCGAGAGGATCTCGTAAGTTTGTTCTCCTCATGTATCATGAGGGCACATGAATGGGTCTTCCCAAACGGAGCATAATTCCAAGGGCGGAGACCGGCCGCTGGACTGGTTGTTGCGGTAGGGCATGGGTGTGATGAGAATTATTTGAGCCCGTGGATTGTATACGGTAGTCAACTTGGGGATCAACCGTAGGGATGGCAAAAATTTTGGGGCTTTGTTGGCGTCTGCATCGCTGCACTGGAATATGGTACCAGGAGCGACTCATCATTCGCCATTGGGACATTCAGAGACTTGAAATTTTGGTTGGCGTCTGTATCGCTGCACTGGAATATGGTACCGGAGCGACTCATCATTCTCCATTAGGACATTCAGAGACTTGAAATTTTGGTTGGCGTCTGTATCGCTGCATAGAATATGGTACCAAGAGCGACTCATCATTCGCTATTTGGGAATTTAGATTTTGGTTGGCGTCTGCATCGTTGCAATGGAATATGGTACCAGGAGAGACTCATCATTCGCCATTTTTTTACCGCGATTGATCTATTATTTCAACTTTTCTTTTCGCGAATTTCGCGATTGCCCTATCATTTTGGTTTTTTTTTATTTTCATTTTTATTTTACTCGCTGATTTTTATTGCGAGTTGCCCCATCATTTCGGCTTTTTTATTTTATTTATTTACATGTTTTTTTTACATTCCCAATTTAATGACTTAGAGGTCGACTGTTCCCAGTTTAACGACGTGATGGTCAGCTGTTCCCAGTTTAACGACATGGTGGTCAACTCTTTTTAGAGAAAGACAGATGTCTGAGAGAATCAGTTTCACGAAGGACTTCGGTCTCCGTTTGTATGAAATTGGCGGTCACAGCTTGACTGTTTGTTAACACGCCTTTAGACAGTTCTATCTCTCTTGCCTTGTATTACTTTTCGACCTAATCTTTGAAGATGAAGCAGTCCTCAATGGCACGACCTATCACTCTATGATAAGGGTAATATTTGGGGTCGTCGGTCATATTCGCTTCTTGCGGTCTCTTTGATTCTGGCAATTGTATACCGTTTCTTAGGGCATCTTTGAATATTTTATAGACTTTATCCCTTCTGAAGGAATATACCTTATCCAGCTTCTCTTTCAGTGGAGATTCTCCTCTCTCTCCGAACATTGGCTTCCGAGGCTGGTTGGCATTAGGCCCACTCATCCCTTGCTTATTTCGGTTAGCCGAGGTGTTAAAAGATTCAGCATTGTCGGAATTTCCGCCTTTGCGATTATCGTCCTTTCGGGTTTCTCAGGACCTATTGTTATTTTGGGAATCAGAGGAAGACTCCTGCTTTGAGCGCTCGAACATCTGAACTTTCCTGGTCAGCTCTTGGAATGTTTTGAGACCCGCGGTGCATAGAAACGGGGCCATCCAATTATTGAGATTTCCGACGAGGAGACTGACAGATTGGTCTTGCTTTATCGGCGGTTCGCATTTGACGGAGAGATTGCGCCAGCGGGTTATAAAATCCGTGCTGCTTTCGTTGTTCTTTGGCTTGGTCCTTACGAGGTCGGCAATGGTGATCTTATCCCTGACACTCATGAACCTTTGTCGGAACAGAGATTCCATTTGGACGAAAGTAGTAACGGAGCCATCCGTTATGCTAGTGTACCAGTCGAAAGCGACATCGGTTAAGCTATTAACGAACTGGCGGAGGAGAAGCGCATCATTGGCCCCAGTATTCCCGCATGAGGCTTTAAAATGGACGATGTGCTGATTCGCATTTCCCGTCCCATCAAATCTTCCGAATTTGGGGATGACATAGTCGCTAGGAAATTCTACCAGATCATACTGAGCAGGATATGGTCTCCCACTACTGCTGATATCTTTTTGCGCTTCGTCTTCGGTTACTAATGTTTTGACTTTGTTGGTAACCAAATCCATGATTTGATCTTGAGTTAGCGGGCTACTGTCATCGGTAGCCAAGACATTTCCCGAGATAGGATGCGACTGACTTTCATGCGGTTCGCCCACCTTTGGATTTGAGGGAATAGGCGTCGGCTATCTCGGGACACCGTTTCCCGATTCATGAGCAGAACCCTGCGCTTGATTGGATGGCTGAGAGGCAACTTGGTCCGTGATCTGCATCACGACATTCGTCAAGTCGTCAATTTTGGAGTAAAGTTTGGCCATCTCCTTGTCTTTACTTCTGAGCTGTTTTCGGAGCTCTTGGAGAAGTTGCTGCTCTGCGTTCTTGGGATGGAAGATTGACTCCTCTTCGCTTTCCGAGACCGACTCCTCATGAACCGTGAGATCTCTCTGCTTATCAGCCTCACTGGAAGGGTTTTTATTACCTCCTAGAGGATGCCGGTCATGGGAAGTGGCAGCCACATTTATACCAGATTGGATTTGAGATGTGGTGGTCCCGTCCTTGCTCTTGCTGCGCGTGCCAACCATGTAGATAGTGTGGACTACATATCCAGCCATCTCTTTATCTTTGGCGTGGTAACCTTGTTATTGGAGCCTCATGAAGTTCAGCATAGTATGAGTTCTAGCCCTTTTGTTGGCTCTATATCTGAGCCTTTTCTGTCTTAGCTTCTCGATTTTGATGGCTTGGCGGGCATCCGTCATCCAGGAAGCCATCGTGAGCCGATTAATGGGGAGCTTACAGAAGATACCCAATTGAGCAGTTGTCAGGGGCGCCGCTGGAGCTTGCCCGAGATGCCTTGTTTCTTTGTTGGTGTTGATGGCCTTGCTCCTAGCTGGGGCCAAGGAAAGTCGTTCAAACACCGATTTGCGTTTAGGTAGTGGTGCCCTCGAGATCACCAAATTTGGCCTCTTACCTTTTGAGGCCGGTTTGTCTGTTACCGGAGCTTGAGGAGCTGGGATGGCGTTAGCTGACACGAACAGAATAGAGCCAAATAGTAGCGGCGGCTCCTCCCATTGTCGCCCGAGACTGGCCGGGAGGACCGTCCTGGCGTCCATCTTCATCGTGTAGGAGATGGGAGCCGTGTCGAGAGCTGAGCTGATCCTTAGAGACATTTTGTTGCGTCTGGTGATTGCAATTTGAAATTTGTTAACCTGCATAAAGAAACATGATTTCAGTACAGGCAATCGATGTATATGATGATTGAGTTCGCATGGATGTTTAACCCGAAATATGGTAGGAGTGATCGGTCCCACCGGGCGTGCCAGAATCTATAGGGCGTTTTTTGTCACCCCATTGAGATAGGAATACGCGCGCGCTTGCCAGGCGTACTACAGATTCCCTCTGCCTAGGGTAGGCCGGGGTTTATTGATTGTGGGGATTCGAATCTCCGGCAGCCGCGGACTAAGCTGCTGTTAATTACCCCTCACCTTTGGAGCGAGAGAACCTCCGATTGACGGGTCAAACAGGTCATGCAAACTCAATGTGCAGTGTGCGTATATGTGTCTTAAGGGGTTTTGGATATATCGGGGGCCCCACTGAGTTTTACGGGGGTCTCGCTACCCGGATAACGGGCTGGGGGTCAAGAAGGCTAGCAGCCCCCTTACGGGGTGTGGGGCAGCGCCCCGTTAGAATTTTTTTTTCTAACGGGGACAGTGTTGTAGAGTGTATGTGAGTGTGTGTGTGTGTATATATATATATATATAAGGGAAGAATAGCGTCCAAAAACGTGTGGGTGCCAGCGCCTCACGCGCTTAGCACGCGGGCGCTAGCGCCTCACGCGCTTGGCACGCGGGCGCTGGGCGTCAGCAGGAAAAGGGACTTTGTCCCTGCACTGGGAGCTGTGCTCCCGATTTGACTTCTGGAGTTAAATTCCTAAAAAGAGATTAATTTATGGAGTTGAACTCCAACAGACCTTGAATGGAGTTAAACTCCTAGAAATCTTTAGAAATGATCAAAGGGGCCCCTTTGTTTCTCTCCCCTTTGGTAACGGATCTTCCCAAGATGGGATTTTTGGAGATGGTCCTCCTCCTTCTTCCTCTCGGTTGGCCGGATCTTGGAGAAAGGGGGTGAGATTTAAAAATATCACTTTTTTGAGATCTGATGGAAGATCTGAGTTCCCCTTTGTGGGTTTTGTGGTGAAAAACTATTTAATTTTGAAAAAATGAAGAAAAAAAATCTTGATTTAATCGAAAAGGGAAAGAAGGTTTAGAACCTTGAGGAAGGAGAAGGAGGTACAAAAACCCTAGATTTTGAGTGGAATGAAAAGTTATCCTTTATTTTATTATCATGTTGCCTTTTATAGGCTTACAAATTTACATATAGCCCCTTGGGCTTTACAAAATAGCATTTTGCCCATCCTATGTCTCATGTGCTTATTTCTTTTGCACATGAGCCATGGGCTTTACAAAAATTTAGCTTTATGCCCATTTTCCTTACATTCATGCATAAAAAATTACATCAAAATTATTTATTACATGATTTCATTTTGGCATGAGGGAGGCTGGCCGCGGGGCTCGACTTGGGCATGGGCCCACTTGATCTGGGCTTGGGCCCGCTTATTTGGGGTTGACTTTGATTTTGACTTGGTCAACCGGGGTGAAATTTTCGACCCCAACAGCGTGTCCACCCAATTGTTAAAGACCCCTCCAAGTTCGTAGCTGCCGGGATCGCGCTTGAGAATCGACCACCCTTACCGAAGACGATCCAACCGAGGGAATGCGGAGGAGGCTCTAACCGACGATCCAAACTCGTTAGGTTTGGATGGTCGTTGATGTAGAAATACTTCACTAAATTTTCTCTCTTGAACCATACTCAAAATTGGAGAGCAAGAAGAAGTAGAAGGTGAAGGAGGTTGAAGCATGAAGGAACCATGGAGCATGAGCTCAAGTCAAGAAGAAAAATATCATCAAGTCATCACATATAGAAATGAATGGCTATATAATCCAACCATGGTGCAATAGTGCATCTAAATGAATTTTAACAATATAAAATAAAGCCATACCTCTCTATATTGTTTGTACCATGCTTCATAACTCTTCATTTCCACGTCATTTCCCTTTTATTTTTCTAAATAGAAAAATAAATACGAGGTGTCTTTTTTCTAGAAGCAATCCTGTATAAATATGGAATACTTCATCTGGTATATGTATCGCTACACATACGCTTATCCGTATAAAAATACGGATAGCACCAAAGAGAGAAAATAAATAGTGAACAATAATACTAAAATATATGTATCAAAATACATATATAAATTATTAAATCAAAACCTGATTTAATAATCCGGCTTAATCCTAAGCCGGCTAGTATTATCAACCGTTCGATTAAAGTCCGTGTATCGTGTATACGTATTTGATTGGACCCCTGCACGTACCAACGCACATCTCCTACATCTGTCGCCTGAACCAGGAAAACCCTCTATGTGGGACTCTAAAGATTCGACAATACGCTGGCAGTGGATTTAACCACAAGCATGTCAGCGACATTAGCTGTACGTAACGGCTACCCAGGTACTTGTCGAAAAGGGGGTCGACAATCAACTGCGTCCTTACCCTACTGAGCCTGAATGTGACAATCTTCGTACAGTCCGGTCTCTTCGTCAAAGAGTATCGCATATCGGGTCTAGGGGGTGGATAACGTCAGACCCCTACTAACCCGATAAGTCGTGTCTGAGTCAAGCTCACCACCAACTGAGATACTACTGATCAACTATCAATAAATCTCACTTACCGTGGCCACGGATTTATGGTGATAGCCAAACGAATACAGCGCGACATCGACTCCTAATACCAGGAGAGACGAATCCCTGACAGTCGACCACTGCCTCCATGTGGCTCGGGACTGTACCCAACTAAAACCCGTTTGCACGACTCCTTTAAGCCGTGGTAGGGTAGTAATCAAAGTACAATGAGAACTCACACAAGACAACTGACGACTTCAGGTCAAAGGGCTAACCTGTACTCATGCCACCAGAGAACTTCCATCCGACGATAGGTATAATACCATCTAGAAGTTCTCGGCGAGTCCGTCCAGTGTACTCACCTCCAGTGAGCACCTGTATACTATCTTAGGTGTCACAACACCAATGTCTTGTGAGACTGTCCACCGCCCCTCGTCGGGGTCTCGAAGCGTATACACTAGTCTACTCCGGAGTATCGATGCCCAGTCTCGATACTCCCACGACTAGGGACATTTAAGAATGTGCTTATGGACAACCCAGCTCCCACATATATGATCGCCATCACAATGCTGGTCGTCAAGCAACAATCCTACGGGCTTCATCAACGATGAAGATAACCAGATAGCATACTATCATCTCGAGTAAGATTGTTATACCTGTATTGTTAGTTATATGTATGCCCTAGAGGCCATTACTGTACATTGGATGTATATTGTAGTGGATGCTGGGACATATATAGGGAGGACTTTCTTGATCGACATGATAGTATGCTATCTGGTTACTCTTTACCTTAACGTGTACACTGATTGTCTCTCCGATACATGTTGGTAAAGCCCTTAGGATGTGTACTTGACTACCTAGACTATGATGCGGATCATACTAGTGGGGACATGGTAGTCCATAAGTACATCCTTCAAAGTCCCTAGTCGTGGGTGTATCGAGACGGGGCATCGATATACCAGAGTAGACTAGCGTGTACCTTCTCGACCCATACAGATGGGCGATGGATGATCCCATATCCATCGGTGTTTGACATCAGAGATGATATACGGGTGCTCAGTAGAGACTGGGTACACTGGACGGACTCGCCGAGAACTCCCAGATGGTATTATACCTTACGTCAGATGGCAGTTCTAAGGTGACACTGGTACAGAGTAGTCTGTTGACCCGAGATCGTCATAGAGTCTTGTGTGGTTCCCACTGTGCTTTGATTTCCATCTTACCACGTCCAAGAGGGCGTGCAAAACGGTGGTTTTTGGGTACAGTCCCGAGTCACATGGAGGCAATGAGCGATAGGAGGGGATTCGTCTCTCCCGGTATAGGGAGTTGACGTTGCACTGTGTTCGATTGGCCATAATAGGAAGTCCCTGGCCAGGGCTGATCAGAGAATTGCTGGTAAGTGTTACCAATAGTTTCTCGACCCGTTATGAGCCTCATATCGACACGACTTATCGAGCTATTGGGGTCTGACGTTTACCACCCCTAGGCAAGATATGCGACATATCAGACGATCAGACCGGACTGTACGGTAGTGTTACTGGTTGGATTCACTGGAGTGTGAGCGGTCTTGCTCGTCGATCTTCTGATCGCTCAATACCCGGGTGGCCGTTACGTTTAGCAGACCGCTTGCGGCTTGTGGGTGTTTGATATGATCATCACCTGCTGCCGGCGTATTGACGAGTCTTTAGAGTCCTACACAGAGGTTTCCTGGCTCAAGCGAAACGAAATAGGAGCGCATATGAGATATGTGCGGGACCGAGAATAATGCGTGTATGTGATACCGTATTCCATTCTCGCGATGAATGTATCGAATGGTTGTATGCGATATAACCTAGTTATCGAATCAAGGATTGATTCGATAAGCCGATACATTGGATACTAGTCGGTTATATGCGATATGACCGGATCGTTAAATCAAGTGTTGATTTAATGATTTAATGTATAATTATATATTTGATATATTACTTTGCATTAACTAGTATTGGTTTACTTTAAATGGATTTTCTCACTTGGATTGTGCACATTGTATATATGATATATTTTTGTGCACTTGTATGTATCATGTTTGATGATGCATGCTAACTTGTGTTTTGTGTAAAGTTTAAACCATGGTTATATAATGGTTAGGGTTTTCATTTTCATATCTATTTATTTATTTATTTATTCATTTTGGAAAATGATAAGCATAATGCAAAATGGTGGCTTTCTTTGGATGGAAGTTGAAGCTTCATGAAGCTTTGACCAAGTGACCATTTTGACTCCATGCTTAACCCTAACCATTCCCACTAACCATGATTTATTCTCTACACTTGACCATGGTTATTATTATGATAAGTATTGATTTACTTTTTAATTTAAAAAACAACTTATCATAATATTCATCTTCTTCTTCTTCTTCATCACTTGAAGAAACCTTCACTTCATCAATGGTGATTGATGAAAACAAGTGAGAAATCTAATTCTAAAGTCTACCCACTTCCTATTTCTTCATCCTCTACCTCTTGCCAAGTAGTAGAGTGTGTTTTCTTCACAAGTTTCTTGACTTGGTGAAGTTGGAGCTTGATTTAGTGATGCCTCGACGTAGATCATCTTCGGCATCGACGTCGACGACCTAGCCCGTCCATTCTCCGATGAAGCCGACGCAAGAGCCCGGGATTCATTTCGGACAGCGGAGAGACATCATTGCGGAGCTATGGAGGAGGAGCACCGGATCTACAAAGGTTGTATTTCCGTTCACTTAGTTAATTTGTTAACTAGTTTGATTTGTCGCCTAGAATTCTAGCCAACGATCCGTAGTCTAGGGTTTCTCGGCACCGTATTTTTGAAATTGGCATGGTTGATGCCTTGTGAGACCTCTTGAGAGTGCCTAGGAACCCTACAGTGATATCAGAGCCTAGCTAGAGCCTTAGGCGAAGTCTAGACGGAGTTTGAAAGCCGGACGAACCGAAAACCTAACCCCAAAATAGCTCTCTGGACTTTTTCTAAAAACTGGGCTTTTTCCAGATTAAAAATTGCCAAAAAATTCAGCAGGGAATTGTATGAGTTACTGTGAAGCACGTGATGCTAACTCGACTAAAGAGGCGCGGAACCGCGGCCCCCACCATGGGATTCGCGGCGGTTCCGCGACCACTTTGTTGAGTTACACCACGTGGCTTGCACAGTAATTCTTGTCTTGTAGTGCTGAGTCTTCTGGAAATTTTTAATATTTACTCAACAGTTGAGTTTTCTGGGGCAGTGTTGGGACTTCGTATATTCGATCAGATTATCAAACTGTGTCTATGTGTTTTCCGGATAAATTTTAGAATATGTTAAAAAGTTCGACCAGATATAAATACCCAATTTTTCCCATGTCGGGAAATTTCCAAGTGTTGGATTTTTCCGTAGTTTAAAGACGTTCTAAGTAGTGCAAGTGACTCGATGGACCCTCTAGAAGACAACAAACCTTAACTCGATTATGTGACCGTCTTGAACTGCCCTTTGAACCTTCGGGTTTGGGGCAGTACGGCGTGCCACATGTGAGGCGTTGGCTTGACCCTTCTACGGCTGGACCGTTGGTACTGAGGCACGAACTGAATGTTTTTAGACTTGTTTCATGTGTTGATCTGTATCGGGAAAACTTGGGTGTTCGATTGTTCGATCGGAAAGTTTAACATTTTCTATTTATCCGGAATGTGATACAACAATTGGAATTCACAAAAGTTATGTGATAACTGAATGAATGTTATAAACGTAGCACTTTAGTCTCACTTGATCGGTTGCCACGGAATTTTGATGTGATCAAAAGTCCGTCGCAATCACGTAGCGTACGCGGATACTCGCCGGATAAACTTAATAGACAGCCTCACTCCATAGCCCCGACCAAGTGACTGTAGGAGAACCCCGTCGCCGAAAGCATCCGTTCGGGTGCTCGCGGTAGCGGTGTTCCGCCTTGGTGCACTTTGTCGACGGCGTCGGGGGTGCGGCCGTCTACTGAAGTTTGCGACGAGCATTCGATCAGAATGTCGGGAATCCTGTTGAATTGCCCGACTTGATATTGAAAAGAGTTTTCGATAATGAGACTAAAATGCAGGGTTTATAATTGTTAGGCATGCGATGTCTAAGTAATTCATTTGGTCAGGCATGCGATGTCTGAGGTGGTTGCGGATTCCAACTGTTGTAGTTTTACACTTTCTTTTCTGTGACCATAAGTGTAATATGTGATATCGCCGGTTTCGTTGCTATATGTCAACGACAATTGGGATGCGCATATTTACTTACGTTGATGACATGTGATGTTATGTGTTGCTGGATATGTTATATTGGATCGTCGTGTTTGAATAGCCGGGGGTTTTTATGTGAGATGAGTGTTTTTCATTTTCATTCATGTAAAAACTTGTATGTAATATTCTTTTTATTGGGGCGCTTCCAGGTTGCGGAAGTTGTCACCTTTTGTATATTATTTACTTTTCTGCACTAGGATAGACCCAAGGAGGAGGGCACAAGTAACCGGGTTCTGGAGTCCAGTGGGAGACCAACTCGAGGAGTCGAGGCCGGGTCTCCTAACTCTAGAATTGGTAGGGTTGTTTGCCGCTCTCGTAGGGGTCTAGGGGTGTGGGTTTGGCTATTCATCGCGACCGTGGAATCCGTGTTTTATACTGGCTCGTATTGAAAACACGGACGTCCTAGTATATCCAATATTTCATATGATTCTTCTGCTGCGATATCTGTGATGTGATCATGTGATGTTCTGTGATAGATACAGTATATAGTATATATGATATATTATATAGACGTTACTTATGTTTTACACCCGTGCTAGCCCTGCCCCGCTCTGCCATTAGTTACCTAACCTAACGGTGCACGAGGGGACATCGAGGCGAATGCGGATGGCATAAGTGTACGTCGTATTTATCTGTGATGTTTAGGTACTTAAATGATGGGACTTCATTAATGTGATTAATGAAATAAAAGAAACTAAGATGTTGTAGAATCGAATTTCAAAATAAAACAGGTAGCTACAGTTCTTGCTTTGCACAGCGGTATATGTGATATATCCTGCACCTTATTCGATGAGGAAAGGACCGAGATCCCTTCACCGGGAGTGACTCCTTTAGCAATAACTGGCAGATGCTACACACTCGGTTTGTCTTTTGATTGCTTTTAAGTGTTTTTTGCTTTGCACAGTGATATATATGATATATCCCGCACCTCATTCGACGAGGAAAGGACCGACGATCCCTTCACCGGGAGTGACTCCTTTAGCAAAACTAAAAAAGCCTCAAAATCACTCCATTTAAAATTCATTTGATTCTACAACGATATCAAGTTCATTACGCAATAGGTTTTCAGAAAAACCTGTCGTAGCCCTCCGTCATTTCAGATAAGTACTAGTTAGTATTCGTGCTGCGGTTGTTTGGCCTCTGTCAAGACGTAGTGTACGGTAGCTAACTAGTGCTTATCTGCTTGCATATGATGCGATTGGATTAGGGTATTCGTACGGCGTTGTTTGGCCTCCGTCAAGGGTCGTGCGGGTGGGTTTAATTCAATCAGGAAATGACGGGTTGAACTTGACTAGCGGACTATGGGTAGTTTGGCCTCCGTCAAGGTCACAGGACGCTAGGGGCAAAATATTATCGGGAATTTCAAGTGTTGAAATTTGCAATGAGATTGCATACCTTCTATGAGATAGTTGGATCCCGATACCCGCTGCGAGTAAGAGTTACTCCTGGGAGAGTTTTATACATTACAATTAGCCGATCAAGTAGGTGTCTAGAAAGGTGTTAACGAGGTTACGCCTCTGGGAAAACGAGGTTTACATTAATTAGGTTCGTGCGAAAGCACGGGGGACCTCCCTCAAAGTACCGACACTGGCCTGGCTGAAAGATTGGCGAACTTGTAGTGTGTAATTAATCCCGGCTAGTCTTTCCTTTTAGTGTTTCAAGGAAGATTTGATAAAAAGCAGTGGGAACCATCCTGATTAGATAAAATAATAACCAATCTATTCTTGCAAGAGCGCACGCTGAGTGTTTTCTTCTCTCTCTCTCCTGGTAGCGACCATGTCATGCCTTAATCAAGATAATAATACGGAATATTGACCGAACCCGCTTGTTATACTGAGCTGGGGAACGTTGGTCCCGCTCCAACTTATAATTGTTATAAGATCGAGCAGGAAATAGGGGAATACCAAGATTCCCGTGCCGCCCAAACGAAGAGAGTGCATGCTGATGCATCATCTTTGGGTGTGTTCATTATACAGAACTGTTTCTCAATGTCCTTTACGTCCTGGGTATATGATACCGGATCAGGATCCCAGATATGTAATCTGTTACATGGGCTACAAATAGGTAAAGAACTGAGAACGGGTGATAAGTTTCATGAGGCAGAAAACGGGGCAAGTGTTGCAGCCAAGTCTGTTGGTCACTGTCACCCTATATTGTAATACATTGATTCTGAACGAATGTTATTAGATACCGAACCTGATATACAAAATCATATCTGTCTCTTTAACGATAAAATTTTGTATTGTTGGATAATGTTTTGAACATTTCCTATATCAAAAGTTGATCGGTTCAGGCACGTTATCTAAAAGCATTAATGTTCTAAATCAAACTACAGTTCTTAGTATACAGAACACACACAAGAGGAAGAGTTCAGAAATGAACGGTTCCTTCTTGAGGTATTGTAGACTAGGTCATATCAATGCGACCCGACTAGCTAGAGTTACATAAAGATGCATATTTAAATTAGTTTGAATTTACATCTTGTGGAACTCGCTAGTCATGTCACAGAGATAAGATGACCATAGCTCTGTTTAATGGAAGCAGAGAAAGAGTTATTGAACTCTTGGGATGATACATGTTTGATGTATGTAGGTCCCCAGTCTGCACATGCCAAGACCGGTTCTTTGTACTTCATTACATTCTCTGATAATCTCTCGAGATTCAGACATATGTTCCTGTTGAAACACAAGTCCGAACCTTTTGAGATATTCACAGAATATAAGAAAGAAGTAGAGAACCAAAATACGGGTATAAGTATTATGTCCTTTGATGTGATCGAGGAGGAGAATACTTGAGCACGGAAATCCTGGACTATTCTAAAGGAGAATGAGATTCTCTCTCAGCATTACTCCTCCGTATGCACCATTGCACGATGGTATGTCGGGGCGGAGCAGATACACCCTATTTGATATGGTGTGCTCTATGATGAGTAATACTGAGTTACCTTTTTCCTTAGGGGGTTATACACTTGAGAAGTTGCATACCTATTGAATAGGGTTCCAATCAAATCAGTTGCCTACCGCTTCATATGTGATATGGAATGGGAAGAGCCCATATCTTAAGTTAGTTAAGATTTGGGGTTGTCCGGCCTATGTCTAAAAGCATAATCCGGACAAGCTCGAGGCAAATACTGTTATGTAGAACTGGAAATGTTCCAGCTATACAGATTGCAGCTGATGATTTGATAGAATCAAGGATTCAGTAGATTCCAACGAACCTCAGCCTCTCCGCCGATCTAGTAGGGTTCCTCACCCACCTGAGAGATACTTCGGTTGCTCTATGACAGTGGGAGCGAGGATTGCATCATGAGATGATGACCCAACTAATTTCGAGCTGGCCATCAGGAGTAAGACTCTGTAAGAATGGCTGGATGCTTAGCAATCTGAGATGGAATCCATGTACGCCAGCAAAGTATGGACTTTGGCTGCTATATCTGAAGGGTTAAATCCCCATCAGGAGCAAGTATATCTTGAGAAGATTACTTGGTGTAGATGGAAAAGTTGAGACTTTCAAAGCTAGACTTGTTAAAGGTTTTCGTCATTGACCAGGCGTGGATAATGATGAAACCTTTTCCAGTACCTATGCTTAAGTCCATCCAGATACTACTTGCCACGGCTACATACCATGACTACGATATCTGGCGGTTGGGTGTCATGACTGCTTTTCTAAATACTGATTTAGAAGAGTGCGTCTATAAGTACACAGCCAGAGGGCCTCGTAGACAGTGGGAGCAGCGGAAACGTGTGCAAGATGCTTTATAGGATAAAGCAGGCATCGCGGAGTTGGAACATCAGTTTTGATGGATTAGTCAAGGAAGTTGACATCATCAAAATGGTAGATGAACCTTGTATATACAAAAAGGTAGTAGGGAGTATGGTGGTGATCCTCGTAGAGTACGTGGATGACATACTCATGATAGGGAAGGAGTTTCCTATGCTACGCTCGGTCAATCTCCGCTTATCACAAGGATTCTCCAGATTGGATCAATGTGATACCTCCTCCATCCTGAGTTTTCATCTATGAGATAGATGTTATTTGGGTGTTAGTATACTCACTAGTTGTAGTGAGATGGTATCAATCGA
Source organism: Agapanthus africanus (assembly GCA_030015575.1). Lineage (NCBI taxonomy): Eukaryota > Viridiplantae > Streptophyta > Magnoliopsida > Asparagales > Amaryllidaceae > Agapanthus > Agapanthus africanus. The sequence goes on along the minus strand of CM057339.1, from coordinate 258,746,017 downwards.
TCCTGGGAGAATCACTGGAAGTGTTCCAAGGTGATAAAGACGACTGAATGTCAGTCGCAGGCATTGTCTTTACCCTCAGTAAAGGGACGGTATGTTGGAAGAGTTCCAAGCTAGATACCGTGACATACTAGACGATAAAGGCAGGATACATCGCTACTTAAGATGCTACCAAAGAGGCTGTTTGGATGTATAATAGTTCATGAGATGAACTTAGTTCCTACCATTGTGTGACAATGGAGTTGTGGCTTATGCCAGGAACCCCCGTCCCATCAGTGATCCAGACATATTCTAAGGCAGTATCACCTGATCATGGAGATAGTTGATCTCCAGGGTGATCGAGGTTAGGAGAGCAGACTCAGAGGATAACACGGCGGATCCACTCACGAAGGCCTATTCCCAGAAAAAGACTTTTATGGGATGGTTGAGTATGAGATACTACAACCACTGCTACAGATGGCCCTAGTGCAAGTGGGAGATTGTTAGTTATGTGTATGCCCTAGAGGCCATTACTGTACATTAGATGTATATTGTAGTGGATGCTGGGACATATATAGGGAGGACTTTCTTGATCGACATGATAGTATGCTATCTGGTTACTCTTTACCTTAACGTGTACACTGATTGTCTCTCCGATACATGTTGGTAAAGCCCTTAGGATGTGTACTTGACTACCTAGACTATGATGCGAATCATACTAGTGGGGACATGGTAGTCCATAAGTACATCCTTCAAAGTCCCTAGTCGTGGGTGTATCGAGACGGGGCATCGATATACCAGAGTAGACTAGCGTGTACCTTCTCGACCCATACAGATGGGCGATGGATGATCCCATATCCATCGGTGTTTGACATCAGAGATGATATACGGGTGCTCAGTAGAGACTGGGTACACTGGACGGACTCGCCGAGAACTCCCAGATGGTATTATACCTTACGTCAGATGGCAGTTCTAAGGTGACACTGGTACAGAGTAGTCTGTTGACCCGAGATCGTCATAGAGTCTTGTGTGGTTCCCACTGTGCTTTGATTTCCATCTTACCACGTCCAAGAGGGCGTGCAAAACGGTGGTTTTTGGGTACAGTCCCGAGTCACATGGAGGCAATGAGCGATAGGAGGGGATTCGTCTCTCCCGGTATAGGGAGTTGATGTTGCACTGTGTTCGATTGGCCATAACAGGAAGTCCCTGGCCAGGGCTGATCAGAGAATTGCTGGTAAGTGTTACCAATAGTTTCTCGACCCGTTATGAGCCTCATATCGACACGACTTATCGAGCTATTGGGGTCTGACGTTTACCACCCCTAGGCAAGATATGCGACATATCAGACGATCAGACCGGACTGTACGGTAGTGTTACTGGTTGGATTCACTTGAGTGTGAGCGGTCTTGCTCGTCGATCTTATGATCGCTCAATACCCGGGTGGCCGTTACGTTTAGCAGACCGCTTGCGGCTTGTGGGTGTTTGATATGATCATCACCTGCTGCCGGCGTATTGACGAGTCTTTAGAGTCCTACACAGAGGTTTCCTGGCTCAAGCGAAACGAAATAGGAGCGCATATGAGATATGTGCGGGACTGAGAATAATGCGTGTATGTGATACCGTATTCCATTCTCGCGATGAATGTATCGAATGGTTGTATGCGATATAACCTAGTTATCGAATCAAGGATTGATTCGATAAGCCGATACATTGGATACTAGTCGGTTATATGCGATATGACCGGATCGTTAAATCAAGTGTTGATTTAATGATTTAATGTATAATTATATATTTGATATATTACTTTGCATTAACTAGTATTGGTTTACTTTAAATGGATTTTCTCACTTGGATTGTGCACATTGTATATGTGATATATTTTTGTGCACTTGTATGTATCATGTTTGATGATGCATGCTAACTTGTGTTTTGTGTAAAGTTTAAACCATGGTTATGTAATGGTTAGGGTTTTCATTTTCATATCTATTTATTTATTTATTTATTCATTTTGGAAAATGATAAGCATAATGCAAAATGGTGGCTTTCTTTGGATGGAAGTTGAAGCTTCATGAAGGTTTGACAAAGTGACCATTTTGACTCCATGCTTAACCCTAACCATTCCCACTAACCATGATTTATTCTCTACACTTGACCATGGTTATTATTATGATAAGTATTGATTTACTTTTTAATTTAAAAAACAACTTATCATAATATTCATCTTCTTCTTCTTCTTCATCACTTGAAGAAACCTTCACTTCATCAATGGTGATTGATGAAAACAAGTGAGAAATCCAATTCTAAAGTCTACCCACTTCCTATTTCTTCATCCTCTACCTCTTGCCAAGTAGTAGAGTGTGTTTTCTTCACAAGTTTCTTGACTTGGTGAAGTTGGAGCTTGATTTAGTGATGCCTCAACGTAGATCATCTTCGGCATCGACGTCGACGACCTAGCCCGTCCATTCTCCGATGAAGCCGACGCAAGAGCCCGGGATTCATTTCGGACAGCGGAGAGACATCATTGCGGAGCTATGGAGGAGGAGCACCGGATTTACAAAGGTTGTATTTCCGTTCACTTAGTTAATTTGTTAACTAGTTTGATTTGTCGCCTAGAATTCTAGCCAACGATCCGTAGTCTAAGGTTTCTCGGCACCGTATTTTTGAAATTGGCATGGTTGATGCCTTGTGAGACCTCTTGAGAGTGCCTAGGAACCCTACATGTATAGGTCCTCCCTCAATTATCATAATCGCCTACTCACAATCATAATAATTGCCTTGAGGGTACTATATCCAACAATCTTTCACTTGCACTCAAGGCCAATTATTGCGGTATCGCGTACTCACAGCTCATGTGCTATTGAATACCCAACTTCTCTACTAATCAGTTTCGCTAACTATGTTTGTGAAACATAACGTGTTTGAGAAATAGCCTCAGTGAGTAGATCCGCTACAATATTCCAACTTCATCTCTCTATATCTCAAATTTGTGGAGATTAACAATCTTCCAAACTGAGTGATACCCCGCCTCAAGTATTCGTCTGGATACTTGATGGGACCAAGTTCATCAATGAACAATTCCTATCCAAGAAACTTCTTTGGCTGTATCCTCTATTGAGTTATAACCGGCATCCTGCACCATGATTATCTCAGTATCCTTATTGGAACACTATCCAATACACTGATCCTTAGAAGAGGCTAAACTCATAACTCTGACAATATCTCTGTCATCCATGTCATCTTGGAAGCCTGAACTGATAACCGCCTCCAAGAAGAGGCTGCCGTTATCTTATACCAAGAACATCCGTTTATGTTCTTTACTGCTTCCCTTTATTTCTCAAGGATTGGATTATTATATGCTTATTGCAACTAGTGCAAAAGCAATATCTGGTATTGTACAAGACATTGTATGATTGACTCAGCTGCCTAAGCAAATAATATGTCATTCATGCCAGTCCCTCTCTTCATCGGTCCAAAAAGACATCCTTTTAGAGAGGGTGACTCCATCACCCGCGGGTACACTACCACGCCAAGAGTCATCTATTCTAAAATACTTTTAAAATGCTGTCCAAGTACCTGATTGGGGAACTTCCCAAATCTAGATCTAAAACCATAGATCTAGTCACCAGAACTCGTGATATACTATCGATATCCAATGTGGAGAAAACACTGTGTGATAACCGAAATTTGACCGATTATAGTATAGGAACATCACTTCCTATCTGGAGTATGTCATCTAAATCATGGACAGTACTCCCTACATCTTTCTTACTAGGTTCATTTTTTGTTTTGATGAAGTCAACCACTTTGACTGTCACATCAAAATAGATAAATTATCTCCGCTATTCTTGCTTCAGTCTATGAATAGACATAAGCATCTTACATACCTTCCGCTGCTCCCACTGACTACGATAACCCTCTGGCAGAGTCATATACATGTGCACTTCAAAAATCCTATTTAGAAAGACGTTATAATCACCCACCTGCCAGATATCATAGCCATGAATTGCATCAGCGCTAAAACATATCCATATGGACTTCAGCATAGACACTGAAGAAAAAGTCATATCACAATCCACAACGGGTATTTGATAAAAACTCTTTACAACAAGTCTAATCTTATTAGGTTAGCACCTTTCCACCTGCACAGATCTCGAAAGATCTACTTGCTCCTAATGGGTTTTACCCCTTCAGGAGCACCCAACAAAGTCCAAAATCTATGATTTGCTGAAGTGCGTGGAGTCCATCTTGGGTATGGAAAAACTGGTCACCTGGAAGCTGTAAGTCGATGTAGTACACCCCAATACTTGTGGGGAGGCGGAATTTTCAAAAACGAACTTGTTTAGTGAACGAACATCGACTAACCGCTTGAATCGAAGCTAAACTATAAATAACCAAACACAAAGTGTTTCTTAACTATTGTGTTTAGGGATTATACCTAATGAAACCAGTCCTTCGTCTTTACGATCTCCTTGTTCTCCTCGGCCTTCTCTAGGTAGTAGACGATCCACCCGAGAGCAAAACTCCAAACTAAACCTCTAACTTGAGGTAACTAATCTTCTTGGATTGCTAATCAAAGAAGATAGAATGAAATAGAGTGATGGTTATGGATTGATTAGTCTTTCTAATCCTTTGATCTCAACTCATGAGGTGTAAGGATTAGTCTTTTGAAGATGAGAGCTTGAGGAGAGAGAATGTGAGAATGATAATGAGATGAGATTGTGAGTATCATAACATATTATGAAGCATTCTCATTAAATAATAAATGAATAAATGTGATGAATAAGCATGCTTCATAAATGTTAAGTGGTGATTCATTAAGCATGTGTCATTAATCATTTATGGTGCAATAATGACAATGATGAATCACTCTCATGACTCACAAATCTTATCCAAAGTATATGCCATCTAAACCTCCTTAGTCACCATCTTCTAGAAACTTCTCGTACAATTACGAGAACGCCCCTCCAATCCGCAAAAATACGGAAAAACTTTAGACTGTAAAAATCCAATAACCGGATACCAGTAACTGGCTTAAACCAAAGCCGACTGGTAAAAACTGTCCAAACGACGTAAGTATGTAAACACACATACGCGTCCGAACCCTTGTCGTAAAACCATACGACCTCTATATCGTTTCGCCTGGAGTAGGAAACTCTCTGTGTGGGACTCTAGAGACTCGACTACTACGCTGGCAGTGGGTTTAACCACAGACCGCAAGCGGCACTAGCTGTACGTAACGGTCCCCAGGTAGTTGTCGATAAGAAGGCCGATGAGAAAACCCATCCGAACTCCTACTGAGTCTGATGTGACAATCTCCATACAGTCCAGTCCGTTCGTCCAAGACTATCACATATCGGGCCTAGGGGGGCGGCAAGCGTCAGTCCCCTAATAGCGGTATAAGTCGTGTCGGAGGGAAGCCCATTACACCCTGAGAAACTACTGGAACCTACCAGCAAATCTCGCTTGCCCTGGCCAGGGACTTTGCGTAATGGCTCTCTGATACAGCACGATATCTACTCCCAATACCGGGAGGGACTAATCCTGTCTAACCGCCACTGCCTCCAAGTGCTCGGGACTGCACCCAACTGCTACCTGTTTGCACGACTCCTTTGAGCCGTGGTAGGGTAGCAATCTAAGAACAGTGGGACACACTCGAGGCGAAGTAGCAGTGTCAAGTCTGCGGACTACGCTGTACTCATGTCACCTGGGAACTGTTCACTGACGACTGGTATAAAACCAACCAACAGTTCCCTGTGAGTCCTGTCCGGTGTACCCGTAACCTAACGAGCACCTGTATACTATCTCCAGTACGACGTACTGACGGCTGTGGGACAGACCATCTCCCCAACTGGGATGAGAAGTGTACACACTAGTCTACTCCGGAGTATCGATGCTCTGTCTCGATAATCCAACGACCAGGGACCTGAATAAGGATGTGCTTGTAAACTACCCAGCCCCCACTAGTGTGACTGCCATCACAACGCTGGTAGACAAGCAAGATCCTAAGAGCTCTATCAATACGTACACTCACATATTAAGATAGAAAAACCAAGTAGCATACTACCATGTTTAGCAAGACTGTTATATACATGTGAATATCCCAAGCTTCCATTAAGTAATATACAAACTAGTATGATACAGTAATGGCCTTCTAGGGTATAAACACCAACAGAAGTTACCACTTCCTATGACTTGTTGATAACAGGTAGGGGGAATAGCAGTGTCAAGTCATATCCATATGGACTTCAGCATATACACTGAAGTAAAAGTCACATCACAATCTATAACGGGTATTTGATGAAAACTCTTTACAACAAGTCTAACTTTATTAGGTTAGCACCTTTCCAGCTGCACATATCCCGAAAGATTTACCTGCTCCTAATGGGTTTTACCCCGTTCAGGAGCACCCAACAAAATCCAAAATCCATAATTTGCTGAAGTGCGTGGAGTCCATCTTGGATATGAAGCATCTGATCACCTGGAAGTTACCACTTCCTATGACCTACTGATAACTAGTAGGGTCGTCATCACCATGATGCTGACCTCCCTGTCACCGTCTACGAGAAAACCAAAGTGTCTTTCGGGTGCTGAGATCACCTACTAAAATTTGCGGAGTGGCTAATGGTTTGTCAAATCCAATTGAATTCTTAGGTTCTACTAAATTTTCGGTAACCGTTTGTGGTTCTGAAATCATTTCCAATTCTACCATACTCCCACTAGTTTCTTTAGCAAAAAAGATTCCTTTTATAAAAAGGCGGCGAGTCAAGAACAATGTAACTATTGATCTTGAAAATGGTAAAAACAAAATCCCAGCGAATGCTCGGGATAATCCACAAACCGCCATTACCGAAGCGTGCCTCGAGTTTGTCTAGATTCTGCTTTTAGACAGAAACCAGATAACTCCATATCTTAACAACCTGAAAATATGTAACCATTTTATGTCCATATAGAATTAAGGCACTAATTTAGATGGAACCAGATTCAAAAATCACACAACTGTTTCCAGTGCATATTGCCTAATGGAAAAAGGCCATTGCAGCATTATTTATCATAGAGCGCGTCCATGGATGAGTAACCTGTGAGAGAATTAAGTTCTCAATATTACTATGATGGAATACCTAGCATAAGTATCTATATTTTCGACCACCTCGAAGAATCCCGATACTTCCAACGTATGGTTCTCTACTTTATTCTTATACCTACAAATTTCTCAAAATCTTTGACCTTGCATTACTACGAATGGGTGTCTAAAACTAGAGAACTCATAGATAATCCTGAATGAAGTAAGAGTACCAACCCCTTGTCTCGAAGGACACCGGGCAACTTACATTTTCATGTATAAGTCCTGAGAATATACCAATTCAAATTCTGTGTTTTGTAAACTGAAAACTGTATCTTGGTTAACAATGTCTTACACCGTTATTCAATGCACCTTACCCTATCCTCAACTGATAAAGGTAAATGTTTACAATACAATTTTCAAAATGTATATCTCACTTTATAAAAATAAAGGAACAAATATTTCATTTTAAAATCTAGTGTATAACAACGGTTATTCGAAACTAAATATTTGCTGTCAGGCGAAAGCCAGGCGATTTAATCCAATATCACCAATTACAACGAACTCCGATATTAAGAATCAAATTGCCCATTTCCCAATATTCTGCTTCTACTCATCATTTGTAATACCGTACAAATGTGAGATCCAAGTCCAGTAAATACATATTCTGGAGTCAGAATTAATTGGGAAAACAGTTCTCTTTTACATGTACACGGAAAAACTGAAACATGAAAATGTTTCATAGGGTATGGTCAGGTATTCCTAATAATGCATTTTCCATTATCCAAATTCATGAAAATAGTCGCAATTTCCTTTGCCTTTACTTCAGTCCCTTTATATGTCTCTACTTCTTACCTTTTGCACACCATCCTTAGGCTAATTAGTTTTCTTCCTTCCCTATCTTTCGGCACTAGCCTAAGGTTTGGAAGAAGAATATCTAATAAGCGTAACAGGTGTACTCTCCTAATCAAGGAGCTCTCGCAACCTGAGAGAAGGTAAAGAGAAGAGACAACCAAATAATCCATTCAATTTCTTCAGAACCTGTGGTCATCCTCGACTGAAGTAACTTCTTCAAGTTCGTATGTAACTATAAGATGGACGTTCCAAGCAATATGAATCATCATGGTGATACGATGTGTTATGAGGAAATCCAAAGGGTAGAGTAGGAGTGGCTGAGATATATGCGACATTGTCACAAATCAAGACAAGCCAAAACCAAAGGGTGTAAGAAGGTTCAGTCAAATTGGTTCATGAGTTTTTAAGGTAAGTCATGGGTTGTTGTACCAGAGAAAGAGAGAAAAGAAACACTCAGCGTGCACTCTATTAAGATCATATTGGTTATCACTTTATCTGATCAGGATGGCTCCCACCGTTTCCTCAAATTCTCCTCCAAACCCTAAAAGGAGAACTAGTCGGGATCATTTACACGTTTACAAGTTCGGTAACCGTTCAGCCAGGCCAGTGTCGGTACTCCGAGGGAGGTCCCCTGTGCTTTCGTACGGACCCAATTAATAACCCCGTTTCCGCATAGGCATAACTTTGTTAACACTTTCTAGACATCTAATAGGTTAGCTAATTGTGAAGTGAAGAAATCTCCCGAGGAGTAATACATACTCATCAGTTAGCTAATTGTGAAGTGAAGAAATCTCCTGAGGAGTAATACATACTCATCAGTGGGAATCGGGATCCAACTATCATCATGTGATAACCTGACGGAATCCACTCAAGTCACCACACTCCAGAAGGTATGCGCATGCATGGCAAGTTTCCCGTATATTTGAAACTCCTGATATGGTTTGTGCCCCTAACGATTTATGACCTTGATTAGGTCAACAAACCATAAACCACTAGTCAAGTTCAACCCGTCATTTTCTTGATTACATTAAACCCACCCGCACGTGCCCTTGATTAGGTCAACAAGGCCGCACGACTGTCCTAACCAATCGCATTACAATGCATAGAAAAGCACCACTTAGCTACTGTTCACTACGCCTTGATTAGGTCAACAAACGCAGCACGAATACTAAATAATACTAATCTGAAATGATGGAGGGCTACGGCTGGTTTTTGGTAAAAACCTTTAACGTACTGAATTTGATATCGTTGAAGAAACCCGAGTGGCTTTAAAATGGAGTGGCTTAAGCTCCGCCTTTTAAAACTAGTAACACAAACTTTTGCTTAAGAGCGAACTCCCAATGAAGGAATCAAGACTCTTCCCTCATAGAATGAGGTACAGGATATTCCTAACCGAACACTTCTATGCAAAGCAAAAGAATATGACTGTGAGTTTTGAAGAAAACCGAGTAGTTTTAAAATTGGTTCTGACAACATTATTTATGTTTATTTTTCCTTGCGTTGTTTAGATAATGCGTTCCAATCATTTTATGTTTCCAAGCAACAAAAGAAACAACCAAAATAACATGCTTTTTATATGCCATCCGCATTAGCCACGGGGCCCCGTCATGCACCGTTAGATTACTTAACTAACGACAGAGCAGGGGCTTGACTAGCGCGGATGCAAAACATATAGAAGTATCTACTAAATATATGTATATATATGTATATATATATATATATATACATATATATATCAACATCGCTGGCAGATAATAATCATCACAGGCAGATAAAAATCATCACAAGCATGTGAACAATAATATGGAATAGCGGATAATTTAGGAGCCCCGCGTTTCATTTGAGCCATAAATGAGACGCGACGTTCCCCGGTCGTATGGATAGCCAGTGCAATGAAGATCCTAGACCCCTACGAGTGCGGCAAGTTACCCGCCAATCCCCGAAGTGAGGCAACCCCAATCAACAAAGTGAATGGGCCACCCAGCACTTCACGAAATCCGGTAATTTGAGCACCCCTCCGTGGGTCAACCTATACCCCCTACGAGTGCGGAGAATAGCCCGCCAATTCTAGAGTAAGGCCCCCCGGCCTCAACGCCATGAGATGCGGGCCAGTTTCCCTCTAGAACCCGGTTATTCGAGCACTCCTCCGCGGGGTAATCCTAGTACAGAAAATGAAATATATATACAATGGTGACAACGACCTCAATCCGGTCATGCCCCAATAAAAGAATATACATAACCGGTAGTGACGGCAGTCCACATGTCGGACACTCGCCCCGTAATAAATAATATACAAATGAATCTGAACTATATATCTAACACTGCACACAAGGCTATCCATCATGACAATCCATCCATAACATCAGTGCAACACAGAACATCAACGTGAATATCATATTTGTAAATATGTCTGATTGTACATATAGCAACCAGTCGGATTGTACCGCTCTATGATATTCATGGTCGCAAAAACTAATACACGCACTGATACACACGAATTCAAAATTTCGATCGACTAAAACTTTCCGCATTGGCTCCAAGTACAAACCAGTACTCAAACAAATCTGGGCCAAAACCATACATCCTCAAAATCACATTTCCATGTCATAGAGCACCGGAAAAATTTTAGGGCCCAACAGCCAAAATAAGACCGCGGAACCGCCGCCAAATTTTGGCATAATTTTAAAGCAACAAGAATGATTTTTTGAACAACTTTAAAATTCGAATAGCAAGCTTGTATAATGGAAATGTGATCCGGAAAAATCAGTCGATCGAAACTTTAAACTTGTGCAAACTAGCTAGTAAAGGTTTATGGAGGCTCTGATACCATGTTGGGATCCGGTGCCCGTACCGCGGAAGCCGCGGCCTATGCAGAAGCGAAAATAAAAATTTCTGACGAGCACCGGACTCCCGTATAACCCATGATTTGAACCATATATCTAAACTAGATATTCTACAAGGGCAAGAGGTTAAGAAATACAACTTTTGTCGCGTGTCCACCTAATTGTGGAAGACCCCTCCAAGCTCGTAACCGCCGGGAGCGCGCTTGGGAATCGACCACCCTTCCCGAAGACGATCCACCCGAGGGAATGCGGAGGAGGCTCTAACCGACGATCCAAACTTGCTAGATTTAGATGGTCGGTGATGTAGGAATACTTCACTAAATTTTCTCTCTTGAACCATGCTCAAAATTGGAGAGTAAGAAGAAGAAGAAGGTGAAGGAGGTTGAAGCATGAAGGAACCACGGAGCATGAGCTCAAGTCAAGAAGAAGAAAAATATCATCAAGTCATCACATATAGAAAGGAATGGCTATACAATCCAACCATGGTGCAATAGTGCATCCAAATGAATTTTAACAATATAAAATAAAGCCATACCTCTATACATTATTTGCACCATGCTTCATAACTCCTCATTTCCACCTCATTTCCCTTTTATTTTTCTAAATAGAAAAATAAATATGAGGTGTCCTTCTAGAAGCAATTCTGTATAAATACGGAATACTTGACCCGGTATATGTATCGCTACACATACGCTTATCCGTATAAAAATACGGATAGCACCAAAGAGAAAAAATAAATAGTGAACAATAATACTAAAATACATGTATCAAAAAATATATATAAATTATTAAATCAAAACTTGATTTAATAATCCGGCTTAATCCTAAACCGGCAAGTATTATTAACCGTTCGATAAAGTTCGTGTATCGCGTACACGTATTTAATCGGACACCTGCACGTACCAACGTATAGCTACTACATCTGTCGCCTAAACTGGGAAAACCCTGTGTGGGACTCTTAAGACTCGACAATACAATGGCAGTGGGTTTAACCACAAGCACGTCAGCGGCACTAGCTGTACGTAACGGCTACCCAGGTACTTTTCGAAAGGGGGGTCGACAATCAAGTGCGTCCTTACCCTACTGAGCCTGAATGTGACAATCTTCGTACAGTCCGGTCTCTTCGTCAAAGAGTATCGTATATCGGGTCTAGGGGTGGATAACGTCAGACCCCTACTAACCCGATAAGTAGTGTCTGTGTCAAGCTCATAACCAACTGAGACACTACCGATCAACTATCAGTAAATCTCACCTACCATGGCCACGGATTTCTGGTGATAGCCAACCGAACACAGCGCGGCATCGACTCCTAATACCAGGAGAGACGAATCCCTGATAGTCGACCACTGCCTCTATGTGGCTCGGGACTGTAACCAACTAAAATCTATTTGCATGACTCCTTTGAGCCATGGTAGGGTAGTAATCAAAGTACAGCGGGAACTCACACGAGACAAATGACGACTTCAGGTCAAAGGACTAACCTGTACTCATGCCACTTGAGAACTTCCATCTGACGAAAGGTATAATACCATCTAGAAGTTCTCGGCAAGTCCGTCCAGTGTACTTACCTCCAGTGAGCACCTGTATACTATCTTAGGTGTCACAACACTAATGGCTTGTAAGACCGGTCACCGCCCCTCGTCAGGATCTTGAAGCGTATACACTAGTCTACTCCGGAGTATCAATGTCCAGTCTCGATACTCCCACGACTAGGTACATTTAAGAATGTGCTTATGGACAACCCAGCTCCCACATATATGATCGCCATCACAAGGCTGGTCGTCAAGCAACAATCCTACGGGCTTCATCAACGACGAAGATAAACAATATAGCATACTATCATCTCGAGTAAGATTGTTATGTTGGTTATAGTGCCCTCAAGGCGATTATCGTAGTCGCATGCAGGCGATTATGATGATTGAGGGAGAATCTATACCGGTGAACAGTCTTACTCGAGATGATAGTATGCTATCTGGTTTGTCTTTATCATCGCTATTACATGTTGATAGATCCCATATGATTCTTTCTTGACTACCAGCATTATGATGGAGATCATATACGTAGGAGCTGGTGGTCTATAAGCACATACTTAAATGTCCCTAGTCATGGGAGTTTCGAGACCGGGCATCGATACTCCAGAGTAGACTAGTGTATACTGATCGAGACCCCGACGAGGGGCAGTGGCCAGGTCTCACAAGCCATTGGTGTTAGTTTGTTCACCTAAAATAGTATACATGTGCCCATTGGGTTATGAGTACACTGGAGGGACTCGCCGGGAACTTGCTAGTTGGTACTATACCTATTGTCAAATAGCAGTTCCCAGGTGACATGTGTACAGGTTAGTCTGTCGACCTGAGATCGTCATTTGTCTCGTGTGAGTTCCCACTATACTTTGATTACTACCCAACCACGGCTCAAAGGAGTCGTGCAAACAGGTTTTAGTTGGGTACAGTCCCGAGCCACATGGAGGCAGTGAGCGGATTGTCGGGGATTCGTCTCTTCCAGTAATGGTGATTGATGTCGCGCAGTACACGGGTGGCCATCACCAGAAATCCTTGGCCAAGGTAGTCAAGAATTACTGATCTAGGATCGGTAGTTTCTCATGTGGTGATGTGTTTCATACCGACACGAATTATCGCGTTATTAGGGGTCTGACTTTATCCACCCTCTAGACTCGATATGCGATACTCTTAGACAAACAGACCGGACTGTACGGGTATTGTCACTGTTAGGCTCGGTAGGGGTTTGGATGAGTTTGCTCGTCTTCCTTCCTTTCGCTCAATACCTGGGTAGCCGTTACGTACAGATAGTGCCGCTGACGTGCTTATGGTTAAACCCACTGCCAGCGTATTGATGAGTTTTTAGAGTCCCACACAGAGGGTTTTCACGGTTCAGGCGATATGGTGTAGATGACGTTTGTTGGTACATACAGGTGTCCGATTAAATATGTGTACATGCTGCACAGACTTTGATCGGACGGTTGATAATACTAGCGGGTTAGGATTAAGCCGGATTATTAAATCAGGTTTTGATTTAATGATTTATATATATGTATTTATATATATGTATTCTAGTATTATTGTTCACTATTCATTTTCTCTCTTGTCTATTCGTATTTTTGTACGACTACTGATATATGTATTTCGATACGTGTACTGTGAAGTATTCCGTATTTATACGGAATAGCTTCTAGAAAATGGCCACCTCATTATTGATTTTCTTTTTAGAAAATCAATTATGGAAATGAGGTGGAGGGGTGAGTTGGAATGAGCATGGGTTTTGGCATGTAGAGAGGCATGGCTCTCATTTGTTTATTTGAAAAAGAGATGAGATATTTTTTGGATGATTGAGAGAGAGAGAGGGGGGGAAGCCACATTCTTGGCTTGCGCTTGCTCATTTCTTTTCTTCAATTACTTGCTCATTCTCATTCTACTCTCACTTGGAGACTTAGCTATTTTTCTTTAGTTGCTCATGCCACATGTTTCCTCACCTCCTCTTCATTTTCTTAGGTTGCTCTTGGAGCATTTATGATGAGAGAAAATATATAGTGACACATTACTACACCTCCACTCTCCATTGCTAGCAACCTTGGAGCGTCGGTTGCCTCGCTTGGCGAGGCTGGAGCTTGCGTCGTTTCCTTCAGGTGGATCATCGAGATAGAGGAAGACCGGCAACCAAATTCGATCAAGGAGCCTCTAAGAGCTTGGGATGATGGTTCAAGACCGAAGGACACGGATCAACTCGGTATAACCATCTAACTTCTAGTTTTACATATTGCTAGTATAGGGTTTAGGGTAGATCCGAGCATTGGGTCATGGCAGCGCCCGTTTAGAAAATTTTTGTTCCGCATTTGGCCACGGTTTGATGACCGGGACACTGCCGTAACCCAACATGGTATCAGAGCAAACCCGTAAACCCCTTACTAGCTTGTTTAGACGTTGTTAAATTATCGAAATCAAAACAACCCCGAAATGATACCCTACAGATTCCAATCTCTGTCGTCTTTCCAAAGTCTTCAAAAAAAATTTTTAGCAACTGCAGAAGACTACTATGGTGACCACTAGACTACTCCCCAAAACGAGCCAGTTTCACCCATATTGGATCGGCCACATTAAGCAAATTTTCGAGCCGGCCGACCCTGCAGTCAAGTTTGGGTTTCGTATTTTGGGTGTGGTCTGGTCTCTGGAATATTGGTGCAGTGGTATTGCTCGTTTTTCCCATTTTGGATATTATGTTATCCTTTGTTCAGGGGCAATTCAGGGTGTTTTGAAGTCGATAATTTAACACTGTTTAAATGTTTACAGTACATGCATTACTATCTGCGACCGTGAATGTCATTTGAGCGGTACAACTCGTCTAATTGCTATATGTTCTTTTAGACGGGTTTGCGAACGTGACATTCGCGTTGATGTTCTGTGTTGTGCTGTGATTGTGGTTGGATCGTCGTGGTTGATAGCTTGGGTGCAATGTTTGTACAGTTTAGTCTCATTTGTGCATTTGATATTGCAGGATGAGCGTCCGATATGTGAACTGCCGTCACTTCCCGTTTGTAAATTATTTGTTTGGGGCACGACCGGGTTGAGGTCGATGTCACCCTTGTACATATTATTTTCTTTCCTGTACTAGGATTACCCCGCAGTGGTGTGCACGAATAGCCGGGTTCTAGAGGGCAACGGGTCCGCATCTCATGGCGTTGAGACGGAGGGGACCTTACTCTAGAATTGGAGGGCTATTTGCCGCACTCGTAGGGGGTATAGGTTGACCCACGGAGGGGTGCCCAAGTTACCGGATTCCGTGAATTGCTGGGTGGACCATTCACGTTGTTGATTGGGGCTGCCTCACTTCTGGGATTGGCTAATAACTTGCCGCACTCGTAGGGGTCTAGGTTTTCATTGCACAGGCTATCCACACGACAGGGGAACGCCGGGTCTCATTTGCGGCTCAAGTGAAACCCGGGGCTCCAGGATTATCCACCACTCTGTGTTGCTTGGCTGAGATTCCGTGATGTTGCTTTATATCATGCCTGGGACGAATGTTATATATTTATATATACTAGTAGATGTTGTATATGTTTTGCACCCGTGCTAGTCCAGTCCCTGCTCTGTCGTTAGTTAAGTAACCTAACAAGTGATGACGGGACCCAGTGGCGAATGCGGATGGCATATACGTACATCATATTTTCGTTCTTTTTTGGTGTGATTAATTGATGGGACCGCGTTGATTCTGATCAATGCAAGGAAAACAAACCTATTTGATATTGTTGGAACCAAGTTTTTTTTTAAACCGACATTACAGACGTTTTCTTTTGCTATGCACAGTGGTATTCGGTTATGAATATCCAGCACCTTATTCGACGAGACGAGGGCCGAGATCCCTTCATCGGGAGTGACCCCTTGGGCAGAAGCTTGCGTCAACGTAATAACTTCACTATAGTCGATTCTTTTGTTTTGCATCGTGATATTCAGTTTGGAATATTCTGCACCTCGTTCGATGAGGAAAGAGCCGAGATCCCTTCACTGGGAGTGACCTCTTTAGCAAAAGTTTTCGCCACTATATATTTGTAAAACCACTTGGATTCCTTCAACGATATCAAGTTCATTACGTTAAAGGTTTTTCGCCAAAAACCAGTCGTAGCTCTCCGTCATTTCAGATTAGTATTGCTTAGTATTCGTGCTACGTATGTCGTGCATTGCCGAGGCGTAGTGTTCGGTAGCTCTGTAATGTTTTTCTGTCGCATGGATATGTGGATTGGTTAGGACAGTCGTACGGTTATGTTGGCATTGTCAAGGACCCGTACGGGTGGGTTTAACGCAATCAAGATAATGACGGGTTGAACTTGACTAGGACTCTTTGATATGTTGGCATTGTCAAGGTCACTTTGGTCCTAGGGGTAAAAAATCACATCGGGGGTTTCAAACATACAGGAAACTTGCCAGACATGCGCATACCTTCTGGAGTGTGGTGACTTGAGTGGCTTCCATCAGGTTATCATACGATGATAGTTGGATCCCGATTTCCACTGATGAGTAGGTTTACTCCTCGGGTGATTTTAAATGATCCCGACTAATTCTCCTTTTAGGGTTTGTAGGAGAATTCGAGGAAACAGTAGGAGACATCTTGATTAGATAAAGTGATTAACCATTCTTATCTAGGTTAGAGTGCACGCTGAGTGTTTCTTTTCTCTCTCTGGCTGCGACCATGACCCGCCCTAAACTAAAACTCATGAACCCAGTTAACCGAACCTTCTTACAACACTTTGGCTTTTGGAATGTCACGGTGTTGCATATATCATTGCCACTTCTATATCACCTTTGCATTTCTCCAGAACACCCCGTATCACTACGAACATATACTCCTATTGGATAAATCCATCGTATAGTTATATACGAACTCGAAGGAACTTGTTCCAGATTCGAGGGTGGATTCTGGTTATGGAGAGATTGAATAGGATTATTCGGTTGTCTTTTCCGTTTAGCTTCTCTCAGGTTGTGAGGGCTCCTAGGATTAGGAGAGGGTACACCTATTGAGCTTATTGGATAGTCTTCCTCCAAACCATAGGCAGGTGCCGAAAGGTGGGAAAGGAAGAAAACCAATTAGCCTAAAGGTGGTGTATACAAGGTAATAAGTAAAGACATATAAAGGGATTAGAATAATGACAAAGAAAGTTGTGACTGCTATCATCCACGACAAAACCGTGTATACCCCTATCACTCCCACATCCACTTTGGATTTCTCCAAAACACTTCATATCACTACGAACGTCCATAATGCTTGGACATGCCATCATATAGTTATATACGAACTCGAAGGAATTCGTTCCAGATTCGAGGATGGTTTCCGGTTCAGGAGAAATAGAATAGGATTATTCAGATGTCTTTTCCCATTACCTTCTCTCAGGTTGCGAGGGCTCCTGGCATAAGGAGTATACACCTATTACGCTTATTGGATAGTCTTCTTCCAAACCTTAGGCTGGTGCCGAAGGGTAGGGAAGTAAGAAAACCAATTAGCCTAAGAAGGTGTACAGAAGATAATAACTAAAGACATAATAAAGGGATTGGAGTGAGGGCATGGAAGTATACGGTTACAGTCATGAATCAGGATAGTGGAAAAGACATTACTAGGAATACCCGGTTACCCCTTCGAAACAATTCCATGTTTCAGTTTTACTGTGCGATATTAATTGAAAACTGTTTTTTCAATTGGAATCTAACTCCAGGGTATGTATTTACCAGATCAGTTTCTCACATCTGTATGTTATTACGGATGGTGAGCGGGAGTAAGATATTGGAAATTGGGTGATTAGATCCTCATTATATTGGAATTCGTTGTAATTGGTGATATTTGAGGAAATCACCTGGGTTTTGCCTGACGACAAATATTTGGTTTTGAATATTCGTTGTTATGCACCAATTTCAAACTGATATATCTGTACGTTTATTTTATAAAGTGAGATATAACTTTTTGAAATTATGTCTGTGACATTTACCTATATCAGTTGATGGTTAGGTAAGGTGCATTCAACAGCGGTGTAATTCTTCTTAACCATGGTACAGTTTTCAACCTACGATGCACAGGGTTTGAGTTATTAAACTCAGTGGACGTATACAAAGTATTGTATGTTGTCCGGGGTCCATTAGGACAAATGGGTTAGTACTCGTACTATATTCTGTTTACTCATGACTTCTCCGGTTCTAGACACGTATTTCGTTGAAATGCAAGGTCCAGATATTGAGAAGTTATAGGTATAAGAATAAAGTAGAGAACCATATGTTGGAAGTATCAGGATTCTTTGAGGTAGTCGAAGATATAGATACTTATGTTTGGTATTCCGTTGATAGTAATGGTTTTGAGAACTTGCTTTTCTTTCAGGTTACTCATATATGGATGCGCTCCTAGATGAGTAATGCTGATTGGCCTCCTTCCATTGGTTGATATGCACTGGAGACAGCTGCATGATTTTGAATCTGGTTCCAATTAAATTAGTGCTTTTGTTTCTATATTGGATATATATAGAATCATTTATATCTTAACGATGTTAAGGTATAGGGAGTTGTCCGGCTGATGCTTAAAACCAGAATCCGGATAAACTCAAGGTTTGTTTCAGTAATGGCAGTTTGTGGGTTATCTCGGGCTTTGACGAGGGTTAATTTTCTACTATCAGGAAGATCAATAGTGATATTGTTCTTGACTCGCCACAGTTTTAGTAAAATGGATTTTTTTAGAAAACAAAAGTGGGAGTATGGTAGAACTGGAAGTGATTCCAGAACCACAAACGATCACTGAAGATTTAATAGAACCTAAGGATTCAATTGGATTTGACATTCTATTAGCCACTCCGCAGATTTGGTGGGTAACCTCAGGCACCCGAGAGGTACTTCGGTCTTCTCAGAGACGATGACAGGGAGGTTATTATTTACCCAGACTTGCCATTGCTGCTGTTCTAGACTATAAGACCCGGCAGGAGGATGGGTATAGCGTCGTTCTAAACTAGCTTTAGAAGGGCACGTGTATATGACTCTGCCAGAGGGTTGTTGTAGTCAGTGGGAGCAGCGGATGCATAGTGGGCAAGTAGCTTATGTCTATTTATAGATTAAAGCAGGTATAGCGGAAATAAATCATCTATTTTTGATGTGACAGTTATAGGCTTTGATTTCATCAGAATAGGAGATGGATCTGGCAAGAAGGTCGTAAGGTGTGATGTCCTGGTATTTGGGATGACATGCACTTTATAGGAAGTGAAATTCCTATATTACGATCGGTTATACTGTGGTTGTCACACAGTTGTTTCTCCACATAGGACATGGATATAATATCAGGGTTTCTGCTTACTAGATCTATGGTTTTAGATCTAGATTTGGGAAGTGTCCCAATTTGGGTACTTGACACTATTCTAAAGTGTTTTAGAATGGACGACTCCTAGCATGGTGGTGTACCTGCAGGTGATGGAGTCACCCTCTCTAAAGGTGTCTTACAGACTAAAGAGGAGAGGGATCTGCATGATCTTAGGCAATTGAGTTAATCATGAAATGTCAAGTACCACACCAAATGTTGTTTTTGCTCTAGCTGCAATAAACATATATTAATCCAATCCTGGAGAAATGTAGGGAAGCAGTTTATGAACATAAATGGATGTTCTAGGGATATGGTAACGGCAGCCTCCTTCAGGAGACGGTTATCATTTCAGGCTTCCAAGGTGGCTGTCTGAGTTATAGTTTTTCTCTCTTCTGAGGGACAGCATGTTGGACAGGTGGTCCAAACGGATACTGAGGAAGGCATGGCGCAGGATACTGATTAAATTTAGTGGATGATACAGTCTAAGAAGTTTGCTGGATTTGGAGTTCATTTATGAACTGGGTCCCATCAAATATCAAGAAAAATTCTAAGACAAGGTATTGCTCATTCCGGGAGATGGTTATTCTCTGCGAAGTTGAAATATAGAGAGATAAAGATAGAAACACCGGAGCGGATCTACTCACTGAGGCTATTTCTCGAACACAATAGTTTCACAAACGAGCTTTGCGAAACTGCTTAGTAGAGAAGTTGGGTGTTCGGTATCACACGATTTGTGAGTATGCGATACCGCAATAATTGGCCTTAAGTGCAAGTGAGAGATTGTTGGCTATAGTGCCTTCAAGGCAATTATCGTAGTCGCACGCAGGTGATTATGATGATTGAGGGAGGACCTATACCGGTAGAACAGTCTTACTCGAGATGATAGTATGCTATCTAGTTTGTCTTTATCATCACTATTACATGTTGATAGAGCCCATAAGATTCTTGCTTGACTACTTGCATTATGATGACGATCATATACGTGGGAGCTGGTGGTCTATAAGCACATCCTTAAATGTCCCTAGTCGTGGGAGTTTCGAGACTAGACATCGATACTCCAGAGTAGACTAGTGTATACTGATCGAGACCCCGACGAGGGGCGGTGGCCATGTCTCTTAAGCCATTAGTATTAGTTTGTTCACCTAAGATAGTATACAGGTGCTCATTGGGTTATGAGTACACTGGACGGACTCGCCGGGAACCTGCTAGTTGATACTATACCTATTGTCAGATAGTAGTTCCCAGGTGACATATGTACAGGTTAGTCTGTCGACCTGAGATCGTCATTTGTCTCGTGTGAGTTCCCACTGTGCTTTGATTACTACCTAACCATGGCTCAAATGAGTCATGCAAACAGGTTTTAGTTGGGTACAGTCCCGAGCCATATGGAGGCAGTAAGCGGATTGTCGGGGATTTGTCTTTCCCGGTATTGGGGGTTGATATCGCGCAGTGCATGGGTGGCCATCACCAGAAATCCTTGGCCAAGGTAGTCGAGAATTACTGATCTAGGATCGGTAGTTTCTCCTGTAGTGCTGGGTTTCATACCGACACGAATTATCGCGTTATTAGGGGTCTGACTTTATCCACCCCCTAGACTCGATATGCGATACTCTTAGATGAACAGACCGGACTATACGGATATTGTCACTGTCAGGCTCAGTAGGGGTTTGGATGAGTTTTCTCGTCGGCCTTCTTTCGCTCAATACCTAGGTAGCCGTTACGTACAGATAGTGTCGCTGATGTGCTTGTGGTTAAACCCATTGCCAGCATATTGACGAGTCTTTAGAATCCCACATAGAGGGTTTTCACGGTTCAGGCGATATGGTGTAGATGACGTATGTTGGTACATATAGGTGTCCGATTAAATATGTGTACAGGCTGCACAGACTTTGATCGGACGGTTGATAATACTAGCGGGTTAGGATTAAGCCGGATTATTAAATCAGATTTTGATTTAATGATTTATATATATGTATTTATATATATGTATTCTAGTATTATTGTTCACTATTCATTTTCTCTCTTGGCTATTCGTATTTTTGTACGACTACGGATATATGTATTTCGATACGTGTACTGTGAAGTATTCCGTATTTATACGGAATAGCATCTAGAAAATGGCCACCTCATTATTGATTTTCTTTTTAGAAAATCAATTATGGAAATGAGGTGGAGGGGTGAGTTGGAATGAGCATGGGTTTTGGCATGTAGAGAGGCATGGCTCTCATTTGTTTATTTGAAAAAGAGATGAGATATTTTTTAGATGATTGAGAAAGAGGGGGGGGGGGGGAAGCCACATTCTTGGCTTGGGCTTGCTCATTTCTTTTCTTCAATTACTTACTCATTCTCATTCTACTCTCACTTGGAGACTTAGCCATTTTTCTTTAGTTGCTCATGCCACATGTTTCCTCACCTCCTCTTCATCTTCTTGGGTTGTTCTTGGAGCATTTATGATGAGAGAAAATATATAGTGACACATTACTACACCTCCACTCTCCATTGCTAGCAACCTTAGAGCGTCGGTTGCCTCGCTTGGCGAGGCTGGAGCTTGTACCGTTTCCCTCAGGTGGATCATCGTAGATGGAGAAAGACCGGCAACCAAATTCGATCAAGGAGCCTATGGGAGCTTGGGATGATGGTTCAAGACCGAAGGACACGGATCGACTCGGTATAACCATCTAACTCCTAGTTTTACATTTTGCTAGTATAGGATTTAGGGTAGATCCGGGCGTCGGGTCATGGTAGCGCCAGTTTAGAAAAATTTTGTTCCGCATTTGGCCACGGTTTGATGGCCGGGGCGCTGCCGTAACCCAACATGTTATACCTGTATAGGTCCTCCCTCAATTATCATAATCGCCTAGTCGCAATCATAATAATTGTCTTGAGGGCACTATATCCAACACTTTGTTCTTCTGTTTGACAGATTAGAAATTGCAAAATGGTTCCAAAATATTCTCGGATTTTCAATGGTCTAATATGGCAACAATATTGGATTTTGTGCCTTGATCTCCCTCGAGCTCCACGTTGCACCTTGTTTCTTGTGCTGCCTCCATCGTACTTTGTGCTTGTCCGAGACATGAATGACCGATGTGTTCGTCTTGTCTCTTGAACTGGTAGACAACACTTGACTGGTGTGGATGATCGGAACCCGGATTTTATCTGTTTTTGGCAGTTGTTCTGAATTTTGTCATAACTGTAGAGATTTTGCGTGATTTGCGTTATTCTGGACTGAGAACCTGTAACTTGTAATCATGTAGCAAATAAGGATCAAAAGCACCGATCTATATACAAATGAGCATAAGAATAAACGGTATTAAATGCAATATTCTAATGTGAACAAATACCCCCAAACTTATCTTTTGCTCGTCCCAAGCAAAACCATTTATTTTCAAAAAGTCATAATCTCACTTTTGTTGGCATCACGGTCGCACTTAGCGTGTGCAACAAGCTGTTAAATCTCTAGGTGTTCTTAGTAGGATGGGTGTTGTCTTCTGAGGAGTTTCAGCGGATACTACCCACAAAATCCCGTCAAGCTAGTTTCATAAGTTAACCTTGATTCTAATTCTACAGTTTAGTATCTAAGTTAGAAACTCTATCATCCTAAGTTAGAAATATCCATCCCTTATTTTTCACACCTCCTACTCATTCAACATAAGATCCTATACATTTTGACAGTTTATAAAGATCTCAGTTTCTTTTGAGTTTTTCTTCTAAAGCGCAGTCTCCAATCTGGAATTTTTATCGTCTTTACAGAAAACATAAGACTTATTCTTCATTCCTACCTTTTCCCCAAATATCGATCGCATACCCCTACGTGTGTAAATTTCATCCCTACACTCAAGAATTCAATTCAAGCTATAGTACCTTTGTCAAAATATCTAATACTACTTCTTTTCATTAATAGTGGACGGATTTGCTCACACACCTTTCATGCGACTACTACTGCTTCCTGTGACACTAATCGGCCGATTACTGAATGTATGAGCTTATTAAAGCGTAAATAGCAGTTTCCAGATCTTATAATATATTTTTTCTTTTTCTTTTTCTTTTCTTTTCAAGACCGGATATATTTTTCAATGACGCTCTTTTGATGATTAGTTTTAAATACCGTTTTTTCTTTCATACTAGGCTTTCAGGTAAGAGTATTTCTATGTATTTTTTACTATCCCAAGTTTCAAGGTGCGTGTAAGTGCAGTTTGTAGGGTATATACTTTTTGAAGTAGGACTCAAGAATATGAACTATTTTTCAGACTTATCCTTCAATAAAACTTTCAATACTTTCTCTTCATCTCAACTTAACATAAAAACTGAACTCAAGATTACTTATTTCTAAAAATACTCCAAGGACGTATATTTACTACGGTTAAACTCAAGCAGGGTTATTTTTAGGGTTTTCAATTCCTAAGCTTAGGATTTAGTTATTTCTGACATATCAAGCTAAATTTTCGGAATAAAGTCTAAGTCACCCTACTAGCTATCCCGATGACAAAGTTTTTATGTTTTTGGAAAAAAATTCAGTTTTTATGGGTTTTTAAATAAGTATGCAAATGCAAAATATACACATGGATGCAAAGATAGAAAACTTACCGAGCACACCCCCAAACTTAAACTTAACGGTGTCCTCACTGTCATGCTCCACCAAGAGTGTCAAAAATGTTGAAAGGTCAAAAATTGCCGGTTCTCTCTTTTTTTATTTTTTTTCAAGAAAAAGCAACCAAAATATATACACACAAAAATGCCCCCCCTAAACTTAAGCGAAACAGTGTTTCCACTGTTTAAGCATTGAAATTCAAAGTTAGGGGGAGGGAACGTCGTCAATCTATACAAGGCCTTATATAAACCGAAAGTTAACACCAACCATTCAAAAAATTTATCGTGATGATGCAATGGTCGGAGAAAGAACGCGTAGAGAAAAGAAATAAAGAATACACGAGACCGTGTGTGGATGGAAGCGATATATGGTCTCGGTAAATAAGAAAACGAATGAAGGGGAGAAAGAAATGGAATACGAACTTGAAGTTGAAAACGGATTGAATAAATTAGTACGGTCGGTAATGATCGAAGTGTAAAAATGGATTGTACTAATCTATCAATCCGTTGAGAAATAAGGTCAAACCTTTCAAAATTCGCAAGAAAACATGGGCCGACCAAACTTGGTGAACCAGACGTAGGAGAGAAAGTTGATACGACGTCTTGCGAAGTGGAAATGATGGAAAAGAAGGGGTAAGTGATCGAGTAATGGTATCGGTTAAACATTCAGGAGAATGGTCACAGTCAATGGAAGGGACATGATGAATTGGAAAATCCGACTCATCCAATAAAACTGGTTCATCCTCAATGATATCCTTAAAATTCTCCTCAAAATTCAGCTCATCCATACATTTATCATCATGAACAATATCCAGACGCATATGGGGTTTGGGAAAAACAGTTAGCGGTTTGGGATGATGTCCATACGGTTGTGAAAGGACATGATGAATTGGTGAGAAAACTCATTCGAAATTGTGGGTTCATTATCTAAGTTATCCTTAGCGTCGATATCCTCAATCAAGTGAAAGTTAAATTTTTCAGACATCTCATCAAAAGTATGATTTTCAATCAATTGTTTTTCTAGAGTGGAGGTGTAGAGATCAAAGGAGTGGCATCGGTTTCACTTGAAATGGACCCTTTACAATCGGGTAAATCAAACACTACGTAGTCGCACAACACATTAAATATTGTATCCTCAATCAATGAATCATTTGGTGTACTCAATAGATTTTCGAAACTGGAGCTGTGAAATTCAATTGGGAATGGGTAGGTTTGATTTTGAATGGTGGATTTCTCACTTTCTCTACTCGAATCATCAAATTGTCCCATCGCCTTATCATACATTGTAAAATTTTAAGCTAGTTAGGAACTAGCTATTGGTTTGTTAGGTTGTATGAGTACGCCCATGGATGCATTCAATTCCTCTATCTTTCAGCATGAAACTACCTGAAATCCATCTAATGATTGTTCAAGACTAGACATGGGTTATGAAGAGATTTCGGTAAAAGATTCAAATTCGTTTGGATACGTGAAACTCCCAAATTGATGTTCAGAAGAAATGTCTAGAGAACGTGTAGAAGTCGGGAAGGAATGATAGGAACTGAATGGATATGTAGAAAGATCAACATTTTGATAAGAAGGAGATCGAAACTGTTGTTCTAAAGAATTTGGAGTGGTGAAAGGAGTGAAAAATCGGCTACGAGATTGTTCAATGTGTTTAGCAATGGACATGGGTTTCAGAGTCGCCACATGACTCTTAAAAGGGGTATCAACGTAAGAAGGTGGGAGAGATTGAAATGGTTGATACGAAGTGGATTGCGGTGTCCAATTGTTTTCTCAGGAAGCGTTTATGCGATCTTTCAAAGAAATTCTGGGCACGGATGGATCGTTTGAAATTCTACCAATGTAAGAACCGTATGACGAAATATCTGGTTGTGGGTACCAAAGTTCGGCAAGAATAGGTCGGTTAGGGGTATCCATGATATGAAATGAGTGAGAGAGGGTGGAAAGGTGGGCGAATTTTTATAAATTTTTTATTTTTTTAGGTTTTTGAAATTTTTGTTTGGTTTTTGAAAAATACGGAATTATGGGACTAAAATTCAAACAATCACAATATGCACAAGCGACACCTAGAGCTAGAGTCTTCAAATTCCAACTAGACCGCTCCTAGACTTCCAAGCGACAAGCTGCAGGATAACACTCGAATCGCCTTTACACTGCCAATTATGACCAGGTAAGCATAAGTGAGGTAAGGAGGGTTCCGCTCACGAATCACCGTAAGACGAACCTTTTAAAATTATCTCTTCACTTGTCTAGCTTAGGCACCACAAAGTCGGGTTTAGATAAACGACCGATTTCCCGCAACCTTCACTTGTCCTAAATAAGCGCGACAAATCCTTATAGGTTTGGTTTAGATATTTTTTTAATTAACTCAAGGTAATGCGCATGCTTTTTGTGATTTGTGGGGTCATAGAAAGGGCGATGAAATCCTCACCCTATCTGAATTGGTGTTATAGCCCCTTAATGTCCGTATTTATGTATGCAAAGCGATAAACAAGCAAAATCTAAAACAAGCAAAAAATTTATTTGGCGACGACGCAAAGAATCCTGCACAAAACAATTTATTGGAAAGGGGGAGAGAGAGTTTACGCAAAGAATACTGCAGATGTAACGACTCTAAACTTCCTGTACAGAAATTCTTGTTATTGTACAGAGAAAGGTATTACAGCCTGTGTAAGAGTTAAAAGTTATTTTTGTTAAATAAAAGCAAGAAGCAACTTGAATCTAAACTTGAACTCGAACTCGAATACAAACTCGAACTCTAACCTAACTCAAATCTAAACTTGAATATGTACTCGAATCCAATCTACTCGAACCAACTTGACTCGAACCCAGATTGCAATTGTCATGACTCGCATATTACTCGACTCACTTGAATACAATCTACACCCTTTTGCAATCTATGGTTTCGATCAAGACATGTTAATCAATCAATCAAACCAATTAAGTATATTAACCAGTTATATATATTATACACGGGGGGCTTGGGATAGTTTCTTGTGTGAATCCAACGGAGCTTCAGGAGTCCCGTATTAACCTTTTTTATTTTACTTGAATATCAGTCGGGTGGACTCATCCACAGCCTAGAGCCCCGATACTAACACATGAAATTGGCCCATGTTTCCTTGCTCCTGAGGCCCCACTCTTGAGCTCGTGAATACTTCTACGGCTGCGTTGACATTCACACTTAGAACTTAACGTTAACATAGTGACCATCTAGAGACCTATAATATATATTTACCCATGAACATATACTCTTACTCGTCATATATATATTCTACACCTGTCATTTTTTTTACTCTTACCTATCTTTGGGACTTACCGAGCGCTAGTTCGCTGACGGGCATTCCACTTACTTTTCTTCTCTTGGAATGTTCGTCACATACGGTCGAGACAGAGGAGGTTGAAGCCACAGAGGAGGACTACGACCAGATAGCTACTTAGGGCTAGCTCAGCTTCATTTTTCTTTAGTTGATGTATGCCACTTGTTTAGGCATTTTCCTTATTGTATTTACTTTCCAACATAAACTCATGTACTTGTACATATTTGAAGTTGAATGTAAATGAAAATGTTTGTTGAAAAATTTTACAGTCTCAATTTATTCTTGCATTGTGTATTATTGTTTCAATACGCTTAGTATATTTATTTAGAGAATGACATTCTCTGGATAAATATATCGCGGGCTTGCCATGTCACCGTTTCCTTCTATTGGAAAGCGGGACGTGACAGGTTTTATTGGTGGCCCATGCAGGTCAGCTCTGCATGAAGTCGTAAACAATATACCACAAAAATTAATGAGTTCAACAAACATTTACATTTATTGTATTTCAAATTTCTTAAATCTATCCTAACCTATCTTTTATATTAAGGTGACGGACTTTTCGAACAATACCAATACCAACGTCAACACTCCACTGCCTACACCACCACCACCACCACCACCACCTACCATTGCAGCTCCTATCAATGTGCAAACGGTACTGCTTGAGGCTATCAAGAGTCTATTGGAGGGTCAGCAGCAGACCACTATCCTCATGCGCCGTCCCGAACCCGAAGCACCCGGAGTTAAGCAGTTTCGGATACTGCACCCAAAACACTTCTCGGGTAAGGAGAGCCCACTTGAGGCAGAAAAATGGGCTCAAGCGATTGAAAATGATCTAGCAGTAGCTCAAGTTCTAGATATTACCTATGTGAGAGTTGCTAAGTTGCAACTGACCGATAACACCAGAGTTTGGTGGAAGGCTGAGGAGAACCGTCTCGCACAACCAATAGAATGGAGAACATTCTGTAACGACTCTGTTTTTAATGTACAGAAATTTGTGTAAAGTTAAAGTATTAAATGGAATATTTGCAAACATGAGTATGCTATAAGTATTTAATTTGTTTAAGAACATCAAGAAACTACTTGTAGCTCATTGATAAAGCCTTGCATTGCTGTGACATAACCCTTGTGTTCGAATCCCATCAGCCACATATATTTTTAAATGATTTTTCTTTTAAACCTTTTGGAAGCCCAAAAGTTTACAAGTGCAATACATGTAAAATGAAAAGTCAGATTAATCAAACATGTGGAAAATGTTGTACACACAGACCCCGACACGTGGCATTCATCCAAGCACCACACCCCCACCAACAACCGGCGAGATGTGCTCTGGGGCCGGCGTCGCCGGCCCCCCCGTACCAAATGCCTCCAAATTTTTACCCTAAACCCTTTGGCCCCCCCACTAGCCTAGTTCTGTTTGTTTTTCCTGAAATTAAACAAAGAATTAAAAATGAGCTTTTAATCCAATATTTAATACATTTTTAATTTTCATTTCAATTCCCTAAACCCTAATTCTATTCTATAAATACCACACCATACCCAGCCCTCTCTATTCAGAAATCTATCATCAAAACTCTTAAATTTTTCCAAGTCAAATTAGTTGTACAAGTGGAGTTAGCCCATGTTCAAGTTCCGGCGACGATTCGGGAAGATTCCGGCGATCCCATGACTCCACGAAACTCTCAAAACCTTCCTCCACCTCTTCTCTCTACACTAATCCAGTAAGTCCCCTCTCCTCTCCTCTCTTCCTATTCCAAAAAGATCTCTTTTCAAAACTCGTCGGAAGTGGAGTTATTCCGACTTTCGATTTTAATTTTGGTTAAAACATGACTTTTCTTAATAACCAAACACCCATATTGTTACATCTTATTTAGCAACCATAAACCAATATTGAGAACAAGTTTCAATTTAAAATACCATGCTATGCAACTTGTATTACACTTTTACAGTTAAATACTACAAAGTTTACCTACGACATTCTTTCATCATACTTGCTCATATTACCTTTAGAAATCTCACGAGGTAATGACATACCTCTCACAACATTTATCTTGACATAGCACGATTGCTTGAAAACAATATCCTTAGGACAAATACGACTTTATATTAAAATACCATAAACTATTAAAAACCATATTCTTTAAACTTGTATTATATACATTCCATGTGATTAAGCCTCTACAACCTATTTTGCGGAACCCAATTGGATGGTGCGGGTTATCGCACATCCTCGGTACTAGTAGTGCGAGATGCAGACCTCCTCACGGAGCATCCGATCTCGATAGAATTTTTATTACAATTTTGAAGAAAACGTGATTTCTATTTAATAAATAAATTTATTTTAATAATTATTTATAATATTATCAAATTATCTATTTTAAATACATATAATAAATTCCATGTTTTCTAAACAAAGGAATCACAAATTTCATGAATATATCATCACAAATCCATACAAGTCAAATTTACACAAAAATACCATATACTATTCAATCTAGGTTTATATTCACTAGAATACTTCACATTTAAAAAATACATCCATGAAAACCCTAAATACGATAAATAAATACTTAAGGATTATTTTGAAAGTATACTAAACTATTTTTCATAAAACCCCTTTAGTTTATTAATTTACAATAATGACCCTAGTAAATATAGGTTTAAGCGGGATCGATTCTCTTGAGCCTCAGGGAGCCGGAGAAAGTTGGTGCTTGCCTATTTAAGGTAGAAAATTAAAATGGGGCTATCAATGGTAATTGGCTTGGAAAAAATCACAAATCCTGTCGTCCATGTGCAGCAGTTACCGATAACTCCAAAACCTAATTCAGGAATCAAATTCTGCTTATGTGTCTGACTTAGACGGAGTCTCAGTCTAATCTGAATACAATTTCAATCTACCTACAATTCAAATATAACTCCAATACAACATGAATCCATATGCTGGAACTTGAAACATGCATACCAGAATACAATCAATATCAATATGACTTGAACTGACCGAACTATGGATATACATTGACTTGAATATATGACTATCTGTTTACATGAACAACTGATATCATGTTTTCGGTAGGTTTTACAACTATAAACAATATAATATATTACGGGGTTTTAAAGGGGTAGACTGGTACGGAATGTGTTAAAAGTGGCACGAGACGGTCACTTTAATACACCTAACCTGAATATCCGTTGCCATTGTCCCGTGGGTTTTCACGGGGCCTTGTACTCCATATACCATAGTCCACGTGGTAAGTTGGACTCCTCTCGTATACACTGGCACCTTATGTACCAAACTACAAACAACTACGTTAACATAAAAAACATACATATACCGGTTATATTCTCTTATCTGTCTATTCTATTTCTATATCTCTTTGGGACTTACCGAGCGATTGTTTGCTGGCGGCATTCCTTTTCTGTTCTTTCTTTGGAATGTTGTCAGGAGGATCCGACTCTCTGGAGATAGAGTTCAACTCAAAGATTTGGAGCAGTTTATTGAGGACCCCAAGCTTTAGTTCACTTGTATATACTTTTACTTTCAGTTCATGCCATTGTTTAGGCATTGCTTTCCGCATTGTATTTACTTTCCAGTTGTATTGTAAAGAATGTTTAATAAATAAAAAGTTGTTGTTCATTTACATCTCATGTCATTCTTGTGTATATTTATATTATATTACTTATTTATGCTTAACGTGTTTACTTCTGAGTAAATACGTCGCGTGCCTCGTCACGTCTCCTTATCCGTACACCGGGAAGCGATGCGTGACACATTCTGAGACCTCTTCGATGCTAAGTACTTCCCAGAGACTGCCCGGTTTGACATGGAGCAGTAGTTCATCCATCTACAACAGGGCTCGATGTGGGTCAAGTCGATGGATGAATATGATGCTGAGTTTACCATGCTCAGCCGGTAAGATATTGTCTCAAATTCAATTTTCTGATCTCACTCACTACACTGCTAACACATGGTTGTAACAGGTTCGCTGCACATCTTATTCCCACTGCTGAGATCCGGGCACGACAATTTCAATAAGGGTTGGACCCTGAAATCCAAGCCACACTCGCTACAGGGGATTTCCCAACCCATGAACTTGCTTTGAAGGCTGCCTGATGCTATGAGGCACTTGTGAATAAGAAGGGCAGGCCGCAGACTGCCGGTGTGAAATGCCCTATGCACCAGATCACAGGAGGGCCCTCTTCTAGGCCAACCTTTAACGGACCATCTCGGAGGCCAGTAGATTCGTTCGCCAACAACATGCCAGACTTTTGCATCTACTGCAAAAGAACATGGTATCTTGTGAAGAACTGTCGCAGGGTGAACAACTTGTGCCTGATCTGTAGGTCTTCTACTCACGCCATTGGAGCATGCCCCCAGAACCGAGGACCTAATAACCCTCTATCTAGACTGGCGATCCAAGCTCCTCCTACCCGGTTAACTCTACCAGCTCCCGCTCCCCGCACCCAGACCACTCAACCCCAACGCCGAGTGTTTAACCAGGCACAGAGGAAAATGCCGCGATGCCAAGCATTCACCATGTCGGTCGAAGAGGTCGAAAAGTGCCGCGACGCCAAGCATTCCCTATTCTCTTTTAAGTCCTTTCAATTCATAGTCATCTTATATACCTAAACCTATCCCACATGACTTAGGTACAATCTTAGTAGCCTCCCTACTTTCTCTAGCGCTCTTCGACACTGTGGCATCACATTGCTTTATGTCGTAACGATTCGTCCGAACTCATGTGATCCCAGTTAAACCGCTCGTATCCAGCTGGAATGTCTGTTCAGAGAACGGCGTTCTAAAAGCAACTTTGGGATATGATCTGTGTCCAATGATCGTCTGCAGTCGAGAATTTTATGCGGACTTCAAGGTGCTGGATATACTAAATTTTGACGTAGTTTTGGGAATGGACTGGCTGGGAACTTTCTTCGCTACCATTGACTGTCGCCAAATGAGGGTAGTGTTCAAAATACCAGATCATCCAGTGTTCCATTTCAAGAGTGGAGACCGTACTTTGGATCTTAGCGTCTACAAAGCAAAACCAAAGAAGGCAGAGGTTGCAGCATTGCAAGCGGATGAATCGAAGCCAGAGGTAGTTCGAGAGTTGGAGGATGTATTCCCAGAAGATATATCAGGTTTGCCTCCCGATCGAGTTCTTGAATTCAGCATTGATTTACAACCCGGTGCACAACCAGTAATAAAAGCTCCATACCGATTAAGTCCGGAGGGATTGAAGGAGATCCGCATTCAGTTGGACGAACTACTGAAGAAAGGTTGGATTCGTCCCAGTACTTCGAGCTGGGGATCTCCGGTGCTACCAGTGAAGAAGAAGGAAGGTTCTTACAAGATGTGTGTGGATTATCGAGCTCTTAACGAATTGACAATTAAGAACAAATATCCACTACCGCGCATCGATGACCTTTTCGATCAGTTAAGTGGGTCTTGTGTCTTTTCAAAACTAAATCTTCGTTCGGGTTATCATCAAGCGAAGGTCAAAGAGCCCGACATTCCGAAGACGGCGTTTAGGACTCGTTATGGTCATTATGAATATCTTGTAATGCCATTTGGAGTGACCAATGCACCTGCCATCTTTATGAACCGGATGAACCAAGTTTTCCGAGAATACCTAGACAGATTTGTTGTCATCTTCATCGACGACATCCTGGTGTATTAAAGAATCGGAAAGAGCACGCCAATCACTTACGGATTGTCCTGGAGACATTACGACAACATCAGCTCTACGCGAAATACAGCAAGTGTGAATTTTGGCTAGATCAAATCAGATTTCTCGGACATATCATTTTAGGCGAAGGAATTTCTATAGATCCAGCTAAGGTATCAGTTGTCAGCGAGTGGCCGACACCAAAGACAGTGAAAGATATAAGAAGTTTCTTGGGATTAGCAGGATACAGCCGACGATTCATTGAAGGCTTAACAAAGATCGCAGCACCCCTGAACAAGCTCACACGTAAAAACGAAGCATTCGTGTGGTCAGAAGCATTTGAAAAGGCTTTTGTAGAACTCAAGTCGAGACTAACCTCTGCTCCTATCCTCGTAATACTGGATCAATATGGCGGATTCGTCATGCATTGTGATGCGTTCAGTAAAGGATTAGGATGTATTCTACACCATCATGGTAAAGTTGTGGCTTTTGCATCAAGATAGTTAAAAGTACATGACCGCAACTATCCAACATATGATCTAAAATTGGTAGCCTTCATCTTCGCACTCAAGATTTGGCGCCACTATCTTTTGGGAGAATGAGTGTATATAAACACTGACCACAAAAGCCTAAAATATGTATTTACTCAGAAGGAACTCAACATGCGGTAGAGAAGATGGCTATAACTCATGGCGAACTTCGACATCAACTTACAGTATCATCCTAGGAAGACAAATGTAGTTCCTGATGCACTTAGTCGCCAACCATTAGCAATGAACCTCACCGTTCAATGGAAGCTACAACAAGAATTGCACGGATTGGAAATTGAAGTAGTTATGCCAGGTAACGCTTCATATTTGATGAACTTACAAGTCCAGTCCACTCTTGTAAATCAGATCAAAATAGCTCAAGCAAATGATGCTAAGCTGCAAAAGATCCGAGAACAAGCAGAAAGTGGACTACGAACTGGCTTCATTATCCATGAAGATGGATCCTTACGATATGGAAGCCGTTTATGCATACCAATCGGCCCTATTCGAGAATAGTTGATGAAAGAAGCTCACAACTCTCCGTAATCGGTACACCCCGGTGGTACGAAGATGTACAAGGATCTACGACAACACTACTGGTGGTATAGAATGAAGCGCGAAGTAGCAAGGAGCGTAGCCAAGTGTTTGGTGCGTCAGTAAGTGAAGGCTGAATATCACAGAGATCTACTTCATCCGTTACCAATCCCAGAATGGAAATGGCAACACATTACCATGGACTTCGTGACTGTCCTCCCTCGCAGCACGAAGGGTAACGACGCAATTTGGATTATTGTAGATCGACTCACCAAGTCGGCTCACTTTATTCCATTTCGAATTGGTCAGTCAACCAAGACGTTAGCAAAGAAGTACATGGAGGTGAGTATAAATCTAAAGTAAGATTTAAACCTTCAAGATGTACCATATTTGATACCCATAAACTCATGCAGGAGATCGTGAGATTACATGGAGTACATGTTTGCATCGTCTCCAATGGTGATACAAGATTTTGATCACAGTTTTGGCAGAGTCTGCAAGCTAGCCTGGGAACGAGTCTGAATTTTAGCACGACATATCATCCACAAACAGACGGACAGTCCGAGTGAACAATTCAGATTTTGGAAGACATGCTAAGAGCCTGTATGTTAGACTTCAGAGGTTCATGGGAAAATCCCTGTTACGCCCCGCTTCCCAGTAGACGGGATTGGAAACTTGGCAGGCCGCAACGTATTTACTAAGAAATAAATACGTTAAGTGTAATTAAGCAATATATAAAAATGTACAAGAATGACAAGTGATATAAAATAAAACAACAACTTTATTTACATTCAACTTTACATACAATTGTTTGAAAAGAAAAGATACAATGAGTAAAGCAGTGCCTAAACAATGGCATACAAAATGAAAGTGCAGGTGAACTAGTAGTCAGACTAAGTGGTGAGCTGGTCCAAGTCCTCCTGGTTAGGCTCGATCTCCCGAGAGTCCAGTCCTCCTGATGAACATTCCAAAGAAAGAAATAGAAAGGAATGTCGCCAGCGAACCAACGCTCGGGAAGTCCCAAAAGAAGAAAGAGAATATAACGAGTTGTAGGGTTCCTATCGACGGCAGTAAGGTTTCGGGAGGCATCATCCATGCCATTTTCAAAAATTTGTCGTTTCAAGGAACTCTAAACTAGAATCGTTAACTAGAAAATCATACGTAAACAAATGTAAACCATTTTACATCTAAGTGAAATAGAAATACAACCTTTGTAGATCGGTCCTTCACTTCAAAAGCTCATTGTAGTAGTCCCTTCGCTGCGATCATGGTACTCCCGGACTCTTGGACGGCTCCATGAGAAGAAGGCAACGGTCTTTCCTGAAGTCTTCGAGGCCGAAGATGATCTACGTCGAGGGGATGCTAACTCAAGCTTCTACTTCACTAATTAAAGAATTAGTGAAGCTAACACCCTATACTAAAGTGCTAATCTAGTAGAGGATGATGAAATAGGAAGTGAGCTCACTTTAGAATTATTTTTCTCACAATACTTTCTCACTTTTTTCAAACCCTAGAAAGCTTTTTCTTTTGGCTTGAGGAAGAAGATGAAGAAAGAGATGAGAATGAAAATGTGAAGTGAGAGAATAAACCATGGGTGAGTGAGTATCATATACTAACTCATGCAGAGACATAAACATGGCTAATTAAAATGGTTAGGTTAATAAATATTTTAAGTAAAACAAAATGAGTGGACTTTGTCAAAGCACTCACAAGCTTCTACAAGCTTCATGCACTAAACAAAATCCATTAATTTTAGATTTACTTTAAACATTAAAACCTCACCATTATAAATGGTATGGTGTATGTCTCATACACCCATGTATAGTGTATCAACAACCATGAAATACACAAATAAACAATGCACATCAATATATATCACATATATATTACATGTATACAAGTGAGAAAAAAATGCTTAAGTGAGCCAATGTTAGTTAATGTAAATTAGTATATCAAATATACAATTATACACTAAATTATCAAATCAACACTTGATTTAATAATCCGGCTATATCTCATATAACCGACTAACACTAAATGTACCAACTTATCGAATCAACACTTGATTCAATAACCCGGTTATATCACATATAACCGACCGATATAAAAGTCGCGAGAATAGAATACGGTATAACATATATGCATTATTCTTGGTACCGCACATATCATATATGCGCTCCTATTTCGTTTTGCCTGAGCCAGTAAAACCTCTATGTAGGACTCTAAAGACTCGTCAATACGCCGGCAGTACGTGATGATCACATTAAGCACCCACAAGCCATCAGCGGTACTAGCTGGACGTAACGGCTACCCGGGTATTGAGCGATCAGAAGATTAGCAAGCAAGCCCGCTCCAACTCCTGCAAAAGTCTGACGGTAACACTTGCCGTACAGTCCGGTCTCCTCGTCTGATATGTCGCATATCAAGTCTAGGGGTGGTAAACGTCAGACCCCAATAAACGATAAGTCATACCGATATGAGGCTCATAACGGGTCGAGAAACTACTGGTAACACTTACCAGTAAATCTCTAAATCAGCCCTGGCCAGGGACTTCCCTGTTATAGCCAATCGAGCACAGCGCAACATCAACCCCCAATACCGGGAGAGAAGAAACCCCTCCTATCGCTCATTGCCTCCATGTGACTCGGGACTGTACCTAAAAACCACCGTTTTGCACGCCCTCTTGGATGTGGTAAGGTGGAAATCAAAGTACAGTGGGAATCACACAAGACTCTATGACAATCTCGGGTCAACAGACTAACCTGTACCAGTGTCACCAGAGAACGGCCATCTGACGTGAGGTATAATACCATCTAAGAGTTCTCGACGAGTCCGTCCAGTGTACCCAGTCTCTACTGAGCACCCGTATACCATCTCTGATGTCAAACACCAATGGATATGGGATCATCTATCGCCCATCTATATGGGTCGAGAAGGTATACGCTAGTCTATTCTGGTATATCGATACCCCGTCTCCATACACCCATGACTAGGGATATTAAAGGATGAACTCATGGACTACCATGGCCCCACTAGTATGATCTGCATCATAGTCCTGGTAGTCAAGTACACATCCTAAGTGCTGTACCAACATGTAACAGAGAGACAATTAGTGTACATGTTAAGGTAAAGAGTAACCAGATAGCATATTATCATGTCGAGCAAGAAAGTCCTCCCTATATATGTCCAAGCATCCACTACAATATAAATCTCATGTACAGTAATGGCCTTTAGGGCATACATATAACTAACAATCTCCCACTTGCACTAGGGCCATCTGATTGCAGTGGTTGTAGTATCCCATACTCAACCATCCCATAAAAGTCTCTCTCTGGGAAAAGGCCTTCGTGAGTGGATCCTCCGTGTTGTCCTCTGAGTCTACTCTCCTAACCTCGATTCCCTGGAGATCATCCATCTCCATGATCAGGTGATACTGCCTTAGAATATGTCTGGATCACTGATGGGACGGGCGTTCCTAGGCATAAACCACAACTCCATTGTCACACAATGGTAGGAACGAAGTTCATTTCATGAACTAATATACTCCCAGACTGCCTCTTTGGTAGCATCTTTGGTAGCGCTGTATCTAGCTTTTATCGTCTAGTATTCCACGGTATGAACTCTTCCAACATACCGTCCCTCTACTGAGGGTAAACACAATGCCTGTGACTGACGTTCAGTCGGCTTTATCATCCTGGAAGCTATCCAGTGATTCTTCCCAGGATCGATTGATACCATCTCACTACACCTAGTGAGAATCCTAACATTCATTTAGATCTATCACATAGATTTAAAATCCCTGGATCCAGGAGGTATCACCTTGATCCTATATGGAGAATCAATGTGATAAGAGGAGATTGACCGAGTATAGCATAGGAAACTCCTTTCCTATCAAGAGTATGTCATCTACGTACAGTACGAGGAAGACCACCTTACTCTCTACTACCTTTTTGTATATAAAAGGTTCATCTACCATTTTGATGAAGTCAAACGCTTTGACTACTACATCAAAACAGATGTTCTAACTCCGTGATACCTGCTTTATCCCATAAAGCAACTTGCACACGTTTCCGCTGCTCCCACTGTCTACGAAGCCCTCTGGCTGTGTACTTATAGACGCTCTCTTCTAAATCACTATTTAGAAAAGCAGTCATGACAACCAACTGCCAGATACCGTAGTCATGGTATGTAGCAATGGCAAGTAGGATCCGGATGGACTTAAGCATAGCCATTGGAGAAAAGGTTTCATTATTAAACCACACCTGGTCGATGATGAGAACCTTTTACAACAAGTCTAGCTTTGAAAGTCTCAACTATTCCATCTTCACCAAGTAATTTTCTCAAGATATACTTGCTCCTAATAGGGATTTAACCATTCAGATAAAGCAACCAAAGTCCATACTTCATTGGTGTACATAGATTCCATCTCAGATCGCAGAGCATCCAGCCATTCTTACAGAGTCCCCACTCTTGATGGCCTGCTCGAAACTAGTTGGGTCATCATCTCATGATACAATCCTCGCTCCTACTGTCATAGAGAAAACCGAAGTATCTCTTAGGCGGATGAGAAACCCTACCAGATCGGCGGAGTGGCTGAGGTTCGTCGGGAGCTATTGAATCCTCCGGTTCTACCAAATAGTCAGTTGTAGTTTGTATAGCTGGAACTCCTTCCAGTTCTACCTCATGACCACAAACTTGTTTCCAAAATAAATTCCTTTTCTAAAAAGGTGGCATGCCGAGAAATAAAAACATCTTTTGTTCCTCGGTGTGGCAGAAGATATTCCCTTGCGAATGCTTGGGATATCCAACAAACATCTACAGATCTGACCTTGCCTCGAGCTTGTCTGAATTTTGCTTTTTGACATAAGCCGGACAACCCCAAATCTTAACTTACTTAAGAGATGGGCTTTTCCCATACCATATCACATATGGAGTGGTAGGCACCTGATTTGGCTGAAACCCTATTCAATAGGTATGCAACTTCTCAAGTGCATAACTCCTTAAAAGGAAATAGGCTACTCAGTAGTACTCATCATAGAGCGCACCTTATCTAATAGGGTGCGATTGCTCCGCCCCGATACACCGACGTGCTGTGGTGTATACGGAGGAGTAATGCCGAGAGAGAATCTCATTCTCCTTTAGAATAGTCCAGGAATTCCGTGCTCAAGTATTCTCCTCCCTGATCACATCAATGGATATAATACTTATACCCGTTTTGGTTCTCTACTTCTGACTTATATTTATTGAATTTCTCAAAAGTTTCAGACTTGTGTTTCAACAGGAACATATGTTCGAATCTTGAGAGATCATCAGTGAATGCAATGAAGTACAAAGAACCAGTTCTGGCATGTGTAGACAGGGGACCTACATATATCATCATGTATCAATCCCAAGAGTTCATTAACTCTTTCTCTGTTTCCAATAAACGGAGCCATGTGTAGGGTGTTTTTCGTCACCCCATTGAGATGGGAATACGCGCACGCTTGTCAGGCGTACTACAGATTCTCCCTGCCTAGGGTAGGCCGGGGTTTATTGATTGTGGGGATCCGAATCTCCGGCAGCCGCGGACTAAACTGCCGTTAATTACCCCTCGCCTTTGGAGCGAGGGAACCTCCGATTGACGGGTTAAACTGGTCATGCGAACTCGATGTGTAGTGTATGTGCGTTGTGTTTTGAAGGGGGGTTTTGGATATATCGGGAGCCACGCAGAGTTTTTACGGGGGTCCCACTACCCGGATAGCGGGCTGGGGGTCAAGGGGGCTAGCAGCCCCCTTACGGGGTGCGAGGCAGCGCCCCGTTAGAAATTTTTTCTAACGGGGACAGTGTCGTGGGGTACATGTGTGTGTAAATATGTATACATATGTATATATATGTATGTATATAAAAAGAGGGGGGAAAGGCATCCAAGGGATGCGTGGGGCCAACGCCTTGGGCGCTGTGCGCCCAGGTTGTCACGCCCCGCTTCCCAGTGTACGGCGAAGGGGACGCGACGAGGTCCGCTACGTATGTACTCAGAAGTACATACGCTAAGAGTAGCTAAGCAATATAGAAATAATTACACAAGAGGTAAGAGTATAAAAAGAACAACAACTTTTATTTATTAACATTCTTTGTACAATACATGAAAAGGAAATACAACTGAAATAAAGATGCCTAAACAGTGGCATAACAGGAAATGTAAAGTACTGGAAAGAAAAGTGTACAATGAAATTATACTGCAGGGTCTTGAGTAAACTGCTCCAAGTCTTCTTGTGATGGCTCAACTTCTGCCGGGTCCAAGTCACCTGATGACATTCAAAGAAGAGAGAAACATAATGTCGTCAGCGAACAGATCGCTCGGTAAGTCCCAAAGGTAAGAGGAAAGTAGAGAAGACAGAATAAGAAGATACATTTTAAAGTGTAAACTATTGTTGTAATGTTATGTCAACGCTGTTGTTTGTAGCTTGGTACAGAAGGATGCCAGTGTATACGAGGGGGGTCTCTATATGCTAGAGACCAGGGCAAACAGAAAGTACAAGGAACCGTT
Organism: Agapanthus africanus; assembly: GCA_030015575.1. Lineage (NCBI taxonomy): Eukaryota > Viridiplantae > Streptophyta > Magnoliopsida > Asparagales > Amaryllidaceae > Agapanthus > Agapanthus africanus. The sequence goes on along the minus strand of CM057339.1, from coordinate 258,705,288 downwards.
AAGCCACGGTACAACAGCAACGGAATATAGGTTAGGTGTCTTAATCTGACCACCTCGTGCCACCTTTAACACCTTCCGTACCAATCTACCCCTTTAAACCCCGTAGTGTTTTAACAGTATTGTTGTATTGTTTTATGTAAGTTGGATGACTGACCAAAGCCATGATATCAGTAAACGGATTGTATCATGTAATTGGAATAACGGAATAATGGATGTATATCCATGGTTTGATTCAGTCAAGTTGAATAGGTTGTTAACTGGATTCAGGGATTCATGTGTTCATATTGAGTTGGATTATTAAGAATATAGATTGACTTGAATTATATTTAAGTCAGAAATAGTCAGACTCTAACCCGAGTCAGACTAAAAGAAAGGTAATTTGAAGTTCTATAATTGTTAGGGTCCTTATTTGTAATTTATAAAACTTGAGGGTGTTTTATGTAAAAAGTACTTTTGTATAGTTTTCAAGATACACCTCAAGTATTTGTTATTCGTATTTATAGTTATAATGAGTGTAAATTTTACTTGTGTTATTCTAGTGAATATATCCTAATAAAAGTATTAATTTATAATATTGATTTATTTGAAATTCATGGTATTTTAATGTAACTTTTAATCTTGTAATTTTTAGGAAAAGGTGGAAACTTTATCTTATAATAAAATAGGCGTTTAAATGATAATTATATATATGTTAATACAAAAATAATTTTAAATAAATATTTTATTTTCCAAAATCTCATTTTTCTTAAATGTAGTATTTTAAACTTTACGAGACCAAATGCTCCTTGCGGAGGTCTGAATCTCGCACTACTAGCCCGCGGGTGCACGATAAACCGTACTATCCCTAACGGGTTCCCCATAGGTGGGTTGTAGTGGCGCTTTGCAAAGATTTAATAAATACTATTCATTTAGAAAACGGTTTTATAAAGATAAGGTATTTATTCGTAAAAAGATGTCAATTTCCGTATTGTAGTTTCTAGGGTTTCCTAAGCCAACTAGCCTATTTCTAAGGTCTAAACGACAAGTCGTTAGAAACCTCAAATCGCCTCTTCACCGCCAATTGTGGCCAGGTAAGTACAAGTGAGGAGGGAGGGATCCGTTCACGAATCGTGAGGCGGGCCTTTTAAAGTTACCCAAGCTCACTTGCCTAGCCTAGACACCACAAAGTCAGTTTAGATAAACGATCGATGTCCACAACTTATCGTATTTTCCTAATAAGAAGTATTTACTTAAAAGTGTAACAATCTAAAACCTTTAAGAATGATTTTATGAAGATTATGGTATTTTAATGAAAATTTCGTTTTATCGTATTCTAAGTTTTGATGATATCATTTTAGGGTTGTATTTGCATGTGTGTGGAGGTAGGTCATTACCTCGTGACTTATTTTAAGGTATAGTGAAGTTTAGGGGTTAAATATGATAAATTAAACATGAGGGTATTTAGGTGAAAGAATACGGTATTTGCAAAAGTTATCATTTCATGTGTGAAAACTCATTCAAATTGATTTTTACAAGTTTAGTGATCAAGATGAACATGTTTAGGAATGATGGAATTGATTAGAAGAAGAAAAATAAACATTATGGTATTATTGTGAAAAGAATACGATATTACAAGAAAGCTATCATTTCATGTGAGAAACTTTGTCCAAATTAATTGTTATGTGATTAATGGTCATCATGAATATGTTTAGGTATTATGGTATGGGTGACAAGTGAGATTTTGTAGAAAAACCGAATCGGAAATCGGTTTGTTCCGATTTCCGTCGGGTTTCATAAATTCGTATTTTTGAGAAATAGAAAGAAGAAAAGAACGGGACTTACGGGTTTTGATCTATACTAAAGAGTATAGATGAACAAGGTGAGTGGTCGAGGCTTTGTTTCGTCGCCGGTTGTTTCAAAGAACGTCGCCGGAAATCCGTCAGCGCATCGCCGTGAATTCGGTTTCAAAGCACACCTTTCTTGTAGAAATTTTGAGAGAGTAAACCTAGGGTTTTGGGATGAGAGGGTAGAGGGTAGGGGGTCTATTTATAGGGTAGCTAGGGTAGGGTAGATGAAAGGTTTTTATTATTAAAAAAAATTGTAAAAATTTAAAGAAAATCATTAAAATTTGTAGTAATTAGGGTTTATTTAAAATTCTGGAACCGAACTATTAAAATGGAGTTAACAGGAGGTTATAGAAGACGAAAAGCCACATTTTTGGTTTTGGGACTTCGGCCGTCCGACCGAGTCCGGCCACCGTCGGGTGCGGGGTTCTCTGATGTAGACTTTGGCATACTCCGTTTTTAGGGTTCAGTTCATCTTTTGGGAGTTATGGCCTGTGGACTGTTGGGCTTCCAAGAATTTAAAAGAAAAATAATCTAAAAATAATGTGGGGCATGAGATTCGAACTCTGGTGGCTTGGTCCAGAGTGCAAGGTATTACCAATGAGCTACAAGCTCCTTCTTGTAATTATTGTAGGAAAATAGATACTTAAAGTGATATCAGCAACATTAAATACTCCAAGTATACTTCAAATTTAAATCAAATTTATGTATACAAAAATTAGAGTTGTTACATAGGTGTTGTGCGCTCATGCGCTAGCGTGCCATGTGTCGGCACGTGGGCGCTCTGCGCTTGAGCGCAGGGCGCTGTAGCGCAAGCACGCCACATGTCGGCACGTGGGCGCTTCACGCTTCAGTGGCTGACGCTTGAGCGCAAGTGCGCCACGTGTCGGCACGGGGGCGACTTACGCTTGAGCGCTGGGCGCTTGAGCGCAAGCGCGCCACGTGTCGGCACTGGGGAGACTTGCGCCAGAGCGCTGTGCGCTTGAGCGCAAGCGCGCCACGTGTCGGCACTGGGGCGACTTGCTCTCGAGCGCTTGCGCTTGAGCGCAAGAGCGCCACGTGTCGGCACGTGGGCGCTTTGCGCTCGAGCGCAGGGCGCTGTTGTGCAAGCGCGCCATGTGTCGGCACATGAGCGCTTTGCGCTTGAGCGCAAGCGCGCCACGTGGGCGCTCTGCGCTTGAGCGCCGGCGAGGAAAAGAGGCTTTTAGCCTAAAAAGATTCTCGGAAGAGAAATCAGAGTGGAGTTGGACTCTTGAGTGTGTTTTCTTTTTTTTCTTGGGTTTAGTGAAAGGGGTTCTTCTTCCTCCTCCTCTGTTAGCTGGATCTTGAAGATCAAGAGATGTGAGATCTCAAAATCTCTCCTTTTGGGGGATCTAAAGACAGATCCAAGTTCCCCTTTGTGGGTTTGATGGTGAAAAACTATTTTGTTTTATAAAATGAAGAGTAAAACTCTTGATTTAATTCAAAAGAAAGAAGAAGATTTTGGAATCTTGAAGAAGGAGAAAAGATCTCAGATCTAAAATTTTTGTGGAGAGAATGAAAAGTGTTATTTTATTCATCATCATGTTGTCTTTTATAGGCTTACATATTTACATATAGCCTTTTGGGCTTCCCAAAATGGCATTTTGCCTATCCCATGGCTCATGTGCCATTTCATTTTTGCACATAAGCCATGGGCTTACAAAATATTGGCTTTATGCCCATTTTGCATACATTCATGTATAAAAAATTACATAAAAATTATTTATTACATGATTTTGTTGTTGGCATGGGGAGGCTGGCCGCGGGCTCGACTTGGGCATGGGCCCGCTTGACCTAGGCTTGGGCCCACCTAGCTTGGGGGTTGACCTTGACTTTGACTCGGTCAACCGCGGTGTAAATTTTTACCCCAACAAATTGGCCCCCATCAATGAATGCACACCGCACATGTGGGTCGTGTGCACGAAATTGATGGATCTTTTTTTGCGTGGAGGCGACTTTCTTTGGTCCCTACTTTTTGGGATGCACTGCCCTTTTTACGACGTGGACGGTCGGCGCTTAACGCGTCTACGAGACGGAGTGTCCATGGTAGACGTTTCCCTGACCCGGAGTGATTTGGTAGACGTGCCCCCGGCACGGAGTGTCGTTGGTCGACGTTCCCCGAGGTGGAGTGCCTGTTGGTTGACGTGTCCTCGGAACGGAGTGTCTGCTTGATGTTTCCCCGAGGCGGAGTATCGGCGTTGGAGGTTTCCCCGGTATGGAGTGTCACTGGTCGACGTGTCCCCGAGACGGAGTGTCTGCTTGACGTTTCCCCGAGGCGGAGTATCGGCGTTGGACGTTTCCTCGGTACGGAGTGTCGCTGGTCGACGTGTCCCCGAGACGGAGTGTCTGTTGTCGATGTTCCCCCAGCACGGAGTGTCTGCTTGACGTTTCCCTGAGGCGGAGTATCGGCTGGTTGGCGTGTCCCCGAGACGGAGTGTCTGTTTGTGACGTTTCCCCGGTACGGAGTGTCTGTGTTGGACGTTTCCCCGATGCAGAGTGTCGCTTGTTGACGTGTCCCCGGCACGGAGTGTCTGCTTGACGTTTCCCCGGCGCGGAGTGTCGCTGGTTGACTTTTCCCCGGCGCGGAGTGTCAGGTTGACTTTTCCCCGGCACGGAGTGTCGCTGATCGACTTTTCCCCGGCGCGGAGTGTCGCGGGTTGACTTTTCCCCGGCACGGAGTGTCGCTGATCGACTTTTCCCCGGCGTGGAGTGTCGGGTTGACTTTTCCCCGGCACAGAGTGTCGCTGGTTGACTTTTCCCCGGCACGGAGTGTCGCTGGTCGACTTTTCCCCGGCACGGAGTGTCGCTGGTCGACTTTTCCCCGGCGCGGAGTGTCGCAGGTTGACTTTTCCCCGGCACGGAGTGTCGCTGATCGACTTTTCCCCTGCGCGGAGTGTCGGGTTGACTTTTCCCCGGCACGGAGTGTCGCTGATCGACTTTTCCCCGGCGCGGGTTGTTGGGTTGACTTTTCCCCGGCACGGAGTGTCGCTGATCGACTTTTCCCCGGCGCGGAGTGTCGCTTGTTGACGCAGAGGTCGATGTTGGAATTGGTTGGTTTGATTTGAGTCGACATCAGCATCGCTACACTGGAATATGGTACGAGGAGCGAATCATCATCTGTCTTTGAGAGGATTTTGGAATTGGGGTTTTTGTTTGGCATCTGCATTGCTGCACTGGAATAATGCCAGGAGCAACTCATCATTTGCCCCGAGAGGAATTGGGAATTATTTTTTTTTGTTTGGCATCTGCATTGCTGCACTGGAATAATGCCAGGAGCAACTCATCATTTTCCCCGGGAGGATTTGGGAATTGGTTTTGTTTTGGCATCTGCATTGCTGCACTGGAATAATGCCAGGAGCAACTCATCATTTGCCCCGGGAGGATGGGATTTGGAATTTGGTTGGCGTCTGCATCGCTGCACTGGAATATGGTACCAGGAGCGACTCATCATTCGCCACTTGGGGGTTGGGAAGCGATGGCTTAGAAGATAGGTTTGGATCCCTATCACCTAAGGCTTTTCAATTTTATAGGCCGTGAGGGTCCCATAAAAGCATTTTCTCCCTACGAGTCGTAAGGATCCCGTAGGTGCATTTTCTCCTTAGGAGTCGTGAGGACTCCCAAGTGTGTTTTTCCTTTGTGAGTCGTAAGGAACCCACAAAGGTTTGTTCTCCTCATGTATCGTGAGGACATATGAGTGGATTTCTCTCGTTCCCAGTTTAATGACTTAGAGATCGACTGTTTCCAGTTTAACGACTTGGAGGTCATCTGTTTCCAGTTTAACGACTTAGAGGTCATCCGTTTCCAGTTTAACGACGTGGTGATCATCTGTTTCCAGTTTAACGACGTAGAGGTCATCTGTTTCCAGTTTAACGACTTGGAGGTCATCTGTTTCCAGTTTAACGACTTGGAGGTCATCTGTTTCCAGTTTAACGACGTAGTGGTCGTCTGTCTCCAGTTTAACGACGTGGAGGTCATCTGTCTCCAGTTTAACGACGTGGAGGTCATCTGTTTCCAGTTTAACAACGTGGTGGTCATCTGTTTCCAGTTTAACGACATGGAGGTCATCTGTTTCCAGTTTAACGACTTGGAGGTCATCTGTTTCCAGTTTAACGACGTGGTGGTCATCTGTTTCCAGTTTAATGACTTGGTGGTCATCTGTTTCCAGTTTAAAGACTTGGTGGTCATCTGTTTCCAGTTTAACGACTTAGAGGTCCGCTGTTTCCAGTTTAACGACTTGGTGGTCGTCTGTTTCCAGTTTAAAGACGTAGAGGTCATCTGTCTCCAGTTTAACGACGTAGAGGTCATCTGTTTCCAGTTTAACGACGTGGTGATCATCTGTTTACAGTTTAGAGACTTAGAGGTCTACTGTTTCCAGTTTAACGACTTGGTGGTCATCTGTTTACAGTTTAGAGACTTAGAGGTCAACTGTTTCCAGTTTAACGACTTAGAGGTCATCTGTTTCCAGTTTAAAGACTTAGGGGTCTATTGTGCCCAGTTTAAAGACTTAGCGGTCATCTGTTTCCAGTTTAACGACTTGGTGGTCCTATATTTCCAGTTTAACGACTTGGAGGTCCTCTGTTTCCAGTTTAAAGACTTAGGGGTCTATTGATGGCGAGCTTGGAATTTTGGGGTAGGGGCCGGCATCAGCGTTGCTAACACTGAAGCAGAGGTGCCAGGACACATGAGTGGGTCTTCCCAATGGAGTATAATTCCAAAGGCGGAGGCCAGCCGCGTAACTGGTGGTTGCGGTGGGGCATGGGTATGCTGAGAATTATTTGAGCCTGTGGATTGTATACGGCAGTCAATTTGGGGACCGGCCGTAGGGCCGAAAGAATTCTGGGAAATTGGATTTTTGTTTGGCGTCTGCATTGCTGTACTGGAATAATGCCAGGAGCAACTCATCATCCGCCCTTGTTTTTTTTTTTTTTTTTACCGCGATCGCTCTATCATTTCAGCTTTTCTTATCGCGAAGGTCGCGATTGCCCTATCCTTTCGGCTTTTATTCGCGGTTGCCCAATCATTTCGGCTTTATTTTCATCTTTATTTTACTCGCTGATTTTTATTGCGAGTTGCCCCATCACTTCGGCTTTTATCTTTCTTTTATTTACACATTTTTTTATTTACATTTTTTTTACATTCCCAGTTTAACGACTTAGAGGTCGACTGTTCCCAGTTTAATGACGTGGTGGTCGATTGTTCCCAGTTTAATGACGTGGTGGTCGATTGTTCCTAGAGAAAGGCGGGTGTTTGAGAGCATCAGGTCCCTGGAGGACTTCGGTCCCCGTGTGTATGAAATTGGCGGTCGTAGCTTGATTGTTTGTTAACACGCCAGGGGACAATGATATTTCTCCTGCCTTGTATTGTTTCTCGACCCAATCCTTGAAGATGCAACAGTCTTCAATAGTGTGCCCCAGCACTCGGTGGTATGGGCAAAAGTTGGGATGATTAGTCTTGTTCGCTTCACTTACCCTTTTCGGTTCTGGTAGCCGCAGGCCATTCTTCAGAGCATCTTTAAAAATTTTGTGGACCTTGTCCCTTCGGAATGAGTAGACCTTATTTCTTCTTTCCTCCAAATTTGGCTCTCGAGACTGGTCAGTTTTTGCTCCGCCCGTTCTCTGCTTATTTGGAGAATCGGTGATGTTAGAACTTCCGCCTTTTCGGTTGTCGTCCCTCCAAGGTTTCGGTCTGTTTGTGAACTGAAGATCCTGAGCGGACTCGGGCTTTGAGCGTTCCAACATTTGAACCTTTTTGGTCAGCTCTTGGAATGTTTTGAGACCCGCGGTACATAGAAACGGGGCCATCCAGTTGTTGAGATTTCCGACAAGGAGATTGACAGATTGGTCCTGCTCTATCGGCGGTTCGCATTTGACGGAGAGATTACGCCATCGGGTTATAAAATCTGTGCTGCTTTCGCCGCTCTTGGGCTTGGTCCTTACGAGCTCGGCAATGGTAATCTTATCGTTGACGCTCATGAACCTCTGCCGAAACAGAGACTCCATTTGGACAAAAGTTGTGACGGAGCCATCCGGTATGCTCGCGTACCAGTCGAAAGCAACATCGGTCAGGCTATTAACGAACTGGAGGAGGAGAAGCGCATCATTGCCCCCAGTATTCCCGCATGAGGCTTTGAAGTGGGCGATGTGCTGATTCGCGTTTCCCGTCCCATCGAATCTTCCGAATTTGGGGATGACATAGCCGCTAGGGAATTCCACCAGATCATACTGAGCAGGATATGGTCTCCCACTACTGCTGATATCTTTTTGTGCTTCGGCTTCGGCCACCAATGTTTTGACTTTGCTGGCAACCAAATCCATGATTTGATCTTGAGTTAGCGGGCTACTGTCATCGGTAGCCAAGACATTTCCCGAGATAGGAAGCGACTGATTTTCATGTAGTTCGCCCACTTTTGGATTTGAGGGAATAGGCGTCGACTGCTTTAGGACACCACTTCCCGGTTCACGAGCAGAGCCCTCCGCTTGATTGGGCGGCTGAGAGGCAAGTTGGGCCGTGAGCTGTAGGACGACATTTGTCAAGTCTTCAATTTTTTAGTAGAGCTTGGCCATCTCCTTGTCTTTGTTTCTGAGCTGCTTTCGGAGCTCTTGCTCAGCGGTTCTGGGGCGAAAAGTCGGCTCTTCTTTGCTTTCCGAACCCGACTCCTCATGGACCGAAGGGTCTTTCTGCCCATCATCCTCATCGAGAGGGTCTTCATCACCCAGCAGAGGCGGCTGTTCTTGGGAAGCGGCCACCACATTCAAGCCAGATTGGATTTGGGATGTAGTAGCCCCGTCCTTGCTCTTGCTGCGCGTGCCCACCATGTAGACAGTGTGGACCTCATATCCAGTCGTCTCTTTCTCACTGGCGGGGAGCTTAGAGAAGACATCCGATCGAGCAGTGGTCAAGGGCACCGCTGGAGCTTGCTCGGGTTGCGTTGTAGCTTTGTTGGTGTTGATGGCCTTGCCCCCAGCTGGGGCCAAGGAAAGTCGTTCAGACACCGACTTGCGTTTGGGTTGGGGCGCCCTTGAGATCACCACATTTGGTCTCCTGCCTTTCGAGACCGGTTTGTCTGTTGCTGGAGCTTGAGGAGCTGGGATGGCATTAGCTGGCACGAACAAAATAGAGCCGAACTGTAGCAGCGGCTCCTCCCATTGTCGCCCGAGACTGGCCGGAAGGACCGTCCTGGAGTCTATCTTCATCGTGTAGGAGATGGGAGCCGTGCTGAGAGCTGAGATCATCCTTGGAGACATTGTTGAAAAGTGATTGCTTGGAAAACCCTGCAAGAAAGAGCATTATTTTAGTATAAATATAGATATGTATATTGATTGAGTTCGCATGAACGTTTAACCCGAAATATGGGAGGAGAGATAGGTCCCACCGGGCGTGCCAGAATCTGTAGGGTGTTTTTCGTCACCCCATTGAGATGGGAATACGCGCACGCTTGTCAGGCGTACTACAGATTCCCCCTGCCTTGGGTTGGCCGGGGTTTATTGATTGTGGGGATCCGAATCTCCGGCAGCCGCGGACTAAACTGCCGTTAATTACCCCTCGCCTTTGGAGCGAGTGAACCTCCGATTGACGGGTTAAACTGGTCATGCGAACTCGATGTGTAGTGTACGTGTGTTGTGTTTTGAAGAGGGGTTTTGGATATATCGGGAGCCACGCAGAGTTTTTACGGGGGTCCCGCTACTCGGATAGCGGGCTAGGGGTCAAGGGGGCTAGCAGCCCCCTTACGGGGTGCGGGGCAGCGCCCCGTTAGAAATTTTTTTCTAACAGGGACAGTGTCGTGGGGTACATGTGTGTGTAAATATGTATACATATGTATATATATATATATACATAAAAAGAGGGGGGAAAGACATCCAAGGGATGCGTGGGACCAGCGCCTTGGGCGCTGTGCGCCCAGGTGCTGTGCGCTCAGGCGCTAGCGTACCACGTGTCGGCACGTGGGCGCTCTGCGCTTGAGCGCAGGGCGCTGTAGCGCAAGCGCGCTGTAGTGCAAGCGCGCCACGTGTCGGCACGTGGGCGCTTTGCGCTTCAGCGCCTGACGCTTGAGCGCAAGTGCGCCACGTGTCAGCATGGGGGCGACTTGCGCTTGAGCGCTGGGCTCTTGAGCGCAAGTGCGCCACGTGTCGGCACTGGGACGACTTGCGCCAGAGCATTGTGCGCTTGAGCGCAAGAGCGCCACGTGTCGGCACGTGGGCGCTTTGCGCTCGAGCGCAGGGCACTGTTGTGCAAGCGCGCCACGTGTCGGCACATGAGCGCTTTACGCTTGAGCGCAAGCGCGCCACGTGTCGGCACGTGGGCGCTTTGCGCTTGAGCGCCGGCGAGGAAAAGAGGCTTTTAGCCTAAAAAGATTCTCGGAAGAGAAATCAGAGTGGAGTTGGACTCCTGAGTGTGTTTTCTTTTTTTTCTTGGGTTTAGTGAAAGGGGTTCTTCTTCTTCCTCCTCTGTTAGCTGGATCTTGAAGATCAAGAGATGTAAGATCTCAAAATCTCTCCTTTTGGGGATCTAAAGACAGATCCAAGTTCCCCTTTGTGGGTTTGATAGTGAAAAACTATTTTGTTTTATAAAATGAAGAGTAAAACTCTTGATTTAATTCAAAAGAAAGAAGAAGATTTTGGAACCTTGAAGAAGGAGAAAAGATCTCAGATCTAAAATTTTTGTGGAGAGAATGAAAAGTGTTATTTTATTCATCATCATGTTGCCTTTTATAGGCTTACATATTTACATATAGCCCCTTGGGCTTCCCAAAATGGCATTTTGCCTATCCCATGGCTCATGTGCCATTTCATTTTTGCACATAAGCCATGGGCTTACAAAATATTGGCTTTATGCCCATTTTGCATACATTCATGTATAAAAAATTACATAAAAATTATTTATTACATGATTTTGTTGTTGGTATGGGGAGGCTGACCGCGGGCTCGACTTGGGCATGGGCCTGCTTGACCTGGGCTTGGGCCCACCTAGCTTGGGGGTTGACCTTGACTTTGACTCGGTCAACCGGGGTGTAAATTTTTACCCCAACACTATGGTCATCTTATCTTTGTGACATGACTGGCAAGTTTCATAAGATGTAAATTCAAACTGATTTAAATATGCATCTTAATGTAATTTAGCTGGTCAGGTCGCATTGATATGACCTAGTCTACAATGCCTCAAGAAGGATTCGTTCATTTCTGAACTCTTCCTCTTTTGTGTGTTCTATACGTTAAGAACTGTAGTTTGATTTAGAACATATATGCTTTTAGATAACGTACCTGAACCGATCAATTCTTGATATAGGAAATGTTCAAAACATTATCCAACAATACAAAATTATATCCTTCTTTACTAAATAAAGAGATTGATATGATGTTGTATATCAGGTTCAGTATCTAATAACATTCGTTCAGAATCATTGTACTTGATAATATAGGGTGATAACTGCAAACAACTTGGCTGCAACAATTGCACCGTTTCCAACTCTTGAAACGTATCACCCGTTCTCAGTTCTCTACATATCTGTAGCCCATATAACTGCTTACATTTGCGGGATCCTGATCCGGTATCACATACCCAGGACGTAGAGGATACTGAGAAACAGTTCTCGGTAATGAATATACCCAAAGAAGATGCATTATCATGCACTTTTTTTGTTTGGACAGCACGGGAATTCTGGTAATCCCCTATTTCCTGCTCGGTCTTATAACAATTATAAGTTGGAGCGAGACCAACGTTTCCCAGCACAGTATAACAAGCGGGTTCGGTCAATACATGTCACGCCCCGAAAGTACGGAACATGACCGGCACTTAAACTACGAACGTCTCGAGGCGTACGTAATCTAAGTGAGCCAAAAACCCAGAAATCCAAACCAAGAAAAGTAGTAGAGTGAAGGAAAACTAATTTAAAACAAGTAGTTTAATAGCATAAGCCGAATTATGCGGTTTTAAAAAAAAAAATCAAATATTTCCCGAAAATTTCGGCAGAGTCTCCTTTGTAAATACTGGCCCCCAAACGGGATACAACATGAATGGTATACGAAATCAATAAAAAGGCATCCCCAAGCGGGAGCTAGCTCTTCGTCAATCGACGGTCACAACCACACAAGCAATATAATATACAACGCCAACGGCGAGGATCAAAATTCAAAAGGAAACTCAAAACCACAAGAAAACCACAGAAATATAACGCGCGACTCTAAGGTCGAAGGAATAACATCACTGGTCTCTATCTCAAAATAAATACATGTTTGGTTGATGGAACTTCTAGATACAACAGAATAATGATATACAAGATATATAATGGGGGTACGATACAAGTAAACCCACCTACTAGCAAATCACCCGAAGGAAACTATGCCTGCAAAGCCGTAATGAAACCTGTACGGCAAAACCTGCAAGAAACTGGGGCACAACGGGGGTGAGTTGCCAACTCGTGAATAGAAAAACATCTACGGAAAGAAATCGCATAAATAACGCAATCCTAGGTCAATGATCATAATATATCCTCAAATATATAACCAGCAACCCATAACAATGGTTAGGGCAAATATCTAACCCAAGTGTAATTCCATGTGCCCGTGTCAGTGCCTCAGGTAGCAATATATCATATGGATGATGTATGAATGCATGAAACAGAATGCATGTACTGAAGAAAACTGCTTTCATAAATTAGTGAGATTTCTGTATTTTTTAAAATGAGGTATCATAATGAAATCAGCATAAAACAGTGCCTAGCATCGGCACAAAACATAATCCCAATATCTCGATATCTCTGTATCACAGTCTCTGTACCTCAATATCTCGAAATCTCAATGTCTCAATCACAATATCTAGGGCGCCGTCAGTCCAGACCGGCCCCTACCATCCATCTCAAGACCACGACGGTATCCTCCGGATATCCGACGCGTCGGGTAATATCACCGGTCGGTAGTGCTCCCCTGCTAGGCTCAACGTCAACAACACGATCCTCTTGCCCCGGGGTACCGTACCGGGCCCACCATGTACCCGAAACGGTTCCTCCACTCCTCGAATCGGGTCTCGAAATCCATCAGCAAACTCATTGTGGACGACTCATACATCATGGGAAAACCGCACTTTTTATTTAAAAGAGAGGGAAGAAGCTTATACAAGTTTTGCGGTTTTCCCCCAAATCCAGAAAATCTCATAGAAATCCGAATCCAAATCATCAATAGCATATAAACCCATGAATATAGGCATGAAAATCCATGAATACGGCATAACAATGAATAACAGTATGCATGAAGTGACAAGTAATAACTACAATATCTAAGCTGGCATATAAGGTAAGTACACTAATATTATGTCAAACTACTAGCTATCAAGCTAAGTTAAGCAATAATATTTTCTAAGGTGTACGTGACATGGCAATTACCGATGAAGATGTGTGTGAGCCGGCAAGTAAGTGTACGTGGTACATACGCATCATCGGTAATGGTGCTGGTGTCCTAACAACATAATGTCAACAATGCAACATGAAATAACAATGTAAGTATACGATGCGGAGCGAGCAACCAAAATGAGCGGGAGCTAAATATTAAACAATGGTGCCATTTGAAATAACACGAATCGTGGGGTTTTGAAAATAGGGCTACGGTAGTTTTAAGAAAGGATACGTCTTTTGAAATATCCGTAGATCCCTTGACCTGTCTTTTAAAATACCCACGATCCGCTAGTTTTGAAATAGGTAGGAGTCTAATCTAATCTAACAACTACACTAAACTATACGGCTGAACTAACAAGCTGAACTACAGGTAAGGAAACCGCCTATCATCTGAGTCGATACAGATACATACCTGTATATGTATAGTCGGTGATCCCGCCTCAATAATATCATATCCGATACCATATCTATAATCAGACATCCCAAGTCAAGAGTGCGGATCAATCATCAATATAGCTCGTACGTAAATCCGTCGTACGGCATCCTAAATCTGGGTACGGGTCAATATCACATTCATCATACTATTCACCTGGTATCCTCTTTATCAAATATCATGATCGGGGTACTGATCTACGTCTAGTACAATACTGATACCGCCTAAGTATGCATGGACGTGTGTGAAACACTACGTCAAGGACCCGCTACAACGTCATGTCGTATCTCAAATTCGAACCCTGCTATATCACCGATCTCACGGCCTCAAATCAAATCTCATCGACTCATCTCAATCCCAAGTATCATTCTCAAATCCGTATGTGAACACATAGTCCCATACCTATGTGAACACATAACTATATATTCCCGCATGAGCACAAAAGAAAGAAGAAAGTATGCAAGTATGGGTGAGTGTGTGCAAGTGTGGTGCGACCGCTACTCTAGGGTTTCGCGACACTCAATCGTCCAAGAACACCAAATATCCATATTTATCATCAATAACTCAAACAATATATAAACAATATATATATGTGTGTATACGTGTTCGTATACATCACCACGAACTGCGGGGGTGCTATACGCCATCCACCCGACTTCTCCCCGTAGATATAAATCTACTCACCTGGTCCTCGCTCGCCGGTGCCAACGTCGCCACGCGCTTGCTTGTCGTCTCGAAGTCCACATGGAGGTACCTACATATCACAACGCATCGTATCGCATTAAAATCCGACTCATGACCAAAACGACACACGAATCCCACATAGGTCAAAACCTATGGTTGCTTTCACAAATCGACCCAAAAACCCTCGACGTCAGCGTACAAACGCCAAACCATCGAGAAAGCTCCCAACACACTCATTTGTACAATTACAAGCACTAATTATAATATAAAATAGCTTAAAATTCACAAAAACCCCAATTTCACTTAAAAAATCATTTTTCCGAAAATCTAGCAAGCACAAATCACCGTTTTAGTACAAAAATCGATGTATAAACGAATCTAGCGGCCACAATATTCACTAAATATCTTAAATAAGTCATAAAAACAATTCCCATAATTTAATCTCATTAAATTCCAAAAACCCTAAAATTCTAGTTTACAAAATACCTAAATTTTAACAATTTTATAGCAAAAATGCACAAACTACAATCTAGCTTGGATTTTCATGAACTAAAGTATTAAACTACACTTTAAAATGTTAATAATGCCATGAATACCCTAATTAGATTTTTATCTCCATTATTTAATCAAATTCCAAAAACCTAGTTTGCTTAAAAACTTGATTTGGACAAATTAAATGCAACAATTTACATAATAGCAACTAGATTAGGTTTTTCCATGCCCTCACATGCCAAAATACACTTTGTAAACTTAAACAAGTGACAATGACCATATTTGAATTCAAACCCTAACTCATAAATTTTAAATCATGCACTTAAAACCAATTGAAAACCTATTTAAACCTAATTAAACACCTAATTAAGCTAACATGAAACAATTACAACACATTAAGCAAAATGTTAGAATTTATACCCAAATAATTTGAAGCTCCTACATGCACACTTAGCCTCCCAAATTGAAATCTAAATCCCTAGATCCATGCTAAAGTAGCCAAGGAAAAATGGGTAGGAGGTGGATTTTGATTTTGTGGGATTTTTAACTTGGATTTTTGGTGGAATTTTGTGGGTTTTGCAATGAAATAGAGAAGAATTATGAGGGGGCTGTTTGTGTGCAGGTTTCGGCCAGAATTTGGTGGGGATTGGATGAGGGAGGAGAGAGAGTGAGGTTGGGAAAGATAAATCTAGTCAAAGCCCACTCAATTTCTATCATTTTCTATTCTTTTCTTTTCTTTTCTTTGAAATTCAAGTGGGGAAAAAGGGTGGGGGCTGCTGAATTCAGCCAAGGGAAGAAGTAAATGGGGGTGTGTGAGTGTGGGTATGGGTGTGGGGTGATGGAAAATGATAAATACAATACCCCAAACATCCATTTACACTAAAAAAAAAGCCTTTTTTCTTCAATAATTTCTAAACCGTTTTGGCAAACGATTTCGTTTCAAAAAGCACATGATAAAATTTTATTTAAAGTTTTATGATGCACAAAATTTGTTTCAACTCATTCCAATTTGTAATTTTCCCTAATTAAATGTATTAGTGACGGCTTAAAATAATATTAAAATAATTAATTTCGGAAAAATTTTCAGAAAATTTGAAATTTCACCAGTGGCTCAATAAACACCAATACTAGCAATTACATAGCTAGAATATGTATATTTAATTTTATAATAAAGATATTTGCATTTTGACTTTTTACAGAAAACCCCCTTATTTTACCGTTTTTTTCGAAATTTCACCGAAACGATTTTCAAAACGTTACAATACATCCATATTATTATCTTGATTAAGATGTGACATGGTCGCTACCTGGAGAGAGAGAGAGAGAGAGAAGAAAACACTCAGCGTATGCTCTTGCAAGATTAGATTGGTTATTATTTTATCTAATCAGGATGGCTCCCACTGTTTTTATCAAATCTTCCTTCAAACCCTAAAAGGAAAGACTAGCCGGGATTAATTACACCTTACAAGTTCGGCAATCTTTCAGCCAAGCCAGTGCCGGTACTTTGAGGGAGGTTTCCCGTGCTTTCGCACGGACCTAATTAAAATAAACCTCGTTTTCCCAGGGGCGTAACCCCGTTGACACCTTTTTAGACACCTACTTGATCGGCTAATTGTAAAGTTTAAAACTCTTCCAGGAGTAACTCTTACTCGCAGTCGGTATCGGGATCCAACTATCTCATAAAAGGTATGCAATCTCATTGCAAATTTCAACACTTTAAATTCACGATAATATTTTGCCCCTAGCAGGCTATGACCTTGACGTAGGCCAACAAACCATAGTCCACTAGTCAAGTTCAACCCGTGCATTTCTTGATTGAATTAAACCCACCCGCACGACCCTTGACGCAGGCCAACAAAGTCGCACGACTACCCTAACTCAATCGCATCATATGCTTTAGCAGATAAGCATAAATAGCTATCGCACACTACGCCTTGACGCAGGCCAACAAACGTAGCACGAATACTATGAAGTACTTATCTGCAATGACGGAGGGCTACGACAGGTTTTAAGAAAACCTTTTGCGTAATGAACTTGATATCGTTGTAGAATCGAATGATTTTGAAAAGGAGTGTTTATAAGGCTTTTACTAGTTTTGCTAAAGAGGTCACTCCCGGTGAAGGGATCTCGGCTCTTTCTTTATCGAATAAGGTGCAGGATATTTCACAAATACCACTATGCAAAGAAAAAATTATAAAAGCAATCAAAAGACAAACCGAGTTTGTAGCATCTGCTGGTTTCGCTAAAGAGGTCACTCCCGGTGAAGGGATCTCGGCTCTTTCTTTATCGAATAAGGTGTTGGATATTCTACAAGGAATACCTCTATGTAAAGCAAGAAATAGAACTACCAGTTTTTTAAAACAAGTTTCTACAACATCTTTAGGTTTATTTTCTTTCATTAATCATATTAATGAAGTCCCATCATTTAAGTCACCTAAACATCACAGATAAATACAACGTACGCTTATGCCATCCACATTCGCATCGATGTCCCCTCGTGCACCGTTAGGTTCGGTAACTAACGGCAGAGCGGGGCAGTGCTAGCGTGGGTGTAAAACATAAGCAACGTCTATATAATATATCATATATACTATATACTGTATCTATCACAACATATCAAATGATCACATCACAGATATCGCAGCAGAAGAAACATATGAAATATTGGATATACTAGGAGGTCCGTATTTTATTTTGAGCCCCTATAAAACACGGATTCTACGGTCGCGATGAATAGCCAAACCCACATCCCTAGACCCCTACGAGAGCGGCAAGCACCCCTACCAATTCTAGAGTTAGGAGACCCGGACTCGACTCCTCAAGTTGGTCTCCCACTGGACTCTAGAACCCGGTTACTTACGCTCTCCTCCTTGGGTCTATCCTAATGGGGAAAAGTAAATAATATACATCAATGGTGACATCAACCTCAACCCGGAGTGCCCCAATAAAAGAATATTACATACATTTAATTTTACATGAATGAAAATAAAAACTCTCATCTCACATAAAACCCCCGGCTATTCAAAACGCGACAATCCAATATAACATATCCAGCAGCACATAACATCACATGTTATCACATCACAGAAAAAGCTAGACGATGTTAAATATTCCAATCGAATCAACAAACACCCAAGATTACCCAAAAAGCTCAACACTTGAGCGTAGTTTAAAGTTATTTAGCACACGCCATAGTACTAATGGACCAGCCGTAGAAGGGTCAACCAAGGCCTCATATGTGGTACCGCTGAATCATCACAAACCCTTGGGTTCAGTGGCGGTTCTGACGGTCACATAATCGAGTTAGGGTTTCGTTCTTCTAGAGGGTCCATCGAATAACTTGCATGATGTTTGAAAGCTTTTTAACTACGGGAAAAATCCAACACTTGGAAAATTTCCCGGCAAGGGTTAAAGCGGGCATTTGATATCCGATTGAACTTTTTAACACCGTCTAAAGTATCCCGAAAATAGTTAAAATTACGACTACGAAACACTCCGAGTTGCCTTTGCATTGAGTTAATCATCACATGAAAAAGTAGCAAAAATAAACAACACCTGAAACCCCAAATCCCAGAGACCAGAGCATGGAAAAAAATTGGAACCAAAAAAGCCACTGGGGGCCGGCCTCCTCGGAAATTGTGGCCATGTGCTCGGCCAAAATTCGAGCACAGGTCCCAATTTTCTCCCATATTCTTATATTTTCCCAAATATGATTCTGCATTTGTTTGAAAAAATTTTGGAGCTCATTTTAAAATCGACAGAAACATGGTTTTAGGGTTTCAGGTTTCAGAGTTCGTTTCGTTTTCGTAATCTAACATTATCCGTATAATTTTCTAGCTAGGCTCTGATACCACTGTAGGGTTCCTATCGACGGGGTTCCTATCGACGGCAGCAAGGTTTTGGGAGGCATCGTCCATGCCATTTTCAAAAATTTGTCATTTCAAGGAACTCTAAACAACACCTGAAACCCCAAATCCCAGAGACCAGAGCATTGAAAAAAATTGGAACCAAAATAGCCATTGGGGACCGGCCTCCTCGGAAATTGTGGCCATGTGCTCGGCCAAAATCCGAGCACATGGTCCTAATTTTCTCCCATGTTCTTATATTTTCCCAAATATGATTCTGCATTTGTTTGAAAAAATTTTGGAGCTCATTTTAAAATTGACAGAAACATGGTTTTAGGGTTTCAAGTTTCGGAGTTCGTTTCGTTTTCGTAATCTAACATTATCCGTATAATTTTCTAGCTAGGCTCTGATACCACTGTAGGGTTCCTATCAACGGCAACAAGGTTTCGGGAGGCATCGTCCATGCCATTTTCAAAAATTTGTCGTTTCAAGGAACTCTAAACTAGAATGTTAACTAGAAAATCATACGTAAACAAATGTAAACCATTTTACATCTAAGTGAAATAGAAATACAACCTTTGTAGATCGTTCCTTCACTTCAAAAGCTCCTTGTAGTAGTCCCTTCGCTGCGATCATGGTACACCCGGACTCTTGGACGGCTCCATGAGAAGAAGGCAACGGTCTTTCCTGAAGTCTTCGAGGCCGAAGATGATCTACGTCGAGGGGATGCTAACTCAAGCTTCTACTTCACTAATTAAAGGATTAGTGAAGCTAACACCCTATACTAAAGTGCTAATCTAGTAGAGGATGATGAAATAGGAAGTGGGCTCACTTTAGAATTATTTTTCTCACAATACTTTCTCACTTTTTTCAAACCCTAGAAAGCTTTTTCTTTTGGCTTGAGGAAGAAGATGAAGAAAGAGATGAGAATGAAAATGTGAAGTGAGAGAATAAACCATGGGTGAGTGAGTATCATATACTAACTCATGTAGAGATATAACCATGGCTAATTAAAATGGTTAGATTAATAAATATCTTAAGTAAAACAAAATGAGTGGACTTTGTCAAAGCACTCACAAGCTTCTACAAGCTTCATGCACTAAACAAAATCCACTAATTTTAGATTTACTTTAAACATTAAAACCTCACCATTATAAATGGTATGGTGTATGTCTCATACACCCATGTATAGTGTATCAACAACCATGACATACACAAATAAACAATGCTCATCAATATATATCACAAATATATTACATGTATACAAGTGAGAAAAAAATGCTTAAGTGAGCCAATGTTAGTTAATGTAAATTAGTATATCAAATATACAATTATACACTAAATTATCAAATCGACACTTGATTTAATAATCCGGCTATATCTCATATAACCGACTAACACTAAATGTACCAACTTATCGAATCAACACTTGATTCGATAACTCGGTTATATCACATATAACCGACCGATACAAAAGTCGCGAGAATAGAATACGGTATCACATATACGCATTATTCTCGGTCCCGCACATATCACATATGCGCTCTTATTTCATTTTGCATGAGCCAGTAAAACCTCCATGTAGGACTCTAAAGACTCGTCAATACGCCGGCAGTAGGTGATGATCACATCAAGCTCCCACAAGCCGTCAGCGGTACTAGCTGGACGTAACGGCTACCCGGGTATTGAGCGATCAGAAGATCAGCAAGCAAGCCCGCTCCAACTCCTGCAAGAGCCCGATGGTAACACTTGCCGTACAGTCCAGTCTCCTCGTCTGATATGTTGCATATTAAGTCTAGGGGTGGTAAACGTCAGACCCCAATAACCGATAAGTCATGCCGATATGAGGCTCATAACGGGTCGAGAAACTACTTGTAACACTTACCAGTAAATCTCTAAATCGGCCCTGGCCAGAGACTTCCCTGTTATAGCTAATCGAGCACAGCGCAACATCAACCCCAATACCGGGAGAGACGAAACCCCTCCTATCGCTCATTGCCTCCATGTGACTCGGGGCTATACCCAAAAACCACCGTTTTGCACGCCCTCTTGGACGTGGTAAGGTGAAAATCAAAGCACAGTGGGAATCACACAAGACTCTATGACGATCTCGGGTCTACAGACTAACCTGTACCAGTGTCACCAGAGAACTGCCATCTGACGTGAGGTATAATACCATCTGAGAGTTCTTGGCGAGTCCGTCCAGTATACCCAGTCTCCACTGAGCACCCGTATACCATCTCTGATGTCAAACACCAATGGATATGGGATCATCCATCGCCCATCTATATGGGTCGAAAAGGTATACACTAGTCTACTCTGGTATATCGATGCCCCGTCTCGATACACCCACGACTAGGGACATTAAAGGGTGAACTCATGGACTACCATGGCCCCATTAGTATGATCTGCATCATAGTCCTGGTAGTCAAGTACACATTCTAAGGGCTTTACCAACATGTAACAGAAAGACAATCAGTGTACATGTTAAGATAAAGAGTAACCAGATATCATACTATCATGTCGAGCAAGAAAGTCCTCCTTATATATGTCCAAGAATCCACTACAATATACATCTCATGTACAGTAATGGCCTCTATGGCATACATATAACTAACACAAGTAATGTGAATATGAATAGGTAAGTTGTGTATGATTGATTATTGGTATATGATGGTATTTATAACGTGGTTGCTTGTAGTTTGGTAAAGAAGGTATTCATGTATACGAGAGGAGTCCATCTTACCCCGTGGACTATGGTAACATATAGTACAAGGCCCCGTCATAACCCACGGGACAACGGTACGAGAATTCATGTAGGTGTCTTTAAGTGACTTATCGTGCCACGATATACGTTCCGTACTAATCTACCCCTTTATCCCCACGTATTGTATTGTATAGTTTTGGTTCACAAGTCTTGCCGAAACCATGGATAAAAAATGTTCAAGTATTCATGTTCAGGATGTAATCAAGTATTCAAGTAGTCAAGTCAAGTTATAACCATAGTTCGGTCAAGTCAAGTCAAGTCAAGTATACATGTTTGATATTGATGTTTGGGTTCAAGTATTCATGTTCATGATCAAGTATTCAGGTTCTTGTTTGATTTGGATTCAGGTTTGAGATTAGACTCAGACTAAGTCAGACATTTGTAACCAGATTTAGCTCTTGAATTAGGTTCGGGAGTCATCGGTAACTGCTGCACATGTACGGCAGGATTTGTGTCTTTTTCCAAGACAATAACCATTGATAACTCCATTAAGTTGTTTACCTTAAATAGGCAAGCACTCACTTTCTCCGGCTCCCTGAGACTCAAAAGAATTGAGCTTAAACCTATATTTACTAAAGTCCTTAAATATTATTTTATATATCTCGAGGGGGTTTTATAAAAAATATTTTTAAATATAATTAAAAAGTAAATCTCGAGGGTGATTAGTATTACTTAGGGTTTTCATGAGCATGGATTTTAAATTTAGGTATTTTAATGATAAATATTTAGCATTTGAAAGTTCATGGTATTTTATTGAAAAACTTGTCCTTTTTGGTATCTCGATGGTACTTTATTGACATTTGTTAATCTTTTCATTTTTAGAAAAAATGTTGTTTCATTATATTTTGAAAATATGAATTTATAATTTTGTATAAATTTTTAAAGAAAAATAAATTTTATTTTATCTAGAAAATTCGTATATCTTAAAAACATATAGAATGCTCCGTAAGGAGGTCTACATCTCGTTCTACAAGCCCAAAGATGTGCGATAATCCGTACCATCCATTAGCGGGTCCCCTAAAGAGGGTTGTAGATGCGTAATCGCAAAGAATATGAAATACCGCTTTAAAAGAAATCCAGTTTTAGAATTTTGTTGTATTTTATTGTAAATTTTTCTTTGTAACAAATATTCATACAAAAGAGATATCGTGCTATGAAACCAAGTGTGTGTGTGGGATAGGTCATTACCCCGTGAAGTTTTTCTAAAAGTATTGTTTTAAAAAATACTAAAAGAGGTGTTTATAAAGTTCAAGGTATTTAAATGAAAAAGTGCTACTATAGTTGTTTCACATGAGAATTTTGGTGAAATTTGATTCTAAACATTAGTGTTTAAGGTTACAAGTGATATAGTAAAATTAGATTGACTAAATTGTAAAGGAAAAGGGAGTTATATGTTTTAGAAAAGGAGATGTCAGTATTAACTCCACTTTTACCGATATAAAATTTGAAGAGGTATTTCAATAGAAAGGAAGAGATTTGGAAGGGACTTACGGTTTAGAAATTTCAAGGAGAGGTTGAAGAAAAGGGTATGAGCTTCGTGGCGTCGCGGGAGCTCTGGAATAGACTTCGGTCTTCGGCGGAACCAACTTACTTGCTAACTCCTCTTTACTTCACTTGCACTAGGAACTTTTTAGAGAGTTTTGGCCAGAATTTTCAGAATGGTGCTGAGACAAGGTAGGGGGGTATTTATAGTGGAGAATTAGGGTTTGGGAATTAAAAGTATTAAAATTGTGATAAATTGTGAATTGAAAGGTCTCTTTTTGATTGCAGGGAAATCAAACAGTGCAGAGGAGTTAGGGGTAGGTGAAGAGACAAGTGTGCAGAGCCCGGGCTTAAATGGGCTTCATCCGACCGTCGGCGCTGGCTTTAATAGGTTTTTGGCCGGTCGATCTCGAGGCATTTGCCTCGAAATTCATGCCACTTGATCAATCCTCTGTTTAAACCATTTTCCACATGTTTGATTTTTCTGAACTTTTCATTTTCTGCTATCTTTTGGGCTTCCAAAAAGTTAAAAAAAATTCAGAAATAATAATTGTGTCTGATAGGAATAGAACACAGGGGCTACGTTACAGCAGTGCAAGGCTTTACCAGTGAGCTACAAGTTGTTTCTTGCCTTTATTTCACAAAAATGACTTATAACTCAAACTTAGGCTATAAAACTCATTTCTTGTATATTAACAGGAAAATTTCCGCACAAGGTTTTAGAGTCATTACAATCACCTACACCTTGTGGAGTTTTCATACAACAACAGCTATCAGGCAAGCATTGGAATGACACCATTCGCAGCACTCTACAGACGGAAGTGTCGTTCACCGCTAAGTTAGGACGACGTTGGAGATCGTGAACTCCTTGGACCAAAGATGATCGTGGCAACTGTGGACATAGTTCGCACGATCAGGGAAAGGACACGAATAGCCTAAGACCGACAGAAACATTGGACAGATGCAAAGCATCGACACTTGAAGTTTCAACCCGGAGAACATGTATTCTTGAAGATCTCTCCAAACAGAGAAGTGATACGTTTTGGCAAGAGGGGTAAGCTAAGTTCAAGATACATAAGACCGTTCGACATACTCGAACGAGTTTGAGAAGTGGCTTATCGTTTAGCACCACCATCCTTATTGGAAGGAGTGCACAACGTGTTCCATATATCCCAGCTAAGATGATATGTGAGTGACTCCAAGCACATACTTGATCACTCAGAGCTCACAGTACAAACTGACCTAACCTGCGAGCAACAACCAGTTGAGATCCTGGACCGAAAGATAAAGAAAATGGGAACAAGAAAGTAAACTTAGTCCGAGTGATGTGGAGAAATGATTCACCATGAGAATCAACTTGGGAAAGAGAAGAAGATATGCGTACACGATACCCTTACCTTTTTGAAAATTAGTTCCTATGTAATTGTAAATTTCAAGGACGAAAATTTTATAAGGAGGGTAGAATGTAATGACTATAAACTTCCTGTACAGAAATTCTTGTTATTGTACAGAAAAAGGTATTACAGCCTGTATAAGAGTTAAAAGTTATTTTTGTTAAATAAAAGCAAGAAGCAACTTGTAACTCACTGGTAAAGCTTCTACACTGCTGTGATATAGCCTGTGCGTTCGAATCCCATCAGACCCAATTATTTTTAGATTTTTTTCTTTTTAATTTTTGGAAGCCCAAGAGTTGAACGTGCAATACACAGAGAAATGAAAAGTTTTAGAAAAATCAAACATGTGCAAAATGAAGTACACACCCAAATTGACACGTGGCATGAATCTCGAGGCAAGGCCCCAAGATCCGACCGCCCATTCCCTCATTAGGGCCGGCGCCGACGGTCCTAATAGCTCCAAATCCTTCCGTGCTTTGCACACTCGTCTTTTTAACTCCCCTGTACTGTTTGATTTTCCTGTAATCAAACAGAGACTTTTCAATTCACCATTTAACATCTTTTTAATGCATTTTAATCCAAAATTTTAATTCCCAAACCCTAATTCTTCACTATAAATACAACCCCATGCCCTAACTCTTCACCATTCTGAAAATCTAGCAAAATTCTCTCAAAACTTTCTAAGTGCCAAGTGGAGTTAAGCCTCTCAAGTGGAGTAGCGAGCCAAACTCGACGACCGGAGCATCTCCGACGAAACCACGACCCCCGAGAGTTTCTTCAATCTCTTCTTAACCTTCTAAAAACCGTAAGTCCCTCTTCTCTCCTTTTCTTTCATCTCAATCCGTATTTTTAAAACAAACCGACAAAAGAGGGGTTATCTCCGATATCGCTTTCTTTTTAACATTTGTAATGCATGTGTTAAGCAAATTAAGACAAACTAACATGATACCTTAATCTTAACATAATTTCATATCTTTTAGTTTTTAATTTAACAAAATTTTCTTATGAAACGAACATATAATGAACTTTTTCATTAAAATACCATGAACTTTAGTGTAACCTCTTTTCGATATCTAGTATACCCAAACCCTAGAACCTTCATGGAGTAATGACCTACCCCACACGCACACTATGGTTTCATAGCATAGTATTCTAAGCATATGGATAATTCAAACTAAAAGCTTTTCATTAAAATACCATACCTATGACATTTCAAAAAATATAAAATAATATTTTTGGAATTTAAATAATAAATTTCACGAAAACTATACGAGTATGGATTTGAGTTTTCGTAAAATGGTATAATTATATACTTATATTTTGTAAAATATTTGGAAATTAATATGAATTATTAATTATGAAGGTATTTATTGAAATTGGGCTTTTATAAATTATTATACAATTATTTACATACAAATTTAGATTAAACTTGATTAGTATATTACTAATTATGCTTTAAACCAAATCCATTATTGTTAACCATGTATTTAAGTGTGCATGACATTTTGTGACATGTTATATTGAGGTTTTATTTGTGTTATGGTAATATTGTGTTTGTAAAGAGAAACGAAAAGAAAAAGGAAAAATAAAAATAAAATAATTATGATGGGGGACATAGATGTGACCATGAGTAATGAAGAGAGAGAGTGAGAAAAGAGAGAGGGAGAGAGCGAGAGTATGGCTTGCACCCTTCCTCATTTCTCATTTCCCTACCTCCTTTCACATTCTTCATCTTCCTTCTCCTCTTTCTTCATCTTTCTCCATCCTCACTACCACCATGCACCACCCCTAATACTTCATCTAAACCTCACACCACCTTCACAAAAAATATTCCTCACCTCATCCTCAAGCTCGTGGTGGGATCAAGTTGGAGTTTGGAGCACTTTGGCCATCTTAGAACTTTCTTAAGTTTCCCTAATGGGGTAAAATCTTCACCTTCCTTCAATGTTTTAAGTTTCCTAAGCTCAAGTGTTAGTTTAGAGTTAAAAAGATTAAGCTTTATGATCTTGGAAAATTCTAGGATGATGGTTAGTGGATGAAACTTGTAGTAGAGGTTAGTGGAGGTGTAGTGAGTATCTCTTGGCCTAGTAGTGAGGGTAACCTTATTTAAAATAAGCTTAGAAGTCCTAAACACGAATTTAGAATTTTCCGATATCGGGTTTTTGTTGAATTGTGGTGATCAAATAGAATCTGGGATGACTCGGAGACTCTGAAAATTAATTAGTAGATATAGTGAGATGTGCAGAACCATAGGAAGCTATCTTAGAAGCCCAATCCCACTTTTTCTGGCAGCCGTTTTATTTGATTTGGCCGCAATTTACGGCCCAATTTTGGAGGTAGGGTTTGAAATTTGGTCTGTAGCTCACTTTTTAGATAACTAAGACTACCCTATGTGCAAAAAAGTCTAATTTTACCTTAAGAAAAATCTAGAGTCGTTTTACTTAATTTCTGGCGATATTTTGCGATTTTTGAAACTTGGTTTTTGATATTTAAGTTTTGACTCGGTCGTTTGATGTTCGTATGTCAACGACGGGGGTTGTTTTGTTGTTCTTGCATGCGTGGATAATTACGAGATAATATGATGAAATAAAATGACACGAGTCAATATGTTTGATATGAGGATGCGAGGCGATGTGTGCATATATATATGCTAAGATATAATATGAGGTGATATGTATGATGATATGAGATAATATGATGTACGTGGCCATAGATCCGTACTTGATTTGATGATACCGTACGATGTATTATACCATACGTGATATAATGAGGATGAATCGCCAACACACACACACACATATATATATATATGCCGACTCGAGTATATATATATATATATATATATATATATATATATATATATATATATATATATATGCCGACTCGAGGAATATGAATTTTTTTAGACCACTTAAGTAGATAATAGGATACATTTTGAACCATGCCTATTTTCAAACTAACAAATCGTTAGGCGCTTTAAATGACAAGCTCAAGGGACGACGCTACGGATTTTCAAATAGTATCTTTTTTTCAAAACACTGTAGCCCCAGTTTCAAAAACTACGATTCGTTTTATTTGAACTATAACCGTATGGTTCATATGTAGTTACATATTTTATACCGTTCATGTTTATGCTGTATTATTTCCTTGCGACATACGTACTATATTTTCGGTACTTATCCGGTATGACTTCGTCTGTTAGGACACACGCACTATTACCGATGAGGCACATGTTGCACGTACACAGACTTGCCGGCTCACACACACATCATCGGTAATTGCCATGCCACGTACACTTTAGAAACTGCTATATCGTTGTATTGTTCTCTAAATTGTAGAATTATAGTTATGGTTTTGTACTCATTACCACACATGCTAGTTTAGATTTTGCACTTCCTTACCAGGTTACACGACATGCTTACATGAAAATACTTGCAATACTTTACAGTACTGTTCTGTGTTTGCACTTACTGTACCTTTATGATTATATGCATATGAGATTCTGTTTTCATGAGATCTCTGGATTTGAGAACCGCAGATACATTTTAAAGTCTTATGATTGTTTTAAAAATGCGGCTTCTCTTGATATGATATTTTGACGTCCACTATAAGATTTCTCGGTTCTGAGCTATGAGACTACCCGATTCGAGGAGTGAGGAGGCACCGTCTGCGGGTACATGGTGGACCCGATACGGTACTCCAGGGCAAGAAGATCGTATAGAAAGGCATTGAGCTTAGCAGGGGAACACAACCTACCGGTGATAGTATTGGACTCGGCGGATATTCGGAGGATACCGACCGGAGCGATTGAGACAAATGGATATGAGAGCCGATCCGATGAGACGGCGCCTGAGATATGAGGATTTATGTGTCGATACTGGACACGGGTTTTATGATGATTTCGAGTGTCGATGTTGGGCACTCAGGTTTCATGATGATTTGATGTGTCGTTGATGGACACACATTGGATGATACACGTATATGCTTACGTATGACACATATGACTTGGTACTATATACTGATACTGGCACGACTTTGTTATTATTACATATATGTGTACACGATCACCCTAGATACCACACGGTATGATATTTTTATATTACAGTATGACCTAGGAGATTGTTATACATTCGGTTTCTACCTACTGATATTTTCTACTCACGAGTTGGGAACTCACTCCCGTTGTACCACAGTTTTCTTACAAGATCGACCACACGGATTTAGTAGCGGCTCGTTGGCACACGGATTTCTTCTGGGTGATTTGTATTGTTGGTGGGGTACACTTTGGATCGTGACCATCATTTGTATACATATTTATTCAGTTGCATCTAGTTAAAAGCTCCATCAACCAGACTATGTATATTTGATGGACTTAGAAACCACAGACTTGTGTATTCTTTCAGGCTTAGAGCGAGATGTGTATTATTCTTTATTCTGGGTTTTGATGTTGTTTTGGTTTCTTTACTTACTTTTCTGTGTTGATCATCGCTTTTAGGCGTCGTATATACTTATTGTGTGGTTATGATTCCGCCAATTGGCGAAGAGCTAGCTCCCACTTAGGGATACCTATATATATTGTTATGTATTGGTTTTGGATCAAAATTTACAAAGGAGGTGCTGCCCAAATTTTAAAATGACGAAATGTTTTCAAATTATAGCATATAATTCACTTGCTTTTTAAACGAACCTTATATATGCTTTAAAGAAAGGACTTGATCACATCATACCTTTATTTCAAACTTCACCTCCGTTATTTTCCCTAAAAAGGTTTAGATTTCTGGGCTTTCGGCTTACTTGGATTACGGTGGTGTCCTATAGACTTCACGTGATTCAAGTGCCAGTCATGTGCCAAATTTCGGGTCGTGACAATACCGTTTCAAAATGGGTTTCTTTAAATCGGTATTTTGAAATTCTTGGCAATTACGCTTCTACAACCTTCGTCAGGGGACTTGCTAATGGATGGTGCAGATTATCGCACATTCTTGGGACAGAGCGGGATGCAGAACTCTTCATGGAGTATTCGGTCTTGAAAGGAATAAAAATACGGTTTTTAAGAAACGCGACCTTTTCTAATAATAAAAACTAATTTTTGGGAAAATTATATAAAATTATGAAATTCGTATTTTCAATAAAATCATATTAAGAAACTATATTTTTAAAAGAAAGATTAAAATTGTAAATAAAATATCACCAAGTTTCCAAAAGTAGTAGTTTTCATAAAAATACCACAAACTTTCAAAAAAGCTAAGTTTTATCACCAAAACACCACAACAATTAAAATACATGTTCATGAAAACCCTAAATGTTATAAATCACATTCGAGGTTCATTTTTAAACAATATTAATATAAATTTTTCATAAAACCTCCTCGAGATATGCAAACAATATTTTAAGGACTCTAGATAAATATAGGTTTTAGCGGGATCAATTCTCTTGAGCCCTAGGGAGCCGGAGAAGGTGAATGCTTGCCTATTTAGGTTAGACAACTTAACGGAGTTATCAATGGCAATTGTCTTGGAAAAAGACACAAATCCTGCCGTCCATGTGCAACAGTTGCCGATTTCTCCCGAACCTAAGATTCTATAAATTTATAACAATTCACATGAAAAGACACGAACTCAAATCCAAACTCAAATCTAAACTCGAACTGGAACTTGAATACAAACTCGAACTCTAACCTAACTCGAATCTAAACTCGAATATGTACTCGAATCCAATCTAATCGAACCAACTTGACTCGAACCCAGATTGCAATTGTCATGACTCGCATATTACTCGACTCGCTCGAATACAATCTACACCCTTTTGCAATCTATGGTTTTGATCAAGACATGTCAATCAATCAAACCAATTATGTATATTAACCAGTTATATATATTGTACACGGGGTGCTTAGGATAGTTTCTTGTGTGAATCCAACGGAGCTTCAGGAGTCCCGTATTAACCTTTTTTTTTATTTTATTCGAATATCAGTCGGGTTGACTCATCCACAGCCTAGAACCCCGATGTTAATACATGAAATGGGCCCATGTTTCCATACTCCTGGGCCTCCACTCTTGAGCTCGTGAATACTTCTACGGCTACGTTGACATTCACACTTGGAACTTAACGTTAACATAGTGACTATCTAGAGATCTATAGTATATATTTACCCATGAACATATACTCTTACTCGTCATATATATATTCTACACTTGTCATTTTCTTTACTCCTACCTATCTTTGAGACTTACTGAGCGTTAGTTCCCTGACGGGCATTCCACCCACTTTTCTTCTCTTGGAATGTTCGTCAGATACGGTCGAGACGGAGGAGGTTGAAGCCACAGAGGAGGACTACAACCAGATAGCTACTCAGGGCTAGCTTAGCTTCATTTTTTTTAGTTTATGTATGCCACTTATTTAGGCATTTCCTTATTGTATTTACTTTCCAGCATAAACTCATGTATTTATACATATTTGAAGTTGAATGTAAATAAAAATATTTGTTGAAAATTTTTACAGTCTCAATTTATTCTTGCATTGTGTATTATTGTTTCAATACGCTTAGTATATTTATTTAGGGAATGACCTTCTCTAGATAAATATACCGCGGGCTTACCACGTCATCGTTTCCGTCTATTAGGAAGCGGGACGTGATAGCAGAAAAGGCAATCTATTGGAGCTCCGAGGGGGGAGTTTGGAGAAGAGAAGGACTCACAAGAAAATTAGGGATCTGAAGCCAAAGTATAGTCGCGAAACCGCGGTCAAAGTATTGAGTTGGGACTCCTATTTTCTTGGGTGCACTCCGTTTTCTCTGGTCTTCTATTTTGCAGATTCTGTTTTTTGATATGATCACTGTAGTTGCTCCAGATTTTGGCACGGTTTCGCCTTGATCCGCCGCGAGATGTGGGTCAAACTTCTCACATCTTTGGCACTGAACTTGCTCTTCTCTTTATCTTGCACACTCGCACAAAAAGAATCAAAGAATAACAAGATGGATTTTTATGGGTTTTTTTTAGTTTTTATATACAAAAATTAACCTGGATAACAAGAAAGAACTATGTTACCGTCTCCCCGGCAATGGTGCCATTTGATTGAACAGAAACCTAGCGATATGTTATGCGTTCTACTTGTTCTACTTACCGCAATCAAGTCGGTTTCGCTTATAGCTAGCCGGTTGAGTACGAGTCGTCCACTGGGAGATGGTATGTGTTTCTATTCTTATTTTAAACGAGTCAATTAAAAAATGTATAAGTTTGTTCAATTCTATCCTAAGTGTTTGTATTTTATGTTCAAGAGAACTTGTTAGGGTTAGGATTGGTTAGTAGAGTAAGGAATTAATCTTGTACTTGTCTTTTGCCATCCTTGAAATGATTTTGAAATAATCGAAAGTAGCGGGGATTAGGATGACATAGGAGTGAGATTTGCGAGTTTAAGCAATCTTTCCAACGCTAAATCCATTTCTAATGCCCCTTATCCGTCCGTTTTATACTCTTATTTCCAACCCTAGGCCAAACACACACAACCAAGTCTCCAATTAGGTCACAACTACATGTCATGTTGTAGTGCGCGTAAAAGAATTCTCGACTTAGGTCGCGGTTATATGTCACTTATAGCGCGCCTAAGGAAGGGGGTTGTGTTTGTTTGGTCTAGATTCAATTCAAGTTGTTTGGTGAAGAGAAACAAAAGAGATTTTTACATCCCTTATACCAACCTTCCTTAGCCTTAACAAGTGAGTAAATTACGTACACATTAAAAGAAAAATAAAATAATAAAGAAGAGAAGAAAGAATGGAAAAATACGGTTTTAATAAGAGATAACAAGTCAACTACTTGGGCTCTCACCTAAGCAAGAGACTCCATTGAGTATCATGGCTTGAAAATAAAGATTAAAAGAGAAGAAGAAGAACAATAAAACCAACAACTAGTTTAACAACAAATAATAAAAATTATACTAGGAATTTAAAATACAATGCAAGGAAATAAAGATACAAGGTAAAAGAAAACTCTTATCTTCATTATTCTTCACTCAAAAACTCTCGCTATATTTCAATGGAGAAAAGATGATGAAGAAGAGGAAAATACACTAAACTACACTAATCCTAAGAAAAGAAAAGCATCCACTCTTGGACTTAAATCTGGAGTATATATAAGCAGAAGAGAAACCCGAAGGCCATATTCTGAGCCCATGTACAATTACAAAACTACCCCTGAAATTAGGTCCCGAGACATGATGATCAGACCACGGATCCGCCGTCAATACTGGCCAAACTTCACGGATCTGAGGTCGTTTAGAAGAGTTAGCACGCCGTTTTTCCTGTGCTTCTTCGTGTTGTTTTGTTCTTCTGTTTGACATATTCAAAATTGCAAAATGGCTCCAAAATATTCTCAGATTTTTAATGGTCCAAAATGGCAACAATATTGGATTTTGTGCCTTGATCTCTCTCGATCTCCGCATTGCACCCTGTTTCTTGTGTTTCCTCTCTCGTGCTCTGTGCTTATCTGAGACACAAATGACCGATGTTTGCGTCTTATCTCTTGAACTGGTAGTCAGCACTTGACGGGTGTGGATGACCGGAACCCGGATTTTATCTGTTTTTGGCAGTTGTTTTGAACTTTGTCATAACTGAAGAGATTTTGCATGATTTGCATTATTCTGGACCGAGAACCTGTAACTTGTAATTATATAGCAAACACGGATCAAAAGCACCTACCTATATACAAATGAGCATAAGAATGAGAGGTATTAAATGCAGTATACTGGTGTGAACAGTATTCCGCGGCGTTCTTTTCAAAGTTTTTTGTACTTTTTGTATGGGATTTGATCTTCAAAAGCTTTCTAACAGAGGGCCCTTGGATACAATCCTATCCTATTTGCTTTTTAAATCAAAGTTCATAAATAAATGAAATGAAACAAAACAAGAAGAAAACCGATGGACTACACCATTTAACTAATTTTTTTCTTTTTTTTTTTGAGATTTTTATCTATGAAGAGAGTTCTCGGATGCATCCTCTTCTCTTTATCGAATAGATCCAGTCTCAAGGGAAAAAAAGAAGATCAAGAAGGAAATATAAAGAGAAGAACCATTTTACTAGCATAAATAAGGAAAATGAGCTAAGAATGCATAAAAATTAAAGAAAACACAAGGCGAGGATCTTGGATCCCTATTTTTTCAAAGTTGTTGTTTGAAGGATTCAAATTTAAACTAGACAATTTAGAAATAGAAGATAGAGCCTTCACTCCTGAATCATAATTCTAAATAGGAAAGATCGGGTCTTTCTTTCTCTAACTTATGGGTTTTTTGGGTTTTAGATTTTTGTTGGTTTTTTGGGGTTCTCTAATCTAAGGTTTATTTTCAGTTGAGATATGATGAAGACTTGAGCTCTTAAAGATATCAAAAGAAAAGATTGAGAGTGTGAAGAAGAAAAGGAGACATCTGAATGAGAGATTCTCTCAAACTGATTGATATTTCTCATGCCCTATATAAAAAAACTCATGAGATTAAATCAGAGGAGAACTGACCCCCCAATAAGCTTCGATAAAAAGAAAAACTCATCTCCTTAAATTAAAAAAGATGAGAAGGTGAGAACATAATAAAAAGAGAAATATTTCTCTTTGATCATAGAAACCATTGCTTCTTTCATTAAAGCTTTTTCTTTTCATCGAATCCATTGATTCACCATAGAAGGAATCAAAGGATTTCATGTTCGATCAATCTCATATAAAAGTTCATACTTTTATGAGAGACCGATCTTAAAAATCTAAAATCATTATTGAAATATGATTTGACATCCACATAAAATGATCTTGTGATGATATCATCACCAAAGAAAATCAAAGAACAGAAGCCATTACTTCTTTTTGGAAGCTTTTGCTTTCTGATCAAAACAAGTGCGCATCCAAACTAAGTGCACACGTGATAAAGACCGTCAACATAGACTTGCACATCATGTGATATGCACGTGTGCGCATTTGATGAAAATCGCCTATGAAGGCTTACACGTGACATGATATTCACATGAGCGCAGACTCCCCATGCGTGTGAGCATCACGTGATAGGCACGTGTGCAGTCCCCCAACCATAGAGAGGTGTTGTCACGCCCCGCTTCCGGGTGTACGGCGAAGGGGATGCGGTGAGGCCGCTACGTATTTACTCAGAAGTAAATACGCTAAACGCAACTAAGCAATATAAAAGAAATATATACAAGAGACAAATGTAATGAACAACAAGTTTATTTATTAACATTCTTTTTACAATACATCTGAAAAGTAAATACATGGAATGGAAAGCAATGCCTAAACAGTGGCATAACAGAAATGGAAAATACAGAATGTAAATGTGTACAAGTAACTAGAGCTCTTGGTCGAAAGCTAGCCGGTCCAAATTCTCGCTGGTGGGCTCGATCTTTTGAAGGTTCGAATCACCTGACGACATTTCAAAGAAGAAGAAAAAGAATGTCGTCAGCGAACAAATCGCTCGGTAAGTCCCAAAGAATTAGAGAAGTAGAATAGACAGAGAGAGAGTGTGTAACTTTTAAAGTTGTATTATATTATTATAATGTTGTATTTAGTGTTAACACTGTTGTTCGTAGCTTGGTACCGAAGATGCCAGTGTATACGGGAGAAGTCTCAATAGACGAGAGACTAAGCTGAACAGAATCAAGAGTAGAAGGCTCCGTCGATAATACCACGGAACAACGACATGGATGTAATTACGTCTTAAGTGACCACCTCGTGCCACCTTTAACATGTTCCGTACCAGTCTACCCCTTTAAAATCCTGTAGTGTTTATTGTATTGATAATATTGATTGTACGGATTGTTTTGTATTGTAAATTGTATAGATGGATGACTTGCCGAAACCATGATATCAGTAAATGGATGTAACTGGAGAATCATGTAGATGGATGCATATCCATGATTCGGTTCAGTCAAGTTGTATAGATTGATAGATTGAACAGATTGAATATATGGATTCGTATTGAATTGTTATATATACTTGAATCTC
This sequence comes from Agapanthus africanus, assembly GCA_030015575.1. Classification (NCBI taxonomy): domain Eukaryota; kingdom Viridiplantae; phylum Streptophyta; class Magnoliopsida; order Asparagales; family Amaryllidaceae; genus Agapanthus; species Agapanthus africanus. Next base: position 258,669,978 of record CM057339.1, on the reverse strand, counting down.
ATTCAAGTCAGATTGATTATATATATTGAGACTCAGTCTGAGTCAGACAATTAGAAAAGAAATTGATTCCTGAATTAGGTTTTGGTGTTATCGGTAACCGCTGCACATGGACGACAGGATTTGTGTCTTTTTCAAAGACGATTACCGTGTTGATAACACCGTTTGTTAAGTTGTCTACCTTAAAAAGGTAAGCATCCATATCTTCGGCTCCCTGAGGCTCAAGAGACTGGTCCCGCTTAAACCTATGTTTACTAGGGTTCTTATTGTAATTTAGTATAACTTGAGGGGGTTTTATGTAAAAATAATTTTGTATAATTTTCAAAATACACCTCAAGTATTTTATTATCGTATTTAAAGTTTTCATTGATGTATATTTTATCATTTTGATATTTCTAGTGAATAAAACCTATTTTTCATAATATATGGTATTTAATTGTAAAGTATTGAACTTATATGGAATTGCATGGTATTTTCATATAAAGTGATTCTTTTTTATTTAGAAAAGTTGGAATATTTATATTATATCAAAAATAGATATTTTGATGATACATATATATTTATAAAATAATTTAATTTATTATTTTTCTAGAAATCTCATTTTCTTAAGATATTTGTATTTTTAAATCTTTCGAGACCGTATGCTCCTTGCGGAGGTCTGTATCTCGCACTACTAAGCCCGTGGATGTGCGATAATCTGCACCATCCTGAACGGATTCCCCGAAATGGGTTGTAGCGGCACATTGCAAAGATTTGTTAAAAATACATATCTTGTAGAAAAATAAGTTTGAGATAGTTTTGTGTAAACTCGTATTTTCGCAAATCTATGTTCTCAAATATCATCATGCTATATTACATATGTGTGTTGTGAGGAGGTAGGTCATTACCTCGTGAACTATCTAAAGTTATAGCAAGGGGTAATGATGTTTTATGTCGAAACTAAATTATATGGTATTTTCTGTAAAATTGCGATAAAAAGTAAAATAGAAATTCTTTTGATATGAAACTTGTCAATATATTTTGTTAATATTTAATGATCATGATGTGATGGTTTGGTATTATTGTTTTAAAGCAAAATATGATTTTTTAAGAAAAAACTGAATCGGAAGTCGGATTAACCCCCCTTCCGCCGGATTTTAGAATTCTAAGTTTTTAGAATAGTAAAGAGAAGGGGGAGAAGGGACTTACAGAATTAGAGCCAAGAGAATAGGAAGAGGAAGAAGTGGGAGGCGCCGGTGCGTCGTTTCGTCACCGGAATCTTCTCGAATCGTCGTCGGAAGTTCGCCGGAGCTTCGCCCTTTGCTAACTCCACTTGCACACAAAAAGTCTGTGGAATTTTCTTGAGAGTTTGGACAGAGATTTGGAAGTGAGGATGTAACGCCCCACGCCCCGGTGCAGATGTTATTGTCCGCTCTGGCCGAAACCGCACGGTTTTTCCCTTTAGAGCGAACCGGACCCGACCAGGGGCCACTTCCCAGGAGGTCACCCATCCCAAGACTTCCCTGGCCCGAGCACGCTTAACTACGGAGTTCTCAAGCTCCTGTAGTTCCGGTCCACTTAAAAGGCGCCTCTGTAATTGAGGGTGGTATCGTTACATTTATAATGCAGTTCGGTCTTCTTTCGGAATGTGTTCCGAAGATTCCTCATTGTTCTACAGTGGGTCCCACGGACTCTAGAGGTGGCCCCCACAGATTCAAGAGGTGGCCCCCGCCCTCTTGGTATGACAATTGGCGTGGCACTTTGTTCTGTGTGGCACTTTGCTCCGTGAACAAGAACCGGGTCCCGACATTCTCCCCACCTTTGAACAATAGTTCGTCCTCGAACCACAGACCTACTATTGAGGGACCTGTATGGGCCACCATAAATGTAACGCCCCACGCCCCGGTACAGATGGTATTGTCCGCTCTGGCCGAAACCGCACGGTTTTTCCCTTTAGAGCGAACCGGACCCGACCAGGGGCCACTTCCCAGGAGGTCACCCATCCCAAGACTTCCCTGGCCCGAGCACGCTTAACTACGGAGTTCTCAAGCTCCTGTAGTTCCGGTTCACTTAAAAGGCGCCTCTGTAATTGAGGGTGGTATCGTTACATTTATAATGCAGTTCGGTCCTCTTTCGGAATGTGTTCCGAAGATTCCTCATTGTTCTACAGTGGGTCCCACGGACTCTAGAGGTGGCCCCCACAGATTCAAGAGGTGGCCCCCGCCCTCTTGGTATGACAATTGGCGTGGCACTTTGTTCTGTGTGGCACTTTGCTCCGTGAACAAGAACTGGGTCCCGACAGAGGAGGGGTAATTTTAGGTATGGTATTTATAGGAAAAATTAGGGTTTAGGGTAATGAAGAGGTGTATTAAAATTTTGTATTAAAAAATGGATTAAATAGGGTTTTAAATTGCTTTATAAATGTGCAGGGGAATTAAACAGTACAGGGGTTATGGGGAGTTAAAGAGTCACAGGTTACACAAAAAAAAATTGGGGTTTCGGCCGAGTCGACCCGGCGCCGCCGGCCGAGTCGCCCGTTCCGTCGGCCCGAGTTGGCCGAGTCGGGCCAAGTCAGGCTGCCACGTGTCCCCTTATGCTGTGTCTTGACTCGTGGACCCGTTTGTTTTATGTGCGACTCTTGGTTTTTACGAGTTATACACGTGTAGACTCTTGGGCTTCTAAAAGATTAAGAGAATTTTAAATAAAAATAATGTGTAGCTGATGGGATTCGAACTCTGGTGCTTTGGTTCAGCAGTGCAAGGTGTTACCAATGAGCTACAAGCTCTTTCTTACTGTTCAAAAGCAAATCAAACTTATAACTTGTGCTCAGGCAAAAGTACCCTTTTCTGTATTTTTGAAAAAAATTGTACAGGAAGTTTAGGGTTGTTACAGGTGCGCATCACGCGATATCCACCCGCGCAGTCCCCGATCACAAGCAAGTGCGCAACCCACATGATATGCACTTGCGCACCCTCATTAAAGATGATACATATACATGCGCGCTTGGAACAACAGGCTTTTCTTGATTACTTAGTTAAAATAAACTAAGTATAGAAGCTTTCGCTTCTCATATATGATACATTGATCAACATATCAATGATGTCTAAATTGATCTTAGTCGGATGTGCGACTAATGATCTTTCATCCTAAATTGATCTCAGTCTCATATAAGACAACGATCCTCCGTTCAGTAAAGATCTTTTTTCCTCATATACGAGATTTGGTTCAAGGGTACATGTTTCCACACCTCTGATATACGGCATTGTAATTCCTCAACGTCTTCAGAGAGGTGGCATGTCCCAACAACCAACAACTCCTTACTTATCCCTACTTGAAGAAAGATATGAAATTTCATCAAGATAGGGAATGCCTTATGCATCCCATATAGATGTGTACCCTCATATCGATATACCCCACATTAATGCACTTCCATATTGATGTGCATATCTTATATTGACATGCATCCCATATAGATGCACATCTCATATCGAGCTCTGACTTTATACATATATGTATATGTATATCTTTGACGGAAATATAAATGCCTTCAAATTGGATCGCACCCTAATATTAGGTGCATCCCATGTCACCATAGTTCACTTCGCCACGTAACATATACACGTGCGCGCAAGATGAAAGATGGACCGCCATGCCCCTAAACTGGAATTTTGTCGTGTGGACAGTCTCCATATTGACTACCGTCTACTATCCATGGGCTATTCATATATGATCTGATGATTAGTTGAGCCCATATGCTCATTGTTCCTAAGTCAATCTTAGTCCGATATACGACTAACGATTCTTAGATAAAACCTATATATCCCATAAACTGATGGACCTCATTTATACGAGATCTGCATCCTAAGTTCAAAATCCTAAATCTAATATACGGATTTGGACTAATCCGCGTCCTACGGGCGATGACATATATTAGTCTCCGTATACAATCTATGGGCAACTCCATATAAACAAACACGACACGACACGAAGTGATGCATATGGAGAAGGTGAAAGTTGTTATCGCGTTACGATAACGTAATTAACTGCAGGGGCTTGCGTCTCCAGGGAAAAGCGTCCCCACAATCAAAAACCCCTCCAATACGAGGGGAATCTGATAAGTCACGCAACAACGGTTGCATCTGTCCAAACCTCCGATATATGGTGCCATAAATCAACCTGGCATCTTCGAAGAGGTGGACGGATATGTTCTAAATAGCATCTGCCCCCGTATTCAGGCTAGACATCCTCCCGATACCTCAAACCCGTCTCCGGCAGTAAACACCGGGTTTGACAAGTCAAGTGGTGATTAATTATCACTAATCAAGTCTTTGACGAAATGATTAGCTTAATTAAAATCCTAATCGCACGAATTCAAACCTATAGCAAACGATGTTCAAATGAGTTGAAATTTTGTGTGGAGGGTCATCTAAGTAGGTTATGAGAACCCATTGAGAAAAATGGCAATCTTACCCTTATGGGCTCACCATATTATTTTAATGATAAAATAATAAGAGGGCTTTGGTTCATCGGATAAATGTTGTCGATTTTAGTTGATATTTGTATGACATGTCCTCATAAATATACTAAGAGGATCTAAATAGTTTGACATCATTTGGCTCAAAAAATTACGAGATAAAAAACGGAACCGTTAATGGCGATTAAAGGGTGGTTAGGGAAATTAACGGGTTCCGGATGAAATTGCACATCAGAAATGGTCCCAATTGATATACATGGTCAAATGTAAAGATCACATCATGAAAATACTCATGAATTGGTTGGATTTTGGGCAATTCTTGAAAATTCGAGGGGGTTTAATGCAAATCTCGATGAATTTGACAAGTCAATGTGAAGTTTTTTTTTTGGTAATTCATGATAAATCATAGAAAACCTCTACAAAACTTCTCATGACGAGTCATGCAAGAATTTAGGAGATACGGATTTTCGGACGTTCTCGAGAAGGGTATTTCGGTTATTTAGACGAATATTGAACCATGCCGCTTAACTTGCTTCCATGCGTACCAACAATTATTTTTATGCAAAAATGAGATGAACACCGTGATGCAAATGCACCGGTGTGATGAGAATGTATGGTTATGATGCAAAAAAATGATGCAGGGGTAAAAGGGTAAATTCGTAAATCGCTGTTTCGCTGGGGTGTCTACACTTAGCATGAGGCCGGCCCCCATAATTGAGCTTGGACCCGGCTTGGGCCCACCTGACTTGGGTTCGGGCTTGGACCCACTTAACTTGGGTTGGGCCCGTCCTTTGGGTTGACTTTGAGTTTTGACTTTGACTTTGGTCAAAGGGGTGTAATTTTTGACCCTAACTGTCACGCCCCGCTTTCCAAAATACGTAAATACGGTACGCGACAAAACCAACCGTGCTACCTGTGGTGAGAAAAAATCCTTCCATAGTCACATCACGGCTGTCAATCAGATACCAAGAACAATTAAAAAAATCTAACTAACACATGTCCATTTGCCACAATAAAATAATAACGAGAAAATAGCGGAAAACGAATAAGGATCCAACAAAATAATATCCTAATCACGTCCCTTATAGGATCACAACGTTAAACCATAACTAGAAAATAAAATAACTAAACATCTCTAAACTATTCAGTAAAGCTCCTCACTGCTCAGCTTTCTTATTAAAATACTCTTGATCTTCCTGCGACAAGGTCATAGGAACTGGGCCATGCAAAACCTAGACATCAGTGCGTCATAAATATCAATATAATACTATTGGCCAAAACAGGATGCTATAAAAAAGATACGAGTATAAATAATAATCACAGGCGTTATAACAGTGAGCTATAGGTATATCACGTGTATCCTAAAGTATGCGTTTCTAGGTTATCTATCATAACGGTATTTGAAATCAATTAATGGAATCATCGATGTAACTCAATAGTATGCTGTGCGTGCCCTGGACCACGGTTAAGACCCTCGGGGCTGAATCCGAGATGTGCTGCTAGGCAGTAAAAACAATATCATGTACAGACGAATGATGTCAGCATCATCATTCCTGGGCCCGAAGCTCGTGTCGACTGATCAGTCTCTGGAAGTAATGAACTATTAAGTTACAGATCAGGTTTCATTATTGATTTCCCTTTTCCCCCCAGGTTTCGTGTTCAAGTAAGGTATTAACGACATCTACCCAATATCAACACAGGAACAGGCAAGTACATATATTGTCTATCTAGACAACAAATCACGTCCATCAGGACAACAAGTCAGGATTGTCGGCATTGGTAAATTATCCAAGTAATAGGCAAAATAATGTGTCGTGAACATGTCAGGCAGTGTGTATTAAACAGGATAAATACTTGATGGAAAGCAGTAACCGGTTTATTTAAAACACTGTAGAAATAACTAATGTGTATTATTTATTTTGTAAGGTATAATTAATTAATTTATATATATGTATACCTATTTGTAATAACGTTTTACATTTGCTACTAGATATACTATAGTCTAGGTAAAAAACAATGAAACTACAATGAAAATATATTGAAATTATAATGAACTAGCATGCAACAAGATAAACTTATTATTGATACAAGATACAAATTAATGCTATAAAATTTTATATTGATAATAACTTGCTAAATATTAAAATGTGTATACTATAAATAACTATATAAATATTGGTATATATAATATAGCATGTTGCAAGTTTAGAAACTTTCCTTGATTGATAAACTCACGACGAAATACAGATATTCGCACGACGGCAATGCTCGAAAACAAGACGTATTCACGACCTTGGCTAAAAGCGACTGTGTACTGCTTTTAGGATGCTCGCTGGTGCTCTGTGGAATGCTCTAGTCCAGTGTCTGGGTCGAGACACGGCATTGGGTCGAAGTTCACCGGCGACGAGGCGAAGTCGGAGATTGAAGCTTCAGTGAAGAAGAAGAGAGAGAGAGAGAGAGAGGTGATGAGGTCTGTTCTTTGGGGAGGTGATGACTGGAGATGGGTCTGGGTTGTGCTCGTCGGTGAGGAAATAGGGTGGTGGTGGTGAACGGCTCTGGCGGGGGCAAGAAAAGAAAAGAGAAGAAGAAGAAGAAGAAGGTGCTGTCGGGGATAGTTGCTGGTGGCTTGGGATCTGGGTTTCGGCTAAGGGCAAGGAAAGACAGTTGTTGGGTCAGCGACGAGTAGATGGGGAGGCGAGGTCAACGGTGAGGTCGGGAAGAAGATGAGGTGGTTAGGTTAGGTTCGGTGGTTGAGAGAAAAAGGAGAAGAAAAGAAGAAGATGCCGGCGGTGGTGTTAGGAGTGTTGGCGACGACGAGAGAGAGGAGTTGATGAGGGTGATGGTGGTAGGTGGTCGGGTTCAAGCGAGGTCGACAAGGAAGAGGAGGAGGAGAGTTCTCGGTGATGGAAGACGGGTATCGAGGTGAGGTCTCGGAGTTGAAGAAGGAAGTGATGATAGTGATGGTGAGGTTGAGGAGGTGAGGAGGAGATTGAAGTCGACGGCGAGAGGGAAGAAGGCGACGGCGAAGACTCGAAGGCGAGGGTTAGGGCTCGGGGATGGAGGAAAAGAGAAGGAGAGAGAAATAACGAGAGGACAGAGAGAGTTAGAGTACACACACACAGAGAGAGATGTAGATTATAATAAATAAATATATATTTGTTTATATATATAGTATATTATAGTATTAGTTTATAAATAATATCAAATTACACCAAACTTTACCAGAATCTCGTCAAAATATATTTGTAGAGAATAATACATATACGTAAACATTTAAGCCATAATGCAACAATATAATTTTAAATACACATACCATCTAAAAGATTTAAATAAATATATTTAAGATTTAATAACTACTTGGTTATAACATATCTCAAGATTTAATCGTAATAGATAAAAGCAAATTAAGATGTGGGGTGATTAGCCATACAATGCCAATTAGAAAAATATAATTTATTCATAACATGTGGCTATAGATAGATGTATTAATATTTAAATATATATGATGTATATATTATACTAGATTCATGTAGATACACTTTACTAGTAAATATCAGATATACTCTATCACCATACTGGGTTCCAAACATGCAGGTCGGGATGAATAACCATTACTACTATTCGAATCACTCTCAACCCAAATAAATAAAATAAAAGAATTATAAAGTAAGACTTAAAATATCAAGTTATACTGTATAAACGTACTAGGGTGTTATACTAACAAAGTGCCCCCATCAATAAATACACACCATATATATGGGTCGTGTGCATGAGATTGATGGATCTTTTTTTATGGAGAGGTTGGCTTAATTTGGTTCTTTTTTAGCGGTGTAGAGGGCGATACTGCCCTTTTTGCGACGTGGACGGTCAATGCTGCCATTTTTGCGACGTAGACGGTTGATACTTTGATTTGGTTTCCTTTTTGCGACGTAGAGGTCGATGCTGCCCTTTTACAACGTGGACGGTCGATACTACCATTTTTGTGACGTGGACAGTCGATACTTGACCTGGTTCCCTTTTAGAGACGTAGAAGTCGATACTGCCCTTTTTGCAATGTGGACGGTCGATAATTGAGTCGGTTGATTTGATTTGCTTCGATCTCATTTCGTAAAACTTTTGAGCTTAGAAATACTGTCGAGTGGGGACTTGGAATTTAAGGATTTGGGATTTGGGGCCTTGGTCGGTATTAGCACCGCTAACACTGAAATATAGTGTCAGGAGCAACTCATCATTTTCCTTTGGAGCATTTTTTTGTTCCCAGTTTAACGACTGAGAGATCATCTTTTATTCCCAGTTTAACGACTTAGGAGTCATCTTTTGGCTTGACTCTTTTTCTTGGCGTTGCCGGTGCATTTTTGCAGGGCTTTTTGAAATCAGCTTGTCCACGTTTTTAGAGCATTCATGCATGATATTTCTTTAGATATCGGTCATTGATGGGCAGCATGTTCCTATTTCTTTCAGCGTTTATCGATTGGTAGGATACTCCACCGTACACCTTTTCGATGACGTATGGTTCTTCCCAATTTGGTTCGAATTTTCCCTTTGCATGTCGGTTGGGAATGTTAGGCCTTTTGAGGACCAACACCTGTTCACCTTTCTTGAAAACGTGAATATGTGTCATTTTGTCATAAGCCCATAACATTCGGGCCCGATACAACTCCAGGTTTTGTTGTACGCCGGGTCTTTTTTCTTCGAGTGTGTCAAGCTCTTTAAGTCGAAGGAGGACATTTTCATCCTCTATCAAACTGTGCTAGACGACCATCCTTAAACTTGGAATTTCGACTTCAAGGGGGAGAACTGCTTCCACTCCGAAGACTAGTGAGTATGGGGTAGATTGCGTTGGAGTGCGATATTTGGTACGATATGCCCACAATTCTTCATGGAGCTTGAGATCCCAGTCTCGTTTGTTGACGGAAGCTGTTTTCTTTAAAAGCTTGCATAGGATTTTATCGAAGGCTTCGACCAACTCATTGGTTCTTGGATTGTAGATGGAAGAATCTCCAATCTATCTTGTATTGAGTGGCGAACTTCGAGATTGTTAACTAAGGATCCCGGATCAATCAATATGCGATTAATCCTGTCTCTGTCACTGTATTCTGTTACGTAAAGTGGCCTGTTGTGCTCGGCCATCCTTAATAACAGGTCTTTGTCTTTGAATGTGACTGAGGCCATGTGGAAAGTGTACTGGGCTTCTTTCATATCGGCTTCTGCAAAGGAAGCCTGATACTGTTCAGGGTTTTGTAGAGCATAAATGAGAATATTCCTAAGCTCCTTGGACAGAACAAGAGTATCATAAACGCTTAAGAAAGACGGGAGTATTCCTTTATAAAATGAGGCGGCGCCTTACGTGAAAGGAACGTGAGAGCCGGCGTGCAATGCACGTGGACGTCTGCCTTGGATAGGATTAAATCTTAAGACGGCGCCTCACGTGAAAGGCATGTGAGCACCGGCGTGCAAAGCACGTGGACACTTGTCTTTGGTAGGATTAAATCGTAAGGCAGCGCCTCACGTGAAAGGCACACGAGGGCCGGCGTGCAAAGCACGTGAACACTTGTCTCTGGTAGAATTGAATCTTAAGGCCAGCGCCTTACCTGAAAGGTACATGAGCGCTGGCGTGCAAAGCACGTGGGCACCTACTTCAGTAAGAATTAAATTTTTTGGCTATGCCACGTGCATAGCACGTGAGTGCCAGCACCCAAGTTGAAGCAGTTTTGCTCTGTGTAGAGTTAGATTCTACATAGGAAAATATTTTCCAAAAATAAGAATAATATTCTATGTTAAACAGAGAGCCGTTGGATCAAAGATCCAACGGTGATTTTAAAAAATCATCAAAACATAGAATTAAATTCTATATGGAAAAATATTTCCCTAATCTTTCTAAATAAGAAAGATATACTCTGTTAAACAGAGAACCCTTGGATTAAAAATCCAATGTTGATTAAAATTCATCGTTTGAATTAAAAGATAGAATTAAATTCTATGAATGGAAAATATTTTCCTAATCTTGTTAAAAACAAGAAAAATATATTATGTTAAACAGAAAACCTTGGATCAAAGATTCAATGGTGATTAAAAATCACCCTCTGATTATAAAATCAGATTGAGATATCTCAAATAAGAGATTTTCTCAACTAATCAACAATTTTTCATCACCTATATAAAGGACCCGAGACTTCAAGTCTCAAAAAAAGGAGAACCAACCACATAAGATGATAAAAAAGCTACAACTGAGAATTTAATTCTCTTACCGAAGAAAAGTTCCTACTCCTCTCAAACCCTAGGTAAAAAAAACAGAGATAAGAAATATCTCATTTGCCTGATATATGTAAACACAAGTGTTTAACCCTCAATAAAGAACTTAGTTCTTTCTCTGGATCTAAGATCTGCAAGAAAAATCCCCCATAAGTTGAGAATTTAATTCTCATCGAGAAGATTTTTCTCTTCAGACTCAAGATTTAGGGGAAAAACTAGATATGAGAAAAGAATATGAAAAAAAGAAAGGGAACTTATATTCCAGGAATTTAATTCTTCTAAAAACATGGTTTAACCCTATATAAAAAACTTAGTTCTTATAAAAAAGGAACAGAAGAACTCAGTTCTCAAAAATCGGATCCCAGATCTTTAAAACAGAGATCTTGGTGATCATCAATGGTCAAAACACCATTAACAGAAGTTTAACTTCTTTCAAAAATTAAATAGAGATTAAATCTCTAAGAACTCAGCACCTCACGTGATATCCACGTGAGCGCGTGAAACATTCTATGAACTCTGCACCACACGTGCCTCACACGTTGGCGCCTGTAAATGAAAACTCAGCACCGCACGTGCCTCACACGTGAGCGCCCGTAAATGAAAGCTCAGCGCCGCACGTGCCTCATACGCGAGCGCCCATAAATAAAGATCTGGCGCTTCACGTGCTCCACACGTGAGCGCTGTATAAAAAGTGTTAAATACTATATAGTCAAAGTGACTAAGTGCTTAGTACTGATAGGGCAACACCCAAGTCTTTGCGCCTCATGTGATACACACGTGAGCGCCAGAGAAGCAATTGAATATCATATCCGTAGCAAAAAGGCAAAGTGCTTAGCACTGCCGAATGAAGCAAAAAGCCTAAGACTGAGCCCAAAATTGGCTAAGTCTCTGAAATTTCCTTGTAGCCGAGCCCATCTGCTCTGTTGATGGATCTTAAAAAAATTTAATGATCCCTAAACATATTTCTAAGTTGATTTTAGTCTCATATAAAACTAAAGTATCCTTAGTTAAATTAAATTGAGCCCATATGCTCATATATTTAAGTCGGTCTTAATCTAAGACCAGATTAACGGTCTTTAAATAAAATAAAATATTCTTTGAACCGACGGAACATAAAACATAAGTTCAAACCCAAATCTAATATATATGGATTTGCACTAATCCGCGTCTTACGGGAGACGACATAAACTAGTTTCTTTATACAATCCACGGGCAACCAAAATAAACAAAATATAACACGACACGAAATGACCTACTGGAGTAGGTGAAAGTTTTTATCGTAACGCGATAATATAATTAACTGCAGGGGCTTGCGTCTGCAGGGAAGAGCGTCCCCACAATCAAAAACCCCTCACATATAAGTCTGTTACATCGGTCGCATCTATCCAAACCTCCAATATACGGTGCCATAAATCAACTTGGTATTTTCGGAGAGGTGGATGGATATGTTCTAAATAGCATATGTCCCCAAATTCAGGCAAGACGATCAATATCAGTTCGTCACTGTTTTCGGCTGTAAACATGGAGCTTCCGAAGATGAGCTAGGACATTGTAGTCTACTGAAAGAGTGCTCGAATCTTTATAGGCCGACTCTTCATCGTCCCCATCATTTGCAACTTGTTTTTCTTTTTTCCTTTGGGGGATTGCCCTGTCTCGGCGGCAGCATCTTATTGTTTCGAAGCTAGATCTGGCTGGACTTTGTGGCAAGCTCGCCTTCTTTGGGAAAACAGAGCTCTTCCTCAGAATCACTATCAAGATGGATGGCATAGAAAGTTACTATGAGAATTTCTTCACCGGCATCATCTTCCAATTCTTCAAGGATTTCTGTCGTTTCTTTGGAGAAGAACTCCTTTAATGTGATTAGGGCTCTTTCTTTTTGTACATAGTCATCGAGAGAATCGATATATTTTTGAATGGCTGATTTTCTCGCTGACGCTTTTCAGATTGGGCTGCATTCTTCTTTTCTTTCTTTCTTTGAAGCCCGAGGTACTTCGATTTTGAGTTTGGTTGGGCCGAATTAGTGGCCGAGACATCGGGTTCTATTCAGGTCTCCCAGTCGATCTCTAGCTTTTTTTGAATCAGCTTCAGCATTTTCCTCGTCTTTTTGGGCAAATACATGTCCCATAGAGACTGAGTCAGACCAAAATCATGTCTTTGAGAAGTCGGTTGAGCTGTCAGCTCCCAAAAGACTTCGTCTTCTGTCTATATAAAATTGGTGGTTGCGGCTTGATTGTTCGCTAACACACCTTTAAACAATGAGATCACCCCCGCCTTGTATTGTTTCTCAACCCAGTCCTTGAGCATGCAGCAGTCTTCGATAGTATGGCTTATGTCGGGACCCGGTTCTTGCTAATGGAACAAAGTGCCACACGGAACAAAGTGCTACGCCAATTGTCATGCCAAGGGGGTGGGGGCCTCCTCTTGAATCCGTGGGATCCACCGTAGAGTAATGGGGAATTTTCGGAACACATTCCGTAAGAGGACCAAACTGCATTATAAATGTAATGATACCACTCTCAATTACAAAAGCACCTTTTAAGTGAATCGGCTACAGGAGCTTAAGAACTCCATAGTTAAGCGTGCTCGGGTCAGGGAAGTCTTGGGATGGGTGACCTCCTAGGAAGTGGCCCGTGGTCGGGTCCGGTTTTCTTTAAAAGGGCAAAATCGTGCGGTTTCGGCCAGAGCGGACAATACCTTCTGTACTGAGACATAGGGCATTACATTTATGGTGGCCCATGCATGTCTTTCAGTAGTAGGTCTGTGGTTCGAGGACGAACCATTGTTCAAAGGCGGGGAGAATGTCGGGACCCGGTTCTTGCACACAGAACAAAGTGCCACGCCAATTGTCATGCCAAGGGGGCAGGGTCAACCTCTTGAATTTGTGGGGGCCACCTCTTGAGTTCATGGGACCCACTATAGAACAACGGGGAATCTTTCAAACACATTCCGAAAGAGGACCGAACTGTATTATAAATGTAATGATACCACATTCAATTACAGAGGCGTCTTTTAAGTGAATCGGCACTACAGGAGCTTAAGAACTCCGTAGTTAAGCGTGCTCGGGCCAGGGAAGTCTTGGGAGGGGTGACCTCCTGGGAAGTGGGCCCTGGTCGGGTCTTGGGATGGGTGACCTCCTGGGAAGTGGCCCCTGGTCGGGTCTTGGGATGGGTGACCTCCTGGGAAGTGGCCCCTGGTCGGGTCTGGGGATGGGTGACCTCTGGTTCGCTCTAAAAGGGCAAAACCGTGCGGTTTTGACCAGAACGGACAATACCATTTGTACTGAGGCGTGGGGCGTTACAGCTTACTACTCTATGATACATGCAGTATTTTAGGCGGTCGGTCATATTTGCTTTATGCGGTCTTTTTGACTCTGATAGTTGCAGACCACCATTTATGGCGTCCTTGAATATTTTACAGATCGTGTCCTTTCTGAAGGAGTAAACCTTATTCTTTCTTTCTTCCAAAGTCTTCCTCCTCCTCCCAATACTGGCTTTCAAGATTGGTTAGTCTTTGGTCCACCCGTCCCTTGCTTATTTTTATCAGCAAAGGTATTGAAGGGTTTCGTACTGTTGGAATTTCCTCCTTTGCGATTATTGTCCTTCCGGTATTTAGACTTGCTATTCATTTGAAGGCCCGGGATGGACTCGGGATTTGAGCGCTCCAGTATCTGAACACTTTTAGTCAGCTCTTGGAATATTTGGAGCCCTGTTTTGCATAAGAACATGCTCATCCAGTTATCGATATTTCCCATAATAAGGCTGACAGCTTCCGCCTACTCTAATAGTTGTTCGCATCTAATACTAAGATGGCGCCACCGGACTGTATAATCCGTGGTGCTCTCGTTGCTTTCTGGTTTAGTTTTCACGAGGTCGGCAATAGAGATTTTATCGCTGACACTCATGAATCTTTGCTTGAATAGAGATTCGATTTGAGCAAACGTTGTGATCGAATCATCCAGTATGCTTGAGTACCAGTCGAAAGCAATATCGGTCAAGCAGTTGACAAAATTTCGGAGGAGGAGTGCATCATTGCACCAGGTGTTTCCGCACGACGCTTTAAAGTGGACAAAGTGCTGATTAGCATTTCCTGCTCCGTCAAACCCTTTGAACTTGGGTACGACGTAGCCATTGGGGAATTCCACAAGATTATATCACGCAGGTTATGGCCTCCTCTGCTACCGCGGTTCTTCTGCGCTTCGACTTCGGCCACCATTGTTTTGACTTTACTGGCGACTAACTCCATAATTTATCTTGTGTGAGAGCGCCATTCCCGCCAATTTTTTTAGCTCAAAACATGTTGTTCCCTTTTTAAAAATAGTGGGCAGCCCCACGTACAAAGCACGTGAGTACCTGCTACAGTTAGGATTAAATTCTATAGTAGTGCCCACGTATTAAATACGTGAGCACTCACATGCAAAGCATATGAGTACCGACTTCAGATAGGATTAAATCCTATGATAGCCCCCACGTGTTAAATGTTGGAGATAGTGCCCTCATAGTCAATTATTGGATCGCAGGTACGTGATTGCAATGATTGCGGAGGACCTATCCCGGTAGCACAGTCTTACTCGAGATGATAGTATGCTATCTGGTTTGCCTTTATCAGTCGTGTACATGTTCAGGTGACTGATTGCATGTTACACTTTGATAGAGCCCTTAGGATCTTGCTTTACTACCAACAGTATGATGGCGATCATATACGTGAGAGTTGGGTAGTTTATATGCATATCCTTAATTGTGGTCCCTAGTCGTGGGAGTTTCGAGACAGGGCATCGATACTCCGGAGTAGACTAGTGTGTACAGTCGAGACCCCGACGAGGGGCGGTGGCCGGTCTCACAAGCCACTGGTGTCAGTTGGATCACCTAAGATGTATACAGGTGCTCATTGGGTTATGAGTACACCGGACAGGACTCGCCGGGAATCTGCTAGTTAGTACTATACCTATCGTCAGATAGCAGTTCCCTGGTGACATGTGTACAAGTTAGTTCATCGACCTGAGGTCGTCATTTGTCTCGTGTGAGTTCCCACTGTGCTTTGATTTCTACCCTACCACGGCTCAAAGGAGTCGTGCAAACAGGTAGCTTTTGGGTACAGTCCCGAGCCATATGGAGGCACGTGAGCGGATCGGCAGGGGATTCGTCTCTCCCGGTATTGGGGGCGAGGTCGTGCTGTGTCTAGGAGAGCCATTACACAAATCCATGGCCATGGTAGGAGATTTACTGGTAGGTACTCCAGTAGTATCTCAGGGTGTATTGGGCTTCACTCCGACATGACTTATACTGCTATTGGGGGTCTGACGTTACTAGCCCCCTAGGCGGATATGCGATACTCATTAACGAACGGACCGGACTGTATATACATTGTCACTGTTAGGCTCAGTAGGGTTTTCCGGATGAGTGCGCTCATCGGCATCCCTTGAGGTCAGTCCATGGGCAGCCGTTACGCATTGCTAGTGCCGCTGACGGTTTGTGGTTAAACCCACTGCCAGGGTGCTGACGAGTCATTAGAGTCCCCCACAGACAGTTTCCCAAGTTCGGGCGAAACGTTGTAGAGGCCGTATGGTTTTATGGCTGGGTTCGGAAAATGCACGTGCGTTTACGCACGTGTTATTTTTCGGGCAGATAATACTGGTCGGCTTTGGTTTAAGCCGGATCCGAGTATTATATTGAGTAGGTATAATATCTTTGTCTCAGTTGCATTTGTATTCGGTCGTAATACAAATGCGGGTATATTTATACAGTTTCGGGGTTATCCTGAAAGTCGTTTCAGGATCACTTTTGGAGGTTGCCAGTTTCCAGTTTTCTATCTGCCGTCTTTTAACATTTGGTTAAAGGCGGATTTATCTTTTCTTGGATGAGAGTGAGTCGTGCTTCTAGAAGGTTCTAGAAGGTTCTAGATTGGGTGAGGTGTCGAGTGACTCATGCTTTGATATCAACCATTTCTTGTTTAGCTAAAGATCTTTATGCTTGATATTTGTTGATAATATCTTTTGGGTTATGATAAGGTTGCATCCTATGGTCACCCCCCTCTCCTACGGTCACCTCCCTCATTCTATAAAGAGGCCGGCCCCCCCTCTCTCTCTTATGGTTGTTGATTTCATTCGGGAAAAAGATATGATAGATTTTGGGGTGTATGGAATTTTACAGTTCATTTCATTCCATCACCCAATTCCCTCGGCAACTTCATTAACCGATCGTCCACGGATTTGGACGAAGTGAGACAAAGTCATCTACTCATTCTCTACATCAATCTTGGTCGTCTCTTTTAGCAAACTTGACGATCGAGTTGCCTCGAGTCAGAGGCGGGAGCCCGTTTAAAGAACCGATCATGTGGTGCCACCTCGACGGAGGAGATCGGAGATCGACGAGATCGGAGCAGCCGCAACGGAGCGTGGGATGATGGTTGAAGAACGAAGGACTCGGATCGTTCGGTATAACCATTCTACACTCTTTACAGTTTGTTAGTTTAGCAATAATGGCAGATCCGGGTTAAAGTATACGATAGCGTCAGTTTAAAAGTTTTGTTCCGCATTTTGGCGTCTGTAGACTGCCGGGGCGCTAGCGTAGACTTACATTAAACACGTGCGCACCAACGTGAGTCCCTTGCCGCATTCTTGTGGCAGCGCTCACATACAAAGCACGTTAGCACCGCTGCCATATATGTATATGGCAGCGCTCACGTGATAGCACACGAGCGCCCCAATTTAAAACGCTCTCATCTGATAGAATTAAATTCTATGTGATAGAATTAAATTCTATTTGGGAAATATTTTCCCTGATCTTTCTAATATGGGAAGATCATTCTCTAATAGAGAATTTTTGGATTTAAAATCCAATGGTGATAAAATATCACTAACTAAATTATCTGATAAAATTAAATTCTATATGGAAAATATTTCCCCGCTCTTTCTAAAATAAAAAAAGATCTTCTCTGTTGAACAGAATTAAATTCTATGCTTAGGAAAATATTTTCCTAACAAGATATTTATAAGATAGAATTAAATTCTATGTTAGAAAAATATTTTCTTAATCTTATTAAACAAACAAGATATTCTTATGATAGAATTAAATTCCATGTGAGAAATATTTCCTTAATCTTTCTAAAATAAGAATGATCTTTTCCGTTAAACAGAATTAAATTTTATGGATAGGAAAATATCTTCCTAACAAGATATTCAAATGATAGAATTAAATTCTATGTTAGGAAAATATTTTCCTAATCTTGTTAAACTAACAAGATATTCATATGATAGAATTAAATTCTATGTTAGAAAAATATTTTCTTAATCTTGTTAAAACAAACAAGAAATCTTTTCTGTTAAACAAAGAGCTTTTGGATTTAAAATACAATAGTGAATAAAATTTACCGGTTGATCTTTAAGATCAATTTGATTGATTATGAAATCAATCATGATCTCTCAATAAGAGATTTTCTCAAAACAGATTGATTTTTCTCTTATCCTATAAATAGGAACAAAGAGATTAAATCTCAAAGGGGTGAGATCCCCCCATAAGCTTCTGTAAAAAAATACAGGAGGCTCTCCAAAAATTTCGACAACAGAGAATTTAATTCTCAATAAAAAGAAAGATTTTCCTCCTCTCAAAACCTAGGGAAAGAAAACATAAAAATAAAAATATATCCACTTTACCCATCATATCATATCTAAGGGTTTAATCCTTCACAAGAACTCAGTTCTTCCTCTGGATCTGAGATACACAAGACAGATCTCCCATAAAGAGAATTTAATTCTCGTAGTGAAGATCTTGTTCTTGAGAATTAAAAATTCAAGGGAGAACAAGGTTGAAAAAAGAATATAGAAGAACATGAAGAAGATAGAGTTCATACTCTAGGAATTTAGTTCCCCATGACAATAACTTATTTCTTAAAGAATCTGATATCAGATCCTTAAAATAGTGATCTTGGTGATCGTTAATGGTCAAAATACCATTAACAGAAGTTTAACTTCTTTAAAAACATAAACATACATTAAATCTTTAAGGACTCAGCGCATCACGTGACATTCACGTGAGCGCTAGCAAAAAGAGATTAAATCTCTAAGGACTAAGCGCCTCATACGTACGTGAGTACTCAAAATCCATGAAGACAGCTCCTCACGTGATATCCGCGTGAGCGCTCAATGCTGCAGACTTAGCGCTTTACGTGCCATACACGTGAGCGTCGGAGTGTGAGCACTTCACATGATGCACACGTGAGCGCTATATGTTTGAATGCTTAGCACTGCTGGGTGACATAGAAACCCAATCTTTAGCCCCATATTGGCTAAATCTGTGAAGTGAAAACTTCTTTGAGCCCATATGCTCACATGTTTAAGTTTATTTTAATCTAAAACAAGATTAATGATCATCAATCATATTTCCAAGCTGATCTTAGCCAAATATATGACTAATGATCGTTCATCCATATTGATCTTAGTCCTATATACGACTAATAATTTTTCATCGATCTTTCATTCATTTGATCTTAGTCTCATATACGACTAAAGACTGACTACCCAAATTGATCTTAGTCTTATATACGACTAAATGATCTTTATCTTATTCTCATATAACACTAACAATCCTCAGTTCCGACATGATCTTTTCCCTCATTTATGGGATTTGGTTCAAGGGTATATCTTTCCACACCTTTGATATACATTGTTGTAATTTCTCAACGTCTTCAGAGAGGTGCCGGGTCCCAACAACCAACAACTCCTTTCTCGTCCTAATTTGATGAAAAATATGAAATTTCATCAAGACAGAGAATGTCCCAATCCTCATATTGATGCACCCCATATTTATGCACATCCATATTGATGTGCACGCCTCATATTAACATGCATCCCATATAGATGCGAATCTCATATTGAACTCCGGCTTTATACGTATATGTATATGTATATCATTGAGGGAAATATCAATGCCTTCAAATTGGATCGCACCCCAATATTGGGCGCATCCCATGTTACTATCGTTCATTTCACCATGTAAAATATACGCGTGCGCGCAAGATGAAAGATGGACCGAAATTTCCTTACACTAATACTTCATCCCGAACACGGGAATGTCGGACCGAAATGTTCCTAAACTAATATTAGACCGCGATGTCCTTAAACTAATATATATTTCTCCCTACGACTGGTCTCCATATTGGCCCTCGTATAAAATGCACGGGCACAAACAAACCATATTACATCCATGTCTCCCATGGACCGCAACGTTTTTAAACTAATATGTTTTGCCATGCGAACTGTTTCCATATTGACTATCGTATACTATCCAGGGTCTATTCATATATGATCTGATGATCAATTGAGCTCATATGCTCACCGTTCCTAAGTCGATCTTAGTCTGATATATGACTAACGATCCTTAGATCAAACCAATATATCCTATGAACTGATGGACTTCATTTATATGAAATCCGCGTCCTAAGTTCTAAACCCCAAATCTAATATACGGATTTAGACTAATCCGCGCCCTACGGGCGACGATGATATATATTAGTCTCCGTACACAATCCAAGGGTAACCCCATAACAAACAATATATAATACGACACGAAGTGACCTACTGGAGCAGGTGAAAGTTGTTATCGCATTGCGATAACATAATTAACTGCAGGGGCTTGCGTCTGCAGGGAAGAGCATCCCCACAATAAAAAACTCCTCACAAATGAGGGGGAATCCGATAAGTCTGTTGCATCGATCGCATCTATCCAAACCTTTGATATACGGTGCCATAAATCAACTTGGTATCTTCGGAGAGGTGGATGGATATATTTATATAGTATCTGCCCCCAAATTCAGGAAGGACGTCTCCAACGTCTCAGTCCAGTTTTCGGTGGTAAACAAATTTTGGCACATCCGGTGAGACCTTTTTCTTTTTCCACTCCACACTTCGCGTGTCGTGTTTTTCGCGATCAAATAATAGCGGCATATATATGTTTGTTGTTGTCCTTGAGTGATATGATACTGAACCTGGCGTTTCGTATCTATGCAGAATGGCGTTCACTTCCTCTCACTGCAACTCAAGCTCTGCCACAGCCGGTGGAGTCATGTACAGGCCATTTGCAGCCTCAGTTCTCTGCATTCCGGCTCTTCAAGAAATAAAGGGGCTCTTCTTTGGGTCGATACTCCTACCTCCTACCCTCGTTGCCTCAACGTCGAATGATGAAGCCCAGAAGAAGTCCGTCTTCCATAGACTGGCTTCCCAAGCTATAGCTCTGCCGACAGCATCAGTGTTCATACGAATGGCACCCGTCGAAGACCAAGGTCGACACAGAGGGCAGAATATTCATGCTCCGAAGGAAAATAGGGGCAATCTCAAAAAAATTCTTAAGGCTGATAAAACTCTGGTCGCAAGACATGATCGATGTCAATATCGGCGTCATACAAGACAACTGGGGCCAGTTCTTTGTCCGGGTTGAATCTAATACTGATGGTGAATGCTGCTATTCCAACCGGGAACAATTTCGAGCTGCTGCGAAGGGTCATACAAAATTACCCACCACGGTACTGAAGAAGTCTCCGCAGCCCATGGAGATCCAACGAGAGCAGAAAACAGTTCGCTCCCCAAAAGGACTTTCCTCATTTATATATAAGATGTGGAAGGAAGTGAAGAACTCAATTGTCGTTCGCGGCTCTTTCCCTAAGCGTCAATCAAACTCTAACAACTCTCCTTCCAAATACAAGAGGACTCATCCCAAAGCGGTTCCTAATATGATGGTTCTTCCTAAAGCGGCTTCTCACAAAACAGAGAGGCCAGATAAAGCTCAAGCGCCCGAGGCAAAATCCAGAGGCCAAAATTCCAAACGCCCCAAGCCTGCAGATATGGTAGTTCATACAGTCCACATGGTGAACTCCAAAGATGGAGGCCGTGCTTCTACTAGTGACAGGTCGTATATTCGGTCTTTGACAAAAGCTCAGCAGCAATATGAAAAGCTGCAAGAGATGCTTGCTCAGTCGGCAGCACTTACTATTCCAATGTCTAAGGCAAACCCCGATGACGCACCCAAAGAAAGAACGGGGTAGGAGTCGGATATTGATTTCCCGAAGAGCGCTATCAAAAAGAGAGATGAAGAAGCGGCAACGATGTCCACTAAAATGAACAAGATGGACCTCTTGATCTAAAATATGGCTGGAATGATGGTCCAATCAGAACCACTGGTAGATGAACCAGTAGTCACTCTTAATGACAAGCGCGACACTTCAAATCTTCCGCAAGCCCCATCAACGGCTAAGGAGGAAATGATCCCAAAAGCAAAGCTGGACGAATACATCACTCGGCAAATCAAAGCTCACCATGCTAGTGAAGTGGGAAATATGTTGACCAAGACTGGTCGATCGTATCCGGTATGGTACGATCAAGTACAGTACCCGTCGGGATACACGTTTCCGATGTTCCGTATGTACAAGGGGTACGGGAATCGTCGCCTGCACATTACGCGTTTTAAATCCATGTGCGGCAACACTAGAGGAAATGATATAGCTCTCCTTCAACAGTTCGTCAGCAGTTTGATATGCACTGCCTTCGAATGGTATACGAAATTCCCAAATGACCCCGTGAAGACCTTCGACGAGATGGAGATACTCTTCTGTCAGAGATTCGCCAGTGTGAATAAGCGCACTACCGTGACGACGTTGGTTAATGAAAAGGTTAGACCGAACGAGACTTGGGTTCAATATATTACCCAATGACGAAATCTCTAGTCAAAATACGAGCAGCGCATTGACAAAGCTCCAGCCATAGGAATGTTCATAGCCACCCTTGACCCAAACTCAAAGGTGTTCCCATATATGACCCTCTTCAAGCCGACGACCTTCCAAGAGATCATAAATAAAATGGCTCGATTGGATCAGATGGATTAAGACCCATCCTCTTTCGATAAAGATATATAAAAAGCGGAGGCACAGCGACATTTGTCGCCAACTCTTCCCAACAAAAAAATGAGCGGCTCTGAAGTAACATATCCTCAAAATAGCGATAGCACGGGTCCTATCCTTGAAGTGATAGGGATACGAATCCTCGCTCCCCAAAATATGCGCAGGGGGCCATCTTGCTCGCTGGCGGAGGAATCTCTATGTGAGGTGGCCCTTTCTTCAAAAAATAAAAAGGATATTAAGGGACCTACAAGCGGGTCCTGCAATCAAGTGTAATAGTCCGCTTGAACAAGAAATTATGGAAGGGACATGAAGCCATATCCCGCTCCTAAAATGGATGATGAGGGGAAAAGCTCCCAAGACAAGTTCATTCCTCCAAGGAGGAAGAAGACTCAACAGAAGGAGTGACGTGATATTTCGTTCCTTCGTATATGAAGAAGATATTCCATCAGCTTTAGAAAGCGACATCGATGAGAAAAAGGCAAGTGTCATGTAAAGTGCATGGTATTTTCCACAAAAACAACCCGATTGATACGATGATAAATGAAGCAGTTCAAAAAGGTAAAGATATCCCGAGACGTGAAGTAGCCACTCATACAACGGCCATGCAGCAGCGTCTAAGCAAGCAAGCGTTGGAAGGGATGTGTTATGTAACTCCCCGACCGATGATAAATGTTGGACCGAAACGTTTCTAAACTAGCATTTCGCTTTGAACACAGAGATGTTGGACCGAAACGTCCCTAAACCATCATTTCGCTCCGAACACGGAGATGTTGGACCGAAACGTCCCTAAACCATCATTTCGCTCCGAACACGAAGATGTTGGACCAAAATGTCCCTAAACAAGCACATCGCCTTGAACATGGGGATGTTGGAACGAAATGTCCCTAAACTACTAATAGACCGAAATGTCCCTAAACCAGCGTGTCGCCCCAAACACGGACATAATGGACCGCAATGTCTCTAAACTAATATGCTCCTTGAGATCGACATTGCAATTGATGTCCTACCGGCGAAAATTGCAACTCAAGTCCCATTGTCACGCCCCGCTTCCCAGTAGACGGAAACGATGACTTGGCAAGTCCGCGGCATATTTATCTAGAGAAGGTCATTTCCTAAATGAATATACTAAGCGTATTAAAACAATAATACACAATGCAAAAATAAATGGAGACTGTAAATTTTTTTAACAAACATCTTTATTTATATTCAATTTCCAATATTTATAAGTAAACGAGTTTCAACTGGAAAGTAAATACAATAAATGAAAATGCCTAAATATGTGGCATATATAAGCTGAATAAAAAGTGAAGTTAGGCTAATCCTGAGGAGCAATCTGGTTGTATTCTTCCTCTGTGGCCTCCACTTTCTCTGTCTCGACCGTATCTGACGAACATTCCAAGAAAATAAGGGTGGGTGGAATGCCTGTCAGCGAACTAGCGCTCGGTAAGTCTTAAGGATAAAGTAAGAGTAAAAGAATGACAAGTATATATATATATGACGGATAAAAGTATATGATCAAGGGCAAATATGTACTATAGGTCTCTATATGGTCACTATATTAACGTTAAGTTCCAAGTGTGAATGTCATCGCAGCCGTAGAAGTTTCACGAGCTCAAGAGTGGGGCTTCAGGAATAAGGAAACACGGGCCCATTTCATGTGTTAGTATCGGGGCTCTGGGCTGTGGATGAGTCGACCAGACTGATATTCGAGTAAAATAAAAATAGAGGTTAATACGGGACTCCTGAAGCTCCGTTGGATTCATACAAAAAACTATCCCAAGCACCCCGAGTATAAATAGTTTATAACTGTATAGTATACTTAATTAACTTGATTGATTGGTTATAACATGTCTTGATCGAAACTATACATTGCAAAAGGTGTAGAATGAAGTTGAGTGAGTCGAGTAAAATACGAGTCATGTCAATTGCAATCTTCGGTCGAGTCATGTTAGTCGAGTAGATTGAGTTCGAGTTCACATTCAATTTTAGGTTCGAGTTGGATTAGAGTTCGAGTTTGGGTTTGGGGTCGAGTTCGAGTTTAGATTCAAGTTTGGATTCGAGTTATAGATATTTCTTGTGAATAGATTTAACTGTTGAAATCTTAAGTTCGGAAGAAATCGGCAACTGCTGCTCATGGACGATATGATTTGTGTCTTTTTCCAAGACAATTGCTATTTGATAACTCTGTTAATTTATTTAACCTGATTAGGCAAGCACTCACTTTCTCCGGTTCTCTGAGGCTCAAGAGAAATAATACAGCTTAAATTTATATTAATCTAGAGTCATTAATATTTATTATTGTTATTTATATTGTATGCATTTCTCGAAGGGGTTTTATGAAAAATATTTTAATATTTTTAAAAAATAATCTCGAGGGTGATTTATGTTATTTAGAGTTTTTATGAATATGTATTTTAATTTTAGTGATAAACCTAGTTTTTTAAGAGTTTATGGTATTTTTATGAAAGCTACTGCTTTTGAAAAAATGGCCGTATTTTATTAAAATTTTAATTTTCATTTTAATAATATATTTTTTGTAAAAAAATAGTTTTCATAGAAAAATACGGATTTATGATTTATGCAAATTTTCAAATGCTTTAATTTGTTAAAAAGTCGTATTCTTTAAAAAAAATCATATTTTTATTTTGTTTTGAGACCGAATTCTCTGTGAGGAGTTCTGTATCTCACTCTACTATCTCAAGGGTATGCGATAACCCACAACATCCGTAAATGGGTTCCCCTAAATGGGTTGTAGAAGCACAATTGCAAAGAATTTAAAAATGGTGATAAAAACATGTTATAAAAGTAGTGGTATTTTAACGTAATTTGTATTATGCAAATTAAACATGTATCAAAAATCTCGTGCTATGAAACCATAGTGTTTGTGAGTGGGGTAAGTCGTTACCCGGTGAGTTTTCGACAATAATGTTTAACAACAACCTACCATCAAAATAGTATATATTGCGAATTAGTGATTGATAATGTAAAGTGATGCAATCATATAAAGTTACATGATTGTGTAATTTACCATATACATTATATTTGCTGATATTCGGTTTGATACAGTATAGTTTGTACAATAGTTTAGTAGTATTAATTATTTACATAGTTAATTATATAAACACATTTGTTATAAGTCCAACATATGTAATATGATCGTGTTATTGTAAATGCATATTTATGTAGTGTTAAGGAGCTGCTTTTGACATTTCAGTTTAGTGTTAATTATATCACAAATTCATCAGTATGTAATGCGAGTGTTATAGTTTGATCATTTTGTTTAATTGCATAGCAATTTTTTTTTCCTTTTTCTAATATAAAAATTAAAATTTAACTTGACAATGAGGATCCAATGGAAAAAAAAAGGACTTACGATTTAATGAGAGCTGCAGTTCATGGCAAAATGATAAGATGAGGAGAAAGAGATGGAGAGGAAAGAAAAAAAAGACTTACTTGGATGGGAACGCAAGAGAACGAAGAAAGTTTTCATTGCGGTATTTCTTAGAACACTCTCGGACGTAAATTTGAATGTCGACGGAATGGAGATCCGGAGGCATGGAAATGACCCTCGTTCTCACGCGGACTCGGGCCTGGCCTTAGAGCCTTGGTACTTGGCCCGGAAGGCGTTGAAAAGAGCTGTTGAAGAAGTGCTCGGTCAAGGGAGGTGATTCATCAATGGAGTGAGGTAAAATAGTTTGATTCGTGACTATGACAAAATCCAATTATCCAGAATTGAAAATTATCCAAAAATATCACCAAGTCACTGATGTCTTAAAGCAAATAAGTATAGTAAATCGAAAAAATTGAAGGGGTCAACAAATGTTGGATCCAAAGGATATTGAACCAAAAAATAAGAGAAGAATAAATGACTTGAAATTCTTAAACAAAATTTAATGTAGTTTAGCTATATATTCTTACATCATCCATACTCCAATAGACAATCCTAGATCAATTGTCACTTGACCATCTGGATCAAGGAAAAAATGGAGGTGGGGTCGGGTCAATGGTGTTTTTGATGGAGGGGATGAGGGTTTTGCTCGGCCAAGAGGATGGCTGGCCATGGTGGTCGACAGTGGTTGCTAAGTCGCCGGAGATGGTTGTCAACGGTAGTGGCAGTGGAGTGCTCGACTGCGTTTGAAGTGGAGCTCGTGTTGGGTTGCAGGTGACTTGATCAGTGGTGATCTCGGAGGTTAGCTCGAGGAGAGAGAGGGGGAGGGTGAACTTGAGAGAGAGAGAAAGAGATTCGGTTGTGGGTTCGATGCTTGGGTCTGTGAGGGGAGAGAGAAAATGAGAGAGTGAGAGATTGAGATATATGTATATATTTATATATAAGAGAGGAGAATGAGAGAGGGAATTGACGAGGGAGAGAGTGTGTGTGGGGAGTGGAGAGGTCTGCTTTTTTTTTTCGAAGGAGGGGAAAAGATGAAGAAGAAAGAGAGGAGGAAGTTAAAGGGTTTCAATTTGGAAGTGGGAGATATGGGGTTTTAATTAAGGAAAAAAGTTAAATAAGAAGAGAAAAATGAGGAGGAGGAAATTGAACAGGTGGGGGTTTATAATTATATATATGGGGTTTTAATATGGGTTGAAGGTAACGTGGGTCAAGCTTGGAATGGGCTTTGGATTTTATTTAGTGGGAAATTGGTTTAATTGAAAATGTAATGGTCTGAGCTCATGTTTGGGTTACTTGATATTACATAGGAAAAATAGATTTAATTTGGGTAAGAAAATTTTGGTTTAGGCTTAAAGATTTATAAAAGAAAGTGACCATGATAAGTTAAAAACTAAAATAAAAGGAAAAAAAATCGGGCCGAGAAAAATAATAGGTAAAATGGATGGAGGAGTAAAATAATAAATTTAATAGAAAACGGAAAATACCAAAAACAATTAAATACCGTATTTGATGAAGGTATAGGGATTTTGGGGTCATTACACCCACCGGCTACACAGTTACTCCAACGATGAAACCACCCTCAAGTCCCACCGGCAAATAAATGAGTCACCTGCGGCGAATCTACTTTTGAGGGTTCCACCGTTCGGCAAAAAAAAGGTATGTCCACAAGTTAAATGAGCACGGATGAAAATCCGAAAGGACGCCGTGAGAAAAAACAGCTAGACTGCCGGCGAGTTTGTAAAAACTTGAAAGAGCGCGATCTTGTAAAAAAAAAAATTGTGTACGCTTATAGAGTCCCCTCAACCTTGTTAAGGAGAAAATACGTGCGTGCGATCTTTACGACTCACAAAAGAGCAACGCACTTAGCAATCCATACGATTCATAAAGAGAAAACACATTTACGAGATCCTCATGACTCGTAAGGAGAATATACCCCCTATGAGACCCTCACGGCTCATAGAATTCAAAAGTTTTAGGCTATAGAGATCTAAACCTGTTCTTAAGCCGTCATATCCCCCAAGTTTCCCTACAGGTAGTTCAATATCGACTCTTGTATACAATCCACGGGCACGAACAAAATACGTTCCAACCGAGTTCCACCAATGGCGAGAAATATCCCCATATGGTGAACGGTACTTATAAGACTTTTCGACTTATAAGGAGAAAATACTCTTGTAAGATCTTTACGACTTACAAGAGAAAACATACTTAAGAATTCCCATGATTCCTAAGCAGGAAATACACCTACGAGATTCTCTCGACTCGTAGGAAGAAATACCTTTATGAGACCTTTACGATTCATAAAGTCAAAAAGCTTTAGTTGGCAGGGACCTAAATCCGTCTTCTGGCCGCCTTCGTTCAAATTAACAAAGGCAAATGATGAGTCGCTCCTGGTAATATTCCAGTTGTAGTGATGCTGATGCCAAAACATGTATCAAACCCCAAATCCTCCATAGGCATATGATGATTTGCTCTTGAAAATATTCCAGTTGTAGCGATACTGATACCGAAACTGATATTAGATTCCAAGTTCCTAACTCACAATAAAAATTGGCGAATCACAAAAAAAACATGCATATGAAATAGCCAAAATGATGGAGCAACTCGCAATAAAATCAGCGAGTAAAAAATATGCATATGAAATAGCCGAAATGATGGGGCAACTCGCAATAAAAAACGACGAGTAAAAATAGAAAAAATAGCCGAAATGATTGGGCACCATGAATAAATAGCTGAAATAATTGGGAATTCGTGACTTTCACGATATGAAAAGCTGAAATGATAAAGCAGTTGCAGATAAATTTTAAAAAAATAAAATAAAAATAAAAATTTTCCGCCCTACAAGTATGTCAATATTGACTCTTGTATGCAATCCACGGGCACAAACAGATGAAAATGAACGATGTGCTCCACTGAATGCTACCAAGCAAGTAATGCTTCTGCAAAGATTCGAGTCTCAATGGTGCCATATAAGCTCAAAGACTACTGAGAGACGCTCCCCGAAGGATTTAGTGGCAGCTTCTCAAGCAAATCAAAAGTGGAGTAATGGCAAAATCCTAGCTCCAGCTCGACGTTCTTTCTCGTTCCAGTAAGGTGCAGATGTAACATCAACAAAGGCGAAAAAGGTCAAATCAAAGATGGAGTAAATGCATATTCCTAACTCCAAGTCTCAATGGCAATATATGCGGTTTAAAGACCAATTCGACGTCCCTCTTACTCTAGCAGAGTACAGACGCGGTATCAAAAGAGCTCTAAGGAGCCAAAGCAAAAGTGGAGTGATGGCAAAATTCTATCTCTAGATCTCGATGACAAGATCAACAACCAAGAGATCATCTCGAAGTTCCTCCTCACGCCAGCTGGATGCAGACGCAATGTTGGACTAAAGGGTCAGATCAAAGTGGAGCAATGACATATTCCTATCTCCAGATCTCGATGGCAATATTTACAGCCTAGAGATCATCTCTGGGTTCCTTCTCATTCCAGCAGGGTGCAGAAGCGACGTCAACATGGACCAAAGGGTCAAATCAAAGCGGAGTGATGGCATATTCCTAGCTCCGGATCTCAATAGCGATATATACGGCCTAGATGTCAAATGAATATCTACCCTACTTCAGCAAGAATCGGCACGACATTATCAAAGCAAAAGAGTAGGGACGACATATTCCTAGCTTCGGATCTTGATGACAAGCCTAAAGACCATTGGATGTCATCCTACCCCATAAGGGTGCGGTTATGACTCATCGGGACTCCAAATCGAGCATAACCTCAAGCATAGCGCCATGGCAATACATAACGTTGGATCTTCTAATGATAATATGAATATTCCACCTGAGAAGACTACTTGAAAACGTCTTGTCCAGCCTTAGAAGGGATCAGAGACACGACAGACACGGGGCTACTCGAGCAGCAACCTAAGGGATTGCATGTCGAGAATATATTAGCCAACGCGACGATACAATGTACTTAACCCAGTAACGGACTCCTGTATCGAAAGGGGTTATCTATATTTCACGTTAGGATATACCTGCGAGATCCTCTCGACTCGTAGGGAGAAATATCTTTATGAGACCCTCACAGTTCATAAAGTTGAAAAGCCTTAGGCGACGGAGATATCAACCTATTTCCTAAACCATTGTTTCCCTACAAGGAGGTCATGACTGACTCTTGTATACTATCCACGGGCTACATTCGTCAAAGTTGCATGCCAATGAAGAGAAAAAGCCATTTACGGGTCCTCACGACTCGTAAAAAAAGATACCCAAGTGAGATCCTTACGACTCACGTAGGCGATGGACACTTAGGAATCCTCAGGATTTCTAGGGAGAATATGCACCTATTAGATCGTCATGACTCATAAGGAGAAAAAGCTTCTTGAGACCCTTACGGCTCATGAAGACGGACAAAGGTTTAGGC
This sequence comes from Agapanthus africanus, assembly GCA_030015575.1. Classification (NCBI taxonomy): domain Eukaryota; kingdom Viridiplantae; phylum Streptophyta; class Magnoliopsida; order Asparagales; family Amaryllidaceae; genus Agapanthus; species Agapanthus africanus. The sequence goes on along the minus strand of CM057339.1, from coordinate 258,639,589 downwards.
GACAGAGACCTAAACATGTCTTCTGAGCCATCAAATCTGTTGGATATAGGTGCCTTCAAGTCAATTATTGTAATTGAAGGAGGACCTATACGAGAGAGCAATCTTACTCAGGATGATAGTATACTATCTGGTTTGTCTTTATCTTACATGTGATGCATTTTTTCACTATCACGTATCGTTTAGACATGAGATAATGCCCTAGGATTTTTCTTAACTACAAGAACGATGATGGAGATCATACTAGTAGGGCTTGGATAGTCGATAAGCACATCCTTAAATATCCCTAGTCGTAGGAGTATCGAGAATGGGCATTGGTACTCCAGTTTAGACTGGTGTGTACGTTTCCTGGCCCGGTTGGAGGACGATAGCTGATCCTATAGTTATTGGTGTTTGACATCGAGAATTGTATACAGGTACTCATTGTATGAGTTACACTGGACGGACTCACCGACAACTCCTAATTGGTAATATACCAATGTCAAGTAGCAGTTTTCTTGTGACATGGGTACAGGGTAGTACTTAGGACCTGAAATCGCCATAGTGTCTCATGTGTGTTCTCACTATACTTAAACTTCTACCCTACCTTGGCTCAAAGGAGTTGTGCAAACAGATTTTGGTTGGGTATAGTCCCGGAGCATGTGGAGGCAGTGAGCGGTCGAGGGGATTCGTTTCTCCCAGTATAGGGAGTTGATGTCGCGCTGTGCGGGACACGACTATAATCCCAAGTCGATGTCCATTGCAGTGGAGATAAACTAATAAGTGTTATCAGTTGTATCTCCAGTTGGTTATGAGTCCTCTGTCGTACGACTTATCGAGTTATTAGGGTCTGACAGATTCCAAACCCTTGACCTGATATGCGATACTCGTAGATAAAGAGACCGGACTGTACGGTAATGTCACTGATAGATTTTGCAGGGTTCTGATGAGCTTGCTCGTTGATCTTCTTTCGATCAATACCTGGGTAGCCGTTACGTGCAGCTAGTACCGCTAACGTGCTTGTGTGCTATAGATATGATCTTAACCTACTGTCAGCATATTGTCGAGTCTTTAGAGTCCCTCGCAGAGGTTTTCCAGCACATACGAAATGATGTAGGGCATGTATAGGGATACGTGCAGGAATTCGATTAAACACGTGTGATACACGTATTTTAATCGGGTGTTTATTGATATTAGCCGGTATATATATGATATAGCCGGATTATTAAATCAAGTGTTGATTTAATAATTAAAATATATATTTATATTTTAACCAATATCATACTCACTTAATTATTTTCTTCTCTTTGTTAATATTTATATTTAATATAAATATTGTGACATATATATTGATATATATGAGATGGATGTATAAGAATCATATGGTTCAAATGAGAACATGGTTATTCTTTTATTTCATTTTAAAAGAAAAAAAATAATGAGCCATAAATTTAATATGGTTGTAAAATGCATGAGGTATTTTTGTTTTAATGACTCATTTTTGTTTTGTTCTCATATTGAACCTTATCAACTTCTTCGTCATCTCCTCCATGCTTCTTTTTTCTCTTCTTGATTTTTCTTCAAGTGAGGAATGGAAAAGAAAATAGAAAAATTAAGTGAGCTAATTATTCTATATCCCCTACTAATCATTCTCAGCATGTTTAATTAGCGGGTTGCTTTATTTTGATGAGATTAATTTGAAGCTAGAGCTTGTGTTGGAGTTATCTCAAGATAGATCATTTTCGGCGAGGAGATTATTGAGCAAGCTTGTTCCGGGCTTTATGGAGTCTAGCCGGAGTCCAAGGAGAGGTGGCTAATGCGCTACAAAGGTTGTAGTCCACTAAACTATTGTTTTTAGTTTACTACTTTAGTGACAGGTTTAGTAGTTTGGTTTGATTCTTGATTTGGATTTGCTATTGCTCTCTAGATTTTTAAAATTACCACTTCCGCAGCGCTTTAAACCTTACTAGAGGTGTCTAGCAACCCAACAAATTCTATGGCGATGCATAACTTTACACTACTTAATCCACATACATACCTACGTGGGTAAAGTAGTAGGGGGCATTTATTCCCTCCAAAATTTTTTGCTCAAAGCTTGTTGTTCCCTTTATAAAAATAGAGGGCAGTCTCTATGTAGGGATTCTTTAGCACCACTACTAGGGTTTGGTAGCATCACACATGCCATAATTTAAAAATTAGAGGGTGCTAAATAATCTAACCTAGGAATCGAACTAGAAAAGCTAGGGTAACAAGAAGTAGTATCACATACTACAAGTAATAAAGCACTAAGTTAAGAGATTACAACCGTTGTAGTTCTCTTTACTTGACTCCTTGGCTCCTTGAGAGTTGGAACGGGCTTGCTAGAGATCTTCCAAGTCCACGATGATTCACCCGGAGTCCTCTTTGTCCAAGCTCTACTTGATCAAAAGATGAAGATGAAGCTAACAATCTAAACTAATTGGCAAGACTAGTGTAGAATGATGATGTGGTTTGTTTTCTCACTTCAAAACCCTATCTTTATCACTCTCTCACTCACAAGAAATCTTAAGAAAGCAAAAGAGAGGAGGAAGATCATGGCAAGAACAAGAGCTCAAAAAGGATAATGATAAAAAGAAATGAGAATGAAATAATAATATATATTAAATCACTCTCACTTGTAACCATGGGTTAATAAATATCTAGATATTTATCATTGAGCAATAAGAGCCATAGAAAGTTAACTCATGGTTAATGTAAGGTTTAGTGTAGAGAATAAATAATAAAAATCAACCATGAATTAATTCTATTTCTTTTTAACTCAATAAATAAATATAAAGATAATTATACCATGTGAGTCTTGCATTGCCACCATTTGTGTATCAACAACCATGATACACACAAGTGTATGCATGTATGTGTGCATGCACATCAACATGTGCATCAACATGAACATATGCATATAACAAAAGAAAAAGGGTTTAAAAGAAGTGAGCTAAAAGTCAATGTTAAATCAACACTTGATTTAACAAACCGGTCATATCACATACGACCCGACCAATAGTAAACGCCCGATTAATATACGGTATCACATACTCGCATTTAATCGGGTCCACGCGCATATCTCATATGCACACCACATCGTTTCGCCTGGGCTAGGAAACTCCTCTGTGGGACTCTAAGACTCGTCAATACGCCGTCAGTGGGTGATGATCATATCAATGACCCCCAAGCCGCAAGAGATCAGCTAAACGTAACGGCCACCCGGGTATTGAACGATCAGAAGAAAACAAGCGAACCTGTCAAAACTCCCGTCGAGCCAACTGGCAACACTACCGTACAGTCCGGTCTCTTCTTCAGATATACTGCATATCAAGTCTAGGGATGGCATTGTCGACCCCAATAACTCAATAAGTCATGCCGATGTATGTCCTATAATCAGTTCGAGAAACTACCGATAACACTTATCAGTAAATCTCATCATCCCTGGCCAGGGACTTGCTGATATAGCCAATCGAGCTCAGTGCAACATCAACCCCCAATACCGGGAGAGACGAAACCCCTTCTATCGCTCATTGCCTCCATGTGTCTCGGGACTGTACCCAAAAGCCACCTGTTTGCACGACTCAGTAGAGCCGTGGTAGGGTGGTAATCAAAGTACAGTGGGAGAACACACAAGACTCTATGACGATCTCGGGTCTACAGACTAACCTGTACCAGTGTCACCTGATAACTGATATCCGACGATAGATATAATACCATATAGGAGTTCTCGGCGAGTCCGTCCAGTGTACCCAGTCTCCACTGAGCACCCGTATACGATCTCGATGTCAAACATCAATGGATGTGGGAACATCCATCGCCCATCACATGGGTCTAGTATCATATACGCTAGTCTACTCTGGAATATCGATGCCCCGTCTCGATACACCCACGACTAGGGACATTTCAGGATATGCTTATAAACTACACACGTCCCACTAGTATGATCTGCATCATAATCACAGTAGTCAAGCATATATCCTCAGGGCTTTATCAACATGTACAAATGAATAAAAGCATGATCAAGTGAATATGTCAGATAAAGAGTAACCAGATAGCATACTATCATGTCGAGCAAGAATGCCCTCTGAACACACACACACACACACACATACACACACACACACATGTATAAATACATCCACTATCAAATAATGGCCTCTAGGGCATACATATATCCAACAATCTCCCACTTGCACTAAGGCCGGTTATTGGCGTATCTCATACCCAACATCTCAAAAAGTTGCTCATGCTGCGGCTGAGGGAGGGCCTTGGTGAGTGGATCTGCGATGTTATTCTTTGTGTCTACTCTCCTAATCTCGATCTCGCGGCGATCTACTATCTTCCGGATCAAATGATATCGCCTCAGGATGTGTCTGGACCGCTGATGGGACCTAGGCTCCTTGGCTAACGCCATAACCCTATTATTATCACAATACAATGGTATTGGGTCAATAATGGTTGGAACTACTCCTAGCTCCGTGACGAACTTCCTCATCCAGACGACTTCCTTTGCGGCATCATTTGCAGCAATGTACTTAGCTTCCATCGTAGAGTCTGCAACGGTATCTTGTTTGGAACTCTTCCAACTCACCGCCCCTCTATTGAGGGTAAATACAAACCCAGAGATAGATTTGCTGTCGTCCTTATCACTCTGGAAGCTCGAATCGGTAAAGGCCTCCATTTGGAGATCTCCATTACTATACACCAAGAACAATTCTTTAGTCCTTCCCAAGTACTTAAGAATGTTCTTCACAGCTACGCAGTGATTCTTCCCTGGGTTGGATTAATACATGCTTACTACACCAAGTGCATAAGCTACATCAGGACATGTATATAACATCGCATACATTATAGATCTTACGGCTAAAGCATAGGGTATAATGCTCATGCGAGCTCTCTCTTCATCGATCTTTGGGCAAAAGTCCTTTGAGAGAGTGACTCCATGGTAAGCGGGTAAGGCATCCCGCTTGGAGTCTTCCATACTAAACCTCTTTAGTATGGTGTTGATGTACCTGGTTTGGGACAATCCCAATAATCTTTTGGATCTATCCCTATAGATCTGAATGCCTAAGATGTACGTGGCATCACCCAGGTCCTTCATGGAGAACCTTTGTGATAAGAATGATTTGACCGATTGTAGCATAGAAATGTCATTTCCTATCAGAAGAATGTCATCCACGTACAATACGAGAAATGTGACAGCTCTCTCTACAGCCTTCTTATAAACACAAGGTTCATCTGGATTTTTGATGAAATCAAACTATTTGATAACATCATCAAAACAGATGTTCCAACTCCGTGATGCCTGCTTTAATCCATAAATGGATTTAAGCAATCTACATGCTTTTCCGCTAATCCCACTGTCAATGAAGCCTTCTGGCTGATCCATATAAACGCATTCATCTAAATCTCCATTTAAAAATGCAGTTTTAACGTCCATCTGCCAGATTTCATAGTCGTAGTGAGCAGAAATAGCAAGTAGGATCCGAATGGATTTAAGCATGGCCACAGGAGAAAAAGTTTTGTCATAGTCCAGATCTGGTCTTTGATGAAATCCTTTCGCCACAAGTCTTGCCTTATAGGTCTCCACCTGCCCATCTACACCAATCTTTCTTTTAAAGATCCATTTGCACCCCACGGGTTTTACCCCAGGGGGTACAATGTCCAAAGTCCATACTTTTTTGGTGTACATAGACTCCATTTCAGATCTCATGGCATCCGGCTACTTCACAGAGTCTCCACTTGTGATAGCTTACTGAAAACTGGTAGGATCATCATCCTTCATGATGCAATCTTCTCTATCACCATCAATGAGAAAAACGTAGTATCACTCCTGTGGGCGAGAAGTCCTACCAGATCTACGGAGTGGTTAAGGTTCATCAGTTTCCGTTGCAACAGCCGGTTCAACCAAGTTGTCATTTGTAATTTGTGTCTCTAGAACCTCTTCTAGGTCTACCACACTGCCATCTGTATCATTTGTAAAAAATTATTTTTCTAAGAATGTGGCATACTGAGAAACAAACACCTTTTGTTCCTCCTTGTGGTAGAAAAAGATATCCATAAGAATTCTTTGGATATCCCACAAACTTACATATGACTGATCGTGTCTCGAGTTTGTCCGGATTTTGCTTTTTGACATAGGCCGGACAACCCCAAATCTTAACTTGTTTAAGAGATGGTCTCTTCCCATACCATATTGCAGGGTTGCCTAGCACGGCAGCAAGGTTTCGGGAAGCATCGTCCATGCCAAATTAAAAATTTTCCGTTCTAGCTAACCCTAACTAAGAATTGTTTACTAAAAATCGACGAAATAACATATGTAAACACTTTACATCCTAAGTGAGTAAGGAATACAATCTTTGTAGACCGGTCCTTCACTTCAATAGCTCTGTGTAGTAGTCCCCTTCGCTGCGATCAAGAACTCCGGACTCTAGAGAGGCTCCCTTGAAGAAACGAACATGCTTGCTTCGAAGACTTCGAGGCCGAAGATGATCTACGTCGAGGAGACACTAACCCAAGCTATCTCTTCACTAATTATGGAATTAGTGAAGAAAACACCCTATACTAAATGGCAAGTAGTAGATGATGATGAAATAGGAATTTTGCTCACTTTAGAAATCATTTTCTCACAAGAAATCATCACTTTCCATTGAAGCTAGAAAGCTTGAGAGGAAGAAGAAGATGAAGCATGTGATGAACTTAAGAATGAACTCATAAGGTTAGAAATGCAACCATGGTCACAAAATATCATGGCTAACTCATGTAGAGAATAAACCATACACCAAGGTTAAGGGTTGGGTTAAATAAATATCCTAAACTTGATAAAAGAGTTGACTTTGTCAATGGTTATCCAAAAGCTTTTGTCCAAACTTAACCATGACAAACTCACACTCTTTTGAATTAGTTTAACATGAATAAAAATCCTAACTTAACCCTAGCATGGTATAAGTCTCATATATCCATGTTGCATGTGTAACCTAGCATGACACACATATATATATCATATATATATTTTGTGCCAATAGAAAACAATACATTTAACATATATCACATATATATTAATGTATCAAATGTGAGAAAAAGAAATACTTGAGTGATCTAATATTAGTTAATGTATTTTAATATATCAAATATATAATTATACATTCAATTATTAAATCAACATTTGATTTAATAATCCGGCTATATTACATATAACCAACTGATATCAAATGTAAGAACTTATCGAATCAACACTTGATCCGATAACTCGGCTATATCACATATAACCAATCAATACATATATCGCGAGAATAGAATGCGGTGTCACATACACGCATTAACCTCGGTCCCGCACATATCACATATGTGCACCTACTCCGTTTCGCATGAACCAGGAAACCTCTGTGTAGGACTCTAAAGACTCGTCAATACGCCGGCAGTAGGTGATGATCATATCAAACACCCACAAGCCGCAAGCGGTCTACTAAACGTAACGGCCACCCGGGTATTAAGCGATCAGAAGATCAACAAGCAAGCCTACTCGTAGTCCTGCGAATCCAATCAGTAACGCTACCGTACAGTCCGGTCTCTTCGTCTGATATGTCGCATATCTAGTCTAGGGGTGGTAAACGTCAGACCTCAGTAACTGATAAGTCGTGCCGATGTGAGGCTCATAACGGGTCGAGAAACTACTGATAACACTTACCGGTATATCTCTAAAGCAGCCCTGGATAAGGACTTCCTGTTATAGCCAATCGAGCACAGCGCAACATCAACTCCCTATACCGGGAGAGACGAAACCCCTCCTATCACTCATTGCCTCCATGTGACTCGGGACTGTACCCAAAAGACACCGTTTTGCACGTTCTCTTGAACGTGATACGGTGGAAATCAAAGCACAATGGGAATCACACAAGACTCTATGACGATCTCAGATCTACAGACTAACCTGTACCGGTGTCACCAGAGAACGACCATCTGACGTGAGGTATAATACCATCTGGGAGTTCTCGGCGAGTCCGTTCAGTGTACCCAGTCTCCACTGAGCACCCGTATACCATCTCTGATGTCAAACACCAATGGATATAGGATCATCCATCGCCCATCATATAGGTCAAGAAGCGTATACGCTAGTCTACTCTGGAGTATCGATGCCCTGTCTCGATACACTCTCGACTAGGAACAGTTTATAGGATGTACTTGTGGACTACTCTGGCCCCACTAGTATGATCTACATCATAGTCCTAGTAGTCAAGTACATATCCTATAGTCTTTATCAACATGTGATCACAAAACAGTATTTGTTAACATGTTAAGATAAAGTGCATCCAGATAGCATAATATTATGTCGAGCAAGAAAGTGCTTCATGTATATGTCCAAGCATCCACTACAATATACAACGCATGTACAGTAATGGCCTCTAGGTCATACATATAACTAACAATCTCCTACTTGCACTGAGGCCATCTGTTGTAGTATCCAATACCCAACAATATAGCAGTGGTTGTAGTATCCCATACTCAACCATCCCATAATTTTCTCTTTTGGGAAAAGGCCTTCATGAGTGGATCCGCTGTGTTGTCCTCGAAATCTCCTCTCCTATTCTCGATCTCCCTGGAGATCAACCATCTCCATGATCAGGTGATACTGCCTTAGAATATGTCTGGATCACGGATGGGACGGGGGTTCCTAGGCCTAAGCCACAACTCTATTGTCATACAATGGTAGGAACGAAGTTCATCTCATGAACTAATGTACATCCAGACTGTCTCTTTGGTAGCATCCTTAGTAGCTATGTATTCAGCCTTTATCGTCTAGTATGTCACGGTATCTAGCTTGGAACTCTTCCAACATACCGTCCCTCCACTGAGGGCAAAGACAATGCCTGTGACTGACATTCAGTCGTCCTTACCACCCTGGATCCTATCCAGTGATTCTCTCCAGGATCGATTGATACCATTTCACTACGGTTAGTGAGAATCCTAACATCCACTTAGATCTATCTCATAGATCCAAAACCCAAGAATTAGGAGGTATCACTTTGATCTTGTATGGAGAATCCTTGTGATAAGAGGAGATTGACAGAGTATAGCATAGGAAACTCCTTTCCTATCAAGAATATGTCATCCACGTACAATACGAGGATCACCACCATACTCCCTACTACCTTTTTGTATATACAAGGTTTATCTACCATTTTGATAAAGTCAAACGCTTTGAATATCATATCAAAACAGAAGTTCCAACTCCGCGATGTCTGCTTTAACCTGTAAAGCAACTTGCACACGTTTCCGCTGCTCCCACTGTTTACGAAGCCCTCTGGCTGTGTACTTATAGACGCTCTCTTCTAAATCACTATTTAGAAAAGCAGTCATGACACCCAACCGCCAGATATCGTAGTTATGGTATGTAGTAATAGCAAGTAGGAACTGGATGGACTTAAGCATAGGCACTAGAAAAGGTTTTATCATTATCCACACCTGGTCGATGACGAAAACCTTTTGAAACATGCCTTAGCTTTGAAGGTCTCAACTTTTCTATGTACACCAAGTAATCTTCTCAAGATACACTTGCTCCTGATGGGGATTTAACCCTTTAGATAAAGCAACCAAAGACCATACTTTGTTGGTGTACATAGATTCCATCTCATATTGCTTAGCATCCAGCCATTCTTACAGAGTCCCCACTCCTGATGGCCTGCTCGAAACTAGTTGGGTCATCATCTCATGATGCAATCCTTGCTCCCACTGTCATAGAGAAAACCGAAGTATCTCTCAGGTGGGTGAGGAACCCTACCAGATCGGCGGAGAGGATGAGGTTCGTCGGGAACTATTGAATCATCTAGTTCTACTAAATCATCAGCTGCAGTTTGTATAGCTGGAACTCCTTCTAGTTCTACCTCATTACCACTAATTTCTTCCTAAGAAATACCCTTTCTAAAAGGTGGCATGCTGAGAAATAAAACACTTTTTGTTCTTCAGTGTGGTAGAAGATATTCCCTTGCTGATGCTTGGGATATCCAACAAACTTCCACAGAACTGACCATGCCTCGAGCCTGTCCGGATTTTGCTTTTAGACATAGGCCGAACAACTCCAAATCTTAACTTTCTTAAGAGATGGGCTCTTCCCATTTCATATCACATATGGAGAGGTAGGCATCTGATTTGGTTGGAACCCTATTCAATAGGTATGCAGCTTCTCAAGTGCATAACCCCCAAAAAGAAATATGCAACTCAGTAGTACTCATCATAGAGCACATCATATCACATAGGGTGCGATTGCTCCGCCCAGATACACCGACGTGTTATGGTGTATACGAAGGAGTAATGCTAAGAGAATCTTATTCTCCCTTAGAATAGTCCAGGAATTCCGTGCTCAAATATTCTCCTCCCTGATCACATCAAAGGACATAATACTTTTACCCTTTTTGGTTCTCTACTTCTGACTTATTTTCTTTGAATTTCTCAAAAGCTTCAGACTTGTGTTTTAACAGGAACACATGTGCGAATCTTGAGAGATCATCAGTGAATGTAATGAAGTACAAAGAACCGGTCCTGGCATGTGTAGACAGGGGACCTACATATATCATCATGTATCAATCCCAAGAGTTCACTAACTCTTTCTCTGTTTCCAATAAACGGAGCTATGGTTATCTTATCTTTGTGACAAGACTGGCAAGTTTCATAAGATGTAAATTCAAACTGATTTAAATATGCATATTTATGTAACTTCAGCTAATCGGGTCGCATTGATACGACCTAGTCTACAATGCCTTAAGAAGGATTCGTTCATTTCTGAACTCTTCCTTTTGTGTGTGTTCTGTACGTTAAGAACTGTAGTTTGATTTAGAACGTATTTGCTTGTAGATCACGTGCCTGAACCGATCAACTCTTGATATAGGAAATGTTCAAAACATTATCCAACAATACAAAATAATATCCTTTTTTACTAAATAAAGATACTGATATGATATTGTATATCAGGTTCGGTATCTAATAACATTCGTTCAGAATCAATGTATTTTATAATACTGGGTGATAACTGCCATCAAACTTGGTTGCAACACCTGTACCGTTTCTAACTCTTAAAACTTATCATCCATTCTCAGTTCTCGGTAATGAACATACCCGAAGAAGATGCATCAGCATGCACTTTCTTCGTTTGGGCGGCACGGGAATTCTGGTAATCCACTATTTCCTGCTCGGTCTTATAATAATTATAAGTTGGACCGGGACTAACGTTCCCTAGCTCAGTATAACAAGCGGGTTCGGTCAATACATCCATATTATTATCTTGATTAAGGCGTGACATGGTCGCTACCTGGAGAGAGAGAGAAGAAAACATTCAGCGTATGCTCTCACAATGATTAGATTGGTTATTTATTTTATCTAATCAGGATGGCTCCTACTGTTTTAGTCAAATCTTCCTTTAAACCCTAAAAGGTAAGACTAGCCGGGATTAATTACACCCTACAAGTTCGTCAATCTTTCAGCCAGGCCAGTGCTGATACTTTGAGGGAGGTTCCCCGTGCTTTCGCATGGACTTAATTAAAATAAACCTCGTTTTCCCAGGGGCGTAACCCCGTTAACACCTTTCTAGACACCTACTTGATCGGCTAATTGTGATGTGTAAAACTCTCCCAGGAGTAACTCTTACTCGCAGTGGGGATCGGGATCCAACTATCTCATACGAGGTATGCAATCTCATTGCAAATTTCAACACTTGAAATTCCCGATAATATTTTGCCCCGAGCAATCTATGACCTTGATAAGGTAAACAAACCATAGACCGCAAGTCAAGTTCAACTCGTCATTTCCTGATTGAATTAAACCCACCCGTATGACCCTTGACAAGGTCGCACGACTACCCTAATCCAATCGCATCATATGCTTATGCAGATAAACACTAATCAGCTACCGCATACTACGCCTTGACAAGGTCAACAAACGCAGCACGAAAACTAAATATTACTTATCTGAAATGCCAGAGGGCTACGACGGGTTTTTAAGAAAACCCTTTGCGTAATGAACTTGATATCGTCGTAGAATCGAGTGATTTTTGAAAAAGGAGTGCTTTTGAGGCTTTTAATAGTTTTGCTAAAGAGGTCACTCCCGGTAAAGTGATCTCGGCTCTTTCCTTATCGAATAAGGTGCAGGATATTTCACAAATACCACTATGCAAAGCAAAAACTATAAAAGCAATCATAAGACAAACCGAGTTTGTAACATCTTCTAGTTTCGCTAAAGAGGTCACTCCCGGTGAAGGGATCTTGGCTCTTTCCTTATCGAATAAGGGGCTGGATATTCTATAAGGAATACTGCTATGCAAAGCAAAAACTATAGCTACCAGTTTTCGAGACAAGTTTCTACAATATCTTTAGGTTTCTTTTATTTCATTAATGTCATTAATGAAGTCCCATTATAATATGCTTCCCAAGCATCACATATGAAACGAAAGCAATAATATATAATATATATATATATATATCATATATATATAATATAAGCATTCATCTCAGAATATAATCAATGATCAAATCACAGAATATCGCAGCAGAATAAAACATATGAAATATTGGATATACTAGAATTTCCGGGTTTTAAATTAAGCCAGTATAAAACACGGATTCCACGGTCGTGATGAATAGCCAATCCCACACCCCTAGACCCCTACGAGAGCGGCAAGCAACCCTAGCAATTCTAGAGTTAGGAGACCCGGTCACTCGACTCCTTGAGATGGTCTCCCACTGGACCCTAGAACCCGGTTACTTGTGCTCCCCGCTTTGGGTCTATCCTAATGCGGAAAAGTAAATAATATACAATGGTGACATCATCCTCAACCCGGAGTGCCCCAATAAAAGAATATTACATACAATGAATTTTTTATGAATGAAAAAGAAAAACACTCATCTTACATAAAACCCCCGGCTATTCAAAACACGACGATCCAATATAACATATCACAGCAACACATAACATCACATGTCATCAACGTAAGTAAATATGTGTATACCAATTGTCGTTGACATATAGCACTGGAACCGGCGATACACCACATATTATACTTACGGTCGCAGAAAAGAAAGTGAAAAACTACAACAGTTGGAATCCACAACCACATTAGACATCACATGCCTAACCATATGAATTCCTTAGATATCGCATGCCTAACAATTATAAACCCGCATCTTAGTCTCAATATTCAAAACACCTTTTAATATCAAGTCGGGCAATTCAACAAGATTCTCGACATTCTGATTGAATGCTTGTCGGAAACTTTAGTAGACGGCCGCACCCCCCGATACCGTCGACGAAGTGCACTAAGGCGGAACACCGCTACCGCGAGCACCCGAACGGATGCTTTTGGCGACGGGATTCTCCTACAGTCACTAGGTCGGGGCTATGGGGCATGGCTATCTAATAATGTTACCTGGAGAGTATCCGCGTATGTTACGTGATTGCGACGGAATTTTGATCACATCAAAATCCCGTGGCAACCGATCAAAAGAGACTAAATTGCTAGATTTATAGCATTCAAATTAGTTTTGATTCCAAGTATTGTATCCCATCATATGATACCCGGACGACGCTAAAATTTTCGATCGATTCATCAAAGTCCCACAATTTTCCGACAGCTCAACACTTGAGCACAGTTCAATAATACCCAGAAGATGCTAAAGTACCTATGAACCAGCCGTAGAAGGGTCAAACCAACGTCTCACATGTGACAACGCTGAACTACCACAAACCCTAGGGTTTAGTGGCGGTTCTGACGGTCACATAATCGAGTTAAGGTTTCGTTCTTCTAGAGGGTCCACAGAATCACTTGCATGTTTTTCTCAATACGATGAATTTGGAAAAATGGGTTTTTGACATTCGATCGAACTTTTTAACTTTGTCTAGACAACATGCGAATAACCCGAAACAATGTTAAAAATACGAATACGAAACACTCCGAATTGCTTATAGAGTAAGATTACATCACATGCAAAATTAGCAAAAACAAACTACACCTGAAACACCAAAACCAAGTCACTAGAACACACTAAAAAATTTGGCCAAAAATCCTACCAAGTGGCCGAGGTCGCCAGACCTGGTGTGCATGTCGCCGGCCAATGTCCGAGCCCTTGGGCTAAATTTTCCTATGTGTTCATTTTTCATCACATACAACATTCTGCACTTGTTTAAAAAATTTTTTGACAACATTTAAAAATTGACAGAAACTACAATTTTGCGTTTCAAGTTTCGGAGTACTTCGGTTTCGTAATCCTAACAAAATCCGTATAAATTTCTAGCATGGCTCTGATACCACTGCAGGGTTGCCTAGCACAGCAGCAAGGTTTCGGGAGGTATCGTCCATGCCAAATTAAAAATTTGCCGTTCTAACTAATCCTAACTAAGAATCGTTTACTAGAAATCGACGGAATAACATATGTTAACACTTTACATCCTAAGTGAGTAAGGAATACAACCTTTGTAGATCGGTCCTTCACTTCAATAGCTCCGTGTAGTAGTCCCCTTCGCTGCGATCAAGAACTCCGGACTCTAGAGAGGCTCCCTTGAAGAAACGAACATGCTTGCTTCGAAGACTTCGAGGCCGAAAATGATCTACGTCGAGGAGACACTAACCCAAGCTATCTCTTCACTAATTATGGAATTAGTGAAGCAAACACCCTATACTAAATGGCAAGTAGTAGAGAATGATGAAATAGGAATTTTGCTCACTTTAGAAATCATTTTCTCACAAGAAATCATCACTTTCCATTGAAGCTAGAAAGCTTGAGAGGAAGAAGAAGATGAAGCAAGTGATGAATTCAAGAATGAACTCATAAGGTTACAAATGCAACCATGGTCACAAAATATCATGGCTAACTCATATAGAGAATAAACCATACACTAAGATTAAGGGTTGGGTTAAATAAATATCCTAAATTTGACAAAAGAGTTGACTTTGTCAATGGTTATCCAAAAGCTTTTGTCCAAGCTTAACCATGACAAACTCACACTCTTTTGAATTAGTTTAACATAAATAAAAACCCTAACTTAACCCTAGCATGGTATAAGTCTCATACATCCATGTTGCATGTGTAACCTAGCATGACACACTTATATATATCACATATATATTTTGTGCCAATAGAAAACAATACATTTAACATATATCACATACATATCAATGTATCAAATGCGAGAAAAAGAAATACTTGAGTGATCTAATATTAGTTAATGTAATTTAATATATCAAATATATAATTATACATTCAATTATTAAATCAACATTTGATTTAATAATTCGGCTATATTACATATAACCAACTAATATCAAATGTAAGAAATTATCGAATCAACACTTGATCCGATAACCCGGCTATATCACATATAGCCAATCGATACATATATCGCGAGAATAGAATGCGGTATCACATACACGTATTAACCTCGGTCCCGCACATATCACATATGTGTACCTACTCCGTTTCGCATGAACCAGGAAACTTCTGTGTAGGACTTTAAAGACTCGTCAATACGCCGGCAGTAGGTGATGATCATATCAAACACCCACAAGCCGTAAGTGGTCTGCTAAACGTAACGGCCACCCGGGTATTAAGCGATCAGAAGATCAACAAGCAAGCCTGCTCGTACTCCTGCGAATCCAATCAGTAACACTACCGTACAGTCCGGTCTCTTCATCTGATATGTCGCATATCTAGTATAGGGGTGGTAAATGTCGGACCCCAGTAACTGATAAGTCGTGCCGATGTGAGGCTCATAACGGGTCGAGAAACTACTGATAACACTTACCAGTATATCTCTAAAGCAGCCCTAGCCAGGGACTTCCTGTTATAGCCAATCGAGCACAGCGCAACATCAACTCCCTATACCGGGAGAGACGAAACCCCTCCTATCGCTCATTGCCTCCATGTGACTCGGGACTGTACCCAAAAGCCACCATTTTGCACGTTCTCTTGAACGTGGTAAGGTGGAAATCAAAGCACAGTGGGAATCATACAAGACTCTATGACGATTTTGGGTCTACAGACTAACCTGTACCGGTATCACCAGAGAACTGCCATCTGACGTATAATACCATCTGGGAGTTCTCAGCGAGTCTGTTCAGTATACCCAGTCTCCACTGAGCACCCATATACCATCTCTGATGTCAAACACCAATGGATATGGGATCATCCATCGCCCATCATATAGGTCAAGAAGCATATACGCTAGTTTACTCTGGAGTATCCATGCCCTGTCTCGATACACCCTCGACTAGGAACAATTTATAGGATGTACTTGTGGACTACTCTGGCCCCACTAGTATGATCTGTATCATAATCCTAGTAGTCAAGTACATATCCTATGGGCTTTATCAACATGTGATCACAAAACAGTATTTGTTAACATGGTAAGATAAATTGCAACCAGATAGCATACTATCATGTCGAGCAAGAAAGTCCTCCAAGTATATGTCCAAGCATCTACTACAATATACAACGCATGTACAGTAATTGCCTCTAGGGCATACATATAACTAACACATATCTCATATGGTGTGGTAGACACGGTTTTGGTTGGAACCCTGTTCAAGAGAAACGTTGCAATATCCAATGCATGCCACCAAAATGAGACAGGTAACTCAGTATCACTCATCTTGGAACGAACTATATCTAATAGGGTCTGATTCTGACGTTCTGACACACCGTTGTGCTGTGGTATGTAAGGAAGAGTGAGCTGAGAGAGAATCCCATTCTCTTTTAGAAAGTCTGCAAACTCAGTACTGAGATACTCCCCACCTCGATCTGATCGAAGCATTTTGATACTCAATCCGGTTTGTTTTTCTACTTCAAGTTTGTACTCAGTGAATTTCTCGAAAGCTTCAGACTTATGCTTTAGTAAAAACACATGACCGAATCTTGAGAAATCATCAGTAAAAGTTATGAAGTATGAAAAACCGCCTCTAGCTTGTGTAGACATTGGCCCGCATACATCACTATGTATGAGGGCTAAGAGCTGAGTAGCTCTTTCTCCGTGTCCTGTAAACGGAGTTTTGGACATTTTACCCTTGATACAAGACTGGCAAGTCGCATAAGATTTATATTCAAAAGGGTTTAAATATCCATCTTTATGTAATTTGTTTAGTCTTGTTTCGTTAATATGACCAAGTCTACAGTGCCAAAGAAAAGTTTCATTTATTTCTGAAAGTTTTCTTTTATTAGTGTGTTGTATACTGAAAACTGGGTGTTGATTTAGGACGTATATACCGTTATTAAGTCTACCATACCCAACCAACATTTGATTCAGGTTAATGTTCATAACATTATTCTACAATACAAAATGATATCCTTCATTGTCTAACAAAGAAATAGATATTATATTACAAAGCATACTAGGTACATAATAACATGGGTTCAAAACCAATATACACCCTGACGGCAACCCCAGGTGATATTCTCCCACTGAGGCCGCATGTACATTGGAACCATTTCCAACCCGGAGAGTATGGTCACCTGTCTTCAAAACTTTGCTATTTCTCAGCCCCTACATGGAATTGCATATGTGAGAACCTGAACCGATATCTAATACCCAGGAAGCGGAGTTTATAGAACAACAGTTTTCTGTCACAAACACACCTGAAGCGTAAGCATCACCATGCTTCTTCTTCTTGAGATCCAGGTACTTAGCACAGTTATGCTTCCAGTGTCCCGATTTGTGGCAGTGATAACATTCCCCTTTCCCTGATTCCCCAGCCTTGAACTTGTCTTTCCCCTTAGCCTTTTTAACTCCACATCTAGGTTTTGTGGGTTTCTTCTTCATCTTTCCCTTGGCCTTGGCCTTCGGGCGAGATGAGGAAGATGGCCCAGCAATCAAAGCGGTAGTCTTCACAGACTTGAGCGTGCTCTCTGCACTCCTCAACATATTGAGGAGTTCAGGTAGTGACTTCTCCATGCTGTGCATGTTGAAGTTAACTACAAATTGAGCAAATGCAGGGGGGAGAGACTGAAGAATAATATCAATATATTGTTCATTCTCTATTGTCCATCCGAGATCCTCAAGTTATTCTATAAGAGCTATCATCTTCAGAACATGGTCACCTACTGGTGTGCCAGGAGCCATCCGCATCTGAAACAGCTTTCTATATGCTTCGTATCGGAGGACACAAGATTGCTCCCCATACAACTCTTTTGTATGGAGAAAGATGGATTGGACATCCATCTGCTCGTGCTGCTTCTGATGTGTGTTACCATCGATCCAAGCGCGAGGCATTTGGCCGTGGCACAATCAGCGTCCTATGTCTTGCGGATTTCTCTATCCGCAACTGAAGATTTCAGACCTGAGACGGGCGGGGCCGGGGCCGTGAGGACATATGATACCTTATCATAAGTCAAGGCAATGTTGATGTTCCTCAGCCAGTCTTTATAATTGGCCCCATTCAATTTATTTTTATCTAGTAGAAGCTTGAGTCCTGTCATTGGTATCTGCCATTAAGAAAGAGAAAAGAATACACTTAGCGAAAACTCTTGCAAAGATCAGATTGGTTATTATCTTATCTAATCGATGTCTCCCACTGCTTTAATCAAGTTTTTCCTTCAAACCTTATAAAGAAAACTAGCCAGGATTAATTGCATTCTACAACTTCGCTAACCGTTCAGCCAGGCCAGTGTCGGTACTTGAGGGAGGTTCCCCGTGCTTTCGCACGGACCTAATTAATATAAACCTCGTCTTCCCAGAGGCGTAGCCTCGTTAACACCTTTCTAGACACCTATGTGTTAGCTAATTGTAAAGTGCAAAACTCTCCTAGGAGCAACTCTTGCTCACAGTGGAATCGGGATCCAACCATCATATGGAAGGTATGCAATCTCATTGCAAATTTCAACTCTTGAAACCCCCAATATTGTTTTTACCCCTAGCACTTATGACCTTAACTATAGTCAACAAATCACAAGCACTAGTCAAGTTCTACCCGTCATTTCATGATTAATTCGACCCACCCATATGACCCTTAACTATGGTCAACAAAGTCATATGAATGTCCTAATTAATCTGCATCATATGCAGTGTAGGAAGACATCACTTAACTACCGTACACTACGCCTTAATTATAGTCAACAAACGTAGCACGAATACTAAGTACTCTACTTCCTAAAATGACGGAGGGCTGCGGATGGGTTTTAAAAAAACCTTTAACGCTTTGAACTTGATATCGTTGTAGAATCAAATGGTTTCCAAAAGGAGTGGCTTAAGCTCCGCAATTTTGAAATGTAGCTTTTTCGTAAAAAGCCGAGTGGGTTTCAAATTCGATTCTACAACATCTTTTAGGTTTATTTTCTTTACATTAATCTCATTAATGTAGTCCCATCATTTAAGTCCTTAAGCCAAACAAAGAAAAGAAATGAAAATATAACGTACGCTTATGCCATCCGCATTCGCCACAATGTTCCGTTATGCACCGTTAGGTTACTTAACTAACGGCATACCGGAACGGGACTAGCGCGGGTGCAAAACATAAGCAACGTTTATTATATATTATATATATAATATTGCATTCGTCTCAGATATATCAAGCAATCACATCACAGAATATAAGCAACAGAAACACATATATGAAAATATAGGATATGCTAGGATGTCCGTATTTTGTATTTAGCCAACAATAGAAAATTTGGATTCCACGGTCGTGCTGAATAGCCAATCCCACACCCCTAGACCCCTACGAGAGCGGCAAGTGACCCTACCAATTCTGGAGTTAGGAAACCCGGTCTCGACACCTCGAGATGGTCTCCCACTGGACCCCAGAACCCGGTCACTTGTGCTCCCCACTTTGGGTCTATCCTAATGCGGGAAAGTAAATAATATACAACAATGGTGACATAATCCTCAACCCGGAAGTGCCCCAATAAAAGAATATTACATACAAATGAATTTTACATGAATGAAAAGAAAAACTCTAATCTCACATAAAACCCCCGGCCATTCAATCACGACGATCCTATACATCATATCATAGCAACACATAATATCACTTGTCATCAATGTAAGCAAGTATGCGTACCCCAATTGTCGTTAATGTATAGCAACGAAACCCGCGATACACCACATACTACGCTTATGGTCGCAGAAAAGAAAGTGAAAAACTACAACAATTGGAATCATCTCCGCCCTTAGACACCATAAACCCGGGATATCACATATCCAAGATTTCATGCCTAACAATGTAAGTCTCGCATTTAGGTCTCATCCATGAAAACACCTTTTCAAAATAAGTCGGATAATTCAACAAGATTTCCGATTACTCCCGAAACCGAAATGCTAGATTTACACGCAACATATAAATGTAGATTCCAATTATTGTATCACAATATACTAGACTATGTTAAACGTTTCGACCGAATCAACCAACACCCACATAACCCAATGAGCTCAACAATTGAGCAAAGTTAAAATACCCAAAACATGCCACAGTACCTATGATCCAACCGTAGAAGGGTCAAACCAATGCCTCACTTATGACACCGCGGAACTACGGCAAACCCTAGGGTTCAAGTCGAGGTTCCGAAAGCATAGAATCGAGTTAAGGTTTTTGTTTTTCTAGAGGGTCCATAGAGTAACTTGCATGAATATTGAATATAATTAACTTAAGAAAATTCCAACTCTTGAAAATTTCAGTGGGGTTCTTGACGAGGTGTTTGAAGTTCGATCGAACTGTTAAACATTGTCTAGGTTACCAATACAATGCTAAAATATACGACTACGAAATACTCCGCAATTAGTCCATAACCAAATTAACAACACATGCAATTTTGGACTAAACAAACAATACCAGAAACCCCAAATCCTGCAGATCAGAGCACATGTGAAATATTTTGAGGTTTGGTGCACTAGGGGCCGGCGTCGCCGGATTTTGAAGCCCTGTGCTCGGTCGAAATCCGAGCACCCCCTCCGTATTTCACCTGTGTTCTACTAGTATCAAATACATTACTTTGCAGTTGCTAAAATAATTTTTAAACGATTTTTCAAAAAATTTCCAGAGAGCAAAATCTAGGGTTTTTAAAATCGTATTTTACGGAGTTTTTCGGTTTCGTATTATTTTAACACCGTCTAGGTTTCTAGTTTGGCTCTGATACCACTGTAGGGATTCTTTAGCACCACTACTAGGGTTTGGTAGCATCACACATGCCATAATTTAAAAATTAGAGGGTGCTAAATAATCTAACCTAGGAATTAAACTAGAAAAGTTAGGGTAACATGAAGCAGTATCATATACTACAAGTAATAAAGCACTAAATTAAGAGATTATAACCTTTGTAGTTCTCTATACATAACTCCTTGGCTCCTTGAGAGTTGGAACGGGCTTGCTAGAGATCTTCCAAGTCCACGATGATCCATCCGGAGTCCTCTTTGTCCAAGCTCCTAGCTCTACTTGATCAAAAGATGAAGATGAAGTTAACACTCTAAACTAATTGGCAAGACTAGTGTAGAGTGATGATGTGGTTTGTTTTCTCACTTCAAAACTCTATCTTTATCACTCTCTCACTCACAAGAAATCTCAAGAGAGTAAAAGAGAGGAGGAAGAAGATGATGGCAAGAACAAGAGCTCAAAAAGGATAATGATAAAAAGAAATGAGAATGAAATAATAATATATATTAAATCACTCTCACTTGTAATCATGAGTTAATAAATATCTAGATATTTATCATTGAGCAATAAGAGCCATAGAAAGTTAACTCATGGTTAATATAAGGTTTAGTGTAGAGAATAAAATATAAAAATCAACCATGAATTAATTTTATTTCTTTTTAACTCAATACATAAATATAAAGATAATTACACCATGTGAGTCTTGCATTGCCACCATTTGTGTATCAACAACCATGGCACACACAAGTGTATGCATGTATGTGTGCATGCACATCAACATGTGCATCAACGTGAACATATGCATACATGCATGCATACAACAAAAGAAAAAGGGTTTAAAAGAAGTGAGCTAAAAGTCAATGTTAAATCAACACTTGATTTAACAAACCGGTCATATCACATACGACCCGACCAATAGTAAACGCCCGATTAATATACGGCATCACATACTCGCATTTAATCGGGTCCCCGCGCATATCTCATATGCACACCACATCGTTTCGCCTGGGCTAGGAAACTCCTCTGTGGGACTCTAAGACTCGTCAATATGCCGTCAGTGGGTGATGATCATATCAAGCACCCCCAAGCCGCAAGAGGTCAGC
Organism: Agapanthus africanus; assembly: GCA_030015575.1. Lineage (NCBI taxonomy): Eukaryota > Viridiplantae > Streptophyta > Magnoliopsida > Asparagales > Amaryllidaceae > Agapanthus > Agapanthus africanus. The sequence continues at coordinate 258,617,374 of CM057339.1, read as the reverse complement.
TAAACGTAATGGCCACCCGGGTATTGAGTGATCGGAAGAAAACAAGCGAACCTGTCAAAACTCCCGTCGAGCCAACTGGCAACACTACCGTACAGTCCGGTCTCTTCATCAGATATACTGCATATCAAGTCTAGGGATGGCATCGTTGACCCCAATAACTCAATAAGTTATGCCGATGCATGGCCTATAATCAGTTCGAGAAACTACTGATAACACTTATCAGTAAATCTCATCATCCCTAGCCAGGGACTTGATGATATAGCCAATCGAGCTCAGCGCAACATCAACCCCCAATACCGGGAGAGACGAAACCCCTTCTATCGCTCATTGCCTCCATGTGTCTCGGGACTGTACCCAAAAGCCACCTGTTTGCATGACTCAGTAGAGCCGTGGTAGGGTGGTAATCAAAGTACAGTAGGAGAACACACAAGACTCTATGACGATCTCGGGTCTACAGACTAACCTACCCGTATCACCTGAGAACTGCTATCCAACGATATATATAATACCATATAGGAGTTCTTGGCGAGTCCGTCCAGTGTACCCAGTCTCCACTGAGCACCCGTATACGATCTCGATATCAAACATCAATGGATGTGGGAACATCCATCGCCCATCACATGGGTTTAGTATCATATATGCTAGTCTACTCTGGAATATCGATGCCCCATCTCGATACACCCACAACCAGGGACATTTCAGGATATGCTTATAAACTGCACATGTCCCACTAGTATGATCTGTATCATAATCACAGTAGTCAAGCATATATCCTGAGGGCTTTATCAACATGTACAAATGAATAAAAGCATGATCAAGTAAACATGTCAGATAAAGAGTAACCAGATAGCATACTATCATGTCGAGCAAGAATGTCCTCTGAATACACACACACACACACATGTATAAATACATCCACTATCAAATAATGGCCTCTAGGGCGTACATATATCCAACACCCCACGTGCAAAGCACGTGAGCACTCACGTGCAAAGCACGCAAGTACCTGCTGCAGTTAGGATTAAATTTTATAACAGCGCCCACATGTTAAGCATGTGAGTACCAGTTTCAGATAAGATTAAATCCTATGATAGCCTCCACGTGCTAAACACGTGAGCACCCACGTGCAAAACACGTGAGTTCCCTTGCCGCATTCTTATGGCAGCGTTCACATGCAAAGCACATGAGCGCCTTAATTTGAAACGCTCTCATATGATAGAATAAAATTTTATTTGGGAAATATTTTTCCTGATATTTCTGATATGGAAAGATTTTTCTCTAACAGAGAATGTTTGGATTTAAAATTCAATAGTGATAAAATATCACCAATTAAACCATATGATAGAATTAAATTCCATGTGGGTAATATTTTCCTGATTTTTCTAAAATAAGAAAAATCTTCTCTGTTAAACAGAATTAAATTCCATGATTAGGAAAATATCTTCCTAATAAGATATTCATACGATTGAATTAAATTCTATGTTAGGAAAATATTTTCCTAATCTTTTTAAATAAACAAGATATTAATAAGATATAATTAAATTCTGTGTGGAAAATATTTTTCTGATCTTTCTAAAATAAGAAAGATATTCTCTGTTAAACAGAATTAAATTCTATGGTTAGAAAAATATCTTCCTAACAAGATATTCATATGACAGAATTAAATACTATGTTAGGAAAATATTTTCCTAATCTTGTTAAACTAACAAGATATTCATATGATAGAATTAAATTCTATGATAGGAAAATATTTTCCTAATCTTGTTAAAACAAACAAGAAATCTTTTCTGTTAAACAGAGAGACTTTAGATTAAAAATCCAACGATGAATAAAATTTACCGATTGATCTTTAAGATCAATTTGATTGATTATGAAATCAATCATGATATCTCAATAAGAGATTTTCTCAAAACAGATTGATTTTTCTCTTCTTCTATAAATAGAAGTAAAAAGATTAAATCTCATAAGGAGGAGACTCCCCATAAACTTCTATAAAAAAATACAGAAGGCTCTCTAAAATCTTCGGCAACAGAGAATTTAATTCTCAATAAAGAAGAAGATCCTCCTCTCAAAACCTAGGTAAAGAAAAGACAGAGATAAAAATATCTTCACTTTACACATCATATCATATCTAAGGGTTTAATCCTTCATAAGAAATCAGTTCTTCCTCTGGATCCGAGATCCACAAGACAGATCTCCCATAAAGAGAATTTAATTCTCGCAGGGAAGATCTTGTTCTTGAGAATTAAAAATTCAGGGGAGAACAAGGTTGAAAAAAGAACATAGAAGAAAATGAAGAAGATGGAGTCCATATTCCAGGAACTTAGTTCCCCCATGACAAGAACTTAGTTATTAAAGAACCTGATTCTGGATCTTCAAAATGGTGATCTTGGTGATCGTTAATGGTCAAAATGCCATTTACAGAAGTTTAACTTCTCTAAAAACATGAACAAAGATTAAATCTCTAAGGACTCAGCGTCTTACGTGACATTCACGTGAGCGTTCACAAAAAGTGATTAAATCTCTAAGGACTCAGCGCCTCGCGTGATATGCACGTGAGTACTCAAAGCCATGCAGACAGCGCCTCACGTGATATCCGCGTGAGCGCTCAGATGCTGCAGACTTAGCGCTTCACGTGCCATACACATGAGCGTCGGAGTGTGAGCACCTCATGTGATGCACATGTGAGTGCTATATGTTTGAATGCTTAGCACTGCTGGGTGATATAGAAACCCAATTTTTAGCCCCAAATTGGCTAAATCTGTGAAGTAAAAACTTCTTTGAGCACATATGCTTACATGTTTAAGTTGATCTTAATCTAAAAAAAGATTAATGATCATCAATCATATTTCCAAACTGATCTTAGTCAAATATATGACTAATGATCGTTCATCCATATTGATCTTAGTCCCATATACGATTAATGATCTTTCATCCATTTGATCTTAGTCTCATATACGACTAATGATCGACTACCCAAATTGATCTTAGTCCCATATACGACTAAATAATGTTTATCTTAGTCTCATATAAGACTAAAGATCATCAGTTCTGACATGATCTTTTCTCTCATATACGGGATTTGGTTCAAAGGTACATCTTTCCATTCCTTTGATATATGTAACAACCTAGTTCATTTATACCAATTCCAGTTCTCGTATTTCCTTAATTTTGGTATTTTCCTGATTTATCGTGTTTTGGGTGCGAATAGTATTTTACATTATACATTGCATTCGACCCGACCCGCTTGCTTGAACTTATTTGATTCATATTTATGAATTATCCTGACTTGTTACGTAGACTGGTGCATTTTCATGTTTAGTGCATACTGGCATTTTATCTGATATTTGCATTTTTACAATATAACATTTTAAGTCACATAAAATATTTTAAAAATACATTGCATGGCCTGCATGGTACCCCTAGCCCCGTGGTAGCATCTACGCATCTTGTTCTCGTCCCGTTCAGTGAAACGGATTTGTTTGGATGGCTACGCACACGTGCGTGCATCCGTGCTTGGGGGTATGCATTTTTCGTTATCCGGACATTCATTTTTTATTTTGGTCGATATGTATATTTTTCGTATTTTAAAACTGAATTTTAGACCCGACCCGGGCATGTTTTGGACTATATTTGTATTTACCAGAATATCAAATTTTATTTATATAATATTAATTTTATAAACTGATACAAATTAAAATTTAGATAACTAATAAAAGATTTTTTTAAATTTAAATCTAAACTAATTTTCCTAACAAACTAACAACCCCTTTCTCTCTCTCTCTCCCCTTTGGATATATATATTTATATATATTTTATTTATTTAATTTTTTCTTTCCTTATTTAATACACAGCCTCTTCTTCTTTCTTCTTTCTTTTTCTTGATCTTGTTTCTTGATTCCGGTGATCACCGCCGGAGCCGTGCTCGTCGCTGACGATCCGAGTAATCCAGTGAATGTACCTGACTTGCATGATCACTCTCGTGCGTTGTTTGGAACTGTTCCGTGTACCGTGCGCGCGTCGCGACATTTCGCCGATGAAGGACGTTCCGTACACATCCGTTCTTATTCCGTTTTGGCAAGTTAATCTTGCTACATGCTATATAACTCATTATATACCTATTTAAATAAATATCACACCTGTATTTTAAATCAAGCATCGCATGTTTCATATTACAGCCTTTCGACGTTCCGTTTACATTTGTATAGTGCATTTCAGATCTAGGGCATGCAAACCAATCTTAATTACATGCTACATTACTTTAGACGCATCTATTTTAACAATGGAATACCTGTATTTAAAATCATGCACCCCATATTTAGTTTTATAACTTTTCAATGTTCCGTTTGCATCCATTCATATCATTTCAGATCTAGGTCATGAAAACTTATCTTGTTACATACTATACTATCATATACTGCATCAAATTGAATAGTTATATTTTATATTGCTTAGTTATATGTTTCGCACTTGTTAGTTAATCATTTTACGATTATGTGATACCCGTTTGCATCCATATCATTTAAAATATATATCGTCGTAATATTTCTTATTATTATCTTTAATTAGTTTATAATCTGTATTTTATAATGTTATACATTTGAAAATATTATAGTTTACACATGAAACGTCGTTGAAAAGCGGATACGACAAATCTGAAATTTACTGTACACCTTACCTTATAAAATTCATTATAAATCATAGAAAAATCATTAGTATACGCTCTTTAGCTCGTTACGAAGCTAACTCAGAATACTATAACTCTATGAAATATTTACTTCCAAAATAAATTGTTTAAATAACGTAAAATGCAAATAAAAATATCTCTAAACTGCTGTCCAAGAAAATTCCAGCAGCAAACTTTCAATTTCGAATGTTCATAACTTTTTGTAGGAGCAACCGGAGATGCTTATACTTATAAAAATGAAAACCTTATTGAATTATCTTTGTTTTGGTATAAGACACGTCCCTTTTGGAGAACGTTTGTTATTTTTAAGCTATTTTACAAATCAGGGTGACGCTGAATTTCTGAACGGAAGTTTCTTGTGCATGGTTAATCAATACCACTTTTATAGTTATTAATTGGTAATCAATACCACTTTTATAGTTATTAATCGGTTTGATTATGTTATCCATGTTAATATTATTATATCAATATCTATTTAATAAATAATAGTGCTTGTGTTTTAATATTCAGCAAATTTTACCGATTTACAGTTTTATAGTATCTGTCTGTATCCGTATGGTTTATTACATATCTAGTTGCACGCCGAGACCATATTATTTCATGTTACTGTTGTATTAGTGCACCATACTTGATAATGTACATCATACGTAGTCATGGAGTTGTAGATGTGATCCTTGATGGACATTGTGCATCCGTACTTTTACCGTGATTCAATACTTGCTACAGTTTGATTATAAGCACCCGCTTGATACCTGTGCACTACTTGACACGACCTGATACACCAGTACTTGACATGACCTGATATATCACTACTTGACATGTTACATGATCCTGTTTCTAATGCCGACAATCCTGACATGTTGTCCCGATGGACATTTCCTGTTGTCTATACAGACAAACCTGTTCCTGCTTGATCCTGTGTTGGCATTAGTCTCAGATTTATAAATACCTGATGACTTGGGGGTATGGGGAAATCAGGAATGTAGCTGAACGTAACTCAAAGGGCTATTATATCATTTTACCGTGGTCCCGTGGGAAATGAACGGGACATAGACTCACAGTCTATTACATCATTTTACCGTGGTCCCGTGGGGAATGAACGGGGCATAGACCGATGGGTTACGATGAGGATTACATTCATTGATTTTGAATAACTTTAGAGTAGATCACCCTATAGCACAGTTTAGACTACTCACTGCACTTCACCTGTTTATATCCTGTTCACTGATTTATATTCATGTTACTGTTACTTGTTATTGATGACTTGTTACTGTTCATACTCATGCCTGCATGACTTGTTACCCCCTGATTATATTATTGTTGATGTTATGACGCACTGACGTCTGGGTTTTGCATGGCCCAGATCTTCTACCTTTGTCGCAGGCTGATCAAGAGTATTTCCGCCGTCAGGCCGAGCAGTGAGGATCCTGTTAGTATCCAGTTAGTTATTTCCTTACTTTCCAGATGTTATTGTTACTTGGATTTATTGCTTCTGCATATTATTTCTTGACTCGTTTATTCTGGCTCATGGACATGTACTAGAGAGTTTATTTACTTTCCTGTTCTTGATATCTCTACAGCCGTAATGTGACTGTGGAGGGATTTTTCCTATCCACAGGTAGCATGGTTGGCTCTGTCACGTGCCTATCTTAGCGCACTCTGGGAAGCGGGGTGTGATAGGGTTTGTTTGGCATCAGAGACATAGGATATAGGTTAATCGGGTTTGATTCTTTTGTAGTTGGGTATTGGACCCAATACACGAATCAGAATACTCGTGATTAGGAACATGTCCTACCACTTTACCATCTTGCCATCCATGAATCTTAACTTCCTCCCGATCCTTACCTTGACGATATGCAAACAACTTTGCATCTCGAGTTGAAATTCTTTTTGTTCCCTATTGTTTCTTCCGTCCTATTCCTTTGATTCTGATACTAGGATTTGGGCGACTTGAATGGAGTTATGTGATTGTAACTATGAACTGCAGCATGGTTACAATGCGGTACTCTATTTAAGTAACTTGGAGTCCTGGTCTTGATTCATTTCCTTGTTCCATGGTCGTTTTATTACCTTGGTTCTCTCAGTTTCATTGCTTACCAGTTCCTGTTTTGCAGATTTCTTGGTGATCGATACCGGCAGTTATGAAGTTGTCGTTGGAATGGATTTTTCTTGGCACTTTCCACGCTCACATTGATTGTAAGGCAAAGAAAGTGATTTTCCAGATTCCCGGACATCTGGAGTTTGTTTTGCTGGAGGTAGCAGTTCTATCGGGCTAGTCAAGTTTAGGGCTAGACCGACAAGCAATGTTCTTTCGTCAATGGAAGTTAATAAGGAGGAAGCACCAGCTGTAGTTCGAGAGTTCATGGACGTGTTCGAGGATATCTCGGGTTTACCTCCAAAACGAGATGTGGAGTTCACGATCGATCTTGTTCCTGGTGCAGTGCCAATTTCAAAGGCGTACTATCCGATGACACCAGTGGAGTTGGAAGAAGTCAAGAAGCAGGTTGCCGAATTGCTAGAGAAGGGTTGGATTCGCAGTAGCAATTCACCTTGGGGAGCTCCAGTTATTCTAGTCAAGAAGAAAGATGACACAAGAAGAATGTGCATCGATTATCGAGAATTAAACCGGGTGACTATTAAGAACAAGTAGAGGATATTTGCAAGATTGCGTTCCGAACTCGATATGGACATTACGAGTATTTAGTGATGCCATTCGGAGTCACGAATGCACCAGCGATATTTATGGACTTGATGAACCGAATCTTTTCACCGTTCTTGGACTAGTTTATAGTGGTGTTCATCGATGATATTCTGGTCTACTCGAGGAGCATTGAAGAGCATGCGGAACACTTAAAGATCGCACAGCAGACATTGAGGCAAGAAAGATTATATGCAAAGATGAGCAAGTGCAAGTTTTGGCTTGAAGAAGTGAAGTTTTTGAGGCACGTCATATCCGGAGATGGAATCGCCGTTGATCCCGAGATGATTGCAGCAGTTCATGATTGGACGATTCCGAAGAACGTAGCAGAGATCAGAAGTTTTCTTGGACTTGCAGGATATTACAGAAGATTCGTGGAAAATTTTGCTCTATTTGCTGAGCCTTTGACCAAGCTTACACGGAAGGAGGTACCGTTCGTATGGACGGATAGTTGTGCGTCAGCTTTTGAGGCGTTTATAGCAAAGATTGACAACCGCTCCTATTTTGACCGTACCAGACGGTTCCGAAGGATTGGTGATTCACAGCGACGCATCTGGGAAAGGTTTGGGATGTGTTTTGATGCAGCATGGGAAAGTTATAGCTTACGCATCGAGACAGTTGAAGATCCATGAGAAGAATTACCCAACTCATGATTTGGAGCTAGCAGCTGTAAATTTTAGCTTTGAAGATTTGGAGACACTACTTACTGGGAAAAAAGGGTCGAGGTATTCACCGATCACAAAAGCCTAAAGTATGTGTTCATGCAGAAAGAGCTTAATATGAGGCAGCGTAGATGGTTGGAGCTGATGGATGACTACGATCTTGATCTTAAGTACCATCCGGGGAAAGTTAATGTTGTGCCAAATGCGCTTAGTCGGTTGCCAGCAATTCAGATGTTGACTGCACAGAAGGAACTTATCGAAGACTTTCGGAGATTCGAGTTGGAGATCATGCCACCGCATTCTTCGGGACAGTTGATGCAGCTGCAAGTACAGTCTTCGTTGATCGATAATATTAAAGCAGCACAATCACAGGACCCAAGATTGCAGAAGTTTAGAGAACAGGTTGAAGCTGGACTTCGTACGGACTTGTTAATTCATGAAGATGGTTCGTTACGATATGGTAGCCGTTTGTGTGTGCCAAAAGGAGATATTCGCAAAGAAGTTATGAAGGAGGCGCACAGTTCCGCATATTCCGTACATCCAGGAGGCACGAAGATATACCGTGATCTACGACAACATTTCTGGTGGGGAGGCATGGAAAGGGATATTGCCCGCTTTGTAGCGAAGTGCTTGGTGTGTCAGCAAGTTAAGGCTGAACATCAAAGGGTAGCTGGTTCATTGCAACCACTTCCGATTCCTCAATAGAAGTGGGAACATATAACCATGGATTTCGTGACAGCTTTACCGCGGAGTCCAAAGGGCAACAATGCAGTTTGGGTGATTATTGATCGAATGACCAAGGCAGCTCATTTCATACCATTTCGAGTTGATCAGTCAACGGAAACGTTGGCAGAACGGTACATGCAGGAGATTGTGTGATTGAATGGAGTACTCGTAAGCATCATTTCTGATCGTGATACCCGATTTTTGTCTCACTTCTGGAAGAGCTTACAGGAAAGTTTGGGGACGCGATTGAAGTTTAGCACCGCTTATCATCTTCAGACAGATGGCCAATCGGAGAGAACAATCCAAGCTCTTGAAGATATGTTGAGAGGTTGCATGTTGGACTTCAAGGGTTCGTGGGAGGATCATCTACACTTGGTGGAGTTTTCGTACAACAACAGCTTTCAGGCGACTATTCAGTTAGCTCCATTCGAAGTATTGTATGGTCACAAGTGTCGCTCACATGTTTGTTGGGACGATGTTGGAGAACGAAGATTGTTGGGACTGGATTTGATCGTGCAAACCGTGGAGAAAGCTAATACTATCCGGAATTATATGAAGGCAGCACAAGATCGCAGAAGTGTTGGGCTGATATATCGAGAAGACCTCTAGAGTTTGCTGTTGGTGATCTGGTATTCTTGAAGATATCACCTACTAGAGGAGTGATTCGTTTTGGGAGTCGAGGCAAGCTTAGTCCTCGATTCGTGGGGCCTTTTAAGATTTTAGAGCGTGTTGGAGAAGTGGCTTATCGATTGGCGTTACCACAATCTTTGGCGAATGTTCATGACGTGTTTCATGTATCTCAACTCCGTAAGTATGTTCGAGATGAAGCACACGTGCTAGATCATTCGGAGCTGATTGTACGAGAAGATTTAACCTTTGAGGAACGACCGATATCGATTGTGGATCGAAGGGAAAAGGTTCTTAAGAACAAGGTTATCCCTCTCGTACTTGTTTCTTGGGAAAATCGCTCGCATGGAGAATCAACTTGGGAACGAGAAGATGAAATTCGGCAGAAGTTTCCACATCTATTCTTGTAGTTTCTTGATTGTCTATCCTTTCTTATTCTTGGAATTTCGAGGACGAAATTCTTTTGTAGTTGGGTATAATGTAACAACCTACTTCATTTATACCAATTCCAGTTCTCGTATTTCCTTAATTGTGGTATTTTCCCGATTTATCGTGTTTTGGGTGCGAATATTATTTTACATTTTACAATGCATTCGACCCGACCCGCTTGCTTGAACTTATTTGATTCATATTTATGAATTATCCTGACTTGTTACGTAGACTGGTGCATTTTCATGTTTAGTGCATACTGGCATTTTATCTGGCATTTGCATTTTTACAATATAACATTTTAAGTCACATAAAATATTTTAAAAATAAATTGCATGGCCTGCATGATACCCCTAGCCCCGTGGTAGCATCCGCGCATCTTGTTCTCGTCCCGTTCAGTGAAGCGGATTTGTTTGGATGGCTACGCGCACGTGCGTGCATCCGTTCTTGGGAGTATGCATTTTTCGTTATCCGGACATTCATTTTTTATTTTGGTCGACATGTATATTTTTCGTATTTTAAAACTGAATTTTAGACCCGACCCGGGCATGTTTTAGACTATATTTGTATTTACCAGAATATCAAATTTTATTTATATAATATTAATTTTATAAACTGATACAAATTAAAATTTAGATAACAAATAAAAGATTTTTTAAAATTTAAATCTAAACTAATTTTCCTAACAAACTAACAACCCTTTTCTCTCTCTCTCTCCTCTGCATATATATATATATTTATATATATTTTATTTAATTAATTTTTTCTTTCCTTATTTAATACACAGCCTCTTCTTCTTCTTCTTTCTTCTTTCTCTTTCTTTTTCTTGATCTTATTTCTTGATTCCGGTGATCACCGCCGGAGCCGTGCTCGTCGCTGACGATCCGAGTGATCCAGTGAACGTACCCGACTTGCGTGATCACCCTCGTGCATTGTTTGGAACCGTTTCGTGTACCGTGCACGCGTCGCGACTTTTCGCCGACGAAGGACGTTCCGTACACATCCGTTCTTGTTCCGTCTAGGCAAGTTAATCTTGCTACATGCTATATAACTCATTATATACCTATTTAAATAAATATCACACCTGTATTTTAAATCAAGCATCGCATGTTTCATATTACAGCCTTTCGACGTTCCGTTTACATTTGTATAGTGCATTTCAGATCTAGAGCATGCAAACCAATCTTAATTACATGCTACATTACTTTAGACGCATCTATTTTAACAATGGAATACCTCTATTTAAAATCATGCACCCCATATTTAGTTTTATAACTATTCGATGTTCCGTTTGCATGCATTCATATCATTTCAGATCTAGGTCATGAAAACTTATCTTGTTACATACTATACTATCATATACTGCATCAAATTGAATAGTTACATTTCATATTGCTTAGTTATATGTTTCGCACTTGTTAGTTTATCATTTTACGATTATGTGATACCCGTTTGCATCCATATCATTTAAAATATATATCGTCGTAATATTTCTTATTATTATCTTTAATTAGTTTATAATCTGCATTTTATAATGTTATACATTTAAAAATATTATAGTTTACACATGAAACGTCGTTGAAAAGCTGATACGACAAATCTGAAATTTACTGTACACCTTACCTTATAAAATTCATTATAAATCATAGAAAAATCATTAGTATACGTTCTTTAGCTCGTTACGAAGATAACTCAGAATACTATAACTCTATGAAATATTTACTTCCAAAATAAATTGTTTAAATAACGTAAAATGCAAATAAAAATATCTCTAAACTGCTGTCCAGGGAAATTCCAGCAGCAAACTTTCAACTTCGAATGTTCATAGATTTTTGTAGGAGCAACCTGAGATGCTTATACTTATAAAAATGAAAACCTTATTTAATTATCTTTGTTTTGGTATAAGACACGTCCCTTTTGGAGAACGTTTGTTACTTTTAAGCTATTTTACAAATCAGGGTGACGCTGAATTTCTGAACGGAACTTTCTTGTGCATGGTTAATCAATACCACTTTTATAGTTATTAATCGGTAATCAATACCACATTTATAGTTATTAATCGGTTTTATTATGTTATCCATGTTAATATTATTATATCAATATCTATTTAATAAATAATAGTGCTTGTGTTTTAATATTCAGCAAATTTTACCGATTTACAGTTTTATAGTATCTGTCTGTATCCGTATGGTTTATTACATATCTAGTTGCACGCCGAGACCATATTATTTCATGTTACTGTTGTATTAGTGCACCATACTTGATAATGTGCATCATACATAGTCATGGAGTTGTAGATGTGATCCCTGATGGACATTGTGCATCCGTACTTTTACCATGATTCAATACTTGCTACAGTTTGATTATAAGCACCCGCTTGATACCTGTGCACTATTTGACATGACCTGATACACCACTACTTGACATGACCTGATATATCACTACTTGACATGTTACCTGATCCTGTTTCTAATGCCGACAATCCTGACATGTTGTCCCGATGGACATTTCCTATTGTCTATACAGACAAACCTATTCCTGCTTGATCCTGTGTTGGCATTAGTCTCAGATTTATAAATACCTGATGACTTGGGGGTATGGGGAAATCAGGAATGTAGCTGAACGTAACTCAAAGGGCTATTATATCATTTTACCGTGGTCCCGTGGGGAATGAACGGGACATAGACTCACAGTCTATTACATCATTTTACCGTGGTCCCGTAGAGAATGAACGGGGCATAGACCGATGGGTTACGATGAGGATTACATTCATTGATTTCGAATAACTTTAGAGTAGACCACCCTATAGCACAGTTTAGACTACTCACTGCACTTCACCTGCTTATATCCTATTCACTGATTTATATTCATATTACTGTTACTTGTTATTGATGACTTGTTACTGTTCATACTCATGCTTGCATGACTTGTTACCCCTGATTATATTATTGTTGATATTATGACGCACTGACGTCTGGGTTTTGCATGGCCCAGATCCTCTACCTTTGTCGCAGGCTGATCAAGAGTATTTCCGCCGTCAGGCCGAGCAGTGAGGATCCTGTTAGTATCCAGTTAGTTATTTCCTTACTTTCCAGATGTTATTGTTACTTGGATTTATTGCTTCCGCATATTATTTCTTGACTCGTTTATTCTGGCTCATGGACATGTACTAGAGAGTTTATTTACTTTCCTGTTCTTGATATCTCTACAGCCGTAATGTGACTGTGGAGGGATTTTTCCTATCCACAGGTAGCATGGTTGGCTCTGTCACGTGCCTATCTTAGCGCACTCTGAGAAGCGGGGCGTGACAATATACGTCGTTGTAACTTCTCAACGTCTTCAGAAAGGTGGCGGGTCCCAACAACCAAAAACTCCTTTCTCATCCCAACTTGATGAAAGATATGAAATTTCATCAAGATAGGGAATGTCCTAATCCTCATATTGATACACCCCATATTTATGCACTTCCATATTGATGTGCACACCTCATATTGACACACATCCCATATAGATGCGAATCTCATATTGAGCTCCGGCTTTATACATATATGTTTATGTATATCTTTAAGGGAAATATAAATGCCTTCAAATTGGATTGCACCTTAATATTGGACGCATCCCATGTTACCATCGTTCACTTTGCCACGTAAAATATATACGTGCGCGCAAGATGAAAGATGGACCGAAACGTCCTTAAACTAATACTTCATCCCAAACACGAGAATATCGGATCGAAATGTCCCTAAACTAAGATTGGACCATGATGTCCTTAGACTAATATATGTTTGGCCCTACGGTTGGTCTCCATATAGGCCCCCACATACAATCCACAGGAATAAACATGCCATATTCCTTCCATGTCTCCCATGGACCGTGATGTCCTTAAACTAATATGTTTTGCCCTGCGGACTGTCTCCATATTGACTACTGTATACTATCCAGGGGCTATTCATATATGATCCAATGATCAGTTGAACCCATATTCCCACTATTCCTAAGTCAATTTTAGTCCGATATATGACTAACGGTCCTTAGATCAAACCAATATATCCTATAAACTGATGGACCCTATTTATATGAGATCTGCATCCTAAGTTTAAAACCCTAAATCTAATATACGAATTTGGACTAATCCGCGTCTTATGGGCGACGATGATATATATTAGCCTCTGTATACAATCCAAGGGTAACCCCATAATAAACATTATATAACACAACACGAAGTGACCTACTGGAGCAAGTGAAAGTTGTTATCGCGTTGCGATAATGTAATTAACTATAGGGGCTTGCGTCTACAGGGAAGAGCATCCCCATAATCAAAAACCCTTCACAAATGAGGGGGAATCTGATAAGTCTGCTGCATCGGTCGCATATATCCAAACTTTCGATATACAGTGCCATAAATTAACTTAGTATTTCGGAGAGGTGGATGGATATGTTCATATAGCATCGCACCTAAATTTAGGCAGGACGTCTCCAACGGCTCGGTCCAGTTTTCGGTGGTAAACATCCATCATCAAGCGTCAAGATGTCATTTGAAGCCGAATGCGGCAGGCTTTCATGGGGCTCCCCTATCTTTGGGCTTGGGGGAATAGGAGGCGGCTGCTTCAAGGTATCGCCTCCTGGCTTGTTGGTGGAGCCTTGTTCTTGATTGGACTGCCCTTGAACGACCTTGGTCGTGAGTTGCATCACGACATCTGTTAAATTATCAATTTTGGAGTAGAGCTTACTCACTTCCTTGTCCTTGTTTTTGAGCTATTTTCAGGTCTTGGAGCAGCTGTTTTTCTGCGGTCTTGGGGATGAAAGTTAGCTCATCCTCGTTGTCCAAGCCCGAATCCTCAGGTTTTGCAGCTTCTTTCCGTTTGGGTGCCTGAGTAGGGTCTTCGTCGTAATTTGCATTATGTTGGGATTGGGATGTGGCAGCCCCTTCCACACTAAGAGACGGCTGGTGTACGTCAACCCCTTCTTTATTTTTGTTGCGAAGGTTACCACCGGGGCCCGTGCTTACTACATAGACTATGGGTTGCGTATCCGCCCAAGTCTTTGCTGTCGGCCGAAGTATTGGCTAAGTTCTTAGATCATCATCATGGCCCGTCCCTTTTTAAGGAAGATCAAGCGACTGAAAATAGTCGGCTTAGCCAGAGCTTAGGGTGGAGCTGGTGCCTTCCACTTGAACTCTTTTCTTGGCCTTCGCATGGCAACAAGAGCTTGATAGACCCTTGACGAGACTGTGTCGTGCCTTCAATTCTGGGTCTTAGACACACCCCTTTGTAGGAATCTTTGGATTGCCTGATTCTTTATTTTCACGGTCATAGCATTCTTCTGAACCGGTCTTTATGGTTCAAAAGAGTTAGCGATCTTCACAGCTGGCCCGACCTTTGCTGCTGGGTAACCATCTTTTTGGAATCTCACAAACTCCAATTGAGCAGGAGCCCTTACCCTTTTGTTGGCTCTGTATCTGAGCCGTTTTTGTCTCAACTTCTCAGTTTTAAGGGCTTAGCGGGCATCTGCCTTCTTGGTGGCTGCAACAGACCGATTGGCAGAGATTCTAAAGAGGGCATTCGAGCGTGCGGTCGTCAAGGACATTGCCTGAGCTTTCCCAAGACGTCTTGTTATCGCTTTTGAGTTAGCGGCTTTGCCCCTAACTAGGGAGACAAAAAGTTGTTCTAAAAGATACTTGCGTTTAGGCTCAGTCTCCCTCGCGACTATGACATTCGGCCTCCTCCCCTTTAAGGCCGGCTGATTCATTGCTGGAGCTGGAGGGGTAGGGGCACAGCTAGCTGAGGTGAATGAGATGGACCTGAACTGAAGCTGTTGCTCCATCCATTGCTACATGAGCTCTGGCGGAAGAACCACTCAGGTAGTTGTCCGGATTGTTTATGTGACAGGGGTCTGTTCCCCTCCGAATGGCGGCCGAGACGTTGGGACGTCCTGCCTGAGATTCGGGGCAGATGCCAATAGGTGCAATCCGTCTGCCTCTCCGAAGATGCCAAGTTGATTTATGGCGCCATGTATCGGAGGTTTAGGCGGATGCGGCCGATGTAGCAGACTTCGTCAGATTCCCCCTCAGGGTGAGGGGTTTTTGATTGTGGGGACGCTCTTCCCTGCAGGCGCAAGCCCCTACAGTTAATTACGCTACCGCGTCGCGGTAACAACTTTCTCCTTCTCCAGATGGTCACTTCGTGTCGTGTGTTTTGTTTTATGTTTTCCTGCCCGTGGATCGTTTACGGAGACCGAGTTATGTCGTCGCCCGTAGGGCGTGGACTAGTCCAAATCCGTATCTTCTTAGATTTGGGTTTGGGGGTTTGGTTTGAGGATACACTAGCCATGCTTGAGGCTATGATCAACTCAAACATTTGTTAAGGACACATTAGTCTAGTTTAAGGCTAAGATCAACTTAACAGGATCATTTAGATCCGACAAAGGAGTGTTTGGACCCCAATTGTTCCAATTTCAGGACATAGTAGTCCGTCGTATGTGTGGCCGTCGGGACCCGTCACCTCTCTGACGACGTTGAAGGATTACAACGACGAATGTCAGAGGAGTTCGGAGATGTACCCTCGAGCCAGAGTTAATTAGGGAGATTCATAGTCCAGTCTGCTTGAAGGTTTTAAGGATGCGTTAGCCATATTTGAGGCTAAGATCAACTTAAACGGGACCGTTTAGATCCGACAAAAGAGCATATGGAGGGGGGGCTCTATTGTTCTAGTTTAGGGACATTGCGGTCCGTGGGTAGTTTAAGGACATCGCGGTCCGTGGGTAGTTTAAGGACATTGCGGTCCGTGGGTAGTTTAAGGACATTGCGGTCCGTGGGTAGTTTTAAGACATCTCGGTCAAGGTTAAGGACGTCATAGTCCATGGGTTTAAGGACTCCACAGTCCGGTATGTGCTCTGGATGCTTCACACGGGTTCACTGCCGTGCTGGGCGAGGACCAGGCTCCGCTCTGGACGTTTTCCGCGGGGTCAAAGAGTGACGTTATCCACGTTCCACGTAACCAGGAATTTTGTGTTATGCATGGGTTTAAGGACCCCACAGTCCATATCATGAATGGTCTTCGGGACCCGTCACCTCTTTGAAGACATTGAGGGATTACAATGCCAAGTATCAAAGGAGTGAAGAGATGTACCCTAGAACCGGGATGGATTAAATGGTCCTTGGCCCAATTTGGGTCAAGACTGATCAATTATGTTATGAGCCTACCGGCCCAGTTAATCACAAATTGAGGACTTATGGCCAGCTTGGGCTAAGTCCAGTCAGGTCTGGAATATTGACTCTTTGCTGGTCCATGGAGGGAGAATGTTTGCTTCTATCCCTTTAGCCAATTGGGCCAAAGCCTAGTGTTGAACACTACCGAGCAATCAGTGTTGAACACTGGGAATGGAGTTGTTGAGTTAGTGTTCAACACTAAGAGGTAATTGGTGTTAAACACCAGCAATAAGGCTTTTTCAAATTAGTGTTAAACACTAAAACGGATCAGTGTTGAATCCTGTCAATAAGGCTTTTTAATCAGCATTGAATGCTAAGGCTCGACAGTGTTTTAACATTGGGCTTGAGAGTTTTAATTTTAGTGTTAAATACTAAGGCAAGAAGGGTCACGTGGCAGCACGTGAGGGCGCCCTCCCTTCATCTGTTCCGCTGAAATTATCATTTCCTTCATAACATCACGTGCCGTCACGTGATGGGCATTCAAATGCCTTTGTGTTAAGGCTTCTGCTGAGGGTCACGTGGGTCACGTGGGGTGCTGCCTCAAAGGGGCTTTCTGTAAGGGTTTTGGGGGGTCACGTGGTAGCACGTGACCCTGCCTCTAGGTAGTTTCTAGAGGATCTGTTGATCTTTCTTTTCAGGAATTAAATTCCTCTGGCTTTAATTTTCAAAGGAATTAAATTCCTACTTCCCTTTCGATCCTTGAACCTTCTGTAGGAATTAGATTCCTCGTTTATGTGAAGAATAGGGTTAAACCCTAATAAAAAACTTTTTAAGGAATCAAACTTCCGTTTCCCGTCAGATTATGATTAAGGGACTTCAATTCCCATTGTTTCAACAGAACTAAATTCTTAATTAGGGTTAAACCCTGCTCCTTTAAATTCCCATAACACAGGGTCAAACCCTACTTTTATCTTAGAGGAATTAAATTCCTATAGTTCTGTGAGAATTAAATTCTCATGCTTGCATTCTTTCTCTATGTTTTGGATCTGCATGGCAGGATCTCAACCCATTGAGAATTAAATTCTCAACCTTAAGGGGAGATGTGCACTTTGCAGACCCTCTATCAAAGAGAGAAGAAATTTGCTCTTCTGTTTTATATATTAGAGTTAAACTCTATAGAGAATTAAATTCTCTTTCTTTCGAAAGGCTTCCCCTTTCTTACCTAGGGTTTTTTGCAGAAGATCCGAGTCTTTTCAAAGTATCAAAGCTCTCCTCCTTTTTTCTTTTCTCTTCTCTGCGCATGTATGTATTTTTTATCTCTTCGCCCCTATTTATATGAGGAGCAGCCGAATCAGTTAGTTTTGTGACGAATCTTCATTGAGAGATTTGATTTGCATCCTTCATTCGTTCTGGACCTTTGGATTATTAGGTGAATTTCATTCACCGTTGGATTTCAAATCCAGAGATTCTCCCTTGTTATTTTGGTTGGATTTAAGGGGGGAAATCTTTCCAAACCCGAGATTTTCCATAAATAGATGACCTCTGAATCTTTAATTTGATTGGCTCCAGATAACCGCTTTCCTTTGGAAAGATCTGAATTTCTTTCAGAATTTAATTCTGTTGATAAAATGGGCTTTGAAAGCCGGTCACGTGTGACCACGTGACCCATGGTCACGTGTGAGCACGTGACCCCCTTTGGAATGAGCCTTCTGCGCTGTGTCTTCTGATTGCTGCTTAAACGTCACGTGCTACCACGTGACCCCTGGTCACGTGTGAGCACGTGACCCTTGTTTGAACTCTCTTCCTTTGGTTCAACGGGAGAACGGGTCTGCTGTCTTGAACGTCACGTGGCAACACGTGACCTTGGTCACGTGGGAGCACGTGACATCTTTTGAAGCTTTTTCCTTGATTTGATCAGGGATCCGGTGTGCCTTTGACGCTGGTCACGTGGGAGCACGTGACTCTTTCTGAAACCCCTTTTCTTCAATGTAGTTAGGAAACTGAACTTGCCTTGATGATGCGTTTAGGTGTCACGTGCCAACACGTGACTGCTGGTCACGTGTAAGCACGTGACCCTCTTTTGAAGCTTTTCCCAGAAGCTTTCCTGATTTTAAATCAGGAAACAAATGCCCCCACAGCGTTGTTCTCACGTGTCTGCACGTGAGTGCAACGCTGTCACCTCGTGTGACCGTTGGATCTGCTTTGGGGAGTAGGGTAGACGAAACGTCTTTTCAGAAGCGTCTTAACTTTTTCATGTCCTTCCTTTCAGACCTTTCTTTTAAGAATTTGATTCTCGTTCTCAGAGCTTAGTTCTCTGTTGAGTCTGTGCAGTGCCGCCTCATTCGCCAATCAAAGGCTAGTGCTCATGTGTTGCGTATGCAGGGATCTGTTTGATGGGGACGTTTCATTTCCCTAACCTGATTCCAATGCGTCGTTGGATTTCATTTCCAGCGCTCTCCCCTTTTTTCCGGGCTTTGAGAATCGTCCCACCATGCACAACTTTTTTTGTGCATAGCATTAAATGCTCCCTTTTATAACCTGAACCCATTCCTTACTTCTTTTCTTCACAGAGAAATCCATTCATACCTTAAGGTGATCATCTTTGAGAACCCGATCAATCGCCATGGCTTGCAATCGTCCACATGCTCGTCGGCAACCATGGGATGTGCCCATTGAAGAGATAATCCCTCGCTTCGTTGCGCGGCTGGCAGATCCCCTTCTCACCGATGATCAGTGTGACACGGTGATGTATGAGCTACTGACTCGTCGGGGCTCTCCTCTTCCCATGGGCTCCATTTGGCTCCGGATGATCCTCCTGTCTGTGCTTGCCGATATACCCCCTCATCCGGCGGAGATGACTTCGGCGATCCTTGACGCGGCGGAGGACAAGCTTGAGTGTTTTCATGAGGCTTGTCTAATCACTCAAGCTCTGAAGGATCACTCAGTTCATTTACTGAGTCAGATAAGAGCTCGTCGGGCCGTCATGTCTGCTTTTGTTGATGAGCACGGCTCCAACCGGTGGGGAGCGACTCCTCGCGAAAACCGCCGTTTTGACGTGCTGGAGAAGGCGGAGAGGGAGTTAGAGAATTTTGTGTTTTGCTTTGTTAACCCTTGTATTTCTGATCCCTTGTTTGGTGATCTTTTCCCACCAATGTAGTATGTTTGAATCAATGTACTCCTTTAATCATTGGTGGTTTGCATGCTTTCTGTTGAATTTTCATGCTTGTCAGACAGTCGTACGTGTGTCTTGCTTGCGTAAATGAGCTGTTTGTTTTTCTTTAATTACGAGCACCATCGTTACGTTGCATGCACATCAGTGCCTCGGGCAACATTTCCTTTTAAACATTCATACAGTTGCAAATGCGTGCCTGATAGGATACAGATCAGAAACTTGCCGCGTTATCTCCCGTATCGGGTGGTTTGCGCTGGCTTTAGATCGAGTATTGTTGTCGAAGGGAGGTTTATAAATGAAGGCATATTCTTCTCTTCAATGGTGTGTCCCCTTTTTATTGAATGCATTCTGCGGATATTCTATCTTGATCTTCTTGCAGGACAGCGATGGCTCAGGATTCAGGGTTGAGATCTGCTTCCTAAGATTTCTTCATTTTATGAGCCACGAGGGTCTCATAAAAAGTTTTTCTCCCAGCCGTGAGGACTTGTAAGCGCCGGATACGGTTACCCTTGTCCGTGTTCTACGAAGTCAGGGGTTTCTCCAGATATCGTAGTTTAACGACGTCGCGGTCAAGGTTAAGGACCTCATAGTCCGTGGATTTAAGGACTCCACAGTCCGATGTTAGTTTTAAGACATCACGGTCAAGGTTAAGGACCTCATAGTCCGTGGATTTAGGGACTCCACAGTCCGATGTTTGGTTGCAGGGACCCGTCACCTCTTTGAAGACGTTGAGGAATTACAACGCCAGGCATCAAAGGAGTGAAGAGATGTACCCTTAAACCGAGGCAAAGATCTGTAAGGAATAGGGGTGGTTGATCGTTAGTTTTAAGACATCGCGGTCAAGGTTAAGGACGTCATAGTCCGTGGATTTTAAGGACTCCACAGTCCGGTGTTTGCTCTGGATGCTTCACACGGGTTCGCTGCCGTGCTTGGCGAGGACCAGGCTCCGCTCTGGACGTTTTCCGCGGGGTCAAAGAGTGACGTTATCCACGTTCCACGTAACCAGGAATTTTGCACTAGATGCTTCACACGGGTTCACTGCCGCGTTAGGCGAGGACTAGGCTCCGCTCTGGATGCTTCGCACGGGTTCACTGCCATGCTCTGCGAGGACCAGGATCCGCTCTGGACGTTTTCCACGGGGTCAAAAAGTGACGTTATCCGCTTTCCACGTAACCAGGAAGTTTGCACTAGATGCTTCACACGGGTTCACTGCCGCGTTAGGCGAGGACTAGGCTCCGCTCTGGATGCTTCACATGGGTTCACTGCCATGCTCTGCGAGGACCAGGATCCGCTCTGGACGTTTTCCACGGGGTCAAAGAGTGACATTATCCGTTTTCCACGTAACCAGGAAGTTTGCACTAGATGCTTCACACGGGTTCACTGCCGTGTTAGGCGAGGACTAGGCTCCGCTCTGGATGCTTCGCACGGGTTCACTGCCATGCTCTGCGAGGACCAGGATCCGCTCTGGACGTTTTCCACGGGGTCAAAGAGTGACGTTATCCGTTTTCCACGTAACCAGGAAGTTTGCACTAGATGCTTCACACGGGTTCACTGCCGTGTTAGGCGAGGACTAGGCACCGCTCTGGATGCTTCGCACGGGTTCACTGCCATGCTCTGCGAGGACCAGGATCCGCTCTGGACGTTTCCCACGGGGTCAAAGAGTGACGTTATCCGCTTTCCACGTAACCAGGAAGTTTGCACTAGATGCTTCACACGGGTTCACTGCCGTGTTAGGCGAGGACTAGGCTCCGCTCTGGATGCTTCGCACGGGTTCACTGCCATGCTCTGCGAGGACCAGGATCCGCTCTGGACGTTTTCCACGGGGTCAAAGAGTGACGTTATCCGTTTTCCACGTAACCAGGAAGTTTGCACTAGATGCTTCACACGGGTTCACTGCCGTGTTAGGCGAGGACTAGGCTCCGCTCTGGATGCTTCGCACGGGTTCACTGCCATGCTCTGCGAGGACCAGGATCCGCTCTGGACGTTTCCCACGGGGTCAAAGAGTGACGTTATCCGCTTTCCACGTAACCAGGAAGTTTGCACTAGATGCTTCACACGGGTTCACTGCCGTGTTAGGCGAGGACTAGGCTCCGCTCTGGATGCTTCGCACGGGTTCACTGCCATGCTCTGCGAGGACCAGGATCCGCTCTGGACGTTTTCCACGGGGTCAAAGAGTGACGTTATCCGCTTTCCACGTAACCAGGAAGTTTGCACTAGATGCTTCACACGGGTTCACTGCCGTGTTAGGCGAGGACTAGGCTCCGCTCTGGATGCTTCACATGGGTTCACTGCCATGCTCTGCGAGGACCAGGATCCGCTCTGGACGTTTTCCACGGGGTCAAAAAGTGACGTTATCCGCTTTCCACGTAACCAGGAAGTTTGCACTAGATGCTTCACACGGGTTCACTGCCGCGTTAGGCGAGGACTAGGCTCCACTCTGGATGCTTCACATGGGTTCACTGCCATGCTCTACGAGGACCAGGATCCGCTCTGGACGTTTTCCACGGGGTCAAAGAGTGACGTCATCCGCTTTCCACGTAACCAGGAAGTTTGCTGATTGTATCCGCATTTCACGGGATGGGGGTTGACTCTTGGCGACATGTGTCGCCGAGCCATGGAACTTGGGGTTGCCGCTGTTCCGTTTCGCTTGATGTTGTGTCGTCGAGACAATGAAGCTAGGAATTTGGCCTTCGCTTCATTTGCTGGCATCGCGTCTGCTGTATCGAGACGAATGCCACGGTGGTGATCACTAAGTTATCTGTGAACCGCCGAGATTTTGCTTGCTTCTTTTTATTGCAAGTTGTCCCATCATTTCGGCTATTTTGTCATGCATGTGTGGCTTGCTAGCTTTTTCGCGGCAAGCTCGGATTTTTTTTGGATACCGGTTTCGGCATCAGCCCCGCTACAACTGGAATGTTTACCAGGAGCGAATCATCATTTGCCTCTGTCGACGTTTGAACAAAGGTGGCTTAGCAAACAGGGTTAGAGGTCCTGTCGACCAAGGATTTTGACTTTATGAGCCGTAAGGGTCTCACAAAGGTGTTTCTTCCTACAAGTCGTGAGGATCTTGCAGGTGTGTTTTCTCCTTAAGAATCGTGGGGATTCTTAAGTGCATGTTCTCTTGTAAGTCGTAAGGATCTTACAAAGAGGATTTTCCCCTTATAAGTCGAGAGGACTTGCAAGGGTTGTTCACCATATGGATATATCCCCAGTCACGGGTGGGACTTTGTTAGGGAAATGTTTGTTCGCGCCCGTGGATTGTATACAAGGGTCAGTCCGAGCCGCTTGTAGGGCAATGTCGGAGGTTGTGGAGGATTTGCTTAAGAACAGGTTTAGGTTTCTGTAACTCAAGACTTTCAAGTCTTATGAGCCGTGAGGGTCCCATAAGAGAGTTCTCCTTACGAGTCGTGAGGATCTCGTAAGTGTATTTTCTCCTTAGGAATCGTGAGGATCCCTAAGTGTGTTGCTCCTTTGTGAGTCGTAAGGATCTCACGCAGGTGATTTCTCCTTACAAGGTCGAGAGGACCCTATAAGTGTCTTTGAACGAGGTTGCGCCTTTTCGGTTTTTCACAAACACTCGCCGGTAGTCCTGCTGTTTTTACTCACGGAGCCCTTTCGGGTTTTCATCCGTGCCCATTTTGCTTTATGGACATACCGTTTTTTTTTTGTCATCTTGCCAGCCTAAGGATGCTGCGGCAGTAGTTTAGGGACGTTTCGGTCCGTCGTTAGTTTAAAGACGTTTCGGTCCGTCGCTAGTTTAAGGACGTTTCGGTCCGTCGTTAGTTTGAGGACATTTCGGTCCACCGTTAGTTTAAAGACGTTTCGGTCTGTTGATAGTTTAAGGACGTTTCGGTCCGTTCATAGTTTAAAGACGTTTCGGTCCCTTGTTAGTTTAAGGACGTTTCGGTCCGTCGCTATGGGAGGGCCAGCTACTGCTTGTAAAGTCTGAGCCTAGGAAGATAGCGAGCGGACATAGTCGTCGTCATCTACCGTTGACCCAGGCTGTGGCTCACTAAGCATAGTATTTCTTCAAGAAGCGGCCATTTATTGGCCTGAAAGGCCTTTCACCGTGCATGTCCACGAGTAGATAGGCTCCACCCTGGTAAACCTGGTCTATGATGTACGGGCCTTCATAGTTTGGCTCGAATTTTCCCCGCTTGGCACGATTGGGGATCATAGGTCTTTTGACTACCAGCACGAGTTCGCCTTGGCGGAATGCCCTTGGCCTGGTCAATCTTTCGTACGAGCGCGTCATCTTTGCTTTGTGGGCTTCTAGATGTTGTTGCGCTATGAGTCGGGTTTCGTCGAGGGCATCAAGCTCCTCAAGTCGAAGGTGAGCATTTTCTTCGTCGGTCAGTTCATGGTGGACTGCCACTCGTAGAGAGGGTAACTCTATCTCGAGGGGGAGTACTGCTTCCGTCCCAAATACCAACGCGTATGGCGTTGTGTTTGTGGCCGTCTTGAATGTAGTTCGATAAGCCCAAAGAGCTTCTTGCAGCCTCTCGTGCCAGTCTCTCTTATTCCGGGAAACGGTCTTTTTTATGATCTTTGTCAAGGTCTTATTGAAGGCCTCGGCCAGACCGTTGGCTCGTGGGTTGTAAACTGAAGAATACCTCCAGTCTATATTGTGCTGCTGCGCGAAGCGGCTAATCTTATGGCTTCTGTAGGCTGGCCCGTTATCGGAGATAATCCGCCGTGGGGTTCCAAACCGATAGATGACGTGCGTCTTGAAGAAATGGAGGATATTCTCCGTCTTCACTTCCCTCAATGGTATTGCTTCTGCCCATTTGGAGAAGTAATCAGTAGTCGCCAGGATAAAACGATGTCCCCGAGATGATGCCGGCTCAATGGGGCCGACTATGTCAGTTCCCCACATTTCGAATGGCCAGCTGGCCACCGTTGGGTGTAGCGGATTCGGATGTTGGTGGATAAAGTCTCCATGAATCTGGCACGGGTGGCATTGCTTCGCATACTCGAGACAGTCCTGGATCATCGTGGGCCAGTAGTAGCCCATCCGTTTAATTTTTAACTTCATCTTTGGGCCTGCTTGATGAGAGCCGCAAAGCCCGTCGTGGACTTCCTGAACGACTTTTTCTGCTTCGTCAGGTCCCAAGCATCTCAGCCATAGAGAATCAAGCGATCTCTTGTATAGAGTATCGTTGACGAAAGCGAAAGATAGAGCTCGTTTCATGAGCTGATGTCTCGAGGACGCTTCTTTGGGTATGCGGCGGGACTTAAAGTAGTCTATGAAGACTTCCCTCCAGTCCTCGGCCTTCTCATGGTCCTTTATTTGTAGGGTCGTCTGCTCAGTCGCTCTCTTTTCTTTGCATGATTCCGGAGATATTTCTGCCGGGGCGAGCACTCGACGGCTTTGTATCACGATTCTGACATCATCGAGGTTCTCGTCGGCCAGTTCTTTAGCAAGCTTAGCCAATGCGTCTGCTTTGCTATTTTCTGCGCGTGGTATGTTCTCCAAAGTGTAGGAGGGAATTTGGGACAATAGTTGTTGCACCCTTTCGCCGTACTTCACCAGCTCCGGTTTGCACGTTTGGTAGTCACCATTCACTTGACTAACGACCAGCTGAGAATCCCCGTATATGAGGAGGTCTTCAATTCCCATGTCAATGGCAAGCTCGAGACCTGCTATCAGGGCTTCGTATTCAGCTTCATTGTTTGTCCTCGGCTCTGTTAAGGAGAAGGCGAAGCGCATTATCCCTCCTTGTGGAGTCGCAAAGATGAGGCCTATCCCTGACTTGATCATTGGGATACCTTGCTTTTGTTTCTTTATAGAGGACGCTCCATCGAAATAAAGTTCCCATCGGGCGCTCCTACCGCTAATCGCATCAAATGCATGCTCGTCCGGCAAGTCACAATTCAAAGGAGAATCGGCCGGTATCGGGTGCTCAGCGAGGAAATCGGCAATGGCCTGGCCTTTCACTGCCTTGAGAGGTTGATATGTTATCGAGAACTCCATCAAGAGCAGGGCCCATTTAGCGAGTCGTCCCGTCAATATGGCTCTTGACATCAAGTATTTAAGAGGATCCACTTTCGAGATGAGGCAGACTTCGTGTGCCAACGCATAGTGCTTGAGCTTTGTTATCGCGAAGATCAATGCCAAGCAATGTTTTTCAATGGGGGAGTAATTGCTTTCTGCCCCGAGGAGGACTCGACTTAGGTAGTAAAGTGCTCTCTCTTTCCCATGATCGTTCTCTTGCGCCCATAGTGCGCCCAAGGAACCTTCGAGGGCGGTTGTATAAAGAATGAGAGGTTTTCCCTTGACCGGCGCGGCCAACACCGGCGGGTTCTGCAAGTACTGCTTGATCTCGTCTAGCGCACCTTGGCATTTTTGATCCCAGACGAATGGGGTTCCCTTCTTCATCAGGTGACTGTAGGGGCGGCATTTGCCTGAAAGATTTGCGATAAATCGCCGGATGTATGCGAGCTTCCCTTGGAGAGACCGCAACTGTTTGAGGGTTCTTGGCGGAGGCATTTCCATGATCGCTTTAATCTTTGACGGATCTATCTCAATACCTCGGTGTCGGATGACGAATCCCAGGAATTTTCCCGAGGAGACTCCAAACGCGCATTTGAGGGGATTCATCTTCAAATTATATTGCCGAAGGCGTTGAAATACAGTCTCTAGATGCTTTAAGTGATCTTCGTATGACATACTCTTTACTACGAGGTCGTCGATATAGCACTCGACGATGTCATGTACGAGGTCGTCGAAGATCTTTGTCATGGCCCTTTGATAGGTAGCGCCGGCGTTCTTTAGACCGAAGGGCATAACCCTGTAGCAAAATACACCCAAAGGGGTCCGGAAAGCGGTGTGCTTCTGGTCTTCGGGATGCATTTTTATCTGATTGTATCCTGAAGAACCGTCCATAAAGGAGAAGATCTCGTGAGTAGACGTGTTATCTATCATTAGCTCGGTTACCGGCACCGGGAAATCATCTTTTGGACAGGCTTTGTTGAGATCCCTGAAATCCACGCATATACGCACCGTCCCATTCTTCTTCATCACCGGGACGATATTGGCGATCCAATCGGGATATTGGACTTCTTGGATAAATCCAGAATCGATTAGTTTTTTGACTTCGGCGTTGATGCTCATCTCCAACTCGAGTCGCATCCTCCTTGGCGCTTGCTTGACTGGCTTGATATCCGGGGATATTGCTAATTTATGCACGGCAACCTCCGGATCTAATCCTGGCATCTCAGAGTAGTTCCACGCGAAGCAGTCTTTATGTCGTAGAAGCACGTTCTTTAACGCGGCCACCCTTTCTTCAGAGAGTAGCTCGCTGACAAATGTTGGTCGCGGGTCCTCTGCCGATCCCAACTCAATCTTCCTGAGGTTATCTGCAGTAGTATGTATACCATCTTCCAGTTCTTTCGGAGCTGGCGGGAATTCTGAGATCAACTCATCATCGCCGTTCTCAAAGCATTGGGGAAGGTCATCCATGTTCTTGGGCTCTTCTTTTAATGTCGTAATCGTATAACAGGTACGAATCCGCTCCCAGGACTGAGGTGGATCCGATTTCGTTCTTGTGGCCTTGGGCTCGTGCTTTCGTGGCGGCGTTACCCTCCAGCTGTTGGATAAAGCGAATCTACCCCGTCGGTACTGGTCCTCGACCTAGTTCTTGAAGGTGAAGCAGTCTTCGGTAAGATGTCTTATGGCTTGGTGATAAGAGCAATAGCTCGAACGAGAGGCTTTATTAGCTTGCTCAGGGTGTTTAGACTCCGGAAGCGCGATCATCTGATGTTTTAGGGCGAGCTTGAGTAACCTTTCCGTCTTGTCTCGGGGGAAGGAGTACGCTCGACTCATCTTTTCTATGAAGGGCGAATCCGAGCTGTGCAGTACTCGATCTCGTAACCCTCTAATCCTGCGTCGTTGTTGTCGGCTCTTTTTTCCGCTTCTCGACTTATTTCCGTCCCCGCATCGGGCCTTTCGCATGATGGGTTGACAAGGATGAGCATTCTTGCCTTTCGCAGCCTGTTGAAATAGACGTTGCGTCCTGGCCTTCTCGTAGATGGCCATTTCGTGGTTGGGGTCTTCCCGACCTTTCTGACCCACTTTCCTGATGGGCTTGTCCATTCGTTCTAGAAATGACGGACTTGGCGCCTCAATCGCGTGGTCTGGTTTTGATGAGGGGTTGGCATCTCCTGACAGGGCGTCCTCTTCTTCATCAAAGGTATATATAGCGTAGCTGTTATGAGCCCGTTCTCGTTTTCCGGTTCTCGCGTATCCAAGCCCGAGTGTCTCCATTTTCCCATTAGGCAATTTGCATTGGGTTCCAGGGACATCCCAAATCCTGTTGTAAAACCGAGCCTGTTGGACAGTTTGTTTTAAGGGTACCCCTTGGTGCTTCAATAGCTTCTTTAATCCATTTGTATAGTATCTGGGCAAACGGATGGGCTGGAGTCTGTCGCATGTAGCATCTACGCCGTGCCAGATCTCTTTCTCTACTTTCGACTCTGAGGATCGATAGAATAGGATCATCTTCTCACCCTTTCGCCTGGGGGGGACGCAAAACGTTTGCAGCTCTTGCACACTGTGAGCTTGAAGCGTGTCGAGGTCCTTGTAGTGTTCTCGCGGTACCATGGTGATTTGCAAGTTATGGTCATCGCCAGGAGGTGCTTGTATTGAAAGCCGATTGGAGAATACGGCATTGACCTCATCTTCCGAATCACTTCCGAAGACCAGTATGGGGGTGGGCGTCCTCCGGTTGTTGTGTTGAGATGGCCCCGTATAAACTATCTCTTCTTCTTCTTCGGTATCGCTTCCGAAAACAGGGATAGTGGCGGCGGCCTTGTTCTCCGAGTCGTGACACCTTTCTGTATCTTCAAAGTCTGGCAAGAAGTATTTCGCATCCTCGTATTTGCGGACTTCGTTCACGGAAAATGGGTTCAACTCACCCGTTACAGTATACTCGAAACCATCTTTAAAGTACTTCATACACTGATGTTGTGTAGAAGGGACGATGTTGTACTCGTGTAACCAAGGACGGCCGAGCAAGGCATTGTAACAGGTCTTGGCGTCAATGACATGGAATTTGATGTCTGTGACGAGAAGCCCGAAGCGTAACGTTAGTATCACAGATCCAAGAGTCCGTGACGATTGTGAATCGAAACCGGAGATAGTAATTTTGTCCCGAGCGAGATGCTGCACACTCATGCAGATTTCCTTCAACACCCGAACATTAAGGAGATTAACGGAGGATCCGTTATCCACCAGGATCTTGCCTATCTTGATGTCATGGCAGTACCCAGAGACATATAGGGGACGGTTATGGTCGCATGTCCCGAGAAGGAGGTCTTCATCACCGAAAGTGACGTCGGCCGTATGTACTTCTTCCAGTTCGTCCTTCATCTTTTCAGTGGCGAGAAAGACCTGGAATTGCTCAGGTTCTTGTAATGCCTTAATTAGTGAGTCCCGCGCTTCTTTTGATAATAGGAGGGCGTCGAGAATGCTAAGCTGAGAAGGTAGCTTCCTTAGATGCGCGAGGATGTTATAGTCCACTTTACTCCTCCTAGGAGGGTCTTTGGCAGTCAGTTCTTTCGCGACTTGGTCATCCAAAGTGATATCTTCAGTGACCTTTTCCTTTCCCTTATCTTTTCTGTTCGTAGGCCCGAGATTCTTTTCCGGGAGCGTGCGACTGCGCAGTTGAGTGTTTCCGCAGGCTTCTGATTCCTCATCTTTCCTTAGCGCGGATTCTTCAAAGAGAGGGCCCAGAGTCACTTCTTCGTCAGAGTCGCTCCCAAAGGTGAGGACTTGCGACCCCTCGGCATGAGCCATATAACAGTTGCCAGTAATTCTGTTGGGCCCGTCAACGGCGCTTCTTTGCTCCCGACGGCTCTTGCGTTTCATGCGTTTGAAATGTTGCCGACGAGCAACATATCCTTGCCACCATATCTTAAAGGCGTCGCACTCCTCTGTGGGGTGTGAGACTTTCCGATGATATGCGCAGTAATCGGGGTGCTTCTCCGCCCCATTGTGTGTGTTTCCTTCCGAGGGTGGTAACCTCATTCCCATTGACATGGCTTTGGCGAACCTTTTCCTCGTCTTGAATATCTTCCTGTCCATCTCGGATGCCTTTCGCTCTGGCAGGGGTAGTTCAACTCCTTCGTTCAGTTGCCCGCATTTGGTTCCTCCTGATGCTGCCATCTCACGCTCTTGGTCTGCTTTACTTTTTAGACGAATCTCGTCTAGGAAGGCATTGATCATATCAGTTGTCAGCGTCGCACGCTTTGGTTCGGGTTCCGCCTTCAGCTTCTTAGTGCTAGGAGTTTTCTCATCATTGGTAAACGAGTGGGAGATCATGTTGCAACTTGCCGCATATCCCTCGGATTCATCCGACGAGTTCTCTCCATCATCGTCCTCTTGAAAGATGTGGCTGAGGAACTCTTGCAGTGTGACAGGAGTTCGCGCCTTCTGATTATATTCTTCCAGCGCGTCGATTTGCTTCTGCAAGTTTGTTCGCTCGTCTCCAAGCTTCGCGGGCCTCTTGGATTTCTTCTTCTTTTTCTTCGAAGCTTTTGACGGCTGGGCGTGAGTATTTGGGCCCTTATCAGCAGTCTTCGTAGTTGCGCGGGGCTTCACTGCTCCTTCGATAATTCGAGGTTCAAGAGGGTCCTTCCATTCGATTGCAGGGCACGCATGAAGGTCTCTCAGCATCCTTTTGGTCTTCGTTGATAGCACGACCTCCCATGGAATTTCTTCGATAAAGGAGCAGGTTGCCCCTGATGTGTCCGTCTTTTTAGGAGTATGTGGTTGTGGCGGGTTCACTTTCCACTTTTCGGACAGTACAAACTTCCCCTGGAGGTATTGATCTTCGATCCATCCTTTGAAGACGAAGCAATCTTCAATCGGATGGCTTACCGTCTGATGGTAAGGGCAATAGTTGGGGTTATTCACCTCGGTGGGTTGTGGCGGTCGCCTTGGATTCGGGAGGTTAATAAGCCTGTTGCGTATTGCTAGCTCAAATAACCGTCTCGTCTTGTCTCGTGGGAACGAGTAGGGACGCTTCATCTTTTCATTATAATACCGGCGTCTTTCTTCCAGTTGATCTGCCGATTTCGGGGCGTCAGGTTGCTGTTGGGCATTCGCGACAAAGGTTGCTCTTCCTTTACCCTTATCATTCCGAGGTTCCGACTTCGGAGGAGGTGGCCTATGACCCATCTGGTCCATCTGAGCCAACTTGTCGATTAAAGCCTGGAATGTGGTTGGCTTAAAAAACATCATAAACTGGGAGATGGTTGCGTGGGGGTCTAAGGTTCCCACGAACATACCCACTGCGGGTGCTTCCTCAATGTGTTGTTCGCATCTCGACCACAAATTCCGCCAGCGTATGGCGTACTGGACCCAGGTTTCGCCCTGTTTTACCCTGGCGTTAATAAGTGCAGTTATTGGAGTGCGTTCGCTGGCACTTGCAAATCGCTGAGTGAACAACAGCTCCATTTCAGCGAACGTTTTGATGGAATCGTTCGGGAGTTCTGAATACCATTCGAACGCTGTTTCTGATAAGCTGCCAACGAACTGACGGAGTAACAGTTTATCGTCACCGCCGGTGTTACCGCAGAGGGCCCGGAACTGGGCGACGTGTTGATGAGGATTGCCGGTCCCCTTATACACATGGAATTTCGGTATCGTATAGCCTTGCGGGTATTTGATTTGATCGTACCAGCTTGGATACGGCCGCCCTGTTTTCACGACTTGACCAGCCGCCTCAGTCGCATGATGGACCCGGATTTGCTGGGCTATGTAGTCGGCTAAGTCAGCCTTAGAGATCGTTTCTTCCTTGGCCGTTGAGAGGGCTGGTGGTGGATTTGACGTTTCTCCTCGGTCATCTTCCAGAACGATTGGGGGATCTTCAATGGGTGGGTCCTGTTGGATCATCATTCCTATCATATCTTGGAAGAGAAGGCCCATGCGCTGTATATTAGCCGCTTGTTCAGCAGCCTCTTTGTCCTTTTTCTCCAATGTCCGGCGAAGGAACTCAGCGTCGGTTTCCTCCTCTCGGCGTGCGTCTGAGGATGTTTCTGGGCTTTCTTTTGGCCCGGTAAGTGCAGCCATAGCACTCATCATTTCCTGCAACTTTTGTTGTTGTTCTTGGGCTCTCGTCACGGATCGGGTCAGCGGTCGGTGGCCCGTAGAGGTGCGGCTCTCCTCCTTTCCAGAGACCATGTAAACAGTGTGCACCACCGTGCCCCCAGACTTAGGGTGTCCGGGCTCATTGCTTTTAGCCGTCGTTGCACGTTGAGGGATCTTCTCGGGCTCCCTCCTTTTATGAGTCATGGAGGTTGAGGGGGCCATCGAGGTGGGCGTCCAAACAGCCTTTTGGGTTTTCGCCTGGTGACCAGCTTTCGGTTGGATCTTCAGCTTCTTATGCTGGCGGGAGAAGTTTGGATCGATGATTGAGTCCCGGGCCCGCCGCCAAACCTTATAGATTTTGGAAGACAGCTGTTGAGGAGATCGGGGCTGTTCTGATTCTATTTCCACAACCATCTCTGATGGGGGAGGAGACCTCTTCAGCACTGCGGCAGGGGAATTCCTTCGCACCTTATTTAACATTTCGAAGCTGTTCCTAGTTGGAACAGCAGCATCAACTTCTACCACCGGGGCTGGTGGGGTTAATCCAGAGGGGGAGTTGCCCCCAGCCTTCCTTATTCGGCGCCAATGACGACGTCGAGCGCGTCGAGCAGACGGCGTAGAGTCAGACATAAGAATGGTTTCATCTTGCCCCCTGTGTGGGTGGGGGGTCGTTGTTGGTGTTAGCCTGTCAAAGGCCGATGTCCTTTGTGCAATGGGAGCGGGAGCTGAAGCCGTTAATCTGGTAAAGACCGACTTTTTGGCCGGGGAAGCTGCCTTGGCGATTTCGGAGGCATGAGCGGCCGTTTTCTTAGGAGCGGCCTTCTCTGCGACGAATTTGCAGGATTTCTGGCCCAATCTAGAAAAGACTGAGGCGCTGACATCGGACGACTCGGTGAGAGGAGCCGTGGCAGGGGTGAGACGATCAAAGACCGACTTCTTGAGGGCTTCCTTTGTCAGTACTGGCGCCGTGAAGCTGGATGGTGGGAGTATAGTCCCAAAGAACAATCCGGTGGTGGCCTGAGTCACCTGGTCCGCCGGCATTGTGAACAACGAAGCAGCTTGGGGTCCATAGGCTATGCCTCCCGGCGAGGCAAAGCGTTGGTCGCAATTGCAGCTTGAGCAGTTGGAGGATTTCGCGGAAGTAGCAGCCATCGATCCTTTGTTTTCTGCAATAGGCAAGGCGCCAATTCTTAGTATCTTGAAACCTAAGGGCAACTGTTAGCGAACCGCGATTGGTTCGCGAATCACGACACACGAAGTGTGGAGTGGAAAGAGGAAAAGGTCCCACCGGGCGTGCCAGAATCTGTTCCCCTCCGAATGGCGGCCGAGACGTTGGGACGTCCTGCCTGAGATTCGGGGCAGATGCCAATAGGTGCAATCCGTCTGCCTCTCCGAAGATGCCAAGTTGATTTATGGCGCCATGTATCGGAGGTTTAGGCGGATGCGGCCGATGTAGCAGACTTCGTCAGATTCCCCCTCAGGGTGAGGGGTTTTTGATTGTGGGGACGCTCTTCCCTGCAGGCGCAAGCCCCTACAGTTAATTACGCTACCGCGTCGCGGTAACAACTTTCTCCTTCTCCAGATGGTCACTTCGTGTCGTGTGTTTTGTTTTATGTTTTCCTGCCCATGGATCGTTTACGGAGACCGAGTTATGTCGTCGCCCGTAGGGCGTGGACTAGTCCAAATCCGTATCTTCTTAGATTTGGGTTTGGGGGTTTGGTTTGAGGATACACTAGCCATGCTTGAGGCTATGATCAACTCAAACATTTGTTAAGGACACATTAGTCTAGTTTAAGGCTAAGATCAACTTAACAGGATCATTTAGATCCGACAAAGGAGTGTTTGGACCCCAATTGTTCCAATTTCAGGACATAGTAGTCCGTCGTATGTGTGGCCGTCGGGACCCGTCACCTCTCTGACGACGTTGAAGGATTACAACGACGAATGTCAGAGGAGTTCGGAGATGTACCCTCGAGCCAGAGTTAATTAGGGAGATTCATAGTCCAGTCTGCTTGAAGGTTTTAAGGACGCGTTAGCCATATTTGAGGCTAAGATCAACTTAAACGGGACCGTTTAGATCCGACAAAAGAGCATATGGAGGGGGGGCTCTATTGTTCTAGTTTAGGGACATTGCGGTCCGTGGGTAGTTTAAGGACATCGCGGTCCGTGGGTAGTTTAAGGACATTGCGGTCCGTGGGTAGTTTAAGGACATTGCGGTCCGTGGGTAGTTTTAAGACATCTCGGTCAAGGTTAAGGACGTCATAGTCCATGGGTTTAAGGACTCCACAGTCCGGTATGTGCTCTGGATGCTTCACACGGGTTCACTGCCGTGCTGGGCGAGGACCAGGCTCCGCTCTGGACGTTTTCCGCGGGGTCAAAGAGTGACGTTATCCACGTTCCACGTAACCAGGAATTTTGTGTTATGCATGGGTTTAAGGACCCCACAGTCCATATCATGAATGGTCTTCGGGACCCGTCACCTCTTTGAAGACATTGAGGGATTACAATGCCAAGTATCAAAGGAGTGAAGAGATGTACCCTAGAACCGGGATGGATTAAATGGTCCTTGGCCCAATTTGGGTCAAGACTGATCAATTATGTTATGAGCCTACCGGCCCAGTTAATCACAAATTGAGGACTTATGGCCAGCTTGGGCTAAGTCCAGTCAGGTCTGGAATATTGACTCTTTGCTGGTCCATGGAGGGAGAATGTTTGCTTCTATCCCTTTAGCCAATTGGGCCAAAGCCTAGTGTTGAACACTACCGAGCAATCAGTGTTGAACACTGGGAATGGAGTTGTTGAGTTAGTGTTCAACACTAAGAGGTAATTGGTGTTAAACACCAGCAATAAGGCTTTTTCAAATTAGTGTTAAACACTAAAACGGATCAGTGTTGAATCCTGTCAATAAGGCTTTTTAATCAGCATTGAATGCTAAGGCTCGACAGTGTTTTAACATTGGGCTTGAGAGTTTTAATTTTAGTGTTAAACACTAAGGCAAGAAGGGTCACGTGGCAGCACGTGAGGGCGCCCTCCCTTCATCTGTTCCGCTGAAATTATCATTTCCTTCATAACATCACGTGCCGTCACGTGATGGGCATTCAAATGCCTTTGTGTTAAGGCTTCTGCTGAGGGTCACGTGGGTCACGTGGGGTGCTGCCTCAAAGGGGCTTTCTGTAAGGGTTTTGGGGGGTCACGTGGTAGCACGTGACCCTGCCTCTAGGTAGTTTCTAGAGGATCTGTTGATCTTTCTTTTCAGGAATTAAATTCCTCTGGCTTTAATTTTCAAAGGAATTAAATTCCTACTTCCCTTTCGATCCTTGAACCTTCTGTAGGAATTAGATTCCTCGTTTATGTGAAGAATAGGGTTAAACCCTAATAAAAAACTTTTTAAGGAATCAAACTTCCGTTTCCCGTCAGATTATGATTAAGGGACTTCAATTCCCATTGTTTCAACAGAACTAAATTCTTAATTAGGGTTAAACCCTGCTCCTTTAAATTCCCATAACACAGGGTCAAACCCTACTTTTATCTTAGAGGAATTAAATTCCTATAGTTCTATGAGAATTAAATTCTCATGCTTGCATTCTTTCTCTATGTTTTGGATCTGCATGGCAGGATCTCAACCCATTGAGAATTAAATTCTCAACCTTAAGGGGAGATGTGCACTTTGCAGACCCTCTATCAAAGAGAGAAGAAATTTGCTCTTCTGTTTTATATATTAGAGTTAAACTCTATAGAGAATTAAATTCTCTTTCTTTCGAAAGGCTTCCCCTTTCTTACCTAGGGTTTTTTGCAGAAGATCCGAGTCTTTTCAAAGTATCAAAGCTCTCCTCCTTTTTTCTTTTCTCTTCTCTGCGCATGTATGTATTTTTTATCTCTTCGCCCCTATTTATATGAGGAGCAGCCGAATCAGTTAGTTTTGTGACGAATCTTCATTGAGAGATTTGATTTGCATCCTTCATTCGTTCTGGACCTTTGGATTATTAGGTGAATTTCATTCACCGTTGGATTTCAAATCCAGAGATTCTCCCTTGTTATTTTGGTTGGATTTAAGGGGGGAAATCTTTCCAAACCCGAGATTTTCCATAAATAGATGACCTCTGAATCTTTAATTTGATTGGCTCCAGATAACCGCTTTCCTTTGGAAAGATCTGAATTTCTTTCAGAATTTAATTCTGTTGATAAAATGGGCTTTGAAAGCCGGTCACGTGTGACCACGTGACCCATGGTCACGTGTGAGCACGTGACCCCCTTTGGAATGAGCCTTCTGCGCTGTGTCTTCTGATTGCTGCTTAAACGTCACGTGCTACCACGTGACCCCTGGTCACGTGTGAGCACGTGACCCTTGTTTGAACTCTCTTCCTTTGGTTCAACGGGAGAACGGGTCTGCTGTCTTGAACGTCACGTGGCAACACGTGACCTTGGTCACGTGGGAGCACGTGACATCTTTTGAAGCTTTTTCCTTGATTTGATCAGGGATCCGGTGTGCCTTTGACGCTGGTCACGTGGGAGCACGTGACTCTTTCTGAAACCCCTTTTCTTCAATGTAGTTAGGAAACTGAACTTTCCTTGATGATGCGTTTAGGTGTCACGTGCCAACACGTGACTGCTGGTCACGTGTAAGCACGTGACCCTCTTTTGAAGCTTTTCCCAGAAGCTTTCCTGATTTTAAATCAGGAAACAGGGTCACATCAGAAGTTGAGTTCATCTTCGGAGACATTGCTGCTGAATTGTGGATTGAAGATGAAAGTTAATGATCTGCATGAAAATGCATGATTTCAACATATAGAACGATATATGATTTCGCATGATCGTTTGACCCGAGAGATGGGAGGAGAGAAAGTCGCACCGGACGTGTCAGAATTTGTAGAGTGTTTTTCGTCACTTATTGAGATGGATGAGCATGTGCCTTAGTAGTGTACAGACCCCCTACCTAGGGTTGGCGAGGGTTTATTGATTGTGAGGATCTTTTCTCCAGCAGCCGCGGGCAAAACTACTATTAATTACCCCTCGCTCTTGACACGAGAGAACCTCTGATTAACGGGTCGTATAGGTTATGCGAACTCAGGTGCAATGTGCGCGTGTTGTATTTTGAAAAACAATTGAGGTTGCTTTGGACATATCGGAGGCCTCGCAGAGTTTACGAGGGTCCCACTGCCCGGGGTCAAGGAGCTTGCATGGTGAGAGGCAGTGCCCCGTTGAAAATAATTTTTAAATGGAGAAGTGTCTTGAGTGCATCGAAGAATACTAAGAGGGAATTAAGGAATTTTGGCACCATAGTAGTGATTTTAAAAATGTTGCACAATGGGTTTTCAAAAATCTAGAGAGATAAAATTCCAAATAATAAAGAATCATAACCATAGACCTAAAACTAGCAACAAAACCAAACAAAGTTTAGAAGAAGCTCACATCCTAATGCTTGCTTCAAGTGATCCACACTTGTGTTAGACTCCATGTAGCACTCCTAGGATTTGAACAAGTTTGGTAAAGACCCCCTCCATCATAGACGATCCATCTTGAAGGCTCTAAGTTTATGGCTCCAAAACTTCTCACTTGAAGTTTAACTTAGATCATAATTTTGCTAGGATTATGAACTAAGGATGTAGTTTCCTTATCACTAATTATTTTTTCTTTTGAATTTCCTTTTTCATTTCTCTTTTAGTATTTTGAAGAGGAGGAAAAAGAAAAGTACTTTTAGCTTAATGAGGGAAGAAGAAGAAGAAATATGAACATATTAGTTAACCATTTAGAAAAATGGTTGCTAATATATTTCATTCTCTACAAAATCCTGACCCTTGGATCTTATTAATCATCCAAGTGTCCACCCTCTTCTTCCCTCCACTTGTCAATGCCATGTGAGTGCAAATGCATATGCTCACCCTTGGCACAACACAAGCTAAATGAGACCAAACAAAAAAGGAAATAATATAAATAATTATATGAATATACATGTGACATAATGGTATCATAATGTTAATATACATGTGAATATACATGTGACATAATTATATGAATACAAAGAACTCTTGTTTTGCTCTCGATCTTTATCTCGTAAGAAGTAGATGTTCAGTCGATTGATCACGTCAATTTATCACGTCGATTCGTGGACTTGTCTTGGATCTCTTGATCTTGTCGTGATTTTGGTGATGTAAAAGGTGATGATTTTCCAGGTGTAGCTCTCAGTCCTTTAAATAACCCTAGAAGCAGAAACCCTAGATTCTATGTGTAATTATTTGCTGTTGTGATCACACTTGAAAAATCCTAAATCCTACGGCCATAATATGGCCGCGGATCCACCGTGAATCAATGATATTGGCCGTGGTTGGGCAGCGTCATGGTGGAATCAGGGTTTGAAAATTCTTGTGTTGCCTGATGTTGACACGCGGAGATTGTTGTCATGTCTGGATTCTTTATATCTTCCTCTGAGTCTCTGTCGTTTTATGATTTACGATTTGATTAAACTTTATCGGCAGATTTTATTCCTGACATCTCTGATATCTCGATCTCCATACCTGAGCTAAATCTACACAATATCTCAATTCATAGTATTAGTAATATTTGTTATATTTGAGATATTATCCTAATCATTTTATATATGATGCAATATTTAAGAATATTGATTAGAGATATTTGATATGATATGCATATTTAAATTATCAAAATATCATATAAATATTATATACATATATTTTCCTTCATAATGTTAATTATAATATATAAATATATGATAAAGAGTATTTTGCAAATAATCCCACTTATGTTCCATAATTACAATAAACATCATTAAGTACTTAACAAAATTAAGGAAAATGTTCCATCAAATGTGCAATATTTTCGATTGAACAAATACCCCAAAATTTAATTTTGATCGTTCCGAGCAAACTAGTTATTCAAGAGAGGGAGAAAAAGGAAAAGAAAAACCTAGCACACTTTCGTAAGCAACACGATTGCACTTAGCACGTGCAACAAGCTTTTAAACCTCTAGATGTTCCTAGTAGGAGGAGTGTTGTCTCCTAAGGGTTTTCAGCGGATTATGCCCACAAAATCACATAATAAAAAAAAGAAGATGAAAGTTACATACAAAGATAAGCAATATAAAAGAAAGAACTTAAAAATAAGCGTTCCAAACTATACCAACTTTTTAGTTGCCATGAGCCCTATCTTAATGGTCATGAAAAGTTGTCAGCAATCTTATCATCTCTCAATAAAATATCGCCTTTAGTTTTCCTCTCTACCTTTCTTCCAAATATCGATCATATACCCCTACGTGTGTGTAAAAGATATCCCTACACTTAGAGAGTTCAATTCAAGCTATCATACTCTTGTCCATCTTCCTTAGTACTTTTTAGTCGGTGAATATTTTAGATAGAATTGCTCACACATTCTTCATGCGACCGTTAATAATTCTTGAGGTACTAACCGATCGATTACTAAATGTGCTCACTCATTTAGGCGTAATTAGCAATTTTCTCTTCTTGCAACACCTAAGGCTTAGCAGTGGCTCCTAAACCAGTTGGTCTAAGGCACTAGGTGATAAAGCACCCACGCTATATTTTTTTATGCTGCCTTAAGTAATTAAAAAACCAGTGTTTATTTTTCTTCACCATAATTTTTTTTATTTTATTTATGTATTTATTTTCTTTCATACTAAGGCTTTTAGACAAGTGCATTTCAAGGTATCCTCTACTATCCCAAGTTTCAAGATGTGTGCAAGTGCGTATAGTAGGGTATCGACGTTCAGATGTTTGGACTCAAGAATAAAGACTATTTTTCAGACTCAATTCTATCCTGAGATTAGTGATTCCCTTCATCTTACTAACCTTTGGGAAAATAACTCATGACTACCTATTACTAGCTTCGTTATAAAACATCTAATTTCTTGCTTTTCTTAAACTTTTCCTATCCTTCATATGTAATTTTTCACTTTCTAATATTTTATTATCAATTTTTTTTGCTTTTAATTATTATAATGCAGAAAATGATGCGTGAATAAGCACAAACCTCCCCCAAACCTATTTACAGCAGTGTCCTCACTGATGTCATCTGTTGAGCTTAAAACCTGTAGACTTGGGAGGAAAAATTAGTAACGGAGACAAGAATTAATGACAGTGAAATCCCCCCCAAACTTATTTTTGGCTCACAATTTTGTAAAAAAATTATTTTCTTTCGAGAGCCAAAATATTTTCTCCCCCCAAACTTGAGTAAAATAGTATTAAGCATTTAAAATTATGAAGGGGGTTAAAGTTATTGGTCTATGCAAAGCTTTACAAAGACCAAAAGTCAACACAAAACCATTCAAAGATTTTATCGATGTAATAACATAGTTAGTGGAAGATCATAGATGTGCAGAAGTGGGGAGATAGGAGGCGGAATCGATCGGGTTTACGTCTCGGATGGTAGAGACGAAACGGTGATGGCGCATTACTCGCATTCTCGTTCTTGATAAGAAGAAGGGGTGGCGGCTCAACTTCTTTAGGTGGGGGTTGATTCATCACAACTCCCAAGTCTTCTAGGAATGCGAGTTCATCAGCACAAATGTCTTCAAAACTTCCATCGAGATTTCGAATGATAGTTTCATCGGAAAGGAAGTCATGATACTCGGATAGCTTGATTAAATCATTCGAAAAGTAAAAGGGTTCGGAATTAGGTGTGGAATTGTCGACAGAAGGGTCTTCACGTGTATAATAAATAGTAGGATTGGTATCGTGAAGGTCCTCGAATTCGCAATTGTCGGAAGCTATCTTTTCTACAGAGCACACATGAGCATAGGGTTCTGATGGTTGACTTCCTAACTTGTAGATGTTAAGTTCAATTGTGATCTTCCCGAAAGATAGGTTCATAGAACCGTTATGACAATTGATTATCGCGTTTGACGTTGCTAGGAATGGTCGACCTAGGATCACCGGAATTTGGTTCCGTGGGTTCGCTACAGGTTGTGTATCTATAACTATAATGTCCATAGGGAATATAAATTCCCCGACTTTGATTAA
The DNA here is from genome assembly GCA_030015575.1 of Agapanthus africanus. Taxonomy (NCBI): domain Eukaryota; kingdom Viridiplantae; phylum Streptophyta; class Magnoliopsida; order Asparagales; family Amaryllidaceae; genus Agapanthus; species Agapanthus africanus. The sequence continues at coordinate 258,576,145 of CM057339.1, read as the reverse complement.
CACGTCCTCTAGTTCACTCCATGGTTGGGTGGTAGATCGATCGACCATCTGGAGAGTGCAATACGTAGGTTTCAACTCTCCTATCCCTAATTGCTCATAAAAAGAATATGGAAGCAAGTTAACACTAGCATCTAAATCGAGTAGAGCATGATTGATATTTTTACCCCCAATGGTTATAGATATTGTAGGTTAACCGGGGTCCTTACGTTTCGTGGGCACCAATTGGGTAAGAGAATTGCTCATATTACTTGCTAAGAAAACCTTTTTAGGTACATGAGTTTTCCTCCTCCTAGTGCACAAGTGCTTTAAAATTTTTGCATAGGACGGAACTTGTTTGATTGCATCTAGGTTATGAATATTCATGTTAACTTGCTTAAAAATGTCCAAAATCTTCTCCATTTGGAGACTTGGTTCGTTGGCTCTCAACCTATGTGGAAAATGAGCTTTATCAATAAGGGTTGGCTCCAACTTTTGAGGAGAAGTTTGTGGGGATAGAATGGATCCCAAAATTGTAGTTGAAATCATTTTAGGTTGACTCAAGGGAGTGGGCGGAGGGTTTGAACCTAGTGGAAAATGGAGAATAGGCTCAGAAGAAGATGGTGGGCTAGACGAATTAGGGTTAGAAGAAGAATCTAGGGTTTTATCTCATTCAACAACATCAACCTGTTCACCGACTTGATTGTTCAGCACTCTTCCCGATCTCAACGTGGTTACGACACTCACATTATGATTTTGAAGGATGATATTCACGCTTTGTGAGTGTCACGCCCCGCTACCCGGTATACGGCGAAGGGGACGAGACTGGTCCGCTACGTATATACTCAGAAATATATACGCTAAGCGTATCTAAGCAATATAAAAATAAATACACAAGAGACAAGATGTAATAAAAACAGCAACTATTATTTATTAACATTCTTTTGTACAATGCATGAAAAGGAAATACAACTGAAATAAAAAGATGCCTAAACAATGGCATAACAGGAAATGAAAATTACTGAATGGAAATGTACAATGAAAGTAGAGCTCTGGTTCTTCAGCAAACTGCTCCAAGTCTTCTGTAGATGGCTCGATCTCTGCCGGGTCCAAACCACCTGACGACATTCAAAGAAGAAGAAATAGAATGTCGTCAGCGAACAGGTTGCTCGTTAAGTCCCAAAGATAAGAGGAAAGTAGAATAGACAGAATAAGAGAGTATCTTTTAAAGTTGTATAATATTGTTGTAATGTTGTATTAACGCTGTTGTTTGTAGCTTGGTACAGAAGGATGCCAGTGTATACGAGAGGGGTCTCCATATGCTAGAGGCCATGGCAAACAGAATGTACAAGGAACCGTTAAACCACGATACAACAGCAATGGAATATAGGTTAGGTGTCTTAATCTTACCACCTCGTGCCACTTTTAACACCTTCCGTACCAATCTACCCCTTAAACCCCGTAGTGTTTTATTTGTATTGTTTTGTACTGTAATTTGAATTGAGTGTATAATTGAAAGACTGACCGAAACCATGATATCAGTAAACGGATATAACCGTAGAATCATGTAAATGGAATAATTGGAGAACCATGTAAATGGAATGTATATCCATGGTTCGGTTCAGTCAAGTCGTATAGATTGATAATTGGATTTCTGGATTCATGTTGAAGTTTGTAGATTGTAGATTGACTTGAATCATATTCAAATCAGATTAATCAGACTCAAACCCGAGTCAGACAATTAGAAATGTAAATCAAAGTCTTGATTATTTCTTAAACTTATAATTCCTAAGGTCCTTAGGGTAATTTGTAAAACTTGAGAGTGTTTTATGTAAAAATACTTTTATATACCTTTCAAAATAAACCTCAAGTATTCGTTATTCGTCTTTAGAGTTGTAATGAAGGTGGATTTTGTATTGTGATATTTCTAGTGAAAATATCCTAGTTTCAGAAATAAAGGTATTTATTTGTAAAATTGATTTATTTGGAATTCATAGTATTTTAGTGAAAAATTTATTCTTGTGATTTTTAGAAAAAAGTGGAATATTTATATCTTAACAAAATAGATATTTTAATGATAAATATACATATATTTATACAAAAATAATTTTAATAAATATTTTATATTCTAGAAAATCTCATTTTCTTAAGATGTCGTATTTTAAATCTTTCGAGACCGAATGCTCCTTGCGGAGGTCTGAATCTCGCACTACTAAGCCCGAGGGTGCGCGATAAACCGTACCATCCCGAACGGGTTCCCCAAAATGGGTTGTAGCGGCGCTTTACAAAGATTGTAAAATACTAAATCCTTTAGAAAACGGTTTTATGAAGTATGTGGTATTTATTTGTAAAGATTTCAATTTTTCCGTATTCTATATTCTATGGTTTCCTAAGTCAATTTAACTATTCCTAACTGGTCTAAACGACAAGTTGTGAGATGCCTCAAATCGCCTCTTCACCGCCAATTGTGGCGAGCTAAGTACAAGTGAAGAAAGGAGGGATCCACTCACGAATCATCGTGAGACGGGCCTTTTAAAGTTACCTTTCTCACTTGCCTAGCCTGGACACCACAAAGTCAGGTTTAGATAAACGACTGATGTCCACAACTTATCGTATTTTCATAATAATTGGTATTTATTTAAAAAGTGTATCAAAACTAATCTTTTAGAAATGGTTTTATTAAGTATATGGTATTTAAATGAAATTGCTTGTTTTCTCGTATTCTGGGTTCTTAGGGGTGTTGCATATGAGTGTGTGAGGAGGTAGGTCGTTACCTCGTGATCTACTTTAAATGTATAGCAAGTTTGATGGGGTCAAATGAAGGATTGAAACAATGTGGTATTTAAGTGAAAAATACGATAATTTGAAATAGCTATCATTTCATGTGATGAAACTTGTTCAAATTGTTTGATTAGTGTTTAATAGTCAACATAAGGATGTTTAAGTATGATTGTATTAGTGAGAAGTGGAATTTTATAGAAAACCGAATCGGAAATCGGATTTGTTCCGATTCCGTCGGGTTTTGTAATTTCGTATTTTTTGAATAGAAAAGAGGGAAGGAAGTGGGACTTATGGGTTTTAGATTGAACAAGGGAGTGAGATGGAACTAGAGTGATTGCCGATGTATTGCTTCATCGCCGGTAGTTCCCAAAACGTTCGCCGGAAGTTCCGCCGGAATTTTGTCGGAGCTTCGCCTCGAGCTTGTTTTCAAAGTACACGACTCTTGGAAAATTTTTGAGAGAGTGGGCTCAGGATTTTGGGGTGAGAGGGTAGAGGGTAGGGGGTGTGTTTATAGGGTAGGCTAGGGTTAGGGTAGATGAAAGGTTAAAATGAAAGAATGTGATAAAATGTATAAAAAATGTATTAAAAGTGGAGTAATTGGGGTTTTAAAAGAGCTCTGGAAATGTTCTGAGGCTGAAATTTTGCAGGTGCATAGGGAATATGAAAAGACACAACTTTTATGTTGGGGTCGTCGCCGGAATCGGCCGACTCGGCCGTGACTCGGCTGTGACTCGGTCTGAGGACGGAGTCAGACCGAGTCAAGGCCGATTTGGCCGATTCCCGGCCGAGTCAGGCGGCCGGGATCCCCCCCGACGGTTCATCTAACTCCTGGAAATGTTATATCTTTGGGTGTAGTGGGGTTTTTGTGAGATATGCACGTGTAAACTCTTGTTATTCTAAAGGTTTTAAAAAAAATCAATATTAAAAATAATTTAGGGTATGGGATTTGAACTCTGGTGGCTTGGTTCAGCAGTGCAAGGTATTACCAATGAGCCACAAGCTCTTTCTTGTAATTATGGAGCTAATTAATTACTTAAAGTAATAACAGTAAATGTAATACCCCAAGTATACATTAATTTTAAAGCAAATTTTTGGACACTAAAAATGGAGTTGTTATAGTCTACCCTCCTTACAAAAATTCCGTCCTCGAAATTTACAACGTTTATTTGAGGACTGGTTTACAAAGAGGTGAGGATATCTTGCACACATTTCATCTTCCCTTTCCCTAGTGGATTCTCCTGGAGTGTCTTTCCTCCACATTGTTGGGTTAAAAATTTCAACCCCGGTTGACCAAATCAAAATCAAAGTCAACTCCAAGCCAAGTGGGCCCAAGCCCAGATCCATTGGGCCCATGCCCGGGTCGAGCCCGAACATGAAGCGTCCGGCCTCCCCCCATGCCAAGATAAAAATTTTGTAATAAATAATTTTGTAGCATTTCTTTTATTTTATTTTATGGATAAATGTAAGAAAAATAGGCATAAAGCCAAATTTTTGTAAAGCCCATGGCTTATGTGCAAAAAGAAATGGCACATGAGACATGAGATAGGCAAAATGCCATTTTGTGAAGCCCAAGGGGCTATGTGTAAATTGTATAGCCTATAAAGGCAAAAATAATGAAATATCTCAACAACTTTTCTCTCTCTCTCAAAATTTTTCAGATCTGAGATCTTTTCTCCTTCTTCAAGGTTCCAAAACCTTCTTTTTTCTCTTGAATTAAATCAAGAGTTTTGCTCTTCTTCTTATAAAACAAATTAGTTTTTCACCACAAAACCCATAAAGGGGAACTCAGATCTTCCATTACATCTCAAAAAGAAGAGATTTTTAAAAATCCCATATCTCCTGATCTTCAAGATCCAGCTAACAGAGGAGGAAGAAGAAGAACATCGTTCACTAAACCCAAAAAAAAAACACACTCAGGAGTCCAACTCCTCTCTGATTTCTCTTCCGAGAAATTTTTTTAGGCTAAAAACCTCTTTTTCTCGCCGGCGCTCGAGCGCAGAGCGCCCGCGTGCCGACACGTGGCGTGCTTGCGCTCAAGCGCTCAGCGCTCGAGCGCAGAGCGCCCGCGTGCCGGCACGTGGCGTGCTTGCGCTCAAGCGCTCGAGCGCAAGTCGCCCCCGTGCCGACACGTGGCGCTCTTGCGCTCAAGCGCAAGTCTCCCCGGTGCCGACACGTAGCACGCTTGCGCTCCAGCGCAAGCGCTCGAGCGCAAGTCACCCCCGTGCCGACACGTGGCGCGCTTGCGCTCAAGCGCAAGCGCTCAAGCGCAAGTCGCCCCCGTGCTGACACGTGGCCCACTTGCGCTTAAGCGCCCAGCGCTCAAGCGCAGAGCGCCCACGTGCCGACACGTGGCACTCTAGCGTCTGAGCGCACAGCACCTAGGCGCACAGCGCCAAAGGTGCTGCCCCATGCATCCTTTGGATGTATTTTCCCCTTTTTATATATATACATGTATATCTATACATATGTATACATATGTACATACATACATACTCCACGACCCCCGTAAAAACTCTGCGTGGCTCCCGATTAAAAACCCCCTCCAAAACAAAACACACGTACACTGCACATTGAGTTCGCATGACCAGTTTAACCCGTTAATCGGAGGTTCCCTCGCCCCAAAGGCGGGGGGTAATTAACGACAGCTTAGTCCGCGGCTGCCGGAGATTCGGATCCCCATAATCATTAAACCCCGGCCTACCCTAGGCAGGGGGAATCTCTAGTACGCCTGATAAGCGCGCGCGTATTCCCATCTCAATAGGGTGATGAAAAACACCCTACAGATTCTGGCACGCCCGGTGGGACCAATCTCTCCTCCCATATTTCGGGTTAAACGTTCATGCGAACTCAATCAATATACATATCGATTGCCTATACTGAAATGATGTTCTTTTTTCCGTGCTGCAATCAACCTTTGACGACAATGTCTCCCCAGACAAATTCAGCTTCCAACGTGACCCCGATTCCGTACGTGGTCAAGATCAACGCTCGTGTGGTTCTCCCCGCAAGCCTCAGTCGACAGTTGGAGGAACCGTCCCGCTTGTTTGGCTCCGTCATCATCTACCCTGCCGGAAGCGCTCATCTGGCGGAGATCCCGGCGGAACAGGTGGCTAAGTCGGTCTCAAGGGGTAGGAGGCCGAATGTCGTGATCGCCAAGGCACCACAACCGAAACTTAAGACGGTATCTGAATGATTCTCTGGTGCTCCAGCGGGGGGCAAGAACTTCGGTACAAAGGGCAACATCAAATGTTGCGGACGAGCTCAGGCGATGACTCCAACAAATGCACAATCGAGCGTATCTCCAAGGCCCTCCATCGACCGGTCTGCGGTGTCTTCCCAAAGAGCCGAAGTCTGCCAGGTGCTTAGATCAGAAAAGTTAAGGCAGAAGCGGCTCAGGTATCGAGGCAACAAGAGGGCCAAGGCTTCGGCCAAATGGAATCATGTGAAGTTTCAAGTGCAGGGTTGCCCCGCGACGACGGCTGAGTCGGACGTAAGAATCAGCAATTCCTTTGAACCTCTGAAGTGGGTTCAGAAAAATGCCATGACCGCCAGAATCAAGAAGACAGCGGTCCGAACAGTGCCACAAAGAGACGTGTCCCGGCCCCAACAGAAAAAGTATGACACTGTTTCTTCAAGAGTCTATCAAGCACTCTGTGCCGCACGAAAGCAGTGGGGCAAGCCCAGAAAAGAAGCGCCAGCACCATTCAAGAACCTGGTTAGGCCAGCCGCCTTCAATCGACTACCAGCTACCGAAACAAGGGGGTCAAGACAGCGATCCGTGAAATCAGCTGCCAATGATAGAAAGACGGCCGGATATATCATCCATACGGTCTATATAGCGGGCGGGCGCCCCAGCGACAACCTTCGCAGCAAAAGCAAGGATGGGGCCACCACATCCCAAGCCCAATCTAGCCTGAATGTGGTTGCCGCTGCCCAAGAACAGCCGCCCCCGCTGGATGAAGAAAACCCTATCGATGAGGATGATAGGCAGAAAGACCCCTCGGTCCATGCAGAGTCAAGCTCGGACAGCGAGGAAGAGCCGACTTTCCGCCCCAGGACTGCGGAGCAAGAGCTGCTTCAAGAGCTTCGAAAACAGCTCAGGAGCAAAGATAAAGAGATGGCTAAGCTCTATTCGAAGATTGACGACTTAACGAACGTGGTGATGCAGCTTACGGCTCAAATTGCTCGAGCGCCTCCCAATCAAGCACAAGCCGCTACTAATCAGCCGGGTGATGACAATCCGAGACTGGTCGAGCCACATGAAAGCCGGCCACACTCCGCTTCTGGGGACGCCTTGGCCCCAGATAGCACTATCCCGCTAACACAGGATCGGATAATGGATTTGGTCACCAGCAAGGTTAAAACATTGGTGGCCGAAGCTGAAGCTCAGAAAGAAATCGGCAGTAGTGGGCGGCCATATCCCGCGCAGTACGATTTGATTGAGTTCCCAAGCGGCTACGTCATTCCTAAGTTCGGAAGATTTGATGGAACGGGGAATGCAAATCAGCACGTCGCCCATTTCAAAGCATCGTGCGGAAATACAGGGGGCAATGACGCGCTCCTTCTTCGTCAGTTTGTCAACAGCCTGACCGGTGTTGCTTTTGACTAGTACGCGAGCATACTAGACGGGTCCGTCATTACCTTTGCCCAAATAGAATCTCTGTTTCGGCAAAGGTTCATGAGTGTCAGTGATAAAATCTCCATTGCCGACCTTGTGAGGACCAAGCCGGGGAAGAATGAAAGCAACACCGACTTTATCGCTCGATGGCGTAATCTCACAGTCAAGTGCGAACCGCCGCTAGAGCAGGACCAGTCCGCCAGCCTTCTCATTGGGAACCTCAGCAATTGGATGGTCCCATTCTTATGTACGGCGGGCCTCAAGACATTTCAGGAGCTAACCAAGAAAGTCCAAATGCCGGAACGCTCGAAGCAAGAGTCCCCGCCGGATTCTAAGAGAGAGAAAATTTGGAAAAGCAAGCGGGACGACAACCGTAGAAGCGGGAGTTCCAGTAGTACCAATGTCTTCAATGCGTCCGACATTGAAGAAAAGCGAAGGGCGGCCGAATCCAAAACTAACCGGTCTCGAAAGCCATTGCTGGGAGGGGATGAGCCTTCCCTAGAGGAGAAAAAGAACAAGGTTTACTCTTTCAGAAGGGACAAGGTCCGTAAGATATTGAAAGATGCCTTGAACAACGGCCTACAATTGCCGGAGTCGAAAAGACCCCAAGAAGCAAAAATGACCGACAATCCCCTGTATTGCCCGTACCACCGAGTAGTGAGCCATGCGATCGAGGATTGCTATATCTTCAAGGACTGGGTCGAGAAGCAGTACAAGGCTGGAGAGATCGAGCTGTCCAAAAGCGTGTTGGTGAACAATCAAGTTGCAACCGCCAACTTTATACAGACAGAAGTTGAAGCCTTCTGGGAGCAGACAGCTAACCTGCTGCCCTGACAAACGAAACTGACTCATCGCGGCCTCTGTGGAGTACACACATATCTAATAAGACGAAGAAGATGCTAAAGCTGCTTCAGAAAGAGACCAGGATGGAATGGGAAGGACATAAGAAGCCTACCAGTCTAGCTGCCAATGCGGCTCCATCAGGCTCAAAATCCAAGAAACTCAAGAAGAAGAAAAGTGCAGCTCGGCGCGAAAAAGAGTCTGTAGGGAGATCGACCATTCAAAAATATATCGATTCCCTCGAAGAATATGAACAAAAGGAAAGAACATTGATTCAATTGAAGGAGTTCTTCCCTGTACAAGCGGCTGAAATTCTGGAGGAGTTAGAAGAAGACTCCAATGAAGAGATCCCAGTAGTGACCTGCTACGCCATCCATCTTGGCAGCGACTCCGAGGATGAGCTCTGTTTTCCCGAAGAGGATGAGGAGCTCACCACAAAGGCCAATCAAATCTAGCTCAGAAGCGGCAGGGCTCTACCGCCAAATCAGGGCAACGCCCCAAAAGGGAAGGAAAAACAAGTCGCTAATGAAGAAGATGGCAGAGAACCGGCTAATGAAAACATAAGTCCTTCCTTGGTGGACTATAATGTCTTGGCACATCTCCGGAAGCTTCCGTCTCTCCTGAGCATCTACGACGCCTTGGTCCTATCTAAGGAGCTTAGAGATATTCTCATTCACACTCTACAAAACCCCGAGCGGTATCAGGCTCACTTTGCGGAAATTAATATGAAAGAAGCCCAGCACGCTTTGCATGCCTCCGCAGTCACATTTAAGGATGAAGACTTGCTACTGGGAACGGCTGAGCATAATCGGCCGCTTTACGTGACCGGGTACAGCGACGGAGATCGAATTAATCGCATATTGATTGATCCGGGGTCCTCAGTGAACATCCTGAACTTGCGAACTCTGAAGAGTTTGTCAATGGACGTCCGACACCTGTCAAGGGAAAGGATTGTCATTCAAGCCTTCAACCAAAATTGCCAGCAAGTTCTGGGGTCCATAGCTCTGCCAATCAAATTCGGGGATCTGCAGACCGAAGCTAAGATATACGTGATCGATGCGGACACGTTTTATAAGATTCTCTTAGGACAGCCGTGGCTCCATGATTACGGCATCGTCCCGTCAACTCTCCATAAATGCATGAAGTATACTAAAAATGGCGAAGAAAGACGCATTGACGGAGACATCCATCCGTTCGGTGTGCATGAAGTCCGATATGAAGATTCTCGGTACTTTATGAACCACCAAAATGCTAAGCCACAACTGACTGAAGATAAAGCGGCCCCAAGACTCAAAGGCAAATCTGAGCCGGCTGTCACTTTCAAAAGCAAAAACGCCCAAGTACGCCCGCATTTCGGTAGTGACACTGATGAGTCCGACGCTGGAAGTCCGTCTTTCCGTAAAACTCACCCTCGTTTCGGTAGCGATACGGACGAATCTGATGCTGAAGGCCCATCTAGCAGCAAAGTCCGCCCTCATCTTGGCAGTGACACTGAAAAGTCAGAAGAAGAGGACCTGCCGTGCAACAGCTATGCAGATTAGACCCCCATGCAGCAAGCGAAACTAAGAGAGACCTTCGAAGTTGCAGAAGGGTCCCTAGCCGTCACAAGGGTACCAGAGCAGATGTGCAAAGAGCTTGATGCGTTGTCAGTATCCACCGTAGACCAGCTGAAAACTTTCTACGTGCCCGGGAGGAAAAATGGACAGAAGGGCATCCTGTTTTACAGGTCAAACCCCGTTGTGCACCCGGACGATCTTTCTGTCGCATGCCTTCCCTATGAGAGAGGCATAAGAGCCGTCCTCAATCCCAGATACTATGCGCCCGAGATGCGGGAATACTTTAAGAAGTGCGGATGCCGGTTATATCAAACAGAGTCTGAAGCAAAGTTTTACGAAGGGCTATGGTATCCGCCCCAGGTCCGAGCACTCATCGATGAACGGATTCCAGATAGACGGGGCATAGGCTATATTCAACCTGATTCCAAAGCATGCTACATGATCCATGTTGGTAAGGCCAGCGAAAGATCAAATGATGATGACGAGATAGCCGAGCCAGAAGAAGCTCCTCAAGAGCTCGAAGATGGCGGACAAGCAACCTTTAACGAGCTAACCGAGATTGACTTAGGAACGCCCGATAATCCAAGGCCGACCTACATCAGCTCACTCTTGTCAGAGGAAATGAAAGCGCGGATAATTGCCCTGCTGCATGAGTTCGTCGACTGCTTCGTGTGGACATACAAAGAAATGCCTGGCCTTTCCCCTAAAGTGGCCGTGCATAAGCTGGCTATATCTCCTGATGCTAAGCCAGTCAAGCAAGCTCTTTGAAGAATGAGAAGGGAACTAGAAGAAAAGGTCATCGAGGAAACCAAGAAGCCCATCGATGCCGGCTTCATCAGGGAAGAGAAATATGCGGACTGGATTGCATGCATAGTCCCAGTGAAGAAGAAAAATGGGCAGATCCGAGTTTGTGTCGATTTCAGGGACCTCAACAAGGCATGTCCTAAAGACGACTTTCCGCTACCGGTCATGGAAATGATGGTCGATGACACCTCAAATTACGAGCTGTTCACCTTTATGGATGGCTCGTTTGGATACAATCAGATCAAGATGTCGCCTGAGAATGAGAAACACACAGCATTTCGAACCCTGATCGGAATATATTGCTACAAGGTAATGCCATTCGGACTGAAGAACGCAGGTGCTACATATCAAAGGGCAATGACTAATATCTTTGATGACCTAATCCATAAAGTCGTCGAATGCTATGTTGATGATCTGGTCGTCAAGACTAAAGCCAAGGCCGATCATATCCAAGATCTCAAGACCGTTCTCACCAGACTGAGGGAATACGATCTGGAGATGAATCCTCTGAAATGTGCTTTTAGCGTGTCATCGGGAAAATTCCTGGGTTTTATAGTCCGGCATCGAGGGATCGAAGTTGACCCATCAAAGATAAAGGCCATCATGGAGATGCCCTCTCCGAAGAGTCTGACGCAGCTAAGATCTTTTTAAGGCAAGCTTGCTTATATACGGAGGTTCATCTTAAATTTATCGTGGAGATGTAGGCCCTTCTCAAAGCTCATGAAGAAATGAGCTCCTTTTATCTGGGATGCCGAATGTCAAGCAGCGTTCGAAAGCATCAAACAATACTTGTTGCACCCTCCAGTGCTGGCCGCCCCCATTCCGAATAAACCGCTGATTCTCTACACTGCTGCGCTAGATGAGTCACTTGGTGCGCTCCTTGCCCAGAATAACGAGGAGGGAAAAGAAAATTCCCTCTACTACCTCAGTCGAACTCTAGTCGGGGCGGGACACAACTATTCCCCAATCGAAAAGCAATGTCTGGCTCTGATATTTGCTGTGAAGAAGCTGAGGCACTATCTGCTCGCTCATCGGGTAATGCTGATCTCCAAGGTCGACCCGCTCAAACACTTGATGACCAGAGCGAGCCTAGCCGGCAGAATGGCGAGATGGGCTGTCATGCTACTTGAGTTTGACATAGTTTATACTCCTCAGAAAGCAGTGAAAGGTCAAGCTCTTGCAGACTTCCTTGCCGCTCATCCTATACCAGAAGGGTCGCTGCTAAATTGTGAGTTACCCGACGAACAAGTGCTGCACCTCGAGGAAGATGGGCCATGTTGGGAGCTCTACTTCGATGGAGCCTCATCAATAAGGACCTCCAGTAAATCAAGCGTCCCGGAGATAAAAGCAGGGATAGGATTGGTGTTCATCACACCATCAATGGGAACCCTACGGCGTTCTTTCGCTCTCACCGAGCCTCGAACGAACAACGAAGCTGAGTATGAAGCCCTGATAGCTGGTTTGGAACTCGCCATAGAAATGGAAATCCTTCGGCTACGGGTTTACGGGGACTCCCCGCTTGTCGTCAGCCAAGTAAGCGGTGACTATAAAATATACAAACCCGAGTTAGCTCGGTACAGAGGCTGAGTGGTGGAACTCATGAAACGGTTCACTCATATTGAACTAACGAGAGTCCCTAGAGCGTTGAACGGAAAGGCTGACGTACTCGCTCGCTTAGCCAAGGAGCTGGCTGATCCTGACATGGACGAAATTCTGATCACAGTCAGGAGCCGACAAATTCTACCCCCAGTCTCTCTACGAGAAGAGGAAAGCGCGGAACAGAAGAGCAGTCCTGCCGAAGAAGCTTCGATCATCCAAGACGAGCCCGATTGGAGAGATCCCTTCATAGAGTACCTCCGATACGACAAGCTGCCCGAAGAAAAATCTGCGAGGATTCAGCTGAAGAAAAGAGCTCTCCGATACGTGTTTGTAAATGATACATTATACCGCAGGTCATATGACCAACTCTGGCTCAGGTGTTTGTCATTGGCCGAAGCCCAAAAGGCCATGAAAGATGTTCACTCGGGCGTTTGCGGTGCTCACCAATCTGGCCCCAAGATGCGACTTCAAATCAAACGGCTTGGGTATTACTGGCCCACCATGATACGGGATTGCGGAGAGCATGCAAAGAAATGTCAGATCTGCCAAATCCATGGTGATTTCATTCATAAGCATCCCAATCCGTTGCATCCTACGGTGGCATCGTGGCCCTTCGAAGTCTGGGGCACCGACATCGTTGGCCCAATTGATCCTCCGTCATCCAAAGGCCACCGGTTCATACTGGCCGCAACTGATTACTTCTCCAGATGGGCTGAAGCTGTCCCGCTAAAAGAAGTCAAGACAAAAGATATTCTGACATTCTTCCAGCATAATATTCTATACCGCTTCGGTACACCAAGAAGAATCATTTCTGACAACGGGCCTTCTTTCAAGAGCTTCAATGTCTCAAGGTTCGCTACTCAGCACAAGATAGACTGGAGATATTCCTCCATCTATAATCCAAGAGCCAATGGGCTCGCCGAAGCCTTCAATAAGACTCTATGCAAGCTCCTGAGGAAAAATGCTTCAGCCAACAAGAGAGACTGGAATCTCAAGCTTCACGAGGCGTTATGGGCATATCGTACCACGCACCGTACTCCAACTCAGTCCACTCCATACTCATTGCTCTTCGGAGTGGAGGCGGTCCTCCACCTCGAAGTCGAAGTTCCAAGCTTAAGAATGGTCGTTCATCATGAGTTGACGGAGGAAGAAAACGTGCTCCTTCGACTTGAAGAACTCGATGCCTTCGAAGAAAAGAGGCTCGCGGTGCAGCAAAGTCTGGAGCTATACCGAGCCCAAATGTCACGGGCCTATGACAAGATAACCCGTCTCCGTGCTTTCAAGAAAGGTGAATTGGTGTTGGTCCTCAAAAGACCGATCATCCCCAATCGACATGCCAAGGGAAAATTCGAGCCAAACTGGGAAGGACCATACGTCATCGAGAAAGTGTTTGACGGAGGATCCTACCAACTAATAAGTGCCGAGGGAGAAAGGCCCATGCCACCCATCAATGGCCGATATCTCAAGAAATACTACACGTGAATGCTCCAAGTCGCAGGTAAATTGAGCACATCAGCCCTACGGTCTGGATGATACATCCTGCAAAACCGTATACAATCCACGGGCGTAAATGACCCCTATCTCTCCCAAATCCTGCCGGTGAGACTACTTTTAAAGTCCCACCAGCGGCAAAAAAAGGAGAAAAAGAAAAAAAAAGAGAAAGAAGAAAAATAAAATAAAAAATTAAAAAAATAAACGGTATGTCCACAAGCAAAACGGGCACAGATGAAAACCCGAAAGGGCTCCGTGAGTAAAAACAGCAGGACTACCGGCGAGTCTGTGAAAACCCGAATGGGCGCAAACTCGTGAAAAGAGATGAAATACACTCGCAAAGTCCTCTTGACCTTGTGAGGAGAAAACCCCTGTGTGAGATCCTTACGACTCACAAAGGAGCGACACACTTAGGAATCCTCACGATTCCTAAGGAGAAAATACACCTGCGGGATCCTTACGACTCGTAGGGAGAAAATGCTTTTATGGGACCCTCACGGCCTATAAATTGAAAAGCCTTAGGAGATAGGGACCCAAACCTGTCTCCTAAGCCATTGTTCCCCAACGGGCAACGGCAAATGATGAGTCACTCCTGGAATTCGGCTTCAGTGTTAGCGGTGCTGATGCCAACCAAAAACCCAAATCCCAAGTCCTCCCAAGGCAAATGATGAGTTGCTCCTGGCATTATTCCAGTGCAGCAATGCTGATGCCAAACAAGATCTAAATTCCAAGTCCCCAAACGGCGAATGATGAGTCGCTCCTGGTACCACATCCCAGTGCAGCGATGCAGACGCCAACCAAAATCCAATTTCTCAAAATTCTCCCGGCCCTACGGTGGGTCCCCAAGTTGACCATCGTATACAATCCACGGGCTTAAATAGTTCTCATCATACTCATGCCCCACCGTAATCACCAGTTACGTGGCTGGTCTCCGCTTTGGGAATGATTCTCCATTGATAAGACCCACTCATGTGTCCTCACGATATATGAGGAGAACAAACCTTTGTGGGATCCTTACGACTCATAAAGGAAAAACACACTTAGGAGTCCTCACGACTCCTAAGGAGAAAATACACCTGCGGGATCCTTACGACTCGTAGGGAGAAAATGCTTTTATGGGACCCTCACGGCCCATAAAATTGAAAAGCCTTAGGCGATAGAGATCTAAACCTGTCTCCTAAGCCATCGCTTTCCAATCCCCAAATGGCGAATGATGAGTCGCTCCTGGTACCATATTCCAGTGCAGCGATGCAGACGCCAACCAAATTCCAAATCCCATACCCTAACGGCGAATGATGAGTCGCTCCTGGTACCATATTCCAGTGCAGCGATGCACACGCCGACAAAGTCCCGAAATTTTCCCGGCCCTACGGTCTGGATCATACATCCTGCAAAACCGTATACAATCCACGGGCGTAAAACAATCCCAACCTCTCCCAAGTCCTACCGGTGAGACCACATTCAAAGTCCCACAAAAAAAAAAAAATAATAATAAAAAAACCAATTCCCAAATCCTCCCGGGGCAAATGATGAGTTGCTCCTGGCATTATTCCAGTGCAGCAATGCAGATGCCAAACAAAAACCAAAATCCCAAAATCCTCTCAATGACAGATGATGATTCGCTCCTGGTACCATATTCCAGTGTAGCGGTGCTGATGTCAACCCAAATCCCATCAAATCAGCAAAACAACCAATGACCTCCCTGGAAGAATCAAATTCCACCTCGGAAACAAGTCAACTTCATCCCTGACACCGCAAGAAGCGGAGCAAGTCAAATCCAGCACCGACCGTCCAAGTCGAAAAAAGGGCAGAACCGACCGTCCAAGTTGCAAAAAGGGCAGAACCGACCGTCCAAGTCGCAAAAAGGGAACAACCGACCATCCACGTCGCAAAAAGGGCAGTACCGACCGTCCAAGTAGCAAAAAGGACAGAACCGACCGTCC
Organism: Agapanthus africanus; assembly: GCA_030015575.1. NCBI lineage: Eukaryota > Viridiplantae > Streptophyta > Magnoliopsida > Asparagales > Amaryllidaceae > Agapanthus > Agapanthus africanus. The sequence goes on along the minus strand of CM057339.1, from coordinate 258,560,537 downwards.
ACGTCGCTAAAAGGGCAGTACCGACCGTCCAAGTCACAAAAAGGGCAGAACCGACCGTCCAAGTCGCAAAAAGGGCAGAACCGACCGTCCACGTCGTTAAAAGGGCAGAACCGACCGTCCACGTCGCAAAAGGGCAGAACCGACCGTCCACGTCGTTAAAAGGGCAGAACCGACCGTCCACGTCGCAAAAGGGCAGAACCGACCGTCCAAGTCGCAAAAAGGGTAGTACCGACTGTCCAAGTCGCAAAAAGGCCAAAACCGACCGTCCATGTCGCTAAAATGGCAGCACCGATCGTCCACGTCGCTAAAATGCCAGCATCGACCGTCCAAGTCGCAAAAAGGGCAGAATCGACCGTCCACGTCGCTAAAATAGCAGCATCGACCGTCCACGTCGCTAAAAGGGCAGCACCGACCGTCCAAGTCGCTAAAAGGGCAGCATCGACCGTCCAAGTCGCAAAAAGGGCAGTATTGACCATCCATGTCGTAAAAAGGGTAGCGCAGGATTCCTACAAAGCGGGAACCAGATTACTCCGGGCCAGGGAAACGTCTATCACGGACACTCCATCTCGGAGACATGTCAAGCAACGACCGTCCATGTCGTAAAAAGGGCAGTGCCAGCTTCCCAAAAAGCGGGAACCAAATCAGGTCGCCTCCAAGTAAAAGAGGATCCATCAATTTCATGCACACGACCCACATATGTGATGTGCATTTATTGATGGGGGCAATTTGTTGGGGTAAAAATTTACACCCCGGTTGACCAAATCAAAATCAAAGTCAACCTCAAGCCAAGTGGGCCCAAGCCCAGATCCAGTGGGCCCATGCCCGGGTCGAGCCCGAACATGAAGCGGCCGGCCTCCCCCCATGCCAAGATAAAATTTTTGTAATAAATAATTTTGTTGCATTTATTTTATTTTATTTTATTTTATGGATAAATGTAAGAAAAATAGGCATAAAGCCAAATTTTTGTAAAGCCCATGGCATATATGCAAAAAGAAATGGCACATGAGACATGGGATAGGCAAAATGCCATTTTGTGAAGCCCAAGGGGCTATGTGTAAAGTGTATAGCCTATAAAGGCAAAGATAATGAAATATCTCAACAATTTTTCTCTCTCTCTTAAAATTTTTCAGATCTGAGATCTTTTCTCCTTCTTCAAGGTTCCAAAACCTTCTTTTTCTCTTGAATTAAATCAAGAGTTTTGCTCTTCTTTTTATAAAACAAATTAGTTTTTCATCACAAAACCCATAAAGGGGAACTCAGATCTTCCATTAGATCTCAAAAAGAAGAGATTTTTAAAAATCCCATATCTCCTGATCTTCAAGATCCAGCTAACAGAGGAGGAAGAAGAAGAACATCGTTCACTAAACCCAAAAAAAAAACACTCAGGAGTCCAACTCCTCTCTGATTTTCTCTTCCGAGAAATTTTTTTTAGGCTAAAAGCCTCTTTTTCTCGCCGGCGCTCAAGCACAGAGCGCCCGCGTGCTGACACGTGGCGCGCTTGCACTCAAGCGCAAGCGTTCGAGCGCAAGTCGTCCCGGTGCCGACACGTGGCGCGCTTGCGCTCAAGCGCAAGTCGCCCCGGTGCCGACACGTGGCACGCTTGCGCTCGAGCGCAAGTCGCCCCTATGCCGACACGTGGCGCGCTTGTGCTCAAGCGCAAGCGCTCAAGCGCAAGTCGCCCCCTTGCCGACACGTGGCGCACTTGCGCTCAAACGCCCAGCGCTCAAGCGCAGAGCGCCCACGTGCCGACACGTGGCACTCTAGCGTCTGAGCGCACAGCGCACAGTGCCCAAGGTGCTGCCCCACGCATCCTTTGGATGTCTTTTCCCCTTTATATATATATATACATGTATATCTATACATATGTATACATATGTACATACACACATACTGCACGACACTGTCCCTGTTAAAAAAAAATTTCTAACGGGACGCTGCCCCGCATCCCGTAAGGGGGCTGCTAGCCCCCTTGACCCCCAACCCGCTATCCGGGTAGCGGGACCCCCATAAAAACTCTGCGTGGCTCCCGATATATTTAAAACCTCCCTCCAAAACAAAACATACGTACACTGCACATTGAGTTCACATGACCAGTTTAACCCATTAATCGGAGGTTCCTTCGCCCCAAAGGCGGGGGGTAATTAACGGCAGCTTAGTCCGCGGCTGCCGGAGATTCGGATCCCCATAATCATTAAACCCCGGCCTACCCTAGGTAGAGAGAATCTGTATTACGCCTGATAAGCGCGCGCGTATTCCCATCTCAATGGGGTGACGAAAAACACCCTACACACATTACTCGGACCAAGTTAACTTCCTTGTTCCGAAGTGTCTTCACTTTCCTGTCGAGGATCTCCACAGGCTGTTGCTCATAAGACAAGTTGGGTTGTATAGTGAGCTCGGAATGATCAAGAACATGGCTGGGGTCACTCACATACTTTCTGAGTTGGGATATGTGGAACACATTATGCACTCCTTCCAATGAGTGTGGAAGCGCTAAGCGGTATGCCACTTCACCGACTCGTTCGAGTATGTCGAACGGTCCAATGTATCTCGGACTTAATTTACCCCGTCTTACAAATCGGATCACTCCGCGGTTCAGAGATATCTTCAAGAATACATGATCTCCTGGCTGGAACTCCAAGCGTAGTCTCTTTGCATCAGCCCAGTGCTTCTGTCGATCTTGGGCTATGCGCATCCTTTTCCTGATAGTACGAACCATATCAACGGTCGCTACTATCATCTCTGGTCCAAGAAGTTCCCTATCTCCGATGTCGTCCCAACTTAATGGTGATCAACACTTCCTTCCATACAATGCTGCAAAAGGTGCCATTCCTATGCTTGCTTGGTAGCTGTTGTTGTACGCGAACTCCACAAGATGCAGGTGATCTTCCCACAATCCTTTGAAGTCTAGCATACACGCTCTGAGAATATCCTCCAAGATCTGAATAGTTCATTCCGACTGACCATCTGTTTGTGGATGATAAGCCGTGCTGAAGTTCAGACTTGTTCCCAAGCTTGCTTGCAGACTCTGCCAAAATTGCGATCGGAACCTGGTGTCACGATCGGAGACAATGCAAACCGGTACTTCATGAAGTCTCACAATTTCCTGTATGAATTCATGGGTATTAGAGATAGTACATTATGAAGAGTTTAAATCTTAAATAGATTATTACCTCCATGTACTTCTTTGCTAGTGCCTCAGTTGATTGGCCAACTCGAAATGGGATGAAGTGAGCCGACTTTGTGAGTCGATCCACAATGACCCATATGCCATTGTTACCCTTTGTGCTGCGAGGGAGAGCAGTCACAAAATCCATCGTGATGTGTTGCCACTTCCATTCTGGGATTGGTAATGGTTGAAGTAGTCCATCTGTCCTGTGATGTTCAGCATTTACTTGCTGACACACCAAGCATTTTGCGACGCTTCTGGCTACTTCACGCTTCATTCCATGCCACCAATAATTCTGACGTAGATCTTTGTACATTTTGGTACCTCCAGGATGTACTGAGTAGGGAGAGCTGTGAGCTTCTTTCAGTAACTCTTCCCGAACAGGACCTTTTGGTACACACAACCTGCTGCCATATCTCAAAGATCCGTATTCATGGATGATGAAGTCTGTTCTAAGTCCATTATCTACTTGTTCTCTGATCCTTTGCAACTTAGCATTACTTGCTTGAGCTGCTTTGATCTGATTGACAATGGTTGATTGAACTTGTAGATTCATCAAACTTGAAGCATTACCTGGCATGACTACCTCAATCTCCATCTGATGCAAGTCTTATTGAAGCTTCCACTGAGCGGTGAGATTCATTGCTAATGGTTGGCGACTAAGAGCATCATGTACTACGTTCACCTTCCCTGGGTGATATTGCAAGTTGATTTCAAAGTCCGCCATGAGTTCTAACCATCTTCTCTGCCGCATATTCAACTCCTTCTGAGTAAACACATACTTTAGACTTTTATGATCTGTGTAGATGTTCACTCGTTCACCAAGTAGATAATGGCGCCAAATCTTGAGAGCAAAGATGACGGCTGCCAACTCCAGATCATGCGTCGGATAATTGCGCTCATGAGTCTTCAGTTGTCTTGAAGCATAAGCCACAACCTTACCGTGCTGATGTAGAACACATCCTAATCCCTTACCGGATGCATCACAATGCACTTCGAATCCTCCAGATAGATCCGGTATTACGAGAATAGGTGCTGATGTCAACCTTGACTTGAGTTCTACGAAAACTTGTTCGCATGCTTCTGACCACACAAATTCCTCATCTTTACGTGTGAGCTTGGTCAGGGGTGTTGCTATCTTTGAAAAGCCTTCAATGAACCTTCTGTAATATCCAGCTAAACCCAAGAAACTTCGAATGTCCTTCACTGACTTTGGTGTAGGCCATTCGCAAACTGCTGAAACTTTTGCTGGATCCACAGAAATTCCTTCTCCTGATACGATATGTCCAAGAAAACCAACTTGCTTTAGCCAAAACTCGCACTTGCTGTACTTGGCATAGAGCTTATGTTGTCGAAGAGTTTCCAAGACAATTCGTAGGTGCTCTGCATGCTCTTTCCGACTCTTAGAATACACCAGGATGTCATCGATGAAGATGACAACAAACCTGTCTAAGTACTCCCGGAAAACTTGATTCATTAGGTTCATGAATATTGCTGGTGCATTGGTCACTCCAAATGGCATCACTAGAAATTCATAATGTCCATAGCGAGTTCTAAAACCTGTTTTGTGAATATCAGCTTCCTTGACCTTCACTTGATGATAACCTGAACGAAGATCCAATTTAGAGAAAACACAAGATCCATTTAGCTGATCGAAAAAGTCATCGATGCGCGGGAGTTGATACTTGTTCTTTATAGTGACTTCGTTCAAGGCTCTATAATCGATGAACATTCTGTATGAACCTTCCTTCTTCTTCACAAGTAGTACAGGTGCTCCCCAACTTGAAGCGCTGGGATGAATCCATCCTTTCACCAATAATTCGTCCAACTGGGTTCGGACTTCCTTCAAACCTTCCGGACTTAATCTATAAGGTGCTTTGATCACCAGGTGCTCCTGGTACTAAATCAATACTGAATTCAAGAGCTCGATCAGGAGGCAAACCTGATATATCGTCAGGAAATACATCGCCGAACTCTCGAACTACCTCTGGTCTTAATTCTTCTTCCGCTTGAGCTGCTGCAACTACTGCTTCTCTTGGCTTTGCTTTGTAGGTACTTGGCTCCAGGGTACGGTCTCCGCTTTTGAAATAGAAGACCGGATGGTCTGGAATCTCGAATACTACCCTCCTTTGACGACAGTCGATGGTAGCATAAAAAGTTCCAAGCCAATCCATTCCTAGAACCACATCGAAGTTCGGTATGTCCAGTACTTTGAAGTCAGCATAAAACTCTCTGCTGCAGACGATGACTGGACACAAGATGTATCCCATGGTTGCCTTTAGTGTTAGTTATATGTATGCCCTAGAGGCCATTACTGTACATACGATGTATATTGTAATGGATGCTTGGACATATATAGGGAGGACTTTCTTGCTCGACATGATAGTATGCTATCTGGTTGTACTTTATCTTAACGTGTACTCTGATTGTCTCTATGTTACATGTTGATAAAGCCCTTAGGATATGTATTCGACTACTGGGACTATGATGAGATCATACTAGTGGGGCCACGGTAGTCGACGAGTACATCTTATAACTGTTCCTAGTCGAAGGTGTATCGAGACAGGGCATCGATGCACCAGAGTAGACTAGCGTATACGCATCTTGACCCATATGATGGGCGATGGATGATCCCATATCCATCGGTGTTTGGCATCAAGGATGGTGTACGGGTGCTCAGTGGAGACTGGGTATACTGGACGGACTCGCCGAGAACTCCCAGATGGTATTATACCATACGTCAGATGGCAGTTCTCCGGTGACACTGGTACAGAGTAGTCTGTTGACCCGAGATCGTCATAGAGTCTTGTGTGATTCCCACTGTGCTTTGATTTCCATCATACCACGTCCAAGAGGGCGTGCAAAAAGGTGGCTTTTGGGTACAGTCCCGAATCACTTGGAGGCAATGAGCGATAGGAGGGGATTCGTCTCTCCCGGTATAGGGAGTTGATGTTGTGCTGTGTTCGATTGGCTATAACCGGAAATCCCTGGCCAGGGTTGCTGAGATTTACTGGTAAGTGTTATCAGTAGTTTCTCGAACTGTTATAGACCTCATATCGACACGACTTATCGAGCTATTGGGGTCTGACGTTTACCACCCCTAGGCGAGATATGCGACATATCAGACGACGAGACCGGACTGTACGGGAGTGTTACTGTTTGGATTCACAGGAGAAGTTACAGGCTTACTTGTTGATCTTCTGAGCGCTCAATACCTGGGTAGCTGTTACGTTTAGCTGACCGCTTGCAGCTTGTGGGTGTTTGATATGATCATCACCTACTGCCGGCGTATTGACGATTCTTTAGAGTCCTACACAGAGGTTTCTTGACTCAGGCAAAACGGAGTAGGAGCACATATGTTATATGTGCGGGACCGAGGATAATGCGATATGTGATACCGTATTGTATTCTCGCGATATTTGATATCAGCCGGGTCATCGGATCAAGTGTTGATTCGATGAATCGGTACGGATAAATATTAGTCAGTTATATGCGATATAGCCGGATTGTCGGATCAAGTGTTGATTCGATAATTTAATGTATAATAATATATATGATATATTAAATTACATTAACTAATATAAGCTCACTAAAAGATTCTTTTTCTCACTCGGGTAATACATTGATATATATGCGATATATGTTAATAGTATTATTTTATTTGGTTACAATAAATATTGTATATGTGATATATAATATTGTAACATGATATGATAAATAATGCAACATGTTTAGTAGAGATTAAACAAGATTAGGGTTTGTTTTGGGTTAATGATTTCTAGATGATTCTAGAAGGTTTTGTTTTGTTATGGAAAAGATATTTACTTATGACTCATTCTTAACTCAACCCAAAACCCTAATCCTTGGTTAATTCTCTACAATGGTTAAGTGAACCATGGTTGCATAATTGATCATTATCTCCTTTTCCTATTCATTACAAAAGGATTATCAATATTGTTCATCTTCTTCCTTCTTCTTCTTTGCTTGAAATTCTTTCTTGCTTTGATTTTTGTGATGGATAAATATGAGAAAAAGATAAATAAAGAGAGCAAAAATCCTACTTCATCATCCTCATCTTCCCTTGCCATTTAGATGAGGGTGTTCACATCATTTCATGAGTGTTAGCTTGTGTTAAAGAAACTTCAAGGTAGATCATCTTAGTATCGAAGATCGGAAGCAAAGGTTGCGTCTTTCTCTTCGTGGAACCTCTCGAGAGTCGGGATCTCGATGATCGCAGCGAAGGGACCACAACACGGAGCATATGAAGTGAAGGACCGGATCTACAAAGGTTGTAATCCCTCTCACTTAGTGTTAAAATGTTTAGCATATTTTTTTTCGCCTAATCTCTAGTTTAAAGTTCCGTATTCGGGTTGTTCGGCACGGCTAAATTTTTAATCGGGAATGGTTGATGCCTCGTAGACCCTTATGCGCGTGCCTAGCAACCCTACATTTAGAACGCCATTTCCTGAACTGACATTCCAGCTGGATACAAGCGGTGAGACTGGAATCGCATGGGTTCGGACGAACCGTTGTGACATAAAGCAGTGGGATGCCCCAGTATCAAACAGTGCTAGTGCAGGTAATGAGGCTACTAAGATTGTACCTAAGGTATAGGGAAAGTGTGTAGGTAAACAAGAATAAAAGAAAAGTTTGAGAAGAAAAGCTTACCAGTGATGACTTGGCCAGTGGCCTCAGCTTTTTCCACTGACATAGTGAAAGCCTGGCGCCTTGGTACATTCCTCATGGCCTGAGGAGCATTTCTCGGGATGTTCCTTTGAACTTGATGGAACTGACGAGGAGGTGGTGCAGCTTGTGGTCCTCTGGGTGGTGCAGGTAGTGCAGGTCTTGGAGCAAGGGCTTGGATGGCTGGGCGCTGTGGGTAATTGTTTGTTGGCCTGGGTGCAGCAACGGGGTTTTGCCTTTGGGGACAAAACCCAATATCATGAGTAGCTGAGCCGCAAACTAAGCAAAGACGGTTGGCTCGCCGGCAGCCTTTCATCATATGTCCGGCTCTCTTGCAGTAGGTACAAAAGGCTGGGCTGGGACGATGGTTCGGTACTCTGGGTCGTCTTGGCACAAAAAGTGGCCTGGACGAGGCTCCTCCTGCCATCTGGTTGGCAGGGCGCTTAACTCCTGCAGACTGAGGTCTGCCCCTTACTTTTATCACTGCCTCATAACTGCGGGCAGCTTCCAGAGCATCCTCATGAGTCAGAAATTTTCCCGTGGCTAGAGCAGCCTGAATTTCCGTGTCTAAACCTTGTTGAAAGTGACGGGCTCTGATCTCGTCCGTCGGTATCAAGTGTGCCACGAATCTGTTTAAGGATTGTGTTAGCTGTGTAGTATGTGATATTTAAAAATTGAACTATTGTGACATATCTTATCGGCTTAACATGGTGAATTCAGCGTCATATTCATCCACTGACTTGTCCCACATCGAACCTTGTTGTAGATGAATGAATTGCTGCTCCATGGTGAACCTGGCAGTTACAGGGAAGTACTTCGCGTCGAACTTCTCACGAAAAGTCTTCCATTCAATAGGCTGTACAAGACGGCTTTCTTCCGCTTTCCACCAGTTGCGAGCATTGTCCGTAAGCTGCAGTTTCGTCACACGGACCCAAGCTATGTCTGACACTTGTGCTGCCGCCAGATCATCTTCTATACTTTGTGCCCATTCCTCAGCTTCAAGTGGACTTCCCTTTCTGGAGAACTGCTTGGGATGTAAAGCCCTGAATTGCTTTACTCCAGGTGCGTCAGTCTCGAGACGGTTCAGGAGTTGTTGCTGTCCCTCAAGAAGGCTGCAGATCGCCTCAAGTAGCACTGTTTGCTCGGTGGGTGGCACAGGAACAACAGGAACGATTGGTAGTGGAGGTGGAGGTGTGTTATTGACGTTGGTGCTGGTGTTGTTCGGGGAATCCATAACCTTGAAGAAAAATTTGGGTTAGGACAGATTCAAGTACATGAAATGATAAGATTCAAGGAATATGAAATTTTAAGATTCAAGGAACATGAATTGTAAAGAATGTTTTAGTTGCTGGTTCTTGTGTTATATTGCTTAGGTTGTTCACGCAGAACAGAACTGCATGGTAGAGTTTCATACAGTTCTGACCTGCATGGGCCACCAACAAAACCTGTCACGCCCCGCTTCCCGGTATACGGCGAAAGGGACGAGACTGGTCCGCTACGTATATACTCAGAAGTATATACGCTAAGCGTATCTAAGCAATATAAAAATAAATACACAAGAGACAGGATGTAATAAAAACAACAACTATTATTTATTAACATTCTTTTGTACAATGCATGAAAAGGAAATACAACTGAAATAAAAAGATGCCTAAACAATGGCATAACCGGAAATGAAAACTACTGAATGGAAATGTACAATGAAACTAGAGCTCTGGTTCTTCAGCAAACTGCTCCAAGTCTTCTACAGATGGCTCGATCTCTGCCGGGTCCAAACCACCTGACGACATTCAAAGAAGAAGAAATAGAATGTCGTCAGCGAACAGGTAGCTCGGTAAGTCCCAAAGATAAGAGGAAAGTAGAATAGACAGAATAAGAGAGTATATTTTAAAGTTGTATAATATTGTTATAATATTGTGTTAACGCTGTTGTTTGTAGCTTGGTACAGAAGGATGCCAGTGTATACGAGAGGGGTCTCTATATGCTAGAGATCAGGGCAAACGGAATGTATAAGGAACCGTTAAGCCACAGTACAACAGCAAAGGAATATAGGTTAGGTGTCTTAATCTTACCACCTCGTGCCACTTTTAACACCTTCCGTACCAATCTATCCCTTAAACCCCATAGTGTTTTATTTGTATTGTTTTGTACTGTAATTTGAATTGAGTGTATAATTGAAAGACTGACCGAAACCATGATATCAGTAAACGGATATAACCGTAGAATCATGTAAATGGAATAACTGGAGAACCATGTAAATGGAATGTATATCCATGGTTCGGTTCAGTCAAGTCGTATAGATTGATAATTGGATTCCTGGATTCATGTTAAAGTTTGTAGATTATAGATTGACTTGAATCATATTCAAATCAGATTAATCAGACTCAAACTCGAGTCAGACAATTAGAAATGTAAATCAAAGTCTTGATTATTTCTTAAACTTATAATTGCTAGGGTCCTTAGGGTAATTTGTAAAACTTGAGGGGTTTTTATGTAAAAATACTTTTATATACTTTTCAAAATACAACTCAAGTATTCGTTATTCGTCTTTAGAGTGTTAATGAAGGTTGATTTTGTATTGTGATATTTCTAGTGAAAATATCCTAGTTTCAGAAATAAAGGTATTTATTTGTAAAATTGATTTATTTGGAATTCATAGTATTTTAGTGAAAAATTTATTCTTGTGATTTTTAGAAAAAAGTGGAATATTTATATCTTAACAAAATAGATATTTTAATGATAAATATACATATATTTATACAAAAATAATTTTAATAAATATTTTATATTCTAGAAAATCTCATTTTCTTAAGATGTCGTATTTTAAATCTTTCGAGACCGAATGCTCCTTGCGGAGGTCTGAATCTAGCACTACTAAGCCCGAGGGTGCGCGATAAACCGCACCATCCAGAACGGGTTCCCAAAGTGGGTTGTAGCGGCGCTTTGCAAAGATTGTAAAATACTAAATCGTTTAGAAAACTGTTTTATGAAGTAAGTGGTATTTATTTGTAAAGATGTCAATTTTTCCGTATTCTATATTCTATGGTTTTCTAAGTCAATTTAACTATTCCTAACTGGTCTAAACGATAAGTTGTGAGATGTCTCAAATCTCCTCTTCACCGCCAATTGTGGCCAGGTAAGTACAAGTGAAGAAAGGAGGGATCCGCTCACGAATAATCGTGAGACGGGCCTTTTAAAGTTATCTTTCTCACTTGCCTAGCCTAGACACCATAAAGTCAGGTTTAGATAAACGACCGATGTCCACAACTTATCGTATTTTCATAATAATTGGTATTTATTTAAAAAGTGTATCAAAACTAATCTTTTAGAAATGGTTTTATTAAGTATATGATATTTAAATGAAATTGCTTGTTTTCTCGTATTCTGGGTTCTCAGGGGTGTTGCATATGAGTGTGTGAGGAGGTAGGTCATTACCTCGTGATCTACTTTAAATGTATAGCAAGTTTGATGGGGTTAAATAAAGGATTGAAACAATGTGGTATTTAAGTGAAAAATACGATAATTTGAAATAGCTATTATTTCATGTAATGAAACTTATTCAAATTGTTTGATTAGTGTTTAATAGTCAACATAAGGATGTTTATGTTTGATTGTATTAGTGAGAAGTGGAATTTTATAGAAAACCGAATCGGAAATCGGATTTGTTCCGATTCCGTCGGGATTTGTAATTTCGTATTTTTTGAATAGAAAAGAGGGAAGGAAGCGGGACTTACGTGTTTTAGATTGAATAAGGGAGTGAGAGGGAACTAGAGTGATTGCCGATGTATTGCTTCGTCGCCGGTAGTTCCCAAAACGTTCGCCGGAAGTTCCGCCGGAATTTCATCGGAGTTTCGCCTCGAGCTTGTTTTCAAAGTACACGACTTTTGGAAAATTTTTGAGAGAGTGGGCTCAGGATTTTGGGGTGAGAGGGTAGAGGTTAGGGGGTGTATTTATAGGGTAGGCTAGGGTTAGGGTAGATGAAAGGTTAAAATGAAAAAATGTGATAAAATGTATAAAAAAATGTATTAAAAGTGGAGTAATTGGGGTTTTAAAAGAGCTCTGGAAGTGTTCTGAGGCTGAAATTTTGCAGGTGCATAGGGAATATGAAAAGACACAACTTTCATGTTGGGGCCGTCGCCGGAATCGGCCGACTCGGCTGTGACTCGGTCTGAGGACTGAGTCAGACCGAGTCAAGGCCGATTTGGCCGATTCCCGGCCGAGTCAGGCGGCCGGGATCTCCCCCGACGGTTCATCTAACTCCTGAAAATGTTACATCTTTGGGTGTAGTGGGGTTTTTGTCAGATATGCACGTGTAAACTCTTGGTATTCTAAAAGTTTTAAAAAAAATCAATATTAAAAATAATGTGGGGTATGGGATTTGAACTCTGGTGGCTTGGTTCAGCAGTGCAAGGTATTACCAATGAGCTACAAGCTCCTTCTTGTAATTATGGAGCTAATTAATTACTTAAAGTAATAACAATAAATGTAAATACCTCAAGTATACATTAATTTTAAAGCAAATTTTTGTGCACTAAAAATGGAGTTGTTACAGTGAGTGGCCGGGATTTGGTTGAGATTCAGATGGAAGTTTCCCTTTCTCTCTCTCGCTCATCGTGGCATTTAACTGTGTAAGTTGTGCTTCTATCAATTTTATGCTTTCACTGTGGGAAGCAGTGTGTTGCACTAAAGTTTGGATAGAAAACGTTAAATTAGCTATCGTTTGCGTGGATTGTTTAATGAACGTTTCTAAGTTACGTTCGAGCGCAAATGTTTTATCGGTACCGGCCGTTGAAATATTATAAGGATCAAAATTGTTTGCCGGGTTTTGAAAAGGTTGCGGTCGAAAGGGGTGCTGATTTTCTTGTGGTGGTTGCTGTTGCTGTGGGGGAGGCCTTTGATAATTGCTTGGGAACTGGTTTTGATTTTGAGTTTGGTTTTGGTTCCACGCAAAATTAGGATGATTCCTCCATTCTTGATTGTATGTGGAAGAATAAGGATCGTTTCTAGGTCGTTGCTGAAAAGCAGCATTAGTTTGTTCATGACCTTGAAACGAAGGATTCAAAGAACATTCTTCCGTTAAATGTGATGGGTCAGAACAACAACCACACATGGTTTTGGGAAGCGTAACTTGGTTTCGGGAGGCTGAAAAGACTTTGGTTTCTATAGTTTCGAGTTTCCTTTGTATCGCGGCCATTTCAGCTTTTACTGCGATGGAAACATCAAGCTGATGGATACCTCCCCTAGATGATATTGGTCTAACGCTTTCCCACTGCAAAGATTGTTCGGCGAGATCTTCCAGAAATTGCCAAGCTTCACCATCGTCTTTAGACATGAAATGGCAATGACAAATGGTTTCAAGAATCTGTTTTGTCGCTGGATTAACACCCTCATATATAATTCAGCAAAGATCCCATCTATTGATTCCGTGATGAGGACATTGGACAAGAAGATCTTTAAACCGTTCAAAGCATTTCCAAAATGGTTCGTTGGGAAGTTGGGTAAACTGGTTAATCTCGTTTCGAACACGGGCGGTCTTATGATTTGGATAAAATTTCTTAAGGAATGCTATAACGAATTAATCCCATTTGGCAATAGAGTGTGCGGCAGTGTTATAAAACCATTTTTCTGCTAGATCGCATAAGGTAAAAGGGAGAAGACGTAATCTCATAGCATCCACAGAAAGTTTTGTAGTGCCCATCATTGCGCATACGTTTTCGAATTTGGTAATAAAAACGTATGTGTCTTCGGATTCAAGCCCGTAAAATTTGGGCAACAGGTTGATGAAGTGGGGTTTAATTTCGAAATTATCCCCATTGGCTGGTGGAAAAGATAGACAAGTAGGAAGGAGACCGTGTATTGGGTAGCATCTTTCTTGAAGAGAGATGCACGGTGGATTCTGTGCACCTATGGGTGGTGGCAGAGTGGTGTTGTGAAGATCTAATGGAGAACCGTCCATCTCGGTCGATGTGGTGGGTGGAGGGGAAATAGAAGATGAAAAAGTACCGATTTCGGAGTCGATAGCAGAAACGCGGACAAGACGGGCACTAGAATCCCGTGTCCAGCCGATCATGCACTAAGCAGGTTTAGCGCACGTGGCAGCGTGTGTGAGATCGATTTAAAAAGGTTTGTTTTGAAAAAGTGTTGGACGTGAGGCTTGACTCAACAAATCACAAAATGCACAATCAACCTAGAACTAAGGTCACCTAGGTCAAGAACAAGACCGCTCCTAGACTTCCAAAGGACAAGCCGCAAGATTAATCCTCTACCAGCTCTTTATTGCTCTTGTGGCCAGGTAAGTGCCAGGTAAGTGAGAGGTATCCACTATACGAATCACCAAAAATAGCGGGCCTAATTAAATAACCACTTTTCTTAGTTACACTTGTCTAGACATCACAAGAGAGATGCAGATAAGCGATAGATTACTCACGACCCTCCTCTATCCTAATTGAGTGCGACGCTCTTTAGAGCCTTGGTCTAGATATTTTTTTAATTAATGTAAGGTGAAAATATGCTCATTTTGTGATTTGTGGGGCCTAGGAAGGGTGATAAAATCCCCACCTAATCTGAATTTGGGTTATTGTCCCTTAAAGTCCGGTTAAAATATGCACAAACAAACTAATATCAAAACACGCAAAAGATTTTTGAGCGGCGCATTTTGCAAAGAATCCTGCAGAAAATATCAAATTATTGGATCTTAGAGGAGAGAGAAGGATCTGAGAAAATTACCAGAAGATTTTGGGGGTACAAATCCCCAAAGCCACCGCGGTTCCGTGGCCAAGTGATTACTATTGCCGCGGTTCCGCCGCACTTTGGTGTGGTCTTTTGCTGGTTTTTCTGTGGTGCACCCTTAAGTTCCTCTAGAATATGTGGAATGTCTCTGAATCTCTATTTCCTCGCTCCAGTGACTCCAGATTGTCTTGCAAAAGACGCACAATAATCGTTAAATACACAATATGCGGTTTTGAAAAATAATTTTATGGTATGGATTTTATAAGAATTCAACCCGAATAGTAAGAAAAAAATTACCGCCGTTTCCCCGGCAACGGCGCCATTTGATTGATCTTTGTTTTGAAGAGTGTTTAGTAAAGTAAAGTAACCGCAATCAATAACGGCGTCGCTAGTAGCTAGCCGAGATGAGTACGAGTCGTCCTCAGGGAAACGTTGAACCTTTTTCTTGTCTTAGACGAGTTGATTGAAATCTGGATGGTTTGTTCTAGATCTATGATATACGGATGAAGATTTTATAAAGAAGAGGCTTGTAGGGTTCATATGACTTAGTAGTAATGGATGACTAATTAAAAATGACTCTTTTTATCTTTTAATAGTTTAAAACTAGATCGATAGTGATGAATGTGGATTAGAGTTCTTTTGAAAGAAACTAGGGTTTCCCCACTCCTAACCCTTGTCCTTGCATTGATCTCTATTCATGTCTATCCCTTAACAAAACAAGTGTTAATTTAATCTCAAATCGTGGTCGAGACTATCAATAAATTGGTAACACGCCCGATAAGGATGTTAACATTTATTTTGCTAAAGTTTATAAACTTTAAAATGTATAAAAAGAGTTAAATGATTTTATCATCTATTGATCTACCCTAGCCTACGAACCCTAGCAAGCGTAGAATTACTCACGCATGTTTTGAGAAGAAGAAGAAAGGATAGAGAAGGAGATCATAATGTAAATGCAGAAAGTAATGCATAAATTAAATGCAGAAAGTAAAATGCAAAGAACTAAACTAAAGATCTACCTTTATTAATCAACTTTAACATGTACAAATGCTTTGAAATTAGAATACGAAGAACTCTCGTGTTGCTCTCGATTTTTATCTCGTAGGAAGTAGATGTTCAGTCGATTGATCACGTCAATTTATCACATCGATTCGTGGACCTGTCTTGGATCTCTTGATCTTGTCGGTGATTTTGGTGATGTTAAAGGTGATGATTTTTCAAGTGTAGCTCTCGGTCCTTTAAATAACCCTAGAAGCAGAAACCCTAGATTCTATGTGTGATTATTTGCTGTTGTGATCACACTAGAAAAATCCTAAATCCTACGGCCACAATATGGCCGCGGATCCACCGCGAATCAATGATATTGGCCGCGGTTGGGCGGCGTCATGGTGGAATCAGGGTTTGAAAATTCTTGTGCTGCCTGATGTTGATACGCGGAGATTGTTTTCATGTCTGGATTCTTTATATCTTCCTCCGAGTCTCTGTCGTTTTATGATTTACGATTTGATTAAACTTTATTGGCAGATTTTATTCTTGACATCTCGGATATCTCGATCTCTATACCTGAGCTAAATCTGCACAATATCTCAATTCATAGTATTAGTAATATTTGTTATATTTGAGATATTATCTTAATCATTTTATATATGATGCAATATTTAAGAATATTGATTAGAGATATTTGATATGATATGCATATTTAAATTATCAAAATATCATATAAATATTATATACATATATTTTCCTTCATAATGTTAATTGTAATATATAAATATATGATAAAGAGTATTTTGTAGATAACCCCACTTATGTTCCAAAATTATAATCAACACCATTAAGTACTTAACAAAAGTAAGGAAAACGTTCCATCAAATGTGCAATATTTTCTACTGAACAAATACCCCAAAATTTAACTTTGATCGTTTCGAGAAAACTAGTTATTCTGGAGAGGGAGAAAAAGAAAAAGAAAAACCTAGCACACTTTCGTACGCAACACGATTGCATTTAGCACGTGCAACAAGCCTTTAAACCTCTAGGTGTTCCTAGTAGGAAGAGTGTTGTCTCCTAAGGGTTTTCAGCGGATTACACCCACAAAATCTCATAATAAAAGAACGAAAATGAAAGTTACATACAAAGATATGGAATATAAAAGAAAGAACTTGAAAAGAAGCGTTCCAAATTATACCAGCTTTTCAGTTGCCATGAGCCCAAAAAGATGTCAACAATCTTATCATCTCTCAATAAAACATCGCCTTTAGTTTTCCTTTCTACCTTTCTTCCAAATATCGATCATATACCCCTACGTGTGTGTAAAAGACATCCCTACACTTAGAGAATTCAATTCAAGCTATCATACTCTTGTCCATCTTCCTTAATACTTTTTAGTCGGTGAATATTTTAGATGGAATTGCTCACACATTCTTCATACGACCGTTAATACTTCTTGAGATACTAACTGATCGATTACCAAATGTGCTCACTCATTTAGGAGTAATTAGCAATTTTCTCATCTTGTAACACCTAAGGCTTAGCAGTGGCTCCTAAACCAGTCGGTCTAAGGCACTAGGTGATAAAGCACCCATGCTATATTTTCTTTATGCTGCCTTAAGTAATTACAAAACCAGTGTTCATTTTTCTTCACCATAATTTTTTTATTTTATTAATATATTTATTTTCTTTTATACTAAGGCTTTTAGACAAGAGCATTTCAAGGTATTCTCTATTATCCCAAGTTTCAAGATGTGTGCAAGTGCGTATAGTAGGGTATCGACGTTCAGATATTTGGACTCAAGAATAGAGACAATTTTTCAGACTCAATTCTATCCTCAGATTAGTGATTCCCTTCATCTTACTAACCCTTGGGACAACAACTCATGACCACCTATTACTAGCTTCGTTATAAAATATCTAATTTTCTTACTTTTCTTAAAATTTTCCTATCTTTCATATGTAATTTTTCACTTTCTAATATTTTATTATTAAATTTTTTTTCGCTTTTAATTATTATAATGCAGAAAATGATGCGTGAATAGGCACAAACCTCCTCCAAACCTATTTGCAGCAGTGTCCTCACTGATGTCATCTGTTGAGCTTAAAATCTGTAGACTTGGGAGGAAAAGTTAGCAACGGAGACAAGAATTAATGACAGTGAAATCCCCTCCCAAACTTATTTTTGGCTCACAATTTTGTAAAAAAATTATTTTCTTTAAAGAGCCAAAATATTTTCTCCCCCCCAAACTTGAGTAAAATAATATTAAGCATTTAAAATTATGAAGGGGGGTTAAAGTTATTGGTCTATGCAAAGCTTTACAAAGACCAAAAGTCAACACAAAATCATTCAAAGATTTTATCGATGTAATAATATAGTTGGTGGAAGATCATAGATGTGCATAAGTGGGGAGATAGGAGACGGAATCGATCGGTTTTACGTCTCGGATGGTAGAAACGAAACGGTGATGGTGTATTACTCGCATTCTCGTTCTTGATAAGAAGGGGTGGCGGCTCAACTTCTTTATGTGGGGGTTGATTCATCACAACTCCCAAGTCTTCTAGGAATGCGAGTTCATCAGCAAAAATGTCTGTTCCCCCAATCAGAGCAAGGCTCTGTTTGAATTTTGAAAATTCAAATTTTGGAAGCAACGCTTCAAATTCTGAGCATTGCGCGCAACGCGCCGCGTGTCAGAAGTTGATAAGTCAACGCAACGCCCGAGGCAGTGTGTCCAATCAGAGCAAGCCTCTCTTAAAAAATAAAAGTATGCAACGTTCAGATTGCGCAAGCACTGCATTGCGTGACACGTGTCTGCGCAGTTGCGCAAACGCTGCTGCGCAAGCGCTGCGCGACACGTGTCTGCGCAGTTGCGCAAGCACAATTGCGCAAGTGCCGCACGACGCGACACGTGTCTGCGCAGTTGCGCAAACGCTGCTGCGCAAGCGCTGCGCTGCGCGACACGTGTCTGCGCAGTTGCCCAAGCACAATTGCGCAAAGTGCCGCATGGCGCGACACGTGTCTGCGCAGTTGCGCAAACGCTGCTGCGCAAGCGCCACGCAGCGCGACACGTGTCTGCGCAGTTGCGCAAGCACAGCTGCGTAAGCGCCGCACTACGCGACACGTGTCACGCTCTGGGGGAGTTGCGCAAAACAGAATAAATCTTTTCTGTTCTTGTTAAAACAAGAAGATTTTCTTCTGTAAAGCAGGGGCCTTTGGATCAAAAATCCAACGGTGGGGAAAATCCCGCAAATCACTCAGAGAAAGATCTCTTTAACAAATTTAACTAATTTGTGAGCACTATAAAAAGGACCCCAGATCTCATTTCAAAAAAAAGAGCGGGCTAAAAGAAAAAGGAGAGAAAGAGAACTCTTTAGAATTCTGGAAGAACACAAAAAAAAAGGTAAAACCTTTAAAAGAGAAAATTCTCTTGGGAACAGATCATGGATCTAAGAACAAGATCATGGATCTTCAATAAATAAATAAATAAGTAAATAAAATAAAAAAGAAGTAGTGCCTTGCACTTGTTATGAACCCTTGGTTCTCTGAAATAAGGAAAAACAAGAAAAGAAGAAAAAACTTGTTTTTCTTTAGATCAAAGGATTAAAAAGTGCTCTGCACTTCTGTTTCTTGAAGATTCTCAATGCAATGCATTGCTTGAAGGGCCATGCCCAAATTAAATTGCAGAGCAATAAAAGGGAGGGCCCAAATGAAATTGATGCTCTGCATCATTTATAGAGGGCAGAGCCCAAACAAAATTGATGCTCTGCATCATTTATAAATGGGCAGAGCCCAAACAAAATAATAAATAATGCAATGCATTATCTTAAAAGGGGCATAGCCTAAATAAAGGTCCAACAGAGACCAAGATTTAATGCTATGCATTATTAAAAATGGGCCAAGCCCTAGCACAGGCCTAATAGGCCAAAAAAATAAATAAAAGTGTTGAACATTCTGAACTGGACTTAGCCCAATCGTGGCCGTAAGTCCTCAAATTAAATTGACTGAGCACAATTGCTCTCTCTCTTTCAAATCAATTTATATTTCGGTTCGAGGGTACATCTCCGAGCTCCTCTGACACATGTCGCTGTAATCATTCAACGACGTCAGAGAGGTGACGGGTCCCAACGACCACATACGTCAATATGCACTGCGGGATCCTTAAACTCGTGGACCGAAACGTCCTTAAACTAATATTGGACCGAGACGTCCCTAAACTAATATCGGACCGAGACGTCCCTAAACTAATATCGGACCGAGACGTCCTTAAACTAATATCGGACCGAAACGTCCTTAAACTAATATCGGACCACCACGTCCCTAAACTGGAATATGGACCACCACGTCCCTAAATTGGCGATGGACCACCACGTCCCAAAACTGGAAAATGGACCACTACGTCCCTAAACTGGAATAATAGAGCCTCCAAATGCTCTTTTGCTGGATCTAAACGGTCCCGTTTAAGTTGATCTTAGCCCCAAATACGGCTAACGTATCCTTAGACATTTAAAATGAATGATAAAACTCCAAATCAACTTCGGTTCAAGGGTACATCTCTGAACTCCTCTGACACCTGTCGTTGTAATCCTTCAACGACGTCAGAGAGGTGACGAGTCCCGACGGCCAGATATTAAATCGATCATCAAGTCAAGTTGATCTTAGTCCAAAACAGGACTAACGTATCCTTGACGAACGTTTAAGTTGATCTTAGACGCAACGCGACTAATGCATCCTTAAACTAAAAACACCAAACCCAAATCTAAGTAAATACGGATTTGGACTAATCCACGTCCTATGGGCGACGACATTACTTAGTCTCCCTATACAATCCACGGGCAACCACAAACAAAACAAACACACACGACACGAAGTGAAATTCTGGAGAAGGAGAAAGTTGTTACAGCGATGCGGTAGCGTAATTAACTGCAGGGGCTTGCACCTGCAGGGAAGAGCGTCCCCACAATCAAAAAACCCTCACCCTGAGGGGGAATCTGACGAAGTCTGCTACATCGGCCGCATCCATCTAAACCTCCGACACACTGTGCCATAAATCAACTTGGCATCTTCGGAGAGGTAGACGGATAAAACCACATAGCATCTGCCCCGAATCTCAGGCAGGACGCGGAGTCCGCTCCGCCGTTCGGAGGGGAACAGATTCTGGCACGCCCGGTGGGACCTTTTCCTCTTTCCACTCCACACTTCGTGTGTCGTCCTCGCGAACCAATCGCGGTTTGTTAACGGTTGACTTTGGATTTCCAAGTTACTAAGATTTGGTCTTTTGTCTGGCGCAGAACTCAAGCATCCATGGCTTCTAACTGCACCAACTGCGCGAAGTGCCACTGCAACGGACGCTCCACCTCACCTAGAGGTGTAGCATATGGGCCACAAGCGGCCTCTTTCCTCGCTCTGCCGGTAGAACAGGTGACCCAGGCCACCACCGGCCTGTTTTTCGGGACCATGGTCCCACCTACAAGCTTCTCTATGCCGATACCTGCACCGGAAGTGAACAAGAAGTCGGTGTTCGACCGGCTCGCTGCTATGACGGCCCCTGTCAACAGGTCGCCCACTGCCGAACCAACAGCCTCTGTCTTTGCAAGGCTGGATCAAAACTCTGAAGGGACCGCTAAGAAGCCCAGGAACTCTAAAATGGCTGTCCCAAGGAAGGCAATGACTGCTGCTTCAGAAGTCGTCAAGGCGGCTTCCCCTGTTAAAGAGTCAGTCTTTTCAAGACTGACGATTCCTGCTCATATCCCTGCTCGAGGATCTGTCTTCGATAGGTTGGATATCACACCTCAGAAGACAACCTCAGTCTTTAAGAGGTTAACACCGGCGGCACCTCATTCAGACAGGAGGCAAAAAGAAGTTATCTCTATCTCTGAGCCAATCCCAACGGCTCGTCGTGCTCGACGTCGCCATTGGCAACGAGTGAGAAAGGCAGGGGGCAACTCCCCCTCAGGGCTAACTCCACCGGCTCCAGTGGTGGAAGTCAACGCTGCTGTTCCAACTGGGAACAACTTTGAATTGCTGAGGAGGGTACGGAAGAACTCTCCAACCGCTACATTGAAAAGATCTCCCCTACCTGCGGAGAGAGTTCCGGAAACAAAACAGGAACAGCCCCCTCAACGGCTGTCCTCAAGAATTTATAAAGTTTGGCGAAAGGTTCAAGACTCCGTGATCGACACGGATCACTCCCGTCAACGAAAGAAGATGAAGGTGCAAAAAGAAAAAAGACCGTCCAATTAAACAGCAGGGGACAGCAGCTGCTAGGATGCCTACTTCAACGGTTCCTTCAACCTCAACGGCCCACAGAAGAAGGAGGCCAGAGAAAACTCCCGTGTCAGCGGCAAAAGTTAAAAATGGTGAACCTAAACGCCCCAAGTCAGGGGGCATAACAGTTCATACGGTTTACATGGCATCGGGAAAAGAAGATAGCCGCATGTCAACAGGTCATAGACCGCACACGAGGTCAGTGACCAAGGCTCAGGAGCAGCAGCAGAAGCTCCAAGAAATGATGAATGCTATGGCCGCACTTACAGGGCCAAAAGAAACCCCGGAAACATCCTCGGACGGGCGTCAAGAACAAGAAACGGACGCCGAATTCCTTCGGCGCGTACTAGAGAAGAAAGATAAAGAAGCTGCGGAGCAGGCAGCCAACATAAAGAAAATGGCCCTCCTGTTCCAGGATATGGTGGGTATGATGATTCAACAAGATCCACCTGCTGAAGATCCCCCGATCATTCTTAAAGACGATAGGGGAGAAACGTCGAATCCTCCACCAGTTCTATCCACAGCTAAAGAGGATACCATCTCAAAAGCCGATTTGGATGAATACATCGCCCAGCAAATACGGGTGCATCATGCGACCGAAGCAGCCAGTCAGGTCGTAAAAACGGGGCGGCCATACCCAAGTTGGTACGATCAAATCAAGTACCCTCCAGGTTACACAATTCCCAAGTTCCATGTCTACAAGGGGACGGGAAATCCTCATCAGCATGTTGCCCAGTTCAGGGCACTCTGCGGCAATACCGGCGGTGATGACAAGCTTCTACTGCGCCGGTTTGTTGGAAGTTTATCGGATACGGCGTTTGAGTGGTATTCTGAACTTCCAAACGACTCTATTAAAACCTTCGCGGAGATGGAGCTGCTGTTTACTCAACGTTTTGCAAGTGCCAGCGAACGTACCCCGATGACGGCACTGATTAACGCCAGGGTAAAACCCGGCGAGACGTGGGTTCAGTATGCTATACGATGGAGGAATTTATGGTCAAAGTGTGAGCAGCGCATTGAAGAAGCTCCCGCGGTTGGTATGTTTGTGGGAACCCTCGATCCACAAGCAACCATCTCGCAGTTTATGGTGTTTTTCAAGCCGACTACCTTCCAGGCCTTGATCGACAAATTAGCACAGATGGATCAGATGGGCCATAAACCTCCTCTTCCAAGGACGGACTCCCGAAATGACAAAGGGAAGGGAAAAGCGATCGTCGTCGCTAATGCTTAACAACAACCGAGCGACCCGAAGCCAGTTGCTCGTCAAAATAATATGCGCCCGTACGTACCCCTTGAGGATAGGATGAGACGTCCTTATTCCTTTCCCCGCGATAAAACGAGGAGGTTATTCGAGCTGGCGTTGTGCAACAGACTCATAAATCTGCCGAATCCAAAACATCCGTTGCAACCAAGTGACGTCAACGAGCCCAACTACTGTCCTTATCATCGAGTACTAGGCCATCCGATCGAAGATTGCTACGTTTTCAAGAATTGGCTTGAAAACCAGTACCGACAGGGCAAGTTCGCGTTATCTGACAAATGGAAGGTGAATCCCCCGCAGCCCCACACCTCTAAGGGGACGAATACGCCGGGGGCAACATGTTCCGTCATTGAAGAAGCTCCTTGGGAGGTTATATTATCAGCCAAAACAAAGAGGATGCTAAACGACCTTCAGGCATGTCCAGCGATCAAGTGGAAGAACCCGTTGGAACCGCAGGTCATTGAAGGCATGTTGAAGCCACGTCCAACCCCAAAGACCGATGGGGGTAGCTCAAACACGCGCAACCAGCCGTCAAAATCTTCGGAAAAGAAGAAGAAGAAATCTAAGAAACCCGTGAAGCCTAGCGACAAGCGCACAGACTTACAAAAGCAAATTGACGCGCTAGATGAATACAACCAAAAGGCGCGGACTCCCATTACGCTCCAAGAGTTCCTCAATCACGTCTTTCAAGAGGAAGATGAGGGAGAAAGTTCATCGGGTGAATCCGAGGAAAATGTAGCGAGCTGTCATATGATCTCCCATTCGATCACGAACGATGAAGAAACTTCTGGCACTAAAACGCTGGGGGCAGATACCGAATCAAAAATTCAGGAGCTATCAGTCGAAATGATTGACGCGTTCCTTAACGAAGCTCGACTAAAAAGTAAAGCTGATCGAGAACGCGAGACGGCTATATTTGAAAGGGCCAAGCGCCAGCGACTTGATGAAAGAGCTGAGATGATCCCGCTGGAGCTAAACACCTCCGCTACCGACAAAAGCCAATTCAAGATAAAGAAAAGGTTTGCTAAGGCCATATCAATGGGCATGAAGCTACCATCCTCTGGAGGAAACATCACCGATGAAGTGGAAACGCACCCCTCCTATTGCTTATATCATCAAAAGATTTCGCACCCCACTCAAGAGTGTAAAGCTTTCGATAAATGGTGGCAATGATACGTTGCTCATCGACAATGCTTTAAGCGGGAAAAGCGTAAAACTCGTCGAGAGCAAAGAAATACGACCGAAGGGATTAAAAGAACTACCGGCAATTGTCGCATGGTTAACACTGGCGGGCCACAAATGCCTACATTCGGGAGTGATTCTGATGAAGAGCTAGAATTTGCCCCTCTCTTTAAGGAGTCCGCTTCGAGAAAAGAAGAAGAACCGAAGGTCTGCGAAAATATTCGACTGCGGAATCGGACGCTGCCTGAAAAGAACCTCGGACCCTCAAGCAGAAAAGATAAAGGGAAAGAAAAGGTCTCTGAAGATATCGTCTTAGATGACCAAGTTCTGGAAGAACTAAACGCCAACAACCCGCCGAAGAAGAATAAGGTGGATTACAACGTCTTAGCACATCTGAGGAAGCTTCCCTCACAGCTCTGCATTCTTGACGCTCTGTTGCTATCAAAAGAGGCGAGAGATGCGTTGATTAAGGCACTACAGAAACCGGAGCAGTTCCAAGCCTTCCTGGCCGAAGAAAAGATGAAGAATGAGTTGGAAGAGGTGCACACGGCCGACATTGCTTTTGGCGATGAAGACCTTCTCCTTAGGACGCGCGAACACAATCGCCCTCTCTATGTCTTAGGATACTGCCATGATATAAAGATAGGCAAAATCCTGATCGATAATGGATCGTCTGTTAATCTCCTCAACGTGCGAGTGTTGAAGGAAATCTGCATGAGCGTTCAGCACCTTGCTCGGGACAAGATCACCATCTCCGGGTTCGACTCCCAGTCGTCAAAAACTCTTGGATCTGTGATATTGACGTTACGCTTCAGGTTGCTCGTCACAGATATTAAATTCCATGTCATAGATGCCAAAACATGCTGCAATGCCCTGCTCGGTCGACCATGGTTACACGAGTACAATATCATCCTTTCTACACAACATCAGTGTATGAAATATTGCAAGGATGGTCTCGAGTACACTGTGGCAGGAGAATTGAATCCGTTTTCCGTGAATGAAGTTCGTAAGTATGAAGATGCCAAATACTTCTTGCCGAGTTTCGAAGATACGGAAAGGTGTCACAAGCCTGAGAACAAAACTAATGCCACCATCCCTGTCTTCGGCAGTGATACCGAGGAAGAAGAGGATATAACTTATTCGGGTCCGCCCCAATACACCAAGCTGGGACCATCCGTTCATTCATTGATCTTCGGTAGTGATTCGGAGGATGAAGTTCATGCTGTATTCCCTGTTCGGCTGTCAATACGAACCTCTGCTGATGAAGAGCGAAGTCTACAGATAGCCATGGTGCCGCCTAGACACCATAAAGAACTGGATGCACTTAATATCTACAGTGTAGAAGAACTGCGGACATTCTATATTCCTCCCAGGAAAAAGAGAGAGAAAGCAATTCTGCTTTACCGCTCTGAAGAAAATAAAGTGGAGAAAGAGATCTGGTATGGAGCAGATCCAACGCTGGACAGGCTTCAACCCATTCGTCTGCCCAGATATTATATAGAAAGCTTGAAATGACTGTTAAAGCGCCAAGGGATACCCTTCGAACAGACTGTTAGGAAGGCCAGATTCTATGACAAGGTTTGGAACGTCCCCGGAACTCAACACAAGCTACCTAATGGGAGGATGGAGACGATCGGGCTCGGATACATCCGGACAAAGAAACGAGAGCTATTAAACAGCTGCTATGTCGTGTATGACTTCGATGAAGAAGCGGATGCTCAATGGGAGGACGCTAATCCTAAGCTAATAAAAGTGCCAGATGCAAAGGAGCCCAGTCCGTCGTTCGAAGAACAAATGGACAAGCTTATAAGGGAAGCGGGTCAAAAAGTCCGAGACGACCATAACCGTGAAATGGTCATCTACGAGAAAGCCAGAACGCAACGCCTTCTCCAACAAGCCGTGAAAGATGAAAAGGCTGCTCCCTGCCAACCTGTTATAAAAAAGGCTCGGCGCAAAAGCAGAAATAAGTCGAAAGGCCAAAAAGGCGCTCAACAACAAAGCAGGGCTAAGAAGCCACGCAAACGGGAGTCGAGCGTTATTGATCTATCCCTTATGAAGAAAATGGGGCGAGCATACTCATTTCCTCGGGACAAGACGAAGAAGATACTTGACCTTGCTCTAAAACATCAGATGCTTACACTGCCGGAGACTAAGCACCCCGAACGAGCAGGTGAAGTCTCACACCTGGACTATTGCTCTTACCATCGAGTAATAGGGCACCCTCTCGAAGATTGCTTCACCTTCAAGAATTGGGTCGAAGATCAGTACCAGCTAGGCAAATTCGCTCTGTCCGACAGCTGGAGGGTAACGCCACCACAAAAGCACGAGCCCAAGGTCACGAAAGAAAAACCAGTTCCACATTGGGATTGGAAGCGAATTCGCACCTGTCACATGATCACAATATTAAAAGAAGAGCCCGAGGACATAGATGAGCTCCCTTGGTGCTTCGAAAACAGCAGCGACGAGATAATCTCAGAATTCCCACCAGCGCCAAAAGAGCTGGAAGATGGAATCTATACCACTGTAGATAACCTCAAGAAGATTGAGTTGGGGACGGCAAACAATCCACGACCGACATTCATCAGCGAGTTACTATCTGAAGAAAGGGTAGCTGCATTGAAGGATGTGCTTCAGCAGCATAGAGATTGCTTCGCGTGGAACTATTCTGAAATGCCGGGACTAGATCCAGAAATTGCTGTGCACAGATTGGCGATATCTCCGAACGTCAAACCAGTCAAACAGGCGCCGAGAAGAATGCGGCTCGAGCTTGAGATGAGTATCAATGCCGAGGTCAAGAAGCTGATCGACTCTGGTTTCATCCAGGAAGTTCAATACACTGAATGGATCGCCAACATCGTCCCGGTGATGAAGAAAAACGGGACAGTGCGCATATGCGTGGACTTCCGGGATCTCAATAAAGCCTGCCCGAAAGACGATTTCCCAGTGCCAGTCACCGAACTGATGATAGACAACACGTCCACTCATGAAGTTTTCTCCTTTATGGACGGCTCGTCAGGGTATAACCAGATAAAGATGCATCCAGAAGACCAGAAGCACACAGCCTTCAGGACCCCTTTAGGAATATTCTATTATAAGGTGATGCCCTTCGGTTTAAAGAACGCCGGTGCCACCTACCAAAGGGCCATGACGAAGATCTTCGATGACCTTATACACGAAATCGTCGAATGCTATATCGACGATCTCGTGGTCAAAAGCAAATCATATGAGGAACATCTCGAACATCTGAAGACCGTATTTCAACGCCTTCGGCAAAACAACTTGAAGATGAACCCGCTCAAGTGTGCATTCGGAGTTTCCTCAGGCAAATTCCTGGGATTCATTGTTCGACACCGAGGTATTGAAATAGATCCGTCAAAGATTAAAGCGATCATGGAAATTCCTCCGCCGAGAACTCTCAAACAGCTGCGGTCTCTCCAAGGGAAGCTCGCGTATATACGGCGATTTATAGCCAACCTTTCAGGAAAGTGCCGTCCTTACAGTCACCTGATGAAGAAGGGAACCCCATTCGATTGGGATCAAAAATGCCAAAGCGCACTGGACGAGATCAAGCAATACCTGCAGAACCCGCCGGTGTTGGCTGCTCCGGTCAAGGGAAAGCCTCTCATTCTTTATACAACCGCCCTCGAAGGTTCTTTAGGCGCATTATGGGCACAAGAGAACGATCAAGGGAAAGAAAGAGCACTCTACTACTTAAGTTGAGTTCTACTGGGGGCAGAAAGCAACTACTCCCCCATTGAAAAACATTGCCTGGCGTTGATCTTTGCGATAACAAAGCTTAGACACTATGCGTTGGCGCATGAGGTCCGTCTCATTTCAAAGGTGGACCCCCTTAAATTCTTGATGTCAAAGGCCATATTGACGGGACGACTCGCTAAGTGGGCCCTACTCTTGATGGAGTTTTCGATAACGTATCAACCTCTCAAGGCAGTGAAAGGCCAGGCCATCGCCGACTTCCTCGCTGAGCATCCCATACCGGCCGATTCTCCTCTGAATTGCGATCTTCCAGATGAACATGCGTTTGATGCGATCGACGGTGGTGATACCCAATGGGAACTTTATTTCGATGGAGTATCTTCCATGAAAAAGCGCAAACAAAATACCCCTATAATCAAATCGGGGGTGGAACTCATCTTCGTAACTCCACAAGGAGGGATAATGCGCTTCGCTTTCTCCTTAACAGAGCCGAGGACAAACAACGAAGATGAATACGAAGCTCTGATAGCAGGCCTCGAGATCGCCATTGACATGAGAATTGAAAACCTCCTCATATACGGGGATTCTCAACTGGTCGTTAGTCAAGTAAATGGCGACTACCAAACGTGCAAACCGGAGTTAGTGAAATACGGTGAAAAAGTGCAACAACTGCTAACCCAAATTCCATTCTATACTTTGGAGAGCATACCACGCGCGGAAAACAGCAAAGCGGACGCACTGGCCAAACTTGCTAAAGAATTGGCTGACGAGAACCTCGATGACGTTAGAATCGTGGTACAAAGCCGTCGAGTGCTTGCCCCAGCAGAAATATCTCTGGAATCATCCGAAGAAAAAGGAGCGAACGAGCAGACAACCCTGCAAGTAAAAGATTGGGAAAATACCAAGGATTGGAGAGAAATCTTCATAGATTACTTCAAGTCCCACCGAATGCCTGAAGAAGCGTCCACAAGACATCAGCTCGTGAAACGAGCCCTGTCTTTCGCCTTCGTCAACGATACTCTGTACAAGAAGTCATTTGATTCTTTGTGGCTGAGATGCTTAGGACCTGACGAAGCGAAAAGAGTCGTCCAGGAAGTTCACGACGGACTCTGCGGTTCTCATCAAGCAGGCCCTAAGATGAAGTTGAAGATAAAACGGATGGGCTACTACTGGCCCACGATGATTCAGGACTGCATCGAATATGCGAAGCAATGCCACTCATGCCAAATTCATGGGGACTTCATCCACCAACACCCAAATCCACTACATCCAACGGTGGCTAGCTGGCCATTCGAAATGTGGGGGACTGACATAGTTGGCCCTATCGAACCAGCATCGTCTAGGGGACATCGTTTCATCTTGGCGACGACTGACTACTTCTCTAAATGGGGAGAAGCAGTACCGTTAAGAGAGGTGAAGACGGAAAATATCCTCCACTTCTTCAAGACGCATGTCATATATCGATTTGGAACTCCGCGACGGATCATCTCCGATAACGGGCCAGCTTACAGAAGCCACAAGATCAGTCGCTTTGCGCAACAGCATAACATAGACTGGAGATATTCCTCGGTTTATAACCCGCGAGCCAATGGACTAGCTGAAGCCTTCAACAAGATATTGACAAAAATCATAAAGAAAACGGTGTCCCGAAATAAGAAAGATTGGCACGAAAGACTGCAAGAAGCTCTTTGGGCATATCGAACTACATTCAAGACGACCACGAACACAACGCCGTACGCGTTGGTGTTCGGTACAGAAGCAGTACTCCCCCTCGAGATAGAGTTACCCTCTCTACGAGTGGCAGTCCACTACGAGCTGACGGACGAAGAAAATGCTCACCTTCGGCTTGAGGAGCTTGACGCCCTTGATGAAACCCGGCTCATAGTGCAGCAAAATCTAGAAGCTTATAAAGCAAAGATGACGCGCTCATACGAAAGATTGACCCGATCGAGGACATTCCGCCAAGGCGAACTCGTGCTAGTGGTCAAAAGGCCTATGATCCCCAATCGCGCCAAGCGGGGAAAATTCGAGCCAAACTATGAAGGCCCGTACATCATAGATAAGGTCTACCAGGGTGGGGCCTATCTACTCATGGATATGCACGGTGAAAAGCCTTTCAGGCCGATAAACGGTCGCTTCCTAAAGAGATATTACGCTTAATGAGCCACAGCCTAGGTCAATGATAGATGACGACGATTATGTCCGCTCGCTATCTTCCTAAGCTCAAACTCTATCAGCAGTAACCAGCCTTCTCAAAGTCGGACCGAAATGTCCTTAAACTAATAGCAGACCGAAACATCTTTAAACTACTACCGCAGCATCCTTAGGCTGACGAGACAAAAAAAAAATAATAAAGAAAAAAGTATAATGAATAAAAACGGTATGTCCATAAGCAAAAGGGGCGCGGACGAAAACCCGAAAGGGCTCCGTGAGTAAAAACAGCAGGGCTACCGGCGAGTGTTCGTGAAAACCCGAAAGGGCGCGACCTCGTAAAAAAAAGAGAAAAAGAAATTAAAAAGAATAAAAAAAGACGGTATGTCCATAAGCAAAATGGGCACGGATGAAAACCTGAAAGGGCGCCGTGAGTAAAAACAGCAGGACTACCGGCGAGTGTTTGTGAAAACCTGAAAAGGCGCAACCTCGTTAAAAAACACTTACATGGTCCTCTCGACCTTGTAAGGAGAAACCACCTGCGTGAGATCCTTATGACTCACAAGGAAACAACACACTTAGGTATCCCCACGATTCCTAAGGAGAAAATACACTTGCGAGATCCTCACGACTCGTAAGAAGAACTCTCTTATGCGACCCTCACGGCTCATAAGAGTTGAAAATCTTAAGTCACAGAGATCTAAACCTATGCTTAAGCAACCCCCACAACTTCCGATACTGCCCTATAAGTGGCTCAATACTGACCCTTGTATACAATCCACGGGCGCGAATAAACATTTCCCTAACTAAGTCCCATCCGAGACTAGGGATGTGCTTGCATGGCAAACAATCCTTGTAAATCCTCTCGACTTACAAGGAGAAAACCCTCCTGTAGGATCCTTACGACTTACAGCGGAACAATACACTTAGGAACCCTCATGATTCCTAGGGAGAAAATACACCTATAAGATCCTCACGACTTGTAGCGAGAAATAGCTTTGTGAGACCCTTACGGCTCATAAGGTCAAAAGCCTTAGCCGACAGGACCCTAACCCTGGTCGCTAAGCCTCCTTTGTTCGACAATGACAGAGGCAAATGATGATTCGCTCCTGGCGATATCCCAGTTGTAGCGGTGCTGATGCCGAAATCAGTGTCTAATTTCAGGTTTACGGCGAAAAGCCGATAGGCCGCACATGCATACGAAATGGCCGAAATGATAGAGCAACTTGCAATAAAAAGCAGCAAGTAAAAATGTATGCATGCAAAATAGCCGAAATGATAGGACAGCTCGCAATAAAAAGCAGCGAGTAAAAATAAAATAAATAGCCGAAATGATTGGGCACCGTGAAAAATAGCCGAAATGATTGGGCAGTCGCGACCTTCGCGATATAAAAACTGAAATGATAGAGCATCACGGAAATAAAATAAAATAAAAAGAAGAAATGATAAAACTTTGGCCCTACAGTTAAGATCACATCGATCCCTGTATACAATCCAAGGGCATAAACAAAGAAGGAACCATACTTTCCCAGCGGACTCCGTCAGACGACGAAGCCAAACCTCAACGGTTCATTTCAACCGAAGAAGCCAGTGACTTCAGCAAAACTCCTCGACTCACGGATACAAACACTCCTTGATGAGAGCCTTCTGATTCGCGTCGACTCGCAGAGCCATCAGAGCCTCTATGGGAACCCTCGACTCGTTTCAAACCCCAAGGAAACAAATAATCCTTGGCGCTTGGGAAACAAATAATCCCTAGCAAACTCCTCGACTCACGGATACAAACACTCCTTGACGAGAGCCTTATGATTCGCGTCGACTCGCAGAGCCACCAGAGCCTCTGTGGGAACCCTCGACTCGTTTCAAACCCCAAGGAAACAAATAATCCTTGGCGCCTGGGAAACAAATAATCCCTAGCAAACTCCTCGACTCACAGATACAAACACTCCTTGACGAGAGCTTTCTGATTCGTGTCGACTCGCAGAGCCACCAGAGCCTCTGTGGGAACCCTCGACTCGTTTCAAACCCTAAGGAAACAAATAATCCTTGGCGCTTGGGAAATAAATAATCCCTAGCAAACTCCTCGACTCACGGATACAAACACTCCTTGACGAGAACCTTCTGATTCGCGTCGACTCGCAGAGCCATCAGAGCCTCTATGGGAACCCTCGACTCGTTTCAAACCCCAAGGAAACAATAATCCTTGGCGCTTGGGAAACAAATAATCCCTAGCAAACTCCTCGACTCACGGATACAAACACTCCTTGACGAGAGCCTTCTGATTCGCGTCGACTCGCAGAGCCACCAGAGCCTCTGTGGGAACCCTCGACTCGTTTCAAACCCCAAGGAAACAAATAATCCTTGGCGCTTGGGAAACAAATAATCCCTAGCAAATTCCTCGACTCACGGATACAAACACTCCGTGACGAGAGCCTCCCGACCCGCGTCAACTCGCAGAGCCACCACTGTCTCCGCGGGAGAATTCCCGGTTCGTCCCACCTTGCTAGATGAAGTCTCGGGCAGCAAAGATTGAAAAACTTGCTGCCTGAACAATGGGGCCCTGCAAGTCAATCCAAAATGGTCTCTTGCATACTATTCACGGGTCTCACTCTCCGAAGTCGATTTTCGACAAGGAGGGAAACAACCGCTTACGGGTCCTCTCGACTCGTAAGAGGGAAAAATTCTCTTATAGGATCCTTACGACTTGTAAGAGAAAACACACTTAGGAATCCTCACGATTCCTAAGGAGAAAAACCCACCTACGAGATCCTCTCGATCCGTAGGGAGAAAAGTCTCTCTGAGACCCTCACGGCTCATGGAGTTGAAAATTCTTAGACAGCAGATCTGAACCTGCGGCCTAAGCCATCGCTATTTCTTAAGAAAGTCAAGATGCATGTCCTATTATCCGTCAACCATGGTTATTAAGGTGGCACACTGACAACAAAAGAAAGAAAAGGGCGGAGAAATGACACAGGACATTACAAAAATGCGTATCTTTTATTCATAAATATTGATCGAGTACATGATACATTGTACTAAAGAATAAAAAATATGCATATATTCTACAAGTACAAATGATACAAGGAGAATTACTGAGAAGGAAGCGTCTTGCATAGATTTAGCAATTGCTCGCATACTTCCTTCCACGCCTTCTCTTGATCGGCTACCACCGCCAGCTCCGCCTCCACTTGGACTCGTTGCTGCAAGACAGACGCAAGCTGCTCCCTAACGACTTGATAAGCAGCTTCCCGACCTGGGGTATTGCGCTCAGCTACGTCAAGCTTCCGCTTCAAGTTTAGCCCATGGGAGATGCGCTCCAAGAGACCCTCAAAGATAGTCTTCACTTGGGCAGCATTTGCTTCAACCTCAGCACGCAGATGGGCCGTTTCGTTCGAGGTCTTTTGGCATTCCCTTAGTTTTAAAGCTGTTTCTTGCTCCAAATGGCGGAAGTGAGAAGTGCTTTGCTCGAGCCAAGCTGTTCGGTGCTTAGGGCTAAAACTTCAGGAGAAGGACGCGTCAACTCTAGCCGATGTAGACAGGCCTCGATTTCCCTGCAGTGATTAACCCAAGATTCGACGACGCCTTCGTTATGAAAATTTACGAGCGCCGCCAACATCGGGTTAACCTCCACAGCGAAATCTACGGCAGAAGGGAGAGCGTCCATGTTAAGCTCTTCGATGTACCCACTCAGCATGCCCAAACTCATCACAACACCCTTTGAAGATGGACGTTTCAAGAAAGGGCCTGCCGGTGAAAGGATGCGAGACTCAAGAGGGACCGGAGCCGGAACAATAGCTGCAAAACAAAACATGGTCAAACAATGATTCAAGAGATGTTGAAGGGTTACCAAAAATGAAATTTACTATACCAGCTGCAACGGACGGCAAAGCCGGAAGGGCCGGTGGCGTGGCAGGTCTTGCATCCCCTCCTTCGATTTGTGGCACTGCAATAAGGAAAAGGAAAAGTCAGAAATCATCCCATTGCTAAAAAAGAGGGTAAATAAAGACATTGTAGTGAACGTATACTCACCGGCACCAATAGAGGGAGAAGCGAGTTCGGATGGGAAGGAGAAGTGTGGGAGCAACACTTGATATAAATGATCAAAGAGCACTCCTGAAAGGGCACAGTGGTATAACGTTAGTACAAAAGCTACATGTTTAAAAGATTAACGCATGAGTCGTAAATCCATACCTTCCAACATCCGTGATGGTACAAGGGAAGGCGGGGAGGTGACCACCGCCAAAGCAGTAGTTGACGGTGCTCCTTCGAGCAATGGAGCGTCGGCACTGGCCGCACCTGCAAAGACAAACTTGTTAGAAGAGATCGCGAGATATATAAAAAGAAGAACGCTGGTAACTCAAAATTTACCCGACGAGCTGCCAGCCGAAACTGAAGCAATCCCCTCCTCTATTGACATGAGACCACCGCCCGTAGCCTCATCACCCGACTCGATGGGAACCGTTGTTGTGCTCGGAAGCCCTGGAGACGGCAAGGAACCATACGCGGGGAGGGCTATGATTGGAGTATTGACAGATTCCAGAGAAGGAGCGGCTGGCTCGTCCTCAGGAATCGTGGCCACCTCACCTGCTACTCCTTCGGGTCCTGCGGTCACGGTTGTCTCGTCCACCGTCGCCGCGAGGTCTCCAGCCTCAAACGCCTCACCTATCATTACCCTCGGCTCGCTTATGACGATCATTTCATCTGCCGCCACTTCAGGGTCGACATCCATGACCCTCTCGGCTGCGGATCCCCCAACCTCTGCTTCGGGTCCCGTGGCCCCAACGACGCACCTCACCGTCGGCTCGGGTTCGGCAGGCACCGCTTCCGCCGTTTCCCTGGGTTCAACGGTTTCCGCCTCCCCCTCAGTCGGACTAGGCCCTGCAAGATGGAAGGCATATGAGCCAATGGCTTTATAATTCTTACAACAAGGCTCTGAAAGAAATGCTACCTGAAAAGGATTTATCGTTTGCACTTCGGGCCGTGCGTGTCGCTTGCCTATAAGCAGTAGATAGGGCGACAGGGGCCTCTTCAGAAGGAGTGTCAGCGTGAGGAATATTGCTAGGGCCCACTCCCGTAGCCAAAGCAGCTCGGCATGCCTTCGCTTCGCGTCTCAGCCGCTTCCGCTTCTCCCGAGCCGTTGAGACGGATGCCACTAGGGCTTCTTTAATTGAGGCGTCCTCGTCCGTGAATAGGGATGCCTCCAGATTTTTCAGGGCATCCCTCGTCGTCTTGTCAAGTCGAGGTCCCTCCAGCAGCCTCGACGGGACCGGGACTTCAGTAACAGGCTCAGGAAGGATCCCCGCATCAACTGATATAACCCCTGCAAAGAAACGAAAGAAGGTTAGGTTGACCATCAGAAAAGATGACAAACTTTCCTTATAAAAGAGAAAGGGGTGGGACATACCAACGCCTGCTAGAGCGCGCTTCTCCTCCTCCTCTTGGAAGGTTTTCAAAGAGGCAGCAATAGCCTCTTCGGAAGAGACACCTGTTGAAAATCGGGCGAATATTAGTTAAAGATAATAATAAAAAGTGCAATAAAATGACGAAGAAAGCGGCTGATGGTTACCTGACTCAGCGAGTTTACTTAACCTCGCTTCGAGCCTCGCCGATCGCTCCGAAGCTGCGATGGTTGCGGCTAAATTGGTGTCTGCAGGGTTTACCAAGAAGCCCTCGTTGCTGCCATATTCACTTATGCCTTCGTTGGGAAGAGCCACAGGCTCTAGGCTAAGGATCGCATCAAGGGAAAGGGCGGACTTTTTCTTCGTATGTCCGCCATCTTTAGATCCACCCGGAATAGATTTGCGCTTGGCAGTTATTTTAAGGCGGCGGGTCCCAATATCTGCTCCTACGCCAGACTCTGGTGATACTACATTAGCCGCCTTCGCGGGAGCACGGGGCGCCGGTGGTACATCCACCGTAGCAGGCAGTGGCAATCCACGCGGAGGGCTCAACACGCGTGGTCGATCAACTTCGGCATTTTTTATCGGAGGGATGACCTGGATCCTTGGCTGTAAGGGAGCCTTGTGATCACCACCGGGAGGCGCACCCCTACGGTCAACCAGCATACGCTTCTCCGTTAAGATGATTGGGCCCATAGCATGCGCATACCAGGCTACATATGAATGGAGTATCTTAGGGGCACAGCTGGGTTCACTAATGAAGAAATATGAACCTGTGTTAAGCCGTGTAAAATGATGCATCGCATTCTTTATCCCCTCTGGGCCGACCACGGGCGTTTCCAGCGGGATCCCTTGGTTGTAGCTTGATTGCCGGGCAAATCGGTGTGGGTTATGTCTCATAAACAAGGCTGTTTCATTCTGCCTGAACACTAGATAGCCCGGCCGGATGGAGTAGAGATGGAGGATTTCCCGAGCTTTCAATGTAGAAGCCCCATCTCTGAAGTCATCACGCAGGGGCACCACTGACTTGGTGGTCTCTGAGCCTATGGTTATGACCTTATCCACAAAGGAAACCTTCGCTCCGACCAGATGTGGACGAAGGAGCAGCCCTCTAGACTCCCGTGGGGCTGGAACCACAATTGAAGCCCCGACCAACCGCATGACTCTCGGGAGTCTGTATTTCTCGAAGAACGGAGGAGTCTTGTGGGCACCAAACACCCATCGCACATGCATCTCCATCCAAGAAGTGAAGTAGTGCGTCGGGAAGTTAGCAGGCTGTACCCCAGGCTCACTGGCGTCCGCCGCTACGCTAAGTCCATGATAAAGGTAAGCCAGCCCGGCGATTCCTACCGATAACTGCAAACCAGCCACCATCCGATGCGCTGGGTAAAAGACAGAGGGCCGCATGAGGCGGGGGTGCATGGGGAGTGCAAAGTTGCATAGCCACAAGCCCAAGAATCTAATAAAAAAGGTTTCCTCATCCATGCCTGGGACGGCAATTTCCGAGAAAGCGGCAATGGCAGCGTTGGGGAGATAGAAATCCTTCTGATCATTTTCCGATACAGGACGGCGGTCCAAGCCGAAACCAAAAGGGTCACCAAGCTGAGCGAACTTCTCGCTCTCCTCTGATAGGAACTCTGGGCGAATGAAGCGAGCAATAAAATCTGCGAAACTGACGCCCCGCTCGCCCGATCCCAAATGGAGTTCCTCATAGATCTCCAACACCTTCACCAAGCCCGGATACTGATGCTGAATCGCATTTTCCGGAGTTAAGTCAAACACTAGCTGCTTGGTGGCAAAGACGTACTCATTAGGAGGAAGCAGCTCCTCGTAGTGCTCTCCCCTCATTGGTAGACCCGAAATCTCAGCGAATTCCTCCAAGGAGATAGAGACTTCCCTATCCGTCATCAGGAAAGTGTGAGTGGGGATATTCCATTGTTCAATAAAGGCCTTGACCCACCACGTTGGAGGAGAGGGATACTCGAAAAGCGAAACGTAGATGGCTGAATATAAACAAATCCTCGTTAGATGAGTCCTTTTCGCCGATAAGATGTACCGGGCCTATTGCAAATATCCGGCCGGGGGTCGCGGGATCAGTCCAATATTGTAAGCTTGTCCCCAAGGGCGTGCTTCACCCTGACAGATTCGCCTCCCCAGAATATCTATTGCCGGCGGCGGCTGCACGGGGATGGCACCGATCGCAGGCTGGAGGAGGTCATCAGAATTCCAGTTTTTAACCTCCACGGCATACTTCACCGGGGGTTCGTCTGC
This sequence comes from Agapanthus africanus, assembly GCA_030015575.1. Classification (NCBI taxonomy): domain Eukaryota; kingdom Viridiplantae; phylum Streptophyta; class Magnoliopsida; order Asparagales; family Amaryllidaceae; genus Agapanthus; species Agapanthus africanus. The sequence goes on along the minus strand of CM057339.1, from coordinate 258,522,726 downwards.
ATAGGGGATCAGGACTGTAGGCTCAGACGGCGAGGCGGAACTGAAGCTGCGACGGCCTTGGATGATCTGGCTGTACCACCTTCCCCACAGGTGGAGATTTTTGCACTCAGGGTCATGATCTTTAATGAGAGCGAACACCACCCGGTCCACCGGCGAATGGGGGAACCCTCCTTCCAAGCGAACAAAGGGGAAAGACAAGTCGCCGGACATGTTTCATGTAGAAAGACAAAAATAACCGTTAGCGTTTTGACACTTGGCATTTTGAAATCTTACTCCACATTGTGATGTAATGGGTAGGGGACAAAAAGGAGGACCCACAAAATCTGGATGACGATACATCATTTAATAAGACAACCCCATCATTAGATGAGACTGTCAATTAATGAAAAGGTCCCTAAAAGAATATCCTCACTGATGGGAAATCCCTAGAGACAAGGAGAAATATTCTCTTTCAGAGCAAAGCTCTGTCACAGAGTGACATTTGTCAAACTCTGGTCTCATGGGAACAAGATTCCTTAAAAGAGCATAGCTCTATGGTAATGGTGGAAAGATCCATCAATTTTATCTAGAAGAATTAGAGTTTTGGAATCTTGAAAGATCCATGAAAACTTATAAAACAAAAATTTTCTCCGATCTAAAAAGATCTACATTTGATCTAAGAGCAATGCTCTGTTCATGGGTTAAAACCCATGGATCAGATATCTGTAAATCTGTAAATGTTTGAGAGCAAGGCTCTGTTGAAGAAACCCCAAAGGGGTTTTTCTTTAGATCAGAGATCTATAAGAGCAAGGCTCTGTTAATTAAATTTAATTTAATTTAATTCAATTAATTTTACCTAGAGTGATTCTAAGACTGGAACTTTGAAGTTCTTGGGGAAATCACAAGAGCAAGGCTCTGGAAGTTCTTAAGCAAGAGCAAGGCTCTGAAATTCAAATTCTTGAAAATGGTAAAGAATTACCAAGGACCAAGGGTCCTATTTATAGGCGCCTGCACCTTTTCACCTGACCCCTTTGATCCGACGGTCAGGATCTCGCCACCGCTGCACTCACGTGCGCGCCACGTGAGCGCAACGGTGGGGGGGCATTTGTTCCCCCAATCAGAGCAAGGCTCTGTTTGAATTTTGAAAATTAAAATTTTGGAAGCAACGCTTCAAATTCTGAGCATTGCGCGCAACGCGCCGCGTGTCAGAAGTTGATAAGTCAACGCAACGCCCGAGGCAGTGCGTCCAATCAGAGCAAGGCTCTCTTAAAAAATAAAAGTATGCAACGTTCAGATTGCGCAAGCGCTGCATTGCGCGACACGTGTGTTAGTTATATGTATGCCCTAGAGGCCATTACTGTACATTGGATGTATATTGTAGTGGATGCTGGGACATATATAGATAGGACTTTCTTGCTCGACATGATAGTACGCTATCTGGTTGCTGTTTATCTTAACGTGTATACTTTCTGTCTCTCTGTTACATGTTGATAAAGCCCTTAGGATGTGTACTCGACTTCCAGGACTGTGATGCAGATCATACTAGTGGGGCCTGGATAGTCCATGAGTACATCCTTGAAATGTTCCTAGTCGAGGGAATATCGAGACAGGGCATCGATATTCCAGAGTAGACTAGCGCATATCTTCTCGACCCATGCGATGGGCGATGGATGATCCCATATCCATTGGTGTTTGACATCGAAGATGGTATGCGGGTTCTCAGTGGAGACTGGGTACACTGAACGGACTCGCCGAGAACTCCCAGATGGTATTATACCTCACGTCAGATGGCAGTTCTCTGGTGACACTGGTACAGCTTAGTCTGTTGACCCGAGATCGTCATAGAGTCTTGTGTGTCTCCCACTGTGCTTTGATTTCCACCCTACCACGGCTCTACTGAGTTGTGCAAACAGGTGGTTTTTGGGTACAGTCCCGATTCACATGGAGGCAATGAGCGATAGGAGGGGATTCGTCTCTCCCGGTATTGGGGGTTGATGTTGCGCTATGCTCGACTGGCCATAACAGGAAATCCCTGGCCAGGGTTATAGTGACCTACTGGTAAGTGTTATCAGTAGTTTCACACGTGTCATGGACTTCACGTCGGCATGACTTATCAAGCTATTGGGGTCTGACGTTTACCACCCCTAGGCGAGATATGCGACATATCAGACGAACAGACCGGACTATACGGTAAGTGTTACTGGTTGGATTCACAGGAGTGTGAGCGGGCTTGCTCGTCGATCTTCTGATCGCTCAATACCCGGGTGGCCGTTACGTTTAGCAGACCGCTTGCGGCTTGTGGGTGCTTGATATGATCATCATCTGCTGCCGGCGTATTGACGAGTCTTTAGAGTCCTACACAGAGGTTTCCTGGTTCAAGCGAAACGAAATAGGAGCGCATATGAGATATGTGCGGGACCGAGAATAATGAGTGTATATGATACCGTATTATATTCTCGCGATGAATGTATCGATTAGTTATATGCGATATAACCTAGTTATCGAATCATGGATTGATTCGATAAGCCGATACATTGGATACTAGTCGGTTATATGTGATATGACCGGATCGTTAAATCAAGTGTTGATTTAATGATTTAATGTATAATTATATATTTGATATATTACTTTGCATTAACTAGTATTGGTTCACTTTAAATGGATTTTCTCACTTGAAATGCACAAGTTGTATATGTGATATACTTTTGTGCACAAGATTGTATCATGTTTGATGATACATGCAAGCTAGGGTTAGTGTGAAGAATTGACCATGGTTATATGAATGGTTAGGGTTTCATTTTATTTACTTATTCATTTATTTATTCTTTTGTTTATTTTGGAAAAAGAAAAAGATAAAGAGAAAAAGAATGGTTGCTAGTTTTGGTTTTAGTTGAAGTTTCTTGAAACTTTGACCAAGTCACCACTCTTGTCTCATCCTTAACCCTAACCATTCAAGTTAACCATGATCCATTCTCTACAACTAACCAAGGGTTAGTAAATGATAAGTATTGATTTATTTATCTAATTTACATAACTTATCATATCTTCTTCTTCTTCATCTTCTTCTTCCATGAAGAAAGCTAGTGACCATCAATGGCAACTAGTGAAATCAAGTGAGAAATCCAATTCTAAAGTCTACCCACTTCCTATTTCTTCATCCTCTACCTCTGGCCAAGTTGTATAGGGTGTTTCCTTCACAAGTTTTCATGGCTTGGTGAAGTTGGAGCTTGTTCTTGCGATGCCTCGACGTAGATCATCTTCGGTATCGTCGTCGATGACCTAGCCCGCTTTTTCTCCGATGAAGCCGACGCTAGAGCCCAAGATACGATTTGGACAGCGAGGGGACTTCATCACGGAGCCTAGGAGGTGGTGGACCGGATCTACAAAGGTTGTAGCCCCTTTCCTTTAGATACATTTCCGTTTACTTGCTTGCTTCGCCTATACTTCTAGCCAACGATCCGTATTAGGGTTTGTAGGCACTTGAAAATTTTGATTTGTGCATGTTTGATCACTTGTGAGACTCCATTAGAGTGCCTAGGAACCCTACAACGTGTCTGCGCAGTTGCGCAAACGCTGCTGCGCAAGCGCTGCGCTGCGCGACACGTGTCTGCGCAGTTGCGCGAGCACAAATGCGCAAGAGCCGCACGGCGCGACACGTGTCTGCGCAGTTGCGCAAACGCTGCTGCGCAAGCGCTGCGCGACACGTGTCTGCGCAGTTGCGCAAGCACAATTGCGCAAAGTGCCGCATGGCGCGACACGTGTCTGCGCAGTTGCGCAAACGCTGCTGCGCAAGCGCTGCGCTACACGTGTCTGCGCAGTTGCGCAAGCACAATTGCGCAAGTGCCGCACTGCGCGACAGGTGTCTGCGCAGTTGCGCAAGCACAGCCGCGCAAACGCTGCGCTGCGCGACACGTGTCTGCGCAACTGCGCAAGCACAGCCGCGCAAGCGCTGCGCTGCGCGACACGTGTCACGCTCTGGGAGAGTTGCGCAAAACAGAATAAATCTTTTCTGTTCTTGTTAAAACAAGAAGATTTTCTTCTGTAAAGCAGGGGCCTTTGGATCAAAGATCCAACGGTGGGGAAAATTCCCCAAATCACTCAGAGAAAGATCTCTTTAACAAATTTAACTAATTTGTGAGCACTATAAAAAGGACCCCAGACCTCATTTCAAAAAAAAGAGGGGGCTAAAAGAAAAAGGAGAGAAAGAGAACTCTTTAGAATTCTCGAAGAACACAAAAAAAAGGTAAAACCTTTAAAAGAGAAAATTCTCTTGGGAACAGATCATGGATCTAAGAACAAGATCATGGATCTTCAATAAATAAATAAATAAGTAAATAAAATAAAAAAGAAGTAGTGCCTTGCACTTGTTATGAACCCTTGGTTCTCTGAAATAAGGAAAAACAAGAAAAGAAGAAAAAACTTGTTTTTCTTTAGATCAAAGGATTAAAAAGTGCTCTGCACTTCTGTTTCTTGAAGATTCTCAATGCAATGCATTGCTTGAAGGGCCAGGCCCAAATTAAATTGCAGAGCAATAAAAGGGAAGGCCCAAATGAAATTGATGCTCTGCATCATTTATAGAGGGCAGAGCCCAAACAAAATTGATGCTCTGCATCATTTATAAATGGGCAGAGCCCAAACAAAATAATAAATAATGCAATGCATTATCTTAAAAGGGGCAGAGTCTAAATAAAGGTCCAACAGAGACCAAGATTTAATGCTATGCATTATTAAAAATGGGCCAAGCTGTAAGTCTACGCTAGCGCCCCGGCAGTCTACAGACACCAAATACGGAACAAAAACTTTTAAACTGGCGCTATCGTATACTTTAACCCGGATCTGCCATTATTGCTAAACTAACAAACTGTAAAGAGTGTAGAAAGGTTATACCGAACGATCCGAGTCCTTCGTTCTTCAACCATCATCCCACGCTCCGTTGCGGCTGCTCCGATCTCGTCGATCTCCGATATCCTCGTCGAGGTGGCACCACATCGATGATTCTTTAAACGGGCTCCCGCCTCTGACTTGAGGCAACTCGATCGTCAAGTTTGCTAAAAGAGACGACCAAGAATGATGTAGAGAATGAGTAGATGACTTTGTCTCACTTCGTCCAAGTCCGTGGACGATCGGTTAATGAAGTTACCGAGGGAATTGGGTGATGGAATGAAATGAACTGTGAAATTCCATACACCCCAAAATCTATCATATCTTTTTAAGTGAAACCTCAAGTGAGATTGATCAAGAGAGGAGGGGGAAGGGGCCGGCCATATATAGGTAGAGGGAGGTGAGTGTAGGAGAGAGGGGGGTGACCATAAGAGAAAAGCTTCTCACAAAAGATCTTAACCAAAACAAGAATCATTAAAACTAAAGCATGACTCACATAAACACCTCATCAAGTCATTAATGAAACCATTAATGTCAAGATGACTCATAAGCCACTTCATCACTTCTAGAACCTTCTAGAATGATGACTCACTCTTATCTGAAGAAAAGATAAATCCGTCTTTAACCGAATGTTAAAAGACGGCTGATAGAAAACTGGAAACTGGCAACTTCCAAAAGTGATCTTGAAACGACTTTCAGGATAACCCCGAAACTGTATAAATATACCCGCATTTGTATTACGACCGAATACAAATGCAACTGAGACAAAGATATTATACCTACTCAATATAATACTCGGATCCGGCTTAAACCAAAGCCGACCAGTATTATATGCCCGAAAAATAACACGTGCGTAAACGCACGTGCATTTTCCGAACCCTGCCATAAAACCATACGGCCTCTACAACGTTTCGCCCGAACTTGGGAAACTGTCTGTGGGGGACTCTAATGACTCGTCAGTACCCTGGCAGTGGGTTTAACCACAAACCGTCAGCGGCACTAGCAATGCGTAACGGCTGCCCATGGACTGACCTCAAGGGAGGCTGATGAGCGAACTCATCCATAAACCCTACTGAGCCTAATAGTGACAATGTATATACAGTCCGGTCCGTTCGTCTATGAGTATCGCATATCTGCCTAGGGGGCTAGTAACGTCAGACCCCCAAGAGCAGTATAAGTCGTGTCGGAGTGAAGCCCAATAACACCCTGAGATACTACTGGAGTACCTACCAGTAAATCTCCTGCCACGGCCGTGGGCTTTGTGTAATGGCTCTCCTAGACACAGCACGATCTTGCCCCCAATACCGGGAGAGACGAATCCCCTGCCGATCCGCTCACGTGCCTCCATATGGCTCGGGACTGTACCCAAAAACTACCTGTTTGCACGACTCCTTTGAGCCGTGGTAGGGTAAAAATCAAAGCACAGTGGGAACTCACACGAGACAAATGACGACCTCAGGTCGATGAACTAACCTGTACACATGTCACCAGGGAACTGCTATCTGACGATAGATATAATACTAACTAGCAGATTCCCGGCGAGTCCTGTCCGGTGTACTCATAACCCAATGAGCACCTGTATACATCTTAGGTGATCCAACTGACACCAGTGGCTTGTGAGACCGGCCACCGCCCCTCGTCAGGGTCTCGACTGTACACACTAGTCTACTCCGGAGTATCGATGCCCTGTCTCAAAACTCCCACGACTAGGGACCACAATTAAGGATATGCGTATAAACCACCCAACTCTCACGTATATGATCGCCATCATACTGTTGGTGGTAAAGCAAGATCCTAAGGGCTCTATCAAAGTGTAACATGTAATCAGTCACCTGATCATGTACACGACTGATAAAGGCAAACCAGATAGCATACTATTATCTCGAGTAAGACTGTCCTACCGGTATAGGTCCTCCGCAATCATTGCAATCACGTACCTGTGATCCAATAATTGACTATGAGGGCACTATCTCCAACAATCTCCCACTTGCACTCAAGGCTAATTATTGCGATGTCGACTACTCACAGCCCGTGTGAAACCGAACATCCAACTCCTCTACTAATCAGTATCACAAAGCCCGTTTGTAAAACTATTGTGTTCGAGAAATAGCCTCAGTGAGTGGATCCGCCTAGAAATTTCTTTCTATATCTCTCTTAATCTCAAATTCACGGAGAAAGCCATCTCCTGAATCGAGTAATACCTGTCTTAGAATATGTCTGGATATCTGATGGGACCTAGTTCATAAATGAACTCCAAATCCAAACTTCTTAGACTGTATCGATCACTGAACCTAATCAGTATCCGACACCATGCCACCCACAGTATCCTCTTGGACCACCTGTCCATAATACTGTCCCTCTTCGTCAGAGGGAAAAACTATAACTCTGACAATCACTCTGTCAACCATGTCACCTTTGAAGCTTGGAATGATAACCGTCTCCCGAAGGAGGCTGCCGTCATCAAATCCGTAGAACATGTACTTATGTTCTAAAACTGCTTCCTTATATTTCTCCAGGATTGGATTAATACAAACTTATTGCATCTAGTGCAAAACCAACATTTGGTGTGGTACTTGACATCTCATGATTGACTCAATTGCCTTAGCAAGCGATCTGCCAATCATGCACATCCCTCTCCCCTTTAGTCTATACGACACCTTTAGAGAGGGTGACTCCATCACCTGCAGGTACACCACCATGCTAGGAGTCAACTATTCCAAAAACCATTAGAATATCTGTTAAAGTACCCACATTAGGAAACTACCCAAATCCAGATCTAAAACCATAGATCTAGAAACCAGAATGTCAAATATTATATCCATATCCTGTCTGGAGAAACAACTGTGTGATGACCACAGTACAACCGATCGTAGTATAGGAATTTTACTTCCTACTCTGTGTATGTCATCCAGATACCATGACATCACACCCTACTACCTTCTTAACTGATCCATCCCCTATTCTGATTGAAGTCAAACCCATGACTGTCACATCAAAATTAGATGATCTATCTCCGCTATAACTGCTCAAGTCTATAAATAGATATAAGCAACTTGCCCACTATGCTTCCGCTGCTCCCACTGACTACGACAACCCTCCTACCGGGTCTCATATCCTGGAACAACAGTAGTGTCAAGTCTGGGTAGATAAGAACCTCTCTGTCACCGTCCTTGAGCCTACCGAAGTACCTCTCGGGTGTCTGAGGTTACCTACCATATCTGCGGAGTGGCTATTGGAATGTCAAACCTGATTGAATATATAGGTCCTATTAAATTTTCCGTAATCGTTTGCGGTTCTGGAATCACTTCCAGTTCTACCATACTCCCACTACTGTTTTCTGAAAAAGATCCATTTTTACTAAAACTGTGGCGAGTCAAGAACAATATCACTATTGGTCTTCCAAATGGTAGAATATCAACCCTCGTCATAGCCAGGGTCAACCCACAAACAGCCATTACAGAAACGTGCCCTGAGTTATCCAGAGTCTGGTTTTAAGCATAAGCTGGACAACTCCCCGTACCTCAATATCTTTTAAGGTACGAACTATTCTATATCCAATATAGAAACTTTGGCACTAATTTAATTGGAACCATATTCAAACCATGCAGCTGTCTCCAGTGCATATCAACTTAATGGAAAGAGGCTAATCAGCATTACTCAACTTAGGAATCCATCCAATTATGAGTAACCTGAAAGAGAAACACGTTTCTCAAAACCATCACTATCATCTGAATACCAATCACAAGAATCTACATCTTCGATCTCTTAGAAGAATCCCGATACTTGTGATACCTGGTTCTCTACTTTATTCTTATACCCACAACTTCTCAAAACTTAGACCTTGTATTTCTACGAAACACTCGTCTAAATACTAGAGAAGTTATAAGTAAACAGAACATAGTACGAGGACCTACCCCTTTGTCCTGATGGACACTTGGACAACATACAATACTCTGTATAAGTCCGCTGAGTTAAACAACTCAAAACCTGTGCGTCGTAGGTTGAAAACTGTACCCTGGCGATTTCCTCAAATATCACCAATTACAACGAATTCCGATATAATGAGGATGATCACCTAATTCCCAATATCTTACTCCCACTCATCATCTGTAAAACCATACAGATATGAGAATGAAACCTGGTAAATACATACCCTTGGAGTAAGTGTCTAATCGGGAAAACAGTTTTTCTTTAACAATGCACTGAAGCATGAAAATGTTTCGTAGGGGTATCTTGGTATTCATAGCAATGCCTCTTCCATAATCCAATTCATGACTTCAACCGTATGTTTTATTGACATCTCTCCAAATCCCTTTATTTGTCTTTAGTCGTTACCTTCTGTACACCATTGTTAGGCTAAATGGTTTTCTTCCTTCCCTACCGTTCGGCACCAGCCTATGGTTTGGAAGAAGACTATCCAGTAAGCATAATAGGTATACCCTCCTAAAACAAGGAGTACTCGCATCTCGAGAGAAGGTGATGATAAAAGACAACTGAATAATACCTTATTCTTTTAAAGGTGAAATAGGAGTGGCGATGAAGTACGCGGTTTTGGTCGTGAATGATATCAGTCGCAATTTACTTTGCCCTCTTTCTAATCCCTTTATTTTGTCTTTACATATTACCTTCTGCACACCCTACTTAGGCTAATTGGTTTTCTTTATTCCCTACCTTTCGGCACCAGCCTATGGTTTGGAATAAGACTATCCAATAAGCGTAATAGGTGTACTCTCCTAAACCAAGGAGCCCTCGCAACCTGAGAGAAGGTGATAATAAAAGACAACTGAATAAACCAATTCTATTTCTCCTGAACCTGGATCCATCCTCGAAGAAGTCCCTTCGAGTTCGTATATAACCATATGATGGATCTATCCAATGGAAGTGGATATCCGTAGTAATACGGGTGTTCTGAGAAATTCAAAGGGTAAAAGAAGGAGTGGCAATGACTTATGCAACTCAGACAATCCAAAAGCCAGTATTTTAAGAAGGTTCGGTCAACCTGGTCACTGAGTCATAGTCTAGGGTCGGTCAAAGGTCGCTGCCAAAGAGAGAGAGAAAAGAAACACTCTGCGTGCACTCTAACCTAGATCAGAATGGTCATCACTTTATCTAATCCGGAAACCTCCCACTGTCCTGTCAAATTCTCCTCCAAACTTAAAGAAGAATCAATCGGGATTACCCGAAGAGTAAACCAACTCATCAGTGGGAATCAGGATCCAACTCTCATCGTATGATAACGTGATGGAATGCATCCACGTTACTCATACTCCAGAAGGTATGCGCATACTTGGCAAGTTTCAGTTTCTTTAGAAACTCCCGATATGATTTTTGCCCCATGCTCTTATAACCTTGGCTTTGGTCAAAGTGTCATAAGTCACATGCCAAGTTCTACCCGTCACTATCTTGTCAATTTGAACCCACCCGCACATGCCCCTGACTTTGGCCAATCGGCAGAACGACTGTCCCAAACTAACTCATCTATCTATGCAACAATTGAATACCCAGCAGCTACCAAACACTATGCCTTAACTTTGGCTAAAATACATAGCTTGAATACTACTGAATACCCAAAAGAAGTGACGGAGGGCTACGGCTGGTTTTTGGCGAAAAAACCTTTAACGTAGTGAACTTGATATCGCTGAAGGAACCTGATAGCTTTTTAAAATATAGTGGCGAAAACCTTTTGCTAAAGAGGTCACTCCCGGTAAAGGGATCTCGGCTCTTTCCTCGTGGAATGAGGTGCAGGATATTCCACTGAATACCGCTATGCAAAGCAACATGTAATCGACTATAGTGAAGTTATTACCCTGACGCAAACTTCTGTCCAAGGGGTCGGTCCCGGTGAAGGGATATCGGCCCTTGCCTCGTCGAATGAGGTGCAGGATATTCCACTGAATACCGCTATGCATAACAAAAGGAAACGTCTTTGCAATAACACTTCTTAAATTTGTTCCAACAACTGTAAACAGGTTTGTTATCCTTTGCATTGATCAGAATCAACGCAGTCCCATCATTTAATCACACCAGAAAAGAACGAAAATAAAATGTACGTATATGCCATCCACATTCGTCACTGGGTCCCGTCATCACCCGTTAGGTTACTTAACTAACGACAGAGCGGGGACTGGACTAGCGCGGGTGTAAAACATATACAACATCTAATAGTATATAAACCAATATACAATAATCGCTCCAGGCGTGATAATATGCAACATTACAGAAAAGTAATAAGCATCACAGAACAATACAGATAATCTGGGATCCCCGAGTTTCACAGAGCCGCTGCTGAAACTCGACGTTCCCCTGTCGTGTGGATAGCCTGTGCAATGAAACCTAGACCCCTACGGGTGCGGCAAGTTACCCGCCAAAACCTGAAGCGAGGCAGCCCCTATAGCATAGTGAATGGACCACCCAGCACTCCACGGAATCCGGTAATCTTGGGCACCCCTCCTTGGGTCAACCTGTACCCCCTACGAGTGCGGCGAATAGTCTGCCAATTCTAGAGTGGGACCCCTCTGCCTCTCAAAGCCATGAGATGCGGACCCGTTGCCCCCCAGAACCCGGCTATCCGTGCACTCCGTCGCGGGGCAAAACCTAGTACAGTAATGAAAAATAGTACAATAGGTACATCGACCGCAATCTGGTCGTGCCCTAAAAGAATATTATACAACAGGCAGTGACGGCTGTCCACAAGTTGGACGCTCGCCCCGCAATATCAAATGTACAAATAAACTCAAACTGTACTACCATTGCACACTGCTATCCACCACGACAAATCCGCAACATCACAGCACAACACAGAACATCAACGCGAATGTCACGTTCGCAAACCCGTCTAAAAGAACTATAGCAATCAAACGCGGTTTACCGATCAAATGACATTCCCGGTCGGAGATATAATGTAAGCACTGTAAACTAACATGTTTAAATTTCGATCGACCAAATATCAAGAAGTGGGCCCCACGACTTACTGGTGAACAGTAACAAAACCTGGGCCAAAAAGATATATACCAAAAACCCCAAAATCCAACAGAGAACCCACTGTACAAATTTGGGAGCATGAGCTCACCAAGTGGCCGCGGATGCGCGGTCAAACCATGGGTTTTACCGCATTTCCGTGGCGCTTTGGTGGAGTCACGTGCCCAAATTTTGTCGTGGTTCTTATAAAAGCCTGCACAGTTTTCTGAGACATGTAGAAAAATTTTAGGAGGCCATTTAAAATCAACAGAAACTGTCAAGTTGGAATTTTGCAATTTTCGATTTCCGGTTCGATCGATATTTTAAACGCGTTAGTACAAGTTAGTATAGCAAAATGGTTAGGCTCTGATACCACTGTAAGTCTACGCTAGCGCCCCGGCAGTCTACAGACGCCAAATGCGGAACAAAAACTTTTAAACTGGCGCTATCGTATACTTTAACCCGGATCTGCCATTATTGCTAAACTAACAAACTGTAAAGAGTGTAGAAAGGTTATACCGAACGATCCGAGTCCTTCGTTCTTCAACCATCATCCCACGCTCCGTTGCGGCTGCTCCGATCTCGTCGATCTCCGATATCCTCGTCGAGGTGGCACCACATCGATGATTCTTTAAACGGGCTCCCGCCTCTGACTTGAGGCAACTCGATCGTCAAGTTTGCTAAAAGAGACGACCAAGAATGATGTAGAGAATGAGTAGATGATTTTGTCTCACTTCGTCCAAGTCCGTGGACGATCGGTTAATGAAGTTGCCGAGGGAATTGGGTGATGGAATGAAATGAACTGTGAAATTCCATACACCCCAAAATCTATCATATCTTTTTAAGTGAAACCTCAAGTGAGATCGATCAAGAGAGGAGGGGGAAGGGGCCGGCCATATAAAGGTAGAGGGAGGTGAGTGTAGGAGAGAGGGGGGTGACCATAAGAGAAAAGCTTCTCACAAAAGATCTTAACCAAAACAAGAATCATTAAAACTAAAGCATGACTCACATAAACACCTCATCAAGTCATTAATGCAACCATTAATGTCAAGATGACTCATAAGCCACTTCATCACTTCTAGAACCTTCTAGAATGATGACTCACTCTTATCTGAAGAAAAGATAAATCCGTCTTTAACCGAATGTTAAAAGACGGCTGATAGAAAACTGGAAACTGGCAACTTCCAAAAGTGATCCTGAAACGACTTTCAGGATAACCTCAAAACTGTATAAATATACCCGCATTTGTATTACGACCGAATACAAATGCAACTGAGACAAAGATATTATACCTACTCAATATAATACTCGGATCCGGCTTAAACCAAAGCCGACCAGTATTATCTGCCCGAAAAATAACACGTGCGTAAACACACGTGCATTTTCCGAACCCTGCCATAAAACCATACGGCCTCTACAACGTTTCGCCCGAACTTGGGAAACTGTCTGTGGGGGACTCTAATGACTCGTCAGTACCCTGGCAGTGGGTTTAACCACAAACCGTCAGCGGCACTAGCAATGCGTAACGGCTGCCCATGGACTGACCTCAAGGGAGGCTGATGAGCGAACTCATCCATAAACCCTACTGAGCCTAATAGTGACAATGTATATACAGTCCGGTCCGTTCGTCTATGAGTATCGCATATCTGCCTAGGGGGCTAGTAACGTCAGACCCCCAAGAGCAGTATAAGTCGTGTCGGAGTGAAGCCCAATAACACCCTGAGATACTACTGGAGTACCTACCAGTAAATCTCCTGCCACGGCCGTGGGCTTTGTGTAATGGCTCTCCTAGACACAGCACGATCTCGCCCCCAATACCGGGAGAGACGAATCCCCTGCCGATCCGCTCACGTGCCTCCATATGGCTCGGGACTGTACCCAAAAACTACCTGTTTGCACGACTCCTTTGAGCCGTGGTAGGGTAAAAATCAAAGCACAGTGGGAACTCACACGAGACAAATGACGACCTCAGGTCGATGAACTAACCTGTACACATGTCACCAGGGAACTGCTATCTGACGATAGATATAATACTAACTAGCAGATTCCCGGCGAGTCCTGTCCGGTGTACTCATAACCCAATGAGCACCTGTATACATCTTAGGTGATCCAACTGACACCAGTGGCTTGTGAGACCGGCCACCGCCCCTCGTCGGGGTCTCGACTGTACACACTAGTCTACTCCGGAGTATCGATGCCCTGTCTCGAAACTCCCACGACTAGGGACCACAATTAAGGATATGCGTATAAACCACCCAACTCTCACGTATATGATCGCCATCATACTGTTGGTGGTAAAGCAAGATCCTAAGGGCTCTATCAAAGTGTAACATGTAATCAGTCACCTGATCATGTACACGACTGATAAAGGCAAACCAGATAGCATACTATCATCTCGAGTAAGACTGTCCTACCGGTATAGGTCCTCCGCAATCATTGCAATCACGTACCTGTGATCCAATAATTGACTATGAGGGCACTATCTCCAACACAAGCCCTAGCACATGCCTAATAGGCCAAAAAAACAAATAAAAGTGTTGAACATTCTGAACTGGACTTAGCCCAATCGTGGCCGTAAGTCCTCAAATTAAATTGACTGAGCACAATTACTCTCTCTCTCTCAAATCAATTTATATTTCGGTTCGAGGGTACATCTCCGAGCTCCTTTGACACATGTCGCTGTAATCATTCAACGACGTCAGAGAGGTGACGGGTCCCAACGACCACATACGTCAATATGGACTGTGGGATCCTTAAACTCGTGGACCGAAATGTCCTTAAACTAATATTAGACCGAGACGTCCCTAAACTAATATCGGACCGAGACGTCCCTAAACTAATATCGGACCGAGACGTCCTTAAACTAATATCGGACCGAGACGTCCCTAAACTAATATCGGACCGAGACGTCCTTAAACTAATATCGGACCACCACCTCCCTAAACTAGAATATGGACCACCACGTCCCTAAACTGGCGATGGACCACCACGTCCCAAAACTGGAAAATGGACCACTACGTCCCTAAACTGGAACAATAGAGCCTCCAAATGCTCTTTTGCTGGATCTAAACGGTCCCGTTTAAGTTGATCTTAGCCCCAAATACGGCTAACGTATCCTTAGACATTTAAAATGAATGATAAAACTCCAAATCAACTTCGGTTCAAGGGTACATCTCTGAACTCCTCTGACACCTGTCGTTGTAATCCTTCAACGACGTCAGAGAGGTGACGAGTCCCGACGGCTAGATATTAAATCGATCATCAAGTCAAGTTGATCTTAGTCCAAAACAGGACTAACGTATCCTTGACGAACGTTTAAGTTGATCTTAGACGCAACGCGACTAATGCATCCTTAAACTAAAAACACCAAACCCAAATCTAAGTAAATACGGATTTCGACTAATCCACGTCCTAAGGGCGACGGCATTACTCAGTCTCCGTATACAATCCACGGGCAACCACAAACAAAACAAACACACACGACACGAGGTCAAATTCTGGAGAAGGAGAAAGTTGTTACCGCGATGCGGTAGCGTAATTAACTACAGGGGCTTGCGCCTGCAGGGAAGAGCATCCCCACAATAAAAAACCCCTCACCTTGAGGGGGAATCTGACGAAGTCTGCTACATCGGCCGCATCCGTCTAAACCTCCGACACACGGTGCCATAAATCAACTTGGCATCTTCGGAGAGGTAGACGGATAAAACCACATAGCATCTGCCCCGAATCTCAGGCAGGACGTGGAGTCCGCGCCGCCGTTCTGAGGGAAACAATGTCTTCAAAACTTCCATCGAGATTTCGAATGATAGTCTCATCGGAAAGGAAGTCATGATACTCGGATAGCTTGACTAAATCATTCGACAAGTCAAATGGTTCGGACTTAGGTGTGGACTTGTCGACAGAAGGGTTTTCACGTGTATAATAAATAGTAGGATCGGTATCGTGAAGGTCCTCGAATTCGCAACTGTTGGAAGCTATCTTTTCTACATAGCACACATGAGCATAGGGTTTTTTTGGTTGACTTCCTATCTTGTAGATGTTAAGCTCAATTGTCATCTTCCCGAAGGATAGGTTCATATAACCGTTACGACAATTGATTATCGCGTTTGACGTTTCTAGGAAAGGTCGACCTTGGATCACTGGAATTTGGTTCCGTGGGATCGCTACAGGATGTGTATCTATAACTATAAAGTCCACAGGAAATATAAATTCCCCAACTTTGATTAACACGTTCTCTAGTTCACTCCGTGGTTGGGTCATAGATCGATTGGCCATCTGGAGAGTGCAATGCGTAGGTTTCAACTCTTCTATCCCTAATTGCTCATAAAAAGAATATGGAAGCAAGTTAACACTAGCACCTAAATCGAGTAGAGCATGATTGATATTTTTACCCCCAATGGTTATAGATATTTTAGGACAACCGGGGTCCTTACGTTTCATGGGCACCAATTGGGTAAGAGAATTGCTCATATTACTCGCTAAGAAAACCTTTTTAGGCACTTGAGTTTTCCTCTTCCTAATGCACAAGTTCTTTAAAATTTTTGCATAGGACGAAACTTATTTGATAGCATCTAGGAGGGGAATATTTATGTTAACTTGCTTAAAGATGTCCAAAATCTTCTCCATTTGGGGATATGGTTTGTTGGCTCTCAACCTATGTGGAAAATGAGCTTTATCAATAAGGGTTGGGTCCAACTTTTGAGGAGAAGTTTGTGGGGATGGAATGGATCCTAAAATTGGAGTTGGAATCATTTTAGGTTGACTCAAGGGAGTGGGCGGAGGGTTTGAGCCTAGTGGAAAATGGAGAATAGGCTCAGAAGAAGATAGTGGGCTAGACGAGTTAGGGTTAGAAGAAGAATCCGGGGTTTTATCTGATTCAACATCATCAACATGTTCACCGATTTGATTGTTCACCACTCTTCCCGATCTCAACGTGGTTATGGCACTCACATTATGATTTTGAAGGATGATATTCACGCTTTTTGAGTGGCCGGGATTTGGTAGAGGTTGAGATGGAAGTTTCCCTTTCTCTCTCTCGCTCATCGTGACATTTAACTGTGTAAGTTGTGCTTCTATCGATTTTATGCTTTCACTGTAGGAAGCAGTGTGTTGCACTAAAGCTTGGATAGAAGACGTTAAATTAGCCATCGTTTTCGTGGATTGTTTAATGAACGTTTCTAAGTTACATTCGAGCGCAAAGGTTTTATCGGTACCGGCCGTTGAAATATTATAAGGATCAAAATTGTTGGCCGAGTTTTGAAAAGGTTGCGGTCGAAAGAGGTGCTGATTTTCTTGTGGTGGTTGCTGTTGCCATGGGGGAGGCCTTTGATAATTTCTTGGGAACTGGTTTTGATTTTGAGTTTGGTTTTGGTTCCAAGCAAAATTAGGATGATTCCTCCATTCTTGATTGTATGTGGAAGAATAAGGATCGTTTCTAGGTCGTTGCTGAAAAGCAGCATTAGTTTGTTCATGACCTTGAAATGAAGGATTCAAAGGACATTCTTCCGTTAAATGTGATGAGTCAGAACAACAACCACACATGGTTTTGGGAAGCGTAACTTGGTTTCGGGAGGCTGAAGAGACTTTGGTTTCTATAGCTTCGAGTTTCCTTTGTATCGTGGTCATTTCAGCTTTTACTGCGATGGAAACATCAAGCTGATGGATACCTCCCCTAGATGATGTTGATCTAACGCTTTCCCATTGCAAAGTTTGTTCGGCGAGATCTTCCAGAAATTACCAAGCTTCACCATCGTTTTTAGACATGAAATGGCATTGATAAATGGTTTCAAGAATCTGTTTTGTCGCTGGATTAACACCCTCATATATAATTCAGCAAAGATCTCATATATTGATTCCATGATGAGGGCATTGGACAAGAAGATCTTTAAACCATTCAAAGCATTTCCAAAATGGTTCGTTGGGAAGTTGGGTAAAATGGTTAATCTCGCTTCGAACACGGGCGGTCTTATGATTTGGATAAAATTTCTGAAGGAATGCTATAACGAATTAATCCCATTTGGCAATAGAGTGTGCGGCAGTTTTATAAAACCATTTTTCTGCTAGATCGCATAAGGTAAAAGGGAGAAGTCGTAATCTCTTAGCATCCACAGAAAGTTGTGTAATGCCCATCATTGCGCATACGTTTTCGAATTTGGTAATAAAAACGTATTCATATTCGGATTCAAGCCTGTGAAATTTGGGCAACAGGTTGATGAAGTGGGGTTTAATTTCGAAATTATTCCCATTTGCTGGTGGAATAGATAGACAAGTAAGAAGGAGACCGCGTATTGGGTAGCATCTTTCTTGAAGAGAGATGTGCGGTGGATTATGCGCACCTACGGGTGGTGACAGAGTGGTGTTGTGAAAATCTGATGGAGAACTGTCCATCTCGGTCGATGTGGTGGGTGGAGGGGAAATAAAAGATGAAGAAGTACCGACTTCAGAGTCGATAGCAGAAACGCGGACAAGACGGGCACTAGAATCCCGTGTCCAGCCGATCATGCACTAAGCAGGTTTAGCACACGTGGCAGCGTGTGTGAGACCGATTTAAAAAGGTTTGTTTTGAAAAAGTGTTGGACGTGAGGCTTGACTCAACAAATCACAAAATACATAATTAACCTTATAACTAAGGCCACCTAAGTCAAGAACTAGACCACTCCTAGACTTCCAAAGGACAAGCCGCGGGATAAATCATCTACCACCTCTTTATCGCTCTTGTGGCCAGATAAGTGTCGGGTAAGTGGGAGGTATCCACTATACGAATCACCAAAAATAGCGGGCCTAATTAAATAACCACTTTTCTTAGTCACACTTGTCTAGACATCATAAGAGAGATGCGGATAAGCGATAGATTACCCACGACCCTCCTCTATCCTAATTGAGTGCGATGGTCCTTAGAGGCTTGGTCTAGATATTTTTTAAATTAATGTAAGGTGAAAGTATGCTCGTTTTGTGATTTGTGAGGCCTAGGAAGGGCGATAAAATCCCCACCTAATCTGAATTTGGGTTATTGCCCCTTAAAGTCCGGTTAAAATATGCACAAACAAACTAATATCAAAACACGCAAAAGATTTTTGAGCGGCACTTTTTGCAAAGAATCCTGCAGAAAATATCAAATTATTGGATCTTAGAGGAGAGAGAAGGATCTGAGAAAATTACCTGAAGATTTTGGGGGCATAAATCCCCAATGCCGCCGCGGTTCCGTGTCCAAGTGATTACTATTGCCGCGGTTCCGCCGCACTTTGGTGTGGTCTTTTGCTGGTTTTTATGTGGTGCACCCCTAAGTTCCTCTAGAATATGTGGAAAGTCTCTGAATCTCTATTTCCTATCTCCAGTGACTCCAGATTCTCTCGCAAAAGTCGCACAATAATCGTTAAATACACAATATGCGGTTTTGAAAAAAAAATTTATGGTATGGATTTTATAAGAATTCAGTCCGAATAGTAAGAAAAATATTACAGCCGTTTCTCCGGCAACGGCGCCATTTGATTGATCTTTGTTTTGAAGAGTGTTTAGTAAAGTAAAGTAACCACAATCAATAACGGTGTCGCTAGTAGCTAGCCGAGATGAGTACGGATCGTCCTCAGGGAAACGTCGAACCTTTTTCTTGCCTTAGAAGAGTTGATTGAAATATGGATGGTTTGTTCTATATCTACGATATACGGATGAAGATTTTATGAAGAAGAGGCTTGTACGGTTCATATGACTTAGTAATGGATGACTAATTAAAAATGACTCCTTTATCTTTTAATAGTTTAAAACTAGATCGATAGTGATGAATATGGATTAGGGTTCTTTTGGAAGAAACTAGGGTTTCCCCACTCCTAACCCTTCTCCTTGCATTTATCTTTATTCTTGTCTAGCCCATAACAAAACAAGTGTTAATCTAATCTCAAATCGTGGTCGAGACTATCAATAAATTGGTAACATGCCCGATAAGGATGTTAACATTTATTTTGCTAAAGTTTATAAACTTTAAAATGTATAAAAGAAGTTAAATGATTTTATCATCCATTGATCTACCCTAGCCTACGAACCCTAGCAAGCGTAGAATTACTCAGGCATGTTTTGAGAAGAAGAAGAAAGGATAGAGAAGGAGATCATAATGTAAATGCAGAAAGTAATGCAGAAATTAAATGCAGAAAGTAAAATGCAAAGAATTAAACTAAAGATCTACCTTTATTAATCAACTTTAACATGTACAAATGCTTTGAAATTAGAATACAAAGAACTCATGTGTTGTTCTCGATCTTTATCTCGTAGGAAGTATATGTTCAGTCGATTGATCACGTCGATTCGTAGACCTATCTTGGATCTCTTGATCTTGTCGGTGATTTTGGTGATATAAAAGGTGATGATTTTCCAAGTATAGCTCTCGGTCCTTTAAATTGCCCTAGAAGCGGAAACTCTAGATTCTATGTGTGATTATTTGTTGTTGTGATCACACTAGAAAAATCCTAAATTCTACGGCCACAATATGGCAGTGGATCCGCCGCGAATCAATGATATTGGTCGCGGTTGGGCGGCGTCATGGTGGAATCAGTGTTTGAAAATTCTTGTGCTGCCCGATGTTGACACGTGGTGATTGTTATGATGTCTGGAGTCTTTATATCTTCCTCTGAGTCTCTGCCGTTTTATGATTTACGATTTAATTAAATTTTATCGGCAGATTTTATTCCCAACATCTCAGATATCTCGATCTCCATACCTGAGCTAAATCTGCACAATATCTCAATTCATAGTATTAGTAATATTTGTTATATTTGAGATATTATCCTAATCATTTTATATATGATGCAATATTTAAGAATATTGATTAGAGATATTTGATATGATGCATATTTAAATTATCAAAATATCATATAAATATTATATGCATATATTTTCCTTCATAACGTTAATTATAATATATAAACATATGATAAAGAGTATTTTGCAGATAAACCCACATATGTTCTATAATTACAATAAACACCATTAAGCACTTAACAAAAGTAAGGAAAATGTTCCATCAAATGTGCAATATTTTCGACTGAACACTTCTAAAGACCAGCTAGTATTATAATGTCCTATTGCCGTAAGTGTATAAAATACATTAGTTTCAATCAGACCCTCGCGTGTATCACTGTACCGCAATTACATCATTTCGCCAAAACGGGAAACTCTCTGTGTGGGACTCTAAAGCCTCGTCAATACACTGGAAGTGGGTTTAACCACAAGCACGGCAGTGGCACTAGTTATACGTAACAGCTACCCAGGTATTGAGTAAAAGAAGGATCGGCAAGCAAGCCTGTCCGAACCCTTACCGAGCCTGTAAGTGACATTTACCATGCAGTACGGTCCATTTATCTAAGAGTATCGCATATCGGGTATAGGGGGTGGTTAAAATCAGACCCCTAATAATGCGATACATCGTGTTGGTATCTAGCTCAATACCATCCGCGAAACTACTGACCTGCCAGTCAGTAAATCTCATCTGCCATGGCCATTGACTTATGGTATTGGCCACCGAACACTGTGCGATATCGACTCCCTATACCGGAAAAGGCGAATTCCTTCTATTACTCATTGCCTCCAAGAGCTTCCGGACTGCACCCAAAAACTACCTATTTGCACGACTCGGTAGAGCCGTAGTACGGTAGAAATCAAAGTACATTGGAAACACACTTGAGACAAATGATGATGTCAGATCAGCAGATTACTTGCACTAATACCACCAGAGAACTGCTATCTGACGTTAGGTATAATACCAACTAGTATGTTCCCGGTGAGTCCATCTAGTGTAACTCATATCCCAATGAGCACCTGTATACAATCTTTGGTGACTGACTAACACCAATGGCTGTGAGACCGGCCATCGCCCCTCGTCAGGGTCAAGAAACGTATACACTAGTCTACTCTGGAATATCGATACCCAGTCTCAATATTCCCATGACTAGGCATATTTAAGGATATGCTTATAGACTACCCAGCCCCTACAAGTCTGATCGCCGTTAGAACGCTGATTGTCAAGCATGAATCCTATAGGCTTTATCAACATGTAATAGCGATACATAATACCACATTATACATGTACATGATAATAGCGACAAACCGGATAGCATATTATCATCTCGGGTAAGACTGTTCTACCCGTATAGATCCTCCCTCAATTATTATAATTGTCTGCCTGCAATTACAATAATTGCATTGAGGGCACTATATCCAACAAAGTGGATATCTCGTTTGGAGATATCCGAAAGCAGATATCTCTTTAGGGATATTCGCAAGCGGGTATTCCCAAAGTAGATATCCGCGGTGGATATCCCATGGAAATATCCGCACGTGGGTGTCCCTTTGAGATATCCGTGAGCGGGTATCCCTTGGAGAAATCTGCACGCGGATATGCTTTTGGGATCTCCGAGCAGGTATCAGATAGTGGAAAATTCCCTTTTGAGGATTTCTGAGGTGGACATTTCCTTTTGTGGAGATGTCCGTAGTGGAGACCCCCCCAAATAAGCAAAGGTAACGCCGGTCATGAAAGCCTTGGACTTTCATCGAGTTCCTTATTCAAAAAATATGTTTGCTCGGGATGAAAACCATGGGCTTTCACCCTGAGAACCCTTGTGCTCCCTTGTTCTTCAAGCTTGATGGAAAAAACTTGCTCTTTTTCTTTGTCTTGATCTTGGATCTTGAATTTTTGAGATAAGCTTTCTTCTTCAAGTGATGTATTCTTTTTCAATGAGTTATTTGGGGATGGAAATGAAGTAAGGAGATGAGAGAGATCCAAAAAGAACTATCTTCTTTCTTGGGCTCTCTCTCTCTCTCTCTCTTTTAGATGATGTCATGCCCCGCTTCACAAAAGGCGGTAACGGAACGTGACGAGGTCCGCGACGTATTTAGTCCGAGAAGGGTCTTTCTTGCAACAAATACGCTAAGCGTTTATAAACAATATAAATAAAACAAGTATAAACATGATAATAAAATCCAACTACTAACTATTACATTCAAGGTTCCACAGATTTCAAACGGATAACAAGATGTCTTAAACAAAATACAATAACAAGATAAGCCTTAACAAGAGGCAGACTGAATGAAAAGCTGAAATGAAATCTAGTAGTCCGCTTCCAACAAAAGCTGAGTAATTGCCATCTGTCGGCTCTATCTCCTCAGTCGTTAAGTCACCTGACAAACATTACAACAAAAGAAAAAAATAGGGTGGAATGCCCGTCAGCGAATTTGCGCTCGGTAAGCCTCCGATAAGGTAGGATTATAAGCATAAGTGTATAATGACAAGTTATATAAGTAGGAAGGACAATCATGAAACAATGAATATATATTATAATGTGATTAAACATGGAAATTAAGTAAACATGGCAATTCTCTTTAACATGGCAGTACTATATAATATGGCAGTATGGTGCAGGCATAGTGTCGGTTAACATGAGTATATGATAAGTAAAGTGTTGAACAAGAAGTAAATAGCATTGTGGCTTAATAGGTCTCTACAAGGGTAAACTAACCTAACGACGGTTCAAGTGTGAGTGTAAACCAATCTCAAGAATATTCTCGAACCCAAGGCTATAATCCAGGGGTAAGAAATCATGGGCCCGAATTAAGAGAGTGTTAGTAACGGAACTTTAACTGTCGTTGAAGTATTCACGAACCCAAGGTTATAATCCCGGGGTAAGGAAACACGGGCCCTCATGAGTATACTGTGTTAGTATTCAGGGATTCATGTACTAGGAGGACTTCTGAGATTATATTGAACTCAAGACTCAAACTAACCCAACACCCCGGGTATTTAATTTATAATTAATGTCATAAGTCTTGTATGAATCCATGAATATATAAGAAGAGTACAAGTTCAAGTTTCAAGTCGAGTTCAAGTATTCATGTCAAGTTCAAGTATTCATGTCAAGTCATTATGTATTCATGGTTCAATTCAAGTCGAGTCAAGCATGCAATAGGTTTCATCAAGCAAGTCATGTAGATATAATTAAGCAGTCATATAGCATGAGATGAGACAAGTACGATGTTCAAGTACCGACCAGAAACAATATTATAAAGAAATGTTATGTGCGACAAATTATTCGAGTCAATAGAATTCAGAATATAAACGAAAAGTATAGCTATAAGTATTATGCAAACGTGAGTTCAAGTCTCGCCTAAATACGACTACTGGTTTGGGAGATATATACGTTTTCGTATTGTCGTGCAGAACAGATCAGGATCTGTCCAGCACAGACAAACTTTTTTAAAACACAGTTTGAGTTAATTTCCGTTGGTTTTCAGATTTCGAAAATTATTAGAAACTTGTAGGTTTTTCGGTCTACTTATCTAAACAACTAAGTTCTGCATAATTTGGATTCCTAAGGCTCTAGTTATTGTCATTTTAATATCAGGGTTTAAAGTAGAAATTCTGATTTCTGGACGACAACTATGAGATGCATTACCGGGCATATAATGGGTTGTTCTATTCATTTAAGGGTCATCGAGTATACAGGAAAGTTATAGGTCTATTAATTATACGTTTATATATCTAAGATTTGTCCCAAACCGATATCGGAAGCTCAAGTTATGTCATATTTAAAAACAGTGTGCGAATCATGGTAGTTTCTGACGAGATTCATCACTTAATTTTATAACGCGATTTCTATTAATTACGTCGATTTTCAGGAAATCAGTACAACTAAGAAAATCTATATCTTTCAATCCAAATATCCAAAACACTTGAGTTTGCTCAAATTGGATATCGTTAGACCAAGTTAGGTGTCCTCGAAGATGACTGATAAAAGTAGTTTTCTGCATTTAAAAATAGTGAATAAAAAGACGTCGTAAATCTTAAATCGTTATGCGATTCGATCTGAAATTTTTACAGCGTGTATAAAAATATATCTATTGCTATGCCTAGTTTCTGTAAGTTCTCAGATCATGAGAAATTAATTATTAACTTGCATCGAATACGTATTAGTGTCTAAAAGAATTGGTTTTTCGACATGTATGCAACATAAGAAAATAATTTGGATTCTTAAGGTAAACGATATGGAAATATGCTCGCGTCGTTTCTAGAACAGCAAATCAAAGCACGAGTTAAATTATATGAGATACATACGGGAATCGATCATAATCATATTTTGAACAAAGGTCCTTTTAAGTAAAATAATCTTCTTTTCTTTTATTTTAAAAAACTTCGTGAACCATTCATGCTTCCCATATTCATGAAAATTCAACAAACTATCTAATAACAAAAATCACAATATTCACTTGACAACAATATCAATCACATAGGCAAGTATTTCAACTAGGCACCTATATATTTATTCTAACATTTTAATTTATAAAGAGAAACACTTTAACAAGAGATTTACCGATATCACAAGTTGACATGAATGGGACATGATAGGAGGTCAAGATTCAAATTGTGAGATAGATGAGAGGGGAAAGGATAGGACTTACCCGCGGTGTGAGTTGGTCTAACAACCAGCTCACCGATAGTTTCTATTAGGCTTGAGCGGAAATCCTGGGCGTCTACGGCAAGATTTCTTCTCTATGGTCTGGGAGAACTTTTGTAGAGAAAATTTCAGAGGAGGAAATATGTTTTAACAACCAAGGAAAATGAAGGAGAGAGGCAAATAAAAACAACCGTGAAATAAAGATTTAAAGGATATTATAAGAGAGTTTAACGGGGAAATGAAAGGGGGCGGTTCTATATATTTAATTGGCAGTTTTGGGATGTGAAAATGAACAGCCAAGAGGCCAAGGAATGCATGCTCACAGGCGGAGCGCGTATAGCTCATGTATGGCCGCCTGAAGCATAGTATTGGCCGCCCGGGTGGTTTGAGCTCGAGCGATGGGTTCGATCTTCGAACCCTAGGCTCGGGTTAGTGTTAGCGGTCCAGAAACATAATTTATTTCATTTATAAAGTTTCAGAACTCCGTGTATTACTCGTGAAACTCCTAAGGATCGAAAACGACAAAAATAAATTAAAATAAAAGAATTATGCTACAAGGATTCGAACATATGGACTATAGGATAGTGGCGCAAAGATTTAACCAATGGGCTACAAGCTTGTTCTTGTACATATTCAACAAGTATCAAATATATACCATATTTCCAAAGGAAAACGGTATTTTATTAAAGAAAGGTAATATGAAGGTATATGAATTTTGGTGTCGTTATAGATGAAGAAGAGACTTGCCTTTTTTATGGAGGCTCAAAGCCCTAGAGATTACAAATGAATCAAAGTTATTATTTCCACATATGTTTGAATTTTATAGCCTTGACATCTTAAATATATCCCCTTGGGCTTTATAATTTTGGCCTTTGCCCATTCTTTTACACGCGTGCACATCTTTTGTATTTTATCCCTTGTGCTTTACAAAAATTGGCATTTTGCCTATTTCTTTTACATTAACCTCCTACTTATTACATATTAAATCTATCGATTACATTTTTATTTTTTTCTTAGCATAGGGTCGGCCCCCATGCTTGAGCGTGGACCCGGCTTGGGCCTACCTGACTTGGGTTCAAGCTTGATGTGGATCAGTCTTGAAGTGTTAGTCCAAAGTGTCCCGATGGCGCGAATTGTTGCTTGAAAGTCCAAAGCTTATCCCTGCCGGTTCCGGACGATTTTGCGATCGCCATTATGCTTGAATTGGGCCGCTAGCCACCCTTTGATTTGATTGTCGCTTGCCTGAGAGATTGTTGTGATTCCCCTGTCCTCGTGAGTTGGCGCCAAACCAACCACAAGCCTTTCTTCGGTCTTGATTCTCCTGAAACGGTAAAATTCCTTCCTTTAGAGACGTGCGTGTATTAAACAATTAAAGAAAATTAGTATGAAAAGGGAAAGAGGAGAAGAAAGAACTCACCAGCCTTACGGCTGGGGAAAATCTATCCCTACCTCTTTAATTTTTAAAAAGTTTATTTTTAATTTGAAAAGGATGATTTTTATGATTTTTTAAGGAATGCAATACAAAAATAAAATAAAAAAAGGATGATGAGACTAAGAAAGCATTAGAAGGAGCCTGATTGCGCATCGTGCCACTGCCTATTGTTTACCGCCGAAAATCGGAACTGAGACATGGAAAAACGTCTAGCCTGAATCTGGAGGCAATTACTATTTGGACATATCCATCCACCTCTCCGAAGAAACCAAGTTGATTTATGAGATCGCATATCGGAGGTTTGGACAGATGCGACCGATGTAAGTGACTTCAAATTCTCTCTCACTTGTTCCTCCAATATTTAAACATAATAAAAGAGCTAAGCTCTGTTAAAATTTAATAAGGCAGCGCCTCACATGCCCCCACGAGGGCGCCAGCGTCAACCCCTTAGGATTAAATCCTATGGTGGCGCCGCACATGAAGCTCACATGGACGCCAATGTGCAAAGCACATGAGTGCTTAGAATTAAATTCTTAAATGGCGCCCACGTGCACAACATGTGAGCGTCGGCGCCCAAGTTAAAATCAAGTAGAATTAAATTCTACAGGGGAATATTTTCCTAAAAACTGGGACACTCTCTGTTAAATAGAGCCGTTGGATCAAAAATCCAATGGTGATGATAAATTATCAAATAATAGAATAAAATTCTATTAAGGGAAAATATTCCCCAAATCTTTTTAAATGAACAGAAAATTGTTGGATCAAAGATCTAACGAGATGGGAAAATATTTCCCTATATCTTTCTAAACAAAGAAAGATGTGCACTGTATAACAGAGAGCCCTTAGATTAAAAATTCAATGGTGATTAAAAATCACCGTTTGACAGAATAAAATTCTGTATATGGGGAAAATATTTTCCTAATCTTGTTTAAAACAAGAAGACATATTCTGTAAAACAGAAATTCTTGGATCAAAGATCCAACGGTGGGTAAAATTCCCCAAATAAATTTTGAGACCAATTAAATCAATTGGAATCTCTTAATAAGAGATTTTCTAAAAAACTAATTAACAATTTGCCTCCACTATATAAAGGATCTGAGACTTCAAGTCTCAAGACATATACATATAAAGGGAACCCTCCATAAGTTTCTGCAAAAAATACAGAAGGCTCTCAAAAAGCAATAGAGAATTTAATTCTCAATAAAGAAGAAGATATTTTTCCACTCAAACCCTAGGTAAAGAAACCCCAGAGATCAAAATATCTCCTTTACCTATTATAGCATGCCCAAGGATTTAACCCTTCTCAAGAACTTAGTTCTTTCTCTGGATTTGAGATCCACAAAGCAAGTCCCCCATAAGTTAAGAATTTAATTTTCATC
This sequence comes from Agapanthus africanus, assembly GCA_030015575.1. Taxonomy (NCBI): domain Eukaryota; kingdom Viridiplantae; phylum Streptophyta; class Magnoliopsida; order Asparagales; family Amaryllidaceae; genus Agapanthus; species Agapanthus africanus. The sequence continues at coordinate 258,494,665 of CM057339.1, read as the reverse complement.
GGGAAGATCTTGTTCTTGAGAATCAGAGATTCAGAAAAGAACTAGGTTAAAAAAGAAAGGAAAAAGGAAAAGAACATATCCTATGGGAATTTAATTCCTCAGAAAATAGGGTTTAACCCTAAAAGAAACTTAGTTCTTATAAAAGAAAAAGACATAAGAACTTAGTTCTTCGAGAAAAACTAATCCCAGATCTTCAAAATAAAGATCTTGGTGCCATTAATGGTTAAAATACTATTAACAGAGATTCAATGTCTAAAAAAGGAAAAAATATTAGAGCCACATAAGCTTCCCATGTGGGTGCTTCAACAGATTTCCAAAACAAAAGGAAATCAGCGGCTCACGTGAAAAACACATGGGCGTCCAAAATAGAAGGACATCGCCTTACATGAAATACACGTGAGTGCTGAGTAAAGTGCTTAGCGTCTCATACGCAGCCAAAATGGCTGAGTGCTTGGCACTGATTGGGAAGTGCCCAACGCCTCACGTGAAAAACACGTGGTTGCCCAAAACAGAAGGCCAACGCCTCACGAAAAATACACGTGAGCGCTGAGTAAAGTGCTTAGCACTTCATATACAGCCAAAACGGCTGAGTGCTTAGCCCTAATTGGGCAGCGCCTAGCGCTTCACGTGCTCCTCACGTGGACGCCATATAAAAAAGTGCTTAGCACTATATATAGTCAAAATGACTGAGTGCTTAGCACTGATTGGGCAGCGCTCATAACTGAAGGCTTCACATGATACCCATGTGAGTGTTAGAACTTCAAACAAATGTTTAGCACTTTTGCATAATAACAAAGGGGCTGAATAAGCAAAACCCAAATAAGTGCTTAGAACTTTTGAACAAAAAAAGGATTGAGCAGACTAAGCCCAAATTGGCTAAGTCTCTCTGAAAAGTTTCTTACAGCCGATCCCAAATGCTCTGTTGTTGGATCTTAAATAAAAATGATCCTAAAAATTTTGCTAAGTTAATTTTGGTCTCAAATAAGACTAACATATCCTTAGTTAAAATAAATTGAGCCCAAATGCTCATATATTTAAGTTGATCTTAGTCTCAAACTAGATTAACGGTCCTTAAATTAAACAAACCTAAATCTAAAATATACGGATTTGGACTGATCCGCACCCCACGGGTGATGACATAAACTAGTTTCCGTATAAAATCCACGGGCAAGCTTAACAAACAAAATTACACACGATCCGCGAGTGATTTTTATCAAATCTTCCTTCAAATCCTAAAAGGTAAGACTAGCCGGGATTAATTACACCCTATAAGTTCGCCAATCGTTTAGCCAGGCCAGTGTCGGTATTTTGAGGGAGGTTCCCCGTGCTTTCGTACGGACCTAATTAAAATAAACCTTGTTTTCCCAGAGGCATAACCCCATCGACACCTTTCTAGACACCTACTTGATTGGCTAATTGTAATGTGCAAAACTCTCCTAGGAGTAACACTTACTCGCAGTGGGTATCGGGATCCAACCATCTCATAGAAGGTATGCAATCTCATTGCAAATTTCAACACTTGAAATTCCCAATAATATTTTTCCCCTAACGTCCTATGACCTTGACGAAGGCTAACAAACCATAGACCGCTAGTCAAGTTCAACCCGTTCATTTCGTGATTGAATTAAACCAACCCGTACGACCCTTGACAAAAGCCAGCAAAGTCATACGACTACTCTAATCCAATCGCATCATATGCAGCAGATAAGCAATAATCAGCTACCACACACTATGCCTTGACGAAGGCCAACAAACGTAGCACGAATACTAAATAATACTTATCTGAAATGACGGAGGGCTACGACAGGTTTTTAAGAAAACCTTTTGCGTAATGAACTTGATATCGTTGTAGAATCGAGTGATTTGAAAAGGAGTGGTTTAAGCTCCGCTTTTAAAATCATGTGTTTTTCAAAGTAAACCGAGTGGGTGTAGCATCTGCTAGCTTTTGCTAAAGAGGTCATTCCCGGTGAAGAGATCTCGGCTCTTTCCTGATCGAATGAGATGCTGGATATTCATCAAGGAATACCTCTATGCAAAACAAGAACTAGAGCTACCTTTTTGAAAATTTGATTCTACAACATCTTTAGCTTTCTTTCTTTTACATTAATCTCATTAATGAAGTCGCATCATTTATGCTTCCTAAGCATCACAGATAAAGAAACGAAAATACTTATACAACGTATGCTTATGCCATCCGCATTGGCTACGGGGTCCCGTCATGTACCGTTAGGTTAGATAACTAACGGCAGAGTGGGGGCAGGGCTAGTGCAGATGCAAAACATAAGCAACGTTTATTATATATCATATATATAATTTTAAGCATTCGTCTCAGACAGTTATATGATCCCATCACAGAACATTACAGCAAAAGTCAACATATGAAATATTGGATATTCTAGGAGATCCGTGTTTTAAATTAAGCCAGTAAAAAACACGGATTCCACGGTCGTGATGAACAGGCAAACCCACATCCCTGGCCCTTACGAGAGCGACAAGAAATCTTACCAATTCTAGTGTTAGGAGACCCGGACTCGACTTCTCGAGATGGTCTCCCACTGGACTCTAGAACCCGGTTACTTGTTCTCCCCGTCTTGGGTCTATCCTAATGCGGAAAAGTAAATAATATACATTAATGGGGACATCATCCTCAACCCGGAAGTGCCCCAATAAAAGAATATTACATACAAGTTTTACATGAATGAAAAAGAAAAACTCTCATCTCATGCAAAACCCCCCATCTATTCAAACACGACGATCCAATATAACATATCACAGCAACACATAACATCACATGTCATCAACGTAAGTAAATATGCGTATCCCAATTGTCGTCGACATATAGCAACGAAACCGACGATACACCACATAATACATTTACGGTCGCAGAAAAGAAAGTGAAAACTACAACCATTGGAATCCGCAACCACCTTAGACATCATAAACCCGAAATATCACATACTTCGGATTTCATGCCAAACCAAATGAATTCCTTAGACATCATAAACCCGGAATATCTCATATTCCGAATTTCATTCCTAACCTTATAAACCCCGCATTTTAGTCTCAATATTGAAAAAACTTTTCAATAACCAGTTAGGTAATTCAACAAGATTCCCGACAACCTGATCTAATGCTCATCGGAAACTTTAATAGACGGCCGCACCCCCCGATGCCGTCGATGAAGTGCACTTAGGCGGAACACCGCGGCCGCGAGCACCCGGGGGGATGCTTTTGGCAACGGGGTTCTCCTACAGTCACTTGGTCGGGGCTATGGGCCGTGGCTATCTAGTAATATTACCCAGCGAGTATCCGCATACACTACATGATTGTGACAGAGTTTTGATCCATATCAAAATCCCGTAGAAACCGATCAAATGAGACTAAATTGCTCGGTTTAAAAAATTCAAACTAGTTTTCACAAAACTAATTATTGTGGATTCCAAATATTGTATCACATATCAATATAAAACCCGAAATGATGTTAAAGTTACGAATACAAAACACTCCGAATTGCCATTATAGAAAGATAACATCACATGCAATCTTTAGCAAAAACAAACAATACCTAAAACACCAAACCCCAGAGACTGGAACACAAGAGAAAAATGATGCCCAAACAACATTACAAAACCGGTGAGGCCGGTTTTTTTCTACTTTTTGCTGGGAAAAATCCAGTGGAATGGGCTCAATTTTCTCTGGTGTTCGTGTTACATCATATGTAACATTCTGCACTTGTTTAAAAAAAATTTAGAGAACGTTTTAAAAACGACAGAATCTAGGGATTTTGTTTCGAGGTTTCGGAGTTGTTTCGGTTTCGTAATTCTACTAATATCGTCAAAATCTCTACCTTGGCTCTGATACCACTAAAGGATTTCCTAGCACCCTCACCATGTTTTCTAGGGCATCAAACAAGCAATTTTAAAAAACCAAGAGTGCTAAGCAACCCATAACGAAGGATCTAATTAGAGGATTAGCGTTTAAAACACATGTAAACTACTTTACACTAAGTGAATTTGGAATACAACCTTTGTAGACCAGTTCTTCACTTCTAAAGCTCCATGTAGTAGTTCATTTTGCTCCAAGTAGCGGTGTCCCGGACTCTCCATTGGCTCCACTAGGTGAAAGGAACGAGCTTGCTCAAGGATCTTCGAGGCCGAAGATGATCTACGTCGAAGAATTTCTAACTCAAGCTACCTCTTCACTAATTGATGAACTAGTGAAGAAACAACCTATACTAAATGGCTAGTTTGGTATAGATTGGAGAAGTAGGAATTTTGATCACTTTAGAATAATTTTTCTCTCTTTCTTTTCTTTACGCACTCAAAGCTAGAAAGCAAAATGAAGGAAATGAAAAAAATGAACAAGTGATCAACTAATGAACCATGGGTGAGAAAATGTCATATATAACTCATGTAGAGACTTAACCATGGCTAAAGATAATGATTAGGTTAATAAATATCTAGAGTAAAACAAAATTAGTGGATTAAGTCAATGGTTTCCACAAGCTTCTCCAAGCTCCAAGCCATGACTAATTACCACCTAATTTTGATTTTCCCTTAATAATTAAAACTCCACATTATCTTAAGTGTGATGTGAGTCTCATACACCCAAGTCCAATGTATCATCTAGCATGACACAAAATAAATACATTAACATATATCATATATATATTAAATGTACAAAGAGAAAATATTATCTTAAGTGAGCTAATATTAGTTAATGTATATTAATATATCAAATATATAATTACATAATAAATTATTAAATCAACACTTGATTTAATAACCCGGTTGTATCGCATACAACCGACTAATATCATTTATATGCATATCACATATACATATAACATATCATTGAATCAACACTTGATTCAACAATCCGGTTATATCACATATAACCTATATCGCGAGATTGGAATACGGTATCACATACACGTATTAATCTCGGTCCCGCAAATATCACATATGTGCCCTACTTCGTTTCGCATAAGCTAGGAAACCTCTGTGTAGGACTCTAATGACTCGTCAATACGCCGGCAGTAGGTGATGATCATATCAGTCACCTGATTGATCATCCTTCGTGTGTATTTGCAAATGTTTCACAACCAAAGAAATTTATACCGCAATCAATTGACGGTGTCTATTGTAGTTTCGTCAATGGGAACGGATCGTCCACTGAGAAAGTGTGATTTTTCTGAAATCGTTTTATTTGAGTTGAAAAGAAAAGATAAAAGAAAATGATTCAAGATTTGTGAGATTTGATTTTAAGAAAACAGAAAGAATTTAGATCTAGAATCAAGAATCAAGAAATGTCCCAATTAATTTAGTTATCAAGATTTGTAAAGTAGCTTGTAGGAATCGATCCAATTGATAGTGATGATGAATACTAATGATTACTAATTCTTATCTATTGAAGATTTGTTGCTAGATCGATGACGATCAATGAGGTTTAGGGATCTATTGAAGAAACTAGGGTTTCTCCATCATCATTCTTGTCCTTTCATTGATTATCATTCAAATTCTAACCTCTAGCAAATTAAATCACCGATCGTTGATCCTTAATTTGGAGCGAAAACATTCAAGTGATCTTGCTCAAATTAGGTTTTCGATGATTCAATCTCCTAAAATTTACAAAACTCATAATACTTAAGAATTGTTCAAGAATTTCATCATCATCATCTACCTATTCTCTTGATTCCGCTACAAGCGGAGATTTCACTCACACATCATGAAAAATGGAAGAATCAATAATCGATAAATTTTCATAATGCAAGAATGTAAAGAAAAGCAAGATTTATAATTTTCATCTTTATTAATCGATGATTAGGTACAATTCACTCAACGATTACAAGATTTGAGGAGGTAACTAGATCCGCCGAAATTAGCTTCGCATCGATCTTCTTGAGTCACGGATCGTCGTAGATCTCTTGCTCAGATGAAGATCGGCGTTGCTTCAAAGGCTCGTTGAAGGCTTGCTTGAGACGCTTCTCGATGAATCTTGATTTGGCTTTGGATTTGGATTTGGGTTAGGGTTTTGGATCACAAGTTGTGTCACTCAACTTGTGGGAATTTGTTGAATAACTAATCAACAACTCAATTAATGAACAACCTTTGTAATGAAGCCATAGGTGCCTTTTTATAGTTTTCCCTCAAGCTTCTCCTAGAAGCTAGGTCAATTATCCCTTGGAAGCATGGTTTTTATGAAGCTTGCATGAGAAGCTTGGTAGGTATCAAAGTTGCACAAGAAACTTGGCTGTTAGAAGGGAAGCTTCTGGAGAATTCGAGGAACTGAAGCGTCTTGAAGAAGTTTTGCCATTGAGAAGAGGCCACGTGGAGAAATTTCTTCCGCCGATGAGTCAGAATGGTCGCGGATCCGCGGCGGATCGGCCTGACTCGGCCGTGGATCCGAGGCCATATGGTGGAGTCAATGCATGAAATTTCCAGCGTTGTTTCATGTTGGCTTTATAGAACTTTTCTGATATCTGGAATATTTTTATACTTTCTTGTTTACTGCCAGATCTCAGGCCAAAGACTTGATGTATTTTATCAGCACTTTTAGCAGTTCCGACTTTTTTTACCTGGAGAATTTCCTGCACACAATCTCGAGACAAGTGTTGATATACAAAGATCATGCGTGTACTAATAAACACACAATTTCCCTCATAATACCGGTTATAATGTATAACACATGTTATTTGATATTTTGCAGACGAATTGCTAATATGTGCTATATTTACACCAAACACTTTTAGATGATTACAAAGAGTAGGGAAATTGATGTGTTAAAAATGCAATATTTTCGACTGATCAAATTCCCCCAAACTTAATTTTGGTTGTCTCGAGCAAACTTGTTTTATTTTTAAGAGAAGGAGAAAATATAAGAAAAAGAAAAACTAACTAGCACACTTTCGTAGGCAACACGATTGCACTGAGCACGTGCAACAAGCCTTTAAACCTCTAGGTGTCCCTGGTAGGAGTGTTGTCTCCTGAGGGTTTTCAGCGGATTGCACCCAAAAAATCCCATAATAAAAGAAAGACTGTGAAAGTTACATGTAAAGATAAGAATTATAAAAGAATGACTTTAAAAATTAGAGTTTCCAACTATACTAGCTTTTCAGTTGTTATGAGCCCTATCTTAATAGTCATGAAAAGATGTTAGAAATTACATCATCCCTCAATAAAACATCGTCTTTATTCTTTATTCCTATCTTTCTTCCAAATATCGATCATATGCCCCTACGTGTGTGTAAAGAACATCCCTACACTCGGAGAATTCAATTTAAGCTATCATACTCTTGTCCATCTATCTCAGTACGTTTTAATCAGTGAATATTTTAGATGGAATTGCTCACACATTTTTCATGCGACTGTTAATACTTCTTGAGGTACTAACCGACCGATTACTACATGTGTTCACATGTTAGGCGTAATTAGCAATTTCCTCGTCTTGCAACACCTAAGGCTTAGCAGTGACTCCCAAACCAGTTGGTCTAAGGCACTAGGTGATGAAGCACCCTCGCTATATTTTTTTATTGCTGCCTTGGTGATAACAAAACCAGTGTTCATTTTTCTACACCATTTTATCTTTTATTCTTCATTTATTATTTTTTTCGTACTTTGGCTTTTAAACAAGAGCATTTCAAGGTATCCTCTACAATCCGGAGTTTCAAGACGTGTGTAAGTGCGTATAGTAGGATATCAACATTCAAATGTTTGGCTTCAAGAATAAGAACTATTTTTCAGACTTATTTTTATTCTCAGATTAGTGACTTCTTTCATCTTACTAACCCTTGGGACAACGGCTCATAACTACTTATTACTAGTTCATTTAAGAAAACTTCTAACTTTCTTGGTTTTCTTAAATTTTTCCAATTTTTTGGATGTAATTTTTTCACTATCTAATCTTTTATTATCTTATTTATGTACACAATTTTTTTATATGTTTTATGCTTATGCAAAGTATGATGCAAAGTGATGCGTAAATAAGCACAAACCTCCCCCAAACTTGTTTTCAACAGTGTCCTCACTATTGTATTCTGCTAAATATCAAAAACCTGTAAGCTTGGGAGGAAATTTATTAACGGGGGCATGAAATATGATCGTGAAAATCCTCCCCCAAACTTATTCTTTGGCTCACCATTTTGAGTAAAATTTTTATTTTCAAGAGCCAGATTATACCCCCCCCCCAAACTTGAGTTAAACAATGTCAAGCCTTTAAAATCACAAGAGGGGTCAAAGTTATTGGTCAATGCCAAGCTTTGCAAGGACCAAAAGTCAACACCAACCATTCGAAGAATTTATCAGTGAAACGCACCAGTTGGTGGAAGAACATGTTGTATAGTGTCAGGAAGAAGTGGGGAAAAGGTAAGTGGTGTGATGGAATGTGTTTGCGTCTCGTTTTGGAGAGAGGACACAGTGATTGTGATGGATTACTCGCATTCTCTTTATAGTCCAGAAGAAGGGGTGGAGGTTCAATTTCTTTTTCTTGGAGTTGATTCATCTCAACACCCGTGTTTTCTAAAAATGCGAGCTCATCAGCGAAAATTTCCTCAAATCTTTCATCGATACCCCGAAGAATAATGTCATCAAAAAGAGCGGGGTGATCGTTAGACTCTATAAAAAGGTCATCATCAGCGTTGGATGTTGACCCGAACAACTCAATGGAACAGTCCGTATATGTATAATACATAGTTTGGTCAAACAACAACATATGAAAAGAGTCTAGATCAGTATCATGAGGCTGATTAAATTCGCTGCTGTCGACATTCATTAATTCGATAGAACATGCTTGAGCAGTAGGTTCGGAGGGTACACTTCCCAACTTGTATATGTTAAGCTCTATTGATATCTTCCCGAAAGATAGGGTCATAGAGCCATTACGACAGTTGATTATAGCATTGGTAAGTGGCCAAAAAAGGGCGACCAAGGATCACCGGAATTTGATTCCGTGGGTTCACTACAGGTTGTGTATCGAGAACAATAAAGTCCACAGGGAATACAAATTCCCCGATTTTTATCAACACATCCTCTAGTTCACCCCTAGATTGGGTGATTGATCGGTCAGCCATCTGGAGAGTGCAGTGAGCTGGTTTCAACTCTCCAATCCCTAACTGCTCATAAACCGAGTAAGGAAGCAGGTTAACACTTGCGCCAAGGTCAAGTAGAGCACGGTTAATGTGTTTAGCCCTAATAGAAATAGAAATAGTAGGATAGCCAGGGTCCTTACGTTTCCTAGGTAGTTGTTGGGGAAAAGCTGTGTCTACAGTCTTTAACATGAACACCTTTTTTGGCACTTGAGTCTTCCTCTTCCTAGTGCACAAGTCCTTGAGAATCTTCGCATAAGCCGGGACTTGTTGTATAGCATCTAGGAGAGGGATATTGATGTTAACCTGTTTAAAGATTTCAATGATCTTCTCCATTTGCGGACTTGGTCTGTTTCCCCTTAACCGATTCGGATAAGTAGCTTTAGCAATAATAGCGGGGTCCAATATTGGAGAAGATCGTGTGGGTAGGAAAGATTCAAGAATAGAAGTGGGGATCGTCTTTGGTGGACTAGAAGAAGTGTGCTGAGGGTTCGAGTCTTGAGGAAAACGGAGAATAGGCTCGGAAGAAAATGGTAGGGTAGACGAAATGGGGTCAGAAGTAGAAGTAGATGTGGAAGGAAAAGTCTCAGCCGGGGTATCATCGATTGATTCTTCATTATTATCAATCTCTTTACCGACATGGTTGTCTAGCACTCTTCCAGATCTCAACGTGGTGATAGCGTTCACATGATGTGAATAGCCAGGATTTGGTACAGGTTGAGCTGGAAGTTTCCCTTTCTCTCTTGCACTCATTTCAGCTTTTAATTGTCCAATTTGTGCTTCCATCAATTTAATACTCTCACTTTGGGAGTCAGAGTTTTTCTGGATTTTATCGACGGAAGACTTCATCTCAACCGAAACTTGCATGAAAGTTGTCAGGAGCAAATTCATGGTTTGTTCGAGTGAAGGGGGGTTATCCGTACCTGTCAACTGCAAAGGATTATATGGTGCAGGTGTGTTGACCGGATTTTGAAAGTTTTGTGATTGGTTCCAAGCAAAGTTAGGGTGATTCCTCCAACCCTGATTATAAGTGGAAGAATACGGATCGTTTCTAGGTCTTTGTTGGAAAGCAGCATTGGTATGCTCTTGACCTTGAAACGGAGAATTTAAAGGACATTCTTCCGTAAGATGAGATGGATCAGAACAGCATCCACAGACAGTTTTGGAGAGTGACATCTGATTTAGGGAGGCTGCTAAAAATTTATGTTCCATAGCTTCGAGTTTTTTTTTGTATTGCTGCCATTTCAGCTTTAACTCCTATAGAAACATCAAGCTGGTGAATACCACCCCTAGACGATGACTGGTTTACACTCTCCCACTGTAAAGTTTTTTCAGTGAAATCTTCTAAAAATCTCCAGGCTTCACCATCATCTTTATTCATGAAAGTGCCTTGACACATGGATTCAAGGGTCTGTTTTGTTGTGGGATTAATGCCCTCATATATGATTCTGCACAGATCCCATCTAGGGATTCCGTGATGAGGACATTGAACTAACAGATCCTTGAAGCGTTCAAAACACTTCGAGAATGGTTCATTCAGAAGCTGGGTAAATTGATTTATTTCGCTACGGACTCGAGCTGTCTTATGATTAGGGTAGAATTTCTTTAGAAAATCTGTTACGAATTCTCCCCAGTTCGAAATAGAATGTGCGGCTGTGTTATAAATCCACTTCTCGGCTATATCGCACAGAGTGAATGAGAGAAGACGTAATCTCATAGCATCCACAGAAAGCTGAGAAGTACCCATCATAGCGCATACATTTTCAAATTTGGTAATAAAGAAGTATGCGTCTTCACACTCGAGACAATGATATTTGGGTAAAAGATTGATGTATTGAGGTTTTATTTCAAAGTTGTCCCCGTTGGCTGGTGGAATGGTGAGACAGGTCGAAAGAGGACCTCGCATTGGGTAGCATCTTTCTTGGAGAGAGATGCGGGGCGGATTCTGCGCACCTACGGACGGTGGCAGAGTAGTGTTAAAGAAGTTCGATGGGGAACCGTCCATCGAAGTGGGTGTGGTAATGGGTGAAGAAAAAGTAGACGTAGAATTACCGACTTCGGAGTCGATAAGAGGAACGCGGACAAGACGGGCACTAGAATCCCGTGTCTAGCCAAGCATGCGCTAAATGGTTTAGCACAAGTGGCAGCGTTGTGATAATTAAGGAAAAGATGAGTTGGTGTTTGGTTTTGAAAAAAAAATACGGATTTTTGAAAAATTCACACAAACAATACACAAGCAACCCTAATTATAGTGGTCACCTAGGTCAAGTCTCTAGACCGCTCCTAGATTTCTAGAAGACAAGTCGCAAGATAGATCCTCTACTGCCTCTTTATCCCTTCTGTGGCCAGGTAAGTGCCAGATAAGTGGGAGGTTCTCCACTACGTAAGTAGTGGGCCTAATTAAGTAACCACTTGACTTAGACACACTTGCCTTAGACACCACAAAAGAAACGCGGATAAGTAATAGATTACCCACGACCTCCTTCTGTCCTAAGTGAGCGCGACGGTCTTTAGAGTCATGTCTAGATATTTTTTTAGTTAATGAGGGTGATGCGGATGCAAGTTTTTAATTTTTGGGGCTTAGGAAGGGTAATGAACTCCCCACCTAATCTGAATTTGGTCTTTTCCCCTTAATTTCCGTATTAAAAATGCAAACAACCAAGATCAAAACACGCATAATTTTTCTTTTTGCGGCGCTGCGAATTTTTGCAAAGAAACCTGTAGAAATTGGTTATTGGACAGAGCAGGGAGGAGATAAGAAAGACAGAAATTCACCTAAAAAATTTGGTGCAAGAATCCTCTAGAATACCGCAGAACTGCCGCGATATGCATCTAATTGCCACAGATGCGCGGTCTTATGACGAGATCCCTGCACAAAAATTGGTACAGATACTTCTGTTGCCTCACTGAATTCCCTGAGATGCTCTGAAAATTTTTCCTTTCGCTCCACAGATTCCAGATCTCCTTGCAACAAATCACAAAAAATTGTTAAGTTCTTGATGAGATTTTGGATCTAAAAATTCTAATGGAATAATAAATTTTTCAACTCAATTTACAAAAACGAACAAATTAGCACACGATCCCCGGCAACGACGCCATTTAATTGATCATCCTTCGTTTGTATTTGGAAATGTTTCACAACCAAAGAAATTTATACCGCAATCAATTGACGGTGTCTATTGTAGTTTCGTCAATGAGAACGGATCGTCCACTGAGAAAGTGTGATTTGTTCGAAATTGTTTTATTTGAGTTGAAAAGAAAAGATAAAAGAAAATGATTCAAGATTTGTGAGATTTGATTTTAAGAAAACATAAAGCATTTAGATTTAGAATCAAGAATCAAGAAATGTCCCAATCAATTTAGTTATCAAGATTTATAAAGTAGCTTGTAGAAATCGATCCAATTGATAGTGATGATGAATACTAATGATTACTAGTTCTTATCTATTGAAGATTTGTTGGTAGATCGATGACGATCAATAAGGTTTAGGGATCTATTGAAGAAACTAGGGTTTTTCCATCATCATCCTTGTCCTTTCATTGATTATCATTCAAATTCTAACCTCTAGCAAATTAAATCACCGATCGTTGATCTCTAATTTGGAGCGAAAACATTCAAGTGATCTTGCTCAAATTAGGTTTTCGATGATTCAATCTCCTAAAATTTACAAAACTCATAAGACTTAAGAATTGTTCAAGAATTTCATCATCATTATCTACCTATTCTCTCGATTCCGCTACAAGCGGAGATTTCACTCACACATCATGAAAAATGGAAGAATCAAGAATCGATAAATTTTCATAATGCAAGAATGTAAAGAAAAGCAAGATTTATAATTTTCACCTTTATTAATCGATGATTAGGTACAATTCACTCAAAGATTACAAGATTTGAAGAGGTAACTAGATCCGCTGAAATTAGCTTCGCATCGATCTTCTTGAGTCGCGGATCGTCGTGGATCTCTTGCTCGGATGAAGATCGGCGTTACTTCAAAGGCTCGTTGAAGGCTTGTTTGAGACGCTTCTTGAGAAATCTTGATTTGGCTTTGGATTTGGATTTGGGTTAGGGTTTTGGATCACAAGTTGTGTCACTCAACTTGTGGGAATTTGTTGAATAACTAATCAATAACTCAATTAATGAACAACCTTTGTAATGAAGCCATATGTGCCTTTTTATAGTTTTCCCTCAAGCTTCCCCTAGAAGCTAGGTCAATCTTCCCTTGGAAGCTTGGTTGTTATGAGGCTTGCATGAGAAGCTTGGTAGGTATCAAACTTGCACAAGAAGCTTGGCAGTTAGAAGGGAAGCTTCTGGAGAATTCGAGGAACTGAAGCGTCTTGAAGAAGTTTTGTCGTTGAGAAGAGGTCACGTAGAGAAATTTCTGCCGCCGATGAGTCAGAACGGCCGCAGATCCGCGGCGGATCGGCCTGACTCGGCCGCGGATCCGTGGCCATATGGTGGAGTCAATGCATGAAATTTCCAGCGTTGTTTCATGTTGGCTTTATAGAACTTTTCTGATGTCTGGAATATTCTTATACTTTCTTGTTTACTGCCAGATCTCAGGTCAAAGACTTGATGTATTTTATCAGCACTTTTAGCAGTGCCACTTTTTTTTACCTGGAGAATTTCCTGCACACAATCTCGAGACAAGTGTTGATATACAAAGATCATGCGTGTGGTAATAAACACACAATTTCCCTCATAATGCCGGTTAGAATGTATAACACGTGTTATTTGGTATTTTGCAGACGAATTGCTAATATGTGCTATATTTATACCAACACCTTTAGATGATTACAAAGAGTAGGGAAAATGATGTATTAAAAATGCAATATTTTCGACTGATCATCACCCACAAGCCGTCAGTGGTACTAGCTGGACGTAACGGATACCCGGGTATTGAGCGATAAGAAAATCAACAAGCAAGCTTGTCCATACTCCTGTGAATCCAACAGTAACACTACCATACAGTCCGGTCTCTTCGTCTGATATGTCGCATATCGAGTCTAAGGTGGTAAACGTCAGACCCCAGTAACTTGATAAGTCATGCCGATGTGAGGCTCATAACGGGTCGAGAAACTACTGATAATACTTACCAGTAAATCTTCGTATCAGCCCTGGCCAGGGACTTCCTGTTCTGGCCAATCAAGCATAGCGCAACATCAACCCCCAATACCGGGAGAGACGAATCCCCTCTTATCGCTCATTGCCTCCATGTGACTCGGGACTGTACCCAAAAACCACCATTTTGCACGCTCTCTTGAACGTGGTAAGGTGGAAATCAAAGCACAGTGGGAATCACATAAGACTATGACGATCTCGGGTCTACAGACTAACCTGTACCAGTGTCACCTGAGAACTGCTATCTGACGTCAGGTATAATACCATCTAGGAGTTCTCGGCGAGTCCTGTTCAGTGTACCCAGTCTCCACTGAGCACCCGTATACCATCTTTGATGTCATACACCAATGGATATGAAATCATCCATCGCCCATTAAATGGGTCAAGAAGCGTATACGCTAGTCTACTCTGGAATATCGATGCCCCGTCTCGATACACCATCGACTAGGAATAATTAAAGGATGAACTTATAGACTACCTTAGCTCTACTAGTATAATCTCCATCATAGTCCTGGTAGTCAAGTACACATCCTAAGAGCTTTATCAACATGTGAGAGAAAGACAGTATAACAATTGTTGGGGTCGAAAATTGCACCCCGGTTGACCAAGTCAAGGTCAAGGTCAACCCCAAGCTAAGTGGGCCCAAGTCCGGATTAAGTGGGACCAAGCCCGGATCAAGTGGGCTCATGCCCAGGTCGAGTCCAAACATGAAGCGGCCGGCCCTCCTCCATGCCAAAATAAAAATCATGTAATAAATATTTTTTATGTAATTTTTTATGCATGAATGGGCATAGAGCCAAATTTTTGTAAAGCTTATGGCTTATGTGCAAAAAGAAATGGCATATGAGCCATGGGATGACCAAAATGCCATTTTTGTAAAGCCCAAGGGGCTATATGTAAAGTGTATAGCCTATAAAGGCAAGGATAATGAAAATATCCCAACAACTTTTTCTCTCTCCAAAAAAAATCCAGATCTGTGATCTTCTTCTTCCTCAAGGTTCTAAAACCTTCTTTTTTTCTTTTGAATTAAATCAAGAGTTTTACTCTTTCTTTTATAAAACAAAATAGTTTTTCACCACAAAACCCACAAAGGGGAACTCAGATCTGCCATCAGATCTCAGAAAGGAGAGATTTTTAAAATCTCATACTTCTTGATCTTCAAGATCCGGCCAACAAAGGAAGAAGAAGGATACCCATCTCCAGAAACCCCACTTTGGAGAAGAACTAGGGCTCAAGGAGAGAAGCCCTTCATCAGCTTCAAAACATCCTAGGAGTTTAACTCCTCATATATATATACACACCAAACCTCTACTACACTCTTTCTTGGTATAAATATATATATATATATATATATATATATATATATATATATATATATATATACAGAGAATAATAAGTGCTAATTTATGGGAGTACAACTCCCATTGCAGGGACCAAGTCCCTTTTGCTGCTCGAACGCCCACGTGCTGACACGTGGGGCGCTAGCGCTCAAAGCGCTAGCGCTCTTGCGGTCAGAGCGCTAGCGCCCGAGCGCCCACGTGCTGACACGTGGTGCGCTAGCGCTCAGAGCGCTAGCGCTCTTGCGCTCAGAGCGCTAGCGTCCGAGCGCCCACATGCTGACACGTGGGGAGCTAGCGCTCTTGCGCTCAAAGCGCTAGCGCCCGAGCGCCCACGTGCTGACACGTGGTGCGCTAGCGCTCAAAGCGCTAGCGCCCAGAGCGCTGGCGCTTTTCCCACGCATCCTTTGGATGCCCTTTCCTTTTTTTTATTTTATATATATATATATATATATATATATATATATATATATATATATATATATGTATACACACACACACATACTCTACAACACTATCCCTCTCAAAACGCTGGCACTTTTTATTTTATATATATATATATATATGTATGTATGTAAAAACTCTGTGGGACCCCCGATATATCCAAACCCCCTTCAAAACACAACACTGCACATTGAGTTCGCATGACCAGTTTAACCCGTTAATCGGAGGTTCCCTCGCTCCAAAGGCGAGGGGTAATTAATGGCAGCTTAGTCCACGGCTGCCGGAGATTCGGATCCCCACAATCAATAAACCCCGGCCTACCCTAGGCAGAGGGAATCTGTAGTACGCCTGACAAGCGCGTGCGTATTCCCATCTCAATGGGGTGACGAAAAACACCCTACAACAATACAAGTCTACATGTTAAGATAATTAGTAACCAGATAGCATACTATCATGTCGAGCAAGAAAGTCCTCTCTATATATGTCCAAGCATCCACTATAATATACAATCATGTACAATAATGGTCTCTAGGGCATACATACAACTAACAATCTCCCACTTGCACTAAGGCCAGTTGTTGTAGTATCTCATACCCAACATCCCGAAGAGTCTCTCAAATTATATCTGGGGTATGGCCTTCGTGAGTGGATCCGCCATGTTATTCCTCATGTCAACTCTCCTGACCTCGATCTCCCGGCGATCAACTATCTCCCGGATCAGGTGATACCGCCTCAGAATATGCCTAGATCGCTGATGGGACCTGGGTTCCTTGGCCAAAACCACTGCTCCATTGTTATCATAATACAAAGGTATTAGATGCTCGATGGACGGAACCACACCAAGTTCGGTTATGAACTTCTTCATCCAGACAGCCTCTTTGGCGGCATCGTTGGCAGCGATGTATTCAGCCTCCATCGTCGAGTCTGCCACGGCTTCTTGCTTGGGACTCTTCCAACAAACCGCCCCTCCATTGAGGGTGAAGACAAAACCCGAGACCAAATTATAGTCGTCCTTATCACTCTGGAAGCTCAAATCGGTAAAGGACTCCATTTGGAGTTCACCGTTACCATACACCAAGAACATTTCTTTAGTCCTTCTCAAGTACTTAAGAATGTTCTTCACAGCTGTCCAGTGATTCTCTCCAGGATCTGCTTGATACCTACTCACTACACCTAAAGAGTATGCTACATCAGGTCTGGTACATAACATCGCATACATGATATAGCCTACTGCCGAAGCATAGGGTATCCCTTGCATGCGAGCCCTCTCCAAATCAGTCTTGGGAGACATCTCTTTGGAGAGAGTGATTCCTGAGATCATGGGTAAATTCCCACGCTTGGAATCTTCCATACTAAACCTCTTTAGTATGATGTCAATGCACCTAGATTGGGACAATCCCAGCATCCATTTAGATCTATCTCTATAGATCTTAATCCCCAAGATGTAGGAGGCATCACCTAGATCTTTCATTGAGAATCTTTGTGATAAGAAGAGCTTGACTGAGTGTAGCATAGGAACATCATTTCCTATCAAGAGTATGTCATCTACGTACAATACGAGGAAGACAACCTTACTCTCTGCCACCTTCTTGTATACACAAGGTTCATCTACATTTTTTACGAAGTCAAACTTTTTGACTGCCACATCAAAACAGATGTTCCAACTCCGCGATGCCTTTTTTAACCCGTAGATTGATTTAAGCAGCTTGCACACCTTTCCGCCGCTCCCACTATCTACGAAGCCCTCTGGCTGAGTCATGTACACGCTCTCTTCTAAGTCACTATTTAGAAAAGCAGTCTTGACGTCCATCTGCCAGATTTCATAGTCATGGTATGCAGCGATGGCAAGCAGGATCCGGATGGACTTAAGCATAGTCACTGGTGAAAATGTTTCATCATAATCCACACCTGGTCGTTGACGAAAACCTTTTACTACAAGTCTAGCTTTGAAAGTCTCAACTTTTCCATCTACACCAAGTTTTTTTCTTGAAGATCCACTTGCTCCCGATGGGTTTTACCCCTTCAGGAGCATCTTCCAAAGTCCATACTTTGTTGGTATACATGGATTCCATCTCAGATCGCATTGCATCCAGCCATTTCACAGAGTCCCCACTCATGATGGCCTGCTCGAAACTAGTTGGGTCATCATCTTCCATGATGCAATCCTCGCTCCTACCATCAATGAGAAAACCGTAGTATCTCTCAGGTGGATGAGGAACCCTACTAGATCGGCGGAGAGGCTGAGGTTCGTCGGGGACTATCGAATCATCTGATTCTACTAAATCTTCAGTTGTAGTCTGTGTAGCTGGAACTTCTTCCAGTTCTACCTCTTTGCCACTAATTTCTTTTTCAAGAAATTCCTTTTCTAAAAAAGTGGCATTGCGAGAAACAAACACCTTTTGTTCCTCGGTGTGGTAGAAGATATACCCACGTGAGTTTTTGGGATATCCTACAAACATGCACAGCCGACCTTGCCTTGAGCTTGTCCGGATTTTGCGTTTTAACATAAGCCGGACAACCCCATATCTTAATATAATTAAGACATGGTCTCTTCCCTTTCCATATCTCATATAGAGTGGTAGGCACAGATTTGGTAGGGACCATATTCAATAGGTGTGGCTGTTTCAAGCGCAAACCCCAAAAGGAAATAAGCAATCAGCGGTACTCATCATAGAGCGCACCATATCTAATAGGGTGCGATTCCTCCGCTCCGATACACCGTTGTGCTGTGGTGTATACGGAGGAGTAAGTTGAGAGAGAATCCCATTCTCTTTTAGATAGTCACGGAATTCCGTGCTCAAGTATTCTTCTCCCCGATCAGATCGTAGGATTTTAATACTTTTACCCGTTTAGTTCTCGACTTCGGAGTTATATTCTTTGAATTTCTCAAAATCTTCAGAATTGTGTTTCAACAGGAACACATGTCCGTATCTAGAGAGATCATCAGTGAATGTAATGAAGTACGAGGAACCACTCCTGGCATGTATAGACATGGGACCGCATACATCACTATGTATTAGTCCTAAGAGTTCTGTAGCTCTAGCTTTTTCTCCGTGTCCAGTAAACGGAGTTTTGGTCATCTTTCCTTTGAGACATGACTGGAAAGTTTCATAAGATGTAAATTCAAACGGATTCAAATATACATCCTTATGTAACTTAGCTAGTCGTGTCGCATTGATATGACCTAATCTACAATACCACAAGAAAGACTCGTTCATTTCTGAACTTTTTCTCTTGTGTGTGTTCTGTACGTTAAGAACTGTGGTTTGATTTAGAATGTATATGCCATTACTTAACGAGCCTGATCCAATCAACTTTTGATTCAGAAATATGTTCATAACATTATCCTGCAATACAAAATTATATCCTTCTTTACTTAATAAAGAAACTGATATAATATTGCATATCATGTTCGGTATGTAATAACATTCGTTCAGAATCAATGTATTACCATTTGGTAATACAAGGTGATATTCGCCAACTGCTTTGGCTGCAACATTTGCACCATTCCCTACTCTTACAGAATGATCACCTATTCTCAGTTCTCTATCTTTCTTTAGCCCATGTAACATATTATATATGAGAGATCCCGATCCGGTATCTAATACCCAGGACGTATAGCGTACTGAGAAACCGTTCTCGGTAATTAACACACCCGAAGAAGATACATCAGCATGCTCATTCCTCGTTTGGGTGGTATGAGAATCCGGATATTCCCCTATTTCCTGCTAGGACTTATAACAATTATAAGATAGAGCGGAACCAACGTTCCCTAACTCAGTATAACAAGCGGGTTCAGTCAATACATCCATATTATTATCTTGATTAAGGCCTGACATGGTCGCTACCTGGAGAGAGAGAAGAAAACACTTAGCGTATGCTCTTGCAAGATTAGATTGGTTATTATCTTATCTAATCAGGATGGCTCCCACTGTTATTATCAAATCTTCCTTCAAACCCTAAAAGGTAAGATTAGCCGGGATTAATTACACCCTACAAGTTCGCGAATCGTTTAGCCAGGCCAGTGTCGGTATTTTGAGGGAGGTTCCCCGTGTTTTCGCACAGACCTAATTAAAATAAAACTTGTTTTCCCAGAGGCATAACCACATTGACACCTTTCTAGACACCTACTTGATCGGCTAATTATAATGTGCAAAACTCTCTTAGGAGTAACTCTTACTCGCAGTGGGTATCGGGATCCAACTATCTCATAGAAGGTATGCAATCTCATTGCAAATTTCAACACTTGAAATTCCCAATAATATTTTGCCTCTAACGTCCTATGGCCTTGACGAAGGCCAACAAACCATAGGCCGCTAGTCAAGTTCAAACCGTACATTTCGTGATTGAATTAAACCCACCCGCACGACCCTTGACGAAGGCCAACAAAGTCGCACGACTACCCTAATCCAATTGCATCATATGCAGCAGATAAGCACTAATCAGCTACTGCATACTACGCCTTGACGAAGGCCAACAATCGTAGCACGAATACTAAATCGTACTTATCTGAAATGACGGAGGGCTACGACAAGTTTTTAAGAAAACCTTTTGCGTAATGAACTTGATATCGTTGTAGAATCGAGTGATTTGAAAAGGAGTAGTTTAAGCTCCGCTTTTAAAATCATGTGTTTTTCAAAATAAACCGAGTGGGTGTAGCATCTGGAAGCTTTTGCTAAAGAGGTCATTCCCGGTGAATGGATCTCAGCTCTTTCCTCATCGAACGAGGTGCTGGATATTCATTAAGGAATACCGCTATGCAAAACAAGAACTAGAGCTACCTTTTTAAAAATTTGATTCTACAACATCTTTAGGTATCTTTCATTTTCATTAATTTCATTAATGAAGTCCCATCATTTATGCTTCTTAAGCATCACAGATAAGGAAACGAAAATACTTATACAACGTACGCTTATGCCATCCGCATTCGCCACGGGGTCCCGTCATGCCCCGTTAGATTAGATAACTAATGGCAAAGCGGAGGCAGGACCAGCGTGGATGCAAAACATAAGCAACGTTTATTATATATCATATATATATAATTAAGCATTCGTCTCA
Source organism: Agapanthus africanus (assembly GCA_030015575.1). NCBI lineage: Eukaryota > Viridiplantae > Streptophyta > Magnoliopsida > Asparagales > Amaryllidaceae > Agapanthus > Agapanthus africanus. The sequence continues at coordinate 258,473,626 of CM057339.1, read as the reverse complement.
GGCAGTTATATGATCTCGTCACAGAACATTACAGCAGAAGTCAACATATGAAATATTGGATATACTAGGAGGTCCGTGTTTTAAATTAAGCCAGTAAAAAATACGGATTCCACGGTCGTGATGATTAGTCAAACCCTCATCCCTGATCCCTACGAGAGCAGCAAGAAACCCTACCAATTCTAGTGTGAGGAGACCCGGACTCGACTCTTCGAGATGGTCTCCCACTGGACTCTAGAACCTGGTTACTTGTGCTCCCCGCCTTGGGTCTATCCTAATGCGGAAAAGTAAATAATATACATTAATGGTGACATCATCCTCAACCCAGAAGTGTCCCAATAAAAGAATATTACATACAAGTTTTTGTTAGTGTATATGCCCTAGGGGCCATTATTGTATCATACTAGTTTGTATATTACTTAATGGAAGCTTGGGATATTCACATGTATATAACAGTCTTGCTAAACATGGTAGTATGCTACTTGGTTTTTCTATCTTAATATGTGAGTATACGTATTGATAGAGCTCTTAGGATCTTGCTTGACTACCAGCGTTGTGATGGCAGTCACACTAGTGGGGGCTGGGTAGTCTACAAGCACATCCTTATTCAGGTCCCTAGTCGTTGGATTATCGAGACAGGGCATCGATACTCCGGAGTAGACTAGTGTGTACGCTTCTCATCCCAATTGGGGAGATGGTCTGTCCCACAGCTATCAGTACGTCGTACTGGAGATAGTATACAGGTGCTCGTTGGGTTACGGGTATACCGGACAGGACTCGCAGGGAACTGTAGGTTGGTTTTATACCAGTCGTCAGTTAACAGTTTCCAGGTGACATGAATACAGCATAGTCCGCAGACTTGACACTGCTACTTCGCCTCGAGTGTGTCCCACTGTTCTTAGATTGCTACCCTACCACGGCTCAAAGGAGTCGTGCAAACAGGTAGCAGTTGGGTGCAGTCCCGAGCACTTGGAGGCAGTGGCAGTTAGACAGGATTCGTCTCTCCAGGTATTGGGAGTTGATATCGCGCTGTGTCAGAGAGCCATTACGCAAAGTCCCTGGCCAGGGCAAGCGAGATTTGCTGGTAGGTTCCAGTAGTTTCTCAGGGTGTAATGGGCTTCACTCCGACACAACTTATACCGCTATTAGGAGACTGACGCTTGCCGCCCCCTAGGCCCGATATGCGATAGTCTTAGATGAACAGACCGGACTGTACGGAGATTGTCACATCAGACTCAGTAGGAGTTCGGATGGGTTTCCTCATCGGCCTTCTTATCGACATCTACCTGGGGACCATTACGTACAGCTAGTGCCGCTTGCGGTTTGTGGTTAAACCCACTGCCAGCGTAGTAGTCGAGTCATTAGAGTCCCACACAGAGGGTTTCCCTGCTCCAGGCGAAACGATAGAGAGGTCGTATGGTTTTACGACAAGGGTTCGGACGCATACGTGTGTTTACGCACGTACGACATCTGGACAGTTTTTACTAGCCGGCTTTGGTTTAAGCCAGTTTCTAGTATCCGGTTATTGGATTTAAACAGTCTAAAGTTTTTCCGTGTTTTCACGGATAGGAGGGGCATTCTCGTAATTTCGCGAGAAGTTTCTAGAAGGATGGTGACTTGAGGGTTAAGGTGGCATAAGCATTAAATGAGATTAGTAACTCATTTGTGTGATTCATCCTTGTCATTAATGCATCATAAATGCTTAATGACTCATGTAGATGAATCACTCATTTGTATTTATGAAGCATGGTTGTTAAATCCTTTATTTGATTTATTTTTGATAATGATAATGCTTCATATATATCATAAGAGTTCATTATCTCATTCCATTCTCTTGCTTACCTTCTCTCTCCTCAAGCTCTCTCTCTTCAAACCCTAATCCTCCCCTCTCATGTGTTGAGACCAAGGATTAGTAAAGACTATTTAATCCATAACACTTCTCTATATCACCTAGGTTACTTAGATTAGCACTTTAAGAAACCTAGTTACCTCATGTTAGAGGTGAAGCTTGAAGTATAGCTCTCGGGTGGATCATCTACTACATAGAGAAGGCCGGAGAGGAGGTGGAGAACGAAAAGACGAAGGACACGGTTCTTTAGGTATAATCTCTTTTCATAGTAGTTGTTAACTTCTATGATTTTTGTTAGTTATAGTTTAGTAAAGATTCTCGGTTAGTCGATGTTTATGCAAAGAACAAGATCGTTTTTTAAATTTCCGCCTCCCCGCAAGTCGTGGGGTGTTGTACATCGACTTACAGTTTTTACATGAATGAAAATGAAAAACTCACATCTCACGCAAAAACCCCCGGCTATTCAAACACGACGATCCAATATAATATATCACAACAACACATAACATCATATGTCATCAACGTAAGTAAATATGTGTATCCGAATTGTCGTGGACATATATCAACGAAACCGGCGATACACCATATATTACACTTACGGTCGCAGAAAAGAAAGTGAAAACTACAACCATTAGAACCGGCAACCACCTTAGATATCATAAACCCGAAATATCACATACTTCGGATTTCATGCCTAACCAAATGAATTCCTTAGACATCATAAACCCGGAATATCTCATATTCCGAATTTCATTCCTAACCTTATAAACCCCGCATTTTAGTCTCAATATTGAAAACACTTTTCAATAACCAGTCGGGTAATTCAACAAGATTCCCGACAATCTGATCGAATGCTCGTCGGAAACTTTAGTAGACGGCCGCATCCCCCGATGCCGTCGACGAAGTGCACTTAGGCTGAACACTACGGCCGCGAGCACCCGGGGGGATAATTTTGGCAACGGGGTTCTCCTACAGTCACTTGGTCGGGGTTATGGGGCATGGCTATCTAGTAATGTTACACGGCGAGTATCCGCGTACACTACGTGATTGCGACAGAGTTTTGATCCATATCAAAACCCCGTAGCAACCGATCAAATAAGACTAAAGTGCTAGGTTTACAAAATTCAAACTGGTTTTCACAAAACTAATTATTGTGCATTCCAAATATTGTATCACATATCAATATAAAATCCGAAACGATGTTAAAATTACGAATACGAAACACTCCGAATTGCCATTACAGAAAGATAACATCACATGCAATTTTTAGCAAAAACAAACAATATCCGAAACACCAAACCCCAGAGACTGAAACACCAGAGAAAAACTGGAACACCCCAGTTCATTTATACCAATTCCAGTTCTCGTATTTCTTTCTTTATGGTATTTTCCTAATTTATCATGTTTTGGGTGCGAATAGTATTTTTACATTAGTATTAGTATTCGACCCGACCCGCTTGCTTGGAACCTGTCTTGGTTCATGTTTATGGTTATCCTGACTTGTTGCATAGACTGGTGCACATTCATGAATACTGCATACTGGCATTTTATCTTGTATTGCATCTTTTACATATAACATTTTAAGTCATATAAAATATTTTAAAAATACATTTCATGGCCTGCATGATACCCCTAACCCCGTGGTAGCATCCGCGCATCTCGTTCTCGTCCCGTTCAGTAAAACAGATTTGTTTGGATGGCTACACGCACGTACGTGCATCCGTTCTTGGGGGTATGCATTTTCGTTACCCGAGCATTCATTTTTAAATTTGGTCGTCGTATATATTTTTCATATTTTAAAACTAAAATTTTAGACCTGACCCGGGCGTGTTTTGGAATATTTTTGTATCCCGCCAAAATTCAAATTTAAATTAATATCTATATTTATTTTAATCAACAGTTTTAAAAATTTAATAACTAACCAAATCTTTTTTTAAAAATCAAATTAAAATCCTAACTTCTAACAACCACAGCTTTCTCTTTCTCTGCTCGTGGACCCCACCATCTCAGTGTTTCCTCTCTCCCCCTCGTAGTCTCACACACACACACTCTCTCTTTTCTCTCTCTCTCTCTTCTTTCTCTCTCGTCTCGGTATTACTGTGCGTTCCTCGAGTGTGGTCACCGCGCACGAGATGTGGTCACCTCCCTTCACGAGCCCCTTATTTCCCTCTTCTCTTCTCCTTTATAAACCCACGAGCACCCATGAAAAGAAAACCCTAAAGCTTCACTTCCTCTTCGAAACCCTAACCCTAATCTCCTCAGCACCCTCAAAACTCCTCACTCATCTCCTCTCCCTTTCTCTTTCCTTCTTCTCTATTCTTCCCCAGTTCCCTCACGAGAACCTACGTTCGCTCGTCCCTACCCTCACGCTCATCGTCGTCGCCTTCTCCCCGACCTCGACCTCTTCCCCCTGCTTTCCCGATCCTCTCTTACAACACCACCTCCACCTTCTCTCTTTCCCCGACGTGAGAACCCCTGCAACCCGACCTCACCTCGCCGTCGTCCCCTCATTCCCGACGACCTCACGTCGTTGCCTCCTCTCCACCTCCTCATTCTTCTCCTCTCCTCCCTCTCCTCTGTGCTTCTCATACACCAACCCCCGCACCCCAACAGACAACACCCAAGCCCAAACCCTAAAAACACAGAACCCTAATACCAAACCTCATCGCCGGAGCTCCGATCTCCTCCTCGACACCAACACGCGTCTCCTGACCCCTGTACACCACAACCATAGTAAGCCATTCATATCTCTTCTTCTTCTTTCCCTTCTTCCTCCTCCTTTCTTTTCTTCTCTTTTCTTTGGTTTCTTGATTTTTGGATTTGCAGCGATCGCCGGAGCCGGGCTCAACGCCGACGATCCAGACGACCCAGTGAACGTGCCTTACCTACGTGATCACCCTCTTGCGTTGCTTGGACCCGTTCCGTGAGTCGTGCGTGCGTTGCGACATTTTGCCAACGTTGGACGTATCGTGCATATCCGTTTCACGATCCGTCTAGGCAAGTTAACCTTGCTACATGCTATACTACTACAATCTATGTCTATTATAATACCCCATAATGATTATTTATGCACCCCAGGTTTAGTTTTACAGCCTTTCGATGTCCGTTTACCTCCGTATAATACATTTCAGATCTAGGGCATGCAAGTTTATCTTGCTACATGCTACATTACTTTATATACATCTATTTTAACAAATATAATACTTGGATTTCAAATCGTGCATCCCAAGTTCTCGTTTTACAATTTTACGATGTCCGTATAGATCCGTTCATATCATTTCAGATCTAGGGCATACAAACTTATCTTGTTACATACTATACTACCATATACTGCATCAAATTGAATAGTTACATCTCATATTGTTTAGTTATATATCCCACACCTGCTAGTTTATCATTTTATGGTTATATGACATCCGTATGCATCTATATCATGATTTACACATCTAGTCGCATGCTAAATCATCTTGCTACATGCTAGGTATAGTTTTACGCATCCATATGAATAAAATGTTACCCGTTTATCATATTATACATACATATTCAAGTTTTACAGTTTTTCGGATACCCGTTTGCATCCATATCATATAGTATACATATAGCTGCATCTACAGACCACATTAATACATAATACTATTATATTAACACCCCATGTTTAATAAAGTACATCACAATTAGTATTGGAACTTTAAAAGGTAACCCTAATCGATAGATGTGTATCCATACTATTTATTTTATACCTATTTGCATACCATTCATATTATTTTATTTTATATTAGTACTCCATACTTGATTTTATGCACCCATACTTACTACAGTTTGATTATGAGCACCCGCTTGATACATGTGCACTACTTGACTTGACTTGATACACTACTTGACATGACTTGATACCTGTGCACTACCTGACATGACCTGATATATCACTACTTGACATGTTACCTGATCCTGTATCTAATTCCGACAATCCTGACATGTTGTCCCGATGGACATATCCTGTTGTCTGTATAGACAAACCTGTTCCTGCTTGATTCCTGTGTTGGCATTAGCTTCAGACTTATCAATACCTGACTTGAACACATAACTTGGGGGTATGGAGAAATCAATGATGGAACCTGATTTGTAACTCAACAGTTCGATGCTTATACTGATCAGTTTAGGGGGCTAGGCCAGTCCCGGGATGATATTGCTGACATCATTCGTCTGTACATATTTCCTGTTTGTGCTTAGCGGCACGTCTCGGATTCAGCCCCGAGAGTCTGGACCGTGGTTCCGGGTACGCACGGGATACTATTGAGTTACATCGACGATTCATTAAATTGATTTCAAAGACTTAAGAGTGATTAACCCAGTAGCTTAGTTCAGATCACTCATCGTACATCATATGTGCTTATACCTTTCATTGTTCTTTATTCGTGATACTGTTATACTCTTATTACTGTTCATACTCATGCCTGCATGTCTTGTTACTCCTGATTATATTATTGTTGATGTTATAACGCACTGACGTCTGGGTTTTGCATGGCCCAAATCCTCTACCTTCGCCGCAGGCCGATCAGGAGTATTTCAGTCAACAGGTCAAGCAGTGAGGACTTGTTAGTATTCTAGTTTAGTTTCCTTTCAGCACTTTTTATTTCCTGATGTGAGCCTGTATTTGGGACGTACATTCCAGATTATTATTGTTTATTGAATCTATTGCTTCCGCATATTACTTCTTGACTCGTTTATTCTGGCTTATGGACATGTACTAGATAGTTTATTTTATTACTACTGTTCTTGATATCTCTAGACAGCCGTAATGTGACTGTGGAGGGATGTTTTCTATCCACAGGTAGCATGGTTGGCTCTGTCACGTGCCGATCTTAGCACACTCTGGGAAGCGGGGCGTGACAAAAACGATGCCCAAACAACATTACAAAACCGGCGAGGCCGATTTTTTTCTACTTTTCGCCGGGAAAAATCCGGTGGAATGGGCTCAATTTTCTCTGGTGTTCGTGTTACATCATATGTAACATTCTGCACTTGTTTAAGAAAAATTCAAAGAACGTTTTAAAAACGACAGAAACTTGGGATTTTGTTTCAAGGTTTCGGAGTTGTTTCGGTTTTGTAATTCTACTAACATCGTCAAAATCTTTAGTTTGGTTCTGATACTACTGAAGGGTTCCTTAGCACCCTCACCATGTTTTCTAGGGCATCAAGCATACAATTTTAAAAAACCAAGGGTGCTAAGCAACCCATAACCAAGGATCTAACTAGAGGATTAAGGTTTAAAACGCATGTAAACTACTTTACACTAAGTGAATTTGGAATACAACCTTTGTAGACCGGTCCTCACTTCTAAAGCCCCGTGTAGTAGTCCATTTTGCTCTAAGTAGTGGTGTCCCGGACTCTCCATTGGCTTCACTAGGTGAAAGGAACGAGCTTGCTCAAGGATCTTCGGGGCCGAAGATGATCTACGTCGAAGAATCTTTAACTCAAGCTACATCTTCACTAATTGATGAACTAGTGAAGAAACAACCTATACTAAATGGCTAATTTGGTATAGATTGGAGAAGTAAGGATTTTGCTCACTTTAGAATAATTTTTCTCTCTTTCTTATCTTTACCCACTCAAAGCTAGAAAGCAAAATGAAGAAGATGAAGAAAATGAACAAGTGATCAACTAATGAACCATGGATGAGAAAATATCATATATAACTCATGTAGAGACTTAACCATGGCTAAAGATAATGGTTAGGTTAATAAATATCTACCGTAAAACAAAATTAGTGGACTAAGTCAATGGTTTCCACAAGCTTCTCCAAGTTCAAGCATGACTAATTACCACCTAATTTTGATTTTCCCTTAATAATTAAAACCCCACATTATCTAAGTGTGGTGTGAGTCTCATACACCCAAGTCCAATGTATCATCTAGCATGACACAAAATAAATAATTAACATATATCACATATATATTAAATGTACAAAGAGAAAACATTATCTTAAGTGAGGTAATATTAGTTAATGTATATTAATATATCAAATATATTATTACACATTAAATTATTAAATCAACACTTGATTTAATAACCCGGTTGTATCGCATACAACCGACTAATATCATTTATATGCATATCAGATATACATATACATATCATTGAATCAACACTTGATTCAACAATCCGATTATATCACATATAACCTATATCGCAAGATTGGAATATGGTATCACATACACGTATTAATCTTGGTCCCGCAAATATCACATATGTGCCCTACTTCGTTTCGCATGAGCTAGGAAACCTCTGTGTAGGACTCTAATGACTCATCAATACGCCGGCAGTAGGTGATGATCATATCAATCACCCACAAGCCGTCGGCGGTACTAGCTGGACGTAACGGCTACCCGGGTATTGAGCGATCAGAAGATCAACAAGCAAGCTTGTCCATACTCCTGTGAATCCAACAGTAACACTACCGTACAGTCCGGTCTCTTCGTCTTATACGTCGCATATCGAGTCTAGGGTGGTAAATGTCAGACCCCAGTAACTTGATAAGTCATGCCGATGTGAGGCTCATAACGGGTCGAGAAACTACTGATAACACTTACCAGTAAATCTCTGTATCAGCAAATCTCTGTATCAGCCCTGGCCAGGGACTTCCTGTTATGGCCAATCAAGCACAGCGCAACATCAACCCCCAATACCGGGAGATACGAATCCCCTCCTATCGCTCATTGCCTCCATGTGACTCACGACTGTACCCAAAAACCACCGTTTTGCACGCTCTCTTGAACGTGGTAAGATGGAAATCAAAGCACAATGGGAATCACACAAGACTCTATGACGATCTTGGGTCTACAGACCAACCTGTACCAGTGTCACCTGAGAACTGCTATCTGACGTCAAGTATAATACCATCTAGGAGTTCTCGTCGAGTCCTGTTCAGTGTACCTAGTCTCCACTGAGCTCCCGTATACAATCTTTGATGTCAAACACCAATGGATATGAGATCATCCATCGCCAATCAAATGGGTCAAGAAGCGTATACGCTAGTCTACTCTGGAATATCGATGCCCTGTCTCGATACACTCTCGACTAGGAACAATTAAAGGATAAACTTATGGACTACCATGGCCCTACTAGTATGATCTCCATCATAGTCTTGGTAGTCAAGTACACATCCTAAGGGCTTTATCAACATGTGAGAGAAAGACAGTATCACAATACAAGTTTACATGTTAAGATAAAGAGCAACCGGATAGCATACTATCATGTCGAGCAAGAAAGTCCTCTCTATATATGTCCAAGCATCCACTATAATATATAATCATGTACAATAATAGCCTCTAGGTTATACATAAAACTAACATGGACGTCGTTCTTCAACAGGATGACACCAATTGCAGCTCCTCAGCAAAACCAGGGGCGTGATGAAGCCGCTTCCAAAACTAAGGTAGTCCCTTCAACAAGGCACGCTCGACGTCGCCACTGGCGCCGAGTGAGAGAAGCCGGAGGCAACTCCCCCTCTGGACTCACCACACCAGCTCCAATGGTGGAATTCGATGTTGTTGTTCCAACCGGGAACAGCTTTGATCCGCTTAAAAGGGTGCGAAAAAACTCTCCAACTGCGGTGCTAAAGAAATCACCACTACCTACAGAAGTTACAGTGTAGGCAAAGCTGGAGCAGCCTCATCAGCGGCTTTCTTCGCAAATTCATAGGGTCTGGCGAAAAGTCTAGGACTCTGTGATTGATCAGAACTACTCTCATCGACCGAAGAAATCGAAGGCTCGACAAGAAAAGGACTACTCCTCCGCCATATAGCGGAGGAATTCTCCTAAGCAGGTGCCTGGCATAACGGCTCCTTCAATTCCAATCTCCCATAAAAGAACAAGGTTGGAAAAAACTCTATCGTCCGTGGCAAATTCCAAAGGCGATAGACCTAAATTCCCCAAGGCCGGGGGCATAACAATACATACGGTCTAAATGGATTCGGGAAAAGAAAAAAAACCATGCTTCGGTGAGTCACCGACCGCAAACTCAGTCGCTGACCAAGGCTCAGGAGCAACAACAGAAGTTCCAGGAAATGCTAATCAAAATGGCAGCACTTATGATTAGTAGGGTTTTACGATCAAAAATATTTTACCGCAATCAAGAACGGCGACGCATGAAGCTAGCCGGTGAGTACGGGTCGGTCCGCAGGGATGTGTAATTTTCCTAAGTGTTCTTACGAGCTGATTCAAATGGGTGTTTGGTCTTTTAATTTAATCTAAAAAAAAGAACTAAGTTGTGCGATGGTTAAGAAACTTGCTAGGGTTAGGTCTAAGGTGGAGTTTGATAAGATTTAATGTCACACCTCTTTCAATGCCCTAAATGAGATCTTTTAGAAGTTATAGCAACTATTAGAAAAAGGGATTAGGAAGATTGGGAAGAAACGAAGTTTCTTCCTCTAGATCCTTGTCCGTCCTTTCCTAATATTTACTCTAACCTTCATGGAAGACATGCATGTCCGGTCCTTTATACTACGGTTTCACCGTTACCTCGTGGGTAGGGTGCCGTAGGGAGAGATCATGCATGCATGCATGAAGTTCTAGTTATTAAAAATAATCGGGCACGAAAGAGATGAGAGATCTTCATCTCTCATTCCCTCCCTTATTCCTAACCCTAACAAGCGAGGAAATTACTCGCTCATTAGGGGATTTATTAAAAACATCATTTTGAGATTCATTTTTAAATCTATTGGATTAATTTCCTACTGCAGTTTTAAGAGATTCTATACTAGCTAAGGAAAAGGAATGATTTATCTAAGGCAAGAATTAAATTAGAGAGCTAGGGCAAAGAATGAATTGTAAACTAGGGCAGAAAATGAAATGAACTTACAGGAAATGATGCTCTTCAATTCTCAAAAGATTCTGAATTTTTATTAATTGAAAAGAGGCATCCCTCATACAATCTTTAGAATACAATTTTATAGGGAAACATGGAAATTAGGGTTATAGGATTCGCACATGTGAGATTACAAAAATACCCCCGAAAAATCCCAACAAAGTCACCGACGCACCGCCACCGAAAATATGCACCGACGTGCGCTCTGGACGGTCGCGGAACCGCGGTCCCAGCCTGGGTTTGGCCGCGGTTCCGCGGCCAAACTAGGGAGTTGTGTCTGGAAAATTTTGGGTTTTCTTCTATGCTTCTTGGGATTTCTATTTTTCTAATTCTTTTCTCCATTTGACTTCTGGGTCTTCTCCAGATCTTCAGTGAAAACTTGTAATGATCTTTTAACCGTTCACTTTGACATTTTGGACCATGCATTGCCTTGTACAATTGTGAATTGTTCTTCGTCTAGGCTGATTAGAATCCTTCTACTTGTGGGTCAAAAGTCTCTCTTTTGTATCATCTTTTGTCTTTTTCACTGTCTTCGCTCCAAGAACCTGTATCCTGTAATATGTAGCAGACATGCGTCAAAAGCACCTGTTTATTTATAAAACGAATAAGAATGGGGAATATAATAATGCAATATTATGATATGAACAAATACCCCCAAACTTATCTTTTGCTCGTCCTCGAGCAAACTTATTATTTTATTCTCGATAAAACCTAACCGCACTTTCGCAGGGAAACGCGATTGCACTGAGCTCGTGCAACAAGCCGTTAAACCTCTAGGTGTCCCTAGTAGGAGGAGTGTTGTCTCCTGAGGGTTTTCAGCGGATACTACCCACAAAATCCTATCAATTAGGCCCACTAACTTTAATTCTCCAATTAGGTTTTATAACAAGGAATTCTATTATCATTGACTCATAAATTACCACCCATATTCTTCACACTTCCTCATTATTTAACTTAAGATTATATATGTTCGATAGAATCACTCAGCTTTCAACATTTCTTAAATTTTCCTTCTAAGGTTCCATCTCCACTTGGGAATTTTTCTATCAACTCTACTAAAGATACAAGTTCTATTCTTCATTCCTTTCTCTTATCTCAACTCTAATCATATATCCCCACGTGTGTGTATAAATCACCCCTACACTTAGAAATTCAAATCAAGCAATCATACTCTTGTCCGTTGTCCAAAGCACTAATTAACTGGTGAATTCACATACTTCATGCGACTGTTAATACTTCTTGAGGTACCAACAACCGATTACAAGATATGTTTGCACTTTAAAGCGTAATTCCTAGTCTTGCAACACCCAAGGCTTTTAGCAGTGACTCCCAAACCAGTTGGTCTAAGGCACTAGGTGATGAAGCACCCTTGCTAAATATTTTTCTATTTTTGCAGCCTTAAGTAATCACAAAGACCAGTGTTCATTTTTTCTTTATTCACATTTTTTTTATTTTCTTCGTACTAAGGACTTTAGACAAGAGCATTTCAAGGTCTCTTCTACTATTCCAAGTTTTAAGGTGCGTGATTGTGCAATTTGTAGGGTATACATTTTCAGAGTATAGACTTAAGCTAGGAATTATTTTTCAAACTTATACTTTAATAAGAATATCAATATTTTTCCTTTATTTCAACTTAGCCCAAAAAGTGAACTCAAAATTTGCCTAGTTCTAAATAAACTACAAAGACATATATTTTCTACCGTTAATCTTTAAAGAAGGTTATTTTTAGGGTTTTTAATTTACTAAGTCTAAGATCTAGTTGTTCCTAGCTGGTTAACCTATCTGTCAAACTCGAGTCAAATAAGCCAAAATTGAATACAATAATTTTTATAATTTTTGAAAATTTTCAATTTTTTATGGGTTTTTAAAATAAGTATGCAAATGCAAAAAAAATATGTACAAATGAATGCGAAGGAAGAAGACTTACCGAGCATACCCCCAAACTTAAACTTGACAGTGTCCTTACTGTCATGCTACACCAAGAGGGTCAAAATGCCGGCACTCCCCTGTTTATTTATAATTTTTTATTTTTTTATTTTTTTTATTTTTTTTTATTTTTTTATAGAAAAAGAAAACAAAAATATATATATATATATATATATATATATATATATATATATATATATGTACATATATACAAAAAGGCTCCCCCCCAAACTTCAGTGAAACAATGTTAGACACTACTGCCAAACTTTGCACAGACCAAACGTCAACACCAACCAGTCGAAAAATTTATCTGTAAAGAGTGTCGGTTGGTGGAAGAACATGTTGTACCGATCCAAAAAGACTTGGGGAAGATAGAAGTGGTGGTGGGGAAAGTATGGAAGTGAATAGATATGATGTGGTGATGAATCAAAACGAGAATGGGAATGATCAGCAATCAGTGGAATATTGGCATTCTCGTGGCTTATTAAAAGAAATTGGGGTGGTTCAACTTCTAAAGGAGGAGGTTGACTAACCACAATATCCCCAAGATGTTTCTGTGGATCCGTTATTGACTTGGCATCATCCATCATATGCATATGATATTCAATTATGAGGGAACTAATCTTCTCGATGTCCGCCATAGTCCAACTGAAAACTTGCCGCCTATCTTGTAAGACTTTTAAAATATCGTTCTCTCGCTCGAAGGCTAGAGAGGCTGATATTATAATGGGAAAGGTCTCATTCTCACCTATATAAGCATATTTAAGGTGAGACGGCAAGGACATAAGTTCGAGTTTCGAAGGCGAAAGAATCATTGCGGAATCTACCTCGAACTCAAAGGACTCTAACACAGGTTCGAACTCACTGCAAATAACCGATTCGGATGGTTCAACTAACTCATCCAAAAATTCAAAAGAATCATATTCGGGCTGTGAGTCGTCATCATCCGAAAAAGTGAAACTTTCATAATCAATATTGGTTGTGTCAACTGTGGTAGGCTCAAGGAGGGACGCACTAGTGGCGTCAAAGCTGTTCTCAGCAAACAAGAATCTTTCAAACTCGCAGTCCTCCTGCGTGATTTCGTGAATAGAGCAAACTTCTCGTGTACTAGTATTAGGCATTAGGGGCAGACTTCCTAACTTGTAAATATTGAACTCACTAGACGTCTTCCCGAAGGATAAAGTCATGGAGCCATTGCGACAGTTTATTACGGCATTGGAAGTGGCCAAAAATGGTCGACCGAGGATCACTGGAATTTGGTTCCGTGAGTTAGCAACAGGTTGTGTGTCCATAACAATAAAATCAACCGGGAATATAAACTCCCCAACTTTGATCAACACATCCTCTAGCTCACCCCTTGGATGGGTGATTGATCGATCAGCCATTTGGAGAGTACAGTGAGTGGGCTTAAGCTCCCCAATGCCTAATTGCTCGTACATAGAATAAAGTAGCAAATTGACACTAGCACCAAGATCTAGTAGTTCTCTATTGATGTTCTTGTCCCCAATTGTTATCGAAATAGTAGGACAACCGGGGTCCTTGTGCTTCTGGGATAAAGAATTGACAAGAGCATCGCTAATAGCACTAGCCATAAAAACTTTCTTTGGTACTTGTGACTTCCTCTTTTTGGTGCATAAGTCCTTTAAGATTTTTGCATATGAAGGAACTTGTTGGATTGCATCCAAAAGAGGGATATTTATGCTAACCTGTTTGAACAGCTCAACAATCTTCTCCATTTGTGGAGTTAGTTTATTGGATCTCAACCGGTTTAGAAAGGGAGCATTTTGAAATGTTGTTGAGTCCAATTTTTGCGGATCAGATTGTTGAGTTGGAACGGAACCCCGTGTAGATGTGTTCATGTTGTGAGAAGTGGATCCGTTCGAGCTAGAAGGAGTAGAGCCTTATGAATGATGGAGAACAGGCTCTAACGAAGAAGAAGAAGGTGAATAAGAACCACCGGCAGGGGTGTCATCGTGAATACCCATATTGTTTTGCAACATTTTTCCCGATCTCAACGTGGTCACAGCGTTTACGTTATGAGTTTGCTATTGATATGCAGCATGTGCGTGACCGGGATTGGGCAGTGGTTGAGATGGGAGCTTTCCTTTTTCGCGCTCGCTCAATGCTGCATTGAGTTGTGCAATTTGTGCCTCAATAGATTTGATGCTCTGATCGTGTGAGGCACTGTTTTGCACCAAAGATTGAATAGAAGTCTCTAGTCTTGCTGTAGACTATTTAGATTGCTTTAGGAACGCATCTAGACTTCTTTCGAGCGAGCTAACCTTGTCATTATTAGGTTGAATAAAATTGTTTGGCGGGTAAGAAGTGTTAGGCAACAAATTGTTCACCTGATTAGGGTAAGGTTGCTGTTGAAATTGAGTTTGTGGGGGTGCTTGTTGTTGTGGAGGAGGCCCTTGAAAATTGTTATTTCCTTGGAATTGTTGATTTTGGTTCCAAGCGAAATTTGGGTGACTCCTCCAACCCGGATTATATGTAGAAGAGTATGGATCATTTCTTTGTCGTTGCTAAAAGGCAGCATTGACTTGATCATGTCCTTGAGTAGATGCATTGTAAGGACACTCTTCGGTTAAGTGTGATGGAGCCGAACAACAAGCACACACAGTTCGTGGAGGCATAACAGGGGCAGGAGAAGGCGACGAGATTTTGGTCTCAATCGCTTCTAGCTTTTTCGTAAGGGCGGCCATTTCGGCCTTCATAGCAATTGACATCTCTACTTGATGGATGCCTGCCCTAGATTGACCACTAGAACAAGATGATGTGGCCTTAGAGCCTCCCACTGAATTGTTTGTTCGCTAAGATCCTCAAGAAACTGCCACGCTTCCTCACTAGATTTGGAGAGAAAGTGACCTTGACAGATGGTTTCTAGCAACTGCTTCGTTGCCGAGTTCAATCCCTCGTATAATGTTTGGCAAAGTTGCCAACTTTCGATCCCATGATGAGGGCATTGAACGAGTAGGTCTTTAAATCTCTCAAAACACTTCCAAAATGGTTCGGAAGGAAGTTGTGAAAATTGTATAATCTCATTGCGGATTCTAGCAGTTTTGTGATGAGGATAGAACTTCTTAAGAAAAGCCTTCACAAACTCGTCCCAATTTCTAATGGAATGTGATGCTGTGCTGTATAGCCACTTCTCGGCTAGGTCACATAAGGTGAAAGGAATGACCCTTAGCCTTATAGCGTCATCACTTAATTGGGTCGTTTTCATCATAACGCAAACGTTTTGGAATTTATTAATAAAAATATACGCATCTTCTGATTCCAAACCATAAAATTTTGGCAGCATATTGATGAAATGTGGTTTTATTTCAAAATTGTCCCCATTTGCCGGTGGGGGTGAAAGACAGGTAGGTAAAGAAGTGCGGACAGGGTAGAAGAGATCCTGGAGCGCGACTCGTGCGGGCGCTTCAACAGGCGGTTGGTTCAGGTTATTCGCACCTAACGGAGGTGGAATCATTCCCGTCGGTAAGGTCTCGTTGGGGTTGAATCCCGACATGCCTTCGGAAAAAGAATTTGAAGGTGGAGGTAAGAAAGTGGACGGAATATCGACTTCGGTGTCGAAGGGTTCGTCGGTCGGTACCAACGAAACACGGACTAATCGGGCGTTAGTGTCCCTAGTCCAAAGTGACATACACTAAAGGGGTAGTGTAGTCATAAAAAAAATGAAAGACAGAATGTGGAGGTAAGATAACGTCCTTAGGGCTGAGTCTAGTATTTTTTAATTAATAGTGGTCAATGCAAACGCTTTAAGTGCTTTCTGGGGTCCTGGGAAGGGTGATGAAATCCCCACCCAATCTGAGTTTGGTCAATAGCCCCTTAAAGTTCGATTTAATTATGCAAAACAGTAAATTCACTTGCAATTAATTATTTTTAGCGCGGCGCAAAGAAAACCTGCGGAAAATCTGTTATTGAGAAGGGGGAAGAAGTTTTTTAGAGCAAAGAAATCCAGCAGAAAATTTCGCAAAAGGATATATGGAGGTTGCAGAGGAGAGAGAAAAGATCTTACAATGCAAATTTGGTCAACAGATGATGTCACCAGAGCACGGATCCGCGGCCCAAGTGCGTTCCTACCGCGTTTTCGCGGTTGTATTGAAGGCACGGTTCCCGAGAAAAATTTGTACGCGATGACGTCGCTAAGTCACCGCCCTTCCGTGGTCTAAGATAGGTTTAGGCCGCGTTTTCGCGGTTGAATGGAGGGATCAGTTCTCTGGGAAATTTGTACTGTTCTGTTGTGGAAGTTCCCCTCTGTTCTGATATAGCATTTTCTGTTTCTCACACTGGAATTTTCCAGATCCGAGATTCTTCGCTATTCCTGCAAAATTCAAAAGATAAACCCTTCAAACAGATAAAAATTGATAAAAAATTTTTGTACTTTTTATATTTTCAGATTTTTGTGATTTTAAAATTTATATCAACCCGAAATTACAAAAAGGAAATTTTTACGCCATCCCCGGCAACGGCGCCATTTGATTGATCTCAAAAATATTTTACCGCAATCAAGAACGACGTCGCATGAAGCTATCCGGTGAGTACGGGTCGGTCAGCAGGGATGTGTAATTTTCCTAAGTGTTCTTACGAGCTGATTCAAATGGGTGTTTGGTCTTTTAATTTAATCTAAAAAAAAGAACTAAGTTGTGCGATGGTTAAGAAACTTGCTAGGGTTAGGTCTAAGGTGGAGTTTGATAAGATTTAATGTCACACCTCTTTCAATGCCCTAAATGAGATCTTTTAGAAGTTATAGCAACTATTAGAAAAAGGGATTAGGAAGATTGGGAAGAAACGAAGTTTCTTCCTCTAGATCCTTGTCCGTCCTTTCCTAATATTTACTCTAACCTTCATGGAAGACATGCATGTCCGGTCCTTTATACTACGGTTTCACCGTTACCTCGTGGGTAGGGTGCCGTAGGGAGCGGATCATGCATGCATGCATGAAGTTCTAGTTATTAAAAATAATCGGGCACGAAAGAGATGAGAGATCTTCATCTCTCATTCCCTCCCTTATTCCTAACCCTAACAAGCGAGGAAATTACTCGCTCATCAGGGGATTTATTAAAAACATCATTTTGAGATTCATTTTTAGATCTATTGGATTAATTTCCTACTGCAGTTTTAAGAGATTCTATACTAGAATTAACTAAGGCAAAGGAATGATTTATCTAAGGCAAGAATTAAATTAGAGAGCTAGGGCAAAGAATGAATTCTAAACTAGGGCAGAAAATGAAATGAACTTACAGGAAATGATGCTCTTCAATTCTCAAAAGATTCTGAATTTTTATTAATTGAAAAGAGGCATCCCTCATACAATATTTAGAATACAATTTTATAGGGAAACAGGGAAATTAGGGTTACAGGATTCGCACATGTGAGATTACAAAAATACCCCCGAAAAATCCCAACAAAGTCACCGACGCACCGCCACCGAAAATATGCACCGACGTGCGCTCTGGACGGTCGCGGAACCGCGGTCCCAGCCTGGGTTTGGCCGCGGTTCCGCGGCCAAACTAGGGAGTTGTGTCTGAAAAATTTTGGGTTTTCTTCTATGCTTCTTGGGATTTCTATTTTTCTAATTCTTTTCTCCATTTGACTTCTGGGTCTTCTCCAGATCTTTAGTGAAAACTTGTAATGATCTTTTAACCGTTCACTTTGACATTTTAGACCTTGCATTGCCTTGTACAATTGTGAATTGTTCTTCGTCTAGGCTTGATTAGAATCCTTCTACTTGTGGGTCAAAAGTCTCTCTTTTGTATCATCTTTTGTCTTTTTCACTATCTTCGCTCCAAGAACCTGTATCCTGTAATATGTAGCAGACATGCGTCAAAAGCACCTGTTTATTTATAAAACGAATAAGAATGGGGAATATAATAATGCAATATTATGATATGAACAACTTACCGGACAGAAAGAATGTCCAGACAAAGAAGCTGAACAGCGCCAAGAGCAGGAGACCGATACAGAGTTTCCGCGAAGGGTGTTCGAGAGAAAGGACAAGGAAGCCGCCGAGCAAGCTGCTAACATAAAGCATATGGCTCTCTTGTTCCAAGACATGGTTGGAATGATGATACAGCCAGAACCCCCGGCCGAAAATCCGCCGATAATCATCGACGATGACAGAGGGGAAACATCAAACCCTCTTCCGACCTTATCGCCTCGAGTGTGTTCCTACTGTTCTTTGATTACTACCCTACCACGGCTCTGATGAGTCGTGCAAACAGGTAGTAGTTGGGTGTAGTCTCGAAGCACTTGAAGGCGATGGCGGTTAGATAGGATTCGTCTCTCCCGGTATTGGGGGTTGATGTCGCGCTATGTTTTGAATTACACAAAGTCCCTGGCCAGGGAAAGCGAGATTTACTGGTAGGTACTCCAGTAGTTTCTTAGGGTGTTTTTTAGGCTCTACTCCGGCACGACTTATTGCGCTATTAGGGGTCTAACGGCTACCGCCCCCTAGACCCGATATGCGATACTCTTAGATGAACAAACTGGACTGTAAGGAGATTGTCACAGATAGGCTTAGTAGGAGTTAGGATGAGTTTGTTCATCGGCCTTGTTATCGACAGATGCCTGGGTAGCCGTTACGTGCAGCTATTACCGTTGACGTGCTTGTGGTTAAACCCACTGCCAGCATACTATCGAGTATTTAGAGTCCCACATAGAGGGTTTCCCTGCTTCGGGCGAAACGATGTAGAGGTCATATGGTTTTACGACAGGGTTCGATCACATGCGTGTACTTGTGCACGTATGATGTTCGGGCCGATAATACTAGTGGGTTTTGGTTTAAGCCGGATCCTAGTATTAGATTATTGGATTAGTTTCGTCTCATTATATTCGTGTTTTTCGGAATACGGATATAGGTATGTATATACAGTTGAGGGGCATTGTCATAATTTACTCAAGTGAGCTTCTAGAAGAAGGCACCTCATTTGTGATTTAATCTTTTGATTAAATCCTTAATGAGGTGGAGGTATGAGGTGTTATTTGTATGATTAATGAAGCATGGTTATTTAGTGATTCATGTATGACTATTGAGGCAAGAGCAGACTTAGATATTTTGTGAAATATTTTGTGAGATATTTGTGTGAGATATTTTTGTTTGCTTTATAGTCATAACAATAGCCATATTCATTTATCATTATCATAAACACTCTCTTTCCTCAAGAGCTCTCTTCTTCTCCTCAAACCCTAATTGTCTCATGTGTTAAGAATTCTAGGGTTAGTGAGACTTATAAATCCTTAATAATTCTCTATATCCTCTAGGTCACTTAGATTAGCACTTTGGGTTACCTAGTTACTTCATCTTAGAGGTAGAAGCTCAAGGTAGGCACTCTCGGGTAGATCTTCTTCGACTTGAGGAGGCCGACGAGGACCCGCGATCCATACACACTCCAAGGAGCTCACAAAGAGGAGGAGGACAACAAGAACAATAGTGACTAGTAACTTGAGGTATAACTTTCTTACATAGTAGTTAAACCTTTTAGTTAGCATGTTAGTTAGGGTTTAGTATCGATCTTGGAGTTAGTCGATGTTACGAAGCATATAAAATTTGTATTTTGCAAACTCCGCCTCCCCGTGAACACGCGGGTGCGTGACATCGACTTACAGTGGTATCAAAGCCAACTAAACCATAACTAACAGATTAAACGACAAGTAAAATTACGAAACCGAAATAACTCCGAAACACGAAACGTAGATCCAAGTTTCTGTCAAATTTTTCGGAGGCTCTAAATTTTTTTAAACAATTGTAGAGTGTTCCTTTACTTGTGATATGAACACACACCAAAAACGAGGCAATTCCACCGGATTTTGGCCGGCCACATTGGTCATATTCCCGGCCCCACCGGTTTTCTGGAGTGGGATTGCATCGTGTTTTGTTCTGTGTTCTAGTTGCTTGGATCTAGGGTTTTAGGTGTTGTTTGTTTTTGCCAATTTTGATTATACTGTTAATTCTTTGTTGTGGTAATATGGAGTGTTTCGAAGTCACAGTTTTTAACGTCGTTTAACTAGTTTCAGTTGTTATATGTGTTCGTAAACTTCCTCTAATTGCTATATATCAGTTATTTGGGGGTTGCATATATCTGTGATAATTGGTTTGTGTATATGAACTTTATTGGATCATCGTGGATGAATAGCCGGGGATGTGAGATGAGAGTTTCTTTCATTCGATGTAAATTGTAATTTGAGGTAATATTATTTTGCAGGGCACATCCGGGTTGAGGTTGTAGCCACCGTTGGATTATTTCATTTACTGTTTTTGCTCTTAGGATTGACCTATGGTAGGGTGTACAAACTACTGGGTACTTTGAAATGCCGAGTGGCCTACTCATTTTACCGAGAGAGGTTTCTTCACTTCGGGCATTTGGAGGGTAGTTTGCCGCACCCGTAGGGGTCTAGGGTGGGGTTTGGCTATTTATCGCGACCGTGAAATCCGTCTTTCGTTCCAGACTTAAACGAAACGCGAAATTCCTAGTATATCCAATATGTTCATCTGTGATCTGAAATGCCTATTATTGCGTGAGACGAATGGTTATATTATATATGTTATATAATAGACATTGCTTATGTTTTGCATCCGCGCTAGTCCCGCCCCCGCTCCGGCGTTAGTTAAGTAACCTAACGGTGTTAGATGGGGCCCAGTGGCGAATGCGGATGGCATAAGCGTACGTTGTATTTTCGTTTCTTTCTGCAATGGTAGGTTAAATGATGGGACTACATTAGATTAATGCAAAGCAAGCAAACAAACTAAATCTGAATTATTGGAACAAATTTCAAAACCACTCGGTTTTTTCAAAACAGAAACTTTTAAATGCGGAGCTTAAACAACTCCTTTAAAAGCTGTCAAGTTCCTTCGATTAAATCAAGTTCATTACGTTCACGGTTTCGCCCAAACCAGCCGTAGCCCTCCGTCATTTCAGTTGAATATTCAATAGTATTCAAGCTATGTATTTGGACCTTCGCCAAGGAATAGTGATTGGTAGCTGCTGAATATTCGTCTGTAGCATAGATAGATGCGTTGGTTAGGGACAGTCGTACTACTATTTTGGCTTTCGTCAAGGGTATGTGCGGGTGGGTTCAAATTAACCTGGGCAATGATGGGTAGAACTTGACATGTGACTTATGATATGTTGGCCTTCGTCAAGGTCATAAGAGCATGGGGGAAAATCCACATCGGGAGTTTCTAAAGAAACTGAAACTTGCTAGTGTTGTATACCATTTGGAGTGTGATAATTTTGGTAGAATTCGATCAAGGTTATCACACAATGATATTTGGATCCCGATCCTACTGTGAGTATCCGCTACTCTTCGGGAGATTTTTCACTTAACGATTAATGCTAAAAACCAAGTAGGTGTCTAGAACAGTGTTAGCGGGGCTACGCCTCTAGGGAAAAGAGGTTATTTAACTAAGAAACTTCGCGAAAGCATTGTAAAACCTCCCTCGAAGTACTGACACTAGCCTGTCCAAAGGTTAAGCAAGAATTGTACGGTGAGATTAATCCTGACTAATTCTTCTTTTATGCTTTGAGGAAGGATTCGAGAAATAGTGAGAGCCATCCTGTTTAGATAAACTAAAATTCAATCTAAACTTACAAGAGCATCATACAAAAGTGTTTCTTCTCTCTCTCCTAATTGCAGCGATCAAGATGACCGGCCTTAGGTTACTTTTAGATAAAAACATATTGACGGGGCCAAACTATAAAGATTGGTTCAGGAATGTCCAGATGGCCATCACATATGACAAACTGGGCTATCTTCTTACTACTAAATCTCCCGCCGTCCCAGGTCCATATTCCAGCGTCCCGGATAAGGAAATCCGTAAGACCTGTGAAATTGACAGTGCGAAAACCAAGTGCCTCGTGCTGGCCTCTATGGATAATGAACAACAGAGGCGGCACGAGAAGATGGACCTTGAATCCATCGAATCCATCTTCCTCCATACCAAGGAATTATATGGAGAGCAATCTCGTATCACAAGATACGAGACCTCGAAGAAACTATTTTAAGCGAGGTTGGCTATGGGTCATTTGTAGGGGACCACGTCCTTAAGATGATCAGCTTGATTGAAGAGCTCGTGAACCTGGGGACCACGTTGGAGAACGAGCTGTATACAGACTTGATTCTGCAGTCCCTCCCCTCTACCTACGCCCAGTTTATCTTAAATTTTAACATTCAAGGGAAGGAAGTTATACTTCCAGAACTCGTCAACATGTTGATGAGCGCTGATGGCACCCTACAGAAGTCCAGGGAGACACCCGCTCTACTTGTTAGAGGATCTTCCTCTTCTAGATCTAAGACGAAAGCCAAGAGGAAGAAGAAGAAGGCCCCCACCAAGCCGAAAGACTGTGTTAGTAAGGTAGAGGCAAGGGGTAAGGAAAAAGTTGGGGGCCGACGGTAGGGAAGGAAGAATGCTTCTACTGTCACAAGAAGGGCCATTGGAAGAAGAATTGCAGGGCCTGGAAAGCCCAGAACCAGGGTGTGAAGCAGGTTGTGGCTTCAGCTTCAAGTGTGTTTGTGATTGAAAACTGTCTTTCAATCAACTCTACTTCCTGAGTATTGGATACCAGATCAGGATCTCATATCTGTAATTCTTTGCAGGCACTGAGAAGCCGTAGAGTTTTGAAAGCAGGCGATATGACCCTCATGGTTTCTAACGGAGCGAGCGTGGATGCTGTGTCCGTAGGGGAATATCACTTAGGATTGACAAGTGGACATATTTTGGTTTTGCGCAACTGTTTTTGTGTACCTAGTTTGACTTGTAATATCATTTCTATATCTTTGTTATCTAAAGAAGGTTATGATTTTATATTTGTAAGTGATGTCGTAAACATCCATCTTAATCATGGTTTGATTGGGTCGGGTACACTAAACAACGGTATATACGTATTAAACCAACTACAAGTTTTCAACGTCCAGAACACATACAAAATAAAGTTTCCAGAATTAAATCAAGCTTTCTTATGGTATTGTAGACTTGGTCACATCAATGAAACATGGTTGACCAAGTTACATAAAGAGAGATATTTGGATCCGTTCGAATATCAGTTGCATGCAACTTGTCAATCATGTCTCAAAGGAAAGATAACAAAAACTCCGTTCACTGGACACGGAGTAAGAGCGAGCGAGCTCTTGCGACTCATACACAGTGACGTGTGTGGTCCAATGTCTACATATGCAAGAAGTGGCTATTCCTATTTCATTACTTTTATGGATGATTTCTCTAGGTATGGACATGTCTTCTTGATGAAATATAAATCCGAGGCCTTTGAGAAATTCCGAAAATATAAGAATGAAGTGGAAAACCAAACCGGCAAAAGTATCAAGATACTGAGATCTGATCGAGGTGGTGAATACTTAAGTGACGAGTTCCTCGATTATTTAAAAGAGAATGGAATTCTCTCTCAGCTTACTCCTCCATACACACCACAATACAACGGTGTATCGGAAAGGCGGAACAGAACTCTATTGGATATGGTACGTTCCATGATAAGTAATGTTAGGTTGCCGCGATCCTTCTGGGGCTATGCACTAGAATCAGCTGCATATCTTTTGAACAAGATTCCTACCAAGACTGTGCCTACCACACCATATCTGATGTGGAGTGGGAAGAAACCCTATCTTCAATATCTGAAGATATGGGGATGTCCAGCTTTTGTTAAAAAACAGCATGCAGACAAGCTCGATGCACGCTCAGTACTGTGTAAGTTTGTGGGATACCCAAAGAACTCCAGGGGGTATCTTTTCTATTACGCAGAGGAACAAAAGAGTTTTGTTTCTCGTCATGCCCACTTCTTGGAAACTCAATTTTTAGAAAAAGAGATAAGTGGGAGCGCAATAGAACTGGAAGAAATTCCAGAACCACAAGCTATTACTGAAAGTATGGTGGAACCAGAAGTTTCAAAAGAACAGGACATCCCCGCGCCACTCCGTAGGAGTAGTAAGTTATCTCATCCGCCCGAGAGATACTACTGTTTTCTCGTAGACGGGGATAGAGAGGATTGCATCATTGACAATGATGAGCCAATTAGCTTCCAGTAAGCCATTCAGAGCAGAGACTCGGTAAAATGGCTGGATGCAATGCAGACCGAAATGGAGTCCATGTACACCAACAAAGTATGGACTTTGGACATTGCTCAAGAAGGGGTAAAACCCGTAGGCTGCAAATGGATCTTCAGAAAGAAGATTGGTGTAGATAGACAGGTTGAAACCTATAAGGCTAGACTTGTTGCAAAAGGTTTTCGTCAAAGACCGGGTTTGGACTATGATGAAACCTTTTCTCCAGTGGCTATGCTCAAATCCATTCGGATCCTTCTTGCCATTGTTGCCTTCCACGATTATGAGATTTGGCAGATGGACGTAAAGACCGCTTTTCTAAATGGGAATTTGGAAGAGTGCATCGATATGGATCAGCCAGAGGGTTTCATTCAGAGTAGAAGCAGCGAGAAAGTATGCAAGTTGCTTAAATCCATTTATGGATTAAAACAGGCATCGCGGAGTTGGAACATCTGTTTTGATGAGACGGTCAAAGAATTTGACTTTATTAAAAATCCAGATGAACCATGCATTTATAGTAAGGTTGTAGCAAGAACTGTTGTATTCCTCGCCTTGTACGTGGATGACATTCATATGCTACAATCAGTCAAAGGATTCTTGTCACAAAGGTTCTCTATGAAAGACCTGGGTGATGCCTCTTACATTCTGGGGATCCATATCTATCATGATAGATCTAAGAGGATGTTGGGACTTTCACGTCCAGGTACATCGACATTATACTGCAAAGATTCAGTATAGAAGATTTGAAGCGCGGTAATCTACCAGCTTGTCATGGAATCACCCTCTCCAAAGAGATGTCTACCAAGACTGATTTGGAAAGGGATCGCATGTCAACTATACCCTATGCTTCTGCGGTAAGCTCTATAATGTATGTGATGTTGTGTACCAGACCAGATGTTGCTTACGTACTAAGCGTGGTAAACCAGTATCAGTCAAACCCTAGAGAAAAGCAACGGATAGCAGTAAAGAACATTCTCAAGTACCTAAGAAGGACTAAGGGGATGTTCTTGGTGTACGGCGGAAAAGACCTCCAGATCGAGGCCTTTGCTGACTCCAGCTTCCAGAGTGACAAGGATGACTCCAAGTTCATGTCGGGTTATGTCTTTACCCTCAATGGAGGGGCGGCTTGTTGTAAGTGCTCCAAGAAGGACACCGTTGCTAACTCGATGATGGAAGCGGAGTATATCGCCGCATGTGATGCCGCAAAAGAAGCAGTCTAGATGAGAAAGTTCTTAACAGAACTTCAAGTGGTTCCATCCATTGTTGATCCAATACCTCTGTATTGTGACAACAATGGGGCTATAGCTTTAGCGAAGGAACCCAGGTCCCATCAGAAGTCCAGAAATATCTTGAAGTGGTATCACCTGATCAGGGAGATCGTGGATCACCGGGAGATCGAGATACGGAAAGTAGATACGGAGAACAACACTGCAGATCCACTCACAAAGGCTATCCCTCAGACGCAGTTCGAGAAGCTATTCGAGATGATAGGTCTGCGATATGCCAACACATGGCCTTAGTGCAAGTGGGAGATTGTTAGTGATATGCCCTAGAGGCCATTATTGTATAGTACTAGTTTGTATATTACATTTTTGAAGCTTGGGACATACACGGATTTTATGACAGTCTTGCTCAATATGGTAGTATGCTACTTGGTTTATTTATATCTTAATATGTGTATATGTTTCTTTTAGCGTATCGCTAATACATATTTGTAGAGCTCTTAGGATCTTTACTTGACTACCAGCGTTGTGATGGCTGTCACACTAGTGAGGGCTGGGTAGTCTATAAGCACATCCTTAAACAGGTTTCTAGTCGTAGGATTATTGAGACAGGGCATCGATACTCAAGAGTAGACGAGTGTATACGCTTCTCATCCCAGCAAGGGAGATGGTCTGTCCCATAGCCATTAGTATGTCGTACTGGAGATAGTATGCAGGTGCTCATTGGGTTATGAGTTACACTGGACGGACTCGCGGGGAATTGTTGGTTGGTACTATACCTATCGTCAGGTAGCAGTTCCCAGGTGACATGAGTACAGCATAGTCCGTTGACTTGACACTGCTACTTCGCCTCGAGTGTGTTCCCACTGTTCTTTGATTACTACCCTACCACGGCTCTGATGAGTCATGAAAACATATAGTAGTTAGGTGCGGTCCCGAAGCACTTGGAGGTGGTGGTGGTTAGATAGGATTCATCTCTCCCGGTATTGGGGGTTGATGTCGCGCTGTGTTCGGAAAGCCATTACACAAAGTCCCTGGCCAGGGAAAGCGAGATTTACTGGTAGGTACTCCAGTAGTTTCTCAGGGTGTTTTTTGGGCTCTACTCCAGCACGACTTATTGCGCTATTAGGGGTCTGACGGCTACCGCCCACCTAGGCCTGATATACGATACTCTTAGACGAACAGACCGGACCGTACAGAGATTGTCATAAATAGGATTAGTAGGAGTTCAGATGAGTTTGCTCATCGGCCTTCTTATTGACAGGTACCTAGGTAGTCGTAATGTGCAGCTAGTACCGCTGACGTGCTTGTGGTTCAACCCACTGCCGGCGTACTGTCGAGTCTTTAGAGTCCCACATAGAGGGTTTCCCTACTTCGGGCGAAACGATATAGAGGTCGTATGGTTTTACGACAGGGTTCGATCACATACGTGTATTTGTGCACGTATGATGTTCGGACGGATAATACTAGTGGGCTTTGGTTTAAGCCGGATCCTCGTATTAGATTATTGGATTAGTTTCGTCTCATTGTATTCATGTTTTTCGGAATACGGATACGTGTATGTATATACGATTGAGGGGCATTCTCGTAATTTACTCAAGTGTGCTTCTAGAAGAAGACACCTCATTTGTGATTTAATCTTTTGATTAAATCCTTAATGAGGTGGAGGTATGAGGTGTTATTTGTATGATTAATGAAGCATGGCTACTTGGTGACTCATGTATGACTATTGAGGCAAGAGTAGAGTTAGATATTTTGTGAGATATTTGTGTGAGATATTTTTGTTTGCTTCATAGTCATAACAATAGCCATATTTATTTATCATTATCACAAACACTCTCTCTCTCCTCAAGAGCTCTCTTCTTCTCCTCAAATCCTAATTGTCTCATGTGTTGAGAATCCTAGGGTTAGTGAGACTTATAAATCCTTAATCACTCTCTATATCCTCTAGGTCACTTAGATTAGCACTCTAGGTTACATAGTTACATCATCTTAGAGGTAGAAGCTCAAGGTAGTCACTCTCGGGTGGATCTTCTTCGACTTGAGGAGGCGCGATCTGTACACACTCCAAGGAGCTCACAAAGAGGAGGAGCACAACAAGAACAAGAAGGACTAGTAACTTGAGGTATAACTTTCTTACATAGTAGTTACACCTTTTAGTTAGCTTGTTAGCTAGGGTTTAGTATCGATCCTGGAGTTTAGTCGATGTTACGAAGCAAATAAAAATCGTATTTTGCAAACTCTGCCTCCCCGCGAACATGCGGGGTGCGTGACATTGACATACAGAAACAATCTCCAAGGCCGCCCTTAATGATTACATTGCTCAACAAATAAGAGCTCATCAAGCTAATGAACCTGCTGGCCAAATCGTCAGAACTGGACGACCGTATCCAGGCTGGTATGACCAAATCAAATACCCGTCGGGATATACGATCCCTAAGTTCCATGTATATAAAGGGATAGGAAACCCTCACCAGCACGTTGCACAGTTCAGAGCGCTGTGCGGCAACACTGGAGGCGACGAAAAACTATTGCTTCGTCAATTTGTTGGCAGCCTGTCAAAAACAGCCTTTGAATGGTACTCAGAGCTCCCAAATGACTCTATAAAAACATTCACGGAGATGGAACTGCTGTTCATACAGTGTTTCGCCAGCGTGAGCGAGCTCACTCCAAAATTACGACATTAAACAAATGCT
The DNA here is from genome assembly GCA_030015575.1 of Agapanthus africanus. NCBI lineage: Eukaryota > Viridiplantae > Streptophyta > Magnoliopsida > Asparagales > Amaryllidaceae > Agapanthus > Agapanthus africanus. The sequence continues at coordinate 258,445,012 of CM057339.1, read as the reverse complement.
AGGGTAAAGCCGGGAGAAACCTGGGTCTACTACATGATCCGGTGGTGGAACCTATGGTCTAAGTGCGAACATCGCATTGAAGAATCTCCCGCCGTGTGCATGTTCATTGGGACCCTTGATCCTCAAACGACCGTGTCCCGGTTCATGACATTCTTCAAATCAACAACCTTTCAGGCTTTAATAGATAAATTGGCACAAATGGACCAGATGGGCCATGGGCCTTCCTCCTCAAATAAGGACCCTTGAAATGCCAAGGGTAAAAGGAAAGCGGCCTTCGTTTCTAATACGCAACAACAACCGAGTGGCCCAAAACCGGCCGCTCACCAAAACAACGCTCATCCGCGCCCATCCTTTGAGGAAAGATTAGGACGCGCTTACTCATTTCCCCGCGACAAGACGAGGAGACTGTTCGAATTGGCAGTGTGTAATAAACTTAATACATTGTCATACCCGCGACCTCCACCGCAACCCAGCGACATCAACAACCCTGACTACTGCTCCTATCACAGAATGGTGAGCCACCCAATTGAAGATTCCTACATCTTCAAGAATTGGGTCAAAGACCAGTATTAACAGGGAAAATTCACGTTGTCTGATAACTGGAGGGTAAACCCACCCCAGAAGCATACTCCCAAAAAGATGGATGCGCAGGGGGCATCATGCTCACTCATGGAAGAAACTCCATAGGAAGTCATTCTTTCAGTAAAAACCAAAAAAATGCTGAAGGATCTACAAGCGTGTCCGGCAGTCAGGTAGAAAAGCCCACTTGAACCTGAAATCATTGAAGGGATGCTAAAACCACGTTCCTCACCAAAAATTGTTGACAAGGGGAAATAAACCCAAGTCTAGCCTTCAAAGTCTTCAAAGAAAAAGAAGAAGACCAAGAAACCTATGCAGCCTGCCGAGTATGACGACAAGCGCATAGACCTACAAAAATACATTGACGTGCTGGAGGAGTACTATCAGAAGGCGTGGACACCGTCACACTCGAAGAGTTCCTCAAGCATATTCTTGAGGACGAAGATAGTGATTACGATGAGGAAAATAACTCATCAAAAGACACCGAAGACCGTGTAGTAAGTTGCCACGAGGTCTCCCATTTATCATTATATGACGAAGAGACTCCCTCGGCGTTAGAAAAAAACGCAGGGAAACTGGGGGCAGAATCGGCGCTAAAATCCCCGAAACTGCCCGAAGACCCAATCAATAGGCTGTTAAACGAAGCCTTTCAAAAAAACAAAGTTGAACGAGAACGCGAGACAGACATATACGAAAAGGCTAAGCGTCAGCGTCAGGACAAAGAAGCTACGGTAAGGACGAGTTGTAAAGTACTCCAACCCAACCAAAGCACACCTACTTCAAATAAGAGAAGGATCAAAACAGAGAAGCGGTTCACTAAAGCCTTGTCAATGGGGATGAAGCTGCCTCCTCCCGTAAGGAACACCCCGGGGTCATATGCCACGATGGAGAAGATACATGCCCAAACTACTGCTTATATCATTGGAGGTTCACCCACCCCACCGAGGAATGCAGTGCCTTCATGAAGTGGTGGCAAGGATACGTTGCCCATCAAAAACACTTCAAGAGGATGAAGCGCGAAACTTGTGCCCGACAGCGGCAAAATAGTGAGACGAGCACACATGGAGAAATGACTGGCAACTGTCATATGGTTGGTACCAATTCGGAAGGGGAAAACCTCCAAGTTCTTACCTTCGGAAGCAACTCTGAGGATGAAACGTCTCTCAGCCCTCTCTTTAGAGACCCCCCTCCGAAAAAGAAGAGGAGGAGAAGAGCTGCAAGAATATTCAACCGTGTAACCGCACGCTATCTGAGAAGAACTTCGAACTTACAAACAAAGGTTCGAGCAAAAAAGACAAAGGGAAATAAAAAATCTCTGAGGAAATTGCCCTCGACGATGGAGTTGTCAAAGAGCTCACAGCAAGGGACCCGCCTAAGAAAAACAAGGTGAATTACAATGTCCTAACACATCTGAGGAAAATACCCTCACAACCGAGCATATTGGACGCCCTTCTCCTGTCCAAAGAGACATGAGATTCCCTGATCAAGGCATTGCAAGAGTCCGATCAGTTCCAAACTTTCTTCGCAGAAGAGAAGATGAAAGATGAACTGGCAGAGGTCCATACGGCTGATATTACATTAAGCGATGAAGATCTCCTCCTTAATACATGCGAGCATAATCGCCCATTATACATCACCGGGTACTGCCACGATATCAAGATAGGGAAAATCCTTCTCGACAACGAATCATCCGTTAATCTTCTCAACGTGAGAGTGCTGAAGGAGATTTGCATGAACGTTAAGCACCTCGCCCGAGATAAAATTACCATCTTCGGGTTTGATTCACAGTCGTCCCGGACGCTTGGGTCCGTAATACTGACGCTGCGCTTTGGGCTGCTCGTCACTGACATCAAATTTCATGTCATTGACGCAAAGACTTGCTATAACGCTTTGCTCGGCAGGCCCTGATTACACGAGTACAACGTCATCCCTTCTACACAATATCAGTGTATGAAGTATTTTAAGGATGGCTCGGAGTACACCGTCACTGGAGAGCTAAATCCGCTCGCCGTAAACGAAGTCCGGAAGTACGAAGACGCAAAATACTTCCTGCCAGACTACGAAGATACGGAAAGGTGTCATGAGCCAGAGAATAAACAAAAATCCATCGCTACTATCCCAATATTTGGGAGCGATACCGAGGAAGATGAAAAAATAGTCTACTCGGGACAACCGTAGAATGAAAATAACAAGCCCGGACCATCTATTCCTATTTTGGTTTTTGGCAGCGACTCAAAGGACAGGGCCAACGCAGTGTTCTCCGTCCGCCTGTCAATGCAAACTTTACCGGAGCAGATCAGAGTCTGCAAATCTCAAGGCTCCGTCTCAGCATTACAAGGAACTTGATGCGCTCCATACATACAGCGTAGAAGAACTGCAAACTTTCTATGTTCCTCCCAATCGAAGAGGTGAAAAAGCGATTCTCTTCTACCAATCTACGGAGAATAAAGTAGAAAAAGAAGTCAGGCATGGTACCGATTTTGCACTCGACAGGCTTCAACCCATCTGTCTGCAAAAATATTATGCGGAGGGATTGAAAAGGCTATTAAGATTCCAAGGTGTACCCCTCGAACAAACTGTTCGACAAGCCCAATTCTACAAAAATATTTGGGATATTCCTGGGACTCAGAGAAAGATGCCTAATGGGATGATGGGGACAACTGGGCTCGGAAACATTCGGTCCAAGAAACAGGTGCAGATCCACAATTGCCGCATCGTAAACAGCTCCAGTGGTGCGGAAGACGCTCTTCCAAGTAGCCGTGACGTCAAATCGGAGCGAGATCCTGCTCTAAAACGTTAAGTCCGTCGCTAAAAGAACAAATTGATAGGCTAATAAAAGAAGCTTTTTAAATGAGTTGGGACAACCACAGCCGCGAAATGGCCATTTATGAAAAGGTCAGGACGCAATGTCTCAGTCAGCAATATGCGGAGAAAGTAGACCGTAATGCTCTTCATCTCCGGCCCGATATATGTTCTCACGAAAGGGGAAAACCCCGAAATGGAGGAAAAATAGGACCAAGAACGCAAACAACGTTCGAAGACAACAAAGCGGATCCAAGACGTCATTCAATCGAGAAAATCTCGATTGGAGCACATCCTTCATAAAAAAGATAGGTCGGGAATACTCTTTCCTTCAAGACAAGACGAGGAAAATACTCAACCTTGTCATGAAGCACCAAATGATGACACTTTCAGAGTCTCGGCAACCTAAACAAATAAATGAGGTCCATCATCTGGATTATTGCTCTTATCATCAAGTAATAGGTCATCCCCTTGAAGACTGCTTCACCTTTAAAGACTGGATAGAAGACCGGTATCAACAAGGCAGGTTCGCTTTATCCGACAGCTGGAGGGTAACCCCGCCGCAAAAATATGAGCCAAAGCGTACCTATACCATGAGGATAAGACCAGCTCGACATCAAGAATGGAAGCGAACTCGCACCTGCCATATGATAACACTCTCAAAAGAGAGAGGGCACGAGACTATGGATGACCTTCACATGTGCTTCGCAAATGAAGACGGGGAAGGGGTGATCTCAAAGTTTCCACCAGTACCAAAATGGATGGAAGATGGGATACATACCACGGCAGACAACCTAAGAAAAATTGACTTAGGGATGGAAAATGATCCGAGACCAACGTTCGTCAGTGAACTGCTATCTAAAAAATAGGTGGCCATGTTAAAAGATGTGCTCATGCAGTATAAAGATTGCTTCGCCTGGAACTACTCTGAAATGCCGGGTCTAGATCCAAAGGTGGCGGTACATAAACTGTCCATATCGCCGGACATAAAGCCAGTCAAACAGGCGCTAAGAAGGATACGACTTGAACATGAGATGAGTATCAACGCTGAAATCAAGAAACTAATCAACTCCAGTTTCATCCAAGAAGTTCAATATCCCGACTGGATCACTAACATCGTTCCGGTGATGAAGAAAAATGGGACAGTCCGTATCTGCGTAGACTTTCGGGACCTCAACAAAGCTTGTCCGAAAGATGATTTCCCAGTACCTATTACCGAGCCGATGATCGATAACACGTCTATTCATGCGGTCTTCTCCTTCATGGATGGATCTTCAGAATACAACCAAATAAAAATGCATCCAGAAGACCAAAAGTATACCGCCTTCCGGACCCCACTGGGCATATTCTGTTATAAGTTGATGCTCTTCGGTTTGAAGAACGCTGGCGCTACCTACCAGAGGGCCATGACAAAGATCATTGATGACCTCATACACGAGATCGTCGAATGCTACATCGATGACCTTGTGGTGAAGAGAAAATCTCACGAGGAACATTAGGAATATCTAAAAATAGTGTTCCAACGCCTTCGGAAGTATAATCTGAAGATGAATCCTCTAAAATGTGCGTTTGGAGTTTCCTCGGGGAAATTCCTAGGATTCATTATACGTCACCGGGGTATCGAAACCAACCCTTCAAAGATCAAGGTGATTATGGAAATGCCCACGCTAAGAACCCTCAAACAACTGCGGTCTCTCCAAGGAAAGCTCGCGTATATCCGGCGGTTCATAGCTAACCTCTTCAGGAAATGTCGTCCCTACAGTCATTTGATGAAGAAGGGGACCCTGTTTGTCTGGGATCAAAAGTGCCGAAGTGCATTGGACGAAATCAAACAATACCTGCAAAATCCGCCGGTACTGACTGCTCCAGTTAAGGGAAAATCACTTATCCTATATATAATGGCCCTTCAGGGTTCTATAGGCGCATTGTGGGTGTTCCCTCGTAAAAAGGGAGAGAAAAAGGGAGAAAATTCCCCACGGCTCAAGCCTCACGTGTTAACACGTGAGCGCTTATATGCAGAGCATATAAGCGCCACAACCAAACAATTAAAGACTACATAGGCCTCACGTGTTAAACACGTGAGCGCCCATGTGTAAAGCATATAAGCATAAAGAAAAATCCTCACTGGGGTCACGTGTTAAACACGTGAGAATAACCTTTTGAAGCATCAGCTTCAGATAAAGTTAAACACTATGCATAGAATTAAATTCTATTTTTGTATGCAAAGCATATGAGCATTAAGAGTAAATGGCCAAAGGCCAAATTGACCTCACGTGTTAAACACGTGAGCGCCCATATGCAAGGTATATGGGCGACACATGAAAGAAGTTAAATAAGCCTCACATGTTAAACACGAGAGAGCGCCTCCTTATGTAGAATTAAATTCTACTCTTGGGAAATACCTCCCTGGATTTTTCTAAAAGAGAAAAATCCTCTCTGTTAAAAAAAGAACCGTTGGATCAAAAATCCAACGGTGACTAAACATAGAATTAAATTCTATTGGGGGAAAATATCTCTCTGATCTTTCTAAATGAGAAGGATATTTTCTGTTAAATACAAAATTGGTGGATCAAAGATCCAATGAGATGGAAAATATTTCCTATATCATTCTAAACAGAGAAAGATTGCGCTCTGTTAAACCGAGCACTCTTGGATTAAAAATCTAATGGTGCTGTTTAATAGAATAAAATTCTATATATGGGAAAATATTCTCCCAATCTTGTTAAAAACAAGAAAATATATTCTGTAAAAACAGGAACACTTGGATCAAAGATCCAACTGTGGGTAAAATTCCCCAAACAAATTTTGAGACCAATTAAATCAATTGGAATCTCTCGATAAGAGATTTTAATTAACAAACATGCCTCCACTATATAAAGGACCCGAGCCTTCAAGTCTCGGCTAGAGGGAACACCCCACAAGCTTTTGCAAAAAAGACAGAGGGCTCTCAAAAACGACAGAGAAATTAATTCTCAAAAGAAGAAAGAAGATCTCCCTCCATCAAGACTCTAGGTAAAGAAAAAGGAGAGATCAAAATATCTCATTTGCCTAGTATAATGGAAATAAGGGTTTAACCCTTCATACAAGAACTTAGTTCTTCCTTTGGTTTGAGATTTGCAAAAGCAAATCTCCCCACAAGTTGAGAATTTAATTCTCATCAGGGAGATTCTATTCTTCAGACTCAAAACTTAGAGGAAAAGAACTAGTTTAAAAAGAAAGAGAAAGAAAAGGAACATATGTTCTGGGAATTTAATTCCTCCAAATTAGGGTTTAACCTTACATAAAGAACTTGGTTCTTATAAAAATAAAACAAGAACTTAGTTCTCCAATTAAAAAAATGATCCAAGATCATCAAAACAGAAATTTTGATGATCATCAATGACTAAAATGTCATTAATAGAGATTAACATCTCTAAAAAGAAGAAGAACTTGACGTTTCACGTGAAACACACGTGAGCAAAATTAGTATTTAACACTATTATAGTGCCTCACGTGTTTCCCACGTGAGTGTCTAAAACAAATAAAAGAAGAGCTAAAACGCCTCATGTGCTTCCCACGTAAGCGTCCAAAAACAAAGAAAACTCATTTGTGTGGTTTGGGCAGCCACCTAATAAAGCACCCCAGCACCCCAAAAATAAAGCAATCACGTAAAATACACGTGAAACAAAAAAGGAGAGGCTAAATGCCTCACGTGCTTCACACGTGATCGCCTGAGCTCTAACCAAGTGCTTAGCACTTCTGTATAGAGAAAAAAGGGTGAACAAACAAAACCCGAAATCAATACTCAACGCCTCACGTGCTTCATACGTGAGTGCCATATAAAGTGCTTAGCACTCTATCTTCAGTTAAAATGACTGAGTGCTTAGCACTGATTGGGCAGCGCCCATATCTGAGTGCCTCACATGTTTCACACGTGAGCGCTAGAGAAAATTAGTGCTTAGCACTATAGTAGCGCCTCACGTGAAAAACACGTGAGCGCCAGAAAAGATTAATGCTCAGCACTATTCCCACGCCCCACGTGAAACACACGTGAGCACTGTATATCTTAGTGTTTAGCACTGCTGGGTAGTATAGAAACCCAATCTCAGCCCAAATTGGCTAAGTTTCCTGAGGTTAAACCTCTTTGAATTTAAATCAACCGAGCCCATATGCTCGTGATTTCCAAGCCGATCTTAGTCTCAAACATGATTAATGATATCTCATTGATGATATTCATCCCATATCTTTTAAGGTAATCTTAGTCTCAAATATGACTAACGATTCTTAGGTCCACTACAACCCCCTTTTTCACTCAAATACGGGATTTGGTTCAAGGATACATCTTTCCATACCTCTGATATATGTCGTTGTAATTCCTCAACGTCTTTAGAGAGGTGGCGGGCCCCGATAACCAACAAATCTTTTCTCGTCCCAACTTGATCAAGACAGGGAATGATACATCCCACATTGATGCACTTCCAAATTGATGTGCACACCTCAAATCGGATCGCGCCCTAAATTAGGCGCATTCTATGTCACCATCGTTCACTCTGCCACGTAACAAATATACGTGTGTGCAAGATGAATAATGGACCGAAATGTCCTTAAACTAATATTCGTCCCCAAAATGGAATGTTGGACCAAAATGTTCTTAAACTAATATTCTCCCCAAACACGGCAATAATGGACCGAAATGTCCTTAAACTAATATTCGTCCCCAAAATGGGAATGTTGGACCAAAATGTTCTTAAACTAATATTCTCCCCAAACACGGCAATAATGGACCGAAATTTCATTAAACTAATATTCGTCCCCAAAATGAGAATGTTGGACCAAAATGTTCTTAAACTAATATTCCTTCCAAACATGGCGATAATGGATCATGATGTCTTTAAACTAAAATAATTGAGTCTATATGCTTATTTATTTCTAAGTTGGTCTTAGTCTCAAATATGACTAACGATCCTTAGATAAAACCCAAATATCCCGAGAACGGATGGACCTCACAAATATGAGAAATGCATCCTGAGTTCATTCCCGTTAGCAAACCAAGCTACCAACGTGGACCTCGTCAAGAAAATCCTTGACCCAAACCCAAATCTTCAATATACGAATTTGGACTAATCCGCGCCCTGTGGGCGATAATATAAACTAGTCTCCGTATACAATCCACGGGCAGCCAAAACAAACAAAAATACAACACAACACGAAGTGAACTGCTGGAGAAGGAGAAATTGGTTATCGCGACGCGATAACGTAATTAACTGCAAGGACTTGCTCCTGCAGGGAAGAGCGTCCCCACACTCAAAAACCCCTCATAAATGAGGGGGAACCTGATAAAGTCTGCTACAACGATCGCGTCTATCCAACCCTCCGATATATGGTTCCATAAATCAACTTGGTATTTTCGGAGAAGTGGATGGATAAGTCTAAATAGAATCTGCCCCAAAATTCAGGCCAGACGTTCCAACGTCTCGGTCTCTGTCTTTCGGCAGTGAACATATTTTGGTATGCCCGGTGGGACCTTTTCCTCTTTCTATTCCACACTTCATGTGTCGTGTTTCGCGAACAAAATCACGGTTCACTTTGGTTGCCCTTGGATTCGAGGTACTAAAACTTAGTGTCTTGCTCCTGTACAGGAACACCAATGGCTTCTCAATGCACTGCATGCAGCAGCAACTCTCGCTCTACCCCAACAGGATGAGTGACTTACGGGCCCAACGTGGCCTCTATTTTCTTAATGCCAGTGGGGCAAGTCACACAAGCCACTACTGGATTGTTCTTCGGGACCATGCTCCCATCTGTAGGTTTCGGTGCCTTAGCGCTACAAGAGGAAGCTCCTAAAAGGCCGGTCTTCGATCGACTGGTAACCATAATGGCCCCTCTCAACGGGCCGTCCAAATCAGATGGCTCAGTCTTCGACAGGCCGAGTAAGAACCCAAATGGGGCCGCAAAGAGGCTCATGATACCTGAAAAGGCTGCCCCAAAAGGGATAGCACTCCCAACTCTTGCTATAGGCAAAGCCATCAAAAGTGCTTCCCCTATCAGAAAGTCGGTCTTCAAAAGATTGGCCAACCCTCCTGAAACCTTAACAAGGACATTGGTCTTCAGCAGGCTGACGCCGATTGAAGCCTCTCAGCAAAGCCGGGGGCATGAAGAAGCCGCTTCTAAAACTGAGGCGGTCCCTTCTGCAAGACACGCTCGACGTCTCCACTGGCACTGAGTAAGAAAAGCTGGGGGCAACTCCCCCTCTGGACTTACCCCACCATCTCCAATGGTGGAAGTTGTCGTTGCTGTTCCAACTGGGAAAAGTTTTGAACCGCTTAAGAGGGTGCGTAAAAACTCTCCAACAGTGGTACTAAAGATATCACCCCCGCTTGCAGAAGTTACAGCGCAGGCAACACTGGAGCGGCCCCATCAGCGGCTCTCCTCGCAAATTTATAGGGTCTGGCGGAAAGTCCAGGACTCTGTGATCGACAAATATTACTCTCGTCGACCGGAGAAACCTAAAGGCCGACAAGGAAAAGATCATTCCTTCGCTATACAACGGGGGACTTCTTCTAAGCGGAGGCCTGTCATAACGACCTCTTCAACTTCAACCTCTCATAAAAGAACGAGATTGGAGAAAACTCTACTGCCTGTGGCAAATCCCAAAGGCGATGGATCCAAACGCCCTAAATCTGGGGGTATTATCGTCCATACGGTCTACATGGTTTCGGGAAAAGAAGAAAGTCGTTCTTCGGTGAGTCACCGACCGCAAACTCGGTCGCTGACAAAGACACCGATGGCAGCACTTACCGAATAGAAAGAAAGCCCAGATCCAGGAGCCAAACAACGCCAAGAGAAGGAGACCGATACAGAGTTCCTACGAAGGGTGCTCAAGAGAAAAGACAAAGAAACCGCTGAACAAGCTGCCAACATAAAGCAAATGGCTCTCTTGTTCCAAGACATGGTTGGAATGATGATCCAGCCAGAACCCCCAGCCGAGGATCCGCCGATAATCATCGACGATGACAGAGGGGAAGCATCAAACCCTCCTCCGGCCTTATCGGCAGCAAAGGAGGAAACGAGCTCCATGGCCGCCCTTGATGATTACATTGCTCAACAAATAAGAGCTCATCAAGCTAGTGAAGCCGCTGGCCAAATTGTCAGAACTGGGCAACCGTATCCAGGCTGGTATGATCAAATCAAGTACCCTCCAGGGTATATGATCCCCAAATTCCATGTATACAAAGGGACATGCAACCCTCATCAGCACGTCGCGCAATTCATAGCTCTGTGCGGCAACACGGGAGGTGATGACAAACTGTTGCTTCGCCAGTTCGTTGGCAACCTGTCAGAAACGGCCTTCGAATGTTACTCGGAGCTCCCAAATGACTCCGTAAAAACATTCATGGAGATGGAACTGTTGTTCTCACAGCGCTTCTCCAGTGCAAGCGAACAGAATCCAATTACGGCGTTAATCAATGCCAGGGTAAAGTCAGGAGAAACCTGGGTCCAATACTCAATTTGGTGGCGGAACTTGTGGTCTAAGTGCGAACAGCGCATTGAAGAATCTCCTGCCGTGGGCATGTTCATCGGGACCCTTGATCCTCAAACGACTGTGTTCTTGTTCATGACATTCTTCAAACCAACAACCTTCCAGGCTCTGATAGATAAACTGGCTTAAATGGACCAGATAGGCCACGAGCATTCCTCCTCAAATAAGGACCCTCGAAATAACAAGGGTAAAGGGAAAGCGTCCTTCGTTGCCAACACACAACAATAATCGAGTGGCCTAAGACCGGCTGCTCGCCAAAACAACGCTTGTCCGCGCCCATCCTTTGAGGAAAGACTAGGACGCGCTTACTCATTTCCCGCGAAAAGATGAGGAGGCTGTTCGAATTGGCAGTGCATAACAAACTCATCATATTTCTAGACCCGCGGCGTCCACCGCAACCTGTCGACGTCAAAAACCCTAACTATTGCTCCTATCACAGAATGGTGAGCCTCCCAATTAAAGATTACTACGTCTTCAAGAACTGGGTCAAAGACCGGTGTCAACAAGGAAAATTCGCGCTGTCTGATAATTGGAGGGTAAACCCACCCCAGAAGTATACTCCCAAAAAGGTGGATGCGCAGGAGGCAGCATGCTCACTCATGGAAGAAACTCCGTGGGAAGTCGTTCTTTCAACAAAAAACAAAAGAATGCTGAAGGATCTATAAGCATATCCGGAAGTCGGGTGGAAAAGCCCACTTGAACCTGAAATCATCGAAGAGAAGCTAAAACTACGTCCCGCACCAAAGATTGTTGACAAAGGGCAAAACTCCCAAGTCAAACCATCGAAGAAAAAGAAGAAGATCAAGAAGCCTGTGCAGCCTGCCGAGTATGACGACAAGCATACATATCTACAAAAGTACATTGACGCGCTAGAGGAGTACAACCAGAAGGCGCGGACACCGGTCACGCTCGAAGAGTTCCTCAAGCATATTCTTGAGGACGAAGATAGTGATTACGATGAGGAAAATGACTCATCAAAAGACACCGAAGACCGTGTAGCAAGTTGCCACATGGTCTCGCATTCATCATCATATGACGAAGAAACTCTCTCAGCGTCAGAAAACAACGCGGAGGAACTGGGGGCAGAATCGGCGCTAAAATCTCCGGAACTGCCAGAAGACCCGATCGATAGGCTGTTAAACGAAACCTTTCAAAAAAGAAAAGTTGACCGAGAACGCGAAATAGCCATATACAAAAAGGATAAGCATCAGCGTCAGGATAATGAACCTACGGCGAGCACGAGTCGTAAAGTACTCCAACCAAACTAAAGCATACCTGGTACAAATAAGAGTAGGCTCAAAGCAGAGAAGCGGTTCGCCAAAGCACTGTCAATTGGGATGAAGCTGCCATCTCTCGTAAGAAACACTCCCGGGGTCATATATCTCGATGGAGAAGATTCACATCCGAACTACTGCCCATATCATCGGAGGGTTACCCACCCCACCGAGGAATGCAGTGCCTTCAAGAAGTGGTGGCAAGGATACGTTACCCATCAAAAACACTTCAAGAGGATGAAGTGCGAAGCTCGTCGATGGAAAAATAGTGCAACAAATGCGCATGAAGAAACGACTGGCAACTTTCATATGGTTGGTAGCAGTTCGGAAGGGAAGAAACCCCAAGTTCTTACCTTCGGGAGAGATTCTAGAGACGAAATACCCTTCAGCCCTCTCTTCGAAGACTTCACCTCGGGAAAAGAAGAAGAGGAGAAGAAATGCGAGAATATTTAGCTGCGTAACCACACGTTGCCTGAGAAGAACTTCGGACATATAAACAAAGGTTCGAGCAAAAAAGACAAGGGGAAAGAAAAAATCTCTGAGAAAATTGCCCTCGACGATGGAGTTGTCAAAGAGCTCACCGCAAAAGACCCGCCTAAGAAAAATAAGGTGGATTACAATGTCCTTGCACACCTGAGGAAAATACCCTCACAACTGAGTATATTAGATGCTCTCCTCCTATCTAAAGAGGCACGAGATTATCTGACCATTGCATTACAAGAGCTCGATCAGTTCCAAGCTTTCTTCGCGGAAGAGAAGATGAAAGATGAGCTGGCAGAGGTCCACACGGCTGACATTACATTCAGTGATGAAGATCTCATCCTCGGTATGTGCGAACATAATCTCCCGTTATACGTTACCGGATACTTCCACGACATCAAGATAGGGAAAATTCTTGTCGACAAAGGATCCTCCGTCAACCTCCTCAACGTGAGGGTGCTGAAGGAAATTTGCATGAACGTTCAGCATCTTGCCCGAGATAAATTACCATCTTCGGGTTCGACTCACAGTCATCACGGATACTTGGGTCCGTAATACCAACGTTACGATTCATGTTGCTCGTCACCGACATTAAATTTCACGTCATTGACGCCAAGACTTGCTATAACGCTTTGCTCGACAGGCCTTGGTTACATGAGTACAACGTCATCCTTTCTACACAACATCAGTGTATGAAGTATTTCAAGAATGGCTCGGAGTACACCATCATACGGGAGCTAAATCTGTTCTCCGTAAACGAGGTCCGAAAATATAAAGACGCAAAGTATTTCCTACCAGACTTCGAGGACACAGAAAGGTGCCACAAGCAGGAGAATAAACAGAAGTCCGTCGCCACTATCCCGATGTTTGGGAGAGATACCGAGGAAGATGAAGAAATAGTCTACTCAGGACAACCGCAAAAAGAAAATAACAAGCATGGACCATCTACGCCTATTTTGGTCTTTGACAGCGACTCAAAGGACGAGCCCAACACAGTGTTCTCCGTCCGCCCGTCAATGCAAACTTTTGCCGGAACAGATCAGAGTCTGCAAATCACAATGGCCCCGTCTCGACACTGCAAGGAACTTGATGCGCTCCATACATACAGCGTACAAGAACTACAAACTTTATACGTGCCTCCCAGGCGAAAAGGTGAAAAAGCGATCCTCTTCTACCAATCTACGGAAACCAAAGTAGAAAAGGAAGTTTGGCATGGTGCCGATTTTGCACTCGACAGGCTTCAACCAATCTGTCTTCTAAGATATTACGCGAAAAAATTAAAGAGGCTATTAAGATGCCAAGGTGTACCCCTCGAACAAACTGTTCGACAAGCCCAATTCGACAAAAAGATTTGGGATATTCCCGGAACTCAGCGAGAGATGCCCAACGGAAAAATAGAGACGACTGGGCTTGGATACGTTCGGTTTAAGAAACAGGAGCGATTTCACAATTGTCGCGTCATAAATATCTCTAGTGAAGGGGAAAACGCTCTTCCAAATAACTGTGACGTTGAAACGGAGCGAAATCCCGCTCTAAGAACGTTAAGTCCGTCACTCGAAAAACAAATCGACAAGCTAATAAAAGAAGCTTGTCAAAAGAGCCGGGGCGATCATAGCCGCGAAATGGCCATTTATGAAAAGGCTAAGACGCAGCGTCTCAATCAGCAATCTGCGGAGAAGGATGACTATAATGCGCTTCATCTCCGGCCCACTGTATGTTCTCGCGAAAGGGGAAAATCCTGAAATATAGGTAAAAATAAGGCAAAGAATGCAAACAACGTTCGAAAACAACAAAGTGGATCCAAGACGCCATGCAATCGAGAAAAACTCGGTTGGAGCCCGTACTTTATAAAGAAGATGGGTCGGGAATACTCTTTCCCCCAAGACAAGATAAGGAAAATATTCAACCTTGTCATGAAGTATCAAATGATGATACTTCTGGATTCTCGGCATCCCGAACAAATAAACGAGGTCCATCATTCGGATTATTACTCCTACCACCGAGCAATAGGCCACCCCTTGAAGACTGTTTCACCTTCAAAGACTGGGTAGAAGATCAGTATCAAAAAGGCAGGTTCGCTTTATCCGACAGCTAGAGGGAAACCTATAACATTTCAGAAAATATAAAATATTATTTTTGGAATTTAATATTAAAATAATATATTTCCCGAAAACCGTCCGATTTGCGAAATTGGGGTTTTCACAAAAGGGTATAAATATATACTGATAATTATGAAATAAATGGAAATTAAAATTATTTATTCATTTAATAATATATTTAAAGGATTTGGCATTTTTAAAATTTATGTGCAGGGAAATCTGGAGCAACCCGGGGACTTTCTGAGCTTAGCAAACAACTCCAGGGACCAAATTAGGGTACTAGGAGACCACCTTGACGAGATGGACCCCATCTGAGCAGGGGGAACCGAGTTTATCTGGGTTTCAGCTTACTTGATTACGTTATGCCTTTAGACGTTGCGTGATTTAAGTGCTGGTCACGAGCTAATATTTCGGGTCGTGACAAAGTTGGTATCAGAGCGCTAGGTTTAACCTTGGTTCGAGTCTATGTTTGACTATGCGGAGTCTAGGGCGGGTATGTATTTCGGAACCTAGGCTTGACCTTACGGAACTTAGACTTGAACGGCGGGGGTATTAGATCCGAACTTTCATTTCATAGGCTGACCCTGATTGATGGAGTAGGTAGCTTGAATAGAGTGACGTACCGTACGTATGTTCCACGGCATATTTACGATACGATACTCCACTTAAGAAACCTTAGGATGTACATATTTCGAGATCTATGATTCTCTTCATACCCGTGATTATACATCCATTTGAGATCCTTGATTCTATTCGTTTCCATGATCATACTCTCATTGATGTTGTTCCTTCTTATGATCATGTATCCATTCTGGATCTGTCGTTTCCTTTCATGCCTTTGATCTATTTTCTTCGATACACGATTGAGGTTCCTGTCACCATGGTTTGAGCACAGATTGAGCTGCTGCTAGTGTTTCGGTCAGGGCGAGCTCGTCTGGTATGAGGGCTGACCATTGTGTTTTCTGGTGACATGGGAACGTCTCGATGTAGTGTTTGTGTTTTGACCTCTTATAGAGGCGAGTGTTTGGTTTTACAACGGATTATCGGTCCATTGATAGAGCTGCCTGTTGCGAGAGGACTGTTGATGTACAGCATACCTCAGAGATTGTGATGTCGCCTACCGTGCAGACAGATGACCCAGCTGTTGCTGAGATTGATAGGAATTCGCTTCCAGAGCTTATGAGCTGAGATTGCCAGAGCTTCCAGGCAGAAATGCGACAGATGATAGCTAGTCTATCCCGAGTTGAGAGACGAAGGTGATTCGTCAGATTGATGCGCCGACGCAGGCCCAGTCGAGTTGAAGATTTCCAGTGTAGAGAGTCTTACTCAGATCTAGAGCAGACCGATCCATAGAAGACCGTTGATGTATCGTCTTTCTTGGAGGGTTGAGGCATTTTTTAGCATGCGGACGAAGGGTATTCACATGTCGGCTAGGCGAAGCTAAAAAAATTCGAGCGAGTGTCAGAAACCCATTTTTTCCCAAGTTTAAAGTATTCAGAGGAACATGCAAGTGATTATGTGGACCCTCTAGAAGAATGAAACCCTAACTCGACATGATGACCATAGAACCGCTTTTGAACCTTAGGGTTTACGGCAGTTTAGCGGTGCCATCAGTGAGGCTTGGGTTTGCCCTTCTATGGCTGGTCCAGAGGTACTGTGGTATGTACCAGATATTTTTAGGCTGTGCTCAGGTGTTGAGCCTTCGGGAAATTTTGGGACTTTGATGACTCGATCGAAAAGTTTAGCGTCGTCCGGATATCATGTGATAAGAGATCAGCAAGTTGACCAGCTTCGGATAGAGGACCTCACCTAGATGAGTTGTGATTTGATCGAGAACGGGCAAGTATAGAGTATTCCCCCGATGGTTGGGATGAGTTCCCGAGGACGTGTTCGGCCAGGTACCTTCTACAAAGTGATGAAGATACCGAGTTTATGATTTCGAGTCCATGTGAGAGACTTCGGATTGACCGTGGCCGAGAACAGTTGCAGTGCGCAGATAGCATGACGTAACGTAAAGATGGACGAAGATAAAGACGAGCAGAACCAGAGGTTCGTGCGAGACACTGACGAGCTGTTGCTACTCCCCGTCGAGATTAGAGATCTGATATGCATACAGAGGCGTTAGGATACGGCCAGTTCCCGAGGAAATGTGTGCGGAACACACAGATGTCCAGAAAACGAGAAAAGATTATGTAAGAGTACCAGCCTCCGTACAGTTCGGCATAGGCGAGATCGGAAAGAAACCTTGAGCAGGATTCCTTCCAGGACACTGCTGCAATGAGGTTTACACCCAGGATCAGTTGTGTCACGTGTATTCAAAGAGCCAAAAGCCGAGGCCAGTGACGTGATGCTTTACGAGTGGTCATGATGATTGACCGAGAGATGACAAGAGAAATGCCATAGCGGAATCGTTTCCGTTAGCACACCCGACAGGGGCGATGAGCCGATGGATTGCGAGATTGGTAAATCCCCAGAGAAGATAAGGACCCAGAGACCGAGGACGCCAGACCGTGAGCAAGAGGCAAGCGGATGTTCTTGTTCTGCCGATTTTAGGCGCACCGATTTATTCTTCGACATTGTAGGAGGTGTACCTCAATGTCCTTTGTTGCGATTTGCGTTTGTGATCTGAGTATCATGCTTATATCGCTTGGATTTGAGTTTTGATGATGTGTTTCCTAATATTGATTTCGTGCACCATGGCTGCACTTACTGGGTATTTACATTTTGTGCATAGCTATTGCACTTGAGATATGTTTTTATACACCATTGTGTTGGTTTTTGATTTGTGCATATTTATTTCACTTGATATCGGTTTTGTGTCTTGGCTGCACATGTTTATGATTTCGTGGATTTCATACAGTTGATTTGATTTTTGTGCGTGTGGTACGCACTCAATTTGATTTTTGCACTCGGTATAGCTTATATGTGCTTGTAGTGCATTGATATGTGTTTTGTGCACGCATTTGCACATGTTCATGATTTTATACACCTTGGTACACTCGGTGTTGTTGTTTACGCATTTAAGTTATTGATCGATATTTTGTGCACAGGATGCATTGTATTTGTATTTCGTGCACTGGATACACTGGATTTGTATTTCGTGCACTGGATGTGCTGTATTTGTATTTCGCGCACTTGATGCACCAGATTTGTATTTATGCATTTATGCACTGTATTTCATGCCCTGGATGCACCGGATTTGTGTTTCGTGCATTTGTTGCACTAGATTTTCTTTTCGTGCATTTGTTGCACTAGATTTATGTTTTGTGCATTGGTTGCGCTAGATCGGTATTTTGTGCATTGGTTGCGCTAGATTTATACTCCGTACATTGCTGCACCGATTTATGTCTTTGAGCATTTGTGTTATCCGATTTGTGTTTTCGTGCGCATTGGCACTTGCCGTTCGTTTTCATGCATGCTACTGCACTATATGCTTTTACGGACCCGACGCGCTTGGGTAGGATTTTTGCGCATATTAGGCACTTGATTTTGGATTTTGTGCGCATCGGATGCACTTGAGTGAGATTTTTACTCGTGCATGTCGGATGCCCTTGATTTATATTTCTTTCGTGCATGATGGATGCACTTGATTTAGCTTTTATTCGTGCATGTATAATGTACTTGATTTAGATTTCATTCGTGCATAATGGATGCACTTGATTTGTATTTTCGCGCATATTGGGCGCATGATATGAGACGTGATTTTATGCACACCGGATGCACTCGATTTGGGATTTTTATTCGTTCACTTTAGTTGCACTGGATTGAGATTTTCGTGCACAATAGATGCACCAGATATTGTTGTCGTGCACACCCGTTGCAGTGGACAGATGCTTTTGTGCACACCCGTTGCACTTAGTTTTGCTTTGTGCGTATAGTGACACCTGTGCTTGGATTTGATTTCCGTGTGCACCAGACGCATGTGATTAGTGGATACGCCTTTTGAGGCTGATTTTGCTTTTGAGCACTTTGTTTTCATGTTGGGCACTATATTGCGTAGTAGCCAAACAGAACTGATCTGAGGACAGTACCTGAGTATGTTGCATGCATTAAAAGTTTAACCAGAGGTTTTCAAAAAGGAGCTATAGTCTCGCTATTTCTTACGTGTCTGTGAACGACACAAACGTTTACAAAAAGGAAAACCTTTTGGGATATTTTAGAAAAGGCGGAACGCATATTTGAGCAAAGACATGTATAGGTACATTTACTACTTTACAAACAAGCGTCCGTCACTTATGCCGTGAGTTACGCATCACGCGGCGATTTAGAAAGGATTTTGCATGTGTGTCGTTCTGTTTTTGAAGATTTTTCAAGGATGCGTACTATATACATATTATAGTATTTGACTAGTGTATATTGGATTTCGGTATTCGATTTTGAGATCTGTATCCATTGTAACTCTGATAATATGCGTGCGAATACGGTGATTTGCGTGACGCTTGACGGAGTTCGATTTTGAGTTTTTGTACTCGTTTTTCAGGTGATGTGTTGTCGTGTTTTTATATCTTCCGTGATTTCGGAGCCCAGTTGATTTGAGTTGATTATTGAAATGTTTTAGCATTTGGGGGCTTAAATTTAAATTCGGGGACCGAATTTATTTAAGGGGGAAGATTGTAACATTTCAGAAAATATAAAATATTATTTTTGGAATTTAATATTAAAATAATATATTTCCCGAAAACCGCCCGATTTGCGAAATTGGGGTTTTCGAAAAAGGGTATAAATATATACCGATAATTGTGAAATAAATGAAAATTAAAATGATTTATTCATTTAATAATATATTTAAAGGATTTGGCATTTTTAAAATTTATTATATGCAGTTTGGATAAAAACCCGATTAGTGCACTGCTAATCGCAATTAAGCCAAATCCGTGTTTCTACAGTTTTTCATGGCTAGTGCACAATGTCATGTTACATTTGGTTACATGTTGTTGCATTTGTGTTGTTTTATGGGTATTATGTGATTTGGTTTTGAAATTTAAAAGAGAAAAGATAAAGGAATGAAAAAAGGGTTAAAAGGGTGAATGATTGGAGAGAGAGAGAGAGAGTGTGAGAATAAGTGAGAGAAAGGGGGGCTGCTGCCATAAGTGTTACCCTATCATTTTCTTCTCCTTCTTCATCTTCCTCACCCTCATCTCCCTCCACTTCTAACCCTAGATCCATCTCCAAATAATCCCCAAAACCTTATACTCCCTTCACAAATATTGATCCCCGTCTCTTCCTCTACACATTGGACCAAGCAAAGTGGTATTTTGACAACTTTGGAACTTCTAGGGTTTGCTTAAGTGACATCCATGAGCTATAATTTCTTCCATTAGTTTAGTTTCAAGTTTTCCTAGCTTTTTGTTTAAGTTTAGAGTTCATTTAGTGATGGATTGGTGATACGTAGAAATCCTAGTGAGGGTTTGAGTGAAATTGTGGATTGATGATAATTGAGTGGTTGTTGAGTGGCTGTTTAAGACCTGGAATTTAGTATAGAAACAAAAATACGGATTTAGGATTTTGTCCATGTCGGTTTTGTGAGGATATAGGGTGTGCAGGGAAATCTGGAGCAACCCGGGGACTTTCTGAGCTTAGCAAACAACTCCAGGGATCAAACTAGGGTACTAGGAGACCACCTTGACGAGACGGACCCCATATGAGCAGGGGGAACTGAGCTCAACGGATTTTTTGGGGTTGTGGCCGGCCCCATGTGGGTATTTGGGGTCTAGGTTAGTCCAGTAGCTCATATACTTCATGTACAGCACCCTAGACTTGTTTGTGCAACTCCTTTTGGCCTGAGTCAAAATCTGGGAGCACATTAGTGTGATTTTGGCTATGTTTTCCGTGCGAGATGAGTTTGACTTGATGATTGATCCATACCCTTGACTAGAGGATGCTGTACGATGGATTGTACCGTACGCGATGTGGTGTGGCTAGATGCCGATTGTTAGATTCACCGACTCGGTCATGTTAGATACGTATACCCGTCAGCATTTGCACATGATTTACCTTATGCTGCCTTCATGTTATTCGCATTGCATTACTTATACCTGTGATAGTACACCTGCACCATTATCGATGATGCATATGTTACACGTACACAGATTGTAGGCTCACACACTTCATCATCGATAATTGCCATGTCACTACACAGTAGAATTGTTGCATCATGATATGACTCTTCGCATAACATACTTGCATATATACCCCTTGTACACCCATATTGGCGCACATACATATTGTACACTCATGCTTGCGTATATACCCCTTGTACACCCATATTGGCGCACATACATATTGTACACTCATGCTTGCGTATATACCACATGTACACCCATATTGGTGCGCATATACATTGATACGTCCATATTTGCGCACATACACATTGTATATCCATATTGGTGCACATATACTTTGATACATCCATATTTGCGCACATACACATTGTATATCCATATTGGTGCACACATACATTGGTACATCCACACTTGCGCATATACACATTGCATACCTATATTGGCGCATATACACATTGGTACCTCTATATTTGCGCATATACATATTGTACATACATAGATAAATGGTTTTATTGGGAAATTGGGAACCGCATGTTATATTTTAAAAACTGGAATCATTTAAAAGAGCGGTTTTCCCTTAATATGTCATATCACTGTTCCATGTTTCATGATATACGAATATGCTTACATTTCTATTATATGTTGCATACATCATGCTCTATGATTTTACTCATTGAGATAGGCTGTTTTCATGAGATTTCTGGATTTGAGAACCGTGGACATTTTAAAAGAGATTATGTGTTGTTTTAAAAACCCGGTTTCTCTTGATATGATATTTCAGTGCGTCCACCATGCGTTTTCTCGGTTCTGAGATGTGTGACATGTGAAACCCGATTCGAGGAGTTGGATGAAGCCGATTGCGGGTACATGGTGGACCCGGTATGGTACCCCGGGGCGAGAACGGATTGCTGTGCTGCAGACGGTGAGCCTGGCAGTGGGACTACTACCTACCGGTGATAGTATTTGGGCTCGGCGGATATCAGGAGGATACCGACCGGAGTCGAGAGATGAGATAGGCCGATCCGGACCGACGGAGCCCGAGATATGAGGATTTATGTGTCGATGCTGGACACGGGTTTCATGATATTTTCGAGTGTCGATGTTGGACACCCAGGTTCCATGATTTTGATGTGTCGTGAGGGACACCTGTTGATTTATATCCTCATACGTACATGCATACATACATTGATTATATGGTTGGACGAGATCCACATACATACATACATTGATTATATGGTTGGACGAGATCCACATGCATACATACATTGATTATATTGTTGGATTATATCCGCATACATATAGGTATTGATTTCATTGTTGGCACATATACAGATACGGTCATCCTAGATATCATAGTATTACCTTCATGATATAGTTGATCTAGGAGTCGTTGTTTATTCGATTTCTACTTCTAGATGTTTTTCTACTCACGAGTTGGCAACTCACCCCCGTTGTGCCACAGTTCTTGCAGGTTGACCGCATGGATCAGTAGCGGTATCGCTGGCACACAGTTGCATTCGGGTGTTTTGCTTTTGTAGGTGGGACATTTGTATCGTATCCACTCTTGTATTATATTTCATATTGTATCTAGTCAACTCCATCAATCGAATATAGTAATTGTATAAGTATTGAGACTTAGTGAGACTTGTGGTTGCGAGACTTAGAGCGAGGGGTATTCCGCTACTTGTGGTTTTGATATCTTGCTTATTTCTTTATCTTTTGTGGTGAACTTCGCCGTTGGGCGTCATATACTTATTTTTATTCTTTGCGTGGTTGTGATCCGCCGGTTGGCGAAGAGCTAGCTCCCGCTTATGGATGCCATTATTCTTGTTATGTATTTGTGGTTTTGGATCAAAATATACAAAGGAGGTGCTGCCCAAATTTTTAAAAGACGAAACATGTTTTCAAACTAATAAATTCCACTTGCATTTTCATGTTCCTTTTCTATGCATTTTAAGAAAACTTGATTTCATTATACCTTTATTTCAAAACTTCACCTCCTTTATTTTCTTAAAAAGGTTTAGACTTCTGGGTTTCAGCTTACTTGATTACGTTACGCCTTTAGACGTTGCGTGATTTAAGTGCTGGTCACGAGCTAATATTTCGGGTCGTGACATAACCCCGCCGCAAAAGCATGAGCCAAAGAGGACCTATACCGTGGGGATAGGACCAGCTCAACATCAGGAATGGAAGCCAATTCGTTCCTGCCATATGATAATACTCTCAAAAGAGGGAGGGTACGAGACTATGGATGACCTCCACATGTGCTTCGCAAATGAAGACGGGAAAGGGGTGATCTCAGAATTTCCACCAGGACCAACAGAGCTGGAATATAGGATACACACCACGGCGGACAACCTAAGAAAAATTGACTTAGGAATAGAAAATGATCCGAGGCCAACTTTTGTCAGTGAGCTACAATCTAAAAAACAGGTAGCTATGTTAAAAGACGTGCTCGTGCAATATAAAGATTGCTTCACGTGGAACTATTCCAAAATGCCAGGTATAGATCCAAAGGGCAGTACATAAACTGGACATATCGCCGGACATAAAGCCAGTCAAACGGGCGTCAAGAAGAATGCGGCTCGAACTTGATATGAGTATCAACGCTGAAGTCAAGAAACTAATCGACTCTGGCTTTATCCAAGAAGTTCAATATCTCAACTCGATCACTAATATCGTTCCAGTGATGAAGAAAAATAGGATGGTGCGCATCTGCGTGGACTTTCGGGATCTCAACAAAGCTTGTCCGAAAAATGATTTCCCAGTACCTGTTACCGAGCCGATAATCTGTAAGTCTACGGTAGCGCCCCGGCCGTCTTTCCGAGGCCAAATGCGAAACAAAAAGCTTTTTACAGAACTGGCGCTAATGCAAACTTAAAACCCGGATCGTTCTATTAACCGTAAACTAGTATACTGTAATAGGGGGTTTAGAGATTATACCGATCGATCCGTGTCCTTCGGTCTTTAAGCCCTGTCCCTAGAATGTTACGGATGCACCGACGAAGCTCGCTCTCCGATCTCTCTCGATCTACGATCTCCTCTTCGCCGAAAACTGCGCCACGTCAACGAATCTTTATACGGGCTTCCGTCTCTGAACCGAGGCAACTCGGACATGAACTTTGCTAGTCGACATGTCCAAGATTGAAGTAGAGAAAGTGTAGAATACTTTGTCTCGAGTCACCCAAGCGATTGGGTGAGGGTTAATCGAAGTTGCCAAATAGGAGTGGAGATGGAAAATGAGCTTGAGAATGAGCTAAGGATTTTTGTTGCAAGTGAAAAATGAAATCAATCTCCTCATTTTCTCACACCAAGATGATGGCTTCCAAAGATGGGCTCGGCCATGAGTGGTGGGGGGTAAGCACAAGTAAGGAAAAGGTAACCATAAGCTAAAAAATCCTCAACAAAATATCCTAAAGCAATTAATGCACCAATAATGCACAAAAGAACCAAAGAACATCCTAGAACCTTCATGAAACTGCTGGAGCCCCTGCACCACAAAAAAAAACCCTCCTTTACTAATTTCGAAATTTGCAAAGAGCCCCCTCACGAGCAAGAATTTCAGCCAAGAAGGAAAGAAAGGAAAATGGCCAAAATGGAATGCAAACTGGCAACTTCAAAAAGCGATCCCGTAACTAATTACAGGATAACCCCGCAACTGTATATACATACCCGCATTTGTATTTCAACCGAATACGAATGCAGTGAGACAAAAATATCCCTACACAGTATAATACTAAGATCCGGCTTAAACCAAAGCCCACTAGTATTATCCGTCCGAACCATGACACGTGTACACAAGTGCACGTGTATGTTCGAACCCTGCCATAAAACCATACGGCCCTGCCATATAACCATACTGCCTCTACAACGTTTCGCCCGAACTGGGAAACTTTCTGTGGGGGACTCTAAAGACTCGTCAATACCCTGGCAGTGGGTTTAACCACAAGTCGTCAGTGGTACTAGCTGTACGTAACGGTTGCCCATGTATTGAGTGAAAGGGAGTCCGATGAGAGAACACATCCTGGAACCCTACTGAGCCTATGTGTGATAATATCCGTACAGTCCGGTCCGTTCATTTATGAGTATCGCATATCGGGCCTAGGGAGCTGGTAAACGTCAGACCCCCAAGAGCGGTATAAGTCGTGTCGGAGTATAGCCCAAAACACCCTGAGATACTACTGGAATACCTACCAGTAAATCTCACTTGCAATGGCCATGGACGTGTAATGGCTCTCCTAAACACAGCGCGATCTCACCCCCAACGTTGGGAGAGACGAATCCCCTGCTGATCCGCTCACTGCCTCAATGTGGCTCGGGACTGTACCCAACTAAAACCTGTTTGCACGACTCCTTTGAGCCGTGGTAGGGTAATAATCAAAGCATAGTGGGAACTCACACGAGACAAATGACGATCTCAGGTCGATAGAATAACCTGTACACATGTCACCTGGGAATTGCTATCTGACAACAGGTTTTAAAAACCAGCTAGCATGTTCCCGGCGAGTCCTGTCCAGTGTACTCATAACCCAATGAGCACCTGTATACATCTTAGGTGAACCAACTAACACCAATGGCTTGTGAGACCGGCCATCGCCCCTCACCAGGATCTTGGCCATATATACTAGTCTACTCCGGAGTATCGATGCCCTATCTCAAAACTCACGCGACTAGGGACCACTTTTAAGGATGTGCTTATAGACTACACAATTCTCACGTATATGATCGCCATCATACTGCTGGTAGTCAAGAAAGAATCATATGGGCTCTATCAACGTGCAATAGTGATATATATAATGTCACCTAAAGCAGTACACGATGATAAAGATAAACCAGATAGCATACTATCATCTTGAGTAAGACTGTCGTACCGGTATAGGTCCTCCCTCAATCATTCCAATCACGTGCCTGCGATCCAATAATTAACTTTGACGGCACTATATCCAACAATCTGCTACTTGCACTCAAGGCTAATTATTGCGATGTCGCATACTCATAGCCCGTGTGATACCGAACACCTAACTCCTCTACTGATCAGTCTCATAAAGCCCGTTTTTGAAACTATTGCGTTCAAGGAATAGCCTCAGTGAGTGGATCCGCCCTGATGTTTCTTTGTATGTCTCTCTTAATCTCAAGTTCGCTGGGAAAGCCATCTCCCGAATTGAGTACTACCTGTCTTAGAATATGTCTGGATATCTGATGGGACCTAGTTCACGAATGAACTCCAAATCCAAACTTCTTATACTGTATCGTCAACTGAACTTAATCAGTGTCCTGCGCCATGCCTCCCTCAGTTTCCCCTTGGACCACCTGTCCAAACTACTGCCCCTCATCGGAGGGAATACTAAAACTCTGACAGTCACCCTGTTATCCATGTCACCTTGGAAGCCTGGAATGATAACTGTCTCCCGAATGAGAATATCGTTATCATATCCCCAGAACATCCACTTATGTTCTAAAACTGCCATCGAACGTTTCTTAAGGATTGGATCAATATCAACTTATTGCATCTAGTGCAAAAACAACATCTGGTGTGGTACTTGACATCTCATGATTGACTCAATTGCCTAAGCAAGTGATCTGCCAATCATGCACATCCCTCTCCCCTTTAGTCTGTAAGACACCTTTAGAGAGGGTGACTCCATCACCTGCTGGTACACCACCATGCCAGGAGTCGTCCATTCTAAATACGTTTAGAATGCTTTCTAAGTACCCAGATTGGGAAACTACCCAAATCTAGATCTAAAACCATAGATCCAATAACCAGAATGTCTGATATAATATCCATATCCTATGTGGAGAAACTTCTGTGTGACAACCATAGTATAACCGATCGTAGTATAGGAATTTTACTTCCTACTTTGTGTATGTCGTCCAAATACCAGGACATCACACCCTACTACTTTCTTAATAGATCCATCATCTATTCTGATGAAGTCAAAGCCCATGACTGTCACATCAAAAATAGATGATCTATCTCCGCTATATCTGCTTTAGTCTATAAATAGACACAAGCTACTTGTCCACTATGCTTCCGCTGCTCCCACTGACTACGACAACCCTCTGGCAAAATAATATACACGTGCACTTCTAAACTCCTGCCAGGTCTCATAGTCTGGAACAGCAGTAATGGCAAGTCTGGGTAAAAAAGAACCTCCCTGTCACCGTCCTTGAGGCTACCGGAGTACCTCTCGGGTACCTGAGGTTACCCAACATATCTGCGGAGTGGCTAATGGAATGTCAAACCTGATTGAATCTTTAGGTCCTATTAAATTTTCCGTAATCGTTTGCGGTTCTGGAATCTCTTCCAGTTCTACCATACTCCCACTACTGTTTTCTAAAAAATCCATTTTACTAAAACTGTGGCGAGTCAAGAACAATATCACTATTGATCTTCCAGATGGTAGAAAATCAACCCTCGTCTAAGCCAAGGTCAACCCACAAACTGCCATTACAGAAACGTGCCTCGAGTTATCCAGAGTCTGGTTTTAAGCATAAGCCGGACAACTCCATATACCTTAATATCTTTAAGATATGATCCATTCTATATACAATATAGAAACAGAGGCACTGATTTAATTGGAACAAGATTCAAATCATGCAGCTGTCTCCAGTGCATATCAACTAAATGGAGAGAAACATATCAGCATTACTCAACTTAGGAGTTTATCCAATTATGAGTAACCCGAAAGAGAAGCAAATTCTCTAAAATATTACTATCAACTGAATACCATACATAAGTATCTACATCTTCGATCACCTTAAAGAATCCTGATACTTGCTACACCGGTTCTCTACTTTATTCTTATACCTATAACCTCTCAAGACTTAAACCTTGTATTTCTACGAAACACATGTCTAAAACTAGAGAAGTCACAAGTAAACAGAATATAGTACGAGGACCTATCCCATTGTCCTAATGGACACTGGGCAACATACAATACTTTGTATAAGTCCCCTGAGTTTAATAACTCAAACCCTGTGCGTCGTAGGTTGAAAACTGTACCCAGGCGATTTCCTCAAATATCACCAATTACAACGAATTCCGATATAATGAGGATGATCACCTAATTTCTAATAACTTACTCCCACTCGTCATCTATAAAACCATACAGATGTGAGAATCATACCTGGTAAATACATACCCTGGAGCAAGGACTGATTAGGAAATCAGTTTTCTATTAACAATACACAGTGAAACTGAAATATGAATATGTTTCGAAGGGGTATCCGGGTATTCCTAGTAATGCCTCTTCCATTATCCAGATTCATGACTGTAACCATATATTTCCTTTGCCATCTCTCCAAATCCTTTTATTTGTCTTTAGTCGTTACCTTCTGTATACCATCGTTAGGCTTAATGGTTTTCTTCCTTTCATACCGTTCGGCACCAGCCTATGGTTTAGAAGAAGACTATCCAATAAACATAATAGGTGTACTCTCCTAATCCTAGGAGTACTCGCAACCTGAGAGAATGTGATGATAAAAGACAACTGAATAAACCTTATTCTATTTCTCCTGAACCAGAATCCATCCCCGAAATGGAACAAGTTCCATCGAGTTCGTAGATAACCATACGATGGATTATCCAAATAACTGTGGATCTTCGTAGTGATACGGGGTGTTCCGGAGAAATACAAAGGTGAAGTAGGAGTGGCGATGAAATACTTGGTTTGGTCGTGAATAACAGTCGCAATCTACTTTGCCCTCTTTCTAATCTCTTTATTTGTCTTTACTTATTACCTTTTTTACACCTCCGTTAGGCTAATTAGTTTTCTTCATTCCCTACCTTTCGGCACCTGCGTATGGTCTGGAAGAAGACTATCCAATAAGCATAATAGGTGTACCCTCTCCTAATCCTAAGAGGCCTCACAACCTGAGAGAAGGTAAAAAAGAAAAAAACAACTGAATAGTCCTATTCAATCTCTCCAAAACCAGAATCCAT
Source organism: Agapanthus africanus (assembly GCA_030015575.1). NCBI lineage: Eukaryota > Viridiplantae > Streptophyta > Magnoliopsida > Asparagales > Amaryllidaceae > Agapanthus > Agapanthus africanus. Next base: position 258,416,252 of record CM057339.1, on the reverse strand, counting down.
CCTCGAATCTGGAACAAGTTCCTTCGAGTTCGTATATAACCATACGATGGATTTATCTAATGGAAGTGGATGTTCGTAGTAATACGGGGTGTTCTGGAGAAATGCAAAGGGTAAAAGAAGGAGTGGCAATGATGTATGCAACTCAGACAATCCAAAAGCCAGTGATTTAAGAAAGTTCGGTTAACTTGGTTACTTAGTCATAGTCTAGGGTCGGGCCATGGTCGCTGCCAAGAGAGAGAGAAAAGAAACACTCTACGTGCACTCTAACCTAGATCAGAATGGTTATCACTTTATCTAATCAGGAAACCTCCCACTGTATCCTCAAATTCTTCTCCAAACCTGAAAAAAGAATTAGTCGGGATCACCCAAGGAGTAAACCAACTCATCAGTGGGAATCGGGATCCAACTATCATCGCATGATAACGTGATGGAATCCACTCACGTTATCACACTCCAGAAGGTATGTGCATGCCTGGCAAGTTTCAGTTTCTTTAGAAACTCCCGATGTGATTTTTACCCCATGCTCTTATGACCTTGACGAAGGCCAACATATCATAAGTCACATGTCAAGTTCTACCCGTCATTATCCAGGTTAATTTGAACCCACCCAAACATACCCTTGAAGAAGGCCAAAATGGTAGTACGACTGTCCCAAACCAACGCATCTATCTATGCAACAGAAAAATAACAAATAGCTACCATACACTATGCCTTGACGAAGGCCAACATACATAGCATGAATACTAAGTGCTACCCGTCTGAAATGACGGAGGGCTACGAATGGTTTTTAGCAAAAAACCTTTAACGTAATGAACTTGATATCGTTGAAGGAACCGGATAGCTTTTATAAATATATAGTGGCGAAAACCTTTACTAAAGAGGTCACTCCCGGTGAAGGGATCTCGGCTCTTTCCTCGTAGAATGAGGTGTAGGATATTCCAAACTGAATACCGCGATGCAAAGCAAAAAGTAATCGACTATAGTGAAGTTATTACCCTAACGCAAACTTCTAACCAAGGGGTCACTCCCGATGAAGGGATCTCGGCCCTTGCCTCGTCGAATAAGGTGTTGGATATTCACAACCGAATACCGCTATGCAAAACAAAAGAGAACGTCCTTGTAATGACAGCTTTTTGAAAAATTGTTCCAACAACATCTGTATAGGTCTGTTTTCTTTTGCATTGATCTGAATCAATGCAGTCCCATCAATTAATCACACCAAAAAATAACGAAAATAAAATGTACGTATATGCCATCCGCATTCGCCACTGGGTCCCGTCATCACCCGTTAGGTTACTTAACTAACGACAGAGCGGGGACAGGACTAGCACGGGTGTAAAACATATACAACATCTACTAGTATAGATATATCAATATACAATAATCGCTCAAGGCATGATAAATGCAACATCACAGAAAAGTAATAAGTATCACAGAACAATACAGATAATCTGGGATCCCCGGGTTTCATAGAGCCACAAATGAAACCCGACGTTCCCCTGGTTGTGTGGATAGCCTGTGCAATGAAAACCTAGACCCCTACGAGTGCGTCAAGTTACCCGCCAAAACCAGAAGCGAGGCAGCCCTTTTCAGCATCATGAATGGACCAACCAGCACTTCACGGAATCCGGTAACTTGAGCAACCCTCCTTGGGTCAACCTATACCCCCTACGAGTGCGGCGAATAGCCCGCCAATTCTAGAGTGAGATCCCCTCCCTCTCAAAGCCATGAGATGCAGACCCGTTGCCCTTTAGAACCCAGCTATCTGTGCACTCCACCGCGGGGTAAACCTAGTACAGAAAAGAAAAATATATACAACGGGTACATCGACCTCAACCCGGTCGTTCCCCAAAAGAATAATATACAAACAGGCAGTGACGGCAGTCCACATGTCAAACGCTCGCCCCACAATATCAAATGTACAAATATATCCAAACTGCACTACCACTGCACGCAAGCTATCCACCACGACAAATCCGCAATATCACAGCACAACACAGAACATCAACGTGAATGTCACGTTCGCAAACCCGTCTAAAAGAGCTATAGCAATTAAACAAGATTTACCGATCGAATGACATTCACGGTCACAGATAGTAATGTAAAGCACTGCAAACTAACATATTTAAAATCTCGATCGACAAAATTTCCCGAAGCGGGCCCCAAGTACAAATCCAGCACTCAAAATAATCTGGGCCAAAAATAAATTTTCCAGAAACCACAATTTCAAGAGAAAGACCACCAGAAGAAAAATGAAGCTCTGAGCACACATTCCCTCCGCGGATCCGCGGCAAACATGCCAGTTATGCCGCGGTTCCACAGCGTAATGATTAGATCGCGCGTTCAAATTTCTATAGGGGTCTTAGAAAAGCCGGCATGAATTTCTGAAACACCTAAAATAATTTTTCGACGACTTTTAAAAATCGGCAGAAACTCAGAAAATGAAAATGTGGTTTCGGAAATTTTGATCGATCGATGTTTTAAACATGTTAGAACAAGCTAGTAAAGGTTAATGGTTTGGCTCTGATACCATGTAAGTCTACGGTAGCGCCCCGACCGTCTTTCCGAGGCCAAATGCGGAACAAAAAACTTTTTACAGAACTGGCGCTAACGCAAACTTAAAATCCGGATCATTCTATTAACCGTAAACTAGTATACTGTAATAGGGGGTTTAGAGATTATACCGATCGATCCGTGTCCTTCGGTCTTTAAGCTCTGTCCCTAGCATGTTATGGATGCACCGACGAAGCTCGCTCTCCGATCTCTCTCGATCTACGATCTCCTCCTCGCCGAAAACTGCGCCACATCAATGAATCTTTATACGGGCTCCCGCCTCTGAACCGAGGCAACTCGGACATGAACTTTGCTAGCTGACATGTCCAAGGTTGAAGTAGAGAAAGTGTAGAATACTTTGTCTCGAGTCACCCAAGCGATTGGGTGAGTGTTAATCGAAGTTGCCAAATAGGAGTGGAGATGGAAAATGAGCTTGAGAATGAGCTAAGGATTTTTGTTGCAAATGAAAAATGAAATCAATCTCCTCATTTTCTCACACCAAGATGATGGCTGCTAAAGATGGGCTCGGCCATGAGTGGTGAGGGGTGAGCACAAGTGAGGAAAAGGTAACCATAAGCTAAAAAATCCTCAACAAAATATCCTAAAGCAATTAATGCACCAATAATGCACAAAAGAACCCAAGCACATCTTAGAACCTTCATGAAACTACTGGAGCCCCTGCACCGCAAAAAAAAAACCCTCCTTTATTAATTTCAAAATTTGCAAAGAGCCCCCTCACGAGCAAGAATTTCAACCAAGAAGGAAAGAAAGGAAAATGGCCAAAATGGAATGCAAACTGGCAACTTCAAAAAGCGATCCCGTAACTAATTACAGGATAACCCTGCAACTGTATATACATACCCGCATTTGTATTTCAACCGAATACGAATGCAATGAGACAAAAATATCCCTACACAGTATAATACTAGGATCCGGCTTAAACCAAAGCCCACTAGTATTATCCGTCCGAATCATGACACGTGCACACAAGTGCACGTGTATGTTCAAACCCTGCCATAAAACCATACGGCCCTGCCATAAAACCTTACGGCCCTGCCATAAAACCATACTGCATCTACAACGTTTTGCCCGAACTGGGAAACTTTCTGTGGGGGACTCTAAAGACTCGTCAATACCCTGGCAGTGGGTTTAACCACAAGTCGTCAGTGGTACTAGCTGTACGTAACAGCTGCCCATGTATTGAGTGAAAGGGAGTTCGATGAGAGAACACATCCTGGAACCCTACTGAGCCTATGTGTGACAATATCCGTACAGTCCGGTCTGTTCGTCTATGAGTATCGTATATCGGGCCTAGGGAGCTGATAAACGTCAGACCCCCAAAAGCGGTATAAGTCGTGTCGGAGTGTAGCCCAAAACACCCTGAGATACTTCTGGAATACCTACCAGTAAATCTCACTTGCCATGGCCATGGACTTCGTGTAATGGCTCTCCTAAATACAGCGCGATCTCACCCCCAACGTTGGGAGAGACGAATCCCCTGCTGATCCGCTCACTGCCTCCATATGGCTCGGGACTGTACCCAACTAAAACCTGTTTGCACGACTCCTTTGAGCCGTGGTAGGGTAATAATCAAAGCACAGTGGGAACTCACACGAGACAAATGACGATCTCAGGTCGATAGACTAACCTGTACACATGTCACCTGGGAATTGCTATCTGACGACAGGTTGTAAAAACCAGCTAGCATGTTCCCGTCGAGTCCTGTCCAGTGTACTCATAACCCAATGAGCACCTGTATACATCTTAGGTGAACCAACTAAAACCAATGGCTTGTGAGACCGGCCATCGCCCCTCATCAGGGTCTCGACTGTATACATTAGTCTACTCCGGAGTATCGATGCCCTATCTCGAAACTCACGCGACTAAGGACCACTTTTAAGGATGTGCTTATATACTACACAACTCTCACGTATATGATCGCCATCATACTGCTGGTAATCAAGCAAGAATCCTATGGGCTCTATCAACGTGCAATAGTGATATATATAATGTCACCTAAAGCAGTACACGATGATAAAGATAAACCAGATAGCATACTATCATCTTGAGTAAGACTGTCGTACCGGTATAGGTCCTCCCTCAATCATTACAATCACGTGCCTGTGATCCAATAATTGACTTTGAGGGCACTATATCCAACATGATCGATAACACTTCTACCCATGAGGTCTTCTCCTTCATGGATGGGTCTTCAGGATACAACCAAATAAAAATGCATCCAGAAAACCAAAAGTATACCGTCTTCCAGACCCCACTGGGCACATTCTGTTATAAGGTGATGCCCTTCGGTTTGAAGAACGCTGGAGCTACCTACCAGAGGGCCATGACAAAGATCTTCGATGACCTCATAGACAAGATCGTCGAATGCTACATTGACGACCTTATGGTGAAGAGCAAATCTCATGAGGAACATTGGGAACATCTAAAAATAGTGTTCCGACGTCTTCGGAAGTATAATCTGAAGATGAATCCCTTAAAATGCGCGTTTGGAGTCTCATCGAGCAAATTCCTGGGATTCATCATACGTCACCGCGGTATCGAAATCGATCTCTCGAAGATCAATGCGATTATGGAAATGCCCACGCCAAGGACCTTCAAACAGTTGCGATCTCTTCAAGGAAAGCTCGCGTATATCCGGCGGTTCATAGACAACCTTTCCGGAAAATGTTGTCCCTACCGTCATTTGATGAAGAAGAGGACACTGTTCGTTTGGGATCAAAAATGTCAAAACGCACTGGATGAAATCAAGAAACACCTGCAAAATCCGCCGGTATTAACCACTCTGGTTAAGGGAAAACCCCTTATCTTATATACGACGGCCCTTGAGGGTTCTCTAGGCACACTATGGACACAAGAGAACGATCAGGGAAAGGAAATGGCTTTGTATTATTTGAGTCGAGTTCTCCTGGAGGCAAAAAACAACTATTCCCCCATCGAAAAGCATTGCCTGGCACGGATCTTCGCAATAACGAAGCTTAGACATTACGCCTTAGCACACGAGATCCATCTCATATCGAAGGTGGATCCTCTCAAATATCTAATGTCAAGGACCATATTAATAGGAAGGCTTTCCAAATGGGCCCTCCTCCTGATGGAGTTCTCGATAACGTATCGTCCCTTCAAAGCAGTGAAATGACATGGCATTGCCGACTTTCTTATGGAGCATCCGATACCGGCTGACTCCCACTTAAATTGCGAGTTACCAGACGAACATGTGTTCGATACAACTGAAGAAGAAAATGATTCCCAATGGGAACTCTACTTCGATGGAGCATCTTCCATGAAGCGGCGAAAGCAAAACACCCCCATAATCAAAGCCGAGGTGGGCCTTATCTTCATGACTCCGCAAGGAGGGATATTGCGTTATGCCCTCTCCTTAACAGAGCCAAGGACTAATAACGAAGCTGAATACGAAGCTTTGATAGCAGGTCTTGAGATCGCTATCAACATGGGAATCAAAGACCTCCTCATATATGGAGACTCCTAGCTGATCGTTAACCAAGTAAATGACAACTATCAGACATGCAAGCCAAAGCTGATAATGTATGGAGAAATAGTGCAACAACTGCTGACACAAATCCCCTCCTGCATCCTAGAGAGTATACCGCATGCAGAAAACAACAAGGCAGATACATTGGCCAAATTGGCTAAGGAATTGGCCGATGAAGACCTCGAAGACGTAAGGATCGTTATGCAAAGCCGCAGGGTTCTCGCGCCAACAGATATATCTTCGGAAGACCTAATAAAGCCAGCTGAAAGAAAAGAGACGACCGAACAAGTAGCCCTTCAAATAAAAGATGAAGAAAAGGTCATCGATTGGAGGGAAGTCTTTATAGACTACTTCAAATCCCGACAAACGCCCGAAAATGCGTCGTCCAGACATCAGCTCATGAAACGAGCTTTGTCTTTCGCCTTCATCAATGATACTCTATATAAGAGATCGTTCAACTGTTTATGGCTAAGATGACTGGGACCAGAAGAAGCGAAGAGAATCGTCCAAGAAACTCACGACGGACTCTGTGGTTCTCATCAAGCCGGGCCAAAGATGAAGCTAAAGATAAAAAGAATGGGTTACTATTGGCCTACAATGATTCAGGACTGCCTCAAATATGCGAAGCAGTCTCACTTATGCCAAATTCACGGGGACTTCATCCACCAACATCCCAATCCGCTACACCCAACAGTGGCTAGCTGACCATTCGAAATGTGGGGAACCAATATAATTGGTCCTATTGAACCGGCATCGTCTAAAGGACATCGGTTCATACTGGCAACGATCGACTACTTCTCCAAGTGGGAAGAAGCAACACCACTAAGAGAGGTGAAGACGGAGAATACCCTCCATTTTTTCAAAACCCATGTTATCTATTGGTTCGGCACTCCGCGACGGATAATCTCGAATAATGGGCCAGCTTATAAAAATCATAAAATGAGCTGCTTCGCACAACAACATAAAATAGATTGAAGATACTCTTCAGTCTTTAATCCTTGGACCAACGATCTAGCTGAAGCTTTCAACAAGTCCTTGATAAAGATTGTAAAGAAAACGGTTTCTAGAAACAAAAAATACTGGCACGAAAGGCTGCACGAAGCTCTCTGGGCGTACCGAACAACGTTCAATACGGCCACGAATACAACACCATATGCGTTGGTATTTGGTACGGAAGCAGTGCTCCCACTGGGGGCGGAACTCCCTTCTCTGCGAGTAGCGGTTCGATATGAGCTAACAGATGAAGAAAATGCTCACCTTCGGCTTGAGGAGCTCGATGCCCTCGATGAAACTCGCCTTATAGCACAGCAAAACCTGGAGGCTTATAAGGCAAGGATGACACGGTCATACAAAAGGCTGGCCAGGCCGAGAACATTTCGCTAAGGCGAACTCGTGCTAGTCGTCAAAAGACCAATGATTCCCAATCGTGCAAAACAGGGGAAGTTCGAGCCGAACTATGAAGGCCCGTACATCATAGACAAAGTCTATCAAGGTGGAGCCTACCTGCTTATGGATATGCATGGCGAAAGACCCTTCCGGCCAATAAACGGCCAATTCCTCAAAAATACTACGCTTGAAAAGTCATGACTTAGGTCAATGATAGATGACAACGCTTATGTCCGCTCGCTATCTTCCTGAGTCATAATTCCGAGAGTAGTATCCAAAAAACTTCGCCTCAAACATGGCGATAACGGACCGAGATGTCCCAAAACTAACAATGGACCGAGATTTCCCTAAACTAAAATTTTGCCTCAAACATGGCGATAATGGACCGGAATGTCCCTAAACTAGCGCACCGCCCCAAATACGGCGATGTCCTCCCTTAAGATCTATATTACAATCGAATTCTCAACGGCGAGGGTTGCAACTCAAGTCCCACTGGCAAACAGATGGGCACCTGCGGCGAAGCTACTCTCGGGTATTCCATCGTTAAAAAAACGGTATGTCCACAAGCGAAATGGGCACGGATGAAAACCCGAAAGGGTGCCGTGAGTAAAAACAGCATGACTGTCGGCAAGCTTTGCGAAAACTCGAAAGGGCGCAATCTCGTAAAAAAAACCTGCGTAAGATCCTTACGACTCACATAGGGGTAACACACTTAGGAGTCCCCACGATCCCTAAGGAGAAATTACACTTACGATCCTCACAACTCGTAAGGAGAATTTCCCCCTATGATACCCTCACGGTTCATAGGGTTCAAAAGCCTTAAGCTACAGGGATCTGAACCTGTTCTTAAGCCGTCATATTCTCCAAGCTGCCCTACAAGGGTCCTATATTGATCCTTGTATACAATCTACGGGCATAAATAAATATTCTCTCACCAAGTTCTACCAATGGCGAGAAATGTCCCCATATGGTGAACGACACTTGTAAGTCCTCTCGACTTATAAGGAGAAAACACTCTTGTAAGATCCTTTAGACTTACAAGAGAAAACACAATTAGGAATCCTCACGATTCCTAAGGAGAAAATACACTTATGAGATCCTCTCGACTTGTAGGGAGAAATACCTTTATGAGACCCTTATGGCACATAAAATCAAAAAGCCTTAGTTGACAGGATCCTAACCCTGTTTGCTAAGCCATCTTTGTTCAAATCGACAAAGGCAAATGATGATTCACTCCTGGCAATGTTCTAGTTGTAGCAGTGCTGATGCCTAAACAGGTATCAAATTTCAAGTCCTTTCACGAAAAATGATAATTCTCTCCTGGCAATATCCCAGTGGTAGCGATACTGATACCAAGATTGGTATCAGATTTCAAATCCCAAACTCAAATTTTTTTTTAAAAAATAGCCGAAATGATTGGGCACCGCGGATAAAAATCCGAAATAATTGGGCAATCGCGATATAAAAAGCTGAAAAGATAGAGCATCGCGGAAATAAAAAAATAAAATAAAATTTTCTCTGCCCTGCAAGTAGGTCCACACCGACCCCTGTATACAATCCATAAGCACAAATGAAAGAAAAGGAACCCTATTTCCCACCAGGCTTCGTCAAAGGAAGAACCAGATCTCGACGGCAACATCTACAGCCTAGAGATTAGCTCGACATTCTTCTCATTCCAACAGGTTGCAGACGTGCCGTCAACAAAGCTCCAAGGAGCCAAATCAAAACAGAGCCATGGCAAAATCCCAGCTCCAAATCTTGACGGTATATATACAACCTGGAGACTATTCCGGCGTTCCTTCTCATTCTAGCAGGATGCAGACGCAATGTCAACAAAAGTCCTAAGGGTCAAAGAAAAAATAGAGCCATGGCAAAATCCTAGCTCCAAGTCTTGACGGTATATAAACAACCTAGAGACTATCCCGGCATTCCCCCTCATTTCAGCAGGATGCGAACGCAGCTATCAAATGAAATTAGAGCAATGGCATATTCCTAGCTCCGAACTTCAATTGCAATACACACAGCATAGAGGTCTTACATATGTCTACCCTATTTCAGTAAAGAATCGGCGCGACATCGTTAAAGCAAAAAACGAAGTGACGGCATATTCCTAACTTCGGGTCTTGACGGCAACTCATATAAAGCCTAAAAGACCATTGAAGATCATCCCACCCCAGAAGGGTGCGGTTATGAATCATCAGGGCTCCAAATTGAACATAACCTCAAGTGAAAAGCGTAATGGCAAATTCCTAACGCTTGCTCTTCCGACGGTAATATGACCTAAGGAGATTACTCGAAGACGTCTTGTCTAGCCCCTAAAGGGATCAGAGACACGACAGTTGCGGGGCTACTCGAACAATGGCTTAAAAACTGCATATCGGGAAATATATCAGCCAACGCGACGGTACCACGGACTAAAACCCTAGTACCACAAACCTAATGGACCCCTGTCGTAAAGAATTGGGGCTATCTACATACAACGTTAGGACAAGTTTTCCTGTAAACCCAAGAGAGGTAAAATAAAAAACACTCCGAAATAAGTACATAAACTAGAGACTCCGAAATGAGTGAATAAACTAGAGACTCCGAAATGAGTACATAAACTATAAACTCCGAAATGAATACATAAACTACAAACTCCGAAATAAGTGAATAAACTACAAACTCCGAAATAAGTACATAAACTACTTTACGCCGAATCAAGACATCAAAAGATAGAGAGGTGCAAACATGAAATAAAATATGTCTTTTATTCATAAACCAAAATGAATACAAGATACAAAAAAGAAAAAATATACAACGACAAAAATTTTAAGACGGTGGACGGTTCAATAAGGCAGATAGAGCATCATTTTTCCGCCGAACCTCTGCCTCAAGCTCTAGCAGCCCCGCAAGCTGAGCCCCTGTCTGTGCTTGTTGTTATTGATACAAAGAAAATCGATACTCAAGCTCCTTCTCAACGGTCTTATGAGTCTCAACTATTTCGCACGTAAAAGTGACAGTTTTATCGAGAGCCACCAGTTCCGTAATTGCCTTTGAAGAACTCGCCAAATTTCATAAGTCCGAGTAGTTTTAGCTGCGAGCTGAGTTTGGAGTTCCCTTAGAGCTTTCGAAGCCAACCCTCTCTCCGAAAATTTTCGGTTCAGTCTTTTCTCGCAAGATCGGAGGTTGGCAGCACCCCGATCAATCCATTCATGTAAGCTGGCCTTTACAGATAAGATATCAGAGGGAAGACGTGTGCATTAGACTCTATCTAAAGAAGCTTCCACTTGACGGAAATATTTAACCCAAGTACGCACCAGCACCTCGTCATGGTTGGTAGCAAGGATAGACAAAGAAGCGTTGGCTTCGACAGCAAATTCCTCTGCCATAACGAAAGTGCCAGCACGAAGATCCTCGATAAGAGTTGCCAGTGAATGAATACTCTGTTTCGCTATTCTCTCATACATACGTCTGGCATAAGAGCCCGGCAACATGCAAATATGGGACTCTAGTAGAGTCAGGGTTGGCAAAATTATAAAAGATACATGTATGGTTAGTCGTCTTTCTACATAGGGAATAAGTAAAAGAATATCACGGCTAAAGCGTCACTTACCCATGGCCACAGAAGGAAAATCTGAGAAATCCACAGGCCCATCAAGAACTTCAACTTCGTCATTGGCCTGGAGGACTATGGTTTAAAGCAAAGAGCACATCAGTATCATGATGAAAATACAATACGGAAAGCAAAGGAATACCAACCTTGGCCGGAGGAAAGGATGATGCGCTGAGGGGGTATCGCGTGCGGGGCCGCCATGTTAAGTAAATGCAAGAAGGTTTCCTCCGGAGAATGATCTACAATGGAGGACGCCAACCCCCACAATTCTGAGAGAAAGAAAAGGTCAGACATGTGGAAAGGTCATTAAACAAAAAATATATATAAGATCACCTTAAATATTTCATCCATTTTGGACCGAAGGGATGGTAGCCTCAGGAACCTCCTCTACAATCTCCGGGGCACCACTAGAGATATTTACAAAATCTATAACCGGTCCGACAACCTCCGCTAAAGGAATAAAAGTCATCACCGAAGGCTCTAAGGCACGATTTGGGCTCGAAACTGCGCCTGCCCTAGAGGCTCTACAAAAGAAAAATGTGTAAAGACGAATACGATATGATAGCAATATAAATCATTTACTGAGAAAGATGTAAAAGGTACATACCGATATGCCAGGGAGCCTGAAGTATAGCCCTTTTGAGCCGCTGCTCCTTTTTGATTAACCGCGCTCGTCGGGCTTCGATCGAAGATAAATCCCTACCCGCCTTCAGAGCAGTCTCGTCTTCAGAAGTGGCCGACATTGGCTGTTTGAGAGACCGTTCTTCTTCCAGCATTAAAGGAACTACTAGTAACATAACAGGAGCTGGGTCAACATCACGGAATTCAACAACGGGAAGAATCCCTCTATGGGGCGCAAGTTTTCGGTTTCATCCTGTGATCGCTTCAAGGCATCGGCCAGCTGAGCGGCCTCCTCGGCAGATGTACCAGGAAAGAGAATACCATTGTCCGGTTCATGCGCAGACATAGGCTCATCATGAGTGAGAGGTTCAGACTCAAGCAAAGTATCGAGTAAACATGCGGCCGATTTCTTTCTCCTTTTAGGGCCCGAGCTAGTATTGGTAGAAGGAAGCTTCCTCCCCTTCGGCACTTTTGCACGGCGTTGCCCAATCTCTTCTTCGGGATCCGACTTTGATGACGCAGCTGCTTGTGTCTTATCAAGAGTCTCCGCACCGGTTCCAGTACGAACCGGCATACCAGTAGTATGGGGGACCGACTCTGTTCGAGCGGTTTTTGGAATAAGCACTAAATCGCTATCCCTCAGAGGAGGGCGAACGACCGACCGGGGTCGCTACGGAACGTTGATGGCTTGGGAAGGAACATGAGCCTTACACTTGAAAAGTACTTGTCTCTCCTCTGCGATAATGGGACTAACCCGGTGATGATACCAGCCCTTGAAGGGTCCCATGGGCCTTGGAATGTAGTCGGGCTCGGGGATCATAAAGAAGGAACCGGTATTTAGCCTCATGAAATGATGAATAGCATCACGGGCACTCTCCAGTGAGGGAGTGGGCTCAACTAAAATAGATTCAAGAGGGACGCCCTGGTTATAACCCAACTGTTGGGCGAAGCGATGCGGATTATACCGCATGAAGAGAGCAGCATCATTTAGTCGGAACACTAAGTACCCCGGCCTGATTGAATATAGATGCATTATCTCTTTATGTTTCAAAGTCGGCGCCCTATTCTTCAACAAATCAAATAACTGCTGAATAGGCCCCGCTGGCGCAGAAAAGACCCGATCGTTGAAAACCATGCCACCTTCGTTTGAATACGGGTTAAGCAGCACGTGCAAAGCCCCTAACTGAGTCGGATCTAGATCGGAGGCATCAACCAATCTCATGACTCGTGGGAAGATATATGACTCATAAAAATCAGGCCGCTGGTACACAGAAAACGCGCCTAATACGTGCATCTCGATCCAGGACGTGAAATAGTGGAGGGAGAAATTCACGGTGTCTGCACCTGGATTTGAAGTGTTGGCGGCGGTACTTAAGCCATGATACAGGTGTGATAACCCTGCAACGCCAATAGCCAATCATGCTCCTTCGGATATGCGATGTGCGGGGTTGAAGACGGAGGCTCTCAGAAAACGACGGTGCATTGGAATGGCAAACCAGCTGAGCCAAAGAATGATGAACCACAAAGAATGTTTCCTCGTCCATACTAGGGGCAGCAATCGCATCAAAAGTCACGGATGACGAATGTGGGATATAAAATTGCGGCAGATCTTCTTCTTTAGCCGGCAATTTCTCCAGGCCAAAATCCAAAAGGATCTTGACCTTCGTGAATTTCAGAGCTTTCTTGGAAAGAGTATCTTTATGAAGAAAGCGAGCGATGAAAGCATCAAAACTAACACTTTGCCCTTCTGATGCTACGAACAGGCTTTCAAAGATACTTAAGGGTTTGATTAAACTTGGATGCTTGTGCTGAACAACATTCTTAATTGTCAAGCTTTCATGCATGGCTAGCACTGTAGCAAAAACATACTCGTTGGAGGGTAATAATTCTTCGTAGTGTTCTCCCCTGATTAGCAGTCCCGAAATTTCTCGGAATTCCTCTAGCGAAATGAAAACTTCACGATCCCTCAGTAAGAACGTGTGCGTTGGAAGATTCCATTGGTTCAGAAAGGCTTTGACCTACCAAACGTGAGGAGCATGATAATAGAACAAAGATGCATACTCCGCCTGGTATAATCCTGCTTTCTGCAAACGGGAGCATTGGGAAGAGAGAATATAATGGGCCGAAGGAAGGTATCCCACTGGATGCCATGGGCTGACGCCTATCTTGTAGACCTGCTCCCAAGGTCGAGCTTCGCCTTGGCATATTCGGCGTCCTAGAATGTCGATAGCTACTACGGGCTGATTGGAATCCATGTCGTTGATGACTCAAGACGGCCTTCAGGCGTCTAATTAACCGCCTCCACTGCATAAGCGGTACGCGGACGTTCCGTAAACGAAATTGAACGAATAGGTTCCGTCAGCATTCTACACGTAAAACTGCGACGGCCCCTTATGATGTGACCGTACCAGACGCCCCATAGTAGAAGGCTCTTAATGTCCTTATCGTAATTCCTAATTATAGCCATCACATCTTCGTCTGACGGCGATTGTGGGAAAACGTGTATAAGGAAAGTAGGGAAGTGAGGCCATTGTACCTGAAAATGGGGACAAAAAAAACAATCAACAAAATATGTGATATGGTCTTATGGGACTACTAACTAAAAAGCTAGTTGACCCTATGAAATCAAAATGGCGGCTCGTCAATAATGAGATATGTGCCCATTGTGAGAATCTAAAAGGATTCTCATTAAATGAACAGTAGAGTTAAAAACTCCCAATATCCCCAAAAGAAAGCGGGATCTGTTAAAATAACAACAGATTCAAATCTGTGAAGAGGGGATTTTTAGAGAAAAAAATACTCAAGAACGGTAAAGGAAATAAAATTCCTTAAGTTCCAAGAATTCAGAGCCGAGCTCTGCAAGAAAATGGAATTGAATTCCTCAAATAATGGGATTAAATCACAGAAATCCCCATGATGGAAAACAAAGAAAATGGAATTAAATTCCAAAGATCCTCAAAGATGAGGATCAATGATAGGGTAAAACCCTAACAAGAGAACCAACGATTCTCAAGAATGACCATTGATTCAAGACCCATGGTCTACTTAAAAGAAAAGTATTTTTTAAAGATCTCTAAGAGTTTGGTTCAAGAGAAGAGCCAAGCTCTGTTAATGGATTTAAAATAAAAAACAAGAAGAAAAAAAAGTTTCCTAAGAGATAAGTTCTGTCCATAATCCTTACTAAAAAGAAAATTTTTGCAGAGTTTAACTCTGATCAGAAGGAGTTCTGTAAGTAGAGAGCTAAGCTCTGGAAGGAGAATTAAATTCTCAAGAAAATAGTTAAGGAGAAAGATGAAAAAACAGTGGTTATCTCAAGGGCCAAAGGCCCCATTTATAAGACCCGATGGGAGCGGTTCAACGTCCCATTCCCCTAGGCAATCCAACAGTGGTAAAGATGGACAGCGTTGCACTCACGTGCGAGCTACGTGAGAGCAACGCTGGGGGGCATTTGTTCCCTCATAAAAAGGGAGAGAAAAGGGAGAAAATTCCCCACGGCTCAAACCTCACGTGTTAAACACGTAAGCGCTTATATGCAGAGCATATAAGCGCCGCAACCAAACAATTAAATACTACATAGGCCTCACGTGTTAAATACGTTAGCGCCCATGTGTAAAGCATATAAGCACAAAGAAAAATCCTTACTGGGGTCGCATGTTAAACACGTGAGAATACCCTTTTGAAACATTAGCTTCAAATAGAGTTAAACTCTATGCATAGAATTAAATTCTATTTTTGTATGCAAAACATATGAGCATTAAGAGTAAATGGCCAAAGGTCAAATTGACCTCACATGTTAAACACGTGAGCGCCCATATGCAAGGCATATGGACGCCAAATGAAAGAAGTTAAATAAGCCTTACGTGTTAAACCCGAGAGGGCGCCTCCTTATGTAAAATTAAATTCTACTCTTGAGAAATACCTCCCTGGATTTTTCTAAAAGAGAAAGATCCTCTCTGTTAAATAGAGAACCGTTGGATCAAAGATCCAACGGTGACTAAACATAGAATTAAATTCTATTGGAGGAAATATCTCCCTGATCTTTCTAAATGAGAAGGATATTTTCTGTTAAACAGAAAATTGGTGGATCAAAGATCCAATGAGATGGAAAATATTTCCTATATCTTTCTAAACAGAGAAAGATTGCGCTATGTTAAACTGAGCACCCTTGGATTAAAAATCCAATGGTGATAAAAAAATCACCGTTTAATAAAATAAAATTCTATATATGGGAAAATATTTCCCCAGTCTTGTTAAAAACAAGAAAACATATTCTGTAAAAACAGGAACACTTGGATCAAAAGATCCAACGGTGGGTAAAATTACCCAAACAAATTTTGAGACCAATTAAATCAATTGGAATCTCTCGATAAGAGATTTTAATTAACAAACTTGCCTCCATTATATAAGGGACCCGATACTTCAAGTCTCAGATAGAGGGAACACCCCATAAGCTTTTGCAAAAAAGACAGAAGGCTCTAAAAAACGACAGAGAATTTAATTCTCAAAAGAAGAAAGAAGATCTCCCTCCTTCAAGACTCTAGGTAAAGAAAAAAGAGAGATCAAAATATCTCATTTGCCTAGTATAATGTAAACAAGGGTTTAACCCTTCATACAAGAACTTAGTTCATCCTCAAATCTCCCCACAAGTTGAGAATTTAATTCTCATCGGGGAGATTCTGTTCTTCAGACTCAAAATTTATGGGAAAGGAACTAGGTTAAAAAGAAAGAGAAAGAAAAAGAACATATATTCTGGGAATTTAATTCCTCCGAAATTAGGGTTTAACCCTACATAAAGAACTTAGTTCTTATAAAAAGAAAAGAAGAACTTAGTTCTCCAATTAAAAAAAATGATCCAAGATCTTCAAAACAGAAATCTTGATGATCATCAATGACTAAAATGTCATTAATAGAGATTAAGATCTCTAAAAAGAAGAAGAACTTGGCGTTTCACGTGAAACACACACAAGCAAAATTAGTGCTTAGCACTATTATAGTGCCTCACGTGTTTCCCACGTGAGTATCTAAAACAAACAAAAGAAGAGCTAAAACATCTCACGTGCTTCCTACGTGAGCGTCCAAAAACAAAGAAAACTCATTTGTGTGGATTAGGCAGCTACCAAATAAAGCAACCCAGCACCCCAAAAATAAAGCAATCACGTGAAATACACGTGAAACAAAAAAGAAGAGGTTGAACCACTCACGTGCTTCACACGTGAGCGCCAGAGCTCTAACCAAGTGCTTAGCACTTCTGTATAGTGAAAAAGGGGTGAACAAACAAAACCCGAAATCAATACTCAGCGTCTCACGTGCTTCCTATAAGAGTTCCATACAAAGTGCTTAGCACTCTATATTCAATCAAAATGACTGAGTGCTTAGTACTGATTGGACAGCGTCTATATCTGAGCGCCTCACATGATTCACATGTGAGCGCTAGAGAAAATTAATGCTTAGCACTATAGTAGCGCCTCACATGAAAAACACGTGAGTGCCAAAAAAGATTAGTGCTTAGCACTATTTCCGCGCCGCACGTGAAACACATGTGAGCATTGTATATCTTAGTGTTTAGCACTGCTGGGTAGTATAGAAACCCAATCTCAGCCCAAATTAGCTAAGTTTCCTGAGGTTAAACCTCTTTGATTTTAAATCAACCGAGCCTATATTCTCGTGATTTCCAAGCTGATCATAGTCTAAAACATGACTAATGATATCTCATTGATAATATCCAAAATGATATTCATCCCATATCTCTTAAGATAATCTTAGTCTCAAATATGACTAACGATTCTTAGGTCCACTACAACCCCTTTTCCCCTCAAATACGGGATTTGGTTCAAGGGTACATCTTTCCACACCTCTGATATATGTCGTTGTAATTCCTCAACGTCTTCAGAGAGGTAGAGGGTCCCAACAACCAACACCTCTTTTCTCGTCCCAACTTGATCAAGACAGGGAATAATACATCTCACATTGATGCACTTCCAAATTGACGTGCACACCTCAAATCGGATCGCGCCCTAAATTGGGCGCATTCCATGTCACCATCGTTCACTTCGCGACGTAACAAATACACATGCGCACAAGATGAATAATGAACCGAAATGTCCTTAAACTAATATTCGTCCCTAAAATAGGAATGTTGGACCAAAATGTCCTTAAACTAATATTCGCCCCAAACACGGCGATAATGGACCGAAATGTCCTTAAACTAATATTCGTCCCCAAAATAGAAATGTTGGACCAAAATGTCCTTAAACTAATATTCCCCCCAAACATGGCGATAATGGACCATGATGTCCTTAAACTAAAATAATTGAGCCTATATGCTCATTTGTTTCTAAGCTGGTCTTAGTCTCAAATATGACTAACGATCCTTAGATAAAACCCAAATATCCTGTGAATGGATGGACCTCACAAATATGAGAAATGCGTCCTGAGTTCATTCCCATCGGCAAACCAAGCTACCAACATGGACCCCATCAAGCAAATCCTAAACCTAAACCCAAATCTCCAATATACGGATTTGGACTAATCCGTGCTCTACGGGCGACGGCATAAACTAATCTCCGTATACAATCCACGGGCAACCAAAACAAACAAAAATACAATACGACACGAAGTGAACTGCTGGAGAAGGAGAAAGTGGTTATCGCAACGCGATAACGTAATTAACTGCAGGGGCTTACGGCTGCAAGGAAGAGCGTCCCCACAATCAAAAACCCCTCACAAATGAGGGGGAATCTGATAAAGTCTGCTACAACGGTCGCGTATGTCCAAACCTCCGATATACGGAGCCATAAATCAACCTGGTATTTTCGGAGAGGTGGATGGATAAGTCCAAATAGCATCTGCCCCCGAATTCAGGCCAGACGTCCCAACGTCTCGATCTCTGTCTTTCGGCGGTAAACAGTGGCCACAAGAGAACGATCAAGGAAAAGAGAGAGCTTTATACTATTTAAGTCGAGTTCTCTTGGGGGCAGAAAACAACTATTCCCCAATCGAAAAGCATTGCCTGGCTCTGATCTTCGCAATAACGAAGCTCAGACATTACGCCTTGGCACATGAGGTTCATCTCATATCGAAAGTGGATCCTCTCAAATATCTGATGTCAAAGGCCATACTGATAGGAAAGCTTTCCAAATGGCCCTCCTCCAGATGGAGTTCTCGATAACGTATTGTCCCCTCAAAGTAGTGAAAGGGCAAACCATTGCCGACTTTCTAGCGGAGCATCCGATACCAGCTGACTCCCCATTAAATTGCGAATTGCCAGATGAACATGTGTTCGACGCAACCGAAGAAAAAGATGATTCCCAATGGGAACTCTACTTCGATGGAGCATCTTCCATGAAGCAACGAAAACAGAGCACCCCTATAATCAAAGCCGGGGTGGGCCTTATCTTCGTGACTCCGCAAAGAGGGATATTGCGTTATGCTCTCTCCTTGATAGAGCCAAGGACTAATAACGAGGCTGAATATGAAGCTTTGATAGCAGGTCTAGAGATCTCTATCGACATGGGAATCAAAGACCTCCTCATATAGGGAGACTCCCAGCTGATCGTTAGCCAAGTAAATAGCGACTACCAGACATGCAAGCCAGAGCTGATAAAGTATAGCGAAAGAGTGCAGCAACTATTGACACAAATTATAACGACTCTAAATTTACTGTATGAAAATTTTCAATTTAATGTACAGAAAGGAGTTTACAAGCCTGAGTACAATTTATAAGTTAATTTTTGTTTAAGAACAGTAAGAAGCCACTTGTAGCTCATTGGTAAAGCCTTGCACTGCTGTGACGTAGCCCCTGTATTCGAACCTCATCAGACACACGTTATATTTTTTGATTTTTCTTTTAAACTTTTTGGAAGCCCAAAAGTTTACACGTGCAATACACATAAAAATGAAAAGTATGAAGAAATAAACATATGCAAAAGGGTATTAATACAGACTTGAACACGTGTCCAAAATCCACCGGCCCCCTCCAACAAACGATCGGCGAGATGACCTATTTGGTTGGCGCCGATGCCCCTCCCCCCGCAGCCAATTAACCCCGGGCTTTGTACACATGACCTTTCCCCTAGCCCTAACTCCTCTGCACTGTTTGATTACTCTGCAATCAAATAGAGACCCCTCAATTCTCCATTTATCATCTTTTTAATGCATTTTAATTCATCTTTTTAATTCCAAAACCCTAATTCCACACTATAAATACTACCTCATACCCTAGCCCTTCCTCATTCTGAAAATTATTGCCAAAATTCTCAAAGTTTTCTAAGTACAAGAAGAGTACAAGTGGAGTTCACAAGAGATCAACTTCCGGCAAGGATCGAGAAAAGTTCCGGCGACCCCGTGACGTCACGACGACAACGCCTCTTCCTACCCATTCCTTCTAACCACTTCACTCTTAAGTCCCTACATATCCCTCTCTTTCTTCTTGAAAAGTTCTTTTTTCAAAACATGTCGATAAGTGGAGTTAATACCGACATTTTATTCTAAACCCTAAAATTATACTTTTACTTAAGCATTGCTCATTCATATTTCTACACCTTATTTGTTAACATAAAACTAATGTTTAGAACCAAATTTCACTCAAAAATATCATGAAACATAACTTTAATTTAAGTTTTACAATTAAATATCATGAACTTTGTATCTAGCATATTTAATTGTTTTGCTTAATTATACCTTTAGAAAACTTCACGGGGTAATGACCTACCCCTCACAAACACACATGGTTCCATAGCACGATAACTCTTTCATGTAGATTTGTGTTTCGAGAAAATATTTCATTAAAATACCATTTACTTTACAAAACGATTTTCTTTGGAATTGTATTTTAAAATTCCTTTGCAAATAAGCCTCTACAACCTTTTTTAGGGGACCCGCTATTAGATGGTGCGGATTATCGTACATCCTTAGGCTAGTAGAGTGAGATGCAGACCTCCTCACGGAGCGTTCGGTCTCGAAAGATTTTTAAATACAGTTTTTAAGAAAAACGCGTTTTCTAATTTAATAAAATTTAATTTTTATAATTATATAAATATTACAAATCCATATATTTTCAAAATATAACAAACTTACATTTTTCTACAGATGAAAGTTTACAAGTTCACTAAAATACCATCAAGATATCAATACAAGAAAAGCTCACAGTAAAATACCATGAACTATCCAAGTTAAGGTAATTATTACTAAAATACCTCAAACCCTTAAAATTCATATCCATGAAAACGCTAAATAAAATAAATAACTTCTCGAGGTTTATTTTGAAACTATATTAAAAATATTTTTCATAAAACCCCCTCGAGCTATATAAAACACTGTTAATGACTTTAGTAAATATAGGTTTAAGCGGGATCAATTCTCTTGAGTCCCAGGAAACCGGAGAAAGTGAGTGTTTACCTATTTAAGGTAGAAAACTTAACGGTGTTATCAATGGTAATTGTCTTGGAAAAAGACACAAATCTTGCCGTCCATGTGCAGCAGTTACCGATAACTCCCGAACCTAATTCAGGATCTAAATCAGTTATAAGTGTCTGACTCAAGTCCGAGTCTAAAATCAAACTTGAATCCAAACCAGAATCCAATTCAAACATAAATCCAAACTCTAACATGTATACTTGAACATGAACATGAATATCAAACCTGAATACAAGACTTGACTTGACCGAACCATGGCTATAACTTGATATGACTTCATGACTACAAGCTTACATCCTGAACCTGACTACTTGAACAACTTGTATCCATGGTCTCGGAAAGCCATATAATCTATACAATACATTACGGGGTTAAATGGGTAGATTGGTACGGAATGTATAGCGTGGCACGAGATGATCACTAAAAGACATTTACATGAACTCTCGTGCTGTTGTCCCGTGGGTTTTGACGGGGCCTTGTACTACATGTTACCATAGTTCACGGGGAAAGATGGACTTCTCTCGTATACACAAATCCCTTCTGCACCAAGCTACAAACAACTACATTAGAATAGCAATCTTATACCTGTACATCTTACCAGTTAAATTCTCATTGCTTGCTATATTCCATTCTTTCTTTTGGGACTTACCGAGCGCTAGTTCGCTGACGACATTCCTGTCTGTTTATTTCTTTGGAATGTTCATCAGGAGGACAGGACTCTCTTGAGATAGAGCCTAGCCAGGAGGACGTGGACCAGCTCACTTTCCAGTAGGACTTCTAACTTCTTGTACTTACTTTTCTTTTGGTATGCCACTGTTTAGGTATTGCTTTATATCATTGTACTTTACTTTTCAAAGCAGTTGTATTATAAAGATGAATGTTAATAAAATTTGTTGTTCATTTTATATCTCTTGTCAATTCTTGTGCATTTTATACATATATTGCTTAATTACGCTTAACGTATTTATTTCATAGTAAATACGTCGCGTGCCTGCCACATCTCCGTCTTCGTACACTGGGAAGCGGGACGTGACACAAATCCCTTCCTACACCGTAGAAAATATACTGCGAGCGGAAAACAGCAAGGTAGATGCATTAGCCAAATTGGCTAAGGATCTGGCCGATGAAGACCTCGATGACGTAAAGATCATTGTGCAAAACCGCAGGATTCTCGCGCCAACAGATATATCTTCGGAAGACCTAATAGAGCCAGCCGAAAGAAAAGAAACGACCGAACAAGTAGCCCTTCAAACAGAGGACGAAAAAAGGTCAAGGACTGGAGGGAAGTCTTCATAGACTACTTTAAATCCCAACAAACGCCCCAAAAATGCGTCGTCTAGACATCAGCTCATGAAACAAGCTTTATCTTTCGCCTTTGTCGATGATACTCTATATAAGAGATCGTTCGACTATCTGTGGCTAAGATGTCTGGGGCCGGAGGAAGCAAAGAAAGTCGTCCAAGAAACACAAGACGGATTCTGCGGTTCTAATCAAGCCGGGCCAAAGATGAAGCTGAAGATAAAAAGAATGGGTTACTATTGGCCCATGTTGATTCAGGACTGCCTCAAATATGCGAAGCAGTGCGACTCGTGCCAAATTCACGGGGAATTCATCCACCAACATCCAAATCCGCTACACCGAATAGTAGCTAGCTGGCCGTTCGAAATGTAGGGAACCGATATAATTGGCCCCATTGAACCGGCATTGTCTAAAAAACATCGGTTTATATTGGCAACGACCGACTACTTCTATAAGTGGGCAGAAGCAGTACTACTAAGGGAGGTGAAGACGGAGAATATCCTCCATTTCTTCAGAACCCATGTCATCAATCGGTTCGGCACTCCGCGACGAATTAGCTCGGATAATGGGCCAGCTTATAGAAGCCATAAAATAAGCTTCTTCGCACAGCAACATAAAATAAATTAGAGATATTCTCCTGTCTATAATTCTCGGGCCAACAGTCTAACTGAAGTTTTCAAAACGACCTTATTAAAGATTATAAAGAAAACAGTGTCCAGAAACAAAAAGGACTGGTACGAAAGGCTGCATGAAGCTCTCTGGACGTCCCCAACAACGTTCAAGACGGCCACGAATACAACACCATACACGTTGGTGTTCGGCACGAAAGAAGTTCTCCCGCTGGAAATAGAACTCCCCTCTCTACGAGTAGCGGTTCGATTCGAACTGACAGATGAAGAAAATGCTCATTTTCGGCTTGAGGAGCTCGATGCCCTCGACGAAACTCGCCTTATAGCACAGCAAAATCTGGAGGCTTATAAGGCAAGGATGACACAGTCATATGAAAAACTGACCAGGCTAAGAACGTTTCGTCAAGGCGAACTCGTGCTAGTAGTCAAAAGACCAATGATCCCCAAACAAGCAAAACGGGGGAAGTTCAAGCCGAAATATGAAGGCCCGTACATTATAGACAAAGTCTACCAAGGTGGAGCCTACCTGCTCATGGATATGCATGGCGAAAGACCTTTCCGGCCAATAAATGGTCAATTCCTCAAAAAGTACTATGCTTAAAGAGTCATGACTTAGGTCAATGATAGATGACGATGCTTGTGTCCGCTCGCTATCTTCATGAGTCAGACTCGGAGAGTAGTATCCAAAAAACTTCGCCTCAAACCCGGCAATAAAGGACCGAGATGTCCCTAAATAAACAACGGACCGAGATGTCCCTAAACTAAAACTTCACCTTAAACATGGTGATAATGGACCGAGACGTCCCTAAACTAATGCGTCGCCTAAAACATGGCGATAATGGACCGAAATGTCCCTAAACTAGTGTATTGCCCTAAATACGACAATGTGCTCTCTTGAGATCTATATTGCAAATGAAGTCCTAAGGGCAAGGGTTGCAACTCAAGTCCCTCCGGCAAACAGATGGACACCTGCGGCGAAACTACTTTCGGGAGTTCCATCATAAAAAAAGGGGTATGTCCATAAGCAAAATGGGTACGGATGATGTTACGACCCAAATGTGGTACGTGACCGGCACTTAAATAACGTGACATCTACAGACATCGACGTGATCCAAGTAAGCCGAAACCCGGAATCTAAACCCTTTTGAAAACATTGGAGATGAGGATTAAAATAGTTATCGGATGACGTCGGTTTTAAAATAACCTTTAAGTTATACTAAGTATGTTTGAAAAACATCAATGACGTTTTGCAACTTGACATCACCTCCTTTGCATTTTTGTAAAACCCGATACAACATAATAATAAAATAGCATCCCAACGGGAGCTAGTCTCCACGTCCAAACGACAGAGCAACAAACAAACTAAATCAGAAGTCAACTCCAAAGAGTGTGACCTCAGAATTTCTAAGTCTCGCTTCTAAGTCCACAATATACCAATTCTAAGTTGATAGAGTTTTTCACTAGATAAAAGAATATACGAATAATCAAGTGTGAGTACGATACAATAGTAACCCACATACCCATCAATCACCGAGAAGAATGTGTGCCCAAAGCCGCAGATAATCCAAGCGGTAAAACCTGCAAGAAACTGTGGCACAACGGGGATGAGTTGCCAACTCAGTGAATAAAAGTACATCTAAAGGTAGAAATCGGAATGCATGACTATACCTAGGTCATATATATAGTACTATCATAATCTGTACCAATATACTATATGATATGCAGATGTATCATGATGCAACACCATCTATCACGCAATCCCAAATAACACATATCAATGCAGATGACCTATATCTAGGTATAAGCCCAATGTAGCCGAAAATATATATATAAACCTCTTCTTTAAAATAGCCGTGGAATTGATATGTCACGGCATAAAGCAGATGTGATAGTATGAAATATAATAGGTATCTTATTTAGGATATACGTCCTGCTATTTTAATAAATAGTGTTAAAAGGTTTACAGTTTAAAAGAGTTCAGTGTTATCTCAGACACGTCAAAATAATGAGGCTATAGCTCGAGTTTGAAATCCTGTTTATGTATATGAATACCCGTACAAATATATACAGGTACTGTCCCCCGGATCAGTCCTGGTCGGCTACAGTAACCATAATCTACTGTATATCTCATGATAACCACATATCAATATATATCTATGGATGTCCAGCATCGACACCCAAAAACCAGAAATCCCCCGTGTCTATCACTGACACGTAATTACAGATGTCGTCGACACCGTCTCAACAGATGATCGCCAACCGATATCCTGGCTACGATCAGTATCCCCTGGATATCCGCGGTGTCCAATCGAACCCCGGTCAGTATCCCCTAGATATCTGTCGTGCTCATCTCTATCTCCGGATCGAGTATCCTCGTTAGGCTCCCCGCCTATAATGTGTCTATCCTGCCCCTCGGCCCTAAACCGGGTCCACCATGTATCCAACTGTATGCCCCCCGACTCAGTCTGGATAACTTCTAAATCCGTAACCGTATGACCCCCAACTCGGTTCGGAATCAAAATCAGAAAACACAAAACCCATGGTGGACGTTTAACTCATCATATCAAAAATATCAGGTAAGGAATAAGACTACTTGCATAGATTATATTGATGATATATTATATATATACATATATAACAGTGTCCCATACCACCGATATATACCATCAAAAGTAAAACGTCCAGAAAACTCATAAAATCAAATATAACATTTATAATACTGGTATTCACAATGCTTAACAGATAATAAGGTAAAGTGCATAAATAAATCATACAAGCAAATAACGTATCAATTCTATTGTGTCATGGCAATACTAATGATGTGCAGTGTAACATACGCGTCTGTGCTCGTGCAGCATGGCAATCATTAGTATTTGTGCAAGTGTTCTAAAGGTGTAAAAGTCTACTCATATCAACATCTATATACGTATTACGGAGTATAACAGTTCTACAGTGACATGGCAGTACCAATGAGGAGTGGTGTAACATATACGCATGTGCTCGTGCAACATAATACTCATTGGTAATTGTGCAGTGTTCTATCAGAGTGTTCGTATCATGGAAAAATATGACGTTGATAAAGATAACGTGAACATGTAAAGTAAATCTAAACGTAACTGATAACTATAACTATCTGCAATGAACTATACCTTTAACTTTGAAAATGGAACGAAACTTTGGTTTTAAGATAAGGAAGCTACCTTAAGTTAAAATAGATATTCATTTTGGAAATTGGTATCGCATCCTTTTATTTAATCATAAAAAGAGAAACGAATCGTAGTTTTTAAAAGAATATACTTCATACCAGTATTACATCCTAAAACGGAATATAATCTAACTCTACGAGTCTAAAGGAAACTTGGCCGTTATTCGGCATACTAATCTCATCATCATCAATACAGTATAATATCCCGTACAATACCTAGCATTATCACTATATCTCAATTCATTCCCAGTACGGCATGATCCTTCATACCAATTTACCAACCAATCCGTAAACTATATGCAAATGAGTATCCTGCTAGATGCAATTGAATTCCAATATCCATGTCTTGAATAATTACTAAAACTACGATATATCATACTACTATTTATAAGGTTGCGGGGGTGCTATACGCCATCCACCCGACTTCCCCCGTAGATGTAAATCTACTCACCAACTTGATGAGCTTGCTGACTCCACGTTGCTATATCGCCAAATCGATCTCGGAATCCTCGAATCGTACCTATATTCGTATTTAAATCGCATTGATGTAAATATCATATCGAAAACCAAAACAACAAGCTAAACATCCGTAGGTTAGAACCTACAGCATATTTAACCCAAAAACGACAATATAATTCTGTCGTTTACGTATAAACTTTAACGTTTCAGCTGCAACATCAAAATACGAAAACTCCGTATCGTAAATATCTGAAATTTGATAAAACAATTACTAAAATGTTCCCAGATTTTTCTATGTAAATATTTAGACAACACAAACAATACAGAGACTTATAAAATACCAACTCAAAGCTACAGAAGAAGAATCAACACCAAATGCCTAGGTAAGGCCGGCATCGCCGGATTTCAAGGTTGCTTCGCCGTATTTTGTGGGGAGTTTGGGGATCAGGTTTTAGGTGTAGTCTTCTAGTTGGCTCATTATACTTTTGGTCTTGCTAGTTTTTCTAGTGATTATACGTAGTAGTTCCAGATTTATTTACAGTAGGTTTAACATCACAAAAGTTCATGTTTTCTGTTTTTCTTATGAAAAATGATATTGGACAGAACTAATTAAATTGAAAAGAGAGGAAAATATACCTATGGAGATTGTGTATAGAAGAACACCAGCTCCTAATTTGTATGTGGAAGCATCTAGGTTTGGTAATGGATCAAGCTTGATGATGGGTACAAGTTGATGAAGGGATTCATTGCTCTCACTCTTTGGTATGAACACTTAGAAAATTTTCTTGGTTTGGGGCTGAAGAGTGTAGTGTTTCAGTTGGAATAGCTACTGAATTTCATAAGTATTAGGTGTAAATAGGGTGAGGAGGTTTGTAGAGAAAGCATGAGATGTATGATGAGAGGTGGAGGTGTCATGAGAGAAAGAAAGTTGTGTCACTTGATGAAGCATGATTGATTCATGTAAGGAGGAGGTGTTGGATTTGAAGAAGGAGGTGTAAAGGTATGAAGGAGGAGGTGTAAGGTTATAAGTAAGGGTGAAAATAAGGTGTTTTGTGTGAATATTAACATAGAACAATATATGCCATCCATGATAAAATATAATAATAAGTAAGAAGCTTCATATCATAAATCCAAATCCATATAACATAAAAGATATGAAATGATAAATCTATTACTTAATTATCATTAGCTTAATGACAAATAAAATGTCATGATAAAATAATTAAAATATCATTTTCTTGATATCACCCACTTATTCATATTTATCAAAATAATTACATTTTTCGGATATGATTCCGATACCCAATTTCATAAGCGATATCATTTTCGTAAACTTGTCAATTATATTATTTTTATAAAAAAAATATAATTAAATATTCTTAATTTTCCAAAATGTTACAGTCTCTCCCCCTTAAAGAAATTCGGTCCCCGAATTTAAATTAAAGCTCATTCTTAAAACATTTTTTTAACCCAATCAACTTATTTCAAAACAATTTCCCGGGGTCCAACTTTAAAACATGAAATTTGCTCGATATAACAAGACTCCAAAGTCCCATACGAGCTAGAACACATCACAACGCAACCATGTGCGTGAAAACTCAAAAGATATAATCTCTCATAACTGTAACTTTAGCGGTTGTTTTGAGAATTACTCCAGTTATGACAAAAATTTTGCCAATTAAGAAAACCGTTGTGTATCCTCAGTACACAATCAATGCCATAATCGCAGTGCAATATCAATGCACACGAGCAAGAAAAAATAAAGAATCAACTCTATCACATATCCCATCAAGTGCAAAGCACGAAAACAAAATCAACCTTAATGGGTTTGCATGTAAATCTCAAACCACACCTCACGGTGTGCATGAAAACAAAACAGCGTTAAGTGCAAAAGGCGTGCACGAAATGATATATACTGCATCTTCTGTGCATGGAACAAAAGTGTACAAAACAGTATCAAGTGCATCGGGGTGCACCAAATCAAAAATCAAGTGCATCAGAGTGCACAAGATCAAAATCAAGTATATCTAGGGTATATATATAAAATCCTTTTAACCATGTGCATCTGATGTGCATGGAAATAACAGTGTAGTGCATCCGGTGTATATAACACTCCAATCGAGTGCAGTCACCTCGCACAAAATATCTCAACAAGTGCACCTGGTGTGCACAAAACATAAGTCAAAGTGAAATTACTGTACATAGAAATCTCATCAAGTGCACCTGGTGTGCACAAAACATAAATTGATCCTCAAATCCTCAAAATACATATATCAAAATCACGGACGTTGAGTTGTCCTTTCTCCAACGTTTTGAAAATGAATGTTTTAGATTTTAAAAACGTAAATCGAACTCAAAGGACATCGAAACATATTCTCTTCAATGTCGGAAGGTGTTTGTACCACCGGAATTGGCATAGCAAGGATTACTACTTGCCGTCTACCACATTCTAACGTCCTCTGTCTCTGGTTCTTCTTGCAGATCTCTAATACCATGGCTTCTTTATGCGATCGTCTAGGGAGGAGCAACGACACTATTCGTCTTATTGCTGATACATCCCATCACACCTTCTTAATCAGTAGTTCAGTCTCTTGTAACGCAACAGGTTGATAACGGAAATCTCTGTCCTCAGCTTATGTGCTAACAACTAATCCTAATCCAATCTTATTTATTATAAACTCCTGGTAGAGAATCCATCAAGTCTCTTGCTAAAATCATTTATCCAGCCTGCTCGGAACTAGCACTCATTTCTTATCCTATTTTCCCTTTAATAACCATTGTCATTCCTTTTTTATTTTCTCCTGAAAGTGTAGTCGTACGCGTCATCAAATCTTCAATATCCACTGTGTAGAATAACTGTCCCCTGAAACTTCGCACCAATCTCCTATCCCATAAATTCCCTATATCAATCACTTAAGGAGCGTATCTGCCTAGTCACGCGAATTGCAAGTCATACTTGGTTATGACCAAACTCGGAGTCTTACAAACTTAGAAACACGAATCCATCATCTCTGATACTCTGTAGAGGAATCTGGCTAATCTTAACTTCGAAGACTCGTCCCAATTTTTCGGAGGAAAACTTACTGCACGATCTCCTTCTTGAACGACTTGCATCAAATCTGAGAAAAATCCATCTGTAGAAGTACATCAATTTCACCGATCTCGTATCGGAGCGCCATAATGGATTAAAAGTCCTAACCATCCCACCTCTGACCGGCTATGAATCCTTCTGATCCATCTACACTTGTAAACATCGTCAACATTTAGCTCCATGAACTCTGAAATCAACATCTCGATAATCTCAGCAAGGATTGGTACCGTTGTCTGAACAGTACACAACACCATGATCTTTGGAGAGGGGAAAACATCACGTCTCAAGTCCGACTGATCTCTAGCAATGACTCCACCATCTGGTGCGGATCCTGAAGAAACTCGCTTCAATATTAGAACTCGATCAAATATAAATAAACGACGTGTCTCTATATCACCGGAAAGTCACCTTGGTCATTCCTTGTCCTCGACCAGTCTGCTCTCACCGTACCTCTAACTGCAGCACTCTCGGCTTCCATAAACATGGTGACCGGAACAATCAACATGCCTCAACGAGGATAGATCAACAGAATGAACAGAAGGAAGATCTCAAGATATAAATCCTAAGGTAACTTAGGCGGAGTATCATATCGTAAATATGCCGTGGAACATATGTACGGTACGTCACTCTACTTAGTACCTACTCTATCAACCAAGGTCATCTTATATAACGAAAGTTCGGGTATAAGACCCCCGAAATCAAGTCTACGTCCTATAAGGCAAATCCAGGTAACAAAAGTGCATGCCTAGATCCCATATAGCCAACCTAGACTCGAACAAAGGTTAAACCAAACGTTCTGATACCAACTTTGTCACGACCCAAATGTGGCACGTGACTGGCACTTAAATCACCTGACATCTACAGACATCGACGCGATCCAAGTAAGTCGAAACCCGGATCTAAACCCTTTTGAAAACATTGGAGATGAGGTTTAAAATAGTCATCCGATGAAGTCGGTTTTAAAATAACCTTTAGGTTTAACTAAGTATGTTTGAAAAACATCTATGACGTTTTGAAACTTGACATCACCTCCTTTGCATTTTTGTAAAACCCGATACAACATAATAATAAAATAGCATCCCAACAGGAGCTAGTCTCCACGTCCAAACGACGGAGCAACCAACAATCTAAATCAGAAGTCGATTCCAAAGAGTGTGACCTCAGAATTTCAAAGTCTCGCTTCTAAATCCAAAACATACCAATTCTGAGTTGATGGAGTTTTTCACTAGATACAAGAATATAAGAATAATCAAGTGTGAGTATGATACAATAGTAACCCGCATACCCATCAATCACCGAGAAGAAAGTGTGCTCAAAGCCGCTAATAATCCAAGCGGTAAAACCTGTAAGAAACTGTGGCACAACGAGGATGAGTTGCGAACTCAATGAATAAAAGTACATCTAAAAGTAGAAATCGAAATGCATGACTATACCTAGGTCATATATATAGTACTATCATAATCTATACCAATATACTATATGATATGCAGATGTATCATAATGCAACACCATCTATCACGCAATCCCAAGTAACACATATCAATGCAGATGACCTATATCTAGGTATATGCCCAATGTAGCCGAAAATATATATATAAACCTCTTCTTTAAAATAGCCATGGAATAGATATGTCACGGCATAAAGCAAATGTGATAGTATGAAATATAATAGGTATCTTATTTAGGATATATGTCCTGCTATTTTAATAAATAGTGTTAAAAGGTTTACAGTTTAAAAGATTTCAGTGTTATCTCAGACACGTCAAAATAATGAGGCTATAGCTCGAGTTTGAAATCCTGTTTATGTATATGAATACCCGTACAAATATATACAGGTACTGTCCCCCTGATCAGTCCTGGTCGGCTACAGTAACCATAATCTACTGTATATCTCATGATAACCACATATCAATATATATCTATGGATGTCCAGCATCGACACCCAAAAACCAGAAATCCCTCGTGTCTATCACCGACACGTAATTACAGATATCGTCGATACCACCTCAACAGATGATCGCCAACCGATATCCTGGCTACGATCAGTATCCCCTGGATATCCGCCGTGCCCAATCGAACCCCGGTCAGTATCCCCTAGATATCTGCCGTGCTCATCATTATCTCCGGATCGAGTATCCTCGTTAGGCTCCCCGCCTATAATTCGGCTATCCTGCCCCTCGGCCCCGAACCGGGTCCACCATGTATCCAAATGTATGCCCCCGACTCAGTCTGGATAACTTGTAAATCCGTAACCGTATGACCCCCAACTCGGTTCGGAATCAAAATCAGAAAACAAAAAACTCATGGTGGACGTTTAACTCATCATATCAAAAATATCAGGTAAAGAATAAGACTACTTGCATAGATTATATTGATGATATATTATATATATACATATATAACAGTGTCCCATACCACCGATATATACCATCAAAAGTAAAACGTCCAGAAAACTCATAAAATCAAATATAACATTCATAATACTGGTATTCACAATGCTTAACAGATAATAAGATAAAGTACGTAAATAAATCTTACAAGCAAATAACGTATCAATTCTTCTGTGTCATGGCAATACTAATGATGTGCGGTGTAACAAACACGTCTGTGCTCGTGCACCATGGCAATCATTAGTATTTGTGCAAGTGTTCTAAAGGTGTAATAGTCTACTCATATCAACATCTATATACGTATCACGGAGTATAACAGTTCTACAGTGACATGGCAGTACCAATGAGGTATGGTGTAACATATACGCATGTGCTCGTGCAACATAATACTCATTGGTAATTGTGCAGTGTTCTATCAGAGTGTTCATATCATGGAAATATGACGTTGATAAAGATAACGTGAACATGTAAAGTAAAGCTAAGCGTAACTGATAACTATAACTATCTGCTATGAACTATACCTTTAACTTTAAAAATGGAACGAAACTTTGGTTTTAAGATAAGGAAGCTACCTTAAGTTAAAATAGATATTCGTTTTGGAAATTGGTATCGCATCCTTGTATTTTATCATAAAAAGAGAAACGAATCGTAGTTTTTAAAAGAATATAGTTCATACCAGTATTACATCCTAAAACGGAATATAATCTAACTCTACGAGTCTAAAGGAAACTTGGCCGTTATTCGGCATACTAATCTCATCATCATCGATACAGTATAATATCTCGTACAATACCTCGCATTATCACTATATCTCAATTCATTCCCAGTACAGCATGATCCTTCGTACCAATTTACCAACCGATCCGTAAACTATATGCAAATGAGTATCCTGCTAGATGCAATTGAATTCCAATATCCATGTCTTGAATAATTACTAAAACTACGATATATCATACTACTATTTATAAGGTTGCGGGGGTGCTATACGCCATCCACCCGACTTCCCATGTAGATGTAAATTAACTCACCAACTTGATGAGTTTGCTGAATCCACGCTGCTATATCGCCAAATCCATCTCGGAATTCTCGAATCGTACCTATATTCGTATTTAAATCGCATTGAGGTAAATATCATATCGAAAACCAAAACAACAAGCTAAACACCCGTAGGTTAGAACCTACAGCATACTTAACCCAAAAACGAATATATAATTCTGTCGTTTACGTATAAACGTTAACGTTTCAGCTGCAACATCAAAATACGAAAACTCCGTATCGTAAATATCTGAAATTTGATAAAACCATTACTAAAATGTTCCCAGAGTTTTCTATGTAAATATTTAGACAACACAAACAATATAGAGACTTGTAAAATACCAACTCAAAGCTACAGAAGAAGAATCAACACCAAATGCCTATGTAAGGCCGGCGTCGCCGGATTTCAAGGTTGCTTCGCCGGATTTTGTGGAGAGTTTGGGGCTCAGGTTTTAGGTGTAGTCTTCTAGTTGGCTCATTAAACTTTTGGTCTTGTTAGTTTTTCTAGTGATTATACGTATTAGTTCCAGATTTATTTACAGTAGGTTTAACATCACAAAAGTTCATGTTTTTTGTTTTTCTTATGAAAACTGATATTGGACAGAACTAATTAAATTGAAAAGAGAGGAAGATATACCTATGGAGATTGTGTATAGAAGAACACCAGCTCCTAATTTGTATGTGGAAGCATCTAGGTTTGGTAATGGATCAAGCTTGATGATGGGTACAAGTTGATGAAGGGATTCATTGCTCTCACTCTTTGGTATGAACACTTAGAAAATTTTCTTGGTTTGGGGCTGAAGAGTGTAGCGTTTCAGTTGGAATGGCTACTGAATTTCATAAGTATTAGGTGTAAATAGAGTGAGGAGGTTTGTAGAGAAAGCATGAGATGTATGATGAGAGGTGGAGGTGTCATGAGAGGAAGAAGGTTTTGTCACTTGATGAAGCATGATTGATTCATGCAAGGAGGAGGTGTTGGATTTGAAGAAGGAGGTGTAAAGCTATGAAGGAGGATGTGTAAGGTTATAAGTAAGGGTGAAAATGAGGTGTTTTGTGTGAATATTAACATAGAATGATATATGCTATCAATGATAAAATATAATAATAAGTAAGAAGCTTCATATCATAAATTCAAATCCATATAACATAAAAGATATGAAATGATCAATCTATTACTTAATTATCATTAGCTTAATGACAAATAAAATGTCATGATAAAATAATTAAAATATCATTTTCTTGATATCACCCACTTATTCATATTTATCAAAATAATTACATTTTTCGGATATGATTCCGATACCCAATTTCATAAGCGATATCATTTTCGAAAACTTGCCAATTATATTATTTTTATAAAAAATATATAATTCAATATTCTTAATTTTCCAAAATGTTACAGTCTCTCCCCCTTAAATAAATTCGGTCCCCGAATTTAAATTAAACCTCTTTCTTAAAACATTTTCTTAACCCAATCAACTTATTTCAAAACAATTTCCCGGGGTCCAACTTTAAAACATGAAATTTGCTCGATATAATAAGACTCCAAAGTCCCATACGAGCTAGAACGCATCACAACGCAACCGTGTGCGTGAAAACTCAAAAGATATAATCTCTCATAACTGTAACTCTAACGATTGCTATAAGAATTACTCCATTTATGACAAAAATTTTGCCAAATACGAAAACCGTTGTGTATCCTCAGTACACAATCAATACCATAATCGCAGTGCAATATCAGTGCACACGACCAAGCGAAAATAAAGAATCAACTCTATCACATATCCTATCAAGTGCAAAGCACGAAAACAAAATCAACCCTAATGGGTTTGCATGTAAATCTCAAACCACACCTCACGGTGTGCATGAAAACAAAACAGCGTTAAATGCAACAGGCGTGCACGAAACGATATCTTCTGCATCTACTGTGCATGGAACAAAAGTGTACAAAATAATATCAAGTGCGTCGGGGTGCACCAAATCAAAAATCAAGTGCATCAGAGTGCACAAGATCAAAATCAAGTATATCTAGGGTATATATATAAAATACTTTTAACCATGTGCATCTGATGTGCATGGAAATAACAGTGTAGTGCATCCGGTGTACATAACACTCCAATCGAGTGCAGTCACCTCGCACAAAATATCTCAACAAGTGCACCTGGTGTGCACAAAACATAAGTCAAAGTGAAATTACTGTACATAGAAATCTCATCAAGTGCACTTGGTGTGCACAAAACATAAATTGATCCTCAAATCCTCAAAATACATATATCAAAATCACGGACGTCTAGTTGTCCTTTCTCCAACGTTTTGAAAATGAATGTTTTAGATTTTAAAAACGTAAATCGAACTCAAAGAACATCGAAGCATATTCTCTTCAATGTCGGAAGGTGTTTATACCACCGGAATTGGCATATCAAGGATTACTTCTTGCCGTCTGCCACGTTCTAACGTCCTCTTTCTCTGGTTCTTCTTGCAGATCTCTAATACCATGGCTTCTTTATGCGATCGTCCAGTGAGGAGCAACGACACCATTCGTCTTATTGCTGATACATCCCATCACACCTTCTTGATCAGTAGTTCAGTCTCTTGTAACGCAACAGGTTGATAACGGAAATCTCTGTCCTCGGCTTATGTGCTAACAATTAATCCTAATCCAATCTTATTTATTATAAACTCCTGGGAGAGAATCCATCAAGTCTCATGCTAAAATCATTTATCCAACCTGCTCGGAACTAGCACTCATTTCTTAACCTATTTTCCCTTTAATAACCAATGTCATTCCTTTTTTATTTCCTCCTGAAAGTGTAGTCGTACGCGTCATCAAATATTCAATATCCAATGTGTAGAATAACTGTCCCCTGAAACTTCGCACCAATCTCTTGTTCCATAAATTCCCTATATCAATATCTTAAGGAGTGTATCTTCCTAGTCAAGCGAATTGGAAGTCATACTTGGTTATGACCAAACTCGGAGTCTTACAAACTTAGAAACACGAATCCGTCATCTCTGATACTCTGTAGAGGAATCTGGCTAATCTTACCTTCGAAGACTCGTCCCAATTTGTCGGAGGAAAACTTACTGCACGATCTCCTTCTTGAACGACTTGCATCAAATCTGAGCAAAATCCATCTGTAGAAGTACATCAATTTCACCGATCGCGTATCAGAGCGCCATAACGGATTAAAAGTCCTAACCATCCCACCTCTGACCGGCTATGAATCCTTCTGATCCATCTACACTTTTAAACATCGTCAACATTTAGCTCCATGAACTCTGAAAGCAACATCTCGATAATCTCAGCAAGGATTGGTACCATTGTCTGAACAGTACACAACACCATGATCTTCAGAGAGGGGAAAACATCACGTCTCAAGTCCGACTGATCTCTAGCAATGACTCCACCATCTGGTGCGGATCCTGAAGAAACTCGCTTCAATATTAGAACTCGATCAAATATAAATAAACGACGTGTCTCTATATCACCGGAAAGTCACCTTGGTCATTCCTTGTCCTCGACCAATCTGCTCTGACCGTACCTCTAACTGCAGCACTCTCGGCTTCCATAAACATGGTGACCGGAACAATCAACATGCCTCAACGAGGATAGATCAACAGAATGAACAGAAGGAAGATCTCAAGATATAAATTCTAAGGTAACTTAGGCGGAGTATCATATCGTAAATATGCCGCGGAACATATGTACGGTACGTCACTCTACTTAGTACCTACTCTATCAACCAAGGTCATCCTACATAAAGAAAGTTCGGGTATAAGACCACCAAAATCAAGTCTACGTCCTATAAGGTAAATCCGGGTAACAAAACTGCATGTCTAGATCCCATATAGCCAACCTAGACTCGAACAAAGGTTAAACCAAACACTCTGATACCAAATTTGTCACGACCCAAATATGGCACGTGACCGGCACTTAAATCACGTGACATCTACAGACATCGACGCGATCCAAGTAAGCCGAAACCCGGATCTAAACCCTTTTGAAAACATTGGAGATGAGGTTTAAAATAGCCATCCGATGAAGTCGGTTTTAAAATAACCTTTAAGTTTAACTAGGTATGTTTGAAAAACATCTATGACGTTTAACTTGACATCACCTCCTTTGCATTTTTGTAAAACCCGATACAACATAATAATAAAATAGCATCCCAACGGGAGCTAGTCTCCACGTCCAAACGATGGAGCAACCAACAATCTAAATCAGAAGTCGACTCCAAAGAGTGTGACGTCAGAATTTCTAAGTCTCGCTTCTAAGTCCACAACATACCAATTCTAAGTTGATGGAGTTTTTCACTAGATACAAGAATATAAGAATAATCAAGTGTGAGTATGATACAATAGTAACTCACATACCCATCAATCACCGAGAAGAAAGTGTGCTCAAAGTCGCTGATAATCTAAGCGGTAAAACCTGCAAAAAACTGTGGCACAACGAGAATGAGTTGCCAACTCAGTGAATAAAAGAACATCTAAAGGTAAAAATCGAAATGCATGACTATACCTAGGTCATATATATAGTACTATCATAATCTATACCAATATACTATATGATATGCAGATGTATCATAATGCAACAACATCTATCACGCAATCCCAAGTAATACATATCAATGCAGATGACCTATATCTAGGTATATGCCCAATGTAGCCGAAAATATATATATAAACCTCTTCTTTAAAATAGCCGTGGAATAGATATGTCACGGCATAAGGCAGACGTGATAGTATGAAATATAATAGGTATCTTATTTAGGATATACGTCCTGCTATTTTAATAAATAGTGTTAAGAGGTTTACAGTTTAAAAGATTTCAGTATCTCAGACACGTCAAAATAATGAGGCTATAGCTCGAGTTTGAAATCCTATTTATGTATATGAATACCCGTACAAATATATACAGGTACTGTCCCCCGGATCAGTCCTGGTCGGCTACAGTAACCATAATCTACTATATATCTCATGATAACCACATATCAATATATATCTATAGATGTCCAGCATCGACACCTAAAAACCAGAAATCCCTCGTGTCTATCACCGACACGTAATTACAGATATCGTCGACACCACCTCAACAGATGATCGCCAACCGATATCCTGGCTACAATCAGTATCCCCTGGATATCCGCCGTGCCCAATCGAACCCCGGTCAGTATCCCCTGGATATCTGCCGTGCTCATCTCTATCTCCGGATCGAATATCCTCGTTAGGCTTCCCGCCTATAATGCGGCTATCCTGCCCCTCGGACCCGAACCGGGTCCACCATATATCCAACTGTATGCCCCTCGACTCAGTCTGGATAACTTGTAAATCCGTAACTGTATGACCCCCAACTCGGTTCGGAATCAAAATCAGAAAACACAAAACTCATGGTGGACGTTTAACTCATCATATCAAAAATATCAGGTAAGGAATAAGACTACTTGCAAAGATTATATTGATGATATATTATATATATACATATATAACAGTGTCTCATACCACCGATATATACCATCAAAAGTAAAACGTCCAGAAAACTCATAAAATCAAATATAACATTCATAATACTGGTATTCACAATGCTTAACATATAATAAGGTAAAGTGCGTAAATAAATCATACAAGCAAATAACGTATCAATTCTACCGTGTCATGGCAATACTAATGATGTGCAGTGTAACATACGCGTCTGTGCTCGTGCAGCATGGCAATCATTAGTATTTGTGCAAGTGTTCCAAATGTGTAATAGTTTACTCATATGAACATCTATATACGTATTACGGAGTATAACAGTTCTACAGTGACATGGCAGTACCAATGAGGTGTGGTGTAACATATACGCATGTGCTCGTGCAACATAATACTCATTGGTAATTGTGCAATGTTCTATCAGAGTGTTCGTATCACGGAAAAATATGACGTTGATAAAGATAACGTGAACATGTAAAGTAAAGCTAAGCGTAACTGATAACTATAACTATCTGCTATGAACTATACCTTTAACTTTAAAAATGGAACGAAACTTTGGTTTTAAGATAAGGAAGCTACCTTAAGTTAAAATAGATATTCGTTTTGGAAATTGGTATCGCATCCTTTTATTTAATCATAAAAAGAGAAACGAATCGTAGTTTTTAAAAGAATATACTTCATACCAGTATTACATCCTAAAACGGAATATAATCTAACTCTACGAGTCTAAAGGGAACTTGGCCGTTATTCGGCATACTAATCTCATCATCATCGATCAGTATAATATCTCGTACAATACCTCGCATTATCACTAAATCTCAATTCATTCCCAGTACGGCATGATCCTTCGTACCAATTTACCAACCGATCCGTAAACTATATGCAAATGAGTATCCTGCTAGATGCATTTGAATTCCAATATCCATGTCTTGAATAATTACTAAAACTACGATATATCATACTACTATTTATAAGGTTGCGGGGGTGCTATACGTCATCCACCCGACTTCCCCCGTAGATGTAAATCCATTCACCAACTTGATGAGCTTTCCGGTTCCACGCTGCTATATCGCTAAATCCATCTCGAAATCCTCGAATCATACCTATATTCGTATTTAAATCGCATTGATGTAAATATCATATCGAAACCAAAACAACAAGATAAACACCCGTAGGTTAGAACCTACAGCATACTTAACCCAAAAACGACAATATAATTCTGTCGTTTACGTATAAACGTTAACGTTTCAGCTGCAACATCAAAATACGAAAACTCCGTATCGTAAATATCTAAAATTTGATAAAACCATTACTAAAATGTTCCCAGATTTTTCTATGTAAATATTTAGACAACACAAACAATACAGAGACTTGTAAAATACCAACTCAAAGCTACAGAAGAAGAATCAACACCTAATGCCTAGGTAAGGCCGGCGTCGCCGGATTTCAAGGTTGCTTCGCTGGATTTTGTGGGGAGTTTGGGGCTTAGGTTTTAGATGTAGTCTTCTAGTTAGCTCATTATACTTTTGGTCTTGCTAGTTTTTCTAGTGATTATACGTATTAGTTCCAGATTTATTTACAGTAGGTTTAACATCACAAAAGTTCATGTTTTCTGTTTTTCTTATGAAAAATGATATTGAACAGAATTGATTAAATTGAAAAGAGAGGAAGATATACCTATGGAGATTGTGTATAGAAGAACACCAGCTCCTAATTTGTATGTGGAAGCATCTAGGTTTGGTAATGGATCAAGCTTGATGATGGATACAAGTTCATGAAGGAATTCATTGCTCTCACTCTTTGGTATGAACACTTAGAAAATTTTCTTGGTTTGGGGCTGAAGAGTATAGTGTTTCTGTTGGAATAGCTACTGAATTTCATAAGTATTAGGTGTAAATAGGATGAGGAGGTTTGTAGAGAAAGCATGAGGTGTATGATGAGAGGTGGAGGTGCCATGAGAGGAAGAAGGTTGTGTCACTTAATGAAGCATGATTGATTCATGCAAGGAGGAGGTGTTGGATTTGAAGAAGGTGTAAAATTATGAAGGATGAGGTGTAAGGTTATAAGTAAGGGTGAAAATGAGGTGTTTTGTGTGAATATTAACATAGAATGATATATGTCATCCATGATAAAATATAATAATAAGTAAGAAGCTTCATATCATAATTCCAAATCCATATAACATAAAAAATATGAAATGATAAATCTATTACTTAATTATCATTAGCTTAATGACAAATAAAATGTCATGATAAAATAATTAAAATATCATTTTCTTGATATCACCCACTTATTCATATTTATCAAAATAATTACATTTTTCGGATATGATTCCGATAACCAATTTCATAAGCGATAGCATTTTCGTAAACTTGTCAATTATATTATTTTTATAAAAAAAATATAATTAAATATTCTTAATTTTCCAAAATGTTACAGATGAAAACCTGAAAGGGCACCGTGAGTAAAAACAGCAGGACGGCCGGCGTGCTTTGCGAAAACCCGAAAGGGCATGATCGCGTCAAAAAAAGACCTGCATGGGATCTTTACGACTCACAAAAGAGCAACACACTTAGGAACCCCCACGATTCCTAAGAAGAAATTACACTTATGAGATCCCCACGACCCGTAAGGAGAATTTCTCCCTATGAGACCCTCACGGCTCATAAGATTCAAAAGCCTTAAGTTACAGGGATCTAAACCTGTTCTTAAGCCGTTATATTCCCCTAATATTGCTCTACAAGCGGTCCAATATCGACCCATGTATACAATCCATCGGCATAAATAAATATATCCCCCCACCAAGTTACACCAATGATGAGAAATGTCTTTATATGGTGAACGACACTTGTAAGTCCTCTCGACTTATAAGAAAAAAACATTCTTATAAGATCCTTACGACTTAGAAGAGAAAAGATCACTTAGGAATCCCCATGAATCCTAAAGAGAAAATACACCTACGAGATCCTCTCGACTCGGAGAGAGAAATACCTTTATGAGACCCTTACGACTTATAAAGTTAAAAGGTCTTAGTCGACAGGATCCTAACCCTGTTTGCTAACCCATCTTTGTTCAAATCGACAAAGGCAAATGATGATTCTCTCCTGGCAATATTCCAGTTGTAGCGATACTGATGCCTAAATAAGTATCAAATTTCAAGTCCACTCACGGCAAATGATGATTCGCTCCTGGCAATATCCCAGTGGCAGTGATGTTGATGCCAAGATTGGTATCAGACTTCAAATCCCCAACTCAAAAAAAGCCGAAATGTTTGGGCAACTCGCAATAAAAAGCAGCGAGTAAAATAAAAAATATGTAGCCGAAATGATTGAGCATCTCGATAAATAGCCAAAATGATTAGGCAATCGCGACTTTCACGATATGAAAAGCTGAAAAGATAGAGCATCGCGGAAAAAATAAAATAAAATTTCCTCTGCCCTACAAGTATGTCCATATTGACTCTTGTATACAATCCGTGGGCACAAATAAAGGAAAAGGGAACTATATTTTCCCACCACGCTTCGTCAAAAGGAGCTTCGAATCTCGACGGTACATATACAACCTCAAGACTATCCCTGCGTCCCCCTCCTCATTCCAGCAGGGGCAGACACAACAATCAAACAAAAATGGAGTGACGGTAACATCCTAGCTTCAAGTCTTAATGGTAACATCTAAAGCCTAGAGATCACCCCGACATTCTTCTCATTCCAGCAAGATGCAGACACAACGTCAACAAAAGACCCAAGGGTCAGAGCAAAAATAGAGCCATGGCAAAATCCGAGCTCCGAGTCTTGACGGTACATATACGACCTAAAGACTATCCAGGCGTTCCTTTTCATTCTATCAGGATGCGGACGCAGCTATCAAATGAAATTGGAGCAATGGCATATTCCTAGCTCCGGACTTCAATTGCAATACATGCAGCATAGAGGTCCTACAGATGTCTACCCTATTTCAGCAAAGAATCGGTGCGACATCATCAAAGAAAAAATTAAAAAAAAATGAAGTGACGGCATATTCCTAGTTTCGGATCTTAACGACGACTCATATAAAGCTTAAAAGACCATTAGAGATCATCCCACCCCAAAAAGGTGCTGTTATGACTCATCGGGGCTCCAAATTGAGCCTAACCTCAAGTAAAAAGCGTCATGGCAAATTCTTAACGCTTGCTCTTCCAACGGTAATATGACCTAAGGAGATTACTCGAAGACGTCTTGTCTAGCCCCAGAAGAGATCAGAGACACGACAATCGCGGGGCTACTCGAACAGCGGCTTAAAAACTGCATATCGAGGAATATATCAGCCAACGCGACGGTACCACGGACTAAAAACCTAGTACCACAAACCTAACGGACCCCTGTCGTAAAGAATGGGGGTTATCTACATACAACGTTAGGACAAGTTTGCCTGTAAACCCAAGGGAGGTAAACTAAAAATACTCCGAAATTAGTACATAAACTAAAGACTTCGAAATGAGTAAATAAACTACAAACTCCGAAATGAGTACATAAACTAGAGACTCCGAAATGAGTGATAAACTACAAACTCCGAAATGAATGAATAAACTACAAACTCAAAAATAAGTACATAAACTAGAGACTCCGAAATGAGTGAATAAACTATAAACTCCGAAACGAGTAAATAAACTAGAGACTCTGAAACGAGTAAATAAATTAGAGACTCCGAAATGAGTGAATAAGCTACAAATTCCGAAATGAGCGCATAAACTACTTCGCGCCGAATCAAGACAATCAAGAAAGGGAAAGTGCAAATATAAAAAAAAGGGCTTATCATTCATACTTCAGAAAAGATTACACAGTGATGATAAGAACGACTAAAAAATGCTACTACATCATCCGAGGTCTACAATGGAAAGACGCTATACTCCGGACACGGATTCTCAAACTCAAAAGAAAGGTTGAGCAGTGCGCCTTCAGCTTCATCGACCATCTTTTTGTGCATCTTCTCTTGATTGCAAGCGTCAGGGTCATCACTAATGTCCTCCACTCTCTGATATGCTGATACTATTGATTTCTATTGAAAGATGTGGTGCAAAATGGCGACGAGATTATCTCTCCGTTTTTCGAGATCAACCCCATCATATACATAGAATGTACCTTGTCTTCAGCATCATCAAGTGCTTGAAGTGGCATAATCTCAAGGCACCCAGATATACCTTCCCAGATCGACCCAACGACGATCTCCAAAAGGGTAGAACGGCGAGGGAGCAATCGACCGTTGTAATCGTCGAAGCAACGCGTCACCGCGTCGCATTGGGCGTCAGTAAACTCCTGGTCTTGACAGCGACCTTGGATTTGAATCTCCTTATTAGAGACAATCTCTTCAAGGCCATACAGGAGACCGGCCATGGTACCTGAAAAGAGAGTTAGCGATTAGCATATTAAAATCACTACAGTGGGCCCCATAAAATTAAGGTGATGGCTCATCAATGATGAGACACGCGCTCATTATGAGAATCCAAAAGGATTCTCATTAAATGAATAGAGCCCATTAAACAGTGGAGTTAAAAACTCCCAATATTCCCCAAAAGACGGGCTCTTTAAAACAAGTAACAGATTCAAATCTGTAAAAAAAAGGATTAAAACCCCAAAAAAAATTTAAAAAACATACAAGAACAACCAAGAGAATAAAATTCCCAGAGTTCTTAAGATCCAAATCAGAGCCAAGCTCTGCAAAAAAAAGTGGAATTAAATTCCCCTAAACAGTAGGATCAAATCCCAGAACAATCCCTATGCTAAAAAAATTCATGGGTTAATTGATGGAATCAAATTCCAGAACAAGTGTCAAGATTGACAGTAGGGTAAAATCCTAAATAAGAGAATTAAAAATTCTCAAATCTTGGACGAGAACATTAAGATCCATGATCTGTAAAAAGAAAGTTTTTTAGATCTC
Source organism: Agapanthus africanus (assembly GCA_030015575.1). Classification (NCBI taxonomy): domain Eukaryota; kingdom Viridiplantae; phylum Streptophyta; class Magnoliopsida; order Asparagales; family Amaryllidaceae; genus Agapanthus; species Agapanthus africanus. The sequence goes on along the minus strand of CM057339.1, from coordinate 258,371,679 downwards.
CAAGAGATCGATTCACAAAAAAAAGCGCCAGGCTCTGTCGAAACTGATAATGGACTTAAAATCCAAAACTAAGAAAATATATTTGCTCAAAAGGAGTTAAGAGCTAAGCTCTGCTCATAGTTCTTACTAAGAAATCTGGCAGAGTATACTCTGTTCAAAAGAGTTCTGGGAGACCTAGATCTAAGCTCTGAGAAACGAGAATTAAATTCTCAAATGAAAGGAAAGTGCAAGAAAGAAGATGAAGAGATGGCAGTCATCTCAAGGGCCAAAGGCCTTATTTATAGGACATGGAAGAACGGTTCAACTCTCTAGAAGATCAAACGGTGGAAAAAGTGACACCATTCCACTCACGTGCGAGCCACGTGAGAACACAGTAGGGGGCATTTGTTCCCTCAATATTTAAACATAATAAAAGAGCTAAGCTCTGTCGAAATTTAATGAGGCGGTGCCTCACGTGCCTCCATGAGGGCGCCAGCGCTAACCCCTTAGGATTAAATCCTATGGTAGCATCGCACGTGAAGCTCACGTAGGCGCCAATGTGCAAAGCACAGGAACGCCGAAAATTAAATTCTTAAGTGGCACCCATGTGCACAACACGTGAGCGCCGGCGCTTAAGTTAAAATCAAGTTGAATTAAATTCTACAGTGGGATATTTCCTTAAAAACTGGGATACTCTCTGTTAAACAGAGTCGTTGGATCAAAGATATGTAGGGTTCCTAGGCACCCTAGTGAGGTCTCTAAAGGCATCTACCATGCCAAATTCAAAAATTAGAGGTGCCGAGAGACCCTAACACGGACCGTTTGCTGGATTTCTAGGCGAAAAGCAATCTAGTTAACACTTAACTAATGGGATATCGGAAATACAACCTTTGTAGATCCGGTGCTCCACCTCCACGGCTCCGCAATGAAGTCTTCTCCGCTGTCCAAAATCAAATCCGGGCTCTAGCATCGGCTTCATCGGAGATTTGACGGGCTAGGTCGTCGACGACGTGCCGAAGATGATCTACGTCGAAGCATCACTAGATCGAGCTCCACCTTCACATTGTCATGAAAACTTGTGAAGGAAACACACTCTACTACTTGGCAAGAGGTAGAGGATGAAGAAATAGGAAGTGGGTAGACTTTAGTTTTGGATTTCTCACACTTTTCTTCAATCCACCATTGATGAAGAGAAGCTTTCTTTCAATGAAGAAGATGAAGAAGAAGAAGAAAGTGTTATGATAAGAATATCAATAATGGAAAAGAAAATTCAATCTTATCATAACACTTACCATAGTTAAGTGTAGAGAGTTAACCAAAGTTAGTGAGTGGTTAGGGTTTGGCATAAAACAAAAATGGTGGACTTTTCAAAAGTTCAAGAAACTTGAACAAAAGAAATAAATAAAGCCACCATTTTCCTTTTGCCAAAAATAAATAAAACAATAAATAAATCATTTAAAACCCTTAACCATTAACTAACTATGGTTTAAACATACATTTAACCAAGTAATGCATGTATCATCAAACATGATACAAGCAAGTGCACAAAATCATATCGCATATGCAATGCGCACACCCGAGCGAGAAAATCCATTTAAAGTGAACCGATACTAGTTAATGCAAAGTAATATATCAAATATATAATTATGCATTAAATCATTAAATCAACACTTGATTCAATGATCCGGTCATGTCGCACACAACCGACTAGTATACAATGTATCGGCTTATCGAATCAACGCTTGAATCGATAACTAGGTTATATCGCATACAGCCATTCGACACATTGATCGCGAGAATGAAATACGGTATCACATACACGCATTATTCTCGGTCCCGCACATATCTCATATGCGCTCCTATTTCGTTTCGCTTGAGCCAGGAAACCTCTGTGTAGGACTCTAAAGACTCGTCAATACGCCGGCAGCAGATGATGATCATATCAAACACCCACAAGCCGCAAGCGGTCTGCTAAACGTAACGGCCACCCGGGTATTGAGCGATCAGAAGATCGACGAGCAAGCCCGCTCACACTCCTGTGAATCCAACCAGTAACACTACCGTACAGTCCGGTCTGATCGTCTGATATGTCGCATATCTCGCCTAGGGGTGGTAAACGTCAGACCCCAATAGCTCGATAAGTCGTGTCGATACGAGGTCTATAACTGTTCGAGAAACTACTGGTAACACTTACCAGTAAATCTCAGCAACCCTGGCCAGGGATTTCCTGTTATAGCCAATCGAACACAGCGCAACATCAACTCCCTATACCGGGAGAGACGAATCCCCTCCTATCGGTCATTGCCTCCATGTGACTCGGGACTGTACCCAAAAACCACCGTTTTGCACGCCCTCTTGGACGTGGTAAGATGGAAATCAAAGCACAGTGGGAACCATACAAGACTCTATGACGATCTCGGGTCAACAGACTACTCTGTACCAGTGTCACCAGAGAACTGCCATCTGACGTGAGGTATAATACCATCTGGGAGTTCTCGGCGAGTCCGTCCAGTGTACCCAGTCTCCACTGAGCACCCGTATATCATCTCCGATGTCAAACACCAATGGATATGGGATCATCCATCGCCCATCTGTATGGGTCGAGAAGGTACACGCTAGTCTACTCTGGTATATCGATGCCCCGTCTCGATACACCCACGACTAGGGACTTTCAAGGATGTACTTATGGACTACCATGTCCCCACTAGTATGATCCGCATCATAGTCCAGGTAGTCAAGTACACATCCTAAGGGCTTTACCAACATGTAACAGAGAGACAATCAGTGTACACGTTAAGGTAAAGAGTAACCAGATAGCATACTATCATGTCGAGCAAGAAAGTCCTCCCTATATATGTCCTAGCATCCACTACAATATATATCCAATGTACAGTAATGGCCTCTAGGGCATACATATAACTAACAAGATACAATGATGATGATAAATAATCAAATAATAGAATAAAATTCTATTAATGGAAAATATTCCCCTAATTTTTCTAAATGAATAGAAAATTGTTAGATCAAAAATCCAATGAGATGGGAAAAAATTTCCCTATATCTTTCTAAACAAAGAAAAATGTGCTTTGTATAACAGAGAGCCCTTAGATTAAAAATTCAATGGTGATTAAAAATCACCGTTTGACAGAATAAAATTCTGTATATGGGGAAAATATTTCCTTAATCTTATTAAAAACAAGAAAACATATTCTGTAAAACAGAAATCCTTGTATCAAAAATCCAACGGTGGGTAAAATTCCCCAAACAAATTTTGAGACCAATTAAATCAATTGGAATCTCTCAATAAGAGATTTTCTAAAAAAAACTAATTAACAATTTGTCTGCACTATATAAAGGATCCGAGACTTCAAGTCTCAAGACATATACATATAGAGGGAACCTTCCATAAGCTTCTGCAAAAAATACAGAAGGCTCTCAAAAAGCAACAGAGAATTTAATTCTCAATAGAGAAGAAGAGCTTTTTCCTCTCAAACCCTTGGTAAAAAAACCACATAGATCAAAACATCTTTTTTACCTATCATAGCATACCCAAGGGTTTAACCCTTCTCAAGAACTTAGATTTTTCTCTGGATCTGAGATGCACAAAACAAGTCCCCCACAATTTGAGAATTTAATTCTCATCGGGAAGATCTTGTTCTTGAGAATCAAAAATTCAGAAAAGAACTAAGTTAAAAAAGAAAGGAAAAAGGAAAAGAACGTATCCTATGGGAATTTAATTCCTCAGAAAATAGGGTTTAACCCTAAAGAAAACTTAGTTCTTATAAAAGAAAAAGACATAAGAACTTAGTTCTTCGAGAAAAACTAATCCCAGATCTTCAAAACAAAGATCTTGGTGCCATTAATGGTCAAAATACTATTAACAGAGATTCAATCTATAAAAAAAGAAAAAATATTAGCGCCGCACGAGCTTCCCACGTGGGCGGCTTCAACAAATTTCCAAAACAAAAGGAAATCAGCGCCTCACGTGAAAAACACGTAGGCGTCCAAAATAGAAGGCCGGCGTCTCACGTGAAATATACATGAGCGCTGAGTAAAGTGCTTAGCACTTCATACACAACCAAAACGGCTAGATGCTTAGTACTGATTGGACAACGCCCAGCGGCTCACGTGAAAAACACGTGGGCGTCCAAAACAGAAAGCCAGCGCCTCACGTGAAATACACGTGAGCGCTGAGTAAAGTGCTTAGCACTTCATATACAGCCAAAACGGCTAAGTGCTTAACACTAATTGGGCAACGCCCAATGCCTCACATACTCCTTACATGGACGCCATATAAAAAAAGCTTAGCACTATATATAGTCAAAATAACTGAGTGCTTAGCACTGATTGGGCAGCGCCCATAACTGAAGGCTTCACATGATACCCATGTGAGCGCCAGAGCTTCAAACAAGTGCTTAACACTTTTTCATAAAAACAAAGGGGCTGATTAAGCAAAGTCCAAATAAGTTTAGCACTTTTGAATAAAAAAAAGGACTGAGCAGACTATGCCCAAATTGGCTAAGTCTCTCTGAAAAGTTTCTTACAGCCGAGCCCAAATGCTCTGTTGTTCGATCTTAAATAAAAATGATCCTTAAAATTTTGCTAAGTTGATCTTAGTCTCAAATAAGACTGACGTATCCTTAGTTAAAATAAATTGAGCCCAAATGCTCATATATTTAAGTTGATCTTAATCTCAAACTAGATTAACGGTCCTTAAATAAAACAAACCCAAATCTAAAATATACGGATTTGGACTGATCCGCGCCCTACGGGCAACGACATAAACTAGTCTCCGTATACAATCCACGAGCAATCTTAACAAACAAAATAACACATGACACGAAGTGAACTGCTGGAGAAGAAGAAAGTGGTTATCGCAACGCGGTAACGTAATTAACTGAAGGGGCTTGCGCCTGCAGAGAAGAGCGTCCCTACAATCAAAAAACCCTCACAAATGAGGGGGAATCTGATAATGTCAATCTTCAACGATCGCGTCTATCCAAACTTTCGATATATGGTATCATAAATCAACTTGGTATCTTCGGAAAGGTCGATGGATAAGTCCAAATAGCCTCTGCCCCTAAATTCAGACAAGATGATCCATCCTGGTTCGTCTCTGTTTTCGGCGGAGAACATCATAAATGAGAGGGTTTTTTATTGTGGGGACGCTTTTTCTTGCAGACGCAAGCCCCTGTAGTTGATTACGTTATCGCGAACGATAATCACTTTCTACTGCTCCAAGCTTTGTTCCATGCGTCCATGTGTTTGACTGTTAATATGGCCAACAACTTTGTATGCTTTCATACTTTTCGTGCCCGTAGATTGTATACAGTTGGTTGCAAGATCCAGACCGCAGGGTACGAAAATCCTTGCTTTCGTTGTTGTTGATTTTTGGGAGAAGCTTCTGTTTTCTTTAGGAGTTTTGATTTTGGAAGATAGCAAGAGAACATAGGCGTCGTTATCTACCATTGACCCAAATCACGGCTCATAAAAGACTTGCATAAGCTTTGGTTGTAGGAGAATATTGCTCCACTTAAGAAGGGACCGCGTTGGTAGCTTAGTTTTCCAACGTGGGTAAACTTATTTTCATTCTCATAGTATGAGGTCCATAAGCTCTTTGCATGTTGGTGTCTTGGTTATCCAACTCATGTTTTGATAAATCATAGCTTGATTATGCTCATATTGGTATCTTGGTTTGCTAACGGGAGTAAACTTAGGTTGCATTTCTCATATCGGTGGGGTCCATCAGTTCAGGAAATACTTGGTTTATCTAAGGACCATTAGTCATACTTGAGACTGAGATCAACTTAAACAATATTAGTCGTATTTTGAGAACATATTCCCCCTTGATTCTTGGATCACATATGAAGCATAGGCTTCCGTACGTAGTTTATTTACTGAGTCTTCAAGCTGTAACTTGGTATCATATGCGCATGCACACTTGGGATGCACATGGCATCGGCCCACGTGCGTAGCACGTGGTGCGCATGCCTTTGCATGGCCTTGGTAGGGATTTAGCTTCGTTTGAAGTTGGCACTTATGTCCAGTGCTTGCGCCCGTGTATAGCATATATGCACAGCGCAACTCTTTTAGAAGAGAGCGCTCCTGACTTGGATGCACGTGTTTTGCACATGGATGCAGCGCATGGTGCATACTTATTTTATGAAGAACTTCGCTTCTGTTTTCTTTTGTGGCGCGCATCTGCCTTGATGGTGCGCGCTTGTATGCGGTGCACACAATTTGTGAAAGTTATCTTTCAAGAAAGTTTTCACTTTGATGAAGCATTTGCTTCAGTTCTTGGAGCATAGGCTCCAGTTCAGGACCTTCGTCCATATTCCTGATGAGAACTTTTGTTCCATGAAGCCTACACTTCGGTCCTTCTTAAAGATAGGAAATCAATGACTTTGGGATCCAACCATCTCTCAGAAGATGCTGAGAGATTACAGAGCTGTACATCAGAGGTGTGGAGGAATGTACCCTAGACCATACTCCGTTCATCAAGGGAGAAAACATTTTGAAGCAGTATGTTCCGAGTTGCTGCTTATTTGTGCTTATGCACGTGTGTAGCACGTGTTGCTCATAGCACCGACACACGTGTCGCGCATCGTGTAGGTGCACATGTGATGCACGTGTCATGCAAGGCACCGGCGCACATGCACTGCACGTGTCGCGCATCACGCAAGCACACGTGCAATGCACGTGGTACGCATGGCACCGGAGCATGTGCGATGCACATGGCACACTTTGAGCATTTGCACACTATGAGGGGCACGAATGCCTTGAAGCCGAAGCTTATACGAGGACGAATCATATCTTTCTCCCCACTTATTTATAGGGGGAGCAGTAGAGGAGGTGTCTCTCTTCTTACCGATATGGGTCTAAATTTACATCTCTCATGTGGTAGAGCTTTGCTTAAGCTATACGTGTCTCGGACGTTATCTCTTAACTTTTGATCTAGGAAGAGTTATGAGGCATGTAATATATCAAATCAAAGCACTTTTCGAGACGCTTTTGATGCCATCAGAATTTATCTACTTCTCATTTGGTAGTTTGGTAAAATACAGTCTGGAAAAAACTGGTTTGCATTTTCTTAAGCGTATTGCTTCCATTTGACGCTTTGGGCCCTTTTACGCCTAAATTTTAGGTGGGAACAAATGCCCCCCACTAGTTTGCCCACGTAAGTATATACGTGGGTGAAGTAGTGTAGAGTAGTGTAGAGTACACGACTGATTTTGAGCTGGCGTATCGTACATGACTTTTAGAATCTTAATCTGAGAAGATAGCGAGAGCGCACTAGCATCGTCATCTACCATTGACTCAAATCATGATTCTTAAGAAATATAGTTTTAAACCCTGAGGCCCGTGAGTTGCACCTTTCTCTTTTTAACGGTGTCATCATTTATCAATTTTGTCGCACTTGGCCTATGTATAGTATACGGTAGTCAATCTCAAAACTGGCCTATAATATTTTGGAAAATTATAAATATTAATTTATAATTTAAATAGGGATATTATGAGCTTACGAAAGTAATATCTTGTATGTATTTTTTATTTTGGATTAGTATCCGTAAAAATGTAATTATTTTGGGGAAAATGGAAAAAAATATGTGATATCATAAAAATGATAAGTGTTTTATTTTTTAACATGATATGAGATTTAGTGTAAAATGGTGGTATTTATGTGTAAAGGTAGTTATTGAAAAAAAGGTTTTATTTGTTTTGAGGGTTGTGGTATATATTTAAGCTAGATATAAACCTTCATGCTCACCACACCACACACACTGTCACGACCCGGAATTGGCACGTGACCGCCATGAGAATTACGTGAAGTGTATAGGACCCCGCCGTAATTTAAGTAAGCCGAAGCCTAGAAATCTAAACCTTTTTGCGGAAAATATTGGAAGTGCAGTTTTGAAATATCGGCATAATGAATTCAAGCCTTCCTTTAAAAGTATAAGTAATATCATATGAAAATGCAATGGTTTGTATCTATCTTTGAAAACATTTTCGTCCTTGAAATTTGGGCAGCACCTCCCTTGTATATTTTGATCCAAAACTATATACAAGAAATAATATAGGCATCCCCAAGCAGGAGCTAGCTCTTCGCCAATTGGCGGAATCACAACCACGCAATAAAGCATATATATACGACGCCCTACGGCGAAGATCAATCACAGAAAGAGAATGAGTAAAACCAAGACGTCATCCAGCTCAAATAAAAGACAATACACCCATCTCGCTCTAAATCTCAAGAAATATACAAGTCTGTGTCTAGGTCTACCAAAAATACATAGTCTGGTTTCTGGTGGATAGAGCTTTAACTAGATACAACAGAAATAAATAGGTATAAGGGTGGTCACGATCCAAATGTGTATCCCACCTACCAATGCAAAACACCCTGAAGCAAACTGTGTGCTAGCGAGCCGCTACTGATCCGAGTGATTGATCCTGCAAGAAAACTGTAGCACAACAGGGGTGAGTTGCCAACTCGTGAGTAGAAAATATCAGCAGGTAGAAATTGAATGAACAACGATCCCTAAGTCATACTGTAACATAAAGGTAATACTATGTGGTATCCAGGGTGATAGTGTAAACATATGTGTACAATAATGATATCGTGCCAGTACAGTACATGTATCAAGTCATCCGAGTCATATGCATGTATGTATGTGAATATCCTACGTGCGTCCTTCAACGACACATCAATCATCATGAAACCTGAGTGTTCAGCATAGATACTCGAAAATATCATAAAACCCGTATCCAACATCGACACGTAAATCCTCATATCTCGGACACCGTCTCATCGGATCAGCCCGCATATTCATCTTATCTCATGACTACGGTCGGTATCCTCCGAGCCCAAACTATCACCGGTCGGTAGTGCTCCCCTGCCGGGCTCATCGTCTCTCTATACGATCTTCTTACCCCGGGATACCGTATCGGGTCCACCATGTACCCGCAGACGGTGCCTTCTCACTCCTCGAATCAGGTATACATATAGCTCAAAACTGAGAAACTCATGGTGGACGCCACAAATCACATCACGAGAAACCGCGTTTTTAAAATAATCATAATTCTTTTGAAATATATCAACGGTTCTCAAATCCAGAGATCTCATGAAAACAGCATCTCATATGCAGGTAACCATAAAGTGCAGTATATGCAAGCATAGAACAGTACTGTAAGTATCTCAAGTGTTATCATGTAAGCATATCATATGATAATTACTGAACAATGATTGTACTTTACAGTTAAGAGCAATATAGTAATGTAACAGTTCTACTGTGTAAGTGGCATGACAATTACCGATGATGAGTGTGTGAGCCGGCAAATCTGTGTATGTGTAATATGCGCATCATCGGTAATGGTGCATGTGTTCTAGCAGACGAAGCCATATAACGATAAGTGTTGGGAACGTAGTACGTATGTCACGAGAAAATAAAACATCATAAACATGAACGGTAATAAGGTACGTAACTACACCTGGATTAATCAAATATAATCCATTATCCACCAAGGTGTTTAGAAAGCAATGATTCTCCGAATCAAGACAATCCAAAAGTCAGCGATCCAGTCTCATAGTATCAGATGTGGTAATATCATTGAATATCATTCTCGAGTCATGAGTGCGGATCAATCATCCAGTATATCATATCGCGTACGGTAATCCATCGTACGGTGTTATCAAATCAGATTAAAAATCTACCGTCCTATACATAATATTGCGTACGGTATAACTCATCGTACGTATCATAAGTCAAGGGTATGGACGTATGGTCTCGTACATCATATCATCTCTTAATCTCATTTATGTGTGTGTGTGTGTGTGTGTGTGTGTGTGTGTATAATCTCACATCATATCTTGGCATATGAATATAAATATGTATATTGCCTTGCATCCTCAAACCAACATATCAACTCATGTCATCTCATTTCGTTATATATATATCCTCCTTTCATCATGTTATCTCATACTTAATCTTATGATCATATTCGTAAGTTCATAAACATAGGTTTCTCAAAATATGTTCTACATATTGGTTCTCCCATTACTATGTTTGCGGGGGTGCTATACGCCATCCACCCGACTTCACCCGTAGATATAGATCTACTCACCTGCTATTCATGCTTTAGCCGAAGTTGATGAACTTCTTGTTCTCCTTTGTCATCCCGGAAGTCCACACAAAGGTACCTATAAATCAATACACATCGTAACGATATCAAAAACCAAATCCGAAAACCGATACGGCACGTGAAGTGCTCATAGGTTAGAACCTATAGCCCACGCATGTAAGAATAACCAATAACCCTCAGCGTTGACGTACGAACGTCTAACGACCGTGTCCAAACTCAAATACCAAAACCAAGTTTTCACGAATCGGAAACCCAAAATCAGCAACATGAAAAAGCACTCCCAGATTCTAGCTCAGGTAAAATTAGAAGATTCGGCATATAGGGTAGGTCTACATATCAGATAAGTGAACCATGGACCAAGAACCAACTCAATGCACCAAGACCAAGCCACAATTTGTGGGCTGGGGGAATAAATCTGCGGCCGTAGTAGGGAGTTGGCGTCTCGGGTCTCTAGGGTAAATTCCTAGCAGCCTGCATACCTCTCTGTGTTGGCAACTTAGTTTATGGAGCTCTCAAGTCAATGCAGATTCTATATAAACATCACAATTTATCAAAAACCGATATCGGGAAAATTCTAAGTTCGTGTTTTGGGGTTCTAGTCTCAAGTTTGTCCAGAATATCATCACTAAGGGGTTTAGGGTCACTAACTAAACCTAAATTACATCTCTACAAGTCCATTCGTCCACTAACAATCATCCTAGAATTTTCCAAGATAACTAATCTAACTTAATCGAATTCTAAACACAACTAGGAGGTTAAGAAACTTGATAAAAAGAAGTAAAGTGAAGGGTTTACCTCTTGGAGCAACTGAAGAAAATTCCAAGATGGTTCAAAGTGCTCAAAATCCAAACTTGAGCTCACCATAGGGTGTAGGATGAAATTGTGCACAATTTTTATGAAGGTGGTATGGGGTTTTGATGAGGATTTGGAGATATTTTAGTGGTGGTTGTGAGGTGGAGGAAGAGGAATGAAGAAGAAAGATGAAGGAAGAGATGAAGATAAGAAAATGAGATGAAGGAAAATGGATGAGGGATGAGATGTGCCATGGTCAAGGATAACCTCTCTCTCTCTCTCTCTAGCCCATGCTTTCATGCCCCCCCCCCATGTCACATTGTCTCCTCATTTTCTTTTCTTTTTCTTTTTCCTTTTCTCCTATCTTTTTAAAAACCAAGTAACCACAATAATTTCCAAATGAAACCAACATGTAACAAGTGTAATATGTCATGGTGCACTAGCCATGGTTAATATAAAAGTGGATTTGGCTTAATGCATGACTAGTAGTGCACTAATCAAGTTTAACATAAATTAGCATATAATTAATTGCATAATTATTTATAAAATATCCAAATCCAATAAATACCTTTATAATTAATAATTCATATTAATATCCAAATATTTTCCAAAATATTGGTATATAATTATACCATTCTACGAAAACCCAATTTCATCCTCGTACAGTTTTTGTGAAATTTATTATTTTATTATTTAAATTTCAAAAATAATATTTTATACTTCTGAAATGTTACACACACACCCTCTTCTCCCTACACCTCCTCCTTCTTCCTTTACACCTCCTCCTTTCTCTACGCAATTCTTACACTCCTTCACTCTATCAAATTTTTATGTTCATTCTCTTAATCTCAAACTGAAACAATACATCCCTTCAAGCTCCATCACAAAAAAATTATTGGTATTCATCAAACCAAAGGGAATTGGATGGTTCAATCATGAAAATTGTTCATATCATCAAGTTAGAGCCACCACAACCTCAAGAAGTCTCAAGTAACCACTTCATGTGTTGGATATTCCTTGTGTTCAAACCTTATAGGTAAAAATCATCCTTTTTCAAGTTTTCTAGTGTCAAATATCAGAAAATAGGATTCTTTTTAAGTTTGTGATGATCAAATTGAATCTAGAACTAGTAGGGTTGTTTATAAGATAAACTAAGAATACTGTGATATGGTGAGACCAGTAGAAGACTGCTCTAGAAGCCCGGGCCCCTAACTCCTCTCTTTGACCGCCAAAATATCCATAAATTTTCTGATGAGTTGGGTTTTGAATTTTTTTTCTGTAGCTTCTTTTGGTAGTGATTAGGCTACTACATTATTTGTTTTGTCCCAGATTATATATAGAAAAATCTGGGAGTGTTTTAGTATCGTTTTGGCAATATTTCCGATATTTAAAACTTGGTTTTTCATATTTCTATATCTCGACTTGATTGTTCGATATTCGTACATTGACGTAGGAGGTATTTGGTCGTATTTTGAGTAAGTGAGCTATAGGTTCTAACCTATGTGCGCTTCGCTTGTTATATCGTTTTTAATTTGGATATTTACACTTTTGTGTCATAATTACGATTGTAGGTACGATCACGGAAATTTCCAAGACGGCAAGGACGGGCAAACGATTATGAATTTCAACTAGCTCGATATGTCGGTGGGTAGATTTATATCTATGGGGGAAGTCGGGTGGATGGCGTATAGCACCCTCGCAACCAATTAATTAGGATACTTATAATATGTAATTAGGCTATAGTGTTATGTTAGATAATTTAGCTTACAACTAAATTAGTGTATAGTAGGTTACATATGGATATGGATATGTCTCGATATATGATTATTGTGACATATGTACACGATAGATCCGTACGATATGGATGTGACATTGGTATGGATATTGTATAAGAGATCATTCCGTACTTGTGATAACGAGGATAGTGTGCCGAATAAGGACGAGATTCTTTTGGACTCGCGGAGTCATGCGGTTATCCCAATTGGGACATTTCAATCCTTTGAACAATACTTATTTAAAAACCAACGATTCGTTTTCCACTTTTAAATGATAAATGACAAGGATGCACTGCTACTCCCAAACGGAGACCTATTTTAAATATACCGCAGCTTCCTTATTTGCAAAATAACGTTTCGTTCCATTTTCAATGGTAATGGTATAGCTCATAATAGTTAGCTACGTTTAATAATTATATACGTTATGATTAGGTTATTTTATATACACTCGCGATTCGATTACCTGTTATATACGTTAGTTGCGTTATATACGTTAGTTATGTTATATATATTAATTGCGTTATTATTCTCATACGAACACACTAATAGGACACTGCACACCTACCAATGAGTATTATGTTGCACAAATCACAGACGCACATGTTACACTATACCTCATTGGTACTGCCATGACATTGTAAGATTGCTATAATACGTTATATTCACGTAGATATTGATAATACGTTATATTCACGTAGATAATACGCTATATTCAGTAGAACTTCCCTATATCTAGGGGATTGATTCGTAATTATATATATATATATATATATATATATATATATATATATATATATATATATATGCGGTGGATAGGGATTGAAATACATTCTTTTATGAACACATTTATAGAACACTTGCACAAATACTAATGATTGCCATACTGCATGAGCACAGACGCGTATGCTACACCACACATCATTAGTATTGCCATGACACGGTAGGAACTGCTGCATCTGTTTGCCTATTGACTATATTACGTACGATACATTACGTTATTTGCTGATTGTGATGCGAATACCATTACCATGGGTATTCGTATATGATTGGTATGGGTTTTATGATGTTTTTATCTGCGATGATATATCTTAGTGGTATGGGACACTGCTATATGTATGTATGTATGTATTATATCATCAGAATGAATTATTCAAATATTGTTCTTCTTAACTTGATATTTTCTCTTGATACGATGAGTTGGCGTCCACCATGAGCTTGATTTTTTGATTTGATTTTATTCTGAACCAAGTGGGAGAGGCATACGGTTGCGGACATGCTACATTATCCGGACTGAGTGGGGGAGTATACAGTCAGATACATAGTGGATCCGGTCGAGACCGAAGGGCAGGAAAGCCGCATTTAAGGCAGGGAGCCTAGCGAGGACACTCGATACCGGAGATAGATTAGAGCACGGTGGATATCCGGAGGATACCGATTGGGGCTATTGATATCGAAAGAGGACTGGTCTAATGAGACGATGCCTACGATATCTGGCGTTACGTGTCGGTGATAGACACGAGATTTATGATGATTTTGAGTGTCGGTGATGGACACTCGGTAGATGATGAATTGAGTGCCGATAATGGATACTCGTGAGATTTAGAGTGTCAATGTTGGACACTCGTATGTTGATATTTATGTGATCTGTCGAGATGTGATGTTCTAGATTATACTATATAGTAGCCAAACAGGACTGATCCATGGGGGCATTACCTGAATACTATTTCACATATCGATGTACATTAAAGAGGTTTCGATATGAGCTATAGTCTCACCATTTTGACATGTCTGGGACGACACAAGAAACTTTTAAACGGAAACCCTCTTAAAACTCATTTCTAAAAAGCAAGACACATACTTTAAACAAAACACATATAATACTTCATAAAACTACGTCTGCTACTTGTGCTGTGACATACGTATCATATGGCTATTTTGAAAGGGTTTTACTTACATCTTTCGGCTACTGTATAGGCTTATACTTGGATGCATATTATATACATATGAGATGCTATATTTCTATGTTTACGCGATCGATATTGATGCGTTTATAGTACTTGTGCACTATACATATATTAGTACAGGATATGATAGTACTATACTTTATGACCTAGGTAGATCGTTATGCGTTTCGATTTCTACCTTGCGATATACTTTTATTCACTGAGTTGGTAACTCACCCCCGTTGTGCCCCAGTTTCTTGCAGGATTTACTGCTCGGATTAGTAGCGGCTTGCCGACACACTTCTTTCTACGATGATTGCTTTGGTAGATGGGTTACATGTCATATTGTAACCATATATTGTATATGTATATATTCCTTTGGATCTAGTTAAAAACTTTATCGACCAAAACCTGTATTGTATGGACTTAGAAGCGAGACTTAGATGTTATGTGTGTTTAGGCGTCATACTCGTTTGGAGTCGACTTATATTGTTTTTGTCCATGTTTCGCTTTTTATTTCTTCACCTTGGATGTTGTATATTATCTGAGTGGTTGCTTCGCCATTTTCATGTGGAAGCTATCTCCCGTTGAGGATACTTTATATATATTATGCTTGTATTGGGTTTTATTCAAAATTTACAAAAGAGGTGCTGCCCGATTTTTAAACGTCATAGATGTTTTTCAAACAAACTTATTTTTTTCTTTAAAAGGAAACTTGCTTCTATCTAATGACTCTTTTTAAACTTCACCTCCACTATTTTCATAAAAAGATTTAGATTACGGGGTTTTGGCTTACTTGAATTGTGTTGACATCTAGACATCTCCCAAGCCATCATTGCCCTGCGGCCGTGTCATGACCCGAAAGCGGCAAGTGACCCTCACGGCTCATAAATTTGAAAAGTCTTAGATGATAGGGACCTAAAGGATCACATAGGTGTATTTCTCCTTAAAAGTCGTGAGGACCCTTAAGTGTCTTTTCCCATTATGAGTCGTAAGGATCCCACAAGATTATTTTCTCCTTATGAGTCGAAAGGACACGTAAGTGGCTTTTTCACTTCATTGTTTGTGCTGAAGTGACCTGACTTAGTTCATTTTCTCGTCTTGGAGCATTCAGTTTACCATTCTCTTAGTCATATGGATAAACTCAGACTGACGTTAACATACCCCTGTTAATATAAGAAGCCGTCCGGTTTGTGGTACTGGGTTCAGTCCATCGCACCGTTGTGTTGGCTTACTTCTTCTCGATTTGCATCCCTCGGATCGTGGTTCGAGTAGCCACGCACTTACCGTATCTCTGATCCCTTCTGGGGCTATACACGATGTCTTAAAGTAATCTTCCTAGGCTAGAATATCTGTATTGCCTTAGAAGATTTAGCGTTAAGCGTCGCCATGATGCTTTATCTTGAGGTCAGACTCTTTTGAGTCCCAGAGAAGTCATAACTGTACCCTTCCGAGGTGAGATACCATCTAATGGTTTTTAGGCATGTATGTACTGCCATCGAAACCCAGAGCTAGGAATTTGCCATAACTCCACTCTTGCATTGACCCTTTGGTCCTTGCTGATGTCGCGTCTGTATACTGCTGGAATAAGAAGGAACGTCAAATAATCTCTAGGCTGTATAAGTAGCCATCAAGATTTAGTGCTAGGTTAATGCCATCACACTGCTTCGTTTTGACCCTTTAGTCCTTGTTGACGTCGCATCCATATTCTGCTAGAATGAGAAAGAACGTCGAGATAATCTCTAAGCTGTAGGCTGTATAAGTTGCCATCGGGATCTGGAGTTAGGAATATGTCGTCACTCCACTTTAGTTTTGGCTCTTCGCGCTTTATTGACGTCGCATCCGTACTTTGGTGGAGTAAGAAAGCGTCTATATATTCTTTAGGCTGTGTACTTTGCCATCAAAACTTGGAGTTTAGGGAGTTGTCATAACGCCGCTATACTTTATTTCAATTTTAGGGAGTTGTGACTAAATCCTGCATGGATGAAGTAGCTCTTGATGGTCTTTGGGCTTGCATATGATGCCATTGAGACCTAAACCGTTGCTGAAGAACTCTTTTGCTTGGTTGCCTTTGATGAAGCGCATCGCTCGTTTTCATCTATTTGGGCCCGTGGTTTGTATACGGGAGCCAGTGTTGACTTGCTTGTAGAGCAGATTTTTTTATCCACGATTGCTCTATCATTTCAGCTTTTCTTATCGCGAAAGTCGCGATTGCCCAATAATTTCGGCTTTTTATCGCGGTTGCCCAATCATTTCGGCTATTTTTTGCTATATAATTGCTAATTTTGTTGCGAGTTGGAGACTTGAGATTTGATACTGGATTTGGCATCAGTATCGCTACAACTGAAATAGTGTCAGGAATGACTCATCATTTGCCATTGCCTTTAGGACAATGGTGGCTTAGAAGACATGTTTAGATCCTCGCTAACTAAGGCTTTTTTCAACTTTACGAGCCTTAAGGGTCTCATAAAGGTATTTTCTCCCTATGAGTCAAGAGGATCTTGTAAGCGTATTTTTTCTTAGGAGTTATGGAGACCTTTAAGTGGATTTCCCCTATGAGTCGTAAAGATCTCACAAGAGTATTTTCTCCTTATAAGTCGGGAGGACTCACAAGTGTCGTTCACCGTACCAACGGTAGGACTTTATTGGAACTTTTATTTCTTTCTTTCTCACAAGTCTGCGCCCTTTCGGGTTTTCACAAACTCGCGGGTAGTCCTGCTGTTTTTACTCACGGAGCCCTTTCGGGGTTTTATCCGTGCTCATTTTGCTTGTGGACATACCTTTTTTAAGCCTTGCACAGCAAATGGAACTCTCGGATGTAGCTTCGCTGCGGGTGACCCAACATCCCTTTCCGGGTGAGACTTGAGGATGACATGGATCGTTTATGCCCGAGGATTGTATACGGCGGTCAATTTGGAGACTGGCCATAGAGCAGCGGATAGCTTAGGAGAAAAGTTTAAGTCTCCGTCACCTAAGACTTATCAATTTTATGAGTCGTGAAGGTCTCGTAAAATGTTTTATCCCTACGAGTCTAAAAGATCTCGTAGGTATATTTTCTTCTTAAGAGGCATGAGGACCACTAAGTGTCTTTTCCCCTTGTGAGACATAAGGATCTCACAAGAGTATTTTCACCTTACGAGTCAAGAGAATCTCGTAAGTGGCTTATTTTCCTTATTCATAGCTTGGTTTGCTGATTGTCGGAGATGTTCTGTGTTTAAATTTACCGCAATCAAGACGGTGTCGCTTGGTAGTTAGCCGGTTGAGTATGGGTCGATCCACAGGGAGAAAGAATCATTTTCTTTATGTTCTAATGAGTTAAGTCCAAACTTTGGTTGGGTTTTGTTTTATGATCTATGAATGAGAATAAGTTGATAAAAAGGCTTGCTAGAGTTAGGATTAGGTCGGTTCGAAATAGGGATCTTCTCGCTTCTTTCAATGCCTTAGTTGTGAATAAAGGTGTTAGGGTAATCGGCAACAACGGGGGTTAGCACGACTAGGAAGAAACTTAGTTTCTTCCTTTTGGTCCTTGTCCGTCCGTTCTTGGCTCTTAGCCCTAACCTCCGGTTAATTCAACCACAACCGGTCTAACTAGGGAATCACCGCTATCATGTAGGATAGGGTGCCGTAGTGAGCAGATTATGGTTGATTTAAAGGGAGTCCGTATTAATATTATTTGGGCAAAAAAAGGAATGAGAGAGATTTCCTTCTCTCAAACCTTCCCTTTCCTATCCCTAACAAGTAAGGAATTACTCACTCATTAGGAAGATAACAATAAAATTCATTTTTTTATTTTAATTGATGACCTAAATTGCAGATCAATAAAGAACAAATAAAAGTGCAGATAATAAATTGCAGATAAAAAGAATGCGAGATAAAATAAAAGACTTATTTTATTGATGACCTCTCAAGAACGCATTACAATTGGATTTAAAATTTAGATTTAGAAAAAAGGAATAAAAAATAAAGAGAAGCATACCTAATTTGGCTTCGAACTCTCCTATTTATAGATAGGAAAAACCCTAGGTTACATTCTAATCCATACATGAATTTACCAAACTACCTTAAGAATGCCGGGTCAAAGCACCGACACCCTACTGACACGTGCAGAGCACGGCCGCGGAACCGCGGCAGAAAAGCATGTTTGGCCGCGGTTTCGCGGCCATTTAGTGGAGTCATAGGCCCATTTCTCCAGGGTTTCTTCATGTTACTTTTATCTTCTGTTTTTTCACTTGGTTTCTCATAATCTCTTCAATCTCCTTCCAGATTTCCAACAGTGCAGAATGATGTGGACTTTTGCCTTGAGCTTCACGTTGAAGTCTTGAATCTTGTGCTGCCCTTGTGCTTTATGCATTGAAATGCTCAATGATTTTCCATTTGTTTTTTGAACTGGTAGGCGGCATTATACGGATAGTGTGCGGAAACCCGTATTTCTCTATTTGTTAGTCGTAGTCCCACATTTGTAGCGACTTTTCATGAATTTCACTGCAACGAGCTGAGAACCTGTAACCTGCAACTATTTAGCAGACATGAATCAAACGTACCTACTTATATGCAATGTGATTAAGAATGGACGATATAAAAATGCAAAAATCTGATATGAACAAATACCCCCAAACTTATCTTTTGCTCATCCCGAGCAAAGCCAATTTTATTCTCAAAAATTCCTAACCTCACTTTCACAGGGAACGCAATTGCACTGAGCTCGACGCCCCACACCCCGGTACAGATAGTATTGTCCACTCTGGCCGAAACCGCACGGTTTTTCCCTTTAGAGCGAACCGGGCCCGATCAGGGGCTACTTCCTAGGAGGTCACCCATCCCAAGACTTCCCTGGCCCAAGCACGCTTAACTACGGAGTTCTTAAGCTCCTGTAGTTCCGGTTCACTTAAAAGGCGCCTCTGTAATTGAGGATGGTATCGTTACATTTATAATGCAGTTCGGTCCTATTT
The DNA here is from genome assembly GCA_030015575.1 of Agapanthus africanus. Lineage (NCBI taxonomy): Eukaryota > Viridiplantae > Streptophyta > Magnoliopsida > Asparagales > Amaryllidaceae > Agapanthus > Agapanthus africanus. The sequence continues at coordinate 258,352,104 of CM057339.1, read as the reverse complement.
CGGAATGTGTTCCGAAAATTCCCCATTGTTCTACAGTAGGTCCCACGGACTCAAGAGGTGGCCCCTACAGATTCAAGAGGTGGCCCCCGCCCTCTTGGTATGACAATTGGCGTGGCACTTTGTTCTGTGTGGCACTTTGCTCCGTGAACAAGAACCGGGTCCCGACATTCTCCCCATCTTTGAACAATGGTTCGTCCTCGAACCACAGACCTACTACTGAGGGACCTGCATGGGCCACCATAAATGTAACGCCCCACACCCCGGTACAGATAGTATTGTCCGCTCTGGCCGAAACATCACGGTTTTTCCCTTTAGAGCGAACCGGACCCGACCAGGGGCCACTTCCCAGGAGGTCACCCATCCCAAGACTTCCCTGGCCCGAGCACGCTTAACTACGGAGTTCTTAAGCTCCTGTAGTTCCGGTTCACTTAAAAGGCGTCTCTGTAATTGAGGGTGTATCGTTACATTTATAATGCAGTTCGGTCCTCTTTCGGAATGTGTTCCGAAAATTCCCCATTGTTCTACAGTGGGTCCCACGGACTCTAAAGGTGGCCCTTACAGATTCAAGAGGTGGCCCCCGCCCTCTTGGTATGACAATTGGCGTGGCACTTTGTTCTGTGTGGCACTTTGCTCCGTGAACAAGAACCGGGTCCCGACATGCAACAAGCCGTTTAACCTCTAGGTGTCCCTAATAGGAGGAGTGTTGTCTCCTGAGGGTTTTCAGCGGATACTACCCATAAAATCCGATCAATTTGGCATGTTGACTCTAATTCTTCAATTCAGTATTCTAGCAAGAAATTCTATTATCTTCAACTTAGAAATCATCAACCCGTATTTTTCACACTCACTTTTCATTTAACTTAAGATCGTATATGTTTTGCAAATTTATTAAGCTTTCAGTATCTTTTGAATTTTCCTTCTAAGGTGCAATCTCAACTCAGGAATTTTTATCATCTTTACTGAAGATATAAGACCTATCTTTCATTCCTATCTCTCATCTAAACCCCAATCATATATCCCTATGTGTGTGTAATTTTTACCCCTACATTTGGAAATTCAATTCAAGCTATCATATTCTTGTCCATCGTCCAAAGTACTTTTTTAGTTGGTGATGAAATTGCTCACACATTCTTCATGTGACCGTTAATACTTCTTGAGGTACTAAATGACCGATTACAAAATGTGCTTGCGCATTTAGGCGTAATTCCTCGTCTTGTAATACCTAAGGCTTAGCAGTGACTCCCAAACCAGTTGGTCTAAGGTACTAGGTGATAAAGCACCCTCGCTATATTTTTTTATTTATGCTGCCTTAAGTAATTACAAAACCAGTATTCATTTTTTTTTATTCAACACTTATACTTTTATTTTATTTTCCTTCATACTAAGGATTTTAGACAAGAACATTTCAAGGTATCCTCTACTATCCCAAGTTTCAAGGTGCGTGTATGTGCAAGTTGTAGGGTATATATTTTCAGAATTTAGAGTTAAGGTTCAGAATTATTTTTCAGACTTACACTTCAAATAAAAATTTCAATACTCTTCCCTCATTTTGACTTAGCCCAAGAACTGAACTCAAAATTTGCCTATTTCTAAATAAACTGCAAGGACATATATTTTCTATAATTAAACTTTAAGAAAGGTTATTTTTAGGGTTTTTAATTTACCAAGTTTAGGATCTAGTTTTTCCTAACCAGTCAACCGTCATGTTGAACTTAAGTCAAATATGGCCAAAATTGAACTTTTCAATTTTTATAATTTTTAAAAAATTTCAATTTTTATTGATTTTATTTTTATATTATTATTTTTTTTAATTTTTTAGTTTTTATACTTTTTATAAAGATGCAATGCGGAATTAGATATGCAAAGAAAGAAAAAACAAATATGTACAAAAAATAAAAATATGCAGATGCAATGCAAAGATAACTATTTACAATCAACCTCCACCCCCAAACTTATCGAAAGCAGTGTCCTCACTGCTCATAGCCTCTCCGTCCCCTCGATCGTGAGCGGGATCGTTCCTCTCTGGCCAATAGGGTGGTCGTGCCCTGCTCCAAACTCGTCACTCGCTGATCAAGATTGGTCATCATCCCTATCAATCTTTCTTCCCCCCTATTTGTTCGTCGCAACAAGCGCGCTTGCGCAGCGGGGGTAAGCTCTTCATCGCTCGCAGTTGAGCTCGAGCTAGGTGTCTTTGCGGGCACGTCTTCGGTCGGCTTGGTGCGCGACCATAAATCATGTAATCGTGTATAGGATGTGGAGACACCCTCAAAAAGGGGTCTAATGAGAATCCCACCATGCATATAAAATTCGAATTCTTCAATAGGGAGGAAATGGCGACATAGTTGTGTCACCAACATAGGGCATGGATAGTTGGCAGCCCTCTTGCCCGCGCCAATTGAGTGAAGTAAAACAGTGCACACATCATAACTAGGGTTTCGTGTCATCAATGTGTGCACTATATAGAGAGATGGTGTGAAAAATGTCGTGTTGTGCAAACTACCAAAAATATTGTTTTGTGCCCAACGGCACACAGTTAAAACGATCGCAAACAGCGTGCGAGCTTGGATTCCTTTTCGTAGTTTCCTAGAACAATCGTTTCCCATTAAGGGTAGGTAGTCTTCAAAATGGAGTGGTTGGTTGTGGACGCGGAGTCGTGGAATTAAGGTGACTTCATGAATGAAGTCCCTATCAAGTATAATTTCCCTATCTCCCCACATTAACCTAATGTATCCGTATTGTGCAAGACAACCATCTTCCATACATTCATAAAAACGGGTGACAAGATCCGGAAGCGCGAAGGCATTCGGATGGTTAAATAGTAAAAAGTTCCATCCACACCTTCGGATCTCATCACCGAAGTAACTACCATAGACAGTGTGTGCAAACATTTGGGAAAAGTCTCTTTCATATTGCAGTGTGGGTGCCATTGAAATAAAATTGAAGAAATCTAAAAATTTAACAGAGAAGTTCAGAGAAGATCGAACCTCCTTTGAAAATTTCAGAGGGAGAAGCAGCAAGGAGGCAGAGGTTGCGCGGTAAGAAGGCACCTTCGGCGGCGGTTGCGCGGCGGATAGAGGCGATCTCTCTACAGAACTTGGAGCGGCGGCTAGGGTTTTGAAATTTAGGGTTTCTGAGGCACAGGAAACTCAGAAGGGGATCGGGGTGCTTTTATAGGGAGTGATTTGGTTATTTGCAAAAAGCCCTCATTAAAAAGAGGAATTTATTTGTAAAAAAATATTTTTTATTTATTATTTATTAAAACTGAAAATTTACAAAAACACCCCCAAAAATTTTTAAAAAATCTTTTTATTTTTATTTTTTTTTTATTTGTTTTTATATAATTACAAGTGGTACATACCCCCAAACTTATTTGAAACAGTGTTTCCACTATTTGTGGCTGGATAACCAAAATTTGGGGGTAGATGGAGGAAGATCAGTCAATGTAAATCGGCTCATGCAACATCAGGAGCTCCTTCGAATGGTCCGCGGTGTGGAACGGTTTAAGCCTGTGTCCGTTCACTTTAAATAGTGAACCGTCCTCCGGATTCTCTAAGTCGACCGCACCGTGCGGATATACGGTACGTACAAAAAATGGCCCTTTCCATCGAGATTTGAGCTTGCCGGAATGGAAATGTAGCCGGGTGTCGTAAAGTAATACCTGTTGACCAGGTATGAATGTTTTGCACATAAGGTGTTTATCGTGGAACACCTTCGTTTGGTTTTTGACGACAACCGCGTTCTCATAAGCTTCATCCCGAAGCTCATTCAATTCGTTTAACTGCAGCTTCCGATGGCTACCCGCATCTCCGAGAGATAGATTCAGCTCTTTTATCGCCCAAAATGCTCGATACTCTATTTCTACTGGAAGGTGGCAAACATTTCCGTAAACAAGTTGATAAGAAGACATGCCAAGATCGGTCTAGGCAGTTCGAAATGCCCAAAGGGCATCAGTAAGTTTTAAAGACCAATCCTTGCGGTTCTTGGAAACCGTTTTCTCCAATATCTGTTTGATTTGCTGATTTGAAATCTCGGCTTGCCCATATGTTTGGGGATGATAAGACGTTGGTAGCTTATGATTAATGGAATATTTCTGCATCAAGGACTCGAAAGTCTTATTACAGAAATGAGTTCCATTGTCGCTAATGATTGCTCGGGGTGCCCAAACAATGGAGGACACTTTGTTGCGAGTAACCCATTGTTTACCGCCGAAAACAGAGACGAAACCGGGATGGATCGTCTTGCCTGAATTTGGGGGAAGATGCTATTTGGGTTTATTCGTCTACCTCTCCGAAGATGCCAAGTTGATTTATGCCACCGTATATTGGAGGTTTGGACGGATGCGGCCGTTGTAGCAGACTTCGTCAGACTCCCTCTCGTTTGTGAGGGGTTTTTGATTGTGGAGACGTTCTTCCCTACAGGCGCAAACCCCTGCGGTTAATTACGTTATCGCATCGCGATAACCACTTTCTCCTGCTCCAGAAGTTCACTTTGTATAGTGTGTGTTTGTTTTATTTTTGGTTTCCTGTGGATTGTATACGGAGACTAATTTATGTTGTCGCCCGTAGGGCGTGGATTAGTCCAAATCCGTATATCTTAGATTTAGGTTTGGGTTCATTTTAAGGATCGTTGATATGTTTTGAGATCAAGATCGACTTAAATGTTTGTAAGCATTTGCGGCTCGATTGGTTTTTTGTTAAGGATACGTGAGTCCAATTTGAGACTAAGATCTACTTAACAATGTGTTAGGATCATTTTTGTTTCAGATCCAACAAGAGAGCATTTGGGCTCTGTTGTTTTAGTATAAAGACGTTTAGGTCCCTTATCGTCGTTTTGGAGGCGAAGTTGTAGTTTGAGGACATTTCGGTCGGTAGATCACCATTTTGGAGGTGAAGTTGTAGTTTGAGGACATTTCGGTCTGCAGATCATCTTGCGCGCACGTGTATTTGTTACGTGTCGGGATGAGCAACGATGATATGGGAGACACCCAGCTTGGGGTGTGGTTTGATCTGGGGTGTGCACGTCAGTTTGGGAAGTGCACCGAAGAGTAGTTGGTTGTCGGGACCCACCACCTCTCTGAAGACGTTGAGAAATTACAACGACATGTATCAGAGGTGTGGAGAGATATACCCTTGAACCAATTTCCATATTCGAGGAAAAATGAAGTTAGTGGTCAACCCTGAAATCATTAGTCGTATTTTGAGACTAAGATTTCCTCTGGGGAATGTGGACGGATATCGTCTTGGATATCATCAGTTGAGGGGTTATCAATCATGTTTGAGACTGAGATTAGTTTGGGAAAACATGAGCACAGAGGCTCGGTTGATTTGGAGATCAAAAGGGTTTTGACTTCAGGAAAACTTAGCCCATTTGAGGCTGGAGTCTGCATCTTCATAATGCTAAGCATTGGTGTATGTTCAGCACTCACGTGTTCCTACGTGAGGCTCTGAATCAGTGTTAAACACTGCACTTTGGAAGCGCTCACGTGTGGGCACGTGAGGCGCCCCAAAGTGGGATTTGTTCTCTGGGTTCTATTCTCCCTCTATCTTTATATAGAAGTGTTAAACACCGCACTTTGGAAGCGCTCACGTATGGGCACGTGAGGCGCCCCAAAGTGGGATTTGTTCTCTGAGTTCTATTCTCCCTTTCTTTTTTTTAAATAGAAGTGTTAAACACTTGACTCCTGTGGTGCTCACATGCGAGCACGCGGGGCGATTTTGTGTGTTTCCCTTTTCATTCATTAAAGACGCTCACGTGGAGTACGTGAGATCTTATTGTAGTGTTACAAATGAATCACCAATCTTTCCTTTTGAGTGTTTGAAAATTTTGATCTCATGCTAGGATTTTGGAGGATCTCATGCCTCATGTTTTTTTTTGTAAGAATTAAATTCTTATTTGTAGGGTTAAACCTTGATTTTCAGAGGAATTAAATTCCCATATATCTCTGTAAGAATTAAATTCTTTGAACTCAGTTTTTTCCCCTGGGTTTTGAATCTGCATGACAGAATCTCCCCGATGAGAATTAAATTCTCAACTTATGGGGAGATCTGCTTCTACAGATCTCAACCAGAGGAAGAACTAAGTTCTTATGCGAAGGGTTAAACCCTTAAAAAGGTCAAGAAAAGATAGAACAATCTCTGTGTATTTCTCTTTTTTTTTACCTAAAATGTTATGATGAAGCAAGTCTTTTCCAAGACTTAAATTCTCTTCTTCCTCTTTTTTTTATCCTCTTTGTCTCTGTATGTTTCTCTCTCCTCTCTCCTCCTCTCCTTACTCCTATTTATATGAGAAGAAAAAGAATCAATTTGTTAAGAAAATCCCTCATTGAGAGATCATGATTGATTTCATAATCAATCCAATTGTTCTAGTGAATTTTATTCACCATTGGATTTTTAATCCAAAGGCTCTCTATTTAACAAAGAAGATTGCTTATTTGTTTTTTTTAACCAGATTAGGAGATATTTTCCTAAGATAGAATTTTATTCTATGAGACGATCACCGTTGGATCTTTGATCCAAAGGTCCTTCGTTTAACAAAGAAAATCTTTCTAGTTTAAGGAAGATCAGGGAAATATTTCCCATATATATATAATTTAATTCTATCAGATAGTTTAGAAAGATTTAAGGAAATATCTTCCAAATAGAGTTTTGATCCTTTTATTTAGAATTTAATTCTATCAGCTTGGAAAGTGTTTAGGAACACTCACGTGTAGCACGTGACCCCAATGGAATTAATTTTGTTTGCTTATATGCAACATTATAAGAGGGTATCACGTGTTAACACGTGATTGTTAGGATACGTGCGTGTTCAAGTTTAGTTCTAAATACCGCAATCAAGACGGTTTCGCTTGTAGCTAGCCGGTTGAGTACGGGTCGTCCGCAGGGAGATGGGAGTCTTTTTCAATGTGTTTTAACGAGTTAAGTCCGGTTGTTCAGATTTTGTTTGTGACTAACTAAGTGTTGAGTTGATATTTAAAGCGAGCTTGTTAGGGTTAGGATTAGGTTAGTTTGAGTTAGGAGTCTCCACATCTTTCGTTGCCCCTCTTAATATCAATGTTACGGTAATCGGCAACAACGGGGATTAGCACGACTAGGAAGGAACTTGCGAGTATAAGCTAGGCTTTCCAACGCATAGTCCTTCCTTTTGGTGCTTGTCCGTCCGTTCTTGGCTCTTATCCATAACCTCCGGTTAATTCAACCACAGCCGGTCTCACCACGGAATCACCGCTATCATGTAGGATAGGGTGCCGTGAGGAGCGGATTGTGGTTCAATTAACGGGAGTTGATTTAAGCTGTTGGGCAAGAAAAGAGTGAGAGAGATTTCCTTCTCTCAAACTTCCCTTATCCTACCCTAACAAGTATAGAACTACTCACACTTCATAATATGGAAAAATAAAACAAACAAAAGAGGAAGATAGAAAGAAGGAGACTAGAAGAATACGACTAACTATTTGCGACCTCACCTTGGCGAGGATCAAGCGTAAGTATCATTGTCGTATGTAAGGATAAAGAAAAAGAAAGAAGAAAGAAACAACAAGGAAATAACAACAACTACTTAACGAATTTAAAGTTACAACAATTATAACAAAAGTAAGACAAGCATGATAATAAAATGGTCTTCTTTATTCATCACTCTGCACACAAAAGCTCACTTACAAGTTTAATGGAGAAGAGGTGAGAAGAGGAAGAAGAACATGTAACTAAAACCTAGCAAAAAGAAATACAAGACTTGGACCCCTTCCTTCACAGAATTCTGGGGTATTTATAGGACACAAAATGAAAACCTAGGGCAACAATACGGGCCAAAATGAAAAGACCAAAGTGCCCTTGAAAACCCGGCATGATTGGCGCCAGAACGGCCGCGGTTCCGCGGCCTGGACCCTCCTTTGGCCGCGGAACCGCGGCCCTATGGTGGACTTGGGCTCTGTGCTTTTTGGTGCAGGCCTGGTTTTCAGTGAACTTCATTCTGGTATATGTATTTTCTCAATTTGGCTCCCCGAATTTTCCAGAATTTCTGTTGAGGGAAAGGTGGACTTTTTGTCAAGATTTTGTCATGATTGCCTTGAGCTCCGCGTAGATCTCTTGGATTTTGTGCTACCATTGAGCCTTGTGCATGAAGGTGACATTGATTTGACATTTTGTCTTCCTAAACTGGTATCTGGCAACATACGGATGACGAGCGGAGACCGTGTTTTCTCAGTGGTTGGCAGGAACCCGGACTTTTTTTCGTGTTTTCCATGAATTTCACCGTTTTAGAACCGAGAACCTGTATCCTGCAATTGACTAGCAAACACGGCTCAAGAGTATCTACGGATATGCAATGTGATAAAAATTGGGCGGTATGAAAATGCAAAAATCTGATATGAACAACACGTGAGCCTTTTTGGCTTGCTATCTGTTTGAATATAACGCCTATATGCTTTGCATATAGACGCTCACGTGCTTACATGTGAGGCTCAATCTTAGCCTATCGATTGCTTAAATGCAGCGGCTATATGCTTTGCATATAGCCGCTCATGTGTGGGCACGTGAGACCGTGGGGAGTTTTTCCCCCTTTTTCTTTCTATATATATTTTTTATAAGGGAACACCCATGTCAATATTGATTTCGAGACCGGTTGGTAGTTTAGAGCTCGTTTCAGAGCAATAGCTAGTTTATGGCTCGTTGCGGAGCAATATGTAGTTTATGGGTCACTGCGGAGCACTTGGTAGTTAATGGCTCGCTGGGGAGCTCTTGGTTGTTTATGGCTCTTTGCGGAGCAACATGTGGTTTATGGCTCATTTCGGAGTACTTGGTAGTTTATGGCTCGTTGCGGAGCAACATGTAGTTTAGTTTATGGCTTGTTGCAGAGCGCTTGGTAGTTTATTGCTCATTTCAGAACACTTGGTAGTTTAGGGCTCATTACGGAGCGCATGTAGTTTATGGCTTACTCCAAGTCGGAATTGGAAAGCCGTCGGGATTTTGGCACTTGATAAAGAATTGCTCCATATTGGAACACCATTGGATTTTGTCGGCTGGATGGAGAATGACTCCATGTTGGATGTCGAGGGCTTTGCTGCTAGATGGAAGATCGCTCCATGTTGGATGTTGTTCATTTTGGAGGCGGGCCATCAATATATTGCACCGGATTCCTTGGAATCATGTCGTCAAACATTTTAGAGGCCTCTACTCTTACTTCCTGTCGTAGGGGCATGGTCTAAATTCCTTGAAGCGAAACTTTTGCGCTGCTGCCCAGATTCACGTACAAGTAGGTATATGTACTGTCGCAAATCTTCATTTTTGGAAACAAATCATCGATGCTTTGCATTGAACTCCTTGGAGTCCTGTCGTTGAACATTTGCATTTAGAGGTGAACCATCGATGTGTTTTCATCGGACTCCTTTGAGTCTTGCTCGTCGGTTTGATTTCAGGTAGAATGCATACGTCGCCCAACATCTTTATTTGATTCTGATGCCAGGTAATTTTTTTTACCTTAACACCACTGCCAGAACCGATGTAAGCGGTTGTCGTTGCATCGTTACTTTGCGCTTGATGTCCGTAGGACTGATTTTTTTTGTTTGGCGTCCATAGGACTGCTTTCCTTCATGTTGGTGTTGAGCGGTTTGCTATCGCGCCATCGCAAGACCTGATGTAGGCGGTTGCCATCGCATCGTTACTTTGCGCATTGACCTAGGGAGTCTTTGTTGTTTGACAGAGAATAGAGCTTGACGGCTTATTCTTCCGAAGGAACTTTGAGCTTTTCACGATTTGTCAATATTGGAGACGACCTTGTCATGACTTTGATTTTCACTCAGAGGAGTGCCTTTGAGACGGTGTGAGTTTCCAATTTTCTTGTAGATCGAAATTCCCCTTCTGATATTGGTCTTCAAGAAAGTTTTTTAAGACGCGGCAGTCCTTTGTAAGATGACTGACCATCCAATGATAGAGGCAATATTTGGCGTCACGGACCCTGTTGGCTTGCTCCGATGCCTAGAGTTAGGCAGAACGAGAATATTGCTTTTCTTGGCCCATCCGAACAATTTCCTCATTTTTGCTTTAAAGGAATGAATATTTGCGTCTCGCTTCCACTTTAAGGGTTGGACCGGTTCCCATTGATGGCTGGGGGGATTGGATTTGGTTGCCCTCTGACTTTATTGTGCATTAGCGATGAAAGAAGATCTTCTAACATTTTTGTCATGCCGACAATCTTTCTCTGACCGAAGGTTGGCTGTGAAATTTATCCCTTCCAGTTGAGCAACATGATTTATAAGATCTTGATACGCTTTAGACTTCGCCATGGCGACGAATGGATACACCCAACTGCTTTTGTTAAGCATGCCTATGAAGATCCCTAAGGTTTGGGATTCATCAAGCGTATGCTTACATTTTGAGGCGAGATTTTGCCATTAGACGACATATTGCGCCAAAGTTTCTGAGCTCCTCTTTTCTTCATATATTAAAGTAGATAGCGTCGTTTCTTCGGTTGTGCTGGCGAATATTTGAATGAATAAAGCTTCCAGTTGCGCAAAGGTCTGCAGGGAGACATTTGGTAACTCCGCATACCACTCGAAGGCTGTGTCAGCGAGACTATCGATGAATTGCTTCAGCAAGAAGGTGCCATTGCCCCCTGTGTTCCCACACATCGCTTTGCATTGTGCAATGTATTGGCGATGTGTCCATGTTCCTTTGAACACCTTGAATTTAGGAATTGTGTATCTCTCGGGGTATTGCAGTTGGTCATCATCAGTCAGATAGGGTCGACATTTGTAGACCAGCTTTTGGAATGCTTCACTGGCCATGTGCATCTTGGCTTGCTATTCGACAAGATCAACGATCTGATTTCGTAGAGCTGCATCATTACTTGATGACACCTGCAGCGGCTTCCAGGTTTATTGGAGTTGGCAACAATGTGGGGGTTGTCGTTGTTTAGACCGGCACCTCAAGAATTGGTAGATGTTGCTCATCATCATATGGCTCTGGCTGCGTGGCCATTGCAGTGTACACTTGCTGGAATAGGACTATCATTCGAGCCAAGTTGGCACCTATATCAGCGACCTCTTTATCCTTTTCGGCCCCGTTTTTTTAACAGTTTTGCTGAAGTTGACTCATACATCTTCAGGGAGGGTGTTGGCATGCCCCTTGTCTTGTGAAAGAAGATGAGCAGTTCCACCTTCACAGCTTCTGACGGTGGGCCAGCCCATTTTGCTGCTGTTTAGGGGTCCTAGTCCTTTAAAGACCGGCCTCTTTTGTTGGCTATCAGTGGCCCGAGGTGAGTTGGCTGATTTTGGGGCCGACCTGTTGAAGAAGAAAGCTGGTGAGTTTCCCCCTGAGGAGTTAACAGCTTTACTCCCATATGGGGAGATAGAAAGCCGCTCAAATGTCGACTTGTACTCTATTTCGGGAGCAGACACGTTGTCTTTATTCATCTGCCACTTGATGTGATTTGAAGGAATGTTTAACGTCGTCCTAGACGGGAGGATTTAACGTCAGCTTGGACAGAAGATTTTGTTTAACGTCTACTTAGACGGAGAAAATCGGCTTAGCGACTACTTAGACATAATATTTAACGTCGTATTAGACGGAGATTTCGGAGATTTCTGTTCAACTTAGGTGGCGTTTCCTTCCTTCTTCAGATTACACATGTATCTTGTTAAGCATTCCTTACCATAGGGACCATATCGACCAAAGGAGCTCCACTGAGATGCTTTCTGCCTAGGGTTTGGGATTAAATAGCTTGCCCCCTGTAGGAGGTGTTTCCTGATTTAAAGTCAGGAAAGCTTCTGGGAAAAGCTTCAGAGGAGAGTCACGTGCTTACACGTGACTAGCGGTCACGTGTTGGCACGTGACACCTAAAAAGCATCATCAAGTCGAGTTCAGTCTCCTGACTACGCTGAAGAAAATGGGCTTCAGAAAGAGTCACGTGCTCCCACGTGACCAGGGTCACGTGGCGACACGTGACATTTAAATGCAAGCGTCGAAGACACACAAGTTCTCTGATCAAGTCAAGAAAAAGGATTCAGAAGAGGTCACGTGCTTCCACGTGACCAGGGTCACGTGTTGGCACGTGACGTTCAAGACAGTAGACTCGTTCTCCAGACGAACCAAGGAAAGAGAGTTCAAACAAGGGTCACGTGCTCACACGTGACCAAGAGTCACGTGGTGGCACGTGACGCTTAAGCAACAATCAGAAGAAAGGAAAAGGCTCATTCCGAAGGGGGTCACGTGCTCACACGTGACCATGGGTCACGTGGTCACACGTGACCGGCTTTCAAAGCCCTTTTTATCAACAGAATTAAATTCTGAGAGAAATGCAAATCTTTCCAAAGGAACGCAACTATACGCATCCAATCAAATTAAAGGTTCAGAAGTCATTTATTTATGGAAAATCTCGGGTTTGGAAAGATTTCCCCCTTAAATCTAACCAAAATAACAAGGGAGAATCTCTGGATTTGAAATCCAACGGTGAATAAAATTCACCTAATAATCCAAAGGTCCAAAACGAATGAAGGATGCAAATCAAATCTCTCAATGAAGATTCGTCACAAAACTAACTGATTCGGCTGCTTCTCCTATAAATAGGAGCCAAGAGACACAAAAAGGACATACAGGCGCAGAGAAGAAAAAAGAAAAAAGGAGGAGAGCTTTGATACTTTGAAAAGACTCGGATCTTCTGCAAAAACCCTAGGTAAGAAAGGGGAAGCCTTTTGAAAGAAAAGAGAATTTAATTCTCTATAGAGTTTAACTCTAATATATAAAACAGAAGAGCAAATTTCTTCTCTCTTTGATAGAGGATCTGCAAAGTGCACATCTCCCCTTAAGGTTGAGAATTTAATTCTCAATGGGTTGAGATCCTGCCATGCAGAACCAAAACATAGAGAAAGAATGCAAGCATGAGAATTTAATTCTCACAGAACTATAGGAATTTAATTCCTCTAAGATAAAAGTAGGGCTTGACCTTGTGTTATGGGAATTTAATTCCTTCAAAATAAAAAGGAGCAGGGTTTAACCCTAATTAAGAATTTAGTTCTGTTGAAACAATGGGAATTTAAGTCCCTTAATCATAATCTGACGGGAAACGGAAGTTTGATTCCTTAAAAAGTTTTTTTATTAGGGTTTAACCCTATTCAATTCTTCACATAAACGAGTAGGAATTTAATGCCTTTGAAAATTAAAGCCAGAGGAATTTAATTCCTGAAAAGAAAGATCAACAGATCCTCTAAAAACTACGTAGAGGCAGGGTCACGTGCTACCACGTGACCCCCCAAAACCCCTACAGAAAGCCCCTTTGAGGCAGCACCCCACGTGACCCACGTGACCCTCAGCAGAAGCCTTAACACAAAGGCATTTGAATGCCCATCACGTGACGGCACGTGATGCTATGAAGGAAATGATAATTTCAGCGGAACAAATGAAGGGAGGGCGCCCTCACGTGCTGCCACGTGACCCTTCTTGCTTTAGTGTTTAACACTAAAATTAAAACTCTCAAGCCCAGTGTTAAAACACTGTCGGGCCTTAGCATTCAATGCTGATTAAAAAGCCTTATTGGCAGGATTCAACACTGATCCGTTTTAGTGTTTACACTAATTTGAAAAAGCCTTATTGCTGGTGTTTAACACCAATTATCTCTTAGTGTTGAACACTAACTCAACAACCTTATTCCCAGTGTTCAACACTGATTGCTCTGAAGTGTTTAACACTAGGCTTTGGCCCAATTGGCTAAAGGGGATAGAGGCAAACATTATACCTCAATGGACCAACAAAGAGTCAATATTCCAGACCTGACTGGACTTAGCCCAAGCTGGCCATAAGTCCTCAATTTGTGATTAACTGGGCCGGTAGGCTCATAACATAATTGATCAGTCTTGACCCAAATTGGGCCAAGGACTATTTAATCCATCCCGGTTCTAGGGTACATCTCTTCACTCCTTTGATACTTGGCATTGTAATCCCTCAATGTCTTCAAAGAGGTGACGGGTCCCGAAGACCATTCATGATATGGACTGTGGGGTCCTTAAACCCATGCATAATACAAAATTCCTGGTTACGTGGAACGTGGATAACGTCACTCTTTGACCCCGCGGAAAACGTCCAGAGCGGATCCTGGTCCTCGCCTAGCACGGCAATGAACCCGTGTGAAGCATCCAGAGCGGAGCCTGGTCCTCGCCTAGCACGGCAGTGAACCCGTGTGAAGCATCCAGAGCACATACCGGACTGTGGAGTCCTTAAACCCATGGACTATGACGTCCTTAACCTTGACCGAGATGTCTTAAAACTACCAACGGACCGCAATGTCCTTAAACTACCCACGGACCGCAATGTCCTTAAACTACCCACGGACCGCAATGTCCTTAAACTACCCATGGACCGCAATGTCCTTAAACTAGAACCATAGAGCCTCCATATGCTCTTTCGTCGGATCTAAATGGTCCCGTTTAAGTTGATCTTAGCCTCAAAAATGGCTAACGCGTCCTTAAACCTTCAAGCAGACTGGACTACGAATCCCCCCTAATTAACTCTGGCTCGAGGGTACATCTCTGAACTCCTCTGACATCCGTCGTTGAAATCCCTCAACGTCGTCAGAGAGGTGACGGGTCCTGACGGCCACATAGACGATGATTGGAACAATGGAGTTCAAACACTCCTTTGTCGGATCTAAACGATCCCGTTGAGTTGATCTTAGTCACAAAGTTAGACTAACGTGTCCTTAACAAACGTTTGAGTCGATCTTAGCCTCAAGTATGGCTGACGTATCCTCAAACCAAACTCCCAAACCCAAATTTAAGATAATGCGGATTTGGACCAGTCCATGCCCTACGGGCGACAACATAACTCAGTCTCCGTAAACGATCCACGGGCAATGAAACATAAAACAAGAACACACGACACGAAGTGACCATCTGGAGAAGGAGAAAGTTGTTACCGCAAAGCGGTAGCGTAATTAACTGCAGGGGCTTGCGCCTGCAGGGAAGAGCGTCCCCACAATCAAAAACCCCTCGAACGAGGGGGAATCTGACGAAGTCTGCTACATCGGACGCATCCGTCTAGACCTCCGATATATGGCGCCATGGATCGAATTGGCATCTTCGGAGAGGTGGACGGATAGCACCAATTAGCATCTGTCCCGAATTTCAGGCGAGACAGTCCATGTCTCGGCCGTCCTTCGGAGGGGAACAGATTCTGGCACGCCCGGTGGGACCTTTTCCTCTTTCCACTCCACACTTCGTGTGTCGTGATTCGCGAACCAATCGCGGTTCGCTAACAGTTGCCCTTGGGTTTCAAGATACTAAGAATTGGCGCCTTGCCTATTGCAGAAAACAAAGGATCGATGGCTGCTACTTCCGCGAAATCCTCCAACTGCTCAAGCTGCAATTGCGACCAACGCTTTGCCTCGCCGGGAGGTATAGCCTATGGACCCCAAGCTGCTTCGTTGTTCACAATGCCGGCGGACCAGGTGACTCAGGCCACCACCGGATTGTTCTTTGGGACTATACTCCCACCATCCAGCTTCACGGCGCCAGTGCTGACAAAGGAAGCCCTCAAGAAGTCGGTCTTTGATCGTCTCACCCCTGCCACGGCTCCTCTCACCGAGTCGTCCGATGTCAGCGCCTCAGTCTTTTCTAGATTGGGCCAGAAATCCTGCAAATTCGTCGCAGAGAAGGCTGCTACTAAGAAAACGGCCGCTCATGCCTCCGAAATCGCCAAGGCAGCTTCCCCGGCCAAAAAGTCGGTCTTTACCAGATTAACGGCTTCAGCTCCCGCTCCCGTTGCACAAAGGACATCGGCCTTTGACAGGCTAACACCAACAACGACCCCCCACCCACACAGGGGGCAAGACGAAACCATTTTTATATCTGACCCTACGCCATCTTCTCGACGTGCTCGGCGTCGTCATTGGCGCCGAATAAGGAAAGCCGGGGGCAACTCCCCCTCCGGATTGACTCCACCAGCCCCGGTGGCAGAAGTTAATGCTGCTGTTCCAACTGGGAACAGCTTCGAAATGCTAAATAAGGTGCGAAGGAACTCCTCTACTGCAGTGCTGAAGAGGTCTCCTCCCTCCGCAGAAAAGGTTGTGGAAATAGAATCAGAACAGCCCCGATCTCCTCAACGGCTGTCTTCCAAAATCTATAAGGTTTGGCGGCAGGCCCGAGACTCAATCATCGATCCAAACTTCTCCCGCCAGCATAAAAAGCTGAAAATCCAACCGAAGGCTGGTCACCAGGCGAAACCCCAAAAGGCTGTCTGGACGCCCACCTCGATGGCCCCCTCAACCTCCATGGCTCATAAAAGGAGGGAGCCAGAGAAGATCCCTCAACATGCAACGACGGCTAAAAGCAATGAGCCCAGACACCCTAAGTCTGGGGGCACGGTGGTGCACACTGTTTACATGGTCTCTGGAAAGGAGGAGAGCCGCACCTCTACGGGCCACCGACCGCTGACCTGATCCGTAACGAGAGCCCAAGAACAACAACAAAAGTTGCAGGAAATGATGAGTGCTATGGCTGCACTTACTGGGCCAAAAGAAAGCCCGGAAATATCCTCAGACGCACGCCGAGAGGAGGAAACCGACGCTGAGTTCCTTCGCCGGACATTGGAGAAAAAGGACAAAGAGGCTGCGGAACAAGCGGCTAATATACAGCGCATGGGCCTTCTCTTCCAAGATATGATAGGAATGATGATCCAACAGGACCCACCCATTGAAGATCCCCCAATCGTTCTGGAAGATGACCGAGGAGAAATGTCAAATCCACCACCAGCCCTCTCAACGGCCAAGGAAGAGACGATCTCTAAGGCTGACTTAGCCGACTACATAGCCCAGCAAATCCGGGACCATCATGCGACTGAGGCAGCTGGTCAAGTCGTGAAAACAGGGCGGCCGTATCCAAGCTGGTACGATCAAATCAAGTACCCGCAAGGCTATACGATACCGAAATTCCATGTGTATAAGGGGACCGGCAATCCTCATCAACACGTCGCCCAGTTCCGGGCCCTCTGCGGTAACACCGGCGGTGACGATAAACTGTTACTCCGTCAGTTCGTTGGCAGCTTATCAGAAACAGCGTTCGAATGGTATTCAGAACTCCCGAACGATTCCATCAAAACGTTCGCTGAAATGGAGCTGTTGTTCACTCAGCGATTTGCAAGTGCCAGCGAACGCACTCCAATAACTGCACTTATTAACGCCAGGGTAAAACAGGGCGAAACCTGGGTCCAGTACGCCATACGCTGGCGGAATTTGTGGTCGAGATGCGAACAACGCATTGAGGAAGCACCCGCAGTGGGTATGTTCGTGGGAACTTTAGACCCCCACGCAACCATCTCCCAGTTTATGATGTTCTTTAAGCCAACCATATTCCAGGCTTTAATCGACAAGTTGGCTCAGATGGACCAGATGGGTCATAGGCCACCTCCCCCGAAGTCGGAACCTCGGAATGATAAGGGTAAAGGAAGAGCAACCTTTATCGCGAATGCCCAACAGCAACCTGACGCCCCGAAATCGGCAGATCAACTGGAAGAAAGACGCCGGTATTATAATGAAAAGATGAAGCGTCCCTACTCGTTCCCACGAGACAAGACGAGACGGTTATTTGAGCTGGCAATACGCAACAGGCTTATTAACCCCCCGAATCCAAGGCGACCGCCACAACCCACCGAGGTGAACAACCCCAACTATTGCCCTTACCATCAGACGGTAAGCCATCCGATTGAAGATTGCTTCGTCTTCAAAGGATGGATCGAAGATCAATACCTCCAGGGGAAGTTTGTACTGTCCGAAAAGTGGAAGGTGAACCCGCCACAACCACATACTCCTAAAAAGACGGACACATCGGGGGCAACCTGCTCCTTTATCGAAGAAATTCCATGGGAGGTCGTGCTATCAACGAAGACCAAAAGGATGCTGAGAGACCTTCACGCGTGCCCTGCAATCGAATGGAAGGACCCTCTTGAACCTCGAATTATCGAAGGAGCAGTGAAGCCCCACGCAACTACGAAGACTGCTGATAAGGGCCCAAATACTCACGCCCAGCTGTCAAAAGCTTCGAAGAAAAAGAAGAAGAAATCCAAGAAGCCCGCGAAGCTTGGAGACGAGCGAACAAACTTGCAGAAGCAAATCGACGCGCTGGAAGAATATAATCAGAAGGCGCGAACTCCTGTCACACTGCAAGAGTTCCTCAGCCACATCTTTCAAGAGGACGATGATGGAGAGAACTCGTCGGATGAATCCGAGGGATATGCGGCAAGTTGCAACATGATCTCCCACTCGTTTACCAATGATGAGAAAACTCCTAGCACTAAGAAGCTGAAGGCGGAACCCGAACCAAAGCGTGCGACGCTGACAACTGATATGATCAATGCCTTCCTAGACGAGATTCGTCTAAAAAGTAAAGCAGACCAGGAGCGTAAGATGGCAGCATCAGGAGGAACCAAATGCGGGCAACTGAACGAAGGAGTTGAACTACCCCTGCCAGAGCGAAAGGCATCCGAGATGGACAGGAAGATATTCAAGACGAGGAAAAGGTTCGCCAAAGCCATGTCAATGGGAATGAGGCTACCACCCTCGGAAGGAAACACACACAATGGGGCGGAGAAGCACCCCGATTACTGCGCATATCATCGGAAAGTTTCACACCCCACAGAGGAGTGCGACGCCTTTAAGATATGGTGGCAAGGATATGTTGCTCGTCGGCAACATTTCAAACGCATGAAACGCAAGAGCCGTCGGGAGCAAAGAAGCGCCGTTGACGGACCCAACAGAATTACTGGCAACTGTTATATGGCTCATGCCGAGGGGTCGCAAGTCCTCACCTTTGGGAGCGACTCTGACGAAGAAGTGACTCTGGGCCCTCTCTTTGAAGAATCCGCGCTAAGGAAAGATGAGGAATCAGAAGCCTGCGGAAACACTCAGCTGCGCAGTCGCACGCTCCCGGAAAAGAATCTCGGGCCTACGAACAGAAAAGATAAGGGAAAGGAAAAGGTCACTGAAGATATCACTTTGGATGACCAAGTCGCGAAAGAACTGGCTGCCAAAGACCCTCCTAGGAGGAGTAAAGTGGACTATAACATCCTCGCGCATCTAAGGAAGCTACCTTCTCAGCTTAGCATTCTCGACGCCCTCCTATTATCAAAAGAAGCACGGGACTCACTAATTAAGGCACTACAAGAACCTGAGCAATTCCAAGCCTTTCTCGCCACCGAAAAGATGAAGGACGAACTGGAAGAAGTGCATACGGCCGACGTCACTTTCGGTGATGAAGACCTCCTTCTCGGGACGTGCGACCATAACCGTCCCCTATATGTCTCTGGGTACTGCCATGACATCAAGATAGGCAAGATCCTGGTGGATAACGGATCCTCCGTTAATCTCCTTAATGTTCGGGTGTTGAAGGAAATCTGCATGAGTGTGCAGCATCTCGCTCGGGACAAAATTACTATCTCCGGTTTCGATTCACAATCGTCACGGACTCTTGGATCTGTGATACTAACGTTACGCTTCGGGCTTCTCGTCACAGACATCAAATTCCATGTCATTGACGCGAAGACCTGTTACAATGCCTTGCTCGGCCGTCCTTGGTTACACGAGTACAACATCGTCCCTTCTACACAACATCAGTGTATGAAGTACTTTAAAGATGGTTTCGAGTATACTGTAACGGGTGAGCTGAACCCATTTTCCGTGAACGAAGTCCGCAAAATACGAGGATGCGAAATACTTTTTGCCAGACTTTGAAGATACAGAAAGGTGTCACGACTCGGAGAACAAGGCCGCCGCCACCATCCCTGTTTTCGGAAGCGATACCGAAGAAGAGGAAGAGATAGTTTATACGGGGCCAGCTCAACGCAACAACCGGAGGACGCCCATCCCCATACTGGTCTTCGGAAGTGATTCGGAAGATGAGGTCAATGCCGTATTCTCCAATCGGCTTTCAATACAAGCACCTCCTGGCGATAACCATAACTTGCAAATCACCATGGTACCGCGAGAACACTACAAGGACCTCGACACGCTTCAAGCTCACAGTGTGCAAGAGCTGCAAACGTTTTGCGTCCCCCCCAGGCGAAAGGGTGAGAAGATGATCCTATTCTATCGATCCTCAGAGTCGAAAGTAGAGAAAGAGATCTGGCATGGCGCAGATGCTGCATGCGACAGACTCCAACCCATCCGTCTGCCCAGATATTATACAGATGGATTAAAGAAGCTATTGAAGCGCCAACGAGTACCCTTAAAGCAAACTGTTCGACAGGCTCGGTTCTACAACAAGATTTGGGATGTCCCTGGAACCCAACGCAAATTGCCCAACGGGAAAATGGAGACACTCGGGCTTGGATACACGAGAACCGGAAAACGAGAACGGGCTCAAAACAGCTACGCTATATATACCTTTGATGAAGAAGAGGACGTCCTGTCAGGAGATGCCAACCCCTCATCAAAACCAGACCACGCGATTGAGGCGCCAAGTCCGTCATTTCTAGAACGAATGGACAAGCCTATCAGGAAAGTGGGTCAGAAAGGTCGGGAAGACCCCAACCACGAAATGGCCATCTACGAGAAGGCCAGGACGCAACGTCTATTTCAACAGGCTGCGAAAGGCAAGAATGCTCATCCTTGTCAACCCATCATGCGAAAGGCCCGACGCGGAGACGGAAATAAGTCGAGAAGCGGAAAAAAGAGCCGACAACAACGACGCAGGATTAGAGGGTTACGAGATCGAGTACTGCACAGCTCGGATTCGCCCTTCATAGAAAAGATGAGTCGAGCGTACTCCTTCCCCCGAGACAAGACGGAAAGGTTACTCAAGCTCGCCCTAAAACATCAGATGATCGCGCTTCCGGAGTCTAAACACCCTGAGCAAGCTAATAAGGCCTCTCGCTCGGGCTATTGCTCTTATCACCGAGCCGCAGGACATCCTACCGAAGACTGCTTCACCTTCAAGAACTGGGTCGAGGACCAGTACCGACGGGGCAGATTCGCTTTATCCAACAGCTGGAGGGTAACGCCGCCACGAAAGCACGAGCCCAAGGCCGCAAGAGCAGAACCAGATCCACCTCAGTCTCGGGAGCGGATTCGCACCTGTTATACGATTACGATATTAAAAGAAGAGCCCGAGAACATAGATGACCTTCCCCGGTGCTTTGAAAACAGCGATGATGAGGTGATCTCAGAATTTCCGCCCGCTCCGAAAGAACTGGAAGACGGTATACATACTACTGCAGATAACCTCAGGAAGATTGAGTTGGGATCGGCAGAGGACCCGCGACCAACATTTGTCAGCGAGCTACTCTCTGAAGAAAGGGTGGCCGCGTTAAAGAACGTGCTTCTACGGCATAAAGACTGCTTCGCGTGGAACTACTCCGAGATGCCAGGTTTAGATCCGGAGGTCGCTGTGCATAAATTAGCAATATCCCCAGATATCAAGCCAGTCAAGCAGGCGCCAAGAAGGATGCGACTCGAGCTTGAGATGAGCATCAACGCCGAAGTCAAGAAGCTGATCGATTCTGGATTTATCCAAGAAGTCCAATATCCCGATTGGATTGCCAATATCGTCCCGGTGATGAAGAAGAATGGGACGGTACGTATATGCGTGGATTTCAGGGATCTCAACAAAGCCTGTCCAAAGGATGATTTCCCGGTGCCGGTAACCGAGCTAATGATAGATAACACGTCTACTCACGAGATCTTCTCCTTTATGGACGGTTCTTCAGGATACAATCAGATAAAAATGCATCCCGAAGACCAGAAGCACACCGCTTTCCGGACCCCTTTGGGTGTATTTTGCTACAGGGTTATGCCCTTCGGTCTAAAGAATGCCGGCGCTACCTATCAAAGGGCCATGACAAAGATCTTCGACGACCTCATACATGACATCGTCGAGTGCTATATCGACGACCTCGTAGTAAAGAGTATGTCATACGAAGATCACTTAAAGCATCTAGAGACTGTATTTCAACGCCTTCGGCAATATAATTTGAAGATGAATCCCCTCAAATGCGCGTTTGGAGTCTCCTCGGGAAAATTCCTGGGATTCGTCATCCGACACCGAGGTATTGAGATAGATCCGTCAAAGATTAAAGCGATCATGGAAATGCCTCCGCCAAGAACCCTCAAACAGTTGCGGTCTCTCCAAGGGAAGCTCGCATACATCCGGCGATTTATCGCAAATCTTTCAGGCAAATGCCGCCCCTACAGTCACCTGATGAAGAAGGGAACCCCATTCGTCTGGGATCAAAAATGCCAAGGTGCGCTAGACGAGATCAAGCAGTACCTGCAGAACCCGCCGGTATTGGCCGCGCCGGTCAAGGGAAAACCCCTCATTCTTTATACAACCGCCCTCGAAGGTTCCTTGGGCGCACTATGGGCGCAAGAGAACGATCAGGGGAAAGAGAGAGCACTTTACTACTTAAGTCGAGTCCTACTCGGGGCAGAAAGCAATTACTCCCCCATTGAAAAACATTGCTTGGCATTGATCTTCGCGATAACAAAGCTCAGGCACTATGCGTTGGCACACGAAGTCTGCCTCATCTCAAAGGTGGACCCCCTTAAATACTTGATGTCAAAAGCCATATTGACGGGACGACTCGCTAAATGGGCCCTGCTCTTGATGGAGTTCTCGATAACATATCAACCTCTCAAGGCAGTGAAGGGCCAGGCCATTGCCGATTTCCTCGCTGAGCACCCGATACCGGCCGATTCTCCTTTGAATTGTGACTTGCCGGACGAGCATGCATTTGATGCGATTAGCGGTGGAAGCACCCGATGGGAACTCTATTTCGATGGAGCGTCCTCTATAAAGAAACAGAAACAAGGTATCCCAATGATCAAGTCAGGGATAGGCCTCATCTTTGCGACTCCACAAGGAGGGATAATGCGCTTCGCCTTCTCCTTAACAGAGCCGAGGACAAACAATGAAGCTGAATATGAAGCCCTGATAGCAGGCCTCGAGCTTGCCATTGACATGGGAATTGAAGACCTCCTCATATATGGGGATTCTCAGCTGGTCGTTAGTCAAGTAAATGGTGACTACCAAACGTGCAAACCGGAGCTGGTGAAGTACGGCGAAAAGGTGCAACAACTGTTGACCCAGATCCCCTCCTATACGTTGGAAAATATACCGCGCGCGGAAAACAGCAAAGCAGACGCGTTGGCCAAACTCGCTAAAGAACTGGCTGACGAGAACCTCGATGACGTCAGAATCGTGGTACAAAGCCGTCGAGTGCTCGCCCCGGCAGAAATATCTCCGGAATCATGCAAAGAAAAGAGAGCGACTGAGCAGATGACCCTACAAATAAAGGACCATGAGAAGGCCGAGGACTGGAGGGAAGTCTTCATAGACTACTTTAAGTCCCGCCGCATACCCAAAGAAGCGTCCTCGAGACATCAGCTCATGAAACGAGCTCTATCTTTCGCTTTCGTCAACGATACTCTATACAAGAGATCGCTTGATTCTCTATGGCTGAGATGCTTGGGACCTGACGAAGCAGAAAAAGTCGTTCAGGAAGTCCACGACGGGCTTTGCGGCTCTCATCAAGCAGGCCCGAAGATGAAGTTAAAGATTAAACGGATGGGCTACTACTGGCCCACGATGATCCAGGACTGCCTCGAGTATGCGAAGCAATGCCCCTCGTGCCAGATTCATGGAGACTTTATCCACCAACATCCGAATCCGCTACACCCAACGGTGGCCAGCTGGCCATTCGAGATGTGGGGGACTGACATAGTCGGCCCCATTGAACCAGCATCATCTCGGGGACATCGTTTTATCCTGGCGACTACTGATTACTTCTCCAAATGGGCAGAAGCAATACCATTGAGGGAAGTGAAGACGGAGAATATCCTCCATTTCTTCAAGACGCACGTCATCTATCGGTTTGGAACCCCACGGCGGATTATCTCCGATAACGGGCCAGCTTACAGAAGCCATAAGATTAGCCGCTTCGCGCAGCAGCACAATATAGACTAGAGGTATTCTTCAGTTTACAACCCACGAGCCAACGGTCTGGCCGAGGCCTTCAATAAGACCTTGACAAAGATCATAAAAAAGACCGTTTCCCGGAATAAGAGAGACTGGCACGAGAGGCTGCAAGAAGCCCTTTGGGCTTATCGAACTACATTCAATACGGCCACAAACACAACGCCATACGCGTTGGTATTTGGGACGGAAGCAGTACTCCCCCTCGAGATAGAGTTACCCTCTCTACGAGTGGCAGTCCACCACGAACTGACCGACGAAGAAAATGCTCACCTTCGACTTGAGGAGCTTGATGCCCTCGACGAAACCCGACTCATAGCGCAACAACATCTAGAAGCCTACAAAGCGAAGATGACGCGCTCGTACGAAAGATTGACCAGGCCAAGGGCATTCCGCCAAGGCGAACTCGTGCTGGTAGTCAAAAGACCTATGATCCCCAATCGTGCCAAGCGGGGAAAATTCGAGCCAAACTATGAAGGCCTGTACATCATAGACCAGGTTTATCAGGGTGGAGCCTATCTACTCGTGGACATGCATGGTGAAAGGCCTTTCAGGCCAATAAATGGCCGCTTCTTGAAGAAATACTATGCTTAGTGAGCCACAGCCTGGGTCAACGGTAGATGACGACGACTATGTCCGCTCGCTATCTTCCTAGGCTCAGACTTTACAAGCAGTAGCTGACCCTCCCATAACGACGGACCGAAACGTCCTTAAACTAACAAGGGACCGAAACGTCCTTAAACTATCAACGGACCGAAACGTCCTTAAACTAACAAGGGACCGAAACGTCTTTAAACTATGAACGGACCGAAACGTCTTTAAACTATGAACGGACCGAAACGTCTTTAAACTATCAACAGACCGAAACGTCTTTAAACTAACGGTGGACCGAAACGTCTTTAAACTAACGACGGACCGAAACGTCCTTAAACTAGCGACGGACCGAAACGTCCTTAAACTAGCGACGGACCGAAACGTCCTTAAACTAACGACGGACCGAAACGTCCCTAAACTACTACCGCAGCATCCTTAGGCTGACGAGATAAAAAAAAAGAGAAAAAAAATAATACATAAAATAAAAAAAAACGGTATGTCCACAAGCAAAATGGGCACGGATGAAAACCCGAAAGGGCTCCGTGAATAAAAACAGCAGGACTACCGGCGAGTGTTTGTGAAAACCCGAAAAGGCGCAACCTCGTTCAAAGACACTTATAGGGTCCTCTCGACCTTGTAAGGAGAAATCACCTGCGTGAGATCCTTACGACTCACAAAGGAGCAACACACTTAGGGATCCTCACGATTCCTAAGGAGAAAATACACTTACGAGATCCTCACGACTCGTAAGGAGAACTCTCTTATGGGACCCTCACGGCTCATAAGATTTGAAAGTCTTAAGTTACAGAGACCTAAACCTGTTCTTAAGCAAATCCTCCACAACCTCCGACATTGCCCTACAAGCGGCTCGGACTGACCCTTGTATACAATCCACGGGCGCGAATAAACATTTCCCTAACAAAGTCCCACCCGTGACTGGGGATATATCCATATGGTGAACAACCCTTGCAAGTCCTCTCGACTTATAAGGGGAAAATCCTCTTTGTAAGATCCTTACGACTTACAAGAGAACATGCACTTAAGGATCCCCACGATTCTTAAGGAGAAAACACACCTGCAAGATCCTCACGACTTGTAGGGAGAAACACCTCTGTGAGACCCTTACGGCTCATGAAGTCAAAAGCCTTGGTTGACAGGACCCTTAACCCTGTTTGCTAAGCCACCTTTGTTCAAACGTCGACAGAGGCAAATGACGATTCGCTCCTGGTAAACATTCCAGTTGTAGCGGTGCTGATGCCGAAACCGGTATCCAAAAAAAAAAAAAATCCGAGCTTGCCGCGAAAAAACTAGCAAGCCACACATGCATGACAAAATAGCCGAAAAGATGGGACAACTTGCAATAAAAAGAAGCAAGCAAAATCTCGACGGTTCACAGATAACTTAGTGATCACCACCGTGGCATTCGTCTCGATACAGCAGACGCGATACCAGCAAATGAAGCGAAGGCCAAATTCCTAGCTTCATTGTCTCGACGACACAACATCGAGCGAAACGGAACAGCGGCAACCCCAAGTTCCATGGCTCGGCGACACATATCGCCAAGAGTCAGCCCCCATCCCGTGAAATGCGGATACAATCAGTAAACTTCCTGGTTACGTGGAAAGCGGATAACGTCACTCTTTGACCCCGTGGAAAACGTCCAGAGCGGATCCTGGTCCTCGCAGAGCATGGCAGTGAACCCGTGCGAAGCATCCAGAGCGGAGCCTAGTCCTCGCCTAACGCGGCAGTGAACCCGTGTGAAGCATCTAGTGCAAACTTCCTGGTTACGTGGAAAGCGGATAACGTCACTCTTTGACCCCGTGGAAAACGTCCAGAGCGGATCCTGGTCCTCGCAGAGCATGGCAGTGAACCCGTGCGAAGCATCCAGAGCGGAGCCTAGTCCTCGCCTAACGCGGCAGTGAACCCGTGTGAAGCATCTAGTGCAAACTTCCTGGTTACGTGGAAAGCGGATAACGTCACTCTTTGACCCCGTGGAAAACGTCCAGAGCGGATCCTGGTCCTCGCAGAGCATGGCAGTGAACCCGTGCGAAGCATCCAGAGCGGAGCCTAGTCCTCGCTTAACGCGGCAGTGAACCCGTGTGAAGCATCTAGTGCAAACTTCCTGGTTACGTGGAAAGCGGATAACGTCACTCTTTGACCCCGTGGAAAACGTCCAGAGCGGATCCTGGTCCTCGCAGAGCATGGCAGTGAACCCGTGCGAAGCATCCAGAGCGGAGCCTAGTCCTCGCCTAACGCGGCAGTGAACCCGTGTGAAGCATCTAGTGCAAACTTCCTGGTTACGTGGAAAGCGGATAACGTCACTCTTTGACCCCGTGGAAAACGTCCAGAGCGGATCCTGGTCCTCGCAGAGCATGGCAGTGAACCCGTGCGAAGCATCCAGAGCGGAGCCTAGTCCTCGCCTAACGCGGCAGTGAACCCGTGTGAAGCATCTAGTGCAAAATTCCTGGTTACGTGGAACGTGGACAACGTCACTCTTTGACCCCACGGAAAACGCCCAGAGCGGAGCCTGGTCCTCGCCAAGCACGGCAGTGAACCCGTGTGAA
Source organism: Agapanthus africanus (assembly GCA_030015575.1). Taxonomy (NCBI): domain Eukaryota; kingdom Viridiplantae; phylum Streptophyta; class Magnoliopsida; order Asparagales; family Amaryllidaceae; genus Agapanthus; species Agapanthus africanus. The sequence goes on along the minus strand of CM057339.1, from coordinate 258,325,008 downwards.
GCATCCAGAGCAAACACCGGACTGTGGAGTCCTTAAAATCCACGGACTATGACATCCTTAACCTCGACCGCGATGTCTTAAAACTAACAATCAACCACCCCTATTCCTTACAAATCTTTGCCTCGGTTTAAGGGTACATCTCTTCACTCCTTTGATGCCTGGCGTTGTAATTCCTCAACGTCTTCAAAGAGGTGGCGGGTCCCTGCAACCAAACGTCGGACTGTGGAGTCCCTAAATCCACGGACTATGAGGTCCTTAACCTTGACCGTGATGTCTTAAAACTAACATCGGACTGTGGGGTCCCTAAACCCACGGACTATGAGGTCCTTAACCTTGACCGTGATGTCTTAAAACTAACATCGGACTGTGGAGTCCTTAAATCCACGGACTATGAGGTCCTTGACCTTGACCGCGACGTCGTTAAACTACAATATCTGGAGAAACCCCTGATTTCGTAGAACACGGACAAGGGTAACCGCATCCGGCGCTTACAAGTCCTCACGACTGGGAGAAAAGCTCTTTATGAGACCCTCGTGGCTCATAAAATGTAAAAGTCTCAGGAAACAGATCTTAACCCTGAATCCCGAGCCATTGCTGTCCTGCAAGGAAATCAAGATAGGATACCCGCAGAATGCATTCAATAAAAAGGAGACACACCATTGAAAAGAAAAATGTATCTTTTATTCATAAACTAAAAAGGGTACAAGGTACAATTCAAGAAACAAAAACGAAGATACTCTTATCAATGAGTAGGTACAAAAAGGGAAGAAAAGATACAATCCTTAAGCTGGTGGCCGGTGTAGCAATTTTAGCAGCTCGTCGTTTTGTTGCTGAGCCACGGCCTCATGACGCAAGATCTCCAGAAGGCGAGCCTCCGCCTGAGCTTGTTGGGCCTGATATGAAGCAAGCCGGGCTTCAAGCTCTTTTTCAGTGGCCTTGTGAGCCTCAACCCTCTCGCGAGTAAACATGGCGGCTTTATCAAGAGCTACCACCTCCTTGATGGACTCCTGAAGTACTCGCCAAAGGTCATACGCTTTGTTGGCTTTCGTTGTAAGGCTAGTCTGAAGCTCGCTCAACGCCTTGGAGGCTAGCTCCCTCTCTGAAAACTTGCGGCCGAGTCTCTTCTCGCACGACGTCATGTTGGCCGCATGTCGTGCTATCAGACCACGTAACTCCGCCTTTGCAGCCACGGCCTCCGAGGAAAGGCGAGAACACTCGAGAGCATACAAACAAGCCTCCACCCTCCTACAGAACTCCACCCAGACCCGCACCACCTCCTCACTGTGATAGGTGGCAAGAAAAGGAAGGGAGCCGTTAGCTTCAGCGGCGAACGCTTCGGCCGTGGTTGCACTACCAGCACGAAGCTCCTCGATGAAAGAAGACAAGGAGACCAGGCTCAATTGGGCCAAGCGCTCTGAAGCCCGCAAAGCGTAGGGGCCGGACGGCATCGCAATGCGTGATTCCAAAGCCATGGAGACTGGCAAGGCTGTTTAGATTTGGCAGATGTTAGTAAAACTTTTAAACACAGGATGAACGGGACTTTGATAAGATGTCGCTCACCGACAGTCATGCACGAAGGAGTTGAAGGTTCCCCTGGCCCTTCAACGACCTCGACCTCATCATCAGCTTCCAAAACTATAAGAGACAGTAACGTCATTTCACAAAATAGTGACAATGCTATGATAAAAATGGCGAATGACACTAACCTTGCCCGGAGGAAAGGACAATACGCTGAGGGGGAATCGCCTGCGGGGCTGCCATCTCCAATAAACGCTGAAATGATTGGCGAGGCGATAGATCTGCGATCGTGGCTGCCAAACCGCGTAATTCTGGGAAAGATAAAAGATTTCAGACCATGAAGGGGTTACTAAATTAAAATGCGGGAAGATACCTTCGACACTCCTCCCATTCTGAGCCGTGGGGATAGCAGCCTCGACGGTCTCCGCCGTAACCTCGGGCTCCAACAAAGGGAGAGTAGCCCTGACTACCTCACTTCCAACCTGTGGGCCACCCTCAGCAAGAGTCATTGGGATGACGGCCTCCATAAGAGCATCCCCCGAAGGGGCGAGCACTCCCTGATCAAGAGCCGCCGCTGGAGGTTCTATCACGAGAGGAACAGCCTCATCAGCCCCCTCCACACCTAGCAAGGCCTCATTGAGAATTTCGGCGGGCTTTAGCTTTAAAGGGCCAGTAGGAAGCTCCCCCAGCGTTGAACATTCTGCACGGTTCAAATAAAAATGATGATACATACTCACGAGCATAAATAATCGAAAAGACTACAAAAGAAACACAGCGTACCTACACGCAAGGAAGCCCTTAACATGACTTCTTCAAGCCGCTTTTCCTTCTCAAGGAGATAAGCTCGCCGAGGTTCAAGGGTAGACTCATGACCGCCGGTCCATAAAGAAAGTGCATCAGCTGCATCTTCTGAAGCGACCTGCTTCAAAGCCCTTTCCCCCCATTCCTCCAAAGGGCCGATAAATCGCCGCCGAATCCACGAAGGGTCTTCGTAAAAAATTACAGCGGGATAAGACTTCTTCGGAACCTTGGCATTATGGGACGGGTCGTTCGAACGCCGTAAGGCCTCGGCCAGTTGAGCAGCCTCCTCGTCAGCCGAACTCGGGAAGAGAAGCCCAGCGTCTGACCCTTGCAAGGTCAAGGGTTCGTCTTCAAGGATAGGCTCAGATTCTACCACAGAATCAAGCGGAGTAGTAGCCACTTTCCTCCGTCGTTTAGACCCAAAGCCGGCCGCTGAAGATGACCGCTTCCTCCCTCGCGAAGCCTTAGGGCGACGCTGGCCCACATCGCCTTCAACGCCCTCATCCCTGTTACTCTCACTCGGTGCCACAACCAAGGACGACGTCGACGTCGTCGACGCCGCCGACGTCGTCGACGCCGCGGGAGGCGGCGCCGCCACCGGCAGAGGTGCTACCACTGGAGCCCGTCTACCTCGCGATCGAGAACCCAAGGGCATACCAGCGGTCGGAGTGAGGTCTACCCCTGACTCCCCCGGAATGAGAGCAGCGCCAATTTCCCTCAAAGGAAAGCGGACCGGAACCCTCGGTCGCAACTCAACTCGCGAGACCTGAGGAGGAGCGTCATGACCAAGAAGAACCCTTCTTTCTTCAGCAATAATCGGGGTGACCCGATGAAGATACCAGCCTGTAAATGCACCCACACATCGAGGGATGTACTCGGCTTCAGGGACCATGAAATGAGAGCCGGTGTTCAGCCTCATGAAATGATGAGCTGCGTCACGAACAGCGTCGAGCGAAGGAACTGGAGCAATCATAAAAGCCTCAAAAGGAACGCCCTGGTCATATCCGAGCTGCCGAGCAAATCGATGAGGATTGTACCGCATAAAAAGGGCTGCACTATCCTGGCGAAACACCAAGTAGCCCGGTCTAATTGAATACAAGTAGGTGGCCTCTCGGGGCTTCAGAGAAGGTGCGTTGTCCTTTGAATGGTCCCAAAGTTGCTGAACAGGACCCGAAGAAGAAGACAGAACCCGATCATTAAAAGCTAACCCGCCGGCGGTGGCGTGAGGGGAAATCAGCACCCTAATGGCCCCAAATTGAGTTGGATCGGCAGCGGAAGCACCCACCAGTCGCATAAGTCGCGGGAAGGTATAGGCGTCGTAAAAAGCAGGCCTCTGATGCATAGCAAAAGACCCCAGCACGTGCATTTCAATCCACGACGTGAAGTAATGAAGCGAAAAGTTCACTACGTCCACGCCGGGCGTAGAGGTATTAGCCGCAGTGCCCAATCCATTATAGAGGTGCGCCAGGGCCGGGACGCCAATAGCCAACCGCGTCCCCTCCGCAATACGATGCGCCGGGTATATGACCGAGGCTCTCATGAAGCGGCGATGCATGGGGATAACGAACCAACTTAGCCAAACACTAATAAACCCCACAAAGAACGTCTCCTCGTCCATACCTGGGACAGCAATAGATTCAAAAGAGATCGGCGATATGATAGGGATGTAATACTGAGGAAGATCTGATTCGTTGGTCGGCAACCTCTTCGGACCAAACCCAAAGGGGTCCCCAATGTCGGCAAACTTCGGGGCTGTCTTCGGTAAGGCGTCCTCGCGAATGAAACGAGCAATGAAGCTCTTGAAAGTAACGCCTTGCTCCTCAGACTCGGTGAATAATCGATCAAAAATGCCTAGGGCCCTAATTAAACCGGGACGCTTGTGTCGAACAGCGTTCTCAGCGGATAAGCCGTCGACTGGGGCGGACTCAGGTTCAAAAATGTACTCGTCAGGGGGCAGCAACTCCTCGTACATGTTACCCCTTATCGGCAACCCCGAAATTTCATAAAACTCGGCCAAAGAAATCGAAACCTCGCGATCTCCCAGAAGAAAAGTATTAGTGGGAAGATTCCACTGGTTCAGAAACGCCTTGACCCACCAGGCATGCGGGGACTTGTAATGAAACAGCGACGCGTATACGGCCTGATAAAGCCCGACTTTCTGCAATCGCGCCCGATGGGCAGAAAGAATGTAGCGAGCCCAGAGAAGGTAGCCCGTAGGATGCCTGGGAGTGAGCCCTATCTTATAAATCTGCCCCCACGGGTGGGCCTCGCCCTGGCAGATGCGCCGTCCCAAGATGTCTACAGCCGGGATCGGGTGGTTCGGAATGCCGGTCGTCGAAGGCTCCAGCCTCCCCGTTGGAGTCCAGTTGGGCATTTCCACGGCAAAAGCTGTCCTTGGAGGATCCATCGGTAAAAATGGGAAAGTGGGCTCCGTTGGCACCGTGCAAAGAAAACTCCTGCGACCTTGAATAATCTGACTATACCAAGATCCCCATTGAAGAAGGTTGGTACAGCTCGGGTCGTGCGCCCGAATCATTGCCATCGCTTCCTCATCAGATGGTGACTGAGGAAAAGCGGCCTCCGAGCGAGAAAAAGGAAAACGTGGAACAGAAGCCATCACACCTGAAATCCAATAAAGGGAGGCCGTTAAAAGAAAAGTTAGCGATATATGTTCATACACGAACATGAAGACTAATTGGAGAAAGCAACCGCAAAGTTTCCCGGGACCATTGGCTACAAAACACATGGGCCCCACCGAATCCAGATGACGGCACACTAATAATAAGGCCAAAACGCTACAATAAAACAAAGGGAATGTCCTCATTTAATAAAAGGTGGTAACCATGCATATTCCCCTCAACAAGATCTGTCTAGGGCGCTACAGCGAACCCAACAAAATCAAGGGAATTAAATTCCCACAGAAGGCATCATTACAAAATCCCCATCGCATTAATTGCAGAAGAAACGCCTCGAGCCAAGAGACCCCAGAGATTCTCTGTGTGAAGAAATCGAGTTCTTCGTTGGAATTTAATTCCTTATTAAGGAAAGGGAATTAAATTCCCAGAAACATTTTGAATGGAATTAAATTCCATGGGTTTGAACCGCCATCATCATCTCCCTAAGGGATCATCTGAACCCTAAATGATCTACTGCGGGAAGTCAAGTGGTCTCATATTTCGGTTAAATTACTTGAAGAAAAATGAGTTCTTTGTGAAACCCTCGATCTGGATTTTAAATCCAGAAAGTTTTGTCAAAACAAAGGTGCTTCGATTACCATTACCTGAGGAAAAAGGATCCTTTTCGAACAGAGTTAAACTCTGCAGACTGTTTCAAGACAGAGAACTAAGCTCTGGAAAACGAGAATTAAATTCTCAAAGAAGAAGGTCTCAGGAGAAGAAGACGAACAAAGTGAAGGCTCCTATGGAGGGACGAAGGTATTTATAGAAGATGATAGAAACGCTTCGTCTCCCCAGATCCCTAGAGGAATCCAACGGTCACAAGAGGTGACAGCGTTGCACTCACGTGCAGACACGTGAGAACAACGCTGTGGGGGCATTTGTTTCCTGATTTAAAGTCAGGAAAGCTTCTGGGAAAAGCTTCAGAGGAGAGTCACGTGCTTACACGTGACTAGCGGTCACGTGTTGGCACGTGACACCTAAAAAGCATCATCAAGTCGAGTTCAGTCTCCTGACTACGCTGAAGAAAATGGGCTTCAGAAAGAGTCACGTGCTCCCACGTGACCAGGGTCACGTGGCGACACGTGACATTTAAATGCAAGCGTCGAAGACACACAAGTTCTCTGATCAAGTCAAGAAAAAGGATTCAGAAGAGGTCACGTGCTTCCACGTGACCAGGGTCACGTGTTGGCACGTGACGTTCAAGACAGTAGACTCGTTCTCCAGACGAACCAAGGAAAGAGAGTTCAAACAAGGGTCACGTGCTCACACGTGACCAAGAGTCACGTGGTGGCACGTGACGCTTAAGCAACAATCAGAAGAAAGGAAAAGGCTCATTCCGAAGGGGGTCACGTGCTCACACGTGACCATGGGTCACGTGGTCACACGTGACCGGCTTTCAAAGCCCTTTTTATCAACAGAATTAAATTCTGAGAGAAATGCAAATATTTCCAAAGGAACGCAACTATACGCATCCAATCAAATTAAAGGTTCAGAAGTCATTTATTTATGGAAAATCTCGGGTTTGGAAAGATTTCCCCCTTAAATCTAACCAAAATAACAAGGGAGAATCTCTGGATTTGAAATCCAACGGTGAATAAAATTCACCTAATAATCCAAAGGTCCAAAACGAATGAAGGATGCAAATCAAATCTCTCAATGAAGATTCGTCACAAAACTAACTGATTCGGCTGTTTCTCCTATAAATAGGAGCCAAGAGACACAAAAAGGACATACAGGCGCAGAGAAGAAAAAAGAAAAAAGGAGGAGAGCTTTGATACTTTGAAAAGACTCGGATCTTCTGCAAAAACCCTAGGTAAGAAAGGGGAAGCCTTTTGAAAGAAAAGAGAATTTAATTCTCTATAGAGTTTAACTCTAATATATAAAACAGAAGAGCAAATTTCTTCTCTCTTTGATAGAGGATCTGCAAAGTGCACATCTCCCCTTAAGGTTGAGAATTTAATTCTCAATGGGTTGAGATCCTGCCATGCAGATCCAAAACATAGAGAAAGAATGCAAGCATGAGAATTTAATTCTCACAGAACTATAGGAATTTAATTCCTCTAAGATAAAAGTAGGGCTTGACCCTGTGTTATGGGAATTTAATTCCTTCAAAATAAAAAGGAGCAGGGTTTAACCCTAATTAAGAATTTAGTTCTGTTGAAACAATGGGAATTTAAGTCCCTTAATCATAATCTGACGGGAAACGGAAGTTTGATTCCTTAAAAAGTTTTTTTATTAGGGTTTAACCCTATTCAATTCTTCACATAAACGAGTAGGAATTTAATTCCTTTGAAAATTAAAGCCAGAGGAATTTAATTCCTGAAAAGAAAGATCAACAGATCCTCTAAAAACTACGTAGAGGCAGGGTCACGTGCTACCACGTGACCCCCCAAAACCCCTACAGAAAGCCCCTTTGAGGCAGCACCCCACGTGACCCACGTGACCCTCAGCAGAAGCCTTAACACAAAGGCATTTGAATGCCCATCACGTGACGGCACGTGATGGTATGAAGGAAATGATAATTTCAGCGGAACAAATGAAGGGAGGGCGCCCTCACGTGCTGCCACGTGACCCTTCTTGCTTTAGTGTTTAACACTAAAATTAAAACTCTCAAGACCAATGTTAAAACACTGTCGGGCCTTAGCATTCAATGCTGATTAAAAAGCCTTATTGGCAGGATTCAACACTGATCCGTTTTAGTGTTTAACACTAATTTGAAAAAGCCTTATTGCTGGTGTTTAATACCAATTATCTCTTAGTGTTGAACACTAACTCAACAACCTTATTCCCAGTGTTCAACACTGATTGCTCTGAAGTGTTTAACACTAGGCTTTGGCCCAATTGGCTAAAGGGGATAGAGGCAAACATTCTACCTCAATGGACCAACAAAGAGTCAATATTCCAGACCTGACTGGACTTAGCCCAAGCTGGCCATAAGTCCTCAATTTGTGATTAACTGGGCCGGTAGGCTCATAACATAATTGATCAGTCTTGACCCAAATTGGGCCAAGGACTATTTAATCCATCCCGGTTCTAGGGTACATCTCTTCACTCCTTTGATACTTGGCATTGTAATCCCTCAATGTCTTCAAAGAGGTGACGGGTCCCGAAGACCATTCATGATATGGACTGTGGGGTCCTTAAACCCATGCATAATACAAAATTCCTGGTTACGTGGAACGTGGATAACGTCACTCTTTGATCCCGCGGAAAACGTCCAGAGCGGATCCTGGTCCTCGCCTAGCACGGCAATGAACCCGTGTGAAGCATCCAGAGCGGAGCCTGGTCCTCGCCTAGCACGGCAGTGAACCCGTGTGAAGCATCCAGAGCACATACCGGACTGTGGAGTCCTTAAACCCATGGACTATGACGTCCTTAACCTTGACCGAGATGTCTTAAAACTACCAACGGACCGCAATGTCCTTAAACTACCCACGGACCGCAATGTCCTTAAACTACCCACGGACCGCAATGTCCTTAAACTACCCATGGACCGCAATGTCCTTAAACTAGAACCATAGAGCCTCCATATGCTCTTTCGTCGGATCTAAACGGTCCCGTTTAAGTTGATCTTAGCCTCAAAAATGGCTAACGCGTCCTTAAACCTTCAAGCAGACTGGACTACGAATCCCCCCTAATTAACTCTGGCTCGAGGGTACATCTCTGAACTCCTCTGACATCCGTCGTTGAAATCCCTCAACGTCGTCAGAGAGGTGACGGGTCCTGACGGCCACATAGACGATGATTGGAACAATGGAGTTCAAACACTCCTTTGTCGGATCTAAACGATCCCGTTGAGTTGATCTTAGTCACAAAGTTAGACTAACGTGTCCTTAACAAACGTTTGAGTCGATCTTAGCCTCAAGTATGGCTGACGTATCCTCAAACCAAACTCCCAAACCCAAATTTAAGATAATGCGGATTTGGACCAGTCCATGCCCTACGGGCGACAACATAACTCAGTCTCCGTAAACGATCCACGGGCAATGAAACATAAAACAAGAACACACGACACGAAGTGACCATCTGGAGAAGGAGAAAGTTGTTACCGCAAAGCGGTAGCGTAATTAACTGCAGGGGCTTGCGCCTGCAGGGAAGAGCGTCCCCACAATCAAAAACCCCTCGAACGAGGGGGAATCTGACGAAGTCTGCTACATCGGACACATCCGTCTAGACCTCCGATATATGGCGCCATGGATCGAATTGGCATCTTCGGAGAGGTGGACGGATAGCATCAATTAGCATCTGCCCCGAATTTCAGGCGAGACAGTCCATGTCTCGGCCGTCCTTCGGAGGGGAACAGGAGGGTTGAGCATTACGCCCCCTGCAAAGTTCAGTGACGACCGTCTTCGACTGAGCGTTGGTGGTGGGTGTCAAGATCCTAAAGACCGGTTTACTTGGAGGTGAAGGGTCTTTGGGTGTATTTGCATCATTGGGAGTCAGTCTTTTGTAAACTGGAATTCTTGATGGCATGGGACCCTTTGAGAGATCCGCTAGTTTAGGGGTCAATCTTTCGAAAATTGACCTTTGAGGAGCTTCTTCATTTGGCAAAGCGTCATCCTCCTTTGAGAGTGACCCGAAGAATTTGTCCGAACTGTAGTCCGCTCAATTCTTTCAACAACTAGGTCATTTAGGCGTCGGTGAGCGGTTTTGGACATCGACCACATGTAAGACACGAGAAAGATGAAAGTCTTGGTGGCATCTTTATCGCTTTGAAGTCATGTAATCTTTGAAAATTACCATGACAATGAGGTCGTAATCGAAATTTTGTTCGATACGATGGGTCAAACACACGACACACGAAGTGTGGAGTGGAAAGAGAAAAAAGGTCCCACCGGACATGCCAGAATCTGTTTACTGCCGAAAACCAGAACTTAGACGCGGGAAAACGTTTAGCCTGAATCTGGGGGCAGATGCTATATGGACCTATCCATCTACCTCTACGAAGACACCAAATTGATTTATGGCACCGTATATCAGAGGTTTGGACAGATGCGACCGATATAAGTTACTTTCGATTCCCTCTCACGAATGAGAGGTTTATTGATTGTGGGGGCGCTTTTTCCTGCAGACGCAAGCCCCTACATTTAATTACATTATCGCCAATGATAACCAGTTTCTACTGCTCCAAGTTTTGTTCCACGTGTCCATGTATTTGACTGTTGATATGGCCTACAACTTTGTATGCTTTCATACTTTTCGCACTCGTGGATTGTATACAGTTAGTTGTATGATCCAAACCGAAGGGGACGAAAAGCCTTGCTTTCGTTGTTGTTGATTTTTGGGAGAAGCTTCTGCTTGTCTTTTGGAGTTTTGATTTGGGTCGTTATCCATCGTTGACCCAAATCACGACTTATGAAAGACTTGCATAAGCTTTGGTTGTAGGAGAATATTGCTCCACTTAAGAAGGGACCACGTTCGTAGCTTAGTTTGCCAACTTGGGTAAACTTATTTTCATTCTCATAGTATGAGGTCTATAAACTCTTTGCATGTTGGTGTCTTGGTTATCCAACTCTTGTTTTGATCAAGCATGGCTTGATTATGCCCATATTGGTATCTTGGTTTGCCAACGGGAGTAAACTTAGGTTTCATTTCTCACATCGGTGGGGTCCATCAGTTCAGGGGATACTTGGGTTTATCTAAGGACCGTTAGTCATACTTGAGACTAAGATCAACTTAAACAATCTTGGTCATATTTTGAGAACATATTCTCCTTTGATCCTTGGATTGCATATGAAGCATAGGCTTCCGTACTTGGTTTATTTACCAAGTCTTCAAGCTGTAACTTGGTATCATGTGCGCTTGCGCACTTGGCATACGTATGGTATCGGCCCACGTGCGTAGCACGTGGTGCGCATGCCTTTGCATGGCCTTGGTGGGGATTTGGCTTCGTTTGATGTCGGCCCTTGTGCCCAGCACTTGTGCACGTGTATAGCACATATGCGCAATGCAACTCTTTTAGAGGAGAGCGCTCCAGATTGGATGCACGTAGATGCATGATTTATCTCAAAAACTATCTATTACCGCAATCAAGAACGGCGTCACTTTGCAGCTAGCCGGTGAATACGGGTCGGTCCACAGGGATGTTGTGAATCTCCTAATCGCACTAACGAGTTAATTCCAAAGGGCGTTCGGATTGATTATTAAATCTAAAAACCTAATTATTCTATACTAAGATTATCTAGATCTAGCCTTGCTAAGGTTAGGTTTAGGGATGGTTTGGAAATGCAAGTAAATCTCAACGCTTTCTATACCCAATTTAGGATCTAAGAGGAGTTATGGTAATTATCAATAAAGGGGATTAGATCCATTCGGGAAGGTGTTCCTTCCTCTAGGTTCTTGTCCTTCCTTTAGAGATCCTTACCCTAATCTCCATGGAAAACGCGCGCAACCGGGCCTTTATACTACGGTATCACCGCTACCTCGAGGGGTAGGGTGCCGTAGGGCACGGTGTGTGCGTGTATGCATGGAGTCCTATTGTAAATATATAATGGGTAAGAAAGGGATGAGAGATCTCATCTCTCAAAAGCCTTTCCCAAAGCTAACTCTAAACAATTATCTATGGCAATGAATTAAATCTACCTAGGGCAAATAATTGAAATCTAGACTAGAGCAATTAAATAAATCTACTTACAGATGGCACTCTTCAAACATCAACGCAGGTTGTCAGATCTGAATTCATGAATTGAAAAAAGGCACCGATGCTCTCCATAAAGAAATCTGAAATTTATTATTAAAAGGAGGCATAGGGAGGCATAGCCTTTACAATGATTTAGAGTTCCTATTTATAGAGGATAGGAAACCCTAGGTTACAATTGATTCGCACGTCTACATTTACCAAAATATCCTTAGGAAGACCTAGTCAAAGTAGACTCCAAGCTTTGGTAAAATTTTATGTCTCTGTCTCTTTAAAAGGAAGTATTGGGCCTTGAAATTTCCTTTGTGTGCTCTTCTGTCTTTAGGCTTCCTTATTATTTGGTTCTTTTATTAAAATAACTTCTATATTTCTTCCAGATCTCCAATGAATAATTACGGTGGACTTTTAACCGTTCGCTTTGTAATCTTGGACCTTGCATTGTCTTGTACTTTATGAATTTTATCTTTGATGTAGGCTTGATCAAGAGTCTTCTGTTTGTTGGTCAAAGTCCACTTTTGTATCGTCTTTTCATCGTTTTCACTGTTTTAGATCCAAGAACCTGTAACCTGTAATATGTAGCAGACATGCGTCAAAAGCGCCTGTTTATTTATAAAACGAATAAGAATGGGGAATATAATAATACAATATTATGGTGTGAACAAATACCCCCAAACTTATCTTTTGCTCGTCCTCGAGCAAACTTATTTTTTTATTCTCTATAAAAAACCTAGCCTCACTTTTGCAGGGAAACGCGATTGCACTGAGCGCGTGCAACAAGCCGTTAAACCTCTAGGTGTCCCTAGTGGGAGGAGTGTTGTCTCCTGAGGGTTTTCAGCGGATACTACCCACAAAATCCTATCAATTCGGTTTTTCGACTTTTGTTCTCCAATTAGGGTTTCTAACAAGGAATTCTATTATCGTCGACTCGTAAATTATCCACCCATATTCTTCACACTTCCTCATCATTTAACTTAAGATTATGTATGTTTTATAGACTTACTTAGCTTTCGGCATCTCTTAAGTTTTCCTTCTAGGGTTCCATCTCCACTTAGGAATTTCTATCAACTCTATTAAAGATACAAGTTCTATTCTTCACTCTTTTCTCTCATCTAAACTCTAATCACATATCCCCACGTGTGTGTATAAATCACCCCTACACTTGGAAATTCAAATCAAGCAATCATACCCTTGTCCGTTGTCCAAAGTACTTATTAGTAGGTGAATTTTTAATTGAATTTTGCTTACACATCCTTCATGCGACCGTTAATACTTCTTGAGGTACCAACAACCGATTACAAGATATGTTTACACTTTGAAGCGTAATTCCTAGTCTTGCAACACCCAAGGCTTTTAGCAGTGACTCCCAAACCAGTTGGTCTAAGGCACTAGGTAATGAAGCACCCTCGCTAAATATTTTTCTATTTTTGCAGCCTTAAGTAATCACAAAAACCAGTGTTCATTTTTTTTATTCTTTATTCATACTTGTAATTTTTTATTTCATTTTCTTCGTACTAAGGACTTCAGACAAGAGCATTTCAAGGTCTCCTCTACTATTCCAAGTTTCAAGGTGCGTGATTGTGCAAATTATAGGGTATACATTTTCAGAATCTAGACTTAAACTAGGAACTATTTTTCAAATTTATACTCTAATAAGAACATCAATACTTTTCCTTTGTTTCGACTTAGCCCAAGAAGTGAACTCAAAATTTGCCTATTTCTAAATAAACTATAAAGACATATACTTTCTACCGCTAAACTTTAACTAAGGTTATCTTTAGGGGTTTTAATTTACTACGTCAAAGATCTAGTTGTTTTTAGCTAGTTAACCTATCTGTCAAACTCTAGTCAAATAAGCCAAAATTGAAAACAATAATTTTTATAATTTTTGAAAATTTTCAATTTTTATGGGTTTTCAAATAAATATGCAAATGCAAAAATATACATATGAATGCGAAGGAAGAAGACGTACCGAACATACCCCCAAACTTAAACTTGACAGTGTCCTCACTGTCATGCTACACCAAGAGGGTCAAAATGTCGGCACTCCCCTGTTTATTTATTTATAAAAAAATATTAATGTTTTGGAAAAATATTTAATTTTTTTATAGAAAAAGAAAACAAAAAAAAAAGTACATATATACAACAAGGTTCCCCCCAAACTTAAGCTTGGCCTTACACAAGCCAAAGGTTAGCACCAACCATTCAAAAATCTTATCATGGTAATGGTCGAGTTGGTGAAAGAATGGAGTGGAAAGAAAAGAGATGAGAAGCACATGAGACCGTGTGGAGGTAGAAACGAGATACGGTCTCGGTGGGGGAGAAGAATGGCGGAAAAGAGAAAGAAGTAGAGTACGATCTTGAGGGTGTAAATCGAGTGAATAAATTAGCGCAATTTGTGATGACCGATGTGTTAAAAGCGATTGCGCTAATCTATCAACCCATCGAGCAATGGGGTCAAATCCCTCAAGATTCGCAAGAAAGCATGGGTACGCCGAACTTGGTAAAGGAGATGAGAGCGTAACGGTCTCTTGCACGGTCGGAACGATAGGAGGTAGGGAAGGGAGTGAATTAGGGATAGTCTCATTCTCACCGTAGTAAACTGTCTCGAACTGGAAAGATTCCATCAATGGTTCGAAACAACTGTAAGCAACCGAGTCTGATGGTTCAACTAACTCATCTGAAAATGTAAAGGACTCAAACTCGGGCGGTGAGTCATCAACATCGTCCGGAAAAGTGAAACACTCGTACGTGTTATCGGCTGTGAGAACTGTGTCAGATTCAAAGAGAAATTTTTCAAACTCGCAGTCTTCAAGCGTGATACTAGGCGTGGTCGGAACGATGGAAAGGAGGGAAGGTGATTTAGGTAAAGGTTCAAGAGGATGAATTGGAAAATCCGACACATCAAACAAAAATGGTTCAACCTCAATATTATCCTCAACACTCTCCTCACTACTATCCTCATAATTCTCCTCAATATTTATCTCATCCATGTCATTATCATCAAAATCAAGATGTTGGATATATGTATGCCCTAGAGGCCATTATATGATAGTGGATGTATTTATACATGTATATATATATATATATATTCAGTGTACATTCTTGCTCGACATGATAGTATGCTATCTGGTTCTTCTTTATCTGACATGTAGATTTGATCATGCTTTTACTCATTCATACATGTTGATAAAGCCCTGAGGATATTGGCTTGACTACAGTGATTATGATAGAGATCATTAGTGGGACATCTGTAGTTTATGAGCATATCCTGGAATGTCCCTAGTCGTAGGTATATCGAGACGGGGCATTGATATACCAGAGTAGACTAGCGTATATGATACTAGACCCATACGATGGGCGATGAATGTTCCCACATTCATCGATGTTTGACATCAAGATCATATACGGGTGCTCAGTGGTGACTGGGTACACTGGACGGACTCACCGAGAACTCCTATATGGAATTATATCTATCGTCGGATAGCAGTTCTCAGGTGACACTGGTACAGGTTTGTAAGTCTACGCTAGCGCCCCGGCAGTCTACAGACGCCAAATGCGGAACAAAAACTTTTTAACCGGCGCTATCGTATACTTTAACCCGGATCTGCCATTATTGCTAAACTAACAAACTGTAAAGAGTGTAGAAAGGTTATACCGAATGATCCGAGTCCTTCGTTCTTTAACCATCATCCCACGCTCCGTTGCGGCTGCTCCGATCTCCTCGTCGAGGTGGCACCACGTCGACGATTCTTTAAACGGGCTCCCGCCTCTGACTTGAGGCAACTCGGTCGTCAAGTTTGCTAAAAGAGACGACCAAGAATGATGTAGAGAATGAGTAGATGACTTTGTCTCACTTCGTCCAAGTCCGTGGACGATCGGTTAATGAAGTTGCCGAGGGAATCGGGTGATGGAATGAAATGAGCTGTGAATTCCATACACCCCAAAATCTATCATAATCTTTTAACAAATGAAAACCATCATCCAAATGAGAGAGGGGAGGGGCCGGCCATATATAGATGGAGGGAGGTGAGTGTAGGAGAGGGGAGAGTGACCATAAGAACAAAGCTTCTCACAAAATATCCTTAGCTAAACAAGAATCATTAAAGCTAAAGCATGACTCACTTAAACACCTCATCAAGTCATTAATGCAACCATTAATGTCAAGATGAGTCATTAGCCACCTCATCATCCTTGTCATCTAATCTAGAAACTTCTAGAAGATTCAACACTTATCTCAAGAAAAGATAAATCCGTCTTTAACCGAATGTTAAAAGACGGCTGATAGAAAACTGGAAACTGGCAACTTCCAAAAGTGATCCTGAAACGAATTTCAGGACAACCCCGAAACTGTATAAATATACCCGCATTTGTATTACGACCGAATACAAATGCAACTGAGACAAAGATATTATATCTACTCAATACAATACTCGGATCCGGCTTAAACCAAAGCCGACGAGTATCATCTGTCCGAAAACCGACACGTGCGTAAACGCACGTGCATTTTTCGAACCCTGCCATAAAACCATACGGCCTCTACAACGTTTCGCCCGAACTTGGGAAACTGTCTGTGGGGGACTCTAATGACTCGTCAGTACCCTGGCAGTGGGTTTAACCACAAACCGTCAGCGGCACTAGCAATGCGCAACGGCTGCCCATGGACTGACCTCAAGGGAGGCTGATGAGCGAACTCATCCAGAAACCCTACTGAGCCTAACAGTGACAATGTATATACAGTCCGGTCCGTTCGTCTATGAGTATCGCATATCTGCCTAGGGGGCTAGTAACGTCAGACCCCCAATAGCAGTATAAGTCGTGTCGGAGTGTAGCCCAATAACACCCTGAGATACTACTGGAGTACCTACCAGTAAATCTCCTGCCACGGCCGTGGGCTTTGTGTAATGGCTCTCCTAGACACAGCACGATCTCATCCCCAATACCGGGAGAGACGAATCCCCTGCCGATCCGCTCACGTGCCTCCATATGGCTCGGGACTGTACCCAAAAACTACCTGTTTGCACGACTCCTTTGAGCCGTGGTAGGGTAGAAATCAAAGCACAGTGGGAACTCACACGAGACAAATGACGACCTCAGGTCGATGAACTAACCTGTACACATGTCACCAGGGAACTGTTATCTGACGATAGATATAGTACTAACTAGCAGATTCCCGGCGAGTCCTGTCTGGTGTACTCATAACCCAATGAGCACCTGTATACATCTTAGGTGATCCAACTGACACCAGTGGCTTGTGAGACCGGCCACCGCTCCTCGTCGGGGTCTCGACTGTACACACTAGTCTACTCCGGAGTATCGATGCCCTGTCTCGAAACTCCCACGACTAGGGACCACAATTAAGGATATGCGTATAAACCACCCAACTCTCACGTATATGATCGCCATCATACTGTTGGTGGTAAAGCAAGATCCTAAGGGCTCTATCAAAGTGTAACATGTAATCAGTCACCTGAACATGTACACGACTGATAAAGGCAAACCAGATAGCATACTATCATCTCGAGTAAGACTGTCATACCGGTATAGGTCCTCCGCAATCATTGCAATCACGTACCTGCAATCCAATAATTGACTATGAGGGCACTATCTCCAACAATCTCCAACTTGCACTCAAGGCTAATTATTGCGATGTCGACTACTCACAGCCCGTGTGAAACCGAACATCCAACTCCTCTACTAATCAGTTTCACAAAGCCCGTTTGTAAAACTATTGTGTTCGAGAAATAGCCTCAGTGAGTGGATCCGCCTAGAAGTTTCTTTCTATATCTCTCTAAATCTCAAGTTCGCGGAGAAAGCCATCTCCCGAATTGAGTAATACCTGTCTTAGAATATGTCTGGATATCTGATGGGACCTAGTTCATAAATGAACTCCAAATCCAAAACTTCTTAGACTGTATCGATCACTGAACCTAATCAGTATCCGGCACCATGCCTCCCACAGTATCCTCTTGAACCACCTGTCCATAATACTGTCCCTCGTCAGAGGGAAAACTATAACTCTGACAATCACTCTGTCATCCATGTCACCTTTGAAGGTTGGAATGATAACCGTCTCCCAAAGGAGGCCGCCGTCATCAAATCCGTAGAACATGCACTTATGTTCAAAAACTGCTTCCTTATGTTTCTCCAGGATTGGATTAATATAAACTCATCGCATCTAGTGTAAAAACAACATCTGGTGTGGTACTTGACATCTCATGATTGACTCAATTGCCTAAGCAAGTGATCTGCCAATCATGCACATCCCTCTCCCCTTTAGTCTGTAAGACATCTTTAGAGAGGGTGACTCCATCACCTGCAGGTACACCACCATGCTAGGAGTCATCTATTCTAAAAACCATTAGAATACTGTCAAAGTACCTACATTAGGAAACTACCCAAATCCAGATCTAAAACCATAGATCTAGAAACCAGAATGTCAAATATTATATCCATATCCTGTCTGGAGAAACAACTGTGTGACGACCACAGTACAACCGATCGTAGTATAGGAATTTTACTTCCTACTCTGTGTATGTCATCCAGATACCATGACATCACACCCTACTACCTTCTTAACAGATCCATCCCCTATCCTGATTGAAGTCAAACCCATGACTGTCACATCAAAATTAGATGATCTATCTCCGCTATAACTGCTCAAGTCTATAAATAGATATAAGCATCTTGCCCACTATGCTTCCGCTGCTCCCACTGACTACGACAACCCTCCTACCGGGTCTCATAGCCTGGAACAACAGTAGTGTCAAGTCTGGGTAGATAAGAACCTCCCTGTCACCGTCCTTGAGGCTACCGGAGTACCTCTCGGGTGTCTGAGGTTACCCACCATATCTGCGGAGTGGCTATTGGAATGTCAAACCTGATTGAATATATAGGTCCTATTAAATTTTCCGTAATCGTTCGCGGTTCTGGAATCACTTCCAGTTCTACCATACTCCCACTACTGTTTTCTGAAAAAGATCTATTTTACTAAAACTGTGGCGAGTCAAGAACAATATCACTATTGATCTTCCAAATGGTAGAATATCAACCCTCGTCATAGCCAGGGTCAACCCACAAACAGCCATTACAGAAACGTGCCCTGAGTTATCCAGAGTCTGGTTTTAAGCATAAGCTGGACAACTCCCTGTACCTTAATATCTTTTAAGGTACGAACTATTCTATATCCAATATAGAAACTTTGGCACTTATTTAATTGGAACCAAGATTCAAATCATGCAGCTATCTCCAGTGCATATCATCTTAATGGAAAGAGGCTAATCAGCATTACTCAACTTAGGAATCCATCCAATTATGAGTAACCTGAAAGAGAAAACTCGTTTCTCAAAACCATCACTATCATCTGAATACCACTCACAAGAATCTACATCTTCGATCTCTTTGAAGAATCCCGATACTTGTGATACCTGGTTCTCTACTTTATTCTTATACCCACAACTTCTCAAAACTTAGACCTTTTATTTCTACGAAACACTCGTCTAAATACTAGAGAAGTTATAGGTAAACAGAACATAGTATGAGGACCTACCCCTTTGTCCTGATGGACACTTGGACAACATACAATACTCTGTATAAGTCCGCTGAGTTAAACAACTCAAAACCTGTGCGTCGTAGGTTGAAAACTATACCCTGGCGATTTCCTCAAATATCACCAATTACAACGAATTCCGATATAATGAGGATAATCACCTAATTCCCAATAACTTACTCACACTCATCATCTGCAAAACCATACAGATATGAGAATGAAACCTGGTAAATACATACCCTTGGAGTAAGTATCTAATCGGGAAAACAGTTTTGCTTTAACAATGCACTGAAACATGAAAATGTTTCGTAGGGGTATCCTGGTATTCATAGTAATGCCTCTTCCATAATCCAATTCATGACTTCAACCGTATATTTTATTGCCATCTCTCCAAATCCCTTTATTTGTCTTTAGTCGTTACCTTCTGTACACCATCGTTAGGCTAAATGGTTTTCTTCCTTCCCTACCGTTCGGCACCAGCCTATGGTTTGGAAGAAAACTATCCAGTAAGCATAATAGGTGTACCCTCCTAAACCAAGGAGTACTCGCATCTCGAGAGAAGGTGATGATAAAAGACAACTGAATAATACCTTATTCCTTTAAAGGCGAAATAGGAATGGCGATGAAGTACGCGGTTTTGGTCGTGAATGATAGCAGTCGCAATTTACTTTGCTCTCTTTCTAATCCCTTTATTTTGTCTTTACATATTACCTTCTGCACACCCTACTTAGGCTAATTGGTTTTCTTCATTCCCTACCTTTCGGCACCAGCCTATGGTTTGGAATAAGACTATCCAATAAGCGTAATAGGTGTACTCTCCTAAACCAAGGAGCTCTCGCAACCTGAGAGAAGGTGATAATAAAAGACAACTGAATAAACCAATTCTATTTCTCCTGAACCTGGATCCATCCTCGAAGAAGTCCCTTCGAGTTCGTATATAACCATACGATGGATCTATCCAATGGAAGTGGATATCCGTAGTAATACGGGTGTTCTGAGAAATGCAAAGGGTAAAAGAAGGAGTGGCAATGACTTATGCAACTCAGACAATCCAAAAGCCAGGATTTTAAGAAGGTTCGGTCAACTTGGTCACTGAGTCATAGTCTAGGGTCGGTCAAAGGTCGCTGCCAAAGAGAGAGAGAAAAGAAGCACTCTGCGTGCACTCTAACCTAGATCAGAATGGTCATCACTTTATCTAATCCGGAAACCTCCCACTGTCCTGTCAAATTCTCCTCCAAACCTAAAGAAGAATCAATCGGGATCACCCGAAGAGTAAACCAACTCATCAGTGGGAATCAGGATCCAACTCTCATCGCATGATAACGTGATGGAATGCATCCACGTTACTCATACTCCAGAAGGTATGCGCATACTTGGCAAGTTTCAGTTTCTTTAGAAACTCCCGATATGATTTTTGCCCCATGCTCTTATAACCTTGGCTTTGGTCAAAGTGTCATAAGTCACATGCCTAGTTCTACCCGTCACTATCTTGTCAATTTGAACCCACCCGCACATGCCCCTGACTTTGGCCAATCGGCAGAACGACTGTCCCAAACTAACTCATCTATCTATGCAACAATTGAATACCCAGCAGCTACCAAACACTATGCCTTAACTTTGGCTAAAATGCATAGCTTGAATACTACTAAATACCCAAAAGAAGTGACGGAGGGCTACGGCTGGTTTTTGGCGAAAAAACCTTTAACGTAGTGAACTTGATATCGCTGAAGGAACCTGATAGCTTTTTAAAATATAGTGGCGAAAACCTTTTGCTAAAGAGGTCACTCCCGGTAAAGGGATCTCGGCTCTTTCCTCGTGGAATGAGGTGCAGGATATTCCACTGAATACCGCTATGCAAAGCAACTTGTAATCGACTATAGTGAAGTTATTACGCTGACGCAAACTTCTGCCCAAGGGGTCAGTCCCGGTGAAGGGATATCGGCCCTTGCCCCGTCGAATGAGGTGCAGGATATTCCACTGAATACCGCTATGCATAACAAAAGAAAACGTCTTTGCAATAACACTTTTTAAATTTGTTCCAACAACTGTAAACAGGTTTGTTATCCTTTGCATTGATCAGAATCAACACAGTCCCATCATTTAATCACACCAGAAAAGAACGAAAATAAAATGTACGTATATGCCATCCGCATTCGTCACTGGGTCCCGTCATCACCGTTAGGTTACTTAACTAACGACAGAGCGGGGACTGGACTAGCGCGGGTGTAAAACATATACAACATCTAATAGTATATAAACCAATATACAATAATCGCTCCAGGCGTGATAGTATGCAACATTACAGAAAAGTAATAAGCATCACAGAACAATACAGATAATCTGGGATCCCCGGGTTTCACAGAGCCGCTGCTGAAACCCGACGTTCCACTGTCGTGTGGATAGCCTGTGCAATGAAACCTAGACCCCTACGGGTGCGGCAAGTTACCCGCCAAAACCTGAAGCGAGACAGCCCCCTACAGCATAGTGAATGGACCACCCAGCACTTCACGGAATCCGGTAATCTTGGGCACCCCTCCTTGGGTCAACCTGTACCCCCTACGAGTGCGGCGAATAGTCTGCCAATTCTAGAGTAGGACCCCTCTGCCTCTCAAAGCCATGAGATGCGGACCCGTTGCCCCTCAGAACCCGGCTATCCGTGCACTCCGTCGTGGGGCAAAACCTAGTACAGTAATGAAAAATAGTACAATAGGTACATCGACCGCAACCTGGTCGTGCCCCAAAAGAATATTATACAACAGGCAGTGACGGCAATCCACAAGTTGGACGCTCGCCCCGCAATATCAAATGTACAAATAAACACAAACTGTACTACCATTGCACACTGCTATCCACCACGACAAATCCGCAACATCACAGCACAACACAGAACATCAACGCGAATGTCACGTTCGCAAACCCGTCTAAAAGAACTATAGCAATCAGACGCGGTTTACCGATCAAATGACATTCCCGGTCGGAGATATAATGTAAGCACTGTAAACTAACGTGTTTAAATTTCGATCGACCAAATATCACAAAGTGGGCCCCACGAACATCTGTAGAACAGTAACAAAACCTGGGCCCAAACGATATATACCAAAAACCCCAATTCCCAACAGAGAATTCACTGTAGAAATTTGAGTGAGTGATCCCACTTTCCTGCGGCGGATCCGCGGAAAAACCCTGGTTTTGGCCGCGGATCCGCGACGGAACAGTGGAATTACTTGCTCGAATTTCTACAGTATTCTTAAAAAACCCTGCTTGATTTTCTGGTATGGTCAAAATGACATTTGGACCAGTTTGAAAATTAACAGAAACTGTCAAATTGAAAAATTGCGATTTTTGATTTCCGGTTCGATCGATATTTTAAACGCGTTAGCACAAGTTAGTATAGCAAAATGGTGAGGCTCTGATACCACTGTAAGTCTACGCTAGCGCCCCGGCAGTCTACAGACGCCAAATGCGGAACAAAAACTTTTTAACCGGCGCTATCGCATACTTTAACCCGGATCTGCCATTATTGCTAAACTAACAAACTGTAAAGAGTGTAGAAAGGTTATACCGAATGATCCGAGTCCTTCGTTCTTTAACCATCATCCCACGCTCCGTTGCGGCTGCTCCGATCTCGTCGATCTCCGATCTCCTCGTCGAGGTGGCACCACGTCGACGATTCTTTAAACGGGCTCCCGCCTCTGACTTGAGGCAACTCGGTCGTCAAGTTTGCTAAAAGAGACGACCAAGAATGATGTAGAGAATGAGTAGATGACTTTGTCTCACTTCGTCCAAGTCCGTGGATGATCGGTTAATGAAGTTGCCGAGGGAATCGGGTGATGGAATGAAATGAGCTGTGAATTCCATACACCCCAAAATCTATCATAATCTTTTAACAAATGAAATCCATCATCCAAATGAGAGAGGGGAGGGGTCGGCCATATATAGATGGAGGGAGGTGAGTGTAGGAGAGGGGAGAGTGACCATAAGAACAAAGCTTCTCACAAAATATCCTTAGCTAAACAAGAATCATTAAAGCTAAAGCATGACTCACTTAAACACCTCATCAAGTCATTAATGCAACCATTAATGTCAAGATGAGTCATTAGCCACCTCATCATCCTTGTCATCTAATCTAGAAACTTCTAGAAGATTCAACACTTATCTCAAGAAAAGATAAATCCGTCTTTAACCGAATGTTAAAAGACGGCTGATAGAAAACTGGAAACTGGCAACTTCCAAAAGTGATCCTGAAACGAATTTCAGGACAACCCTGAAACTGTATAAATATACCCGCATTTGTATTATGACCGAATACAAATGCAACTGAGACAAAGATATTATATCTACTCAATACAATACTCGGATCCGGCTTAAACCAAAGCCGACGAGTATCATCTGTCCGAAAACCGACACGTGCGTAAACGCACGTGCATTTTTCGAACCCTGCCATAAAACCATACGGCCTCTACAACGTTTCGCCCGAACTTGGGAAACTGTCTGTGGGGGACTCTAATGACTCGTCAGTACCCTGGCAGTGGGTTTAACCACAAACCGTCAGCGGCACTAGCAATGCGTAACGGCTGTCCATGGACTGACCTCAAGGGAGGCTGATGAGCGAACTCATCCAGAAACCCTACTGAGCCTAACAGTGACAATGTATATACAGTCCGGTCCGTTCGTCTATGAGTATCGCATATCTGCCTAGGGGGCTAGTAACGTCAGACCCCCAATAGCAGTATAAGTCGTGTCGGAGTGTAGCCCAATAACACCCTGAGATACTACTGAAGTACCTACCAGTAAATCTCCTGCCACGGCCGTGGGCTTTGTGTAATGGCTCTCCTAGACACAGCACGATCTCGCCCCCAATACCGGGAGAGACGAATTCCCTGCCGATCCGCTCACGTGCCTCCATATGGCTCGGGACTGTACCCAAAAACTACCTGTTTGCACGACTCCTTTGAGCCGTGGTAGGGTAGAAATCAAAGCACAGTGGGAACTCACACGAGACAAATGACGACCTCAGGTCGATGAACTAACCTGTACACATGTTACCAGGGAACTGCTATCTGACGATAGATATAGTACTAACTAGCAGATTCCCGGCGAGTCCTGTCCGGTGTACTCATAACCCAATGAGCACCTGTATACATCTTAGGTGATCCAACTGACACCAGTGGCTTGTGAGACCGGCCACCGCCCCTCGTCGGGGTCTCGACTGTACACACTAGTCTACTCCGGAGTATCGATGCCCTGTCTCGAAACTCCCACGACTAGGGACCACAATTAAGGATATGCGTATAAACCACCCAACTCTCACGTATATGATCGCCATCATACTGTTGGTGGTAAAGCAAGATCCTAAGGGCTCTATCAAAGTGTAACATGTAATCAGTCACCTGAACATGTACACGACTGATAAAGGCAAACCAGATAGCATACTATCATCTCGAGTAAGACTGTCATATCGGTATAGGTCATCCGCAATCATTGCAATCACGTACCCGCGATCCAATAATTGACTATGAGGGCACTATCTCCAACAAGGTTAGTCTGTAGACCCGAGATCGTCATAGAGTCTTGTATGCTCTCCCACTGTACTTTGATTACCACCCTACCACGGCTCTACTGAGTCGTGCAAACAGGTGGTCGTTGGGTACAGTCCCGAGACACACGAAGGCGATGAGCGATAGGAGGGGTTTTGTCTCTCCCGGTATTGGGAGTTGATGCTGTGCTGTGCTCGACTAGTTATATCAGTAAGTCCCTGGCCAGGGCTGCTAAGATTTACTGATAAGTGTTATCAGTAGTTTCTCGATCTGTTATAGACCATTCACCGGCACGACTTATTGAGTTATTGGGGTCGACGTGACCATCCCTAGGCTCGATATGCAGCATATCTGACGAAGAGACCGGACTGTACGGTAGTGTTGCCGGTTGGCTCGACGGGAGTTGTAGCAGGTTCGCTTGTTTTCTTCTGATCGCTCAATACCCGGGTGGCCGTTACGTTTAGCTGACCGCTTGCGGTTTGGGGGTGCTTGATATGATCATCACCCACTACCGGCGTATTGACGAGTCTTAGAGTCCCACAAAGGAGTTACCTAGTCCAGGCGAAACGTTGTGGTGCGCGTATGCGATATGCGCATGGAACTGGTTAAAATGCGCGTATGAGATACCATATATTAATCGGACGGCTTGCTTTTGGTCGGGTTGTATGTGATATGACCGGATTGATAAATCAAGTGTTGATTTATAATTTAACCATTATCTTCTCACTAGAAATCCTTTCTTGTTCTTTTTGGATGTATGCATGCATGTATGCATTCATTCTTGTTCTTGCACATATGGATGTGTATGCACACATGCATACATACATCATTCTATCATGGTTGTTTATACATAGAAAATGGTGGCAATATAAGACTCACACCTTGGTTATTTATATGGATTATTACTTCTATTTGTTTTAAAACAAAATGAAAAAGGAAAGGATAATTCATGGTTTGTTTCTACACTCTTCTTTGACCTAACCATACTCACCTACTCTTAACCATGGATTAAACTTTCCTTTCATGTTTTAACTCAAATTAAATAATATCTTTATCATTTAACCATGGTTTGAGATGAGAAGAAATAAATATATATACATATATTTTCTTTTTCCTTTCATGAGATTATCTTTTCTCTTCTTCTTATAAAAGACATCATCTTCTTCAACCTTGCTTTTTTGCTCTCTAGATCTTTCAAGTGAGCAAAATACTCAACAAGATAGGATTTTGAAGTGAGAAAGAGAACCACAACACCATTCTACACAAGTCTTGCCCACTTGTTTAGAATGTTAGCTTCATTTCATTCTCTTGATAAAGTGAAGTTGCAAGCTTGGACAAAGGAGCTTCGGGTGGATCGTCGTGGACGCTAGAAGACCTCAAGCTAACCGTTTTCCAACTCTCAAGTGGCAAGGAGTCAAGAATAGGGAGCTACAAAGGTTGTACTCTCAAAACCCTAGCCTTTGTTACTTGTAAAGTTATGAAACCCAAATTTTTCTAGGATTGATTCTTTGTGTGTTCACTTAGCACTCTAAAAACTTAATCTTTGTGACATGTGATGCTTCCAAACCTCTCATAGGGTGCTAGGTAAACCTAACACAAGACGCATATGAAGTTCGGGAGAAACAATTAATGACTCGGGATGATGAGTTGGACATAAAATTTCAATCAAATCAACGGGTTCATCATCCAAAATATTCCCGGCGTCTATATCCTCAATCAAGTGAAAATCAATTTTTTATGGCACCTCTTCAAAAGCATGGATATTTATCAATTCAGGTTCTAGATTGGAGGTGTAAAGGTCAAACGGATTAGGTGCGGTTTCACTCGAAAGGGGTTCCTCACAATTTGGCAAATCAAGTACTACAAAGTCGCACAACTCATCATTTTGGACACATGTTTGAAAATTGGAGTTGTTGGATTCAATTGGGTATGGGTAGGTTTGATTTGGAAATCCTCTCACATTCTCACTCTGTCCAACCGCCTCCTTATACATTGAAAATTTTGAAACTAGTTGGAAACTAGCTACTGGTTCACTCAGTTGCATAAGGGCGGCCATGGACGCTTCCACATTCCTCAACATTTTGTTTGTTGCTGCAATATAAGCCTCCAACGACTCTTCCAAACTAGACTTGGGTAGTGAGAGGGTTTCGGTAAAATATTCGAAATTGTTTGGATATGTGAAACTCCCAAAAGGCTGTGTAGAAACAGGGTCTAGTGAAGATGGGAAAGTCGGGTAGGACTGGCAGGAAGTGGATGGTTGGACAGGATTAGGATCAACATGTGGATAAAAAGGTGGATGGACTTGTTGATTCCTAGAACTAGATGAGGGGAGAGGGGTGAAAGATCGACTACGAGATTGAGCAATGTGCTCAGCAATGGACATCGGTTTAGGAGTGACAGAAGGACTTGAAAAGGTGGTGTCAACGTACGAAGGTGGTAAAGGTTGACTTGGTTGACACAAGTGGGTTGCAAAGTCGAACTGTTTCTCCTAAACGCTTCTATTTGATCTTTCAAAGATATTTTGGGCACGGAGGGATCTTCCTTAAATCGACCGAAACAATTGACGTACGAGGCAAAGTTAGGTTCGGGATACCAAAATTCGGCAAGAGATTTATGATGTGGGGTACCCATGATAGAAGAAAGAGAAAAGAAAGAAGGTAGATGGTGCAAGGATTTCTTAGCGGCAAACTTTGCAAGTCTTTTTATAAAAATTTTCCTCTTATTTTTTTTATTTGTTTTGCAAAAAAAAATTTTTTTTTTTTTGATAAAGGGCTTAGACACAAATGCAATCAACCAGAAATGCACAATCAGGCCTAGATCTAGGGTCAGCTAGACAGCTCCTAACTGTTCCAAAAAGCTAGAAATAGGACCTCAAACCGTCTCTTCACCGTCAATTGCGGCCAGGTAAGTGCCAGGTAAGTGGGAGGCTCCCCGCTACAAGTAGCGGTCCTAATTAAGTAACCACTTGCCTTAGACACACTTGCCTAGATACCGCAAAGTCAGGTTAGGATAAACGGTCGATGCCTATAACTAGTCCTCTGTCCTATTGAGCTCGAAGTCCTTAGGGTTGAGTCCAGTATTTTTTTTTAATTAAAGATTTGGTCAATGCAAATGCCTTATGTGATTTCTGGGGTCCTGGGAAGGGTGATGAAATCCCCACCCAATCTGAATTGGTCAAAAGCCCCTTAAAGTCCGATTAAAGATATGCAAAACAGTAAATCACTTGCAATCAAAGATTTTTTTGTTATAGCAATTTGAGAAAAGATATGCAAACCAGAAAAGATTTCTTGCAATCGATTTTTATTTTAAATGCGCGTAAAGAATCCTGCACAAGATGTTAGGTCCACGTTACCTCTCCCGGTACTTTCGGGGTTGCGGAAACGGTAAATCAAAATTTTTCTAAACTTTGTAACATGGACCGTAAAAGCCGGATCTTTGCTAAACTAAACTAGCAAACTTGCAAAGAAGAATTAACTACTCGGCAAAGTGGTTATACCTCAACTTGAACTCCTTCACTTCTTGTTGTTGTTCTTCTTTGATGTTCTTCTCTTCTTGTTGTTCTTTTCATGGCTTGCTCAAAGGTTGATCCGGACTTCGGTCACCTCCGCGGCCTCCTTGAGTCGAAGACGATCCACCCGAGAGATGTACGCCGAGCTCCACCTCAAGCCGAGGTAACTAGGGCAAGGAGATTGCTAATCTAGAAGCCTTAGGTTGTGTAGAGAGGATGTATGGATGTGTTTGTCGAGTAGAATCCTTTTTCTCTCAACACATGAGATCAAAGGGGAAGATCAAGAGGAGGAAGAAGAAGGAGATTATCTAGCAACCATGGAGCTTCTCATTTCAAGAGAGAGAATGAGAATGAGCAAAATGAAATGCTTAACCAAAAGAAAAAAAACTAACCATGGTTGCAATAATGCATAAAACATCATGATTACTAATCCCATCAAGATAAAGGTGATGGCTACAAATGACATGACCATTATCATAACAAAAGAAAAAGAAAACCAAAGAATACTTTAGAACTTCTAAGAAGGTCCAAGTCAACTTTGGTCAAATGGTCAACAAAGTCAAGATGGTCAAATGGTCAATGTAATTAGCCATAACAAAATTATCAAGGAAAGGATTAGTAAATAATGTCCCCGGCTCATTATGGTTTTGGCCAAACGAATTGTCGAAACCCTAATGAGTCGGCCTCAAAATGGTTTTGACCGAATCAACTGTCAAAAACCTAATGAGCCTGCCACATAGCGGTTTTGGCCGAACCATCTGCCAAAACCCTAATGAGGCACCTCCTCCTTCATCGCTCCAGAAAACTGTGCATACACACCTGCATCCGTATTCCGTAGAATGCGGATGCGCAGAAGACAAAACACATCCATCCGTGCAATACTAGGATCTGGCTTAAACCAAAGCCCACTAGTACTGCCTGCCCGAACATCATACGCACACTAGTGTACGCAAGTGATCGCAGCCCTGCCGTAAAACCATACGGCCTCTACACGTTTCGCTCAGTGCAGGGAAACTCTCTGTGTGGGACTCTAAAGACTCGACACTACGCTGGCAGTGGGTTTAACCACAGACCGCAAGCGGCACTAGCTGTACGTAACGGTCCCCAGGTAGATGTCGATAAGAAGGCCGATGAGGTAAACCCATCCGAACTCCTACTGAGTCTGTATGTGACAATCTCCGTACAGTCCGGTCTGTTCGTCTGATACATCGCATGGCGGGCCTAGGGGGCGGTAAACGTCAGTCCCCCAATAGCGGTACAAGTCGTGCCGGAGTGAAGCCCAAAACACCCTGAGATAACACTGGAACCTACCAGTATATCTCGCTTGCCCTGGCCAGGGACTACTCGTGTAATGGCTCTCCTAGACACAGCGCGATGTCAACCCCCAATACCGGGAGAGACGAATCCTGTCTAACCGTCACTGCCTCCAAGTGCTTCGGGACTGCTCCCAACTACTATCTGTTTGCACGACTCGGTAGAGCCGTGGTAGGGTAGTAATCAAAGAACAGTGGGAACACACCCGAGGCGAAGTGACAGTGTCAAGTCAGCGGACTAAGCTGTACTCATGTCACCTGGGAACTGATAACTGACGATAGGTATAATACCAACCATCAGTTCCCGACGAGTCCTGTCCAGTGTACTCGTAACCTAACGAGCACCCGCATACTATCTCAAGTACGACGTACCGACGGCTGTGGGACAGACCGTCTCCCGTGCTGGGATGAGAAGCGCATACGCTAGTCTACTCCGGAGTATCGATGCCCTATCTCGGTACTCCCACGACTAGGGACGTGTATAAGGATGTGCTTGTAGATTACCCAGCCCCCACGAGTGTGATCGCCATCACAACGCCGGTAATCAAGCAAAGATCCTAAGGGCTCTACTAATGCGTATAGGTGATATAATAAATAAACACACATGTACACATTAAAGCAGAGACAAACCAAGTAGCATACTACTATATTGAGCAAGATTGTCTGTACAACTGTGAATATCCCAAGCTTCCATCAAGTAATATACATACTAGTATGATACAGTAATGGCCTCTAGGGCATATACACTAACAATCTCCCACTTGCACTAAGGCCATGTACTGGCGTATCGTAGACCTATCATCTCGATTAGCCGCTCGAACTGAGTCTGGGGTAAAGCCTTTGTGAATGGGTCCGCAGTGTTGTCCTTTGTGTCCACTCTCCGCACCTCGATCTCCTGTCGATCAATGATCTCCCTGATCAGGTGATACCGCCTTAAGATGTGCCTGGATTTCTGATGGGACCTTGGTTCCTTTGCTAAAGCTATAGCCCCATTGTTATCGCAATACAGAGGTATTGGGTCAACAATGGTCGGAACCACCTGAAGTTCACTAATGAACTTCTTTATCCAGACCGCCTCTTTTGCGGCATCGCTTGCAGCAATGTATTCAGCCTCCATCGTCGAGTCTGCGACGGTATCCTGCTTGGAACTCCTCCAACATACCGCCCCTCCGTTGAGGGTAAACACAAAACCCGAGACAGACTTGCTGTCATCTTTGTCACTCTGGAAGCTTGAATCAGTAAAGGACTCGACCCTGAGGTCTCCATTACCGTAAACCAGGAACATCTCCTTAGTCCTTCTCAGGTACTTGAGAATGTTCTTCACTGCTGTCCAGTGGTCCTCCCCTGGGTCTGACTGATACCGGCTCACCGCGCTCAACGCGTAAGCTACATCTGGTCTTGTACATAGCATCGCATACATTATAGATCCTACCGCCGAAGCGTAGGGTATAGTGCTCATGCGAACCCTCTCCTCGTCAGTCTTAGGAGACATCTTCTTGGAGAGGGTAATTCCGTGCAATGCGGGTATGTTACCGCGCTTGGAACCCTCCATACTAAATCTCTTTAGTACGGTCTCTATGTACCTGGACTGTGAAAGTCCCAACAGTTTCTTGGATCTATCTCTATAGATCTTGATCCCCAGAATGTACGAGGCATCACCCAGGTCCTTCATGGAGAACCTTTGTGACAAAAACAGCTTGACCGACTGTAGCATAGGAATATCATTTCCTATCAAAAGAATGTCGTCCACGTACAAGACTAGGAACACGACAGTTCGTCCTACAATCTTCTTATAAACACAGGGTTCATCTTCGTTCTTGATGAAATCAAATTCCTTGATTGCCTCATCAAAACAGATGTTCCAGCTCCGCGATGCCTGCTTTAATCCATAAATGGATTTAAGCAACTTGCACACCTTTCCGCTGCTCCCACTGTCTACGAAACCTTCTGGTTGATCCATGTAAACGCACTCTTCCAAACAACCGTTTAGGAAAGCCGTCTTAACATCCATCTGCCAGATTTCATAGTCATGGAAGGCAGCAATGGCAAGTAAGATCCGAATGGATTTGAGCATAGCCACCGGAGAAAAAGTCTCGTCATAGTCCAAACCAGGTCTTTGACGAAAACCTTTTGCAACGAGTCTAGCTTTATAGGTTTCCACCTGCCCATCTACACCAAGTTTTCTTTTGTAGATCCATTTGCATCCAACGGGTTTTACCCCAGGTGGAGCAATATCCAAGGTCCACACTTTATTGGCGTACATGGACTCCATTTCGGATTGCATTGCTTCCTGCCACTTATCAGAGTCCCTACTGATAATGGCCTGCCTGAAACTGGTAGGGTCATCTTCTTCCAAGATGCAATCCTCTCGATCCCCGTCAATGAGAAAACCGTAGTATCTCTCGGGCGGATGAGAAATCCTACCAGATCTGCGGAGTGGCTGAGGTTCGTTTGGGGTTATTGAATCTAGCGGTTCCTCCAAATCTTTTAAAGTTTGTGTTTCTGGAATTTCATCCAGTTCTACCGTGCTGCCACTAAGGTTTTTAACAAGAAATTCTTTTTCTAAAAATGTGGCATTTCTTGAAACAATTATCTTCTGTTCCTCTGCATGGTAGAACAGATACCCACTTGAATCCTTTGGGTATCCCACAAACTTACACAAAACTGCCCGTGCCTCAAGTTTGTCTGGGTTCTGCTTTTTGACATAAGCTGGGCAACCCCAAATCTTAATACGTTTAAGATACAAACTCTTACCACTCCATATCTCATACGGAGTCTTAGGCACGGATTTGGATGGAACTTGATTCAATAGATGTGCTGCAGTTTGAAGTGCATATCCCCAGAATGAAAGAGGTAACTCAGCACTACTCATCATGGAGCGAACCATATCCAATAGGGTACGATTCCTCCGCTCCGATACACCGTTGTGCTGTGGTGTATAAGGAGGAGTAAGCTGAGAGAGAATACCATTCTCTTTTAAGTAATCTAGGAATTCCGTGCTTAAGTACTCCCCTCCCCTGTCAGACCGGAGGATCTTGATACTTTTGCTTGTCTGGTTCTCTACTTCCTTTCTGAATTCCTTGAATTTCTCAAAAGCTTCAGATTTGTGTTTCATCAGATACACATATCCGAACCTAGAGAGATCGTCAGTGAATGTGATGAAGTACGAGAACCCACCCCTTGCATGTATAGACATCGGACCACATACATCACTATGTACGAGTCCCAAGAGCTCTGCTGCTCTTTCTCCATGTCCGGTGAACGGAGATTTGGTCATCTTCCCTTTGAGACAAGACTGACAAGTTTCATAAGATGAAAACTCGAACGCATCCAAGAGTCCATCTTTATGCAACTTACTCAGTCTTTTCTCTCCGATATGACCAAGTCTACAATGCCACAAGTAGGATTTATTCGTATCTGAATTCTTCCTCTTGCGTGTGTTTTGTATATTGAGAACTGTATTCTGATTTAGAACGTAGATACCATTAAACAGTGTACCCTCTGCAACCATCACCTCATCAAGGTAAATGTTCATGATATTCTTTTCAAGAACAAACTTATATCTATCTTTATCAAGTAAAGAAACTGATATGATGTTGCAAACCATGGAGGGTACATAGTAGCAATCGTTCAAAATCATAGTCTTGCCATTCGGCAATACTAGGTGATATTCACCGACGGCTGCCGCATTAACTTGTGCTCCGTTCGCTACTCTGAGCGACATATCACCCGGTGCAACTTTCCTACTTTTTCTCAGTCCTTGCAATAAATTACAGATATGAGATCCTGATCCGGTATCAAGTACCCAGGAGGTAGGGCTGACCGTAAAACAGTTCTCAATTACAAGAACACCTGAAGTAGATGCAAAACCATGCTTCTTCTTCAACTGGGTATCCTGGAAATCCATACTTTCCTCTTTCCCATTCTCATACTCATGACTGTTGTCACGAGTTAGAGCTGAACCAACTTTCCCCAGTCCCGAATAAGAATTCGGTTCGGTCAAGCGATACATTTTATTATCTTGATTAGGGCGTGAAAAGGTTGCTGCCTGGAGAGAGAGAAAAGAAACACTCAGCGTATGCTCTTGCAAGATTAGATTGGTTTATTGATTTATCTAACCAGGATGTCTCCCACTGTTTCCTCAAATTCTTCTTAAAACCTTTTTTTTTTTTAAAAGAAGAACTAGCCGGGTTTTAATTCACGTCACAATACTTGCTTAACCTTTCAGCCAGGCTAGTGTCGGTACTTCGAGGGAGGTTTTCCAACGCTTTCGCGAAGTTCCTTAATTAAAGAACCTCTTTTCCCTGGGGGCGTAACCCCGCTAACACCTTTCTAGACACCTACTAGGTTTATAGCATTGATTGTTAAGTGAAATAATTTCCCGAGAGTAAACCGACTCATCAGTGGGATCGGGATCCAACTGTCATTGTGTGATAACCTAGATGGAATCCACTCTAGTCACCACACTCCAGAAGGTATGCTAAATCTGCAAGTTTCAGTTCTTTTGAAACTCCCGATGTGGTTTTTGCCCCTAGGACCCAAGTGATCTTGACACAGTCAACAAATCAAAAAGTCCTAGTCAAGTTCATCCCGTCGTTGTCTTGATTGCATTAAACCCACCTGCATAACCCTTGACACAGTCAACAAGGTTACACAAGTGTCCTAACCAATCACATTGTATCCAGCAAATAAGCAACACTTAGCTACCGTTCACTGCGCCTTGACACAGTCAACAAACGCAGCACGAATACTAAGTATAACTTATAAGAAACGACGGAGGGCTACGGCTGGGTTTTTGGCGAAAAACCCGTTAACGTAATGAACTTGATATCGTTGAAGGAACATGATACAGGTCTTTGAAAATATAGTGGCGAAAACTTTTTGCTAAAGAGGTCACTCCCTGCAAAGGGATCTCGGCTCTTTCCTCGTCGAATGAGGTGCAGGATATTCCAAATGAATACCTCGATGCAAAGCAAGAATAATCGACTATAGTGAAGTTATTACCCTGACGCAAACTTTTGTCCAAGGGGTCACTCCCGATGAAGGGATCTCGGCCCTTGCCTCGTCGACTGAGGTGCTGGGCATTCACAACCGAATACCGCTATGCAAAACAAAAATGAACGTCCTTGCAATAACAGCTTTTTTTTGAAAAATTGTTCCAACAACGTCTTTTAGGTTTATTTTCTTGCATTAGTTCTTTTAATGCGTCCCATCATTTTAATCCTACCATTGCAGAAAACAACCAAAATATGACGTACGCTTATGCCATTCGCATTCGCCACGGGGCCCCGTCATCACCCGTTAGGTTACTTAACTAACGACAGAGCGGGGGCTGGGCTAGCGCGGCTGTAAAACATAAGCAACGCCTAAATAGAAAGCAATGATAGACATTACAGATCACAGATGAATACATTGGATATACTAGCAATCCGCAATTCTTTCGAGCCTGGAACGAAAAGCGGATAACACGGTCGCGGTGAATAGCCAAATACCCCACCCAAGACCCCTACGGGTGCGGCAAACTACCCGCCAAGTACCCGAAGCGTAGCAACCTCCCTCATCTCCATGAGTAGGCCACTCGACACTTCGGCATACCCGGTAGTTCGTGCACCCCTCCATGGGTCTATCCTAGGAGCAAAAACAGTAAAAAGAATTATACAATGACGGCTACAACCCCGACCCGGTTGTGCGGCCAAACAAATAATATTATTACATCAATTTACATTTACAATGAATGAAAGGAAAAACAAAAGCTCATCTCACATCCACCCCGGCTATTCACCCGCGACAGTCCAACACATTCATATACACATTCCAGCACATTACAGATCATGTATAACCCCGACTAATCGTCTTATAGCGATTAGCCGACGTTCAATACATGCAAACATCACAGATATAACCATCATAGTCAAAGTGCAGTGAAGTTCGGAAAAATACGGAATTATAGGACCCTAAAAGGAAATTTCTTTTCTGGAAAATCTGGGCACAAATAATATATTTTAAAAATCCCAAAACCAACAAACAAACACACTGCACGAAAAACGATGCAGAGAAGACAACAAGTCGCGGCGGTTCCGCGGCGGCTAAGAAGGCTCACGCGGCGGAAGGGCGGCGGTTTAGACGAATCACTGTATCGTTTTTCTTGGGTGTTCACACAAAACCCTGAGACGAATTTACAAGTATAAAGTTTTTCATTTTGAGCCAAAAAAATTTCAACAGAAACTCAGGTTTTGAAAAATACGGTTTTTGGGTTTTTTTACGGTTCCGAACTTCGTTACACTTCACTACCAAGCTAGTTTAAGTTTAGTTAGGCTCTGATACCACTGTTAGGTCCACGTTACCTCTCCCGGTACTTTCGGGGTTGCGGAAACGGTAAATCAAAATTTTTCTAAACTTTGTAACATGGACCGTAAAAGCCGGATCTTTGCTAAACTAAACTAGCAAACTTGCAAAGAAGAATTAACTACTCGGCAAAGTGGTTATACCTCAACTTGAACTCCTTCACTTCTTGTTGTTGTTCTTCTTTGATGTTCTTCTCTTCTTGTTGTTCTTTTCATGGCTTGCTCAAAGGTTGATCCGGACTTCGGTCACCTCCGCGGCCTCCTTGAGTCGAAGACGATCCACCCGAGAGATGTACGCCGAGCTCCACCTCAAGCCGAGGTAACTAGGGCAAGGAGATTGCTAATCTAGAAGCCTTAGGTTGTGTAGAGAGGATGTATGGATGTGTTTGTCGAGTAGAATCCTTTTTCTCTCAACACATGAGATCAAAGGGGAAGATCAAGAGGAGGAAGAAGAAGGAGATTATCTAGCAACCATGGAGCTTCTCATTTCAAGAGAGAGAATGAGAATGAGCAAAATGAAATGCTTAACCAAAAGAAAAAAAACTAACCATGGTTGCAATAATGCATAAAACATCATGATTACTAATCCCATCAAGATAAAGGTGATGGCTACAAATGACATGACCATTATCATAACAAAAGAAAAAGAAAACCAAAGAATACTTTAGAACTTCTAAGAAGGTCCAAGTCAACTTTGGTCAAATGGTCAACAAAGTCAAGATGGTCAAATGGTCAATGTAATTAGCCATAACAAAATTATCAAGGAAAGGATTAGTAAATAATGTCCCCGGCTCATTATGGTTTTGGCCAAACGAATTGTCGAAACCCTAATGAGTCGGCCTCAAAATGGTTTTGACCGAATCAACTGTCAAAAACCTAATGAGCCTGCCACATAGCGGTTTTGGCCGAACCATCTGCCAAAACCCTAATGAGGCACCTCCTCCTTCATCGCTCCAGAAAACTGTGCATACACACCTGCATCCGTATTCCGTAGAATGCGGATGCGCAGAAGACAAAACACATCCATCCGTGCAATACTAGGATCTGGCTTAAACCAAAGCCCACTAGTACTGCCTGCCCGAACATCATACGCACACTAGTGTACGCAAGTGATCGCAGCCCTGCCGTAAAACCATACGGCCTCTACACGTTTCGCTCAGTGCAGGGAAACTCTCTGTGTGGGACTCTAAAGACTCGACACTACGCTGGCAGTGGGTTTAACCACAGACCGCAAGCGGCACTAGCTGTACGTAACGGTCCCCAGGTAGATGTCGATAAGAAGGCCGATGAGGTAAACCCATCCGAACTCCTACTGAGTCTGTATGTGACAATCTCCGTACAGTCCGGTCTGTTCGTCTGATACATCGCATGGCGGGCCTAGGGGGCGGTAAACGTCAGTCCCCCAATAGCGGTACAAGTCGTGCCGGAGTGAAGCCCAAAACACCCTGAGATAACACTGGAACCTACCAGTATATCTCGCTTGCCCTGGCCAGGGACTACTCGTGTAATGGCTCTCCTAGACACAGCGCGATGTCAACCCCCAATACCGGGAGAGACGAATCCTGTCTAACCGTCACTGCCTCCAAGTGCTTCGGGACTGCTCCCAACTACTATCTGTTTGCACGACTCGGTAGAGCCGTGGTAGGGTAGTAATCAAAGAACAGTGGGAACACACCCGAGGCGAAGTGACAGTGTCAAGTCAGCGGACTAAGCTGTACTCATGTCACCTGGGAACTGATAACTGACGATAGGTATAATACCAACCATCAGTTCCCGACGAGTCCTGTCCAGTGTACTCGTAACCTAACGAGCACCCGCATACTATCTCAAGTACGACGTACCGACGGCTGTGGGACAGACCGTCTCCCGTGCTGGGATGAGAAGCGCATACGCTAGTCTACTCCGGAGTATCGATGCCCTATCTCGGTACTCCCACGACTAGGGACGTGTATAAGGATGTGCTTGTAGATTACCCAGCCCCCACGAGTGTGATCGCCATCACAACGCCGGTAATCAAGCAAAGATCCTAAGGGCTCTACTAATGCGTATAGGTGATATAATAAATAAACACACATGTACACATTAAAGCAGAGACAAACCAAGTAGCATACTACTATATTGAGCAAGATTGTCTGTACAACTGTGAATATCCCAAGCTTCCATCAAGTAATATACATACTAGTATGATACAGTAATGGCCTCTAGGGCATATACACTAACACAAGATTTGTTATTTGGAAAGGGGAAGATTTTTAAGCGCAAAGAAATCCTGCAGGCAAATTTACAGAAGATATATCAAGATTTACAGAGAAGAAACAGAGAACTTACAGTTTTTTTTAATGAACCGCAGAGGAAGTTTGGGGATTTGATCCGCTGAGATGACCGCGGAACCGCCGCCCGAAGCCACCAACGACCGCGGATCCGCCGCAAGGCGATGACGTCAGCAGGCGAATTTTTTTTTTTACCAGATCGCGCGGTTGACTTGTTGACTTGGTCCTCCAAATTTCTTCTGTTGTCTGTTGTGATATTCCTCTGTTTGTTCAGATTTGATATTTGTTGTTTTGATCTCTGTAGATTTCCAGATCCGAATTTGTTCGTAGATCCTGCAAAATTCACACAAACGTACCCTTCCCAAAAATAACAGATGATATATTTTTTTATTTTTTTATTTTTCAGATTTTTATGATTTTTTTAAATTTTGATTAACCCGAAATTGCAAAAAGAAAATAACACGCCATCCCCGGCAACGGCGCCATTTGATTTATCTCAAAAACTATCTATTACCGCAATCAAGAATGGCGTCGCTTTGCAGCTAGCCGGTGAGTACGGGTCGGTCTACAGGGATGTTGTGAATCTCCTAATCGCACTAACGAGTTAATTCCAAAGTGTGTTCGGATTGATTATTAAATCTAAAAACCTAATTATTCTATCCTACGATTATCTAGATCTAACCTTGCTAGGGTTAGGTTTAGGGATGGTTTGGAAATGCAAGTAAATCTCAACGCTTTCTATACCCAATTTAGGATCTAAGAGGAGTTATGGTAATTATCAATAAAGGGGATTAGATCCATTCGGGAAGGTGTTCCTTCCTCTAGGCTCTTGTCCTTCCTTTAGAGATCCTTACCTTAATCTCCATGGAAAACGCGCGCAACCGGGCCTTTATACTACGGTATCACCGCTATCTCGAGGGATAGGGTGTCGTAGGGCGCGGTGTGTGCGTGTATGCATGAAGTCCTATTGTAAATATATAATGGGTAAGAAAGGGATGAGAGATCTCATCTCTCAAAAGCCTTCCCCAAAGCTAACTCTAAACAATTATCTACGGCAATGAATTAAATCTACCTAGGGCAAAGAATTGAAATCTAGACTAGAGCAATTAAATAAATCTACTTACAGATGGCTCTCTCCAAACATCAACGCAGGTTGTCAGATCTGAATTCATGAATTGAAAAGAGGTACCGATGCTCTCCATAAAGAATTCTGAAATTTATTATTAAAAGGAGGCATAGCCTTTACAATGATTTAGAGTTCCTATTTATAGAGGATAGGAAACCCTAGGTTACAATTGATTCGCACGTCTACATTTACCAAAATATCCTTAGGAAGAGCTAGTCAAAGTAGACTCTAAGCTTTGGTAAAATTTTATGTCTCTGTCTCTTTAAAAGGAAGTATTGGGCCTTGAAATTTCCTTTGTGGGCTCTTCTGTCTTTGGGCTTCCTTATTATTTGGTTCTTTTATTAAAATAGCTTCTATGTTTCTTCTAGATCTCCAGTGAATAATTACGGTGGACTTTTAACCATTCGCTTTGTAATCTTGGACCTTGCATTGCCTTGTACCTTGTGAATTTTATCTTTGATGTAGGCTTGATCAAGAGTCTTCTGTTTGTTGGTCAAAATCCACTTTTGCATCGTCTTTTCATCGTTTTCACTGTTTTAGATCCAAGAACCTGTAACCTGTAATATGTAGCAGACATGCGTCAAAAGCACATGTTTATTTATAAAACGAATAAAAATGGGGAATATAATAATACAATATTATGGTGTGAACAATGCAGCGTATGGTGCACACTTATTTTATGAAGAACTTTGCTTCTATTCACTTTTGTGGTGCGCATGCGTCTTGATGGTGCGCGCTTGTATGCGGTGCACACAATTTGTGAAAGTTATCTTTCAAGAAAGCTTTCGCTTTGATGAAGCCTTTACTTCGGTTCTTAGAGCACAGGCTCCTGTTCTGGACCTTCGTCCATGTTCTTGATGAGAACTTTTGTTCCATGAAGCCTACGCTTCGGTCCTTCTTAAAGATAGGAAATCATTAGCTGTCGAGATCCAACCATCTCTTTAAAAACGTTGAGAGATTACAACGCCGTACATCAGATGTATGGAGGAATATACCTTAGACTATGCTCCGTTCATCTAGGGAGAGAACATTTTGGAGCAGTATGTTCCGAGTTGCCGAAAATGCTTATTTGTTCTTGGCGCATGGGCGTCGCACGTGTTACGTATGGCGCCGGCGCACGTGTGTTGTACGTGGTGCGCATGGCACCGACGCACATACGCTGCATGTGGCACGCTGTGCGCATTTGCACACTATGGGGGGCACGAATGCCTTGAAGCCGAAGCTTATATGAGGACGAATCCTCTCTTTTAAGAGAGGTCTCCCAACTTATTTATAGGGGGAGAGGTAGAGGAGGTATCTCTCTTCTTACCGATGTGGGACAAAAGTTACATACCTCATGTGGTAGAGCTTTGCTTAAGTTATACGTGTCTCGTACATTTGCTTATAACTTTTGATCTTGGAAGAGTTATGAGATCCGTAATATATCAAATCAAAGCTATTTTTGAGACGCTTTCGATGCCATCAAAATTGGTCTACTTCTCCTTCGGGAGTTTGGAAAAATACAGCCCAGAAAAAACTAATTTGTATTTTCTTAAGTGCATTGCTGTCATTTGACGCTTTAGGCCCTTTTACGTCTAAATTTTAGACGGGAACACCTGCGGAAGCCTTTGGAGTTTCCGTGATCCCTTCTAACGATCATCGAAGTGAATTTTGTGTTTTGAAAGCCCCAAGTGACTTGAGGAGAAGAAGAGATTTTGGGATGAAGAATTCTAAAGACATGTGGCTACTTTTATAGTCTTTCCACCGAATCTTTGAAGAAATCTTCGAGATTTTAAAAAATCTATGGATTGGATACACATGCGGATGACCCTCATCCGCATGCGTGCCAATTCACCCATTTTAGCAATTTTGCACGATTTGATTGGACAAAAATCTTTTGAAAATCGATCGGGCACACATGCGGACGTCATAGTCGGCTAAAAAATGCCAATTTGGATGCGTTGAAATGCAAGTAAAGGTCCGAATTCAGGATCGGAATACGCATGCAAACGACATGCGTCCGCATGTGTGCACCCGACTCTGAATTTTAGATATTTTTAGATCTTTTAAAATATATTCGTTTTTTTGTAAAGGATTTTTACTGAACATAATTTTGAAATTCATTTAAATCACGATGCCTCTGAGTTATTTTTTCCAAAACACAAAAATTCTAATTTTGGAATATTTTATGATATAAACCAAATAATACCTAAAGTTAGCTCAATATACAATTCATGTCGTCTACGAGGACTGAGTCGACCCTTATTAAAATTTTTGTAAAAAGCCTTAAAAATCTTGTAAAATCATTTTGAAGCTCAAGACATAAGTTGGTAGTATTTTGAGCTATTTTATATATGTAGTATCTAAAACTAGCCCGAATCGGTCAAAATGGCATATCAACACTTGGGCCCACTTGACTTGGGTTGGATTTGGCCTTCGGGTTGACTTTGACTTTATGACTTTGGTCGAAGGGGTGTAATTTTTGACCCCAAGAGTTTTATTATCCAAAACCGCCCTCAACCTTTTCATATTTTTTCGGAAAACCACATGTCATTATTTTCTTGTTAAAGATGAGTTTTTAAGCGCAAAACACATACTTTTTTACTATAATAAGTAGGTATTAATTTTGCTTCTCTCTCACTCTCAGGTTAGTTTTTTCATGATTCTAAATAAGATATATTTTCTCTGATTTTTTATATTTTAATGATTTATTTCTTAATTATTTTTCCTAATTTCTTGAAATTTTAATTTTCAGTTTTATAATGAAATCATAGTTTTGGGAGATGCTTTATTGTGAAAGAGAATAATTGATTATTCACAATTATAGTTAACAACGTTAGGATGTTAAATGGAGTTTAATGAGTTCAGGTAGTTACCAATAAACAAGTTGAAGGTAGTTTTGCGGAAATCACTAAAAGTTCAGAGCAGTTTAGTGAAATTTACCCTTGCATTTATTATTCACAATTATAATTAATATGTTAACTGGAGTTTAATAAGTTCAGGTAGTTACCAATAAACAAGTTGAAGGTAGCTTAGCGGAAATCAGTAGAAAATCAGAGCAGTTTAGTGAAATTTACCCTTGCATTAATGAAATTTTTAATTTAGATGGTATGGACTTTATTTTTCTAATAAGGCAAGAGATTTTTTTTAATAAGTTTAATAAGATAGATTTTAAGAATTTCAAAAGACCGGACTAGTTTAGACTTCATTTTTACTTGTCTTTGACTTTTGTTGCAAGATTTTCAAAACCCAAAGATCAATTTTTGACTTCATTTGAGTCGAAACCAAATGAAAATTCGAAAGCGTCTTTTTCACATTATTCCTTACATAGTGTTTTTGAAAAATGTTTTTGTGTTCCGTAAGTATTTGGTATTTGTCGGCAGTGGTGAACCCAAATCCCAAGGTGAGGGCCCGTGTGCTTCCTCTGAATTTAGAAACAAATTTAAATATAGACTTTCAATTTACATGTCGGAACATAATCACATCACAAAAGTGCATAACTTAAGTGGTAGTGCAATGTGTATTTTAACAAAAGGTTGATTGTTTTCGTTGACAATACAATCCCATTCCCATTTTAATGTATATGAATACTTTTTATCTTCTTTTTAAGTTGGGTGTCACGTTAAAAAATTGAAGCAAAATATTCTCAACTTTAGAAAAAGCATACGTTATGCATGATGTAGTACAAGATATGAAATTTTATAAAATGTTCCTGTAAATAATATTTTTCAATGATGGGCTTATTGTAAAACTCGACTGTCCAACTGTTAAATCTATAAAACAATTCCTATACATATGGGAATTGAATTTTCAAGTATATCTCCTCACGAGTTATGTGCTTCTTGGTCAAAATTCATGCATTCGTCCCTTTCTGCTGGGATTGAAAACCCAAGAATTGATCTGAATTACTTAACTTGAGCTGACTCTAAACTTTAGTTAATGTTCAAAGTGCTTAGCTTGGAACTCCAGATTATTTTTACTTTTCCATTTGCCCTTGCATGGTCCTGCATACATCTAATTACCTTACAAAAAAAAGACATGCAGAAAAGCCATATGATATTCTCTGAAGAAGGCATTTTAGTCACGAAGCGAGGAAAAATATATATTCGAAAAGGTTGTTGATATTTAAAAAAGAAGGAAAATATTCTGTTTTACAAGGAGCTTTGATAACAAAAGTCATAGCCAAAAAGGAAAGAAAATAATCTCTTTCACAAGGAGCTTTGCAAACAAGAGTCAAAAATTTTACAGAAAAAATATAGGGGCGTTCCGAGAATCGAACTCGGGACCTCTCGCACCCGAAGCGAGAATCATACCACTAGACCAAACGCCCTCGCGCTTAAAGATTAGAAACATTACAAATATTAAAGAGAAAATCTTTTATTTTATTATTTTTTTGTTATCGCGCTTTTTTATTTCTCTCTTTCGTCAAAAACCCTAGTCACTCCTCCAAAAGTTTTCAAACATTTGGACCCAAAATCATCCAATCAGTCGAACAAACTCGCTCTCGTTTACGGTACGTTTCGATTTCTCCAATAAATTGTTGCTCTTTATTTGATCGCAATCACCTCTAGTTCTCATCGCTTTCAGGTAATCAAATCATGCGCCCAT
Organism: Agapanthus africanus; assembly: GCA_030015575.1. Lineage (NCBI taxonomy): Eukaryota > Viridiplantae > Streptophyta > Magnoliopsida > Asparagales > Amaryllidaceae > Agapanthus > Agapanthus africanus. The sequence goes on along the minus strand of CM057339.1, from coordinate 258,281,143 downwards.
CTAAATTTCTCCTCAAATTGAACCAAATTACTGCAAATTAGGTTTAATATATTCATCATAATTGCTATTTTGTTTACCCAGTTTGTATAGGCAATTGTAGCTCAAAACCAAATATTGATGGCTCATCCAGGAAGCAATGTAAGTTTCGCAACCAAAGTATCTCTCTTTATTGCTGTTCTAGCTCTCTTATGTCGTCGTATTGAATAAGTGCTAAGACAATTGCACTACAGGCAGCTGGAGTCGACAATACTTCCAGAAGAAAATGGAACAAAGAAGAGTATCTGGAGAGAGCGCGTCAAAGGGAGCAGGTTTCTCATAGACTTGTAGTAGACGTTTGCGCCCGCCATTTTGTTTATGTATTATTTATGGCATTTTGTTGTCGTTTTTTTTATAGGAGGAGGAGGAGGAGGAAGATAGGTATTCGTCAAAGGGTAAGCGTGATTGTATGCTGATTGATTTTTTTATTGTTAAGGATGCTGTATATTTATGTTCGTTAAATATGTTTGTATTTTAGATCAATCTGATCATACGCTATATTTATTACATTTTCTTTTCTCAGCGAAAGGTCCGCCGGTCCAACGGAAACCCTTGAAGCACAGGGACTATGAAGTCGACCTTGAATCACGATTGGGGAAAACCCAGGTATGGATCAAACGTCTTCTATTCTTATACAACGATGATAGACATATTTATTCAAATGATGTTCGAAAAGGAAAAGTAGTGACTGTGATTTTCAGTATACATGTTATCGTGATTTTCAATTGAGTTATGTCCTATGCAAGAGCATTCAAACTGTGTCTGGAGGATAGCATGCTCTCAATCATTGTTTGGTATTGTGTAGCTATTGATATGCCGTTTCTTTTACTTCCACGTCCGCATAAATAGTTCTAAGATGTACTTGAGAAAGTACAAGCATGCAAGCGTGGATTTGTTGAATGCTTTGGACGTTGAGGACATAATAGTTTAACCAGATTACTGCATTAGGTATTCATATGATAATGACAGGATGTTATATGAAGAGATCACTTGCGACAATAATAAGAAGAGGGATAAATTTTCATGCAAGCTTGATTCTCATCAGTTGGATGTTAAGTTAATCCTTCAGAAATAATCCTTAATGATGAGAAATTCTTCATCAGCGATACACTCCATTCCTTCAGAAGAGACACGTTTTACAACTAGTCTTCTGGATGTTTTTGGATAGTCAGTGATATATGCATTACTAAACAGAAGAAAGCTTGTTTATTTTAAGTTGTCAATGTAGATGTCTCCAGTTTTAAATAGCTTGTAATATCTTTCGGTTTTTTTATTCTCTTCGTCAAATATTGGTAACTCTACTCCAACTTCATAATCACTTTCCCTTTCAAATTCCCAAATATAAAAGTGGATTTTGAGATCAACTCTAGACTGAATTCGATACCTAATATGGTAGAAGAATATTTTGCTGTTGTTTTCTGGGCTTTAAATTCTTTTTCCTAGCAAGCTTGTGAATGAAAATAAAAAATCGTTTTTCAGTACTTTTTTGATTTAAAGTTGTGCATCGCTGACAGTACTATCCTAGATTTAAAGTTGTGCATCGTTGACAGGACTACCCCTTCATGTTTACTTGAAGCAACTCGTTTTTGTTGCATCTAGGAGTTCACATATAGGTGCTATGTAAAATAAGATTTGGTTTTTCCTTCAAATAAACCAGTGATATGCTTCTCAATCCATGACTCTATTTCCTAGTTACATCACACACACACACACAATTTCCTAGTTACATCTCTCTCTCTCTCTCTCTCTCTCTCTCTCTCTCACACACACACACACACACACAGTTACATCTCTCTCTCTCTCTCTCTCTCTCTCTCTCTCCCTCTCTCTGTCAGACACACTCACACACACACACACAGAGGTTGGTTTAAAATCATATTGGACCAGCATTATTCTATATAAAAATATATCCCTCCCTCCTTGTAAGCTATGCAAGCGAGTGTGCATGCATGTGTGGTTTTATAGGCATTTTCTGTAGTTATTGTGGCAAAAAGACCTTTTTGAGGCTTTCAAGCAAGTTTGTTGCAAAAATATAAAATGAATACAAATTTGAGACATAAACTTCACCTTGAAGTTTGAAAGAAGTGCAAATGTTGTGTTGACTCATATTTTTTTGTGGCTAATACACTAGGTTGGCAATTAATGATGTTTTAGTTCACCTGCTTGTGATTGGGTGGTATTGGCAAACTTAGTTTTCATGTATGCTACCACATACTCGCAGCATTAATGTCATATACATTGAACTATACAAAATTTTATGTGCAGAAAAATCAAGTATGAGGCCTCTTTTTTGTGTTTGTGTAAAATTTGATAGCGTTTAAGGACTATTATATTATGTCTCTCATCATCGATATCATTATTATTGGTGCGCCATTTATTTGCATCGTTTCATAACCAATAAAATACAGAAACTAATAATTTGTGTTCTGAAAATTATGCAATGCAATTTGAAATCTATTATATAGGGTCAATGGTTTTTAGTTGTGGGTTTCCTAGGAATTGTGTAGTCTTTAGTGTTGCTTGCGTTTTAGTTATGCCCCAAGCACTTAAAGAAATAGACTTACAAACCTTGTGGAAAACATGAATTATATCGCATGCTAATGATGCAAGAACTATCAAGTTTAAATGTAACCGTACCATATTTGTAAGTTGACTAAAAAAATAATGCAAATTACCATAATGACCCGTATTTAGCGTATGGGTTTATGCCATGTTGATACCTTTTCCAGCTAGCATCACAAGGTTTTTTTTAAAGTACAGTAACCAAAGTTGAACCTTATCTTGTTTGCAACATAATTAATTATTTCGACTTTGCGCTGATATTTATACATATTGGGTGATGATGCTAATAAATCTTACTTATTTTGGCAGGTTGTCACTCCAATTGCACCTCTAAGCCAACAGGTATATAACTTGACACTTGTTACAGTTATCCTTTTAATCACTATATTGTTTCTTTGACATCTAACAAAGGACATATCATGTAATAGTGTCCCTGAATTAATTTTCATACTTTTCTATTTTTTGTTCTTTCTTTAAACTTTATTGAATTGGACAGTTCGATTTGGAGTGTATGCTAAATGCATTATGGTCCACCCTTGGGTGTGATTTCTACTTGAAAAGTGATGTACACTACATAGTTTTGCTAAATTGCAAATGTATTGGAAATCTTTTTAAAACTAATTTGGTGTCTGTATATAACAAGATAGGATAAAATTTTAACCTGCGCACATTTGTTGACACACACATACTATTTTCTCGAAGTAATATAATGACCATATTTATAAAGGTTTTTTACTGTTTGCCCCCTCCAAACTATCATGTTATCCTAATAACCCCAAACCTGTTATTTACTTGTTACCCTCTCTAAACTCTTAAATCACTATGTTTAGACCTCGAGCCTGCTAATTGGTATTTCTATTTGATATTTTGTTAAAAGCCAATGGAAGTGAGTTAAACCCATCATTTTTCTTTCAAGATTAGATTTTAGGATTAAACTAAGGTTTTCTTCTTTTTGAAGTATTAGTGTTCATGCGAACATAATTGAAAATAAGCGAGGGAGTATAGGATTTTAGGTTTTGGGATAGAAGATGGGAAATAGGAGAAGGATTTTAGGATTCTTAGAATCACTTGGCATAGAAGATGGAAATAGAAGAGTAATGGTTGGGATCTAGTGTTTTTATGTAAAAGATGGGTAATTGTAAATGGATTGAGCTGTTTTAGCCTTTTAGGTTTCTTGGAAGTTGGAAATAAGAAACATGAGAGAGATGATCGGTTATAAGGTTATTGTAAATAGAAGAGTAGAATTGACAGAAAACACTGCCTTTAGAGTTCTGGGGGCTGGTGATGAAAATGATAGAAGCAATTGTGGAGCTTTAGGTTGATAGGGAGAAAAATAAGAAAAGAACGATAGATCTCATTTTTTCTCTTGTTTGGTTTTGGAGGTAAAAGATGTGAGAAATGAAAAAAAATGGAAAAACGATAGGGTTGCTGGAGGTAGAAGATGAGATAAAGAAAGTTGGTGTTCTGAAGTTTTAGGGAATTCTGAGGTAGACGATATGATTATGGTTAAGTTTTAGTGATTAAAATTTTGTTAATAGGGTTTTAACAAAACACTAACTGGATTTGATGGAAGGAAATTGCCAAAGAAGTCCAATCGGAGCAACTATAGCCTATAGAGTTTAAGGGTGTAAAAGGTAAAAAGTTTGGGGGTTAATAGGATAAGTGGTTAGTTTGGGGGAATTAATAGTAAAAAACCCAATTTTTAAATGGATCTTGCGAAGATAAAATGTCAAAATAATTACCTTAATTTAGGTGAAGATGTTTGTTGATGAATCCGAAGCAATTATCGGAAGATTTAAACATATTTTATTCAGTTGGAGTGGTTTGATGATCAGAAACTGCCCATTGGCTATGCTTCTGCATTTTCGTAGAGTACAATGAATTTTATATTCATGTCAGATATTAATTTTTTTAAGAAGCTGCAGAGGATTAACACCAGTGAAGTTATTAAGATGCTGTAAATGTCTTTATATTTGTACCATGATTCATGCAACATATCATTGCTAGTATTCACCATTCAGATCTTCTACGTTACAGGCTGGATACTTTTGTTCAGTTTGTGAGTGCGTGGTAAAAGATTCAGCTAACTATTTGGACCATATAAATGGGAAGAAACGTAGGTGTTCGTTCCTGAGAATTTTGGTTTCATGAAACTATTTGTTACTGACCGTCACTTATAATAGTTACCTTGATGCCTTGAACTTTTTGATGGTTCTTTATGACAAACAGATCAGAGGGCTTTGGGTATGTCAATGCGGGTTGAGCGGGCATCTCTTCAACAGGTAATCTTTCTGATTATTTTGCATACAAGTTGTACGTGACTGGGTCATCGAAATAATTAAATGATTTAATCAAGGGAAATAAATGTTTTTTTATGGATATCTTGTCAACACTATAGCCTACCCAGAAACAAATTGAGATGATATGATGCCAAATCCCTGGGCCACTGAAATTGCGGAATTGATCAGTGATCTTTAGGTCACTTTCTGTTCAAACTTAAAATGAACAATTACTATCATCATCATCATTTCTTCTTCTTGTACAATTGGTTGTTTCCTGTTCAATTTGATTGTCGAGGTCTGTGTTTTGGGTGTTAGATGACTACTAATGTGGAGTTTCTTAGTTCAACTTCAAAATGCCTGACTAGAAGAACAATACAGTTGCTATTTAAAGTTAACATGGGTTGATGCATAAGCGAAGAACATAAAATGTCAATACTCTTAAATTTTTTCAGACATAGGCTAGGTGCCATAATTAGTAATTGGATCTATATATGGGATCCTGCCATGCAGATGATATTTGTACGTAATTTAAGATGTTACAAATCATAGTTAATGACAAAAAGAGTATGCATGCATCATTCTGGTTATTGTTAATTGCTTTGTTAATTGTAATCGACTTTGTATGATCCTTGTACACAGGTCCAAGAACGATTCGAGAGTCTTAAGAAAAGGAAAGTTCCAGGCAGCTTCACCGAGCAAGGTAAAGAGATAGAGACATCCTTTGCCACCCAGCATTGTCTCTTAATTAATTTATTTCTGACTACCCAGTAAATTATTAAAATTCTATGGGGATTCATCATATCTGTGTAAGCCTTTTCCCATCAAAATCAAAATGTGGTCGGTTATGGAGACAAGGCCCTTGATGTGTTTGTGTAAATAATTAATCATCAAACTGGAAAGAAAATCTATCACCATAAAAGCAAAGCCTCTTCTTGATTGTTTGGTGTAAATAATTCGATAATTATTCTTTTGTTTTCAGATTTTGATGAGAGAATACTAAAGCAACAGCAAGAGGAGGAAGAACGAAAGAGACAACGACGAGAAAGGAAGAAGGAAAAGAAGGTTAAAATTCTCTACTTAATTTTCTGAGCATTCTTGTATTAATACATATTATAACGGCTTATTTCATAGAAACAACCTTGCGGTTTTCCTGACTAACCCAAAACCACCCTCACTTTTAAACTCGTCACCAAACCCCCCTCCCCCAACTTTCACTCCATTACACATAAACTCCCTACCGTGAATTATTGAAGCAAATGACCTAATTACCCCCCCCCCCCCCCCTCTCTTTCTAATAGAAACTCACACACCCGTTTCCTAAACGCGATAGCCCTGTGTGTGTGTGTGTGTGTGTGTGAGAGAGAGAGAGAGAGAGAGAGAGAGATCCAATCAAATTTGCCACAACAAAAAGTACATGCATAACACAACTTCAACAAGCAATAAAATTAGTTTACATTTACACTTCCAGTACTCTTTGATGGATTGGTTGGACCTTTGCCGATATGAATATTCCATGGCCCAATTTGGAAGAAGATTTTAGAGTTAGGGATTTGCAGAAAAGCCCCAATTTGGAGTTGGATCAGAATTTAGAGAAAAATGAGCTAATATAGTGAGAGGAGGGGTAATTTTGACACAAAAATACAAAACACAATCACATGAGGGGTCACGTGACTTATTAGTTGGCTGAAAACATTAAAAATAACCGACATGGGGTTTATGTGTAACAGAATGAAAGTTCGGAGGGGTTTTGGTGATGGGTTTAATCGTGAGGGTGGTTTTGGAAAGTCACTTAAACCACCCCACATGGTGGTTTTTGTGAAATAAGCATATTATAACATGAAACATTACAAATTTTTGCTATTACTGAAATTACTTTCTTTTCCTGCACTTTATCTTAGCGCTATTATACCAAACGTGATTATTTTCATGGATACATAACTTGATCTTTCAAGTTGTAAATTGATGTACTATATTCACATACATAATCATGACCACTAAAATCCATAATTGTGGTTGAGGTTACCTATGGCATTATTGAACTCTTTAGATTGCTTATTATTGAACTCTTAAGTTTATTAAGAGCATTACATACCATTTAGCTATATTCTTTGGCTTTTATACCAAATGGAGCTGCACCAAGGAGTTTTGGCAATATTGTTAATGAAGTATAATGATTTAGTTGGTTGTGTATACTGTGCTAATGTTAGTAAAGTATACATAAAGTAATGAGATGAAAGTACAAAATGCAAATAAGATATCCTTCATTTCTAAGAATCCACTACCACCGAAGCTATCATGCACATTATGTGAAGTACAAATGCATAAATCTTTTCTAGATGGAATTTCATTAGCTTCCCCTGATACATAAGCAAGTAACCTTAGTAGTGACTCTCTTTCAAAGTTTCCTTGTAAAGAAGTTTTTTACATAGTGAATTCTATGTGTCCTTCGTGCTTCCTTCCTATTTGGCAATTTCGGTTTTTTAAGCCAAACTTAGTTTTTCAGCTATTGTCAAGTGTTTCAGCAAGGCTTATCCCTATAGGGGACAGTAAAAAATCACACAAGTTTTTACATTGATAGATGAATTTTTCACACATATTCAAACTATCCTTTTGATGATTCATATTAGCAAGTAATACAGTAAAGTATTCGGCCCTGTTTGGATATAGAGTTATGATAACTATGGTTTATTTTTAAGTGGATGTAGAGAGGATGCAAACTGTCGTTTGCAAGCCTCAAACTCCAAAAATGGAGTTTTGTAAACTTTGGTCAGATTGGAGTCAAGATACCTGCAGTTATCTTAAGTTTTGGGCTGAGATAATTGTAGTTATCTCAACTCCAAAATGGTCTCCAACCAGCGTTTAGTTAGCATTCTGGAGTTTAGGTTTCTAAACTTTATGAAACTACAGCTTACTAAACTAAACCCTGTTACCAAACAGGGCCTTCATGTTTAATCTACAAAACACACAAGCCCCCCACCCCACCCCCCAAAAAAATCCAGAATTTAACGCATCTAATTATTTTGGGTTTTAATAAATTGAAATGCTGATTTCAGAAAGAGAAGGCATTGGAAGATGAAGCAGAGCTGGATGAAGATGTCGCGGCCATGATGGGTTTTGGAGGTTTCGGATCTTCAAAGAACCCCTGAATTCTCAGCTTCTAATGCATGCCATGATCTTCTCCTTAATTCAAGCAATCAAAGCTCAGAATACATTGCCGTCATCTTATGGTCATCTTTTGATTTTAAGGAATCCAAACTCAGAAAATGGTGTTCTATGTAGTGGTGGCAGCATGAACCAGTTTCGATATCTCGGTTTGTTTCAATTTGAATTGGATGCCTCTTACTGGGTCTATATGACATCAAATAACTTATAAATCAAAGTCTTGTACCTACGTTTTTTGTTTCAGTTGTCTTAAAAAATTAACCCGGGCTTATTAAGGATCTGATTTCAATGTGATAATTCCGAAAATAAGTTCGTTCGTTAACCCTGCCCATTCATTTTTATCACATTGTATAACAGCAGATAAAATATTTAACATATCAGAAAGTTTTGTGAATTCTCAACTTGAGAATTGTGTTGTATATTGTCACGTTTCGTTTTCCAAAATACATAAAATCAGAAACGTAACAAAGCAAATCATACTAACTACGATAAAGAAATATCCTCTTATAGTCATATCACAATCGGTAATCAAGAACAATAATATAACCATCTATCTCTAAACATGTCTAATAATTGTAATGATAACAGGAAACGGTAGCGGAAGTAATAAAGATCCAAGACAAATGAAGAATACCTAAACCATCAATAAGGACTAAATCATTGGGATGTCTTTCACTGATCGGCAATCCTGTCGAAGTAATCACCGTCCTCCTGTATTAAGATCAAATATCTGGGTCATGCAAAATCCAGACGACAGTACATCATAGATATCATAATAATAATAATAAACTGAACAGTGTGCTATATAGGATGTCACGTGCAAGAATGAAATATCAGTATAAACAAAATCAAACAGGCTATAGGTATGTCACGTATATCCTAAAGTCCGTATTTCTAGGTTAACTATCTTACAGGTATTTGAAATCAATGAATGTACTCTTCAATATAACTCAAAAGTATATATCCCGTTACTCCCGGAACCACGGACCAAGATATATCATGTTACCCTCCGGGATCATGGATCAAGATGTATGAATCAAGAATGATTCTGTTCTGTTACCCTCCCTCCTAGGAACCACGGAAACATGTAATATCCTTTTAGGTTACATTTCAGCCACATTTTTTATTTTCCCATTTCCCCAGATTTCGTTTTCCAAGTCAGGTATGAATAATATCTATTTAATACCAACACAGGAACATGCAGGTACAGATTATGTCTATTTAGACAACATGTCACGTACATCAGGCCAACAAGTCAGAATTGTTTGCATCGGTCACAGGTAAGTAGGTACAAGCAAGATAGCAATATCAGTAACAAGATGACGGGTTATAAGCATGTCAAGGTGGTATATTAAATTAAATAAAGTGTTTATTTGTAATAATATCACGCATACGGGTCATAATGAAATACGGTCGTAACCGTTATCTATATGTGATAAATAGTGTAACGAAAAATAAACCATATTAATTCCTTCACTTCATTATAAACTGCAATTTATAAAACTTGTTATTATTAACTAATTTAAGACATACGGTATAATAATAATAAGTAATATTATATATATATGGGGTAACGATCCAGTGAGACGCTTTCTTATATGAGACAAATGAGACGCACTCTATAACATCATACCCCCGTATATTTCACTGATCCAGACCATTCGCCGTGATCTGCATGTCACGCATACCCTATGTATCAATTTTCATGAGATTCCTATAACTCTAGCACATGCGATGAAGTGAACGAAAAATGAACGTCTCTCGATTGTCTGAAAATGAGATCATCGATCGTGAGTGTTAGAAGTGTAGAAATCTCATGAAAATTGATACGTAAGGTATGCGTGACATGCAGATCACGGTGAACGGTCTGAATCGGTGAAATACACGGGAGATGGGGTGTTATAGAGTGTATCTTATTTGTCTCACATAAGAAAATGTCTCACTGGATCATTAAACCCCCCATATATATATATATAGCAAGTTGTAAACTTGACTCGGTCGCGACGAATACGGATACGGATACGAACACGAATGGAGCAATACAAACACGGAACCAAGATCCAAGCTTGCTCGGCTCGGAGACTCATGAAGAGCTTATATCAGATACCATCTTCATCCCTTTTATTTGCATGAAATTCTCAAAGGTGGGTAGTGTTCCATCACTAGAATCAAATGACTTGTCATGGTACCAACTTCCCCGGCTAAGATCAATGCGATCTTTCCAACGTGAACTCTAGATTATGCTTCCTCGCGCTCGGCTAGGAGACGAAGTTGGACGACTATGGTGTTGGGGCTCGACCGAGATTGAAGAACGACGGCGATGATGACAACAAGGGTCGATTGGAGGAAGAGTTGGGGCTAAGGTTTGGTTGCTCTGGTCTTAGCTGAAGTGGGTTGCCGGGACAAAGAAGAAGAAGGAGTTGCTCGGGTTTTAATGTGGAAGAAGAGGGAGTCGAGGGAAGAAGTTGATGGGGGTGGTGATGAAAGAAGAAGACGAAATGGCAATGGTGTCGAGGGAAGAAGTTGATGGGGGTGGTGATGAAAGAAGAAGACGGAGTTGAGGGTTGCAGGGAGTCGGATGGCGACGGGGTTGGTTTTTGAAAGAGGAGGATCGAGGGAAGATGGGTGCTTGGTTTAGATGGGATGATGACGATGATGGCCGAAAGAGGTCGACGGTGAGATGTGTTGAGGAGATGGGTGCAGCTAGAGGTGGTGACACGGGTGCCGGCCACGAGGAGGAGAGAGGAAGAAGAACGAGAGAGAGAGCGGGAGAGAGAGAGAAAGAGTTGTTTTTAATTTTTTTTTTAAAATTGGAATATATATATATATATATATAATATTATAAAAGATATTACAAATCTCCGATCCGTCTCTACCAAATCTTACTGAAAATATATTGGAAATTATTTATACATACGTAGCCTCTTTAAACCATAAATCTAAGAGTTAGAAGAAAATATTCTAATCTAATATATCACACACAATATCTTGGAATGTTTAGGATTTACCTCCAATAGATAGTCATCAATAAAACAACACGAGATGTTCAAATAAGATAAAATATACTAATAATTAATGTATATAAATATCCATAATGTATGGCTACCAGAAAAATATATACATATAATTTAAATATTATATTATATTATAATATATATATACACACACGTGCGTGCGCACGCGTGTGTGTGTTATATTAAAGATTCAAATAGATTTAGTTTACAGATAAATATTAATAAAAGATACTTGAGCACTGATGGGGCTCCTTTTCGGGCCTCCGTCAGATGTTGTCTTCCGTTGATCTTGCGGTGAACTTAGATAATTATCTTTCGCTGCGTGTGGATCTCAATGGGTTTTTGGAGGAAGAGGTGAGGTGAGGAAGTTGTTGCCGAATACCTGCAAAGAAGTCCCGGGGTGGTTTGGTACCACCAAGGACCCTCCGACGCTCAAGTTAGTGATGAGATCCGAGCAGAGTAACGTCATAAAAGTGTAAAAAATGCCTTACTTGACCCCTCTGTGATGGGGTTTTTATAGTGGCGGCAGCACGCAGTAGAAGGCGCGAGAATTTCGCCGGCGGTTACGCTCCTGACACCACGCCCGCGTAAAGAGCGGATCGCCCATTAATGGGGATCGTGATGGCGTGGAACGTGGGATGTTGCTGGTGGAGAATCTGCGCATGGCGATATTTACGGAGCGGCGGTTGCATTTGTGAGCGGTACTGTTGGTTGGTCGGAGGACCGAGGAAGATGGCCTCGGTTGGGGGGCTCGGGAACGAGCGAGAGGGCCGAGGAGTCTTAGTCCTGTGGCAGCTCAGGGTGAGCTGAAAGGCCGAGAAGGCCAATTTCCAGGGGCTCTGAGGAGAGCCAGCTTGCGCTTGCAGGTTGGGCACAGGGGTGGCCTGGTCGGGCCCTGTGGGCCCTTTCTTCTGAGTTCTGGGACACTTCATCTGCCACGTGTCATTTTCTGTTGCGTTTCCAATATAGAGTATCATCATTAGCCTCCCACTCTTGTCCCGACCAGCTGGTGGGTCGGGTCAAGAGTGGACTGCCGGGCCGCCCGGGGAGAGCTCCCTCCTAAGATTTCGTCGGGACGCGTCCTTGGGCTGCCGGCTTCCTTTTTTGCCAGCAAATCAGGGCGAAATCTCTGCATTTAAGGAAGGTGCGCCGGTTCGTGCATCCTGTCACTGAAGCGACGGTTCGCATGTCAAGCGTCGGTTGGCCGACGCGACGTATGCAGACCTGCGGCGTCTGTTGGGCAGGAGGATGCCCGCTGGGGATGCGCCGAGTAGGAAGGAACTCGGCGGCCTCATGATGAGGGCTTCAGACCATCAGCGTCTGATGGGCAGGAGGATGCCCGCTAGGGATGCACCGAGCAGGAAGAAACTCGGTGGCCTCACGATGAGGGCTTGAGATTCTCAGCATCTGATGGGCAGGAGGATGCCCGCTGGGGATGCGCCGAGCAGGAAGGAACTCGGCGGCCTCGCGATGAGGGCTTCAGACCATCAGCGTCTGGTGGGAAGGAGGATGCCCACTGGGGATGCGCCGAGCAGGAAGGAACTCGGCGGCCTCACGATGAGGGCTTGAGATCCTCAGCATCTGATGGGCAGGAGGATGCCCGCTAGGATGCGCCGAGCAGGAAGGAACCCGGCGGCCTCACGATGAGGGCTTGAGATCCTCAGCATCTGATAGGCAGGAGGATGCCCGCTGGGATGCGCCGAGCAGGAAGGAACTCGGCGGCCTCACGATGAGGGCTTGAGATCCTCAGCATCTGATGGGAAGGAGGATGCCCGCTGGGAATGCGCCGAGCAGGAGGGAACTCGGCGGCCTCGCGATGAGGGCTTCAGACCATCAGCGTCTGTTGGACAGGAGGATGCCCGCCGGGGATGCGCCGAGCAGGAAGGAACTCGGCGGCCTCGCGATGAGGGCTTTAGACCATCAGCATCTGATGGGCAGGAGGATGCCCGCCGGGATGCACCGAGCAGGAAGGAACTCGGCGGCCTCACGATGAGGGCTTGAGATCCTCAGCATCTGATGGGCAGGAGGATGCCCACTGGGGATGCACCGAGCAGGAAGGAACTCGGCGGCCTCACGATGAGGGCTTAAGATCCTAAGCATCTGATGGGCAGGAGGATGCGCCGAGCAGGAAGGAACTCGGCTGCCTCGCGATGAGGGCTTCAGACCATCAGCGTCTGATGGGAAGGAGGATGCCCGCCGGGATGCACCGAGCAGGAAGGAACTCGGTGGCCTCACGATGAGGGCTTGATATCCTCAGCATCTGATGGGCAGGAGGATGCCCGCTGGGGATGCGCCGAGCAGGAAGGAACTCGGCGGCCTCACGATGAGGGCTTGAGATCCTCAGCATCTGATGGGCAGGAGGATGCCCGCTGGGGATGCGCCGAGCAGGAAGGAACTCGGCGGCCTCACGATGAGGGCTTTGATCCTTGACGCTGGAGGGGCCGTGAGAGGCCTGCGAAGGATGGCCGAGCAGGGTAGCTGCTCGGTGCCTCTTGACGAAGGCTGATTGGTAGAGTTTTTGCGTGTTCAAGTTTAGTTAATTACCGCAATCAAAACGGTTTCGCTTGTAGCTAGCCGGTTGAGTACGGGTCGTCCGCAGGGAGATGGGAATCTTTTTCTATGTGCTTTAACGAGTTAAGTCCAAAAGTCCAGATTTGTTTGTGATTAACTAAGTGTTAAAATGATATGTAAAGAGAGCTTGTTAGGGTTAGGATTAGGTTAGTTTGAGTTAGGAGTCACTCACCTCTTTCGTTGCCACTCTTAATATCGGTGTTACGGTAATCGGCAACAACGGGGATTAGCACGACTAGGAAGGAACTTGCGAGTATAAGCTAGGCTTTCCAACGCATAAGTTCTTCCTTTTGGTGCTTGTCCGTCCGTTCTTGGCTCTTAGCCTTAACCTCCAGTTAATTCAACCACAACCGGTCTCACTACGGAATCACCGCTATCATGTAGGATAGGGTGTCGTAGGGAGCGGATTGTGGTTCAATTAACGGGAGTTCGATTTAAGATGTTGGGCAAGGAAAGAGTGAGAGAGATTTCCTTCTCTCAAACTTCCCTTATCCTACCCTAACAAGTATGGAAACTACTCACCCATTACAAGAAGAACGAAAAATAAAACAAAGGAGGAAGATAGAAAGAAGGAGATTAGAAGATAACAACTAGCTATTTGCGACCTCACCTTGGCAAGGATCAAACGTAAGCATCATGGTTGTTTAAGGATAAAGGAAAAGAGAATAAGAAAGAAACAACAATAAATAACAACAACTAAATTATCAATTGAAGATTACAAGCAATTAACATAACAAGAGCAAGACAAGTATAATAACAAAAAGAACTTCTTTATTCATCATTCTTCACTCACAAAAGCTCACTACAAGTTTTTAATGGAGAAGAGATGAGAAGAGGAAGAAGAACAACAAGTATTCTAAAACCTAAAATACAAGATTAAGCACCCTTGGCTTTGGCAAGTTCTGGACTATTTATAGGCAGGCAACTGAAATTCTAGGGCAACATTCTGGACCCACATGAAAAGACCAAACCACCCCTGAAATATTGTCAACTGAAGAGGCCGTACGGCCGCGGTTCCGCGGCCTAAGCATGCTTATGCCGCGGAACCGCGGCGCTTTAGGGGAGTTGGCTCCTCGTATTTTTTGTGCTTCTTAGTGTTGATGTTTGTATCAGTTTGGTACACTTTGTTTCTCAGAATCTCTTCACAAACTGTCCAGTATTTCAGCAAGTCAAAAGGTGATTTGATGTGGATCTTTTTGTCATGATTTTCTCGAGCTCCGCGTAGATTTCTTGGATCTTGTGTTGCCATTGAGCCTTGTGCATGAAAATGACATTGATTTGCCATTTTGTCTCTTAAACTGGTGTGTGGCAACATACGGATAGAGAGCGGAGACCCGTGTTTTATCTGTGGTTGGCAGTAATCCGGATTTTGACGTGTTATTCCATGAATTTCACCGTTTAGAGCCGAGAACTTGTATCCTGCAATTGACTAGCAAACACGGCTCAAGAGTACCTACCGATAAGCAATGTGATAAAAATTGGGCGGTATAAAAATGCAAAAATCTGATATGAACAAATACCCCTAAACTTATTATTTGCTCGTCCCAAGCAAAGCCAATTTATTCACAAAAAATTTCCTAACCTCACTTTCGCAGGGAACGCGATTGCACTGAGCATGTGCAACAAGCCGTTAAACCTTTAGGTGTCCCTAGTAGGTGGAGTGTTGTCTCCTGAGGGTTTTCAGCGGATACTACCCACAAAATCCGGTCAAGCTAGTTTTTTAAAATAACTATGATTCAAACCCTAAAGTTTTGTTTCAGAAAATAACAATTCTATTATCCTAAATCTAGACTATCGAACCTTTATTTTTCACATCTCGCTTCTTATTTAACTCAAGATTTTATATGTCTTTACGTGCAGTGCAAATAGTGTCGTTAAGTTCCAGAAGGGTCGAATAAAGTCATCATGTCACACAATAAAGCCTAGATAAGAATTTTGAAAGGATCACATAAGTTTCATAAAGAGTTAAGTATTTTTCAAGTTTCGTTTTCCAGTAAATTTTCAACTTCAGAATTTCTATCTTCCTTAACAGGAAACTAGGTCTTATTTTTCATTCCACCTTTTTCTTGTTTTCATTTCATACACACCTCTGTGAACGTGCAATAGTCTTTATCATAAAATAAAACCTTCATATCTCCGCTAGAAATATTTTTTATAAAAACCTGTCTTTTGTCAAGATTATTCTCACACAAAGAACCGTTAGGAATTTTAACTCGGAGAGAACACTTGCTTGACTTTGTTTTAATCTGGACTTTCTAGGCTTCTTAGCGAGCTTTGGGCCAATGCACCCAAACCAGTTGGTTTTAGGGCATTAGGTGTAGAAACACCCCAGCGGACTTAATTACTCAAGTTACCTAGGTCCAAAAACAAAAGACAGTTTGGCGTGAAAATCATGATGATTTAATACGAACGGAGATATAACCGGCAGTTCAATTATTTTTTTTGGATAAAAGACGTGTTTAGTGGGTTCGGTGTGTAATCATTCCAATCAAGTTCCAGATGGGTTATTTTTCAGACTTAGTTCCAATTAAGGCATCAATAACATTCCTTCATATTCACTTCACTTCATAAACTATTCTTGGTATTACTTATTTCAGAACAAACCTATTTGATCCTCAGAAAATCATTTATCTATTTAAAAGTTTTTAGACATAAAAGACTTGTCATCTAATTTCCAAAACTCACGACACGTGTAGTGTGATGTAAAGACGTATATCAGCTATAGTTAACTTCAAAGGAGAGTTATCTTTCAGGTTTTCAAAATCTAAACATAAGATTTAGTTATTCTTATTTTATCAAACAAAACCGTAGAAATGTTGAATCAGTGTCCTCCCACTAGCTAACTTGACAGAAAAGATTTTATGTTTTTAGAAAATTTTCAGATTTTTATGGATTTTATGGATTTTAATATGCAGATGCAAAATATACATATGAATGCGAAGGTTAAAAATGTGTACCGAGCGTACCCCCAAACTTAAACTGGACAGTGTCCTCACTGTCATCGCATGAAGAGATCATTTGAAGGGTCAAAATTGTCGGTTAGATATACACATTTTTTTAGAATGTTTTTAAAGAGTAAAGAAAAAGGAAAATAAT
Source organism: Agapanthus africanus (assembly GCA_030015575.1). Classification (NCBI taxonomy): domain Eukaryota; kingdom Viridiplantae; phylum Streptophyta; class Magnoliopsida; order Asparagales; family Amaryllidaceae; genus Agapanthus; species Agapanthus africanus. Next base: position 258,264,420 of record CM057339.1, on the reverse strand, counting down.
ATCCACAAATAAATACAAAAAGGTATATACATACCCCCAAACTTATTTGGAACAGTGTCCAATGTTCTTGGCTGGATAACCGAAGTTTGGTGGTAGGCAGCGGAAGATTATGCAGGGTAAACCGGCTCCTGTAAGACCAGGAGCTCCTCTGTTGGTTCGGCGCTAAGGTACGGTTTTAGTCGGTGTACGTTCACTTTGAAAAATGAACCATCCTTTGGATTCTCCAAATCCACAGCGCCCTGCGGATACACATTCCGCACAAAATACGGCCCTTTCCAGCGAGATCTGAGCTTTCCTGGATGGAAGTGTATCCGGGTGTCGTAAAGCAGTACCTGTTGACCAGGTACGAAGGTTTTGCGCAAAAGGTGTTTATCGTGAAACACCTTCGTTCGATTCTTAACGACAACCGCGTTATCGTAAGCCTCATCCCTAAGCTCGCTCAATTCGTTCAGTTGCAGCTTCCGATGGCTGCCCGCATCTTCGAGAGACAGATTCAGCTCCTTTATCGCCCAAAATGCGCGATGCTCTATTTCGACAGGTAGGTGGCAAGCCTTTCCGTACACAAGCCGATAGGGAGATATGCCAAGATTGGTCTTATAAGCGGTTCGAAATGCCCAAAGGGCATCAGTGAGTTTCAGCGACCAATCTTTTCGGTTTTTGGAAACCGTCTTCTTCAGTATCTGCTTGATTTGCCGATTTGAAACTTTGGCCTGCCCACAGGTTTGGGGGTGGTAGGGAGTAGATAGCTTATGATTAATGGAATATTTCCGCATCAAGGCCTCGAAAGTCTTATTGCAGAAATGAGTTCCATTGTCGCTAATGATCGCTCGGGGGTGCCCAAACCGGGAGAAAATGTTTTCTTTAAGAAACCTAACGACAACCTTGTTGTCATTAGTCCGGCTGGGCACGGCCTCGACCCACTTAGAGACGTAATCAACAGCGAGAAAGATGTACAAGTTCCCGAAAGAGCTCGGAAACGGCCCCATGAAATCTATCCCCCAAACGTCGAAAATCTCCACAACCAAGATTGGTTGGAGTGGCATCTCGTTCCTCCGGGATATCCGGCGCAAGTGTTGGCACTGGGAGAAAGTCTTGCAATAGTCATGAGCGTCTTTGAAGAGTTGTGGCCAGTAGAAACCACATTGCAAGATCTTCTTAGCTGTCTTTCTGGGGACAAAATGCCCGCCACATGCTTGATCGTGGCAAAACGACAGCACACTCTTGAATTCCTCGTCAGGGACACACCGACGAATAATTTGGTCGGGACAGTACTTGAACAGATAGGGTTCGTCCCAGTAAAAGTGTTTTACTTGGGATAAGAATCGAAGTCTGTCCTGACTTGACCATTCAATCGGTAGTAGCCCTGTGGCCAAATAGTTCACAATATCTGCGAACCAGGGTTCGCGAGATACTGTCAAGAGCTGTTCATCCGGGAAAACGTCGTTGATCGGAATTTGAAGCGACGGCGAAGAAGGAAGTCGTGAGAGAAGGTCGGCGACTACGTTTTCACATCCTCTTTTGTCCTTAATGACAAGGTCAAACTCTTGAAGCAAGAGGATCCAACGTATTTGCCTAGATTTTGCATCTTTCTTCGCAAAAAGATGGCGCAGAGCAGAATGGTCTGTGTAGACAATGACTGGAGAGCCGATGAGGTAGGGCCTGAACTTTTCTAAAGCAAATACAACAGCCAAGAATTCCTTCTCAGTTGTTGTATATTTGAGTTGGGCGTCGTTCAGGGTTCGGCTCGCATAATAGATTACGTGCGGCATCTTGTTGATGTGTTGTCCAAGGACAGCACCAATGGCAAAGTCGGATTCATCGCACATAATCTCAAATGGGTGCGTCCAGTCAGGTGAAGAAAGAACGGGAGCAGAAGTGAGTGAGCTTTTTAATGACTCGAACGCAGTCACACAGCTCGAGTTGTGTTGCGCCACGGCAGCGCCCCGGCCGTCTATCCGAGGCCAAAATGCGGAATCAAAAAATTTCCTTACTTGGAAACTGGCGCTACCGCGGACAATGAAAACCCGGATCGTTAACCATTAACCTATACTAGCTATCAAGAGATGGGAAGAAAAGTATACCGAATGATCCGAGTCCTCCGGTCTTCTCTTCATCGTCCCGATCTCCCGCGGAAAGTCCTGTCTCCATATCGTCGCCTCCTCGCCGAAGGGGGCACCACATCGCCTGCGTCTTTTACGGGCTCCCGCCTCAATACCGAGGCAACTCGAGCATGAAGCCGGCAAATCGACATGCCCAAGATGTGCTGCAGAATGTAGTGTAGATGATGCTTGTCTCTTTGGGGTTAAGTTGCCTTGATGGAGGAAAAAGACTAAGGAAAAATGGTGCTTTCATTTTTCCCAAAACTAGAAGAATGAGATGAAGAAATTTGTGCTACACCAAAAATGGAAATTTCTCTCATGCTCACTCAAGTGGCCGGCCATTCTTCATATGTGGAAATGGTGGGAGGAAACAAAGTATATCACAAGAGGGAGGTGAGTGTAGGAGATAGAAATGGGTGACCACACCTTAAAGCAAAAGAAACATCAACCATGCTTAATACTTCAAATCACTTCAAATCTCATAAATGCACCATCATGGATGAAAAAGCACAAGATGCTAATCCTATCATAATGAATATGTTTGCAAGAAACCCCCTCCATAAATGTTATTTGCACAATTGCAAATAACCCCCTCCATCGGAAAAGTCCGGCCGGGAAAGAACAAAGGAAAACCGGCCGGAACGGAATGCAAACTGGCAACTCCAGAAAACTGGTCCCGTAATAAATTACAGGAAAACCCCGATACTGTGCATACACACCCGCATCTGTATTCCGTCCGGATACAAATGCAATGAGACAAAATCTACACTGTACTAAACTAGGATCCGGCTTAAACTAAAGCCGGCTAGTAATATCCGTCCGATCCTGATCCGTGCAATACCGCACGTATTTGATCGAACCCTGCCATATAACTATACGGCTACTAGTACAAAACTGTCCGATCCTGATCCGTGCAATACCGCACGTATCTGATCGGACCCTGCCATATCTCCATACGGCCTCTACAGCGTTTCGCCCGAAAGCTTGAGTAACTGAAAGTGTGGTGGACTCTAAAGACTCGTCAATACTATGGCTGTGGATTTAACCACTAGCACGTCAGAGGTATAAGCCAATACGTGACGGGCCACCAGCTATTGACCAAAAGGGACGTCGATGAGCGAACTCATCCTGACACCCTACTGAGCCTGTCAGTGACAATATCCGTACAGTCCGGTCCGTTCGTTTATGAGCATCGCATATCGGGCCTAGGGGGTTGGTAAAAGTCAGACCCCCAAAAGCGGTACAAGTCGTGTCGGAGTGTAGCCCAGAACGCCCTGAGATACTACTGGAATACCTACCAGTAAATCTCCTGCCTCGGCCGAGGGCTTTGCGTAATGGCTCTCCTAGACACAGCGCGACCTCACCCCCAATACTGGGAGAGACGAACCCCTGAAGATCCGCTCACTGCCTCCATGTGGCTCGGGACTGTACCCAACTAAAACCTGTTTGCACGACTCCTTTGAGCCGTGGTAGGGTAGTAATCAAAGTACAGTGGGAACTCACACGAGACAAATGACGATCCCCAGGTCAATGAACTAACCTGTACACATGTCACCAGGGAACTGCTATCTGACATCTGGTATAAGACCAACTAGCAGGTTCCCGGCGAGTCCTGTCCGGTGTACTCATAACCCAATGAGCACCTGTATACATCTTAGGTGAACCAACTGACACCAGTGGCTTGTGAGACCGGCCACCGCCCCTCGTCGGGGTCTCGACTGTATACACTAGTCTACTAATGGAGTATCGATGCCCTGTCTCGAAACTCCTACGACTAGGGACCTTTTAAGGATGTGCTTATAGACTACCAGCTCCCACGTATATGATCGCCATCATACTGCTGGTAGTCAAGCAAGAATCCTAGGGGCTCTATCAACGTGTAATAGCGACATGTCAGGTCACCTAAAGCAGTACACGATGATAAAGATAAACCAGATAGCATACTATCATCTCGAGTAAGACTGTCCTACCGGGATAGGTCCTCCCTCAATCATTGCAATCACGTGCCTGTGATCCAATAATTGACTCTGAGGGCACTATCTCCAACAATCTCCCACTTGCACTCAAGGCTAATTATTGCGATGCCGCATACTCACAGCCCGTGTGATACCGAACACCCAACTCCTCTACTAGTCAGTCTCACAAAGCTCGTTTGCGAAACTATTGCGTTCGAGGAATAGCCTCAGTGAGTGGATCCGCTGTGATGTTTCTTTCTATGTCTCTCTATATCTCAAGTTCGCGGAGAAAGCCATCTCCCGAAATGAGCAATACCTGTCTTAGAATGTCTGGATGTCTGATGGGACCTAGCTCATAAATGAACTCCTAATCCAAACTTCTTAGACTGTATCGTCAACTGAACTTAATCAGTATCCTGCGCCATGCCACCCTCAGTATTGCTTTGGACCACCTGTCCAAAATACTGCCCCTCGTCAGAAGGGAAAACTATAACTCTGACAACCTCCTTGTCGTCCATGTCACCTTGGAAGCCTGGAATGATAACTGTCTCCCAAATGAGGCTGTCGTTATCATATCCCTAGAACATCCACTTATGTTCTAAAACTGCTTCTGACTGTTTCTCCAGGATTGGATCAATGTCAACTTATTGCATCTAGTGCAAGAACAACATCTGGTGTGGTACTTGACATCTCATGATTGACTCAATTGCCTAAGCAAGTGATCTGCCAATCATGCACATCCCTCTCCCCTTTAGTCTGTAAGACACCTTTAGAGAGGGTGACTCCATTACCTGCAGATACACTACCATGCCAGGAGTCGTCCATTCTAAATACTCTTAGAATGCTGTCTAAGTACCCAGATTAGGAAACCACCCAAATCTAGATCTAAAACCATAGATCTAGTAACCAGTATGTCAGATATTATGTCCAAGTCCCATGTGGAGAAACCACTGTGTGACGACCAAAGTATAACCGATCGTAGTATAGGAATATCACTTCCTACTCTGCGTATGTCATCCAAATACCATGACATCACACCCTACTACCTTCTCAACAGATCCATCCCCTATTCTGATGACGTCAAACCTATGACTGTCATGTCAGAAATAGATGATCTATCTCCGCTATATCTGCTTTAGTCTATAAATAGACATAAGCCTGATGTCCACCAATGCTTCCGCTGCTCCCACTGACTACGACAACCCTCTGCTAGAGTCATATAGACGTGCACTTCTAAAGCTAGTTCAGAACGACGCTATACTCATCCTCCTGCCGGGTCTCGCAGCCTGGAACAACAGAAATGGCAAGTGTGGGTAGACAAGAACTTCCATGTCACCGTCCTTGAGGCTACCGGAGTACCTCTCGGGTGCCTGAAGTTACCCACCTTATCTGCGGAGTGGTCAATGGAATGTCAAATCAGATTGAATCTTTAGGTTCCTTATCAAATCTTCAGTAATCGTTTGCGGTTCTGGAATCACATCCAGTTCTACCATACTCCCACTACTGTTTTTCTAAAATCCATTTCTCTTAAAAATGTGGCGAGTCAAGAACAATATCTCTATTGATCTTCCAGATGGTAGAAAGTCAACCCTCGTCATAGCCTGGGTCAACCCACAAACAGCCATTACAGAAACGTGCCTTGAGTTGTCCAGTGTCTGGTTTTAAGCATAAGCCGGACAACTCCCCGTATCTTAACAATGTCAAGATATGAACTGTTCTATATCCAATATAGAAACAGAGGCACTGATTTAATTTAACCAGATTCAAATCATACAGCTGTCACCAGTGCATGTCAACTAAATGGAAGGAGGCCGATCAGCGTTACTCAACTTAGGAATGCTTCCAATTATGAGTAACCTGAAAGAGAAGCTAGTTCTCTTTATCATTACTATCAACTGAATACCATACACAAGTATCTACATCTTCGATCACTTTGAAGAATCCCGATACTTGCTATACCTGGTTCTCTACTCTATTCAAATACCTATAACTCCTCAAAACTTAGACCCTGTGTTTCTACGAAACACATGTCTAAGAACTAGAGAAGTTAAAAGTAAACAGAATATAGTATGAGGACCAACCCCTCTGTCCTAATGGACACTGGACAACATACAATACTCTGTATAAGTCCGCTGAGTCTAACAACTCTTTCACTGTGCGTCGTAGGTTGAAAACTGTACTTATGGCTAAGAAGAATTACACCGCTGTTTGATGCTCCTTACCTAACCATCCACTGATATAGGTAAATGTCATCAACATAATATCAAAAGGTATATCTCACTCTATGAAAATAGACGTACAGATATATCAATTTGAAATTGGTGCACAACAGCGGATATTCAAAACCAAATATTTGCCGACCGGCAAACAGCCCAGATGATCTCCTCAAATATCACCGATTACAACGAATCCCGATATAATGAGGATGATTACCCTATTCCCAATGACTTACTCCCACTCATCATCTGTAAAACCATACAGATGTGAGAATCATACCTGGTAAATACATACCCTGGAGCAAGTGTCTAACTGGGAAATCAGTTTTCCATTAACAGTACACGGTGAAACTGAAACATTGAAATGTTTCGTTGGGGTATTTTGGTATTCCTAGTAATGCCTCTTCCATTGTCCAGATTCACAACTGTAACCGTATAATTCTTTGCCACCTCTCCAAATCCCTTTCTATGTCTTTAGTCATTACTTTCTGTACACCCCTTTAGGCCAAATGGTTTTCTTCCTTCCCTACCGTTCGGCACCAGCCTATGGTTTGGAAGAAGACTATCCAAAGGGCATAAAGGGTGTACTGTCCTAATCCTAGGAGCACTCGCAACGCGAGAGAAGGTGAAGATAAAAGACACCCGAATGTTCTTTATTCCTATTTCTCCTGAACCAGAATCCATCCCCGAACTGGAACAAGTTCCTTTCGAGTTCGTATATAACCATACGATGGAGTATCCAATAAACTGTGGATCTTCGTAGTGACGCGGGGTGTCCTGGAGAAATACAAAGGTGATTTTAGGATTGGCGAAGAAATACTTGGTTTGGTCGTGAATATCAGTCGCAATTTACTTTGCCCTCCTACTAATCCCTTGCTTTGTCTTAACTTAATACCTTCTGCACACCATCGTTATGCTAATTGGTTTTCTTCATTCCCTACCGGTCGGCACCAGCCTAAGGTTTGGAAGAAGACTATCCAATTTGCGTAATAGGTGTACTATCTCCTAAACCAAGGAGTACTCACAACTTGAGAGAAGGTAAAAGGGAAAAGACAACTGAATAATCCTATTCGTTTTCTCCAAAACCGGAAACCATCCTCGAAGTCCTTCGAGTTCGTATATAACCATACGATGGTTTTGTCCAATGGAAGTGGACGTTCGTAGTAATACGGGGTGTCCTGGAGAAAAGGGTAAAAGTAGGAGTGGCAATGAGGTCCGCAACTCTGACAATCCAAAAGCCTGTGTTAAGAAGGTTCGGTCAACTTGGTCATTGAGTCATAGTCCAGGGTCGGGTCAATGGTCGCTGCCAAAGAGAGAGAGAAAAGAAACACTCAGCGTGCACTCTAACCTAGATCAGAATGGTTACAAATTTATCTAATCAGGAAACCTCCCACTGTTCCTCAAATTCTCCTCCAAACCTGAAAGAAGAATTAGTCGGGATCACCCGAGGAGTAAACCAACTCATCAGTGGGAATCGGGATCCAACTATCATCGCATGATAACTTGACGGAATCCACTCAAGTCACCACACTCCAGAAGGTATGCGCATGCTTGGCAAGTTTCAGTTCTTTTGAAACTCCCGATATGTGTTTTTACCCCTAGGACCCAAGTGACCTTGACTGAGCCAACATATCAAAGGATCCTAGTCAAGTTCAACCCGTCATTATCTTGATTGCATTAGACCCACCCGCACGAGTCCTTGACTGAGCCAAAATGACCGTACGACTGTCCTAACCAATCACATATCCATGCAACAGAAAAGCACTACATAGCTACCGAACACTACGCCTCGGCTAAGCACGACATACGCAGCACGAATACTAAGTAATACTAATCTGAAATGACGGAGGGCTACGACTGGTTTTTGGCGAAAAACCTTTAACGTAATGAACTTGATATCGTTGAAGGAACTGCACAACTTTTTATAAAATATAGTGACGAAAACCTTTACTAAAGAGGTCACTCCCGGTGAAGGGATCTCGGCTCTTTCCCCGTAGAATGAGGTGCAGGATATTCCAACTGAATACCACGATGCAAAGTAAAAGTAATCGGCTATAGTGAAGTTAATGCCCTGACGCAAACTTCTGTCCAAGGGGTCACTCCCGGTGAAGGGATCTCGGCCTTTGCCTCGTCGAGTGAGGAGCAGGATATTCCAAATGAATACCACGATACAAAACAAAAGTGAACGTCATTGCAATAACAGCTTTTTGAAAAGTGTTCCAACAACATCAGAATAGGTTTGTTTAGCTTGCATTGATCCGAATCAACGCAGTCCCATCATGTGATCACACCAATAAAGAACGAAAATAATGATGTACGTATATGCCATCCGCATTCGCCACTGGGTCCCGTCATCACCCGTTAGGTTACTTAACTAACGACAGAGCGGGGACTGGACTAGCGCGGATGCAAAACATATACAACATCTACTAATATATATACCAATATATAATTTTCGCTCAAGGCGTGATAAAATGCAACATCACAAAAATGTACAGCATCACAGAACAATACAGATATCTGGGATCCCCGGGTTTCACAGAGCCGCTGCTGAAACCCGACGTTCCCCTGGTCGTGTGGATAGCCTGTGCAATGAAAACCTAGACCCCTACGGGCGCGGCAAGTCACCCGCCAAAACCTGAAGCGAGTCAGCCCCCTTCAGCACCGTGAATGGACCACCCAGCACTTCATGGAATCCGGTAACTTGGGCACCCCTCCTGGGTCAACCTGTACCCCCTACGAGTGCGGCGAATAGCCCGCCAATCCTAGAGTGAAGCCCCCTCCGTCTCAATGCCATGATATGCGGGCCCGTTGCCCTCTAGAACCCGGCTATCCGTGCACCCCTCCGCGGGGTAATCCTAGTACAGAAAGTAAAATATACATACAACGGGTACATCGACCGCAACCAGGTCGTACCCCAAAAGAATAATACAAACAGGCAGTGACGGCAGTCCACATGTCGGACGCTCGCCCCGCAATAACAAATGTACATATAAAACAAAACTGTACTAACATTGCATCCAGGCTATCCCCACGACCGATCCGCAACAACACAGCATAAACATAGAACATCAACGTGAAAATCACGTTCGCAAATCCGTCTAACCGGGCTATAGCAGTTAGACAGGATTTACCGATCAAGTGATATTCACGGTCGCAGATATAATGTAAATACTGTGAAATAATGTGTTTAAAATATCCGATCGATCAAAAATTAACAAGAGGGCCCCAAAGCAATACTGTAGCACTCACAGAAATTCTGGGCCCAATATTAATATTCCAAAAGCCCTATTTTCAGCCCAGAAAGCAACTGAAGAAAAACGACCAAGTTACCTGACCATAGTGCGGCGGAACCGCGGCCCAATGGGGGTTTTGGCCGCGGTTCCGCGCTCCAACTAGGGAATCACACTGTCGTTTTTCTACAGTAGCCTTATATTTTCCAGTACATCATTTTTCTGCAACCTGAAAAATTTTTAGACACGAAAAAAAATTCAACAGAAAACTGATGTGAACAAAAATGAGGTTTTTGGAATTTTGGTCGATCGGATAAGCAAAACGCATTAGAACAAGCTAGGTAAGGTTAATGGCGTGGCTCTGATACCATGTTGCGCCACGGCAGCGCCCCGGCAGTCTATCCGAGGCCAAAATGCGGAATCAAAAAATTTCCTTACTTGGAAACTGGCGCTACCGCGGACAATGAAAACCCGGATCGTTAACCATTAACCTATACTAGCTATCAAGAGATGGGAAGAAAAGTATACCGAGTGATCCGAGTCCTCCGGTCTTCTCTTCATCGTCCCGATCTCCCGCGGAAAGTCCTGTCTCCATATCGTCGCCTCCTCGCCGAAGGGGGCACCACATCGCCTGCGTCTTTTACGGGCTCCCGCCTCAATACCGAGGCAACTCGAGCATGAAGCCGGCAAATCGACATGCCCAAGATGTGCTGCAGAATGTAGTGTAGATGATGCTTGTCTCTTTGGGGTTAAGTTGCATTGATGGAGGAAAAAGACTAAGGAAAAATGGTGCTTTCATTTTTCCCAAAACTAGAAGAATGAGATGAAGAAATTTGTGCTACACCAAAAATGGAAATTTCTCTCATGCTCACTCAAGTGGCCGGCCATTCTTCATATGTGGAAATGGTGGGAGGAAACAAAGTATATCATAAGAGGGAGGTGAGTGTAGGAGATAGAAATGGGTGACCACACCTTAAAGCAAAAGAAACATCAACCATGCTTAATACTTCAAATCACTCCAAATCTCATAAATGCACCATCATGGATGAAAAAGCAAAAGATGCTAATCCTATTATAATGAATATGTTTGCAAGAAACCCCCTCCATAAATGTTATTTGCACAATTGCAAATAACCCCCTCCATCGGAAAAGTCCGGCCGGGAAAGAACAAAGGAAAACTGGCCGGAACGGAATGCAAACTGGCAACTCCAGAAAACTGGTCCCGTAATAAATTACAGGAAAACCCCGATACTGTGCATACACACCCGCATCTGTATTCCGTCCGGATACAAATGCAATGAGACAAAATCTACACTGTACTAAACTAGGATCCGGCTTAAACTAAAGCCGGCTAGTAATATCCGTCCGATCCTGATCCGTGCAATACCGCACGTATTTGATCGAACCCTGCCATATAACTATACGGCTACTAGTACAAAACTGTCCGATCCTGATCCGTGCAATACCGCACGTATCTGATCGGACCCTGCCATATCTCCATACGGCCTCTACAGCGTTTCGCCCGAAAGCTTGAGTAACTGAAAGTGTGGTGGACTCTAAAGACTCGTCAATACTATGGCTGTGGATTTAACCACTAGCACGTCAGAGGTATAAGCCAATACGTGACGGGCCACCAGCTATTGACCAAAAGGGACGTCGATGAGCGAACTCATCCTGACACCCTACTGAGCCTGTCAGTGACAATATCCGTACAGTCCGGTCCGTTCGTCTATGAGCATCGTATGTCGGGCCTAGGGGGTTGGTAAAAGTCAGACCCCCAAAAGCGGTACAAGTCGTGTCGGAGTGTAACCCAGAACGCCCTGAGATACTACTGGAATACCTACCAGTAAATATCCTGCCTCGGCCGAGGGCTTTGCGTAATGGCTCTCCTAGACACAGCGCGACCTCACCCCCAATACCGGGAGAGACGAACCCCTGAAGATCCGCTCACTGCCTCCATGTGGCTCGGGACTGTACCCAACTAAAACCTGTTTGCACGACTCCTTTGAGCCGTGGTAGGGTAGTAATCAAAGTACAGTGGGAACTCACACGAGACAAATGACGATCCCCAGGTCAATGAACTAACCTGTACACATGTCACCAGGGAACTGCTATCTGACATCTGGTATAAGACCAACTAGCAGGTTCCCGGCGAGTCCTGTCCGGTGTACTCATAACCCAATGAGCACCTGTATACATCTTAGGTGAACCAACTGACACCAGTGGCTTGTGAGACCGGCCACCGCCCCTCGTCGGGGTCTCGACTGTATACACTAGTCTACTAATGGAGTATCGATGCCCTGTCTCGAAACTCCTACGACTAGGGACCTTTTAAGGATGTGCTTATAGACTACCAGCTCCCACGTATATGATCGCCATCATACTGCTGGTAGTCAAGCAAGAATCCTAGGGGCTCTATCAACGTGTAATAGCGACATGTCAGGTCACCTAAAGCAGTACACGATGATAAAGATAAACCAGATAGCATACTATCATCTCGAGTAAGACTGTCCTACCGGGATAGGTCCTCCCTCAATCATTGCAATCACGTGCCTGTGATCCAATAATTGACTCTGAGGGCACTATCTCCAACAAGTTGAAGTCGAATGGCGTGTCCTTGGACAGTAGAAGAGTCAAGGGCCTAGCAATCTTGCTAAAGTCCTTGATGAACCGTCTATAGAAACCGGCATGGCCAAGGAAGGCTCGGATGTCTCGGAAGCATCTGGGAGGAGGGAGATTGGAAATGACCTCAATCTTCGCTTTGTCAACCTCTATGCCATTTTGCGAGATGATATGTCCTAAGACAATACCTTCGCGCACCATGAAGTGACACTTCTCCCAATTCAAAGTGAGGTTCTTGTCCTTACATCGGGTAAGGACAGCGTCGAGATGCAGCAAACACTCGTTGAAGGAATCGTCGAAGATGGAGAAATCGTCCATGAAGATCTCCAGAAATTTTTCCACCATGTCTGAAAAGATTCCCATCATACACCGCTAGAAGGTAGCGGGCGCATTGCATAACCCAAAGGGCATGCGACGAAATGCAAACGTGCCGAAAGGACAAGTGAATGTGGTCTTGTCCTGGTCTTTTTCGGCGATGGGAATCTGATTATAGCCGGAGTAGCCATCAAGAAAGCAGTAGTACTCGTGTCCGGCCAATCGTTCAAGCATTTGGTCAATGAAAGGTAGCGGAAAGTGGTCTTTCCGCGTTGCGGCGTTGAGTTTTCTGTAATCGATGCATACTCGCCACCCGGTTTGGGTGCGAGTAGGGATTAACTCGTTCGCCTCGTTAGTGATGACCGTTATACCTGATTTCTTGGGGACAACGTGAATGGGGCTAACCCACTGGCTATCAGAGATAGGGTAAATGATACCACTATCCAGACATTTTACGATCTCCTTCTTCACAGCCTCCTTCATGACTGGGTTGAGTCGCCTTTGTGGATCTCTGGCTGGTTTGGCATCATCCATCAGATGAATGTGATGTTCAACGATCAGGGGACTAATCCCCTTGATGTCCGCCATGGACCAGCCAAAAGCTTGCCTATTGCTGTGTAAGACCGCAAGAAGGGTTTTCTCTTGCTCTGGAGCTAGAGAAGCCGAGATGATGACAGGGCGCCATTTGATTGGTAGAGTTTTTGCGTGTTCAAGTTTAGTTAATTACCGCAATCAAAACGGTTTCGCTTGTAACTAGCCGGTTGAGTACGGGTCGTCCGCAGGGAGATGGGAATCTTTTTCTATGTGCTTTAACGAATTAAGTCCAAAAGTCCAGATTTGTTTGTGATTAACTAAGTGTTAAAATGATATGTAAAGAGAGCTTGTTAGGGTTAGGATTAGGTTAGTTTGAGTTAGGAGTCGCTCACCTCTTTCGTTGCCACTCTTAATATCGGTGTTACGGTAATCGGCAACAACGGGGATTAGCACGACTAGGAAGGAACTTGCGAGTATAAGCTAGACTTTCCAACGCATAAGTTCTTCCTTTTGGTGCTTGTCCGTCCATTCTTGGCTCTTAGCCTTAACCTCCGGTTAATTCAACCACAACCGGTCTCACTACGGAATCACCGCTATCATGTAGGATAGGGTGCCGTAGGGAGCGGATTGTGGTTCAATTAACGGGAGTTCGATTTAAGATATTGGGCAAGGAAAGAGTGAGAGAGATTTCCTTCTCTCAAACTTCCCTTATCCTACCCTAACAAGTATGGAAACTACTCACCTATTACAAGAAGAACGAAAAATAAAACAAAAGAGGAAGATAGAAAGAAGGAGATTAGAAGATAACAACTAGCTATTTGCGACCTCACCTTGGCAAGGATCAAACGTAAGCATCATGGTTGTTTAAGGATAAAGGAAAAGAGAATAAGAAAGAAACAACAATAAATAACAACAACTAAATTATCAATTGAAGATTACAAGCAATTAACATAACAAGAGCAAGACAAGTATAATAACAAAAAGAACTTCTTTATTCATCATTCTTCACTCACAAAAACTCACTACAAGTTTTTAATGGAGAAGAGATGAGAAGAGGAAGAAGAACAACAAGTATTCTAAAACCTAAAATACAAGATTAAGCACCCTTGGCTTTGGCAAGTTCTGGACTATTTATAGGAAGGCAACTGAAATTCTAGGGCAACATTCTGGACCCACATGAAAAGACCAAACCATCCCTGAAATATTGTCAACTGAAGAGGCCGTACGACCGCGGTTCCGCGGCCTAAGCATGCTTATGCCGCGGAACCGCGGCGCTTTAGGGGAGTTGGCTCCTTGTATTTTTTGTGCTTCTTAGTGTTGATGTTTGTATTAGTTTGGTACACTTTGTTTCTCAGAATCTCTCCACAAATTGTCCAGAATTTCAGCAAGTCAAAAGGTGATTTGATGTGGATCTTTTTGTCATGATTTCCTCGAGCTCCGCGTAGATTTCTTGGATCTTTTGTTTCCATTGAGCCTTGTGCATGAAAATGACATTGATTTGCCATTTTGTCTCTTAAACTGGTGTGTGGCAACATACGGATAGAGAGCGGAGACCCGTGTTTTATCTGTGGTTGGCAGTAATCCGGATTTTGACGTGTTTTTCCATGAATTTCACCGTTTAGAGCCGAGAACCTGTATCCTGCAATTGATTAGCAAACACGGCTCAAGAGTACCTACCGATAAGCAATGTGATAAAAATTGCGCGGTATAAAAATGCAAAAATCTGATATGAACAAGGGCATTGGTCCTTGATGCTGGAGGGGCCCTGAGAGGCCTGCTTAGGATGGCCGAGCAGGGTAGCTGCTCGGTGCCTCTTGGCGAGGGCTTGATCCTTGATGCTGGAGGGTCCCTGAGAGGCCTGCGAAGGATGCCCGAGCAGGGTAGCTGCTCGGTGCCTCTTGGCGAGGGCATGGATCCTTGACGCTGGAGGGGCCCCGAGAGGCCTGCGAGGGATGGCCGAGCAGGGTAGCTGCTCGGTGCCTCTTGGCGAGGGTTTCGATCCTTGACGCTGGAGGGTCCCTGAGAGGCCTGCGAAGGATGGCTGAGCAGGATAGCTGCTCGGTGCCTCTTAGCGAGGGCTTTGATTCTTGACGCTGGAGGGTCCCTGAGAGGCCTGTGAAGGATGGTCGAGCAGGGTGGCTGCTCGGTGCCTCTTGGCGAGGGCTTCGATCCTTGACGCTGGAGGGTCCCTGAGAGGCCTGCAAAGGATGGCCGAGCAGGGCAGCTGCTCGGTGCCTCTTGGCGAGGGCTTTCTGATCCCCGGCGTTGCGGTAGGGAAGCTACCAGCCGGGGATAGCCGAGCGAGGGATCTTCGGGCTCGACTGCCTCTGGGAGGACTTTCTGATCCTTCAGGACGGGGACCGAGCAGGGTTACTTCCCAGTGCCTCTTGGCGAGGACTTTGATCCCTGTCGGTTGTGGTAGGAAGCTACCAGCCGGGGATAGCCGAGCAAGGACCCGACTGCCTCTGGGAGGACTTTGGTTCTTGGCTCGGGAAGAGCTATAGGGCTGTAAGAAGCCTACCAAGGACCCTTGGCCGGGCAGGGTTACTGTCCGGTGCCTCTTGGCGAAGGCTTTTATCCTGAAGGATAGCCGAGCGAGGGATCCTCGGGCTCGACTGCCTCTGAGAGGGCTTTCTGATCCCTGGCGTTGCGGTAGGGAAGCTACCCGCCAGGGATAGCCGGGCGAGAGATCCTCGGGCTCGACTGCCTCTGGGAGGACTTTCTGATCCTTGGCGTTGCGGTAGGGAAGCTACCCGCCAGGGATAGCCGAGCGAGAGATCCTCGGGCTCGACCGTCTCTGGGAGGACTTTCTGATCCCTGGCGCTGCGGTAGGGAAGCTACCCGCCAAGGATAGCCGAGCGAGGGATCCTCGGGCTCGACTGCCTCTTGGAGGACTTTCTGATCCCTAGCGTTGCGGTAGGGAAGCTACCCGCCAGGGATAGCCGAGCGAGGGATTCTCGGGCTCTACTACCTCTGGGAGGACTTTCTGATCCCTGGCGTTGCGGTAGGGAAGCTACCCGCCACGGATAGCCGAATAGGGTAGCTGCTGGGCTGTCTCTTAGTGAGGGCTTAGATCCTTGGGCGAGGTGGCCCTCGAGCCGCCGTGGCGAGCCCCCTCTGTGCGACCCCGTCAAGGGAGGGGGTGTCGATCTATTCGGCCGGTGAGGGCGTTGATGACGATCGCCGGAGGAGGTTCACCCTCGCCTCCGGTGAGGGGGAGGCGGCGGCTGGTATCTGGATCTTCAGGGTGATCGCTTGCCATGGGGATGGAGATCGGAATGCCAACTTTATATTTTTTTTGTGGAGTTTCGGTTCCCACAGACGGCGCCAACTGATGGGGCTTCTTTTCAGGCCTCCGTCAGATGTTGTCTTCCGTTGATCTCGCGGTGAACTTAGCTGATTATCCTTCGTTGCGTGTGGGTCTCAATGGGTTTTTGGAGGAAGAGGTGAGGTGAGGTGAGGAAGCTGTTGCCGAGTACCTGCAAAGAAGTCCCGGGGTGGTTTGGTACCACCAAGGACCCTCCGACGCTCAAGTTAGTGATGGGATCCGAGCAGAGTAACAGCATAAAAGTGTAAAAAATGGCTTACTTGACCCCTCTGTGATGGGTTTTTTTTATAGTGGCGGCAGCACGTAGTAGAAGGCGCGAGAATCTCGCCGGCGGTTATGCTCCCGACGTTACGCCTGCGTAAAGAGCGGATCGTCCATTAATGGGGATCGTGATGGCGTGGACCGTAGGATGTTGCTGGCGGAGAATCTGCGCATGGCGAGATTTGCGGAGCGGCGGTTGCATCTGTGAGCGGTACCGTTGGTTGGTCGGAGGACCGAGGAAGATGGCCTCGGTTGGGAAGCTCGGGAACGAACGAGAGGGCCAAGAAGTCTTGGTCCTGTGGCGAGGAGGCCAATTTCCAGGGACTCTGAGGAGAGCCAGCTTGCGCTTGCGGGTTGGGCACAGGGGCGGCCTTGTGAGCCCTTTCTTCTGGGTTCTGGGACACTTCATCTGTCACGTGTCCTTTTCTGCTACGTTGCCAATATAGAGCATCATCAAGCACGGATTTCACGCAAGCGGTTCGGGTCCAATAAACACACATACTATCTAAACCAATCACAACTCAAATACTAAATAAAACAAAATTCAAAAATACTAATTAATATCGTTAAATAACATATGCACGTGCTAGGCTGTTACACATATTAAAGTGTTGGGGATTGCAAAAAGAAAGAAAGGGGAGAAATAACCGGTCGAACTTTTACTTCATCCTTATTTGTCGAAAATCCTGCACTTTTACGGTCGACTGATGAAGTTACCGCCCCCCCACTCCCCCAACCCAACCGGAAAAAGCATGTATGATGAAAGACATTTACATATCCTTTTTTAGGCAAAGAGACGAATGGAATTACATTTGATATAAAATGTTGTTGCATTCTCTTGCGCCACAAGGGCAAGACATACAAGTACACATCTCAACCAGTATTTATTAAAAAGAAAATTAATAAGATATTTCTATGTGGCATCCTATCTCATTTTGCATGCTATAACCCACCAAATTGTGTAAAAGATGTAATATTCTTAACTTTTCCATCCTCAGTCAATATTCAGCATGAATTGCTTGGGAAGATTGATAGTAACTTTAGAATTTCTGTTCACCATAATCATCTATACTCGACATTCTATTTCTCTTGAATAGTCGAGCCAAAAATATGGGAAATTTTTATGTTCTCTAGCTGTTTTAAGGTTCTTAAATCTAAAAGTTCATGGAATCGGCCAAAAAGAACTTCTAGAATTTTTGACATAAATAATAAATTTTGGCATGCTATATAGTCTACAAGAATCGGTTAGATGGAAAATTTTGTAATTTACAGAAGTTGATGGAATTCAACAAAAAAATTGATACAATTTATATTATTTTTGGTATCAATAGAATGCGAAATCAGTAGAAAATTTAAAATTTTCTACTCACCAGAATCCTAAACAACCAAGCCCAACTCTACCAACCTTATCTAACATCTCAGCTATTATAAAAAAAATTTAACAATATCTGTTCAGTAAAAAACTTTACCTATTAACCCAGTGGATTTCACACAGACCGCCGGGTACAAAAATATGGATAAAAGTGCAAGGCTTAAAAATTGTAATTTAATCTCCACCTTGTAGTTAATCATCAAGCTGATAGTATATGTGGAATCTGCATTTTAGGAAATGATAATTTGGCCTTATGCCATAAACACGTGTATCGCACGTGCATATATCATCTATATCTAGCTAACTCTAACCCCGGTAACCTAAACCATAAAGAAAACCCATCCTAAGAATCGTGCGTTGCCTGTAGCGGCACCAGAAGAAGAGCGGGGATGTCGCTGGTAGACTACGACGCCTCTTCAGATTCAGAAGACGAAGCTGAAGAAAATGCTGTTCAAAAATTTGAAACCAAAGAAGAAGACGACGCAAATACCTCATCGCCGCCTCCTCATCATCGCCATAACCAGTAAGCTCATTATTATTATTATTATTATTATTTTCGTTAGGGTTTTGGTATGTATCCTTACTTATGCTATATTCTTCAAATTAGGGCTTTCTTAGCTTTGCTTGGTGAGGTTATCATTCCTCTCACTCATCCGAAGGATATGATTTCATAAAATCATTCAATAAATCAAATTCCCAAAGCAAACAAGCATTGAAAATCAAACCGATGACAAAACTTGCGAATCGAATTAAAAGTATATATGACTAAGATATTTTGTATGGAATCAGGTAAAACAAAGATTAAAAGATTACACAAGTACAAGGTAAGACCAAAAGGGGGAAATACCCAAACGACACAATTTATATTGATATGAAATTTTTTTACAGAAATTGAAGCCAAAAAGAAGACATAAAAGCAGACCAAATATAATATATATTGTAAGGAATACTAATTAGGGTTACACGCTCCAATTAGCTCCGTTATGCCTAATTTTTGGCTAATGTCTATATCCCAAAGAAGTATAACGCAAGAAACAAAAATGAAGGGTTATTTAACTACCCTAACTCAGTTTGGCGCCTTTCTTGGGTTCCTCAACTGCGTGCCTTTGCGTGATCATACCTTTAGAACACTGCTCTATCTTCATCTAACAATTATTGAGCTTGTGGAACATGAGCAGGCCAATCCTGGATTGAGCTAAATTGTAGGTTTGAAAATAGTATTGATAGTTTTTCGTTTTCTTAAAAGAAATTTCCTTCAGAGAGATGCCCCTTGGCCAAGTTTAACGGGAAAAAGATTCATGTTGCCCATGCCAAAATTAGTGTTGTAAAAAGCAGTTTAAGCGTCCGTGTAAGCAGAACCGACACAAGACCATTTCGCTTTTCATTAAGTTGTTGAATCAAGCGGGTTTTGCTCTAAAGAAGGTTGGACCGCGTAGGCAACCACTTAAGCAAAGCCTAGGCGGTCGAACCCACTTAATCATTTGATCTATTTATTGTAAATGGTTGTAATTAGTATGTTTTTTTCCACTCTTAACAAAAAAACCGCATACCAAACTCAATTAGATCCCAAATCTTTTACCTTTCTCCCTAGGATACGTAATCTCTCCACCCATAAACATATTTAACTAAAATTACTAAATACTAATAGGTGCTTGGTGGTACCCCAACCTCGTAGCATTGCCTAGCACTTCTTACAACCTTAATATTTGGAATATTAAATGTTTTTTCGTTATTGTTGTAGAGGTTTTAGAAAAAAATTAAGGGAGATGGAGTTATGTTGCCACTTTCAAAATATTTGGAATAAAACACCTGCTGTCGATTTTGTTGAAAAGGCTTATAAATAGAAGGAAGCTGGGTACTTCACACTGGAAAGGAAATCTTATTGTCTTCAATCTTTTTCTGACCATTAACAATTTCAGGCTCGGGACATGAAGAGTTAGCCACCAGGAGTTGTCTTAGTCTTTCTTTGTCTGGCCATTGGCCATATTCAGATACCTCGCATAACTGGCTTAGAATGTTCAATTAATGGCTAATCATCAGTCATAGTTAGATTTGCTCCAAAGCCAACTAGAGAAGGCCTAATGAAGTCCAAATGATTGCAAATGGGGGAGCTACATTAGTATTACAGTTCCAAAGAAAACAAGGGGCAAGAGAAGAATAATTGATGTTGGTATGTAGGTCGCTGTTGGTTATTCATCCTTTGCAGTTGATCCTGGGTTATCTACCAAGCTAGATACTCGCATTGTCTCATGATTCTAGTGTTGAGAAAACATGTTATTGGATAAAGATAAAATTGGAATTAATTTTAAGCAGCAAAATGACTTGTTATCGCAGCATTTTTTTTTGGTGCCTGATTCTAATTGGATCTGATTTACTCTACTGCTAGGCGAATTGTCTGCTTGTTGTGTCTCACATTTTTATTGTGTTTCCTCTGCAGGAATATCATAGCATCGCCATCACAACAACCTTCTTACGTTGTGCCTTCACCACAGATGGAAAAACTTCCAGATGCATCGCTTCTTTTTTCTTCGGCTTCAAACTATAATTCATTGCATCATCAAACTATCATGACCGACCACTCTTCTACAGTTACAGCTGCGATTGAGTCACGGAAGAGAGCATCGAATGGATCATCAGCTCCACCTCCGCATTGTAAAGTGCCAAGGGGACATCCCTTGTCTCAGTCGAGGAATATTCCCGAGATGGCAGGTGTCAAGTTAATTCCACCACAGCTTCGTGGGAGGTAATTAACTTTTATAATGTACATTCTAATCATTTGTTAGCTTCCATCATAATAACATATCTTCAGATCTATTATGTAATCGGTCATCAAGCCATAATGTTGGGATTTAATATAAAAAAAACTTGTTATGGCCATAATGTTGGAATACTAACATATTGGAAAAGCGAGACAAGTGTCTGACACGGTCGTCATCCCCGAAATGGAGTGTTCGTGAAATTAGAGTAACACCGGTCCCTTGTTGAGATCATCTCTACTATATCATGTCAAGTTACCATAGGAGTTTAGCTCCTTGAGTAATATCTAATATGGGAGGTCAGTTCGATTACTATGAGGGTTGCATTCAGAAGCTATAATAATAATAACAATAAAATATCCAGTTAAATTCTCTTTTGAGGGCACTCCCAGCAATCAGTTACCAATTTCGTGTCTTGAAAATTTTCTTGTAAATACACTTCATTTTACATGAAACTACCTATTTACATGGCTAGATTAAAGACATATCAATCAAAAGCTAAATTTGTTTAGCTGTTTGCAGGAGCAACGTGGTTACTGAAGATATTAGTAAGCTGTTTGTGAAAAAAGACGGTCAGAATCTTCCCAGAGGAAATTAGAGAGCCAAAGATTTTCTAAGAAAAGACCTTATGAGCGGATGTAAGAAAATTATGTAAAGTCCATGAAGTTGTAAGATTAAGATGTGAATTTCCAGTTTATGTTTATTCTTACTCGCCTCTTGTTCTTTTTTGTGGAACTTGCATTTTATTGTTACTTGCCTCGCCTCATGTTTAAGTCTCATTCTGTGTCTCGAGAGTTTATTTACCATCGACCGATGTATCATTTTACCGTCCCAAGGACTGATGCAAGAAAACTGATGGAAAGAAAATCGAGGGGCTTGGATTATGTTTGGTTAATAAAAGGGTTTTATTATTAGATCATCTTTTTTTTTGGTCGTTGTCTCTTTTTGTTTTTCAAACACAGGTGCGAAATTTTCTTGCAAATATAATCGCGAGCCTCCAGGGTCTGACTAACAACGCAAGTTCTGCGAATGTAAAGCAACACATATTTATCACCATGTTAAGAGTTCAATGCCAGTGTTGTTGTTAGTTTCGTGCGAAACACGGAACGGAGGCAATTTGATACGAATCGTAAGTCCATATCAGATTACTGATACACATTTTCTATGCGGGGTGTTCGGGTATAAAACCTTCTTGGCTATATTAAATTATTATTAATCTACTTGGTCCTATGTAACCCAGACCTAAATTTTTTCTTACTAATATGCATTTCGAAGATATCTCTCGTTTTCATGATGATGTGATGACCGATGAGATAATCGGAGAAAATTGATTTTCGTAGCATCAATCTTGTATTTTGTAGTGATGTTTTGAAAACTTGGTTATAATGTTTTAGTTATCGTTCTTATAAATTAAGAAACCTATCATATTTATGTTTATGAATTATGACATATGAATGAATATTTGGACCGTTTCGTTGCAACTGTATGAGTTTGTGATAAATATAAGTGATTCATTGCAAACCGGTCTGCGTTTTTTAAAAACGAGAACTCTCGGTCTATGACATGTTTGAATGATCCGATCCGTTCAAGTTGATCATCCTATCTACAAATATACATGTATGAAAAATCAAAGTATTTAAAAACCTCCAACATATTCATCGATGAGTGCAAAAATGAACGTCTTTCGATAATGCGACATAAACTTCATCTGATGAATATGTTAGAGGTCTTTAAATCTTTTGATTTTTCACACACGTATATTTGAGGGTAGGACGATCAACTTGAACGGCTCGGATCGTTCAAATATGTCATAGATCAAGAGTTATCGTTTTTAAAAAAGCGGACTGATTTGCAATGGATCACTCACACACACATATATGAGAATAATATTTTAAAAAAAAAGGTCCTAGAAGGCATTTTCGATAATTGGCATCAAATATCTATGTACTCCACAGTTTTTTCAATGATCGGCACCCATCATCGTTTTTATCATGTAAGATGTGGATACACCAAATTTCATGTGATTCCACCACTTTTTCACCGTTAGATTAGCAATGAAAAAGTGATGGAATCACATAAAATTTGGTGTATCCACATCTTACATGATAAAGATGATGGGTGCCGATTGTCGAAAAAATCGTGGATGGTATTAGAGATCTCCAAATATAATGAAACTTTATACATAACCTATGTAATACAAATAGATCAAAGAGGCCAGTATGGATCGGTGAAAATCACGGAGGGTTGTGTGTTTAAAAATTTGGCCTCAAAATAAAAAATGAGAACTGACAGCATAGGATCATCACCTCACACACATACAGGGGAGTGATCCACTGCAAATCGGTTCGCGTTTTTTAAAAAAAACGGGAACTCTCGGTCTACGGTGTATTTGTGCGATCCGATCCGTGCAAGCACTCTCAAATATACTGAAAAATCAAAAGATTTAAAGATCTCTAACATATGGAATTGATGGGTGCAAAAATGAATGTCTTTCGATAATGTAACATAAACTTCATCTGATATATATGTTAGAGGTCTTTAAATTTTTTGATTTTTCATACACGTATATTTGAGGGTTGGGTGATCCATACATGCATCAGATGAAGTTTATGTTGCATTATCGAAAGACGTTCATTTTTGCACCCATCGATTCCATATGTTAGAGACCTTTAAATCTTTTGATTTTTCATACATGTATATTTGAGGGTACTTGAATGGATTGGATCGTTAAAATATGCCGTACACCGAGAGTTTCCGTTTTTAAAAAACGCAGACCGGTTTGCAATGGAGCACTCCTATATATATAGTGAGTTGATCCTATAAGGTCCGGCGTCATTTCTTATTTTGAGAACGGCTTTTCAAACACCCACTCTTACCCCCATGTTTTTCACCGATCCGCACCGGCCACCGTGATCTATAGATGTTAGATATGTTATGTATCAAATTTTACAAGATTTGGAGAATTTTAACTAATTCATCAAATAGACTAAAAAATCGACGGCTTAAAATCACTTGATGGATGTGATAGAGAACTTCAAATCTTGTAAAATTTGATACATAATTTATCTAGCATATATAGATCACGGTGGCCGGTACGGATCGTTGAAAAACACGGGAGTTTGGGTGTTTGAAAAGCCGGCCTCGAAATAAGAAATGAGCCCGGACCTGATAGGATCAGCTCCCTATATATATATATAGCTGATCCTATGAGGTCCGGCCTCATTTCTTATTTTGAGGTCCACTTTTCAAACACACAATACGTTGTATTTTTCATCGATCTGAACCGATCATCGTGATCTACACATGTTAGATATGTTATGTAACAAATTTTACGAGATTTGGAGATCTCTAACTAATCCATCAAAAATACTAAAAAATTGACGGCTTTACGATACATCAAAAACAAGATCGCTTGATGAATGTGTAACAACTCCAATTTCACTGTACATAAAATTGTTTAAAAGTTAATATACAATTGAGGTACTTGCAATCCTGTGAATGCTATAAGAATTTATTTTGCTTTTGAACAGCAAGAAAGAGCTTGAAGTACGCTAGTAAAGCCCTGCACTGCTGTTATAAAGCACCATAGTTCAAATCATATCAGTCACATTATCGTTTTGTTTTATTTTCTTTTAATCTTTGTAGAAGCCCAAAGGTCTACACGTGCACAATACGTAAAATCAAGAGTCACAAATAATTTAAACATGTGCACTGTGGAAGCCAAAGCGATAAGGACACGTGGCCCAAACCCTAGCCCCATCCGTTGGGAATGACCCGGTGACCCACCCCAAAACCCCCGGCGCCGCCGGTTCCCCCGTCCCTAATGCTCTCAATTCTTCACTCCTGCACCCTTTCAGCTACCCCACTCCCCCTACACTGTTTGTATTCTCTGCACATTTCCAGAGAACAACAAAACCCCTTAAATTCTATTTTTAATACAAATTTTAAATCTCCCATTCAATACCCTAAACCCTAGCTTTTCCTATAAATACCATCCCTCATTTCACACTTCCTCACTCACAAATCCCTGCCAAAACTATATAAAATTCCCAAGTCTTTTAAGTGTACGAGTGGAGTTAGTGAAGGGCGAAACTCCGACGAACTTACGATGAAATTCCGGCGACAAAACGACGCCTCGAAACTTTCTTTAGGACCCCCTATCTCCCCTCTTGACCCCAATCCTATAAGTTCCATCTCCTCCTCTCTTCTTCTTCTTTTGTCACACCCCGCTTTCCGGTGTACGGCGAAGGGGACGGGACTGGCCCGCTACGTATTTATTCTGAAGTAAATACGCTTAGTCTTTTGTACAATGCATGAAAAGTAAATACAACTGAAATAAAAGTGATGTCTAAATAATGGCATAACAGGAATGTAAAGTACTGAAAGGAAATGTGTACAATGAAACTAAAGCGCTGGGTCTTCAGCAAACTGATCCAAGTCTTCAGCAGTAGGCTCGATCTTTGACGTGTCTAGATCACCTGACGACATTTAAAGAAGAAAGAAAGATAACGTCGTCAGCGAACAGATCGCTCGGTAAGTCCCAAAGAGAAGGGAGAAATAAAATAGACAAAATAATAAGATAGCTTTTAACGTTGTATTATCTTGTTGTAATGTTGTTATATTGTTGTATTATATTGTATTAACGCTGTTGTTTGTAGTCTGGTACAGAAGAATGCCAGTGTATACGAGAGGAGTCTCACTTGCCCCGGAGACTAAGGTATCAGGAACTTAAGAAACCGTTGAGCCACGGTACAACAGCAACGGAATACAGGTTAGGTGTCTTAATCTTACCGTCTCGTGCCACTTTTAACACCTTCCGTACCAATGTACCCCTTAAACCCCGTAGTGTTTTGATTGTATTGTTTGTCTTGTAAATTGTATTGATTGTATAATTGGTTGACTGACCGAAACCATGATATCAGTAAACGGATGTAACCGTAGAATCATGTAAATGAAATAACTGGAGAACCATGTAAATAGAATGTAAATCCATGATTCGGTTCAGTCAAGTTGTATAGATTGATAATTGGATTCATGGATTCAGGTTGAATTGTAATATTGAAGATTGTAGATTGTATATTGTACTTGAATCATATTCAAGTCAGATTATACTGAGACTCAAATTGAGTCAGACAATCAGCAAAGTAACTTGAAATCCTGATTGTTTTTATTAATTTGTCTACCTTAGATAGGCAAGCACCCACTTCTCCGGCTCCTTAAGGCTCAAGAGATTGGTTCCGCTTAAACCTATGTTTACTAGGGTTCTTAGGGTAATTTATAAAACGTGAGGGGTTTTTTATGTAAAAATACTTTTATATATTTTTTCAAAATATACCCCAAGCATTTATTATTCGTCTTTAGGATTGTAGTGAATGTGGATTTTATATTGTGATATTTCTAATGAAAATATCCTAAATTCAGAAATAAAGGTATTTATTTGTAATATTGATTTATATGGAATTCGTGGTATTTTAGTGTAAAATGATTCTTATGATTTTTAGAAAAAGGTGGAATATTTATATCATAACAAAATAGGTATTTTAATGATAAATATACATATATTTATACAAAAATAATTTTAATATATTTTTTATATTCTAAATATCTCATTTTCTTAAGATATCGTATTTTAAATCTTTCGAGACCGAATGCTCCTTGCGGGGGTCTGAATCTCGCACTACTAAGCCCGAGGATGTGTGATAATCCGCACCATCCCGAATGAGTTCCCCAAAATGGGTTGCAGCGGCGCTTTGCAAAGATTGTATAAATACTAAATCCCTTAGAAAACGGTTTTATGAAGTAAATGGTAATTATTTGTAAAGACGTCAATTTTCCGTATTCTATGTTCTAGGGTCTCCTAAGTCAACTAGACTATTCCTAACTGGTCCAAAACGACAAGTTGTGAGATGCCTCAAATCGCCTCTTCACCGCCAATTGTGGCCAGGTAAGTACAAGTGAAGAAAGGAGGGATCCGCTCACGAATCACCGTGAGACGGGCCTTTTAAAGTTACATTTCTCACTTGCCTAGCCTAGACACCACAAAGTCAGGTTTAGATAAACGACTGATGTCCACAACTTATCCCATTTTCCTAATAAGT
The DNA here is from genome assembly GCA_030015575.1 of Agapanthus africanus. Lineage (NCBI taxonomy): Eukaryota > Viridiplantae > Streptophyta > Magnoliopsida > Asparagales > Amaryllidaceae > Agapanthus > Agapanthus africanus. The sequence continues at coordinate 258,237,631 of CM057339.1, read as the reverse complement.
GGTATTTATTTAAAAAGTGTATCAATACTAAATCTTTTAGAAATGGTTTTATTAAGTAAAGGGTATTTAAATGAAAATGTTTGTTTTCTCGTATTCTAAGTTTTTGATGGTATCGTGTTAGGTTGTGTATGAGTGTGTGAGGAGGTAGGTCGTTATCTCGTGTTCTACTTTAAAAGTACAGCAAGTTTAATGGAGTAAAATGTAGAATTGAAACAATGTGGTATTTAAGTGAAAAATATGATAAATTGAAATAGCCATCATTTCATGTGATGAAACTTGATCAATTTGGTTGATTAGTTTTTAATAGTCAACATGAGGAAGTTTAAATATGATTGTATTAGTGAGAAGTGGAATTTTATAAGAAACCGAATCAGAAATCGGATTTGTTCCAATTCCGTCGGGTTTTGTAAAACCGTATTTTTTGATAGAAGAGATCGGTAGGAATTGGGACTTACGGGTTTTAGATCACACAAGAGAGTGAGAGGGAAGTAGAGGAATCGCCGATGTGTTGCGTCGTCGCCAGTAGTTCCTAAAACGATCGCCGGAAGTTCCGCCGGGAATTCGTCGGAGCTTCGCCTCAAGCTCGTTTTCAAAGTGCACAAGATTCTTGGAATTTTGAGATAGTGGGCTCAGAATTTTGGGGTGAGAGGGTAAAGGGTAGGGGTGTATTTATAGGGTTAGGCTAGGGTTAGGGTAGGTGAAAGGTTAAAATGAAAAATGTGATAAAATGTATTAAAAATGTATTAAAAGTGGAGTAATTGGGGTTTTAAAAGAGCTCTGGAAATGGTCTGAGGCTGAAATTTTGCAGGTGCATAGGGAATATGAAAAGACACAATTTTCATGTTGGGGTCGTCGCCGGAATCGGCCGACTCGGCCGTGACTCGGTCGGGGGACTGAGTCAGCGGAGTCGGGGCCGATTGGGCTGATTCCCGGCCGAGTCAGGCCGCCGGGGTCCCCCCGACGGTTCATCTACCCTCTGGCAATGTCACATCTTTGGGTGTAGTGGTTTTTTTTTTGTGAAATATGCACATGTAAATTCTTGGTATTCTAAAGGTTCAAAATAAAAACAATATTAAAAATAATGTGGGGTATGGAATTTGAACTCTGGTGGCTTGGTTCGGCAGTGCAAGATATTACCAATGAGCTACAAGCTCTTTCTTGTAATTATGGAGCTAATTAATTATTTAAAGTAATAACAGTAAATGTAAATACCCCAAATATACATTAATTTTAAAGCAAATTTTTGTACACTAAAAATGGAGTTGTTATATTCTTTTAACTTGTAATTAAAAAGCAAAATAATTACTTATAACTTGTGCTCAGGCTAAAATACCCCTTTATGGGTTTTTGAATTTTTTTTGTAAAAACTTGTATTGGAAATTTGGGGTTGTTACATTCTACCCTTCTTATAAAAATTTCGTCCTCGAAATTTGTAAAAAGAAAGTGTAACAGATTCAAGAAAATTTAGTGACCGATGTACTGACAATGTGTGAAAAAAATAACAATGTGGTGCGAGTGTTTTAAAATATGAAAAATGTGTGAAGAAATGAAAGAATGCGAAGGTTTTGATAAGATTGTAAAAAAGGTGAGAGAATTTTGGGTTAGGACAGATTCAAAGTATATGATTCAAGAAATATGAGATTGTAAGATTCAAGGAACATGAATTGTAAAGAATGTTTTAGTTGCTGGTTCTTGTGTTATATTGCTAAGGTTTGTTCACGCAGAACAGAACTGCATAGTATGGTTCTATACAGCTCTGACCTGCATGGGTCACCAACAAAATCTGTCACGCCCCGCTTCCCGGTGTACGGCGAAGGGGACGGGACTGGTCCGCTACGTATTTACTCTGAAATAAATACGCTAAGCGTATCTAAGCAATATAAAAGTAAATACACAAGAGATAAGATATATAAACTGAACAACAACTTTATTTATTAACATTCTTTTGTACAATGCATGAAAAGTAAATACAACTGAAATAAAAGCGATGCATAAACAATGGCATAACAGGAATGTAAAGTACTGAAAGAAAATGTGTACAATGAAACTAAAGCGCCGGGTCTTCAGTAAACCGATCCAAGTCTTCAGCAGTAGGCTCGATCTCTGACGTGTCTAGATCACCTAACGACATTCAAAGAAGAAAGAAAGAGAATGTCGTCAGCGAACAGATCGCTCGGTAAGTCCGAAAGAGAAGGGAGAAATAGAATAGACAGAATAAGAAGATAGCTTTTAACGTTGTATTATCTTGTTGTAATGTTGTTATATTGTTGTATTATATTGTATTAACGCTGTTGTTTGTAGCTTGGTACAGAAGGATGCCGGTGTATACGAGAGGAGTCTCACTTGCCCCGGAGACTAAGGTATCAGGAACTCAAGGAACCGTTGAGCCACGATACAACAGCAACGGAATACAGATTAGGTGTCTTAATCTTACCGTCTCGTGCCACTTTTAACACCTTCCGTACCAATCTACCCCTTAAACTCCGTAGTGTTTTGATTGTATTGTTTGTCTTGTAAATTGTATTGATTGTATAATTGGTTGACTGACCGAAACCATGATATCAGTAAACGGATTTAATCGTAGAATCATGTAAATGGAATAACTGGAGAACCATGTAAATGGAATGTATATCCATGGTTCGGTTCAGTCAAGTTGTATAGATTGATAATTGGATTCATGGATTCAGGTTGAATTATAATATTGAAAATTGTAGATTGTAGATTGTACATGAATCATATTCAAGTCAGATTATACTGAGACTCAAACTAAGTCAGACAATCAGCAAAGTAACTTGAAGTCCTGATTGTTTTTATTAATTTGTCTATCTTAGATAGGCAAGCACCCACTTCTCCGGCTCTCTGAGGCTCAAGAGATTGGTTCCGCTTAAACTTATGTTTACTAGGGTCCTTAGGGTAATTTATAGAACTTGAGAGGGTTTTATGTAAAAACACTTTATATACTTTTTCAAAATATACCCCAAGCATTTATTATTCGTGTTTAGGGTTGTAATGAATGTGGATTTTATATTGTCATATTTCTAATGAAAATATCCTAAATTCAGAAATAAAGGTATTTATTTGTAATATTGATTTATATGGAATTCATGATATTTTAGTGTAAAATTGATTTTTATGAATTTTAGAAAAAGGTGTGTAAGTCGTAAGGATCTTACAAAAGGGTTTTCTCCTTATAAGTCGAGAGGACTTACAAGGTTCGTTCACCGTATGGACATACCTCTAGTCATGGGTGGGACTTTGCTGGGGAAATGTTTATTCGCGCCCGTGGATTGTATACAAAGGTCAGTATTGAGCCACTTGTAGGGCAATATCGAAGATTGTGGGGGTTGCTTAAGAACAGGTTCAGGTCTCTGTAACTTAAGACTTTCAAATCTTATGAGCCGTGAGGGTCTCATAAAAGAGTTTTCCTTACGAGTCGTGAGGATCTCGCAAGTGTAATTTCTCCTTAGGAATCGTGAAGATCCCTAAGTGTGTGGCTCCCTTGTGAGTCGTAAGGATCCCACGCGGGTGGTTTCTCCTTACAAGGTCGAGAGGATCCTGTAAGTGTCCTTTAACGAGGTTGCGACCTTTCGGGTTTTCATAAATACTCGCCGGTAGCCCTGCTGTTTTTACTCACGGAGCCCTTTCGGGTTTTCATCCGTGCCCATTTTGCTTATGGACATACCGTCTCTTTTTTTTTTTATTCTTTTTATTCTTTTTTCTAACGAGGTCGCGCCCTTTCGGGTTTTCACGAACACTCGCCGGTAGCCCTGCTGTTTTTACTCACGGAGCCCTTTCGGGTTTTCATCCATGCCGCTTTTACTTATGGACATACCATTTTTATTTTATTTTTTATTTATCTATTTATTTATAATTATTTTTTTATCATGTCAGCCTGAGGATGCTGCGGTAGTAGTTTAAAGACGTTTCGGTCATTAGCTAGTTTTAGGACGTAGTGGTCCGTCATTAGTTTAAGGACGTTTAGGTCCGTTGTTGAAGAAGGCCGGCTACTACTTATAGAGTTTGGGCTTAGGAAGATAGAGAGCGGATATAGTCGTCGTTATCTATCGTTGACTTAGGCTGTGACTTATTAAGCGTAGTATTTCTTTAGGAAGCGACCGTTTATTGGCCTGAAAGGCCTTTCACCGTGCATATCCATGAGTAGATAGGCTCCACCTTGGTAGACCTTGTCTATGATGTACGTGCCTTCATAGTTAGGCTCGAATTTTCCTCGCGGCGCGATTGGGGATCATAGGTCTTTTGACCACTAGCACGAGTTCGCCTTGGCGGAATGTCCTCGGCCTGGTCAATCTTTCATATGAGCGCGTCATCTTTGCTTTATAAACCTCCAGATTTTGTTGCGCTATGAGCCGGGTTTCATCAAGGGCATCAAGCTCCGCTAGTCGAAGGTGAGCATTTTCTTCGTCCGTCAGCTCGTAGTGGACTGACACTCGTAGAGAGGGTAATTCTATTTCGAGGGGGAGTACTGCTTCTGTACCGAAGACCAACGCGCACGGCGTTTCGTTCGTGGCCGTCTTGAACGTAGTTCGATATGCCCAGAGAGCTTCTTGCAGTCTCTCGTGCCAGTCCCTTTTATTTCGGGACACCGTCTTCTTCACGATCTTCGTCAAGGTCTTATTGAAAGCCTCAGCTAGACCGTTAGTGTCACGTTCCGAAAGTACGGAACATGACCGGCACTTAAACTACGAAACGTCTCGAGACGTACGTAATCTATGTAAACCGAAAACCCAGAAATCCAAACCAAGAAAAGTAGTAGAGTGAAGGAAAACCAATTTAAAACAAGTAGTTTTAATAGCATAAACCGAATAATGCGGTTTTTTTAGAACATCAAAATTTACTGAAAATTTCGGCAGAGTCTCCTTTGTAAAAACTGGCCCCCAAACGGGATACAGCATGAATAGTATACGAAATCAATAAAAAGGCATCCCCAAGCGGGAGCTAGCACTTCGTCAATCGACGGTCACAACCACACAAGCAATATAATATACAACGCCAACGGCGAGGATCAAAATTCAAAAGGAAACTCAAAACCACAAGAAAACCACAGAAATATAACGCGCGACTCTAAGGTCGAAGGAATAACATCACTGGTCTCCATCTCAAAATAAATACATGTTTGGTTGATGGAATTTACTAGATACAACTGAATAATAATATACAGGATATATAATGGGGGTACGATACAAGTAAACCCACCTACTAGCAAATCACCCGAACGAAACTATGCCCGCAAAGCCGTAAAGAACCCTGTACGGCAAACCTGCAAGAAACTGGGGCACAACGCGGGTGAGTTGCCAACTCGTGAATAGAAAAACATCAACGGAAAGAAATCGCATAAATAACGCAACCTAGGTAAAAGATCATAATATATCCTCAAATATAAGTATAACATGCAGCCTATAACAAAGGCTAGGGTGATATCTAACCCGAGTGTAATCTCATGTGCCCGTGTCAGTACCTCAGGTAGCAATATATTATATGAATGAGGTATGAATGCATGAAAACAGAATACATGTAAATGAAGAAACTGTTTTCATAATTTAGTGAGATTTCCTTTGTATTTTTAAAATGAGATATCATAAATGAAATCAGCATAAAACAGTGCCTAGCATCGGCACAAAACGTAATCCCAATATCTCGATATCTCTGTATCACAGTCTCTGTACCTCAATATCTCGAAATCTCAATGTCTCAATCACAATATCTAGGACGCTGTCAGTCCAGACCGGCCCCTACCATCCATCTCAAGACCACGACGGTATCCTCCGGATATCCGACGCGTCGGGTAATATCACCGGTAGGTGGTGCTCCCCTGCCAGGCTCACATCGTCATCATCACGCGCTTCTTGCCCCGGGGCACCTTACCGGGTCCACCAAGTACCTGAAACGGTTCATCCGTCTCCTCGAATCGGGTCTCAAAATCCATCAGCAAACTCATGGTGGACGACTCATACATCATGGGAAAAACCGCACTTTTTATTTTAAAAGAGAGAAAAGGTTTATTTATGTTTTTGCGGTTTTCCTCCAAATCCAGAAAATCTCATGGAAATCCGAATCCAAAACCTCAATAATACGTAAAATAGTGAATATATGCATGAGAATCCATGAATGTGGCATAACAATGAATAACAGTATGCATGAAGGAGCAGGTAATAACTACAATGTCTAAACTAACATATAAGGCAAGTACGCTATGTCGAGCAATAATATTTTCTAAGGTGTACGTGACATGGCAATTACCGATGAAGATGTGTGTGAGCCGGCAAGTAAGTGTACGTGGTACATACGCATCATCGGTAATGGGGCTGGTGTCCTAACAATATGATATCAACATTGCAATAAGAAATTATAACATAAGTATGCGATGCGAAGCGAACCACAATAATAAGCGGGAGCTGAATACAAGACGCAACTGTAACTAACCTGCATTAATCTAATATAAGTCCTACAAATGGTGCCTTTTGAAATAACACGAATCATGAGGTTTTGAAAATAGGGGCTACGGTGTTTTTATGAAAAGATACGTCTTTTGAAATATCCGTAGGATCCCTTGGGCTGTCTTTTAAAATACCCACGATTCGTTAGTTTTTGAAATAGGTAAGAATCGAATCTAATTTAACAACTAAACTAAACTAAAGGGCTAAGCTAACAAGCTGGACTACAGGTAAGGAAACCGCCTAACATCTGAGTCGATCCATATACATAGCTGTATATGTATAGTCGGTGATCCCGCCTCAATAATATCATATCCGATACCATATCTATAATCAGGCATCCTAAGTCAAGAGTGCGGATCAATCATCAATATAGCTCGTACGTAAATCCGTCGTACGGCATCCCAAATCTGGGTACGGGTCAATATCACATTCATCCTACTATTCATCTAGTATCCTCTTTATCCAAGATCATAGTCTAGGGTACTGACCTATGTCTTGTACAATACTGATACCGCCTAAGTATGCATGGACGTGTGTGAAACACTACGTCAAGGACCCGCTACAACGTCATGTCGTATCTCAAATACGAACCCTGCTATGTCACCGAATTCACAACCTCAATACAAATCTCATCGACTCATCTCAAACCCAAGTATCATCCTCAAATCCGTATGTGAACACATAGTCCCATACCCATGTGAACACATAACTATATATTCCCGTATAAGCACAAATGAAAGAAGAAAGTATGCAAGTATGGGTTGGTGTGTGCATGTGTAGTGCGACCACTACTTTAGGGTTTCGCGACACTAAATCATCCAAGAACACCAAATATCCATATTATCATCAATATACTCAAACAATATATAAACAATATATATATGTGTGTATACGTATTCGTATACATCACCACGAATTGCGGGGGTGCTATACGCCATCCACCCGACTTCTCCCCGTAGATATAAATCTACTCACCTGGTCCTCGCTCGCCGGTGCCGACGTCGCCACGCGCTTGCTTGTCGTCTCGAATTCCACCTGGGTACCTATATATCATAACGCACCGTATCGCATTATAATCCGACTCATGACCAAAACGATACATGAATCCCACATAGGTCAAAATATATGGTTGCTTTCACGAATCAATCCAAAAACCCTCGACGTCGGCATACAAACGCCAGACCATCGAGAAAAACCCAAACACACTCATTTGTACAATCACGAGCACTAATTATGATATAAAATAGCCTAAAATTCACAAAAACCCCAAATTCACTTTAAAAGCCATTTTTCCGAAAATCTAGCAAGCAATATTACCCGTTTTAGTACAAAACTCGACGTTTAAAAAAATCTAACGGCCGCAATATCCGCTCAATATCATAACCAAGTCATAAAAACCATTCCAATAATTTAATTTCATCAAAATATATATATTTACAAAACCTAGTTAACAAAAATTAGCACAATTTTCCATTTTAGCTCAAAACTTGGTGTTTTAATCAACTTTAAATATTTTAACAATTTTAGTGGCCATAATTCTCATTAAAACATATTAACTAAGCCACACAACCATTAACTAGAATTTAATCTCACTACTTTATATAAATTACAAAAATCTAGTTTGCAAAACAATCATAATTAGGACAATTTACATATAACAATTTGCAAACTAACAATTTGATTATGTTTCACATTCCACAAAATGATCAATTCCACTTGCAACCATAATCACACAACAAAACCCTAACTATAATCTAAAACCATCCACTTGAATTTCCAAACTTGAATTCAAAACCCCTTTATTTATTTTAAAACACCAATTTAAGCTTGATTTAAACATTCAATTAACAACTAACAAATATGGATGAATCTGTATACCTCATGATCAAGAGATCAATATGAAGATTATAGCCTCCAAAATGCCAAATTTCCTCCAAGATCCATGCTAGCTTGGGCAAAGAAATAAAGGGTAAGAGTTGGATTGAAGAATTATAGAGGTTTTAGCTTGATTTTGAGGCAAAAAGATGGATTTTTTGATGAGAATGAGAGGAGAAAAATGGGGGCTGCTGTTGGGGGGCTGTTGGGGGGCCTGCTGCTGAGCCAAGAGGAGAGGAGAGAGAGGGTGTGGTGTGGGGAAAAACCAAGTAAAGAGAAGTCCAAGTCTACCCAAACACATACCTCATTTTCTTATACTTTCTTTTCCTTTTTAATTCTTTCTTTTGTGAAATGAGGGGACAAAGTTTTGGGGCTGCCAAGGGGGGGCTCGGCCAGCAGCCTAGGGGGTGAGGAGAGAGAGTGTGGAGAGTGTGGGTGAGGGAAAAAAAAGATAAATACTATACCCCAATTTCCCTTTACACTAATTTCACCGGAAAAAGCCTTTTTCTTCGATATTTTCTAAACCGTTTTGGCAAACCATTTCATTTCAAAAACCACATGATAAAATTTTGTTTAATGTGTTTTGATGCACAAAATTTGTTTCAACTCATTCCAATTTTTAATTTTCCCTAATTAAATGTATTAGTGACGACTTAAAATAATATTAAAATAATATTTTTTTCAGAAAATTTAAAATTTCACCAGTGGCTCAATAAACACCAAATACTAGTAATTACATAGCTATAATATGTATATTTAGTTTTATAATAAAGATATTTGTATTTTAACTTTTTACAGAAAACCCCCTTATTTTACCGATTTTCCGAAATTTCACCGAAACGATTTTCAAAACGTTACAATCTTTCCCCCTTAAAGAAATTCGGTCGCCAAATTTAAATTAAAACTTCCCCCAAATACTAAAATATTTCAGCTAAAACCATCAAATCACCGGGGCTCCGAAATCATAAATACATAAAACAAATCGTAGCGCAACGCATGCGCATGAAAAATGAGCATATAACTGAAAATCAAAACTCCGTCAAGCATCTCGCAATCATCAGAGTCATGGTAAAGACACAATGTCAAATCCAATACCAAAACCAATATGATATAACTCGAAACTATACACGTAAATATCAAATCTATATATGTAATTATCTGAAGGAAATGCATGCCAAATCTCTTAAAGTCTCTGTGCAATGCACATAACACTGCACAGTGGCGGACGTCTATCATAAGAAAATAACCATATACATATATACCTTTTATTTGAAATGTACGTTCCGCCGTTTTGGAAACAATTTAGAAGGGTCTCCTTGTTTTAAACATTTCGCGTCATATCAGACACGTAGGCAAATACTGAGACTATAGCTCGCTTTTTGGAATTTCCTTCGATAGCTATCAATGCATGAAAGATACATTCAGGTACTGTCCTCTGACTAGTCCAGCTCAGTACGAAAACACATAGCAAATATCATAAAAACGTAGTGCTCTATAAGAAATCAATCCCAAAATATGCATATGAATACTACGTGCATCTGGTGCGCACGGAAATCAAAATCCATTTATGTGTCATACATGCATACAGAAACAACATCTAAGTGCATCGGGTGTGCACACAACATCTGTAAGTCCACGTTGCCACCCCCGGTTCTTGCGGGGAGGCGGAAACGGTATAAAAATCAAATTTTTAGCGCATGGGGCAACATGGACTAACAAAGTCGGGATCTTTTCTAAACTAAACTAGCAAGAAAGCTAAAGAGAGTTAGCTACTCGGAAGAGAGGTTATACCTAACTTGAACTCCTTCTTCTTGAAACCTTTGTAGGGGTTGATGGTGCTTTCCTCGTCGCCTTCTTCCGTCAAAGATGGATCCACCTGAGGGTTCAACCTTCGGGCTCTTTCTCGAATTTTGAGTGAACTAGGATCTTTGGCTTGCTAAACCTCTAATCCTAGAGTGAGTAGAGAGTGGCTTTGGGGTGTTTTTATCTCAAGGAGATGGATTCTCAACACATGAGAAGGGAGCTCCTTGAACTAGAGGAGGAGGAAGAAGAAGAGAGGAGAGAGAAGTGTTATGATAGAATGAGCTATTCTTTTCATTTTACAACCATAACTAAAATGAAAAGAATTATCAAATTAACAATAATAATAAAAATGAAATAGTTGATGGATGGTTTGGAATGACAATTATCATTACATTCTTTAAATGGTTTTGCTAGAATCAAAGAGCATCTTTGATATGTAATGATGATGGTCAAACTTTCAACTATGGTCAACTAGTCAACTATGGTCAACAAGTCAACAAAACCCAACCATGACACAATTTCATTTAATTAATATTATTAATTGATATATCATAATTCCATTAGGGTTTGGAAAAAGACGACTGTCAACTGTGCATACGCACCCGTTCCGAAACCCTAATGAAAATCCTCTTCCTCCGCCTCAATCAACTGTGCATACACACCCGCATTCTTGTTCCGAGGAACATGAATACTATGAGATAAAATCAACCCCAAAACATGTACTAGTATCTGGCTCAAACCAGAGCCCGCTAGTAATATCTGTCCGGACTCCAAACGTGCACAAGTGCGCGGATGAGAACGAACCCTGTCGCAAAACCATGCGACCTCTACTCTGTTTTGCCCAGAGGCGAATAGCCCTCTGTGTGGGAGTCTAAAGACTCGACACTACGCTGGCAGTGGGTTTAACCACAGACCGCAAGCGGCACTAGCTGTGCGTAACGGTCCCCAGGTAGTTGCCGATAAGAAGACTGACGAGGTGAACCCCATCTGAACTCCTACTGAGTCTGAATGTGACAGTCTCCGTACAGTCCGGTCTGTTCGTCTGATACATCGCATGGCGGGCCTAGGGGGCGGTAAACGTCAGTCCCCTAATAGCGGTACAAGTCGTGTCGGAGTGAAGCCCAAAACATCCTGAGATAACACTGGAAGCCTACCAGTATATCTCGATTGCCCTGGCCAGGGACTACTCGTGTAATGGCTCTCCTAGACACAGCGCGATGTCAACCCCCAATACCGGGAGAGACGAATCCTGTCTAACCGTCACTGCCTCCAAGTGCTTCGGGACTGTACCCAACTACTACCTGTTTGCACGACTCCTTTGAGCCGTGGTAGGGTAGTAATCAAAGTACAGTGGGAACACACTCGAGGCGAAGTGACAGTGTCAAGTCAGCGGACTAAGCTGTACTCATGTCACCTTGGAACTGATAACTGACGATAGGTATAATACCAACCTGTCAGTTCCCGACGAGTCCTGTCCAGTGTACTCGTAACCCAACGAGCACCCGTATACTATCTCCAGTACGACGTACTGATGGCTGTGGGACAGACCATCTCCCACACTGGGATGAGAAGCGCATACGCTAGTCTACTCCGGAGTATCGATGCCCTGTCTCGACAGTCTTGCGACTAGGGACCTGTATAAGGATGTGCTTATAGATTACCCAGCCCCCACTAGTGTGACTGCCATCACAATGCTGGTAATCAAGCAAAGATCCTAAGGGCTCCACTAATGTGTATAGGTGATATACTAAAATAAACACATGTACACATTGAAGTAGAAACAAACCAAGTAGCATACTACTGTATTGAGCAAGATTGTTTATACAAGGTGAATATCCCAAGCTTCCATTAAGTAATATACAAACTAGTATGATACAGTAATGGCCTCTAGGGCATATACACTAACAACATCCGTCATAGGCAACGTGTGTGCCTGACAGCAGAGACAGGTGCATCTGACATGCACGAAGAATCTCGATTTAGTGCATCTGGTGTGCACCAAAATCGCATCTCAAGACATGCGCTCAACATGCGCGAAAACCCAAAACCAGGGGCATCCATCATGCACGAAATCATGAAATCTAATATCAAGCACCGAACATACGCAAAATCAAGTCAGGTGCACAAGGTGCACAAAACAAATATCGAGTATCACAATCGAAGTCGAAGTCCAGTGCATCTAAGTGCACAAAAGGCGTATCACTGCACTGCAAGCATATATAAACTATACAGAGTGCAGGAACCAAATCGTGTGCGTGCATACGCACAAAATCAACTCAAATGTCTAAAACCGTAAAATCACAAACATGTGAAACCAAAGCACGAAAACGATATCAAGTGCAACACTGTGCAAAGATCGTAAATCCTCAATCATCAAAATCAAATCATGCGAATAAATCACCCAAAACATCGAAATCAATAATGGCGGAATAGTACCGCTCAAGTGCATCATCTAAGAATCTCGAGCCAGCTGTCGCGGTCACTAGTGGGACGTCTCGTCGATGATCATGAACTCTGGCCTGCTGGTGTGCGTAACAATGACCACTCCTGGGTCAAGGTCTCCACTGTGAATTACCAATCTCTCGGTCCATCGGCTCATCGGCCCTGTCAGGTGTGCTAACGGGAATGATCCCGTTCTGGCACTTCTCTGGTCATCTCTCGGTCAATCATCGCGACCACTCGTAAGACAGCATATCACTGGCGTCGGCCTCTGGCTCTCTGAATGTACGTGACACATCTGATCATGGGTGCAAGTATCATTGCAGCAGTGTCCTGGAAGGAATCCTGCTCACGGTCTCTTCCATGTCTCGTCTTTGCCAACTGTCCGGAAGTCATCGTCCTTTCCTATATCTGCATCTTGCTCTGGAACGACTGCATACTCATCGCGACTCCTTCTGGAAGGTAAATCCAAGTACCATGCCTCGGCATGCGTATCGCATCTCTGATGTCGGCGGAGTGGAACGTCGTCTTATCCAGATCTCGTACGAACCTCTTACTCCACTTTTCTCTAATTTCGACTGCTCCGGACTCGTCTCGTCGTGGCTGCATGGACTGAGCTCCAACGGCTATCCTCGTATCTGGAGCCTTCCAAGAATGCATCTCACCACCTAGTATCCGAATGAAGTCGAGCCATTCGATCGAATCGTCAAAACCTCATAATCCCCCAAGAGCTCAACATCTTGGGTACAGTATAATAATATCGAGTACATACCACAGCATCGGTGGTCCATCCGTAGAAGGGCAAACCCAAGCCTTACTAATGGCGCCGCGGAACTGCTGCAAACCCTAAGGTTCAAAGGATTTCACACGGTCATTAAGTCGAGTTAGGGTTTCATTCTTCTAGAGGGACCATAGAATTGCCTGCATGTCTTTCCGAATACTTTAAACTTGGAATAATAGGTTTCTGACATTCGATTGTCTCTGTCGACTCTCAACGTCTCCGCGTGAAGTCATCTCTAGCTGGAATCAATCTATCTGATGACCTCGCATCGGGATAGCGAACGAACCACACGTCCTAGTCATTCATCCTCGGTGACTAGCGACCTTCTATAATCTCTTAGTACAACTCGTACTGCAATAGCTCCAACATATAGGGCGATATCTCATCGCTCGCAGCAATAACTGGCTCACTCGTCTGCACGCTGAACAGTGCCTCAATCATCATGAGTAAGCAATACACCAACGTCAAAATCTGGCTGGCCTCTATCATTGGCTCAATCCTCTAGTGTCGATCAGCACATCCGAGTAAGCTCATAAAGGTGATCCGCCAAACGCTCATGGCGCGGAAACACAGTAAAAAGACACATCTCTGCAATCGTGTGTTGCCGGAATTTCGCCCTGGTCAGTCCTCGTTCGTGACGAGCTCGTGCTGACCGCAACTCTAGCTGTAGCTCTCCCTACCCGTAATCGTGGCAGCAAAACCATAACTGGTACTGATGAGGCTAGATCGGAATGAATATAATACTGAGCAAAGAAATGTACATCCTGAGGCTTCTTAAGTGGAGTAGCGTATCGTAAATATGCCGCGGAACATACCTACGGTACGTCACTCTACTTTAGTCGCCTCTTCCATCAACCAAGGGTCATCCTACGCTCCGAAGGTAAAACCTAACGCTCTGATACCAACTTTGTCACGTCCCGAAAGTACGGAACATGACCGACACTTAAACTACGAAACGTCTCGAGGCGTACGTAATCTAAGTAAACCGAAAACCCAGAAATCCAAACCAAGAAAAGTAGTAGAGTGAAGAAAAACCAATTTAAAATAAGTAGTTTTAATAGCATAAGCCGAATTATGCGGTTTTTTTAGAACATCAAAATTTACTGAAAATTTCGGCAGAGTCTCCTTTGTAAAAACTGGCCCCCAAACGGGATACAACATGAATAGTATACGAAATCAATAAAAAGGCATCCCCAAGCGGGAGCTAGCTCTTCGTCAATCGACGGTCACAACCACACAGGCTATATAATATACAACGCCAACGGCGAGGATCAAAATTCAAAAGGAAACTCAAAACCACAAGAAAACCACAGAAATATAACGCGCGACTCTAAGGTCGAAGGAATAACATCACTGGTCTCTATCTCAAAATAAATACATGTTTGGTTGATGGAATTTACTAGATACAACTGAATAATAATATACAAGATATATAATGGGGGTACGATACAAGTAAACCCACCTACTAGCAAATCACCCGAACGAAACTATGCCCGCAAAGCCGTAAAGAGCCCTGTACGGCAAACCTGCAAGAAACTGGGGCACAACGGGGATGAGTTGCCAACTCGTGAATAGAAAAACATCAACGGAAAGAAATCGCATAAATAACGCAACCTAGGTAAAAGATCATAATATATCCTCAAATATAAGTATAACATGCAGCCTATAACAAAGGCTATGGTGATATCTAACCCGAGTGTAATCTCATATGCCCGTGTCAGTACCTCAGGTAGCAATATATCATATGAATGCGGTATGACTGCATGAAAACGGAATACATGTAAATGAAGAAACTGTTTTCATAATTTAGTGAGATTTCCTTTGTATTTTTAAAATGAGATATCATAAATGAAATCAGCATAAAACAGTGCCTAGCATCGGCACAAAACGTAATCCCAATATCTCGATATCTCTGTATCACAGTCTCTGTACCTCAATATCTCGAAATCTCAATGTCTCAATCACAATATCTAG
Organism: Agapanthus africanus; assembly: GCA_030015575.1. NCBI lineage: Eukaryota > Viridiplantae > Streptophyta > Magnoliopsida > Asparagales > Amaryllidaceae > Agapanthus > Agapanthus africanus. The sequence goes on along the minus strand of CM057339.1, from coordinate 258,222,304 downwards.
GACGCCGTCAGTCCAGACCGGCCCCTACCATCCATCTCAAGACCACGACGGTATCCTCTGGATATCCGACGCGTCGGGTAATATCACCGGTAGGTGGTGCTCCCCTGCCAGGCTCACATCGTCATCATCACGCGCTTCTTGCCCCGGGGCACCTTACCGGGTCCACCAAGTACCTGAAACGGTTCATCCGTCTCCTCGAATCGGGTCTCGAAATCCATCAGCAAACTCATGGTGGACGACTCATACATCATGGGAAAAACCGCACTTTTTATTTTAAAAGAGAGAAAAGGTTTATTTATGTTTTTGCGGTTTTCCTCCAAATCCAGAAAATCTTATGGAAATCCGAATCCAAAACCTCAATAACACGTAAAATAGTGAATATATGCATGAGAATCGATGAATGCGGCATAACAATGAATAACAGTATGCATGAAGTAGAAGGTAATAACTACAATGTCTAAACTAACATATAAGGCAAGTACGCTATGTCGAGCAATAATATTTTCTAAGGTGTACGTGACATGGCAATTACCGATGAAGATGTGTGTGAGCCGGCAAGTAAGTGTACGTGGTACATACGCATCATCGGTAATGGTGCTGGTGTCCTAACAATATGATATCAATATTGCAATAAGAAATTATAACATAAGTATACGATGTGAAGCGAACCACAATAATAAGCAGGAGCTGAATACAAGACGCAACTGTAACTAACCTGCATTAATCTAATATAAGTCCTACAAATGGTGCCTTTTGAAATAACACGAATCATGGGGTTTTGAAAATATGGGCTACGGTGTTTTTATGAAAAGATACGTCTTTTGAAATATCCGTAGGATCCCTTGGGCTGTCTTTTAAAATACCCATGATTCGTTAGTTTTTGAAATAGGTAAGAATCGAATCTAATCTAACAACTAAACTAAACTAAAGGGCTAAGCTAACAAGCTGGACTACAGGTAAGGAAACCGCCTAACATCTGAGTCGATCCATATACATAGCTGTATATGTATAGTCGGTGATCCCGCCTCAATAATATCATATCCGATACCATATCTATAATCAGGCATCTCAAGTCAAGAGTGCGGATCAATCATCAATATAGCTCGTACGTAAATCCGTCATACGACATCCCAAATCTGGATACGGGTCAATATCACATTCATCCTACTATTCACCTAGTATCCTCTTTATCCAAGATCATAGTCTAGGGTACTGACTTATGTCTTGTACAATACTGATACCGCCTAAGTATGCATGGACGTGTGTGAAACACAACATCAAGGACCCGCTACAACGTCATGTCGTATCTCAAAAACGAACCCTGCTATGTCACCGAATTCACAACCTCAATACAAATCTCATCGACTCATCTCAAACCCAAGTATCATCCTCAAATCCGTATGTGAACACATAGTCCCATACCCATGTGAACACATAACTATATATTCCCGTATAAGCACAAATGAAAGAAGAAAGTATGCAAGTATGGGTTGATGTGTGCATGTGTAGTGCGACCACTACTCTAGGGTTTCGCGACACTAAATCATCCAAGAACACCAAATATCCATATTATCATCAATATACTCAAACAATATATAAACAATATATATCTGTGTGTATACGTATTCGTATACATCACCACGAATTGCGGGGGCGCTATACGCCATCCACCCGACTTCTTCCCGTAGATATAAATCTACTCACCTGGTCCTCGCTCGCCGGTGCTGACGTCGTCACGCGCTTGCTTGTCGTCTCAAATTCCACCTGGGTACCTACATATCATAACGCACCGTATCGCATTATAATCCGACTCATGACCAAAACGATACATGAATCCCACATAGGTCAAAACATATGGTTGCTTTCACGAATCAATCCAAAAACCCTCGACGTCGGCGTACAAACGCCAGACCATCGAGAAAAACCCAAACACACTCATTTGTACAATCACGAGCACTAATTATGATATAAAATAGCCTAAAATTCACAAAAACCCCAAACTCACTTTAAAAGCCATTTTTCCGAAAATCCAGCAAGCAATATTACCCGTTTTAGTACAAAACTCGACGTTTAAAAAAATCTAGCGGCCGCAATATCCGCTCAATATCATAACCAAGTCATAAAAACCATTCCAATAATTTAATTTCATCAATATATATATATTTACAAAACCTAGTTAACAAAAATTAGCACAATTTTCCATTTTAGCTCAAAACTTGGTGTTTTAATCAACTTTAAATATTTTAACAATTTTAGTGGCCATAATTCTCATTAAAACATATTAACTAAGCCACACAACCATTAACTAGAATTTAATCTCACTACTTTATATAAATTACAAAAATCTAGTTTGCAAAACAATCATAATTAGGACAATTTACATATAACAATTTGCAAACTAACAATTTGATTATGTTTCACATTCCACAAAATGATCAATTCCACTTGCAACCATAATCACACAACAAAATCCTAACTATAATCTAAAACCATCCACTTGAATTTCCAAACTTGAATTCAAAACCCCTTTATTTATTTTAAAACTCTAATTTAAGCTTGATTTAAACATTCAATTAACAACTAACAAATATGGATGAATCTTTATACCTCATGATCAAGAGATCAACATGAAGATTATAGCCTCCAAAATGCCAAATTTCCTCCAAGATCCATGCTAGCTTGGGCAAAGAAATAAAGGATAAGAGTTGGATTGAAGAATTATAGAGGTTTTAGCTTGATTTTGAGGCAAAAAGATGGATTTTTTGATGAGAATGAGAGGAGAAAAATGGGGGCTGCTGTTGGGGGACTGTTGGAGGGCCTGCTGCTGAGCCAAGAGGAGAGGAGAGAGAGGGTGTGGTGTGGGGAAAAACCAAGTAAAGAGAAGTCCAAGTCAACCCAAACACATACCTCATTTTCTTATACTTTCTTTTCCTTTTTAATTCTTTCTTTTGTGAAATGAGGGGACAAAGTTTTGGGGCTGCCAAGGGGGGGCTCGGCCAGCAGCCTAGGGGGTGAGGAGAGAGAGTGTGGAGAGTGTGGGTGAGGGAAAAAAAAGATAAATACTATACCCCAATTTCCCTTTACACTAATTTCACCGAAAAAGCCTTTTTCTTCGATATTTTCTAAACCGTTTTGGCAAATCATTTCATTTCAAAAATCACATGATAAAATTTTGTTTAATGTGTTATGATGCACAAAATTTATTTCAACTCATTCCAATTTGTAATTTTCCCTAATTAAATGTATTAGTGACGGCTTAAAATAATATTAAAATAATATTTTTTTCAGAAAATTTGAAATTTCACCAGTGGCTCAATAAACACCAAATACTAGTAATTACATAGCTGTATTATGTATATTTAGTTTTATAATAAAGATATTTGTATTTTAACTTTTTACAGAAAACCCCCTTATTTTACCGATTTTCCGAAATTTCACCGAAACGATTTTCAAAACGTTACAGTTAGCTCTGGAATTATAAACTGAGGAGTATCTCCAGTCTATGTTGTGTTGTTGCGCGAAGCGGCTGATTTTATGGCTTCTGTAGGCTTGCCCGTTATCGGAGATGATCCGCCGAGGAGTTCCAAACCGATAAATAATGTGCGTCTTGAAGAAATGGAGGATATTCTCCGTCTTCACTTCCCTCAGCGGTACTGCTTCTGCCCATTTGGAGAAGTAGTCAGTCGTCGCCAAAATGAATCGATGTCCCCTGGACGATGCTGGTTCGATGGGGCCGATTACGTCAGTCCCCCACATTTCGAACGGCCAGCTAGCCACCGTTGGATGTAGAGGATTTGGGTGCTGATGGATAAAGTGTAAGGTTAGTATAGCACCCTATGAAGAGTTTTGAAGCATCACATGACCCAAAGTTATAATTTTTTAAGGTGCTAAACTAACATGCAAGTGGATCGATCCTAGAAAATTAGGGTTATTAAACTTTAAGCTAGAAAAGATTAGGGTTTGAAGGCTACAACCTTTGTAGCTCCCCTTTGCTAGACTCCTTAGGTTCTTGGGTGTTGGAAGAAGGTCCTCTTGTTGTCCTCTTACGTCCACGACGATCCACCCGGAGTTTCCCGTCCAAGCTAGCTACTTTGGAAAAAACCAAGAGAACACTCTAATCAAGTCGGCTAAACTTGATTAGAATGATGTTGTGGCTATGGATCTCACTTCAAAATCCTATTTTTATGAGTATTTTACTCTCTTATAAGAACTAGAGAGCAAAGCATGGAGGTTGATGAAGATGGTGGTCTTTTGTGAAGAAGAGAAATGAATTATCCTTGAAAGAGAAAAGAAAAATAGCTATATATATTTTTCTTTCTCATAACCAACCATGGTTAGATTTAAAGATATCATTTGATTTAAGTTAAAAGCATAATAAGAAAATAAACCATGGGTTAAAAGTTAGGTGAGCATGGTAGAGTTTAGAAGAGTGTAGAAACTCTTAAATGATTTAACCCATTTTTCATTTTCTTTTGCTTTAATTTAAATCCAATAATAATCCAAAAATAACCATGGTGTAATTCTTATATATCCACCATTCTCATTGTATAAACAACCATGATAAAAATTGATGTATGTATGCATGTGTGCTTGCACATCAATATGTGCATGAACAAGTATGAATGCATACATGCATGCATACATCCAAAATAAGCAAGATAGGATTTGTAGTGAGAAACTAATGATGAATCAACACTTGATTCACTAATCCGGTCATATCACATATGACCCGACCATTAGCAAGCCGCCCAATTAATATACGGTATCCTATACACGCATTTTAATCGGGTCCAAGCACATATCGCATATGCGCACCACAACTTTTCGCCTGGACTAGGTAACTCCTATGTGGGACTCTAAGACTCGTCAATACGCCGGCAGTGGGTGATGATCATATCAAGCACCCCCAAGCCGCAAGCGGTCAGCTAAACGTAACGGCCACCCGGGTATTGAGCGATTAGAAGAAAACAAGCGAACCTGTTACAACTCCCGTCGAGCCATCCGGCAACACTACCGTACAGTCCGGTCTCTTCGTCAGATATGCTGCATATCGAGCCTAGGGATGGTCACGTCGACCCCAATAACTCAATAAGTCGTGCCGGTGAATGGTCTATAACAGATCGAGAAACTACTGATAACACTTATCAGCAAATCTCAGCAGCCCTGGCCAGGGACTTGCTGTTATAACCAGTCGGGCACAGTACAGCATCAACTTCCAATATCGGGAGAGACGAAACCCCTCCTATCGCTCATTGCCTTCGTGTGTCTCGGAACTGTACCCAACGGCCACCTGTTTGCACGACTCAGTCGAGCGTGGTAGGGTGGTAATCAAAGTACAGTGGGAGAACACACAAGGCTCTATGACGATCTCGGGTCTACAGACTAACCTGTACCAGTGTCACCTGAGAACTGCTATCCGACGATAGATATAATTCCATATAGGAGTTCTCGGTGAGTCCGTCCAGTGTACCCAGTCACCACTGAGCACCCGTATATGATCTTGATGTCAAACATCGATGAATGTGGGAACATTCATCGCCCATCGTATGGGTCTAGTATCATATACGCTAGTCTACTCTGGTATATCAATGCCCCGTCTCGATATACCTACGACTAGGGACGTTCCAGGACATGCTTATAGACTACAGATGTCCCACTAGTATGATCTCCATCATAATCAGAGTAGTCAAGCCGATATCCTCAGGGCTTTATCAGCATGTATGAATGAATAAAAGCATGATCAAATCAACATGTCAGATAAAGAAGAACCAGATAGCATACTATCATGTCGAGCAAGAATGCAAACTGAATATATATACATGTATAGATACATCCACTATCACATAATGGCCTCTAGGGCATACATATATCCAACATAAAGTCCCCATGAATCTGGCATGAGTGGCATTGCTTCGCATATTCAAGGCAGTCCTGAATCATCGTGGGCCAATAATAGCCCATCCGTTTAATCTTCAACTTCATTTTCGGGCCTTCTTGGTGAAAACCGCAGAGTCCGTTGTGAACTTCCTGAACGACTCTTTTCGCCTCTTCAGGTCCCAGACATCTCAACCACAGAGAATCAAACGACCTCTTATACAGAGTATCATTGACGAAGGTGAAAGACAGAGCTCGTTTCATAAGCTGATGTCTTGAGGACGCATCTTCAGGCGTTCGACGGAATTTGAAGTAGTCTATAAAGACTTCTCTCCAATCCTCAGCCTTTTCCCGGTCTTTTATTTGCATAGCCATTTGCTCAGCTGCTCCCTTTCCTTCGGATGACTCCGGAGATATTTCTGCTGGGGCAAGCACCCGACGGCTTTGTACCACGATTCTTACGTCATCAAGGTTCTCGTCGGCCAGTTCTTTAGCGAGCTTAGCTAGTGCATCCGCTTTGCTATTTTCTGCGCGCGGTATGCTTTCCAGCATATAGGAGGGAATTTGAGTCAGCAGTTGCTATACTTTCTCGCCATATTTCATCAGTTCGGGTTTGCATGTTTGGTAGTCGTCATTTACTTGACCGACGACCAGTTGGGAATCTTCATATATGAGGAGGTTTTCAATTCCCATGTCGATGGCGATCTCGAGGCCTGCTATCAAAGCTTCGTATTCGGCATCATTGTTCGTCCTCGGCTCTGTTAAGGAGAAAGCAAAGCGCATTATCCCTCCTTGTGGAGTTATGAAGATGAGGCCTACCCCCAATTTGATTATAGGGGTGCTTTGTTTGCGCTTCTTCATGGAAGACGCTCCATCAAAATAGAGTTCCCACCGGGCGTGCCAGAATCTGTTCCCCTCCGAAAGACGCGGCGGAGACGGACCTGAGCGGTCGCGTCTCCGCCGCGTCTTTCGGAGGTGAACAAATTCTGGCACGCCCGGTGGGACCTTTTCCTCTTTCCACTCCACACGTCGTGCGTCGTATTCACGAACGAATCGCGGTTTGTTAATGGTTGCCCTCGGGTTTCAAGTTACTAAGATTTGGTCTCTTGCTTGGCGCAGAAATCAAACAGCAATGGCGTTCAACTGCTCGAACTGCTCCAACTGCAAGTGCAACCGACGATCCGCCTCACATGGAGGTATAGCCTTTGGACCGCAGGCGGCATCACTATTCACGATGCCGGTGGAACAAATTACCCAAGCTACTACCGGTCTGTTTTTCGTGACCATGCTCCCGCCAGCTAGCTTCACCATCCCTGTACCCGTATCGGAAGCTTCAAAGAAGTCCGTCTTCGATCGACTTGCTACTCCTACGGCCCCTCTCAACGGGTCGTCCAATTCCTCAGTCTTCACCAGGCTGAACTCGGGCTCCAAAGGGCCTACCAAGAAGCCCATAATACCTGAAGCTGCTCCTGAAGTCGTCAAGGTTTCTTCTCCTTCCGGAGGGTCGGTCTTTGCGAGACTGACTGCTCCCGTTCCCGCTCCAGCTCAGAAATTTGTGTTTGACCGGTTAGACACGGCTTCTCAACGGACGCCAGTCTTCAAGAAGCTGACACCGGCAATAGCCCCTCACCTGAACAGAGGGCAAGATAAAGCCGTCGCTAAACCAATCCCAACAACCCGTCATGCCCGACGTCGCCACTGGCGCCAGATAAGGAAGGCTGGGGGCAACTCCCCTCTGGGCTAACTCCGCCAGCTCTAACGGTGGAAATTGATGCTGCTGTACCAACCGGGAACAACTTTGAGCTACTGAACAGGGTATGCAGGAATTCGCCAACTGCTGTGCTAAAAACGTCTCCTCCACCGGTAGAGACCGTCGTAGAAACAAAGCCGGAGTAGTCTCCTCAACGGCTGTCTTCCAAAGTCTACAAGACTTGGCGACGAGTACGAGAATCGGTGATTGATCCGAACTTCTCCCATCAGCATAAGAAGTCGAAAGTCCGACAGGAAGAAAACCACCCTGTTAAGCAACGGAAGATGACGGCCACCTGGGTGCCCACAGCAACGGCCCCCTCGACTTCAACGGCCCACAAGAGAAGAAGGCCGGAGAAAATCCCCACGCCTGCGGCAAATGTTAAAGACAGTGAACCTAAACGCCCTAAGTCCGGGGGCATTGTGGTACATGCCATCTACATGGCATCCGGGAAAGAGGATAGTCGTATCTCTATAGGTCATAGACCCCTTACGTGACCGGTGACTAAAGCTCAAGAGCAGCAGCAGAAGCTCCAAGAGATGATGACCGTGATGGCCGCACTCACCGGGCCAAAAGAAAGCCCAGAAGCATTCTCGGATCAGCGACGGGAGCAAGAAGCCGATGCCGAATTCCTTCGCAGGATACTTGAAAAGAAGGACAAAGAGGCTGCGGAACAAGCAGCCAATATAAAACGAATGACCCTTCTATTCCAGGACATGGTGGGTATGATGATCCAGCAGGATCCTCCTACTGAAGATCCTCCGATTGTCCTTGAAGATGACAGAGGAGAAACGTCAAATCCTCCACCGGCTCTGTCAACAGCCAAGGAGGAGACAATTTCTAAAGCTGCCCTAGATGAATATATAGCTCAGAAGATAAGGGTTCACCAGGCAACTGAGGCGGCCGGTCAAGTTGTCAAAACGGGGCGACCATATCCGAGCTGGTATGATCAGATCAAATACCCGCCGGGCTACACGATCCCAAAATTCCATGTCTACAAGGGGACAGGCAATCCACATCAACATGTTGCCCAATTCAGGGCTCTTTGTGGCAACACCGGCGGCGATGATAAGCTCCTGCTTCGCCAGTTCGTCGGCAGCTTGTCGGAGACGGCGTTTGAATGGTACTCCGAGCTTCCGAACGACTCCGTCAAAACTTTCGCTGAAATGGAGTTGTTGTTTACCCAGCGTTTAGCAAGCGCCAGCAAGCGTACTCCAATAACAGCTTTGATCAATGCAAGAGTAAAGCCGGGCGAAACTTGGGTTCAATATGCGATCCGATGGCGGAACTTGTGGTCGAAGTGCGAACAGCGCATCGAAGAAGTGCCAGCGGTGGGCATATTCGTAGGCACCTTAGATCCTCATGCAACTATTTCACAGTTCATGATCTTTAAACCAACCACGTTCCAGGCCCTGATTGACAAGCTAGCTCAAATGGACCAAATGGGCCATAGACCGTCTTCTCCAAAGCCGGACTCTCGAATGAGAAGGGGAAAGGAAAAGTGATCGTCGTCGCCAATGCTCAACAACAACCGAACAACTTGAAGCCGGTTGTCCGTCAAAACAATATGCGTCCATGCGTATCCTTCGAGGAGAGGCTAGGACATCCTTACTCGTTTCCTCAAGATAAAACGAGAAGACTGTTCGAGCTAGCAGTGCACAACAGACTCATCAATCTGCCAGATTCAAAACGTCCGTTGCAGCCAAACGACGTCAATGATCCCAATTACTGCCCCTACCACCAAGTATTGGGTCATTCGATCGAATATTGCTACGTCTTCAAAAACTGGATTGAAGATCAATACTAGCAAGGCAAGTTCGCGTTATCCGAAAGATGGAAGGTGAACCCGCCGCAACCTCATACCCCTAAAAAGGTGAATATGCAGGGGGCAACGTGCTCCCTTGTTGAAGAAGCTCCGTGGGAAGTTGTGCTATCAGCTAAAACCAAAAGGATGCTGAATGATTGTTTCCCTCAATCAGAGCAAAGCTCTGTCTGAATTTCAAAAATTCAAAAATTGAAACAACGCTTCAAATCCCTTGCGCTGCGCGTTGCGCGCAACGCGCCACGTGTCAAAAGCTGATACGTCAGCGCAGCGCCCAAGGAAGCACGCCCAATCAGAGCAAGGCTCTATTTAAAACAAAATTAAAAGAAGCAATGCTTCAGATGATCTGTGCTCTGCGCTGCGCGACACGTGGCAGCGCAGTTGCGCTAATGCCCTGCGCTGCGCGACACGTGGCAGCGCAGTTGCGCTGCGCTCTGCGCTGCGTGACACGTGTCAAGCGCTGGTGCCTCTGCGCCAAACAGAATTAAAATCCCAGTAAGATCTTTCTGTTCTTGTTAAAACAAGAAAATTGTTTTCTGTAAAACAGAAGCCCTTGGATCAAAGATCCAACGGTGGGGAAAATTCCCCAAACCACTCAGAGAATGATCTCTTTAACAAATTTAACAAATTAATGGGCACTATATAAAGGCCCCTAGACCCCGATTCAAAAAAAAAGGATCAAAAACAACAGCACAGAGAATAGAGAGAACTCTGAAGAATTTTGAGAAAAACTCAAGAAGAGAAAAAAGGTAAAAACCTTTATAAAAAAAGAAGAATTTCTTCTGAATAGATCATTGATCTAAGAACAAGATCAATGATTTTCAATAAAAAATAAATAATAACAGTGCCTTGCACTTTTTTTTGAACCATTAGTTCTGGAATCTTAAAGATTCTTTTCTTGAATCCAAAATTGGATCAAGTTATTGAAACAGTGTCTTGCACTTGCAATAACTGCACTGTTGCGCTCCTGGGTTGGCGCAAGCCACCAGAGAGCGCCACGTGTCAGCACCATAACCACTTGCGCTATGCGCTTTTAAAAATAGAGCATTGCTCTTTAAAGTTGGCGCAACTCACCAGAGCGTGCCACGTGTCACAGAGCAACAGCGCAGCGCATTGGCACAGCGCACTGTGCTAGCGTACACGTGTCACCTTCACATGCGCTTGCGCTCAATAATTGGCGCAAAGCGCCTGACAAGCCAATGTCAGACAATTAATGCACTGCATTATTTACAGAAGGGCTAAGCCCAATTAAAAAAGGCCTAACAAGCCAAATTAAATGCTATGCATTATTTTAAAATAAAGGGGCAGAGCCCAAACAATGACAGATGCTCTGCATCATAAATAAAAGGACAGAGCCCAAATCAAAAAGGCCCAGCAGGCCAGAATAAAATGCAGTGCATTATTAAACAAGGGCAAAGCCCTAGCACAGGCCTAATATGCTGAAAATAAAAACGTTGAATATTCTCAACTGGACTTAGCCCAATCATGGCCGTAAGTCCTCAAATTAAATTGACTGAGCAATACTGCTCTCTTAAATCAATTTACATCCAGTTCAAGGGTACATCTCTGAACTCCTCTGACACCTATCGTTGTAATCCTTCAATGATGCCAGAGAGGTGACGGGTCCCGACAACCACACATCGATACGGACTGCGGGGTCCTTAAACTCGTGGACCGAAACGTCCTTAAACTAATATTCGTCCCAAAATGGGAATGTTGGACCGAAATGTCCTTAAACTAATGTTCGTCCCCAAATGGGAATGATGGACCACCATGTCCCTAAACTGGAAATGGACCGCTATGTCCCTAAACTGGAGCAATAGAGCCAATTGCTCTCTTGTCGGATCCAAACGATCCTGTTAAGTTGATCTTAGTCTGGAGATTAGGCTAACGTATCCTTAACAAAAGTTTAAGTTGATCTTAGCTTTAAATAGGGTTAACGTATCTTTAAACCAAAACCCTAAACCGAAATCTAAGAAAATATGGGTTTGGACTAATCCACGTCCTACGAGCGACGACATAAATTAGTCTCCGTATACAATCCACGGGCAACCACAAACAAAACAAACACCCACGACACGAAGTGAAATTCTGGAGAAGGAGAAAGTTGTTACTGCGATGCGGTAGCGTAATTAACTGCAGGGGCTTGCGCCTGCAGGGAAGAGTGTCCCCACAATCAAAAACCCCTCAGATGAGGGGGAATCTGATGAAGTCTGCTACATCGGCCGCATCCGTCCAAACCTCCGATACACGGTGCCATAAATCAAGTTGGTATCTTCGGAGAGGTGGACGGATAGCACCAATTAGCATCTTCCCCGAATCTCAGGCAAGACGTCTCTGCGTCGCGCCGCCATTCGGAGGGGAACAGATTCTGGCACGCCCGGTGGGACCTTTTCCTCTTTCCACTCCACACTTCGTGTGTCGTCTTCACGAACGAATCGCGGTTTGTTAATGGTTGCCTTTGGATTTCAAGTTACTAAGATTTGGTCTTTTGCCTGGCGCAGAAATCAAGCATCAATGGCCTCCAACTGCTCGAGCCGCTCAAAGTGCCAGTGCAACCGACGCTCCACCTCACCTGGAGGTGTAGCTTATGGGCCTCAAGCGGCCTCCATCCTTGCCATGCCGGTGGAACAAGTGACCCAGGCCACCACCGGTCTGTTTTTCGGGACCATGCTCCCGCCTGCAAGCTTCACTATTCCAGTGCCTGCACCGAAAGCGCGCAAGAAGTCAGTCTTCGATCGGCTCACTGCTACAACGGCCCCTTTCAACGGGTCGTCCAATATCAAACCGGCAGCCTCTGTCTTTACCAGGCTGAACCAGAACTCTGATGGGCCCACCAAGAAGCCCATGAACCTTGAAATGGCCGCTCTGAGGAAGACAACCACCTCTGCTCCGGACGTCGTCAAGGCGGCTTCCCTTGTTAAAGAGTCAGTCTTTTCAAGGATGACCATTCCGTCTCCTGCTCCTATTCTAGGGTCTGTCTTTGACAGATTGAACATCGCCACTCAAAAGACCATATCAATCTTTAAGAGGCTGGCACCAGCAGTGCCTCATTCGGACAGGGGGCAAGACGAAGCTGTCCCTATCGCCGAGCCAGTCCTAACGGCTCATCACGCTCGACGTCGCCACTGGCACCGAGTAAGGAAGGCCGGGGGAAACTCCTCCTCAGGGCTAACTCCACCGGCTCCAATGATGGAAATTAATGCTGCTGTTCCAGCTGGGAACAGCTTTGAACCACTAAGGAGGGTACGTAAGAACTCTCCGACTGCTATGCTAAAAAGATCTCCTCTACCTGCGGAGAGTGTTACAGATACAAAGCTGGAGCAGCCTCCTCAACGGTTGTCCTCCAAAATTTACAAGGTCTGGCGGAGGGTTCAAGATTCTGTAATTGATCCAGATCACTCTCGCCAGCAGAAGAGGGTGAAAGTGCAAGAAGAAAAGAACCGTCCCGTCAAACAGCAGAGGACGACAACCGCCAAGGTGCCCACTGCAACGGCCCCTTCAACTTCAACGGCCCACAAGAGAAGGAGGCCGGAGAAAATTCCCATGCCTTCTGCAAATGTCAAAGGCGGCGAGCCCAAACGCCCTAAGTCCGGGGGCATTGTAGTCCATACTGTATACACGGCGTCGGGGAAGGAGGACAGCCGTGCATCTACAGGTCATAGACCGCTTACACGGTCAATGACCAAAACTCAGGAGCAACAACAGAAGCTCCAGGAAATGATGAATGCGATGACCGCACTCACTGGGCCAAAAGAAAGCCCCGAAGCGTCCTCGGATCAACGCCAGGAGCAAGAAACTGACGCTGAATTCCTTCACTGGATACTGGAAAAGAAGGATAAAGAGGCTGCGGAACAAGCAGCCAACATAAAACGAATGGCCCTCCTGTTCCAGGACATGGTGGGTATGATGATTCAACAAGATCCTCCTACTGAAGAAGATCCTCCGATCGTCCTTAAAGACGACAGGGGAGAAACATCAAATCCTCCACCGGCTCTGTCAACAGCCAAGGAGGAGACAATCTCCAAAGCTGACTTGGACGAATATATAGCTCAGCAGACACGGGTTCATCAGGCGACTGAGGCAGCCGGTCAGGTCGTAAAAATGGGGCGACCATATCCGAGCTGGTATGATCAGATCAAGTAACCGCCGGGCTATACAATACCGAAATTCCATGTCTATAAGGGGACGGGCAATCCCCACCAGCATGTTTTCCAGTTCAGGGCTCTTTGCGGCAACACCGGCGGTGATGATAAATTGTTGCTTCGCCAGTTTGTCGGTAGCTTATCGGATACAGCGTTCGAGTGGTACTCCGAGCTCCCAAACGACTCGATCAAGACATTTGCGGAGATGGAGCTGCTGTTTACCCAGCGTTTCGCAAGCGCCAACGAACGCACCCCGATAACAACATTGATTAATGCCAGGGTGAAGCCAGGTGAAACGTGGGTGCAGTACGCAATACGGTGGATGAACTTATGGTCAAAATGCGAACAACGCATCGAAGAGGCTCTTGCGGTAGGCATGTTTGTGGGAAACCCTCGATCCGCAAGCGACCATCTCGCAATTCATGATGTTCTTCAAGCCGACTACCTTCCAGGCCCTGATAGACAAACTAGCTCAAATGGACCAGATGGGTCATAGACCGTCCCCTCCAAAGCCGGACTCTCGAAATGAGAAGGGGAAGGGAAAAGCAATTGTTGTCGCTAATGCTCAACAACAGCCGAGCAACTTGAAACCGACTGTCCGTCAAAATAATATGCGTCCGCATGTACCCCTTGAGGAGAGGCTAGGACGTCCTTACTCGTTTCCCCGAGATAAAACGAGAAGGTTGTTCGAGCTGGCCTTGCGCAACCGACTCATAAATCTGCCGGATCCAAGACGTCCGTCGCAGCCAAACGACGTCAATGATCCCAATTACTGTCCTTATCATCGAGTACTTGGTCATCCGATCGAGGACTGCTACGTCTTCAAAAATTGGATTGAGGACCAGTACTAACAGGGCAAGTTCGCGTTGTGTAAAAGATGGAAGGTGAACCCGCCGCAACCTCATACCTCTAAAAAGGTGAGTATGCTGGGGGCAACGTGCTCTCTCGTTGAAGAAGCTCCATGGGAGGTTGTGCTATCAGCCAAAACAAAGAGGATGTTGAATGATCTTCGAACATGCCCAGCGATCAGGTGGAAAAACCCGTTGGAACTGCAGGTCATTGAGGGGATGTTGAAGCTGCGTCCAACTCCAAAGACCGATGGTGGTGGCCCAAGCACTCACAACCAGCCATCAAAATCTTCGAAGAAGAAGAAGAATAAATCCAAGAAGCCTGTAAAGCCTGGTGACAAGCGCACGGACTTACAAAGATAGATCGACGCACTGGAGGAATATAACCAGAAAGCACGGACTCCCATCACACTCCAAGAGTTTCTCAACCACGTCTTTCAAGAGGAAGATGAGGGGGAGAGTTCGTCGGATGAATCTGAGGAATACGTGGCAAGCTGTCATATGATTTCCCATTCGTTTACAGACGATGAGGAAACTCCTTGCACTGAAAAGCTGGGGGCAGATCCTAAACCGGAAATTCTGGGGATATCGGATGAAACAATCGACGCATTCCTCAATACAGCTCTATTGAAAAGTAAAGCTGATCGGGAATGCGAGACGACCATATTTGAAAGGGCCAAGCGACATCGACTTGACGAAAGAGTTGAGACACTCCCGCTGGAGCAAAGTACGTCCACCGCAGATAAAAGCAAATTCAAGATGAGGAAAAGGTTTGCTAAAGTCATATCAATGGGTATGAAGCTACCATCCTTCGAAGGAAACATTACTGGTGAAGCGGAAATGCACCCCTCCTACTGCTTGTATCATCGGAAGATTTCGCACCCCACCGAAGAATGCAAAGCTTTCAATAAATGGTGGCAGGGATATGTCGCTCACCGGCAACATTTTAAGCGAGAGAAGCGCAAAACTCGTCGGGAGCGGAAAAATACGACCGAGGGGCTTAACAGAACTACCAGCAATTGTCGCATGGTTAACGCCGGGGGATCACAAGAGCTCACATTCGGGAGTGATTCTGACGAGGAGCTGGCTCTTAGCCCCCTCTTTAAAGAGTCCACCTCGGGAAAAGAAGAAGATCAGAAGGTCTGTGAAAATATCCGGCTGTGTAACCGGACGCTACCCGAAAAGAATCTCGGACCCTCAAACAAAAAAGATAAAGGGAAAGAAAAGGTCTCTGAGGATATAGCCCTAGATGACCGAGTCATGGAAGAGCTAACTGCCAAGGACCCGCCGAAGAAAAATAAGGCAGATTACAACGTTCTAGCACATCTGAGGAAGCTACCCTCGCAGCTCAGCATTCTTGACGCCCTTTTACTATCAAAAGAGGTAAGAGATTCGTTAATCAAGGCACTACATGAGCCGGAGCAATTCCAAGTTTTCTTTGCCGAGGAAAAGATGAAGGATGAATTGGAGGAAGTGCACACGGCCGATGTCACTTTTGGCGATGAAGACCTTCTCCTTGGGACATGCGAACACAATCGCCCCTCTATATCTCACGATACTGCCATGATATAAAGATAGGCAAAATCTTGGTCGACAATGGATCCTCCGTTAATCTCCTTAACGTGCGGGTGTTAAAGGAAATCTGCATGAGCGTCCAGCACCTGGCTCGGGATAAGATCACCATCTCCGGGTTCGACTCTCAATCATCACGAACTTTTGGATCTGTGATACTAATGCTACACTTTGGGCTGCTCGTCACAGATATTAAATTTCATATCATAGACGCCAAGACATGCTGCAATGCTCTGCTCGGCCGACCATGGTTACACGAGTATAATATCATCCCTTCTACACAGCATCAGTGTATGAAATATTTTAAGGATGGTCTCGAGTATACCATGACGAGAGAACTGAACCCATTCTCCGTGAACGAGGTCTGCAAATATGAAGATGCCAAATACTTCTTACCGGATTTCGAAGACACGGAGAGGTGTCACAAGCCGGAGAACAAGGCTAACGCCACTATCCCTGTCTTCGGGAGTGATACCGAGAAGGAAGAGGAGATAGTTTATTCGGGTCTACCCCAATACAACAAACTGGGACCATCCGCTCCGACGTTGATCTTTGGCAGTGACTCGGAAGATGAAGTTCATGCTATATTTTCCGCTCGACCTTCAATACAAACATCCGCTGACGAAGAGCAAAGTCTACAAGTGGCCATGGTTCCACTTAAACATCATAAAGAACTGGATGCGCTCAATACCTACAGTGTAGAGGAGCTGCGGACTTTCTATGTCCCTCCCAGGCGAGAAGGCGAAAAGGCAATTCTATTCTACCGCTCTGAAGAAACCAAAATGGAGAAAGAAATCTGGCACGGCGCGGATCCTACGCTTGACAGGCTTCAGCCCATCCGTCTGCCCAGATATTATACAGAAGGCTTGAAGAGGCTGCTGAAGCGCCAGGGGATATCCTTCAAACAGACCGCTCGAAAAGCCAAATTCTATGACAGGGTCTGGAGCGTCTCCGGAACTCAGCACAAGTTGCCTAGTGGGAGGATGGAAACAATCGGACTTGGATACATTCGGTCCAAGAAACGAGAGCTACTCCGCGACTGTTACGTCGTGCATGACTTCAATGAAGAAGCGGATGCTCAATGGGAGGACGCTAATCCTGAACCAGTAAAAGTTCCTGATGTAAAAGTGCCCAGTCCGTCGTTCGAAGAACAAATGGGCAAGCTTATAAGGGAAGCTGGACAAAAAGTCCGAGACGACCACAACCGCGAAATGGCCATCTATGAGAAAGCCAAAATGCAACGCCTCCTCCAACAGGATATAAAAGATGAAAGTGCCGCTCCCTGTCAACCTGTTATAAAAAAGGCTCGACGCAGAGGCAGAAACATGTCAAAAAGTTAAAGAGGCGCTCGACAGCATCAAAGCGAGACTAAGAAGCCACGCAAGCGGGAATTGAGCGGTCCAGATCTGTCCCTTGTGAAGAAGATGAGTCGAGCATACTCTTTTCCTCGGGACAAGACGAAGAAGATACTTGACCGAGCTATAAAATACCAGATGCTTACACTGTCGGAGTCTAAACACCCCGAACAAGCAGGCGAAGTCTCACACCCAAACTATTGCTTTTGTCACCGAGTAATAGGGCATCCTCTCGAAGATTGCTTCACCTTCAAGAACTGGGTGGAACATCAGTATCAGCTCGGCAAGTTCGCTCTATCTAATAGTTGGAGGGTAACGCCGCCACAGAAGTACGAACCCAAAGTCACGAAAGCAAAGCCAGATCCATATCGGTCTTCGAAGCGAGCTTGTACTTGTCATATGATAACAATATTAAAAGAAGAGCCCGATAATATGGATACCCTTCCCTGGTGCTTCGAAAACAGCAACGATGAAGTGATCTCAGAATTTCCACCAGCACCGAAAGAGCTGGAAGATGGAATACATGCTACCGCAGATAACCTCAAGAAAATTGAGTTGGGGACGGCGAATGACCCGCGACCGACATTCGTCAGCGAGCTGCTATCTGAAGAAAGGGTGGCTGTGTTAAAAGACATGCTTACGCAGCATAGAGATTGCTTCGCATGGAACTATTCCGAAATGCCGGGACTAGATCCAGAAATTGCTGTGCACAAATTGGCGATATCTCCGGACGTCAAGCCGGTCAAACAAGCGCCAAGAAGAATGCGGTTCGAGCTTAAGATGAGTATCAATGCCGAGGCTAAGAAGCTAATCGACTCTGGCTTTATCCAGGAGATTCAATATCCTGAATGGATCGCCAACATCATCCCGGTGATGAAGAAAAATGGGACAGTGCGCATATGCGTGGACTTCCGGGATCTCAATAAAGCCTGCCCGAATGACGATTTCCCAGTGCCAGTCACCGAACTGATGATAGACAATATGTCCACTCATGAGGTTTTCTCCTTCATGGACGGCTCATCAGGGTATAATCAGATAAAGATGCATCCCGAAGACCAGAAGCACACCGCCTTCAGGACCTCTTTGGGTATATTCTGCTACAAGGTGATGCCCTACGGTTTAAAGAACACCAGTGCCACCTATCAGAGGGCCATGACAAAGATCTTCGATGACCTTATACATGAAATCGTCGAATGCTATATCGACGACCTCGTGGTAAAAAGCAAATCATACGAGGAGCATTTAGAGCATTTGAAGACCGTATTTCAACGCCTTTGACAATACAACTTGAAGATGAACCCTCTCAAGTGCGCATTCGGAATTTCCTCGGGCAAATTCCTGGGATTCATCGGCCGACACCGAGGTATCGAGATAGATCTGTCAAAGATCAAGGCGATTATGGAAATGCCTCCGCCAAGGACTCTCAAGCAATTGCGGTCTCTCCAAGGGAAGCTCGCGTACATCCGGCGATTTATAGCCAACCTTTCAGGCAAGTGCCATCCTTATAGTCACCTGATGAAGAAGGGAACCCCGTTCATCTGGGATCACAAATGCCAAGGCGCGCTGAACGAAATCAAGCAGTATCTGCAGAATCCTCCAGTGTTGGCTGCTCCGGTCAAGGGAAAGCCTCTTATTCTTTATACAACCGACCTCGAGGGTTCCTTAGGTGCATTGTGGGCACAAGAGAACGACCAAAAGAAAGAAAGAGCTCTCTATTATTTGAGTCGAGTTCTATTGGGGGCAGAAAGTAACTATTCCCCTATTGAAAAACACTGCCTGGCGTTGATCTTTGCGATAACCAAGCTCAGGCACTATGCGTTGGCGCATGAAGTCTGTCTCATATCGAAGGTGGACCCCCTTAAGTATTTAATGTCGAAGGCCATACTGACTGGTCGACTCGCTAAATGGGCCCTTCTCTTGATGGAGTTCTCGATAACATATCAACCTCTCAAGGCAGTGAAAGGCCAGGCCATCGCCGACTTCTTCGCTGAGCATTCGATACCTGCCGATTCTCCTCTGAATTGCGATCTGCCAGACGAACATGCGTTTGACGTGATCGACGGTGGTGATACCCGATGAGAGCTTTATTTCGATGGAGCATCATCCATGAAAAAGCGCAAACAAAGTATGCCCATAATCAAATCGGGGGTAGGCCTTATCTTCGTGACTTCACAAGGAGGGATAATGCGCTTTGCTTTCTCCTTAACAGAACCGACGACGAACAATGAAGCCGAATATGAAGCTTTGATAGCAGGCCTTGAGATCGCCATTGATATAGGAATCGAAAACCTCATCATATACGGAGATTTTCAACTGGTCATTAGTCAAGTAAATGGCGACTATGAGACGTGCAAACCAGAGTTGGTGAAGTACGGCAAAAAGGTGCAACAACTGTTGACCCAAATTCCGTCCTACACTTTTGAAAACATACCGCGTGCGGAAAATAGCAAAGCGGACGCATTAGCCAAGCTCGCTAAAGAACTGGCCGATGAGAACCTCGATGACGTAAGAATCGTGATACAAAGCCATCGGGTGCTTGCCCCAGCAGAAATATCTCCGGAATCATCCGAAGAAAAAGGAGCGAGTGAGCATATGACCCTGCAAATAAAAGACTGGGAAAAGGCTGAGGATCGGAGAGAAGTCTTTATAGACTACTTCAAATACCGTCGAACACCCGAAGATGCGTCCTCAAGACATCAGCTTATGAAACGAGCTCTGTCTTTCGCCTTCGTCAATGATACTCTGTACAAGAGGTCGTTTGATTCTCTATGGTTGAGATGTCTGGGACCTGAAGAAGCAAAAAGAGTCATTCTGGAAGTTCACGACGGACTCTGTGGTTCTCACCAAGCAGGCCCAAAGATGAAGTTGAAGATTAAACAGATGGGTGTTCCCCTCCGAATGGCGGCGCACAAGACTGCGATGTCTTGGCACTGAGATTCGGGGCAGATGCTAATTGGTGCTATCCGTTCACCTCTCCGAAGATGCCAAGTTGATTTATGGCACCATGTATCGAAGGTTTAAACGGATGCGACCGATGTAGCAGACTTCGTCAGATTCCCCCTCGTTGAGGGGTTTTTGATTGTGGGGACGCTCTTCCCTGGAGGCGCAAGCCCCTGCAGTTAATTACGCTACCGCATCGCGGTAACAACTTTCTCCTTCTCCAGCTGGTCACTTCGTGTCGTGGGTGTTTGTTTTGTTTGTGGTTGCCCGTGGATTGTATACGGAGACTAATTTATGTAGTCGCCCGTAGGACGTGGATTAGTCCAAATCCGTATTTTCTTAGATTTGGGTTTGGGGTTTTGGTTTAAGGATACGTTAGCCATTTTTTAGGCTAAGATCAACTTAAACGTTTGTTAAGGATACGTTAGTCCAATTTGAGACTAAGATCAACTTAACGGGATCGTTTAGATCCGACAAAAGAGCATTTGGACTCTATTGTTCCAGTTTAGGGACATAGTGGTCTATTACATGTATGGCTGTCGGGACCCGTCACCTCTCTGACGACGTTGAAGGATTACAACGACAGGTGTCAGAGGAGTTCAGAGATGTACCCTTGAACCAATGAGTTGATTGGGGGGATTCATAGTCCAATTTGGGACTAAAGTCTGTTTGAACGTTTAAGGATACGTTAGCCATATTTGAGGCTAAGATCAACTTAAACGGTTGTTAAGGATACGTTAGTCCAGTTTGGGACTAAGATCGACTTAACGGGATCGTTTAGATCCGACAAAAGAGCATTTGGGGGCTCTATTGTTCCAGTTTAGGGACATGGTGGTCCATTGCCAGTTTAGGGACATGGTGGTCCAATACCAGTTTAAGGACATGGTGGTCCAATGCCAGTTTAGGGACATGGTGGTCCAACTCCAGTTTAGGGACATGGTGGTCCAATACCAGTTTAAGGACATAGTGGTCCATTGGTAGTTTAAGGAGATTGCGGTCCATCGGTAGTTTAAGGACGCATAAGTCCATGGGTTTAAGGACCCCACAGTCCATATGGGTGTGTTTAAGGACGCATTAGTCCGTTAGTTTAAGGACGCATAAGTCCGCTGGTTTAAGGACCCCACAGTCCGTATCTTGGTTTAAGGACGCATAAGTCCATGAGTTTAAGGACCCCACAGTCCGTGTTGATGTGTGGTTGTCGGGACCCGTCACCTCTCTGAAGACGTTGAAGGATTACAACGACAAATATCAGAGGAGTTCAGAGATGTACCCTTGAACCACTGAGTTGGTTGAAAGAGCAGATGTGCTCAGTTCAAGATGATTTGAGGACTTATGGCCAGTTTGGGCTAAGTCCAATTATGTTTGAAATATTGGCCCTCTGTTGGTCCATTGAAGGAGAGGCTTTGCCTCTAGAAACTTAGCCAATTGGGCTAAAGCTAGTGTTAAACACTAAAGACCAACAGTGTTGAACACTGGAAATGAGATTAGCAAGTTAGTGTTAAACACTAAAAGATAACCAGTGTTAAACACTACCAACAGGGCTTTCAAATTAGTGTTAAACACTAAAGCAAATCAGTATTAAACACTGGTAATCAGAGATTTCAAATTAGTGTTAAACACTAAAGCAAATCAGTGTTAAACACTGGGAACAAAGTCTTCAGATTAGTGTTAAACACTAAGGAGAGAGGGGTCACGTGTGGACACGTGAGAGCGCCCTGATTTCCCTTATTTTATTCTGCAGATCAGTGTTTAACACTTTTAATTTCCTGGCCATCGCGTGTGGGCACGTGATAGACATCCATCCATTCGATATTAAAGGGATCTGTTAGGGGTCACGTGGGGACACGTGAGGGCGCCCTAAATGTGAAGCCAGATCTCCTTTGTTTTATCCTCAAATCTGTGAATAAGTGTTAAACACTTTTCATCTTTATTTTAGAGCATCACGTGTTGGCACGTGATGGGGGTTTATGCATTGATAATTACAGCACTTGCTGAGGGGTCACGTGGGGACACGTGAGAGCGCCCAAAGCTTCTTTTCTTTTGTTTTGCCATTAAGTGTTAAATACTTTCATTTTTATTTTAGAGCATCATGTGTTAGCACGCGATGGGGATCTGTGCGCCAATTGTTAAAGCATTTGCTGAGGGGTCACGTGATAACACGTGAGAGCGCCCAAAGCTTTCATTTCCTTTGCTTTTTCTTTCTGCGTTTTGAGAGTCACGTGGGAGCACGTGAGGTGATGCTTCAAAGTTCTTTGCAGGGGATCTTTTCAAGGGGCACGTGGGGGCACGTGACCCTAGTTCTTTTCATGAACAGAGATCTTTCAAGAATTCAATTCTTCGTAGGGTTAAACCCTAATTATGATTTTGGAGGAATTAAATTCCTATTGTGAAAGAATTAAATTCTTATTTAGGATAAAACCTTGATTCCTTTTCAAAGGAATTAAATTCCCAGATATGTGAAAGAATAAAATTCTTGATTAGGGTTAAACCCTAGTTTTGTTTTAGGAGAATTAATTCTCAAAACTCAATTCCCCTTCTAAGTTTAGGATCTGCATGGCAGGATCTCGACCCGATGAGAATTAAATTCTCAAGTTATGGGGAGATGTGCTCTGTGCAGATCTTCAACCAGAAGAAGAACTATGTTTTTTTTGTATAAGAGTTAAACTCTTGGATTTTGAGAATTAAATTCTCTGTTTGAAGTTTATCTTTTTCCTTTTTCTCATCTAGGGTTTTCTTTGTTGAGAATTAAATTCTCCTTTTTTTCTTCCCTCTTGAGAATTAAATTCTCCTCTCTCTGTTTTTCTCTCAAAAAAGTAGATCCCCCTCTTCTTTTCTTGGCTCCTATTTATAGGAGAAGGAAGAGAATCAATTTGTTTAGCAAATCTCTCATTGGAAGATTTGATTTGATTGTTGAGAGATTTGATTTATATTTATCATTAATCTGGGCCTTTAGATCATTCAGTGAATTTTATTCACCGTGGATTTTAAATCCAAAAGATATTCTATTTGTTACCCTAGTGAGATTTTCAGGGAAATCTTTCCTTGTCCAAGGTTTTTCTATAAATTGGTGATTTTTAATCACCCTTGGATTTTTAATCCAACGGTTCTCCATGACCCTTTTCCATTTGGAAAGATTCAGAAACTTTTAGAATTTAATTCTATTAAATTATAATGCTTTTAAAGCCAGCCACGTGCTGGCACGTGACCTTTGGTCACGTGCGAGCACGTGACCCCCAATTGGGTTCCTTTATCAACCGCTTATTTATGTTTCAGTTTTAACCATCACGTGTCAACACGTGACCATTGGTCACATGTAAGCACGTGATACCTCGTTGAGGTATTTTCTGACTTTTAGAATTTAATTCTATTCATTATTTTAGAGGCTTTAAAAGCCCATCACGTGTCTGCACGTGACCCATGGTCACGTGTGAGCACGTGATGCCCCATTGGGGTCTTTTCTGAGTTTTTATTGTATCTTTTAACTCCTCCAGCGGGTTCTTAAAAGCCCATCACGTGTGGACACGTAATTCCTCATAACTTTTGATCCCGGATGAATTACGAGGCCCATAATATATCAAATCGAAGGGTTTTTCGAGCCGCTTTCGATACCATCAGAATTTATCTGTTTCTCATTCGGGAGTTTGTCAAAAAACAGCCCGGAAGATACTGGTTCCCATTTTCTTAAGCGTATCGCTGCCATTTGATACCTTGGACTCTTTTGCGCAGAAATTTTTTGGCGGGAACAAATGCCCCCCACTACTTTGCCCACGTAAGCATATACGTGGGTGAAGTAGTGCAGAGTAATGCATAGCGTATGACCAATTTCGGGTTGGTATATAACTTTCAGAATCTTGATCTGAGAAGATAACGAGCGGACACAAGCGTCGTCATTTATCATTGACTCAAATCTCGACTCTTAAGAGATATAGTTCCAAACCCTTAACTCCATGAGCCGCACCCTTCTATCTCTTTATATCTTACTCTGGAGTGAAGTAGTTTATATGCTCATGAGTAGCTTTTCCATTTCAGTGGCATGTAGCTTTGGCGAGTGTGGCTCATAGATGGTCCATCTTGACCACTTTGCAGGGCAGCGATGGCTTAGAAGACAGGGTTAGGATCTGCCACCTAAGATTTTTCAATTTTATAAGCCGTGAGGGTCTCATAAAGACTTTTCTCCCTACGGATCGAGAGGATCTCGTAGGTGTATTTTCTCCTTAGGAGTCATGAGGATTCCTAAGTGTATTTTCTCTTATAAGTCGTAAGGATCTTATGAGAGAATTTTTCTTTCTTACGAGTCGAGAGGACCCGTAAGCGGTTGTTCCCCTCCTTGTCGAAATTCGACTTCAGAGAGTGAGACCCGTGGATAGTATGCAAGAGACCATTTTGGGCCGACTTGCAGGATCCCAGTGCTTAGGAAACAGGTTTTTTAATCCCTACTGCCTAAGGCTTTATCTCACGAGTCGAGACGAATCGAGAAGTTCTCGCAAAGACATCATTTTCCTCACGAGTCGAAACGAATCGAGCAGATCTCGCAAGAATATCCTAACGTCACAGTTAACCTCCGCTCTTTACGACAGAAGTCCGTTAGGGTCTGTGGTACTTAGGGTTTTGGCCGTCGTACCGTCGCATGAGCTGATGTATTCCTCGATAGGCAATCGTGCTGTTCGAGTAGCCCTGCGACTGCCGTGTCTCTGATCCCTTCGGGGGCTGGACAAGACGTCTTCAAGAAATCCTCCTTGGCAGTTTGACCGTCGGAAGAACAAGCGCTAGGAATTTGCCATGCCGCTTTTTACTTGAGGTTAGGCTCATTTTGGAGAGCCCCGATGAGTCATAACCACTCCGCGCTGGTGTGGGATGATCTCCGATAGTCTTTCAGGCTTTATATGACTTGCCGTTAAGACCCTGAAGCTAGGAATTTGGCCTTTGCTTCGTTTGCTGGCATTGCGTCCTTTGTATCGAGACGAACGTCGAGGTGGTGACCACTCCATGTGGGATGATCTCCGGTGATCTTTCAGGCTTTATATGACTTGCCGTTAAGACCCAGAAGCTAGGAATTTTGTAACGTTGTAAAAATCGTTTTGGTGAAATTTCGGAAAATCGGCAAAATTAGGGGGTTTTCTGTAAAAAGTCAAAATACAAATATCTTTATTTTAAAATTAAATATAAATATTCTAGATATGTAATTGCTAGTATTTGGTGTTTATTGAGCCACTGGTGAGATTTCAAAATTTCTGAAAATCTTTCCGAAATTAATTATTTTAATATTATTTTAAGCCGTCACTAATAAATTTAATTAGGGAAAATTACAAACCGGAATGAGTTGAAACAAATTTTGTGCATCATAACACATTAAACAAAATGTTTTATGTTGCTTTAATTTGAGTTGGAGTTGTCATGAGGTTTTTAGATAATTAGAGAATGGGTTATTGGAAAAAGGGAATAAATAAGTTAATTAATTAAAAGAGGTGATTATTTGATAGTCTCCACACACTCACCCACAAACCCCACACACACACTCTCCCTCTCATCATGTGTGGCCGGCCTTGGACAGCCCCCCCTCTCATTTGGTTCACAAGATGCTTCTAGAGTTTAGGTTAAATGGAAAAATGAAAAGAAAATGAGTGAAATATGAAAAGACTTAAAGAAGGGTATTATGGTGGAACATTCTACATAGCACCACACACCTCACATCCTCTCTTTTCCCATTCCTATGCTACTGCCGAAACAGTTTTCCCCTTCCCAAAATTCCTCCTTCTTCAATTTTTAATCAAAATGTCTCCAAAATCAATCCAAAATCAATACCAATTTATCACAAATTCATCATTCAACCTTATCCAATTTTCTTTGCTTCTATTTGGCTTGGAATTTGAAAGCAAGAGATCCATCATGGAGGTCATGAAGCATGTGTAATCCCAAATTTTAGTGGTATAATTCTAAACCCATGTCTCATTTGTTGCTATTTTACTTCAACCTAATCAAACTAAATATTTAATTATGGTTTTGTTTCAAGATTTAAATTTCTAGAATATGGTTACTAAATCATTATTAGGGTTTTGATTCTTAGGTTTTGATCTAAAACTTTAGTTTAACATACTAGGAAATGGTTAACCTAATTTTGTAGCAAAAAAAATTTATAGTTGTTGCATTTTAATTGTTTAATAGGTTATTTTTGTAAACTAGATTTTTAGAAAACATGTAAATAAGTTAGATAAAATTAGAATTTGGGTTTTATTATTAGTTTGTGGAATTAGTGTGTGGATTAACATGTTAATTGAACGTGAAACATAATCTAGTTGCAATCGCTAGCTTTCACTTTAAAATCGTTACAATCTAGTTGCTACTTTTGTTAAACTAGGTTTTGAAAATTTATTTAAAATGTAGTATTAAAAATCTAATTAGGGCTTTAGCTCATTCTTAAAATTTCATGGAGTGGTTTAACACTTTAATATATGCAAAATCAAGTCTAGTAGTGGAATTGTGAAATTTTGCTTAAAAATATCGAAATCGGGCAAGTTTGCAAACTAGAATTTCAATTTAATACAAATTAGGGTGTTAAAAAATATGGTAATGGTTTATATAATCTAGTTATGCTATTTAATGAGTTTTATGACCATTAGTTTCATTTAAATGTCAAGTTTTGATGAAAAACGGTAAATTGGCATTTTCGGGTTTTTGCGAAATTGGACGGTTTGATAGATTTTAGGGTTTCGATGGATTTAATCGTGTTTTATGGTATAAGTAATGTGTTTTAAAACTACAAGTTGTTTGATGATGTTATCTCGATCCATCGGAGTTTGTACGCCGATATCGAGCGGTATTTGGTTCTTTTGCGTGGACGGGACATAGGTTTTAACCTGTGCTTGTTCCTGGTATCGTTTGAATTTTGTATGTGATTCGGTTTACGATGCTATTTATATGCTTGCGTTTAGGTACCCCTCATGTGGACTGCGGGCGATGAAGAGGAGGATGGCGACACCGTCTTCGGCAGACATGGACCAGGTGAGTAGATGTATATCTACGGGGGGAAGTCGGGTGGATGGCGTTTAGCACCCCCGCAACGTAGAATAGGAATGGTACTTATTGACATTAGGAAATCAGATGTGACCCTAGTAGGACCCTAGTATTGACCCTAGGCTGGACTAGACTGATTTAGGAAAACCATATCCGAGAATGAGTACCTTGGAAGAGGTTCGTAGGTTTCAGATAGAAACACACCTACGCACACACACTGAAACTCGACATGGGGTATACATGTATATGTATATATATAGAATGAGGTATAGGTATATACATATATATACAACACGTATATGTGATTCATTGATGTGATATGATATCCTAGATATGATGAAACAATGTAACGGGGCTTGATGCCGAAATTCTTGGCTATACAGTCGTATTAAAGTGTTAGCGGATCATTAGAGAAGGAGATAATGAACATGAATATATAAATCATAAAGAGTGGTGGTGATATTGATGTACATGGGACGCTAGAATAGTACCCGGACTGTAACTTGTGACTGATCACGATATGATATATGTATAACTTGATTACGACATTATATTGGTATGACCTGATGCCGATATCATATAAGTATGACTTAATCAATATGATACATATGACATGATATTTCTGAGGATAAACTAATGATGCTATCATGATGGCAATGATATATGATTGATGTATGCGATCACAGTTTAGAACCTTGATCATGAGATGTGTTGATGATGACGCATTACGAATAATGAGACACCTAGGAGATACTTGACCCGTACCCCGATATAGGGATGCCGTACGATGGATTTTACCGTACGAGGCTTAGATATGATGATTGATCCGCACTCTTGATTCGAGGAAGCCGTACTACGTACGCGACGCTATTGAGGCGGGATCGCCGACTATTAGAGATATTGGTTCAGACTAGGTAGATGCTTGTTTCTTACTGACTAGTTTCTTAGGTTAGTTCCTTAGGATATTAGATGGACACTGGTTTAGGTTCGACTCACATAGTGGTAGTTGTACTCGTATCTCGCAGAGGAGTGGATAATGCACACCTGTATTTGCATTCGTACTGTAATCATCATGGGCATGTTCTTTTATATGTTGCTATAATCAGTATAAACTTTACCTGTTAGGACACCAGCACTATTACCGATGATGCGCATATTCCACGCACACTTATTTGCCGGCTCACACACATCATCATCGGTAATTGCTATGTCACGTACACTCTAGATCATATTGTCTTTTATGGATAGAATCAGTTAGCAACTAGACAGATATAATATTGTGATTATTCTCTGACATTAGTATAAGACATGATATTTATTACTTAGACATTCATGCATTCATATTTCATGTTATCGCACAGTAGTATGGGCATATGCTGACACTTATCATATACTTACTCAAGATTTTGAGATTTGGATTTCTATGAGATTTCTGGATTTTTGGGGAAAACCGCAAAAATATATAAAAACTTCTCTCTCTCTCCTCTTCTCTTTTTAAATAAGATGCGGTTTTCTCATGATGTATGGGTCGTCCACCATGAGTATTTCATGTTTTCTGTTGGATTTCGAGACCCGATTCGAGGAGTGGATGAACCGTCTCGGGTACATGGTGGGCCCGGTATGGTACCCCGGGGCAAGAAGATCGAGTTGTAGACGATGAGCCTGGCAGGGGAAGGCTACCTACCGGTGATGTCTGGCGCGGCGGATATCCGGAGGATACCGACCGTTGTCGTGAGATTTGATGATATGGGCCGATCCGGACTGACGGAGCCCGAGATATTGAGACTTGAGATTACATGTGTTGTGTCGATGCTTGACACGGATTTCCATGGATTTCATTGTTGAGATTTCAGATTCTTATACACATTTTACTATGATAATAACTAAAGATTTCTTATACATATATATCTGGATTTCAGGATTTGTTACTTTACATTCATGGTGCATGCATTTCATTTCATATGACATAGTATTATATGAGGCACTGACACGAGCACGGAGTATCTGCACTTACACGTAGTTTTACCCTGCTATTACTGTTGATTGGAATATAATAGTGCATTATTATGACCTAGGATAGCGTCGTGCATTCGATTTCTTTTCGTAGATGTCTTCTACTCACGAGTTGGCAACTCACCCCCGTTGTGCCAAATTTTATTACAGGTTCGATGTACAGGTTTCCGTGGCAGCTTGTTGGCACATCTTTTCTTCAGGGTGATTTGCACGGTAGGTTGGTTCACTTGTATCCGAACCACCATTGTACTTTTATTCACTCATTTGTATCTAGTAAGCTCCATCAACCATATTTGTATTACTTGATAAGTTTATTGGACCAGTCTTTTATTTCGACCTTAGAGTCGCGCATATATTATTCTGATCTGGTGGTTTTGTTTTCTCTTGAGTTTTGAGCCTCGCCCTTTGGCGTTGTATATTATTGTGTTTGTTGTGGTTGTTTCCGCCTGTTGGCGTTGAGCTAGCACCCGTTTGGGGATGCTTTTTATTGTTTATTCATATTATACTTGTTGTACCCGTTTGGGGGCCAGTTTTTACAGAGGAGACTCTGCCGAAATTTTTGGTAAAATTTGCTGATGTTTTTATACTTGTTTTCTTTTCTTTTCTTCTTTTTCTTCTTTTATGGTTTAGATCTCTGGGCTTCGGCTTACTTAGGTCACGTGGCGCCTCTAGACGCTTTGTAATCTAAGTGCCGGTCACGTTCCGTACTTTCGGGTCGTGACAAATTTGGCCTTCGTTTCGTTTGCTGGCATCGCGTCCTCTGTATCGAGACGAATGTCATGGTTGTCTCTAGGTTGCTGGTGAACCGTCGAGGTTTGGAACTAGGGATTTTGCCGTGGCTCCTTTTGGTGATGTTGCGTCTGCTGTATCGAGACGAACGTCGAGGTGGTGATCACTCCATGTTGGTATGAGATGATCTCTGAATGTCTTTCCAGTTTTATACGACTTACCGTCAAGACGTTGAAGCTAGGAATTTGGCCTTCGCTTCGTTTGCTTTGTCGCGTCTGAATCCTGCTGGGGGAAGAACGCTGGGGTGACATTTCATCTGCTGTATCGAAACGAACGTCAAGGTGGTGACCACTCCGCGCTGGTGTGGGATGATCTCCGATTGTCTTTCAGGCCTTATATGACTTGCCGTCAAGACCCTGAAGCTTGGAATTTGGCCTTCTCTTCGTTTGCTGGCATTGCGTCCTCTGTATCGAGACGAATGTCGTGGTTGTCTCTAGGTTGCTGGTGAACCGTCGAGGTTTGGAACTGGGGATTTTGCCGTTGCTCCTTTTGGTGATGTTGCGTCTGCTGTGTCGAGACGAACGTCGAGGTGGTGATCACTCCATGTTGGTATGAGATGATCTCTGAATGTCTTTCCGGTTTTATATGACTTACCGTCAAGACGTTGAAGCTAGGAATTTGGCCTTCGCTTCGTTTGCTTTGTCACGTCCGAATCCTGCTGGGAGAAGAACGCTGGGGTGACATTTCATCTGCGTCAAGACGTTGAAGCCAGGAATTTGGCCTTCGCTTCGTTTGCTTTGTCGCGTCCGAATCCTGCTGGGGGAAGAACGCTGGGGTGACATTTCATCTGCTGTATCGAAACGAACGTCAAGGTGGTGACCACTCCGCGCTGGTGTGGGATGATCTCCGATTGTCTTTCAGGCTTTATATGACTTGCCGTCAAGACCGTGAAGCTAGGAATTTGGCCTTCGCTTCGTTTACTGGTATCGCGTCTTCTGTATCGAGACGAATGTCGCGGTGGTGATCACTCCATGTTAGTGTGAGGACCAGGATCCGCTCTGGATGTTTCCCACGGGATCGAAGAGTGACGTTGTCCGCGTTCCACGTGACCAGGAATTTTGCTCTAGATGCTTCACACGGGTTCACTGCCGTGTTAGGCGAGGACTAGGCTCCACTCTAGATGCTTCGCACGGGTTCACTGCCGTGCTCTGCGAGGACCAGGATCCGCTCTGGACGTTTTCCACGGGGTCAAAGAGTGACGTTATCCGCGTTCCACGTGACCAGGAATTTTGCACTAGATGCTTCACACGGTTTCACTGCCGCGTTAGGCGAGGACTGGGCTCCGCTCTGGATGCTTCACACGGGTTCACTGCCGTGCTTTGCGAGGACCAAGATCTGCTCTGGACGTTTTCCACGGGGTCAAAGAGTGACGTTATCCGCGTTCCACGTGACCAGGAATTTTGCACTAGATGCTTCACACGGGTTCACTGCCGCGTTAGGCGAGGACTAGGCTCCGCTCTGGATGCTTCGCACGGGTTCACTGCCGTGCTCTGCGAGGACCAGGATCCGCTCTGGACGTTTTCCACGGGGTCAAAGAGTGACGTTATCCGCGTTCTACGTGACCAGGAATTTTGCACTAGATGCTTCACACGGGTTCACTGCCGCGTTAGGCGAGGACTAGGCTCCGCTCTGGATGCTTCGCACGGGTTCACTGCCGTGCTCTGCGAGGACCAGGATCCGCTCTGGACGTTTTCCACGGGGTCAAAGAGTGACGTTATCCGCGTTCCACGTGACCAGGAATTTTGCACTAGATGCTTCACACGGGTTCACTGCCGCGTTAGGCGAGGACTAGGCTCCGCTCTGGATGCTTCGCACGGGTTCGCTGTCGTGCTCTGCGAGGACCAGGATCCGCTCTGGACGTTTTCCACGGGGTCAAAGAGTGACGTTATCCGTGTTCCACGTGACCAGGAATTTTGCACTAGATGCTTCACACGGGTTCACTGCCACGTTAGGCGAGGACTAGGCTCCGCTCTGGATGCTTCACACGGGTTCACTGCCGTGTTCTGCGAGGACCAGGATCCGCTCTGGACATTTTCCACGGGGTCAAAGAGTGACGTTATCCGTGTTCCACGTGACCAGGAATTTTGTTGATTATATCCGCATTTCACGGAGTTGAGATTTGACTCTCTGTGGGAGTACATCGTCGAGTCATGGAATTGGGAGTTGCCGCTGTTCCGCTTTGCTTGATGATGTGTCCGCTGTGACGAGACGAGTGCTGAGGTGGAGCTGGGATTTTGCCATCACTCCGCTTTGCTGACCATGGGGTCTTTTATTAACTTTGCATGTACATCCTGCTGGACTGCGAAGGAACGCGCGTCTGCTGTAACGAGACGAATGCTAAGGCGGAGTTAGGATTTTGCCATCGCTCCGCTTGATGGTGTAACACCTTTGTGCTGCTGGAATGAGGAGGCATACCGTTATTGGTCTCCAGGCTATAGATGTGGCCGTTGAGATTTGGGACTAGGGCCTTTGCCATGGCTCCGCTTCGTTGCGACTCTGAGGTCGGTTGTTGACGTCATTTCTGCATCAGGCTGGAGGGACAAGCATGCCGGTGTTGATCTCTAAGTCGTCGATGTTGACGTCGAGACCCTGAAGCTAGGGATCTTCCTTTGCTTCATTTGCTGACATCGTGTCTGTAATATTGGGGCAAATGTCGAGATTGTCTCTAGGTTGTCTATGAACCGTCGAGATTTGGCTTCGCTTTCTGATGGAGCCTGTTGGGAAAGTATGGTTCCCTCTTTATCTGTGCCCCTGGATTGTATACAGGGATCGATGTGATTTCACCTGTAGGGCAAAAAGTTTCATTCTTTCATTTTTTTTATTCTTTCCGCGATGCTCTATCATTTCAGCTTTTTATATCGCGAAAATCGCGATTGCCCAATCATTTCGGCTATTTTTCGCGGTGCCCAATCATTTCGGCTATTTTTCTTTTTACTCGCTGCTTTTTATTGCGAGCTGCCCAATCATTTCGGCTATTTTTCATGCATACATTTTTACTTGCTGATTTTGTTTGCAAGTTGCCCCATCATTTCGGCTATTTCGTATGCATTTTTTTTTGGTTCGCTGATTTTTTCTCGCGAGTGTGGAACTTGGAATCTGGTGCCAATCTCAGCATCAGCATCGCTGCGACTGGAATATAGCCAGGAGCGAATCATCATTTGCCATGAAAGGACTTGGAATTTGATACCGGTTTAGGCATCAGCATCGCTACAACTGGGATATTGCCAGGAGCGAATCATCATTTTCCTTGAAAGGGCTTGGAATTTGATACCGGTTTAAGCATCAGCATCGCTTCAACTGGGATATTGCCAGGAGCGAATCATCATTTGCCTCTGTCGCTGTTGAACAAAGGTGGCTTAGTAAACAGGGTTAGGATCCTGTCGACTAAGGCTTTTTACTTCATGAGCCGTAAGGGTCTCACAAAGGTATTTCTCCCTACAAGTCGTGAGGATCTCGTAGGTGTGTTTTCTCCTTAGGGATCGTGAGGATTCCTAAGTGTATATTCCTCTGTAAGTCGTAAGGATCTTACAAAAGGATTTTCTCCTTATAAGTCGAGAGGACTTACAAGGGTTGTTCACCATATGGATATATCCCCAGTCACGGATGGGACTTTGTTAGGGAAATGTTTATTCGCGCCCGTGGATTGTATACAAGGGCCAGTATTGAGCCGCTTTTAGGGCAGTAGTGGAGATTGCGGGGGTTGCTTAAGAACAGGTTCAGGTTTCTGTAACTTAAGACTTTCAAATCTTATGAGCCGTGAGGGTCCCATAAGAGAGTTCTCCTTACGAGTCGTGAGGATCTCGCAAGTGTAATTTCTCCTTAGGAATCGTGAGGATCCCTAAGTGTGTTGCTCCCTTGTGAGTCGTAAGGATCTCACGCAGGTGGTTTCTCCTTACAAGGTCGAGAAGATCCTGTAAGTGTCTTTTAACGAGGTTGCGCCCTTTTGGGTTTTCACAAACACTCGCCGGTAGCCCTGCTGTTTTTACTCACGCAGCCCTTTCGGGTTTTCATCCGTGCCCGTTTTGCTTGTGGACATACCGTTTTTTTTATTCTTTTTTTTTGTTCTCTTTTTTTTTTCTTTTAACGAGGTCGCGCCCTTTCGGGTTTTCACAAGACTCGCCGGTAGCCTTGCTGTTTTTACTCACGGAGCCCTTTCGGGTTTTCATCCGTGCCCATTTTGCTTATGGACATACCGTTTTTTTTTCTTTTTTTTTTAACCACGCCAGCCTGAGGATGCTGCGGGTTGATAGTAGTTTAATGATGTTTCGATCATTTGCAAGTTTTAGGACATTGCGGTCCACCGTTAGTTTAAGGACATTTCGGTCCGACGCCAGTTTTAGGACATAGTGGTCCATCGTTAGTTTAACGACATTTCGGTCTACTGCCAGTTTTAGGACATAGTGGTCCATCGATAGTTTAACGACATTTCGGTCTATGGGGCTTTCCCTATGAATGAGCATGATGCCCCCGGCATATTCACCTTTTTCGGAGCATGTTGTTGTGGCGGGTTTACTATCCACTTTTCGGGCAGCGCGAACTTACCCGTTGGTATTGGTCTTCAACCCAGTTTTTGAAGACGTAGCAATTGTCGAGTGGGTGAACCCTTACTCTGTGGTAGGAACAATAGTTAGGATTGTTAACGTCACCTGGTTGCAATGGACGTTTTGGATCTGGCAGAGTGATGAGCCCGCTCCATACTGCTAGCTCGAACAATCTCTTTGTTTTATCTTTGGGAAACGAGTAAGGACGTTTCAACTTCTTATTGAGGTGTCGCGGCTTGTTGTTTTGACGATAAAACGGTCTCGGGTTACTCGGCCGTTGTTGAGTGTTGGCAACAAAGGCCGTTTTTTCCTTTTCCTTTCTCATTTCGTTTGCTCCGTCGTTTGCGGGTCCGAGATTCTTTCCGGGTAGCATGAGATTGTACGGCTGAACATTCTCGCAACTCTCCAATTCTTTTGTTTTAGAAATGAATTCCTTGAAGAGAGGGTTAAGAGCGGCTTCTTCATCAGAATCGCTTCCAAAGGTGAGAACTCGTGATCCCCCGGGCTCGTCCCTATGACAATTGCCGGCAACTCTTTTATGCTCATCTGTCGTATTTTTTCGCTGTCTACGAGCTTCACGCTTTGTCCTGTTGAAGTGTTGTCTGTGAGCGACATACCCTTGCCACCAACACTTAAAAGAGTTGCAGTCTTCAGTAGGATGTACGATCTTCTGATGATATAAGCAGAAGTTAGGGTGTACGTCCGTTTCATCAAAATGTATACCACTAGGAGAATTTTTTCTGAAAGAGGGCGGCCTCATCCCCATTGCTATGGCTTTGGCGAATCGTTTCCTTGTCTTGATCCTGCTTTTATTTGCGGCGGATGTACTTTCATCCGGTGGGAGTGTTTCGACCCTTTCATCTAGTCGACGGCGTTTGGCTTTCTCGAATATGGCCATCTCGCACTCTCGATCAGCTTTGCTTTTAAGACGGGCTTCGTTCAGGAAGGCATCGATCATCTCGTCTGATGGCCACAGAAGTTCTGGTTCAGGCCCCGCCCCTGGTTTCTCGGTGCAAGAGGCCTCTTCATCATCTATCAATGAGTGAGAGATCATGTGGCAACTTGCCCCCGGTGTGTCCGTCTTCTTTGGAGTGTGCGGCTGTGGTGGGTTTACCTTCCACTTTTCAGACAGCGCAAACTTGCCTTGTAGGTACTGATCCTCGATCCATCCCTTAAAGATGAAGCAATCTTCGATTGGATGGCTTACCGCTTGGTGGTAAGGGCAATAATTGGGATCGTTGACATCGCCTGGTTGCAACGGACGTTTTGGACTCAGCAGATTGATGAGTCTGTTGCGCACTGCCAGCTCGAACAGTTTTCTCGTTTTATCCTGAGGAAATGAGTAAGGACGTCCCAGTCTTTCCTTGAGGGATGGGCGTGGTCGCACATTGTTCTGGCGAACAACCGGCTTTAAGTGGCTCGGCTGTTGTTGAGTATTGGCGACGACGGTTGCTTTCCCTTTGTCCTTTTCATTCCAAGGCTCTGTCTTTGAAGGAGATGGTCTATGACCCATCTGGTCCATTTGGGCCAGCTTGTCAATCAAGGCCTGAAAAGTGGTCGGCTTGAAGAACATCATGAATTGGGATATGGTCGCTTGAGGGTCGAGAGTACCCACGAACATGCCCACGGCAGGAGCTTCTTCTATGCGTTGTTCGGATCTCGACCATAGGTTCCGCCACCGGATTGCATATTGCACCCACGTCTCTCCCGGCTTCACTCTGGCGTTGATCAGTGCCGTGCTCGGGGTGCGCTCGCTAGCGCTTGCAAATCTCTGTGTAAACAGCAGCTCCATCTCTGCAAATGTTTTGACAGAGTCGTCATGTAGCTCCGAATACCATTCAAAGGCTGTTTCTGCTAAGCCGCCGACGAATTGTCGTAGTAACAATTTGTCATCGCCTCCAGTATTGCCACATAAGGCCCTGAATTGAGCGACGTGCTGGTGTGGATTCCCTGTCCCTTTATATACATGGAATTTAGGGATCGTATATCCCGGCGGGTAACTAATTTGGTCATACCAGCCCGGGTAGGGTCGTCCAGTTCTAGCAATTTGCCCAGCCGCTTCATTCACTTGATGAGCCCGTATTTGATGAGCTATATAGTCATCTAGCGCAGCCTTGGAGATGGTTTCATCTTTAGCTATTGAAAGAGTCGGATGAGGATTAGATGTCTCTCCTCTATCGTCTTCAATAATGATCGGAGGGTCTTCAACTGGAGGGTCCGGCTGTAGCATCATCCCTACCATATCTTGGAAGAGGAGCGCCATTTGCTTTATGTTAGCCGCTTGCTCTGCGACTTCTCTGTCCTTCTTTTCGAGGACTCTGCGTAGGTAGTCAGCGTCAGTTTCTTGTTCATGACGCTGCTTTGATGATGCCCCCGAGCTTTCTTTTGGCCCGGTAAGTGCGGCCATTGTAGTCATCATCTCCTGAAGCTTCTGTTGCTGCTCCTAGGTTTTCGTCACGGATCGGGTGAGTGGTCGGTGACCCGTCGAAGCACGGCTTTCCTCCTTTCCAGAAGCCATATAAACAGTGTGCACCACCCTGCCCCCAGACTTGGGGCGTTTGGGCTCAGCATCTTTATGGTCTACCACGTTTACTGGGGCTTTCTCTGGCCTCCTTCTTTTCTGAGTGGCTGACGTTGAGGGGGCCGCTGTAGTGGGCACCCAAGTAGCCGTTGCTTTTTGCGGCTTGACGGAGTAATCCTTCTCCGGCCGAACCTTCATCTTTTTCTGTCGGCGGAGATAGTTTTCATCAATCACCGACTCTTGGACCCGTCGCCAGACCTTATAAATCTTGGAGGATAGCCGTTGAGAGGGCTGTTCCGGCTTTGCATCTGTAATACTCCCCGCAGGTGGAGGAGATCTTTTTAGCGTGGCAGTCGGAGAGTTCTTGCGTACCCCCCTTAGCGGTTCAAAGCTGTTCCCAGTTGGAACAACAGCATTGATTTCCACCATCGGAGCTGGCGGAGTTATCCCAGAGGGGGTGTTGCCCCCAGCCTTCTTTACCCGGCGCCAGTGGCGACGTCGAGCATGTCGTGCAGATGAGATCACCTCCGTTGTTGGATAAGCTTCTTCATGCCCCCTGCTTTGAGGAGAGACTGTTATTGGTGCTAGCCTATCGAAGACTGACGCCCGTTGAGAAGCAATGTCTAATCTGTCAAAGACAGACCTCTGAGCAGGGTAAGCAGCTTCGAGGACCTCGCCTGGAGCAGCAACCGGAATGGCCAGCCTCGTAAAAACTGACTTCTTGGAAGGAGGAGCCTTTCCAATGATTTCGTCTGCTTGAGCCGGGATGGCTATCCGCTTTGGGATGGCAGCTTCGGGTATCACGGGCTTATAGATGTTCTGGCCCAGTCTGTTGAAAACTGAGGTATTGAAGTTGGGCGACCCGTTGAGAGGGGCTGCAGCAGTAGCAAGCCAATCGAAGACCGACTTCTTTGGAGCCTCTTGCGATGTCATTGTGGCATTGAAGCTCAACGGTGGGAGCATGGTCCCGAAGAATAATCCAGTGGTGGCCTGAGTTACCTACTCCACTGGCATGTTGAAAAGGGAGGCCGCTTGGGGCCCATAAGTCACTCCTCCAACAAGGACCGAGCGAGAGTTGCAGTTGCAGGCAGTGCAGTTTGAAGCCATTGATCTTCTATTTTCTGCACGGAGCAAGACACCAAATCTTAGTACCTCGAATCCACAGGCAACCACAGTAAACCGCGATTCGTTCGCGAACATGACACACGAAGTGTGGAGTGGAAAGAGGAAAAGGTCCCACCGGGCGTGCCAGAATCTGTTCCCCTCCGAATGGCGGCGCACAAGACTGCGATGTCTTGGCACTGAGATTCGGGGCAGATGCTAATTGGTGCTATCCGTTCACCTCTCCGAAGATGCCAAGTTGATTTATGGCACCATGTATCGAAGGTTTAAACGGATGCGACCGATGTAGCAGACTTCGTCAGATTCCCCCTCGTTGAGGGGTTTTTGATTGTGGGGACGCTCTTCCCTGCAGGCGCAAGCCCCTGCAGTTAATTACGCTACCGCATCGCGGTAACAACTTTCTCCTTCTCCAGCTGGTCACTTCGTGTCGTGGGTGTTTGTTTTGTTTGTGGTTGCTCGTGGATTGTATACGGAGACTAATTTATGTAGTCGCCCGTAGGACGTGGATTAGTCCAAATCCGTATTTTCTTAGATTTGGGTTTGGGGTTTTGGTTTAAGGATACGTTAGCCATTTTTTAGGCTAAGATCAACTTAAACGTTTGTTAAGGATACGTTAGTCCAATTTGAGACTAAGATCAACTTAACGGGATCGTTTAGATCCGACAAAAGAGCATTTGGACTCTATTGTTCCAGTTTAGGGACATAGTGGTCCATTACATGTATGGCTGTCGGGACCCGTCACCTCTCTGACGACGTTGAAGGATTACAACGACAGGTGTCAGAGGAGTTCAGAGATGTACCCTTGAACCAATGAGTTGATTGGGGGGATTCATAGTCAATTTGGGACTAAAGTCTGTTTGAACGTTTAAGGATACGTTAGCCATATTTGAGGCTAAGATCAACTTAAACGGTTGTTAAGGATACGTTAGTCCAGTTTGGGACTAAGATCGACTTAACGGGATCATTTAGATCCGACAAAAGAGCATTTGGGGGCTCTATTGTTCCAGTTTAGGGACATGGTGGTCCATTGCCCGTTTAGGGACATGGTGGTCCAATACCAGTTTAAGGACATGGTGGTCCAATGCCAGTTTAGGGACATGGTGGTCCAACTCCAGTTTAGGGACATGGTGGTCCAATACCAGTTTAAGGACATAGTGGTCCATTGGTAGTTTAAGGACATTGCGGTCCATCGATAGTTTAAGGACGCATAAGTCCATGGGTTTAAGGACCCCACAGTCCATATGGGTGTGTTTAAGGACGCATTAGTCCGTTAGTTTAAGGACGCATAAGTCCGCGGGTTTAAGGACCCCACAGTCCGTATCTTGGTTTAAGGACGCATAAGTCCATGAGTTTAAGGACCCCACAGTCCGTGTTGATGTGTGGTTGTCGGGACCCGTCACCTCTCTGAAGACGTTGAAGGATTACAACGACAAATATCAGAGGAGTTCAGAGATGTACCCTTGAACCACTGAGTTGGTTGAAAGAGCAGATGTGCTCAGTTCAAGATGATTTGAGGACTTATGGCCAGTTTGGGCTAAGTCCAATTATGTTTGAAATATTGGCCCTCTGTTGGTCCATTGAAGGAGAGGCTTTGCCTCTAGAAACTTAGCCAATTGGGCTAAAGCTAGTGTTAAACACTAAAGACCAACAATGTTGAACACTGGAAATGAGATTAGCAAGTTAGTGTTAAACACTAAAAGATAACCAGTGTTAAACACTAACAACAGGGCTTTCAAATTAGTGTTAAACACTAAAGCAAATCAGTATTAAACACTGGTAATCAGAGATTTCAAATTAGTGTTAAACACTAAAGCAAATCAGTGTTAAACACTGGGAACAAAGTCTTCAGATTAGTGTTAAACACTAAGGAGAGAGGGGTCACGTGTGGACACGTGAGAGCGCCCTGATTTCCCTTATTTTATTCTGCAGATCAGTGTTTAACACTTTTAATTTCCTGGCCATCACGTGTGGGCACGTGATAGACATCCATCCATTCGATATTAAAGGGATCTGTTAGGGGTCACGTGGGGACACGTGAGGGCGCCCTAAATGTGAAGCCAGATCTCCTTTGTTTTATCCTCAAATCTGTGAATAAGTGTTAAACACTTTTCATCTTTATTTTAGAGCATCACGTGTTGGCACGTGATGGGGGTTTATGCATTGATAATTACAGCACTTGCTGAGGGGTCACGTGGGGACACGTGAGAGCGCCCAAAGCTTCTTTTCTTTTGTTTTGCCATTAAGTGTTAAATACTTTCATTTTTATTTTAGAGCATCACGTGTTGGCACGCGATGGGGATCTGTGCGCCAATTGTTAAAGCATTTGCTGAGGGGTCACGTGATAACACGTGAGAGCGCCCAAAGCTTTCATTTCCTTTGCTTTTTCTTTCTGCGTTTTGAGAGTCACGTGGGAGCACGTGAGGTGATGCTTCAAAGTTCTTTGCAGGGGATCTTTTCAAGGGGCACGTGGGGGCACGTGACCCTAGTTCTTTTCATGAACAGAGATCTTTCAAGAATTGAATTCTTCGTAGGGTTAAACCCTAATTATGATTTTGGAGGAATTAAATTCCTATTGTGAAAGAATTAAATTCTTATTTAGGATAAAACCTTGATTCCTTTTCAAAGGAATTAAATTCCCAGATATGTGAAAGAATTAAATTCTTGATTAGGGTTAAACCCTAGTTTTGTTTTAGGAGAATTAATTCTCAAAACTCAATTCCCCTTCTAAGTTTAGGATCTGCATGGCAGGATCTCGACCCGATGAGAATTAAATTCTCAAGTTACGGGGAGATGTGCTCTGTGCAGATCTTCAACCAGAAGAAGAACTATGTTTTTTTTGTATAAGAGTTAAACTCTTGGATTTTGAGAATTAAATTCTCTGTTTGAAGTTTATCTTTTTCCCTTTTCTCACCTAGGGTTTTCCTTGTTGAGAATTAAATTCTCCTTTTTTTCTTCCCTCTTGAGAATTAAATTCTCCTCTCTCTGTTTTTCTCTCAAAAAAGTAGATCCCCCTCTTCTTTTCTTAGCTCCTATTTATAGGAGAAGGAAGAGAATCAATTTGTTTAGCAAATCTCTCATTGGAAGATTTGATTTGATTGTTGAGAGATTTGATTTATATTTATCATTAATCTGGGCCTTTAGATCATTCAGTGAATTTTATTCACCGTGGATTTTAAATCCAAAATATATTCTATTTATTACCCTGGTGAGATTTTCAGGGAAATCTTTCCTTGTCCAAGGTTTTTCTATAAATTGGTGATTTTTAATCACCCGTGGATTTTTATTCCAACGGTTCCCCATGACCCTTTTCCATTTGGAAAGATTCAGAAACTTTTAGAATTTAATTCTATTAAATTATAATGCTTTTAAAGCCAGTCACGTGCTGGCACGTGACCTTTGGTCACGTGTGAGCACGTGACCCCCAATTGGGTTCCTTTCTCAACCGCTTATTTATGTTTCAGTTTTAACCATCACGTGTCAACACGTGACCATTGGTCACGTGTAAGCACGTGATACCTCGTTGAGGTATTTTCTGACTTTTAGAATTTAATTCTATTCATTATTTTAGAGGCTTTAAAAGCCCATCACGTGTCTGCACGTGACCCATGGTCACGTGTGAGCACGTGATGCCCCATTGGGGTCTTTTCTGAGTTTTTATTGTATCTTTTAACTCCTCCAGCGGGTTCTTAAAAGCCCATCACGTGTGGACACGTAATTCCTCATAACTTTTGATCCCGGATGAATTACGAGGCCCATAATATATCAAATCGAAGGGTTTTTCGAGCCGCTTTCGATACCATCAGAATTTATCTGTTTCTTATTCGGGAGTTTGTCAAAAAACAGCCCGAAAGATACTGGTTCCCATTTTCTTAAGCGTATCGCTGCCATTTGATACCTTGGACTCTTTTGCGCAGAAATTTTTTGGCGGGAACAATGGGTTACTACTGGCTCACGATGATTCAGGACTGTCTCGAATATACGAAGCAATGCCACTCATGCCAAATCCATGGAGACTTCATCCACCAGCATCCAAATCCTCTACACTCAACAGTGGCTAGCTGGCCATTCAAAATGTGGGGAACTGACATAGTCGGCCCCATCGAACCAGCATCGTCTAGAGGACATCGCTTCATCCTGGTGACGACTGATTACTTCTCTAAATGGGCATAAGCAGTACCGTTAAGGGAGGTGAAGACAGAGAATATCCACCATTTCTTCAAGACGCACGTCATATATCGGTTTGGAACTCCGAGACGGATCATCTCCGATAACGGGCCAGCTTACAGAAGCCACAAGATCAGTCGCTTCGCGCAACAACACAATATAGACTGGAGATATTCCTCGGTTTATAATCCGCGAGCTAATGGTCTAGCCGAGGCCTTCAACAAGACCCTGACGAAGATCATGAAGAAGACGGTATCCCGAAATAAGAAGGACTGGTATGAGAGACTGCAAGAAGCTCTCTGGGCGTATTGAACTACGTTCAAGATGGCCACGAACACAACTCCGTACGCGTTGGTATTCGGTACAGAAGCAGTACCCCCCTCGAGATAGAGCTGCCTTCTCTACGAGTGGCAGTCC
This sequence comes from Agapanthus africanus, assembly GCA_030015575.1. NCBI lineage: Eukaryota > Viridiplantae > Streptophyta > Magnoliopsida > Asparagales > Amaryllidaceae > Agapanthus > Agapanthus africanus. The sequence goes on along the minus strand of CM057339.1, from coordinate 258,179,420 downwards.
ACTACGAGCCGACGGACGAAGAGAATGCTCACCTTTGGCTTGAGGAGCTTGATGCCCTTGATGAAAACCGGCTCATAGCGCAACAAAATCTAGAAGCTTATAAAGCAAAGATGACGCGCTCATATGAAAGATTGACCCGGCCGAGAACATTCCGCCAAGGTGAACTCGTGCTAGTGGTCAAAAGACGTATGATCCCCAATCGCGCCAAGCGGGGAAAATTCGAGCCGAACTATGAAGGCCCGTACATCATAGACAAGGTTTACCAGGGTGGAGCCTATCTACTCATGGATATGCACGATGAAAGGCCTTTCAGGCCAATAAATGGTCACTTCCTAAAGAAATACTACGCTTAGCGAGTTACCGTCTAGGTCAATGATAGATGACGATGACTATGTCCGCTCGCTATCGTCCTAAGCCCAAACTCTATAAGTAGTAGCCGGCCTTCTCCTCGATGGACCAAAACATCCTTAAACTAACGAAGGACCGAAACGTCCTTAAACTACTACCGCAGCATCCTTAGGCTGACGAAATGAATATAAAAAATATATATATAAAGAAAAATATATATATATATATATATATATATATATATATATATAATATAATAAACGGTATGTCCATAAGCAAAATGGGCACGGATGAAAACCTGAAAGGGCTCCGTGAGTGAAAACAGCAGGGCTACCGGCGGGTGTTCGTGAAAACCCGAAAGGGCGCGACCTCGTAAAAAAGAAAAAAAAAGAATAAACAGAATATAAAAAACGGTATGTCCATAAGCAAAACGGGCACGGATGAAAACCCGAAAGGGCTCCGTGAGTAAAAACAGCAGGGCTACCGGCGAGTATTTGTGAAAACCCGAAAGGGCGCAACCTCGTTAAAAGACACTTACAGGGTCCTCTCGACCTTGTAAGGAGAAACCACCCGCGTGAAATCCTTACGACTCACAAGGGAGCAACACACTTAGGAATCCTCACGATTCCTAAGGAGAAAATGCACTCGCGAGATCCTCACGACTCGTAAGGAGAACTCTCTTATAGGACCCTCACGGCTCATAAGATTTGAAAGTCTTAAGTTACAGAGACCTAAACCTGTGCTTAAGCGACCCCCACAACCTTCGATATTGCCCTACAAGTGGCTTAATACTGACCCTTGTATACAATCCATGGGCGCGAATAAACATTTCCCCAGCAAAGTCCCACCCGTGACTAGGGATATGTCCATATGGTGAACAACCTTATAAGTCCTCTCGACTTATAAGGAGAAAACCCTTTAGTAAGATCCTTACGACTTACAGGGGAATATACACTTAGGAATCCTCACGATTCCTAAAGAGAAAACACACCTACGAGAGCCTCACGACTCGCAGGGAGAAATACCTTTGTGAGACCCTTACGGCTCATGAAGTCAAAAGCCTTAGTCGACAGAATCCTAACCCTGTTTACTAAGCCACCTTTGTTCAACATCGACAGAGGCAAATGATGATTCGCTCCTGGCAATATCCCAGTTGTAGCGATGCTGATGTAAGTCTACGGTAGCGCCCCGGCCGTCTTTCAGACGCCAAATGCGGAACAAAAACTTTTATAACTGGCGCTATCGCATACTATAACCCGGATCTGCCATTAACGTTAAACTAACAAACTACAAAGAGGGTAGAAAGGTTATATCAAACGATCCGAGTCCTTCGTTCTTTAACCATCATCCCACGCTCCGCTGCGGCCGCTCCGATCTCCTGGCTCGTCGTCGAGGTGGCACCACATCTACGGATCTTTAAACAGGCTCCCGCCTCTGACCCGAGGCAACTCGGTCATCAAGTTTGCTAAAAGAGATGACAAAAAATGATGTAGAGAATGAGTAGAACACTTTGTCTCGCTTCGTCTAAAGCCATGGACGAACGGTTAATGAAGTTGCCATTTGGAATCGAATGATGAAAAATGAGCTTGGAAACTTAGCAAATATTTCATATCATATTTCCAAATGAGAGTGAGTGAGAAAAATCAATCAAGAGGGCACCATATAATGGCCGGCCACTTGGTGAGGTGGGGGGGGATGAACACAAGCATTAAATGAGGATGATGAGTCAATAATACACCTTGTATTTATCATTTAATGCATACATGAATCATTAACCTTAGTCACCATTCATTTAATGCTAACAATGAATCATCAATTCTAGAACCTTATAGAATCACGACTCATCACATGACTCACCAAATGACTCACCCTCATGAAGAAAAGATAAATCCGTATTTAACCGAATGTTAAATATGGGTGATAGAAAACTGGAAACTGGCAACTTCCGAAAGGGATCCCGAAACGAATTTCAGGATAACCCCGTAACAGTATAAACATACCCGCATTTGTATTACGACCGAATACAAATGCAGCTGAGACAAAGATATTATATCAACTATGTATAATACATGGATCCGGCTTAAACCAAATCCTACCAGTATTATCTGTCCGAAATATGACACGTGCGTAAACGCACGTGCATTTTCTGAACCCTGCCATAAAACCATACGGCCTCTACAACGTTTCGCCCAAACTTGGGAAACTATCTGTGGGGGACTCTAATGACTCGTCAGTACCCTGGCAGTGGGTTTAACCACAAGCCATCAGCGGCACTAGCTGTGCGTAACGGCTGCCTATGAACTGACCTCAAGGGAGGCCGATAAGCGAAATCATCCGGAAACCCTACTGAGCCTAACGGTGATAATGTATATACAGTCCGGTTCGTTCGTCTTTGAGTATCGCATATCCGGCCTAGGGGGCTAGTAACGTCAGACCTCCAATAGCGGTATAAGTCGTGTCGGAGATAAGCCCTGAACACCCTGAGAAATTACCGGAGTACCTACCAGTAATTCTTACCTGCCTTGGCCAAGGACTTGGTGTAATGGCTTTCCTAGACACAGCACGATCTCACCCCCAATACCGGGAGAGATGAATCCCCTGCCGTGTTAGTTATATGTATGCCCTAGAGGCCATTACTGTACATAGGATGTATATTGTAGTGGATGCTGGGACATATATAGGGAGGACTTTCTTGCTCGACATGATTGTATGCTATCTGGTTGCTCTTTACCTTAACGTGTATACTAATTGTCTCTCTGTTACATGTTGGTAAAGCCCTTATGATGTGTACTTGACTACCTGGAATATGATGCGGATCATACTAGTGGGGACATGGTAGTCCATAAGTACATCCTTCAAGGTCCCTAGTCGTGGGTGTATCGAGACGGGGCATCGATATACCAGAGTAGACTAGCGTATACCTTCTCGACCCATACAGATGGGCGATGGATGATCCCATATCCATTGGTGTTTGACATCATAGATGATATACGGGTGCTCAGTGGAGACTGGGTACACTGGATGGACTCGCCGAGAACTCCCAGATGGTATTATACGTTACGTCAGATGGCAGTTCTCTGGTGACACTGGTACAGGTTAGTCTGTAGACCCGAGATCGTCATAGAGTCTTGTGTGATTCCCACTGTGCTTTGATTTCCACCTCACCACGTATAAGAGGGCGTGCAAAATGGTGGTTTTTGGGTACAGTCCCGAGTCACATGGAGGCAATGAGCGATAGGAGGGGATTCGTCTCTCCCGGTATAGGGAGTTGATGTTGCACTGTGTTCGATTGGCTATAACCAGAAATCCCTGGCCAGAGTTACTGAGATTTACTGGTAAGTGTTACCAGTAGTTTCTCGAACTGTTATAGACCTCATATCGACACGACTTATCGAGCTATTGGGGTCTGACGTTTACCACCCCTAGGCAAGATATGCGACATATTAGAAGATCAGACCGGACTGTACGGTAAGTGTTACTGGTTGGATTCGCAGGAGTGTGAGCGGGCTTGCTTGTCGATCTTCTGATCGCTCAATACCCGGGTGGCCGTTACGTTTAGCAGACCGCTTGCGGCTTGTGGGTGTTTGATATGATCATCACCTGCTGCCGGCGTATTGACGAGTCTTTAGAGTCCTACACAGAGGTTTTCTGGCTCAAGCGAAACGAAATAGGAGCGCATATGAGATATGTGCGGGACCGAGAATAATGCGTGTATGTGATACCGTATTCTATTCTTGGGATGAATGTATCGATTGGTTGTATGCGATATAACCTAGTTATCGAATCAATGATTGATTTGATAAGCCGATATATTGAATATTAGTCGGTCATATGCGATATGACCGGATCGTTAAATCAAGTGTTGATTTAATGATTTAATGCATAATTATATATTTGATATATTACTTTGCATTAACTAGTATTGGTTCACTTTAAATGGATTTTCTCACTTGAAATGCACATTGTATATGAGATATACTTTTGTGCACTTGATTGTATCATGTTTGATGATACATGCATAGTTGGTTAAGTGTATGATTAAACCATGGTTGTGTAATGGTTAGGGTTTTGATTTACTTATTCATTTATTTATTTTGTTTATTTATTTTGGAAAAGAAAATGATATGGTGGCTTTCTTTGTTTGCTTGTTGAAGCTTCATGAAGCTTTGAACAAGTCCACCATATTTGTCTCATGCTTAACCCTAACCATTCCCACTAACCATAGTCTATTCTCTACACCTAATCATGGTTTCCATATGATAAGTATTGATATAATTTTCTATTTGGAGAATAACTTATCATATTATCTTCTTCTTCTTCTTCTCCTTCTTCAACATGAAGAAAACCTTGCCTCCATCAATAGCAACTAGTGAAAAAGAGTGAGAAATCCAATTCTAAAGTGAACCCACTTCCTATTTCTTCATTCTCTACCTCTTGCCAAGTAGTATAGGGTGTTTTCTTCACAAGTTTCATGACTTGGTGAAGTGGGAGCTTGATCTAGTGTTGCCTCGACGTAGATCATCTTCGGCATCGAAGTCGACGACCTAGCCCGCCTATTTCTCCGATGACGCCGATGCTAGAGCCCAGGATCCGATGATCACAGCGAGGGGACTTCATCACGGAGCTATGGAGGTGGAGGACCGGATCTACAAAGGTTGTATTTCCGTTCACTTATTAGTAAGGTTGTTTACTAGTTGTTGTTTCGCCTAAAATCTAGTTAACGATCTAGTCTAGGGATTCTCGACACTTGTAATTTTTGAATTAGGCATGGTTGATGCCTTGTGAGACCTCATTAGTGTGCCTAGGAACCCTACATGCCGATCCGCTCACGTGCCTCCATGTGGCTCGGGACTGTACCCAAAAAATACCTGTTTGCACGACTCCTTTGAGCCGTGGTAGGGTAGAAATCAAAGTACAGTGGGAACTCACACGAGACAAATGACGACCTCAGGTCGATGAACTAACCTGTACACATGTCATCAGGGAACTGCTATCGTACCAACTAGCAGATTCCCGGCGAGTCTTGTCCGGTGTACTCATAACCCAATGAGCACCTGTATACATCTTAGGTGATCCAACTGACACCAGTGGCTTATGAGACCCGCCACCTCCCCTCGTCTCGACTGTATACACTAGTCTACTCTGGAGTATCGATGCCCTATCTCGAAACTCACACGACTAGGGACCACTTTTAAGGATGTGCTTATGGACTACCCAACTCTCACGTATATGATCGCCCTTATACTGTTGGTAGTCAAGCAAGATCCTAAGGGCTCTATCAACGTGTAATCGTGATCTGTCACCTGAACCTATACATGACTGATAAAGGCAAACCAGATAGCATACTATTATCTCGAGTAAGACTGTCCTACCGGTATAAGTCCTTCACAATCATTGCAATCACGTGCCTGCGATCCAATAATTGACTTTGAGGGCACTATATCCAACAATCTCCCACTTGCACTTAAGGATAATTATTGCGATGTCGACTACTCACAGCCCATGTGAAACCGAACATCCAATTCCTCTACTAATCAGTTTCACAAAGCCCGTTTGTAAAACTATTGTGTTCGAGAAATAGCCTCAGTGAGTGAATCCGCCCTGATGTTTCTTTCTATGTCTCTCTTAATCTCAAGTTCGCGGAGAAAGCCATCTCCCGAATTGAGTAATACCTGTCTTATAATATGTCTGGATATCTGATAGGACCTAGTTCATAAATAAACTCTAAATCCAAATTTCTTAGACTGTATCGATAACTGAACCTAATCAGTATCCAGCACCATGCCTCCCACAGTATCCTCTTGGACCACCTATCCATAATACTGTCCCTCGTAAGAGGGAAAACTATAACTCTGACAATCACTCTGTCAACCATGTCACCTTTGAAGCCTGGAATGATAACTGTCTCCCGAAGGAGGCTGCCGTCATCAAATCCGTAGAACATGCACTTATGTTCTAAAACTGCTTCCTTATGTTTATCCAGGATTGGATTAATACAAACTTATTGCATCTAGTGCAAAAACAATATCTGGTGTGGTACTTGACATCTCACGATTAACTCAATTGCTTAAGCAAGTGATATGCCAATCATGCATATCCTTCTCCCCTTTAGTCTGTAAGACACCTTTAGAGAAGGTGACGCCATCACCTGCAAGTACACCACCATGCCAGAAGTAATTTATTCTAAAAAACATTAGAATATTGTCAAAGTATCCACATTGGGAAACTACCTAAATCCAGATCTAAAACCATAGATCTAGAAACCAGAATGTCATATATTATATCCAGATCATGTCTGGAGAAATAACTGTGTGACGACCACAGTACAACCGATCGTAGTATAGGAATTTTACTTCCTACTCTGTGTATGTCATCCAAATACCAGGACATCACACACCCTACTACCTTCTTAATAGATCCATCCCCTATTATGATGAAGTCAAACCCATGACTGTCATATCAAAATTAGATGATCTATCTCTGCTATATCTGCTCTAGTCTATAAATAGACATAAGCTACTTGCCCATTATGCTTCCGCTGCTCTCACTGACCACAACTACCCTCTGGCAGAATAATATATACGTGCACTTCTAAAGCTAGTTTAGAACGACGCTATACTTATCCTCCTACCGGGTCTCATAGCCTGGAACAACAGTAGTGTCAAGTCTGGGTAGTTAAGAACCTCACTGTCACCGTCCTTAAGGCTACCGGAGTACCTCTCAGGTGTCTGAGGTTACCTACCATATCTGCGGAGTGGCTATTGGAATGTCAAACCTGATTGAATGTTTAGGTCCTATTAAATTTTCCGTAATCGTTTGCGGTTCTGGAATCACTTCCAGTTCTACCATACTCCCACTACCGTTTTCTGAAAAAATCCATTTTACTAAAACTTTGGTGAGTCCAGAACAATATCACTATTGATCTTCCAGATGGTAGAAAGTTAACCCTCGACATAGCCCGGGCCAACCCATAAACTGCAATTACAGAAACGTGCCTTGAGTTATCCAGAGTCTGGTTTTAAGCATAAGCCGGACAACTCTCCGTACCTTAACATCGTTAAGATATGAACCATTCTATATCCAATATAGAAACCTTGTCACTTATTTAATTGGAACCAGATTCTAATCATGCAGCTGTCTCCATTGCATATCTTAATGGAGAGAGGCTAATCAACATTACTCAACTTAGGAATCCATCCAATTATGAGTAACCTGAAAGAGAAACAAGTTTCTTAAAACCATTACTATCAACTGAATATCAATCATAAGTATCTACATCTTCGATCTCTTTGAAGAATCCCGATACTTGCGATACCTGGTTCTCTACTTTATTCTTATACCCACAGCTTCTCAAAACTTAGACCTTGTATTTCTACGAAACACTTGTCTAAAAACTAGAGAAGTCATAAGTAAACAGAACATAATACGAGGACCAACCCCTTTGTCCTGATGGACACTGGACAACATACAATACTCTGTATAAGTTTCCTGAGTTGAATAACTCAAAACCTGTGCATCGTAGGTTGAAAACTGTACTTATGGTTAAGAACTACTCCGTTGTTCAATACTCCTTACCCAATCGCCAACTGATATAGGTAAATGTCATCGACATAATATCAAAAAGTTATATCTCACTTTATAAAAATAAACGTACAGATATATCATTTTGAAATTGGTGCACAACAACGGATACTCAAAACCAAATACATGCCGTCCGGCAAAAACCCAGACGACTTCCTCAAATATCACCAATTACAACGAATTCCGATATAATGAGGATGATCACCTTTTTCCCAATAACCTACTCCCACTCAACATCTGTAAAACCATACAGATGTGAGAAACATACCTGGTAAATACATACCTTGGAGTAAGTGTCTAATTGGGAAATCAGTTTTCTTTTAATAATGCACTGAAACATGAAAATGTTTCATAGGGGTATCCTGGTATTCATAGTAATGCCTCTTCCATAATCCAATTCATGACTATAACCGTATATTTCTTTGCCATCTCTCCAAATCCCTTTATTTGTCTTTAGTCATTTCCTTCTGTACACCATCGTTAGGCTAAATGGTTTTCTTCCTTCCCTACCGTTCGGCACCAGCCTATGGTTTGGAAGAAGACTATCCAGTAAGCATAATAGGTGTACCCCCCTCAACCTAGGAGTACTCACATATTGAGAGAAGGTGATGATAAAAGACAACTGAATAATACCTTATTCTTTTAAAGGTGAAATAGGAGTGGCGATGAAGTACGCGGTTTAGTCGTGAATGATAGCAGTCGCAACTTACTTTGCCCTCTTTCTAATCCCTTTATTTTGTCTTTACATATTACCTTCTGTACACCCTACTTAGGCTAATTGGTTTTCTTCATTCCCTACCTTTCGGCACCTGCCTATGGTTTGGAAGAAGACTATCCAATAAACGTAATAGGTGTACTCTCCTAAACCAAGGAGCCCTCGCAACCTGAGAGAAGGTGATAATAAAAGACAACTGAATAAACCAATTCTATTTCTCCTGAACCTGGATCCATCCTCGAAGAAGTCCCTTCGAGTTTGTATATAACCATACGATGGATCTATCCAATGGATGTGGATGTTCGTAGTAATACGGGGTGTTTTGAGAAATGCAAAGGGTAAAAGAAAGAGTGACAATGACTTATGCAACTTAGACAATCCAAAAGCCAGTATTTTAAGAAGGTTCGGTTAACTTGGTCACTGAGTCATAGTCTAGGGTCGGTCAAAGGTCGCTGCCAAAGAGAGAGAAAAGAAACACTCTGCGTGCACTCTAACCTAGATCAGAATGGTTATCACTTTATCTAATCCGGAAACCTCCCACTGTATTGTCAAATTCTCCTCCAAACCCGAAAGAAGAATTAATCGGGATCACCTGAAGAGTAAACCAACCCATCAGTGGGAATCGGGATCCAACTCTCATCACATGATAACGTGACGGAATCCACTCTCGTTATCACACTCCAGAAGGTATGCGCATGCCTGGCAAGTTTCAGTTTCTTTAGAAACTCCCGATATGATTTTTACCTCATGTTCTTATGACCTTGACGAAGGCCAACAAATCATATGTCACATGTCAAGTTCTGCCCGTCATTATCTTGTTAATTTGAACCCACCCGTACATACCCTTGACGAAGGCCAACAAGGTAATACGACTGTCCCAAACCAACTCATCTATCTATGCAACAAATGAATACCCCAGCAGCTACCTAACACTATGCCTTGACGAAGGCCAACAAACATAACTTGAATACTACTGACCATCCATAAGAAATGACTGAGGGCTACGGCTGGTTTTTGGTGAAAAACCTTTAACGTAATGAACTTGATCTCGTTGAAGGAACCTGATAGCTTTTTATAAAAATATAGTGGCGAAAACCTTTGCTAAAGAGGTCACTCTCGGTGAAGGGATCTCGGCTCTTTCCTCGTGGAATGAGGTGCAGGATATTCCACTGAATACCGCGATGCAAAGCAACATGTAATCGACTATAGTGAAGTTATTACCCTGATGCAAACTTCTGCCCAAGGGGTCACTCCCGGTGAAGGGATATCGGCCCTTGCCTCGTCGAATGAGGTGCAGGATATTCCAACCGAATACCACTGTGTAAAACAAAAGGAAACGTCTTTGTAATAACACTTTTAAATTTATTCCAACAACATCCAAACAGGTTTGTTTTTCCTTTGCATTGATCAGAATCAACGCAGTCCCATCAATTAATTACACCAGAAAAGAGCGAAAATAAAATGTACGTATATGCCATCCGCATTCGCCATTAGATCCCGTCATCACCCGTTAGGTTACTTAACTAACAACAGAGCGGGGACTGAACTAGCGCGGGTGTAAAACATATACAACATCTACTAGTATATATACCAATATACAATAATCGCTCCAGGCGTGATAATATGCAACATTACAGAAAAGTAATAAGCATCACAGAATAATACAGATAATCTGGGATCCCCGGGTTTCATAGAGCCGCTACTGAAACTCGACGTTCCCCTGGTCGTGTGGATAGCCTGTGCAATGAAACCTAGACCCCTACGGGTGCGGCAAGTTACCCGCCAAAACCTGAAGCGAGGCAGCCCCCTACAGCATAGTGAATGGACCACCCTGCACTTCATGAAATCCGGTAACTTGGGCACCCCTCCTTGGGTCAACCTGTACCCCCTACGAGTGCGGCGAATAGTCTGCCAATACTAGAGTGAGGCCCCTCTGCCTCTCAAAGCCATGAGATGCGGACCCGTTGCCCTCCAGAACCTGGCTATTCGTGCACTCCATCGTGGGGGTAAAACCTAGTACAGAAATGAAAAATATGTACAACGGGTATATCGACCTCAATCCGGTCGTGCCCCAAAAGAATATTATACAAACAGGCAGTGATGACAGTCCACATATTGGACGCTCGTCCCGCAATATCAAATGTACAAATAAATCCAAACTGCACTACCATTGCACACTGCTATCCACCACGACATATCCGCAACATCATAGCACAACACAGAACATCAACGCGAATGTCACGTTCGCAAATCCGTCTAAAAGGACTATAGCAATTAGACGCAATTTACCGCTCGAATGGCATTCACGGTCGGAGATATAATGTAAGTACTGTAAACTGACACGTTTAAATTACGATCGACTAAATTTTCCGAAGTGGGCCCCACGTACATCTGCTGTACAGTAACAAAATCTGGGCCCAAAAGAACAGTTCCAGAAACCACAATTTCCAAAGTAGAAGCCCCGGAAGAAAAATGGTCAAGTGATTGACCAAGACGGCCGCGGTTCCACGGTCGTACGGTCGATTCACTTTATCGTTTTTCTCCAGTGTTCTTTAAAAAGCCCGCTTAATTTTCTGGTATAGTCAAAATGATTTTTAGACCAAATTCAAAATCAACAGAAACTTTAGACATGGAATTTGCGGTTTTCGAAAATCCGTTCGATCGATATTTTAAACGCGTTAGCACAAGTTAGTAAAGCTTAATGGCGTGGCTCTGATACCATGTAAGTCTACGGTAGCGTCCCGGCCGTCTTTCAGACGCCAAATGCAGAACAAAAACTTTTATAACTAGCGCTATCGCATACTATAACCCGGATCTGCCATTAACGCTAAACTAACAAACTACAAAGAGGGTAGAAAGGTTATACCGAACGATCCGAGTCCTTCGTTCTTTAACCATCATCCTACACTCCGCTGCGGCTGCTCCGATCTCTTGGCTCGTCGTCGAGATGGCACCACATCTACGGATCTTTAAACGGGCTCCCGCCTCTGACCCGAGGCAACTCGGTCATCAAGTTTGCTAAAAGAGATGACCAAGAATGATGTAGAGAATGAGTAGAACACTTTGTCTCGCTTCGTCCAAAACCATGGACAAACGGTTAATGAAGTTGCCATTTGGAATCGGGTGATGAAAAATGAGCTTGGAAACTTAGCAAATATTTCATATCATATTTCCAAATGAGAGTCAGTGAGAAAAATCAATCAAGAGGGCACCATATAATGGCCGGCCACTTGATGAGGTGGGGGGAGGGATGAACACAAGCATTAAATGAGGATGATGAGTCAATAATACACCTTGCATTTATCATTTAATGCATACATGAATCATTAACCTTAGTCACCATTCATTTAATGCTAACAATGAATCATCAATTCTAGAACCTTCTAGAATCATGACTCATCACATGACTCACCAAATGACTCACCCTCATGAAGAAAAGATAAATCCGTATTTAACCGAATGTTAAATACGGGTGATAGAAAACTGGCAACTTCCAAAAGCGATCTCGAAACGAATTTCAGGATAATCCCGTAACAGTATAAACATACCCGCATTTGTATTACGACCGAATACAAATGCAACTGAGACAAAAATATTATATCAACTCTGTATAATACATGGATCCGGCTTAAACCAAAGCCCACCAGTATTATCTGTCCGAAATATGACACGTGCGTAAACGCACGTGCATTTTCCGAACCCTGCCATAAAACCATACGGCCTCTACAACGTTTCGCCCGAACTTGGGAAACTATCTGTGGGGGACTCTAATGACTCGTCAGTACCGTGGCAGTGGGTTTAACCACAAGCCGTCAGCGGCAGTAGCTGTGCGTAACGGCTGCCCATGAACTGACCTCAAGGGAAGCCGATGAGCGAACTCATGCGGAAACCCTACTGAGCCTAACAGTGACAATGTATATACAGTCTGGTCAGTTCGTCTATGAGTATCGCATATCCGGCCTAGGGGGCTAGTAACGTCAGACCCCTAATAGCGGTATAAGTCATGTCAGAGACAAGTCCTGAACACCTTGAGAAAATACCGGAGTACCTACCAGTAATTCTCACCTGCCTTGGCCAAGGACTTGGTGTAATGGCTTTCCTAGACACAGCACGATCTCACCCCGAATACCGGGAGAGACGAATCCCCTGCCGATCCGCTCACGTGTTTCCATGTGGCTCGGGACTGTACCCAAAAAATACCTGTTTGCACGACTCCTTTGAGCCGTGGTAGGGTAGAAATCAAAGCACAGTGGGAATTCACACGAGAAAAATGACGACCTCAGGTCGATGAACTAACCTGCACACATGTCACCAGGGACTGCTATCTGACGATATGTATAATACCAACTAGCAGATTCCCGGCGAGTCCTGTCCGGTGTACTCATAACCCAATGAGCACCTGTATACATCTTAGATGATCCAACTGACACCAGTGGCTTGTGAGACCGGCCACCGCCCCTCGTCGGGGTCTCTACTGTATACACTAGTCTACTCCGGAGTATCGATGCCCTGTCTCGAAACTCCCACGACTAGGGACCACTTTTAAGGATGTGCTTATGGATTACCCAACTCTCACGTATATGATCGCCCTCATACTGTTGGTAGTCAAGCAAGATCCTAAGGGCTCTATCAATGTGTAATCGTGATCAGTCACCTGAACCTATACACAACTGATAAAGGCAAACCAGATAGCATACTATTATCTCGAGTAAGACTGTCCTACCGTTATAGGTCCTCCGCAATCATTGCAATCACGTGCCTGCGATCCAATAATTGACTTTGAGGGCACTATATCCAACAGCTGATGCCTAAATCGGTATCAAATTCCAAGTCCTTTCATGGCAAATGATGATTCGCTCCTGGCAATATTCCGGTTGTAGCGATGCTGATGCTGAGATTGGCACCAGATTCCAAGTTCTACACTCGCGATAAAAATCAGCGAGCTAAAAATGCATACTAAATAGCCGAAATGATAGGGCAACTTGCAATAAAAAGCAGCAAGTAACAATGTATGCATACAAAACAGCCGAAATGATTGGGCAACTCGCAATAAAAAGCAACGAGTAAAAATAAAATAAACAGCCGAAATGATTGGGCACCACGAAAAATAGCCGAAATGATCGAGCAATTGCGACCTTCGCGATATAAAATCTGAAATGATAGAGCATCGCGGAAATAAAACAATAATAAAAAAATATGATGAAACTTTCGCCCTACAGGTGAGATCACATCAATCCCTGTATACAATCCAAGGGCACAAACAAAGACGGAACCATACCCTCCCAACAGTCTCCGTCAGAAAGCAAAGCCAAATCTCGACGGTTCACCAACAACCTAGAGACAACCATGATAATCATCTCGATACAGCAGACGCAGTGCTAGCAAACGAAGTGAAGATCAAATTCCTAGCTTCACGGTTTTGACGGTAACTTATATAAAACCTGAAAGACCGCCACAGATCAGTTCAATCCCCAGGGGAACAAGTGTCCCTGGAAAATACCTCAATTCAGGGAAACTAGCGTCCTTGATGAGAGCCTCCTGTTTCGCGTCGGCCTGCAGAGAAACCAGTGTCTCCGCAGGATTACTCCGATTCATTTCAACCCCGAAGAAACCAGTGTCTTCGGCAAAATACCTCAACTCAGGGAAACCAGTGTCCTTGACGAGAACATCTTGATTCGCGTCGACCCGTAGAGAAACTAGCGCCTTTGCAGGAATACATCGATTCGTTTCAACCCCAGGGAAACCAGTGTCCCTGGCAAATACCTCAATTCAGGGAAACTAGCGTCCTTGATGAGAGCCTCCTGATTCGTGTCGACCCGCAGAGAAACTAGCGTCTTTGCAGGAATGCATCGATTCGTTTCAACTCCAGGGAAACCAGTGTCCCTGGCAAATACCTCAATTCAGGGAAACTAGCGTCCTTGATGAGAGCCTCCTGATTCGCATCGGCCCGCAGAGAAACCGGTGTCTCCGCAGGAATACTCCGATTCGTTTCAACCCCGAAGAAACCAGTGTCTTCGGCAAAACACTTCGACTCAGGGAAACCAGTGTCCTTGACGAGAACATCTTGATTCGCATGGACCCGCAGAGAAACTAGCGTCTTTGCAGGAATACATCGATTCGTTTCAACCCCAGGGAAACTAGTGTCCCTGGCAAATACCTCAATTCAGGGAAACAAGCGTCCTTGATGAGAGCCTCCTGATTTGCGTCGGCCCGCAGAGAAACCAGTGTCTCCGCAGGAATACTCCGATTTGTTTCAACCCCGAAGAAACCAGTGTCTTCGGCAAAATTCTTCGACTCAGGGAAACCAGTGTCCTTGACGAGAACTTCTTGATTTGCGTCGAACCGCAGAGAAACTAGCGTCTTTGCAGGAATACATCGATTCGTTTCAACCCCAAGGAAACCAGTGTCCTTGGCAAATAACTCAATTCAGGGAAACTAGCGTCCTTGATGAGAGACTCCTGATTCGCGTCGGCCCGCAGAGAAACCAGTGTCTCTGCAGGAATACTCCGATTCGTTTCAACCCCGAGGAAACCAGTGTCGTCTCGACCCGTGAGGAAATTAGTGTCTTCGCGAGGACTTCCCGATTCGTTTCGACTTGGAAGATAAAGCCTTAGGCAGCAGGGATTAAAAAACTTGTTTCCTAAGTACTGGGATCCTGCAAGTCGGTCTAAAACGGTCTCTTGCATACTATCCACGGGTCTCACTCTCCAAAGTCGAATCTCAACAAGGAGGGAAACAACCGCTTACAAGTCCTCTCGACTCGTAAGAGGGAAAATTCTCTTATAAGATCCTTACGACTTATAAGAGAAAACACACTTAGGAATCCTCACGATTCTTAAGGTGGAAATCCACCTCCGAGATTCTCTCGATCCGTAGGGAGAAAAGTCTCTATGAGACCCTCATGGCTCATAGAGTTGAAAAGTCTTAGGCGGAAGATCTAAACCTGTGGCCTAAGCCATTGCTATCTCTTGAAGAAACCAAGATGCTTACTCTATTATCTGTCAACCATGTTTATCAAGATAGCATGCTGATAATAAGAGAAGGGAGAAAGCAAAGAAATAGTACAAGATATTGTAAAGAAAAATGTTTATTTTTATTTATTAATTCAATCAAGTATAAGGTGAATCGTACAAAAGAATAAAGAATGGATACATCTTATTCGAAAAAGAAATTTTTTTACAAGTATATTGATACAAGGGCAGCTACTGGGAAGGAAGCATCTTAAATAGCCCTATCAGTTGTTCGCGCACTTCCTTCCATGCCTTTCCCTGATCGGCCACCACCGCCAGTTCCGCCTCCACTTGAGCCCGCTGCTGCAAGAAGGATGCAAGCTACTCCCCGACGGCCTGCTGAGTTGCTTCGCGACCTTGGGCATCACGCTCGGTGGCATCAAGCTTTCGCTTCAAGTTTAGCCCATTAGAGATATGCTCCAGAAGGCCCTCGAAGATAGCCTTCACCTGGGCAGCGTTCTCCTCAACCTCAGCACGCAGACGAGCCGTCTCGCTTAAGATTTCTTGGCATTCCCTCAGCCTTAAAGACGCTTCTTGTTCCAAGTGACGGAAGTAAGAAGCGCTTTGCTCAATCCATGCTGCTCTTTGATTGCTTGCGGCTAAGGTCTTAGGAGCAGGGCGCATAAACTCTGATTGATGCAGGAGGACCTCGATTTCCCTATAGTGATTGACCCAAAGCTCGACGACGCCCCTATCATGAAAGTTCACAAGCGTCGCCAATATTGGGTTAACCTCCACAGCGAAATCCGCAGCAGATGGGAGAGCGTCTGTGTCAAGCTCTTCGACGTATCCGCTCAGCATACCTAAGCTCATTACGACACCCTTTGAAGACGGATGTCTCAGGAAGGGGCCTGCCGGCATTATAACGCGAGACTCGAAGGGCACCAGGATCGGAACAACAGCTGAAGAAACAAAATACGATTAGATGACGGTTCAAGAAATACGAAAAGTCATCGATGGGATAGTTTACTATACCAGCTGTAGCAGGCGGCAAGGCCGGGAGGGCCAGTGGCGCGACCGATCTTTCATCTCCTCCTTCGATTTGTAGCACTGCAATCAGGACAAGGAAGAGTCAGAAATAGTTCCATTATTGAAAAAAGAAAGATATCAAATGGAAATTATACTCACCAGCGCCACCGGAGGAAGAAGCGAGTTCAGATAGGAAGGAGAAGTGCGGGTGCAACACCTGATAGAGATGATCAAAAAGCACACTTGAAAAGACGCAATAGTACGACATTAGTACATAAATCATGCTGCTGAAAGATAAAACTAATGGGTTGCAAATCCATACCTTCCAACATCTGCGATGGTACAAGGGAAGGCTGAGAGGTGACCACCGCCAAGGCAGTAGTTGACGGCGCTCCCTCGAGCAATGGAGATTGGCACTGGCCGCACCTGCGTTAAAAACAAAGATAAACTTTTCAGAAAGGATTGCAAGATAAAAAAAAAGGGACAGTAACTCGAAATTTACTTGATGAGCCGCCAGCCGAAACGGAGGCGTCTCCCTCCTCCATCGATACGAGTCCACCTCCCGTGGCCTCATCACCGGACTCGGCAGGGTTGTCGTCATACTCGCCCGACCAGGAGACGGCGGAGGACCGTAGACGGGGAGAGCAATAATTGGGGCATTTCCAGACTCTTGAGAAAGAGCGTCTGGCTTTTCCCCAAGAGTGGTGCCCATCTCACCCGCTACTTCTTCGGGCTCGGCGGTCGCCATTGTCTCGTCCGCCATTACCATGGGGTCACCAGTTTCAGATGCTCCGCCCGCCGCTGCCTCAGGCTCAGTTATAGCGGTCGTCTCATTTGCCGCCACCTCAGGCTCGGCATCAACGACCTTCTCTGGTGCAGCTCCCTCAGCCCCCAGCTCAGGTTCAGCAACCCCGACGAAGTTGCCCACCGTCGGCTCGGGTTCGGCCGATGCCTCATCCTCTGTCCCCTTAGGTTTGACGGTTTCCGCCTCCCCTTCGGTTGGACTTGGCCCCGCAGGACAAGATATATAAGAACCGACAGGTTTACAATTCTTACAACAAAATTTTGAAAGATACATTACCTGAGGTGGACTTATAGTTAGCCTTCCTATTTGCGTGCACCGCCTGTCTATGAGCTGTAGACAAGGCGACCGGGGGCTCTTCCGAAGGAGTATCAGCACAAGGTACGGTGCTTGGGCCCGCTCCCACGGCCAAAGCAGCCCTGCATGCCTTCGCCTCGCGCCTCAACCGCTACCTCTCCTCCCGGGCCGTCGCGACGGACCTCTTTGACGCTCCTTCATCAAGGTGTCGTCGTCCACGTTTAGAGTTGCCTCCAGAGCCTTCAAGGCATCTCTCATCGGCTCTTCAAGTCGGGTCTCTCGCGGTAGCCCCGAAGAGGCCGAAACATCAGTGGCTGGCCCGGGAAGAGTCTCCATGTCACTTGGCGGGACCGGCATTGTGGTTCCTGTGATGAGAAAAAGAAAAGGTTAGATCAACCATAATAAAAGGAGAATAAAGACTTAATGAATCGAAATGTACCGAGGCTTAAGGATGCTCTGAGTCGTTATTCCTCTTGAAAAGTTTTGAGGGAAGCAGCGATGGCTTCTTCAGTGGTGATGCCTGTTTGAAGAAAAGAAAGGAAAAGCATTAGTCAACGACAATAATAAAAGTATGATGCAATAAAAAAATGCGACTAATAATTACCCGATTGTGCAAGCTTAGCTAGCCAATGCGTCGCGCCTCGCCAATCGCTCTGAAGCTGTGATGGCGGCCGCCAGATCAGTGTCATCTGGCGGCATAACCAATCCTCTATTGGTCCCGTACTCGCCCAAGCCCTCGCTATAGGGAGCGTGAGGTTCCTGACCGAACGCGACGTCAGCTGAGAAGAGCGACTTCTTCTTCCTCTTCTGCCTGCCAGCCTTGGGTGCACCCAAGATCAACTTGCGTTTTGTAGGCACTTTAGGGCGGCAGGTCCCGATATCCTCGCCCACGCCAAACTCCGGCGAGACCACATTCACCGGCTCCATTGGAGCACGAGGCGCGGGTGGCACGTCCGCGGTAGCACGAGGTAATTCGCGTGGAGGACTCAGCACATGCGGTGGTTCGGCTTCAGCATCTTTCAACGGAGGGACTACGGGGGTCCTTGGCACCAGAGGAGCTTTGCGGTCGCTGCCAGGAGGCACACCCTTACGGTCGACCAACAAGTGCTTTTCTTCCTTTATAACGGCGCTCGTCAAATGCTGGTACCACGCTGTATACGTATTAAGGATTCGTGGGGCACAAGCCGGCTCGCTGATAAGAAAATGAGAACCCGTATTCAGACGCATGAAGTGATGCAGCGCGCTCCGCATCCCTTCTTCAGTGACAGCAGGGTCCAGCAAGAAAGCCTCCAACGGCACCCCTTGATTGTAGTTCAGTTGCTGGGCAGAACGATGCGGGTTGTATCTCATAAAAAGCGCCGCATCATTTTGCCTAAACACCAGGAAACCCGGTCTGATGGAATATAGATGCAGGGTCTCTCGAGCTGTCAGAACTGAGGCCCCATCTTTGAAAATGTCTTGCAATGACCACATTGTGGTAGTAGACGCCTTTCCAATGGTCAGCACTTTGTCAGTAAAAGACATCCTGTCTCCGACTATGTGGGGACGAAGGAGCAAACCTCTGGCATTCCTTGTCGACGGAGTCACAATTGAGGTGCTGATCAACTGCATGATTCGAGGGAAGCTGCATCTGTCATAGAATGAAGGCCTTTTGTGCATACCAAAGATGCCCAGTGTATGTAGCTCAAGCCATAATATGAAGTAATGCATCGGGAAGATCACGTGCAGTACTCCAGGTTCATTAGCATCCGCCGCTTGACTAAGGCCGTGATACAGGTGTGCCAAGCCGGCGATCCCGACGGCCACTTTTACCCCAATGGTCATCCGGTGAGCTGGGTAAAAGACAGAGGGCCTCATACGGCGAGAATGCATCGGGAGCACAAACCAACTCAGCCATAGCCTAAGAAATCCTAAGAAGAACGCTTCCTCGTCCATCCCAGGGGCTGCAACCTCCGCAAAAGAGACCACCGGGGAGTTAGGAAGGAAAAAACTGTTACGCCCCGCTTCCCAAAATGCGGAATACGAGGGGTTGACAAGGCCAGCCATACTCCTACGGTCAAGGAAATATTCTGCCTTAGTCACACTTCGGCTTCTAGCTTTACGTGGTAACCAGTAATACAATGCACAGGTAATGAGAAATGCAGTATATAAATCAAAACAAATACAAAGTACTAACCAGATAGGAATCAAGAGAGCAAGGTTCTGGGTAGCTGATCAAGATGTCCGCGATGTCCTCGAGGTACGTCTGGTCCTAGTCCAAGCTAAGTCCACTTCTCACTCTGAGCATGCGTACTCAGGTCGTCAGAGCGACACGATAGCAATATATGTGTATAGATGCAGTTGTAATTCGAACAGTGATAATAGATATATAACAGTAAATCAAGACAGTAAAGATGTGAACATGGAGTAACTGATGCGGTGTCAAATAGAGCAGATGAACGGTAAAGCAGTAAAATAGTATGTCAGGTGTGTCGGTACAGTAAGTAATGCATGTCAATGTCACTATCCCTATCAGTCTCTAAGTCTCACTGTACAGGTCACTAAGCCTATCGGCAGTCCAAGTGTGAGAGTCAACCACTTGCGAGTGTCCTCCACCCAAGGGTAGTACCCAAGGGCAAGGGACCACGGGCCCAAAGTATAACTCACGGTAATAATCATGTACCCTGTAAATCTCCATATATCTCCAAATATATAAGCCGGCATAGGACTCCCGAGATTCTGTTGAACTCACACTCAAACTACTCCACACCCCGTGGTCTACATCAAACTCCAACCATAACATCAAATACCGGTCGGTCCATGACAAGTCTGCGCGAGAACTGAAGACAGGATCTCCATCAAGCACGTCCCGACTGATACCCGAGATAGATGGACAGTGTCTGGTGCCTTACCTGTGACACCCATACAAGTGCTTCCATAAGTGTCCCATACCACTTATAGTACACTTATACACATCCCACAGATGTCGACAATGCAATAGAATAATAGGGTCCACTGATTGTGTACAAGTACGTGTCACTTTCACTTATCCACTCATGCATGAACACTAACGTACTTGCCACAATCACCACTAATACCTAACACTGGGTAATGCACATGATCACCAGGTTTCCAATGCGATGACATATGTATATGATGTGATGAGAAAACAGTACGTAAGGCATGATTAAGATATCATATGTCGGTATCCAATCACTTGCATAATTTATCATAAATCATATATGCCAAAATTTAGCGAAACAATGAACAGAGGATAAGTAGTATGTGTGATTATCTATCCAGCGAATTTGGTTTCACATCGATCGGGTTTCAGGATCACTAGATATGGCCATTTCATTTTAAGCGTTCACTGCTGGAAATCCGATTTCAGAATCGGAAGTCCGTTTCGCAACGCATTTTAATCCCAGTTGAGATTAGATTTTAGCGATGCTACAGTTGAATGAAATCTAGGGTTTTCAGTAAGGTTTTCAAAGCAACAGACAGATTATCAATCTCGTCTATACATCAGGAGTTATGCATGATTCAACATTGGGGTATCAGTTCTGGTTCTGTTTGGGACTGCTATACGTCCCGATCTTTTAAATTACAAATTAAATAGCAAACGACGATGAAACGGAATGAAACCACTTTTTTTATTTAGATAACAGATTAACCTTTAATAAATTGCAGAGTTCCGCAACATACAAGTTCAGAAAACAAGGTGGTACACATTACGGGACAGCATACAGTAACCAGAGTCGCTCTGGACTGCAGTCCAGAGTCGCACTCCGACCCAAATATCGTCACAATATCAGTACAGAAACCAATAGAAATTTGCATAGGGTTACATTTCGTCGAGTCAGATTCGATTTGAGCCCTTGAACACAACATTTCAGTATGTACATAATTTATGGTGCTTTTAACGATTTTCAGACGCAGGAAAAATCCCAGTTCTACGGATGTATTTGGGGGTATTCGTTTTAGTCATTAACGGTCATATTTTCCAATGAAATTTACACACTAGGTTCACTGCCTTACGGGCCAGACCATACAATTGAGTTCCGTCAAATTAAATGAAGATTTCCATTGAGATCATGCATCGAACTGTTGCGTTATGTAATTTATCGGGAAATGTACATGTGGAATCTATACGATTATAGTTTGTAACAAACATAAATTAGCATGTAGCAAGTAGGGAACTTGCCTGGAGATGAGTCGACAATAATACTACAGTGGTAACAGCACGATCGCGTCACGAACACATCACCGGTTCAGTCCTTTGGAATCCGACAATTGCACTCGATCTAGCCGCTCTCCGTTTCTTCACCGCTCCAAGTTGTTTCCGATTTTGATTTGAGAGAGAAAGAGAGGGTTAGAGAACAGCGAGAGAGAGAGACAGAAACAGAGGGAGAGAGAGAGAGTAACAGAGAGAGAGAGGGAACAGAGAGAGAGGGAGAGGGATAGAAAGAGAGAATTAGAGAGAGAGGGGCAGAGAGAAAGTGAGAGACAGAGATTGATAGAGAGAGACAGGGAGAGAAAGAGATTTAGAGAGAGAGAGAGAGAGAGAGATCTACCTGGTGACGCCGGGGGGGGGGGGGTCGACGATGAGGAGTCTCCGGCGAAGGGCGATGGGGCTTGGGTGTGCAGGGAATGGGTGAGGCGATGGAGGTGATCGGTGGTCGTCGTCTCTGGGCTCAGAGGGGCGTCGACGTGGTGGTTCAGGGCAGTGGAGGCTCGCCGGCATCGAGTGCACGTGGTGGCCGAGCTCGGGTGCAAGGAAGCTTGACGGCGGTTTGGTGCAGAGATGGTGCGGCGAGGAGTAGACGAGGGGATTGAGCTTGGTGTGGTTTGAGTGTTGGAGAGAGGAGAGCGAGGGAGGAAGGATGAGGGGGTGTAGTCGTCGTCGTCGAGGGGCGGGGTGCAGGGGCTCGAGTGAGGGGTTCTCTGTGGAGAGAGAGGGAGGGGGAGTTTAAGATCGAGAGTGTGAGGGAGAGGGGAGTGAGTCGTTAGGGGAGCGGATCGTAGGGGGCGCGCGCATCGTAGGCGCGAGGAGCGGGGCACGGCACGAGACAAGTGGCGACGTGGGCAAGCTCAGGGACGTGGCAGAAGGAAAAGCAGGAGAAGTTGTAAAGGAAGGAAGAAGGGAAGGGTGGAACCCGGGCCGGGTCGGGTCGGTTGGGAGCGGGCCTTGGGCTGGGCCGGAAGGGATTTTAAGTGAATGAGAAAAGGAGTAGAGGAGTGGGCCGGCTCTGGGCTTGGGGAAAGTAATGGCTGGGCTAAAAATGAAAAAGAAAGGGGATAATAATAGAGGAAGGGAATGAGGGTTTGGGTTAGGGAAAATTAAAAGATATGAGATTAGATTAGGATTTGGGTTTTTAGAATAATACAAATAATAATTATAAAATAAATGAATTTTGAGAGTGACAAAAATATGGATATTGGTATTCAAAAAGGACCGGGCATTACAAAAACCCTTTTGATCTACCTCCTTCGCTGGAAGGTTGTCCAAACCTAAACTGAAAGGGTCATCAAGCGTGGCAAACTTAGCAGCTTCTGCCGAGAGGACGTTTGGGTGAAGGAATCGAGTGATGAAATCCTCGAAACTGACCCCGCGGCTCCCACATTTGATAAAAAAGGCCTCATAGATGTTCAACACTTTGATCAAACTTGGAAACTGATGTTGAACAGCATTCTCCGGAGTGAGGCCCATTATTTCTGGCTTAGCACCGAAGACATATTCGTCTGTAGGAAGGAGCTCCTCATAGTGCTCCCCTATGACCGGTAAGCCGGAAACCTCTGTGAACTCCTCTAAAGAAATCGACACTTCCCGGTCCAGTGCGAGGAAAGTGTGAGTAGGAATGTTCCACTGCTCCAAAAAGGCCTTAACCCACCAGGTAGGAAGCGTGGGATATTGGAAGAGGGAAACGTAAATAGTAGTGTACAACCCGAGCCTCATCAACCGCGACTTCTTCGCTGACAAAATGTAGCGAGCCCATGACAGATAACCAATCGGATGACGGAGGATCAGACCTATATTGTATGATTGCCCCCAGGGTCGCGCCTCGCCTTGATAAATACGGCGTCCCAAGATATCTAAAACCATAGGAGGCTGAATTGGAATCGCATCTATAGCGGGATGAAGAAGGCTCTTTGAAGTCCAATCGACCATCTCCACGGCATACTTCACCGGGGGCGGGTCGGCATAATGGATCGCCATGATAGGCTCTGATGGTACTGCGCATGAAAATCTATGTCGACCCATGATAATTTGATTGTACCACGACCCCCAAAGGTGAAGATTCTTATAGTCCGGATCGTAGTCCCTGATCATAGCTAGGACCTCCCGGTCTACGGGGAATCCTCCTTCCGAACGAACAAATGGGAATGAGGTATCGAAAGACATGTTTCCTGCAGAGGGAAAAAAGTCAGCCGTCAGTGTTGTAATTCCAACGCTTGGCGTTTTAAAAAAATTTATACCACATTGCAATGCAGTGGGTAGGGGACAAAAGGGGGACCCACAAAATCTAGATAAGACAGCCCCATCATTGGATGAGACTGTCAATTAATGAAGAGATCCCCAAGAGAATATTCTCATTAATGGGAAATCCCTAGAGACAAGGAGAAAATCTCCTCTTTTAGAGCAAAGCTCTGTCACAGAGTGACATTTGTCAAACTCTGGTCTTAAGGGAATAAAATTTCCTAAAAAGAGCCTAGCTCTATGGTAATAATGGAAAGATCCATCAAAAGAAAATTTAACTCTTGAAAGAATTAAAATTTTGGGATCTTAAAGATCCATGAAAACTCTTAGGAGTTCTTTATTTTCAGATCAAAAAAAAGATCTACATTTGATCCATGAGCAAAGCCATGTTCATGGGTTAAAACCCATGAACAAGATCTCTGTAGATCTATGGACTTTTGAGAGCAAAGCTCTGTTGATGAAACCCCAAAGGGGTTTTCTTTAGATCAAAGATCTATGAGAGCAAGGCTCTGTTGATTAAAGGTAATTTAATTTAATTTAAATTTTATCTAAAACGATTCTAGGTTTTGAACTTTGAAGTTCTTGGAAAGAAACAAGAGCATGGCTCTAAAATTCTTTAAAAACAAGAGCAAGGCTCTGAAAACTCAAGTTCTTAAAAATGGTAAAAAATTTACTAAGGACCAAGGGTCCTATTTATAGGCGCCTGTGCCCCTTCAACTCACCCGTTGATCCAACGGCCAAAATCTTGCCACCGCTACACTCACGTGTGCGCTACGTGAGCGCAATGGTGGGGGGGAGGGGTATTTGTTTCTCCCAATCAGAGCAAAGCTCTGTCTGAATTTCAAAAATTCAAAAATTGAAGCAACGCTTCAAATCCCTTGCGCTGCGCGCAACGCGCCATGTGTCAAAAACTGATACATCAGCGCAGCGCCCAAGGCAGCGCGCCCAATCAGAGCAAGGCTCTATTTAAAATAAAATTAAAAGAAGCAACGCTTCAGATGATCTGCGCTCTGCGCTGCGCGACACGTGGCAGCGCAGTTGCGCTAGCGTCCTGCGCTGCGCGACACGTGGCAGCGCAGTTGCGCTTGCGCAGTTGCGCTGCGCGACACGTGTCAAGCGCTGGTGCCTCTGTGCCAAACAGGATTAAAATCCCAGTAAGATCTTTCTGTTCTTATTAAAATAAGAAGATTGTTTTCTGTAAAACAGAACCCCTTGGATCAAAGATCCAACGGTGGGGAAAATTCCCAAAATCACTTAGAGAATGATCTCTTTAACAAATTTAACAAATTAATGGGCACTATATAAAGGCCCCTAGACCCCAATTCAAAAAAAAAGATCAAAAACAACATCACAGAGAATAGAGAGAACGCTGAAGAATTTTGAGAAAAACTCAAGAAGAGAAAAAAGGTAAAAACCTTTATAAAAAAGAAGAATTTCTTCTGAATAGATCATTGATCTAAGAACAAGATCAATGATCTTCAATAAAAAATAAATAACAACAGTGCCTTGCACTTTTTTTTGAACCATTAGTTCTGGAATCTTAAAGATTCTTTTCTTGAATCCAAAATTGGATCAAGTTATTGAAACAGTGCCTTGCACTTGCAAAAACTGCACTGTTGCGCTCCTGGGTTGGCGCAAGCCACCAAAGAGCGCCACGTGTCAGCACCATAACTATTTGCGCTATGCGCTTTTAAAAATAGAGCATTGCTTTTTAAAGTTGGCGCAACTCACCAGAGCGCGCCACGTGTCACAGCACAACAGCGCAGCGCACTGGCACAGCGCACTGTGCTAGCGTGACACGTATCACCTTCACATGCGCTTGTGCTCAATAATTGGTGCAAAGCGTCTGACAAGCCAATGTCAGACAATTAATGCACTGCATTATTTATAGAAGGGCCAAGCTCAATTAAAAAAGGCCTAACGGGCCAAATTAAATGCTATGCATTATTTTAAAAAAAGGGGGCAGAGCCCAAACAATGACAGATGCTCTGCATCATAAATAAAGGGACATAGCCCAAATCAAAAAGGCCTAGCAGGCCAGAATAAAATGCAGTGCATTATTAAATAAGGGCAAAGCCCTAGCACAGGCTTAATAGGCCGAAAATAAAAACGTTGAATATTCTCAACTGGACTTAGCCCAATCACGGCCGTAAGTCCTCAAATTAAATTGACTGAGCAAGACTGCTCTCTTAAATCAATTTACATCCGGTTCAAGGGTACATCTCTGAACTCCTCTGACACCTATCGTTGTAATCCTTCAACGACGTCAGAGAGGTGACGGGTCCCGACAACCACACATCGATACGGACTGCGGGGTCCTTAAACTCGTGGACCGAAACGTCCTTAAACTAATATTCGTCCCAAAATGGGAATGTTGGACCAAAATGTCCTTAAACTAATGTTCGTCCCCAAATGGGAATGATGGACCACCATGTTCCTAAACTGGAAATGGACCGCTATGTCCCTAAACTGGAGCAATAGAGCCAATTGCTCTCTTGTCGGATCCAAACGATCCCGTTAAGTTGATCTTAGTCTGGAGATTAGGCTAACGTATCCTTAACAAAAGTTTAAGTTGATCTTAGCTTTAAATAGGGTTAACGTATCCTTAAACAAAAACCCCAAACCCAAATCTAAGAAAATACGGATTTGGACTAATCCACATCCTACGGGCGACGACATAAATTAGTCTCCGTATACAATCCACGGGCAACCACAAACAAAACAAACACCTACGACACGAAGTGAAATTCTGGAGAAGGAGAAAATTGTTACCGCGATGCGGTAGCGTAATTAACTGCAGGGGCTTGCGCCTGCAGGGAAGAGCGTCCCCACAATCAAAAACCCCTCAGACGAGGGGGAATCTGACGAAGTCTACTACATCGGCCGCATCCGTCCAAACCTCCGATACACGGTGCCATAAATCAACTTGGCATCTTCGGAGAGGTGGACGGATAGAACCAATTAGTATCTGCCCCGAATCTCAGGCAAGACGTCTTTACGTCGCGCCGCCATTCGGAGGGGAACAATGATCTTAAGACATGCCCGGGGATCAGGTGGAAGAACCCGCTAGAACCCCAGATCATCGATGGAATGCTGAAGCCGCGTCCAACTCCAAAGATTGGTGGTGATGGCCCAAGCACTTGTACCCAGCCGTCGAAATCTTCAAAGAAGAAGAAGAAAAGATCCAAAAAGCCCGTGAAACCTGGAGACAAGCGCACGGACTTACAGAAATAGATTGACGCGCTGGAGGAATATAATCAGAAGGCACAGACTCCCATTACGCTCCAAGAGTTCCTCAGCCACGTCTTTCAGGAGGAAGATGATGGAGAAAGCTCGTCGGACGAATCTGAGGGTTATGCAGCAAGTTGTCATATGATCTCCCACTCGTTTACAGACGATGAGAAAACTCCTTGCACTGAGAAGCTGGGGTAGATCCTAAACCGGAACTTCTGGGGCCATCAGATGAAACAATCGATGCATTCCTCAACAAAGCTCTTTTGAAGAGTAAAGCTGATCGGGAACACGAGACGGTCATATTTGAAAGGGCCAAGCACCGGCGACTAGACGAAAGAGTTGAGACACTCCCGTCAAATCAAAAGACATCCGTTGCGGATAAAAATAAATTCAAGACGAGAAAAAGGTTTGCTAAAGCCATATCAATGGGGATGAAGCTACCACCCTCTGAAGGAAATATTGCCGGCAAAGCAGAAATGCACCATTCCTACTGCTTATATCATCGAAAGATTTCGCACCCCACCGAAGAGTGCAAAGCTTTCAATAGATGGTGGCAGGGGTATGTTGTTCACCGACAACATTTTAAGCGGGAGAAGCGCAAAACTCGTCGGGAGCGGAAAAGTACGACCGAGGAGCTTAGAGGAACTACCAGCGATTGTCGCATGGTTAACGCCGGGGAAGCGCAAATTCTCACATTCGGGAGCGACTCTGACGAGGAAATGGCTCTTAGCCCTCTCTTTAAAGAGTTCACCTTGGGAAAAGAAGAAGAGCCGAAGGCCTGCGAAAATATCCGGCTGTGTAATCGTACGCTACCCGAAAAGAATCTTGGACCCTTAAATAAAAAAGATAAGGGAAAAGAAAAGGTCTCCGAGGATATCTCCCTGGACGACCAAGTCATGAAAGAGCTGACTGCCGAAGACTCGTCAAAGAAAACTAAGGTGGACTATAACGTTCTGGCGAACTTGAGGAAACTACCCTCACAACTCAGTATTCTCGATGCCCTTTTGCTATCCAAAGAAGCGAAAGATTCGTTGATCAAAGCGCTACAAGAGCCGGAGCAATTTCAAGCTTTTCTCGTCGAAGAAAAGATGAAGGGCAAGCTGGAAGAAGTGCATACAGCTGATGTCACTTTCGGTGATGAAGACCTCCTCCTTGGGACGTGTGAACACAATCGTCCCCTCTATGTTTCAGGGTACTGCCACGATATAAATATAGGCAAAATCCTAGTCGACAACGGGTCTTCCGTCAATCTCCTCAATGTACGGGTATTAAAGGAAATCTGCATGAGCGTCCAGCACCTCGCTCGGGATAAGATCACCATCTCCGGGTTCGAATCTCAATCATCACGGACTCTCGGGTCTGTGATACTGACGTTACGCTTTGGGCTACTCGTCACGGACATTAAATTTCACGTCATTGACGCCAAGACATGCTATAACGCGTTACTCGACCGGCCTTGGTTACACGAGTACAACATCATCCCTTCTACACAGCATCAGTGTATGAAATATTTTAAGGATGGTCTCGAGTATATCGTAACAGGAGAGTTGAACCCATTCTCCGTAAACGAGGTCCGTAAGTACGAAGATGCAAAATACTTCTTGCCAGATTTCGAAGACACGGAGAGGTGTCACAAGCCGGAGAACAAAGCTATCGCCACCATCCCTGTCTTTGGGAGTGATACTGAGGAAAAGGAAGAGATGGTTTATTCAGGTCCACCCCAATACAACAAGCCGGGACCGTCCGCTCCCATGTTGATCTTTGGCAGTGACTCGGAAGATGAGGTCCATGCTATATTTTCCACTCGACCTTCAATACAAACTTTCGCTGATGAGGAGCAAAGTTTGCAAAATTGCTATGGTTCCGTCCAAACATCATAAAGAACTAGATGCGCTCGATACCTACAGTGTAGAAGAGCTGCAGACGTTCTATGTCCCTCCCAGGTGAGAAGGCGAAAAGTCGATCCTATTCTACCGCTCCCGGGAAACCAAAGTGAAGAAAGAAATCTGGTACGGTGAGGATCTTACGCTTGACAGGTTTCAGCCCATCCGTCTGCCTAGATATTATATAGAAGGCTTAAAAAGGCTATTGAAGCGCCAAGGGATACCCTTCAAACAGACCGCTCGAAAAGCCAAATTCTATGACAGGGTCTGGAACGTTCCCGGAACTCAGCGCAAGTTACCTAGCGGGAGAATAGAAGCAATCGGGCTTGGATATATTCGGTCCAAGAAACGGGAGCTACTACGCGACTGCTATGTCGTGCATAACTTTGATGAAGAAGGGGATGCTCATTGGGAAGATGTTAACCCTAAACCAGAAAAAGTCCCCGACGTAAAAATGCCCAGTCCGTCGTTCGAAAAACAAATTGACAAACTTATAAGGGAAGTTGGTCAAAAGGTTCGAGATGACCATAACCGCGAAATGGCCATCTATGAGAAAGCCAGGACGCAACGCCTTCTCCAACAGGCCGTGAAAGATGAAAATGCCGCTCCCTGTCAACCTGTTGTAAAAAAGGCCCGACGCAGAGGCAGAAACAAGTCGAAAACCGGAAAGACATTCAGCAACGACAAAGCGGGACCAAGAAGCCACGCAGTCGGGAATCAAGCGGTCCGGATTTGTCCCTTATGAAGAAGATGAGTCGAGCATACTTTTTTCCTCAAGATAAGACAAAGAAGATACTTGACCTAGCTATAAAGCACCAAATGCTTACACTTCCAGAGTCCAAGCACCCCAAACAAGTAGGTGAAGTCTCACACCCGAACTATTGCTCTTATCATAGGGTAATAGGGCACCCTCTCAAAGATTGCTTCACCTTCAAGAATTGGGTCGAAGATCAGTATCAGCTCGGCAAGTTTGCTCTATCTGACAGCTAGAAGGTGACGCCACCACAGAAGCATGAACCCAAAGCCACGAGAGCAGAACCAGATCCACATCGGTCTTGGAAGCGGGCTCGTACTTGTCATATGATAACAATATCAAAAGAAGAACCTCAGAATACGGATGATCTTCTCTGGTGCTTCGAAAACAACGATGACGAGGTGATCTCGGAATTTCCACCAGCGTCGAAAGAGCTAAAAGATGGAATACACACCACTGCAGATAACCTCAAGAAAATTGAGTTGGGGACGGCGAACGACCCGCGGTCGACATTCGTCAGCGAGCTGTTGCCTGAAGAAAAGGTGGCTGCACTAAAAGACGTGCTTATGCAGTATGTCGCATGGAATTATTCCGAAATGCCAGGACTGGATCCAGAGATTGCTGTCCACAAACTGACGATATCCCCGGACGTCAAACCAATCAAACAAATACCCACGACACGAAGTGACCATCTGGAGAAAAAGAAAGTTGTTACCGCGATACGGTAGCGTAATTAACTGCAGGGGCTTGCGCCTGAAGGGAAGAGCTTCCCCACAATCAAAAACCCCTCGAACGAGGGGGAATCTGACAAAGTCTGCTACATCGGCCGCATCCGTCTAAACCTTCGATACATGGTGCCATAAATCAACTTGGCATCTTCGGAGAGGTGGACGGATAGCACCAAATAGTATCTTCCCCAAATTTCAGGCAAGACGGATCTGCGCGGTCGCGTCTCTGCCGCGTCTTTCGGAGGGGAACAAATAACATCGTTCCGGTGATGAAGAAAAATGGGACTGTGCGCATATGTGTAGAATTTCGGGATCTCAATAAAGCCTGCCCGAAGGATGATTTCCCAGTACCGGTCACCGAGCTGATGATAGATAACACGTCCACTCATGAGGTTTTCTCTTTCAAGGACGGCTCATTAGGATATAATCAGATAAAGATGCATCCCGAAGACCAGAAGCATACCGCTTTCCGGACCCCTTTGGGTATATTCTGCTACAAGGTGATGCCCTTCGGTTTAAAGAACGCCGGTGCCACCTATCAAAGGGCCATGACAAAGATCTTCGATGACCTTATACATGAAATCGTCGAATGCTATATCGACGACCTCGTGGTGAAAAGCAAATCGTACGAGGAACATCTCGAGCATCTGAAGATCGTGTTTCAACGTCTTCGGCAATACAACTTGAAGATGAACCCTCTCAAATGCGCGTTCGGAGTTTCCTCGGGCAAATTCCTAGGATTCATCGTCCGACACCGAGGTATCGAGATAGATCCGTCAAAGATCAAGGCGATCATGGAAATGCCTCCGCCAAGGACTCTCAAGGAATTGCGGTCTCTCCAAGGGAAGCTCGCGTACATCCGGCGATTTATAGCCAACCTGTCACGCCCCGCTTCCCAGAGTACGCAAGATTGGGCACGTGACATAGCCAACCATGCTACCTGTGGGTAGGAAGTATCCATCCACAGTCACATTACGGTTGTAAGGATATCAAGAACAAGATAATAAGCTAATCTAATACATGTCCAAATCCATAATAACAAGAATCAATAAACAATAAGTGCGGAAGCTAATGATCCAATACAATGAATAAACAGTACGTCCCATAATGCGGGCTCACATCTGGAAATGAAATGAAATAAATAAACTAAATCCTAAGGAACTCACAGTTCAGCCTGCTGGCTGAAGTACTCCTGCTCGGTCGTAGACAGTGGTACGAAATCTGGGCCATGCAAAACCCAGACGTCAGCGCGTCATGACATCAAGTATATAATGTAAACATGGTGATAAGCAATGCAAATATGAACATGAATAAAGCAGTACTAAGAAATAACAGAGCAGGGTAATGTGCAATGGTGACTAAACTATCCTGTCAGGTTTCTACTCTATAGTCTTTGAAATCAATTGATGAATCGTCGATGTAACTCAATAGTATCCCGTGCGTGCCCGGGACCACGGTCAAAGCCCTCGGGGCTGAATCCGAGACGTGCCGCTAAGTAGTAAAAGGTAGTAGGATGGGCGAGTGATGTCAACATCAACACTCCGGGGCTGGCCAAGCCCGTAAGACTGATCAGAACATGTATCGAACTGTTGAGTTACAAGTCGGTTTCACCTTTGATTTCCCCATACCCCCAAGCTATGTATGTCAGGTCAGGTATTCAGTAGTCAAGGACTAATGCCAACAGAAATCCGGTAAAAGTAGGTCCGTCTGGATAGACAGCAGGGATGGTCGGATTTGTCGGCATTAGGCATGAGATCATGAAACAAGTCATGTCATGGTACAACGGGATGAGTCGGTATGTATGTATATGTCATGTGTAGCAGGGTCAAGCCAATATGTAGTGCAATCGAGTATGTGCTCACAACAGGTATACAATCAAATAATGAACAGCAGCAGGAAACAGTAAATAACCATATTATTCCATGTAACCACAGTGATGTTTTGTATTCTCTTATTAACAGGTTCACGCACCTTTGGGGTGCAATAGCCACAAGGTGAAGCAATATCCACAATCATAAAGTAATGAAGCTACATGAATTTACACTAAGTATAATAATTGTCTCGTGAATGATTTAACAATTAAAGCAGATATAATCTAATTGTTTTATTTAGTTGAAATATGGATTGATAGTGGGTCGATTAATTACGAGAAACTATTATAACGATCCCATGTTAAAGATAACTGCAACTGTCAATTCTAACTTATAATATAATATCAATTACCATCATTAAGTTGTAGTATTATATAGTATGATATTCAACTGCATGGCAAGACTAGATCTCGTATGCTAGCATGTTAAAGCAAGTATTCAGATACTTGCCTCGACGGTTTCGCAAACCGGAAAGCACGGATGCAAAGTCGGCAGAAAACACGAGATGGGTGCACGGGACACGGATCGAGTCCCAACAGAGAACAACGGGATCACACGGACCAGGGTACTTCGCTGGAGCGTCGGGTTCACAAGACGGCACGGTCGGGTTCCGGCAAAAGTCACGGCAACGAAGTTAGCAACAATGATACGATACACGCAAATAACGACCAGCGAGGGGGATTAGCCCAAAAGGAAAGGTAAGGGATGCTTACAGGGAAGAAACAGGGTGCAACCACGATGGCTCGACGGCGATGGGGCACCGGCGGCGATGAACAGTGCGCGGCAAGGGTTCGAGGTGGCTGGACTTCGCTGAAACCGATGGTGCTGAGAGTAAAGGAGATGCTGGCCTGCTCTGGTGGTCGAGGGGAGAAGGAGGTGGTCGGAGGTGGCGCGGGTGACGTCGACGAGGGTCGACGGCGCCTTCTCCGGCGACCCGGGGATGGTGCAGGGTCGGGCTCTGCTTTGCTGGTGATCCGGCGAAGGGAGGATGAAGGCGTCGACGAGGTCGCGACGAGGAGGAGGAGAGGGAGTCGCGGGCGTCGTCGGTGGCTGGAGGCGACGTCGACGACGAGGTCTGCGGTGCGGAGGGTGGCGTCGGGGTTGGGTGCAGGCGCGGGAAGAGAGCGGAGGAAGGAGGAAAAGGGTGCGGCTGGGCTCGCGGTGGCGAGGGCGGCGACGGCGAGGTCGCGGGGAGGTCGGCGGCGCGAGCACGAGGGCTAGGGTTAGGGTTCTGATGGTTCTCGTGATGGAGAAGATGAGTGGGGGAGGCGGCTGCATGGAGGGATTAAATAGGAGGAGAGAGAGAGTTGTTAGAGGGAGAGAGAATGAGGGAAGAGAGAGAGAGAGAGATAGGGAAAGGGAAGGGGGCCCACGAGTTAAAGTTAGGAGCTCGTGATTGGCCACGAGAGATTTTAAAAGGGATTTGAAAAGGAATTTGAAAGAGTTTGAGAGATTTATCAGTTAAAGAAAATATATAATCGTATATATATAGTTTAAGATATTAAATTAAAATGGGCCTTTTTGGCGCTAAATGAAACATTTCCAAATCGCGCCCGGGTTGCGCCCAAATGTTCCAAATTCAAATTATAGGATTTTAAGCGGGTTCCAAATTTTGAAAAGAGGTGTTTAATGATTAAAATGCATGCCCCCAAGTCGGACACTTGCACGCGCGCGTAGTCGTCCAAACTTGCCCGTTTAGCTGAACGGTACGGAATCTCGACACGCGGACGCTACCACGCGACTAGTGGCGACGAGTAGGCCAACATGGATATTTTAAATTTCATTTTAGGAGTTAAAATTTGTTATGTGCCAAAATGACTTAACCGGTTAAAATTTAGCAATAAACACCAGAAAATCAGAATAATTGGAAATGAGCAATATAAGACACTCAGCTAGTAATATAAATAGTATTACTGGGCTCGGGTGTTACATCATACCCAACTACAAAAGAATTTCGTCCTCGAAATTCCAAGAGTACAAGATAGCTAACTACTGGAAAAGGTGAGGGAATTTCTGTCGGATCTCGTCTTCTCGCTCCCAAGTGGATTCTCCATGCGATTGATTACCCCAAGAAACAAGCACAAGAGGGATAACCTTGTTCTTAAGAACCTTTTCTCTTCGATCCTTGATTTCAACTGGTCGCTCCTCAAAGGTTAGGTCCTCCCGTACAGTCAACTCCGAATGATCCAAGACATGAGTCTCATCACGTACATACCTCCATAGTTGAGACACATGAAACACATCGTGAACTCCTGCTAATGACTGTGGTAACGCCAACCGGTATGATACCTCTCCAACACGCTCCAATATCTCGAAGGGTCCAACGAATCGAGGACTAAGCTTTCCCCGACTTCCAAAGCGAATCACCCCTCTAGTCGGTGATATCTTCAGGAATACCAAATCACCCACAGCGAACTCTAGAGGTCTTCTTGACGTGTCGGCCCAACTTTTCTGTCTGTCTTGAGCTGCCTTCATATGCTTCCTGATTGTATTCACCTTCTCGACTGTCTGTACCACCAAATCTGGTCCTAGTAACCTTCGTTCACCAACATCATCCCAACAAACAGGTGAACGGCACTTACGACCATACAGTGCTTCAAACGGAGCCATCTGAATTGTCGCTTGGAAGCTATTGTTGTACGAAAACTCCACCAGGTGTAGATGATCCTCCCATGAACCTTTGAAGTCTAACATGCAAGCCCTCAACATATCTTCAAGGGTCTGGATCGTTCTCTCTGATTGTCCATCAGTTTGAGGATGATAAGCTGTGCTAAACTTTAATCGAGTCCCCAAACTTTCTTGTAAACTCCTCTAGAAGTGCGACAAGAACCGAGTGTCCCGATCGGACACGATGCTTACCGGTACTCCATGCAGTCTTACAATTTCCTGCATGTACCGCTCTGCCAAAGTCTCTGTCGATTGACCAACCCGAAAAGGAATAAAGTGAGCTGCCTTGGTCAAACGATCGACAATCACTCATACGGCATTGTTGCCCTTTGGACTCCGCGGTAAAGCCGTCACGAAATCCATGGTTATATGTTCCCACTTCCACTGAGGAATCGGAAGTGGTTGCAACAAACCAGCAACCCTTTGGTGTTCAGCCTTGACTTGCTGACACACCAAGCACTTAGCCACGAAGCGAGCAATTTCCCGTTTCATACCTTCCCACCAGAAGTGCTGTCGAATATCTCGGTACATCTTTGTCCCTCCTGGATGTACAGAGTAAGCTGAACTGTGTGCCTCCTTCATAAGCTCTTCACGCACATCTCCTTTTGGCACACACACACGGCTACCATATCTCAACGAACCGTCTTCATGGATCAGTAAATCGGTTCGTAGTCCAGCTCCAACCTGCTCTCGAAACTTTTGCAGTCTAGGATCCTGCGATTGTGCCGCTTTAATCTTCTCAACTAAGGACGACTGTACTTGCAGCTGCATCAACTGTCCTGTAGCATGGGGTAGCACAACCTCCAAGTCGAATCTCCAAAAATCCGCAATGATCTCCCTCTGTGCAGTCAATATCTGAATTGCTGGTAACCGACTTAGCGCATCTGGCACGACGTTAACTTTTCCCGGATGGTACTTAAGATCAAGGTCGTAGTCGGCCATCAGCTCCAACCATCTGCGTTGCCTCATGTTCAACTCCTTCTGAGTGAACACATATTTCAAACTCTTGTGATCCGTAAAAACTTCGACTCTCTCGCCCAAAAGGTAGTGTCTCCAAATCTTCAGGGCGAAGATCACGGCTGTAAGCTCTAAGTCATGAGTCGGATAATTCTTCTCATGAGTCTTCAGTTGTCTCGATGCGTAAGCGACGACTTTCCCATTCTGCATTAAAA
Organism: Agapanthus africanus; assembly: GCA_030015575.1. Taxonomy (NCBI): domain Eukaryota; kingdom Viridiplantae; phylum Streptophyta; class Magnoliopsida; order Asparagales; family Amaryllidaceae; genus Agapanthus; species Agapanthus africanus. The sequence continues at coordinate 258,142,932 of CM057339.1, read as the reverse complement.
CACATCCCAATCCTTTCCCAGATGCGTCGCTGTGAATCACCAGTCCTCCTGAATTATCCGGTACGGTCAGGATCGGGGCGGTTATCAACTTCTGCTTCAACGTCTCGAAGGCCAATGCACATCCATCCGTCCAAACAAACGGTACCTCCTTACGCGTAAGCTTGGTTAACGGCTCAGCTAAACGAGCGAAGTTCTCCACAAATCTTCTGTAGTAACCGGCGAGTCCAAGAAAACTTCTTATCTCCGCAACATTCTTTGGAATAGGCCAATCTCGAACTGCTGTAATCTTCTCGGGATCAACGGCGATTCCATTGCCCGACACAACATGCCCCAGAAACTTCACTTCTTCCAGCCAGAATTCGCACTTACTCATCTTCGCGAATAATTTCTCTTGTCTTAGCGTCTGCAATGCGATCCTTAAATGCTCAGCATGTTCCTCCGGACTCTTCGAGTACACCAGAATATCGTCAATGAATACCACAATAAACTGGTCCAAGAATGGTGAAAAGATCCTGTTCATCAAATCCATAAATATTGCTGGCGCATTAGTCACTCCGAAGGGCATCACTAGATACTCGAAATGTCCATATCGAGTTCGAAACGCCGTCTTGCAAATGTCTTCTGCTTTCACTCGGACTTGATGATATCCTGATCGCAAGTCCAGTTTCGAGAATACCCTCGCGCCACTAAGCTGCTCAAAAAGCTCTCCAATGCGAGGGATCGGGTACTTGTTCTTAATAGTCACCCGGTTCAATTCTCGATAATCAATGCACATCCTTCTCGTGCCATCCTTCTTCTTTACTAAAAGAACTGGAGCTCCCCAAGGTGAGTTGCTGCTTCGAATCCATCCCTTCTCGAGTAATTCACCAACTTGTTTCTTAACTTCTTCCAATTCCACCGGTGCCATCGGATAATAAGATTTTGATACTGGCGCTGCACCAGGAATAAGGTCGATCGCAAACTCCACATCTCGCTTCGGCGGTAAGCCCGAAATATCTTCAAACACATCTATAAAGTCGCGGACAACTGCCGGCTCTTCATTACTATCCACAACCATAGCCGCAAGAACATTGTTCGTCGGCCTAGCCCTAAACTCGACTGGCCCGACAGAACTGCTTCCTCCAATGAAAGTAAACTTAGGATGTCCGGGAATCTGGAAAATTACCTTCCTTGCCCTACAGTCAATGTGGGCGTGGAAAGTGCCAAGAAAATCCATCCCCAAGACAACCTCATAACTGCCCGTATCTATCACCAAGAAATCTGCAAAAAGCTCCCGTCCGCAAACAACAACTGTACAATCTTTACATTCCTTACTAGCTATGATTTTCCCATTCCCAGTGTGTATGTCCCAGAAACTAGACAGGGTCATGCATGTGATCGAGTGTGTAGTTATAAATTTGGATGACATAAAACAGTGGGATGCTCCGGAATCAAATAATGCCAATGCGGGAAAACCACGAACGAGTACAGTACCTGAAACTACTTCTCCTGATGCCTTGGCTTCCTCAGCTGTCAATGTGAAAGCTCGACCCTGGTTGGGTCCTTGTGTCAGCTGCTTCTGCCCTTGGAACGGTCTCTGCGGAGGCTTCCGTATATCATCTCTCGTGCGAAGCTTCGACGGACAAGCACCAACTGCGTGATCGGCTGCTCCACAAACCAGAAAAAGTCCCAGTCTCCTTCGACACTCCTTCTGCACGTGCCCAGGTAATCGGCAGTAATCACAAGTCACGCTCTTCCTTCGATCAACGATCACAGGCTTCTTCATTGACGCTACACCTCGACGGTCCACTGGAATACCTCTGCGCCCATGATCTCGGTTAGGTACAAATGCAGTCTTCCTGGCCGCAACTGCTGTCTGGTGAAGGTTCCCTTTCGACCCTGATAAACTCTGTTGCTCTCTGGCCGCCGTAAGAACCTGTGAGAAAGTGGTCAAACCCAGGGAGACAATCTGCCTCTGTATTTCCACATCCAAACTGCGCAAGAACCTTCGCGCCATGTCTGCCTCCTTGGCGACTAAGGGTCCAGCGAAACGGCTGAGTCTCGTCCATTCCGCTGCATGTACATCCACAGCTGCTCCATTTTGTCTCAGCCCAATAAATTTCTCCTCCATTTCCTCCCGTGCAGTCCGCGGGAAGAACTTTTCCAAGAAACTTTTAGAGAAATCCGCCCAACTGATTGGCTTGGACAAGCGGGTCTCCTCCACAAGCCACCACTCTCGGGCGTAATCCACCAGCTGAATGCGCACCACATCTACTCTCTTGTCTTCTGGGATCTGTGCCGCAATCAGTAAATTCTCCGTGTCTACTAGCCACTGCTCGGCTGGTAACGGCTCCTCCAAACCAGTGAAAGTAGTAGGACCCAACCGTCTGAAATCTGCCATGGTTCCTACTCGGTCGACTGGCTTCGCTACTGCGGTGTTTACAAACTGCTGAATAGCCTGCAAACCCTCCTGAAATGAATCTGCTTGCTGCTGGATCAGCTCAGTTTGCCTCTTCTGGTTTTCCAACATCCCACGTATCACTCCTAACATGGCGGCTTCATCCACACGCCTCTGATACGTCTTGAAATTCTTATCTGCCATGGTCCTGAAATCAAAACAACGACATTAGCATGATGATAGATTCAATATATAAACCAAAGCTAGAACTCCAAGATACTTAAATAGAGTGCTGCATTATAGCTATGCCGCGGTATCATAGCCGCAATTACTTAACTCCACCCAAGTCGCCTAAGTCCTAGAGATAACAAGAGATTAGGTTTTCGAGTTGACAATGCAAAGTAAGTTTGCATGTCGACATGATCCGGAAGAATGATTCAAGGATGGTAAAGCGGTCAAGGTGGCAGGACATGTTTCCTAATCACGGGTATTATGATTCGTGTATCGGGTGCAATACCCAACTACAAAGAATCAACCCAATTAACCTATGGCTCTGATACCAAAAGAACCATGTCACGCCCCGCTTCCCAGAGTACGCAAGATTGGGCACGTGACATAGCCAACCATGCTACCTGTGGGTAGGAAGTATCCATCCACAGTCACATTACGGTTGTAAGGATATCAAGAACAAGATAATAAGCTAATCTAATACATGTCCAAATCCATAATAACAAGAATCAATAAACAATAAGTGCGGAAGCTAATGATCCAATACAATGAATAAACAGTACGTCCCATAATGCGGGCTCACATCTGGAAATGAAATGAAATAAATAAACTAAATCCTAAGGAACTCACAGTTCAGCCTGCTGGCTGAAGTACTCCTGCTCGGTCGTAGACAGTGGTGCGGAATCTGGGCCATGCAAAACCCAGACGTCAGCGCGTCATGACATCAAGTATATAATGTAAACATGGTGATAAGCAATGCAAATATGAACATGAATAAAGCAGTACTAAGAAATAACAGAGCAGGGTAATGTGCAATGGTGACTAAACTATCCTGTCAGGTTTCTACTCTATAGTCTTTGAAATCAATTGATGAATCGTCGATGTAACTCAATAGTATCCCGTGCGTGCCCGGGACCACGGTCAAAGCCCTCGGGGCTGAATCCGAGACGTGCCGCTAAGCAGTAAAAGGTAGTAGGATGGGCGAGTGATGTCAGCATCAACACTCCGGGGCTGGCCAAGCCCGTAAGACTGATCAGAACATGTATCGAACTGTTGAGTTACAAGTCGGTTTCACCTTTGATTTCCCCATACCCCCAAGCTATGTATGTCAGGTCAGGTATTCAGTAGTCAAGGACTAATGCCAACAGAAATCCGGTAAAAGTAGGTCCGTCTGGATAGACAGCAGGGATGGTCGGGTTTGTCGGCATTAGGCATGAGATCATGAAACAAGTCATGTCATGGTACAACGGGATGAGTCGGTATGTATGTATATGTCATGTGTAGCGGGGTCAGGCCAATATGTAGTGCAATCGAGTATGTGCTCACAACAGGTATACAATCAAATAATGAACAGCAGCAGGAAACAGTAAATAACCATATTATTCCATGTAACCACAGTGATGTTTTGTATTCTCTTATTAACAGGTTCACGCACCTTTGGGGTGCAATAGCCACAAGGTGAAGCAATATCCACAATCATAAAGTAATGAAGCTACATGAATTTACACTAAGTATAATAATTGTCTCGTGAATGATTTAACAATTAAAGCAGATATGATCCAATTGTTTTATTTAGTTGAAATATGGATTGATAGTGGGTCGATTAATTACGAGAAACTATTATAACGATCCCATGTTAAAGATAACTGCAACTGTCAATTCTAACTTATAATATAATATCAATTACCATCATTAAGTTGTAGTATTATATAGTATGATATTCAACTGCATGGCAAGACTAGATCTCGTATGCTAGCATGTTAAAGCAAGTATTCAGATACTTGCCTCGACGGTTTCGCAAACCGGAAAGCACGGATGCAAAGTCGGCAGAAAACACGAGATGGGTGCACGGGACACGGATCGAGTCCCAACAGAGAACAACGGGATCACACGGACCAGGGTACTTCGCTGGAGCGTCGGGTTCACAAGACGGCACGGTCGGGTTCCGGCAAAAGTCACGGCAACGAAGTTAGCAACAATGATACGATACACGCAAATAACGACCAGCGAGGGGGATTAGCCCAAAAGGAAAGGTAAGGGATGCTTACAGGGAAGAAACAGGGTGCAACCACGATGGCTCGACAGCGATGGGGCGCCGGCGGCGATGAACAGTGCGCGGCAAGGGTTCGAGGTGGCTGGACTTCGCTGAAACCGATGGTGCTGAGAGTAAAGGAGATGCTGGCCTGCTCTGGTGGTCGAGGGGAGAAGGAGGTGGTCGGAGGTGGCGCGGGTGACGTCGACGAGGGTCGACGGCGCGTTCTCCGGCGACCCGGGGATGGTGCAGGGTTGGGCTCTGGTTTGCTGGTGATCCGGCGAAGGGAGGATGAAGGCGTCGACGAGGTCGCGACGAGAAGGAGGAGAGGGAGTCGCGGGCGTCGTCAGTGGCTGGAGGCGACGTCGACGACGAGGTCTGCGGTGCGGAGGGTGGCGTCGGGGTTGGGTGCAGGCGCGGGAAGAGAGCGGAGGAAGGAGGAAAAGGGTGCGGCTGGGCTCGCGGTGGCGAGGGCGGCGACGGCGAGGTCGCGGGGAGGTCGGCGGTGCGAGCACGAGGGCTAGGGTTAGGGTTCTGATGGTTCTCGTGATGGAGAAGATGAGTGGGGGAGGCGGCTGTATGGAGGGATTAAATAGGAGGAGAGAGAGAGTTGTTAGAGGGAGAGAGAATGAGGGAAGAGAGAGAGAGAGATAGGGAAAGGGAAGGGGGCCCACGAGTTAAAGTTAGGAGCTCGTGATTGGCCACGAGAGATTTTAAAAGGGATTTGAAAAGTAATTTGAAAGAGTTTGAGAGATTTATCAGTTAAAGAAAATATATAATCGTATATATATAGTTTAAGATATTAAATTAAAATGGGCCTTTTTGGCGCTAAATGAAACATTTCCAAATCGCGCCCGGGTTGCGCCCAAATGTTCCAAATTCAAATTATAGGATTTTAAGCGGGTTCCAAATTTTTAAAAGAGGTGTTTAATGATTAAAATGCATGCCCCCAAGTCGGACACTTGCACGCGTGCGTAGTCGTCCAAACTTGCCCGTTTAGCCGAACGGGACGGAATCTCGACACGCGGACGCTACCACGCGACTAGTGGCGACGAGTAGGCCAACATGGATATTTTAAATTTCATTTTAGGAGTTAAAATTTGTTATGTGCCAAAATGACTTAACCGGTTAAAATTTAGCAATAAACACCAGAAAATCAGAATAATTGGAAATGAGCAATATAAGACACTCAGCTAGTAATATAAATAGTATTACTGGGCTCGGGTGTTACACAACCTTTCAGGCAAATGCCGCCCTTACAGTCATCTGATGAAGAAGGGAACCCCTTTCGTTTGGGATCACAAATGCCAGAGCGCGCTAGACGAAATCAAGCAATAACTGCAGAATCCGCTAGTGTTAGCCGTTCCGGTCAAAGGAAAGCCTCTCATTCTGTATACAACAACCCTCGAAGGTTCTTTAGGCGCATTATCCCCATAAGAGAATGACCAAGGGAAAGAAAGAGCTATTTATTACCTAAGTCGAGTTCTCCTGGGGGCAGAAAGCAACTACTCCCCCATCGAGAAACACTGTCTGGCGTTGATCTTCGCGATAACAAAACTCAGGTACTATGCGCTGGCGCATGAAGTCCGTCTCATATCAAAGGTGGATCCCCTCAAATACTTAATGTCGAAAGCCATATTGACGGGACGGCTCGCTAAATGGGCCTTGCTCTTGAGGGAGTTCTCAATAACCTATCAGCCTCTTAGGGCGGTGAAAGGCCAGGCCATCGCCGACTTTCTCGCTGAGCATCCGATACCGGCCGACTCTCCTCTGAATTGCGAGCCGCCAGACGAACATGCGTTTGATGCGATCGACGGTAGTAATACCCGATGGAAACTCTATTTTGATGGAGCGTCTTCCAAGAAGAAGCGCAAACAAAGCACCCCTATAATCAAATCGGAGGTAGGCCTCATCTTCGTAACTCCACAAGGAGGGATAATGTGCTTTGCTTTCTCCTTAACAGAGTCGAGGACGGACAATGAAGCTGAATACGAAGCTTTGATAGAAGGCCTCGTGATCGCCATCGACATGGGAATTGAAAACCTCCTCATATATGGAGATTCTCAACTGGTCGTCAGTCAAGTAAATGGCGACTACCAAACGTGCAAACCCGAACTGGTGAAATATGGCGAGAGAGTACAGCAACTGCTGACTCAAATTCCCTCCTATATGCTGGAAAGCATACCGCGCGCAGAAAATAGCAAAGCGGATGAACTAGCTAAGCTCGCTAAAGAACTGGCCGATGAGAACCTCGATGACGTAAGAATCGCGGTACAAAGCCGTCGGGTGCTTGCCCCAGCAGAAATATCTTCGGAGTCATCCGATGGAAAGGGAGCAACTGAGCAAATGGCTATGGAAATAAAAGATCAGGAAAAGGCTGAGGATTGGAGAGAAGTCTTTATAGACTACTTCAAATTCCGTCGAACGCCTGAAGATGCGTCCTCAAGACATCAGCTTATGAAACGAGCTCTGTCTTTCGCTTTCGTCAACTCTGTACAAGAGGTCGTTTGATTCTCTGTGGTTGAGATGTCTGGGACCTGAAGAGGCGAAAAGAGTCGTTCAGGAAGTTCACGACGGACTCTGCGGTTCTCACCAAGCAGGCCCGAAAATGAAGTTGAAGATTAAACGGATGGGCTATTATTGGCCCACGATGATTCAGGACTGCCTCGAATATGCAAAGCAATGCCACTCATGCCAGATTCATGGGGACTTTATCCATCATCACCCAAATCCTATACATCCAACGATGGCCAGCTGGCCGTTCGAAATGTGGGGGACTGACGTAATCGGCCCCATCGAACCAGCATCGTCCAGGGGACATCGATTCATTTTGGCGACGACTGAGTACTTCTCTAAATGGGCAGAAGCAGTACCGCTGAAGGAAATGAAGACGGAGAATATCCTCCATTTCTTCAAGACGCACGTTATTTATCGGTTTGGAACTCCTCGGCGGATCATCTCCGATAACGGGCCAGCCTACAGAAGCCACAAAATCAGCCGCTTCGCGCAACAACACAACATAGATTGGAGATACTCCTCAGTTTATAATCCCAGAGTTAACGGTCTAGCTGAGGTTTTCAATAAGACCTTGACGAAGATCGTGAAGAAGACGGTGTCCCGAAATAAAAGGGGTTGGCACGAGAGACTGCAAGAAGCTCTCTGGGCATATTGAACTACGTTCAAGACGGCCACGAACGCAACGCCGTACGCGTTGGTTTTTGGTACAGAAGCAGTACTCCCCCTCGAAATAGAGTTACCCTCTCTACGAGTGGCAGTCTACTACGAGCTGACGGACGAAGAAAATGCTCACCTTCGGCTAGAGGAGCTTGATGCCCTTGATGAAACCCGGCTCATAGCGCAACAAAATCTGGAGGTTTATAAAGCAAAGATGACGCGCTCATATGAAAAATTGACCAGGCCGAGGACATTCCGCCAAGGCGAACTCGTGCTAGTGGTCAAAAGACCTATGATCCTCAATCGCGCCAAGCCGGGAAAATTCGAGCCGAACTATGAAGGATCGTACATCATAGACAAGGTCTACCAGGGTGGAGCCTATCTACTCATGGATATGCACGGTTAAAGGCCTTTCAGGCCAATAAACGGTCGCTTCCTAAAGAAATACTACGCTTAATGAGTCACAGCCTAGGTCAATGATAGATGACGACGACTATGTCCGCTCGCTATCTTCCTAAGCCCAAACTTTATAAGTAGTAGCCGGCCTTCTTCAACAACGGACCGAAACGTCCTTAAACTAATGACGGACCACTACGTCCTAAAACTAGCTGATGACCGAAACGTCTTTAAACTACTACCGCAGCATCCTCACGCTGACATGATAAAAAAATAATAAATAAATATAAATAAATAAAAAAATAAAAAATAAAATAAAAACGGTATGTCCATAAGTAAAAGGGGCATGGATGAAAACCCGAAAGGGCTCCGTGAGTAAAAACAGCAGGGCTACCGGCGAGTGTTTGTGAAAACCCGAAAGGGCGCGACCTCGTTAGAAAAAAGAATAAAAAGAATAAAAAAAGAGACGGTATGTCCATAAGCAAAATGGGCACGGATGAAAACCCGAAAGGGCTCCGTGAGTAAAAACAGCAGGGCTACCGGCGAGTGTTTGTGAAAATCCGAAAGGGCGCAACCTCGTTAAAGGACACTTACAGGGTCCTCTCGACCTTGTATGGAGAAACCACCCGCGTGGGATCCTTACGAATCACAAGGGAGCCACACACTTAGGGATCCTCATGATTCCTAAGGAGAAATTACACTTGCGAGATTCTCACGACTCGTAAGGAGAACTCTCTTATGGGACCCTCACGGCTCATAAGATTTGAAAGTCTTAAATTACAGAGACCTGAACCTGTTCTTAAGCAACCCCACAATCTTCGATATTGCCCTACAAGTGGCTCAATACTGACCCTTGTATACAATCCACGGGCGCGAATAAACATTTCCCCAGCAAAGTCCCACCCATGACTAGGGGTATGTCCATACGGTGAACGACCCTTGTAAGTCCTCTCGACTTATAAGGAGAAAACCCTTTTGTAAGATCCTTACGACTTACAGGGGAACATGCACTTAGGAATCCTCACGATTCCTAAGGATAAAACACACCTGCGAGATCCTCACGACTTGTAGGGAGAAATACCTTTGTGAGACCCTTACGGCTCATGAAGTCAAAAGCCTTGGTCGACAGGATCCTAACCCTGTTTACTAAGCCACCTTTTTTCAACATCGACAGAGGCAAATAATGATTCGCTCCTGGAAACATCCCAGTTGTAGCGGTGCCGATGCCGAAATCGGTGTCTAATCCCAAGCTTGCGGCGAAAAGACAGCAAGCCACACATGCATACAAAATAGCCGAAATGATGGGGCAACTTGCAACAAAATCAGCAAGTAAAAATGTATGCATACAAAATAGCCGAAATGATGGGGCAACTTGCAACAAAATCAGCAAGTAAAAATGTATGCATGCAAAATAGCCGAAATAATTGGGCAACTCGCAATAAAAAGCAGCGAGTAAAAATAAAATAAATAGCCGAAATGATTGGGCACCGCAAAAAAATAGCCGAAATGATTGGGCAATCGCGACCTTCGCGATATAAAAGCTGAAATGATAGAGCATCGCGGAAATAAAATGATAATATAAAAAAATGATTGAAACTTTTGCCCTACAGGTGAGATCACATCGATCCCTGTATACAATCCAGGGGCACAAACAAAGAGGGAACAATATCTTCCCAACAGGCTCCACCAGAAAGCGAAGCCAAATCTTGACGGTTCATAAACAGCCCAGAGACAACCTCGACATTTTTCGCAATATTGCAGACATAATGTCAACAGACGAAGCAAAAAGAGATCCCTAGCTTCAGGGTCTCGACGTCGATATCGACAACTTAGAGATCGCCAGCGGCGTTTCTCCTCACTCCGACCGGATGCAGACATGACGTCAACAACCGACCTCAGAGTCGCAATGAAACGGAGCCACAGCATAGTCCCTAGTTCCAAATCTTAACGGCAATATCTACAGCCTAAGAATCAGCAACGGCGTTCCTTCGCAATCCAGCAGGATGCAGATGCAACGTCAACGAAAGACCTCACGGTTAAAACAAAGTGGAGTGACGGCAAAATCCCAACTCCACCTCGGCGTTCGTCTCGACACAGCAGACGTAATGCCAGCAAACCAAGCGAAGGCTAAATTCCTAGCTTCAGGGTCTTAACGGCAAGTCATATAGATCCTGAAAGACAATCGGAGATCACCTCGTACCAGTGTGGAGTGGTCACCACCTCGACATTCGTCTCGACACAGCAGACGCAACATCACCAAAAGGAGCCACGGAAAAATCCCTAGTTCCAAATCTCGACGGTTCTTCAGCAACCTAGAGAAAAACGCGACATTCGTCTCGATACAGCTGACGCAATGCTAGCAAACGAAGCGAATGCCAAATTCCTTGCTTCAGGGTCTTGACGGCAACTCATATAAAGCCTGAAAGACAATTGGAGATCATCTCGCACCAGCGCGGAGTGGTCACCACCTCGACGATCGTCTCGATACAGTAGACGAGATGTCACCCCAGCGTTCTTCTTCCAGCAGGATTCGGACATGACAAAACAAACGAAGCGAAGGCCAAATTCCTAGCTTCAGGGTCTTAACGGAAAGTCATATAAAGCCTGAAAGACAATCGAAGATCATTTCGCACCAGTGCGGAGTGGTCACCACCTCGACATTCATCTCGATGCAGCAGACGCAACATCACCAAAAGGAGCTACGTCAAAATCCCTAGTTCCAAACCTCGACGGTTCGCCAACAACCTAGAGACAACCGCGACATTCGTCTCGATACAACAGACGCAATGCCAACAAATGAAGCAAAGGCCAAATTCCTAGCTTCAGGGTCTTAACGACAAGTCATATAAAGCCTGAAAGACTATCGGAGATCATCCCACACCAGCGCGGAGTGGTTATGACTCATCGGGGCTCTCTAAAATGAGCCTAACCTCAAGCAAAAAGCGGCATGGCAAAATTCCTAACGCTTGCTCTTCCGACGGTCAAACTTCCTAGGAGGATTGCTTGAAGACATCTTGTCCAGCCCCCGAAGGGATCAGAGACACGACAATCGTAAGGCTACTCGAACAGCAAGATTGCCTATTGAGGAATACATCGGCCAACGCGACGGTACGACGGACAAAACCCTAAGTACCACAGACCCTAACGGATCTCTGTCGTAAAGAGCAGAGGTTAACTGTGACATTAGGATATTCTTGTAAGAAATGCTCGATTTGTCTCGACTCGTGAGGAAATTAGTGTCTTTGTGAGAAATACTCGATTCGTCTCGACTCGTAAGGAAAAACCTTAGGCAGCGGGGATTAAAAAACCTGTTTCCTAAGCACCGCCCTGCAAGTCGGTCCAAAATGGACTCTTACATACTATTCACGGGTCACACTCTCCAAAGTCGAATCTCGACAAGGAGGGAAACAGCCGCTTACGGGTCCTCTCGACTCGTAAGAGGGAAATTCTCTTTTAAGATCCTTACGACTTATAAGAGAAAACACACTTAAGAATCCTCACGATTCCTAAGGAGAAAATAAACCTACGAGATCCTCTCGATCCGTAGGGAGAAAAGTCTTTATGAGGCTCTCACGGCTCATAGAGTTGAAAAGTCTTAAGCAGCAGATCTGAACCTGCGGCCTAAGCCATCACTACCTCCTGAAGAAGCTAATACAAGATGCTCGCTCTATCATTGATTATTCTCAAAGATATTATGTTAACCGCAATCAGAAACGGCGTCGCTTTGCAGCTAGCCGGTGAATACGGGTCGATCCACAGAGATGGGTAATTTTCTTAATGTGCTTTTATGAGTTGATTCCAAATGTTGTTTGGATTGATTTTATTAAATCTAAAAAGACTAGATCTGAAAATGTACTAAATTAATCTAAATTAAAGTCTTGCTAGGGTTAGGATTAGGGGAAGTTTGGAGATTAAAGGTTTCCTCACCGCTTTCAATACCTTAATTTTGATCAATTAGATGTTACGGTAATTATCAATAAAGTGGATTAGAGTATTTCGGGAAGATGTTTCTTCCTCTAGATTCGTATCCTTCCTTTATCGATAATTACCCTAACCTCCATGGAAAACACGAGCAACCGGGCCTTTATACTACGGTGTCACCGTTACCTCGAGGGGTATGGTGCCGTAGGGAGCGGTTGTGCGTGTATGCATGGAGTTCTAATTCTTAGGTATGAAATGGCATGAAAGGGGTGAGAGATCTCATCTCTCACACCTTTCCCTAAGGCTAACCCTAACAAGCGAGGAGATTACTCGCTCATTAGGGGATTAAAAGACATACCAATTAAAAGAGAATTAAAACAAAGCTGTGAAAAATAACTTACTAATTGTATTGATGGCTCCCTCCAAGTAAGAATACAGAACAGATCTGAATTTGTTTATTGAAAAGAGGCATAGCCTCATACAGAATTTTAGAGTTCCTATTTATAGAGGATAGGAAACCCTAGGGTTACATTGACTCTCACATCTGCTATTACAAAAATACCCCCTAAAAATCCCAACAAACGCACCGACGCATCTCCACAAATTTTCTGCACCGACACGTGCACCAGATGGCCGCGGAACCGCGGCAATAGAGGGCTTGGGCCGCGGTTCCACAGTCCTTTAGAGAGATCGAGGAGTGAAGTTTTGTGGGCTGCTTCTTGTTGGCTTGGGCTTCTTATTTCTATATATCTTTTTCCATTTGGGCTTCTAGGTTAGTTCCAGATCTTTAGTGAACAATCTGCAATGGATTTTTAACCGTCCGCTTTGTGTCGATATCTTGAATCTTGCTTTGTGAACCGTTTCTTATGTAGGCTTGATCAAAATCTTCTGTTCATTGGTTAAAGTCCACTTTTTCATCGTCTTTACATCGTTTTCACTGTTTTCTGTCCAAGAACCTGTAACCTGTAACGTGTAGCAGACATGCGTCAAAAGCACCCGTTTATTTGTAAAATATATAAGAATAGGGAATATAATAATGCAATATTATGGTCTGAACAATCATCTGTCAACCATGTTTACTAAGGTAGCATGCTGATAATAAAAGAAGGGAGAAAGCATAGAGATGACACGAGACATTGCAAAAGAAAATGTGTGTATCTTTATTCATGAATTCAATTAAGTACACGGAGAATCGTATAAAAGAATAAAGAATGTATACATATTATTCAAAGATTACAAGTGTATAATTGATACAAAGGCAGCTACTGAGAAGGAAGCGTCTTAAATAGTCCCATCAATTGCTCGCGCACTTCTTTCAATGCCTTCTCCTGATCGGCTGCCACAGCCAATTCTGCTTCCACCTGAGCCCGCTGCTGCAGGTAGGATGAAAGCCGCTCCTTAACTGCCTGCTGGGCTGCCTCCTGATTTGGTGCATCTCGCTCGACGATGTCAAGCTGCTGCCTCAGTGTTAACCCGTCAGAGATGCATCGCAGAAGGCCTTCAAAGATAACTTTCAACTGTGCAGCATTTGCATCCACCTGAGCATGCAGTCAGGCAGATTTGCTCAAAATCTCTCTGCACTCATTACGCCTTAAAGCAACTTCTTGCTCCATATGGCGGAAATAAGAAGCGCTCTTCTCAATCCATGCCGCCCATTGAGTGCTCGCGGCTAAGATCTCGGGGGCAGGACGCATAAGCTCCAGCTGATGCAGGCGGGCCTCGATCTCCCTGCAGTGATTAACCTAAGACTCGACGACGCCTTCATTATGAAAATTTGCAAGCGTCGCCAGCATCGGATTGACCTCCGCAACGAAATCTGCGGCAGATGGGGGAGCTTCTGTGTCAAGCTCTTCGATGCATCCGCTCAGCATACTTAAACTCATCGCAGCACCCTTTGAGGATGGACGCCTGGAGAATGGGCCTGCCGGCATTATGATGTGAGACTCGAAGGGGGTCGGAATCGGAGCAACAGCTGAAAAACAAAACACAATCAGATGACAATTCAAAGAAATATGAGAAAGTCATCAGTGATGGAGTCTACTATACCAGCCGCAGGAGGTGGCAAAGCCGAGAGGACCGGTGGCGCGATCAATTCCTTATCTCCTCCTTCGATCTGTAGCACTGCAATCAGGGTAAGGAAGAATCAGAGACAATTGCATTATCGGAAAAAGAAAAGGCATCAATTGAAAACTATACTCACCAGCGCCACTGGAGGAAGCAAGCCCTGACAGGAAGGAGAAGTGTGGGTGCAGCACCTGGTAAAGATGATCAAAAAATACTCCTGCAAAGACGCAATAGTACGACATCGGTACATAAATTATGCAGCCAAGATAAGACCGATAAGTCACAAATCTATACCTTCCAACATTTGCGATGGTGCGAGAGAAGGTACAGAGGTGGCCACCGTCAAGGCAGTAACTGACGGTGCTCCCTCGAGCAAAGGGGCATCAGCACTGGCCGCATCTGCGTTGGAAACAAGATAAGCCCTGTCAGGAAAGGTTGCGGAATAAAGAAAAGGACGGTAACCCAAAATTTACCTGATGAGTCACCAGCCGAAACGGAGGCGTCTCCCTCCTCCATTGACACGGGTCCACCCCCCGTTGCTTCATCGCCAGACTCTACGGGAGCCGTCGTTGTGCTCGCAAGGCCAGGAGACGGCGGAGGACCGTAGGCGGGGAGAGCAATGATCGGAGCATTGCCAGACTCTTGAGAAAGAGCGGCCAGCTCGTCCTCGGGAATCATGCCCTTTTCACCCGCTACTCCTTCGGGCTCTGCGGTCGCGACCGTCTCGTCCACCGTTGCCATAGGGTCGTCGGTCTCAGCCGCTCCATCCGCTGCTGCCCCAGGCTCGGTTATAGCAGCCGTCTCATTGGCCGCTACCTCGGGCTCGGCATCAGCAGCCTTCTCAGGAATAGTAGGCGTGACTGTCTCGTCAGCCACTAGCTCAGACCCGGCGACTACAATTGCACTACCTACCGTCGCCTCGGGGTCAGCTGCTACCTTTTCCACCGTCCCCTCAGGCTCGACGATTTCCGTCGCTCCTTCAGTTGGACTTGGCCCTGCAGGACAAGATGTATAAGAACCGATAGTTTTACAACTCTTACAACAAAGTCTAGAAAGACACATAACCTGAGGTCGATCGATCATTGGCTTCTCGAACCGCACGCATCGCCCGTCTATAAGCTATAGACAAGGCGACCGGGGACTCTTCTGGAGGAGTAGCGGCGGGAGTAATAGCGCTTAGGCCCGCTCCCACGGCCAAAGCAGCGCTACGCTCCTTCACTGCGTGCTTCAATCGCTTCCTCTCCTCCTGGGCCGTCACGACGGACCTCTTGGAAACCTCCTTCAGCAAGGCGGCGTCGTCCGCGTTTAGAGTTGCCTCCAGATCCTTCAAGGCATCCATCATCGGCTTTTTGGGTCGGGGCTCTTGCGGCAATTCCGAAGAGGCCGGAACATCGGTAGCTGGCCCAGGGAGAATCCCCGCATCGGCTCGCGCAGTAGATCCCGCGGCCCATGCAAAGAGACAAAGAAAAGATTAGATTGGCTATAAAAAGGAGAATAAAGACTCAGTGGCCGAGACGTACCAACGTCCGATAAAGCGCGTTTCTTCTCCTCCTCCTGGAAAGTTTTGAGAGAAGCAGCGATGGCTTCTTCGGTAGAAATGCCTGTTTCAAAAAAGGAAAGGCGTTAGTCAAAGACAATGATAAAAGTACGATAAAATGACGAAGAATGCAACTAGTGATTACCTGATTGCGCGACTTTAGCCAACCACGCTTCGAGCCTTGCCGATCGCTCAGAAGCCGCGATGGCGGCCACCATATCAGTGTCTGCTGGATTTACCAAGAAACCCTCGTTGCTCCCGTATTCGATTAAGACTTCGGTGGGAGGGGCCTGAGGCTCTAAGCCAAGGACGACATCGAGAGAAAGAATCGACTTTTTCTTCCTCTTTTGCGTGCGGACCCCGGTCGCGCCCAAAATCAACTTGCGCTTTGTGGGCACCTTAGGGCGGCGGGTCCCGATTTCCGAGCCCACGCCAGACTCAGGCGAAACTACATTCACCGTCTCCACTGGAGCATAGGGCGCTGGGGGCACGTCCGCGGTAGCACGAGGCAATCCGCGTAGAGGGCTCAGCACGCGCGATGGCTCAGCTCCGGCATCTCTCAGCGGAGGAACGACAGGGGTCCTTGGCCTCAAGGGAGCTTTGCGGTCGCTGCCGGGAGGCACACCCTTGCGGTCATCCAACAACCGCATTTCTTCCTTAATAACGGCGCCCGTCGAATGCCGGTACCACGCCGTATATGTATTGAAGATCTGTGGGACGCAAGTCGGCTCGCTGATGAAAAAGTGAGAGCCCGTATTCAGACGCATGAAGTGATGCAGCGCGCTCCGCATCCCTTCTTCAGTGGCAGCAGGTTCCAGCAAGAAAGCCTCCAATGGCACTCCTTGATTATAGCTCAGTTGCTGGGCAAAACGATGCGGGTTGTATCTCATGAAAAGTGCCGTATCGTTTTGCCTAAACACCAGGAAACCCGGTCTGATAGAATACAAATTGAGGGTCTCCTGGGCTGTCAGAACTGAGGCCCCGTCTTTGAAAATATCTTGCAATGACCGCACTATGGTAGTAGACGCCTTTCCGATGGTTAACACTTTTGTCGGTGAAGGTCATCCCGTCTCCAACTGTGCAGGGATGAAGGAGCTAACCTCTGGCATGTCGTGGCGATGGAGTTACAATTGAGGCGCCGACCAATCGCATAATCCGAGGGAAGCCGCACCTGTCATAGAATGAAGGCCTTTTGTGCATACCAAAAACGCCAAGTGCATGTAGCTCAAGCCATGACATGAAGTAATGCATCGAGAAGATCACGTGCGGTACTCTAGGTTCATTAGCATCCACCGCTTTACTAAGGCCATGATACAGGTGGGCTAAGCCGGCGATCCCGACGGCCACTTTTACCCCAATGGTCATCCGGTGAGCTGGGTAAAAGACAGATGACCTCATACGGCGAAGATGCATCGGGAGCGCAAACCAACTCAGCCATAGCCCAAGAAATCCTAAGAAGAATGCTTCCCCATCCATCCCGGGGACTGCAACCTCCGCAAAAAGGACAACCGGGGAGTTAGGAAGGAAGAAACCCTTCTGATCTGAAAGGTTCCTAGGCACCCCAAGGAGGTCTCACAAGGCATCAACCATGCCAATTTACAAAAATTGCGGTGCCGAGAAACCCTAACAAGATCGTTGGCTAGATTTTTAGGCGACAAAGCAAACTAGTTAACACTTAACTATAAGAATACGGATATACAACCTTTGTAGATCCGGTCCTCCACCTTCGTAGCTCCGCAATGAAGTCTCCTCACTGTCCAAGTCGAACCCCGGGCTCTAGCGTCGGCTTCATCGGAGAATGGACGGGCTAGGTCGTCGACGACGATGCCGAAGATGATCTACGTTGAGGCAACACTAGATCAAGCTCTCACTTCACCAAGTCAAGAAACTTGTGAAGAAAACACACTCTACTACTTGGCAAGAGGTAGAGGATGAAGAAATAGGAAGTGGGTAGACTTTAGAATTGGATTTCTCACTTGTTTTCATCAATCACCATTGATGAAGTAAGCTTCTTCATGGAAGAAGAAGATGAAGAAGAAGAAGAATCTTATGATAAGTATTATCATAAGTGTTATGTAAATGATAAATAAATCAATACTTATCATTTACTAACCCTTGGTTAGTTGTAGAGAATGGACCATGGTTAACTTGAATGGTTAGGGTTAAGGATGAGACAAGAATGGTGACTTAGTCAAAGTTTCAAGAAACTTCAACTACAAACAAATCAAGCCACCATTCCATTTTCATTATCATTTTCTTTTTCCAAAATAAACAAAAAGAATAAATAAATGAATAAGTAATTAAAAAGAAAACCCTAATCATAAACTTAACCATGGTCTAATTCTTTACACTAACCCTAGCTTGCATGTATCATCAAACATGATACAATCATGTGCACAAAATATATCACATATACAATGTGCACAAATCAAGTGAGTAAATCCATTTAAAGTGAACCAATACTAGTTAATGCAAAGTAATATATCAAATATATAATTATACATTAAATCATTAAATCAACACTTGATTCAATGATCCGGTCATATCGCATATAACCGGCTAGTATCCAATGTATCGGCTTATCGAATCAATCCTTGATTCGATAACTAGATTATATCGCATACAACCATTCGACACATTCATCGCGAGAATGAAATACGGTATCACATACACGCATTATTCTCGGTCCCGCACATATCTCATATGCGCTCCTATTTCGTTTCGCTTGAGCCAGGAAACCTCTGTGTAGGACTCTAAAGACTTGTCAATACGCCGGCAGCAGATGATGATCATATCAAACACCCACAAGCCGCAAGCGGTCTGCTAAACGTAACGGCCACCCGGGTATTGAGCGATCAGAAGATCGACGAGCAAGCCCGCTCACACTCCAGTGAATCCAACCAGTAACACTACCGTACAGTCCGGTCTCGTCGTCTGATATGTCGCATATCTTGCCTAGGGGTGGTAAACGTCAGACCCCAATAGCTCGATAAGTCGTGTCGATATGAGGTCTATAACAATTCGAGAAACTACTGGTAACTCTTACCAGTAAATCTCAGCAATCCTGGCCATGGATTTCCTGTTATAGCCAATCGAACACAGCGCAACATCAACCCCCTATACCGGGAGAGACGAATCCCCTGCTATCGCTCATTGCCTCCATGTGACTCGGGACTGTACCCAAAAACCACCGTTTTGCACGCCCTCTTGGACGTGGTAAGATGGAAATCAAAGCACAGTGGGAACCACACAAGACGCTATGACGATCTCGGGTCAACAGACTACTCTGTACCAGTGTCACCAGAGAACTGCCATCTGACGTAAGGTATAATACCATCTGGGAGTTCTCGGCGAGTCCGTCCAGTGTACCCAGTCTCTACCGAGCACCCGTATATCATCTCTGATGTCAAACACCGATGGATATGGGATCATCCATCGCCCATCTGTATGGGTCGAGAAGGTACACGCTAGTCTACTCTGGTATATCGATGCCCCATCTCGATACACCCACGACTAGGGACTTTCAAGGATGTACTTATGGACTACCATGTCCCCACTAGTATCATCCGCATCATAGTCCAGGTAGTCAAGTACACATCCTAAGGGCTTTACCAACATGTAATAGAGAGACAATCAGTATACACGTTAAGGTAAAGTGTAACCAGATAGCATATTATCATGTCGAGCAAGAAAGTCCTCCCTATATATGTCCCAGCATCCACTACAATATACATCCAATGTACAGTAATGGCCTTTAGGGCATACATATAACTAACAATCTCCCACTTGCACTAGGGCCATCTGTAGCAGTGGTTGTAGTATCTCATACTCAACCATCCCATAAGAGTCTCTCTCTGGGAATAGGACTTCGTGAGTGGATCCGCCGTGTTGTCCTCCGAGTCTACTCTCCTAACCTCGATCCCTTAAAGATCAACCATCTCCATGATCAAGTGATACTGCCTTAGAATATGTTTGGATCACTGATGGGACTGCGTTCCTTGGCATAAGCCACAACTCCATTGTCACACAATGGGAGGAACATAGTTCATCTCATGAACCATTATACATCCAAACAGCCTCTTTGGTAGCATCTTAAGTAGCGATGTATCCTGCCTTTATCGTATAGTATGTCACGGTATCTAGCTTGGAACTCTTCCAACATACCGTCCCTTTACTGAGGGTAAAGACAATGCCTGTGACTGACATTCAGTCGTCTTTATCACCCTGGAACCCTTCCAGTGATTCTCCCCAGGATCAACTGATACCATCTCACTACAACTAGTGAGTAGCCTAACATCCATTTAGATCTATCTCATAGATCCAAAATCCAGGATTTAGTAGGTATCACTTCGATCCTATGTGGAGAATCATTGTGATCAGCGGAGATTGATCGAGCGTAGCATAGAAAACTCTTTCCCTATCAAGAGTATGCCATCCACGTACTCTACGAGGATCGTCACCATACTCCCTACTACCTTTTTGTTTATACAAGGTTCATCTACCATTTTGATGATGTCAAACTCTTTGACTAATCCATCAAAACAGACGTTCCAACTCCGCGATGCCTGCTTTAATCCTATAAAGCATCTTGCACACGTTTCCGCTGCTCCCACTGTCTACGAAGCCCCCTGGCTGTGTACTTATAGACGCACTCTTCCAAAACATCATTTAGAAAAGCAGTCATGACACCCAACCGCCAGATATCGTAGTCATGGTATGTAGCCGTGGCAAGTAGTATCTGGATGGACTTAAGCATAGCTACTTGAAAAGGTTTCATCATTATCCACACCTGGTCAATGATGCAAACTTTTAACAAGTCTAGCTTTGAAAGTCTCAACTTTTCCATCTACACCAAGTAATCTTCTCAAGATATACTTGCTTCTGATGGGGATTTAACCCTTCAGATATAGCAACTAAAGTCCATACTTTGTTGGTGTATAAGGATTCCATCTCAGATCGCTAAGCATCCAGCCATTCTTACAGAGTCTTGCTCCTGATGGCCAGCTCGAAACTAGTTGGGTCATCATCTCATGATGCAATCCTCGCTCCCACTGTCATAGAGAAACCGAAGTATCTCTCAGGTGGGTGAGGAACCCTACTAGATCGGCGGAGAGGCTGAGGTTCGTTGGTATCTACTGAATCCTTCGGTTCTACCAAATCATTTGCTGTAGCTTGTATAGCTGGAACTTTTCCAGTTCTACATTACAGACTTTGCCTCGAGCTTGTCCGGATTATGCTTTTAGACATAGGCCGGACAACCCCAAATCTTAACTAGCTTAAGGCATGGGCTCTTCCCTTTCCATATCACATATGAAGCGGTAGGCAACTGATTTGATTGGAACCCTATTCAATAGGTATGCAACTTCATAAGTGCATAACTCCCAAAAGGAAATAGGTAACTCAGTAGTACTCATCATAGAGCACACCATATCAAATAGGGTGTATTTGCTCCGCCCCGATATACCATCGTGCTATGGTGTATACGGAGGAGTAATTCTGAGAGAGAATCTCATTCTCCTTTAGAATAGTCCAGGAATTTCCGTGTTCAAGTATTCTCCTCCTTGATCTCATCAAAGGACATAATACTTTTACCCGTATTTTGGTTCTCTACTTCTAACTTATATTCTGTGAATATCTCAAAAGGTTCGGACTTGTGTTTCAACAAGAACATATGTCTGAATCTAAAGAGATCATCAGAGAACGTAATGAAGTATAAAGAACCAGTCCTGGTATGTGTAGACAGGGGACCTTACATACATCAACATGTATCAATCCCAAGAGTTCACTAACTCTGTCTCTGTTTCCAATAAACAGAGCTATGGTCATCTTATCTTTGTGACATGACTGGCGAGTTTCACAAGATGTAAATTCAAACTGATTTAAATATGCATCTTTATGTAACTCTAGCTAGTCGGGTCACATTGATCTGACCTAGTCTAAAATACCTCAAGAAGAATTCGTTCATTTCTGAACTCTTCCTCTTGTGTGTGTTCTGTATACTAAGAACTGTAGTTTGATTTAGAACATTAATGCTTTTAGATAACGTGCCTGAACTGATCAACTTCTGATATAGGAAATGTTCAAAACATTATCCAACAATACAAAATTTTATCGTTTCTTTACTAATAAAGAGACAGATATGATTTTGTATATCAGGTTCGGTATTGATCGCACGCTTTCGGCGTGTCGGATGTTCAAAGAATTAAAGTATAACCACGATCAGGACGGTGTCGCTTTGCAGCTCGCCGGTTGAGCACGGGTCGGTCCACAGGGAGATGGTTGTTATGTCCTTTCTTGTCTTCGACGAGTCAATAAAGAATGATGTATAAGTTTGTTCGAGACTAACCTATGTGTTTATTTGCAAGTATAAAGTTGTTAAGAAGAAAATACGAGATTGTAAGCTAAGAAATCCGTACTCAAAACCTTTGAGCCGAGTCTTGACCAATTGAAGCTAGACAATTGGCAACAACGTGGATTAGGGGATTTAAGCGCGGTATTCGTGGAATCCGGCTTATTTACCCTTGTCCTTCCGTTCTTGTCTCTTGCTTTCGCCTCCGGCCAAACCGAACGCAACCGGTCGCGGTTAGGAATCACCGCTACCTTGTTAGGGTAGGGTGCCTAACGGAGCGCTTACGTAACGTTTGGGCGGAGTTCAAATGGAAAATAACGGGAAAAGGAAATGAGGAAAGAAGTGTTAACTTACAATGCCGTATTTATTCTTAACAACAAAGATAATTACAACATTCACAAAATGAACAAAAGAGAGAGAACAAAAAGAGAAGAACAAAGAAAAGAAAAGATACAAGTAATTAAAGTACATGGAATAAAATGCATGAAATAAAAGCAAGTAATAAAAAGCGAGTAATAAAAAGCGAGTAAAAAGAACAAGGAACTAAGACTCAAGACAAGCATGTGATCAATAGCCAACCCTTAAACTTGCAAGCTCAATCAAGAGGTTGCAAGATCAAGGGAAGGGTAGAGAACGCATGTGAAATGAAGTGCTAGTCCCGTGAGAAAATACGACCCTTGAGATCAATAACTAACCCTTAACCATTCAAGCTCAATGAAGAGGTTGAATGATCAAGAGAAAGCAAGAATCTCAAGGGGAAGAAGAAACAAAAGAGAACGATACAAAACCCTCATCTTCATTAATCTCCCACTCAAAAAGCTCTCACTACAATTTTCATGGAACAAGAATGAAGAAGAAGAAGAAAAAAGAACTAAAACTACAAAAGAAAGATGAACAAAAGAATGACCCTTGGTTGAGCTCAGTTCTGGAGTATTTATAGGCAGTTTTCTGAAACCCTAGGGCCAAATCCTGACCCCATATGAAGTCCCCAAACTACCCCTAAAAATTGACAGGGAGAGGGGCCCACTTGGCCGCGGATCCGCGGCCAATACCCCCTATTGGCCGCTGATCCGCGGCCATCTAGGTGAGTTAGGTCGAGTGCTTTTGTGGGTATCCCTGGTTTCATCTGTCCTTATGTCTGAAAACTTCATACTGCATAAAAGTCTTCTAGAATATCAGCAGAATTCATAGTCCAAGATTGCACTCATTTCTTTTACTTTTGACTTTATCTCCCTCGAGCTCCGCGCACCCATTGATTCTTGTGCAGCCCCCTCTTGTGCTCTGTGCTTGTCCCAGACACGAATGACCACTGTCATATGTCTTGTCTCAGGAACTGGTACTCGGCACCGGACGGATATGGATGACCGGAACCCGGCTTTTATCCGCTGTCAACAGATGTTCTGCTTTTGGCGTAACTGTGGAGATTTTGTCTTGATTTGCAATATTTGGACTGGAAACCTGTACTCTGTAAATATGTAACAAACACAGATTAAAAGCACCTACCTATAAACACACGAGCGTAAGAATGGGCGGTATAAAATGCAATATTCTGGTATGAACAAATACCCCCAAACTTATCTTTTGCTCGTCCCGAGCAAAACCAATTATTCACAAAAATAAAATCCTAACCGCACTTTCGCAGGGAACGCGATTGCACTGAGCGCGTGCAACAAGCCGTCAAACCTCTAGGTGTCCCTAGTAGGAGGAGTGTTGTCTCCTGAGGGTTTTCAGCGGATACTACCCACCAAATCCGGTCAAGTTGGTTTTGTACAATAACAAAGATTCAAACCCTAAAGTTTTTGTTTCAGAAAATAACAATTCTATAATCCTAAGTCTAGACTATCGAACCTTTATTTTTCACACCTCGCTTCTTATTTAACTACAGATTTTATATGTCTTTACGTGCAGTGCAATTAGTGTCGTTAAGTTCCAGAAGGATCGATTAAAGTCATCATGTCGCACAATAAAGCCCAGATAACAATTTTAAAAGGATCACATAAGTTTTACAAAGAGTTAAGCATTTTTCAAGTTTCGTTTTCCAGTAAGGTTTCAACTTCAGAATTTCTATCTTCCCTAACAGGAAACTAAGTCGTATTTTTCACTCCACCTTTTTCTTGTTTTCATTTCATACACACCTCTGTGAACGTGCAATAGTCTTTATCATAGAATAAAACCTTCATATCTCCGCTAAAATTTTTATAAAAGCCTGTCTTTTATCAAGATTATTCTCACACAAAGAACCGTTAGGAATTTTAACTCGGAGAGAACACTTGCTTGACTTTGTTTTAAAACTGGACTTTCTAGGCTTCTTAGCGAGCTTTGGGCCAATGCACCCAAACCAGTTGGTTTTAGGGCATTAGGTGTAGAAACACCCCAGCGGACTTAATTACTCAAGTTACCTAGGTCCAAAAACAAAAGACAGTTTGGCGTGAAAATCATGATGATTCAATACGAACGGAGATATAACCGGTAGTTCAATTATTTTTTTGGATAAAAGACGTGTTTAGTGGGTTTGGTGTGTAATCATTCCAATCAAGTTTCAGATGGGTTATTTTTCAGACTTAGTTCCAATTACGGCATCAATAACATTCCTTCATATTCGCTTTACTTCATAAACTATTCTTGACATTACTTATTTCAGAACAAACCTATTTGATCCTCAGAAAATTATTTATCTGTTTAAAAGATTAAACATGAAAGACTTGTCATCTAATTCCCAAAATCTTACGACACGTGTAGTGTGATGTAAAGACGTATATCAGCTATAGTTAACTTCAAAGGAGAGTTATCTTTCAGGTTTTCAAAATCCAAACATAAGATTTAGTTATTCCTATTTTTTCAAACAAAAACCGTCGAATGTTGAATCAGAGTTCTTCCACAAGCTAACTTGACAAAAAGTTTTTATATTTTTAGAAAATTTTCAGATTTTTATGGATTTTATGGATTTAATATGCAGATGCAAAATATACATATGAATGCGAAGGAAGAAAGCTTACCGAGCACACCCCCAAACTTAAACTTGACAGTGCCCTCACTGTCAGGCTATACCAAGAGGGTTAAAATTGCCGGCGCTTCCTAGAAACAAATTATATACAAAACAAAAAGGAAAACAAAAAATATATACAAAAAAGGTGTCCCCCCCAAACTTAAGTAAAACAGTGTTTCCACTGTTAAGCGTTGAAATTCAGGATTAGGGGGGAAAGAGAACAGTATCCATCTATACAAGGCCTTACACAGGCCAAAAGTTAATACCAACCATTCAAAAATCTTATCATGATGAAGCAGTGGCTGGTGAAAGTAGGTGAAGAGGTAAGAAATGGAGAATACGCGAGACCGTTTGTAGAGAGAAGTGGAATGCGGTCTCGGTAGATGAGAAGAAGAATGGCGGAAGGGAAAAAGAAGTGAAATACGAACTTGAGGGTGCAAATGGAGTGAATACATTAGCACAATATGTGATGACCGACGTGTGAAAAGCGATTGTGCTAATATATTTACCCGTCGAGAGATTGGGTCAAATCCCTCAAGATTCGTAAGAAACCATGGGTACGCCGAACTTGGTAAACCAGACATAGTAAATGTAAGTGATACGGGTTCTTGTAAGGTCGGAACGATGGAAATGATTGAGGGAAGTGGTTGAGGGGTATTGGTTAGGGTTTCGGGAGGGTGCACACAGTCAATGAAAGGAACAGGATGAATTGGAAAATCCGACTCATCAATTAAAACTGTTTCATCCTCAAAACTATCCTCAATATTCTCCTCAAAATTTATCTCATCCATGCCTTTATCATCAATATCAAGACGCATATGAAGTTCGGGAAAAACATTTAATGACTCGGGATGATGATTTGAAGAGACAAACTCAGCCAAATCTACGGGTTCATCATCCAAAATATTCCCAGCGTCAATATCCTTAATCAAGTGAAAATCAATATTCTCAGACACCTCATCAAAAGCATGGATTTCAATCAATTCAGGTTCTAAGATGGAGGTGTAGAGGTCAAAAGGATTGGGTGTAGTTTCACTTGGCAAGGTCTCTTCACAATCTGGCAAATCAAACACTACAAAGTCGCACAACTCATTAAACATTCTATCTTCAACTGATAATTCATTTGGGACACTCGATAGACTTTCAAAACAGGAGTTGTGGGATTCAATTTGGGACGGGTAGGTTTGATTTGGAAGGGGGTACATCTCACTCTCTCCACTCAAATTCACAGCCTGTCCTGCCGCCTCATCATACATTGAAAAAGTTGGAGCTAGTTGGAAACTAGCTACCTGGTCAGTAGGTTGTATGAGAGCGGCCAAGGACGCATTCAAATCCATCATCTGTTGGCTTGACGCTACCCTAAAGTATTCCAAGGATTGTTCTAGACTAGATATTGGTTGTGAAGGGGTTTCAATAAAAGATTCAAAGTTGTTTGGATACTGAAAACTCCCAAATGGCGGTTCTGATGCAATGTCTAGGGAAGGTGCAAAAGTAGGGTAGGATTGGTAGGAATTGAATGGCTGGACAGGAGCAGGATCAACATTTGGATAGGAAGGTGAATGGCATTGTTGATCCCAAGAATTTGAAGTGGTGAAAGGAGTGAAAGATCGGATACGAGATTGTTCAATACGTTCTGCAATAGACATAGGTCTTGGAATTGCAACATGACTCGAAGAAGGGGTATCAACGTAAGAAGGGGTGAATGTATGAAATGGTTGATACGAAGTGGATTGCGGAGTCAAATTGTTTGTCCTAGACGCGTCTATCCGATCTCTCAACGAAATTTTGGGCATGGAGGGGTCATTCGAAGTTCGGCCAAAGCAAGAACCGTAAGATGTAATGTCTGGTTGTGGGTACCAAAGTTCGGCAAGAGTTTTTCGAGGTGGGGTACCCATGATATAAAGAGAGAGAAAGAAAGGCAGAGAAAAGGAGGGGAAAAAGAATGTGATATTTTTTTTTTATTTTATTTTTTTTATTAGTTGTTAGCAAAAGAATGAAATATACACAAAAAAATATGGACAAAAATAATCACGACACAAAAATACCACACACCTAATCGTTCTAGGGTTCACCTAGGTCAACTAGACCTGCTCGAGAACTTGATTGTCGAAGTAAAACTGTGTCGAGAAACAGGCTCAAGATACACTGATCACGAGGCCAGGTAAGTGCAGAGATAAGGGGAGATTTTCCAACGCTTTCGCGAAGTTCCTTAATTAAATAACCCTTTCTCTTTTGGCGGTTTCGCCGTTAACACTTTCCTAGACACCCCGTAAACAATATACCGTTAAGCAAGGTTCTAAACACAGTTAACTTCTCCTAGTGAGCGCGAAGTCCTTAAGGCTTAAAGTCTAGTTTCTTTTAAATTTGTGCGGGTAAACGTTATGCTCAAGTTCGTGATTTGTGGGCCACGGAAAAGGTGATGAAATCCTTTACCGTATATTGTGGGGTTCGCTTGCCCTTAAGTCCGTATTAATGTATGCAATGCGCAATTCAATAAAAATTCTATAAAGAATAAAACAATCGTTTTTTAGTTTAAGCGCGGCACTGCAACAAATACGGGTTAGTCAAGTTTTTAGCGTTTGCTAGCGAACTTGCAAAGAATCCTGCAAAGAATAGTATATTGGATGCGTCGGATTTGAGAAGAAGGTGTTAGTAAAGTACGTACCGTTAAGTTTTGGGTTAGGAAACCCCCGTTGAATCAAATCCGGTAAGCTTGAAATGTTCACTTGCGCGGGTCAAACTACCTGGATCTTTGGCACTGTACTTCGTAAGCACCTTAACTTTGAATGTGCACTTTGCTCCCCACAATTGCAGTTTGCAAATACGCAAAAATCTGCACACTTGCCCACAAAAATTATCAAAAAAAAAAACAAAAAGATTTTTTTTTTTATAAATATATACAAAAAGAATATTAACCCGAATAACAAGAAAGAAAATACGCTACCGTCTCCCCGGCAACGGCGCCATTTGATCGCACGCTTTCGGCGTGTCGGATGTTCAAAGAATTAAAGTATAACCGCGATCAGGACGGTGTCGCTTTGCAGCTCGCCGGTTGAGCACGGGTCGGTCCACAGGAAGATGGTTGTTATGTCCTTTCTTGTCTTAGACGAGTCAATAAAGAATGATGTATGAGTTTGTTCGAGACTAACCTATGTGTTTATTTGCAAGTATAAAGTTGTTAAGAAGAAAATACGAGATTGTAAGCTAAGAAATCCGTACTCAAAACCTTTGAGCCGAGTCTTGACCAATTGAAGCTAGACAATTGGCAACAACGTGGATTAGGGGATTTAAGCGCGGTATTCGTGGAATCCGGCTTATTTACCCTTGTCCTTCCGTTCTTGTCTCTTGCTTTCGCCTCCGGCCAAACCGAACGCAACCGGTCGCGGTTAGGAATCACCGCTACCTTGTCAGGGTAGGGTGCCTAACGGAGCGCTTGCGTAACGTTTGGGCGGAGTTCAAATGGAAAATAACGGGAAAAGGAAATGAGGAAAGAAGTGTTAACTTACAATGCCGTATTTATTCTTAACAACAAAGATAATTACAACATTCACAAAATGAACAAAAGAGAGAGAACAAAAAGAGAAGAACAAAGAAAAGAAAAGATACTAGTAATTAAAGTACATGGAATAAAATGCATGAAATAAAAGCAAGTAATAAAAAGCGAGTAATAAAAAGCGAGTAAAAAGAACAAGGAACTAGGACTCAAGACAAGCATGTGATCAATAGCCAACCCTTAAACTTGCAAGCTCAATCAAGAGGTTGCAAGATCAAGGGAAGGGTAGAGAACGCATGTGAAATGAAGTGCTAGTCCCGTGAGAAAATACGACCCTTGAGATCAATAACTAACCCTTAACCATTCAAGCTCAATGAAGAAGTTGAATGATCAAGAGAAAGCAAGAATCTCAAGGGGAAGAAGAAACAAAAGAGAATGATACAAAACCCTCATCTTCATTAATCTCCCACTCAAAAATCTCTCACTACAATTTTCATAGAACAAGAATGAAGAAGAAGAAGAAGAAAGAACTAAAACTACAAAAGAAAGATGAACAAAAGAATGACCCTTGGTTGAGCTCAGTTCTGGAGTATTTATAGGCAGTTTTCTGAAACCCTAGGGCCAAATCCTGACCCCATATGAAGTCCCCAAACTACCCCCAAAAATTGATAGGGAGAGGGGCCCACTTGGCCGCGGATCAGCGGCCAATACCCCCTATTGGCCGCGGATCCGCGGCCATCTAGGTGAGTTAGGTCGAGTGCTTTTGTGGGTATCCCTGGTTTCATCTGTCCTTGTGTCTAAAACTTTATACTGCACAAAAGTCTTCCAGAATATCAGCAGAATTCATAGTCCAAGATTGCACTCATTTCTTTTACTTTTGACTTTATCTCCCTCGAGCTCCGCGCACCCATTGATTCTTGTGCAGCCCCCTCTCGTGCTCTGTGCTTGTCCCAGACACGAATGACCACTGTCATATGTCTTGTCTCAGGAACTGGTACTCGGCACCGGACGGATATGGATGACCGGAACCCGGCTTTTATCCGCTGTCAACAGATGTTCTGCTTTTGGCGTAACTGTGGAGATTTTGTCTTGATTTGCAATATTTGGACTGGAAACCTGTACTCTGTAAATATGTAACAAACACGGATTAAAAGCACCTACCTATAAACACACGAGCGTAAGAATGGGCGGTATAAAATGCAATATTCTGGTATGAACAGGTATCTAATAACATTCGTTCAGAATCAATGTATGGGTAATACAGGGTGACAGTGACCGACAGACTTGGTTGCAACTCTTGCCCCGTTTTCTGCCTCATGAAACTTATCACCCGTTCTCAGTTCTTTACCTTTCTGTAGCCCATGTAACATATTACATTTACGGGATCCTGATCCGGTATCATATACCCAGGACGTAAAGGACATTGAGAAACAGTTCTGTATAATGAACACACCCGAAGATGCATCAGCATGCACTCTCTTCGTTTGGGCGGCACGGGAAATCTGGTATTCCCCAATTTCCTGCTCTGTCTTATAACAATTATAAGTTGGAGCGGGACCAACGTTCCCCAGCTCAGTATAACAAGCGGGTTCGGTCAATAATCCGTATTATTATCTTGATTAAGGCGTGACATGGTCGCTACCAGGAGAGAGAGAGAAGAAAACACTCAGCGTGCGCTCTTGCAAGAATAGATTGGTTATTATTTTATCTAATCAGGATGGCTCCCACTGTTTTTATCAAATCTTCCTTCAAACCCTAAAAGAAAAGACTAGCCGGGATTAATTACACACTACAAGTTCGCCAATCTTTCAGCCAGGCCAGTGTCGGTACTCTGAGGGAGGTCCCCCGTGCTTTCGCACGAACCTAATTAATGTAAACCTCGTTTTCCCAGAGGCGTAACCCCGTTGACACCTTTCTAGACACCTACTTGATCGGCTAATTGTAATGTATAAAACTCTCCCAGGAGTAACTCTTACTCGCAGCGGGTATCGGGATCCAACTATCTCATAGAAGGTATGCAATCTCATTGCAAATTTCAACACTTGAAATTCCCGATAATTTTGCCCCTAGCGTGCTATGACCTTGACGAAAGCCAACAAACCATAGCCCACTAGTCAAGTTCAACCCGTACATTTCTTGATTGAATTAAACCCACCCGCACGACCCTTGACGAAAGCCAACAAAGCCGCACGACTACCCTAATCCAATCGCATCGTATGCAAGCAGATAAGCAGCATATAGCTACCGCACACTGCACCTTGACGAAAGCCAACAAATGCAGCACGAATACTATATACAACTTATCTGAAATGACGGAGGGCTACGATAGGTTTTTCTGAAAACCTATTTCGTAATGAACTTGATATCGTTGTAGAATCAAATGATTTTTAAATGGAGTGTATTTGAGGCTTTTCTAGTTCTGCTAAAGGAGTCACTCCCGGTGAAGGGATCGTCGGTCCTTTCCTCGTCGAATGAGGTGCGGGATATATCATATATATCACTGTGCAAAGCAAAAACTCTTAAAAGCAATCAAAAGACAAACCGAGTGTGTAGCATCTGCCAGTTATTGCTAAAGGAGTCACTCTCGGTGAAGGGATCTCGGTCCTTTCCGTATCGAATAAGGTGCAGGATATATCACATATACCGCTGTGCAAAGCAAGAACTGTAGCTACCTGTTTTATTTTAAAATTTGATTCTACAACATCTTTAGGTTTCTTTTATTTCATTAATCACATTAATGAAGTCCCATCATTTAAATTACCTAAACATCATAGATAAATACGACGTACACTTATGCCATCCGCATTCGCCTCGATGTCCCCTCGTGCACCGTTAGGTTAGGTAACTAACGGCAGAGCGGGGCAGGGCTAGCGCGGGTGAAAAACATAAGTAACGCCTATTGTAACACCCGAGCCCAATAATACTATGTATATTACTAGTTGAGGGTTGTGGTTTGCTCATTCCCAATTTTCCTGATTTTCTGGTGTTTATTGCTAAATTTTACCCGGTTAAGTCATTTTGGCACATAACAAATTTTAACTCCTAAATTGAAATTTAAGATGTCCATGTTGGCCTACTCGTCGCCACTAGTCGCGTGGTAGCGTCCGCGTGTCGAGACTCCATTCCGTTTGGCTAAACAGGCAAGTTTGGACGACTACGCGCGCGTGCAAGTGTCCGACTTGGGGGCATGCATTTTAATCATTAAACACCTATTTTCAAAATTTGGAACCCGCTTAAAATCTTATAATTTGAATTTGGAACATTTGGACGCAACCCGGGCGCGATTTGGAAATGTTTCATTTCGCGCCAAAAAGGGGCCCATTTAAATTTAATATCGAATATATATAAATACATTCTAATCTTTTCCTAACTGCTATCCCCCTAAAATCCTTCATAAATTTCCTTTTGATTTTCACTCAGCCAATCACGAGCTCCTTTTGAGCTCGTGGGCCCCACGTCCCTTTTCCTCATCTCTCTCTCTCTCTTCCCTCAATCTCTCTCTATCTCTCTCTCCCCTCTCGTTCTGTATCTCTCCCTCTCTCTATCAAATATTTATCTTTCTCTCTCTCTCTCAACAACTCTCTCTCTCTTCCCCTATATTTAAACTCTCGCTCGTGCTCATGCAGCCGCCTCCCATCGAAACCCACACGAGAACCCTAACCCTAGCTCACCGCAGAACTCACCACCGTCGCCACCGCGACCTCGCCGTCGCCGCCTGCGACGCCCCCGCGACAACCGCGCCTTCCTCCTCCCTCCTTCCTCCTCTCTCCCGCACCTGCACGCAACCCCGACGCCTCCATCCCCTCGCAACCTCACCGTCGACGTCGCCCATCGTCGTCAACGACCCCACGACTCCCTTTCACCCTACTCGACCCGACCTCGTCGTCCTTCCCTCCTCCCCTCGCCGGAAAAGCAAACCCGAGCCTTCATCCTTCGCCTGCACCTTCCCTGTTCGCCGGAGAAGCGCGCCGGCGACCTCGTCGACGCCACCTCCGACCATCTCTCCCTCTCCCACGACCACCTGAGCCGACCACACCCTTCTCCAACTCGCCGCAGCCCACTACCCTGCACACCCGAGGCCTCTCCCCTTGCTGCAGCCGCCGCCGCCGTTTCACCGGCGTTCCGGTGCCGTCGAACCCGCCGTGGTCACCCCCTGGTGTCTCCCTGTAAGTTCCTTCTCCTTCCTTTTGGTACAACCCCCCGCTGGTCGTTAGTTTTGCGTGTATCGTATTTTGTCGCTAACTCCGTTACTTTTGACATTTTGCCGGAATCCGACCGTGCCGTTTGACGAACCCGACGCTCCAGCGTAGTCCCCTGGTCCGTGTGATCCCATTGACCTCTGTTGGGACTCGATCCGTGGCCCGTGCTTCCGTATCGTGGTTTCTACCGACATCGCAACCGTGTTTCGGTTTGCGGAACCGCCGAGGCAAGTATCCGAATACTTGCTTTAACATGCTACAAACTTAATAATCATGTTATCTGTTATAATCACACGACTTGGTGACAATTACAATCATCCGTAATGTTAAACCATTGTAGTAGTTACTTGTAGTTAATCGGTATGCTTTTAATCAACACCTTAACTAATTAACCAATTTGGCACATCCTCAAGTAAATTGCTAGATCATCCTCACTTCATTTGTTAAAGCCACTCATGAGGCAATTATTATACTTAGTTCAAATTCTTGTAACTCCATTACGTATACTATCGATATTGTTTTATCTTTTGGCTTTTGCACCTCAAAGGTGCGTGAACCGGATTAATATGAAAATACAAACCTCACTGTGTTCACATAGAATAATAATTGTTATTTACTGTTTCCTGCTACTGTTCATTATTTGTTACCATACCTGTCATCATCATAAACCTGATTGCATTACATATTGACGATCTTGATACACCTGGCTCATGCACTGATACACCGGACACAACACCCTGTACATACCGACTCGACCTGTTGAAAGCAACCTGACATGTTACCTGATCTCACGCCTAATGCCGACAAACCCAACCATTCCTGCTGTCGATCCAGACAGACCCACCTTTACTTGACTTGTGTTGGCATTAGTTCTTGACTACTGAATACCTGACTGACATACATAGTTTGGGGGTATGGGGAAATCAAAGGTGAAACCGACTTGTAACTCAACAGTTCGATACATTGTTCTGATCAGTCTTACGGGCTTGGCCAGCTCCGGAGTGTTGATGCTGACATCACTCATCTATCCTACTACCTTTTACTGCTTAGCGGCACATCTCGGATTCAGCCCCGAGAATTATGACCGTGGTCCCGGGCACGCACGGGATACTATTGAGTTACATCGACGATTCATCAATTGGTTTCAAAGACTATAGAGTAGAAAACCTGATAGGACAGTTTAGTCACTACTGCACACTACCCTGTTTATTACTCCTTATTACTGCTTTATTCATGTTCATGCTTGCATTGTTTATTACCATGTTTATGCTACATTACTTGATATCATGACGCGCTGACGTCTGGGTTTTGCATGGCCCAGATTCCGTGCCCTTGACGTCGACCGAGCAGGAGTACTTCAGCCAGCAGGCTGAACTGTGAGTTCTTTAGAGTTTAGTTCATTTATGTCATTTCATTTCCAGATGTGAGCCCGCATTATGGGACATACTGTTATTTCATTGTATTGGATCATTAGCTTCCGCACTTATTGTTTATTGATTCTTGTTATTATGGATTTGGACATGTATTAGTTTAGTTTACTTTACTGTTCTTGATATCTTTACAACCGTAATGTGACTGTGGATGGATACTTCCTACCCACAGGTAGCATGGTTGGCTATGTCACGTGCCCAAATCTTGCGCACTCTGGGAAGCGGGGCGTGACATGGTTTGGTTTTATGGTATCAGAGCCATAGGTTAATTGGGTTGATTCTCGTAGTTGGGTATCGCACCCGATACACGAATCAGAATACCCGTGATTAGGAAACATGTCCTGCCACTTTGACCGTTTTACTATCCTTGAATCATTCTTCCGGATCATGTCGACGTGCAAACTTACTTTGCATTTGTCAACTCAAAAACCTAACTTCTTGTTATCTCTAGGACTTAGGCGACTTGGGTGGAGTTAAGTAATTGCGGCTATGATACCGCGGCATAGCTACAATGCAGCACTCTATTTAAGTATCTTGGAGTTCTAGCCTTGATCTATATTCAGAATCTATCATCATGCTAATGTGGGTACTTTGATTTCAGGGATATGGCCGATCAGAATTTGGAGATGGACCCAGGGCATGCGGTCTTAGCCGCCAGGCGAAGAGTGATAAGGGGATTGATGGAGAAACTAAAGGAACAACTCGAGCTGGAACCAGCATTTACAATGGGCCCCACGT
Organism: Agapanthus africanus; assembly: GCA_030015575.1. Lineage (NCBI taxonomy): Eukaryota > Viridiplantae > Streptophyta > Magnoliopsida > Asparagales > Amaryllidaceae > Agapanthus > Agapanthus africanus. The sequence continues at coordinate 258,108,008 of CM057339.1, read as the reverse complement.
CCGTACGTAGACGTATTCCAGTGAACAGGCGCAACGTAGCACCAATGAAGAAAACCAGTATGGGTGATCGGAAGGGGAGCGTGATCTGTAGTTACTGCCACAAACCCGGACACGTGCGAAGGGAGTGTCGTTTGAGGCTGGGACTTTGTTTTAGATGTGGAGCGGCAGATCACACCGTTGATGTTTGTCCGTCGAAGCCTCGCACAAAGGATGAGACACAGAAGCCTCCGCAAGGACCGTTCCAAGGACAGGAACCGCTTACTCAAGGACCACAGCAGGCTCGAGCGTTCACGTTGACAGCTGAAGAAGCTAAGGCATCAGGAGAAGTGGTTTCAGGTAATTTACTCGTTCATGGTTTTCCCGCTTTGGCATTACTTAATTTCGGAGCATCCCATTGTTTATGTCATCCAAATTTATAACTACACACTCGATCAACTGCACGACCCTGTCTAGTTTATGGGACATACACACTGGGAATGGGAAAATTATAGCTAGTAAGGATAGTAGAGATCGTACAGTTGTTGTTTGCGGACGGGAGCTTTTTGCAGACTTCTTGGTGATAGATACGAGCAGTTACGAGGATGTCTTGGGGATGGATTTTCTTGGCACTTTCCACGCCCACATTGGCTGTAGGGCAAGGAAGGTAATTCCAGATTCCCGGACACCCTAAGTTTACTTTCATTGGAGAAAGAGATTCTGTCGGGCCAGTCGAGTTTAGGGCTAGGCCGACGAACAATGTTCTTGCGGCTATGGTAGTGGAGAGTGATGAAGAGCCGGCAGTCGTCCGCGACATTATGGATGTGTTTGAAGACATTTCGGGCTTACCACCGAAGCGAGATGTGGAGTTTGCGTTTGACCTTACTCCTGGTGCAACGCCAGTATCAAAAACTGACTATCCAATGGCACCAGTAATGTTGGAGGGAGTTAAGAAACAAGTGAGTGAATTACTCGAGAAGGGGTGGATTCGAAGCAGCAACTCACCGTGAGGAACTCCAGTTCTCTTAGTGGAGAAGAAGGATCGCACTGCCGACGCTGAGACAAGAGAAGTTATTTGCGAAAGTGAGTAAGTGCGAATTCTGGTTGGAAGAAGTGAGGTTTCTGGGGCATGTCGTGTCAGGCGATGGAATCGCCGTTGATCCCGAGAAGATAGCAGCAGTTCGGGATTGGCCGGTTCCAAAGAGTGTTGCAGAGATAAGAAGTTTTCTTGGACTCGCCGGTTACTACAGAAGATTTGTGGAGAACTTCGCTCGTGTAGCTGAGCCGTTAACCAAGCTTACGCGTAAGGAGGTACCGTTTGTTTGGACAGATGGATGTGCATTGGCCTTCGAGACGTTGAAGCAGAAGTTGATAACCGCCCCTATCCTAACTGTACCGGATGATTCAGGAGGACTGGTGATTCACAGCGACGCATCTGGAAAGGGATTGGGATGCGTTTTGATGCAGAATGGGAAAGTCGTCGCTTACGCATCGAGGCAGCTGAAGACTCATGAGCAGAACTATCCGACTCACGACTTGGAGCTTGCAGCCATGATCTTCGCCCTGAAGATTTGGAGACACTACCTTCTGGGCGAGAGAGTTGAAGTCTTTACTGATCACAAGAGTTTGGAATATGTGTTCACTCAGAAGGAGTTGAACATGAGGCAACGCAGATGGTTGGAGCTGATGGCCGACTACGACCTTGATCTTAAGTATCATCCGGGGAGAGTTAACGTCGTGCCAGATGCGCTAAGTCGGTTACCGGCAATTCAGTTATTGACTGCACAGAGAGAAATCATTGAGGAGTTTCGGAGATTTGACTTGGAGGTTGTGCTACCCCGTGCTACAGGACAGTTGATGCAGTTGCAAGTACAATCGTCCTTAGTTGAGAAGATTAAAGCGGCGCAATCGCAGGATCCTAGACTGCAAAAGTTTCGAGAGCAGGTTGGAGCCGGACTACGAACCGATCTACTGATCCATGAAGATGGTTCGTTGAGGTATGGTAGCCGTGTGTGTGTGCCAAAGGGAGATGTGCGTGAAGAGCTTATGAAGGAGGCACACAGTTCAGCTTACTCTGTACATCCAGGAGGGACAAAGATGTACCGAGATATTCGACAGCACTTCTGGTGGGAAGGTATGAAACGGGAAATCGCTCGCTTCGTGGCTAAGTGCTTGGTATGTCAGCAAGTCAAGGCTGAACACCAAAGGGTTGCTGGTTTGTTGCAACCACTTCCGATTCCTCAATGGAAGTGGGAACATATAACCATGGATTTCGTGACGGCTTTACCGCGGAGTCCAAAGGGCAACAATGCAGTATGGGTGATTGTCGATCGGTTGACCAAGGCAGCTCACTTTATTCCTTTTCGGGTTGGTCAATCGACGGAGACCTTGGCAGAGCGATACATGCAGGAGATGGTCAGATTGCATGGAGTACCGGTAAGCATCGTGTCCGACCGGGACACTCGGTTCTTGTCACACTTTTGGAGGAGTTTACAAGAAAGTTTGGGGACTCGATTGAAGTTCAGCACAGCTTATCATCCCCAGACTGATGGACAATCGGAGAGAACGATCCAGACCCTTGAAGATATGTTGAGGGCTTGCATGTTGGACTTCAAAGGTTCTTGGGAAGATCACCTACACCTGGTGGAGTTTTCGTACAACAATAGCTTCCAAGCGACAATTCAGATGGCCCCGTTCGAAGCATTGTATGGTCGTAAGTGCCGTTCACCTGTATGTTGGGATGATGTGGGTGAACGAAGGTTACTAGGACCAGATTTGGTGGTGCAGACAGTCGAGAAGGTGAATACAATCAGAAAGCATATGAAGGCAGCTCAAGACAGACAGAAGAGTTGGGCCGACACGTCAAGAAGACCTCTAGAGTTCGCCGTGGGCGATTTGGTATTTCTGAAGATATCACCGACTAGAGGGGTGATTTGCTTTGGAAGTTGGGGAAAGCTTAGTCCCCGATTCGTTGGACCTTTCGAGATATTGGAGCGTGTCGGAGAAGTATCGTACCGGTTGGCATTACCACCATCATTAGCAGGAGTTCACGATGTGTTTCATGTGACTCAACTACGGAGGTATGTTCGTGATGAGACTCATGTCTTGGATCATTCGGAGTTGACCGTTCGGGAGGACCTGACTTTTGAGGAGCGACCAGTTGAAATCAAGGATCGAAGAGAAAGGTTCTTAAGAACGAGGTTATCCCTCTTGTGCTAGTTTCTTGGGGTAATCGATCGCATGGAGAATCTACTTGGGAGCGAGAAGACGAGATCCGGCAGAAATTCCCTCATCTTTTCCAGTAGTTAGTTATCTTGTATTCTTGGAATTTCGAGGACGAAATTCTTTTGTAGTTGGGTATGATGTAACACCCGAGCCCAATAATACTATGTATATTACTAGTTGAGGGTTGTGGTTTGCTCATTCCCAATTTTCCTGATTTTCTGGTGTTTATTGCTAAATTTTACCCGGTTAAGTCATTTTGGCACATAACAAATTTTAACTCCTAAATTGAAATTTAAGATGTCCATGTTGGCCTACTCGTCGCCACTAGTCGCGTGGTAGCGTCCGCGTGTCGAGACTCCGTTCCGTTTGGCTAAACAGGCAAGTTTGGACGACTACGCGCGCGTGCAAGTGTCCGACTTGGGGGCATGCATTTTAATCATTAAACACCTATTTTCAAAATTTGGAACCCGCTTAAAATCTTATAATTTGAATTTGGAACATTTGGGCGCAACCCGGGCGCGATTTGGAAATGTTTCATTTCGCGCCAAAAAGGGGCCCATTTAAATTTAATATCGAATATATATAAATACATTCTAATCTTTTCCTAACTGCTATCCCCCTAAAATCCTTCATAAATTTCCTTTTGATTTTCACTCAGCCAATCACGAGCTCCTTTTGAGCTCGTGGGCCCCACGTCCCTTTTCCTCATCTCTCTCTCTCTCTTCCCTCAATCTCTCTCTATCTCTCTCTCCCCTCTCGTTCTGTATCTCTCCCTCTCTCTATCAAATATTTATCTTTCTCTCTCTCTCTCAACAACTCTCTCTCTCTTCCCCTATATTTAAACTCTCGCTCGTGCTCATGCAGCCGCCTCCCATCGAAACCCACACGAGAACCCTAACCCTAGCTCACCGCAGAACTCACCACCGTCGCCACCGCGACCTCGCCGTCGCCGCCTGCGACGCCCCCGCGACAACCGCGCCTTCCTCCTCCCTCCTTCCTCCTCTCTCCCGCACCTGCACGCAACCCCGACGCCTCCATCCCCTCGCAACCTCACCGTCGACGTCGCCCATCGTCGTCAACGACCCCACGACTCCCTTTCACCCTACTCGACCCGACCTCGTCGTCCTTCCCTCCTCCCCTCGCCGGAAAAGCAAACCCGAGCCTTCATCCTTCGCCTGCACCTTCCCTGTTCGCCGGAGAAGCGCGCCGGCGACCTCGTCGACGCCACCTCCGACCATCTCTCCCTCTCCCACGACCACCTGAGCCGACCACACCCTTCTCCAACTCGCCGCAGCCCACTACCCTGCACACCCGAGGCCTCTCCCCTTGCTGCAGCCGCCGCCGCCGTTTCGCCGGCGTTCCGGTGCCGTCGAACCCGCCGTGGTCACCCCCTGGTGTCTCCCTGTAAGTTCCTTCTCCTTCCTTTTGGTACAACCCCCCGCTGGTCGTTAGTTTTGCGTGTATCGTATTTTGTCGCTAACTCCGTTACTTTTGACATTTTGCCGGAATCCGACCGTGCCGTTTGACGAACCCGACGCTCCAGCGTAGTCCCCTGGTCCGTGTGATCCCATTGACCTCTGTTGGGACTCGATCCGTGGCCCGTGCTTCCGTATCGTGGTTTCTACCGACATCGCAACCGTGTTTCGGTTTGCGGAACCGCCGAGGCAAGTATCCGAATACTTGCTTTAACATGCTACAAACTTAATAATCATGTTATCTGTTATAATCACACGACTTGGTGACAATTACAATCATCCGTAATGTTAAACCATTGTATTAGTTACTTGTAGTTAATCGGTATGCTTTTAATCAACACCTTAACTAATTAACCAATTTGGCACATCCTCAAGTAAATTGCTAGATCATCCTCACTTCATTTGTTAAAGCCACTCATGAGGCAATTATTATACTTAGTTCAAATTCTTGTAACTCCATTACGTATACTATCGATATTGTTTTATCTTTTGGCTTTTGCACCTCAAAGGTGCGTGAACCGGATTAATATGAAAATACAAACCTCACTGTGTTCACATAGAATAATAATTGTTATTTACTGTTTCCTGCTACTGTTCATTATTTGTTACCATACCTGTCATCATCATAAACCTGATTGCATTACATATTGACGATCTTGATACACCTGGCTCATGCACTGATACACCGGACACAACACCCTGTACATACCGACTCGACCTGTTGAAAGCAACCTGACATGTTACCTGATCTCACGCCTAATGCCGACAAACCCAACCATTCCTGCTGTCGATCCAGACAGACCCACCTTTACTTGACTTGTGTTGGCATTAGTTCTTGACTACTGAATACCTGACTGACATACATAGTTTGGGGGTATGGGGAAATCAAAGGTGAAACCGACTTGTAACTCAACAGTTCGATACATTGTTCTGATCAGTCTTACGGGCTTGGCCAGCTCCGGAGTGTTGATGCTGACATCACTCATCTATCCTACTACCTTTTACTGCTTAGCGGCACGTCTCGGATTCAGCCCCGAGAATTATGACCGTGGTCCCGGGCACGCACGGGATACTATTGAGTTACATCGACGATTCATCAACTGGTTTCAAAGACTATAGAGTAGAAAACCTGATAGGACAGTTTAGTCACTACTGCACACTACCCTGTTTATTACTCCTTATTACTGCTTTATTCATGTTCATGCTTGCATTGTTTATTACCATGTTTATGCTACATTACTTGATATCATGACGCGCTGACGTCTGGGTTTTGCATGGCCCAGATTCCGTGCCCTTGACGTCGACCGAGCAGGAGTACTTCAGCCAGCAGGCTGAACTGTGAGTTCTTTAGAGTTTAGTTCATTTATGTCATTTCATTTCCAGATGTGAGCCCGCATTATGGGACATACTGTTATTTCATTGTATTGGATCATTAGCTTCCGCACTTATTGTTTATTGATTCTTGTTATTATGGATTTGGACATGTATTAGTTTAGTTTACTTTACTGTTCTTGATATCTTTACAACCGTAATGTGACTATGGATGGATACTTCCTACCCACAGGTAGCATGGTTGGCTATGTCACGTGCCCAAATCTTGCGCACTCTGGGAAGCGGGGCGTGACACCTATATAATATATCATATATACTATATACTGTATCTATCACAGAACATCACATGATCACATCATAGATATCGCAGCAGAAGAAACATATGAAATATTGGATATACTAGGACGTTCGTGTTTTCAATACGAGCCAGTATAAAACACGGATTCCACGGTCGCGATGAATAGCCAAACCCACACCCCTAGACCCCTACGAGAGCAGCAAGCAACCCTACCAATTCTAGAGTTAGGAGACCCGGCCTCGACTCCTCGAGTTGGTCTCCCGCTGGACTCCAGAACCCGGTTACTTGTGCCCTCCTCCTTGGGTCTATCCTAGTGCGGAAAAGTAAATAATATACATCAACGGTGACAACTTCCGCTACCTGGAAGTGCCCCAATAAAAGAATATTACATACAAGTTTTTACATGAATGAAAATGAAAAACACTCATCTCACATAAAAACCCCCCGGCTATTCAAACACGACGATCCAATATAACATATCCAGCAACACATAACATCACATGTCATCAACGTAAGTAAATATGCGCATCCCAATTGTCGTTGACATATAGCAACGAAACCGGCGATATCACATATTACACTTACGGTCACAGAAAAGAAAGCGTAAAACTACAACAGTTGGAATCCGCAACCACCTCAGACATCGCATGCCTGACCAAATGAATTACTTAGACATCACATGCCTAACAATTATAAACCCCGCATTTTAGTCTCATTATCGAAAACTCTTTTCAATACCAAGTTGGGGAATTCAACAAGATTCCCGACATCTTGACGAATACTCGTCGCAAACTTTAGTAGACGGTCGCACCCCCGATACCGTCGACGAAGTGCACCAAGGCGGAACACCGCTACCGCGAGCACCCGGACGGATGCTTTCGGTGACGGGGTTCTCCTACAGTCACTTGGTCGGGGCTATGGGGTGAGGCTGTCTATTAAGTTTACTCGGCGAGTATCCGCGTACACTACGTGATTGCGACGGACTTTTGATCACATCAAAATTCCGTGGCAACCGATCAAGTGAGACTAAACTGCTATGTTTATAACATTCATTCAGTTATCTCATAACTTGTTGTGAATTCCAATTATTGTATCACATTCCAGATAAGTAGAAAAATGTTAAACTTTCCGATCGAACAGTCAAACACCCAAGTTTTCCCAAAACAGATCAACTCTTGAAATAAGTCTAAAAACATTCAGTTCGTGTCTCAGTACCAACGGTCCAGCCGTAGAAGGGTCAAGCCAACGCCTCACATGTAGCACGCCGTACTGCCCCAAACCCGAAGGTTCAAAGGGCAGTTCAAGACGGTCACATAATCGAGTTAAGGTTTGTTGTCTTCTAGAGGGTCCATCGAGTTACTTGCACTACTTAGAACGTCTTTAAACCACGGAAAAATCCAACACTTGGAAATTTCCCGACAGGGGAAAAATTGGGTATTTATATCCGGTCGAACTTTTTAACATATTCTAAAATTTATCCGGAAAGCCACACAGACAAAATTTGATAATCCGATCGAACATTCGAATCCCCAAAACAACCCAGAAAATTAAAACTCTGGAAAAAATATTAAAAATACCCAGGAAAACCAGAACTGATAACTAAGAATTAAGGTGCAAATTTCGATGCATAAAAAGACAAATTGGCCGCGGAACCGCCGCATGAGCATGCTCATGCCGCGGATCCGCGGCGTTCTTATGGAATCAGGACCTCGAATTTTGCAGTAACCCTTAGATATTCCTTCTGAGTTTTCTGAATATTTTTAATCTGGAAAAAACCACGATTTTGAAAAATGTCCAGAGAGCATGTTTGTGTTGGGGTTTCGGTTCGTTCGGGTTTCAAACTTCGTCTACGCATCGCCTAAGGCTCTAGCTAGGCTCTGATACCAGTGAAAGGTTCCTAGGCACCCCAAGGAGGTCTCACAAGGCATCAACCATGCCAATTTACAAAAATTACGGTGCCGAGAAACCCTAACAAGATCGTTGGCTAGATTTTTAGGCGACAAAGCAAACTAGTTAACACTTAACTACAAGAATACGGATATACAACCTTTGTAGATCCGGTCCTCCACCTCCGTAGCTCCGCAATGAAGTCTCCTCGCTGTCCAAGTCGAACCCTGGGCTCTAGCGTCGGCTTCATCAGAGAATGGACGGGCTAGGTCGTCGACGACGATGCCGAAGATGATCTACGTCGAGGCAACACTAGATCAAGCTCTCACTTCACCAAGTCAAGAAACTTGTGAAGAAAACACACTCTACTACTTGGCAAGAGGTAGAGGATGAAGAAATAGGAAGTGGGTAGACTTTAGAATTGGATTTCTCACTTGTTTTCATCAATCACCATTGATGAAGTAAGCTTCTTCATAGAAGAAGAAGATGAAGAAGAAGAAGAATCTTATGATAAGTATTATCATAAGTGTTATGTAAATGATAAATAAATCAATACTTATCATTTACTAACCCTTGGTTAGTTGTAGAGAATGAACCATGGTTAACTTGAATGGTTAGGGTTAAGGATGAGACAAGAATGGTGACTTAGTCAAAGTTTTAAGAAACTTCAACTACAAACAAATCAAGCCACCATTCCATTTTCATTATCATTTTCTTTTTCCAAAATAAACAAAAAGAATAAATAAATGAATAAGTAATTAAAAAGAAAACCCTAATCATAAACTTAACCATGGTCTAATTCTTTACACTAACCCTAGCTTGCATGTATCATCAAACATGATACAATCATGTGCACAAAATATATCACATATACAATGTGCACAAATCAAGTGAGTAAATCCATTTAAAGTGAACCAATACTAGTTAATGCAAAGTAATATATCAAATATATAATTATACATTAAATCATTAAATCAACACTTGATTCAATGATCCGGTCATATCGCATATAACCGGCTAGTATCCAATGTATCGGCTTATCGAATCAATCCTTGATTCGATAACTAGGTTATATCGCATACAACCATTCGACACATTCATCGCGAGAATGAAATACGGTATCACATACACGCATTATTCTCGGTCCCGCACATATCTCATATGCGCTCCTATTTCGTTTCGCTTGAGCCAGGAAACCTCTGTGTAGGACTCTAAAGACTCGTCAATACGCCGGCAGCAGATGATGATTATATCAAACACCCACAAGCCGCAAGCAGTCTGCTAAACGTAACGGCCACCCGGGTATTGAGCGATCAGAAGATCGACGAGCAAGCCCGCTCACACTCCAGTGAATCCAACCAGTAACACTACCATACAGTCCGGTCTCGTCGTCTGATATGTCGCATATCTTGCCTAGGGGTGGTAAACGTCAGACCCCAATAGCTCGATAAGTCGTGTCGATATGAGGTCTATAACAATTCGAGAAACTACTGGTAACTCTTACCAGTAAATCTCAGCAACCCTGGCCAGGGATTTCCTGTTATAGCCAATCGAACACAGCGCAACATCAACCCCCTATACCGGGAGAGACGAATCCCCTCCTATCGCTCATTGCCTCCATGTGACTCGGGACTGTACCCAAAAACCACCGTTTTGCACGCCCTCTTGGACGTGGTAAGATGGAAATCAAAGCACAGTGGGAACTACACAAGACTCTATGACGATCTCGGGTCAACAGACTACTCTGTACCAGTGTCACCAGAGAACTGCCATCTGACGTAAGGTATAATACCATCTGGGAGTTCTCGGCGAGTCCGTCCAGTGTACCCAGTCTCTACTGAGCACCCGTATATCATCTCTGATGTCAAACACCGATGGATATGGGATCATCCATCGCCCATCTGTATGGGTCGAGAAGGTACACGCTAGTCTACTCTGGTATATCGATGCCCCATCTCGATACACCCACGACTAGGGACTTTCAAGGATGTACTTATGGACTACCATGTCCCCACTAGTATGATCCGCATCATAGTCCAGGTAGTCAAGTACACATCCTAAGGGCTTTACCAACATGTAATAGAGAGACAATCAGTATACACGTTAAGGTAAAGTGTAACCAGATAGCATACTATCATGTCGAGCAAGAAAGTCCTCCCTATATATGTCCCAGCATCCACTACAATATACATCCAATGTACAGTAATGGCCTCTGGGGCATACATATAACTAACATGATCTACCTCCGTCGCTGGTAGGTTGCCCAAACCTAAATCGAAAGGTTCATCAAGCGTGGCAAACTTAGCAGCTTCCGCCGAGAGGACTTTCGGGTGAAGGAAGCGAGCGATGAAATCCTCGAAATTAACCCCGCGACTCCCATATTCGATAAAAAGGCCCTCGTAGATATTCAACACTTTGATCAAACTTGGAAACTGTTGTTGAACAGCATTCTCCGGGGTAAGGCCCATGATCGCTGGCTTTAGCATCGAAGACATATTCGTCCGTGGGAAGCAGCTCCTCGTAATGCTCCCCTATGATCGGTAAGCCGGAAACTTCTGTGAACTCCTCTAAAGAAATCGACACTTCCCGGTCCAGTGCGAGAAAAGTGTGAGTAGGGATATTCCACTGCTCCAAAAAAGCCTTAACCCACCAGGTAGGAAGTATGGGATATTGGAAGAGAGAAGCATAAACAGCGGTGTACCACCCAAGCCTCATCAACTGCGACTTCTTCGCTGACAAAATGTAGCGAGCCCATGGCAGACAACCGATCGGATGACGGGGGATCAGACCTATATTATATGGTTGACCCCAGGGTCGCGCTTCGCCTTGACAAATACGGCGTCGCAAGATATATAAAACCATGGGAGGCTGAATGGGAATTGCAGCTATGGCGGGATGAAGAAGGCCTTCTGATGTCCAATCGACCATCTCCACGGCATACTTCACCGGGGGTGAGTTGGCATAATGGATCGCCATGATGGGCTCTGATGGTACTGCGCATGAAAAGCTCTGTAGACCCCTGATAATTTGATTGTACCACGACCCCCAAAGGTGAAGATTCTTATGTTCTGGATCATGGTCTCTGATCAAAGCTAGGACCTCCCGGTCTACGGGTGCTCCAGGGAATCCTCCCTTCGAGCGGACGAATGGGAACGAGGTATCGAAAGACATGTTTCCTGCAAAAAGAAGAGGGATGGAGATCAACTGTCAGCATTATAATTTTTAATTTCTGACACTTGGAACTTTAATAGTTGTACCATACTGCAATGCAGTGGAAAGGGGACCAAAGGGGGACCCACAAAATCTAGATGACAATGCATCAGTTAATAAGACAGCCCCATCATTGAATGAGACTGTTAATTAATGAGGAGATCCCCAAAAGAATATTCTCATTAACTGAGAAATCCCTTGAGACAAAGAGAAAATCTCCCTTTTCAGAGCAAAGCTTTGTCACAGAGTGACACTTGTCAAACTCTAGTCTCAAGGGAATAAAATTCCTTAAAAGAGCCTAGCTCTGTAATAATGATGGAAAATCCATCAAAGGAAAAATTAACTCCTAAAAATGAAAGTGTGGGATCTTAAAGATCCATGAAAAACTCTTGAGAGTTCTTCATCAAAAGATCAAAAAAATCTATATTTTGTCCAAGAGCAAAGCTCTGTTCATGGGTTAAGAAACCCTGAAACAAGATCTCTTTAGATCCATGGATTCTTGAGAGCAAAGCTCTGTATATGAAACCCTAAAGGGGTTTTCTTTAGATCAAAGATCTATGAGAGCAAGGCTCTGTCAATTAAAATTAATTTAATTTAATTTAAGTTAATTTTACCTAAAAGTTTTCTAGAGTTTAACTCTTAAGATTCTTAAAAGCAAGAGTAAGGCTCTGAAGTTTTGAGAATAAGAATTCTTGAAAATGATAATCATCTGAGGAGGACCAAGGGTCCTATTTATAAGCCCTTAAGCGCCCCCTTCAACTCTTGAGTTGATCTAACGGTTGGGATCTTGCCACCGCTGCACTAACGTGTGCGCCACGTGAGCGCAACGGTGGGGAGCATTTGTTTCCCCCAATCAGAGCAAAACTCTGTTTGAATTTCAAAAATTCAAAAATTGAAGCAACGCTTCAGATTTCTTGCGCAGCGCGCCACGTGTCAAAAGCTGACACACCAGCGCTGCGCCCAAGACAACGCAACCAATCAGAGCAAGGCTCCGTTTTAAAATAAAAATAAAGGAAGCAACGCTTCAGATGATTTGCGTTCTGCGCTGCGCGACACGTGTCAGCGCAGTTGTGCTGCGCGACACGTGTCAGCGCAGTTGCGATGCGCTCTGCGCGACACGTGTCAAGCGCAGGTGCGCTTGCGCCAACTGTGCCAGAATTTAAACAATAAAATTTTGGAAAGATCTTTCCAATCTTTTTAAAAACAAGAAGATTACCTTCTGTAAAAGAGAAGCCCTAGAATCAAAGATCCAACGGTGGGGAAACATCCCTAAATCACTCAGAAAAATATCTTTTTAACCGATTTAACAAATCAATTGGCACTATATAAAGGCCCCTAGACTCCAAGTCTAAAATATACACAGAGATAGAGATACGAAGAGCTCTTCTATAAAAAAACTTTGAGAAGAATTCAAAGAGAAAGAAAAAGGTAAAACCTTTAGACAAAAGAAGAATTTCTTCTAAAAAAGATCAAAGATCTAAGAACAAGATCAAGATATTTAATAAAAGAGAGGTAATTTTACTTATTTATTAGATCTTTCGATCTATATAAAGGCATTGCCTTTTGATGAACCACTGGTTCCTGAAATTTGAGGTAGAACCTCTCTGGAAAAAGAAAAACTTGTTTTCTTTGATCTAAATTTGATCGAGATATTAAACAGTGCCTTACACTTTTGAAATTTGCACTGTTGCGCTTCTTGGATTGGCGTAAGCCACCAGAGAGCACCACGTGTCAATCATAGAACAACTGCGCCTTGCGCTTCTAAAAACAGAGCACTGCTCTCTTGGTTTGGCGCAAGTCAACAGAGCGCGCCACGTGTCAGCAGCGCACTGGCGCAGCGCACTGCACTAACAGACTTGCGCTCACCAGCGCGTGACACGTGTCACCTCCAAATTAATTTGCGTCTTGCTCTCCTCAATTGGGGCAAAGCGCCTGACAAGCCACGTGGGGCACTGTCAGAACATTTAATACAGTGCATTATTAAAAAGAGCAGAGCCCAATTAAAAGGTCTATCAGACCAAATAAAAATTCAATGCATTATTAAAAAAGGGCAGAGGCCAATTAAAAGGTCTATCAGACCAAATATAAAAAAAATGCAGTGCATTATTAAAAAGGGCAGAGCCCAAATAAAGGCCTGACAGGCCAAACACAAATAAAATGTTGAATATTCTCAAATGGACTTAACCCAATTCTGGCAGTAAGTCCTCAAATTAAATTGAACTAAGCACAACTGCTCTCTCAAATCAATTTACATCCGGTTCAAGGGTACATTTCCGAACTCCTCTGATATTTGTCATTGTAATCCTTCAACGTCGTCAGAGAGGTGACGGGTCCCGACAACCACATATTGCTACGGACTGTGGGGTCCTTAAACTCATGGACTAATGCATCCTTAAACCAATATTCGTCCCCAAAATGGGAATTTTGGACCACCATGTCCCTAAACTGGAAATGGACCACCATGTCCCTAAACTAGAACAATAGAGCCCAAATGCCTTTTTGTCGGATCTAAACGATCTCGTTGAGTTGATCTTAGTCTCAAATTAGATGAACGTATTCTTAACAAACGTTTGAGTTGATCTTAGCCTCAAATATGGCTAACGTATCTTCAAACCAAATCCCAAAACCAAATCTAAGAAAATACGGATTTGGACTAATCCACGTCCTACGGGCGACAACACAAATTAGTCTCCGTATACAATCCACGGGCAACCACAAACAAAACAAACACCCACGACACGAAGTGACCATCTGGAGAAGGAGAAAGTTCTTACCGCGATGCGGTAGCGTAATTAACCGCAGGGGCTTGCGCCTGCAGGGAAGAGCGTCCCTACAATCAAAAACCCCTCGAACGAGGGGGAATCTGACAAAATCTGCTATATCGGCTGCATCCGTCTAAACCTTCGATACATGGTGCCATAAATCAACTTGGCATCTTCGGAGAGGTGGACGGATAGCACCAAATAGCATCTGCCCCGAATTTCAGGCAAGACGGACCTATGCGGTCGCGTCTCCGCCGCGTCTTTCGGAGGGGAACAAGGTGGAATATTTATATCATAACAAAATAGGTATTTTAATTATATATATATATATATTTATACGAAAATAATTTTAATATATTTTTTATATTCTAAAAATCTCATTTTCGTATTTTAAATCTTTTGAGACCGAATGCTCCTTGCGGAGGTCTGAATCTCGCACTACTAAGCCCGAGGATGTGCGATAATCCGCACCATCCCAAATTGGTTACCAAAATGGGTTGTAGTGGCGCTTTGCAAAAATTGTATAAATACTAAATCCCTTAGAAAACGGTTTTATGAAGTAAATGGTTTTTATTTGTAAAGACGTCAATTTTCTGTATTTTATGTTCTAGGGTCTCCTAAGTCAACCAGACTATTCCTAACTGGTCCAAAACGACAGGTTGTGAGATGCCTCAAATCTCCTCTTTTCCGCCAATTGTGGCCAGGTAAGTACAAGTGAAGAAAGAAGAGATCCACTCACGAATCACCGTGAGACGGGCCTTTTAAAGTTACCTTTCTCACTTGCCTAGTCTAGACACCACAAAATCAGGTTTAGATAAACGACTGATGCCCACAACTTATCCTATTTTCCTAATAAGTGGTATTTATTAAAAAAGTGTATCAATACTAAATCTTTTAGAAATTTTTTTATTAAGTAAAGGGTATTTAAATGAAAATGTTTGTTTTCTCGTATTCAAAGTTTTCGATGGTATCGTGTTAGGTTGTATATGAGTGTGTGAGGAGGTAGGTCGTTACCTCGTGCTCTACTTTAAAGGTATAGCAAGTTTAATAGAGTTGAATGTAGAATTGAAACAATGTGGTATTTAAGTGAAAAATACGATAAATTGAAATAGCCATCATTTTATGTGATGAAACTTGATCAATTTGGTTGATTGGTGTTTAATAGTCAACATGAGGAAGTTTAAGTATGATTGTATTAATGAGAAGTGGAATTTTATAAGAAACCGAATCGGAAATCGGATTTGTTCCGATTCCGTCGAGTTTTGTAAAACCGTATTTTTTGATAGAAGAGATAGGTAGGAATTGGGACTTACAGATTTTAGATTACACAAGAGAGTGAGAGGAATCGCCGATGTGTTGCGTCATCGCCGGTAGTTCCTAAAACGATCGCCGGAAGTTCCGCCGGGAATTCGTCGGAGCTTCGCCTCGAGCTCGTTTTCAAAGTGCACAAGATTCTTGGAATTTTGATAGAGTGGGCTCAGAATTTTGGGGTGAGAGGGTAGAGAGTAGGGGGTGTATTTATAGAGTTAGGCTAGGGTTAGGGCAGGTGAAAGGTTAAAATGAAAAATGTGATAAAATGTATTAAAAGTGGAGTAATTATGGTTTTAAAAGAGCTCTGGAAATGGTCTGAGGCTAAAATTTTGCAGGTGCATAGGGAATATGAAAAGACATAATTTTCATGTTGGGGTCGTCACCGGAATCGGCCGACTCGGACATGACTCGGTCGGAGGACTGAGTCGGCCGAGTCGGGGCCGATTTGGCCGATTCCCAGCCGAGTCAGGCCGCCGGGATCCCCCCCGACGGTTTATCAACCCTCTGGCAATGTTACATCTTTGGGTGTAGTGGGGTTTTGTGAGATATGCACGTGTAAACTCTTGGTATTCTAAAGGTTCAAAATAAAAACAATATTAAAAATAATGTGGGGTATGGGATTTGAACTCTGGTGGCTTGGTTCAGCAGTGCAAGGTATTACCAATGAGCTACAAGCTCTTTCTTGTAATTATGGAGCTAATTAATTACTTAAAGTAATAACAGTAAATGTAAATACCTTAAGTATACATTAATTTTAAAACAAATTTTTTTCACTAAAAATGGAGTTGTTATATTCTTTTAACTTGTAATTAAAAAGCAAAATAATTACTTATAACTTGTGCTCAGGCTAAAATACCCCTTTATGGATTTTTGAAATTTTTTTGTAAAAACTTGTAATGGAAATTTGGGGTTGTTACATCTTTAAAAAAATTATATTTCTAAAACCCGACGAAAGCAGAGTTAATCCGACTTCCGATTCGGTTTTCTTTAAAAACTACACTTTTCTTTACAAGATAAAACCATATTCTCATATGTTGATTAATAAACATTAACAAACTCATTAAAATAAGTTTCACATCAAAATAATCATTTTTATGACATTTATCGCATTTTTACATAAAAATACCATAAACTATTCATTTCGAAATTATAATATTATTCCTTGCTATACCTTTAGATAACTCATGAGCTAATGACCTACCTCATCACAACACACATCTCTATCACAGCATAATGAAGTTTGGGACAATAGAATACGGGAAAATATGACTTTACAAATAACTACCCTAAACTTACAAAACCGTTTTCTATAAAAAAAAAATGTATTAAACATTTCCATGCAATTGCGCCTCTACAACCCATTTTGGGGACCCCGTTCGGGATACTGCGGATTATCGCACATTCTCGGGCTTACTAGAGCGAGATGCAGACCTCCGCAAGGAGCATTCGATCTCGATGGAATTTTTATACATTTTTCTTTAGAAAAATGAGATTTCTAAAAAATAAAAAATAAATTATTTTCATTAAATATATGTATATCTATTATCAAAATATCTATTTTAATTATATAAATATTCCAAGTTTTCTAAATCAAAGAAATCACTATCACATGAAAATACCATCCAAATACAACACAAGTACATTATTTCAAGAAAACACCATATACTATGAAACTAGGTTCTATTCACTAGGAATTTCACATTTACAAAATATATCTCTATGAGAAGCCTAAAGACGATAATTAAATGCTTGAGCTGTATTTTGAAATTATGCCAAAACTATTTTTACATAAAACCTTCTCAAGTTATATTAAATTACAATAAAGACTCTAGTAAACATAGGTTTAAGCGGGACCAGTCTCTTGAGCCTCAGGGTGCCAGAGATATGGGTGCTTGCCTATTTAAGATAGACAATCTAACAAACGGTGCTATCAATATGGTAATTGTCTTGGAAAAAGACATAAATCCTGCCGTCCATGTGCGGAAGTTACCGATAACATCAAAACAATTCAGGACTTCAATTTCTTTTAAAAGTGTCTGATTCAGACCGAGTCTCAATCTAATCAATCTGAGTTGAATGTGATTCAAGTTCAAATTATAATACAACATGAATCCGTGAAACGGTCTATTCAATTTATATCAATCTATCTTGACCAAACTGAACCATGGATATACTCTGTCTACATGAATCTCCATTATATCCATTCCATTTATTGATATCATGGTTCCGGCAGGTCATTCATATACATTTTACAATACAAGACAGTACAGTACAATCAATACAATCAAGACATCGCGGGGTTTATAAGGGGTAGATTGGTACGGAAGGTGTTAAAAGTGGCACGAGACTACAACCATAATACACCTAACCTGAATCTCTATTACCGTTGTACCGTGGCAGAACGGTTCCTTGTGCTCCGTATAGCTTAGTCTCCGGAATAGTGGGACTGCTCTCGTATACACTTGCATTTTCTGTACCAAGCTACAAACAACAGCGTTAACAATATAATACAACTTTAAAAGTTACGTTCTCTTTCTGTTTATTCTGTCTCTACTTACTTTTGGGACTTACCGAGCGATTGTTCGCTGACGACATTCCTTTCTTCTTTCTTTGGAATGTTGTTAGGTGGATCGGACCTTCTGGAGACAGAGCCCACCAGCTAGGACTTGGATCAACTAGCCTTTGACCCGGAGCTCTAGTTTACTTGTACATTTCATTTTCATTTCTGTTATGCCACTGTTTAGGCATTGCTTTCATTCTATGTATTTACATTTCATTGTATTGTAAAAAGAATGTTAATAAATAAAGTTGTTGTTCATTTACATCTTGTCTCTTGTGTACATTTTATTTTATATTGCTTAGATACGCTTAGCTTGTTTACTTCTGAGTAAATACGTAGTGGCCTCGTCACGTAGGAGGGATGGACATCTGGTGAAAGATTGTCGGTGAGCAAATCGCCTTTGCTTAGTCTGCGGCTCAGCTACTCATGATATTGGGTCTTGTTCTCGTAGACATAACCCTCATACTGCACCCAGGCCAGCGATCACTTACCAGCAGCGCCCAGCCATCCAGGCACCTGCTCCGAGACTCGCACTACCTGTTCCACCTCCTCGTGGACCGACCGCACCTCCTCCTTGTCAGTTCAATCAAGCTCAAAGGAACCCACCTCAAAGACCAAGGAACGGACAGAGGAATGCTCCTCCAGCAAGGAGGAATGTGCCAAGGTGACAGGCTTTCACTATGACTGTGGAAGAAGCTAAAGCCACCGATCAAGTCATTACTAGTAACACTTCTCAGTCAAGCTTTATTTTCCATCTCTACATACCTATACACATTTTCCCTTATACCTAAAACATATCCCACATATCTTAGGTACAATCTTAGTAGCTTCACTTCCTGCACTCGCGCTCTTCGATACTGGAGCATCTCATTGCTTTATGTCGCAACGGTTCGTCCGAACTCATGCGATACCAGTCAAACACCTCGTATCCAGCTGGAATGTCAGTTCACGGAACGTCATTCTAAAGGCAGTAATGAGATACAACCTGTATCCAGTGGTCGTCTGCAGTAGAGAATTCTATGCTGACTTTAAGGTGCTAGACATACCGAACTTCGATGTGGTTCTAAGTATGGATTGGCTAGGAACCTTCTACGCTACCATCGACTATCGTCAAAGAATGGTAGTATTCAAGATTCCAGACCATCCGGTTTTTTATTTCAAAAGTGGAGACCGTACCCTGGAGCCAAGTACGTACAAGGCAAAACCAAAGAAGGCAGTGATTGCGGCAATTCAAGCGGAGGAAGGATCAAAGCTAGAAGTAGTTCGAGAGTTCGACGATGTATTTCCTGAAGACATTTCAGGTTTGCCTCCCGATCGAGCTCTTGAATTCAGCATTGATTTAGTACCAGAAGTACAACCGGTGAATAAATCACCATAT
Organism: Agapanthus africanus; assembly: GCA_030015575.1. Classification (NCBI taxonomy): domain Eukaryota; kingdom Viridiplantae; phylum Streptophyta; class Magnoliopsida; order Asparagales; family Amaryllidaceae; genus Agapanthus; species Agapanthus africanus. The sequence goes on along the minus strand of CM057339.1, from coordinate 258,088,594 downwards.
CGACTAAGTCTAGAAGGTTTGAAGGAAGTCCGGACCCAGTTGGACGAATTATTAGCGAAAGGATTGATTCATCCCCGCACTTCAAGTTGGGGATCTCCAGTTTTACTCGTGAAGAAGAAGGAAGGTTCATACAGGATGTGCATTGATTATAGAGCCTTGAACGAAGTAATGATAAAGAACAAGTATCCGCAACCGCGCATCGACGATCTGTTCGATCAACTAAGTGGATTTTTCGTTTTCTCCAAGTTAGATCTTTATTCGGGTTATCATCAGGTGAAGGTCAAGGAATCTGATATCCATAAAACGACATTCAGAACTCGCTATGGTCATTACGAATTTCTTGTGATGCCATTTGGAGTGACCAATGCACCAGCAATATTCATGAACCTAATGAATCAATTTTTTCGGGAGTACCTAGACAGGTTTGTTGTCATTTTCATCGACGACATTCTGGTGTTTTCTAAGAGTCGGAAAGAGCATGCCGAACACCTACGAATTGTCCTGGAAACTCTACGACAGCATCAACTCTATACCAAATACAGCAAGTGTGAGTTTTTTCTAGATCAAGTTGGTTTTCTCGGACATATTGTATCAGGCGAAGGAATCTCTGTGGATCCAGCGAAAGTTTCAGCAGTAAGCAAATGGCCGATGTATGTTTTCGTGCACCATGTGCACCTGATTAGGATTCTTGTGCATACTTGGCGCACTTGATACGATTTTGTGCACACCAGATGCACTAAATCGGGGTTTTGTGCAGATTAGATGCACCTGATATTGAGTCGTGCACGCCCGTTGCACATGACAGATGTTTTTGGTGCACACCTGTTGCACTTAGTTTTGTTTTATGAGTATTCGTGGTATTTGTATTTGGTTTCGATTTCAGTGCGCATCGGACGCACATGATATTTTTACGATGTGATTAGGATTGATTTCAGTTTGAGCAGTATGTTTTCATAACCATTACTATTTGATTTAGTAACCAGGCGGGACGTGTATGTTAAATAAAGGATATATATATAGCTATTTTTTTAAAATAAACGTCCGCTACTTATGCCGTGACACGTGCATCACACGGCGATTTTCAAAAAGGGGTTTTTGCATATTTCCTTATTCAGATATTTGAACGGCTTTACTATGATGCGCACTATATATAAGTTATAGATTGAGGTATATTAAGATGGTTTTCATATTGGGTTTTGATATTTTATTCTCGCCATAACTCCGATGATTGCATTATGCTTGACGGAGTTGATTTTTGTTATGTATTGATAATTTCGGAGCCCCGACGATTTGAGTGTTTGCTAAACGTTTTAGTGTTTGGAGGGGGAGTTTTAATTTAAATTCGGGGACCGAATTTCTTAAAGGGGGGAAGATTGTAACGTTTTAAAAGTAATTAAATGAATAAAAGTGGTTAAGTGAATTTTAGGATTTTCGGTAAAGTAAAATGTAATTTTCGTAAAACCAAACCGGGATTGTTTTTCATTATAATTTTAAAAATATCTATTTTAATTATGAAATTACTAGTAAATGGTGTTTATTTAGCCACTTATAAATTTTTAGTTTAATAAAATATTTTTCCTAAATTAATTATTTTAAATATTAACATAAGCTTTATTTTTACACTAAATTAGTGTAAATTACAAATTTAAATGGTTTTAATTTGTAAAAATGAACCATGGCATATTAGAATTTAGTGTGTATCATGAAAAATTTATTTGCAAATTTTTCCTTGTTTCTAGATCTTTCTTGAGTTATTTTAGAAAAGAATTAAAAGAAAATGAATAAAGCATGAAAAGACATTAAGATGATGACATTTTGGAGAAGTTTATACACCATTTCTCATGTGTTTCTCCCTCTTCCCCTTATTGTGGCCGGCCTCCCCATCACCATGGCTGCCCCCCCCCCCACTTTCCACCTCATTTTTATTCAAAAATCATCAAAAATACATCAAAAATTCAATTAAAATTCCACAAAATCCTATATATTTTTCTACCCTTCTATTCTTGCTCATATTTACATGATTTTGGAGTGGGATAGCATACATTTTGGAGGCTCATTTCTTGTTTGGATTTCATATTTTTGGAGGTATAATTTCTTTCTTTTGATTTATTGTTATTAGATGTTCAATTAAGCTTAATTAGATTTAATGAATTAATTCTATGTTTTTTTTTAAAAAATTCAAGTTAGGGTTTGTAAATTCAAGTTATGATTTTTGTTAATTATTTAGGGTTATAATAGTTAGTTTAACACTTTTAGAATTGGAAAATATTGCATGGTTGTTGAATTGTAAATTTTTCATTGAAAATTGTTTAAATTAGGAATTTTTGCTAACTAGGTTTCTTTAAAACCTAATTATTGGTGAAATAAATCTCAATTAATATTTGTAATACTATATTTTGGTCTTAATAAGAGTTTTAACGTGTTGGTGGAATGGAAAACTTAAATTGATTGCTAGTTTCTATGGATAATTGATAAATTGTGATAAAAATTGTTATTTTTGTAAACTAGATTTTAGAAATTCCTAAATAAATGAGATTAAAAATATAACTATGGTTTCATTATATCATTATCATCATGAATTGTGGTTTAAGTCACTAATTTATGCAAAATCATGTTTTGTGGTGGAATTGTTGTGTTTTGCTTGAAAAATGTTGAAAATGTTGTTAAAGGGTGCAAACTAGAAATTTCAAATCTATATAAATTTGTGTAATAAAAATATAGTAATAGTTTGTATAGTCTAGTTATGCTATTTAATGAGTTTTATGACCATTGGTTTCATTTAAATGTCAAGTTTTGATGAAAAACGGTAAACTGGCATTTTCGGGTTTTACGAAATTGGACGGTTTGATAGATTTTAGGGTTTCGATGGTTTTAATCATGTTTTATAGTATAAGTAATGTGTTTTTAAACTACAAGTTGTTTGTTGATGTTTATCTCGATCCATCGGAGTTTGTACGCCGATATCGAGCGGTATTTGGTTCTTTTGCGTGGACGGGACATAGGTTTTAACCTATGCTTGTTCCTTGTATCGTTTGACTTTTGTATGTGATTCGGTTTACGATGTTATTTATATGTTTGCGTTTAGGTACCCTTCAAGTGGACTACGGGCGATGAAGAGGAGGATCGCGACACCGTCGTCGGCAGACATGGACCAGGTGAGTAGATGTATATCTACGGGGGGAAGTCGGGTGGATGGCGTTTAGCACCCCCGCAACATAGAATAGGAATAGTACTTATTGACATTAGGAAACCAGATGTGACCCTAGATTCTTAATGAGTAGGACCCTAGTAATGACCTTAGGCTGGACTAGACCGATTTAGGAAAAGCATACCAGAGGATGAATACCTTGGAGGAGGTTCGTAGGTTTCAGATAGAAACACACACGCACACACTGGAATACGTCATGGTGTATACGTGCATGTGTATATATATATATAGAACTAGGTATAGGTATATATATATACAACACGTACATGGGATTCATTGATGCGATATGATATCTGAGGTATGATGAAACAGTATAACTGGGCTTGATGCCGTGATTCTTGACTATGCAGTCGTATTAAGTGTTAGCGGATCATTAGAGAATGAGATGATGAACATGTATATATAAATTATAATGGGTAGTGATAATATTGAGATACATGGGACTCTAAAATAGTACCCGGACTGCAACTTGTGACTGATCACGATATGATATATGTACAACCTGATTACGACATTATATAGGTGTGACCTGATGCCGATATTATATAGGTGTGACCTGATGCCGATATCATATAGGTGTGACTTGATGACGACATGATTTCAGTATGACTTAATCACAATATGAAACATGTGACATAATATTTCTGAGGATAAACTAATGATGCATATTACGATGGCAATAATATATGATTGATGTATGCGATTATAGTTTAGCACCTTGATCATGAGATGTGTTGATGATGACATTATACGAATGATGAGACACCTAGGAGATACTTGACCCGTACCCCGATATTGGGATGCCGTATGATGGATTTTACCCTACGAGGCATAGATATGATGATTGATCCGCACTCTTGATTCGAGGAAGCCGTACTACGTACGTGACGTTATTGAGGCAGGATCGCCGACTATTAGAGATATTGATTTAGACCTTAGGTAAACTCTAGTTTCTTACTGACTAGTCTATTAGGTTTAGTTCCTTAGGATGTTAGATGGACACTGGTTTAGGTTCGACTCACATAGTGGTAGTTGTACTCGTATCCCGCAGAGGAGTGGATAATGCACACCTGTATTTACATTCTTACTGTAATCATCATGGTGCATGTTCTTACATATGTTGTAATAATCAGTACAAACCATACCTGTTAGGACACCAGCACCATTACCGATGATGCGCATATTCCACGCACACTTATTTGCCGGCTCACACACATCATCATCGGTAATTGCTATATCACGTACACTTTAGATCATATTATCTTTTATTGATAGAATCAGTTAACAACTAAACCGATATAATATTGTGATCACTCTCTGATGTTAGTATAAGATATGATATTTATTACTTAGACATTCATGCATTCATATTTTCATGTTATCGCACAGTAGTATGGGCATATGCCGACACTTATCATATACTTACTCATGATTTTGAGATTTGGATTTCTATGAGATTTCTGGATTTTTGGGGAAAACCGCAAGAAATTATAAAACCTTCTCTCTCTCTCTCCTCCTCTCTTTTTAAAATAAGATGCGGTTTTCTCGTGATGTATGTGTCGTCCACTATGAGATTTCATGTTTTCTGTTGGATTTCGAGACCCGATTCGAGGAGTGGATGAACCGTCTCGGGTACATGGTGGGCCCGGTATGGTACCCCGGGGCAAGAAGATCGAGTTGTAGACGATGAACCTGGCAGGGGAATACTACCTACCGGTGATGTCTGGCGCGGCGGATATCCGGAGGATACCGACCGTTGTCGTGAGATTTGATGATATGGGCCGATCCGGACTGACGGAGCCCGAGATAATGAGACTTGAGATTACATGTGTTGTGTCGATACTTGACACGGATTTCCATGGATTTCATTGTTGAGATTTCAGATTCTTATACACATTTTACTATGATAACAGCTAAAGATTTCTTATACATATATATCTGGATTTCAGGATTTGTTACTTTACATTCATGGTGCATGCATTTCATTTCATATGACATAGTACTATATGAGGCACTGACACGAGCACGGAGTATTTGCTTTTACACGTAGTATTACCCTGCTATTACTAGGTGATTGGGACTTAGTGGTGTATTACTATGACCTAGGATAGCGTCGTGCATTCGATTTCTTTTCGTAGATGTCTTCTACTCACGAGTTGGCAACTCACCCCTGTTGTGCCAAATTTTATTACAGGTTCGATGTACAGGTTTTCTTGGCAGATTGCTGGCACATGATTTCCTTCCGGGTGATTTGCACGGTAGGTTGGTTCACTTGTATCTGAACCACCATTGTATCTGTATTATTTCATTTGTATCTAGAAAGCACTATCAACCATACTTGTATTAATTGATAAGTTTATTGGACCAGTCTTTTATTTCGACCTTAGAGTCGCGCATGTATTATTCTGATTTGGTGGATTTGTTTTCTTTTGAGTTTTGAGCCACGCCCTTTGGCGTTGTATATTATTGTGCTTGTTGTGGTTGTTTCCGCCTGTTGGCGTTGAGCTAGCTCCCGTTTGGGGATGCTTTTTATTGTTTATGCATATTATATCTGTTGTAGCCCGTTTGGGGGCCAGTTTTTACAGAGGAGACTCTGCCGAAATTTTTGGAAAAATTTGATGTTGCTTTTAAACTTGTATTCTACATGTTTTCTTCTTCTTCTTCTTCTTCTTTTATGGTTTAGATTTCTGGGCTTCGGTTTACTTAGGTTACGTTGCGCCTCTAGACGTTTCGTAATCTAAGTGCCGGTCACGTTCCGTACTTTCGGTTCGTGACAACAGATCACAAGAGTCTGAAATATGTATTTACTTAGAAAGAGTTTAATATGCGGCAGAGAAGATGGTTAGAACTCATGGCGGACTTCGACATCAACCTGCAGTATTACCCAGGGAAGGTGAATGTAGTACCTGATACCCTTAGTCGCCAACCATTAGCATTGAATCTTACCGCACAGTGGAAGCTTCAAAAGGACTTACATCAAATGGAGATTGAAGTGGTCATGCCAGGTAACGCTTCAAGTTCGATGAACTTACAAGTTCAATCTACCATTGTCAATCAGATCAAAGCAGCTCAAGCAAGTGATGCTAAGTTGCAAAAGATCAGAGAACAAGTAGAAAATGGACTAAGAACAGACTTCATCATTCATGAAGACAGATCTTTGAGATGCGGCAGCAGACTGTGTGTACCAAAAGGTTCTATTCGGGAAGAGTTAATGAAAGAAGCTCACAGCTCTCCCTACTCAGTACACCCTGGAGGTACAAAGATATACAAAGATCTGCGTTAGAATTACTGGTGGCACGGAATGAAGCGTGAAGTATCCAGAAGCGTCGCTAAATGCTTGGTGTGTCAGCAAGTAAAGGCTGAACATCACAGGATTGCTGGATTACTTCAACCATTACCTATGCCAGAATGGAAGTGGCAACACATCACGATGGATTTCGTGACTGCCCTTCCTCGCAGCACAAAGGGTAATGATGCGGTATGGGTTATTGTGGATCGACTCATAAAGTCGGTTCACTTCATCCCATTTCGAGTTGGCCAATCTACTGAGACCTTAGCAAAGAACTACATGAAGGTATGAATCTAAATAAGATTTAAAATCTTCATAAATGTACTATCTCTGATACTCATGAACTCATACAGGAAATCATGAGACTTCATGGAGTACCGGTTTGCATTGTCTCCAATCGTGACATCAGGTTTCAATCACAATTTTGGCAAAGTCTGCAAGCGAGCTTGGGAACAAGTCTGAACTTCAGCATGGCTTATCATCCATAAACAGATGGTCGGTCTGAGTGAACTATTCAGATCTTAAAGGATATGCTAAGAGCATGTATGCTAAACTTCGGAGGATCGCTGGAAGAACACCTACATCTTGTGGAGTTTTCATACAACAACAGCTACCAAGCAAGTATAGGAATGACACCTTTTGCAGCAAATTATGGAAGGAAGTGTCGATCGCCATTAAGTTGGACGACATCGGAGATTGAGAACTGCTTGGACCTGAGATGATAGTAGCAACTGTTGACGTAGTTTGTACTATCAGAGAACGAATGCGCATAGCCCAAGATCGACAGAAGCACTGGGCTGATGCAAAACGCCGTCATTTGGAGTTCCAGCCAGGAGATCATGTATTTCTGAAGATATCTACAAACTGCGGAGTGATTCGTTTTGGAAGAAGGGGTAAGGTAAGTCCAAGGTATGTTGGATCGCTCGACATACTCGAACGAGTCGGTGAAATAGCTTATCGCTTGGCACTTCCACCTTCATTAGAAGGAGTGCACAATGTGTTCCACATATCCCAACTCAGAAGGTATGTGAGTGACCCCAGCAATATTCTTGATCATTCCGAGCTCACTGTACAGCCTGACTTATCTTGTGAGCAACAACCTGTTGAGATCCTGGATAGAAAAGTAAAGTAATTTCGGAACAAGGAAGTCAATTTAGTTCGAGTGATGTGGAGAAAAGACACACCAGGAGAATCAACATGGGAAAGGGAAGATGAGATGCGTGCAAGATATCCTCACTTATTTGGAAACTAGTTCTTAAATTAAATTGTAAATTTCAAGGACGAAATTTTTGTAAGTAGGTTAGACTGTAACAACTTCAATTTCACTGTACATAAAATTGTTTAAAAGTTAATGTACAATTAGAGTACTTGCAATCCTGTGAATGCTATAAGAATTTGTTTTGCTTTTGTACAACAAGAAAGAGCTTGTAGCTCACTGATAAAGCCTTGCACTGCTGTTACAAAGTACCAAAGTTCTAATCCCATCCGCCACATTATCTTTTTATTTTATTTTAATCTTTTTAGAAGCCCAAAAGTCTACACGTGCACAACACATAAAACCAAGAGTCACAGATAATTTAAACATGTGCACCGTGGAAGCCAAAGTGACAAGGACACGTGGCCCAAACCCTGGCCCCATCCGTCAGGAATGACCTAGCGACCTACCCCAAAACCCCCCGGCGCCTCCGGTTCCCCCCGTCTCTAAGGCTCTCAATTCTTCACTCCTGCACTCTTTCAGCTACCCCACTCCCCCTACGCTGTTTGTATTCTCTGCACATTTCCAGAGAACAATAAAACCCCATTAAATTCTATTTTTAATACAAATTTTAAATCCCCCATTCAATACCCTAAACCCTAACTTTTCCTATAAATACCACCCCTCATTTCACACTTCCTCACTCATAAATCCCTGCCAAAACTATAAAAAATTCTCAAGTCTTTTAAGTGTACAAGTGGAGTTAGTGAAAGGCGAAGCTCCGACAAACTTCCGAGGAGATTCCGGCAACGAAATGATGCCCCGAAACTGTTTTTAGGACCCCCTCTCTCTCCTATTGACCCCAAGCCTGTAATTCCCATCTCCCCCTCTCTTCTTCTTCTTTAAAAAAATTACATTTCTAAAACCCGACGGAAGCGGAGTTAATCCGACTTCCGATTCGGTTTTCTTTAAAAACTACACTTTTCTTTAACAAGATAAAACCATATTCGCATATGTGATTAATAAATATTAACAAACTCAATAAAACAAGTTTCACATCAAAATAATCATTTTTGTGACATTTATCTCATTTTTACATAAAAATACCATAAACTATTCATTTCGACATTATAACTTTATTCCTTACTATACCTTTAGATAAATCATGAGGTAATGACCTACCTCATCACCACACGTATCACTATCATAACAAGATAAAGTCTGGGATAATAGAATACGGGAAAATATGACTTTACAAATAAATACCCTAAACTTACAAAACCGTTTTCTATAAAAAGATGTATTAAACATTTTCATGCAATTGCGTCTCTACAACCCATTTTAGGGACCCCGTTCGGGATGCTGAGGATTATCGCACATCCTCGAACTTAGTAGAGTGAGATACAGACCTCCGCAAGAAGCATTCGATCTCGATGGAATTTTTATACATTTTTCTTTAGAAAAATGAGATTTCTACAAGAAAATAAATAAATTATTTTCATTAAATATATGTATATCTATTATCAAAATATCTATTTTAATTATATAAATATTTCAAGTTTTCTAAATCAAAAGAATTACTATTATATGAAAATACTATCCAAATACAACACAAGTACATTATTTCAAGAAAATATCATATACTATGAAACTAGGTTCTATTCACTAGGAATTTTACATTTACAAAATATACCTCTATGAAAACCCTAAAGACGATAATTAAATGCTTGAGGTGTATTTTGAAATTATGCCAAAACTATTTTTACATAAAACCCCCTCAAGTTCTATTAAATTACAATAAGGACCATAGTATACATAGGTTTAAGCGGGACCGGTCTCTTGAGCCTTAGGGAGCCGGAGATATGAGTGCTTTCCTATTTAAGGTAGAAAATCTAACAAACAGTGTTATCAATACAGTAATTGTCTTGGAAAAAGACACAAATCCTGCCGTCCATATGCGGCAGTTACTGATAACATCAAAACAATTCAGGACTTCAATTTCTTTTAAAAGTGTCTAATTCGGACCGAGTCTCAATCTCATCAATCTGACTTGAATGTGATTCAAGTTCAAACTACAATACAACATGAATCCGTGAAACCGTCTATTCAATTTATATCAATCTATCTTGACCGAACCGGACCATGGATATACTCTGTCTATATGAATCTCCATTATATCCATTCCATTTACTGATATCATGGTTCCGGAAAGTCATCCATATACAATTTACAATACAAGACAGTACAGTGCAATCAATACAATCAAGACATCGTGGGGTTTATAAGGGGTAGATTGGTACGGAAGGTGTTAAAAGTGGAACGAGACTGTAATCATAATACACCTAACCTGAATCTCCATTGTCGTTGTACCGTGGCCGAACAGTTCCTTATGCTCCGTATATCTTAGTCTCCGGAATAGTGAGACTCCTCTCATATACACAGGCATTTTCTGTACCAAGTTACAAACAATAGCGTTAATAATATAATACAACTATAAAGTTACATTCTCTTTCTGTCTATTCTGTCTCTACTTACTTTTGGGACTTACCGATCGATTGTTCGCTGACGACATTCCTTTCTTCTTTCTTTGGAATGTTGTCAGGTGGATCGGACCTTCTGGAGACAGAGCCCACCGGCGAGGACTTTGATCAGCTAGCCTTTGACCCGGAGCTCTAGTTTACTTGTACATTTCATTTTCATTTCTGTTATGCCACTGTTAGGCATTGCTTTCATTTCATATATTTATTTTTCATTGTATTGTAAAAAGAATGTTAATAAATAAAGTTGTTCATTTACATCTTATCTCTTGTGTACATATTATTTTATATTACTTACATACGCTTAGCATATTTATTTCTGAGTAAATGCGTAGCGGCCTCGTCGCGCCCTCTGTCCGTATACCGGGAAGCGGGGCGTGACAGAATGTGTTAGAGATCTCCAAATCTACTGAAATTTTATTCATAACCCATCTAATACAAGTAGATCAAAGTGACCGATATGGATCGATGAAAAACACGGGAGGTTGTGTGTTTAAAAGTTTGGTCTTAAAATAAGAAATGACAATTGGCCTCATAGGATCCTCTTCATATATACATATATGAGAATAATGAAAAAAGAGGCCTTAGGAGGCTTTTTCGTTAGATGGCGTCAAATTTCTATGTACTCTACGATTTTTTTCGACGATCGGCAACCATCATCATGTTTATCATGTAAGATGTGGATACACCAAATTTCATGTGATTCCACCGGTTTTTCGCTGTTAAATTAGCAATGTAAAATGTTCTATTGTCGGTAAACTGTTAATTTTGCTCCCATTAAAACAACGGTGAAGAAATGATGGAATCACATGAAATTTGGTATATCCACGTCTTACATGATAAAAAAGATGACGACGGGTGTCGATTGTCGAAAAAATCATGGATGGTGTATTTTTTCGACGCCATAAGAGGAAATTCCTTCTGATAGCCCCTTCCTCCCCCTCCCGCTCTCTCTCTCTCTCTCTCTATATATATATATATATATATATATATATATATATATATATCGACTATTTTACTCCGCAGCTATAACTAATTTTGTTACACCCATCATAAAATAACAAGTTACATAAAAAAATCCCCGATTGGCTTCATCCATCATGATTTTCACCATCTTAAAATATGGGTACATCAAGTTTTATGTGGTTTTTTAGATTTTCTTTATATCTTGATCATCGGCTATAAAATGTTCTATTATGGAAAAACTGTATATTTTGCAACAACCGATGCATGAACAATAAATTTCCAAATCTCATGTATTTTAGATGATGTAGATCAAGATAAATGGAGCCGATCGTGAAAAATAATTCATTTGTTGAGTTATTTCATGATGAGTGTAAGTAAATTTATTACACCCAGAGACTAAAACAGTTGCTACACACACACACACACACACACACACACACACGAAAAGGAGTATGTGTCGACGGCCCTTTTTAAAAAATGAGCTTTCGTTCCAAAACATACCCCACGTACATTTCACCGATCCAAACGGTCGTTTTGATCTACGTTTCATTAAACCCCCATGTACAAAAAATCTCAGCATTTAAAGATTTCTAACACGTTCATCAAGCAGATAGAAAAATTAACGGCTTATCGATATAGAGAAATTGTTGTCGCTTGAAGAACGTGCTAGAGATCTTTAAATCCCAAGATTTTTTTATACATAAGGGTTTCATCATATGTAGATCAAGATGACCGGTTGGATCGATAAAATACACGGGTGTGTGTGCATTTTGGGGCGAAGGCTCATTTTTTAAAAGAAGGGTCGCCTGCACATAGCGCTCTCTATCGATATATATAGAGAGAGACACACACACACTAGATTTTTGCACGTGCCATACACGTGGAATATTAATAAATTTTTACTATTTATAAACAATATTGATAATTTTATATGTATCATAATTAAAATTTTAAAACAGTCTCCGTCTTTGGAAAACATAACTTATTTAAATATGGATGTATAGTCCAAAGGATGCGCTTTATTTTGAAAATTCTTGTTTTCCAAAAATAATTGTGTAACTTGTAAAGATATTTATTTGTTATTTTAAACCTTTTATTTTGATTTGTTATTTTAAATATAGTACTCCCATGTGCCCAACATATGTTGAGTGAAATTTCCAGGAGAAAAATAATTCTATTTTAGGAGCGCTACAGATTATAGAAATTAACTTAATTAATTCAATTTGTAACAACCTAGTTCATTTATACCAATTCCAGTTCTCGTATTTCCTTAATTATGATATTTGCTTGATTTATCGTATTTTGGGTGCGAATGGTATTTTATATTTTACTTTGCATTCAACCCGACCCACTTGCTTGAATCTGTTTGATTCATATTTATGAATTACCTTGACTTGTTATATAGACACGTGCATTTCGTGAATACTGCATACTGGCATTTCATCTGGTATCGCATCTTTTACCATATAACATTTTAAGTCACAGAAAATATTTTAAAATTACATAACATGGCTTGCATGATACCCCTAACCCCGTGGTAGTATCCGCGCATCTTGTTCTCGTCCCGTTCAGTGAAACGGACGTGTTTGGATGGCTACGCGCACGTACGTGCATCCGTTCTTGGGGGTATGCTTTTTAATTACCTGAGCATTCATTTTGAATTTTGAAAATCGCATATATTTTTCGTATTTTAAATCTGAAATTTTAGACCCTACCCGGACGTGATTTGGAATATTTTTGTATCCCGCCAAAATTCAAATTAATTAATTTAATTAATTGACGACTTAAATTTATATAACTAACCAAAATATTTTTAAAACTACAAATCTTTTTAAAATTTTAAAATCTTAAATCCTAACTTACCCAGCTCAACTCCAGCTCTATCTTTCTTTTCTCTGGGCCCCACGCGTCCCTCTCTCTTTCCTCTCTTTTCTCTTTCTCTTGCAATCTTTCTCTCTCTCCTCCGCGTGAGGACAACTTTCTTTCTCCTCCCTTCTCTCTCTTCTCGCTCTCTCTATCTCTCTCATCTCGCACCTCTCTCTCATCTCGCGGTATGCAGGGATCCCGTCACCTCCCATGAGATCCCATCACCTCCCTCCTAGATTTTCTCCTTCTTTCTTTTAAATCCGAGCTTCCTCGAACGAGAACCTAAGAAAACTCAGCAAATCTCAAACCCTAACCCTAATCTCCATTGCCACCTCAACCTCAACAGAGCCCTCTTCTCATCTCCTTCTCCTTCGCCACCTCCCTCATTCTCCCGAGATCCCTACACACACCCCTGCACACACAGTAAAACCAAAACCCACACCACCTCGTCGCCGTTCCTTCATCGCCGCCGACCACCTCATCCCGTCACCATCTTCTTCTTCTCTCCTCTGTCTTCTCCCCTCACAGAACCCTCAAACCAAGAAACCTGCAAACCAAAACCCAAACCCTAAATACCAAAACCCTAGCCTCCATCTCGATTGCCCCTCACTGCCGGTGAACCCTACACCACTACCTCGTCTCCTCTATCCCCTGAAACCCCAGAGCACCAAACACTAGTGAGCCTCTGCCCTTCCTTCTTCCTCCCCTTCTTTTCTTCTTTCTTTCTTTTCTTCCCTTTCTTTCTCTCTTTAAAGATTTGTTTTCTGTCTTCTGTAGATCGCCGGAGCCGTGACGACGCCGACGATCCAGACGACCCAGCGAACGTACCTGACTTGTGTGATCACCCTTGTGCGTTGTTTGGAACCGTTCCGTGTACCATGCACGCGTCACGACTTTTCACCGACGTGAAACATTCCGTATACATCCGTTTATTGATCCGTCTAGGCAAGTTAATCTTGCTACATACTATATAACTCATTTTATACCTATTTAAATAAATATTATACCTGTAGTTTAAATCTAGTATCCCGTGTTTCATATTATAGCTTTTCGATGTTCCGTTTGCATCCGTTTATATCATTTCAGATCTAGGTCATGAAAAATTATCTTGTTACATACTAGATTATAATATACTGCATCCATATCAATATTTATATCACATATTGCTTAGTTGTGCATCCCACATTACCATTGTACAGCTTTACTGCTTTTCGGATACCCGTTTGCATCCATCTCATTTATAATATATATAACTGCATCCATAGATCACATTAATACATAATACTGTGATATTAACACCCCATGTTTAATAAAGAGCATCCTAATTAGTGTTGGAACTATAAGCGTAACCCTAATCGATAACTGTGCATCCATATCTTTGAATGTATATCTATTTGCATACCATATCACACTATTCCATTTTATTGTTATATTGGTACCCCATACTTGTTTTTATGTACCCATACTTATTACAGTTTGATTATGAGCACCCACTTGATACTTGTGCATCCCCTGACATGACTTGATACATGAACACTACCTGACATGACCTGATTTACCACAGCTTGACATGTTACCTGATCTTGTTACTAATGCCGACAATCTTGACCTATTGTCCCTATGGACATATCCTGTTGTCTATTTAGACAAACCTGTACCTGCTTGATCCTGTGTTGGCGTTAGTCTCAGATTTATCAATACCTGACTTGAACACATAACCTTGGGGGCATGGGGAAATCAAAAGTGTAAACTAAAGTGTAGCTTACAAGGGTATTACTTGATCCGTGGTCCCGGGGGATAACGGGACAGAATCATTCGTGATTCTTACTTGATCCGTGGTCCCGGGGGATAATGGGACAGAGTCATTCATGACTCCCACTACCTAATCTGTGGTCCCGGGGAATAACGAGACATATCCTTTGAGTTACATGGAGGATTATTCTAATTGATTTCAATAATTTTAGAGTAGATAACCCTATAGCACAGTTTAGACTATTCACTGCACCGCACCACTATATATATTCTGTCCACTGATTTATATTCATGTTACTATTACTATTTATACTTCATGCCTGCATATTTCATTTCATCCTGCTTGCTAGAATTATCGATATTATGACTCACTGACGTCTGGGTTTTGCATGGCCCAGATCCCTTGTCCTTATCACAGGCTGTCCAGGAGTATTTTGATCAACAGGCCGAGCAGTAAGGACCTGTTATTAGTTAGTTTAGTTTCCTTTCAGTATTTTCATTCCTGATGTGAGCCCGCATTATGGGACGTACATTCCAGTTATTTTTGTATTGGATCTTTTGCTTCCGCATTATTTTATTCTTGACTCGTTATTCTGGCTCATGGACATGTATTAGATAGTTGTTTGTTATTGTTCTTGATATCTCTACAGCCGTAATGTGACTGTGGAAGGATATTTTTGTTAGGTTTACCCAGCACCCTATGAGAGGTTTGGAATCATCACATGTCACAAAGATCAAATTTTTAGGGTGCTAAGTAAGCATGCAAAGGATGTATCCTAGAAAATTACGGTTTCAAAATTTGCATATCATCTCATGAAAGAAAAGCTTGGGTTTTGAGAGTACAACCTTTGTAGCTCCCTACGCTAGACTCCTTGGCTACTTGGGGTTTGGAAAAGATCCGCTTGAACTCCTCTAGGTCACCGATGATCCACCCGGAGTCCGCTTTGTCCAAGCTAGCAACTTCGCAAGATCAAGAATGAAAATCAAAGCTAACACTCTAAACAAGTGGGCAAGACTTGTTTAGAATGATGTTGTGGTGGCTTTTCTCACTTCAAAATCCTATCTTGATGAATAATTTGCTCACTAGATAAATCTAGAGAGCAAAGCATGAAGGAGGAAGAAGATGGTGGCCTTTTAGAATATGAGATAAGAAAACCTCTCTTTGAAAAATAGAAAATATATCTTTATATATTTTTTATCTCTCATCTCAAACCATGGTTGAACAATTATTGAACTTGAGTTAAAAACTAAAAGGAAAAGTAATCCATGGTTAAATGGTGGGTGAGTATGGTTAGGTCAAGAAGAGTGTAGAAAGCATCCATGAATTATCCTTTTCTTTTCTTTTGTTTTTAAATCAAATGCAATAATAATTTATATAGAAATTAAACCATGGTGTGAGTCTTATATTGCCACCATTTTCATGTATGTACAACCATGAAGGATGTATGTATGTGTGTGTGTGTGTATGTACATCCATATGTGCATGAATCTAAAAGAAAGAAAACATACATGCATGCATACATCCATCATGTACAAGAAAAGATTTTAAGTGATAAAACTAATGGTTAAATGATAAATCAACACTTGATTTATCAATCCGGCCATATCACATATGACCCCACCAAAAGCAAGCCGTCCGATCAATATACGGTATCCCATACGCGCATTTTAATCGGGTCCATGTGCATATCACATACGGCACCACAACGTTTCGCCTAGACTAGATAACTCCTTTGTGGGACTCTAAGCCTCGTCAATACGCCGGCAGTGGGTGATGATCATATCAAGCACCCCCAAGCCGCAAGCGGTCAGCTAAACGTAACGGCCACCCGGGTATTGAACGATCAGAAAAGAACAAGCGAACCTGCTACAACTCCCGTCGAGCCAACCGGCAACACTACCTGTGCAGTCCGGTCTCCTCGTATGATATGTCGCATATCAAGTCTAGGGGTAGTAAACGTCAGACCCCAATAACCGATAAGTCGTGCCGATGTGAGGCCCATAACGGGTCGAGAAACTGCTGGTAACACTTACCAGTAAATCTCTAATCAGCCCTGGCCAGGGACTTCCCTGTTACGGCTAATCGAGCATAGTGCAACATCAACCCCCAATACCGGGAGAGACGAAACCCCTCCTATCGCTCATTGCCTCCATGTGACTCGGGACTGTACCTAAAAATCACTGTTTTGAACGCCCTTATGGGCGTGGTAAGGTGGAAATCAAAGCGCAGTGGGAATCACACAAGACTCTATGACGATCTCGGGTCTACAGACTAACATGCACAAGTGTCACCTGAGAATTGCCATCTGACATGAGGTATAATACCATCTGGGAGTTCTCGGCGAGTCCTTCCAGTGTACCCAGTCTCCACTGAGCACCCGTATACCATCTCTGATGTCAAACACCAATGGATATGGGATCATCCATCGCCCATCTCATGGGTCGAGAAGCGTATACGCTAGTCTACACTGGTATATCGATGCCCTGTCTCGATACACCCATGACTAGGGGCCTTGAAGGATGTACTTATGGACTACCATGTCCCCACTAGTATGATCCGCATCATAGTCCAGGTAGTCAAGTACACATCCTAAGGGCTTTACCAACATGTAACTATAAGATAGTATAAAGAGACTAGTATACATGTTAAGATAAAGAGCAACCAGATAGCATACTATCATATCGAGCAAGAAAGTCATCTCTATATATGTCCAAGCATCCAATATAATATACATCATCTGTACAATACTGGCCTCTAGGGCATACATACAACTAACAATCTCCCACTTGCACTAGGGCCAGCTGCTGTAGTATCGCATACCGAGCATCCCGAAGAGTCTCTCAAACTGTATCTGGGGAATGGCCTTCGTGAGTGGATCCGCTGTGTTATTCTTCGTGTCAACCCTCCTGACCTCGATCTCCCGGCGATCAACTATCTCCCGGATCAGGTGATACCGCCTCAGAATATGCCTGGATCGCTGATGGGACCTGGGTTCCTTGGCCAAAGCCACCGCTCCATTGTTATCACAATACAAAGGTATTGGATGCTCAATGGATGGAACCACTCCAATTTCAGTAATGAACTTCTTGATCCAAACAGCTTCTTTGGCAGCATCGTTGGCAGCGATGTATTCAGCCTCCATCGTCGAGTCTGCCACGGTTTCCTGCTTGGAACTCTTCCAGCTAACCGCCCCTCCGTAAAGGGTAAAGACAAATCCCGACTGCAACTTAGAGTCGTCCTTATCACTCTGGAAGCTCGAATCGGTAAAGGACTCCACTTGGAGTTCTCCGTTACCATACACTAAGAATATCTCTTTAGTCCTTCGCAAGTACTTGAGAATGCTATTCACAGCTGTCCAGTGACTCTCTCCAGGATCAGCTTGATACCTGCTCACTACATTTAGTGAGTATGCTACATCGGGTCTGGTACATAGCATCGCGTACATGATAGAGCCTACAGCCGAAGCATAGGGTATCCCTTGCATGCGAGCTCTCTCTAAATCAGTCTTGGGAGACATCTCTTTGGAGAGAGTGACTCCAGAGATCGTGGGTAAGTTCCCACGCTTGGATTCTTCCATACTAAACCTCTTTAGTATGGTGTCAATGTAGCTGAATTGGGACAATCCCAATATCCGTTTGGATCTATCTCTATAGATCCTAATTCCCAATATGCAGGAGGCATCACCTAGATCCTTCATTGAGAATCTTTGTGATAAGAAGAGCTTGACCGATTGCAGCATAGGAATATCATTTCCTATCAAGAGTATGTCGTCCACGTACAATACGAGGAAAACAACCTTACTCTCTGCTACCTTCTTGTAAATACAAGGTTCATCTACGTTTTTGACGAAATCAAACTCTTTGATAACGACGTCAAAGCAGATATTCCAACTTCGCGATGCTTGCTTTAATCCATAAATGGATTTAAGCAGCTTGCACACCTTCCCACTGCTCCCACTATCTACGAAGCCCTCTGGCTGAGTCATGTACATGCACTCTTCTAAATCACCGTTTAGAAAGGCGGTCTTAATATCCATTTGCCAGATTTCGTAGTCATGATATGCAGCGATGGCAAGCATGATTCGGATGGATTTAAGCATAGCCACTGGAGAAAAGGTCTCGTCATAGTCCACACCTGGTCTTTGATGAAAACCCTTTGCAACAAGTCCAGCTTTGAAAGTCTCCACTTTTCCATCTACACTAAGTTTTTTCTTGAAGATCCACTTGCTCCCAATGGGTTTTACCCCTTCAGAAGCATCTTCCAAAGTCCATACTTTGTTGGTGTACATGGATTCCATCTCGGACCGCATAGCATCCAGCCATTTCACTGAGTCCCCACTCGTGATGGCCTGCTCGAAGCTAGTTGGGTCATCATCCTCCATGATGCAATCCTCGCTGCCACCATCCATGAGAAAACTGTAGTATCTCTCAGGTTGGCGAGGAACCCTACTAGATCGGCGGAGAGGCTAAGGTTCGTTGGGAACTACCGAATCCTCTGGTTCAACAAAATCTTCTGTCGTAGTCTGTATTGCTGGAACCTCTTCCAGTTCTACCTCCTTGCCACTAATCTCTTTTTCAAGAAATTCCTTTTCTAAAAAGGTGGCATGTCGAGAAACAAACACCTTTTGTTCCTCGGTGTGGTAGAAGATATACCCATGCGAATGTTTGGGATATCCAATAAACTTACATAGAATGGACCTTGCCGCGAGTTTGTCCGGATTCTGAGTTTTTACATATGCCGGACAACCCCATATCTTAACATAATTAAGACATGGTCTCTTTCCTTTCCATATCTCATATGGAGTGGTTGGCACGGATTTGGTGGGAACCATATTCAATAGGTCTGCAGCTGTTTCCAGTGCATACCCGTAGAAGGAAATAGGTAACTCAGCTATGCTCATCATAGAGCGCACCATATCTAATAGGATGCGGTTCCTCCGTTCTGATACACCGTTGTGCTGTGGTGTATATGGAGGAGTCAGCTGAGAGAGAATCCCATTCTCTTTTAGGAAGTTCAGGAATTCAATGCTCAAGTATTCACCTCCTTGATCAGATCGAAGGATTTTAATACTTTTTCCGGTTTGGTTCTAGACTTCTTGTTTATATTCTCTAAATTTCTCAAAAGCTTCTGATTTGTGTTTCATCAGGAACACATATCCGAATCTAAAGAGATCGTCAGTGAATGTAATGAAGTACGCAGAACCATTCCTGGCATGTGTAGACATTGGACCGCATACATCACTATGCACCAGTCCCAAGAGTTCCGTAACTCTTTCTCCGTGTCCCGTAAATGGAGTTTTGGTCATCTTGCCTTTGAGACATGACTGGAAAGTGTCATAAGATGATAATTCAAACGGATTCAAATATCCATCCTTATGCAACTTAGCTAGTCGTGTCGCATTGATGTGACCCAGTCTACAATGCCACAAGAAGGATTCGTTCAGTTCTGAACTCTTCCTCTTGTATGTGTTTGTTATACTTAGAACTGTTGATTGATTTAGAACATAAATGCCATTGCACAACGTGCCTGATCCAACCAACTTTTGGTTATGGAAAATGTTCATAACATTATCCTGTAATACAAAATTATATCCCTCTTTACTCAACAAAGAAACCGATATAATGTTGCATATCAGGTTCGGCATGTAATAGCATTCGTTCAGAATCAATGTATTACCAGTTGGTAATGCAAGGTGATATTCCCCGACGGTCTTAGCTGCAACAATTGCACAATTTCCAACTCTTATGTCTTTATCACCTTCTCCAAGTTCTCTACCTTTCCTAAGCCCATGTAACTGATTACATATATAGGATCCTGACCCGGTATCTAATACCCAGGACATAGGGCAAATGGAGAAACAGTTCTCTGTAACGAACACACCCGAAGAAAATGCATCAACATGTACATTCTTCATTCGGGTGGCATGGGAATCCTGGTATTCCCCTATATCCTGTTCAATCTTATAACTCTTATAAGAAAGAACGGAACCAACGTTCCCCAGCACAGTATAACATGCGGGTTCAGTCAATACATCCATATTATTATCTTGATTAAGGCATGACATGGTCGCTACCTGGAGAGAGAGAGAAGAAAACACTTTAGCGTATGCTCTTGCAAGATCAGATTGGTTATTATCTTATCTAATCAGGATGGCTCCTACTATTTTTATCAAATCTTCCTTCAAACCCTAAAAGGAAAGACTAGCCGGGATTAATTACACCCTATAACTTCGCCGATCTTTCAGCCAGGCCAGTGTCGGTACTTTGAGGGAGATTCCCCGTACTTTCGCACGGACCTAATTAAAGTAAACCTCGTTTTCCCAGAGGCGTAACCCCGTTGACACCTTTCTAGACACCTACTTGATCGGCTAATTGTCCTGTGTAAAACTCTCCCGGGAGTAACAATTACTCGCAGTGGGTATCGGGATCCAACTATCTCATAGAAAGTATGCAATCTTATTGCAAATTTCAACACTTGAAATTCCCGATAATATTTTGCCCCTAACTTCCTATGACCTTGACGCAGGCCAACAAACCATAGTGCGCTAGTCAAGTTCAACCCGTCATTTCTTGATTGAATTAAACCCACCCGTACGACCCTTGACGCAGGCCAACAAAGCCGCACGACTACCCTAATCCAATCTGCATCATATGAATTAACAGATAAATACTAGTTAGCTACCGCACACTACGCCTTGACGCAGGCCAACAAACGTAGCACGAATACTAAGTAGGATTTATCTGAAATGACGGAGGGCTATGACAGGTTTTTCTGAAAACCTATTGCGTAATGAACTTGATATCGTTGTAGAATCAAGTGAAATTTTGAAATGGAGTGATTTTGAGGCTTTTATTAGTTTTGCTAAAGAGGTCACTCCCGGTGAAGGGATCTCGGCTCTTTCCTCATCGAATAAGGTGCAGGACAAATCATATATATCACTATGCAAAGAAAAACTCCAAAAGTAGTCAAAAGTCAAACCGAGTGTTGTAGCATCTGCCAGTTTTGCTAAAGAGGTCACTCCCGGTGAAGGGATCTCGGCTCTTTCCCCATCGAATAAGGTGCAGGGTATATCATATATACCACTATGCAAAGCAAAACTGTAGCTACCTTTTGATTTGAAAATTTGATTCTACAACATCTTTTAGGTTTCTTTTCTTTCATTAATCACATTAATGAAGTCCCATCATTTAAGTCACCTAAACATCACAGATAAATACGACGTACACTTATGCCATCCGCATTCGCCTCGATGTCCCCTCGTGCACCGTTAGGTTAGGTAACTAACGACAGAGCAGGGCAGGGCTAGTGCGGGTGTAAAACATAAGTAACGTCTATATAATATATCATATATACTATATACTGTATCTATCACAACATATCAAATGATCACATCACAGATATCGCAGTAGAAACATAGATATAATGTGGGATATACTAGGACGTACGTATTTAGTATTTAGCCAACAATAGAAAATACGGATTCCACAGTCGCGATGAATAGCCAAGCCCACACCCTGGACCCCTACGAGAGCGGCAAGCAACCCTACCAATTCTGGAGTTTAGGAGACCCGGTCTCGACTCCTCGAGATGGCCTCCCACTGAACCCCAGAACCCGGTCACCCATGCTCCCCTCCTTGGGTCCATCCTAATGCGGAAAAGTAATAATATACAACACTGGTGGCATCAACCTCAACCCGGAAGTGCCCCAAATAAAAGAATATTACATTACATTTGAATTTACATGAATGAAAATATAAAACTCTCATCTCACATAAAACCCCCCGGCTATTCGATCGCGACAATCCTGCACATTATATCTCAGCAACACATAATATCTCATATCATCAACGTAAGTAAGTATGTATACACTGATTGTCGTCGATGTATAGCAACGGCAATCGGTAAATACATACTACACTTACGGTCACAGAAAAGAAAGTGTAAAACTGCAATATCTGGAATCCACATTCTCTTTAGACATCGTAAATGCGAAATATCACATACTTCGTATTTCATGTCTAGTAATATGAATTCCACACATTGCATCACATTCCAGATAATTAGACAGTATTAAAGTTTTTCGAACGAACGATCAAATACTCAAGATTCGCTAAAGCTCAACACTTGAGCGGAGTTCAAAAACCCGGAGTGTGACACAGTAATAGCGGTCCAGCCGTAGAAGGGTCAAGCCAACGCCTTACATGTGACACGTCGTACTGCCCCAAACCCTAAGGTTCAAAGGGCAGTTCAAGACGGTCACATAATCGAGTTAAGGTTTGTTGTCTTCTAGAGGGTCCACCACAAAACTTGCATATATCTCCAAAAGATTTAAACCCCATGAAAAGTGAGCAAATGATACTCGTTCGAACACTTCAATACTTTCCAATTTACCCGGAAAAGACACGAAATAAAAATTCCGATCGAATCGTCGACTGCAAAACAATCTCTAGAACAAAAAGCACAAAATTCAGATTAAAAATACCCTAAAAAATATACAGGCAGAAACAAGCATTACTGTATAAAAATCATGCAGTGATTGATGCGTACGGCCGCGGAACCGCGGCCCAAGCAAGATTAGGCCGCGTTTCCGCGGCAAGAATGACTGTTCACTGCATCGTTTTTAACAGTAATTCTTATATTTACCTGCTGAATTTTTTTACATATTTTTAATTCTGAAAATAACCAGCTTTTAAAATTTGTCTAGAGAGTGTCCCGTAATGTCGTATTTTGGTTCGATTGGAGTTTTTACTTCGTAGAAGTGTCGCCTAATGTTCTAGGTCGGCTCTGATACTAATGTTAGGTTTACCCAGCACCCTATGAGAGGTTTGGAAGCATCACATGTCACAAAGATCAAATTTTTAGGGTGCTAAGTAAGCATACAAAGGATGTATCCTAGAAAATTAGGGTTTCAAAATTTGCATATCAACTCATGAAAGAAAAGCTAAGGTTTTGAGAGTACAACCTTAGTATCTCCCTACGCTAGACTCCTTGGCTACTTGGGGTTTGGAAAAGCTCCGCTTGAACTCCTCTAGGTCACCGATGATCCACCTGGAGTCCGCTTTGTCCAAGCTAGCAATTTCGCAAGATCAAGAATGAAAATCGAAGCTAACACTCTAAACAAGTGGGCAAGACTTGTGTAGAATGATGTTGTGGTGGTTTTTCTCACTTCAAAATCCTATCTTGATGAATAATTTGCTCACTAGATAAATCTAGAGAGCAAAGCATGAAGGAGGAAGAAGATGGTGGCCTTTTAGAATATGAGATAAGAAAACCTCTCTTTGAAAAATAGAAAATATATCTTTATATATTTTTTATCTCTCATCTCAAACCATGGTTGAACAATTATTGAACTTGAGTTAAAAACCAAAAGGAAAAGTAATCCATGGTTAAATGGTGGGTGAGTATGGTTAGGTCAAGAAGAGTGTAGAAAGCATCCATGAATTATACTTTTCTTTTCTTTTGTTTTAAAATCAAATGCAATAATAATTTATATAGAAATTAAACCATGGTGTGAGTCTTATATTGCCACCATTTTCATGTATGTACAACCATGAAGGATGTATGTATGTATGTGTGTGTGTGTATGTACATCCATATGTGCATGAATCTAAAAGAAAGAAAACATACATGCATGCATACATCCATCATGTACAAGAAAAGATTTTAATAAGAAAACTAATGGTTAAATGATAAATCAACACTTGATTTATCAATCCGACCATATCACATATGACCCCACCAAAAGCAAGCCGCCCGATCAATATACGGTATCCCATACGCGCATTTTAATCGGGTCCATGCGCATATCGCATACGCGCACCACAACGTTTCGCCTGGACTAGGTAACTCCTTTGTGGGACTGTAAGACTCGTCAATACGCCGGCAGTGGGTGATGATCATATCAAGCACCCCCAAGCCGCAAGCGGTCAGCTAAACGTAACGGCCACCCGGGTATTGAACGATCAGAAGAGAACAAGCGAACCTGCTACAACTCCCGTCAAGTCAACCGGCAACACTACCTGTGCAGTCCGGTCTCCTCGTCTGATATGTCGCATATCAAGTCTAGGGGTGGTAAACGTCAGACCCCAATAACCGATAAGTCGTACCGATGTGAGGCCCATAACAGGTCGAGAAACTACTGGTGACACTTACCAGTAAATATCTAATCAGCCCTGGCCAGGGACTTCCCTGTTACGGCCAATCGAGCACAGTGCAACATCAACCCCCAATACCGGGAGAGACAAAACCCCTCCTATCGCTCATTGCCTCCATGTGACTCGGGACTGTACCCAAAAACCACCGTTTTGCATGCCCTTATGGACGTGGTAAGGTGGAAATCAAAGCACGGTGGGAATCACACAAGACTCTATGACGATCTCGGGTCTACAGACTAACCTGCACAAGTGTCACCTGAGAACTGCCATCTGACATGAGGTATAATACCAACTGGGAGTTCTCGGCGAGTCCGTCCAGTGTACCCAGTCTCCACTGAGCACCCGTATACCATCTCTGATGTCAAACACCAATGGATATGGGATCATCCATCGCCCATCTCATGGGTCGAGAAGCGTATACGCTAGTCTAAACTGGTATATCGATGCCCCGTCTCGATACACCCACGACTAGGGACCTTAAGGATGTACTTATGGATTACCATGTCCCCACTAGTATGATCCGCATCATAGTCCAGGTAGTCAAGTACACATCCTAAGGGCTTTACCAACATGTAACTATAAGACAGTATAAAGATACTAGTATACATGTTAAGATAAAGAGCAACCAGATAGCATACTATCATATCGAGCAAGAAAGTCATCTCTATATATGTCCAAGCATCCAATATAATATACATCATCTGTACAATACTGGCCTCTAGGGCATACATACAACTAACAATTTTCTATCCACAGGTAGCATGGTTGGCTCTTTCACGTGCCTATCTTAGCGTACTCTGGGAAGCGGGGCGTAACAGAGTTTGTTTGGTATCGGAGCCATAGGATCTAGGTTAATCGGGTTTGATTCTTTTGTAGTTGGGTATTGGACCCAATACACGAATTAGAATACTCGTGATTAGGAACATGTCCTGCCACTTTACCATCTTGCCATTTTTGAATCTTAACTTCCTCCTGATTCCACCTTGATGATATGCAAACCTCTTTGCATCTCGACTTGAAACTTGGTTTCCTATTGTTTATCTCTAGAACTTAGGCGACTTGGGTGGATTTATGTGATTGTAGCTATGTACCGCGGCATGGTTACAATGCGGTACTCTATCTATGTAACTTGGAGTTCTAGTCTTGATTTGTATCCTTGATCTATATTTTGAATCTGTTATCATGCTAATCCTTTCGGTGTTTTGGTTTCAGGAACTTGGCAGGAAGAAATCTGAAAACGTACCAGAGGCGTGTTGACGAAACCGCTTTTCTTGGAGTAATCCGTAGGATGCTGAAGAACCAGAAGCAGCAGACCGAGCTGAACCAGCAGCAAGCTGAAGCTTTTCTGGAAGGTTTGCAGACCATCCAGCAGTCCGTAAACAATATTATGGCAAGATCAGTTGATCGTGTGGGTACCTGGCGGATTTCAGGAGACTGGGTCCGTCTGTCTTTACTAGCCTGGAAGAGCCGTTGCCAGCGGAGCAGTGGCTGGTTGATATGGAGAATTTGTTCGTTGCGGCACAGATTCCAGAGGAAAAGAGAGTGGATGTGGTACGCATCCAGTTGGTGGACTATGCTCGTGAATGGTGGCTTGTGGAAGAGACCCGCTTGCTCAAGCCGATCAGTTGGGCGAATTTTTCGAAGAGTTTCTTGGAGAAGTTCTTCCCGCAGACTGCACGGGAGGAAATGGAAGAAAATTTTATCAGTTTGAAGCAGAACGGCACACCTGTGGACATACATGCAGCTGAGTGGACACGGCTCGGTAGATTCGCTGGACCTTTGGTTGCCAACGATGCTGATAGGGCAAAGAGGTTCATGCGCAGTGATTGAAACGATTTCGGATTGTGTAGTATGAAAATTGTAAAGAAATCACAACCAAAAATATTTTGACCGCAATCAATAACGGTGTCGAATGTAGCGTGTTAGTAAGTGCGGATCGTCCACAGGGAAAGTGTAATCGTTCGTCTTTTGAATTAGATGAGTCGAAACTTTAAAGAAAAGAAAAGAAAACAATTCATGATTTATAGTTGAAGTTCAAGAATTAGAAAATCTAGATCTAATAACAAGAAAACGATAGAATCAAGAATTGAGAGTTTGATGATTTTTCCAACCAAATATCAACAATCTAAATGAGGCTCGTAGGAATCGATCGGATCTATAGATGTGATGCAATCTCACGATGACGTATTCTTATCCTTCGATGAATTGATACTAGATCGATGATGATCGACGAGAATTAGGGATTTCTAGTGAAACTAGGGTTTCATCATTTATCCCTTGTTCCTTCGTCGACATCATTCACATTCTAGCCTCTAGTAAATTCAAGAAACGATCGTAGATCCCTAATTTCGAGCGATAACAATCAAGAAAGCATCGCAACGAAACTAGGTCATCGATTCTTCAATTTGCTAGGGTTTACAAAACTCGTAGGACTTAAGAATCGTATTAAGATTTGTTACATCATCATTCTATTGATCGTCTCGACTCCTTTACGAGCGGAGTTTTACTCAAACATCACAATATCAAACACAATCACAAATTGAGATCGAATCATGATGCAAGAATTTAAAGAAAGCAAGATTAAAGAATTTCACCTTTTATTTATATCAACAATTTCATTACAATCGCTCAAGAACTACAAGAGGAAGAACTCGATCGTCGATTTGGCTTCGCTCGTCTCCGTGAGTTACGGATTGGCTTGGATCGCTTGCTCGGTTGAAGATCGGCTCCGCTTCTAAAAGGTTGAAGGCTTCTTCTTCCTTGATTGGTACTCGGGATCTTGAATTTGGATTGGAATTAGGGTTAGGGTTTCGCACAAGTTTTGTCACTAGACTTGTGGAAGAAGATGAAGATAGATGTTGAAGAATTGATTGAACTAATGAACCCTCAACCCTTAGATCTAGGCTCCTATTTATAGCCCTCCAAACCCTAGATCTAGGATTTGAATTTGAATTTTCCTCCAAAAGTTAGTTAGAGGAGATTTGAATTTCCCTCCAAAAGTTTGTTGAGGAGAAGCTTCTAGATGTGATTAGTTAAGAGCTTAATTAGGATTAGCTTAATTAATCATCTTTGCTGATCTGGCAGAAGCTTCGAGAGTAATCTGGAATTTGACGTGTCTTGATGAGGTGTACCCACTGAGATAAGAATATTGCAGCAAATTTTTGGAGGTGACGTGGCAAGACCGCCGCGGAACCGCGGCGAAAGCCGGCTCCCGCCGCGGTTCCGCGGCTCTGTTGGAGCTTTAGGGCTTCATTCTTCTGGTACTTATTGGGCCTGACACTTAGGACATTTTCTGATATGTTGAATTTAATATTTCCCTCTATATTGCTACCAGTTCTCAGATCTTTAAGTTGGCGTAATGTTTGATTAGCAAAATGACAATTTTGGCCTTTCTTCTGGATTTTCCTGCATAATTTCTCGAGACAAGTGTTGCGAAATACAGGGATGATGCGATGCCATAAAATACAGTCAATTTCCCTAGAAATGCCGGTTTTAAAGTCTAACACATGCAATCCGATATTTTACAGCTGTTTTGCTAATATGTGCAATATGAATACCGAACACTTCTATATGAATGCAATTGATAGGGAAATTGCCGTGTTAAAAATACAGTATTTTCGACTGATCAAATTCCCCCAAACTTATTTTCGGTCGTCTCGAGCGAATTGTTTTATTAAAAAGAGAAGGAGAAAATAAAGAAAGAGAAAAACTAACTAGCACACTTTCGTAGGCAACATGATTGCACTGAGCACGTGCAACAAGCCTTTAAACCTCTAGGTGTCCCTAGTAGGAGGAGTGTTGTCTCCTGAGGGTTTTCAGCGGATTGCACTCACAAAATCCAATAATAAAAGAAATATCATGAATATTACATTTAAAGAAAAGAATTGTAAAAGAAAGACTTTGAAAATTAGGGTTTCCAACTAAGCTAGCTTTTCGGTTGTCATGAGCCCTATCTTAATGGTCATGAAAAAATGTCGGAAATCACGTCCTCCCTCAATAAAACATCGTCTTATTCTTCATTCCTATCTTTCATCCAAACATCGATCATATAACCCTGCGTGTGTGTAAAGGACATCCCTACACCCGGAGAATTCAATTCAAGTATTCATACTCTTGCCCATCAGCCTCAGTACTTTTTAATTAATGAATATTTAAACGAATTTGCTCACACACTCTCATGCGACCGTTAATACTTCTTGAGGTACTAACCGACCGATTACTCATGTGCTTGCTTATTAGGTGTATTTTACTCGTCTTGCACCACCTTAGGCATAGCAGTGACTCCCAGACCAGTTGGCCTTAGGGCACTAGGTGAAGAGGTACCCTCGCTATATATTTTTTATTTCCCTTGGTGATAACAAAACCAGTGTCCATTTTTCTCACCACTTTATATATTTTTTTATTCACTTTTTTTTTATTTCCTTCATACATCGGCTTTAAGACAAGAGCATTTCAAGGTATGCTCTACTATCCCGGGCTTTAAGACGTGTGTAAGTGCGAATAGCAAGGTATCAACGTTCAAAATGTTTGGCTTCCAGAATAGAAACTTTTTTTCAGACTTATTTTTTCCTCATATTAATGACTTCTTTCATCTTACTAACCCTTGGAACAATGACTCATAACTACTTATTACTAGTTCGTATAAGAAAACTTCTAATTTTCTTGGTTTTCTTAAATTTTTCTAATCTCATGGATGTAATTTTTCACTATCTAATCTTTTATTATCTTATTTATGTACAAAAAATTTTATATTTTTGAAAATTTTTAAATTTTTATGGGTTTTTGAAAAATGTTTTGTGCTTATGCAAAGTATGATGCAAATGATGCGAAAATAAGCACAAACCTCACCCAAACTTGTTTTCAACAGTGTCCTCACTGTTGCCTTCTGCTAAATCTCGAAAACCTGTTAGCTTGGGAGGAAATTTATTAACGGGGGCAAAATATTTAAGTGAAGATCCTCCCCCAAACTTATTTTTGGCTCATTATTTTGTAAAAACATTTCTTTTCAAGAGCCCGAAAAAATGCCCCCCCCCCAAACATGAGTTATGCAATATTAAGCTTTGAAGATCACATGAGGGGGTCAAAAATCATTGGTCAATACCAAGCTTTGCAAAGACCGAAGATTAACACCAACCATTCGAAAATTTTATCAATGCAGTGCTCTGGTTGGTGGAAGAAGGAGTGGGGAAAGGGTAAGTGGTGGAATGGAATGTGTGTGCGTCTCATTTTGGAGAGACGATACAGTGAATCTGATGGATTGCTCGCATTCTTTTTATAGTTCAGAAGAAGGGGTGGAGGTTCAATTTCATTGATTGGGACATGATTCATCTCAACACCCGTATCATTCAAAAATGCGAGTTTATCAGCGAAGATCTCCTCAATAGTTCCGTCAATATGCCGAAGAATAATGTCATCACAAAGTGCGGGGTGATCTTCAGACTCTAAAAGCAGTTCATAATCAGTGTTAGTTGTTGACCCGGACATCTCAGTGGAAGAGTCCGTATGTGTATGATACATAGTTAGGTCAAACAACAACGTATGAAAAGAGTCAAGATCAGTATCAGGAGGATCATCCAATTCGCTGCTGTCGACATCCATTAAGTCGACAGAACATACCTGGGAAGTAGGTTCGGAGGGTACACTTCCCAACTTGTAAATGTTCAGTTCTATTGACCTATTCCCGAAAGATAGGGTTATAGAACCATTACAACAGTTGATTATTGCATTGGAAGTGGCCAAAAAGGGGAGACCAAAAATCACCGGAATTTGATTCCGTGGGTTCGCTACAGGGTGTGTATCAATTACAATAAAGTCCACAAGGAAGATAAATTCCCCGATTTTGATTAACACGTCCTCCAGTTCACCCCTAGATTTGGTGATTGATCGGTCAGCCATCTGGAGAGTGCAATGGGTTGGATTCAACTCTCCGATCCCTAATTGCTCATAGACTGAGAAAGGAAGCAAGTTAACACTAGTGCCAAGGTCTAGTAGAGCACGATTGATGTGTTTTTTCCCGATAGAAATGGAAATAGTAGGACAGCCAGGGTCCTTACGTTTCCTCGGTACTTGTTGGGGGAAAGCCGTGTCTACTGTTTTTGCCATGAATATCTTCTTGGGCACTTGAGTCTTCCTCTTCCTAGTGCACAAGTTCTTAAAAGTTTTCGCATAGGACGGAACTTGTTGGATAGTATCTAGGAGAGGGATGTTGATGTTAACTTTCTTAAACATGTCCATAATCTTCTCCATATGTGGACTCGATTTGTTAGCCCTTAACCGATTAGGATAAGGTGCTTTACCAATAAGCGCTGGGTCCATCATAGGAGAAGGAAGTGGGGGTGGACATGATCCCAAAAGAGGAGTGGGGATCGTCTGTGGAGAACTAGAAGAGATGTGCTGAGGTGGCGAGCCTTTTGGGAAACAAAGAATAGGTTCGCAAGACGGTGGTGGGGTGGAAGAACTGAGGTCAGAATTAGAAGTGTGTGTGGAAGGAAAGGTCTCAGCCGGGGTATCATCGATAGATGTTTCAGTGTCATCAATCTCTTCCCCAACATGATTGTCAAGCACTTTTCCAGATCTCAACATGTTGCATCCACATGATGTGAATAGCCAGGATTGGGTAAAGGTTGAGCTGGAAGTTCCCCTTTCTCTCTTGTACTCATTTCGTCTTTTAATCGTGCAATTTCTTCTTCCATCGATTTAATACTTTCGCTTTGGGACACATAGTTTTTCTCAATTTTATCGACAGAAGACTTTATTTCAGCCGATACTTGCATGAGATTTGTTAGAAGCAAGTTTATGAATGAAGAGGATTCATCAGTCCCGGTCAACTGCAAAGGAAAAGATGGTGCGGGTGTGTTGACCGGATTTTGGAACTTTTGTGCTTGAAAGGGGTGCTGACACAATTGAAGTGGTGGATGCTGTTGTGGTGGAGGGACCCTTTGGAAATTGTTTTGGGTTGGAACCGTGTTTTGAGATTATGATTGGTTCTAAGCAAAGTTAGGGTGATTCCTCCAACCCTGATTATATGCGGAAGAATAAGGATCGTTCTTAGGTCCTTGTCGGTAAGCAGAATTGATATGCTCATGACCTTGAAACGGACATTCTTCCGTCAAGTGAGACGGATCAGAACAGCAGCCACATACAGTTTTGGAGAGTGACATTTGATTTAGGGTGGCGGCTAAAAATTTGTTTTCCATAGTCTCGATTTTCTTGTGTATAGCTGCAATGTCAGCTCTAATTCCTATGGAAATATCATTGCCATCCCTACACGATTGACTCGCACCCTCCCACTGTAAAGATTTTTCAGCGAAATCTTCTAGAAAATTCCAGGCTTCCCCATCATCTTTAGTCATGAAGTTGCCTTGACACATAGATTCAAGGGTCTGTCTTGTGTTAGGATTAATGCCCTCATAAATGATTCGGCACAGTTCCCATCTGGGGATGCTGTGATGTGGACATTGGACTAACAGATTCTTGAAACGTTCAAGACATTTTGAAAATGTTTCATTTGGAAGCTGGGTGAATTGATAGATTTCGCTACGGACTCGATCTGTCTTTTAATGTAGGTAAAATTTCTTAAGGAATGCTTTGACGAATTTGTCCCAATTTGAAATGGAATGTGCGGTAGTGTTATATAGCCACTTCTCGGCTATATCGCACAAAGTAAATGGGAGAAGACGAAGACGCATAGCATCCACGGAAAGCTGTGAGGTACCCATCATTGCGCATACATTTTCAAATTTCGTGATAAACACGTATGCGTCTTCAGACTCGAGACTATTAAATTTTGGTAGAAGGTTGATGTATTGGGGTTTAATCTGAAAATTTTCCCCGTTGGCTGGTGGAATGGAAAGACGGGTGGAAAGGGGACCTCGTGTAGGATAGCACCTCTCTTGGAGAGAGATGCGAGGTGGATTCTGCGCACCAACGGACGGCGGCAGGGTAGTGGAAAAGAAATTCGATGGAGACGGATCCATCGATGTGGGTGTGGTGATGGGTAAAGGAAAGGTAAATGTAGAAATACCGACTTTAGGGTCGATCAAGGAAACGCGGACTTAACAGGCACTAGAAACCCGTGTCCAGCCTATCTTGCACTAAAAAGGGTTAGTACAAGTGGCAGCGTGAATTTATAATTAGGGAAATGATGAATGTGGTGTTTGTTTTGAAAAATGATACGGACTTTTGAAAAAATGATGCAACACAACAAATGCAACACACAAAACCTTAATTCTAGGGGTCACCTAGGTCAAAGCTCTAGACCGCTCCTAACTGCCAAAAGACAAGTCACAGGATAGAATCCTCCACTGCCTCTTTATCCCCCTGTGGCCAGGTAAGTGGGAAGGTACTCCACTACGTAAGTAGTGGGCCTAATTAATAACCACTAGCCTTCGACACACTTGCCTTAGACACCACAAGAAAACGCGGATAAGCAATGAATTACCCACGGCCTTCTTCTGTCCTAAGTGAGCGCGACGGTCCTTAGAGTCATCTTTAGATCTTTTTTAGTTAATTGGGGTCAATGCAGATGCAAGTTTTGTGATTTTCGGGGCCTAGGAAGGGTAATGAACTCCCCACCTAATCTGAATTTGATGTCCGTATTAATTATGCAACAACCACAAAGATCAAAACAAGCACAATTTATTTTGCTTTTGCGGCGCTGCGATTATTTGCAAAGAAACCTGCACAAAATGTTAATTAGAGCAGATGAGGGGAGAGGTAAGAAAGTTAGAAGCTTACAGAGGAAAGTTTGGACAGAGATCCCTTCAACCAGGTGCGGAACCGCCGTAAATGATGCCTAATACCGCAGAAGCGCATCCGTTTATGCTGCTCTCTGTACCAAAATTCAACAGCAGCTTTCTATTGATTCCTTTAGCTCTCTGGAAATTTCCAAAAAAAATTTTGAATTGCACGAAAGCTCCATATTTCCTCGCAATCAACCACAATAAATCGTATTAGTGTTTGCGCGAATTTTGATCTAAAAATTATAATGGAATAAATCTTTCAACTCAAATTTCAAAATACAAACAATTAGCGCACTATCCCCAGCAACGGCGCCATTTGATTGATGAAATTCCGTTGTGTGTTGGTTTTTAGAAAATTGTATTTAGAAATCACAACCAAAATTATTTTGACCGCAATCAATAACGGTGTCGAATGTAGCGCGTTAATAAGTGCGGATCGTCCACAGGGAAAGTGTAATCGTTCGTCTTTTGAATTAGATGAGTCGAAACTTTAAAGAAAAGAAAATAAAACAATTCATGATTTATAGTTGAATTTCAAGAATTAGAAAATCTAGATCTAATAACAAGAAAACGATAGAATCTAGAATTGAGAGTTTGATGATTTTTCCAACCAAATATCAAGAATCTAAATGAGGCTCGTAGGAATCGATCGGATCTATAGATGTGATGCAATCTCACGATGACGTGTTCTTATCCTTCAATGAATTGATACTAGATCGATGATAATCGACGAGAATTAGGGATTTCTAGTGAAACTAAGGTTTCATCATTTATCCCTTGTTCCTTCATCGACATCATTCACATTCTAGCCTCTAGTAAATTCAAAAAACGATCGTAGATCCCTAATTTCGAGCGATAACAATCAAGAAAGCATCGCAACGAAACTAGGTCATCGATTCTTCAATTTACTAGGGTTTACAAAACTCGTAGGACTTAAGAATCGTATTAAGATTTGTTACATCATCATTCTATTGATCGTCACAATATCAAACACAATCACAAATTGAGATCGAATCATGATGCAAGAATTTAAAGAAAGCAAGATTAAAGAATTTCACCTTTTATTTATATCAACAATTTCATTACAATCGCTCAAGAACTACAAGAGGAAGAACTCGATCGTCGATTTGGCTTCGCTCATCTCCGTGAGTCGCGGATTGGCTTGGATCGCTTGCTCGGTTGAAGATCGGCTCCGCTCCTAAAAGGTTGAAGGCTTCTTCTTGCTTGATTGGTACTCGGGATCTTGAATTTGGATTGGAATTAGGGTTAGGGTTTCGCACAAGTCTTGTCACTAGACTTGTGGAAGAAGATGAAGATAGATGTTGAAGAATTGATTGAACTAATGAACCCTCAACCCTTAGATCTAGGCTCCTATTTATAGCCCTCCAAACCCTAGATCTAGGATTTGAATTTGAATTTCCCTCCAAAATTTAGTTAGAGGAGATTTGAATTTCCCTCCAAAAGTTTGTTGAGGAGAAGCTTCTAGATGTGATTAGTTAAGAGCTTAATTAGGATTAGCTTAATTAATCATCTTTGCTGATCTGGCTGAAGTTTCGAGAGTAATCTGGAATTTGACGTGTCTTAATGAGGTGTACCCACTGAGATAAGAATATTGCAGCAAATTTTAGGAGGTGACGTGGCAAGACCGCCGTGGAACCGCGGCGCAAGCCGGCTCCCGCTGCGGTTCCGCGGCTCTGTTGGAGCTTCAGGGCTTCATTCTTCTGGTACTTATTGGGCCTGACATTTAGGACATTTTCTGATATGTTGAATTTAATATTTCCCTCTATATTGCTACCAGTTCTTAGATCTTTGAGGTGGCGTAATGTTTGATCAGCAAAATGACAATTTTGGCCTTTCTTCTGGATTTTCGTGCATAATTTCTCGAGACAAGTGTTGCGAAATATATGGATGATGCGATGCCATAAAATACAGTCAATTCCCCTAGAAATGCCGGTTTTAAAGTCTAACACATGCAATCCGATATTTTACAGCTATTTTGCTAATATGTGCAATATGAATACCGAACACTTCTATATGAATGCAATTGATAGCGAAATTGCCATGTTAAAAATGCAGTATTTTCGACTGATCACGCGGTTTGGATGTGGACATCCAGAGGCAAATTATATCCCTGGGTTTGACCACTTTCTCACAAGTACTTACAGCGGCCCGAGAGCAGCAGAGCCTGTCTATGAATACTGGGGTACGCAGCAGCAAGCAGTTACAGTGCGGAAGCCGGCATTTGCACCGAACCGAGCGCATGTACGCAGAGGTATTTCGGTGAACCGACGTAGCGTAACACCTATGAAGAAGCCCGTCGTGCATGAGCAGAAGGGAAGGATGTTTTGTGAGTTTTGTCATCTACCAGGGCACCTACAGAAGGATTGTCGAAGGAAGCTTGGACTCTGTTTGGTTTGTGGATCGGCGGATCATACTATCAACGCTTGTCCTTCGAAACTTCGATTGAAGAATGATTTTCAGAGAACACCGCAGAAACCGTTTCAGGGACAGAAGCATTTGACTCAGGGACCCAATCAAGCTCGAGCTTTTACCTTGACGGCTGAAGAGGCCAAAGCTTCAGAAGAAGTTGTTTCAGGTATCCTACTTGTTCATGGTTTTCCCGCATTAACGTTATTCGATTCTGGTGCATCCCATTGTTTTATGTCATCCAAGTTTATTGCTACACGCTCGATTGCTTGCACGACCATGTCTAGTTGTTGAGACATACACACTGGGAATAGGAAGATCATAGCTAGTAGAGAATGTAAGGATTGTTTTGTTGTTGTTTGCGGACGAGAGCTGTTTGCAGATTTCTTGGTGATTGATACCGGCAGTTATGAAGTTGTCTTGGGAATGGATTTTCTCGGCACTTTCCACGCTCACATTGATTGTAGGGCAAAGAAAGTAATTTTCCAGATTCCCGAACATCCAGAGTTTATCTTTACTGGAGGGAGCAGATCTGTCGGGCCAGTCGAGTTTAGGGCTAGGCCGACAAATAATGTTCTTTCGTCTATGGAAGTTGATAAGGGAGAAGTGCCAGCGGTAGTTCGAGATTTCATGGACGTGTTCGAGGACATCTCGGGTTTATCACCACAACGAGATGTGGAGTTCGTGATCGATCTTATTCCTGGTGCAGCGCCAATCTCTAAAGCGTACTATCCAATGGCACCAGTGGAGTTGGAAGAAGTCAAGAAGCAAATTGCTGAATTACTTGAGAAGGGTTGGATTCGCAGCAGTAACTCACCTTGGGGAGCTCCAGTTCTTCTAGTCAAGAAGAAAGATGGCACAAGGAGGATGTGCATCAATTATCGAGAATTAAACCGGGTGACTATTAAGAACAAGTACCCGATCCCTCGCATTGGCGAATTGTTCGAGCAGCTTAGTGGCTCAAGGGTATTCTCGAAGCTGGATTTGCGATCCGAATATCATCAGGTCCAAGTTAAATCAGAAGATATTTGCAAGACGGCGTTTCGAACTCGGTATGGACATTACGAGTACTCAGTGATGCCTTTCGGAGTAACGAATGCACCGGGGATATTTATGGACTTGATGAACCGAATCTTTTCACCATTCTTGGATCAGTTTATAGTGGTGTTCATTGATGATATTCTGGTATACTCAAAGAGTGTTGAAGAGCATGCAGAACACTTGAAGATCGCACTGCAGACATTGAGACAAGAAAGATTGTATGCAAAAATGAGCAAGTGCGAGTTTTGGCTTGAGGAAGTGAAGTTTTTGGGGCATGTCGTGTCCAGAGATGGAATCGCCGTTGATCCCGAAAAGATTGCAGCCGTTCGAGATTGGCCGATTTCGAAGAACGTTGCAGAGATCAGAAGCTTTCTTGGACTTGCCGGGTATTACAGAAGGTTCGTGGAGAATTTTGCTCGTTTGGCTGAGCCTTTGATCAAGCTTACGTGCAAGGAGGTACCATTTGTGTGGACGGATAAGTGTGCGTCAGCTTTTGAGGCGTTGAAGCAGAGATTGATAACCGCTCCTATTTTGACCGTACCAGACAGTTCCGGAGGATTGGTGATTCACAACGACGCATCTGGGAAAGGACTGGGATGCGTTTTGATGCAGCATGGGAAGGTTATAGCTTACGCATCGAGATAGTTGAAGACCCATGAGAAGAATTACCTAACTCATGATTTGGAGCTAGCAGCTGTGATTTTCACTTTAAAGATTTGGAGACACTACTTATTGGGCGAAAGGGTCGAAGTATTCACCGATCACAAAAGCCTGAAGTATGTGTTCACACAGAAGGAGCTTAATATGAGGCAGCGTAGATGGTTGGAGCTGATGGCTGACTACGATCTTGATCTTAAGTACCACCCGGGGAAAGTTAATGTTGTGCCGGATGCGCTTAGTCGGTTGTCAGCAATTCAGATGTTGACGGCACAGAAGGAACTTATCGAAGACTTTAGGAGATTCTATTTTGAGGTTATGCTACCGCATTCTTCGGGACAGTTGATGCAGCTGCAAGTACAGTCGTCGTTGATCGAGAATATTAAAGTAGCGCAGTTACAGGACCCTAGATTGCAAAAGTTCCGAGAACAGGTTGAAGCTGGACTTCGAACTGACTTGTTGATTCATGAAGATGGTTCGTTACGGTATGGTAGCCGTTTGTGTGTGCCAAAAGGAGATGTTCATGAAGAAGTTATGAAAGAGGCACACAGTTCCCCATATTCCGTACATCCAGGAGGCACGAAGATATACCGAGATCTACGACAACATTTCTGGTGGGAAGGCATGAAACGGGAGATTGCCCGTTTTGTAGCAATGTGTTTGGTGTGTCAGCAAGTTAAGGCTGAACATCAAAGGGTTGCTGGTTTATTGCAACCACTTCCGATTCCTCAATGGAAGTGAGAACATATAACCATGGATTTCATGACGGTTTTACCGTTTAGTCAAAAGGGAAACAATGTTGTTTGGGTAATTGTTGATCGATTGACCAAGACAGCTCATTTCATAACATTTCGAGTTGGTCAATCAACAGAAGTTTTGGCAGAACGGTACATGTAGGAGATTGTGAGTGTTGGGGTAAAAATTTACACCCCGGTTGACCAAGTCAAAATCAAAGTCAACCCCAACCCAAGTAAGCCTAAGCCCAGGTCAAGTGGGCCAATGCCCGGAGCTAGCCCGAAAATGAAGCGGCCGGCCTCCCCCCATGCCAAAATTTTGTTGTATTTCTTTTATTTAATTTTTTTTGAATAAATGTAATAAAAACGGGCGTAAAGCCGAATTTTTGTAAAGCCCATGGCTTATGTGCAAAAAGAAATGGCACATGAGCCATGAGATAGGCAAAATGCCATTTTGTGAAGCCTAAGGGGCTATGTGTAAAGTATATGGCCTATAAAGCCAAAGATAATGAAATATCTCAAAAAAAAATTCTCTCTCCAAAAAAAAGACTCCAGATCTGAGATCTTTCTTCTTTCTCAAGGTTTTAAAACCTTCTTCTTTCTTTGAATTAAATCAAGAGTTTAACTCTCCCTTTCTCAAAAATAAATAGTTCCTCACAACAAAACCTACGAAGAGGAGCTCGGATCTCCAATCAGATCTCAAAAGAGGGGGACTTTTAAGTCTTACCCCCTTTCTCTAAGATCCTGCAGATCAAGAGGAGGAGGAAGGAGACTCATCCCCAAAATTTAACTTTGGACCGACCCAAGGCTCAAAAAAGAGCTAAAGATTCCTAGGAGTTTAACTCCTTTCTAGATTTGTGGGAGTTTAACTCCATAAATTAATTTCTTGTTAGGAGTTTAACTCCTAAAATTGCCTTGGGAGTTCAACTCCCTAGCCTAGGGGCTAGGCCCCTTTCCGCGGGTGTTTTCCCATGGTCACGTGTGCCCACGTGACCCCGGGACGCCAAGGCGCCCATCGGTCACGTGTGCCCACATGACCCTGGGGAGCCAAAGCGTCCATCGGTCATGTGTGCGCACATGACCCCGGGGGCGCCAAAGCGCCCATCGGTCACGTGTGCGCACGTGACCCCCGGGGCGCCAAGGCGCCCATCGGTCACGTGTGCCCACGTGACCCCGGGTTTTATGGCGCTCATGTGTGCCCATATGCCACGTGCGCGGCCCTTGAATGCCATTTCATTTTTTTTATTATTATTATTATTTTATTTTATTTATATATACGCACACATACTCCACACTAAATATACCTTCCCCGTAAAAACTCTACGGAGCCCCCGATATTCCCAAAATCCTTTCAAAACACAACACTGCACGTTGAGTTCGCATGACCAGTTTAACCTGTTAATCGGAGGTTCTCTCGCTCCAAAGGCGGGGGGGGTTTTAATTAACGACAGATTAGTCCGCGGCTGCCGGAGATTCGGATCCCCACAATCAATAAACCCCAGCCTACCCTAGGCAGGGGGGATCTGTAATGCGCCCGACAAGCGTGCGTGTATTCCCATCTCAATGGGGTGACGAAAAACACCCTACAGTGAGATTGCATAGAGTACCGGTGAGCATCGTGTCCGACCGTGACACCTGTTTCTTATCACACTTCTGGAGGAGCTTACAGAAAATTTTGGGGACTCGATTGAAGTTTAGTACAGCTTATCATCCTCAGACAGATGGCCAGTCAGAGAGAACGATCCAAACTCTTGAAGACATGTTGAGAGCTTGCATGTTGGACTTCAAGGGTTCATGGGAGGATCATCTACACTTGGTGGAGTTTTCTTACAATAACAGTTTTCAGGAGACTATTCAGATGGCTCCATTCAAAGCATTATATGGTCGCAAGTGTCGTTCATCCATTTATTGGGATGATGTTGGAGAACGAAGATTGTTGGGACCAGATTTGATCGTGCAAACAGTGAAGAAAGTTAACACTATCCAGAAACATATGAAGGCAGCACAAGATCGGTAGAAGAGTTAGGCCGATACATCGAGAAGACCTCTAGAGTTCGCTGTTGGTGATCTAGTTTTTTTGAAGATATCACCGATTAGAGGAGTGATTCGTTTTAGGAGTCGAGGCAAGCTTAGTTCTCGATTCGTTGGGCCTTTCGAGATTTTGGAGCGTGTTGGAGAAGTGGCGTATCGATTGGCTTTACCGCAATCCTTGGCGAATGTTCATGACGTGTTTCATGTATCTCAACTCCGTAAATATGTTCGAGATGAAACACACGTGTTGGATCATTCGGAGCTGACTGTACGTGAAGATTTAACCTTTGAGGAACGACCGATATCGATTGTGGATCGAAGAGAAAAGGTTCTTAAGAACAAGGTTATTCCTCTCGTACTTGTTTCTTGGGGAAATCGCTCACATGGAGAATCAACTTGGGAACGAGAAGATGAGATCCGGCAGAGGTTTCCACATCTATTCTTGTAGTTTCTTGATTGTTTATCCTTTCTTGTTCTTGGAATTTCGAGAACGAAATTCTTTTTGTTATTGGGTATAATATAACAACCTAGTTCATTTATACCAATTCCAGTTCTCGTATTTCCTTAATTATGGTATTTGCTTGATTTATCATGTTTTGGGTGCGAATAGTATTTTACATTTTACTTTGCATTCGACCCGACCCACTTGCTTGAACCTGTTTGATTCATATTTATGAATTATCTTGACTTGTTACATAGACACGTGCATTTCGTGTATACTGCATACTGGCATTTCATCTGGCATCGCATCTTTTACCATATAACATTTTAAGTCACAGAAAATATTTTAAAATTACATAACATTGCTTGCATGATATCCCTAACTCCGTGGTAGCATCCGCGCATCTTGTTCTCGTCCCGTTCAGTGAAACGGACGTGTTTGGATGGCTACGCGCACGTACGTACATCCGTTCTTGGGGGTATGTTTTTTCGTTACCTGAGCATTCATTTTGAATTTTGAAAGTCGCATATATTTTTCGTATTTTAAATCTGAAATTTTAGACCCGACCCCGGCGTGATTTAGAATATTTTTGTATCCCGCCAAAATTCAAATTAATTAATTTAATTAATCGACGACTTAAATTTATATAACTAACTAAAATATTTTTAAAACTACAAATCTTTTTAAAATTTTAAAATCTTAAATCCTAACCTACACAGCTCAACTTCGGCACTCTCTTTCTTTTCTCTGGGCCCCACGCGTCTCTCTCTCTCCTCTTTCCTCTCTTTTCTATTTCTCTCGCAATCTTTCTCTCTCTCTCTTTCCTCTACGTGAGGACAACTTTCTTTCTCCTCCCCCTTCTCTTCTCGCTCTCTCTATCTCTCTCATCTCGCACCTCTCTCTCTCTCTCTCATCTCGCGGTATGCAGGGATCCCGTCACCTCCCATGAGATCCTATCACCTCCCTCCTAGATTTTCTCCTTCTTTCTTTAAAACCCGAGCTTCCTCGAACGAGAACCTATGAAAACTCAGCCAATCTCAAACCCTAACCCTAATCTCCATTGCTCCTCAACCTTAACAGAGCCCTCGTCTCATCTCCTTCTCCTTTGCCACTTCCCTCATTCTCCCGAGATCC
Source organism: Agapanthus africanus (assembly GCA_030015575.1). Lineage (NCBI taxonomy): Eukaryota > Viridiplantae > Streptophyta > Magnoliopsida > Asparagales > Amaryllidaceae > Agapanthus > Agapanthus africanus. The sequence continues at coordinate 258,046,419 of CM057339.1, read as the reverse complement.
CTACACACACCCTTGCACACACAGTAAAACCAAAACCCACACCACCTCGTCGCCGTTCCTTCATCGCCGCCGACCACCTCATCCCGTCACCATCTTCTTCTTCTCTCCTCTCTCCTCTGTCTTCTCCCCTCACAGAACCCTCAAACCAACCAAGAAACCCTGCAAACCAAAACCCAAACCCTAAACACCGAAACCCTAGCCTCCATCTCGATTGCCCCTCACCGCCGGTGAACCCTACACCACTACCTCGTCTCCTCTATCCCCTGAAACCCCAAAGCACCAAACACCAGTGAGCCTCTGCCCTTCCTTCTTCCTCCCCTTCTTTTCTTCTTTCTTTCTTTTCTTCCCTTTCTTTCTCTCTTTAAAGATTTGTTCTCTGTCTTCTGTAGATCGCCGGAGCCGTGACGACGCCGACGATCCAGACGACCTAGCGAACGTACCTGACTTGTGTGATCACCCTTGTGCGTTGTTTGGAACCGTTCCGTGTACCGTGCGCACGTCGCGACTTTTCACCGATGTGAAACGTTCCGTATACATCCGTTTATTGATCCGTCTAGGCAAGTTAATCTTGCTACATGCTATACAACTCATTTTATACCTATTTAAATAAATATTATACCTATAGTTTAAATCTAGTATCCCGTGTTTCATATTATAGCTTTTCGATGTCCCGTTTGCATCCGTTTATATCATTTCAGATCTATGTCATGAAAACTTATCTTGTTACATACTAAATTACAATATACTGCATCCATATCAATATTTATATCACATATTGCTTAGCTGTGCATCCCACATTACCATTGGACAGTTTTATTGCTTTCCGGATACTCGTTTGCATCCATCTCATTTATAATATATATAACTGCATCCATAGATCACATTAATACATAACACTGTGATATTAACACCCCATGTTTAATAAAGAACATCCTAATTAGTGTTGGAACTATAAGTGTAACCCTGATCGATAACTGTGCATCCTATCTTTGAATGTATATCTATTTGCATACCATATCACACTATTCCATTTTATTGTTATATTGGTACCCCATACTTGTTTTTGTGTACCCATACTTATTACAGTTTGATTATGAGCACCCACTTGATACTTGTGCATCCCGTGACATGACTTGATACATGAGCACTACCTGACATGACCTGATTTACCACTGCTTGACATGTTACCTGATCTTGTTACTGATGCCGACAATCTTGACTTGTTGTCCCTACGGACATATCCTGTTGTCTATTTAGACAAACCTGTACCTGCTTGATCCTGTGTTGGCGTTAGTCTCAGATTTATCAATACCTGACTTGAACACATAACCTTGGGGCATGGGGAAATCAAAAGTGTAAACTAAAGTGTAGCTTACAAGGGTATTACTTGATCCGTGGTCCCGGGGGATAACGGGACAGAATCATTCGTGATTCTTACTTGATCCGTGATCCCGGGGGATAACGGGACAGAGTCATTCATGACTCCTACTACCTGATCCGTGGTCCCGGGGGATAACGGGACATATCCTTTGAGTTACATGGAGAATTACTCTAATTGATTTTAATAATTTTAGAGTAGATAACCCTATAGCACAGTTTAGACTATTTACTGCACTTCACCTGTATATATATTATGTCCACTGATCTATATTCATGTTACTGTTACTGGTTATACTTCATTCCTGCATATTTCATTTCATCCTGCTTGCTAGAATTATTGATATTATGACATACTGACGTCTGGGTTTTGCATGGCCCATATCCCTTGTCTTTATCACAGGCTGTCCAGGAGTACTTTGATCAACAGGCCGAGCAGTGAGGACCTGTTATTAGTTGGTTTAGTTTCCTTTCAGTATTTTCATTCCTGATGTGAGCCCGCATTATGGGACTTACATTCCAATTATTATTGTATTGGATGTTTTGCTTCCGCATTATTTATTCTTGACTCGTTATTCTGGCTCATGGACATGTATTAGATAGTTGTTTATTATTGTTCTTGATATCTCTACAGCCGTAATATAACCGTGGAGGGATATTTCCTATCCACAGGTAGCATGGTTGGCTCTGTCACGTGCCTACCTTAGCGTACTCTAGGAAGCGGGGCGTGACACGGTTATTTAAAAGAAAATTATGGTAGTAATCTATATGATTAATTGTGATGAAGAATTCCACTCAAAATGAAAATTTAGCATATATATTTTATCAAAAAAATGATTAAAGTTTGAAGGGTTCCAGCGATTAATTTTAAACATCCAAATAGGCTTAAAATTAATTATAACAAATTTAAATAAAAATAATTAGGGAATATAAAGTCAGTTATCAAACATCATCATAAATGATTTTATTAAACAATTGTTTTATGATAAACTCATAATTATAGATATATACAGACTATAAAATTATAGCTCTAAATATAAATAGTCATAGATTATAGATTAAAGTATATTTAAAATGAAAATAAAAGAAAGACTAAAAAATAATGAATTTCCTTTTATGAGTATAAACTTTTTCACGTGCTACACACACGGAAAATTGATATAATGTATTTATTATTTAAAAAAAATTGATAATTGCAAATAGTATAGTCCTTAAAATTCACATATATTTAATTGCATATGATTTGTTTGTTTTGAAAAGATTTCTCTATGTAAAAAAATATATTACATAACCTATAAAGATTTTCTAAATTTATGTTTGATATTTTAAATCTTATATTTGAATTTGTCATAATAATGATATTTTAGTTATACCAAATTTTAACATAACATACGGATCAAAAAAATTGTCAATTTACTTATAAGAGTAGTAGTAGTAGTAGTAGTAGTAGTAGTAGTAGTATATGTGTGTGTGTAGAGAGAGTGTATGGATCCGTTTGTACGGGTTCGTGTTTTTAAATTCACAAACCTGAATAACAGTTGTTGGATCTGGTCTTTGCTTTCAATGGCTCAGATTAAAATGACTTAAATCCCTTAAATAATAAAGTAAATATTCTTTTTTCCTAAATGTTAGGATCAATACCTATTGTTTGCATATTTTGGGTAATATTTTTTAAAGTCATAAGGATTTGTTGGATGTTCTGATTTCATATTTATGGCTTCAAGGATTTGAATTTTTTGTTGTCATTTAATTTGAATCATATAAGTATGGATCTCTAAAATTAGGAAAGAGAATATTATTTCTTGTTTAAGGGATTTGAAAATCCATTTTAATCTAAGCCGTTGAAAGAAAAGACCAGATCCAACGACAGTTATTTAGGTTCATGAATTTAAAAACACGAATACGCCTTAACGGATATATATATACACTAGTATGTTTGTAAATCCCCAGTTCCGAATATAATTTTTCCGTATTTTTCCAGATTTTATTCCAAAATTCTTTCATTTTTATATATTTTATTTTAATTATTCCTAAACCTATTATATACAACCCAAATCATAATTCTACTCGACTCAACCCATGCTCGACCCGATCCGAACCACTACCCACGTCTCCTTCTTCCTCACTTCCTCTCATTTCCCGCCCTTTCCTCCAACGTCCCCTTCTTCTCGTGCCCGCGACAACTGCACCCACGTCCGCTCGCCAACTTCCTCGCGCCCATCTTCCCTATGACCCGCTCGCTCCCCTAACGGGAACTTCCCCCAACGGCTCCAAGGCCCCAACGGCTCCCCCATGTCTCTCCCCGCTACTCGCACCCACACCGCAACGGCCACGACTCGTCGCCCAAACCCCACGATGACCCCTCTCTCTGCCACCCTCTCTCTACTTCACTCTCCCCCTCGTTTCCTTCTCTGTGTCATTTTCTCTCTCTCTCTCTCCCACTCTGCTCTAACACCGAGCCCTCCCATCCACAAGCTCTGACCGTCACCGACAATCTCCCCGGCGAACTCCGTCTCCTATTTCTCCCCACTCAACCCAAAACTTCCAACAAGCCCCTCCTTTCCTCCACGACACTGGATCCCCCAAGCCACAGCACCCGAACCCACTGTGCCCCTGCGCCTCGCCGATGAGCCCCAACCACCTCATCATCGGCAATCCCATCCATGACACCGAACCCTCGTCATCATCATCCACCATCGTTGGAGCTCACCACTTCCAAGCTGCAAGCTCCCCCACATCGAGCCCCTGCACCCACTGCTGCCATCGCTGTTGCTTGTGCCGTGCCCTTGTGCGTGTCGTCGCCATCACCGTTGATGCCTCTCGCCGTTGTCGCTGCCGGGATTATCGTCGTCGCGATTGTCTAAGGCAAGTGAAACTCCTCACTTGCTACTCATGCTATCGTATTATGTTATAACGAGTAATCTAAAGTATGAACACTTATATATATTTTGTCGTATAACCGTTACATTTTAATTACACTCGTAGCTATGATGGTTGGAACATGATTGAGTGGATAACGCGTATTATAATGTGTAGAGCACAGAAAAATTACTTACCGTTGTTTGGTTGAAAGAAAACGAAGTATCGATCGTGACATATTTATATTTGGCAAGTGTTCGATACACTACCCTAAGGAAAACCTCATTTCAAAATAGCGGAATTTATGACGCATAAATCCCTTTAATGATAATAAATAACTTATAAGAATTTAAGATGAAAATATTGACTTCATCACTATGAAATGATACCTCCGTCTAACTACGTCAAATCTGAAATTTTACCGCGCATGTTGCTTATTAAAATCATTGTAAATTAAATACAAATTGGAATGTGATATTCTATAGCTCATATTGAAGCTGACTCGATAATATAGAACCATATATAGTTTATTTTTCGATATTGATAGATTACGGTAATGAGAATTGACCGGGAATTAGACTCTGGACTGCAGTCTGGGGCAGCATTTCATGGGGGAAATCTGAATTTAAGCACCTGTACATACCTGCATAAAACTAAAAATTCTAGGAGCCCTATATGGTCGCGTAGATAATTTAGTTAGCTAACACATGAATCTGGTCCCATGCTGTTTCACCATCGTTTGATATTGAATCTGTATTTTAGAGTGTCGCGGTGTTCTGCAATTTCTGCAGAAATGTTCCTTATACCGTCACATTAAACAGAACATAACTTTCAATACATAGCTGCTATTGATAATCCGTTTGATGATTTGGGAACTTAACTGATAGAACTATATTTCATTCAACTGGAGAAGCATCTTAATCTAAACACAATCACTGATAAAACGTGCGTAAAGTTGGGTCTCCGGTTCTGAAACTGGAATTCCAGCAATCGGTCGCTACCTTAAAATGTTGATAATTCCCTAACATGAATTCCGTTTGACATGAAATACATTTTACTAGTTAGATAATCAAGTGTGCTTCATACGTTCTTTATATTGTTTTGGTCGAATCTTTACGTGTGATTTATCGTAAATTTTACAGGTTATATGGCATTGGTCGTTATTGAAATAGGGAATATCTGTTCAGTGCATTTCTGCTTATTTTTCGTGTTTTCTTTATACCTGCCGCATAGTGATCATTCATGTTGAAACCTAGCGACTGATTTGCATTGTCGATATATTAGTGTTAGTGATTGGGTGGTGGTAAATACGACAGTGATATTGATAAGTGGAAAAATGATTGAAAGTAATAGTGATACGTATTTGTTCACAACCCATCGAATACCTGAATGCATGCTATAACCTGGGGAATGGGAAAATCAAGGTGGAATTGAACTCGTATTTAGCGAGGTACAGTGATTTAGAGGATGATCATTCGCTATTAGTGATATATATATATATATATATATATATATATATATATATATATATATACATACATTAGGTCATGGGCCTAGCGGCACGGCTGATAGGGTTATGTCCCGGGCACAGCGGACCGTAGTCTCGGACATGCACGAGACCCTTGTTAAACACGAGCATCCTTTCCACCAATTGATTGCATTGACTTAGTGACCGATAAGTAGTGGCATACGCATTGCCAGTTTACTGACATGACACCCATGGTGCACTATTCATATTCAGTTGATGTTTATTGTACTCATGTTCTGCATTCTGTTGTACTTCTCGTGTTTAATAACATTCCACGCCTTTATATAATCATTGCTATATGTGTCGCCCTGTTGACCTCAATGTGCATGCTCAGAGAACGAAGCGTACTTAGCCCAGGAGCAGGACCTACCATTCGAGCTCGCGGAGGTCTAGACTGCATCACCAGCGCCATCTCTTTTGCTTTCAGTACTTGTATTTCGTTGGTTAGTTTTATTCTGCAAAATAATTGTATCTCAAACTCTTTTATCTGCAATGTAATAAAGTTGTGAACTGTGATTTTCCTTTACTCAAGTACTATTTACTGACTACCATGTAATGCTAGAAGACGAAGTGTGACTACGGCGGGATTATTCCCTGACCATAGGAGCATGGCTGGCCTATTCACCCCTCGTATCCCGTATTTTGGGAAGCGGGGCATGACATGGTTTTGTTGGTATCAGAGCGCCGGGTTATTGGATGAAATTACAGATCCGTCGAGGGACCTCTAGATTGAGTTACACCCTTAGCGTATGCCTTATTACATTTCTTCCTCACTTTCATCGTTGAATCATTATGTAGCCTTGCTTGAATCTAATTTCTTTTGATCTTTTCAGGAATATGGACTTCTCAAGCAACTCCTCAGGTGCCGGTCCTCACGATCGCATCGAGAAGATCCTTAGCACACTGATGACCCTGGCCCAATCTCAAGAGAGGGAGACCGATCTCCTGGCCGAGAGATTGAAGACGGTACAGGAGACCGCAATTATCGCCCTGGGGAGATCTATGGTTGTTCCCGCCGCCCGTATCTGGAGATGTCGGTATGAGCGTGCCCTCGGGGGCACCGAACGAAAAGAAATTTGCGAAATGAAATCTAGCTTCAGGACCCGATACGGGCATTATGGGTTTCTTGTGATGTCGTTCGGTGTTACCAATGCTCCAACTATATTTATGGATCTGATGAATAGAGTATTTACGAAATACTTGGACACGTTTGTCGATGTATTCATTGACGACATACTATTCTACTCTAAGAACCGGGAGGAGTATGCCGAACACTTGCGAACGGTATTATAAATTCTTCGGGAAGAGAAGCTATACGCAAAATTGAGCAAGTGTGAGTTCTGGCTTGACAAAGTGCAGTTCTTAGGACACGTTGTTTCGGGCGAACGCATCTCAGTGGACCCAGTGAAGATAGAATCTGTTAGAGATTGGCTGACACCGAAGTCAGTGGCCGAGATCAGAAGCTTCCTGGGATTGGCAGGATATTATCGGCGGTTCGTTCAAGACTCTGCGTCCCCAAGAGGGATGTTCGAGAAGAGGTACTAGCTGAGACTCACAGCTCGGCTTATTCTGTGCATCCGGGAGGCACGAAAATGTATCGAGATCTAAAGCAACACTTTTGGTGGAACGGGATGAAGAGAGAGATTGCACGGTTTGTATCCAAGTGTTTAGTATGCCAGCAAATAAAGGCAGAACACCAGAGAACGGCTGGACTGTTGCAACCGCTTCCGATACCCGAGTGGAAGTGGGAGCACATCACTATAGATTTTGTGACTGCCTTACCGCGGAGCCCAAGGGGCAACAACGCCGTCTGGGTTATCTTCGACCGTCTTACGAAAGCCGCACACTTTATACCCTTCCGTGTGGGATAGTTGACAGAATCGCTTGTGGAGAAATACATGCAAGAGGTAGTGCGACTTCACGGAGTTCCGGTTAGTATAGTGTCAGATCGAGACACCAGATTTGTTTCACACTTTTGGAAGAGCTTACAGGAGATTCTGGATACACGTCTCAAGTTTAGCACGACTTACCATCTACAGAAGGACGGACGGTCCGAGCGTACCATTCAGACGCTCGAGGACATGTTGAGGGCTTGCATGCTAGACTTCCAGGGTTCTTGGGAGGATCATCTTCATCTGGTGGAGTTTTCTTATAACAATTGTTTCCAAGCTAGCATCCAGATGGCTCCATTTGAAGCACTTGACGGACGGAAATGTCGATCCCCTATTTGTTGGAATGACGTGGGAGAGCGAAGATTACAGGGTCCTGAACTTATTGTTCAGATGGTAGATAAGGTCCAGATGATCAGACAGCGCATTAAGACAGCTCAGAACCAACAGAAGAGTTGGGCGGATGCCAGCAGGAGAGCGCTAGAATTCGAGATCGGAGATCATGTGTTTCTGAAGATTTCTCCTACCTACAATGTTATCAGGTTTAGAGGTCACGGGAAACTCGGTCCTCGATTCATCGGACATTTTGAGGTGCTAGAGCGAGTGGGAGAGGTGGCCTATCGACTTGCCTTACCTCCATCGCTAGCTGGTCTGCGCAATACTTTTCACGTATCTCAGTTGAGGCGCTATGTTCGGGATGACGTCCATGTTCTGGACTATTCGGAGTTGACATTGGGCACTGACCTGTCCTACGAGGAGCAGCCCACCACCATCTTCGATCGTCGGGAAAAAGTGCTAAAAAACAAGGTCATTCCCTTAGTTCGAGTGTCTTGGGTTGGTCATTCTGCAGGAGAGTCTACCTGGAAACGCGAGGAGGACATCCGTGCACATTTTCCACATCTATTTGTATAGTGTTGTTGTTCCGTTGTTTTCGTTTTTAATTTCGATGATGAAATTTTTTGTAAGGGGGGTATGATGTAAATCCCCAGTTCCGAATATAATTTTTTCGTATTTTTCCAGATTTTATTCCAAAATTCTTTCATTTTTATATATTTTATTTTAATTATTCCTAAACCTATTATATACAACCCAAATCCTAATTCTACCCGGCCCAAACCACTACCCACGTCACCTTCTTCCACACATCATCTCGTTTCCTGCCCTTTCCTCCAACGTCCCCAGCTTCTCGTGCCGGCGACGACCGCACCCACGTCCGCTCGCCAACTTCCTCGCGCCCATCTTCTCCATGACCCGCTCGCTCCCTCAACGAGAACTTCCCCCAACGGCTCCCCACGTCTCTCCCCGCTAGTCGCACCCATGCCACAACGGCCACGACTTATCGCCCAAAACCCATAACGACCCCTCTCTACCACCCTCTCTTTACTTCACTCTCCTACTTGTTTCCTTCTCTGCGTCATTTTCTCTCTCTCCCACTCTACTCCAACACCGAGCCTTTCCATCCACAAGCTCTCACCGTCACCGACGATCTCCCCGGTGAACTCCGTCTCCTCTTTCTCCCCACTCAACCCAAAACTTCCGACAAGCCCCTCCTCTTCTCCAGGACATCGGATCACCCAAGCCACAGCACCCGAACCCACTGCGCCCCTGCGCCTCGCCGACGAGCCCCGACCACCTCATCACCGGCAACCCCATCCACGACACCGAGCCCTCTGTTCCCTTATAAAAAATGAATAATAAATAAAAGCAACAGGAAGAAGTCCCCAAATGGAGCATCACGTGCTCACACATGATATGCGCTGCGCTTGACAAACTAAGCTAAAACCGGGCCTCACGTGCAGACACACGACCTCTATATACAAAGTATATAGGCGCCTGAATAAAGCAAACAATTGGCCAGAACAAAAACTCACGTGATAGCACGTGACGCTCTTTGGTAGACTTAATTTGGTGGGGTCACGTGCTACACGTGATGGGCTCCTAAGCCTTCTGAACCGATAGAATTAAATTCTAATTAAAAGGGATCAAGAGCTTTATGCTTAATTTGGTGAGGTCATGTGCTACATGTGATGGGCTCCTAAGCCTTCTAAATCGATAGAATTAAATTCTAATTAAAAGTGATCAAAAGCCTTATTGAGAAAATATTTCCTTGGATCTTTCCAAACAAGAAAGATTGTGCTCTGTAAATCATAGCACCGTTGGATCAAAGATCCGGTGGTGATTAAACATCACCATGATACAGAATAAGTTCTATATGGGAAAATATTTTTCCAATCTTACTATAAACAAGAAAGATGTCTTCTGTAAAACAGAAACCCTTGGATCAAAGATCCAATGGTGGGATAAATTCTCAAATCAATTAGAGATCTCTCAATGAGAGATTTCCTTAACTAATTCAACAAATTGGCCTCCCCTATATAAAGGACCTAAGACTTCTAGTCTTGTAGAGAGGAACCCTCCCATAAACTTCAAGTTCAAAAATATAGAAAACGGAGAGGAAAACCCCTTGGTAAGCAAAAACCAAAAGAGAATTTAATTCTCAAACCAAGAGTTTAATTCTTCTCAAAGAACTTAGTTCTTTCTCTGGTTGGGATCTGCAGAAGCAGATCTCCCTACAAGTTGAGAATTTAATTCTCATCGGAGAGATTCTGTTATGTAGATCCAAACCTTGGGGAAAGAGCTAAGTTCAAAGAATTTAATTCTTACCAAAAAGATATAGGAATTTAATTCCTCTGATAAAACTAGGGTTTAACCCTATAAAAGAATTTAATTCTTATAAAATAAGGGACCTGAAATTCACAAAACTCAGATCCAGAGCTCCATGCATATTAATGTTCAATGCTACACAATAAAAGCTCACGTATTCCTATGTGAGCACCTTTGAAGAACAAAAAAGGGAAGACCAAGATCTAGCCACATGACCCCATGTGACCCCTGAGAAGTGCTCAGCACTTATAAAAGAGAAAAGGGGAATAAGCCTTATTTTGGGGCGCCTCATGTGATCCCACGTGACCCCTAAGAAGTGCTCAGCACTTATAAAAGAGAAAAGGGGAATAAACCCAACACAGTTCCTATTCCGGGGCGCCTCACGTGATCCCACATGACCCAACAGGGCTTAGCACTAGAATAAAGAATAAAAGAGGCAACACCCAACTCTAAGCGTCTCACGTGCCACACGTGAGCGCCCCAACTTTCAATGTTTAACATTGCTATGGCGCCTCACGTGCCACATGTGAGCGCTGCTATGGAGCCTCACGTGCCTCACGTGAGCATCTCAGATCTCATTGTTTAACCATGCCTTAGAATATCATGTGGGAGCACGTGGGCACTGAGCATACAATAGTGTTTAACATTATAAGAGGACAACTTCAACCCCGGATTGGCTAAGTCTTTCCTAAGATTAAGTCTCAAAATAACCGAGCCTCCATGCTCATGACTAATGTTTCCTCAATTTGGAATTCGGTTCAAGGGTACATTGTTTCCCCAATCAGAGCAAAGCTCTATTCAAATTCTGAGATTTGAAATGAAGCGACGCTTCTGCTTCCCCCAATCAGAGCAAAGCCCTATTTTAAAATTCAAAATTTAAAAGTTGAAGCAACGCTTCAGATTCAGCGCTAGGCGCACTGCGCACCACGTGTCAAACACAGATGCGCCAGCACCAGGTGCACTGCACCCTAGACAGCGCACCCCCAATCAGAGCAAAACTCTGTTTTAAAATTCAAAATTTAAAAGTTGAAGCAACGCTTCAGATCCAGCGCTAGGCGCGCTGCGCGTCACGTGTCAAACACGGGTGCGCTAGCGCAGGCTACGCTGCACTCTGCGCTACGCGCCACGTGTCAAACGTAGGTGCGCTAGCGCTGGAATTAAAAATTCCCCACTGTTAGATCAAGAGATCTAATAATGATAAATCATTAATTAATCAAAATTAAAATTCTGTTATAGAAAGATCTTTCCAATCTTATTAAAAACAAGAAGATTGCCTTCTGTAAAACAGAAGCCCTAGGATCAAAGATCCAACGGTGGGGAAATATCCCCAAATCAATCAGAAAAAAATATCTTTAACTGATTTAACAAATCAATTTACCCATTATAAAGGCCCCAAGACTTCAAGTCTAAAAAAAAAAAAGAAAAACCCCCTACAAACTTTGAGAAAACTCAAAAAAAGAAGAGCAAGCTTTTAGTAAAAGAAGATTATTTCTTCAAGGTAAAGAATAATTCTTGAACAAGGAGATGAAATCATCTCATTAAAACAGAAGAATTATCTTCTTTAAAGATCATAGATCTACAAAAGATCAAGATCTTTTATAAAAAGAGATCAAAAGAACTCGTCATAAAAATAAAAGAAGTGTTTACTTCATTCACAGATAATTGATCTACAAAGGCAAAACCCTTTCAAAGAAAATAAGAACTGTTGTTCTTGAATCTTGAGGCAAAGCCTCCTTTAAAAAGAACATAAACTTGTTCTCTGAGCATAAATTTGATCAAATGCGCTTTGCGCTGCTCAAAAGTGCCTTGCACTCATGAACTGTGCTTTTGCGCTCCTTGGATCGGCGCTCAGCGCCAAAACATGCCACGTGTCAACCACGTATGCAACTTGCGCTTTTGAAATAGCGCACTACGCTTATGGGCTGGCGCTCAGCACTAAGTGCGCCACGTATCACTCACTGGTGCGCCACTAAACTAGCGCAACGCGCTCATAAACTGGCGCTCATAATCTGGCACATGGCGCTAAGTGCGACACGTGTCATTTCCATGTGCGCTACTTGGCAGAAGCGCAATGCGCTCTTTAATTGGTGCAAAGCGCCTGGCGCGCCACGTGGCACGCTGTCAGAACACACATTGTTCTGATGAATGCTATGCATTCAATACAAGACAAAAATTGTCAGGATCTAATGCTCAGCATTATTAAAAGGGCCAAGCCCAAGTAAGGGTTCAAAAACCCAGAACAATAAAATGTTAAACATTTTAATCTTATTGGACTTAGCCCAATTCTGGCCATAAGTCCTCAACTTATATTGAACTGAGCCCATCTGCTCACGAATATTCAACAGATCTCAGTCCCAAACTGGACTACAGATCCTTCGACCAACTCACACTGGTTCGAGGGTACATCTCTTTACTCCTCTGATATTTGTCGTTGTAATCCTTCAACGTCTTCAGAGAGGTGACGGGTCCCGACAACCACACATTTCATGGACTGTGGGGTCCTTAAACTCATAGACTACGATGTCTTTAAACTATAGGGTCCTTAAACCCATGGACTATGATGTCCTTAACCTCGGATTGTGGGGTCCTTAAGCCCACGGACTACGATGTCCTTAACCTCGGACTGTAGGGTCCTTTAAAACCCATGGACTATGATGTCCTTAACCTGGATCGAGATGTCCTTAAACTAACGTTGGATCATAATGTCCTTAAACTAATCGACCGCAATGTCCCTAAACTAAGCAATAGAGCCCGTATACTCTCTTGTTGGATCTAAACGATCCCGTTAAGTTGATCTTAGTCTAAAATTAGACTAACGTATTCTGAACATACATTTAAGTTGATCTTAGTCTCAATGAGGCTAACGTATCCTTAAACCCAACCCCCAAATCCAAATCTAAGAAGATACGGATTTGGACTAATCCACGCCCTACTGGCGACAATATAAATTAGTCTTCGTATACAATCCACGGGCAACCAAAAACAAAACAAACACATACGACACGAAGAAGGAGAAAGTGGTTGCCGCGATGTGGTAGTGTAATTAACTGCAGGGGCTTGCTCCTGTAGGGAAGAGCGTCCCCACAATAAAAAAAACCCTTCAAATGAGGGGGAATCTTACGAATTCTGCTACATCGGCCACATCCGTTTAAACCTTCGATACATGCTGCCATAAATCAACTTGGCATCTTCGAAGAGGTGGACGGATAGCACCTATTAACATCTGCCCTCGAATTTCAGTCCTGATGTCCCAACGTCTAATTCGCATCTTTCGGTGGGAAATAGATTCTGGTACGCCCGGTGGGACATTTTCCTCTTTCCACTCCACACTTCGTGTGTCGTGTTTTCCCGCGATCAGATAATCGCGGTGTGTATGTTTTTAGTTGCCCTTAGGGGAGTGGATACTGAAGCCGGCATTTCGTCTCTATGAAGAATGAAGTTTGCTCTCACCTTAGCAACTCAGGTTCTGTCATATCTAGTGGAGTTAAGTACAGGCCACTTGCAGCCTCAAATCTCTGCAATCCGGCTCTTTGAGAAATCAACGGGTTTCTTTTTGGGTCAATACTCCTACCTCCCACCCTCGGTGCCTCAACGCCGATGGAGGAAGCCCAAAGGAAGTCTATCTTCCACAGGCGGGCTCCCCAAGCAGTAGCTTTGCCGACGGAATCAGTCCTCAAACAACTGGCACATGCCAAGGACCAAGGTCGATGCAGGGGGCAGAACATTCCAGCTCTCAAAGGAAACATGGGGCAGGCTCGGCAAAATCCTAAAGTTAATCAAATCCCGGCCGTAAGAAATGGTTGGGGGCAGTTCTCCGTATGGTCCTGTTTCGACCCTATCGGTGAATGTTGTTATGCCAACTGGGAACAGCTTCAAGTTGTTGTGAAGGCTCAGACAAAATTCTCCCACCGCAATATTGAAGAAATCTCTGCAGCCCATGGAGATCCCACGAGAGCAGAAACCAGTTCGCTCCCTGAGACAACTTTCCTCATCTATATATAAGGTGTGGAAGCAGGAGGAAGGGACTCATCCCGAGACGGATCTTGATACAGCGGTTCATCCCAAAACCAAAGCGGCCTTTCACAAAAAAAAAGAGGCCCAATAAAGCTCAAGTGCCCGAAGCAAACTCCAAACACCCAAACCCTGGGGGCATGGTAGCTCACATAGTCTATGTGGTGAATTCCAAAGATGAAATTCAAGCTTCTACTAGTCACCAACCTCAAACTCAGTCCTTAACAAAAGTTCAACTGCAACGTGCAAATCTGCAGTAGATACTTGCTCAGGCGACATCACTCGCTAATCCATCGCCTAAGGCAAATCCCAAACAAGAAAGTGAGGTTCATCACTCAGACTATCACTCCTATCACCGAGCAATAGGAAATCCTCTCGAAGACTGCTTCACCTTCAAGAACTGGGTCGAAGACCAATATCAACAAGGCAGGTCCGCTCTATCCAGCAGTTAGAGGGTAAGTCCGCCATGGAAAACATGAATCAAAAGCCACTTATGCGATGAGAGTAGAACCAGACCAATATCGGTCTTGGAAGCGATCACGTACCTGTCACATGATAACGCTGTCAGAAGAAGAACCCGAGAATATGGATGACCTTCCCTGGTGTTTCGAAAACGATGATGACGATGTGATCTCAGAGTTTCCACCGGCGCCAAAAGAGCTGGAAGATGGAATACATACTACTGCAGATAACCTCAGAAAAATCGACTTGGGAACGGCAAACGACCCACGGCCGACGTTCGTCAGTGAGCTGTTATCTGAAGAAAGGGTAGCTACGCTAAAAGACATGCTCATGCAGTATAAAGATTGCTTCGCATGGAACTATTCCGAGATGCCCGGTGTAACAACCCCAAATTTCCGATACAAATATTTCAAAATATTTTTTTCAAAATCCATAAAGGGGTATTTATTACCTAAGCACAAGACTTAAGTAATTAAATAACTCCATTTTTAAAGTACAAAGAATTGATTTAAATTCAAAGTATACTTGGAGTATTTAATGTTGCTGATATCTCTTTAAGTAATTATTTCACACAAATAATTACAAGAAGGAGCTTGTAGCTCATTGGTAATACCTTGCATTGCTGAACCAAGCCACCAGAGTTCAAATCCCATACCCCACATTATTTTTGTATTTATTTTGTTTTAAATCCTTTGGAAGCCCAACAGTCCAAACACCATAACTCCCAAAACTTGAACTACACCTGAAAAAGTAAATATACCAGAGCCTTCACCCGACGACCCCCGACTCAGGCCGGCAACGCCGGCCGGACTCGGCCGGACGGCCAAGTCCTCAACATGAAAGTTGGGGCTCTTCGCCTTCCTAACCCCCCTGTATACTCCAAATTAATGGATCGGTTCCCGAGACTTCAATATACCCTATTTACTACGATTTTTAATTAATTTTCTATAATTTTTACATTTTTTTAATCAAAAACCCTTCACCTACCCTACCCGTAGCCTACCCTATAAATACACCCCCTACCCTCTACCCTCTCATCCCAAAACCCTAAGCTCACTCTCTCAAAAATTTTCCAAGAGTTGTGTACTTTGAAAACAAGCTCGCGGCGAAGCTCCGACGAAATTCCGGCGACGTTTTGAGGAACAACCGGCGACGAAGCAACGCCTCGACAACCCCTTTAGTCCCCCCTCACTCCCTTGCTTAATCGAAACCCGTAAGTCCTATTCTATCTCTCTTTCTTATTCTCTAAAATACGAAATTACAAAATCCGACGGAATCGGAACAAATCCGATTTCCGATTCGGTTTTCTATAAATTTTCATTTCTCACCAATACATTCATGCTTAAACATCTTTATGTTGACTATTAAATATTTAACAAACAATTTGAACAAGTTTCATCATATGAAATGATAACCTTTTCAATTTATCGTATTTTTCACTTAAATACCACAATATTTCGATTTCACATTTAACCCCCTTAATCTTGCTATACATTTAAAGTAGAGCACGAGGTAATGACCTACCTCCCCACACATGCAAATACAACCCTAAACGATATCATCAAAAAACTTAGAATACGATAAAACAAGACTTTCATTTAAATACCATATTCTTAATAAAACCATTCCTAAAAGTTTTAGATTTGATACACTTTTAAATAAATACCTCTTATTAGGAAAACACGATAAGTTGTGTACATCGATCGTTTATCTAAACCTGACTTTGTGGTGTCTAGGCTAGACAAGTGAGAAAGATAACTTTAAAAGGTCCGTCTCATGGTGATTCGTGAGCGGATCCCTCCTTTCCTCACTTGTACTTACCTGGCCACAATTGGCGGTAAAGAGGCGATTTGAGGCATCTCACAACTTGTCATTTAGACCATTTAGAAATAGTCTAGTCGACTTAGGAGACCCTAGAACATAAAATACGGAAAATTGACATTTTTACAAATAAATACCTTTTACTTTATAAAACCGGTTTCTAAAGGATTAGTATTTTACAATCTTTTCAAAGCGCCGCTACAACCCATTTTTGGGGAACCCGTTCGGGATGGTGCGGATTATCGCAGATCCTCGGGCTTAGTAGTGTGAGATTCAGACCTCCACAAGGAGCATTCGGTCTCGAAAGGTTTAAAATACGACATCTTAAGAAAATGAGATTTTTGGAATATAAAATATTTTATAAATTATTTTTGTATAAATATATGTATTTTTATCATTTAAATATCTATTTTATCATGATATAAATATTTCACCTTTTTCCAAAAATCACAACAATAAATTTTACACTAAAATACCATAAACTTCAAATAAATCAATATTATAGATAAATGCCTTTATTATATAAAAAAAACTAGGATATTTTTATTAGAAATGTCACAATATAAAATCCACCCTCATTACAACTCTAAAGACGAATAATGAATACTTGAGGTGTATTTTGAAAAGTATAAAAAAGTATTTTTACATAAAAACCCCTCAAGTTTATAAATTACCTTAAGGACTCTGACAATTATAGGACTTCGACTTACACTTCTGATTGTCTGACTCGGATTTGAGTCTGATTATATCTGACTTGAATATGATTCAAGTACAATCTACAATCTACAATATTCTAATTCAATATGAACACATGAATCCATGAATCCAGTTATCAATCTATACAACTTGACTGAATCAAACCATGGATATACATCCATTATCCAGTTATTCCATTTACATGATTATGCAGTTACATCCGTTTACTGATATCATGGTTTTGGTCAGTCATCCAATTACACAATTCAATTTACAAGACAATACAATTCAATACAGTACTATCAATAACATAACCACACAGGGTATTGGGATAGTTCATTTGTGAATCCAACATAATCTCAAGAGTCCCCTTAGATCATGAATCCATGTCTACTAACACAAGAAAGCAATCATGAGGGCCCGTGTTTCCATGCTCTTGGACTGTGTCCTGTTGAGTTTGGAATACTTCGGCGACGGTCGAAGTCCCGCTACTAACATATCATTTGGGCCTGTGGTTCCCTACCCCTGGATTACAGCCTGTTGGGTTTGAGAACACTCTTGAGATTAGTTGACATTCACCCTTGAATTTACGATAACAACAGCATTAACACTAAAAGAATATAATACAACTGTAAAAGCTACTCTCTCTTACTTCCTGTCTATTCTATTTCTCCTCTTATCTTTGGGACTTACCGAGCGACCTGTTCGCTGACGACATTCTCTTTCTTTCTTCTTTGAATGTTGTCAGGTGGTTTGGACCCGGCAGAGATCGAGCCATCTACAGAGGACTTGGAGCAGTTTGCCGAAGACCCAGCACTGTAGTTTCATTGTACACATTTTCATTCAGTACTTTTCATTCCTGTTATGCCACTGTTTAGGCATCTTTTTATTTCAGTTGTATTCCTTTTCATACATTGTACAAAAGAATGTTAATAAATAAAAGTTGTTGTTTTTATTATCCCTTGTCTCTTGTGTATTTATTTTATATTGCTTAGATGCGCTTAGCGTATGTACTTCTAAGTATATACGTAGTGGACCTCGTCGCGTCCCCGTACACTGGGAAGCGGGGCGTGACACCCAGATTGGATCCAGAAATATCCGTCCACAAATTGGCGATATCTCCGGACGTCAAGCCGATCAAACAAGCACCGAGAAGAATGCGGCTTGAGCTTGAGATGAGCATCAATGCTGAGGTCAAGAAGCTAATCGACTCCGGCTTCATCCAAGAAGTTCAGTATCCTGATTGGATCGCCAACATCGTCCCCGTGATGAAGAAAAATGGGACAGTGCGCATCTGCGTGGACTTCCGAGATCTTAACAAAGCTTGCCCGAAGGACGATTTTCCTGTACCGGTCACTGAGCTGATGATCGACAATACGTCCACCCATGAAGTCTTTTCCTTCATGGATGGCTCATCAGGATACAATCAAATAAAGATGCATCCCGAGGACCAAAAGCATACCACTTTCCGAACCCCTTTAGGCATATTCTGCTACAAGGTGATGCCTTTCGGTCTAAAGAACGCCGGTGCCACCTATCAGAGGGCCATGATGAAGATCTTCGATGACCTCATACATGAAATCGTCAAATGCTATATCGACGACCTCGTAGTTAAAAGCAAATCATACGAGGTCCATCTAGAGAATCTGAAGATCGTGTTTCAGCGCCTTCGGAAATACAACTTGAAGATGAACCCTCTCAAATGCGCATTCGGAGTTTCCTCAGGAAAATTCCTAGGATTCATCGTACGACATCAAGGCATCTAGATAGACCCATTGAAGATCAAGGCGATCATGGAAATGCCTCCGCCAAGGACTCTCAAACAACTGCGGTCTCTCCAAGGGAAGCTCGGGTATATCCGGCAATTTATAGCCAATCTCTCCGGCAAGTGCCGTCCCTACAGTCACTTGATGAAGAAGGGAACTCCGTTCGTCTGGGATCGCAAATGCCAAAGAGCACTAGACGAAATCAAACAATACCTGCAGAACCCGCCAGTACTAACTGCTCCGGTTAAGAGAAAACCCCTCATCCTGTATACAACAGCCCTCAAAAGTTCTTTAGGCGCGCTGTGGGCACAAGAGAATGCCAAGGGAAGGAGAGAGCCCTCTACTATTTGAGTCGAGTTCTCCTGGGGGCAGAAAGCACTTACTCTCCCATTGAAAAACACTTCTTGGCGTTGATCTTTGCAATAACGAAGCTCAGACACTATGCATTGGCATATGAGGTCCATCTCATATCAAAGGTGGATCCCCTCAAATATTTGATGTCAAAGGCCATATTAACAGGACGGCTCGCTAAATGGGCCCTCCTCTTGATGGAGTTCTCAATAACTTATCGTCCTTTCAAGGCAGTGAAAGGCCAGGCCATCGCCGACTTCCTCGCTGAGCACCCGATACCTGCTGATTCTCCTTTGAATTGCGAACTGCCAGACGAACATGCGTTTGACACGATCGACGAGGATGATACCCGGTGGGAACTTTACTTCGATGGAGCATCTTCCATGAAGAAGCGCAAACAATGCACGCCCGTAATCAAATCAGGGGTAGGCCTCATCTTCGTAACTCCACAATGAGGGATAATGCGCTTCGCCTTCTCCTTGAGAGAGCCGAGGACGAACAATAAAGCCGAATATGAAGCTTTGATAGCAGGTCTCGAGATCGCTATCGACATGGGAATTGAAAACCTCCTCATATACGGAGACTCCCAACTGGTCGTTAGTCAAATAAACGGTGACTACCAAACGTGCAAGCCAGAGTTGGTGAAGTACGGTGAAAGAGTACAGCAACTGCTGATTCAAATTCCTTCCTACGCCTTGGAAAGTATACCGCGTGTGGAAAATAGCAAAGCGAATGCATTAGCCAAGCTCGCTAAAGAACTGGCTGACGAAAATCTCGATGACGTGAGAATCGTTATGCAAAGCCGTCGGGTTCTCGCACCGGCAGAAATATCTCCGGAGTCGTCCGAAGAAAAGGGAGCGACCGAGCAAACGACTCTACAAATAAAAGACCATGAAAAGGCTATGGATTGGAGGGAAATCTTTGTAGACTACTTCAAATCCCGTCGAACACCTGAAGATGCGTCCTCAAGACATCAGCTTATGAAACGAGCTCTGTCTTTTGCTTTCGTCAATGATACTCTGTATAAGAAATTATTTGATTCTCTGTGGTTAAGGTGCCTGGGACCTGAAGAGGCAAAGAGAGTCGTCCAAGAAACTCACGACGGACTCTGCGGTTGTCACCAGGTAGGGCCGAAGATGAAGCTGAAGATGAAACGGATGGGTTATTATTGGCCCACGATGATCCAAGACTGCCTCGAATACGCGAAGCAGTGCCATTCGTGCCAGATTCACGGAGACTTTATCCATCAGCATCCAAATCCATTACACCCAACAGTGGCTAGCTGGCCATTCGAAATGTGGGGAACTGACATAATCGGCCCCATCGAACCAGCATCGGCCAGAGGACATCGATTCATTTTGGCGAAAACTGATTACTTCTCCAAATGAGCAGAAGCGGTACCGCTGAGGGAAGTGAAGACGGAGAATATCCTCCATTTCTTCAAGACACATGTTATTCATCGGTTTGGTACTCCGCGACGGATTATCTCCGATAATGGGCCAGCCTATAGAAGCCACAAGATCAGCCGCTTTGCACAACAGCATAACATAGACTGGAGATACTCCTCAGTCTATAATCCCAGAGCTAACGGTCTAGCTGAGGCTTTTAACAAGACCTTAACGAAGATCATGAAAAAGATGGTGTCCCGAAATAAGGACTGGCACGAGAGACTGCATGAAGCTCTCTGGGCGTATCGAACTACGTTCAAGACGGCCATGAACACAACGCCGTACGCATTGGTATTCGGTACAGAGGCGGTACTCCCCCTCGAGATAGAGCTACCCTCTCTACGAATGGCAGTTCATTACGAGCTAACGGACGAAAAGAATGCTCACCTTCGGCTTGAGGAGCTCGATGCCCTTGATGAAACCCGGCTCATAGCACAACAAAATCTGGAGGCTTACAAAGCAAAGATAACGTGTTCATATAAAAGATTGACTAGGCCGAGAGCATTCCGCCAAGGCGAACTCGTGCTAGTGGTCAAAAGACCTATGATCCCCAATCGTGCCAAACGGGGGAAATTCAAGCCGAACTATTAAGGACCGTATATCATAGACAAGTTCTATCAGGGTGGAGCCTATCTACTCATGGACATGCATGGCGAAAGGCCATTCTGGCCGATAAATGGTCGCTTTCTGAAAAAGTACTACGCTTAACGAGTCACGGCCTAGGTCAATGATAGATGACGACGACTATGTTTGCCCGCTATCTTTCTAAGCCCAAACTCTATAAGTAGTAGACGGCCAACGGACTGAAACGTCCTTAAACTAACGACGGACCACTATGTCTTAAAACTAGCTGTTGACCGAGATGTCGATAAACTGCGGTGGATTGCAGCATCCCAAAGCTGATACAAAAAAAAGAAATAAAAAGAGAGAAAAAAGAAAACGGTATGTCCATAAGCAAAATGGGCACGGATGAAAACCCGAATGGGCTCCGTAAGTAAAAACAGTAGGGCTACCGGCGAGTTTTGTGAAAACCCGAAAGGGCGCAATCTCGTTAGAATAAAAAAGAAGAGAGAGAAAAGAAAACGGTATGTCCATAAGCAAAATGGGTACGGATGAAAACCAGAAACGGATTGTTGGATATTGTGCCCTCAGAGTCAATTATTGGATCGCATGCACGTGATTGCAATGATTGAGGGAGGACCTATACCGGTAGAACAGTCTTACTCAAGATGATAGTATGCTATCTGGTTTATCTTTATCATCGTGTACTGCTTTAGGTGACATTACAGATCACTATTGCACGTTGGTAGAGCCCTTAGGATTCTTGCTTGACGGCCAGCAGTATGATGGCGATCATATATGTGGGAGCTGGGGTCTATAAGCACATCCTTAAAATGGTCCCTAGTCGTGGGAGTTTTCGAGACTGGGCATCGATACTCCGGAGTAGACTAGTGTGTACAGTCGAGACCCCGATGAGGGGCGGTGGCCAGTCTCACAAGCCATTGGTGTCAGTTGGTTCACCTAAGATGTATACAGGTGCTCATTGGGTTATGAGTACACCGGACAGGACTCGTCGGGAACATACTAGTTGGTATTATACCTGACGTCAGATAGCAGTTCTCTGGTGACATGTCTACAGGTTAGTTCATCGACCTGAGATCGTCATTTATCTCGTGTGAGTTCCCACTGTGCTTTGATTACTACCCACCACGGCTTAAAGGAGTCGTGCAAACAGGTTTTTGTTGGGTACAGTCCCGAGTCACATGAAGGCAGTGAACGGATCTGCAGGGGTTTTGTCTCTCCCGGTATTGGGGGTGAGATCGCACTGTGTCTAGGAGAGCCATTACACGAACTCTTTGGCCAAGGCAGGAGATTTACTGATAGGCATTCCAGTAGTATCTCAGGGTGTTCTGGGCTACACTCCGACACGACTTGTACCGCTTTTGGGGGTCTGACTTTTACTAACCCCCTAGGCCTGCCATGCGAAGCTCATAGACGAACGGACCGGACTGTACAGATATTGTCACTGACAGGCTCAGTAAGGTGTCAGGATGATTTCGCTCATCGACCTCCCTTTTGGTCAATACCTGGTAGTCCGTTACGTACGGCTAATACCTCTGACGTGCTAGTGGTTAAATCCACAGCCAAAATATTGACGAGTCTTTAGAGTCCCCCACAGGAAGTTTCTTAAGTTTCAGGAGAAACGCTGTAGAGGCCATATGGTTTTATGGCAGGGTTCGAACGTACGTGTGCACTTGTGCACATATTATGGTTCGGACGGATAATACTAGCGGGCATTGGTTTAAACCGGATCCTAGTATTATACGGTGTAGATTTTGTCTCATTACATTTGAATTCGGTTGGAATACAAATACGGGTATGTATATACAGTCGCGGGGTTATCCTGTAATTTGTTACCGGATCACTTTTTGAAGTTGCCAGTTTGCATTCCGTTTCGGTCATTTTTCTTTATTCCTTCTTGGCTGAAATTCCTTTGATGGGAGGGGCTTATTTGCAAAAGTGGAAATTAGTAAAGGAGGGGTTTTCTTGTGGTGCCGGGGCTCCAGCAGAAATTATGGAATAATCTTAGATAAGATTGGATCTTTTGTGCTCATTTCTTTGCATTAATGAGATAGGATTTGATATGGACTTGGGTATGACATTTTTTCTTATGGTCACCACCCCTTGCTTTGTGCTCACCCCCCCTCCCCACTCCTCTTCTTTTCCCTGGCCGAGCTCATTTTTTAGGGGCTGTCCATTTTTTGGGAAAGAAATTGATGCATCTCATTTCATTCATGCAAAAGAAATAGCTCCGCTTCAAAGTTCATTTTTCCTCTTCCCTCCTTTGAGGCAACTTCTAATAACCCCTTGAGACAAAGATTTCTACGTATATTCTACAGCAATCTTGGACACGTCGGCTAGCCAACTTCGTGTCCGAGTTGCCTCATTTCAGAGGTGGGAGCCCGTAAAAAGACTTCTCGATGTGGTGCCCTTTCTGACAAGGAGATCGAGACCGGAGATGCCGCGAGGAGCTTGGGATGGTGGCCGAAGACCGAAGAACACGGATCGCTCGGTATAGCCTCTCTACCCTTTCTCTAGTTTGCTAGTAGTAGCTTAATGGTCCGATCCAGGGAAAAAGTATACGATAGCGCCAGTTTCTAGTTAAAGAAAAGTTTTTGTTTCCGCATTTTGGCCTCGGACAGACGGCCGGGGCGCTACCGTAGACTTACATGATGATCCAGTCAGACCCTCCAGCCGAAGATCCGCCAATAATAATCGAAGACAATAGAGGGGAGACATCAAACCCTCTTCCGGCCTTTTCAGCAGCAAAGGAGGAAACAATCTCGAAGGCTGCGCTCGATGATTATATAGCTCAACAGATACGAGCCCATGAAGCGAATGAAGCTACCGGCTAAGTCGTCAGAACTGGGCGACCAGATCCAAGCTGGTACGATCAGATTAAATACCCGCCAGGATACACGATTCCTAAGTTTCACGTATACAAGGGGACATGTGATTGTTAGAGATTCTGCGTGTTCAAGTTTAGTTAATTACCGCAATCAAGACGGTTTCGCTTGTAGCTAGCCGGTTGAGTACGGGTCGTCCGCAGGGAGATGGGAATCTTTTTGTATGTGTTTTAACGAGTTAAGTCCGAAGGTCCAGATTTTGTTTGTGCTTAATTAAGTGTTAAGATGATATGTAAAGAGAGCTTGTTAGGGTTAGGATTAGGTTAGTTTGAGTTAGGAGTCGCTCACCTCTTTCGTTGCCACTCTTAATATCGGTGTTACGGTAATCGGCAACAACGGGGATTAGCACGACTAGGAAGAAACTTGCGAGTATAAGCTAGGCTTTCCAACGCATAAGTTCTTCCTTTTGGTGCTTGTCCGTCCGTTCTTGGCTCTTAGGGATAACCTCCGGTTAATTCAACCACAACCGGTCTCACTACGGAATCACCGCTATCATATAGGATAGGGTGTCGTAAGGAGCGGATTGTGGTTCAATTAACGGGAGTCGATTTTAAGATGTTGGGCAAGGAAAGAGTGAGAGAGATTTCCTTCTCTCAAACTTCCCTTATCCTACCCTAACAAGTATGAAACTACTCACACACCATAATGAAAAGAAAACAAAACGAAAGAGGAAGGTAGAAAGAAAGAGATTAGAAGATAACAACTAGCTATTTGCGACCTCACCTTGGCAAGGATCAAGCGTAAGCATCATGGTTGTGTTAAGGATAAAGAAAAAGAGAGAAGAAAGAAACAACAAGAAATAACAACTAGTTAACAAATGAAAATTACAACAATTAATAAGAGAACAAGACAAGCATAATAATAAAACGAACTTCTTCATTCACCATTTTTCACTCACAAAAGCTCACTACAAGTTTTAATGGAGAAGAGATGAGAGGAGGAAGAAGAACAACAACTAAATCCTGAAAAATAAATACAAGATTATGCACCCTTGGCTTCATAAGGTTCTGGGCTATTTATAGGCAGGGCACTGGAAATCTAGGGCAACAATCTACCCCCTTACAAAATTACCCAACTGCCCCTGAAAAATCCACTTCTGCCGCCACCATACGGCCGCGGATCCGCGGCCTAAGCATGCTTAGGCCGCGGAACCGCGGCCATATAGAGGACTTAGGTCATAAATTTTTGTGTCTTTTCCTGGTTCTGTGTGTCCTTTACTCTGGTATATATATTTTTTCATATTTTCTTCACGATTTTTCCAGAATTTCTGTTGAGGGAAAGGTGATTTGATGTGGACTTTTTTTTGTCATGATTTCCTCGAGCTCCGCGTAGATTTCTTGGATCTTGTGCTGCCATTGAGCCTTGTGCATGAAAACGACATTGATTTGACATTTTGTCTCTTAAACTGGTGTGTGGCAACAGACGGATAAAGAGCGGAGATCCGTGTTTTATCTGTGGTTGGCAGGAACCCGGATTTTGTCGTGTTTTCCATGAATTTCACCGTTTTTAGAACCGAGAACCTGTATCCTGCAATTGACTAGCAAACACGGCTCAAGAGTATCTACCGATATGCAATGTGATAAAAATTGGGCGGTATGAAAATGCAAAAATCTGATATGAACAAATACCCCCAAACTTATCATTTGCTCGTCCCGAGCAAAGCCAATTTATTCATAAAAAATTTCCTAACCTCACTTTCGCAGGGAACGCGATTGCACTGAGCATGTGCAACAAGCCGTTAAACCTCTAGGTGTCCCTAGTAGGAGGAGTGTTGTCTCCTGAGGGTTTTCAGCGGATACTACCCACAAAATCCGGTCAAGCTAGTTTTGTAAAATAACTAAGATTCAAACCCTAAAGTTTTGTTTCAGAAAATAACAATTCTATTATCCTAAGTCTAGACTATCGAACCTTTATTTTTCACACCTCGCTTCTTATTTAACTACAGATTTTATATGTCTTTACGTGCAGTGCAAATAGTGTCGTTAAGCTCCAGAAAGGTCGATTTACGTCGTCATGTCACACAATAAAGCCCAGATAAAAATTTTGAAAGGATCACATAAGTTTTATAAAGAGTTAAGCATTTTTCAAGTTTCGTTTTCCAGTAAAGTTTCAACTTTAGAATTTCTATCTTCCTTAACAGGAAACTAGGTCTTATTCTTCACTCCACCTTTTTCTTGTTTTCATTTCATACACACCTCTGTGAACGTGCAATAGTCTTTATCATAGAGTAAAACCTTCATATCTCCGCTAAATTTTTTTATAAAAAGCCTGTCTTTTATCAAGATTATTCTCACACAAAGAACCGTTAGGAATTTTAACTCGGAGAAAACACTTGCTTGACTTTGTTTTAATCTGGACTTTCTAGGCTTCTTAGCGAGCTTTGGGCCAATGCACCCAAACCAGTTGATTTTAGGGCATTAGGTGTAGAAACACCCCAGCGGACTTAATTACTCAAGTTACCTAGGTCCAAAAACAAAAGACAGTTTGGCGTGAAAATCAGATGATTTAATACAAACGGAGATATAACCGGCAGTTCAATTATTTTTTTGGATAAAAGACGTGTTTAGTGGGTTTTGGTGTGTAATCATTCCAATCAAGTTCCAGATGGGTTATTTTTCAGACTTTATTCCAATTAAGGCATCAATAACATTCTTTCATATTCGCTTTACTTCATTAACTATTCTTGACATTACTTATTTCAGAACAAATCTATTTGATCCTCAGAAAATCATTTATCTGTTTAAAAGTTTTTAAACATAAAAGACTTGTCATCTAATTTCCAAAAACTCACGACACGTGTAGTGTGATGTAAAGACGTATATCAGCTATAGTTAACTTCAAAGGAGAGTTATTTTTCCGGTTTTCAAAATCTAAACATAAGATTTAGTTATTCTTATTTATCAAACAAAACCGTCGAAATGTTGAATCAGAGTTCTTCCACAAGCTAACTTGACAGAAAAGTTTTTATATTTTTAGAAAATTTTCAGATTTTTATGGATTTTAATATGCATATGCAAAATATACATATGAATGCGAAGGTAAGAAATGCGTACCGAGCGTACCCCCAAACTTAAACTGGACAGTGTCCTCACTGTCATTGCATGAAGAGATCATTTGAAGGGTCAAAATTGTCGGTTAGCGATACACAATTTTTATTTGTTTTTGTTTTTAAAGAAAAGAAAAAGAATATACAAAAATATATACAAAATGGTTTGTACATACCCCCAAACTTATTTGGAACAGTGTCCACTGTTCTTGGCTGGATAACCGAAGTTTGGAGGTAGGCAGAGGAAGATTATGCAGGGTAAACCGGCTCCTGTAAGAACAGGAGCTCCTCTGTTGGTTCGACGCTAAAGTACGGTTTGCATCGGTGTCCGTTTACTTTGAAAAATGAACCGTCCTTTGGATTCTCCAAATCCACAGCGCCCTGCGGATACACATTCCGCACAAAATACGGCCCTTTCCAGCGAGATCTGAGCTTTCCTGGATGGAAGTGTAGTCGGGTGTCGTAAAGCAGTACCTGCTGACCAGATACGAAGGTTTTGCACAAAAGGTGTTTATCGTGAAACACCTTCATTCGATTCTTAACGACAACCGCGTTATCGTAAGCCTCATCCCTAAGCTCGCTCAGTTCGTTCAACTGCAGCTTCCGATGGCTGCCCGCATCTTCGAGAGACAGATTCAGCTCTTTTATCGCCCAAAATGCGCGATGCTCTATTTCGACAGGTAGGTGGCAGGCTTTTCCGTACACAAGCCGATAGGGAGACATGCCAAGGTCGGTCTTATAAGCGGTTCGGAAGGCCCAAAGGGCATCAGTGAGTTTCAGCGACCAATCTTTACGGTTCTTGGAAACCGTCTTCTCCAGTATCTGCTTGATTTGCCGATTTGAAACTTCGGCCTGCCCGCAGGTTTGGGGGTGGTAGGGCGCAGAGAGCTTATGATTAATGGAGTATTTCCGCATCAAGGCCTCGAAAGTCCTGTTGCAGAAATGACTTCCATTGTCGCTAATGATCGCTCGGGGGTGCCCAAAACGGGAGAAAATGTTTTCTTTAAGGAACCTAACGACAACCTTGTTGTCGTTAGTCCGGCTGGGCACAGCCTCGACCCATTTAGAGACGTAATCAACAGCGAGAAGGATGTACAAGTTCCCGAAAGAGCTGGGAAACGGCCCAATGAAATCTATCCCCCAAACATCGAAAATCTCCACAACTAAGATTGGTTGGAGCGGCATCTCGTTCCTCCGGGATATCCGACCCATGTGTTGGCACCGGGAGCAAGTCTTGCAATAGTCGTAAGCGTCTTTGAAGAGTTGTGGCCAGTAGAAACCACATTGCAAGATCTTCTCAGCTGTCTTTCTGGGGCCAAAATGCCCGCCACACGCTTGATCGTGGCAAAACGACAGCACACTCTTGAATTCCTCGTCAGGGACACACCGACGAATAATCTGGTCGGGACAGTACTTGAACAAATAGGGTTCGTCCCAGTAAAAGTGCTTTACTTGGATAAGAAGCGAAGTCTGTCCTGACTTGACCATTCAGTCGGTAGTAATCCCGTGGCCAAATAGTTCACAATATCTGCGAACCAGGGTTCGCAAGATACTGTCAAGAGCTGTTCATCCGGGAAAACGTCGTTGATCGGAATTGGAAGCGAAGGCGAAGAAGGAAGTCGTGAGAGATGGTCGGCAACTACGTTTTCACAACCTCGTTTGTCCTTAATGACAAGGTCAAACTCTTGAAGCAAGAGGATCCAACGTATTAACCGAGATTTTGCATCTTTCTTCGCAAAAAGATGGCGCAGAGCATGGTCAGTGTAGACAATGACTGGAGAGCCGATGAGGTAGGGCCTGAACTTTTCTAAAGCAAATACAACAGCTAAGAATTCCTTCTCAGTTGTTGTATAATTGAGTTGGGCGTCGTTCAGGGTTCGGCTCGCATAATAGATTACGTGCGGCATCTTGTTGATGTGTTGTCCAAGGACAGCACCAATGGCAAAGTCGGATGCGTCGCACATAATCTCGAATGGGTGCGTCCAGTCAGGTGAAGAAAGAATGGGAGCAGAAGTGAGTGAGCGTTTCAATGACTCGAATGTAGTCACACAGCTCGAGTTGAAGTCGAATGGCGTATCCTTGGCCAGCAAAAGAGTCAAGGGCCTAGCAATCTTGCTAAAGTCCTTGATGAACCGTCTATAGAAACCGGCATGGCCAAGGAAGGCTCGGATGTCTTGGACGCATCTGGGAGGAGGTAGATTGGAAATGACCTCAATCTTTGCATTGTCAACCTCTATGCCATTTTGCGAGATGATATGTCCTAAGACAATACCTTTGCGCACCATGAAGTGGCACTTCTCCCAATTCAAAGTGAGATTCTTGTCCTTACATCGGGAAAGGACAGCGTCAAGATGCAGCAAACACTCGTTGAAGGAATCGCCGAAGATGGAGAAATCATCCATGAAGATCTCCAGAAATTTTTCCACCATGTCTGAGAAGATTCCCATCATACACCGCTGGAAGGTAGCGGGCGCATTGCATAACCCAAAGGGCATGCGACGATATGCAAACGTGCCGAAAGGACAAGTGAATGTGGTCTTGTCCTGGTCTTTTTCAGTGATGGGAATTTGATTATAGCCAGAGTAGCCATCAAGAAAGCAGTAGTACTCGTGTCCGGCCAATCGTTCAAGCATTTGGTCAATGAAAGGTAGCGGAAAGTGGTCTTTCCGCGTTGCGGTGTTGAGTTTTCTGTAATCAATGCACACTCGCCACCCAGTTTGGGTGCGAGTAGGGATTAACTCGTTCGCCTCGTTGGTTATGACCGTGATGCCCGACTTCTTGGGGACAACATGAATGAGGCTAACCTACTGGCTATCAGAGATAGGGTAAATGATACCACTATCTTGACATTTTACGATCTCCTTCTTCACAGCCTCTTTCATGACTGGATTGAGACGTCTTTGTGGATCCCGGGCTGGTTTGGCATCATCCATCAGATGAATGTGATGCTCAACGATCAGGGGACTAATCCCCTTGATGTCCGCCATGGACCAGCCAAAAGCTTGCATGTTACCGCGCAAGACCACGAGAAGGGCTATCTCTTGCTCGGGAGCTAGAGAAGCCGAGATGATGACAGGGAGGGTCTCGTTCTCACCTAAGTAAGCGTACTTAAGGTGAGACGGCAAAGGCTTGAGTTTGAGCGTTGGAGGTGAAACGATGGAAGGCAAGATTGGTGCAAAGGTCTCGAACTCAAAGGACTCCAGCAAAGGTTCAAAACGAGTGTAGGCAACCGAGTTGGATGGTTCAGGTAACTCATCCGGAAAGTCGAAGGATTCAAACTCGGGTTGTGCGCGGCTAAGATCGTTCGAGAACGTGAAACACTCGTAGTCGTTGTCGGGCGCAGAAACAGCAGCAGGTTCGAAGAGAAACGCACTAGTGGCGTCAAGATTATCGTGATCAAACAGAAACTCCTCGAATTCACACTCTTCTGGGGTGATCTCCTGGATCGAGCAGACGTCCAGTATATGAGCATTAGGTTCGGCGGGCTGATTCCCCGACCTAAAAATGTTGAGTTCAATCGTCATGTTTCCAAAAGAGAGGTTCATCGAACCATTGCGACAATTGATCACAGCATTTGAGGTTGCAAGGAATGGGCGACCGAGTATCACCGGAATTTGATTCCGGGGGTTTGCTACAAGCTGTGTGTCTAATACAATGAAGTCAACGGGGAATATGAAGTCCCCGACTTTTATTAACACATCCTCTAGCTCACCCCTAGGATGGGTGATCGATCGGTCGACCATTTGGAGAGTGCAGTGCGTGGGTTTCAGCTCTCCGACGCCTAATTGCTCGTATACTGAATACGGAAGCAGGTTAACACTGGCACCAAGATCTAATAGTGCGCGGTTGATGTTCTTATCCCCAATAGTAATAGAAATCGTAGGACAGCCAGGGTCCTTCCGTTTTTGTGGTAAAGATTGGGTAAGGGCATCACTCACAGCACTAGCCAAGAAAACTTTCTTGGGTACCTGAGACTTCCTCTTTTTCGTGCACAAGTCCTTTAAGATTTTCGCGTAGGACGGGACTTGTTGGACAGCATCTAAAAGAGGAATGTTAATGTTAACCTGCTTAAATAACTCAAGAATCTTCTCCATTTGAGGATTTTGTTTATTAGACCTCAACCTGTTTGGAAATGGGACATTTTTAAAATTGGTTGAGTCTAATGCTTGTGGAGGAGATTGTGGAGTTGGAACGGATCCCAGAACAGGTGTTTTCGTGGAGTGAGAAGCGGGTCCGTTCAGAGCAGAAGAAGAAGGTGAGCCTTTTGAAGAATGGAGAATAGGCTCAGAAGACGAAGAAGAAGTAGAAGAAGAAGCGGCCGGGGTGTCATCGTTGATCCGTGTGCCAATGTTGTTTTGCAGCATCCTTCCCGATCTCAATGTAGTCACGGCACTCACATTATGATTCTGTTGTTCAAGAGCAACATTTACATTATGTGGGTGACCGGGATTTGGGAGTGGCTGGGACGGGAGCTTCCCCTTCTCTCGCTCGCTTAAGGCCGCATTCAGCTGTGCAATCTGGGCCTCGATGGTCTTGATACTTTGCCCGTGAGCGGCAGTGTGTTACACTAAGGACTGAATGGAAGACTGGATGTTGGCGGTGGACTGAGTAGATTGTTTAACGAACGCCTCCAGATTTCGTTCGAGCGAGGAAACCTTATCGTTGTTTGACGGAACAAAGTTGTTTGGTGGAAAAGAATTGTTGGGTGCAAAGTTGTTCGTCTGATTTTGGAAAGGTTGGGGTTGGAAGGGCTGCTGATACTGAGTTTGTTGTTGCGCTTGTTGTTGCGGTGGAGGTGCCCTTTGGAAATTGTTGCCTTGGAATTGATTCTGATTCTGATTCCAGGAGAAATTGGGGTGGTTCCTCCAACCAGGATTGTAGGTGGAAGAGTATGGATCATTCCTCGGTCTTTGCTGAAATGAAGCATTAACCTGATCCTGTCCTTGCGAGGGTGGATTGTAAGGACACTCTTCGATCAAGTGAGAAGGATCGGAACAACAAGCGTAAATGGTACGAAGGGGGAGAACAGGGGCAGGAGCAGGAGCAGGAGAAGAAAATTTGCTCTCTATCGCTTCAAGCTTTCTTGTTATTGCAGCCATTTCAGCTTTCATCACAATAGAGACATCAAGTTGGTGAATTCCTACCCTAGACTGACCGGTAGAAGTGGAGGTAGAAGAAGAAGAAGAAGTCGGTCTGGTGCTCTCCCATTGTAGCGTTTGCTCCGCAAGGTCGTCAAAGAACTGCCACGCTTCCTCGTCAGATTTCGATAGGAAGTGGCCCTGATAGATGGTTTCCAACAACTGCTTCGTTGCTGGGTTCAGGCCCTCGTATAAGGTTTGGCAAAGTTGCCATTTCTCTATACCATGGTGAGGACACTGAACAAGAAGGTCTTTGTACCGGTCAAAGCACTTCCAGAAGGGTTCAGAAGGAAGCTGAGAGAATTGGTTGATTTCATTTCGAATCCTTACGGTTTTATGATTCGGATAAAATTTCTTGAGAAACGCTTTTACAAACTCGTCCCAACTGGTTATGGAGTGGGAAGCGGTGCTATACAGCCATTTTTCAGCAAGATCGCATAAAGTGAACGGAATGACCGGTAGACGTATAGCATCGTCCGACAGTTGGGTAGTTTTCATCATGGCACAGACGTTTTGAAATTTGTTGATGAAGATATAGGCATCTTCAGATTCAAGCCCATGAAATCGTGGAAGCATGTTGATGAAGTGGGGCTTAATTTCAAAATTATCCCCATTGGCCGGTGGAAGAGAAAGGCAGGTGGGAAGTGCAGAACGGGTGGGATAGAAACGATCCTAGAGCGCGATTCACTGCGGCGCTACAACAGGCGGTGGTGGTGGGTTATTGGTCTCCGTAGGAGGTGGAGCCAATCCAGGGGTAGTCAAAGAGATGTTCGGATTAAATCCTGACATCGCGGAAGAAGAGGTTGGTAAAGGTGAAGGTAAAGATGTATGAACAGAATTCCGGTCAACGTCGGAGTTGGCCGGCAAAGGAAGGGGTGAAAGAGGAGTGGACGGAGTTTCGACGTCTGAGTCGATCGCGTAGTCGGTAGCGACTAACGTAACGCGGACTAGACGGGCGCTACTGTCCCGAGTCCAAGCGGACATACACTAAACGAGTTTAGTATAGTCAAAGCAGAGAAGGTGAGGGTAAGAAAACGTCAATGGAGAAACGATGGGTGGTGGGTGAAAAATGGATTTGGCGACAAAGGGCAAGTTTTTATAAAAGTTTTTGATTTTTTCTTTTTTTTTTGGTTTTTTTTTAGAAAGCGCTTTACAGGAATATGTACGGACTTACGGCTTTAAGCAATCACAAATAAAATATGCACAATCTCACCTAGATCTAGGGTCACCTAGGTCAACTAGACCTGCTCCTAACTGTTCCAGAGGGCTCGAAAAAGGACCTCAAACCGCCTCTTCTCCGTCTAATGCGGCCAGATAAGTGCCAGGTAAGTGGGAGGTTGTCCAACGCTTTCGCGAAGTTCCTTAATTAAATAATCACTTTCCTTCGTCACACTTGCCTAGGCACCGCAAAAGTCAGATAGGATAAACGGCCGATGCCTGTAACTAGTCCTCTGTCCTATTGAGCGCGAAGTCCTTAGGGCTGAGTCTAGTATTTTTTAATTTTTAACAATGGTCAATGCATATGCCTTTTGTGATTTTTGGGGTCCTGGGAAGGGTGATGAAATCCCCACCCAATCTGAATTGGTTTCAAGCCCCTTAAGTCCGTATTAATGAATGCAAAGCGATAACAAATCAACTGCAAACAATTTTTATTTTTAGCGTGGTGCAAAGAATCCTGCACAAGAACAGTTTATTGGAAGGGGGAAGAGAGTTTGCACAAAGAATGCTGCAGAAAACACAATTTATTGGAGTCTAGAGGAGTGGGGAGGAAGCAAGAAAGACTTATAGAGATTTTGAGTCGACGAGGCCACCAAGTGGCCGCGGTTCCGCGGCCTAAGCCCTCTTTTGCCGCGGTTCCGCGGCAGGAACTGAGACTTGGGCTTCTGGGTTTCTGGTGTGAGCTCCTGTGTTTGTCCTCTGCTTGTCTGGATTTTCTGAATTTTTATTTGCTCACTGTACCTGCTCCAGATCTTGACAGTAGACCGTTTGTTCCGTTTGGATCCGTCGCGGTGTAGCCGCGAAATATGGGTCTATCTTCCCACGTCTTTGGCACTGAACTTGAACTCCGTATTATCCTGCACACTTGCGCAAAAACTAATCAAAAATAACAAGATGATTTTTTACAACGTATATATTTTTTTTTTCGGTTGTTTTTATATTCACAAGTTAATCCGAAATTACACAAAGAAATAAACTACCGTCTCCCCGGCAACGGCGCCATTTGATTGTTAGAGATTCTGCGTGTTCAAGTTTAGTTAATTACCGCAATCAAGATGGTTTCGCTTGTAACTAGCCGGTTGAGTACGGGTCGTCCGCATGGAGATGGGAATCTTTTTGTATGTGTTTTAACGAGTTAAGTCCGAAGGTCCAGATTTTGTTTGTGCTTAATTAAGTGTTAAGATGATATGTAAAGAGAGCTTGTTAGGGTTAGGATTAGGTTAGTTTGAGTTAGGAGTCGCTCACCTCTTTCGTTGCCACTCTTAATATCGGTGTTACGGTAATCGGCAACAACGGGGATTAGCACGACTAGGAAGAAACTTGCGAGTATAAGCTAGGCTTTCCAACGCATAAGTTCTTCCTTTTGGTGCTTGTCCGTCCGTTATTGGTTCTTAGCCATAACCTCCGGTTAATTCAACCACAACCGGTCTCACTACGGAATCACCGCTATCATGTAGGATAGGGTGCCGTAAGGAGCGGATTGTGGTTCAATTAACAGGAGTCGATTTTAAGATGTTGGGCAAGGAAAGAGTGAGAGAGATTTCCTTCTCTCAAACTTCCCTTATCCTACCCTAACAAGTATGAAACTACTCACACACCATAATGAAAAGAAAACAAAACGAAAGAGGAAGGTAGAAAGAAAGAGATTAGAAGATAACAACTAGCTATTTGCGACCTCACCTTGGCAAGGATCAAGCGTAAGCATCATGGTTGTGTTAAGGATAAAGAAAAAGAGAGAAGAAAGAAACAACAAGAAATAACAACAACTAGTTAACAAATGAAAATTACAACAATTAACAAGGGAACAAGACAAGCATAATAATAAAACGAACTTCTTCATTCACCATTCTTCACTCACAAAAGCTCACTACAAGTTTTAATGGAGAAGAGATGAGAGGAGGAAGAAGAACAACAACTAAATCCTGAAAAATAAATACAAGATTATGCACCCTTGGCTTCACAAGGTTCTGGGCTATTTATAGGCAGGGCACTGGAAATCTAGGGCAACAATCTGCCCCCTTACAAAATTACCCAACTGCCCCTGAAAAATCCACTTCTGCCGCCACCATACGGCCGCGGATCCGCGGCCTAAGCATGTTTAGGCCACGGAACCGCGGCCATATAGAGGACTTAGGTCATAAATTTTTGTGGCTTTTCCTGGTTCTGTGTGTCCTTTACTCTGGTATATATATTTTTTCATATTTTCTTCACGATTTTTCCAGAATTTCTGTTGAGAGAAAGGTGATTTGATGTGGACTTTTTTTTGTTATGATTTCCTCGAGCTCCGCGTAGATTTCTTGGATCTTGTGCTGCCATTGAGCCTTGTGCATGAAAACGACATTGATTTGACATTTTGTCTCTTAAACTGGTGTGTGGCAACAGACGGATAAAGAGCGGAGATCCGTGTTTTATCTGTGGTTGGAAGGAACCCGGATTTTGTCGTGTTTTCCATGAATTTCACCGTTTTTAGAACCGATAACCTGTATCCTGCAATTGACTAGCAAACACGGCTCAAGAGTATCTACCGATATGCAATGTGATAAAAATTGGGCGGTATGAAAATGCAAAAATCTGATATGAACAACATGCAATCCCCATCAACATATCGCTCAGTTCAGGGCTCTGTGCGGCAACACTGGAGGTGACGATAAGCTACTGCTTCGCCAATTCGTCAGCAGCTTAGCGGAGACGGTGTTCGAATGGTATTCAGAGCTTCCCAACGATTCCGTCAAAACTTTTACAGAGATGGAGTTGCTATTCACCCAGCGTTTCGCAAGCGCTAGCGAACGCACCCCATTCAGAGCTTCCCAACGATTCCGTCAAAACTTTTACAGAGATGGAGATGCAATAGGCATGTTTGTGGGAAGCATCAATCCGCAGGCAACCATATCCCAGTTTATGATGTTCTTCAAGCCGACCACTTTCCAGGGCTTGATCGACAAGCTGGCCCAAATGGACTAGATGGGCCATAGAACTTCCTCTTCGAAGACGGAGCCTCTGAATGAAAAGGGAAAAGGGAAAGCGACCTTTGTCACCAATGCTCAGCAACAGCCGGGTGGTCCAAAATCAGCCGATCGCTGTTGGGGTCGAAAATTGCACCTCGGTCGACCAAGTCAAATTCAATGTCAACCCCAAGCCAAGTAGGCCCATGCCCAAGTCGAGCCCGAAAATGAAGCGGCCGGCCTCCCACCATGCCAAGATAAAAATTTTGTAATAAATAATTTTGGTGTATTACTTTTATTTTATTCTATGAATAAATGTAATAAAAATGAGCATAAAGCCAAATTTTTGTAAAGCCCATGGTTTATGTGAAAAAAGAAATGGCGCATGAGCCATGGGATGGCCAAAATGTCATTTGTGTAAAGCCCAAAGGGCTATATGTAAAGGATATATCCTATAAAGGCAAGGATAATGAAAATATCCCAACAACTTTTTCTCTCTCCAAAAGAATCAAGATCTGTGATCTTCTCCTTCCTTAAGGTTCTAAAAATCTTCTTCTCTTTTTGAATTAAATCAAGAGTTTTACTCTTCCTTTTCCAAAACTAAATAGTTTTTTACCACGAAACCCACAAAGGGGAACTCAGATCTCCCATCAGATCTTAAAAATAAGAGAATTTTAAAATCTCACACTTCTTGTTCTTCAAGATCCGGCCAAAAGAGGAGAAAGAAGGAGACCCATCTCCTGAAAATCCCATTTTGGGAAGATCCAGAGCTCAAGAGAGAAGCCCGTTTCAGCATCTCCAAAAACATCTTAGGAGTTTAACTCCCCTCTAATTTTTCTTTCGGGAGTTTAAATCCCATTTCTGGGGCTAAAAGCCCCTTTTCCTCGCCGGTGCCCAAGCGCCCGAGCGCCTAGCGCCACAAACGCCCAGCGCCCACGTGCCGAGAACATGGTGTGCTAGCGCTTAAGCACACAGTGCCTAAGCGCACAGCGCCCACGTGTCGAACACCTGGTGTGCTAGCGCTTAAGCACACAGCGCTCAAGCACCTAGCGCCCATGTGTCGGACACGTGGTGCGTACACGCACAGCGCCTAAGCGCACAGCCCCCAATCGCACAACGCGCAAGCATACAGCACGCACGTGCTAGGCATGTGAGGCGCTGGCCCCACGCGTCCTTTGGGCGCTTTTCCCCTTTTTATATATATGTATACATGTATATATATACACACACACACACTCCACAACACCGTCCCTGTTAGAAAAAAAATTCTAACGGGGCGCTGCCCCGCACCCCACAAGAGGGCTGCTAGCCTCCTTGACCTTCAGCCCGCTATCCGGGTAGCGGGACCCCCGTAAAAACTCTACGGGGCTCCCGATATATCCAAAACCCATTCAAAACACAACACTACACATTGAGTTCGCATGACCAGTTTAACCCGCCAATCGGAGGTTCTCTCGCTCCAAAGGCGAGGGGTAATTAACGGCAGCTTAGTCCGTGGCTGCCGGAGATTCGGATCCCCACAATCAATAAACCCCAGCCTACCCTAGGCAGAAGAATCTGTAGTACGCCTGACAAGCACGCGTGTATTCCTATCTCAATAGGGTGATAAAAGACACCCTTCAGATTCTGGTACGCCCGGTGGGACGAGTCTCTCCTCCCATATTTCGAGTTAAACGTTCATGCGAACTCAATCAATATACATATCTATATTTATACTAAAATAATGTTTTTCATGCAGGTCTTCAAGCAATCAACTTTCAACGACAATGTCTCCCAAGACGAATTCAGCTTCCAACACGACCCCGATCCCGTACGTGGTCAAGGTCAATGCTCGTGTGGTTCTCCCCGCAAGCCTCAGTCGACAGTGGGAGGAACTGTCCCGCCAGTTTGGTTCCGTCATCATCTACCCTGCCGGAAGCGCTCATCTGGCAGAAATCCCGGCGAAACAGGTGGCCAAGCCGGTCTTAAGGGGCAAGAGGCCGAATGTTGTGATCGCCAAGGCACCACAACCGAAACGTAAGACGGTGTCTGAACGACTCTATGGCGCTCCAGCTGGGGGCAAGACATCCAATACAAAGGGCAACATCAAATGTTGCAGACGAGATCAGGCGGTGACTCCAACAAATGCACAATCGAGCGTATCTCCAAGGTCCTCCATGGCCCGGTCTACGGTGTCTTCCCGAAGAGCCGAAGTCTGCCAAGTGCTTAAAACAGAAAAGTTAAGGCAGAAGCGGCTCGGGTATCGAGCCAACAGGAGAGCCAGGGCTTCGGCCAAGTAGAATCTTGTGAGGTTCCAAGAGAAGGGTTACTCCGCGACGACGGCTGAGTCGGCCGTAAAAATCAGCAATTCTTTCGAACCTCTGAAGTGGGTTCAGAAAAATGCTATGACCGCCAGAATCAAGAAGACAGCGGTCCGAACGTCGCTACGAAGAGACGTGTCCCGGCCTCAACAGAAAAAGTTTGACACTGTCTCTTCAAGAGTCTATCAGGCGCTCTGTGCCGCGTGAAAACAGCGGGGCAAAACCAAAAAGAAAGCGTCTGCACCATTCAAGGATCTGGCCAGGCTAGCCGCCTTTAATCGACTGCCCGTTACCGAAACAGGGGGTCAAGACAGCGATCCGTTAAATTAGCCACCGATAACAAAAGGACGGCTGGATATATTATCCATACGGTCTATATGGCGGGCGGGCGCCCCAACGACAACCTTCGCAGCAAAAGTAAGGATGGGGCCACCACATCCAAAGCTCTTGAATGTGGTTGCCGCTGCCCAAGAACAGCCATCTCCGCTGGATGATGAAAACCCTCTCGATGAGGATGATAGGCAGAGAGAGCCCTCGGTTCATGAGGAGTCGGGCTCGGAAAGCGAAGATGATCCAACTTTCCATCCTAAGACCGCAGAGCAGCAACTTCTCCAAGAGCTCCGAAAACAGCTCAGAAGCAAAGACAAGGAGATGGCCAAGCTCTACTCAAAGATCGACGACTTGACAAATGTCATCTTACGGCCCAACTTGCCTCTCAGCCGCCCAATAAAGCGGGGGCTCTGCTCATGAACCGGGAAATGGTGTCCCGAGACAGCCGACGCCTATTCCCTCAAATCCAAAGGTGGGCGGACCACACGAAAGCCAGTCGCATCCTATCTCGGGAAATGTCTTGGCGGCCGATGACAGCAACCCTCTAACTCAAGATCAAATCATGGATTTGGTTGCCAACAAAGTCAAAACATTGGTAGCCGAAGACGGAGAGCAAAAAGATGCCAGCAGTAGCGGGAGACCATATCCTGCTCGGTACGATCTTGTGGAGTTTCCCACTGGCTATGTCGTCCCCAAATTTGAAAGGTTCGATGGGACGGGAAATGCGAACCGGCACATTGCCCAATTTAAAGCAGCATGCACAAATACTGGGGGCAATGATGCGCTCCTTCTCCATCAGTTTGTTAATATCTTGACGGATGTTGCTTTCGATTGGTATGCAAGCATACCAGATGACTCGATCACGACGTTCGCTCAAATAGAATCCATGTTCAAGCAAAGGTTCATGAGTGTCAGCGATAAAATCACCATTGCCGACCTCGTAAGGACAGAGCCAAAGGATAACGAAAGAAACATGGATTTTATAGTCCGATGGCGCAATCTCTCTGTCAAATGTGAACCGCCGTTGGAGCAAGACCAATCTATCAGTCTTCTTAAAGAAAATCTGAAGGACTGGGTGAAACCTTTCCTATGCACCGCAGGCCTCAAAACATTCCAAGAGCTGACCAAAAATGTCCAAACGTTGGAACGCTCAAAGCCCGAGTCCGTTCAGGATCTTCAGTTCACAAACAGACCGAAATCTTGGAGGGACAACAACCGAAAAGGCGGAAGTTCTAACAGCACCGATTCTCTAAATAAGAAGAGAGCGGGCGAAGCAAAAACTGAAAAAACTCGAGAGCCAACTTTGGAAGAAAGAAGAAATAAGGTCTACTCATTCCAAAGGGACAAGGTCCACAAAATTTTTAAAGATGCTCTGAAGAATGGCCTGTGGCTACCAGAACCAAAAAGGCTAAGTGAAGTGAAAAAGACTGATCATCCCAACTTTTGCCCATACCACCGAGTGCTGGGACACACTATTGAAGACTGTTGTATCTTCAAGGATTGGGTCGAGAAACAATACAAGGCGGGAAAAATATCATCGTCCCCTGGTGTGTTAACAAACAATCAAGCTGCGACCGCCAATTTCATACAAACGGAGACCGAAGTCCTTCAGGGACCTGATTCTCTCAGACATCTGCCTTTCTCTAAAAAGAGCGGACCAAGGGAACAAGCTAGGAGCCAAGCAAGCGGCATTGCCAATGAAGAAGTAATAGACAGGTACACAACCCATACGGTCTATATGATGGAGCTCAGAGGAACAAGTCCTCCTACGCCTTATAACCATGACAATGACGCGGTTATTTCCATCCAACATCGGCCCGATTCAAATGATGAAGAGCTCGCTCGGGCTATTAAGCCAAAGGAACCCGTGGTTCATGCTGAATCAAGTTCAGGCGGTAGGGATGACCCCGTTGTCATACCCGGAACTATAGAACAAGCATTATTCCAATGGCTTCAAAGGCAACTTCAGGACAGGGATGAGAAAATGGCCAAGGTCCATTCTAAAGTTGATGAGCTGGAAAATGTTATGGCCGATCTCACAACCCAAGTCGTCCGATTGCAATTATAGCAAAATCAAATTTTGGTTCGTGAGCTGGGGATTGATATCCGGAAGCAGCCGACCGATGCTCCCTCCAGCTCGAGAGCGGAACACTTTTGTGAAAAACGGAAGCGATCAGCCTCCAGTCCCTCCGATACGTACACTGAACGTGGTAAGCGGACAGTAGGCGAACGAAAGACTTATCGTCCTCAAGGTCCAACATTAGTAAGGGCACCTACTCCAATAGAGAGAAAGAAGAAAGTATACTCCTTTAGGAGGGATAAAGTCCGCGAAATATTCGAGGACGCCTTGGACAACGGTCTTCAATTGCCTATTCCAAAGAGGCCATACGAGATGAACATGACCGGCAATCCCATATACTGCCCATATCATAGAATGGTGAGTCATACCTTTGAAGACAGCTATGTTTTTAAAGATTGGGTGGAGAACCAATACAAACTCGGGAAAGCCTCACAGTCGTCAGATGTACCGACAAGCCACAAAACTATGGTCATCAACACAGCCCCGCCAAGATCAAAGTTCGAGGAGCTGGGATAAGCAAACAACTGACCACCACATCGTTAAACTGGGAA
Organism: Agapanthus africanus; assembly: GCA_030015575.1. Lineage (NCBI taxonomy): Eukaryota > Viridiplantae > Streptophyta > Magnoliopsida > Asparagales > Amaryllidaceae > Agapanthus > Agapanthus africanus. The sequence goes on along the minus strand of CM057339.1, from coordinate 258,004,475 downwards.
TGACAGACCACCAAGTCTTTAAACTGGGAATAATCGACCACCACGTCATTAAACTGGGAATAATCGACCTCTAAGTCGTTAAACTGGGGATGTAAAAGTGTGTAAATAAAAAGAAATGTATATGTCTATGTGTGTATATATAAATAAAAAGCCGAAATGATGGGGCAACTCGCAATAAAAATCAGCGAGTAAAAAATAAAAATGAAAATAAAGCCGAAATGATGGGGCAACCGCGAATAAATAGCCAAAATGATAAGGCAATCGCGACCTTCACGATAAGAAAAGATAAAATGATGGAGCAATCGCGGTAAAAAAATGGCGAATGATGAGTCACTCCTGGTACCATATTCCAGTGCAGCGATGCAAACGCCAACCAAACCCAAACTCTCAAATGGCGAATGATGAGTCTCTCCTGGTACTATATTCCAGTGCAGCGATGCAGACGCCAACCAAACCCAAACTCTCAAATGGCGCAAGATGAGTCGCTCCTGGTACCATATTCCAGTGCAGCGATGCAGACGCCAACCAATTTCCAACTTCCATACCCCAACGGCGAATGATGGGTCGCTCCTGGTACCATATTCCAGTGCAGCGATGCAGATGCCAACCAAATTCCAACTTCCATACCCCAACGGCGAATGATGAGTCGCTCCTGGTACCATATTCCAGTGCAGCGATGCAGACGCCAACAAAGCCCCGAAATTTTTCCGGCCCTACGGTCTGGATCATACATCCTGCAAAACCGTATACAATCCACGGGCGTAAAACAATCCAAATCTCTCCCAAGTCCTGCCGGTGAGACTACTTTTAAAGTCCCACCAAAAAAAAGCATGTCCATAAGAAAAACGGGCAGGGATGAAATCCTGAAAGGGCTCCGTGAGTAAAAACAGCAGGACTGCCGGCCAGTTTGTGAAAACCCGAAAGGGCAAAAACTCGTGAAAAAGAGATGAAATGCACTCGCAAAGTCCTCTCGACTTTGTGGAGGAGAAAATTCCCGCGTGAGATCCTTACGACTCACAAAGGAGCAACACATTAGGAGTCCCCACGACTCCTAAGGAGAAAAAACACCTACGAGATCCTTGCGGCTCGTAGGGAGAAAATGCTTTTATGGGACCCTTACGGCCCATAAAATTGAAAAGCCTTAGGTAATAGGAATCTAAACCCGTCTCCTAAGCCACCAATTCCCAAATCCTTCTGGGGCAAATGATGAGTTGCTCCTGGCATTATTCCAGTGCAGCAATGCAGATGCCAAAAAAAACCAATTCCCAAATCCTCCCGGGGCAAATGATGAGTTGCTCCTGGCATTATTCTAGTGCAGCAATGCAGATGCCGACAAAAAACTAATTCCCAAATCCTCTCATGACAGATGATGATTCGCTCCCGGTACCATATTCCAGTGTAGCGATGCTGATGTCAACTCAAATCAAACCAACCAATTCTAACATCGACCTTTATGTCAAACAACGACACTCCGTAACGGGGAAACGTCAAGCAGATACTCCGCCTTTGGGACACGTCAACTAGCGACACTCTGCGTCGAGGAAACGTCCAACACAGACACTCCGTGCCAGGGACACGTCGACCAGCGACACTCTACATCGGGGAAACGTCCAACACAGACACTCCACATCGGGGAAACGTCCAACAACGACACCCCGTAACGGGGAAACGTCAAGCGGACACTCCTTCTCGGGGACACGTCAACCAGCGACACTCTGCGTCGGGAAAACGTCCAACACAGACACTCCGTGCCAGGGACACGTCAACCAGCGACACTCCACATTAGGGAAACGTCCAACAACGACACCTCGTAACGGGGAAACGTCAAGCAGACACTCCGTCTCGGGGACACCTCAACATGCAGACACTCCGTCTCGAGGACACGTCAACCAGCGACACTCCGTACCGGGGAAACTTCCAACAGCGACACTTCGCCTTAGGGAAACGGTAAGCAGACACTCCGTGTCGGGGGCACGTTGACTACAGACACTCCGCCTCGGGGAAACGTCGACCAGCGACACTCCGTACCAGGGAAACGTCCAACAGAGACACTCCATGCCGGGGAAACGTCGACCAGCGACACTCCGCATCGGGGAAATGTCCAACAACGATAGTCCGTAATGGGGAAACGTCAAGCAGACACTCCATGCCAGGGGCACGTCGACTACAGACACTCCGTACCAGGGACACATCAACCAGCCGACACTCCGCCTCGGGGAAACGTCGACCAACAACACTCCGTGCCGGGGGCACGTTTACCAAATCACTCCGGGCCAGGGAAACGTCTACCATAGACAATCCGTCTTGGAGACACGTCAAGCGTCGACCGTCCATGTCGTAAAAAGGGCAGTGCATCCCAAAAAGTGGGAACCAAAATAAGTCGCCTCCACGCGAAAGAAGATCCATCAATTTCATGAACACGACCCACGTATGTGGTGTGCATTTATTGATGGGGGGAACTTTGTTGGGGTCGAAAATTGCACCCCGGTCGACCAAGTCAAATTCAATGTCAACCCCAAGCCAAGTGGGCCCATGCCCGAGTCGAGCCCGAACATGAAGCGGCCGGCCTCCCCCTATGCCAAGATAAAAATTTTGTAATAAATAATTTTGGTGTATTACTTTTATTTTATTCTATGAATAAATGTAAGAAAAATGGGCATAAAGCCAAATTTTGTAAAGCCCATGGCTTATGTGCAAAAAGAAATGGCACATGAGCCATAGGATGGCCAAAGTGCCACTTGTGTAAAGCCCAAGGGGCTATATGTAAAGTGTATAGCCTATAGAGGCAAGGATAATGAAAATATCCCAACAACTTTTTCTCTCTCTAAAAGAATTAAGATTTGTGATCTTCTCCTTCCTCAAGGTTCTAAAAACCTTCTTCTCTTTTTAAATTAAATTAAGAGTTTTACTCTTCCTTTTCCAAAACTAAATAGTTTTTTACCACGAAACCCACAAAAGGGAACTCAGATCTCTCATCAGATCTTAAAAATAAGAGATTTTTAAAATCTCACACTTCTTGTTCTTCAAGATCCGGCCAAAAGAGGAGGAAGAAAGAGACCCATCTCCTAAAAATCCCACTTTGGGAAGATCCAGAGCTCAAGAGAGAATCCCGTTTCAGCATCTCCAAAAATATCTTAGGAGTTTAACTCCCCTCTAATTTCTCTTTCGGGAGTTTAAATCCCATTTCTAGGGCTAAAAGCCCTTTTTTCTCGCCGGCACCCGAGCGCCTAGCGCCCCAACCGCTCAAGCGCCCAGCGCCTACGTGCCAGGCATGTGGTGCGCTAGCGCTCGAGCGCCTAGCACCCACATGTCAGACACCTGGTGCACTAGCTCTTAAGCGCACAACGCCTAAGCGCACAATGCCTAAGCGCACAGCGCTCAAGCGCATAGCGCCCACGTGTCGGACACGTGGTGCGCTAGCGCTTCAGCGCACAGCGCTCAAGCGCCTAGCACCCATGTGTCGGACACGTGGTGTGCTAGCGCCTAAGCGCACAGCGCTCGCGTGCTAGGCACGTGAGGTGCTTGCCCCATGCGTCCTTTGGGCGCTTCTCCCCTTTTTATATATATGTATACATGTATATATAGATACACACACTCCACAACACCGTCCCTGTTAGAAAAAAAATTCTAATGGGGCGCTGCCCCGCACCCAGCAAGGGGGCTGCTAGCCCCCTCGACCCCAGCCCGCTATCCGGGTAGCGGGAGCCCCGTAAAAACTCTACGGGGCTCCCGATATATCCAAAACCCCTTCAAAACACAACACTGCACATTGAGTTCGCATGACCAGTTTAACCCGCCAATCGGAGCTTCTCTCGCTCCAAAGGCGAGGGGTAATTAACGGCAGCTTAGTCCGCGGCTGCCGGAGATTCAGATCCCCACAATCAATAAACCCCAGCCTACCCTAGGCAAGAGGAATCTGTAGCACGCCTGATAAGCACGCGCGTATTCCCATCTCAATAGGGTGACGAAAAACACCCTACAATCGCCAAAACGACAGACAGCGATTTATCAACGAAAAGTTAAAACGTCCTTACTCATTCCCTCGGGATAAAACAAAGAGACTGTTCGAACTGGCGGTGCGCAAAAGGCTCATCACTCTGCCAAATCCGAGACGCCCATTGCAACCAGGTGACGTCAACAATCCCAATTACTGCCCCTACCACCGAGTAGTAGGCCATCCAATCGAAAATTGCTTCTTCTTTAAAGACTGGATTGAGGACCAATACCAACAGGGAAAATTCGCACTGTCCGAGAATTTGAAAGTATGCCCGCCCCAGCCGCACGCTCTTAGAAGGGTAGACACGCCAGAGGCATCATGCTCATTTATAGAAGAATCTCCATGGAAGGTCGCTCTTTCAGCCAAAATAAAAAGAATACTGAAGGATCTTCAAACATGCCAGGCGATTAGGTGGAAAAGCTCGCTAGAACCCGAGGTCATTGAAGAAATGCTGAAGCCGTGCCCGACACCAAGAATTGGTAACGATGGGCAAAACGCCCAGGCCCAGCTGTTAAAATCTTCAAAAAGGAAGAAGAAGACCAAAAAGCCCGTAAAGCCTGATGACAAGCGCACGGACCTGCAAAAACATATTAACGCACTGGAGGAATATAACCAAAAGACGCGAACCCCGGTCACACTCCAATAATTTCTCAACAATATCCTTGAGAGTGGAGATAACGACAATAACGACGAAGGTGACTCGTCAGAAAAATCTGAGAATTATATGGAAAGCTGTCACATGATCTCTCACTCGTCACTAAATGTATAAGAAGCTCATTCGGCATTAAAAGACAACATAGAGGAGCTGGAAGCAGGATCGGAGCCAAAACCCTTGGACCCGTCTGACGAGAAGCCCGTCAGAAGAGCAAGGTTGATCAGCAACGTGAAATGGCCATATTCGAAAGGGACATGCGTTGGCGTCAATTTGAAGAAGTCATGGTATAGATAAATCACAAAACACTCCAACCAGATCAATGTGCACCTGCGACAAACAAAAGCAAGTTTAAGACGAGGAAACGGTTTGCCAAAGCCTTGTCCATGAGAATGAAGCTGCCACCGCCCAAAGAAGATATCCCCGAGGATACGCACCTTGACGAAGCGGACGTACATCCTAACTATTACTTATACCACCAGAGGATTGCACACCCTACTGAAGAGTGCATGGCTTTAAAAAAAATGGTGGCAAGGGTATGTCGCTCACAGGCAACACTTCAAGAGGATGAAGCGTGAAGCTCGTCGACATCGAAAAAATGCGATAGACGAACGTGGAAGAGCCTCCGACAACTGTCACATGGTTGATAGTAGGGGATCGCAAGTTCTCACATTTGGGAGCGATTCTGAAGAAGAAATGGCTCACGGCCCTCTCTTCAAAGAATCCATCTCAGGAAAAGAGGAAGAACGAAGAGCTGTAAGAATATTCAGCTGTGAAATCGTACGCTGCCCGAAAAGAATCTCGGACCCACAAACAAGAGATCGAATAAGACAGATAAGGGGAAGAAAAAGGTCCCTGAGGATATCGCCCTTAATGAGCGAGTCACCGGAGATCTCGCAGCCAAGGATCCGCCCTAGAAGAGCAAAGTGGATTACAATGTCCTGACACACCTGAGGAAGATACCCTCGCAACTGAGCATCTTGGATGCCTTTCTTTTGTCAAAAAATGCACAAGATTCTCTAATCAAGGCGTTACAGGACCCTGGGCAGTTTCAAGCCTTCCTTGCCGAAGAAAAGATGAAGGACGAGCTGGAAGAAATGTACACAGCCGACATCACCTTCAGTGATGAGGACCTCCTCTTTGGGACGTGCGGGCACAACCGTCCCCTATATGTCATCGGGTACTGCCACAACATTAAGATAGGGAAAATTCTAGTTGACAACGGGTCCTCCGTCAACCTCCTAAATATCAGAGTGCTAAAAGAAATTTGTATGAGCGTTCAGCAACTAGCTCAGGATAAAATTACCATCTCCGGTTTTGACTCCCAGTCATTACGGACGCTCGGGTCCGTAATACTGACGTTACGCTTCGGGATGCTCATCATTGACATCAAGTTTCATGTCATCGATGCCAAGATTTGCTACAACGCTTTGCTCGGCAGGTCTTGGTTATACGAATACAACATCATCCCTTCTACACAACAGCAGTGTATGAAGTACTTCAAAGATGGTCTCGAGTATACCGTGACAGGGAAGCTGAACCCATTCTCCGTAAATAAAGTCCGAAAGTACGAAGATGCAAAGTATTTCTTACCAGACTTTGAAGATACGGAAAGATGCCATAAGCCAGAGAATAAGCAAAAAGCTATCACCATTATTCCGGTCTTCGGGAGCGATACCGAAGAGGAAGAAGAGCTAGTCTGTTCGGGGCCGCTCCAATAAAACAAGCCCGGACCGTCTAACCCTATGTTGATCTTCGGCAGCGACTCTGAAGATGAGGTCAACGCAGTATTCTCGGTCCGCCCATCGATGCAGGCACTCATCGGAGATGATCAGAGTTTGAAAATCGCCATGGTTCCGCAAAAGCATTACAAAGAGCTCGACGCACTTGATACATATAGTGTGCAAGAACTGCAAACGTTCTACGTCCCTCCCAGGCGAAAAGATGAAAAAGAGATCCTCTTTTATCGATCCACGGAAACCAACGTGGAAAAAGAAATCTAGCAGGGTGCCGATTTTACGCTTGACAGGCTCCAGCCCATCCGTCTGCCCAGATACTACACAGAAAGATTAAAAAGGTTGTTGAGGTGCCAGGGTGTACCCTTCAAACAGACTGCTCGACAAGCTCAGTTCTATAGCAGGATCTGGAACGTCCCCGGAACTCAGCAAAAATTGCCCAACGGGAGAATGGAAACGATCAGGCTTGGATATGTTCAATCCAAGAAACGGGAGCGATTCCATGGCTGCTACGTTATACATGACTTCGATGAAGAAACGGATGCTCTTTTAAAAGACGCTGACGCTGAGCCAGAACGCGGTCTTGTCATAAAAATGTCGAGTCCGTCATTTGAAGAACAGATGGACAAGCTAATAAAGGAAGCGGGTCAAAAGGTCCGGGATGACCACAACCTTGAAATGGCCATTTACGAGAAAGCCAGGATGCAACGCCTCCTTCAGCAAGCTACGGAGAATGACGATGCCCTTCGTCACTAGCCCGTCATACAGAAGACCCGACGCAGAGGCAAAAACAAGACAAAGAACGGAAAAAACGTTTGGCAACGGCAAAGCGGGTCTAAGAAGCTTCGCGATCAAGGAAAGGTCAGCCGGAATCCATCACTGATGAAGAAGATAGATCAGGAATATTCTTTTCCCCAAGACAAGACAAGGAAGATATTCAATCTTGTCATGAAACATCAAATGATTACGCTCCCGGAGTCCAAACACCCCGAACAAGCAGAGGAGGTCTCTCACCCGGATTATTGCTCTTATCACCGAGCGATAGGACATCCTCTTGAAGGCTGCTTCACATTCAAAAACTGGGTCGAAGACTAATATCAACTCGGCAGTTTCACTCTATCCCACAGTTGGAGGGTAGCCCCACCGCAAAGGCATGTGCCAAAAGCGTTGTATATCGCGAGAGTAGAACCAGGTCAATATCGGTCTTGGAAACGATCTCGTACCTGCCACGTGATAACACGGTCAGAAGAAAGAGAGCGTGAGAAAATGGATGACCTCTCCCATTGCTTCGCAAATGAGGATGAAGATGAGTTGATCTCAGAACTTCCACCGACGCCAAAAGAGCTGGAAGATGGGATGCATACTACTGCGGACAACCTAAGGAAGATCGACTTGGAGACGGCAAACGACCCGAGGCCTACGTTCGTCAGTGAGCTGTTGTCCGAAGAACAGGAAGCTACGCTAAAAGACGTGCTCATGCAATATAAAGATTGCTTCGCATGGAATTATTTCAAGATGCCGAGGCTAGATCCAAAGATAGCTGTGCATAAATTGGCGATATCCTCGGACGTCAAGCCAGTCAAACAAGCACCGGGGAGAATGCGGTTCGAACTTGAAATGAGCATCAACACCGAAGTCAAGAAGCTAATCGACTCTGGCTTCATCCAAGAAGTTCAGTACCCTGACTGGATCGCCAATATCGTCCCAGTGATGAAGAAGAATGGGACGGTGCGCATCTACGTAGACTTTTAGGACCTCAACAAAACTTGTCCGAAGAATGACTTTCTCGTACGGTCACCGAACTGATGATAGACAACATGTCCACTCACGAAGTCTTCTCCTTCATGGACGGCTCATCAGGGTACAATCAAATAAAGATGCATCCCGAAGATCAGAAGCATACCGTTTTTCGGACTCCTCTGGGCATATTCTGCTACAAAGTGATGCCTTTCGGTCTGAAGAACGCCGACGCTACTTATCAGAGGGTGACGAAGATTTTCGATGACCTCATACATAAAATCATCGAATGTTATATCGATGGCCTCGTAGTGAAAAGCAAATTATATGAGGAACACTGGGGGCATTTGAAAGTAGTGTTCCAGCGTCTTCAGAAATACAATCTGAAGATGAACCCTCTCAAGTGCGCATTTGGAGTTTCCTCGGGCAAATTCCTGGGGTTCATCATCCGACACCGGGGCATCGAAATAGATCCATCAAAGATCAAGGCAGTTATGGAAATACCTTCGCCAAGAACTCTCAAGCAATTGCGGTCTCTCCAAGGAAAGCTCGCGTATATCTGGCAGTTCATAACCAATCTTTCTGGAAAATGCCGCCCGTACAGCCATTTAATGAAGAAGGGAACCCCGTTCGTTTGGGATCACAAATGCCAAAGTGCATTGGACGAAATCAAGCAATACTTGCAGAATCCGCCGGTGCTGACCGCTCCAATCAAGGGAAAACCCCTTATCCTGTATACAACAGCCCTTGAAGGCTCCTCAGGCGCGTTATGGGCACATGAGAATGACCAAGGGAAAGAGAGGGCCCTCTACTATTTGAGTCGAGTTCTCCTGGGGGCAGAAAACAACTACTCCCTATCGAAAAACACTGCCTGGCATTGATCTTCGCGATAACGAAGCTCAGACACTATGCGTTGGCGCATGAGGTCCACCTCATATCAAAAGTGGACCCTCTCAAATATTTGATGTCAAGAGCCATACTAGCAGGACGGCTCGCTAAATAGCCCTACTCTTAATGGAATTCTCGATAACATACCGACCTCTCAAGGCAGTGAAAGGCCAGACCATTGCTGACTTCCTCTCTAAACATCCGATACCTGCCGATTCACCCCTAAACTACGAATTGCTAGACTAACACGCGTTTGACATGATTGACGGGGAGAAAAGAGGGAGTGATACCCAGTGGGAACTCTATTTCGATGGGGCATCTTCCATGAAGAAGCGAAAGCACAGCTTCCCCATAATCAAGTCCGGGATAGGCCTCATCTTCGTGACTCCACAATGAGGGATAATGTGCTTTGCCATTTCATAGAGCCAAGGACAAACAATGAAGCGGAATATGAAGCTTTGATAGCAGGTCTCAAGATCGCTGTCGACATGGAAATCGAAAACCTCCTCATATACGGGGACTCCCAGCTAGTCGTTAATCAAGTAAACAGCGATTATCAAACGTGTAAACTAGAGTTGGTAAAGTACGGTGAGAGAGTGCAACAATTGCTGACTCAAATCCCTTCCTGCACCCTGGAAAGCATACCGCGTGCGGAAAATAGCAAGGCGGATGCATTAGCCAAGCTCGCTAAAGAACTGGCTGACGAAAACTTCGATGATGTGAGGATCATTGTGCAAAGCCGTCGGGTTCTTGCACCAGCAGAAATATCTCCGGAGACGTTTGAAGAAAAGGAAGTGACCGAGAAAACAACCCTACAAATGGAGGACCAGGAAAAGGCCAAGGATTGAAGAGAAGTCTTTATAGACTACTTCAAATCCCGTCAAACACATGAAGATGCATCCTTAAGACAGCAGTTCATGAAACGAGCGCTGTCTTTTGCCTTCGTCAACGATACTCTGTATAAGAGATCATTTGAGTCTCTGTGGCTAAGATTCCTGGGACCGGAATAAGCAAGGAGAGTCATCCGAGAGACTCACGACGGACTCTGCGGTTCTCATCAAGTCGGGCCAAAGATGAAGCTGAAGATCAAAAGGATGGGTTACTATAGACCCATGATGATTCGGGACTGCCTTGAATACGCGAAGCAATTTCATTCGTGCCATATTCATGGAGACTTCATCCACCAGCATCCAAACCCACTACACCCAACCGTGGCTAGCTGGCTGTTCGAAATGTGGGGAACCGACATAATTGGGCCCATCGAGCCAGCGTCATCCAGAGGACATCGGTTCATATTGGTGACAACCGATTACTTCTCTAAGTGGGCAGAGGCCATACCGCTAAGAGAAGTGAAGATGAAGAATATTCTCCATTTCTTCAAGACACACGTCATTTATCGGTTCGGTACTCCGCGACGGATTATCTCCGATAACGGGCCGGCCTACAGAAGTCACAGAATCAGCCGCTTCGCACAGCAGCATAATATAGACTGGAGATACTCTTCGATCTACAATCCATGAGCTAACGGTCTAGCTGAGGCTTTCAACAAGACCTTTACGAAGATCATAAAGAAGACAGTGTCCAAAAATAAGAAGGACTGGCATAAGAGACTGCATGAAGCTCTCTGGGCATATCGGACCACATTCAAAACGGCTATGAACACAACGCCATTCGCATTGGTATTCGGCACTGAAGCAGCACTCGCCTTAGAGATAGAGCTACCCTCTCTACGAATGGTGGTTCATTACGAGCTAACAGACAAAGAGAATGCCCATCTTCGGCTTGAGGAGCTCGACGCCCTCGTCTCATAGCGCAACAGAACTTGGAGGCTTACAAAGAAAAAATGACGTGCTCACACGAGAGATTGACTGGGCCGAGAACATTCCGCCAAGACAAACTCATGTTAGTTCTTAAAAGACCTATGATCCCCGATCGTGCCAAACGGGAGAAATTCGAGCCGAACTATGAGGGCCCATACATCATAGACAAAGTCTACCAAGGAGGTGCCTATCTACTCATAGACATGCATGGCGAAAAACCCTTCAGGCCAATAAACAGCCGGTTCCTGAAAAAATACTGCGCCTGACAAGTCATGGCCTAGGTCAACGATAGATGACGACGCCTATGTCCGCTCGCTATTTTCCCAAGCCCAAACTCTATAAGTAGTATCCAGCGAAACTTTGCCTCAAAATCGCTTCCAGACCGAAACGTCTTTAAACTAACAACGGACCAAAATGTCTTTAAACTACTACAAACCGCAGCATCCTAGGGCTGAACTAAAAAAAGGTACGTCCATAAGCAAGATAGGTACGGATGAAAACCCGAAAGGGCTCCGTGAGTAAAAACAGCAAGGCTACCGGCAATATTTGTGAAAACCCGAAAGGGTGCAGACTCGTGTTACAAATTAAAAAAAAATGGTACGTCCATAAGCAAGATGGGCACGGATGAAAACCTGAAAGGGCTCCGTGAGTAAAAACAGCAGGGCTACCGGCGAGTCTGTGAAAACCCGAAAGGGCGCAGACTCGTAAAAAATTCAAAGACACTTGCAAGGTCCTCTCGACCTTGTAAGGAGAAAACTACCTGCGTGAGATCCTTACGACTCACGAAGGAGCGATACACTTAGGGATTCCCACGATTCCTAAGGAGAAATTACACTTACGAGATCCTCACGACTCGTAAGGAGAACCCTCTTATGAGACCCTCACGGCTCATAAGATTCAAAAGTCTTAAGCTACAGGGATCTGAACCTGTTATTAAGCCATCATATTTTCCAGACTTCCCTACAAGCGTTTCAATATTGTACCCTTGTATACAATCCATGGGCACGAATAAATATTTCCCCAACAGAGTCCCACCAGCGACGAGGGATATCCTCACATGGTGACCGACTTTTGTAAGTCCTCTCGACTTATAAGGAGAAAACACTCTTATAAGATCCTTAAGACTTATAAGAGAACATACACTTAAGAACCCTCATGATTCTTAAGAAGAAAACGCGCTTACGAGATTCTCACGACTCGTAAGGAGAAACATCTTTATGAGACCCTTACGGCCCATGAAGTCAAAAATCTTAGTCGATAGGATCTTAACCATGTTTTCTAAGCCACCTTTGGTCTAATCGACAAAGGCAACTGATGATTCTCTCCTGGCAATATCCCAGTTCTAGCGATGTTGATGCCTAAATCGGTATCAAATTCCAAGTTCCATACTCGCGGTAAAAGTCAGCGAACCATAAGTGCATATGAAATAGCCAAAATGATAGGGCAACTGTAACAACTCCATTTTTAATGTACAGAGAATTGATTTAAATTCAATGTATACTTGGAGTATTTATTGCGAATGATATCTCTTTAAGTATTTAGTTCACTCCATAATTACAAGAAGGAGCTTGTAGCTCATTGGTAATACCTTGCACTGCTGAACCAAGCCACCAGAGTTCAAATCCCATGCCCCACATTATTTTTGTATTTATTTTGTTTTATTTTTTCGGAAAGTCAACAGTCAAAAGGCCATAACTCCCAAAATATGTACTGGACAACAAAAGGTAAATATACCAAATTGTACCCCCGAAGTTTCCCCGGTCTCTGGTGGCCTGACTCGGCCTGACTCGGCGCCACCGGCCGGTGAACCGGCCGACTCGGTCCGACGCCACCGGCCGGACTTAGCCTGACGACCGAGTCACCAACAGAGAAAAGTTGGGTCTTGAACTGGTCAACCCTCCTGCACACTCTAAATGCTTGGATCGGTTATCATTCGGCCAATAAATCCCTTTTAATCCTAGGTTTAATGAGTTTTAATGAATTTTTATATATTTTTATATTTTTTTTATTAAAAACCCTAACCCTAGCCTAACCCTCTATAAACCCCCCATACCCTCTACCCTCTCATCACATTTTCTAATTCCATTCTCCCAAAATTCCAAGAGAACATGGTACGTGAGAAAACGAGCGAAAGGCGAAGCGCTGACGAAATCGACGGCGAAATCCCGGCGATCGTACTAGGACCTCTTCACGACGTTTCGACGCACCGACAAACCCACTACCTTCCTCTCACTCCCTAGCGTTGTCCAAACCCGTATGTCCCCCTTTTCTACCTTTCTTTTCCTTCTTAATAATACGACTTTATAAACCCGACGGAAATCGGAACGAACCGATTTTCGATTCGGTTTTTCTATAAAATCTCACTTATCACCAATTCCATAATGCTTAAACATATTCATGTTGACTACTAATCACATAACAACTAATTTGGATAAAATTTCTCACATGAAATGATAACTTTTGCAATATATCGTATTCTTTCACTTAAATACCACCATATTTAGTTTATCACATTTAACCCTTTAACATTGCTATACCTTAAAGTAGATCATGAGGTAATGACCTACCTCCATACACACGCAAATACAACCCTAATTGATATCATCAAAACTTAGAATACGATAATACAAGATTTTACATTTAAATACCATTTTCTTAATAAAACCTTTTCTAAAAGTTCTAAGTTTTAGACAATTTTAAAACAATATTTTTTAATAGGAAAATACGATATGTCGTGGATATCGATCATTTATCTAAACCTGACTTTGTGTTGTCTAGGCAAGTGTGTCTAAGACGAGTGGTTACTTAATTAGGACCACTACTTGTAGTGGAAAGCCGCCCATTCACCTGGCATTTACCTGGCCGCAATTGGCGGTGAAGAGGCGATTTGAGACTTCTAATGACTTATCGTTTAGACCATTTAGAAATAGGCTAGTTGGCTTAGGAAACCCTAGAATTTAAAATACGGAAATTTACACCCTTTTACAAATAAATACCTTATCTTTATAAAACCGTTTTCTAAATGATTAGTAATTATTAAATCTTTGCAAAGCGCCACTACAACCTACCTTTGGGGAACTCGTTAGGGATAGTACGGTTTATCGTGCACCTTCGAGCTTAGTAGTGCGAGATTCAGACCTCCGCAAGGAGCATTCGGTCTCGAAAGGTTTAAAATACGACATTTAAGAAAAATGAGAATTTTGGAAAATAAAATATTTATTAAAAATTATTCTTGTATAAACATATGTATATTTATCATTTAAACACCTATTTTATTATAATATAAAGTTTCCACCTTTTCCTAAAAATTACAAGATTAAAAGTTACATTAAAATACCATGAATTTCAAATAAATCAATATTACAAATTAATACCTTTATTAGGATATATTCATTAGAAATATCACAAATAAAATTAACACTCATTATAACTATAAAGACGAATAATAAATACTTGGGGTGTATCTTGAAAACTATACAAAAGTATTTTTACATAAAACCCCCTCAAGTTTTATAAATTACAATAATGACCCTAAATATAGAATTTCGATTTACATTTCTTTTGGTCTGACTCGGATTTGAGTCTGATTATTTCTGACTTGAATACGATTCAAGTCAATCTTTATTCTTTAATATTCCAACTCAATATGAACACATGAATCTCAGAATCCAGTTAACAATCTATAAAACTTGACTGAACCAAACCATGGATATACATCCATTATTCCGTTATTCCATTTACCTGATTATGCAGTTACAATCTGTTTATTGATATCATGGTTTTGGTCGGTCATCCAACTTACACAATACAATACAACAATACAACCAAAACACTACGGGGTTTAAGGGGTAGATTGGTACGGAGGGTGTTAAAAGTGGCACTAGGTGGTCAGATTAAGACACCTAACCTATATTCTGTTGCTGTTGTACCGTGGCTTAACGGTTCCTTGTACATTCCGTTTTCCCTGGTCTCTAGCATATAGAGACCCTCTCGTATACACTGGCATCCTTCGTACCAAGCTACAAACAACAGCGTTAACACAATATTCTACAATATTTTACAATCTCTTTAGAAAATACCTCTTATTCTGTCTTTTCTAATTCTTCTTTATCATTGGGACTTACCGAGCAACCTGTTCACTGACGGCATTCTATTTCTTTCTTTTTTAAATGTCGTCAGGTGCTTTGGACCCAGAGAGATCGAGCCCACCGGTGAAGACTTGGAGCAGTTTTCACGAAGACCCTGAGCTCTAGATATTGTACCTTGTTCTATTCAGTATTTTCATTTCCTGTTATGCCACTGTTTAGGCATCGCTTTTCATTTCAGTTGTATTTACTTTTCATGCATTGTACAAAAGAATGTTATTAATAAAGTTGCTGTTATTTCTATATCTCTTGTCTCTTGTGATTTACTTTATATTGCTTAGATACGCTTAGCGTATGTACTTTTAAGTATATACGTAGTGGACCTCGTTGCGTCCATTTCGCCGTACACCGGGAAGCTGGACGTGACGGGTTTTGTTGGTGGCCCACGCAGGTCAGAGCTATATAGAACCATACTATGCAGTTCTGTTCTGCGTGAACAACCTAAGCAATATAACACAAGAACCAGCAACTAAAACATTCTTTACAATTCATGTTTCTTGAATCTTACTAATTTCTATTCCTTAAATCTTATGTATTTGAATCTGTCCTAACCCAAAATTTTCTTCAAGGTTATGGATTCCCCGAACAACACCAGCACCAATGTCAACAACACACCTCCAGCACTACCTCTTGCACCAGTTGTTCCTGCGCCACCCACCGAGCAAACAGTGCTACTTGAGGCGATTCGCAGCCTTCTTGAGGGACAGCAACAACTACTGAACCGTCCTGAGACCGACGCACTGGGAGTAAAGCAATTCAGGGCTTTACATCCCAAGCAGTTCTCTGGTAAAGGAAGCCCTCTTGAAGCGGAAGAGTGGGCACAAAGCACAGAAAACGATCTGGCAGCAGCTCAAGTGCCAGACCTAACTTGGGTCCGTGTGGCGAAACTACAGCTCACGGATAATGCTCGCAACTAGTAGAAGGCGGAAGAAAGCCGTCTGGTACAGCCGATTGAATGGAAGACTTTTCGCGAGAAGTTTGACGCGAAATACTTCCCTGTGACTGCCAGGTTTGCAATGGAGCAGCAGTTCATTCATCTACAACAGGGTTCAATATGGGACAAATCAGTAGATGAATACGACGCTGAATTCACCATGTTAAGCCGGTATGATATGTCACAATAGTTCAATTTTTAAATATCACATACTACACAGCTAACACAATCCTTAAACAGATTCGCGGCACACTTGATACCGACGGACGAGATCAGAGCCCGTCGCTTTCAACAAGGACTGGACACAGAGATTCAGGCTGCTCTGACTCATGAGGATGCTCTAGAAGCTGTCCACAGTTATGAGGCAGTGATAAAAGCAAGGGGCAGACCTCAGTCTGCAGGAGTCAAACGCCATGCCAACCAGATGGCAGGTGGAGCCTCGTCCAGGCCACCTTTCGTGCCAAGGCGACCCGGAGTACCAACCCATCGTCCCAGCCCAGCCTTTTGCACCTACTGCAAGAGAACTGGACATATGATGAAGGACTGTCGTCGAGCTAACCGCCTTTGCTTAGTCTGCGGCTCAGCTACTCACGATATTAGGTCTTGTCCCCAAAGACAGAACCCGGTTGCTGCACCCAGGCCAGCAATTACTTATCCGCAGCGACCAGCTCTTCAGGCACCTGCTCCTAGACCTGCACTGCCTGCACTACCCAGAGGACCACAAGCTGCACCACCTCCTCGTCAGTTCCATCAAGCTCAAAGGAACGTTCAGAGGAATGCTCCTTAGGCCAGGAGGAATGTACCAAGGCGTCAGGCTTTCACGATGTCCGTGGAAGAAGCTGAGGCCACTGGCCAAGTCATCACTGGTAAACTTTTCTTTTCAAACTTTGCTTTCTATCCTGCTACTTAGTTACATATTTTCTATACCTAAAACAAATCCCACATACCTTAGGTACAATCTTAGTATCCTCAATCCCTGCACTTGCACTGTTTGATACTGGAGCATCACACTGCTTTATGTCACAACGGTTTGTTCGAACCCATGCGATTCCAGTCTCACCGCTTATATCCAGCTGGAATGTCAGCTCAGGAAATGGCGTTCTAAAGGCAACTATGGGATACAGCTTGTGTCCAGTCGTCGTCTGCAGTCGAGAGTTTTATGCTGACTTCAAAGTACTGGACATACCGAACTTCGATGTGGTTCTCGGAATGGATTGGCTTGGAACTTTTTATGCTACCATCGACGTCGTCAAAGGAGGGTAGTACTCGAGATCCAAGACCATCCGGTCTTCTATTTCAAAAGCGGAGACCGTACACTGGAGCCAAGTACCTACAAAGCGAAGCCAAGAGAAGCAGTAGTTGCAGCAGCTCAAGTGGAGGAAGAATCAAGACCAGATGTGGTTCGAGAGTTCGACGATGTATTTCCTTACGATATATCAGGTTTGCCTCCCGATCGAGCTCTTGAATTCAGTATTGATTTAGTACCAGGAGCGCAACCGGTGATCAAAGCACCCTATCGTTCAAGTCCGGAAGGTTTGAAGGAAGTCCGAACACAGTTGGACGACTTACTGGCGAAAGGATGGATTTGTCCCAGCACTTCAAGTTGGGGATCACCTGTATTACTTGTGAAAAAGAAGGAATGTTCATACAGAATGTGCATCAATTACAGAGCCTTGAACAAAGTCACTATAAAGAACAAGTATCCACTCCCGCGCATCGATGATTTATTCGATCAGCTAAGTGGATCTTGTGTTTTCTCTAAATTAGATCTTCATTCAGGTTATCATCAAGTGAAGGTCAAGGAAGCTGATATTCACAAAACAGCTTTCAGAACTCGCTATGGACATTATGAATTTCTAGTGATGCCATTTGGAGTGACCAACGCACCCGCAATATTCATGAACCTAATGAATCAAGTTTTCCGGGAGTACTTAGACAGGTTTGTTGTCATCTTCATCGACGACATCCTGGTGTATTCTAAGAGTCGGAAAGAACATGCAGAGCACTTACGAATTGTCCTAGAAACTCTTCGACAACATCAGCTTTATGCCAAGTACAGCAAGCACGAGTTTTAGTTAAAGCAAGTTGGTTTTCTTGGACATATCGTATCAGGAGAAGGAATCTCTGTGGATCCAGCCAAAGTTTCAGCAGTTAGCGAATGGCCTACACTAAAGTCAGTGAAGGATATTCGGAGTTTCTTGGGTTTAGCTGGATATTACAGAAGGTTTATTGAAGGCTTTTCAAAGATAGCAACGCCCCTGACCAAGCTCACACGTAAAGATGAAGAATTTGTGTGGTCAGAAGCATGCGAACAAGCTTTCGTAGAACTCAAGACAAGGTTGACATCAGCACCTATTCTCGTTATACCGGATCAATCTGGAGGATTCGAAGTGAATTGCGATGCATCCGGTAAGGGATTAGGATGTGTTCTACATCAGCATGGTAAGGTTGTGGCTTATGCTTCAAGACAGCTGAAGATTCATGAGCGCAATTATCCGACGCATGATCTGGAGTTAGCAGCCGTCATCTTTGCTCTCAAGATTTGGTGTCATTATCTACTTGGTGAAGGAGTGGATATCTACACAGATCATAAGAGCCTAAAGTACGTGTTTACTCAGAAGGAGTTGAATATGCAGCAGAAAAGATGGTTAGAACTCATGGCAGACTTTGATATCAACTTGCAATATCACCCAGGGAAGGTGAACGTAGTACCTGATGCTCTTAGTCGCCAACCATTAGCAATGAATCTCACCGCTCAGTGGAAGCTTCAACAAGACTTGCATCAGATGGAGATTGAAGTAATCATGCCAGGTAATGCTTCAAGTTTGATGAATTTGCAAGTTCAATCAACCATTGTCAATCAGATCAAAGCAGCTCAAGCAAGTGATGCTAAGTTGCAAAAGATCAGAGAACAAGTGGAGAATGGACTCAGAACAGACTTCATCATCCATGAAGACGGATCTTTGAGATACGGCAGCGGATTGTGTATACCAAAAGGTCCTGTTCGGGAAGAGTTAATGAAAGAAGCTCACATCTCTCCCTACTCAATACATCCTGGAAGTACCAAAATGTAAAAAGATCTACGTCAGAATTATTGGTGGCATGGAATGAAGCGTGAAGTAGCCAGAAGCGTCGCAAAATGCTTGGTGTGTCAGCAAGTAAAGGCTGAACATCACAGGACTGCTGGATTACTTCAACCGTTACCAATCCCAGAATGGAAGTGGCAACACATCACGATGGACTTTGTGACTGCTCTTCCTCGCAGCACAAGGGGTAACGATGTTGTATGGGTCATTATGGATCGACTCACAAAGTCGGCTCACTTCATCCCATTTCGAGTTGGTCAATCAACTGAGACACTAGCAAAGAAGTACATGGAGGTAATAATCTAATTAAAATTTAAACTCTTCATAATGTATTATCTCTGATACCCATGAACTTATATAGGAAATTGTGAGACTTCATGGAGTACCGGTCTGCATTGTCTCCGATCGTGACACCAGGTTCCGATCGCAATTTTGGCAGAGTCTGCAAGCAAACTTGGGAACAAGTATGAACTTCAGCACGGATTATCATCCACAAACAGATGGTCAATCGGAACGAACTATTCAGATCTTGGAGGATATGCTCAGAGCGTGTATGCTAGACTTCAAAGGATCATGGGAAGATCACCTACATCTTGTGGAGTTTTCGTACAACAACAGCTACCAAGCAAGCATAGGAATGGCACCTTTTACAGCATTGTATGGAAGGAAATGTCGTTCGCCATTAAGTTGGGACAACATCGGAGATAGGGAACTTCTTGGACCAGAGATGATAGTAGCAACTGTTGATGTGGTTCGTACTATCAGGGAAAGGATGCGCATAGCCCAAGATCGACAGAAGTACTGGGCTGATGCAAAGAGACGACACTTGGAGTTCCGGCCAGGAGATCACGTATTCTTGAAAATATTTCCGAACCGCGGAGTGATCCGATTTGGAAGACGGGGTAAGTTGAGTCCGAGATATATTGGACCGTTCGACATACTCGAACGAGTCGGTGAAGTGGCATACCGCTTAGTGCTTCCACCTTCATTGGAAGGAGTGCATAATGTGTTCCATATATCCCAACTCAGAAAGTATGTGAGTGACCCCAGCTATGTACTCGATCATTCCGAGCTCACGATACAGCCCGATTTGTCTTGTGAGCAACAGCCCGTGGAGATCCTGGACATGAAAGTGAAGACACTTCGGAACAAGGAAGTTAACTTGGTTCGAGTGATATGGAGGAAAGACACTCCAGGATAGTCCACTTGGGAAAGGGAGGATAAAATGCGTACTAGATATCCACACCTCTTTGTAAACTAGTTCTCAAATAAAAGTTGTAAATTTCGAGGAAGAAATTTTTGTAAAGAGGGTAGACTGTAACAACTCCATTTTTAATGTACAAAGAATTGATTTAAGTTCAATGCATACTTGGAGTATTTATTGCGACTGATATCTCTTTAAGTATTTATTTCACTCCATAATTACAAGAAGGAGCTTATAGCTCATTGGTAATACCTTGCACTGCTGAACCAAGCCACCAGAGTTCAAATCCCATGCCCCGCATTATTTTTGTATTTATTTTGTTTTATTTTTTTGGAAAGTCAACAATCAAAAGGCCATAACTCCCAAAATATGACTGGGCAACAAAAGTAAATATACCAAATTGTACCCCCCAAGTTTCCCCGGCCTCTGGTGGCCTGACTCGGCGTCGCCGGCTGGCGAACCGGCCGACTCGGTCCGGCGCCGCCGGCCGGACTTGGCCGAACGGCCGAGTCACCAACAGAGAAAAGTTGGGTCTTGAAGTGGTCAACCCTCCCGCACACTATAAATGCTTGGATCGGTTATCATTCGGCCAATAAATCCCTTTTAATCCTAGGTTTAATGAGTTTTAATGAATTTTTATATATTTTTATATTTTTTTTATTAAAAACCCTAACCCTAGCCTAACCATATATAAACCCCCCATACCCTCTACCCTCTCATCACTTTTTTAAGTCCACTCTTCCAAAATTCCAAGAGAACTTGGTACGTAAGAAAATGAGCGAAAAGTGAAGCGCTGACGAAATCGACGGCGAAATCCCGGCGATCGTACTAGGACCTCTTCACGACGTTTCGATGCACCGGCAAACCCACTACCTTCCTCTCACTCTCTAGCGTTGTCCAAACCCGTAAGTCCCCCTTTTCTACCTTTCTTTTCCTTCATAATAATACGACTTTATAAACCCGGCGGAAATCGGAACGAACCGATTTCCGATTCGGTTTTTCTATCAAATCTCACTTATCACCAATTCCATAATGCTTAAACATATTCATGTTGACTACTAATCACATAACAACTAATTTGGATAAAGTTTCTCACATGAAATGATAACTTTTGCAATATATCGTATTCTTTCACTTAAATACCACCATGTTTAGTTTATCACATTTAACCCTTTAACATTGCTATACCTTAAAGTAGATCATGAGGTAATGACCTACCTCCACACACACGCAAATACAACCCTAATTGATATCATCAAAACTTAGAATACGATAATACAAGATTTTACATTTAAATACCTTTTTCTTAATAAAACCTTTTCTAAAAGTTCTAAGTTTTAGACAATTTTAAAACAATATCTTTTAATAGAAAAATACGATATGTCATAGACATCGATCGTTTATCTAAACCTGACTTTGTGGTGTCTAGGCAAGTGTGTCTAAGGTGAGTGGTTACATAATTAGGACCACTATTTGTAGTGGAGAGCCTCCCACTCACCTGGCACTTACATGGCCGCAATTGGCGGTGAAGAGGCGATTTGAGACTTCTAATGACTTATCGTTTAGACCATTTAGAAATAAACTAGTTGGCTTAGGAAACCCTAGAATTTAAAATACGGAAATTTACACCCTTTTACAAATAAATACCTTATCTTTATAAAACCATTTTCTAAATGATTAGTAATTGTTAAATCTTTGCAAAGCGCCACTACAACCCACCTTTGGGGAACTCGTTAGGGATAGTACGGTTTATCGTGCACCCTCGAGCTTAGTAGTGCGAGATTCAGACCTCCACAAGGAGCATTCGGTCTCGAAAGGTTTAAAATACGACATTTAAGAAAAATGAGAATTTTGGAAAATAAAATATTTATTAAAAATTATTCTTGTATAAACATATGTATATTTATCATTTAAACACCTATTTTATTATAAGATAAAGTTTCCACCTTTTCCTAAAAATTACAAGATTAAAAGTTACATTAAAATACCATGAATTTCAAATAAATCAATATTACAAATTAATACATTTATTAGGATATATTAATTAGAAATATCACAAATAAAATTAACACTCATTATAACTATAAAGACGAATAATAAATACTTGGGGTGTGTCTTGAAAACTATACAAAAGTATTTTTACATAAAACCCCCTCAAGTTTTATAAATTACAATAATGACCCTAAATATAGAACTTCGATTTACATTTCTTTTAGTCTGACTGGGGTTTGAGTCTGATTATTTCTGACTTGAATACGATTCAAGTCAATCTTTATTCTTTAATATTCCAACTGAATATGAACACATGAATCCCAGAATCCAGTTAGCAATCTATATAACTTGACTGAACCAAACCATGGATATACATCCATTATTCCGTTATTCCATTTACCTGATTATGCAGTTACAATCTGTTTACTGATATCATGGTTTTGGTCGGTCATCCAACTTACACAATACAATACAACAATACAACCAAAACACTACGGGGTTTAAGGGGTAGATTGGTACGGAGGGTGTTAAAGGTGGCATGAGGTGGTCAGATTAAGACACCTAACCTATATTCCGTTGCTGTTGTACCGTGGCTTAACGGTTCCTTGTACATTCTGTTTGCCCTGGTCTCTAGCATATAGAGACCCCTCTCGTATACACTGGCATCCTTCTGTACCAAGCTACAAACAACAGCGTTAACACAATATTCTATAATATTTTACAATCTCTTTAGAAAATACCTCTTATTCTGTCTTTTCTAATTCTTCTTTATCTTTGAGACTTAGTGAGCGACCTGTTCGCTGACGACATTCTATTTCTTTCTTTTTTGAATGTCGTCAGGTGCTTTGGACCCAGCAGAGATCGAGCCCACCGGTGAAGACTTGGAGCAGTTTTCACGAAGACCCCGAGCTCTAGATATTGTACCTTGTTCTATTCAGTATTTTCATTTCCTGTTATGCCACTGTTTAGGCATCGCTTTCATTTCAGTTGTATTTACTTTTCATGCATTGTACAAAAGAATGTTATTAATAAAGTTGCTGTTATTTCTATATCTCTTTTCTCTTGTGATTTACTTTATATTGCTTAGATACACTTAGCGTATGTACTTCTAAGTATATACGTAGCGGACCTCGTCGCGTCCATTTCGCCGTACACCGGGAAGCGGGGCGTGACAGCAACTTGGAACAAAATCAGCAAGTAAAATATATACATACAAAAATAGACGAAATGTTTGGGCAACTCGCAATAAAAAAGCAGCGAGTAAAGAAAAAGAAAAATAGCCGAAATGATTGGGCACCACGAAAAATAGCCGAAATGATTGGGAAATCACGACTTTCGCGATATAAAAAACTTAAATGATAGAGCATCACGGAAATAAATAAAAAAAATGAAAGAATAAAACGTTTGCCCTGCAGGTAAGTCCATACTGACCCCTATATACAATCCATGGGTATAAACGAAAAGGGAACCACATGTCCCAACAAACTCTGTCAAAGGGAAAGTCAGATCTCGATAGCAACATCTGCATCCCAGAAGACTAACAACGGCGTTCCTTCTCCTGCCAGCAGGGCACGGACACGACACCACCAATCGGAGTCACGGCAAAGTCCCTAGTTCCAAGACTCTACAGTTCACAGACAGCCTAGAGTCAGCCCCGACACCGCAGAAGGTAGAGCAAGTCAGCCCCGACACCGCAGAAGGTAGAGCAAGTCAGCCCCGACACCGCAGAAGGTAGAGCAAGTCAACCCTACACCGCAGAAAGCGGAAATACGCCATCAAATAACCCCGTCACGGAAATACGTCATCCAATGACCCCGTCTCGGAAATACGTCATCAAATGACCCCGTCGCGGAAACATGTCATCCAATGACCCTGTCGCGGAAATACGTCAGCAAATGACCTCGTCACGGAAATACGTCATCCAATGACCCCGTCGCGGAAATACGTCAACAAATGACCCCGTCTCGGAAATACGTCATCCAATGACCCCGTCTCGGAAATACGTCATCAAATGACCCCGTCATGGAAACACGTCATCCAATTACCCCGACACGGAAATACGTCAGCAAATGACCCCGTCGCGGAAATACGTCATCAAATGACCCCGTCGCGGAAATACGTTATACAATGACCCCATCGCGGAAACACGTCACCCAATGACCCCGTCGCGGAAATACGTCATCCAATGACCATGTCATGGAAACACGTCAGCAAATGACCCCATCTCGGAAATACGTCATCTAATGACCCCGTCTCGGAAACACGTCAGCAAATGACCCCGTCTCGAAAATACGTCAGCAAGTGACCCCGTCTCAGAAACACGTCATCCAATGACCCCGTCTCGGAAATACGTCATCCAATAACCCCGTCTTGGAAATACGTCGGCAAGTGAACCCGTCTCGGAAATACGTCGGCAAGTGACCCCGTCTCGGAAATACGTCATTCAATGACCCCGTCGCAGAAACACGTCATCAAATGACCCCGTCGCGGAAATACGTCATCCAATGACCCCGTCGCGGAAACACGTCAGCAAATGACCCCATCGCGGAAATACATCATCCAATGACCCCGTCGCGGAAATACGTCATCCAATGACCCCGTCGCGGAAACACGTCAGCAAATGACCCCATCGCGGAAATACGTCATCCAATGACTCTGTCTCGGAAACAAGTCAACCAACCTCCAAGGAAATCAGTGTCCTTGGCAAGACTTCTCGATTCGGGAAAATCAGCGTCCTTGGCGAGAACTTCTCAATTCGTTTCGACCCGCAAGAAAATTAGTGTCTTTACAGGAATCTCTCGATTTGTTTCGACCTCAGGGAAATCAGCGTCCTTGGCAAAAATCTCAATTCAGGGAAATCAGCGTCCTTGGTGAGAACTTCTCGATTCGCTTCGACCCACAAGGAAATCAGTGTCTTTGTAGGAATCTCTCGATTCGTTTCGACCTCAAGGAAATCAGTGTCCTTGGCAAAAATCTCGATTCAGGGAAATCAGCATCCTTGGCGAGAACTTCTTGACTCGCTTCGACCCGTAAGAAAATCAGTGTCTTTGCAGGAATCTCTTGATTCATCTCGACCTGCGGGGAAATTAGTATCCCTACGCATAAAGAAAATTCTCTTGTGGGATACTTACGATTCTCAAGAGAAAACGCACTTAGGAATCCTCATGACTCCTAAGGAGAAAATACACCTACGGGATCCTCTCGACTCGTAGGGAGAAAAGTTTTTATGAGACCCCCATGGCTCATAAAGTTGAAAAGTCTTAGACGGAAGATCCTAACCCTGTTTCCTAAGCCATCGCTGCCCTATGGCTTACAAGCAGTTCCAAACTAACTCTTGTACATTATTCAGGGGCCATACTCTCGAAAGTCGAATCTTGACAAGAAGGGAAACAACCATTTACTAATCCTCTCGACTCATAAAGGGAAAAATTCTCTTGTGAGATCCTTACGACTCTCGAGAGAAAATACACACTTAGGAATCCTCACGATTCCTAAGGAGAAAATATACCTACGGGATCCTCTCGGCTCGTAGGGAGAAAAATCTTTATGAGACCCTCATGGCTCATAAAGTTGAGAAGTCTTAGGCAGCAGATCTGAACCTGTTTCCTAAGCCGTCGCTGTCCTGCGAAGAGATCAAGATAGATTATCTACAAAATGCATTTGCTAAAAGGGACACACCACTATAAAACAAAATATGTCTTTTATTCATAAATCCAAATGAATACAAAGTACAATTTATAAAAGAATCAAAAAATACTCTCATTCAGGAGTAAGTACAAAAGAAGAATACAAAAAAAACATATATATCTTCAGGCCGGCGGACGATGCAATAAGTTCATCAATTCGTTATTCTTCCGCTGGGCCTCGGCTTCAAGCTTTATTATGGCCACAAGACGGGTCTCCGCCTGAGACTGTTGAGACTGGTACAAGGCGAGCCGACTCTCAAGCTCCCTTTCAGCTACTTTGTAAGCTTCAACTATCTCGCGGGTAAAAATAACGGCTTTATCAAGAGCTACCACCTCCGTGATAGCTTATTGAAGCACCCGCCAAAGTTCGTACGCACGAGTAGTCTTAGCAGTGAGTTGAGCTTGAAGTTCTCCCAAAGCATTTGAAACTAGCTCCCTCTCCGAAAATTTCCAGTTGAGCATCTTTTCGCAGGACTGAAGATTAGCGGTACACCGCTCAATCTACCCCCGCAGGCTCACCTTGGTAGTTAAAAGCTCAAAAGGAAGGCGGATACACTCGAGATTATTTAAGCAAGCCTCCACTCTGCGACAATACTCAACCCAGACGCGTACCAATGCTTCATCATGATAGGTGGAGAGGACGGACAAGGAAGCATTGGCTTCGACAGCAAATTCTTCGGCCGGGACAGAGGTAGCAGCGTGAAGGTCTTCAATGAGAGCCGTCAGGGAATGGATGCTTTGTTTCGCCATCCTTTCAGATGCATGCCGGGCATAGGGACCCGATGGCATGAAGATCCGAGATTCCAATGGAGTTAGGGTTGGCAGAGCTGTCAAGGTTTGTGAACAGTCGGTGAGAGCCACAAACATGAAATAGGTAAATCAATGCCAAAGATAAAAGCCTAACTTACCCCAGTCATGTTAGTTATATGTATGACCTAGAGGCCATTACTGTATATATGATGTATAATGTAGTGGATACTTGGATATATATCAGGAGGACTTTCTTGCTCGATATGATAGTATGCTATCTGGTTGCACTTTATCTTAACATGTACTCTGATTGTCTCTATGTTACATGTTGATAAAGCCCTTAGAATGAGTACTTGACTACCAGGACTATGATGCAGATCATACTAGTGAGGACAGTGTAATCGCCAAGTACATCCTTCAAATGTTCCTAGTCGTGGGAGTACCGAGACAGGGCATCGATACTCCAGAGTAGACTAGCGTATGCGCTTCTTGACCCATATGATGGGCGATGGATGATCTCATATCCATTGATGTTTGACATCAGAGAAGATATACGGGTGCTCAGTCGAGACTGGGTACACTAGATGGGCTCGCCGAGAACTCCCAGATGGTATTATACCTCACGTCAGATGGCAGTTCTCTGGTGACACTGGTACAGGTTAGTCTGTAGACCCGAGATCGTCATAAAGTCTTGTGTGATTCCCACTGTGCTTTGATTTCTATCATACCACGTCCAAGAGGGCGTGCAAAAAGGTGGCTTTTGGGTATAGTCCCGAATCATATGGAGGCAATGAGCGATAGGAGGGGTTTCGTCTCTCCCGGTATAGGGAGTTGATGTTGTGCTGTGTTCGATTGGCTATAAGTAGAAATCCCTGGCCAGGGTTGCTGAGATTTACTGGTAAGTGTTATCAGTAGTTTCTCGAACTGTTATGGACCTCATATCGACATGACTTATCAAGCTACTTGGGTCTGACGTTTACCACCCCTAGGCGAGATATGCGACATATCAAACGAAGAGACCGGACTGTACGGGAGTGTTACTGATTGGATTCACAGGAGAATGTACAGGTTTGCTTGTTGATCTTCTGATCGCTCAATACCTAGGTGGTTGTTACGTTTAGCTAACCGCTTGCAGCTTGTGAGTGTTGAATATGATCATCACCTACTGCCGGCGTATTGACGATTCTTTAGAGTCCTACACAGAGGTTTCTTGGCTCAGGCAAAATGGAGTAGGAGCACATATATGATATGTGCGGGACCGAGAACAATACGTGTATGTGATACCGTATTAAATTCTCGCGATATGAGATATCGGCCGGGTATATGAGATATAGCCGGGTCATCGGATCAAGTGTTGATTCGATGAACTGATACAGATTATATTAGTCGGTTATTTGTGAAATAGCCGGATTATCGGATCAAGTGTTGATTCGATAATTTAATGTATAATTATATATTTGATATATTAAATTACATTAACTAATATTAGCTCACTAAAAGATTCTTTTTCTCACTCGGGTAATACATTGATATATATGCGATATATGTTAATTGTATTATTTTATTTTGTTACAATAAATATTGTATATGTGATATATAATATTGTAACATGTTAGGGTTATTAATGCAACATGATTAGTGGAGATTAAACATAATTAAGGTTTGATTTGGGTTAATTTTTCTAGAAGCTTCTAGAAGCTTTTTGTTTTGTTTTTGCAAAGATATTTTGTTATGATATTTGTTAACCCAACCCAACCCTTCACCATGGTTCATTCTCTACATGGGTTAAGTTATTATACTTAACCCATGGTTGCATTTCTAACCACACATGGATTCATTATTCATCACAAAGAGAATGGTTCTTCTTCTTCCTTCTTCTTTCGTGAAAAAGCTTTCTAGCTTTTTATGATGTGATGAAAATGAGTGAGATTAAGAAAACAAATGAGAGCTAAAATCCTACTTCATCATCCTAATCTATTCTAGCCATTTAGATTAGGGTGTTCACTTCATTAAATAGTGAGAGCTTGTGTTAAAGAAACTTCAAGGTAGATCATCTTTGTTATCGAAGATCGAAAGCAAGCATGCATCTTTCTCTTCATGGAGCATCTCTAGAGTCCGGGAAATCGATGATCGCAGCGAAGGGACCTCAACACGGAGCTTATGAAGCGAAGGACCGGACTACAAAGGTTGTAATCCCAAACTCTTAGATGTTAAAGTGTTTAACATGCTTTGTTTCACCTAATCTCTAGTTTAAAGATCTAGGTTAGGGTTGTTCGGCACGTCTAAATTTTAAATCGGGCATGGTTGATACCTTGTAGACCCTTGTGAGAGTGCTTAGTAACCCTGCAGTGGTATCAGAGCCAAGGTAGAGCTTTAGGCGAAATCTAGGCGAAGTTTAAAGTCCGATCGAACTCCGAATACCCGTAAAACCCTAGTTTCTAGAAATTTTTCAAAAAGTTGATTTTTTTTCATATTAAAAATGCTCAGAAAATTCAGCAGATGATTTTATGGGTTACTGTAAAAAACGACCCCACAACACATTTATTGCGCCGCGGAGCCGCGGCAATACCCTGCTTGCACGGCGGTTCCGCGGCCAAACAATAAGATTATGGGATCAATTTTCTACAGTAATGTCCGTATGTATTTCCTGATGTTTCTGGGAATTTTTTATTTTACTCAAGTGTTGAGTTTTCTGGGTTGTATTGGGGACTCGTTGATTCGATCGAATAATTTAACTTCGTTTAATTTTTTCCGGGTAATTTTAGAACGTGTTAAAAAGTTCGAACGGATATCAATAACTCACTTTTTCCTCTGTCGGAAATTTTCAGAAGTTGGATTTTTTCTCGAGTTTGAAACTTTCGGAAAGTCGTGCAAGTAACGCGGTGGGCCCTCTAGAAGACAACAAACCTTAACTCGATTATGTGACCGTCTGAACCGCCTCTAAACCTTAGGGTTTGTGGCAGTACGGCGTTGCCACCCTTCTACGGCTGGACCATTGGTACTGTGGCATGTGATAGATGCTTTTAAACTCCGCTCAAGTGTTGAGCTATTTGGAAAAACTTGGGGGTTTGATTATTCGATCGGAAAGTTTAACATTGTCTGTTTATCTGGATTATGATACAATATTTGGAATCCACAAGTAGTTATGAGATAACTAATTTGAATGTTATAAATCTAGCAGTTCAGTCTCAGTTGATCGGTTGCCACGGGATTTTGATGCGATCAAAAGTCCGTCGCAATCACGTAGCGTACACGGATACTCGCCGGATAAACTTAATAGATAGCCACGCCCCATAGACCCGACCAAGTGACTGTAGGAGAACCCCGTCGCCAAAAGCATCCATTCGGATGCTCGCGACAGCGGTGTTCCGCCTTAGTGCACTTCGTCGACGGCATCGGGGGTGCGGCCGTCTACTAAAGTTTGCGACGAGCATTCAATCAGGATATCGGGAATCTTGTTGAATTTACCGACTAGATATTGAAAATTGTTTTTGATAATGAGACTAAAATGCGGGGTTTATAATTGTTAGGCATGCGATGTTTAAGGAATTCATTTGGTTAGGCATGCGATGTCTAAGAGGTTGCGGATTCCAACTGTTGTAGTTTTACACTTTCTTTTCTGTGACCGTAAGCGTAGTGTGTGGTGTATTGCCGGCTTCGTTGCTATACATCAACGACAATCGGGATATGCATACTTGCTTACGTTGATGATATAAGATATTATGTGTTGCTGTGATATGTTATATTGGATCGTCGCGTTCTGAATAGCCGGGGGTTTTATGTGAGATTAGAGTTTTTCTTTTTCATTCATGTAAAATTCATTTGTATGTAATATTCTTTTATTGGGGCACTTCCGGGCTGAGGATGATGTCACCATTGTATATTATTTACTTTTCCGCATTAGGTAGACCCAAGGTGGGGAGCACAAGTAACCGGGTTCTGGGGTCCAGTGGGAGACTGTTAGTTATGTATATGCCCTAGAGGCCATTGTTGTACATATGATGTATATTATAATGGATGGTTGGATATATATAGAGAGGACTTTCTTGCTCATCATGATAGTATGCTATTTGGTTTCACTTTATCTTAACATGTTGACTTGTATATGTTTACTGTCTTACTCCCACATGTTGATAAAACCCTTAGGATCTGTACTCGACTACTGGGACTATGATGAGATCATACTAGTGGGGCCACGGTAGTCGATGAGTACATCCTATAACTGTTCCTAGTCGAGGGTGTGTCGAGACAGGGCATCGATACACCAGAGTAGACTAGCGTATACGCATCTTGACCTATATGATAGGCGATGGATGATCCCATATCCATCGGTGTTTGACATCAAGGATGGTGTACGGGTGCTCGGTGGAGACTGGGTACACTGGACGGACTCGCCGAGAACTCCCAGATGGTATTATACCTCATGTCATATGGCAGTTCTCCGGTGACACTGGTACAGGGTAGTCTGTAGACCCGAGATCATCATAGAGTCTTGTGTGATTCCCACTGTGCTTTGATTTCCACCTTACCACGTCCAAGAGGGCGTGCAAAACGGTGTCTTTTGGGTGCAGTCCCGAATCACATGGAGGCAATGAGCGATAAGAGGGGATTCATCTCTCCCGGTATAGGGAGTTGATGTTGTGCTGTGTTCGATTGGTTATAACTGGAAGTCCCTGGCCATGGCTGATATAGAGATTTACTGGTAAGTGTTACCAGTAGTTTCTCAACCTGTTATGAGCCTCAAATCGACATGACTTATCGGTTACTGGGGTCTGACGTATACCACCCCTAGACTAGATATGCAACATATCAGACGAAGGGACCGGACTGTACGGGAGTGTTACTGATTGGATTCACAGGAGAATGTACAGACTAGCTTGTTGATCTTCTGATCGCTCAATACCTGGGTGGCTGTTACGTTTAGCTGACCGCTTGCAGCTTGTGGGTGTTTGATTTGATCATCACCTGCTACCCGGCGTATTGATGATTCTTTAGAGTCCTATACGGAGGTTTCTTAACTCAGGAAAAATGGAGTAGGGGCACATATGTGATATGTGCACGACCGAGAATAATACGATATGAGATACCGTATCATATTCTCGCGATATTTAGATATGAGCCGGGTCATCGGATCAAGTGTTGATTCGATGAATCGGTACATGATATATTAGTCGGTTATATTCGATATAGCCGGATTGTCGGATCAAGTGTTGATTCGGTAATTTAATGTATAATAATATATATGATATATTGCATTACATTATCTAATATTGGCTCGCTTTATTATTTCATTTTCTCACCGGATAATGCATTGATATATATGCGATATATATTAATTGTATTATTTTCTTTTGTTACAAATCTATAATATATATGTGATATATATTATTGTAACATGATATGATTACTAATGAAACATATTTAGTGGAGATTAAACAAGGTTAGGTTTTGAATTGGGTTAGTTCTTTCATGAACCTTCCAGAAGGTTTTCTTTTGTCATGAGAAAGATATTATGTTGATATTTTCTTATGACTTATTCTTTAACTCAACCTAAACCCTAGCCCTAGTTAATTCTCTACATGGGTTTGCCTTGTCATAGTTGACCATGGTTACATTATTAATCATATATCATTTCATTATTCATCACAAAAGGATTAATGCATTATTTTCTTATTCTTCTTCAACCTTGAGCTTTGAGAAAGCTTACTAGGTTTTCATTTTGTGATGATTTCATGTGAGAATTTGATATAAAAAGAAAACATAAATATTACTCCATCATCCTCATCTAATCTAGACAATTAGATTAGGGTGTTCACCTCATTAGAGTGAGAGAGCTTGAGTTATAGAAACTTCGACGTAGATCATCGGAGAAAAGGAACACTACAAGCTAGCATGGATCGTTCGAGTTGTGGAGCCTCTCTTGAGTCTGGGAGATCATAGATCGCGGCGAAGGGACTTCTACTCGGAGCTTATGAAGCGAAGGAGAGGACTACAAAGGTTGTAATCCCTCACACTTAGTTGTAAAGATGTTTAGTTGCATGTTAAACCCTAATAATCTAGCAAAGATCCCGGCTTTGGATTGTTCGGCACGTCTAAATTTTTATTCGGGCATGGTTGATGCCTTATGAACCCTTGTAAGAGTGCCTAGGAACCCTACAGTGGTATCAGAGCCAAGCTAGAGTATTAGGCGACGTGTATACGAAGTTAAAACTCCGATCGAACCCCGATACGACGAAATAGACCCCCTCTCTGGGAATTTTGTAAAAATATGATTTTTTCTGCATTAATAATACTCAAAAAAATCAGCAGGGAATTCTAAGAATTACTATGAAATACGATACCAAAATTCCATGAAGTCGCCGCGGAACCGTGGCAGGAACTTGCTTCCCGCAGCGGTTACGCGGCCGAACTTTGGTATTTTGGACACGTGTCTTCATGGTAATATCCGTAGGTGCTTGTAGCTGCGTCTGAGTATTTTTATCTGACTCAAGTGTTGAGTGTTCTGGGGATTATTTTGAATTCGTTGATTCGATCGGAAAATTTAATTTCGTTATGTTTTCCAGATATTTTAGAAACTGTTAAAATGTTCGAATGGATATCATTAACTCACTTTTTCCCGGCACGAAAAACTTTCAAGTGTTGAATTTTTCTTGAGTTTAAATCTTTCGGAAAAACGTGCAAGTAACGCGGTGGTCCCTCTAGAAGAACACAAACCTTAACTCGATTATATGACCGTCCAAACCGCCTATAAACCTTAGGGTTTGGGGCAGTACGGCGTGCCACATGTGAGGCGTTGGATTGACCCTTCTACAGCTGGACCATTGGTACTGTGACGTATTCTGGGACTTTTTGAACTCCGCTCAAATGTTGAGCTATTTAAGGAAAACTTGGGTTTTTGATTATTTGATCGGGAAGTTTAATATTGTCTATTTATCTGGAATGTGATACAATATGTGGAATTCATATAGTTAGGTATGAAATGCGAAGTATGTGATATTTCGGATTTACGATGTCTAAAGAGATTGTGGATTCCAAATGTTGTAGTTTTACACTTTCTTTTCTGTGACCGTAAGCGTAGTATGTGGGGTATCGCCGGCTTCGTTGCTATACATCAACGACAATCGGGATACGCATACTTGCTTACGTTGATGATATGAGATATTATGTGTTGCTGTGATATGTTGTATTGGATCATCGTGTTATTGTTAGTTATATGTATGCCCTAGAGGCCATTACTGTACATTGGATGTATATTGTAGTGGATGTTGGGACATATATAGGTAGGACTTTGCTCGACATGATAGTATGCTATCTGGTTGCTCTTTATCTTAACATGTATACTTTCTGTCTCTCTGTTACATGTTGATAAAGCCCTTAGGATGTATACTCGACTTCCAGGACTATGATGCAGATCATACTAGTGGGGCCTGGATAGTCCATGAGTACATCCTTCAATGTTCCTAGTCGTGGGAATATCGAGATGGGGCATCGATAGTCCAGAGTAGACTTGCGTATATCTTCTCGACCCATGTCATGGGAAATGGATGATCCCATATCCATTGGTGTTTGACATCAGAGATGGTATGCGGGTGCTCAGTGGAGACTGGGTACACTGAACGGACTCGCCGAGAACTCCCAGATGGTATTATACCTCACGTCAGATGGCAGTTCTCTGGTGACACTGGTACAGCTTAGTCTGTTGACCCGAGATCGTCATAGAGTCCGTTGGAGATAGTGCCCTCATAGTCAATTATTGGATCACAGGTACGTGATTGCAATGATTGCGGAGGACCTATACCGGTAGGACAGTCTTACTCGAGATGATAGTATGCTATCTGGTTTGCCTTTATCAGTAGTGTACATGATCAGGTGACTGATTACATATTACATTTTGATAGAGCCCTTAGGATCTTGCTTTACCACCAACAGTATGATGGTGATCATATACGTGAGAGTTGGGTGGTTTATACGCATATCCTTAATTGTGGTCCCTAGTCGTGGGAGTTTCGAGACAGGGCATCGATACTCCGGAGTAGACTAGTGTGTACAGTCGAGACCCCGACGAGGGGCGGTGGCCGGTCTCACAAGCCACTGGTGTCAGTTGGATCACCTAAGATGTATACAGGTGCTCATTGGGTTATGAGTACACCGGACAGGACTCGCCGGGAATCTGCTAGTTAGTATTATATCTATCATCAGATAGCAGTTCCCTGGTGACATGTGTACAGGTTAGTTCATCGACCTGAGGTCGTCATTTGTCTCGTGTGAGTTCCCACTGTGCTTTGATTTCTACCCTACCACGGCTCAAAGGAGTCGTGCAAACAGGTAGCTTTTGGGTACAGTCCCGAGCCATATGAAGGCACGTGAGCGAATCGGCAGGGGATTCGTCTCTCCCGGTATTGGGGGCGAGGTCGTGCTGTATCTAGGAGAGCCATTACACAAAGTCCATGGCCATGGCAGGAGATTTACTGGTAGGTACTCCAGTAGTATCTCAGGGTGTTATTGGGCTTCACTCCGACACGACTTATACTGCTATTGGGGGTCTGACGTTACTAGCCCCCTAGGCAGATATGCGATACTCATAGACGAACGGACCGGACTGTATATACATTGTCACTATTAGGCTCAGTAGGGTTTTCCGGATGAGTTCGCTCATCGGCATCCCTTGAGGTCAGTCCATGGGCAGCCGTTACGCATTGCTAGTGCCGCTGACGGTTTGTGGTTAAACCCACTGCCAGGGTACTGACGAGTCATTAGAGTCCCCCACAGACAGTTTCCCAAGTTCGGGCGAAATGTTGTAGAGGCCGTATGGTTTTATGGCAGGGTTCGGAAAATGCACGTGCGTTTACGCACGTGTTATTTTTCGGGCAGAAGATACTGGTCGGCTTTGGTTTAAGCCGGATCCGAGTATTATATTGAGTAGGTATAATATCTTTGTCTCGGTTGCATTTGTATTCGGTCGTAATACAAATGCGGGTATATTTATACAGTTTCGGGGTTATCCTGAAAGTCGTTTCAGGATCACTTTTGGAAGTTGCCAGTTTCCAGTTTTCTATCAGCCGTCTTTTAACATTCGGTTAAAGACGGATTTATCTTTTCTTCTCTGAGGTGAGTCATGAGTGTGTGGAAGGTTCTAGGAGCTTCTAGATGATGACTAGGCTTCATGACTCATTAGTGCATTAATGATTTTTTGATGATGTATTTAATGAGTCACCCTTTACCATTAATTCCTTTTGTTTGCATGATAGATATTTTTTAAGATCTTTTGCTTATGGTCACTCTCCCCTCTCCTACACTCACCTCCCTCCTTGAATAAATATGGCCGGCCCCCTCTCCTCCATTCATTCACTCATGAGAGAAAAATTATGGTTGTTAAAAGAAAAGGCTAAAGTTTTGGATGCATGGAAATTTCATAGTTCATATCTCATTTCCATCGGCAACTTCATTAACCGATCGTCCACGGATTTGGACGAAGTGAGACAAAGTCATCTACTCATTCTCTACATCATTCTTGGTCGTCTCTTTTAGCAAACTTGACGATCGAGTTGCCTCGAGTCAGAGGCGGGAGCCCGTTTAAAGAATCGTCGACGTGGTGCCACCTCGACGAGGATATCGGAGATCGACGAGATCGGAGCAGCCGCAACGAAGCGTGGGATGATGGTTGAAGAACGAAGGACTCGGATCGTTCGGTACAACCTTTCTACACTCTTTTCAGTTTGTTAGTTTAGCAATAATGGCAGATACGGATTAAAGTATACGATAGCGCCAGTTAAAAAGTTTTTGTTCCGCATTTTGGCGTCTGTAGACGGCCGGGGCGCTACCGTAGACTTACAGTGGTATCAGAGCCTAACCATTTTGCTATGCTAACTTGTGCTAACGCGTTTAAAACATCGATCGAACCGGAAATCGAAAATTGCAAAATTCCAAGCTCACAGTTTCTGTCGATTTTAAATGGTCTCCTAAAATTTTTCTGCATGTCTTAAAAATCTTTGCAGGCTTTTCTAAGAACCACGATAAAATTTGGGCACGTGACTCCACCAAACTGCCGCAGAAACGCGGCCAAACCCATGGTTTGGCCGCGCATCCGCGGCCACTTGGTGAGCTCATGCTCCCAAATTTGTACAGTGGGTTCTCTGTTGGATTTTGGGGTTTTTGGTATATATCATTTGGGCCCAGGTTTTGTTACTGTTCACCAGTAAATCGTGGGGCCCACTTCTTGATATTTGGTCGATCGAAATTTAAACATGTTAGTTTACAGTGCTTACATTATATCTCCGACCGGGAATGTCATTTGATCGGTAAACCGCGTCTGATTGCTATAGTTCTTTTAGACGGGTTTGCGAACGTGACATTCGCGTTGATGTTCTGTGTTGTGCTGTGTTGTTGCGGATTTGTCGTGGTGGATAGCAGTGTGCAATGATAGTACAGTTTGTGTTTATTTGTAAATTTGATATTGCGAGGCGAGCGTCCAACTTGTGGACTGCCGTCACTGCCTGTTGTATAATATTCTTTTGGGGCACGACCAGGTTGCGGTCGATGTACCTGTTGTACTATTTTTCATTACTGTACTAGGTTTTGCCCCGCGACGGAGTGCACGGATAGCCGGGTTCTGGAGGGCAACGGGTCCGCATCTCATGGCTTTGAGAGGCAGAAGGGTCCCACTCTAGAATTGGCAGACTATTCGCCGCACTCGTAGGGGGTACAGGTTGACCCAAGGAGGGGTGCTCAAGCTACCGGATTCCGTGAAGTGCTGGGTGGTCCATTCACTATGCTGTAGGGGGCTGCCTCGCTTCAGGTTTTGGCGGGTAACTTGCCGCACCCGTAGGGGTCTAGGTTTCATTGCACAGGCTATCCACACAACAGGGGAACGTCGGGTTTCAGCAGCGGCTCTGTGAAACCCGGGGATCCCAGATTATCTGTATTGTTCTATGATGCTTACTTTTCTGTAATGTTGCATATTATCACGCCTGGAGCGATTATTGTATATTGGTTTATATCCTATTAGATGTTGTATATGTTTTACACCCGCGCTAGTCCAGTCCCCGCTCTGTCGTTAGTTAAGTAACCTAACGGGTGATGACTGGACCCAGTGACGAATGCGGATGGCATATACGTACATTTTATTTTCGTTCTTTTCTGGTGTGATTAAATGATGGGACTGTGTTGATTCTGATCAATGCAAAGTAAAACAAACCTGTTTACAGTTGTTGGAACAAATTTAAAAAGTGTTATTGCAAAGACGTTTCCTTTTGTTTTGCATAGCGGTATTCAGTGGAATATCCTGCACCTCATTCGACGGGGCAAGGGCCGATATCCCTTCACCGGGACTGACCCCTTGGGCAGAAGTTTGCGTCAGGGTAATAACTTCACTATAGTCGATTACAAGTTGCTTTGCATAGCAGTATTCAGTGGAATATCCTGCACCTCATTCCACGAGGAAAGAGCCGAGATCCCTTTACCGGGAGTGACCTCTTTAGCAAAAGGTTTTCGCCACTATATTTTAAAAAGCTATCAGGTTCTTTCAGCGATATCAAGTTCACTACGTTAAAGGTTTTTCGCCAAAAACCAGCCGTAGCCCTCCGTCACTTCTTTTGGGTATTCAGTAGTATTCAAGCTATATATTTTGACCTAACGCCAAGGCATAGTGTTTGGTAGCTGCTGGGTATTCAATTGTTGCATAGATAGATGAGTTGGTTTGGGACAGCCGTTCTGCCATTTTGACCTAACGCCAAGGGCATGTGCGGGTGGGCTCAAATTAACAAGATAGTGATGGGTAGAACTTGGCATGTGACTTATGACATTTTGACCTAACGCCAAGGTTATAAGAGCATGGGGCAAAAACAATATCGGGAGTTTCTAAAGAAACTGAAACTTGCCAAGTATGCGCATACCTTCTGGAGTATGAGTAACGTGGATGCATTCCATCACGTTATCATGCGATGAGAGTTGGATCCCGATTCCCACTGATGAGTTGGTTTACTCTTCGGGTGATCCCGATTGATTCTTCTTTAGGTTTGGAGGAGAATTTGACAGGACAGTGGGAGGTTTTCGGATTAGATAAAGTGATGACCATTCTGATCTAGGTTAGAGTGCACGCAGAGTGTTTCTTTTCTCTCTCTCTTTGGCAGCGACCTTTGACCGACCCTAGACTATGACTCAGTGACCAGGTTGACCGAACCTTCTTAAAATACTGGCTTTTGGATTGTCTAAGTTGCATAAGTCATTGCCACTCCTTCTTTTACCCTTTGAATTTCTCAGAACACCCGTATAACTACGGATATCCACTTCCATTGGATAGATCCATCGTATGGTTATATACGAACTCGAAGGGACTTCTTCGAGAATGGATCTAGGTTCAGGAGAAATAGAATTGGTTTATTCAGTTGTCTTTTATTATCACCTTCTCTCAGGTTGCGAGGGATCCTTGGTTTAGGAGAGTACACCTATTACGTTTATTGGATAGTCTTATTCCAAACCATAGGCTGGTGCCGAAAGGTAGGGAATGAAGAAAACCAATTAGCCTAAGTAGGGTGTGCAGAAGGTAATATGTAAAGACAAAATAAAGGGATTAGAAAGAGGGCAAAGTAAATTGCGACTGATATCATTCACGACCAAACCGCGTACTTCATCGCCACTCCTAATTCACCTTTAAAAGAATAAGGTATTATTCAGTTGTCTTTTATCATCACCTTCTCTCAAGATGCGAGTACTCCTTGGTTTAGGAGGGTACACCTATTATGCTTACTGGATAGTCTTCTTCCAAACCATAGGCTGGTGCCGAACGGTAGGGAAGGAAGAAAACCATTTAGCCTAACGATGGTGTACAGAAGGTAACGACTAAAGACAAATAAAGGGATTTAGAGAGATGGCAATAAAATATACGGTTGAAGTCATGAATTGGATTATGGAAGAGGCATTGCTATGAATACCAGGATACCCCTACGAAACATTTTCATGTTTCAGTGCATTGTTAAAGAAAACCTGTTTTCCCGATTAGACACTTACTCCAAGGGTATGTATTTACCAGGTTTCATTCTCATATCTGTATGGTTTTACAGATGATGAGTGGGAGTAAGATATTGGGAATTAGGTGATCATCCTCATTATATCGGAATTCGTTGTAATTGGTGATATTTGAGGAAATCGCCAGGGTACAGTTTTCAACCTACGACGCACAGGTTTTGAGTTGTTTAACTCAGCGGACTTATACAGAGTATTGTATGTTGTCCAGTGTCCATCAGGACAAAGGGGTAGGTCCTCGTACTATATTCTGTTTACTTATAACTTCTCTAATATTTAGACAAGTGTTTCGTAGAAATACAAGGTCTAAGTTTTGAGAAGTTGTGGGTATAAGAATAAAGTAGAGAACTAGGTATCACAAGTATCGGGATTCTTCAAAGAGATCGAAGATGTAGATTCTTGTGATTGGTACTCAGATGATAGTGATGGTTTTGAGAAACGTGTTTCTCTTTCAGGTTACTCATAATTGGATGGATTCCTAAGTTGAGTAATGCTGATTAGCCTTTTTCCATTAAAGTTGATATGCACTGGAGACAGTTGCATGATTTGAATATGGTTCCAATTAAATAAGTGCCAAAGTTTCTATATTGGATATAGAATAGTTCGTACCTTAAAAGATATTAAGGTACGGGGAGTTGTCCAGCTTATGCTTAAAACCAGACTCTGGATAACTCAAGGCACGTTTCTGTAATGGCTGTTTGTGGGTTGACCCTGGCTATGACGAGGGTTGATATTCTACCATTTGGAAGATCGATAGTGATATTGTTCTTGACTCGCCACAGTTTTAGTAAAATGGATTTTTTTTTCAGAAAACAGTAGTGGGAGTATGGTAGAACTGGAAGTGATTCCAGAACCGCAAACGATTACGGAAAATTTAATAGGACCTATATATTCAATCAGGTTTGACATTCCAATAGCCACTCCGCAGATATGGTAGGTAACCTCAGACACCCGAGAGGTACTTCGGTAGCCTCAAGGACGGTGACAGGGAGGTTCTTATCTACCAAGACTTGACACTACTGTTGTTCCAGGCTATGAGACCCGGTAGGAGGGTTGTCGTAGTCAGTGGGAGCATCGGAAGCATAATGGGCAAGTAGCTTATATCTATTTATAGACTTGAGCAGTTATAGCGGAGATAGATCATCTAATTTTGATGTGACAGTCATAGGTTTGACTTCATCAGAATAGGGGATGGATCTGTTAAGGAGGTAGTAGGGTGTGATGTCATGGTATCTGGATGACATACACAAAGTAGGAAGTGAAATTCCTATACTACGATCGGTTGTACTGTGGTCGTCACACAGTTGTTTCTCCAGACAGGATATGGATATAATATTTTACATTCTGGTTTCTGGATCTATGGTTTTAGATCTGGATTTGGGTAGTTTCCCAATGTGGGTACTTTAACAGATATTCTAATGGTTTTTGGAATAGTTGACTCCTAGCATGGTGGTGTACCTGCAGGTGATGGAGTCACCCTCTCTAAAGGTGTCTTACAGACTAAAGGGGAGAGGGATGTGCATGATTGGCAGATCACTTGCTTAGGCAATTGAGTCAATCATGAGATGTCAAGTACCACACCAAATGTTGGTTTTGCACTAGATGCAATAAGTTTGTATTAATCCAATCCTGGAGAAACATAAGGAAGCAGTTTTAGAACATAAGTACATATTCTACGGATTTGATGACGGCAGCCTCCTTCGGGAGACGGTTATCATTCCAAGCTTCAAAGGTGGCATGGTTGACAGAGTGATTGTCAGAGTTATAGTTTTTCCCTCTGACGAAGAGGGACAGTATTATGGACAGGTGGTTCAAGAGGATATTGTGGGTGGCATGGTGCCGGATACTGATTAGGTTCAGTGATCGATACAGTCTAAGAAGTTTGGATTTGGAGTTCATTTATGAACTAGGTCCCATCAGATATCTAGACATATTCTAAAACAGGTATTACTCGATTCGGGAGATGGCTTTCTCCGCGAACTTGAGATTTAGAGAGACATAGAAAGAAACTTCTAGGCGGATCCACTCACTAAGGCTATTTCTCGAACACAATAGTTTTACAAACGAGCTTTGTGATACTGATTAGTAGAGGAGTTGGATGTTCGGTTTCACACGGGCTGTGAGTAGTCGACATCGCAATAATTAGCCTTGAGTGCAAGTGGGAGATTGTTGGAGATAGTGCCCTCATAGTTAATTATTGGATCGCAGGTACGTGATTGCAATGATTGCGGAGGACCTATACCGGTAGGACAGTCTTACTCGAGATGATAGTATGCTATCTGGTTTGCCTTTATCAGTAGTGTACATGATCAGGTGACTGATTACATGTTACATTTTGATAAAGCCCTTAGGATCTTGCTTTACCACCAACAGTATGATGGCGATCATATACGTAAGAGTTGGGTGGTTTATACGCATATCCTTAATTGTGGTCCCTAGTCGTGGGAGTTTCGAGACAGGGCATCGATACTCCGGAGTAGACTAGTGTGTACAGTCGAGACCCCGACGAGGGGCGGTGGCCGGTCTCACAAGCCACTGGTGTCAGTTGGATCACCTAAGATGTATACAGGTGCTCATTGGGTTATGAGTACACCGGACAGGACTCGCCGGGAATCTGCTAGTTAGTATTATATCTATCGTCAGATAGCAGTTCCCTGGTGACATGTGTACAAGTTAGTTCATCGACCTGAGGTCGTCATTTGTCTCGTGTGAGTTCCCACTGTGCTTTGATTTCTACCCTACCACGGCTCAAAGGAGTCGTGCAAACAGGTAGCTTTTGGGTACAGTCCCGAGCCATATGGAGGCACGTGAGCGGATCGGCAGGGGATTCGTCTCTCCCGGTATTGGGGGCGAGGTCGTGCTGTGTCTAGGAGAGCCATTACACAAAGTCCATGGCCATGGCAGGAGATTTACTGGTAGGTACTCCAGTAGTATCTCAGGGTGTTATTGGGCTTCACTCCGACACGACTTATACTGCTATTGGGGGTCTGACGTTACTAGCCCCCTAGGCAGATATGCGATACTCATAGACGAACGGACCGGACTGTATATACATTGTCACTGTTAGGCTCAGTAGGGTTTTCCGGATGAGTTCGCTCATCGGTATCCCTTGAGGTCAGTCCATGGGCAGCCGTTACGCATTGCTAATGGCGCTGACGGTTTGTGGTTAAACCCACTGCCAGGGTACTGACGAGTCATTAGAGTCCCCCACAGACAGTTTCCCAAGTTCGGGCGAAATGTTGTAGAGGCCGTATGGTTTTATGGAAGGGTTCGTAAAATGCACGTGCGTTTACGCACGTGTTATTTTTCGGGCAGAAGATACTGGTCGGCTTTGGTTTAAGCCGGATCCGAGTATTATATTGAGTAGGTATAATATCTTTGTCTCGGTTGCATTTGTATTCGGTCGTAATACAAATGCGGGTATATTTATACAGTTTCGGGGTTATCCTGAAAGTCGTTTCAGGATCACTTTTGGAAGTTGCCAGTTTCCAGTTTTCTATCAGCCGTCTTTTAACATTCGGTTAAAGACGGATTTATCTTTTCTTCTCTGAGGTGAGTCATGAGTGTGTGGAAGGTTCTAGGAGCTTCTAGATGATGACTAGGCTTCATGACTCATTAGTGCATTAATGGTTTTTTGATGATGTGTTTAATGAGTCACCCTTTACCATTAATTCCTTTTGTTTGCATGATAGATTTTTTTTTAAGATCTTTTGCTTATGGTCACTCTCCCCTCTCCTACACTCACCTCCCTCCTTGAATAAATATGGCCGGCCCCCTCTCCTCCATTCATTCACTCATGAGAGAAAAATTATGGTTGTTAAAAGAAAAGGCTAAAGTTTTGGATGCATGGAAATTTCATAGTTCATATCTCATTTCCATCGGCAACTTCATTAACCGATCGTCCACGGATTTGGACGAAGTGAGACAAAGTCATCTACTCATTCTCTACATCATTCTTGGTCGTCTCTTTTAGCAAACTTGACGATCGAGTTGCCTCGAGTCAGAGGCGGGAGCCCGTTTAAAGAATCGTCGACGTGGTGCCACCTCGACGAGGATATCGGAGATCGACGAGATCGGAGCAGCCGCAACGGAGCGTGGGATGATGGTTGAAGAACGAAGGACTCGGATCGTTCGGTACAACCTTTCTACACTCTTTTCAGTTTGTTAGTTTAGCAATAATGGCAGATACGGATTAAAGTATACGATAGCGCCAGTTAAAAAGTTTTTGTTCCGCATTTTGGCGTCTGTAGACGGCCGGGGCGCTACCGTAGACTTACAGTGGTATCAGAGCCTAACCATTTTGCTATGCTAACTTGTGCTAACGCGTTTAAAACATCGATCGAACCGGAAATCGAAAATTGCAAAATTCCAAGCTCACAGTTTCTGTCGATTTTAAATGGTCTCCTAAAATTTTTCTGCATGTCTTAAAAATCTTTGCAGGCTTTTCTAAGAACCACGACAAAATTTGGGCACGTGACTCCACCAAACTGCCGCAGAAACGCGGCCAAACCCATGGTTTGGCCGCGCATCCGCGGCCACTTGGTGAGCTCATGCTCCCAAATTTGTACAGTGGGTTCTCTGTTGGATTTTGGGGTTTTTGGTATATATCATTTGGGCCCAGGTTTTGTTACTGTTCACCAGTAAGTCGTGGGGCCCACTTCTTGATATTTGGTCGATCGAAATTTAAACATGTTAGTTTACAGTGCTTACATTATATCTCCGACCGGGAATGTCATTTGATCGGTAAACCGCGTCTGATTGCTATAGTTCTTTTAGACGGGTTTGCGAACGTGACATTCGCGTTGATGTTCTGTGTTGTGCTGTGTTGTTGCGGATTTGTCGTGGTGGATAGCAGTGTGCAATGATAGTACGGTTTGTGTTTATTTGTAAATTTGATATTGCGGGGCG
Organism: Agapanthus africanus; assembly: GCA_030015575.1. Lineage (NCBI taxonomy): Eukaryota > Viridiplantae > Streptophyta > Magnoliopsida > Asparagales > Amaryllidaceae > Agapanthus > Agapanthus africanus. The sequence continues at coordinate 257,959,920 of CM057339.1, read as the reverse complement.
AGCGTCCAACTTGTGACTGCCGTCACTGCCTGTTGTATAATATTCTTTTGGGGCACGACCAGGTTGCGGTCGATATACCTGTTGTACTATTTTTCATTACTGTACTAGGTTTTGCCCCGCGACGGAGTGCACGGATAGCCGGGTTCTGGAGGGCAACGGGTCAGTAAAAGCAAGCAACTATCGGGTTACAAGTCATGTTTCATCATTGATTTCCCCATACCCCCAAGTTATGTGTGTCCAGTCAGGTATTCAGTAATCAAGAACTAATGCCAACACAGGATCAGGTAGGTGCAGGTTTGTCTGGTTAGACAACAGGAACGGTCCGTAAGGACTACATGTCAGGTTTGTTGGCATTAGACACAAGATCAGGTATCGAGTAGTGTATTTAGATATCATGTCATGTAAGGAGTGTACGGTACCATGTCAGGTCAAGTAATATATGTAGCAAGTCACGTCAGGGTGTACAAGATAACATATGGATGCTCATAATCGACTAGCATAATCATGGTTATGAACAAACAAGCATGGGTACGGATGAAATAATAAAAATGAAACACGGTGATGATATATGCAAGAGTACAGCTTAAAGCATGAGGATGCACAGTTATAGATTAGAGTTAGGGTTGTGGTTCCAACTTTAAAATATCCTACACTTAAACAAATATAGAATTGTTAAATCTCGTTATTATCGGTTAACTGGTCTAAAGATGCAATGATATATAAAATATGCTCAATGGATGCCACCGGTTATTCGGGGTAGAAACTATTTAACAGTGCTATGTACTATGCAGTTAACTAGTAAATAATCTAACCACGTATGTGAGTATGTGATATTGTACTTCAAGGTGCAACAAGTTATAATTTAAACCCGAGTCTTTTAATGCTATAATTTGACATCGAAAACGCAAGAATGGAAACTAAAGGAAATTTGATCAATTTACAGGTTCCATCATGAAATAAATTTGTATAACTAATATAATAGCATGTAGCAAGTTTCACTTGCCTGGACGGATCAAGAACGGGAATACGGAACGCCTCACGTCGGCAAAAAACGTCGCGATGCGCGCACGGTACACGGAACGGATCCAAACCACGCACAATGTGATCACACGGGTCAGGTACGCTCGCTGGCGCGTTGGGATCATCGACGTCACGGCCGGGTCTGTCGATTTACAAAGATAGAGAACAACTATTTACGATACAAAAGAGAAAGGAAGAGAAGAAAGAAGGAGAGAGGGAATGCATATTGGTGTGGTGTTCTGTGGCAGAGGCGGGGCGAGGAGAGATGTGACGACGAGCCATGGGTCTCCGGTGATGGGCTGCCGGCGATGGGTAAGGTTTCTTGGGTTCTAGGTTGCGGGGTCTAGTGTGCAGGAATGGGTCGGTGTAGGGTGAAGAAGGAAGGAGAGGGAGGAGAAAAGAGATGATGGCAATGGTTGTGTGAAGCTGGGGTCGCCGGAGGTGAGGGGACGGCGACGGGTTCTATTGGGTTTGAAGGTGCAAGGTGCCGGGAAAATGAGGAAGAAGAAGAGGAAGGTGGCAAGGAGGAAGGTGAGGTGTAGAAGAGGTTGAAGAGATGAAGACGGCTAGTTAGGCGAAGACGAGATCGTGGAGGCAGGGAGCTAGGTTAGGGTTAGGGTTTCCATCGCATGGGGATCTCGTCGCTGCGACAGTTTAGAGAAGAAGAGAGGGGGAGGTGACGCTAACCGAGGAGGCGATGACAAGACCCAAACTCACCGCGAGAAGAGAGAGAGAGAGAGCGATGCGAGAGGAGAGAGGAGAAAGAACGTTGGACGTTAGCGAGGGTGAGAGAGCAAGAAAGAGAGAGAAGAAGAAAAAGAGAGAGAGAGAGAGGAAAGAGAGCGCTCGTGGGGCCCAGGGGTTAGAAAGGAAGATTGTGATTGGTGGAAGGAAATTTATGGGTGGATATGTAAACTGCTGGGGGAAAGTTATAAAAGATTTATAGGTTTATAAAATATACTACCGTTGGTTAATATTTTCATAGGCTGAAGAAAAAATATATTTCAAACAAATTTAAGAAATTTTGAAATAAATAGAATTTGGCGGAAAATAAAATATTTCAGAATTGCGCCCGGGTCGGGTCCAAGAATTTGAATTTGAAATATGAAAAATATTGGCAGGTTCCAAAAATTGAAATGAAGGATTCTGTAATTAACAAGCATACCCCCAAGAACGGACACACGTATGTGCGCGTAGTCATCCAAACACGTCTGTTTCACTGAACGGGACGAGAACACGATGCAAGAACGCTACAATAGGGTTAGGGGTATCGAGCAGGCCATGACACATATTTTTAATTTATTTTAAGTGATAAAAATTGTTATATGCAACAAATGCGATACGAGATAAAATACCAGTATAAACTAAATTATGAGGTGCACCAGTCCATGCAACAAGTCAAGACAATCTATAATAAGAGTTAAACAGGTTCAAGTAAGCGGGTCGGGTCGAATGCCCAGTAACCTATAATGTAACAACCCTAATTTTCTTATATACTTTTTCCTATACAATTTTTTTTCAAATATTTTATTTAAAATATCCATAAAGGGGTATTTATTGCCTGAGCACAAGACTTAAGTAATCGATTAGCAATTTAATTACAAGAAGGAGCTTAAAGCATATTGGTAATATCTTGCACTGCTGAACAAAGACACCAGAGTTCAAATCCCATGCCCCACATTATTTTTAATATTTATTTTTATTTTAAATTTTTCTTCATTGTTGTGTCTCTTCATCTTCTAAACCCCTTTGTACACTTCAAATTCCTAGATCGGTTTCAGAGACCATTGAAATCCCCATTTACTCCATTTTAATGATTTTTAATACATTTTTACATTAAAACCTTTCATATACCCTATTTACTCCAAATTTTAATGATTTTATACATTTTTACATTAAAACCTTTCATATACCCTATTTAGTCCAATTTTTAATTAAAACCTTTCATATACCCTATTTACTCCAACTTTTAATGATTTTATATATTTTTACAATAAAACCTTTAATAAACCCTATTTACTCCAATTTTTAATTAAAACCTGTCATATACCCTATTTACTCCAACTTTTAATGATTTTATACATTTTTACATTTTTATTTAAAAACCCTTCACCTACCCTATCCCTAGCCTACCCTATAAATACACCCCCTCCCCTCTACCCTCTCATCCCAAAATCTTAAGCTCACTCTCTCAAAATTTTCTAAGAGTTGTGTACTTTGAAAACAAGCTCGCAGCGAAGCTCCGACGAAATTCCGGCGGAAATTCCGGCGACGTTTTTAGGAACTACCGGCGACGACGCAACGCCTCGGCAACCTCTTTAGTCCCCCCTTCACTCCTTTGCTTAATCGAAACCCGTAAGTCCCATTCTTTCCTTCTTTCTACTTCTTAAAAATACGGAATTTCGAAACCTGACGGAAATCGGAACAAACCGATTTCCAATGCGGTTTTTCTACAAAATCTCACTTGTCACCAATTCCATAATATCTAAACTTATTCATGATGACTATTAATCACATAACAATTAATTTGGACAAAGTTTCTCACATGAAATGATAACTTTTGTAATATCGTATTCTTTTTCACATTAATACCATAATGTTTATTTTTCTTCTTCTAATCAATTCAATCATTCCTAAACACTTTCATCTTGACCACTAAACTTGTAAAAATCAATTTGAATAAGTTTTCATACATGAAATGATAACCTTTCTAATTTACCGTATTTTCACTTTAATACCATGAAGTTTCAATTTCACATTTAACCCCTTAACCTTAATATACATTTAAAGTAGAGCACGAGATAATGACCTACCTCCACACACACGCAAAGACAACCCTAAAATGATAACATCAAAACTTAGAATACGATAAAACGAAATTTTCATTAACATACCATAATCTTCATAAAACCATTCTTAAAGGTTTTAGATTGTTACACTTTTAAGTAAATATTTTTTACTAGGAAAATACGATAAGTTGTGGATATCGATCGTTTATCTAAACTGACTTTGTGGTGTCTAGGCTAGGCAAGTGAGCTTGGGTAACTTAAAAAGGCCCGTCTCACGATTCGTGAGCGGATCCCTCCCTCCTCACTTGTACTTATCTGGCCGCAATTGGCGGTGAAGAGGCGATTTGAGCCTTCTAATGACTTGTCGTTTAGACCACTTAGAAATAGGCTAGTTGGCTTAGGAAACCTTAGAATCTAAAATACGGAAAACTACACTTTGCGAATAAATACCTTTTATTTTATAAAACCGTTTTCTAAAAGATTAGTGTTTTACAATCTTTGCAAAGCGCCGCTACAACCCATCTATGAGGAACCCGTTCGGGATCGTGCGGTTTATCGCGCACCCTCGGGCTAGTAGTGCGAGATTCAGACCTCCGTAAGGAGCATTCGGTCTCGAAAGGTTTAAAATACGACATCTTAAGAAAATGAGATTTTTGAAAGATAAAATATCTATTAAAATTATTTTTGTATAAACATATGTATATTTATCTTTTAAATACCTATTTTATTATAATATAAATTTTCCACCTTTTTTCTAAAAATCATAAAAGAATAATGGTTACACTAAAATACCATGAACTTCGAATAATCAATATTACAGATAAATACCATTATTTATGAAAATAGGATATTTTCATTAGAAATGTCACAACATAAAATCCACAACTCTAAAGACGAGTAATAAATATTTGAGGTGTATTTTGAAAAGTATATAAAAGTATTTTTACATAAAACCCCATCAAGTTTTATAAATTACCATAAGGACCCTAGCAGTTATAAGACTTCGTTTCACATTTCTGATTGTCTGACTCGGGTTTGAGTCTGATTAATCTGACTTGAATATGATTCAAGTCAATCCATAATCTACAAGATTCCAATTCAATATGAACACATGAATCCATGAATATAATTATCAATTTATACAACTTGACTGAACCGAATCATGGATATATATTCCTTTTACATGATTCACAGTATTCTATTTACATGACTCTACGGTTATAACCGTTTCCTGATATCATGGTTTCGGTCAGTCAGTCAATCAATCATACAACCAACACAATTTACAAGATAACAATACAAACAAGACATCGCGGGGTTTAAGGGGTAGATTGGTACGGAAGATGTTAAAGGTGGCACGAGACGGTAAGATTAAGACACCTAACATGAATCCAATTGCCGTTGTTCCGGGTTGTATAACGGAGCCTTGTACTTCCATTTGCCCTGATCTCTAGCATATAGAGATCCCTCTCGTATACACAGGATCGAATGGATATTACTAGCCGGCTTTGGTTTAAGCCGGATCCTAGTATAGTACAGTGTAGATTTTGTCTCATTGCATTTGTATTTCGGTCGGAATACAGATACGGGTGTGCATACACAGTATCGCGGTTTTCCTGTAATTTATTACGGGACCAGTTTTCTGGAGTTGCCAGTTTGCTTTCCGTTTCGGCCAATTTCCTTTGTATCGTTCATTGGCAGAAGATTGGTGGAGGAGGGCTTATTTGCATTTGTGCAAATAAGTATTTGTGGAGGGTGTTCTTTGCATTTTGTTGGATCATGATGGTGCACCATCACTTGACTTTCTTTGTTCAAGATGGCTTGACCTTTTGGAGTCATCATACTTGAGATGATGATTGTGTTGGAGTGTTGGTTTAGGCTAGTGATCATTTTCTTTGCATGATAGCCTTTTCTCTCTCTCCCTTGGATGATATGGTGTGGCTCCCCTCATTTTTGATCCTCTCTCATTCTCCACCAAGCTATGGCCGGCCAAACAAAAAGGGGGCTGTCCCAATATTTCATGTGGGGATTTTTGGTCTTTTAGCTTCACAAAAATTCCATAGTTCCACCTCCAAAGTATAGTTCATTCTCCTCCACAAAATGGCAACCTCCATGAACCCCAAATGAGACATAGCCTCTACACTACATTCCACAGCAAACCTTGGGCACGTCGGCTCGCTAACTTCGTGCCCGAGTTGCCTCGGTATAGAGACGGGAGCCCGTAAAAGAAACAGGCGACGTGGTGCCCTTCCGGCGAGGAGGTGGAGACCGGACATTCCGCGGGAGATCGGGACGACGGCGAGAAGACCGGAGGACACGGATCGCTCGGTATATCTCTCTTCCCCATCTTGTAGTTAGCTAGGACTAGTTAATGGCCCGATCCGGGTTTATAGTGCGCGGTGGTGCCGGTTTGAAAAATTAAAGTTTAGCATCGCTTCCGCATTCCGGCGTCGGATTGACGGCCGGGGCGCCGCCGTGCACTTACAGTGGTATCAGAGCCTCGCCATTAACATAGTCTAGCTTTGTCTAATGTGTTTTACATTTCCGATCGAACAATTTTCCAAAAACCGTATTTTTCTTCACATCAGTTTTCTGTCGAATTTTTTTTGGCTCCAAAAATTTTTCAGTATGTTGCAGATGTGCAGGGAGTTATAAGAATTCTATGAAATTTTTGTTGCATGATCTCACTTTCCGACCGCGGAACCGCGGCCAAAGCCATGCTTGGGCCGCGGTTCCGCCGCAGTCTTGACTGTTCATGGCCCCAAAATTTTACAGAATGCTCCTGAGTGGAAAATAGGTTTTCTGGAATGTTATTTTTTGGGCCCAGATTTCTTCATGTGCTACAGTAGTGCTTTGGGGCCCACTTGGTAAATTTGATCGATCGGATATTTTAAACACATTAATTCACAGTATTTACATTATATCTGCGACCGTGAATGTCACTCGATTGGTAAATCCTGTTTAACTGCTATAGCCCGGTTAGACGGATTTTTGAACGTGACTTTCACGTTGATGTTCTGTGTTATGCTGTGATGTTGCGGATCGGTCGTGGAGGATAATCTGGATGCAATGCTAGTACAGTTTTTGTTGTATTATGTACATTTGATATTGCGGGACGAGCGTCCGACATGTGGACTGCCGTCGCTGCCTGATTGTATTATTATTTTGGGACATGACCAGGTTGCGGTCGATGTACCCGTTGTATGTATATTTTACTTTCTGTACTAGGATTACCCCAAGGTGGGGTGCACGGATAGCCGGGTTCTAGAGGGCAACAAGCCCGCATCTCATGGCATTGAGACGGAGGGGGCTTCACTCTAGAATTGGCGGACTGTTCGCCGCACTTGTAGGGGGTACAGGTTGACCCAGGAGGGGTGCCCAAGTTACCGGATTCCGTGAAGTGCTGGGTAGTCCATTCACGTTGCTGAAGGGGGCTTCCTCGCTTCAGGTTTTGGCAGGTAACTTGCCGCGCCCGTAGGGGTCTAGGATTTCATTGCACAGGCTATCCACACGACCAGGGGAACGTCGGGTTTCAATAGTGGCTCTGTGAAACCCGGGGATCCCAGATATCTGTATTGTTCTGTGATGCTGTACATTTCTGTGATGTTGCATTTTATCACGCCTTGAGCGAAATATTATATATTTGTATATATATTAGTAGATGTTGTATATGTTTTGCATCCGCGCTAGTCCAGTCCCCGCTCTGTCGTTAGTTAGCTAACCTAACGGGTAATGACGGGACCCAGTGGCGAATGCGGATGGCATATACGTACGTCATATTATTTTCGTTCTTTGTGGTGTGATCAATTGATGGGACTGCGTTGATTCAGATCAATGCAAGTTAAAAACAAACCTAATCTGATGTTGTTGGAACACTTTTCAAAAAGCTGTTATTGCAAGGACGTTCACTTTTGTTTTAGCATCGTGGTATTCAGTTAGAATATCCTGCTCCTCAGTCGACGAGGCAAGGGCCGAGATCCCTTCACCGGGAGTGACCCCTTGGACAAAAAGTTTGCGTCAGGGCAATGACTTCACTATAGCCGATTACTTTTGCTTTGCACCGTGGTATTCAGTTGGAATATTCTGCACCTCATTCTTCGGGGCTAGAGCCGAGATCCCTTCACCGGGAGTGACCTCTTTAGCAAAGGTTTTCGTCACTATATTTTCATAAAAGCTATCCTGTTCCTTCAACGATATCAAGTTCATTACTTTAATGGTTTTCGCCAGAAACCATTCGTAGCCCTCCGTCGTTTCAGATGGGTAGCACGTAGTATTCATGCTATGTATGTTGGCCTTCGTCAAGGCATAGTGTTTAGTAGCTGCTTGTTACCTTTCTGCTGCATAAATAGATGCGTTGGTTTGGGACAGTCGTACTACTATTTTGGCCTTCGTCAAGGGTATGTACGGGTGGGTTCAAATTAACCTGGACAATAACGGGTAGAACTTGACATGTGACTTATGATATGTTGGCCTTCGTCAAGGTCATAAGAGCATGGGGCAAAAATCCACATCGGGAGTTTCAAAAGAACTGAAACTTGCCAGATATGCGCATACCTTCTGGAGTGTGATAGCGTGAGCGGATTCCGTCACGTTATCATGCGATGATAGTTGGATCCCGATTCCCACTGATGAGTTAGTTTACTCCTCGGGTGATCCCGACTAATTCTTCTTTCAGGTTTGGAGGAGAATTTGAGATTACAGTGGGAGGTTTCCAGATTAGATAAATTGGTAACAATTCTGATCTAGGATAGAGTGCGTGCCGAGTGTTTCTTTTCTCTCTCTCTTTGGCAACGACCATTGACCCGACCCTAGACTATGACTCAGTGACCAATATTAACCGAACCTTCTTTAACACCGGCTTTTGGATTGTCAAAGTTGCAAACCTCATTGCCACTCCTACTTTTACCCTTTTCTCCAGGACACCCCGTATTACTACGAACGTCCACTTCCATTGGACAAAACCATCGTATGGTTATATACGAACTCGAAGGAATTTATTCGAGGATGGTTTCAGGTTCTGGAGAAAACGGATAGGACTATTCAGTTGTCTTTTCCTTTTACCTTCTCTCAAGTTGCGAGTACTCCTTGGTTTAGGAGATAGTACACCTATTACGCAAATTGAACGGTAGGGAATGAAGAAAACCAATTAGCCTAACGATGGTGTACAGAAGGTATTAAGTTAAGACAAAGTAAGGGATTAGTAAGAGGGCAAAGTAAATTGCGACTGATATTTACGACCAAACCAAGTATTTCTTCGCCAATCCTAAATCACCTTTGTATTTCTCCAGGACACTCCGTATCACTACGAAGATCCACAGTTTATTGGATACTCCATCGTATAGTTATATACGAACTCGAAAGGAACTTGTTCCAGTTCGAAGATGGATTCTGGTTCAGGAGAAATAGGAATAAAGTTTATTCGGTTGTCTTTTATCTTCATCTTCTCTCGCATTGCGAGTGCTCCTAGGATTAGGACAGTACACCCATTATGCTTATTGGATAGTCTTCTTCCAAACCATAGGCTGGTGCCGAACGGTAGGGAAGGAAGAAAACCATTTGGCCTAAAGGGGTGTGCAGAAGGTAATGACTAAAGATATATAAAGGGATTTGGAGAGGTGGCAAAGAATTATACGGTTACAGTCATGAATCTGGAAGAGGCATTACTAGGAATACCGGGATACCCCATCGAAACATTTCAATGTTTCAGTGTCACTGTGTATTGTTAAAGGAAAACCGATTTCCCAATTAGTCCTTACTCCAGGGTATGTATTTACCAGGTATGATTCTCACATCTGTATGGTTTTACAGATGATGAGTAGGAGTAAGTTATTGGGAATTAGGTGATCATCCTCATTATATCGGGATTCGTTGTAATCGGTGATATTTGAGGAAGTCGCCTGGACTGTTTGCCGGTAGGCAAATATTTGGTTTTGAATATCCGCTGTTATGCACCAATTTCAAATTGATATATCTGTATGTCTATTTTTATAGAGTGAGACATATCTTTTTGAAATTATGTCTGTGACATTTACCTATATCAGTGGATGGTTAGGTAAGGAGCATTAAACAGCGGTGTAATTCTTCTTAACCATAAGTACAGTTTTCAACCTACGACATACAGTGAATGAGTTATCAGACTCAAGGGACTTATACAGAGTATTGTATGTTGTCCAGGGTCCATCAGGACAGAGGGGTTGGTCCTCGTACTATATTCGGTTTACTTATGACTTCTTTAGTTTTTAGACAGGTGTTTCGTGGAAACACGGGGTCTAAGTTTTGAAAAGTTATAGGTATTTGAATAAAGTAGAGAACCAGGTATTGCAAGTATCGGGATTCTTAAAAGTGATCGAAGATGTAGATACTTGTGTATGGTATTCAGTTGATAGTAGTGATTAAGAGAACTTGCTTCTTTTTCAGGTTACTCATAATTGGAAGCATTCCTAAGTTGAGTAACGCTGATCGGCCTCTCTTCATTTACTTTACATGCACTGGGGACAGCTGCATGATTTGAATCTGGTTCAATTAAATCAGTGCCTCTGGTTCTATATTGGATATAGAACAGTTCATATCTTAACGGTGTTAAGGTACGGGGAGTTGTTCGGCTTATGATTAAAACCAGACGCTGGACAACTCAAGGCACGTTTCTGTAATGGCTGTTTGTGGGTTGACCCAGGCTATGATGAGGGTTGACTTTCTACCATCTGGAAGATCAATAGTGATATTGTTCTAGACTCGCCACAGTTTTAATAAAAATGGATTTTTTCAGAAAACAGTAGTGGGAGTATGGTAGAACTGGAAGTGATTCCAGAACCGCAAACGATTACTGAAGATTTGATAAGGAACCTAAAGATTCAATCTGGATTGACATTCCATTGGCCACTCCGCAGATAAGGTGGGTAACTTAGGCACCCGAGAGGTACTCCGGTAGCCTCAAGGACGGTGACAGGGAAGTTCTTGTTTACCCACACTTACCATTGCTGTTGTTCCAGGCTGCGAGACCCGGCAGGAGGATGAGTATAGCGTCGTTCTAAACTAGCTTTAGAAGTGTACGTGTATATGACTCTGCCAGAGGGTTGTCGTGGTCAGTGGGAGCAGCGGAAGCATTGGTGGACAGGTAGCTTATGTCTATTTATAGACTAAAGCGGATATAGCGGAGATAGATCATCAATTTTTGATGTGACAGTCATAGGTTTGACTTCATCAGAATAAGGGATGGATCTGTTGAGAAGGTAGTAGGGTATGATGTCATGGTATTTGGATGACATACACAGAATAGGAAAAGAAACTCCTATACTACGATCGGTTATACTTTGGTCGTCACACAGTGGTTTCTCCACATGGGACTTGGACATTATATCAGACATACTGGTTACTAGATCTATGGTTTTAGATCTAGATTTAGGTAGTTTCCCAATCAGGGTACTTAGACAGCATTCTAAGAGTATTTAGAATGGACGACTCCTGGCACGGTAGTGTACCTGCAGGTGATGGAGTAACCCTCTCTAAAGGTGTCTTACAGACTAAAGGGGAGAGGGATGTGCATGATTGGCAGATCACTTGCTCAGGCAATTGAGTCAATCATGAGATGTCAGGTACCACACCAGATATTGTTCTTGCACTAGATGCGATAAGTTGACATTGATCCTATCCTAGAGAAACAGTCGGAAGCAGTTTTAGAATATAAGTGAATGTTCTAGGGATATGATAACAACAGCCTCATTCGAGAGACAGTTATCATTCCAGGCTTCCAATGTGACCTGGACGACAAGGAGGTTGTCAGAGTTATATTTTTCCCTCTGACGAGGGGCAGTATTTTGGACAGGTGATCCAGGCAGATACTGAGGGAGGCATGGCGCAGGATACTGATTAAGTTCAGTTGACGATACAGTCTAAGAAGTTTGGATTTGGAGTTCATTTATGAGCTAGGTCCCATCAGACATCCAGACACATTCTAAGACAGGTATTGCTCATTTCGGGAGATGGCTTTCTCCGCGGACATGAGATATAGAGAGACATAGAAAGAAACATCAAAGCGGATCCACTCGCTGAGGCTATTCCTCGAACACAATAGTTTCGCAAACGGGATTTGTGAGACTGACAAGTAGAGGAGTTGGGTGTTCGGTATCACACGGGCTGTGAGTATGCGACATCGCAATAATTAGCCTTGAGTGCAAGTGGGAGATTGTTGGAGATAGTGCCCTCAGAGTCAATTATTGGATCACAAGCACGTGATTGCAATGATTGAGGGAGGACCTATCCCGGTAGAACAGTCTTACTCAAGATGATAGTATGCTATCTGGTTTACCTTTATCATCGTGTACTGCTTTAGGTGACCTGACAGGTCGCTATTACACGTTGATAGAGCCCCTAGGATTCTTGCTTGATTGCCAGCAGTATGAAGGCGATCATATACGTGAGAGCTGGTAGTCTATAAGCACATCCTTAAAAGGTCCCTAGTCGTGGGAGTTTCGAGACAGGGCATCGATACTCCAGAGTAGACTAGTGTATACAGTCGAGACCCCGACGAGGGGCGGTGGCCGGTCTCACACGCCACTGGTGTCAGTTGGTTTACCTAAGATGTATACAGGTGCTCATTGGGTTATGAGTACACCGGACAGGACTCGCCGGGAACATGCTAGTTGGTCTTATACCTGACGTCAGATAGCAGTTCCCTGGTGACATGTGTACAGGTTAGTTCATCGACCTGGGGATCGTCATTTGTCTCGTGTGAGTTCCCACTGTACTTTGATTACTACCCTACCACGCTCAAAGGAGACGTGCAAACAGGTTTTAGTTGGGTACGGTCCCGAGCCACATGGAGGCAATGAGCGGATCTTCAGTGGTTCGTCTCTCCCGGTATTGGGGATGAGGTCGCGCTGTGTCTAGGAGAGCCAGAACATGAAAAGTCCTTGGCCAAGGCAGGAGATTTACTGGTAGGTATTCCAGTAGTATCTCAGGGTGTTCTGGGCTACTCTCTGACATGACTTGTACTGCTTTTGGGGGTCTGACTTTTACCAACCCCTAGGCCCGCCATGCGATGTTCATAGACGAACGGACCGGACTGTACGGATATTGTCACTGACAGGCTCAGTAGGGTGTCAAGATGAGTTCGCTCATCGACGTCCCTTTTGGTCAATAGCTGGTAGCCCGTTACGTATGGCTAATACCTCTGACGTGCTAGTGGTTAAATCCACAGCCATAGTATTGACGAGTCTTTAGAGTCCCCACATCCAGTTACTCAAGTTTCGGGCGAAACGCTGTAGAGGCCGTATGGAGATATGGCAGGATTCGATCAGATACGTGTGGTATTGCACGGATCATGATTGGACAGTTAGTACTAGAGGCCGTATGGATATATGGCAGGGTTCGATCAGATACGTGCGGTATTTCACGGATCAGGATCGAACGGATATTACTAGCCGGCTTTGGTTTAAGCCGGATCCTAGTATAGTACAGTGTAGATTTTGTCTCATTGCATTTGTATTTCGGTCGGAATACAGATGCGGGTGTGCATACACAGTATCGGGGTTTTCCTGTAATTTATTACGGGACCAGTTTTCTGGAGTTGCCAGTTTGCTTTCCGTTTCGGCCGATTTCCTTTGTATCGTTCATTGGCCGAAGATTGGTGGAGGAGGGCTTATTTGCATTTGTGCAAATAAGTATTTGTGGAGGGTGTTCTTTGCATTTTGCTGGATCATGATGGTGCACCATCACTTGACTTTCTTTGTTCATGATGGCTTGACCTTTTGGAGTCATCATGCTTGAGATGATGATTGTGTTGGAGTGTTGGTTTAGGCTAGTGATCATTTTCTTTGCATGATAACCTTTTCTCTCTCTCTCCCTTGGATGATATGGTGTGGCTCCCCTCATTTTTTATCCTCTCTCATTCTCCACCAAGCCATGGCCGGCCAAACAAAAAAGGGGCTGCCCCAATATTTCATGTGGGGATTTTTGGTCTTTTAGCTTCACAAAAATCACATAGTTCCACCTCCAAAGTATAGTTCATTCTCCTCCACAAAATGGCAACCTCCATGAACCCCAAATGAGACATAGCCTCTACACTACATTCTACAGCAAACCTTGGGCACGTCGGCTCGCCAACTTCATGCCCGAGTTGCCTCGGTATAGAGGCGGGAGCCCGTAAAAGAAACAGGCGACGTGGTGCCCTTCCGGCGAAGCGGTGGAGACCGGACATTCCGCGGGAGATCGGGACGACGGCGAGAAGACCGGAGGACACGGATCGCTCGATATATCTCTCTTCCCCATCTTATAGTTAGCTAGGACTAGTTAATGGCCCGATCCGGGTTTATAGTGCGCGGTGGTGCCGGTTTGAAAAATTAAAGTTTAGCATCGCTTCCGCATTCCGGCGTCGGATTGACGGCCGGGACGCCGCCGTGCACTTACACAAGCATGGTTGCAAGAATGGGTTATTTAATTTTATATTGTTTTGGAATTACTATTGAAGCATGGTGCTAATTTTATATTATATGTTTCAATTATTTCATTTGCAATATATCATTTTCTCATGCTTGAACTCTCTGATTATCACAAACACTTTCTCTCTCCTTTTTCTCTTCTCCCCCTTCATCCTAAGCTTTACCCTTCACATGTGTTGTGAAACAAAAGTTTAGGATTAAAGATAATCCAATACCCTAATCTCTACATGATCCTAGTGACCTCTTCTAGCAAACTTGGTCTCTAGGTTAAGCTCTTATGAAGAGTTTCTAGTTTGCACGACAACTGTCGCGTGGATCATCTAGGTCTTGGGGTGGCCGGAGATCGAGAACATCGGCAACATCCAAAGAAGCTAAGGAGTGGCAAGGAGCAAAGGAGTTGCACCAAAGAGAAGACCTGAAGGACCGTATCATTGAGGTATAATCCCTAACATAGTAGATAAGATCTCTAATTAGGTTTTTCTAGTTATGGTTTAGACAAGATCTTTGGAAAAGTACGTGCTGTATGCAAAGAAAATTTCCGTTTATCGCTTCCGCCGCCTCATAAGAGTTGTGGGAGCATGCAACATGCACTAACATGGTATCAGAGCCTAACTAAATCATAATTAGATTATTAGCTAAAAGTTAGAATTTCGATCGACGATTTTTTCCCGGAAAAACACATTTTCTGGTCCCGTTTTCTATCGATTTTTAAAGTGTTCAAAAAATCATTTCAGTGGCCTTAAAAATACATGCAAGGTTTTCTAAGCACACTGTAGAAAAACGAGACTCTAACTCGCCAGGAACGCCGCGGATCCCCGGCCAAACTCAGTGTTTGGCCGCCGATCCGCGGCCGAGTTGACTCGTTTTTCAGCAGTTTGTTTAGATTAAGAAAATAGTGTTTCTGGGATATCTGGAATTTACACAAAGTTATTTTTGCTCTGGATTGTGACAAGTGTTGGCATGGTTTAAAATTATCGATCGAAATTCTAAAGTGGTTGGCTAATTGGGTCTTCTTGGTTAATGATATGTGTGTTTGAAACGTCGACTAATTGTTATAAGTCGATTAGTCGGGGTTGCACACTTCTATAATGATATCATAAGATGGTGTGTGTATGAATATGTTCGATCGTCGTGATGAATGGCCGAGGGATGTGAGAAGAGCGTTTTTCTTTTCTTTCATTCAATATAATTTGTAAAAAGCAATGTAATATTATTTTGCAGGGCACATCCGGGTTGAGGTTGTAGCTACCGTTGTATAATTTCTTTTTACTGTTTTTGCTCTTAAGATAGACCTAAGGTGGGGTGCACAAACTACCGGGTTTTCGAAGTGCCGAGCGGCTTACTCACTTTGTTGAGTGAGGTTGCTCCACTTTGGGAATTTGGCGGGTAGTTTGCCGCACCCGTAGGGGTCTAGGGTGGGGTTTTAGCTATTCATCACGACCGTGGAACCCGTCTTTCATTAAGGCTTGAATGAAATGCGGAATTCCTGGTATATCCAATGTATTCATCTATGATCTGTAATGGCTATATTTATATATGAGATATATAATAAACGTTGCTTATGTTTTGCACCCCGCTAGTCCAGCCCCCGCTCTGCCGTTAGTTAAGTAACCTAACGGTGCATGACGGGGCCCAGTGGCGAATGCGGATGGCATAAGCATACGCTCTATTTTCGTTTCTTTTCTGTGATGTTTAGGAAACGTAAATGATGGGACAGCACTAATGTGATTAATGTGAAAAAAAAGAAACCTAAAGATGTTGTAGAATCAAATTTTTTAAAATGGGTAACTCTAGTTTTTGCTTTGCATAGTGGTATTCTTGAATATCCTGCACCTCATTCGATGAGGAAAGGGCCGAGATCCCTTCACCGGGAGTGACCCCTTTAGCGAAACTAGCAAATGTTACAAAGAACTCGATTGTTTTTATAGTTGATCTAACTTTTGTTTTGCATCATGGTATTCATGAATATCCTGCACCTCATTCGATGAGGAAAGAGCTGAAATCTCTTCACCGGGAGTGACCTCTTTAGCAAAATTAGAAAGATACTACAAAACCATTCGATTTTTAAAACTGGAGCTTAAACCACTCTTTTCACTCGATTCTACAACGATATCAAGTTCAAAAACGTCAAAGGTTTTCACAAAAACCATCCGTTGCCCTCCGCCATTTTAGGAAGCAGAGTACTTAGTATTCGTGCCATGTTTGTTGACTATAGTTAAGGCGTGGTGTACGGTAGCTAAGTAATGTCTTCCTACAAAGCATTTGATGCGATCGATTAGGACATTCGCATGACTTTGTTAACCATAGTTAAGGGTCTTGCGGGTGGGTCTAAATCAATCCCGAAATGGCGGGTAGAACTTGACTAGTGCTTATGATTTGTTGACCATAGTTAAGGTCATAAGACATTATGGGTAAAAATCAAATCGGGAATTTCAAGAGTTGAAATTTGCAATGAGATTGCATACCTTCTATTTGATGGTTGGATCCCGATCCCACTGTGAGTAAAAGTTATTACCGGGAGAGTTTTGCACTTTACAATTAGCTAATCCAGTAGGTGTCCAGAAAGGTGTCAATGGGGTTACGCCTCTAGAAAAACGAGGTTTACTTTAATTAGGTCCGTGCGAAAGCACGGGGAACCTCTCTCGAAGTACCGACACTGGCCTGGCTAACCGGTTAGCGAACTTTCAGATTGCAATTAATCCTGGCTAATTTTCTTTTTGAAAGGTTTGAAGGAAAATTTGATAAAAAGAAGTGGGAGACATCAGTTAGATAAGATTAATAACCTATCTAATTATGCAAGAGCAATCACTGAGTGTCTTCTTTTCTCTCTCCTAATAGCAGATACCTATGACGGGACTTAAGCTTTTTTTAGACAAAAATAAACTCACGGGACCGAATTACAAAGATTGGCTAAGGAACGTGAATATTTCCCTGACCTATGATAAGGTCGGATACGTCCTGACTGCTCCAGCCCCTCCTATCCCAGGCCCTGATTCTTCAGTTGCGGATAAAGAAATCCGCAAGACATGGGATATAGACTGCACCACAGCCAAGTGCATCGCGCTTGCTTCTATGAATAATGAACATCATAAGCAGCACGAGAAGATGGATGTTCAATCCATCTTTCTCCATACAAAGGAGTTGTATAGAGAGCAATCTTGTACTCTCCGATATGAGGCATCTCGAAAGTTGTTTCGGATGCGAATGGCTGCCGGCACGTCTGTAAGTGACCATGTATTGAAGATGATTGGACTTATCGAAGAACTTGAGGACCTGGGTTGGACCCTGGATAACGAGCAGTATGTTGATATTGTTCTACAGTCCCTTTCCCCTGCCTTTGCTCAATTCATTATAAACTTCAACATGCACAATATGGAGAAGTCTTTGCCTGAACTCCCCAATATGTTGAGGAGTGCAGAGAGCACACTAAAGGTAGAGAAAACTCCCGCACTTATTGCTGGGCCATCTTCTTCCTCCGTCCCAAAAGCCAAATCCAAGGGAAAGGGAAAGAAGAAGAAGAATCTCATCAAGCAGAGAGGCGGAGTGAAAAAGGCACTGGGAAGGGACAAGAAAGGGGCTGCTGCGACAGGACGAGGGGAATGTTTCCACTGCCACCAGACTGGGCACTAGAAGAGAAACTGCGTTGGATACTTGGCCGACCTCAAGAAGAAGAAGCAGGGTGAAGCTTCCACTTCAGGTGAGTTTGTAATAGAAAAATGTTTTTCAATTAACTCTGCTTCCTGGGTATTAGATACTGGGTCAGGATCTCACATCTGCAATTGTATGCAGGGGCTGAGAAATAGCAAGTTTTTGAAGAAAGGTGATCACACTCTTCGGGTTGGGAATGGTTCCTCAGTACATGCTACAGCAGTGGGAGAGTATCACCTTGGTTTGCCGTCAGGTTGTATATTGGTTTTGAACCCGTGTTATTTTGTACCCTCTATGTTATGTAATATCTATATCGGTGTTGGACAATGCAGGATATAATTTTGTATTGCAATCTAATGTTATGAACATTAACCTTAATCAAGAGTTGATTGGGCCTGGTACATTAAATAACGGGATATACGTCCTATACCAACATACAGTTTTTAACGTACAACACACAAACAAAAGGAAGGTTTCAGACATAAATGAAGCTTTCATTTGGCATTGTAGACTTGGTCATATTAACGAAACAAGACTAACCAAGCTACATAAAGATGCATATTTAAACTCGTTTGAATATAAATCTTATGCGACTTGCCAGTCTTGCATCAAATGTAAAATGACCAAAACTCCATTTACTGAACACGGAGAGAGAGCTACTGAACTCTTAGGCCTCATACATAGTGATGTATGTGGACCAATGTCTACACATGCAAGAGGTGGTTTTTCATACTTCATAACCTTTACTGATGACTTCTCAAGATTTGGACATGTGTTCTTGATGAAACATAAGTCTGAAGCCTTCGAAAAGTTTAAGGAGTATAAATCTGAAGTAAAAAAACAAACAGGCCTAAGTATCAAAAAACTTCGATCAGATCGAGGAGGTGAGTATCTAAGCTCAGAGTTTCTAGATTTCCTAAAAGAGAATAGGATTCTCTCTCAGCTCACTCCTCCGTACACACCACAGCACAATGGAGTATCGGAAAGGAGGAATCGCACCCTATTAGATATGGTACGATCTATGATGAGTGATGCTGACTTACCAATATCATTCTGGGGGCACGCATTAGAGACTGCGATTCATCTTTTGAACAGGGTGCCGATCAAAACCGTGTCTACCACTCCATATGAGATATGGTATGGGAAGATATCATCTCTTAAAAGATTTAGGATATGGGGTTGTCCGGCTTATGTGAAAAAGCAGAATCCAGACAAACTCGAGACACGATCGGTTTTGTGTAGATTTGTGGGATATCCAAAACACTCGTATGGATATCTCTTCTACCACAAGGAGGAACAAAGGGTGTTTGTTTCTCAGTATGCCACATTTTTAGAAAAAGAATTTTTTGCAAATGATACTATTGGCAATGCGGTAGAACTGGAAGAAATTCTAGATACACAAACAATTACCGATGATTTGGTTGAGCATGAGATTTCAATAGAACCTGATGAACCTCAGCCACTCCGTAGATCTAGTAGGACTTCTCGCCCACCTGATAGATACTACGGTTTTCTAATTGATGGTGATAGAGAAGATTGTATCATGGATGATGATGACCCAACTAGTTTTCAGCAAGCTATCACGAGTGGTAACTCAGTGAAGTGGCTGGATGCCATGAGATCCGAAATGGAATCCATGCACACCAACAAAGTATGGACTTTGGAGGTTGCACCTTCTGGAGTAAAGCCCATAGGGAGCAAATGGATCATTAAAAGAAAGATCGGTATGGATGGTCAGGTGGAGACCTATAAAGCTAGGCTGGTAGCAAAAGGATTTCGTCAAAGACCAGGACTGGACTATGATGAAACCTTTTCACCAGTCGCGATGCTCAAATCCATTCGGATCCTGCTTGCTATAGCTGCTCACTATGATTATGAGATCTGGCAGATGGATGTTAAAACGGCATTCCTAAATGGTGATTTAGAAGAATGCATTTTTATGGATCAGCCAGAAGGCTTCATTGATAGTGGGAGCAGCGGAAAAGCATGCAGGCTGCTTAAACTCATCCATGGATTAAAGCAGGCATCACGGAGTTGGAACATCTGCTTTGATGATATAATCAAAGAGTTTGGTTTTATCAAAAATGTGGATGAACCATGCATTTATAAAAGGATTGTAGAGAGTACAGTTACATTCCTCGTATTGTACGTGGACAACATTCTCTTAATAGGAAATGATATTCCTATGCTACAATCGGTCAAACTATTCTTATCTCAAAGGTTCTCCATGAAAGACCTGGGCGATGCGTCGTACATTCTGGAGATTAAGATCTATAGAGATAGATCTAAGAAATTATTGGGATTGTCCCAATCGAGATACATTGACACCATACTAAAGAGCTTTAGAATGGAAGATTCCAAGAGGGGTAATTTACCCGCTTGTCATAGGATCACCCTCTCCAAAGAGATGTCTCCAAAGACTGATGAAGAGAGGGCTCACATGAGCATTATTCCCTACGCTTCAGCAGTAAGATCTATAATGTATGCGATGTTGTATACTCGCCCAGATGTAGCTTATGCACTGAGTGCAGTAAGCAGGTATCAATCCAACCCAGGGGAGAAACACTGGACTGCTGTGAAGAACATTCTGAAGTACTTGAGAAGAACTAAAGAAATGTTCTTGGTGTATGGTAACGGAGATCTCCAAATGGAAGGATTTACCGACTCCAGCTTCCACAGCGACAAGGATGATAGTAAGTGCATCTGAGGGTTTGTATTTACCCTAAATGGAGGGGCGGTATATTGAAAGAGTTCCAAACAAGATACCGTCGCTGACTCCATGATGGAAGCTGAGTATATTACTGCTAATGATGCCGCAAAAGAGGTAGTCTGGATGAGGAAGTTCATTTCTGAACTTCAAGTGGTTACATCCATTGCTAATCCAATACCTCTGTATTGCAATAACAATGGAGCCATGGCTTTGGCAAAGGAACCCAGGTCCCATCAGAAATCCAGACATATCTTAAGGCGGTATCACCTCATCAGGGAGATAGTGGATCGCCAGGACATCGAGGTACGGAGAGTAGACACGAAGGACAACAGAGCAGATCTATTCACCAAGGCCATCCCTCAAGTCCAGTTTGAGAAACAGTTCGAGCTGTTGGGCATGCGGTACGCAGGCAACTGGTTCTAGTACAGACAGTTGGTACTTATTGCATCAACTACAGGCCTTAGTGCAAGTGGGAGATTGTTAGATATGTATGCCCTAGAGGCATGTATTGTATAGGATGCTAGGCATGTATATGTGCAGAAACAGTCTTTGCTCGAAATGATAGTATGCTATCCGGTTTATCTTCATCTTAACTTGTGTTATATTTCATATCTTTATATGCATGTTGATGAAGCCCTTAGGATTATGCTTGACTACCAGGATTATGATGAGATCATACTAATGGGGCCTGGATAGTCTATAAGCATATCCTTTAATAGTTCCTAGTCGAGGGCATATCGAGACAGGGCATCGGTATTACCAAGTTAGACTAGTGTGTACGTTTCCTGACCCTGGGGGGCGATGGTTGATTCCACAACCATTGGTGTTTGACATCAAATATTATACACAGGTGCTCATTGGAGAATGGGTATACCGAACATGACTCGCCGAGAACTCCTAGATGGTATATATACCAATTGTCAGATAGCAGTTCTCTGGCGACACTTGTACAGGTTAGTCTGTAGACCCGAGATCGTCATAGTGTCTTGTGTGATTCCCACTGTGCTTTAATTTCCTCTCAACCGCGACTCTGCCGAGTCGTGCAAACAGATGGATTTTGGGTACAATCCCGACTCACATGGAGACAGTGAGCGATAGGAGGGTTTTCGTCTCTCCCGGTATAGGGAGTTGGTGTCGCACTATGCTTGATCGGCCACATCAAATCCCTGGCCAGGGTTCTCGAGATTTACTGATAAGTGTTATCAGTAGTTTCTCGAACCGTTATGGGCCGTAAATCAGCATGACTTATAAAGTTGCTGGGGTATAACATTTACCACCCTAAGACTTCATATGCGACGTATCAAACGAAGAGACCGGACTGTACTGTAAGTGTTGCTTGCAAGCTCGTTGGGATTGTGATGAGTTCGCTCGTCGGCCACTTTTTCGTCATGTACCTGGGTAGCCGTTACGCGCAGCTAGTGCCGTTGACGCGCTTGCGGTTAAACCCACTGCCAGCGTACTATCGAGTCTTTAGAGTCCCACACAGAGGGTTCCCTCGTTCAGGCGAAAGATGTAGAGGCCGTAAATTGTTACGGCAGCCGTAAGGTGTTACGACAGGGTTTCGATTATGTTCGTGTAATTTTTACAGGAATAATAATCGGAACAATAATACTGGTAGGCTTTGGTTTAAGCTGGATACCAGTATTATATTATTGGATTAATGGTATTCGTATTTTTCGGAATTCGGATACGGGTATACGGTATACGGAGGAGGGGGATTCTTGAAATTGTTACAAGAATACCTTCTAGAAGGTGCCACCTCATAATGACATTATTTATTTTATGAAAATAAATAAATGAGGTGGAAATAAGAAAGTCCAAGCATGGTTGCAAGAATGGGTTATTTAATTTTATATTGTTTTGGAATTACTATTGAAGCATGGTGCTAATTTTATATTATATGCTTCAATTATTTCATTTGCAATATATCATTTTCTCATGCTTGAACTCTCTGATTATCACAAACACTTTCTCTCTCCTTCTTCTCTTTTCCTCCTTCATCCTAAGCTTTACCCTTCACATGTGTTGTGAAACAAAAGTTTAGGATTAAAGATAATCCAATACCCTAATCTCTACATGATCCTAGTGACCTCTTCTAGCAAACTTGGTCTCTAGGTTAAGCTCTTATGAAGAGTTTCTAGCTTGCACGACAACTCTCGCGTGGATCATCTAGGTCTTGGGGTGGCCGGAGATCGAGAACATCGGCAACATACAAAGGAGCTAAGGAGTGGCAAGGAGCAAAGGAGTTGCACCAAAGAGAAGACCCGAAGGACCGTATCATTGAGGTATAATCCCTAACATAGTAGATAAGATCTCTAGTTAGGTTTTTCTAGTTATGGTTTAGTCAAGATCTTTGGAAAAGTGCGTGTTGTATGCAAAGAAAATTTTCGTTTATCACTTCCGCCGCCTCACAAGAGTTGTGAGAGCATGTAACATGCACTAACACACAGGTGGAGCACGACTTGGACTCAAATCCTCTGTCATCGCCGAAGTCCCTGCAAAGTTTTTCATAAAGATAAGGAGATATAAAAAGCAATACAAATTATTTGCTGAAAGGAAAAAAATACGAAAAGCACACATACCGATGCACCAAGATGCTTCTAGTATGGCTTTTTCAAGCCGTCGTTCCTTCCTGAGGAAGTGTGCTCGCCGGGGTTCAAATACAGATTCATGGCCACCGGTCTTTAATGCCAGCTTATTTTCGGAAGCGGCTGAGATAGGTTGCTTGAGGGCTATCTCATCTTCCCATTGCAGGGGACCTATATGTACCCTCCGTAGTGATGGGGGATCTTCGCAGAATATGACGGGAGGATAAGGTTTCTTCGGGACACCCACGTTCTCAGTTTCGTATTGTGAATGCCTTATAGCCTCAGCCAATTATGCGGCTTCCTCGGCAGACGATCCCGGAAAGAGAAGACCGTCATCCAGCTCTTGCATGGATATTGGCTCGTCTTGAACAATAGGCTCGGATTCCAGCAAAAGGTCAAGCAGACCGGTGACCGTCTTCTTTCTCCTCTTCGACCCAGAATTAACGCTGGAAGAAGATCGTTTCCTTCCCTTCGGCGCTTTGGCAGGATGTTGACCCACTTCGCCTCTACTATCCACTTTTGGCGACACCACTGCTGATAGCGTCGCCACTAATGGCACTGCCGCTGGCGCTTCGGCGGAAGCCTCTGCTTGAGCTCTAGTGCGCATTAGCATCCCTGCAGTGGGAGGAATCGATTCGGTTTCTGCGACTTGCGAGATAAGGACCACGCCGCCATCCCTTAAGAGAGGGCGAACGAATGACCACGGTCACAACGGAACGCTGGCAGCTTGGGTTGGAGCAGGAGTCTTATACTCGAATAGTACCCGCCTCTCCTCAGCAATAACAGGACTAACCGGATGGCGATACCAACCCATAAAGGACCCTATAGGCCTTGGGAGGTAATCAGGTTCTGGGATCATGAACACAGAGCCAGTGTTCAGCCGCATAAAGTGATGGATGATGTCACGAACGACTCCCAGAGACGAGCTGGGCTCCACCAAAAATGCTTCGAAGGGAACACCTTGGTTATAACCTAATTGCCGAGCAAAGTGGTGCGGATTATACCGCATGAAAAGAGCCGTATCATTTCGACGGAACACCAAATAACCCGGCCTAATCGAATACAAGTGTATAATTTCCTTAGGTTTTAAGGATGGTGCTCCCCCTTTCGATAAATCGAATAGCTGTTGAACAGGTCCTGAAGGAGCAGAGAGGACTCGGTCATTGAATACCATCCCACCTTCGTTAGCATATGGGTTAAGCAATACACGAAGGGCCCCTAGCTGAGTTGGATCAGGAGCAGAAGCATCCACCAACCTCATGAGCCGCGGGAAGGTGTAAGCATCATAGAAATCTGGCCTCTGATGCACTGCGAGCGCCCCCAATACATACATCTCGATCCACGACGTAAAGTAGTGGAGGGAGAAACTCACAACATCTACACCCGGGGTCGAAGTATTGGCCGCAGCGCTCATCCCATCGTATAAGTGCGATAGCCCCGCGATGCCCACGGCCAGTCGTGCCCCTTCAGCCACACAATGAGCAGGATAGATGATCGAAGCTCTCATGAAGCGACGGTGAGTTGGAATGGCGAAGGGCACGACCGAAAAAACCGACAAAGAAGGTCTCTTCGTCCATGCCGGGAGCCGCGATTGAATCGAAGGGCACGACCGAAAAAATCGAGATGTAAAACTGCGGTAAACCTTCTTCTTTGGCCGGAAGTTTATTTAGCCTAAACCCAAAAGGGTCGTTAATGTTCGCAAATTTTGGAGCCGTCTTGGACAAAATGTCTCCACGGATAAAGCAGGCAATGAAGCTCTCAAAAGTGACGCCATGCCCTTCCGACGCTACGAACAACTTCTCAAAGATAACCAAAACCTTGATTAAGCTAGGGTGCTTATGGAGGACGGCATTTTCAGTCGTCAAGCCGTCAAGCGAAGCTGGCATCATCTCAAACACATACTCATCGGGAGGCAGCAACTCTTCATAATGCTCTCCCCTGATTGGTAGTCCCGAAACATCGCAAAACTTTTCCAATGAAATAGAGACCTCGCGATCCCCTAGCAAGAAGGTGTTGGTGGGAAGATTCCACTGGTTCACAAAAGCCTTAACCCATCAGACATGAGGGGACTGATAATGAAAGAGAGACGGATATACTGCCTGATAGATCCCGACCTTCTGCAATTGCGCACGATGAGCGGACAGAACATATCAAGCCCAGGGAAGATAGCCCGTTGGGTGGCGAGGTGTAAGCCCTATCTTATAAATTTGTCCTCAGGGTTGGGCTTCACCTTGACAAATACGACGCCCCAAAATGTCTATGGTCGGCAAAGGTTGGTTGGGTATCCCTGTTGTCGACGGCTCAAACCGGCTTATAGGACTCCAATCAGCCGCCTCCACCGTAAAAGCAGTCTGCGAACGCTCCATCGGCAAAATTGGACGAAGAGGCTCTGTTGGCACTTCGCAAAAAAAGCTGCGGCGGCCCCGGATGATATGTCCATACCAGGTTCCCCACAAGAGCAAACTGGTACAGTCCATGTCATGGGCCTGGATCATCGCCATTGCTTCTTCATCCGATGGCGATTGTGGAAAGGCGGCATCCAAGCGGGTGTAAGGGAAATAAGAAAGAGAAGCCATTGTTCCTGAAATAAGGAAAAGAAGAAGCATTAGTGAAACCCATGCACATATATATATATATACATACATATATATACATACATACATACATATATATATATATATATATATATATATATATATATATAATAATAACAACAACAACAACAAAAGGAAACGACAAGATATCTGTCTTGCGGGACCACTGCCTACAAAACACATGGACCTCACAAAATCAATATGGCGGCTCACTAATGATGAGACAGGGCAATCATTGTGAGAATTAAGAAGATCCTCAGTAAACAGACATTGGAATTCAAACAATTCTTGGGAAAACAAGTTCTGTTAAGTTACCAACAAATTCAAATTTGTGCGAATAAGGGTAAAACCCTATGAAAAGATTTTCAAGAACACCAGGAAATAAAATTCCCAAAGGGCCCTCCTGATCTTTCAGAGCTAAGCTCTTCGCTTTAGGAATTAAATTTCATTTTTATATGATGGAATTAAATTCCAGAAACTCACAAAAAACATATATGAGAAATAAAATCCCATGAATCCTCAAAAACAGAGGTGAATGTTCGAGGTATAGAAGTTTACTGATCAAAGATCACATCTTTGGATCCCTAAGTGAATGGGTTTCTAAGGAGAGCAAAGCTCTCATGATGGATTTAAAATCCAGAAATTTTTTGTTCAAAAAAGAAAAGTTTTTTAATGATGTGCAGGATATTTACCTAAAAAGGGTTTTTTTTGATAGAGTTTAACTCTGGGATTGCAATGGCAGAGAACTAAGCTCTGAGGAGAAGAATTAAATTCTCAAAAAAAACGAAAGAGGAAGAAGATGAAAGAAACAGTGGCTGCATAAGAAACTAAACCCTCGCATTTATAAGACATAACAAGGGTGGTTCATCTCCCTGTTCCCCTAAGCAATCCAACGGCTGTAAAGGTGACAGCGTTGCACTCACGTGCAAACTACGTGAGAACAATGCTGTGGGGGCATTTTTTCCCTTATAAAAAATGAATAATAAATAAAAGCAACGGAAAGAAGTCCCCAAATGGAGCATCACGTGCCCACACGTGATAGGCGCTGCACTTGACAAACTAAGCTGAAACTGGGCCTCACGTGCAGACACGTGACCTCTATATACAAAGTATATAGGCGCCTGAATAAAGCAAACAATTGGCCAGAACAAAAACTCACGTGATAGCACGTGACACTCTTTGGTAGACTTAATTTGGTGGGGTCACGTGCTACACATGATGGGCTCCTAAGCCTTCTGAACCGATAGAATTAAATTCTAATTAAAAGGGATCAAGAGCTTTATGCTTAATTTAGTGAGGTCACGTGCTATACGTGATGGGCTTCTGAGCCTTCTAAATCGATAGAATTAAATTCTAATTAAAAGGGATCAAAAGCCTTATTGGGAAAATATTTTCTTGGATCTTTCCAAACAAGAAAGATTGTGCTCTGTAAATCAGAGTGCCGTTGGATCAAAAATCCAATGGTGATTAAACATCACCAAGATAAAGAATAAGTTTTGCATGGGAAAATATTTTCCCAATCTTGCTAAAAAAAAATATGTCTTCTGTAAAACAGAAGCCCTTGGATCAAAGATCCAATGGTAGGATAGATTCTCAACTCAATTAGAGATCTCTCAATAAGAGATTTCCTTAACTGATTCAACAAATTGGCATCCCTTATATAAAGGACCCAAGACTTCTAGTCTTGTAGAAAGGAAACCCCCCCCCCCCCCATAAACTTCAAGTTCAAAAATACAGAAAACAGAGAGGAAAACCCCTTGGTAAGCAAAAGCCAAAAGAGAATTTAATTCTCAAACCAAGAGTTTAACTCTTCTCAAAGAACTTAGTTCTTCCTCTGGTTGGGATCTGCAAAAGAAGATCTCCCTACAAGTTGAGAATTTAATTCTCATCGGGGAGATTCTGTTATGTAGATCCAAACCTAGAGGAAAGAGCTAAGTTTAAAGAATTTAATTCTTACCAAAAAGATATAGGAATTTAATTTCTCTGATAAAACTAGGGTTTAACCTTAAAACAGAACTTAATTCTTATAAAATAAAGGACCTGAAATTCACAAAACTCAGATCCAAAGCTCCATGCATATTAGTTTTCAATGCTACACAATAAAAGCTCATGTGTTCCCACGTGAGCACCTTTGAAGAACAAAAAAGGTGTTGGAGATAGTGCCCTCATAGTCAATTATTGGATCGCAGGTACGTGATTGCAATGATTGCGGAGGACCTATCCCGGTAGGACAGTCTTACTCGAGATGATAGTATGCTATCTGGTTAGCCTTTATCAGTTGTGTACATGTTCAGGTGACTGATTGCATGTTACACTTTGATAGAGCCCTTAGGATCTTGCTTTACTACCAACAGTATGAGGGCGATCATATACGTGAGAGTTGGGTAGTTTATATGCATATCCTTAATTGTGGTCCCTAGTCGTGGGAGTTTCGAGACAGGGCATCGATACTCCGGAGTAGACTAGTGTATACAGTCGAGACCCCGACGAGGGGCGGTGGCCGGTCTCACAAGCCACTGGTGTCAGTTGGATCACCTAAGATGTATACAGGTGCTCATTGGGTTATGAGTACACCGGACAGGACTCGCCGGGAATCTGCTAGTTAGTATTATATCTACCGTCAGATAGCAGTTCCCTGGTGACATGTGTACAGGTTAGTTCATCGACCTGAGGTCGTCATTTGTCTCGTGTGAGTTCCCACTGTGCTTTGATTTCTACCCTACCACGGCTCAAAGGAGTCGTGCAAACAGGTAGCTTTTGGGTACAGTCCCGAGCCATATGGAGGCACGTGAGCGGATCGGCAGGGGATTCGTCTCTCCCAGTATTGGGGGCGAGATCGTGCTGTGTCTAGGAGAGCCATTACGCAAAGCCCTCGGCCGAGGCAGGAGATTTACTGGTAGGTATTCCAGTAGTATCTCAGGGCGTTCTAGGCTACACTCCGGCACGACTTATACTGCTAATGGGGGTCTGACGTTACTAGCCCCCTAGGCGGATATGCGATACTCATTGACGAACGGACCGGACTGTATATACATTGTCACTGTTAGGCTCAGTAGGGTTTTCGGAGGAGTTCGCTCATCGGTCTCCCTTGAGTTCGCTCCTCGGCCACCCTTGAGGTCAGTCCATGGGCAGCCGTTACGCATAGCTAGTGCCGCTGACGGTTTGTGGTTAAACCCACTGCCAGGGTGCTGACGAGTCATTAGAGTCCCCCACAGACTGTTTCCCAAGTTCGGGCGAAACGTTGTAGAGGCCATATGGTTTTATGGCAGGGTTCGGAAAATGCACGTGCGTTTACGCACGTGTCGATTTTCGGACAGATGATACTGGTCGGCTTTGGTTTAAGCCGGATCCGAGTATTATATTGAGTAGGTATAATATCTTTGTCTCAGTTGCATTTGTATTCGGTCGTAATACAAATGCGGGTATTTTTATACAGTTTCGGGGTTGTCCTGAAATTCGTTTCAGGATCACTTTTGGAAGTTGCCAGTTTCCAGTTTTCTATCAGCCGTCTTATAACATTTGGTTAAAGACGGATTTATCTTTTCTTGAGATGAGTGTGGATTCTTCTAGAAGTTTCTAGATGAGGTGACTAGGATTAATTGGTGTTGGATTTTCATTGGTTGCTTTAAAGGTTCAATTAATGCATAATGACTCATGCTTTGTAATTAAGGCTTTTTGTTTTCCTTAAGATATTTTGTTCATAATATCTTATGCTTGTGGTCACCTCCCTCCTCCTACGGTCACCTCCCTCCATCATATAAAGAGGCCGGCCCCTCTCCCTCTCTCTATTCACTCTCACTTGAGGCTTCATTTCGGTTAGAAAAGATATGATAGTTTTGGGGTGTATGGAATTCACAGTTCATTTCATTCCATCACCCAATTTCCACGGCAACTTCATTAACCGATCGTCCACGGATTTGGACGAAGTGAGACAAAGTCATCTACTCATTCTCTACATCAATCTTGGTCGTCTCTTTTAGCAAACTTGACGATCGAGTTGCCTCGAGTCAGAGGCGGGAGCCCGTTTAAAGAACCGATCATGTGGTGCCACCTCGACGAGGAGATCGGCGATCGACGAGATCGGAGCAGCCGCAACGGAGCGTGGGATGATGGTTGAAGAACGAAGGACTCGGATCGTTCGGTACAATCTTCCTACACTCTTTACAGTATGTTAGTTTAGCAATAATGGCAGATCCGGGTTAAAGCATACGATAGCGCCAAGTTAAAAGTTTTTGTTCCGCATTTGGCGTCTGTAGACGGCCGCGGCGCTAGCGTAGACTTACAGTGGTATCAGAGCCTAACCATTTTGCTATACTAACTTGTGCTAACGCGTTTAAAAACATCGATCCGACCGAAAATCGAAAACTGCCAAAAATATCATTTTCCTTACTTGATAGTTTCTGTTGAATTTAAACAGTCTCAAAATTGATTTCTGGATGTCTTAAAAATCCGTGCAGGGAATTATAAGACCCCCGACGAAATTTGGAGTCGTGACTCCTCCAAGTTGCCGCGGAAGGGCGGCCAAACCCATGGTTTGGCCGCGCATCCGCGGCCATGTGAGGAGCACGTGCTCCAATTTTTTTCCAGTGGGTTCTGTTTGGAATTTTGGGGTTTTTGATATATAAAGTTTTGGCCCAGATTTTGTTACTGTTCACCAGTAAGCTTTGGGGCCCACTTTTTGAAATTTGGTCTTTGGTCGATCGAAATTTAAACACGTTAGTTTACAGTGCTTACATTATATCTCCGACCGGGAATGTCATTTGATCGGTAAACCGCGTTTAACTGCTATAGTTCTTTTAGACGGGTTTGCGAACGTGACATTCGCGTTGATGTTCTGTGTTGTGCTGTATTGTTGCGGATTTGTCGTGGTGGATAGCAGTGTGCAATGATAGTACAGTTTGAGTTTATTTGTACATTTGATATTGCGGGGCGAGCGTCCAACTTGTGGACAGCCGTCACTGCCTGTTGTATAATATTCTTTTGGGGCGCGACCAGGTTGCGGTCGATGTACCTGTTGTACTATTTTTCATTACTGTACTAGGTCTTGCCCCGCGACGGAGTGCACGGATAGCCGGGTTCGGGAAAGCAACGGGTCCGCATCTCATGGCTTTGAGAGGCAGAGGGGCCCCACTTCAGAATTGGCAGACTATTCGCCGCACTCGTAGGGGGTACAGGTTGACCCAAGGAGGGGTGCTCAATTTACCGGATTCCGTGAAGTGCCGGGTGTTCCATTCACTATGCTGTGGGGACTACCTCGCTTCAGGTTTTGGCGGGTGACTTGCCGCACCCGTAGGGGTCTAGGTTTCATTGCACAGGCTATCCACACGATAGGGGAACGTCGAGTTTCAGCAGCGGCTCTGTGAAACTCGGGGATCCCAGATATCTGTATTGTTTTGTAATGCTTGTTACTTTTCTGTAATGTTGCATATTATCACGCCTGGAGCGATTATGTATATTGGTTTATATACTATTAGATGTTGTATATGTTTTACACCCGCGCTAGTCCAGCCCCCGCTCTGTCGTTAGTTAAGTAACCTAACGGGTGATGACGGGACCCAGTGACGAATGCGGATGGCATATACGTACATTTTATTTTCGTTCTTTTCTGGTGTGATTGATTGATGGGACTGCGTTGATTCTGATCAATGCAAAGAAAAACAAACCTGTTTGAGTTGTTGGAACAATTTTAAAAGGTGTTATTGCAAAGACGTTTCCTTTTGTTATGCATAGCGGTATTCGGTGTGAATATCCAGCACCTCATTCGACGAGGCAAGGGCTGATATCCCTTCACCGGGAAAGACCCCTTGGACAGAAGTTTGCGTCAGGGTAATAACTCTACTATAGTCGATTACAAGTTGTTTTGCATAGCGGTATTCAGTGGAATATCCTGCACCTCATTCCATGAGGAAAGAGCCGAGATCCCTTCAC
This sequence comes from Agapanthus africanus, assembly GCA_030015575.1. NCBI lineage: Eukaryota > Viridiplantae > Streptophyta > Magnoliopsida > Asparagales > Amaryllidaceae > Agapanthus > Agapanthus africanus. Next base: position 257,928,207 of record CM057339.1, on the reverse strand, counting down.
TGGGAATGACCTCTTTAGCAAAAGGTTTTCGCCACTATATTTTAAAAAAAGCTATCAGGTTCCTTCAGCGATATCAAGTTCACTACGTTAAAGGTTTTTCGCCAAAAACCAGTCGTAGCCCTCCGTCGTTTCTTATGGATGGTCAGTAGTATTCAAGCTATGTTTGTTGGCATACGTCAAGGCATAGTGTTTGGTAGCTGCTGGGTATTCATTTGTTGCATAGATAGATGAGTTGGTTTGGGACAGTCGTATTACCTTGTTGGCATACGTCAAGGGTATGTACGGGTGGGTTCAAATTAACAAGATAATGACGGGCAGAACTTGACATGTGACTTATGATTTGTTGACATACGCCAAGGTCATAAGAGCATGGGGCAAGAAAATGATATCGGGAGTTTCTAAAGAAACTGAAACTTGCCAAGTATGCGCATACCTTCTGGAGTATGAATAACGTGGATGCATTCCATCACGTTAACATGCGATGAGAGTTGGATCCCGATTCCCACTGATGAGTTGGTTTACTCTTCGGGTGATCCCGATTGATTCTTCTTTAGGTTTGGAGGAGAATTTGACAGGACAGTGGGAGGTTTCCGGATTAGATAAAGTGATGACCATTCTGATCTAGGTTAGAGTGCACGCAGAGTGTTTCTTTTCTCTCTCTCTCTTTGGCAGCGACCTTTGACCGACCCTAGACTATGACTCAATGACCAGGTTGACCGAACCTTCTTAAAATACTGGCTTTTGGATTGTCTATGTTGCATAAGTCATTGCCACTCCTTCTTCTACCCTTTGAATTTCTCAGAACACCCGTATTACTACGGATATCCACTTCCATTGGATAGAGCCATCGTATGGTTATATACGAACTCGAAGGGACTTCTTCGAGGATGGATCAAGGTTCAGGAGAAATAGAATTGGTTTATTCAGTTGTCTTTTATTATCACCTTCTCTCAGGTTGCGAGAGCTCCTTAGTTTAGGAGAGTACACCTATTACGCCTATTGGATAGTCTTATTCCAAACCATAGGCTGGTGCCGAAAGGTAGGGAATGAAGAAAACCAATTAGCCTAAGTAGGGTGTGCAGAAGGTAATATGTAAAGACAAAATAAAGGGATTAGAAAGAGGGCAAAGTAAATTGCGACTGATATCATTCACGACCGAAACCGCGTACTTCATCGCCGCTCCTATTTCACCTTTAAAAGAATAAGGTATTATTCAGTTGTCTTTTATCGTCACCTTCTCTCGAGATGCGAGTACTCCTTAGTTTAGGAGGGTACACCTATTATGCTTACTGGATAGTCTTCTTCCAAACCATAGGCTGGTGCCGAACGGTAGGGAAGGAAGAAAACCATTTAGCCTAACGATGGTGTACAGAAGGTAACGACTAAAGACAAATAAAGGGATTTGGAGAGATGGCAATAAAATATACGGTTGAAGTCATGAATTGGATTATGGAAGAGGCATTGCTATGAATACCAGGATACCCCTACGAAACATTTTCATGTTTCAGTGCATTGTTAAAGAAAAACTGTTTTCCCGATTAGACACTTACTCCAAGGGTATGTATTTACCAGGTTTCATTCTCATATCTGTATGGTTTTACAGATGATGAGTGGGAGTAAGATATTGGGAATTAGGTGATCATCCTCATTATATCGGAATTCGTTGCAATTGGCGATATTTGAGGAAATCGCCAGGGTACAGTTTTCTACCTACGACGCACAGGTTTTGAGTTGTTTAACTCAGCGGACTTATACAGAGTATTGTATGTTGTCCAAGTGTCCATCAGGACAAAGGGGTAGGTCCTCGTACTATGTTCTGTTTACTTATAACTTCTTTAGTATTTAGACAAGTGTTTCGTAGAAATACAAGGTCTAAGTTTTGAGAAGTTGTGGGTATAAGAATAAAGTAGAGAACCAGGTATCACAAGTATCGGGATTCTTCAAAGAGATCGAAGATGTAGATTCTTGTGAATGGTATTCAGATGATAGTGATGGTTTTGAGAAACGTATTTCTCTTTCAGGTTACTCATAATTGGATAGATTCCTAAGTTGAGTAATGCTGATTAGCCTCTTTCCATTAAGTTGATATGCACTGGAGACAGATGCATGGATTGAATATGGTTCCAATTAAATAAGTGCCAAAGTTTCTGTATTGGATATAGAATGGATCGTACCTTAAAAGAAATTAAGATACGGGGAGTTGTCCAGCTTATGCTTAAAACCAGACACTGGATAACTCAGGGCACATTTCTGTAATGGCTGTTTGTGGGTTGACCCTGGCTATGACGAGGGTTGATATTCTACCATTTGGAAGATCAATAGTGATATTGTTCTTGACTCGCCACAGTTTTAGTAAAAATGGATCTTTTTCAGAAAACAGTAGTGGGAGTATGGTAGAACTGGAAGTGATTCCAGAACCGCGAACGATTACGGAAAAATTTAATAGGACCTATACATTCAATCAGGTTTGACATTCCAATAGCCACTCCGCAGGTATGGTAGGTAACCTCAGACGCCCGAGAGGTACTTCGGTAGCCTCAGAGACGGTGACAGGGAGGTTCTTATCTACCTAGACTTGACACTACTGTTGTTCCAGGATATGAGACCCGGTAGGAGGGTTGTCGTAGTCAGTGGGAGCAACGGAAGCATAGTGGGCAAGATGCTTATATCTATTTATAGACTTGAGCAGTTATAGCGGAGATAGATCATCTAATTTTGATGTGACAGTCATGGGTTTGACTTCAATCAGAATAGGGGATGGATCAGTTAAGAAGGTAGTAGGGTGTGATGTCATGGTATCTGGATGACATACACAGAGTGGGAAGTAAAATTCCTATACTACGATCGGTTGTACTGTGGTCGTCACACAGTTGTTTCTCCAGACAGGATATGGATATAATATTTGACATTCTGGTTTCTGGATCTATGGTTTTAGATCTGGATTTGGGTAGTTTCCCAATGTGGGTACTTTGACAGATATTCTAATGGTTTTTGGAATAGTTGACTCCTAGCATGGTGGTGTACCTGCAGGTGATGGAGTCACCCTCTCTAAAGGTGTCGTATAGACTAAAGGGGAGAGGGATGTGCATGATTGGCAGATCACTTGCTTAGGCAATTGAGTCAATCATGTGATGTCAAGTACCACACCAAATGTTGGTTTTGCACTAGATGCAATAAGTTTGTATTAATCCAATCCTGGAGAAACATAAGGAAGCAGTTTTAGAACATTGGTACATGTTCTGCGGATTTGATAACGGCAGCCTCTTTCGGGAGACGGTTATCATTCCAGGCTTCAAAGGTGACATGGATGACAGAGTGTATGTCAGAGTTTTAGTTTTCCCTCTGACGAGGGACAGTATTATGGACAGGTGGTTCCAGAGGATACTGTGGGTGGCATGGTGCCGGATACTGATTAGGTTCAGTGATCCATACAGTCTAAGAAGTTTGGATATGGAGTTCATTTATGAACTAAGGTCCCATCAGATATCCAGACATATTCTAAGACAGGTACTACTCAATTCGGGAGATGGCTTTCTCCACGAACTTGAGATTAAGAGAGATACAGAAAGAAACTTCTAGGCGGATCCACTCACTGAGGCTATTTCTCGAACACAATAGTTTTACAAACGGGCTTTGTGGAACTGATTAGTAGAGGAGTTGGATGTTCGGTTTCACACGGGCTGTGAGTAGTCGACATCGCAATATTAGCCTTGAGTGCAAGTGGGAGATTGTTGGAGATAGTGCCCTCATAGTCAATTATTGGATCGCAGGTACGTGATTGCAATGATTGCGGAGGACCTATCCCGGTAGGACAGTCTTACTCGAGATGATAGTATGCTATCTGGTTAGCCTTTATCAGTTGTGTACATGTTCAGGTGACTGATTGCATGTTACACTTTGATAGAGCCCTTAGGATCTTGCTTTACTACCAACAGTATGAGGGCGATCATATACGTGAGAGTTGGGTAGTTTATATGCATATCCTTAATTGTGGTCCCTAGTCGTGGGAGTTTCGAGACAGGGCATCGATACTCCGGAGTAGACTAGTGTATACAGTCGAGACCCCGACGAGGGGCGGTGGCCGGTCTCACAAGCCACTGGTGTCAGTTGGATCACCTAAGATGTATACAGGTGCTCATTGGGTTATGAGTACACCGGACAGGACTCGCCGGGAATCTGCTAGTTAGTATTATATCTACCGTCAGATAGCAGTTCCCTGGTGACATGTGTACAGGTTAGTTCATCGACCTGAGGTCGTCATTTGTCTCGTGTGAGTTCCCACTGTGCTTTGATTTCTACCCTACCACGGCTCAAAGGAGTCGTGCAAACAGGTAGCTTTTGGGTACAGTCCCGAGCCATATGGAGGCACGTGAGCGGATCGGCAGGGGATTCGTCTCTCCCGGTATTGGGGGCGAGATCGTGCTGTGTCTAGGAGAGCCATTACGCAAAGCCCTCGGCCGAGGCAGGAGATTTACTGGTAGGTATTCCAGTAGTATCTCAGGGCGTTCTAGGCTACACTCCGGCACGACTTATACTGCTAATGGGGGTCTGACGTTACTAGCCCCCTAGGCGGATATGCGATACTCATTGACGAACGGACCGGACTGTATATACATTGTCACTGTTAGGCTCAGTAGGGTTTTCGGAGGAGTTCGCTCATCGGTCTCCCTTGAGTTCGCTCCTCGGCCACCCTTGAGGTCAGTCCATGGGCAGCCGTTACGCATAGCTAGTGCCGCTGACGGTTTGTGGTTAAACCCACTGCCAGGGTGCTGACGAGTCATTAGAGTCCCCCACAGACTGTTTCCCAAGTTCGGGCGAAACGTTGTAGAGGCCATATGGTTTTATGGCAGGGTTCGGAAAATGCACGTGCGTTTACGCACGTGTCGATTTTCGGACAGATGATACTGGTCGGCTTTGGTTTAAGCCGGATCCGAGTATTATATTGAGTAGGTATAATATCTTTGTCTCAGTTGCATTTGTATTCGGTCGTAATACAAATGCGGGTATTTTTATACAGTTTCGGGGTTGTCCTGAAATTCGTTTCAGGATCACTTTTGGAAGTTGCCAGTTTCCAGTTTTCTATCAGCCGTCTTATAACATTTGGTTAAAGACGGATTTATCTTTTCTTGAGATGAGTGTGGATTCTTCTAGAAGTTTCTAGATGAGGTGACTAGGATTAATTGGTGTTGGATTTTCATTGGTTGCTTTAAAGGTTCAATTAATGCATAATGACTCATGCTTTGTAATTAAGGCTTTTTGTTTTCCTTAAGATATTTTGTTCATAATATCTTATGCTTGTGGTCACCTCCCTCCTCCTACGGTCACCTCCCTCCATCATATAAAGAGGCCGGCCCCTCTCCCTCTCTCTATTCACTCTCACTTGAGGCTTCATTTCGGTTAGAAAAGATATGATAGTTTTGGGGTGTATGGAATTCACAGTTCATTTCATTCCATCACCCAATTTCCACGGCAACTTCATTAACCGATCGTCCACGGATTTGGACGAAGTGAGACAAAGTCATCTACTCATTCTCTACATCAATCTTGGTCGTCTCTTTTAGCAAACTTGACGATCGAGTTGCCTCGAGTCAGAGGCGGGAGCCCGTTTAAAGAACCGATCATGTGGTGCCACCTCGACGAGGAGATCGGCGATCGACGAGATCGGAGCAGCCGCAACGGAGCGTGGGATGATGGTTGAAGAACGAAGGACTCGGATCGTTCGGTACAATCTTCCTACACTCTTTACAGTATGTTAGTTTAGCAATAATGGCAGATCCGGGTTAAAGCATACGATAGCGCCAAGTTAAAAGTTTTTGTTCCGCATTTGGCGTCTGTAGACGGCCGCGGCGCTAGCGTAGACTTACAAAAGGGAAGACCGAGATCTAGCCACGTGACCCCATGTGACCCCTGAGAAGTGCTCAGCACTTATAAAAGAGAAAAGGGGAATAAACCCTATTTTGGGGCGTCTCACGTGATCCCACGTGACCCCTGAGAAGTGCTCGGCGCTTATAAAAGAGAAAAAGGGAATAAACCCAAGACAGTTCCTATTCTGGGGCGCTTCAAGTGATCCTACGTGACCCCTGAGAAGTGCTCAGCACTTATAAAAGAGAAAATAGGAATAAGCCCTATTTTGGGGCGCCTCACGTGATCCCACGTGACCCCCTGAGAAGAAGTGCTCAGCACTTATAAAAAAGAAAGGGGAATAAACCCAAAACAGTTCCTATTCTGGGGCGTCTCACGTGATCCCAAGGGACCAACAGAGCTTAGCACTAGAATAAAAGAATAAAAGAGGCAGCACCCAACTCTAAGCGTCTCACGTGCCACACGTGAGTGCCCCAACTTTCAATATTTAACACTACTATGGCGCCTCACGTGGCACATGTGAGCACTGCTATGGAGCTTCATGTGCCACACGTGAGCATCTCAGAGCTCAGTGTTTAACACTGCCTTAGAATATCACGTAGGAGCACGTGGGCACTGAACATACACTGGTATTTAACATTATAAGAGTCCAACTTCAACCCCGGATTGGCTAAGTCTTTCCTGAGATTAAGTTTCTAAATAAACCGAGCCTCCATGCTCATGACTGATGTTTCCTCAATTTGGAATTCGGTTCAAGGGTACATCTCTCCACACCTTTGATACATGTCGTTGTAACTATTCAACGTCTTCAGAGAGGTGGTGGGTCCCGACAACCAACAAGCTGGACCGTAATGTCCTCAAACTAACTATGGACCGTAATGTCCTTAAACTAAACTCTCACCTCAAAAATGGTGATCTGCGGACCGTAACGTCTCTAAACTAAACTCTATAGACTATGATGTCTTTAAACTCTATGGATTATAATGTCCTTAAACTCCACGGACTATGGTGTCCTTAAACCCAATGGACCGTAACGTCTCTAAACTAAACTCTACGGACTATGATGTCCTTAAACTCCACGGACTATGATGTCCCTAAACCCAATAGACCGTAACGTTCTTAAACTAAATTGATAGGGCCCAAATGCTCATTCATTGGATCTAAATTATCCTAAAACCTTGTTGAGTAAATCTTAGTTTAAGATTAAACCAACGTGTTATCAACAAACATTTAAGTTGATCTTAATCTAAAACAAGATTAACGATCCTTAAACCAACCCAAACCCAAATCTAAGAAATACGGATTTAGACTAATCCATGCCCTATGGGAGACAATATAAATTAGTCTCCGTATATGATCCACGGGCAACCGAAAATAAAACAAACACACACGATACGAAGTGACCATATGGAGAAGGAGAAAGTTGTTACAGCATTGCTGTAGCGTAATTAACTGCAAGGGTTTATGCCTGCAGGGAAGATCGTCCCCACAATCAAAAACCCCTCATAACGAGAGGGAATCTAACGAAATATGCTACATCAGTCGCATCTGTCTAAACCTCCGATATACGGTGCCATAAATCAACTTAGCATTTTCGGAGAGGTGGACGGATAAAACCAAATAGTATCTGCCCCCAAATTCAAGCAAGACGACCTACGCGGTTTCGTCTCTGTTTTCGGCGGAGAACACCCTCGTCCTCGTCATCCACCACCGTTGGAGCTCACCACCTCCAAACTGCAAGCTCCGAGCACCCCCACACCGAGCCCCTGCACCCACTGCCTCCAGCCGCCATCCGAGCTCGCTTCCATCGCCGCCGCTTGTGCCATGCCGTACCTTGCGCATGCCGTCGCCGTCACCGTTGCCGCCTCTCGCCGTTGTCGCTGCCGGGATTATCGTTGTCGCGATTGTCTAAAGCAAGTGAAACTCCTTACTTGCTACTCATGCTATCGTATTATGTTATAACGAGTAATTTAAAGTATGAACACTTTTATATATTTTGTCGTATAACCGTTATATTTTAATTACACTCGTAGCTATGATGGTTAGAACATGATTGAGTGGATAACGCGTATTATTATTTTGTAGAGCACAGAAGAATTACTTACCGTTGTTTGGTTGAAAGAAAATGAAGTATCGATTGTGACATATTTATATTTGGCAAGTGTTCGATACATTACCCTAATGAAAACCTCATTTCAAAATGGCGGAATTTATGGCGCATAAATCCCTTTAATGATAATAAATAACTTATAATAATTTGAGATGAAAATATTGACTTCATCGCTATAAAATGATACCTCCGTCTAGCTACGTCAAATCTGAAATTTTATCGTGCATGTTACTTATTAAAATCATTGTAAATTAAATACAGATTGGAATGTAATGTTCTATGGCTCATATCGAAGCCGACTCGATAATCTAAAATCATAGATAGTTTATTTTTTCTATATTGATAGATTACGGCAACGATAATTGACTGGGAATGCGACTCTGGACTGCAGTCCGGGCAGCATTCCACGGGGGAAACCTGAATTTAAGCATCTGTACATACCTGTATAAAACTGAAAATTCATGGAGCCCCATATGGTCGCGTAGATAATTAAGTTAGCTAACACATGAATCTAGTCCCGTGTTGTTTCACCATCGTTTGATATTAAATCTGTATTTTAGAGTGTCGCGGTGTTCTGCAATTTCTGCAGAAATGTTCCACCGTCACATTAAACAGAACATAACTTTCAGTACAGAACTGCTATTGATAATCCGTTTGATGCGTTGGAAACTTAACTGATAGAAATATATTTCATTCAACTGGGGCAACATCTGAATCTGAACACAATCACTGATAAAACGCGCGTGAAGTTGGGTCTCCGGTTCTGAAACTGGAATTCCAGCAATCGGTTGCTACCTTAAAATGTTGATAATTCCCTAACATGAATTCCATTTGACATGAAATAAATTTTACTGGTTAGATAATCAAGTATGCTTTATACGTCCTTTATATTGTTTTGGTCGAATCTTTGTATGTGATTTATCGTAAATTTTACAAGTTATATGGCATTGGTCGTCATTGAAATAGAGAATATATGTTCAGTGCATTTCTGCTTATTTTTCGTGTTTGCTTTATACCTGCTGCATAGTGATCATTCACGTTGAAACCTAGCGACTGATTTGTATTGTCGATATATTAGTGTTAGTGATTGGGTGGTGGCAAATACGACAGTGATACCGATAAGTGGAAAAGTGATTGAAAGTGATAGCGATACTTATTTTTTCACAACCCATCGAATACCTGAATGCATGTTATAACCTGGGGAATGGGGAAATTAAGGTGGAATTGAACTCGTATTTAGCGAGGTACAGTGATTTAGAGGATGATCATTCGCTATTAGTGATATATATATATATACACACACACATACATACATACAATAGGTCGTGGGCCTAGCGGCACGGCTGACAGGGTTATGTCCCGGGTACAGCGGACCGTAGTCTCGGGCATGCATGAGACCCTTGTTAAATACGATCATTCTTTCCACCAATTGATTTCATTGACTTAGTAACCGATAAGTGGTAACATACGTATTGCCAGTTTACTTACATGACACCTATGGTGCACTATTCATATTTAGTTGATGTTTATTGTACTCATGTTCTGCATTCTGTTGTACTTCTCGTATTTAATAACATTCCACGCCTGTATATAATCATTGCTATATGTGTCGTCCTGACGACCCGAGTGTGCATGCTCAGAGAACGAAGCGGGCCTAGCCCAAGAGCAGGACCTATCATTCGAGCTCGCGGAGGTCTAGACTGTATCATCAGCGTCATCTCTTTTGCTTTCAGCACTTGTATTTCGTTGATTAGTTTTATTCTGCAATATAAATGTACCTCGAACTCTTTTATTTGCAATATAATAAAGTTGTGAAATGTGATTTTCCTTTACTCAAGTATTGTTTACTGACTACCATGTAATGCTAGAAGCCGAAGTGTGACTACGGCGGAATTATTCTCTGACCGTAGGAGCATGGCTGGCCTAGTCATCCCTCATATCCCGTATTTTGGGAAGTGGGACGTGACAATGTTACATGTGCGATGCATGTTTGTATATTTTGACATCACAAAATTTTGCAAAGGTTTGTAAAGCATCAGTTGAAGAGATGTAAACGTAGGAATGAGAAAAGTTACATGGAAACCTAAAATCTTTCGGTTGTGTGGAGTTTGTTAAGAGTGAATAGTAACAATAACCTCAAAATCTTCATTTTTTATTTTTTTTTATATTTAATGTTTAATATAAATCAAAATTACCAATTTTTGACAATTCAGTATTGTTGACATGGCTGCTCCATACACCAATCCTTTGCGGGGGAGAGGGGGGGAGGGGGGGGCGCCCACACACACATGTATTTGTTGTGTTGTAATTCGGAAATTTGCTTTAGCTTGTATTTGGCTCTATTTGGCTAAATTGATTGTTTCTTAAATTATAGTTAGTTCTATACATCATTGCTTCATTATTGTAATGCTTCGTTATTGTAAAGAGGATTTTTTTCTATTACAATACGATAAATAAGAAACGTATCATAATTTGACAACTTTGCTTAATAGCTTAATACCATGACGCAATATGCTCCCTTTGGTTTTTGCAAATCTGCAGAAAAGCCGACAGTGACAATTTATCTGATCATCGACAATTCAATGGATCTGATCACGACAATTTCATATCCATTGTACCTGAACAATTATAAAATTTGTACATAAAGTCTTATATTATTCTAACAACACAAGCAAAATCACATGCATGTTCTCACCTCTCCTTCCTGCAGTTCTAATACATAAAATAAAAGGGAACTAAAAAATATTTCGTAGTTTGTAATTGTTATTGCCATGTTTTGCAACATGAAACAATCAGAAGACGTATTATGATGAATCGTGACTCCCAACCTACATATCTTCAGGGGCACATATCTTATCCATAACAGGTTGTGTGCAAGCGATTGATATTGTTGTAAATCGGAGCCAAAAAGGAGAAAAGATACGCGGTGGGGGGCGAGGGGGGGGGATTAAATCAAGCCCTGAGTTCTTATTAGACCGCTTCCGGCCCACTAGGTAACGGCTGATACCCGTTCTGATGCGGGGGTGGTAGATGGACAGATCCAACAGGAATGCATTTCAAGAGGACCGATACAATCATGCTCACCGATCCAATCCCGATGCAAAGCAACCACAACTGCCAGCTAAGCGGTACCGTGCTTGCAAAAGCACCAAGGAACTCCACTATTACTACCTGGAATATCACCGTCGTAACCAAGACCCCAGTAAAGACCCAGCTACCAAATATTCCTCGAAACACGTTAAATTTCTCCATCTCCCGACTGTTAATTTCGTTAAACACCTGCATTTGACAATATATTTGAGTATAATTCTTCAGGAGGTAACTGTTTAGAGACTCTGAATTAGAATGAAATGCACAAATACCTGACAGAAAACAAAAGTGTTGAATATGAAGGTATTGATGACAGAATCAGAATTAGGACCGCTGATCTTTAAAAGACGCTTGCCGTCGAACATGAGAACTCCAAGCACAACCAGCTGATATACACTCTGACCGATGATATTTCTCCACATAGATTTCGTGATAAAGTTCTCGCCTCGCCCTACTGGTGGTCGTTTCATCATTTCATCATTTGGAGGCTCTGTTGCTAAAGCCAAGGCACCAAGTGTGTCCATAATCATATTGACCCAGAGCAACTGGACCGCGGTAAGCGGAGCGGTCCCTGAAATTAAAGTTACAAAAGGTGAGAAACTATATGATCTGTGAAGTATATAGCAAGTTCTAGCTAATAACATACCCGTGATGCATGCTGAAACAAAATTGACCATTAGAGCAACAACATTGACCGTCAACTGGAACTGAACAAACTTTTGGATGTTGATGTAAACTGCACGACCCCATCTGGCAACATTTATAATGGTTGTGAAGTTGTCATCCAAGATAATCACATCAGCATTTTCTTTGGCAACCTGGGGTAAAAAATTATACCGACGAAGTTACAAAATAAGAAAATATACTATTTCACCTGAAAAGAAATTTGTGACAACCAGCTACAACATAAATTATACTAATCCAAGATTGCTCTTCTAGTTGACTGACCAAAGCGCTCTTCATCAAAGCGCCAACGTAATAGCAATAGTTAAATGGAAAAAGCAAAAAACTATTAAAACAGAATATACCTCGGTGCCTGCAATACCCATTGCAAGGCCAATATCTGCTTCATGCAAAGCAGGAGCATCATTAGTCCCGTCACCAGTAACAGCAACCACTTGGTTAAACATATTCCTCAAGTTTGTCACTAGGGTGTGCTTGTCCAAAGGCAACGATCGAGCCATTACCTGTGCAATGGCCACATCAAGTGTTAACAGGTTCTATTCCACTAAAGTAATCCTAGTGTCTGCAGAACATGAAGATTGAAAAATAAACCTGAAGTTTAGGAATCAGTTCCCTCAACTCCTCCGGGCTTTTGGTTCGGAAAACTGATCCTTCTATCGCCAGACCATCATCTGTTAATATGCCACACTCCCTGGCTATGGCTTTAGCTGTATTAATATTGTCCCCCGTCACCATCCTGACTTTAATACCAGCAGCAAGACAAGTCTGAACTGCATCCCTGACGCCCGGACGCACTGGATCTTTTATACCAAAAACAGCAATCAGAGTATAACCATCAGTTGGAATTTCATCTCCAGTATATCCATCCTCCATTTCCCTAACGGCCAAGCAGAGGGTTCTCAAAGCTTCGCAGGCAAAACTATTAATGACATCCAAAATATCTTTAGCCTGCTTTTCAGATAAAGGCACGGCATTTCCTTCACTGTCGATGAATTTGTCACACATCTGCAGTATAATCTCAGAGGCGCCTTTGCAGTAAGCTCGGACTCCTCCACCAGGCAATGACAAGAGCGCAGACATCTTCTTTTTAACCGAGTTGAAGGGCTCCACCTTCAACTTCGTGCAATCATGATGTTGAGTATCAACAACTTGTTCCAAATCCAAGGCGAACTCTAACAATGCTGTCTCCGTGGGGGTACCCAAAATAGTCGGCTTGCCATCTTTTCCTCTCACCACCTCTGATCCAGAATTTTGAAATATACACTGCAGAAGGATGCTTAGAACTTTATCCGACACCGCAGCCTTCAGAACATTAGCAGTCTCCTTAACCTTAAATGATTTAGACGATTGGCAGATCCAGAGCTTATCAACTACCATATGGTTAGTTGTCAAAGTCCCTGTTTTATCTGTGCAAATGCATTCAGAAGACCCCATAGTTTCGCAAGCAGACAGATGCCTCACAAGTGCCTTGTCATCCATTAGCTTCTTCATTGCAAATGCAAGACTCAGTGTCACAGCCAAAGGTAGCCCTTCTGGAACCGCAACAACTATTATAGTGACTGCAATTGCAAAGTAATTCAAAATAACTAAAGCATCATCTGGATACCATGTCAGCAAGCCGACATGCATCGCCTTGTCCACTAAGAACCTTGCTAATAGGACGATAAAAGTTAATGAGGCAAAAACCAAGCCAATCTTTCCAATAATAGTTGCAACACCATTTAGCTTAACCTGCAATGGCGTTTCATCCTCTCCCCCTTGACTAAGGGTCTCCATTAACCTTCCCCATTCGGTCCTCATACCAACAGAAGTCACCAGCATTTTAGCAGATCCATCCTGAACCTTGGTCCCTGCCAGAAGAAAAGGCTTTTCTTGAGATACGTACACAGGTTCACTTTCGCCAGATAAGCTCGATTCATCAATTAAAAGAGAGTATCCAGATATAAAAAGCCCGTCAGCTGGCACTTGATCTCCTATGGAAAGATGAACAATATCTCCTACGACCAAGTCATATATAGAGATCTTTTGTCTGTAACCATCCCTAGTCACTTGCATGAAAATCTTCTTCTTTTCTTTATCCAAGTCCTTGAACTGCAACGACTGCTTGTAGTCACTGATTGATGTAACAAGGACCACCAGTAAGATACTGAGCAAGATTCCCATCCCATCATACATACCCTTGGGCCATCCTTCGGTGGCAAGCCCAACCCCTATAGAGAGGACTGCACATACCATAAGAATAATTAAAGTCAAGTCTTGCAATGCATCCCAAACAAACATCCAAAAGCTTCTTGACGGCTTCTCAACATATCGATTGGCACCATAGATTTCCTGTCTTGGAGAAATTTCACTTGAATTGATGCCAACGTCTGGTGATACAGAGATTTTTTTCAATATCCCGTCAACTCCCCCATGAACCTTCAAGGTCTTGGTATCATGCCCACGTGCAATGGAGGCCAATTCATCAGGGCTCACACAAAACCCAGCTTTCTTAGCCTTTTCTGGTATCTGGTATTCAATTTTATTAGCAGCTGCATTTGGAAAACAATGATATTAATAAAGGCCATGAAAGAAGATCAAAAATTAATCAATAAATGTTTTTATGTGGAAGAGGTCGCACCGTCAATGAATGTTAGGGCAGCCTTTTGTACGTAGAGGGCAACCCGAATCTTTTCCTGAATTAACAAAATTAATGCACATGAAAAATAAGTACAATAAACCTTGCACATCTGTATTAGAAGACCCTGTCACTATAAATAAAATCTTTCTACATAAGTCCCGATACCACAAGCTTTAGCTAATCACAATATCTTCTCGGTTACAAGTTTGTAGCCATAGAAAGATGCTAGCATAAATTCGATCCAAAACCTCTTAGGGACGCTTTAGTCAAGAAAATAGTCCAAAAATAATATATGTATGACAAGGTCTCAGACCAGTAATGAAATTCGAGTAAAAGAGGAGAGGAGAAATTTCACATGCACGATTTTTCCCCATATCCTTCAAGTGAAATTTATAGTAAGAATCAACTAAAGATCTATGACATGTCACCATTCAAACAGAAGCAGCAGGTCATTGCTATCGGTTCAAAGAATTAAATACTGATAACAGGTTAGCAGTAGCTAGGCATACCTGGATGTAGCCTGTGATATCCCGACTAATAACATATTTTGATGTTAATGTATAAATTTTATCACTGCAATCCAGTATATAGCAATATGTTTTCCGTAAAGCAAACCAAATTATGCTAAGGAAAAAGCAAGAGTAGACCCCCTCCTTCTCATAAAAGGGAAGCATTAAAGCAAATTGAACAAGAAAAAGGAGCAGGCAGTGCTCATTGCTGAAAGTAAGTTTTTGATTAAGCAAAGCAGAAGAAAAATGTAAACAATTGTATATTTTCCACCAGATGTTATATAGCCAAGCTTTGGTAACAGCATTGTTCCTGTAGACACTATATAACTTTGGATTTCAGAGATGCACAGATTTTATGAGCATGACTGCATGAGAGATATTTTCCTATATAACAGAAACGACAGACAATATAGGAAAGAATTCAGATCAAGAACAGTTCCTAATTTAGGCTTAAGCCATCATGGATGGAGATATTTTAAGAAATATATGTGAGAAATTAATTGGATCGAGAAGATGGCCTCTAACAAAGCTGAATGGGAGACAAGAATTGATATAACCACCAGTATAAGTATGGAATTAAGTATTGTCGTCAAGTTATAAGGTTGGACACACGCAGGACCCACCCCTATCTAAATAAATAGAGTTATTAGGCTTATGTTGGCTCATTATTGCAATCCTTGTAAGTTGTAACCTCTTTGTCACAATCCTGGAGTTGATTGCTGTTATCGTCGCTGCTTTTCTTTTTTCTAAAAATTTAGAGTCATGGGCTTACTTTATCAAAGGAATGAAAAACGACAGTAGAGAAAACTTAAGGATGCAATTAATTTGATTTGTGTATGATTTAAGATTATGCTCCTTGTGTAACATGATAGTCGCCTATTTTGATTCCGTCTTCTACTTGAGTGAATTGTCCCACGTAACAATTCCAAGAACTTGTGCCGAAAGAATTCGATGATCAGAATAATGGTGCTTTGAATGATCCAAAGTTTGTTGGGGGAATAAGATTCCTGCCCAAGTGGGAAAGCAGGAAAATTCCAAGTCAAAAGAAAGATGAAGAATTATGACTGGGCTCAATGCTGAGGGTTAGGTCCAGCATACAAATATGAAAACAAGGGAGACAGAGACACAGGTTTCGTGGCCAGACCCAGCTACTACGGTAACCAAACCCAATGAAAGTTGGATGCTGATATCCACATCAACTTTCTGTCATCTAGTTTTCATTTTATGTTTACATAGCAATTTATGAAGCAGTTGAATTGGAGACCCATAAACAATTACTTTGATGGAGACCCTGAAGAGACGACGAATGAGGATGGTGATTGACCAAAAAAAAACCAATAATAAATAAGGATAACAATGAATGCAGCTAAAGATACGGAGGGATTAATAAAATAGAGCCAAATGGGAAGACTTTTTAGGCCACATGAAATTGTCTTTCTTGTTCAAATGAAGTTTCCTGGAAGGTTCACGCCATGGGTCCATAAAATTGATGTCCTGCTTTTGATTGGTGTTCTATTTCCTTTGGGGGGGAAAAAGACAATTTGAGTTTCTGATGGCCGTTTATACAGTTAATTTTCACTAAGATCGGCAGTTTGTAAATAAGCTAAATTACTTCAGGCCTCAAGAAAATTTGATGCAAGAAGCTAAATTCTTAATAATTAATGAATTTACCTCTGAAATATAGTTATTGTCCCTTAGCTTGATGTTGGTAAGATAAATAACAAGCAACAGTAGTAGTTAGCAACATGACACATGTATTCAGTGGGCCAGGAGTTGTTGGTACCGTCCATAGTGGGCGGCATAAATAACAAGCAACAGTAGTAGTTAGCAACATGACACATGTATTCAGTGGGCCAGGAGTTGTTGGTACCGTCCATAGTGTGCGGCAACTTTTTTATTATTATTATTATAAAAAAAAAAAAAATTTTTTTTTGGTCGGGGTGGGTGGGGGGGGGGGGGGGGGGGTTTGGGGGGGATCTATAGTCATAACTCCAGTATGGGCAAATGCACTAAAATTCAAAAACTCAATAACTTGATGCAAACGGAGAGAGGATAGGTTTGTAATTATTCTGATTTATATCCTCTTTTTCTTCTTTTTTCCAAATAAAAGTTCATAGCTTGGAGCAAATAGGGCTTCAACTCCAAATCTTGAGTTTCATCTAGGGATGCAAGTCGAAACGAATAATCCAAGATCATTTCGCATCCGTCTCCATTTTTGTATTAAATACAGATACTAAATTTCATTTCTAATGGCTTATCTGTATTTGTATCTGCAGTTACTATCAGCCTTTGTCTACGGATATGGTAATGAATATATCCGTTCTCCAACTTTCAAATGCAATTATGATAGCCGAAAAAGTAATAATATTTGGTTTTAGTGCATATAGTTTTTTGAATATCCGTTTCGTATCCGTGCTCATATTTACCAAGTAAAGATGATAATTTTCATCTCCGTCAACCATTCATATTGGTATGAACCTTGTCTATGAAAACACATTTATCCGTTATGTATTCAATCCTTCTCCGTCTCTAGTATTATCATTGAGTCATTAGCTAATTAATTGTAAGCTTGGGTAAAAGATTGTGTAGGGCATCATTTCATATATAGTGGATGGCATCGTCTCATTGGTAACTTCTTCCTACTATCTATCTAACAACAAGGGCCTGTTTGGTTGCTGAATTTGCTAAGGATTTGCCACTGTTTGGATTCTTGAATCCAAAAAAGAGTGTGGATCCACTAATTCTTTGTTTGGTTTGAGGATTTTAGGAGTTTTGGATTTGCTTGTTTTCTGTGGGGGCCACCACCAGTTTTTTTTGGATTCCAAATCCAAATCTCATTTATTTTTTCTCAACCAAACAATAATCTACAAATACAACACCAGGAATCCAATACCATCCAAACATAAAATTAGCCAATTCAGATATTTTCACTTGTAATATTTGAGACTCCAAATTTCAAAATCCTATGGCTGTGGATGGAGACCTTATTGTGTCCCTTCAGGAATCAGGTGCTATCAATTCCCTCGGTCAACTCACCGTACGGTGACCACTAACAAACCTAATTCGTTATATCCTAAGGAATTGGGATCTGGGAAAAACATTAAAATAAAAAAGATCTAAATTAAAAAATTAAAAATTAAAAAAGAAAAGAAGAAGGGACCTGAATCTTCTTTCGCTTTTCGAGGGTTTCAGATCTCTTGTCGAGATCGGGGACCATGCGGAACCTCCGCTTGGGATTCTTGACGATCTTGCCGACGGCGTTCCTCCACCGCCGCTGCGCCTCCTCCGACGCATTCTTCGGCGGCACCTCGAAATGTTTCTTCAGAAAGCTCTCCATTTTATTTTATTTTTTGTTGATTGGATCCCCAATCCTTTAACTGGAAGAAGAAGAAGAAGCTGCGCTAGGGTTTTATATACCGCTACCACTACTGGCTCATGTTTCCTCTTTTTATGATTTGTTTACTGGTGGTGATTGTTGGATCGGCTGTAAGTAGTAAGACAAACAATTGCTGCAGTTTTTGGAAACTCGATCTCTGCCTCTCTTGCTCTTTATATTTTGGTATCATAAATGAATATATATCATATTATATATGGGGTAGCAGATATTTGAGGTTGATAAAACTCTAGCTCTTAAAGAATAATGACCTTTCCTTGCAATTTTGTCGTTGCATACACACATATAATCAAGCTGCAATTAGTCAGCTTTTCAACTATCATTACCGACTCATGGTGCATGTGTACCCAGCTTTAATTCAGACACATACGTAAGGGAGGAGGGGCGGTTTAGGAAATAAAAGTCAAAATTAGCCAACCCGGCTAATTTGTACAGCGGAACGGAAATTTGAGAGTGCTGAACAAAGAAAAAAAAAACCATATATCTGTCTTAAGGAGCTCCGTCTGTATTATTTATAACAAGAAAGAGAATAAACATATCATTGCAACTTTGTCCTTGTTTATATCCACCTCATTATCCAAGACTTGCGTTATATGATCAGGACATGTTTGGGAGCCGGGGATCCAATGCCAAATGCTAACAACAACATAGATTCCCGTTAAATAATGTTGGGAGAGTGTAATTTTAATTTTCAGAAACATGGGTAGAGTCCGTATGATCCTAACTAGATTAAATATTTTATTGAATCATGTAACAAGAATATTGCAAAGCACTACTTTGAAGGAATATGGGGACAATATTGTCAACTCGTTATAATTAAAAAAAAAATAACTGCTAAATAATATGTCTACTCATTCGTTTCGGCTTTCGGCTTTCTGACTTTCAATTCAAACATCAAATTTGCAATCAATTGTTTTATTAATTTTTCTTTTTCCTTTTGCGGGTCCCTTTTCAAATTGTTTCAAGCAGAACAGGTAGTCCTCATTTTAAAGATCAACAAAAAACCTCGGCTGGAGCAACAAAGACAACCCTCACAAGGTAGGACATCCTGCGTGTTACTAAATATGACATTTACCACCCTTAACGGTAACATAAGCCATTTATAAGTGAAACAATTACCAACACGAATCACCAATCTGTCTTTGAATACGCCTGCAAGCTAGTTAGTTACACAGCAGATTATGATCTCATGTTTAGAATGGAGTCTAGCATACAAAACAAATCAATCACTCATATAGGTCAAGCATACAAAAAGAAATGAATT
The DNA here is from genome assembly GCA_030015575.1 of Agapanthus africanus. Lineage (NCBI taxonomy): Eukaryota > Viridiplantae > Streptophyta > Magnoliopsida > Asparagales > Amaryllidaceae > Agapanthus > Agapanthus africanus. Next base: position 257,908,674 of record CM057339.1, on the reverse strand, counting down.
AAATTATACAAGTTCAAAAATCAAGAGGAAGGTTTAGCTCTAATTGCTATTTCACAAACTGGCGTCTATATTTCCTTGTATAGCTCATTTGAGCACGTCGCTTGACCTCTTCGATGAAACTCCCCGTATCGCTGATGACTTTGAGCGTGATGAACAGAAACACAAAAGGAAAGGTTCAGCACATGTTAGCATTAGCCAAAATGTTTGTTCGTTTTATCCAGACAAGTTTATAAACCACGCTCTCCAAAGTCAGGATCCAAATCAAGCTTTCTCTTCAAGTGAGATCTATCCGCACTGCAAAAAATATAATAGCACAATAGCTTAAGCATAACTATACTCGATTATATAATTCAAAGTTAATTACACGTATGCAATATGGACTCCACAAAGTCAAATTTGGATCTTTGGGGTTTATATGTCTTGCGGATTAATGTTGCTTCCTTACAGCAAATATTATCATCTTAATCTTTTGCCCAGTCCTTGCATGATTCTCACTAGGTTATACTTGTAATTCCAATGGCAAGTCCTTGCAGTATCCTCACCTGTTCATATCTACCTTGAACCAACTAATAGTGTTGATGTCAGTCCAGTCATAAAGTTGGTAAACTTTTTGTGTGGTTTCTCAATTTCGAGTCATGCTACCACGCAATTCCATTTTGATGGGAAAATGCTTAGATGACGACGATTAGGATAACAAGTCAAGGACAAGAATAGAGCAAAGTACACAAGGGAAATGGATCAAAATAATGCTCCAGTTCGGTGGAGGAAACGGAGTGATAACAGAAGACATATATAACTGGACTTGACCCATGCATTTACCCCTGTGAATTAGATCCCACTTCTATTTAAGGAAATAAATAAGAGAGGGAGAAAAAATATATCCCTTTGTTCTATTTCCTTTCCAAGGCCACCGGCACAATATCCAAAATATCCTATTTTAGGCAAAACGCACAACTATCCTAGATAAAGAATAGGCAATTAAAGGAAACAGCAATAATTTTTTTTTAAAAAAACCGACAGTTTAGGAATTACATTCAATGAAAATATATAGCTATTTACCTATTAAGTGTTGGCCTTGGAGGTGGTCGTGAACCACGCATAGCTTCAAAGTCAATTGACATTGGCATATTTCCACTTGGACCCGTAGCTTTGTCGAGTTCATGAGCATTTCTTTCGAGTCCACCGTGGTGGGGTGTCACCCTTCTCATTTTTCTGGGTGGAGACAAAACAATAGGACCGTCTCGTTGAGCAGCAGTAAAGTCTGATGGATTGTGATTTAGTGATTCTCCCTTGCGATGTGGCCTTGGAAGCTTTTCTGGTATTGTTGGCGGCGGTTGGGAAGAAAAATACCTGATTGGGAGAAGGAAAAAATCACATTGAATCTAAGAATTAACTGTATTATCAATCCAACAGTAGCACCATCAGAGCTGTTACTAAAATAATAATCACCTGTGCTCAAGTGCCTGCTGGGCAGTGATCCTTGATTTAGGATCATAAGTGAACATCTTCGATAAGAGATCTAGAGCATCGTCGCTTGCTGTAAATAGGGAGCGTAGTGGAGGAGCAGGAACATACTGGTATTCTACATAATCAGGAAGGTAAACCATGTCAGGCCACTGAGATGCCTTTGGAGTCCCAAAGGCAGCAAATATCTTCCCTAGCTGATCGATGTCACTTGAACCCTGGCAAACAAGTATCAATCTTTTATTAGCAGACTAATCAGTACAATCAAGGATCATCTCCTCTGCCATTTTTGTTGGACGGAAAAGAATTTTACTCAAATCCCCCCACCAGCTCAACCAAAAATAAAAAGGAAAAAAAATCCAATAATCGAGATGTTGTGACAAAAAACATGCAGCTATCGATAAACCAGTAATAAGGGATATTAGAAGAGCAGGCTAACACTTGTTGGTTTAAGAACAAGAGAGCAACTAGTTTGAAAACATTCCAACCACTGATCAAGCAAGGCGATCCGAAACAATTGTAAACACAAGAACATTTACCACTTAAAGGAAATTTAAGTAATTTTAAGGCCACTTTATCTTTTCTTCTTAGACTGACCAATGGACTTGATGCATAATGGGGATGAGTATGGCTTAAGGTCGTTGATGGACTTACCAAGAAAATATACTTACTCTCAATGTGATATTTGTATGGAATATGGATACTATGTCTAGCATAGAGGTAAGGCATCTCGCTGCCCAACAAGAGCCAAGAGGTCTGGGTTCAATTCACTTGCAGCTCCAAATATAAATCAAAACAAAATCATAAAAGAAAAAAAATATAAAAATGATGAAAATATAGGTAATAAGTTGCAATCAAATTGGTGGAGCTTCCAATCCCCACATTGCGAGAATTAAAAAAATTAAGGCCAATTGATAAGTACATTATATTTCATATTCTGAGTAATAATTACTCTGTACAACATCAACTGTGGTCTTTTTCTATTATTGTTCTGGGTACTACCGACCTAGTTATATTGAAGGAAAAGTTCATTTATTGTTGAATTTTATAACATATTATGTGAGGATGTGACATGGATTGAAACTGATGGCATCTATTTATTCAAGACATAGACTTGGACTTACTAAGTCGAGCTTGCTATGTTACTCTACTCATTCAAGACATAGACTTGGACTTGCAAAGTCGAGCTTGCTATATTACACAGGAAAGAGTTGGTTGAAGAATAATAAATGGAAGAGCCTCGGGTTTGCGCAAGATTTGCAAACCCACAGGATTTATCAAGAAGCTTTAGAAGCTCGTAATTAAAGAATCAAGTCCCTTTTTTATTTAAGACAGAGAGTTGGACGTATAAGTCAAGCCTGCCACGTAAATGGGGAAGAGATAGTTGAAGAATAATAAAAGGAAGAGCCTTGGGTTTATGCAAGATTTGCAACCCCTAAGCACAGGATTTATCAAGAAGCTTTAGAAGCTCGTAATTAAAGAATCAAGTCCCACACACATGTATATATATATATATATTTAGAACTAAGTTTTTAAGGTATTTAATCAAATTTAGCGATCACAATCATGAAAACATTTACAATAACCCAGGAAGCAATCATTCCAATTTTGTATTCAAATTTTAGAAGGCCGGTTAATCAATAGTTTCTTGCTGCCACACTCTGAAAAATATGAGCAAATGGCCGTATGTTGGATGCAAAAATATAGGGAGTAAATTGAATCAATAAAATGCAAAGAGACTCTGCGTAAAATTAAGAGACAAAGGACTTATTGAGGCGGTCTACCCCCAAGATATAACGAAATCCGCTCCGCGGTTAGCCTTCACGATGTGCACTCGACGATCCAACCGATTGATGTGACCCATCCTTTCTGCCCAAAAACAGAACAATATATAGCGGGAAAGATGGATATTGTGGAGATGAAATGCAGATGAATTTTTGTTCTCTTTGTTTTCTGTTTTTCTCTAGAGAATACGCGTCTCTCCTTTCTATTGAAAAATATCTCAGTCCATTAAAAAGAAGAATAACGCTTGGAGTTAATTTCTCACGCATGTTCCGAACGTTACAATCTCTTCATAATACCACCTTCACCATACCCGCCCAAAATCGATAATGAATTAAAACAAATAATTAAAATTCGGATATGAATTTTTGAAACTCAAAAAATAAAAATATATTAAGTGGCAAAATGGTGGACCGAACACACCCGCGAGGCTTGAATCGAGGATTTGCACCCCCTGCGTGTGTGATGCGCCTGCACATTCCTGATTACCATGTATCTGAATCGGGTCGCTCACATTCCATTCGGCTTAGGCTTGGCTAGTGTGCGCACAAGCACATCCCATTATCTATTTGCACACATGCTTGCAATATGATAAGGATGTTTATACTTGCACCCTTGGACTTGCAATTCTCAATCCAATGTAGGACTAAAAATGAGTGTCTTACAAGCCAATACCCAAAACCAATAACTTACGCAAAAGTCAAACTTTGATTCATAATATAAGCATGAAAACCAAGAAACATGAAAATCTATCCCAAGGGCAATGTTATTAAGATGGACCCCGATAAGTCCCTTGTCTCTTAATTCTACTCTCGGTCTTTTGCATTTTATTGATCCAATCTAGTTGCCATTGTTTTGCATCCAACAATCTTAGGATAGAATTTCCCTTTATTGTGTCTTCAAAGCCCAAGAAATTTGATGGAACCAATTTTAAGAGAAATTTTAAGAGAGAGCAACAAAAAATGATCTTTTAGTTGAGTTGAAAATTGTTAATGTTTAAATCGATTTCCCTCTTAGATATGAGCTTGGACATGCTAGGTCTCGCATGATGGAAAATTTTAACGAGAAAAGTTACCTTTGTCATAGTAATATCCTTATTTGCTTGTCTAATCGTTTGGATGATGATTTTTGTACCATTGTTGGGCTAAAGAATTTTGAGATGCTCTTGAAAAAATATATTCTGCTGAAGGGGCATGTTTTGAAACTTATGTTGTTTATAGGTTTCTTGAATTTAAAATCATTCACAATAAATCTATTCTTGAACAAACCAATAATTTGTAAACCATTAGTCTTCATGTAATGTCTCAAAAAGATATATTTTTTGCGGAAAATTTCCAAGTTGCTATTCATAAACAAATTACCTTTTCATGGAAAGAATTTGGGCTTCCTTAAACATAAGAAGGAAGCATCTTCTTAGATGACTTTTTCCTTTCTCTCCATATTGAGGATGAGAGTAAACTAGAGACAAGGAACCTAACATTGCTGATTTTCAGCCGAAACTAAACGTTCAAAATAAACCCAAATTCAAGCAATATTTGGAACCAAGTTCTGACAAGAAAAAGAACTCCCTCAAATTGAACTCCAATATTTAGGACGTGTCAGCACAGGGATATTTTGTATGCCTTAAACCTGACCACTTTAGTAAGCATTGCCGATACAGAAAAGGCGGGGATAATAAAAATTGTGGCCAAACTCAATACCTAAGGATTCTGTTATTTCTCAAGCTCATGTTGTGATACCCGGGACCGCCACAGCGGAATCAGTGATTGAAGGTTGGTAGTTATGTGTCCAGAGATTAATTTATATTTTGAACCTAGCCATTGGTGGGTCGATACTGGTGCTAATGTTCATGCATGTCCTAACCATGAATTATTTTTCTCTTACCAACAGGTTGGAGAAGACGAATCAACGGTAATGGAAAATTGCTAGCACAACCGAAGGACTCGAGAATGGAAGACTTGAAACTTTCTTCGGTACATAATGTGCAACAAGTACATGATGTAAATATAAATCCTATTTTTGGTTATTTACTAAATAAACGTGGTTAAAAACTTGTGCTTGAGTCCGAACGAATTGCAATCTTGTCAGTGAATCAAATATCGATCATATCGGGACCCCTAACGATACGATAAAACCGATAAATTTCACCGATATAGTGGTATCAGCCAATATATTGTCCGTGTATGACATAAGAGACACCTAGCCGATACGATTCTCATATCCGCCGATATCCGATATTTAAAATCTTATCTCGCGGAATGGAACTTTATTGATAAAGGTTATGCGTATGGGGGTCTCTTTAAATTGTGTATGCCTTCTATGAAATTAAATAATACTCTTGTCTATTCTCTTACCGATTATTGTGATACATGGGCATGGTAGACTAGGATATGTGGATTTGAATATTTTGAAAAGAATGGTTCATTAAAATTTGATTCTACATTTGAATTTCACACTGCAAATATATGTGATTAGTATTCAAGCAAAATAACACAGAAAATATTTTCCTTCTGTTAGAAGGGGCACCAAACTTCTTGAGCTCATGCATAGTGATATTTGTGTATTGAATGACATCTTGACCAATGGTGGGAAAAGATGCTTTATTAGGTCTATTGATGATTTTTCAAAATATTGTCATGATTATTTGATTTGGTCTAAAATGAAGATTTTCAAAAATTTATTTTCTATAAAACTATAGTTGAAAAACCAGTTAGAAAAGAGATAAAGATTCATAAATCTGATAGGGATGAGGAATGCACCTCTACTGAATTTTATGAGTTTTCTGGAAGAGATGACTTCGGGTATGCACCACAACAACATGGGGTAGCAGAAAAAAGAATAGAACACTTTGTGACAAGATTAACTCTATATTGTGTAGTTGTGAACAACTCAACAATCTGTGAGGCGGGAGGCCTGTCTTTCCTCTTATCAATAAAGCGTCAAACAAAAAATGTTATAATTCTCTCAAACGCGCCTCTAAAGTCTATTCTTTTTATTTAACACTTGATCTCTTTGCATTTTATTGATTCAATTTAATCGCCATTGTTTTGCATCCGACACCATTTAATATGATGTATATATTTTGATACGCGTTATCTATCTAATCCACTTGATACTTAAAAGGCTAAAGCATGAATGCACAATTCTTTTCTTTTTCTCCCCAGCGACATAGTTTCTTCAATTGGTTCTTTTCTATTTCTAAATTAAATGATTAAAAGCTATTTATGTCCGCATAATCCCGAATATGTATAATCCCTTTATGTGTTATGCACTAATCAACGGTATAAAAAACAAATACTTGTTTCACAACAACGAGTCATCCTATTCTGCAGTTGCAGGTGACAAAAAATCCTGACCCAAAACCTATATATAATATGATATAAAAGGTAATTTATTTACAGCAAATCTCACCTGTAGAAATGGCCGTCTGAGGAGAAGTTCAGCAAATATACAGCCTGCAGCCCATACATCCACTCCAGGACCATATTGTTTGCTGCCAAATAATAATTCAGGTGCCCTGTACCAACGAGCAAAAACCTAAAGAAAGGAGTTCACAACACAATCATTAGTTATATATTTTGTCCTATGCACTTCATGCACAAAATGCAAGTTATGGAGCAGGCAAGACAGAAAAAAAATGTCAAAAAGGGAAACTTAGCTACACTACATGTTCTAGCAAAAGCTCACATACTTATTAAGGGTTGATAACAGGCTAGAGCCTTGATATCACAGCCACTATGAAAAATTCGTCAAATCGGTTCTGGAGCTTCTTCTACTTCAAGCCATCATCCATATTGACTCCATTTTAACAGGAAAAGAGAAGGCATGTATCATCATGGCGGCGGCGAATTGGTGATGATGGTGATAGATGCTGATTTTGATCTTGAATTATAATGGAAAAATATAGTTTATGTACATCGATAACATATGCAATCAAAATTTATGGCACTGCAAGCCCGTACTGCAATGTCCAGACTACAGGCCTCATGGGGCCCGACGGCTGTGTAAAAGGCCTATGGGCCTCGTGGGGACCGGGAGCTGTGTAAAAAGCCTTTGCACCCCATGGGCCTGGAGTCTGGACACTGCACTTATGGGCCTGCAGGTTCCCTGCGGGCCCCGTTTCCTCAAAATTTATAGGTTTCTACATATACCAGACATTTCAAGGTAAAGTTTTTACGAAGCAACTAACTAAACCGATGCTAAGCTCATAATATCTTATGAAGCATGGACACGGACACAAAAACGGCAAATTAATAAAAAAAAAATTGCATTTTCTTCTTCTTTCCTTTTCTTCTTTTTTTTGGTTTTTTTTTGGGGGTGGGGGGGGATATAGACACAAACACGGATACGAACATCTTCCACATCCTATAAAATTCCTCATTCTGACCTTTCATACCTTTGTCAGCATCCATTCACCATCAACAGATTTGAACAAATATTCAGTTCTCTTATCTATTCAGTTCAACCCATAAATAATCAAGAACAGTTCAAATCTGAAGCCATTGAGATTTTAGACCAATTTCAGCCTATAAATATTAATCAAAACAACCCAAGTTTTAGTCCAGATTTATCAAAACAGCCCTTAGTCACTCCAGAACTCAGCCCGGATCAGTATCAGCCAACATTCATCGAAGAGCAGTTGAAAATAGACGAGATATAGGCCCGGACCAGATGTAAAAGTTTAAGTTCAGGTTCATCTTCCTTTTCATGGACAGCTACAAGTCAGAAGCACCAAGGTCTGCAGGAAAATCAAGCATCTAAAGTTGATTCCTCCTTGTGTAGTACTTTGTCAGGGATACATCCCTAACAACAAGCACAGTGAAGGTTTGAATTATTTGTAGGGTCTCATTACGAATGTTATCTGACCGGGGTTAAGTTGATTAGTTATTGAACATTTCCGCAAATCTTGAAATTTTCTAAAAAATAATTTATGTGGATCTTTTATGGAGAATTAGTAGACTATTTACAAAATTTGGGTTATCGATTACCAAACATGAATCAAATGCTTTATAACTCTTCTATTCATTTGTGATTAACATGCTTAAAGTTTATTAAGTTTATTTATTCCGGACCTCTGGTGTGTATGTGGATAATATAGATTAGGTCTTGCATTTTTTTAATTTGCATTGCTTTCATCTGCAATATCTTCTTTAGAGTTTGCATATGCATCATACCAAGCTTTGCTATTAATCATGTGCATCCAGACATATATAGTTAACATGCAAAAATAGATAGCCCTTCGATCCTGTCGTGTGCCACTAAGCCACTCTAATTTTTACAAATCAACTTCAGCAAGGTTTGACGAGTATGGTGATCAGTATAGCGCTGTCTTATCAGAAGGGATTTTACAGGTTCAAATGAATGGCCTTGGCTGAGTTCCAGAAGTCATCAAACAGGTCAGGACAGTTTATCAATGATTCGGTTTTCAGGGGTAAATATCACAGCAAGCAAACATTCAAAAGTAACATAAAGGCTCGAGTACAAAAATTTACAGCCTAAACAAAATTTAACAAATTATGTGTATCTTTTATGGTTTTATACTGCCTTAAGTACAGAATCTTGTAGATAGTAAGCATGTAAGGTTTACAACCAAAGATACCTGGTGAGTAAATTTGCGATCTGGGCTGCCAAAAATGCGTGCCAACCCAAAGTCAGCAAGCTTGAGCTGGCCATCCACAGAAATGAGTAAATTGTTAGGTTTCATGTCCCTGTTACACGAGCTCACATAAGTTAGTTATGGCAGATTGAGTCTAGTATCTGTTCTGAGGCCGGTAGTAAGAAACTAATACCTGTGCAAAACCCACTTTTTATGACAAACTGCAAGCCCTTTCAGTGTCATTTGCATGTACGACTTGATATCAGCCGGAGAAAGAAGAATGTTCCGATCACGAATAACAGCTTCCAAATCAGTATCCATGAATTCAAATACGAGATGCAAGTTACCCTTGTGAGGGAACGCATCAATTAACTCAATTATATTGGGATCCTTCAGCTCTTTGAGTAGCTTAATTTCCCTTAGAGCAGTGAAATTGACACCTTCCTTGTACTTCCCAAGACGAATCTTCTTAATTGCAACTGTTTGTCCTGTCTGCAAATGTTGATTATCATTATGAAACATCATTTAGAATATGGCATTGCAGAGGCAAATCTCGAACTTTCGAATAATTTAGATCAGGATATAGGCTAGTGTATTAACAATATATAATAAACAATTAACGGCCAGGGCATGAACAGAAGTTAAATGTTTATTAAACCTTCCGGAGTACACATTGTATCAGATGACGATCAGGCCTCTTACACAATGAGTGATGAGATACAAGCCAGCGTTCTAAAAAGTTGCTGTATTTTCCCAACCCGTCGACAAGGATGCAGTTTTCAATCGTATTCAAAGTTTATTAATGGGTTGATTCCTGCCAACAAATCCGAAACCTGTCTAGTCTAGGGTCTAGACTCAAGTTCTAGCTGATAGTTATATATAGATAAATTTTGACAATGCTGCTACCATATATGATTTAATATTGAATCCAATTCGTATTCGTAAACTCGCATTTGTAAACATGATCCTACATCGTCCACAACATCCACAAATGAAAAAAAAACCTAGTGTTATCTAGATATCTTAGTAATGAAATAGGGCAGCAAAGCTTTTGATACATGAACGTTTTTCTCTAATTTAAGAGTCGTCTGGTCGCTAATGAAAACGTTACAGTAAGTCACTGCCCATTGCTTAACAAAAACTTGTTCTTCTTTTTTCAAAAAAAAAAAAACAAGTAATATTCGGTCACAGCACTTAAAAGTTTACCCTTTTTGGTGCAAATCAAATGAAGAGACAATTCATAGCAAGATCCTACAGCCTAGAAATGAAAGGGGGGGAACCCTAATTTGAAAGAAGGAAGGGGGGGTTGATAGGTAAGGGACCTTGGTATCGATGGCTTTGAAGACGACGCCATAGGTTCCTTCACCGAGGAGTTCCTTCTTCAAGTAGCGATCGGCGACGATCTTCTCCCCTTTGTCCTCGTGCTGCTGCTGCTGCTGCTGCTGATTTATGTTGTTCTGTTGCGATGAAGCAGCGGCCATCATCGTCGCCGGGGCCGTTATTCTTTAATCAATTTGAAGTGGAGATGGCGCATCATCGCTTATTATTAGGGTTTTATGCTCTCTTTTTTTTTTTTACTTTTTAGAGAGAGAGAGAGAATGGGAAAGGGAAGCAAGAGAAGAATTGGAATTTTAATTGTCTGTTTTGTTTGGGGTAAAACGGGAAAGTAATTTGTAAGCTTGTTTATGATGGTGGTGGCGTGAATTTCACATTGTGCCGGCCCAAATATCCACAAGGCCAGAAAGGGTTGCATAAGGGCCTGTTTGGTTGCGGGATTCTTCGGATTTGGATTGTGGAATTCTGATTCCATAATTTTGTATTTGGTTGGAGAATTTGGATTTCTAGAATTCCTTTGTTTTTTATGGGGCGCCCACCACAAATCATGGATTCCTGAATCCTAAAACTTTTAAAGGATTTTCAAGGATTTGGCACTATTCATTATACTTTTAGATGGGACCTGTGTACTTTATTTATTTAATAATAATCCTCTCTCTATCTATCTCTCTCCAAAATCCTCAAATTCAAATCCCACTTTATTTTCACCAACCAAACAAAGATTAGAAGGATCTACAAATCCAATACTAGAAATCCAAAACCAACCAAACAACAAATTACCAAATCCAGAAATACCGTATTATTTTGGAATCCAAATTTCATAATCTTGCAACCAAACAGGCCCTTGGGCCAAATTACTTGTAATTTTTCTCTATCATTTTCTGTGAATTGAAAGAGGGAAAAAGAAAGGGAAAAAGAATTAATAAGTGTAAATAAAGTAGAAGGGAAAAAAGCGACATTAGGTGTACAAAGGCTCGAGGACCGCTACCGACCACCGACAACATCGTGCCTGGCTTAAATTCATGCCCAACTTTGATATCCTCGGCGGTCAACGCATGAAGCTGTTCACATGATGGCGAAGGTCTTTCAATCTATTCTGGCACGATCTTTGACAGCATGACTGATGGAGCTCTGGATCTCCTTCAGATGCTGTCTTCCGGCGATCTGCCGACGGCGTAGACGAACGGCTGAGATTGGGTTTGAGAACTGTCACCTGAGGCGTGTGGATCTCAATGGGTTTGGTTTGGTGAGAAACCGAGCCACCTACAAAGAAGTCCCGGGTGGTTGTACCACCGTGGACCCTCCGACGATCAAGTTAGTCGAGCTATTTGGGCAGAGTAGCGGCCTATTGGATAAGAATTGCTTTACCTGAGTCGTCTGAGAGAAGGGTTTATATAGCGGCAGTCACGGGCTGCCGGGCGCGAGATTCTCGCCGGTCGTTACGCCCCTGGCGTTGCGTCCGCGAGAATGGCGGGATCCCCCATTAATGACAGGATACGCTCATTAATGGGGGATGCGACGGCGTGAAACACGGGATCGTAGGGCGGCGGATATCTCGCGTTTGGCGAGATTCGCGGAACCATGGCGGAGACCCCCGTGATCTTCTTTTTGGGTCGCCCAATAGAACCAAGGAATCTTAGCTCGGCGGGGGCTCGGAGGCGAGCGGGAGGCCGAGAAAGTTCGGTGTTGTGATAGCTCGGAGATGAGCTAGGAGGGCTGAGGAAGCTCAGCGTGCAGGAGGGCTCGGAGGTGAGCCATTGGTCGTTTACAAGACTCTTCAGGGGATTCTCGAAGGTCAGGTCCAAGCAGCGGGAAGATAGCCCGGGGGACACCTCCAATGTGCAGTCCTCGCCCTGTTTCTGTGTGCATCGGGACACGTCTTCTGCCACGTATCATGATCTGGGGAGCTCCCACTTACGAGCATTATCATTAGCCCCCCACCCTCGTCCTGACCTATTTATGGATCGGGTTGAGAGTGGTCCAATCAGTTACCCGGGCTCAGTTCGTATTTGAAAACCTCATCGGCACGGATTCCCGAGGCAGTTAGGCGTATCTTTTGATGGCGTCAGCGGATCAGAGAGGAGATCATGCATTAAAGAAGGAGCGTCGATTCGATCGTACGTTCATTGAGGCGCCAGGCCACGCGTCCGACGCCGGTTGGCTGACGTGACGGGTCGCCGCAGTCCCCTGCGCTCGAAAGGACGCGCCCAATGGTCGTGCGACACGTGGGACGTCAACGGCCGTCGAGCGCGAAGCGCTAATTTGGCGGGAAACGATCTGCGCTGTTGGATGAGTTTGCCAAATGCTATAAATAGAGGTGGGATCCCCCCACGGTCCACACTTTGCTATCATTTCTCCATCGCTGCGAGAGTTAGCTCGGCGCTCTTCCCTTTAGGTCGGATCTCTCGCGCTCTTTCCTCGGAAGACTCCTTCTTTGACTCAGGTTAAATGTCTTCCTCTGGGGAGTCTGTTGAGATAGTCAGGGTAGAGTCTAGGGAGTCTTCCGCTGCTTCTTCCTTTGCTTCTTCCTCTAAGTCGAGTTCCCCCCGGGGAGTTAGGGTTACCAGCGCTTCCCATGGTCGTGCGACGGGGACGGTTCCCAAAGCGCGTATCAAGGGTGCTCGCGATGCGCCCTCCCTCTTGAGGAATGTGGATGAGCTTACCACAATCCGGGCCCGCTTCCACATTCCCCTTAGCTATTCGCTTCGCTTGGCTGGGGAGGGAGAGAGGGCGGACCAGGTGTGGGGCAAGGAGATCGCCCTGTACCTGGATGCCTTTTGGGCTGAAATGCGTCTGCCCTTCTCCCTCGAGGTTAGCGGCGCACTGCGTTATTTTCAACTAGCTCCGGGCCAGCTAGTACCGAACTCATGGAGGATTCTTCTCGGGTTCCTGGTCCAGTTGAGGCTCGAAGAAATCCCCTTCAGCTTGATCCTTCTCCTTTCCTCCCTTTGCTATAAAAATCATCCCGGCACCCGTAAGGACGAGCCGAGCTGGGTATATGTTTCCTATAGAAAACATAGGGGAGGGGCGGCCGGGGCGGGGGTCGTAGCAGTTCCTTCTTCCATCCACGAATGGAAGGAGAAGTTCCTATTTGTCGGCCACCCGAGGGTAAGGATTGGCCTGTGACTATTCAGTGGCACAGGGTCGGCTGCCCACGGGTGAGACGGTCGTCCTCTCCGGAAGCAAGGGTGGTGTCGGCGTGGGAGCCTGTCCAACGAGCCAATGTTTTGCTTTCCGAGCAGGCCCTTAATTGGGCCGGGCTCAGCCCTGCTCAATTCATGGGTAAGTTAGGAACCTAAGCGACCTGTTTAGACGTGCATATTTTTCTTCTGTTCTTTCCGGCGTCACCAATTCCCATTGTGTATTTTCCCTTTTTCTTTTTTGCAGAACCGATGAACCGATCCAAATTCTTGGCTGCCATGGCCGAGAAAAAGGGAAGGAAGGCCGGAGGCGCCGGCTCGTCACGCCCCGCTCCAAGCCCGGCCCCGTCGGCGGCTGCATCGGCTAAGCGCTCTACCACTCCCCGGGATCAGGAGACCAGCCGCGAGGAGATTCACAAACATGCTCGGGAGTCGGAGCCCCGGGTTTTGGAGGTAGCGGATGAGGCCGACCCCCCAAGGCCCCCCTCAAGCGGCACAAAAAGGACGGTATCCTGAGCTCCGTCTTCCCCGGTCTTCGTGCAGGAATGGGACCTTTGCTTCGAGGTGCCCTCGGGGTAATCTGTCACCGATAGCTTGCTCTCGGAGATGGAACGATCGGCCGGGGGCAAAATCCCCCGGGGGACCCTCAATGCCCAAATCGCGGCCATAGCTCAGGAGGCTGTGCAGGTCAATGTCCGCCTCCCGTTCGGGTTTTCATTAAGCCTCTTTTGTTTGTCGGATCAGATACTTTTTAACCCCTCCTTTTGTTTTCCTCAGGTCCTCCAGCACTGCGCTCTCTTCGCCAACATGGAGCACGGGGAAATTTCCCCTGCGATGCAGATAGCGGGCGAGTCTTCCTCGAGGGAGGAGAGCCTGAGCCGGGAGCTGCGTCAGGCGAGGGAGAGGATCGCCGTCCTCGAAGATCGGGTGGCCGCCGAGGAGAGGGTGAACTCCAACTGCTGGGATTCCATCCGAATTTTGAAGGAGTCCAACAAGGTCGTCGAGGCCAAGTTGGAGGAGGCCAGGGTGCTCAACGCCACTCTGAAGAAGACGCGGGACATCCTTAAGAGGGAGAATGAGGCGGCGAAGGAAGGGATGGAGCGCGCCGACCTCCGGGCCGCAAAGGCGGTGGAGAGCTACAAGATGTTGGATCAATTCTACACCGACCTTGCTGACGCCTCGGCCCTCGTCTGGCATCAGGCTCTCGATGCCATCAAGGCGTTGATGCCGGAGTTTCCCGAACGCGGGCTCCGGCTCGAGCACCCCTTCGAGGACGAGACGCAGGGGGACGCCGCTGGAAGTGCCGCCGGGGGGAAGGCTCCTGATGGGAGCGTTGGGGATAAGGCGATCACCCCGTCTCCCAGTGTTGAAGCTCCTGTTGGGGGCGCCGACCCTAGGGCCGCCACCCCGGCTACCGATGCTAGTGTGGAGCATATCGAGGTCCTCCCCGGTCCCGAGGCCTCAGCCTTTCTGCCTTCTCTTTTTTTTTTGGAATTTTGTAAGCCTCCGGGCAATTTTGTAAGGCTGATGAGCCTATGATACCTTTGTAAAGACTCCCAAGTTGTGAATAAAGTCGTTTTGCAAATTTTTGTATGGCAATGTTTTCATTTGTGTGAGCCTGTTAGCGTTTTCCTCGCCTGACGAGCACGTGCTAGGTCGGCGACCGGTCCTTTAGTTGGCGATCACGCGTCGAGTGAAGTCCAATTATCTGTCTAAGTGTGCAAAGGCCGGTGTATGGTCGGTGTCCTTATGGCCCCGGAGTCGAGGTGGCGATCACTCACTTAAGGTACGTCGGTTGGCTTCTTCGAGTAGAAAGGCATAGATTTGCCCATTCTTTTGAGTTGGACCGGTGACCACTTCTCTTGGAATAAGATAGACAAGAGTTTAGTCCGGATTGGTCGTCGTTTGCCGAGGTTGAGGGCTTTTGATCCTTAGCGTCGGCAGGTAGTAAACCACCAGCCAGGGATGGATCGAGCAGGGAAGCTGTTCGGTGGCCTCTTGAGGAGGGCTTTGGATCCTTGGCGTCGGTGGGTAGTAAACTACCATCCATGGATTGACCGAGCAGGAAAGCTGCTCGGTGGCCTCTTGAGGAGGGCTTTAATCCTTGGCGTCGGTGGGTAGTAAACTACCAACCATGGATTTGTTGGTGTATATGCCCTAGGGGCCATTATTGTATCATACTTGATGTATATTACTTAATGGAAGCTTGGGATATTCACAGTTGTATATACAGTCTTGCTAAAAATGGTAGTATGCTACTTGGTTTGTGTCTACTTCAATATGTGCATGTGTTTCTTGTAACGTATCACTTATACATATTAGTAGAGCCCATAGGTTCTTTGCTTGATTACCAGCGTTGTGATGACAGTCACACTAGTGGGGGCTGGGTAGTCTGTAAGCAACATCCTATACAGGTCCCTGGTCGTTGGATTATCGAGATAGGGCATCGATATTCCAGAGTAGACCAGTGTGTACGCTTCTCATCCCAGTTGGGGAGATGGTCTGTCCCATAGCCATCAGTACGTCGTACTAGAGATAGTATACAGGTGCTCGTTAGGTTACGGGTACACCGGACAGGACTCGCAGGGGAACTGATTAGTTGGTATTATACCCATCGTCAGTTAACAGTTCTCAGGTGACATGAGTACAGCATAGTCCACAGACTTGACACTGCTACTTCGCCTCGAGTGTGTCCCACTGTTCTTAGATTGCTACCCTACCACGGCTCAAAGGAGTCGTGCAAACAGGTAGCAGTTGGGTGCAGTCCCGAGCACTTGGAGGCGGTAGTGGTTAGACAGGATTCGTCTCTCCCGGTATTGGGAGATGATATCGCGCTGTGTCAGAGAGCCATTACGCAAAGTCCCTGGCCAGGGCAAGCGAGATATACTGGTAGGTTCCAGTAGCTTCTCAGGGTGTAATGGGCTTCGCTCCGACACGACTTATACAGCTATTAGGGGACTGACGCTTGCCGCCCCCTAGGCTTGATATGCGATAGTCTTAGACGAACAGACCGGACTGTACGGAGATTGTCACATCAGGCTCAGTAGGAGTACAGATGAGTTTCCTCATCGGCCTTCTTATCGACATCTACCTGGGGACCGTTACGTACAGCTAGTGCCGCTTGCGGTCTGTGGTTAAACCCACTGCCAGCGTAGTGTCGAGTCTTTAGAGTCCCACACAGAGAGTTTCCCTGCTCCAGGCGAAACGATATAGAGGTCGTATGGTTTTACGACAAGGGTTCGGACGCATGCGTGTGTTTACGCACGTACGACTTTTCGGACAGTTTTTACTAGCCGGCTTTGGTTTAAGCCAGATTCTAGTATCGGGTTATTGGATTTATACAGTCTAAAGTTTTTCCGTGTTTTCACGGATTGGAGGGGCGTTCTCGTAATTTGTCGGGAAGCTTCTAGAAGAGTGGTGACTAAGGGGTTAAGGTGGCATAAGCATTTAATGCTTAATGACTCATTTGTGTGATTCATCCTTTGTATTAAATGATGCATTAATTAGTTAGCGAGTCTTATGATGAATCACACTAGGTGAATGAATCAACCATGATGATTAATCATTTATATTTATTTATTTGATAAATTGTTATGGTTGTTAAAATTCACATGGGCTTATTATTCATTCTCATTCTCATCTTCACCTTCTCTCTCCTCAAGCTCACTCTCTCTTCAATCCCTAACCCTAACCTCTCATGTGTTGAGATCAAGGGTTAGCTAGACTAATACATCCATAACCTCACTCTATATCCCCTAGGCAGCTTAGATTAGCACTTTAAGCAACCTAGTTATCTCAAGTTTGAGATTAAGCTTGGCGTAGGAGCTTTCGGGTGGATCGTCTTTGATTCGAGGAGGCCGTTGAGGTGTCGATGTTCCAAGGAGCCTACGAGGAGTAGAGGACAGCGATGAAGACCCGAAAGACATGTAACGTGAGGTATAACTTCGAATCCGAGTAGTTAAACCTCTAATAGATAGTTAGCAATGGTTTAGAAACGATTCATGCGCTCAAGTCCGTGTTACGAAGCTTTGATAATCGTTTTTCATATATTACGCCTCCCCGCAAGTTCGTGGGGTGCGTGACATGGACTTACAGTGGTATCAGAGCCAACTAAACCATTACTAGCTTGTTAGCAACTAATTAGAAGTTCGATCGACGGAAAAAACACGAAAACAAAACCCCGAACCCTAACAGTTTCTGTTAATTTTAAAAGTGTCTGAAAAACTATTTGACATATCTTAAAATTCACAGCAGGATATATTAAGAATACTGGGAAAATACGAGTCAGCAACTCGGCAGAACGGCCGCGGATCCGCGGCAATAGAGTGCTTCTGCCGCGGATCCGCCGCTAAGTCAACTCCGAGTTGACTCGGATTTGCTCTGTAATTCTTATTTTTTGGTGTTTTGGTTCTCTGTTTCTTCTGTTTATACCCCGGTTACTTCAGTGATGCTTTGCTTTTGGGGTAGACACGGAATATGGTAATCGATCGATGTTCTAAGATATTTGCTAATTGGGTTTTTATCTGTAATGTTTAATGTGTTCGTAAACCTCCCCTAACTGCTAGTATGTCGGTTGGCAGGGCGTTGCATATTTCTGAAATGTTTACTGTTTGTGTATATGAACTGTATTGGACTGTTGTGATGATTAGCCGGGGTTTGAGATGGGTTTAATATTCATTCATTCAATGTAATTGTAATATGTTGTAATATTCTTTTGCGGGGCACATCCAGGTTGCGGTTGTAGCCACCGTTGTATTATTTCTTTTTACTTTTTTTGCTCCTAGGATAGACCCAAGGTGGGGTACACAAACTACCGGGTACTTTGAAGTGTTTAGTGGCCTACTCACTTTGTTGAGGGAGACCGCTTCACTTCGGGTACTTGGCGGGTAGTTTGTCATACCCGTAGGGGTCTAGGGTGGGGTAATGGCTATTCATCACAACTGTGTAATCCGTCTTTTATTGCAGGCTCAAAGCAAATGCGGATTGCTAGTATATCCAATAAAGTTCATCTGTGATCTGGAATGCTTATTATTGCGTCTGACGAATGTACAATATCTATATATGATAGCTATTAGACGTCACTTATGTTTTATACCCGCACTAGCCCAGCCCCCGCTCTGTCGTTAGTTAAGTAACCTAACGGGTGATGACGGGACCCAATGGCGAATGCGGATGGCATAAGAGGACTTGGTATTTTCGTTGTTTTCTGTAATGATAGGATAAATGATGGGACGCATTATTATAATGCAAAGAAAATAAACCAAAGTTCAATCGTTGGAACAAATTTAAAACAAATCACTCGGTTATTTTAAAAAGATCAGAATTTTTAAATTACGGAGCTTTAACCACTCCTTTTGAAAAGTATCAGGTTCCTTCGATTATATCAAGTTCACTACGTTCACGGTTTTTTAAAAACCATTCGCAGCCCTCCGTCATTTCATTTGGGTATTCAGTAGTATTCAAGCTATGTATACTTGGCCCTTAGTCAAGACATAGTGTTTGGTAGCTGCTGGGGTATTCATTTGTTGCATAGATAGATGCGTTGGTTTGGGACAGTCGTATTACTTTTCTTGGCCCTTAGTCAAGAGTATATACGGGTAGGTTCAAATTAACCTGGATAATGATGGGTAGAACTTGACATGTGACTTATGACATATTTGGCCCTTAGTCAAAGTCATAAGAGCATAGGGCAAAAATCCACATCGGGAATTTCTAAAGAAACTGAAATTTGCAGAGAGATGCATACCATTTTGGAGTTTGATGAATGTTGGTAGGATTCCTTCAACATTATCATACGATGATATTTTGGATCCCGATCCTACTGTGAGTACGAACTACTTATCAGGAGATTCGTCACTTAACGATCAATGCTATAAACCAAGTAGGTGCCTAGAAAGGTGTCAGAGGGGTTAAGCCCCCAGAGAAAAGAGGTTCTTTAATTAAGGAACTTCGCGAAAGCGTTGGAAAACCCCCCTCGAAGTATCGACACTGGCCTGGCTGAACGGTTAAGCAAGTATTGTACGGTGAGAATAGTCCTGGCTAATTCTTCTTTTATGGTTTGAGGAAGTATTCGAGAAACAGTGGGAGCCATCATGCTTAGATAAATTAAAAACCAATCTAAACTTGCAACAACATCATGCTAAAATGTTTTCTTCTCTCTCTCTCATTGCAGCGACCTTGTGACCACACATAGGTTACATCTAGATAACAATTTGACTGAATCTGACTTATATGACTGGCAAAGGTCTGTCCAGATGTCCATTGCCTATGACAAGCTGGACCACCCTATTACTACTCAAGATCCCGCCGTCCCAGGTCCAGTTTCCACTGTCGCGGATATGGATATCCGTCAGACAAGGGAAAAAGATAAAGTGAAAGCTAAATGCCTCGTGTTAGTTTCAGTTGATGGTGTATACCAGAAGCAGCACGAGAAGATAGACTTAGTTTCCATCTTTCTCCATAACAAAGATTTATATGGAGAGCAATCTCATATCACAAGATATGAAACCTCGAACGAATTAATTCAAGCGAGGTTGGCTGACGGGTCATCTGTAGGGGACAACGTCCTTACAATGACTAGCTATATTGATAAGCTCCAGGACCTGCAAACCACGTTGGGAAACGGGTCAGATACTGACTTGATTCTACAGTCTCTACCTTCTACCCTGAAGAAAACCAGGGAAGTAGAAGGAAAGAGAAGGGCAAAAGTTTCGGGACTGGATATAGTAAAAGAGGGACGTTCCTATTGTTATGGGATTGGGCATAGGCAGAAAGGTTGCAGGGCTTTTGAAGCCAGTAGCCAGGATACGAAGCATGTTGTGGCTTCAGCCTCAAGGGTGTTAGTAATTGAAGACTGTATGTCAATAAACACTACTTCCTGGGTACTAGATACCGGAGCAGGATCTCATATCTGTAATTCATTACATGCTTTGAGAAACAGTAGGGTTATAAAGGTAGGTGATTGGTCTTTCAAAGTTGCAAACGGAATGACAGTGAACGCTGAATCCGTGGGAGAATATCGCCTAGGTTTGACAAGTGGGCATATATTGATTTTACATAACTGTTTATATGTACCTAGTATGACTTGTAATATCATATCAGTGTCCTCACTTTCGAGAGAGGGATATGATTTTACATTCGTAAGCGATGTAGTTAACATCCACCTAAATCAAGTTCTGATTGGGTCCGGTACATTAGATAACGGTATATATGTATTAAGTCAAGCTCAGGTTTTCAATATCCAGAACACTCTTAAAAGAAAGTCTCCAGAGATAAATCAGGCTTTCTTATGGCATTGTAGACTAGGTCATATCAATGAGAGAAGCTTGACTAAGTTACACAAAGAAGGATATTTGAATCCGTTCGAATATCAATCTTATGCTACTTGTGAATTTTGTCTCAAAGGAAAGATGACAAAGACTCCGTTCACTGGACACGGAGTAAGAGCAAGCGAGCACTTAGGACTCGTACACAGTGACGTATGCGGTCCAATGTCTACACATGCGCGAGGTGGTTATTCCTACTTCATTACTTTTACGGATGATTTCTCTAGGTATGGATATGTCTTCTTAATGAAGCATAAATCCGAGGCCTTTGAGAAATTCCAAGAATACAAGAATAAAGTGGAAAAACAAACAGGCAAGAGTATAAAGACACTGAGATCTGATCGAGGTGGTGAATACTTAAGTGCCGAGTTCCTGGGTTACTTAAAAGAGAATGGAATTCTCTCTCAGCTTACTCCTCCATACACACCACAACATAATGGTGTATCGGAAAAGAGGAATCGAACCCTATTGGATATGGTTCGTTCCATGATGAGTAACGCTGAGTTACCGCGATCATTCTGGGGATATGCACTAGAATCAGCTGCATATCTTTTGAACCAGGTTCCCACCAAGACTGTGCCTACCACACCATATCAGATGTGGAGTGGGAAGAAACCCTATCTTCAGTATCTAAAGATTTGGGGATGTCCGGCTTATGTTAAAAAGCAACATGCGGACAAACTCGAGGCACGATCAGTACTATGTAAGTTTGTGGGATATCCAAAGAACTCTAGGGGATATCTATTCTATTACGCAGAGGAACAAAAGGTTTTTGTTTCTCGTAATACCCATTTTCTAGAATATCAGTTTTTAGAAAAGGAAACTAGTGGGAGCGAAATAGAACTGGAAGAAATTCCAGAAGTACAAACTGCTACTGAAAGTTGGGTAGAGCCAGAAGTTCAAGAAGAACAGGACATCCTGACGCCACTCCGCAGAAGTAGTAGGCAATCTTATCCGCACGAGAGATACTACGGTTTTCTCATAGACGGGGATAGAGAGGATTGCACTATTGACTATGATGAGCCTACTAGCTTCCAGCAAGCCATTCAGAGCGGTGACTCAGTAAAATGGCTGGATGCAATGCGGACCGAAATGGAGTCCATGTACACTAACAAAGTATGGACTTTGGACTTTGCTCCAGATGGGGTAAAACCCGTAGGATGCAAATGGATCTTCAGAAAGAAGATTGGTGTAGATGGACAGGTTGAAACCTATAAAGCTAGACTTGTTGCAAAGGGTTTCCATCAAAGACCTGGTTTGGACTATGACGAAACCTTTTTCTCCAGTAGCTATGCTAAAATCCATTAGGGTCCTTCTTGCTATTACTGCCTTCCACGATTATGAGATCTGGCAGATGGACGTAAAGACGGCTTTTCTAAATGGAAATTTGGAAGAGAGCGTCTATATGGATCAGCCAGAGGGATTCATTCAGAGTGGGAGCAGCGGTAAAGTATGCAAGCTGCTTAAGTCCATTTATGGACTAAAGCAGGCATCGCGGAGTTGAAACATCTGTTTTGATGATGCTGTCAAAGAATTTGACTTTATCAAAAATCCAGATGAACCATGTATATACAGTAAGATTGTAGGGAGAGCTGTAGTATTCCTCGTCTTGTACGTGGATGACATTCTCCTAATAGGAAATGATATTCCTATGTTACAGTCAGTCAAAAGATTCCTGTCACACAAATTCTCCATGAAAGACCTGGGTGATGCCACCTACATTCTGGGGATCCGGATCTATCGTGATAGATCAAAGAGGATGTTGGGACTTTCGCAGTCCGGGTACATAGACACCATAGTGAAGAGATTCAGTATGGAAGATTCTAAGCGCGGTAACTTACCGGCTTGTCACGGAATCACCCTCTCTAAAGAGATGTCTCCCAAGACTGATTTGGAAAGGGATCGCATGTCGATTATACCCTACGCTTCAGCGGTAGGCTCTATAATGTATGCGATGTTATGTACCAGACCAGATGTAGCATACGCATTAAGCGTAGTAAGCCGGTATCAAGCAAACCCAGGGAAGAATCACTGGATAGCAGTAAAGAACATTCTCAAGTACCTGAGAAGGACTAAGGAGATGTTCTTGATGTATGGCGGAAAAGACCTCCAGATGGAGGCCTTTGCCGACTCCGGCTTCCAGAGTGACAAAGATGACTCTAAATCCATGTCGGGTTATGTCTTTACCCTCAATGGAGGGGCGGTCTGTTGGAAGAGTTCCAAACAGGAGACCGTTGCTGACTCAACGATGGAAGCAGAGTACATAGCTGCTTGCGATGCCGCAAAAGAATCTGTCTGGATGAAGAAGTTCCTCACAGAGCTTCAGGTGGTTCCTTCCAGTGTTGGTCCAATACCTCTGTATTGTGACAACAACGGCGCTATAGCTTTATCGAAGGAACCCAGGTCCCATCAGAAGTCCAGACACATCTTAAGGCGGTATCACCTGATCAGGGAGATCGTAGATCGCCGAGAGATCGAGGTAAAGAGAGTAGAGACGGAGAATAACATTGCTGATCCATTCACAAAGGCCCTTCCTCAAACGCAGTTCGAGAGGCTATTCGAGATGATAGGTCTACGATATGCCAGCTCATGGCCCTAATGCAAGTGGGAGATTGTTAGTGTATATGCCCTAGGGGCCATTATTGTATCATACTTGTATGTATATTACTTAATGGAAGCTTGGGATATTCACAGTTGTATATACAGTCTTGCTAAAAATGGTAGTATGCTACTTGGTTTGTGTCTACTTCAATATGTGCATATGTTTCTTGTAACGTATCACTTATACATATTAGTAGAGCCCATAGGTTCTTTGCTTGATTACCAGCATTGTGATGGCAGTCACACTAGTGGGGGCTGGGTAGTCTGTAGGCAATATCCTATACAGGTTCCTGGTCGTTGGATTATCGAGATAGGGCATCGATATTCCAGAGTAGACCAGTGTGTACGCTTCTCATCCCAGTTGGGGAGATGGTCTGTCCCATAGCCATAAGTACGTCGTACTAGAGATAGTATACAGGTGCTCGTTAGGTTACGGGTACATCGGACAGGACTCGCAGGGGAACTGATTAGTTGGTATTATACCCATCGTCAGTTAACAGTTCCCAGGTGACATGAGTACAGCATAGTCCACAGACTTGACACTGCTACTTCGCCTCGAGTGTGTCCCACTGTTCTTAGATTGCTACCCTACCACGGCTCAAAGGAGTCGTGCAAACAGGTAGCAGTTGGGTGCAGTCCCGAGCACTTGGAGGCGGTAGTGGTTAGACAGGATTCGTCTCTCCCGGTATTGGGAGATGATATCGCGCTGTGTCAGAGAGCCATTACGCAAAGTCCCTGGCCAGGGCAAGCGAGATATACTGGTAGGTTCCAGTAGCTTCTCAGGGTGTAATGGGCTTCGCTCCGACACGACTTATACAGCTATTAGGGGACTGACGCTTGCCGCCCCCTAGGCTTGATATGCGATAGTCTTAGACGAACAGACCGGACTGTACGGAGATTGTCACATCAGGCTCAGTAGGAGTACGGATGAGTTTCCTCATCGGCCTTCTTATCGACATCTACCTGGGGACCGTTACGTACAGCTAGTGCC
Source organism: Agapanthus africanus (assembly GCA_030015575.1). Taxonomy (NCBI): domain Eukaryota; kingdom Viridiplantae; phylum Streptophyta; class Magnoliopsida; order Asparagales; family Amaryllidaceae; genus Agapanthus; species Agapanthus africanus. The sequence continues at coordinate 257,884,440 of CM057339.1, read as the reverse complement.
GCTTGCGGTCTGTGGTTAAACCCACTGCCAGCGTAGTGTCAAGTCTTTAGAGTCCCACACAGAGAGTTTCCCTGCTCCAGGAGAAACGATATAGAGGTCGTATGGTTTTACGACAAGGGTTCGGACGCATACGTGTGTTTACGCACGTACGACTTTTCGGACAGTTTTTACTAGCCGGCTTTGGTTTAAGCCAGATTCTAGTATCGGGTTATTGGATTTATACAGTCTAAAGTTTTTCCGTGTTTTCACGGATTGGAGGGGCGTTCTCGTAATTTGTCGGGAAGCTTCTAGAAGAGTGGTGACTAAGGGGTTAAGGTGGCATAAGCATTTAATGCTTAATGACTCATTTGTGTGATTCATCCTTTGTATTAAATGATGCATTAATTAGTTAGCGAGTCTTATGATGAATCACAATAGGTGAATGAATCAACCATGATGATTAATCATTTATATTTATTTATTTGATAAATTGTTATGGTTGTTAAAATTCACATGAGCTCATTATTCATTCTCATTCTCATCTTCACCTTCTCTCTCCTCAAGCTCACTCTCTCTTCAATCCCTAACCCTAACCTCTCATGTGTTGAGATCAAGGGTTAGCTAGACTAATACATCCATAACATCACTCTATATCCCCTAGGTAGCTTAGATTAGCACTTTAAGCAACCTAGTTATCTCAAGTTTGAGATTAAGCTTGGCGTAGGAGCTTTCGGGTGGATCGTCTTTGATTCGAGGAGGCCGTTGAGGTGCCGATGTTCCAAGGAGCCTACGAGGAGTGGAGGACATCGATGAAGACCCGAAGGACATGTAACGTGAGGTATAACTTCGAATCCGAGTAGTTAAACCTCTAGTAGATAGTTAGCAATGGTTTAGAAACGATTCATGCGCTCAAGTCCGTATTACGAAGCTTTGATAATCGTTTTTCATATATTCCGCCTCCCCGCAAGTTCGTGGGGTGCGTGACATGGACTTACAGGATTGACCGAGCAGTGAAGCTGCTCGGTGGCCTCTTGAGGAGGGCTTTGGATACTTGGCGTCGGTGGGTAGTAAACTACCAGCCATGGATTGACCGAGCAGGGAAGCTGCTTGGTGGCCTATTGAGGAGGGCTTTGATCCTTGGCGTCGGTGGGTAGTAAACTACCAACCATGGATTGACCGAGCAGTGAAGCTGCTCGGTGGCCTCTTGAGGAGGGCTTTGATCCTTGGCGTCGCTGGGTAGTAAACTACCAGCCATGGATTGACCGAGCAGGGAAGCTGCTCGGTGGCCTCTTGAGGAGGGCTTTGATCCTTGGCGTCGGTAGTAAACTACCATCCATGGATTGACCGAGCAAGGAAGATGCTCGGTGGCCTCTTGAGGAGGGCTTTGATCCTTGGCGTCGGTGGATAGTAAACTACCAGCCATGTATTGCCTAAGTAAGAAAGATGCTCGGTGGACTCTTGAGGATGGCTTTGATCCTTGGCGTCGGTGGGTAGTAGACTATCAGCCATGGGTTGACCGAGCAGGGAAGCTGCTCGGTTTTGCGAGACGTCGCCCGACCTCCCTCGACGCGCGAAAATCCGGAAGAGTGACCGTCGCGGGCGACACGTGGCAAAAACGCATAGGTGAGGCGAGGCGTTCCAAGATCCGCGTCGTTCCGACTGCGGTTGGCCGAGAAATACGGGATGCTCACCACGTGGCGGTACGGTATTGGAAGAGCCGAGAAAATCCCAGGATTCGCGCCCACGCGCGCACAAATTTGGGCCCTTGGGGGATTCTGTAGAGGCTATAAATAGAGGAGGAGATGGGTTTCTTTCAGCATCGCTTTTCTGAGATGGCCGGGCGTATCTACGCAATTGAAGAGATCGTCACTTCCGATAACGTATACTTGTACGACCATTCGGTTTCCGAGAAGACGTACCGGGGCGTGGTCCAGCGCATCGTAGACCACTTCGGCCTTCTACTTCCTCATCGGTCTTCCCTCCTCCAATTGCTGATGTACGCAATTTGGAGGAGGTCCCCGGGGCTGTACAACCCCCTCTCCGAGGAGCTGCTGAATAAGGCGCTCGACAAGGTGCGTACACTCTATGTCCTCGGCCTCATCTCGAAGAACAGGCACGACCGACCTTTGGCCCTTATTTTGGAGTGCTTCCGAAGGAGGCAGATCGCAGGTGCCTTGTCGGGATCCGGTTCTTGCTCACGGAGCAAAGTGCAACGCCAAGTGTCGTGTTAAGTGGGCGGGTGCCACCTCTTGAATCCGTGGGGGCCACCTCTTGAGTCCGTGGGACCCACTGTAGAACAATAGGGACTCTTCGGAATACATTCCGAAAGGGGGCAGATCTGTACTATAAATGGAATGATACCACTCTTCAATACAGAGACGCATTTTAAGTGAACTGGCACTACAGGAGTTTGAGAACTCCGTAGTTAAGCGTGCTTGGGACAGGGAAGTCCCGGGATGGGTAACCTCCTGGGAAGTGGCCCCTGGTCGGGTCCGGTTTGCTCCGAAGGACAAATCCGTGCGGCTTCGGCCAGAGCGGACAATACTCTCTGTATTGGAGGTGGGGCGTAACAGAATGGTATCATAGCTGGTCCCTCAATAGTAGGTCTATGGTTCGAGGACGAACCATTGTTCAAAGGTAGGGAGAATGTCGGGACCCGGTTCTTGCTCACGGAGCAAAGTGCCACACGGAACAAAGTGCCATGCCAAGTGTCGTGTTAAGTGGGCGGGGGCCACCTCTTGAATCCATGGGGGCCACCTCTTGAGTCTATGGGACCCACTGTAGAACAATGGGGACTCTTTGGAATACATTCCGAAAGGGGGCAGATCTGTACTATAAATGGAATGATACCACTGTTCAATACTGAATGGCCCCTGGTCGGGTCCGGTTTGCTCCGAAGGACAAATCCGTGCGGCTTCGGCCAGAGCGGACAATACTCTCTGTATTGGAGGTGGAGCGTAAAAGAATGGTATCATAGCTGGTCCCTCAATAGTAGGTCTGTGGTTCGAGGACGAACCATTGTTCAAAGGTAGGGAGAATGTCGGGACCCGGTTCTTGCTCACGGAGCAAAGTGCCACACGGAACAAAGTGCCATGCCAAGTGTCGTGTTAAGTGGGCGGGGGCCACCTCTTGAATCCATGGGGGCCACCTCTTGAGTCCATGGGACCCACTGTAGAACAATGGGGACTCTTCGGAATACATTCCGAAAGGGGCCAGATCTGTACTATAAATGGAATGATACCACTCTTCAATACAGAAACGCCTTTTAAGTGAACTGGCACTACAGGAGTTTGAGAACTCCATAGTTAAGCGTGCTCGGGCCTGGGAAGTCCTGGGATGGGTGACCTCCTGGGAAGTGGCCCCTGGTCGGGTCCGGTTCGCTCCGAAGGACAAATCCTTGCGGCTTCGGCCAGAGCGGACAATACTCTCTGTATTGGAGGTGGGGCATGACATTCCTGCTCGGCAGATGGGGGGCCTGGTGCTTCCGTGGCGTCCCGGATACGTGGGCAGCATCACCAGGAACGGGCTAAAGAAGCCAGGGCTCGGGTGGCGTAGATCTCCACGGAGTACCACCAACAGTGCTACCTTGACCCCGTACCCGCTCTGCTGTAATTTTAATTTTCATGTAAGGTTGAGGAGCCCACAATACCTTTGATAAATAAAGTCCTCTTTTTGCAACGTATTATTGCTTCCTTTCTGGGCGCGTTTGAGTATTTTCACGAAATGAACTCTTTGACCTTTGAACCGAGAAAGAGGGAAACACATAGGAGGAATTTCTTCTAATTCAAAAGACTTAGAAAAATATACATCGCTTTGGCAAAGAAGAAAGTTATATTCATAGATACAATTTTCAAAGGTACAACTTGTGCTTCTCGGCATTGTAGGGCCGTAGAAATTTGCGACCCGCCGCGTCTTGCAAGCGATAGGCCCCGCCGGGCAATACTTCGGAGACGAGGAATGGGCCGTCCCACTTTGGGGAAAACTTGTGTAACTTGCCCTGGTCAACGAACTCGTTCCGCCTTAGGACCAAATCTCCGGTCTTGAAGGCGCGATACTTGACTCGCGCGTTGTAGTAGTGGGCAGTTTGCTGTTGATAAGCGGCAGCTTTGATCTGTGCCCGGTCCTGCTTCTCCAACAAGATGTCCAAATTAATCCGGAGGGCCGAGGTGTTTGCTTCGTCATCGAAGTGCTTGACCCTGTAACTGGGCAGTCCGATCTCTGCTGGGACCATCGCCTCGGTGCCGTAGCAGAAGCTGAAGGGGTCTCTCCAGTGGGGGTCTTCTTCAATGTGCACAAGGCCCATAAAACCCGGGGTAATTCGTCGACCCAACTGCCCTGTCATCCTTCCAGGTGAGCTCGAAGACCTCGAATGACGTCCCGGTTAGCGACCTCGGCCTGCCCGTTGCACTGGGGATGCGCGACTGCGGCAAACTTCATCAGTATATGGTATTCGCTGCAGAATCCTCTAACTCTGTCGTTTTCGAAATTCGTCCCATGGTCGGTAACGGTACACCTCGGGATCTCGAACTGGAATATTATGTTGTTCTGCAGGAACTTGATGGTCGTGGTGGCGTCCGGTTTTCTGATGAGGACGGCCTCGACCCACTTCATAAAGTAGTCCACCGTGACGAGGATGTATTTGTGCCCGCCCGTACCAGTAGGAAGTTGGCTTATCATGTCAATTCCCCACTGGGCAAACGGCCATGGGGAGGTCAGGGCCGTTAGCTCGGTAGCCGGAAGACGGGGTATGCTTCCATGGAGTTGGCAGCTCTTGCATCTTCTGACGAGCTTCTGAGCGTCCTGATGGACGGTCGGCCAATAGTATCCTTGGAGTAGCGTCTTCTGGACTAAGGTGCGGGCCCCTTGATGTGCCCCGCCGACCCCTTCGTGAAACTCACGGAGGACGTAGTCAGCCTCATAGGGGTCGACGCACAGAAGCAGAGGTTGGGTGAAGGCTTTCTTGTAGAGGTTTCCACTGCTCCAAACGAAATGGCGGGCTTTGGCTCGGAGGCGACGGGCTTCCCCTCGATCTTCTGGGAGCGTACCTTCTGTAACAACTCCAATTTCACTGTACATAAAATTGTTTAAAAGTTAATGTACAATTGGGATACTTGCAATCCTGTGAATGCTATAAGAATTTGTTTTGCTTTTGAACAGCAGGAAGGAGCTTGTAGCTCACTGGTAAGACCTTGCACTGCTGAGACATAGTACCAGAGTTCAAATCCCATCAGCCACATTATCTTTTTGTTTTATTTTCTTTTAATCTTTTTAGAAGCCCAAAGGTCTGCACGTGCACAACACGTAAAACCAAGAGTCACAGATAATTTAAACATGTGCACTGTAGAAGCCAAAGCGACAAGGACACATGGCCCAAACCTTAGCCCCATCCGTCGGGAATGACCCGGCGACCCACCCCAAAACCCTCGGCGCCGCCGGTTCCCCCCGTCCCTAATGCTCTCAATTCTTCACTCCTACACCCTTTCAACTACCCCACTCCCCCTACACTGTTTGTATTCTCTGCACATTTCCAGAGAACAATAAAACCCCATTAAATTCTATTTTTAATACAAATTTTAAATCCCCCATTCAATACCCTAAACCCTAGTTTTTCTTATAAATATCACCCCTCATTTCACACTTCCTCACTCATAAATCCCTGTCAAAACACTCAAGAATTCCTAAGTCTCTATAGTGTGGAAGTAGAGTTAACAAAGGGCAAAGCTCCGACGAAGTTCCGGCGACGATCCAAGGAGTTTCCCGAAATGAAACGACGCACCGGCGTTTCCCCACTCTTCCTCTTTCTCCCCTCTATCTTTGTGACCGGTAAGTCCCATCTCCCTTCTCTTCTTCTTCTTTAAAAAATTTACATTTCCAAAAACCGACGGAAGCGGAGTTAATCCGACTTCCGATTCGGTTTTCTTTAAAAACTACACTTTTCTTTAACAAGATTAAACCATATTCTCATATGTTGATTAATAAACATTAACAAACTCAATAAAACAAGTTTCATATCAAAATAATCATTTTTGTGACATTTATCGCATTTTTACATAAAAATACCATAAACTATTCATTTCGACTTTATAACCTTTATTCCTTACTATACCTTTAGATAGTTCACGAGGTAATGACCTACCTCATCACAACACACATCTCTGTCATAACACGATGAATTTTGGGACAATAGAATACGGGAAAATACGACTTTACAAATAAATACCCTAGATTTACAAAACCGTTTTCTATAAAAAGATGTATTAATATTTCCATGCAATTACGCCTCTACAACCCATTTTGGGGACCTCGTTCGGGATGGTGCGGATTATCGCACATCCTCGGGCTTAGTAGAGCGAGATGCAGACCTCCGCAAGGAGCATTCGATCTCGATGGAATTTTTATGCATTTTTATTTAGAAAATGAGATTTCTACAAGAAAATAAATAAATTATTTTCATTAAATATATATATATATATATATATTATCAAAATATCTATTTTAATATTCCAAGTTTTCTAAATCAAAGGAATCACTATTATATGAAAATACCATCCAAATACAACACAAGTACATTATTTCAAGAAAATACCATATACTATGAAACTATGTTCTATTCACTAGAAATTTCACATTTATAAAATATACATTTATGAAAACCCTAAAAACGATAATTAAATGCTTGAGGTGTATTTTGAAATTATTCCAAAACTATTTTTACATAAAACTCCCTCTAATTATATTAAAGTACAATAAGGATCCTAGTAAACATAGGTTTAAGCGGGACCAGTCTTTTGAGCCTCAGGGAGCCGGAGATATGTGTGCTTGCCTATTTAAGGTAAACAACCTAACAAAAGTGTTATCAATACGGTAATTGTCTTGGAAAAAGACACAAATCCTACCGTCCATGTGCAACAGTTACCGATAAAATCAAAACTAATTCAGGATTTCAAGTTCTTTTCAAAGTGTCTGACTCAGACTGAGTCACGGACTAATCAATCTGACTTGAATGTGATTCAAGTACAAACTACAATACAACATGAATCCATAAATACGTCTATTCAATTTATATCAATCTATCTTGACCGAACCGAACCATGGATATACTCCATCTACATGTACATCCATTATATCCATTCCATTTACTGATATCATGGTTCCGGTAAGTCATCCCTATACAATTTATAATACAAGACAAACAATACAAACAATATAATCAAGACATCGCGGGGTTTATAAGGGGTAGATTGGTACGGAAGATATTAAAAGTGGCACGAGACTGTAACCATAATACATCTAACCTGAATCTCCATTACCGTTGTACCGTGGCTGAACGGTTCGGTTCCCTTATAAAAAAATAATAATAATAAAAAGCGATGGAAAAATTTCCCCTAATGGAGCATCATGTGCCCACACGTGAGGCACCTTAGAGTAAAGATTATATTGCGCTTGACAATTAAGGCTGAAATTAAGCCTCACGTGCAAACACGTGAGCATCTATATACAAAGTATATAGGCGTCTTCCTAAAACAAATAACAGGCCAGAGAAGCTCACGTGTCAGCACGTGATGCTCTTTGTTGGGCTTAACTTCGTGGGGGTCACGTGCCATACGTGATATTTCTGAACATCAGCTCACGTGCCAACACGTGATGCCTTTTCTCTGGGACTGCTGCAAAGAATTCTAAGAAGAATGAAGAAAGTTTGACGAAACAATCAGTTTAATGCTATGGGGGTCACGTGTTACACGTGAGGGTTCCTAAACACCTTTCAAGCTGATAGAATTAAATTCTAAATAAAGTGATCAAAACCCTATTTGAAAAATATTTCCTTAAATCTTTCTAAACAAGAAAGATTACGCTCTGTAAAACAGAGCACCGTTGGATTAAAGATCCAATGGTGATTAAAAATCACCAAGCTACAGAATAAGCTCTGTATGGGAAAATATTTTCCCAATCTTGTTAAAAACAAGAAAAATATCTTCTGTAAAACAGAAGTCCTTGGATCAAAGATAAAATCCCCAAATCAATTAAAAAATCTCTCAATGAGAGATTTCCTTAACTAAATCAACAAACTTGCCTCTACTATATAAAGGACTCAAGACTTTAAGTCTAAGAAAGGAGAGACCCCCATAAGATTTGAGAAACAAAAAAAAAGAAGAAGAGCTCTCTTTTAGAAAAAGAAACCCTAGGTAAAAAGAAAGACATAGAGATCATTTTATCTCTTCTTCGCCATTTCAAGAGTTTAACTCTTCTAAAAAGAACTTAGTTCTTCCTCTGGTTAAGGTCTGCAGAAACAGATCTTCCCACAAGTTTAGAATTTAATTCTCATCGGGGAGATTCTGTCATGCAGACTCAAAACTAAGATGAAAGAACTAAGTTTGAAGAATTTAATTCTTCCAAAGATAAAAGAATTTAATTCCTCTGAATAAATTAGGGTTTAACCCTATAAAAGAATTTAATTCTTCTCAAAATAAGGGACCTGAAATGCTCAAAACACAGATCAAGATTTCCATGCACATAAAAGAAATGATTAGCGTTCAACGCTATCACGACAGATCACGTGTTCCTACGTGAGCATCTCTGAGGAACAAAAGGAACGACTGAGATCGAGTCACGTGATCCCACGTGACCCCCCTAATAGTGCTCAGCACTTATAAAAGGAAAAGGGAAATAAATCAAAGACAGTTCCAATTTTGGGGCGCCTCACGTGCTCCCACGTGACCCCCCTAATAGTGCTCAACACTTATAAAAGGAAAAGGGGAATAAATCAAAGACAGTTCCAATTTTGGGGCACCTCACATGCTCCAAGTGACCCCCAATAGTGTTTAGCACTTATAAAAGAAGAAGGGAATAAACCCAAAGAAGCAATGCCCAATCTTCAGGCGCCTCACATGCCACACGTGAATGCTCCAAATTTCAGTATTTAACACTGCGTAAGAGCCTCATATGGGAGCATGTGAGCGCTCCAAATTTCAGTGTTTAACAATGTTTAAGAGCCTCACGTGGGAGCACGTGAGCGCCAAACAATTATCAGTTTTTAACACTATGATGGGGCCAACCTTAGCCCAAATTAGCCAAGTCTCCTGAGGCCAAAAAACCTTTTGACCATCAATCAACCGAGCCCTCCTATACTCAGGTCTCCCCAAATCGATCTTAGTTCCAAAGATGACCAATGATCTCCTGACACATGGCATCTAAAATGATGTTCGTTCCACCATGATCTCTCCCTTCAATCTGGAGTTCGGTTCAAGAGTGCATCTCTCCACACCTCTGATGCATGTTGCTGTAATTCTTCAACGTCTTCAGAGAGATGGAGGGTCCCAACAACCAACGGCTCTTTGGTGCACTCCCAAACCCATGAGCACATTCCTATAGACCGCAATATCCTTAAACTAGCTACGGACCGTAACGTCCTTACACTAAAGCAGTAGAGCCCAAATACTCTTTTGTTGGGTCTGAATGACCCCAAAATCATGTTGAGTAGATCTTAGTCTAAAAATTAGACTAACGTATCCTCAACAAACATTTAAGTTGATCTTAATCCCAAATGAGATTAACGATCCTTAAATCAAACCAAACCAAAATCTAAGAAAATACGGATTTGGACTAATCCATGCCCTACGGGCTACAACACAAATTAGTCTCCGTATACAATCCACGGGCAACCAAAAATAAAACAAACACACATGACACAAAGTGACATTCTGGAGCAGGAGAAAGTGGTTACTGCGATGCGGTAACGTAATTAACTGAAGGGGCTTGTGCCTGCAGGGAAGAGCGTCCCCACAATCAAAAACCCCTCACAACGAGGGGGAATCTGACGAAGTCTGCTACAATGGCTGCATCCGTTCAAACCTCCGATACCCGGTGCCATAAATCAACTTGGCATCTTCGGAGAGGTGGACGGATAAATCCAAATAGCATCTGCCCCCAAATGCAGGCAAGACGTTTGTCTTCCCGGTTTTCGGCGGTAAACAGATTCTGGCACGCCCGGTAGGACCTTTTCCTCTTTCCACTCCACACTTCGTGTGTCGTGTTCGCGAACAAATCGCGGTTTACTATGGTTGCCTTTGGATTCGAGATACTAAGATTTGGTGTCTTGCTCCTACGCAGAAGAGAAGAAGATATCGATGGCCTCTAGCTGCGCTAATGCAACAGCAACTCCCACTCCGTTCTTGCAGGAGGAGTGATGATTGTTATAATTTCTGTGATTGTAATAAATCGAATCAAATAGTCCCCGGCAACGGCGCCATTTGATTGATGATAAATTCTCGTTGTGTGTAAATCGAATCAAATAGTAAAGAAATCACAACCAAAAATTATTTGACCGCAATCAACTACGGTGTCGGATGTAGTTAGTATGTGAGTGCGGATCGTCCACAGGGAAAGTGTAATCGTTCGTCTTTTGAATTAGATGAATTGAAACTTTAATGAAAAGAAAACAAACAATTCAAGATTTATAGTTGAAGTTCAAGAATGAGAAAAAACTAGATCTAAGAAAGCATTAAAAGATAGAATCAAGAATTGATCGTTTGATGATTTTTCCAAACCAAATCTCAAGAATCGAAATGAGGCTCGTAGGAATCGATCGGATCTATAGATGTGATGTAATCTTACAGTTACGTATTCTTATCCTTCGATGAATTGATACTAGATCGATGATGATCGATCGAGAATTAGGGATTTCTTGTGAAACTAGGGTTTCATCTTATCCCTTGTTCTTTCTTCGATATCATTCACATTCTAGCCTCTAGTAAATTCAAGAAACGATCGTAGATCCCTAATTTAGAGCGATCGCAATCAAGAAAGCATCGCTACGAAACTAGGTCATCGATTCTTGAACTTGCTAGGGTTTACAAAACTCGTAGGACTTAAAAATCGTATTAAGATTTGTTACATCATCATTCTACAATCGTCTCGACTCCTTAACGAGCGGAGTTTCACTCACACATCACAACAAGAACAACAATTACAAATTGAGATCTAATCATGATGCAAGAATTAAAAGAAAGCAAGATAAAAGAATTTCACCTTTTATTTATATCAACAATTTAGTTACATTCGCTCAAGAACTACAAGAGGAAGAACTTGATCGTCGATTTGGCTTCGCTCGTCTCCGTGGATTGCGGATCGGCTTGGATCACTTGCCCGATTGAAGATCGGCTCGGCTCCTAAAAGGTTGAAGGCTTCTCGCTTGATTTGGTACTCAAGATCTTGGATTTAGAGTGGAATTAGGGTTAGGGTTTCGCACAAGCCTTGTCACGAGACTTGTGGAAGAAGATGATGAAAGAGGGAATTTTAACTAATGAACTATCTAATGATGAACAACCTCCACCCTTAGATCTAGGCTCTATTTTTAGATAACTAACCCTAGATCTAGGATTTCAAATTCTAAGTTTCCCTCCTAAAGTTTGTTGAAGAAATTCAAATTTCCCTCCAAAAGTTAGTTAGGGGAGAAGCTTCTAGATGTGATTAGTTAGGAGGAGCTTCTAGAAGAGGATTAATTAGGAGCTTAATTAGGATTAGCCTTTCTTAATCTTCTTTGCTGATCTGGCAGTAGATTCAAGAGAGTTCTGGAATTTGAAGTATCAGAGAGGACTGTGGGACCAGAGCTGAGAATTGTGCTGTAAAAATCCCATGCTGACGTGGCAGAATAGGCGCGGAACCGCGGCGCAAGCAAGCTCCCGCCGCGGTTCCGCGGCTGACTTGGAGCTTTAGGGCTTGTATTTTCTGCAGTGGTCTTGGGCTTTTGTATGGGCCTTCTTTTGATATATAGAATTGTATAATTCCTTCTGAATTGCTACCAGATCTGAAATGATTTAGTTGGCGTATTGTTTGATCAGCTTCTTTTGATTTTCTTCCGTATTTCCTGCACAGACTCAAGACAAGTGTTGCGCAAATACAGAAATGATGCGATGCCATGAAATGCGGTTAATTTCCCTTAAAGTGTCGGTTTAAAAGTCTAACACATGTAATCTCATATTTTGTGACAGATTTGCTAATATGTAGAATATGAATGCCGAACACTTCTAAATGTATGCAAATGTTAGGGAAATTGCCGGCTAAAATATGCAATATTTTCGACTGATCAAGTGACGTACGGGCCAAATGCGACCTGCATCTTCTCAATGCCAGTGGAACAGGTGACTCAGGCCACCACTGGATTGTTCTTCGGGACCATGATCCTGCCATCAAGCTTCAGCGGCCCGATGCCATCACCGGAAGCTCTGAAGAAGTCGGTCTTCGATCGACTTGCAGCTACCACGGCCCCTCTCAACAGGTCGTCTAAGTCTTCTACCTCAGTCTTTAACAGACTGGGCCAAAGCTCCAGTGGGCCCGCAAAGAGGCCCGCAATACCTGAAGGGGTTATCCCGAAGCGGATAGCCATTCCTGTTCCGACATACGCAGTCGTCAAAGAGGATTTTCCTATTAAAGGATCGGTCTTCACAAGACTGGCCGTTCTAACTCCCGCTCCGGGCGAAGTCACCAAGGCTGCTTCCCCTGCCAAAAAGTCTGCCTTCGACAGACTAACTGTTCCCTCTCAGCGGACGTCAGTCTTCGACAGGCTGACGCCGACAGCGGCCTCTCATCAAAGAAGGGAGCATGACGAGGTCGCTTCTACAACAGAGGCAGTCCCGTCTGCACGACGTGGTCGACGTCACCACTGGCGTTGAGTGAGGAAGCCCGGGGCAACTCTTCCTCTGGACTTACTCTACCAACTCTAACGGTGGAAGTTGATGCCTCTGTTCCAACTGGGAACAGTTTTGAACTGCTCATGAGGGTGCGCAAAAACTCTCCAACCGCCATACTGAAGAAGTCTCCTCCGCCTGTTGAAACCATGACACAGGCGAAGCTGGAACAGCCTCTTCAGCGGTGGTCCTCCAAGATCTACAGAGTCTGGCGGAAAGTCCAAGACTCTGTAATGACAAAGATTATTCTCGTCCGCTGAAGAAGACGAAGGCCTGGCAAGATGAGGACCATCCCTCCGTCGTACCACGGAAGGTATCATCTGCGTGGGTGAATGCTGAAACGGCCCCCTCAACTTCGACCTCCCACAAGAGGAGAAGGCCGGAGAAGATCCCCATGCCGGCAGCAAATACCAAAGGCAGTGGATCCAAACGCCCAACTCTGGGGGCATGGTAGTGCATACGGTGTACATGGCTTCCAGCAAAGAGGAAAGCCGTACTTCCGCGGGTCATCGACCACTTACACGGTTTGTGAAAAAAGATCAGGAGCAACAACAAAAGTTCCAGGAGATGTTGACAAGGATGGCCGCACTCACTGGGCGGAAAGAAAGCCCGGAAGCATCGTCTGAGCAGCGCCAGGATCAGGAGACCGATACGGAGTTCCTACGGAGGGTACTAGAAAGAAAGGATAAAGAGGCTACGGAACAAGCCACTAGTATGAGGCAGATAGCACTCATGTTCCAAGACATGGTCGGGATGATGATTCAGCCGGAACCTCCAGCCGAAGATCCTCCAATAATCGTTGAAGACGACAGAGGGGAGACGTCAAACCCTCTTCCGGCTCTATCAGCAGCCAGGGAGGAGACGATCTCCAAAGCTGCCTTTGATGACTACATAGCTCAACAAATACGAGCTCATCAGGCAAGTGAAGCGGCCGGTCAAGTCGTAGAACTGGGCGACCTTATCCAGGCTGGTATGATCAAATTAAGTACCCGCCGGGATATACAATCCCTAAGTTCCATGTGTATAAAGGGACGGGCAATCCACACCAGCACGTTGCTCAATTCAGAGCTCTATGCGGCAATACTAGAGGCGACGAAAAACTGCTGCTTCGCCAGTTCGTCGGCAGCTTGGCGGAGACAGCATTTGAATGGTACTATGAGCTCCCAAATGATTCTATCAAAACATTCACGGAGACGGAATTATTATTCACACAGCGGTTCGCGAGTGCTAGCGAGCGTACCCCGATCACGGCGTTAATCAATGCCAGAGTGAAGCCATGAGAGACCGAAGTTCAATACGCAATTCGATGGCGTAACCTATGGTCAAAATATGAACAACGCATAGAAGAAGCGCCTGCCGTGGGCATGTTTGTGGGAACGCTTGATCCCCAGGCAATTATATCCCAGTTTATGATGTTCTTCAAGCCGACCACCTTCCAGGCCTTGATTGACAAGTTGGCCCAAATGGACCAGATGGGTCATAGGCCATCCTCCTCAAAAACAAATCTTCGGAATGAAAAGGGCAAACGAAAAGCGACCTTCGTCGCCAACGCTCAACAACAACCGAGTGACCCGAAACCGGTAGCTCGCCAAAACAACAAATCAAGATCCCTCGAAGAAAATTTGATACGTCCTTACTCGTTCCCCCAGGATAAAACGAGGAGACTATTCGAACTGGCGGTGTGTAACAGGCTCATCACTCTGCCGGATCCGAGACGCCCACTGCAACTGGGCGACATCAACAATCTCAATTATTGCCCCTACCACCGAATAGTGGGCCACCCAATCGAAGATTGCTACGTCTTCAAAAACTGGGTTGAAGACCAGTACCAACAGGGTAAGTTCGCGCTGTCCGAAAACTGGAAGGTAAACCCGCCACAGCAGCACGCTCCTAAAAAGGTGGATACGCCGGGGGCATCATGCTCATTTGTAGAGGAAGCTCCGTGGGAAGTTGTCCTTTTGGCTAAAACTAAAAGAACGCTGAAGGATCTTCAAGCATGTCCGACGATTAGGTGGAAAAGCCCGCTGGAGCCTAAGATTATTGACGGGATGCTGAAACCACGTCCAACACCGGAAGTTGGTAACAATGGGCAAAACCTCCAGTCCGAGCTTTCGAAGTCTTCAAAGAAAAAGAAAAGGACAAGAAGCCCGTGCAGCTTGACGACAATCGTACGAATCTGCAAAAATACATCGACGCACTGGAGGAATACAACCAAAAGGCGCGGACCCCGGTCACATTGGAAGAGTTCCTCAAGCATATTCTTGAGAATGGAGTAGTGACATTGATGAAGGAGACGGCTCGTCAAAAGAACCCGAGGATTACGGGGCGAGTTGCCACATAATCACTCACTCGTTGGTAAATGGCAAAGAAGCTCCTGACGTAGAGAAACTGGGGGCAGAACCATGGCCAAAATCCCTGGAACCATCAGACGACCTAATTGACAGGCTGCTGAGCGAAGCTCTTCAAAAGAGCATAGCTGATCGAGAACGTGAAGCGGCCATATACGAAAAGGCCAAGCGTCGGTGTCAGGCTGAAAAAGCTCCGGTAATGAGAAGCCATAAAGTACCTCAACCGGATCGAAGAGCCCTTGCCACCAGCAAGAGCAGAATCAAGATAAGGAAGCAGTTCGCCAAAGCTCTGTCAGTGGGAATGAAGCTGCCACCTTTCAAAGAAAATACTTTCGGGAGTACGTGTCCCGACGAACCGGATGTACATCCGAAATACTGCTTGTATCATCAGAGGGTCACACACCCTACCGAAGAGTGCAATGCCTTCAAGAAGTGGTGGCAGGGATACGTTGCCCACCGACAACACTTCAAGCGAATAAAGCGCAAAGCCCGTCGGGAGCAGAAAAGCACGCCAGATGAGCATAAAGGAACAACCGATAACTGTCATATGGTTGATGCCATCCCAACAAAAGGGAAGTCTCAATTTCTTACCTTCGGGAGCAATTCGGACGAAGAAATGGTCCTCGGCCCTCTCTTCAAGGAATCCACCTCTAGAAAAGAAGAAGAGATGAGGAACTATGAGAACATTCAGCTGTGTAACCGTACGTTGCCTGAAAAGAATCTCGGACCCTCAAACAAAGGTTCGTGCAAGAAAGACAAGGGGAAGGAAAAAGTCTCTGAAGAGATTGCCCTCGATGATAGAGTCGCCAAAGAGCTCACAGCCAAGGACCCGCCCAAGAAAAACAAGGTGGATTACAATGTCCTGGCACATTTGAGGAAGATACCCTCATAATTGAGTATTTTGGATGCCCTTCTCCTATCTAAAGAGGCACGAGATTCCCTGATCAAGGCGTTACAAGAGCTCGACCAGTTTCAAGCCTTCCTTGCAGAAGAAAAGATGAAGGACGAGCTGGAAGAAGTCCACACGGCTGACATCACCTTCAGCGATGAAGACCTCTTTCTCGGAACGTGTGAGCACAACCGTCCGCTGTATGGAATAGGGTATTGTCACGATGTCAAAATAGGGAAGATCCTGGTCGACAACGGGTCCTCCGTCAACCTTCTTAATGTAAGAGTGTTGAAGGAGATTTGCATAAATTTGCAGCACTTGGCTCGGGAAAAAATTACCATCTCCAGTTTTGACTCCCAATCATCACAAACGCTCGGGTCTGTAATACTGACATTACGCTTCGGGTTGCTCGTCACTGACATCAAGTTCCATGTTATTGACGCCAAGAGTTGCTACAACGCTTTGCTCGGCAGGTCTTGGTTACATGAGTACAACATCATCCTTTCTACACAACATCAGTGTATGAAGTACTTCAAGGACGGCCTCGAGTACAGTTACAGGGGAGCTGAACCCATTCTCTGTAAATGAAGTCCGCAAATATGAAGACACCAAGTACTTCTTACCAGACTTTGAAGACATGGAAAGATGTCGCAAACCGGAGAATAAACAAAAAGCCATCGCCACTATCCCGATATTTGGGAGCGATACCGAGGAGGATGAAGAGATGGTCTACTCGGGACAACCCTAAGGCAACAGGCCAGGACCATCTACTCCTATTTTGGTCTTTGACAGTGACTCTGAGGACAAGACCAACACAGTGTTCTCCGTCCGCCCGCCAATGCAGACCTTTGTTGGGGCTGACCAGAGTTTACAAATTACCATGGTTCCGCAGCGGCATTACAAAGAACTTGATGCACTTAATACATACAGCGTGCAAGAGCTGCAGACCTTCTATGTCCCTCCTAAGCAAAGAGGTGAAAAGGTGATCCTTTTCTACCAATCCATGGAGACTAAAGGGGAGAAAGAAGTCCGGCACGGTACCGAACCTTCGCTCGACAGGTTTCAGCCAATCCGTCTGCCCAAATACTACGCAGAGGGACTGAAAAGGCTATTGATATGCCAAGGCGTACCCTTTAAACAGACTGCTCGACAAGCCCAGTTCTATAACAAGATTTGGGACGTTCCCGGGACTCAGCAAAAGATGCCCAACGGGAGAATGGAGACGACTGACCTTGAATACGTTCGGTCCAAGAAGCGGGAGCGATTCCATGGTTGCCATGTTATAAATGATTCCGGTGGAAAAGAGAATGTCTTTCTAGATAGCGCTGATATTGAAATAGAGCAAAATCCCGCCGTACGAATATCAGGTCCGTCATTCGAAGAGCAGATTAACAAGCTAATAAGGGAAGCAGGTCAAAAGATTCAGGATGACCACAGCCGCGAAATGGACATTTACGAGAAAGCCAGGACGCAACGTCTCATTCAGCAAACTACGAAGGATGACGATGCCTTTCACCGTCAGCCCGCTGTGCGCTCTCATGGCAAGGGAAAAGCCCGACGTAGAGGTAACAACAAGGTGAAGAACGAGAACGGCGTTCAAAAATAGTGAAGCGAATCCAAGAAGCCACGCGATCGAGAAAAAGTCAGCTGGAATCTGTCTTTTATGAAGAAGATGGGTCGGGAATATTCATTCCCTCAAGACAAGACAAGGAAGATATTCAACCTTGTCATGAAGCATCAAATGATGACGCTCCCGGAGTCTCAGCGCCCTGAACAAATAGACGAGGTCCATCACCCGGCTTATTGCTCCTATCACCGAGCAATAGGGCATCCTCTTGAAGACTTCTTCACCTTTAAAAACTGGGTTGAAAACCAGTATCAGCAAGGCAAGTTTGCTCTATCTGACAGTTGGAGGCTAACCCCACCACAAAAGCATGAGCCAAGAGCAACCTACACTACAAGGGAAAGTCCAGATCAACATCGAGCTTGGAAACGAACTCGTACCTATCACGTGATAACATTCTCAAAGGAGGAGGAGCATGAGAATATGGATGACCTCTCCCATTGCTTTGCAAATGAAGATGAAGACGATGTGATCTCAGAATTTCCACCGGCACCAAATGAGCTGGAAGATGGGATACATACCACGGCGGACAACCTGAAAAAAAATCGACTTGGGGACGGCAGACGAGCCAAGACCAACGTTCGTCAGTGAGCTACTACTGTCTGAGAAACAGGTGGCCACGTTAAAAGACATGCTTATGCAGTATAAAGACTGTTTCGCATGGACTATTCTGAGATGCCGGGATTAGATCCAGAGATAGCTGTGCATAAACTGGCGATATCGCCGGACGTCAAGCCAGTCAAACAGGCGCCAAGAAGAATGCGGCTCGAGCTTGAGATGAGTATCAATGCCAAAGTCAAGAAGCTAAT
This sequence comes from Agapanthus africanus, assembly GCA_030015575.1. NCBI lineage: Eukaryota > Viridiplantae > Streptophyta > Magnoliopsida > Asparagales > Amaryllidaceae > Agapanthus > Agapanthus africanus. Next base: position 257,866,108 of record CM057339.1, on the reverse strand, counting down.
CGACCCCGGCTTCATCCAAGAAGTTCAATACCCTGACTGGATCGCCAATATCGTTCCGGTAATGAAGAAAAATGGGACAGTACGCAACTGCGTAGATTTTCGGGATCTCAACAAAGCTTGTCCGAAAGATGACTTCCCAGTGCCTGTTACCGAGCTAATGATCGATAACACATCCACCCATGAAGTCTTCTCCTTCATTGATGGATCCTCAGGGTACAACCAAATCAAGATGCATCCTGAAGACCAAAAGCATACTGCTTTCCAGACTCCGCTGGGCATATTTTGCTACAAAGTGATGCCCTTTGGTCTGAAGAACGCTGGCGCCACCTACCAGAGGGCCATGGCAAAGATCTTTGATGATCTCATACACGAGATTGTCGAATGTTATATTGACGACCTCGTGGTGAAAAGCAAATCGTACGAGGAGCATTGGGAGCATCTAAAGATAGTGTTCCAGCGTCTTCGGAAGTACAACCTGAAGATGAACCCTCTGAAATGCGCGTTTGGAGTTTCCTCAGGCAAATTCCTAGGATTCATCGTACGATACCGAGGCATCGAAATAAACCCATCAAAGATTAAGGTGATTATGGAAATGCCTGCGCCAAGAACTCTCAAACAACCGCGGTCTCTTCAAGAAAAGCTCACGTATATCCGACGGTTCATAGCCAACCTCTCTGGAAAATGCCGCCTCTATAGCCATCTAATGAAGAAGGGGACCCCGTTCGTTTGGGATCGTAAATTCCAAACCGTACTGGGCGAAATCAAGCAATATCTGCAGAACTCGCAGGTACTGATCGCTCCAGTCATATTGGCAACGACCGATTACTTCTCCAAGTGGGCAGAAACAATACCGCTAAGAGAGGTGAAGATGGAGAACATCCTCCATTTCTTCAGGACACATGACATCTACCGATTCGGCACTCCGCGACGGATTATCTCGGATAACGGGCCGGCTTACAGAAGCCTTAAGATCAGCCGATTCGCGCAGCAACATAATATAGATCAAAGATACTCTTCAGTCTATAACCCCCGAGCTAATGGTCTAGCTAAGGCTTTCAACAAAACTTTGATGAAAGTCATAAAGAAGACGGTGTCCAGAAACAGAAAGGACTGGCATGAAAGATTGCATGAAACTCTCTTGGCTTATCGAACCCCGTTCAAAACAGCCACGAATACCACGCCATTTGTGTTGGTATTCGGCACGGAAGCGGTTCTCCCCTTGGAGATAGAACTGCCCTCTTTACGAGCGGCGGTCCGACATGAGCTGACGGAAGAAGAAAATGCCCACTTTAGCCTTGAGGAGCTTGATGCCCTCGATGAAACTCGTCTCATGGCTCAACAAAACCTGAAAGCTTGCAAAGCAAGGATGACGCGCTCATACGAAAAACTGACTAGGACGAGAATATTCAGCCAAGGCGAACTCGTATTAGTCGTAAAAAGACCTATGATCCCTAATCGTGCCAAACGGGGGAAATTCGAGCCAAACTATGAAGATCCATATATCATAGACAAGGTCTACAAAGGTGGGGCCTACTTGCTCATGGATATGCATGGCGAAAGACCCTTCCGGCTAATAAACGGCCGGTTCCTTAAGAAATACTACGCTTGACAAGTCATAGCTCAGGTTAATGATGGATGACGACGCTCGTGTTCGCTCGTTGTCTTCCTGAGTCCAAACTCTATAAGCAGTATCCGGCAAAATCTCACCTCAAAATCGCCATGGACCGCAACGTCCTTAAACTAGCTGTGGACCGAGATGTCTGTTTCCCCCAATCAGAGCAAAGCTCTGTTCAAAATTCAAATTTTAAAATGAAGCGACGCTTCAGATCCAGCGCCCAGTACGCTGCGCCCTAGGCAGCGCACTACGTGCAAAGCACGTGTGTGCTAGCGCCATGTGCGCTCCGCCCTGAGCAGCGCACCACGTGCAAAGCACGTGTGCGCTAGCGCCAAGTGCGCTGCGCTCTGAGCAGCGCACCACGTGCAAAGCACGGGTGCGCTAGCGCTGGAACTACAAGCTCCCCACCGTCAGATCAAAGATCTAGTAATAAATGATAAATCATTAATTAATCAGAATTAAATTCTGTTAAGGAAAGATTTCTCAAAATCTTTCCAAATAACAAAATTGTGCTCTGTAAATCAGAGCACCGTTGGATGAATAATCCAATGGTGATTAAAAAATCACCAAAATACAGAATAAATTCCATTTGGAAAGATTTCCCAATCTTATTAATAACAAGAAGACTACCTTCTGTAAATCAGAAGCCCTTGAATCAAAGATCCAACGATGGGAAATTCCCCAAATCAATTGGAGAAAAGATCTCCTTAACTGATTCAACAAATCAGCCTCCCCTATATAAAGGACCCAAGACTTCAATTCTTGTACAGAGGAACCCCCCAATAAACTTTGAGAAAATCTCAAGAAGAAGAGCCAAGCTCTCGAGAAAGAAGATTTTTTCTTCAAGCTAAAAAGAATGGTGATGAACAAAGAGATGAAATCATCTCATAATTAAAAAGAAGAATTCTCTTCTTAAAAGATCATAGCTCTAAAAAGACTAAGGTTTTTTTTATAAAAAAATCAAAAGATCACATCATAAAACAAAGAAGTACTTACTTCTTTCACGGATCATAGATCTATAAGACAAATTGTCTTTATGAGATCATGAACATCTCATTATAAAGGGGGAGAGAATTATTAAATTCTCTTAAGGATCATAGATCCATAAAGGCAAAGCCTTTCATTAAATACAAGAGATTGAAACGTCTTCTATAAAGTAAGAACTTTTGTTCTTTCGATCTTGAGACAAGTCTCTTCTAGGGGAAAATTTATTTCCCAGATCATAAAATTGATCAAAAGCGCTTCTGCGCTCATGGACTGGCGCAAAGCGCCAAGCGCACTACGTGTCGTTCATGTGTGCGTCATTGAATTAATAGCGCAATGCGCTCATCATCTGGCGCTCAGCGCCAAGCGCGCCACGTGTCATTCACGTGTGCGCTACTCAGCAAAAGCGCACTGCGCTCTTTGATTGGCGCAAAGCGCCAAGCACACCACGTGCTCCTCACGTGTGCGCTGGTAGAACATAAATTGTTCTTTAATAAGCCTCAGAGCTATTATGAGTGCTCAGCACTAAAAGACAGAAATGATGTCAGAATCTAAATCAATACTTAGCATTGTTAAAAGGGCCAAGCCCAAACAAATGCTCAACAGCCCAAAATAAATGTTAAACATTTTAAATGGACTTAGCCCAAGATTGGCCATAAGTCCTCAACTCAGATTAATTGAGCCCATATGCTCATAAATCTTTTACAGATCTTAGTTCCAATTGGACTATAGATCTACCAACCAAAATCGGTTCAAGGGTACATCTCTGAACCCCTCTGATACATGTCGTTGTAATCCTTCAACGTCTTTAGAGAGGTAACGGGTCCCGACAACCATACATTTCACGGACTATGATGTCCTTAAACCGGACTGTGGGGTCCCTTTAAACCCACGGACTACGATGTCCTTAACCTCGGACTGTGGGGTCCCTTTAAACCCACGGACTGCGATGTCCTTAACCTTGGACCACTATGTCCTTAAACTGGTATTGGACCACCATGTCCTTAAACTGGTATTGGACCACCATGTCCTTAAACTGGTAATCGACCGCAATGTCCATAAACTAAACAATAGAGCCCAAATGCTCTTTTGTTGGATCTAAATGATCCCGTTAAGTTGATCTTAGTCTAAAATTAGACTAACGTATCCTTAACAAACGTTTAAGTTGATCTTAGTCTCAAATGAGACTAACGTATCCTTAAACCCAACCCCAAACCCAAATCTAAGAAAATACGTATTTGGACTAATCCACGCCCTACGGGCGACAACATAAATTAGTCTCCGTATACAATCCACGGGTAACCAAAAAACAAAACAAACACCCACGACACGAAGTGACCATCTGGAGAAGGAGAAAGTGGTTACCACGATGCGGTAGCGTAATTAACTACAGGGGCTTGCGCCTGCAGGGAAGAGCGTCCCCACAATCAAAACCCCCTCAAATGAGGGGGAATCTGATGAAGTCTGCTACATCGGCCGCATCCGTTTAAACCTTCGATACATGGTGTCATAAATTAACTTGGCATCTTCGGAGATGTGGACGGATAGCGCCAATTAGCATGTGCCCTTGAAGTTCAGGCCCGGACGACCCAACGTCCCGGTCGCGTCTTTCGGCGGGGAACAGATTCTGGCACGCCCGGTGGGACCTTTTTCTTCTTTCCACTCCACACTTCGTGTGTCGTGTTCGCGAACGAATCGCGGTTTGATATGGTTGCTCCTGGATTTGAGGTACTAAGATTTGGTATCTTGCTCCGTGCAGAAAACAGAAGATCAATAGCTTCAACCTGCACCAACTGCAACTGCAACTCCCGTTCCGCCCCATCTGGGGGTATAACCTACGGCCCCCAAGCGGCCTCCCTTTTCATAATGCCGGTAGAGCAGGTAACGCAGGCTACCACCGGGTTGTTCTTCGGGACCATGCTCCCACTAGTGAGCATTAACATCCCGCTGCCACAAGAAGGGCAGAAGAAGTCGGTATTTGATCGACTCACCACCACCACGGCCCATCTCAATGGGTCATCCAATGCCAAGCCGACAGCATCAGTCTTCGATAGGCTGAGCCCGAACTCCAATGGGCCCGTCAAGAAGCCCACGATACCTGAAGCGGCCATCCTAAAACGGATAGCCATTCCTGCTCTCGAGGTCACCAAAGAAGCTTCTCCTGTCAAAGGATCAGTCTTTACAAGGCTGGCCACTCCGGCTCCCGCTCCTACCCAAAGGTCTGTCTTTGACAGATTGGATACTGCCTCTCAACGGACATCGGTCTTCAAGAGGCTGACACCGGCGACAACCCTCCGCCAAGACAGAGGGCATGATGAAGTCATCCCCATAGCCGAACCAACACCATCCGCACGACATGCTCGCCGTCGTCACTGGCGTCGAGTAAGGAAGGCTGGAGGCAGCTCTCCGTCTGGGTTAACTCCACCAGCTCCAACGGTGGAAATCGATGCTGCTGTTCCAACAAGGAACAGCTTTGAACTGCTTAACAAGGTGCGCATGAACTCTCCAACTGCCACGCTGAAGAGATCTCCTCCACCTATGGAGATTACTACGAAGGTGAAGCTAGAGCAACCCCCTCAGCGACTGTCCTCTAAAATTTACAAAGTCTGGCGACAGGTCCAGGAATCAGTGATCGACCAGGACTACTCTTGCCGATCAAAGAAGCTTAAAGCTCGACAAGGAGAAAACCATCCTGTCAAGCCACAAAAGGCGACAGCCTTTTGGGTGCCCGCTGCAACGGCCCCCTCGACTTTAAGTGCTCACAAGAGAAGGAGGCCAGAGAAAGCCCCCGTGAATGCGGCAAACCCCAAGGACGTCGAATCTAAATGCCCCAAGTCCGGGGGCATGGTAATACACACTATTTACATGGCTTCCGGAAAAAAGGAAAGACGTGCTTCTACGGGTCATCGACCGCTTACCCGATCGATAATAAAGGCTCAGGAACAACAGCATCAGAAACTTCAGGAGATGCTGACTGCAATGGCCGCACTCACTGGGCCAAAAGAAAATCCAGAGACCTCAGAGCAGCGTTGGGAACAAGAAACTGATACTGAATTCCTCCGAAGAATGCTCGAGAGGAAAGAAAAGGAGGCTGCGGAACAGGCAGCCAACATCAAACAAATGGCTCTGTTGTTCCAAGATATGGCCGGGATGATGTTACAGCCGGAGCCTCCAGCTGAAAACCCCCCATTATAATGGAAGATGACAGAGGAGAGACATCGAACCCTCCTCCGGCTCTTTCAGCAGCCAAGGAGGAGGCCATCTCCAAGGCCGCTCTAGACGATTATATTGCTCAGCAAATATGAGCTCACCACGTAAACGAAGCGGCTTGACAGATCGTTAAGACTGGACGACCCTATCCGGGCTGGTATGACCAAATAAGGTACCCGCCGGGATATACGATCCCCAAATTCTACGTATATAAGGGGACGGGAAATCCGCATCAGCACGTCGCTCAATTCAGAGCCTTGTGCGGCAACACCGGAGGTGATGATAAACTTCTGCTCCTCCGGTTTGTTGGTAGCCTGTCGGAGACGGCGTTTGAGTGGTACTCGGAGCTTCCCAACGACTCCGTCAAAATGTTTGCAGAGATGGAGCTACTATTCACCCAGCGTTTCGCGAGTGCTAGCGAACGCACCCCAATCACTGCGCTGATCAATGCTAGGGTGAAGCCTGGAGAAACCTGGGTTCAATACGCCATTCGGTGGCGGAATCTGTGGTCGAAGTGCGAACAGCGCATAGAGGAGGCTCCTGCCGTGGGCATGTTCGTAGGGACCCTTGTCCCTCAGGCAACCATCTCCCAATTCATTATGTTCTTCAAGCCGACCACTTTCCAGGCCTTGATTGACAAGCTGGCCTAAATGGACCAGATGGGTCATAGACCGTCTTCCTCGAAAATGGATCCTCGGAATGAGAAGGGGAAAGGGAAAGCAACCTTCGTTGCCAATGCTCAACAACAACCGAATGGCCCGAGACCGGTTGTTCGCTAAAGCAACAAGCGGTAATCTCTCGATGAGAAATTGAGACGTCCTTACTCATTTTCCCAAGATAAAACAAGGAGACTGTTCGAACTAGCAGTGCGCAACGAGCTCATCACTCTACCGGAGCCGAGACACCCACTACAACTGAACGATGTCAACGATCCCAGTTACTACCCCTACCACCGAGTATTAGGCCATCCGATCGATGATTGCTACGTCTTCAAAAATTAGGTTGAAGACCAGTATCAACAGGACAAGTTCGCGCTGTCCGAAAACTGGAAGGTGAACCCGCCACAACCACATACTCCGAAAAAGATGGACATGCCGGGGGCATCGTGCTCATTCATAGAGAAAGCCTAATTGACCGAAATGTCTTTAAACTAACGATGGACCACTATGTCCTAAAACTGGCTGTTGACCGAAACGTCTTTAAACTAACGATGGACCACTATGTCCTAAAACTGGCTGTTGACCGAAACGTCTTTAAACTAACGATGGACCACTATGTCCAAAAACTGGCTGTTGACCGAAACGTCGTTAAACTACTACAAACCCGCGGCGTCCCCAGGCTGACGTGGTAAAAAAAAAGGGTATGTCGATAAGCGAGATGGGCACGGATGAAAACCTGAAAGGGTTCCGCGAGTAAAAACAGCAGGGCTACTGGCGAGTTTTGTGAAAACCCGAAAGGGCGCAATCTCGCTAAAAGACACTCGCAAGGTCCTCTCGACCTTGTAGGGAGAAAATACCTGTGTGAGATCCCTACGACTCACAAGGGAGCAACACACTTAGGGATCCCCACGATTCCTAAGGAGAAGTTACACTTACGAGATCCTCATGACTCGTAAGGAGAACCCTCTTATTGTTGGATATATGTATGCCCTAGAGGCCATTATGTGATAGTGGATGTATCTATACATGTATATATATATATTCAGTATGCATTCTTGCTCGACATGATAGTATGCTATCTGGTTCTTCTTTATCTGACATGTTGATTTGATCATGCTTTTATTCATTCATACATGCTGATAAAGCCCTGAGGATATAGGCTTGACTATTTTGATTATGATGGAGATCATACTAGTGGGACATCTGTAGTCTGTAAGCATATCCTGGAATGTCCCTAGTCGTAGGTATATCGAGACGGGGCATTGATATACCAGTGTAGACTAGCGTATATGATACTAGACCCATACGATGGGCGATGAATGTTCCCACATTCATCGATGTTTGACATCAAGATCATATACGGGTGCTCAGTGGTGACTGGGTACACTGGACGGACTCACCGAGAACTCCTATATGGAATTATATCTATCGTCGGATAGCAGTTCTCAGGTGACACTGGTACAGGTTAGTCTGTAGACCCGAGATCGTCATAGAGTCTTGTGTGTTCTCCCACTGTACTTTGATTGCCACCCTACCGCGGCTCTACCGAGTCGTGCAAACAGGTGGCCGTTGGGTACAGTCCCAAGACACACGAAGGCGATGAGCGATAGGAGGGGTTTCGTCTCTCCCGGTATTGGGAGTTGATGCTGTGCTGTGCCCGACTGGTTATATCAGCAAGTCCCTGGCCAGGGCTGCTGAGAATTGCTGATAAGTGTTATCAGTAGTTTCTCGATCTGTTATAGACCATTCACCGGCACGACTTATTGAGTTATTGGGGTCGACGTGACCATCCCTAGGCTCGATATGCAGCATATCTGACGAAGAGACCGGACTGTACGGTAGTGTTGCCGGTTGGCTCGACGGGAGTTGTAGCAGGTTCGCTTGTTTTCTTCTGATCGCTCAATACCCGGGTGGCCGTTACGTTTAGCTGACCGCTTGCGGTTTGGGGGTACTTGATATGATCATTACCTTCTGCCGGCGTATTGACGAGTCTTAGAGTCCCACACAGGAGTTACCTAGTCCAGACGAAACGTTGTGGTGCGCGTATGCGATATGCGCATGGACCCGATTAAAATGCGCGTATGTGATACCGTACATTGATCGGGCGGCTTGCTTTTGGTGGGGTCATATGTGATATGGCCGGATTGATAAATCAAGTGTTGATTTATCATTTAACCATTAGTTTTCGCACTTAAAACCTTCTCTTGGATGATGGATGTGTGCATGCATGTATGTTTTTCTTTCTCTCTTTCTTACTAGTTTCATGCACATATGGATGTGCATACATACATACATACACCCATCTATCATGGTTGTTTACACATGGAAATGGTGGCAATATGAGACTCACACCATGGATAAATCTTTTGTTTTTTTTTGATTTAAGGTTTAAAAACAAAATAGAAAAAGGAAAGGATAATCTTCACTTGCTTCTACACTCTTCTTTAACCTAACCATTCTCACCTACCCTTAACCATAGATTAACCTTTCCTTACATGGTTTAAACCCTAATTAAATACCAACCAAAAGATTTAACCATGGTTTGATGTGAGAAGGAATAAAATATAAATGGATATATTTCATTTCTTCTCATGGTTATTTTTTTTTATCTCTTGTTAAAATATTGCCACCATCTTCTTCCTCCTTCATATTTGCTCTCTAGTTTCTTCTAGTGAGCAATATACACATAAAGAAAGGTTTTTGAAGTGAGATTCTAAACCACAACATCATTCTACACAAGTTTAGCCAACTTGTTTAGAGTGTTCACTTTGTTTTTCAAAGTTGCAAGCTTGGACGGGAAACTCCGGGTGGATCGTCGTGGACGTGAGAAGACTACAAGAGGACCTTCTTCCAATACCCAAGAGACTAAGGAGTCAAGCAAAAAGGGAGCTACAAAGGTTGTAGTCTCGAAACCCTAATTTGTTTAGCTTTATGTTTCGTAACCCTAATTTTCTAGGATCGATTCCTTTGCATGTTTGTTTAGCACCATCAAAATCCATACTTTGAGACATGTGATGCTTCAAAACTCATTATAAGGTGCTAGACAAACCTTTCATTGGTATCAGAGCCGACCTAGAACATTAGGCGACGCTTTTACGAAGTAAAAATCCCGATCGAACAAAAATACGATTTTTTGTGACCCTCTCTGGACAAATTTTAAAATCTGACGTTTTTCATAATTAAAAATACTTAAAAATTACAGCAGGGAAAACTAAGAATTATGGTTAAATACGATGCCATGAACAGTTCATATGGCCGCGGAACCGCGGCAATTCCTTGCTTAGGCCGCGGCTCCGCGGCCATACAATGGTATCATTGCATGAAAATTGCACTATAATTCTTATGTCTGCTTGTACAGTGTTTTAGGTATGTTTAATCTGAAAATAGCACTGTATTGTCTGGAGATGGTTTTGGACGCATAGATTCGATCGGTATTTTCATTTCGTTGCTTTTCCGGGTAAATTAGAAAGTATTGAAGTGTTTGAACGAGTATCATTTGCTCATTATTCACGGGGTTTAAATACTTTGGAGATACGTGCAAGTCTTTTTGTGGTGGTCCCTCTAGAAGACAACAAACCTTAACTCGATTATGTGACCGTCTTGAACTGCCCTTTGAACCTTAGGGTTTGGGGCAGTACGGCGTGCCACATGTGAGGCGTTGGCTTGACCCTTCTACGGCTGGACCGCTACTACTGTGTCACACTTCGGATTTTTTTGAACCCTGCTCAAATGTTGAGCTTTAGTGAATCTTGGGTACTTGATCGTTCGTTCGAAAACTTTAATACTGTCTGTTTATCTGGAATGTGATACAATATGTGGAATTCATATAGTTTAGGCATGGAATACGAAATATGTGATATTTCGCATTTATGATGTCTGAAGAGAATGTGGATTCCAAATATTGTAGTTTTACACCTTCTTTTTCTGTGACCGTAAGTGTAGTATGTTCAATATCGCCGGTTTCGTTGCTATACATCAACGACAATTGGGGTATGCATACTTACTTACGTTGATGATATGTGATATTATGTGTTGCTGAGATATGATGTGCAGGATTGTCGCGATTGAATAGCCGGGGTTTTTTTGTGAGATGAGAGTTTTATATTTTCATTCATGTAAATTCAAATGTAATGTAATATTCTTTTATTTGGGGCACTTCCGGGTTGAGGTTGCGTCACCAGTGTTGTATATTATTTACTTTTCCGCATTATGATGGACCCAAGGAGGGGAGCACAGATGACCGGGTTCTGGGGTTCAGTGGGAGGCCATCTCGAGGAGTCGAGACCGGGTTTCCTAAACTCCAGAATTGGTAGGGTCACTTGCCGCTCTCGTAGGGGTCCAGGGTGTGGGCTAGGCCATTCATCGCGACTATGGAATCCGTATTTTCTATTCTGGCTAAATACTAAATACGGACATCCTAGTATATCCCACGTTATATCTATGTTTCTGCTGCCTGTCTCCTGTGATATCTGAGACGAATGACATATTATATATATGATATATAGTAGACGTTGCTTATGTTTTACACCCGCGCTAGTCCCGTCTCGGTATGCCGTTAGTTAAGTAACCTAACGGTGCATAACGGAACATTGCGGCGAATGCGGATGGCATAAGCGTACGTGTTATTTTCGTTTCTTTTCTGTGATTGGCTTAAGGACTTAAATGATGGGATTACATTAATATGATTAATGTAAAGAAAATAAACCTAAAAAGATGTTGTAGAATCGGATTTGAAAACCACTCGGCTATTTATGAAAAAGCTATATTTCAAAACTGCGGAGCTTAAGCCACTCCTTTTGAAAACCATTTGATTCTACAACGATATCAAGTTCAAAGCGTTAAAGATTTTCTTAAAAATCATTCGCAACCCTCCGTCGTTTTAGGAAGTAGAGTACTTAGTATTCGTGCTACGTTTGTTGACTTTAGTTAAGGCGTAGTGTACGGTAGCTAAGTGATGTCTTCCTACACTGCATATAATGCAGATTAATTAGGACATTCATGCGACTTTCTTGACCATAGTTAAGGGTCATATGGGTGGGTCTAATTGATCAAGAAATGACGAGTAGAACTTGACTGGTACTTATGATTTGTTGACCATAGTTAAGGTCATAAGTACTAGGGGCAAAAAATTACATCGGGAATTTCAATAGTTGAAATTTGCAATGAGATTGCATACCTTCCATGTGATGGTTGGATCCCGATCCCACTGTGGGCAATAGTTGCTCCTAGGAGAGTTTTACAGTTTACAATTAGCTAACTCATTAGGTGTCTAGAAAGGTGTTAACGGGGCTACGCCTCTGGGAAAACGAGGTTTACTTTAATTAGGTCCGTGCGAAAGCACGGGGAACCTCCCTCAAGTACCGACACTGGCCTGGCTGAACGGTTAGCGAAGTTGTAGACTGTAATTAATCCTGGCTAGTTTTCTTTTTAAGGTTTGAAAGAAAAACTTGATTAAAGCAGTGGGAGACATCGATTAGACAAGATAATAACCAATCTGATCTATGCAAGAGCTTTCGCTGAGTGTATTCTTTTCTCTCTCTTAATGGCAGATACCCATGACTGGACTCAAGCTTCTACTAGATAAAAACAAACTGAATGGGACCAATTATAAAGACTGGCTGAGGAATCTGAAAATCGCCTTGACTTATGATAAAGTATCATATGTCCTCACGGCTTCAGCCCCGCCCGTCCCAGGTCCAAAATGCTCAGTTGCGGACATTGAAGTCCGCAAGACATGGGACGCTGACTGTGCCACGGCCAAATGCCTCGCGCTTGCATCGATGGACAATACACATCAAAAGCAGCACGAGAATATGGACATTCAAACCATATTTCTCCATACAAAGGAGTTGTATGGAGAGCAATCCCGCGTATTACGATACGAAGCATCAAAGAAATTGTTTCAGATGCGAATGGCCCCTGGCACACCAGTAGGAGACCATGTTCTGAAGATGATAGCTCTTATAGAAGAGCTTGAGGACTTTGGATGGACGATGGACAATGAACAATATATAGATATTATTCTGCAGTCCCTCCCCTCCACCTTTGCTCAGTTCATAGTGAACTTCAACATGCATGGCATGGAGAAGGAACTCCCTGAACTCCTTAATATGTTAAGGAGTGCAGAGAGCACTATGAAGTTAGCAAAAACTCCCGTTATGACTATTGGACAGTCTTCCTCTTCTCTCCCGAAAGCTAAGGCCAAGGGAAAGAAAAAGAAGAAACCCACTAATCCTAAGGACGGAGTTAAAAAGGTGAAGGGAAAGGGAAAGTCCAAGGCTGGAGACTCGGGGAAGGGCGAATGTTTTCATTGCCACAAGACAGGACATTGGAAGCGCAACTACACGGAGTACTTAAGTCTCAAGAAGAAGCATGGTGATGCTTCTGCTTCAGGTGCGTTTGTAACAGAAAACTGTTTTTCAATAAACTCTGCTTCCTGGGTATTGGATACCGGTTCAGGTTCTCACATTTGCAATTCTATGCAGGGGCTGAGAAATAGCAAGGTTTTGAAGACAGGTGACCATACTCTCCGCGTTGGAAATGGTTCCAATGTACATACAGTCGCAGTGGGAGAGTATCACTTGGGGTTGCCATCTGGATGTATTTTGATTTTGAATCCATGTTATTTTGTACCAAGTATGCTATGTAATATAATATCCGTTTCTTTGTTGGACAATGAAGGATATAATTTTGTATTGCAGAACAATGTTATGAACATTCACCTAAATCAAATGTTGGTTGGGTATGGTACGCTTAATAACGGAATATATGTCCTAAATCAACACACAGTTTTCAGTATACAACACACTAATAAAAGAAAACTTTCAGAATTAAATGAAGCTTTTCTTTGGCATTGTAGACTTGGTCATATTAACGAAACAAGACTAAACAAGTTACACAAAGATGGATATTTAAACTCTTTTGAATATAAATCTTATGCGACTTGACAGTCTTGTATCAAGGGTAAAATGACCAAAACTCCGTTTACCGGACACGGAGAAAGAGCTATTCAGCTCCTGGGCCTCATACATAGTGATGTATGTGGGCCAATGTCTACACAGGCTAGAGGCGGTTTTTCATACTTCATTACATTCACTGACGACTTCTCAAGATTCGGTCATGTATTTTTATTAAAGCACAAGTCCGACGCTTTCGAGAAATTCATTGAATATAAACAAGAAGTAGAAAAACAAACCGGCTTGAGTATTAAGATGCTTCGATCAGATCGAGGTGGTGAGTATCTCAGTACAGAATTTGCAAACTTCCTAAAAGAGAATGGGATTCTCTCTCAGCTCACTCCTCCTTACACACCACAGCACAACAGTGTGTCAGAACGACGGAATAGGACCCTATTAGATATGGTTCGGTCCATGATGAGTGACGCTGAGTTACCAGTCTCGTTTTGGGGGCATGCATTGGAGACTGCAGCGTTTCTGCTAAACAGGGTTCCAACCAAAGCCGTGTCTACCACGCCATATGAGATATGGAATGGGAAGAGACCATCTCTTAAGAGAATTAAGATTTGGGGTTGCCCGGCCTATGTTAAAAAGCAGAATCCGGACAAACTCGAGACACAGTCAGTCATGTGTAACTTTGTAGGATATCCAAAGAATTCTTATGGATATCTGTTCTACCACAAAGAGGAACAAAAGGTGTTTGTTTCTCAGTATGCCACATTCTTGAAAAAAGAGTTTTTTACAGATAAAGATGATGGCAAGGTGGTGGATCTAGAAGAAGTTCTAGAAACACAAACTACTAATGACGATTTGGTTGAACCGGCTGTTGCAATAGAAACTGAGGAACCTCGACCACTCCGAAGGTCTGGTAGGACTTCTCGCCCACCGGAGAGGTACTACGGTTTCCTCATTGATGGTAACGGAGAAGATTGCATCATGGATGATGATGATCCTACCAGTTTTCAGCAAGCTATCACGAGTGGAGACTCTGTGAAGTGGCTGGATGCCATGAGATCCGAAATGGAGTCTATGTACACCAACAAAGTATGGACTTTGGACATTGTACCCCCTGGGGTAAAACCTGTGGGATGCAAATGGATCTTTAAAAGAAATATTGATGTATATGGGCAGGTAGAGACCTATAAGGCAAGACTTGTGGCAAAAGGTTTTCGTCAAAGACCAGGTTTGGACTATGACGAAACTTTTTCGCCCGTAGCCATGCTTAAATCCATTCGGATCCTACTTGCTATTGCTGCTCACTACGACTATGAAATCTGGCAGATGGACGTTAAAACAGCATTTCTAAATGGAGATTTAGAAGAATGCGTTTATATGGATCAGCCAGAGGGCTTCATTGACAGTGGGAGCAGCGGGAAAGCATGTAGACTGCTTAAATCTATATATGGGTTAAAGCAGGCATCTCGGAGTTGGAACATCTGTTTCGATGATGTTATCAAAGAGTTTGATTTCATCAAAAATCCAGATGAACCTTGTGTTTATAAGAAGGCTGTAGGAAGAGCTGTTACATTCCTCGTATTGTACGTAGATGACATTCTTCTGATAGGAAATGATATTCCTATGCTACAGTCGGTCAAATCATTCTTATCACTAAGGTTCTCCATGAAGGACCTGGGTGATGCCACATACATCCTGGGCATAAGGATCTATAGGGATAGATCCAAAAAGTTATTGGGATTGTCCCAAACCAGGTACATCAACACCATCCTAAAAAGGTTTAGTATGGAAGACTCCAAGCGGGGTGCCTTACCCGCTTGCCATGGAGTCACTCTCTCCAAGGATTCTTGTCCAAAGACCGATGAAGAGAGAGTTCGCATGAGCATTATACCCTATGCTTCGGCAGTAGGATCTATAATGTATGCGATGTTATGTACACGCCCAGATGTAGCTTATGCACTTAGTGTTGTAAGCAGGTATCAAACCAACCCAGGGGAGAACCACTGGACAGCTGTGAAGAACATTCTTAAGTACTTGCGAAGGACTAAAGAATTTTTCTTAATATATGGTAATACAGATCTCCAAATGGAGGCCTTTACCGATTCGAGCTTCCAGAGCGATAAGGATGACAGCAAATCTATCTCAGGGTTTGTGTTTACCCTCAATGGAGGGGCGGTAAGTTGGAAGAGTTCCAAACAGGATACCGTTGCAGACTCTACGATGGAGGCTGAGTACATTGCTGCAAATGATGCCGCCAAGGAAGCCGTCTGGATGAAGAAGTTCGTCTCGGAGCTAGGAGTAGTTCCAACCATTATTGATCCAATACCCTTGTATTGTGATAATAATGGGGCTATGGCGTTAGCCAAGGAGCCCAGGTCCTATCAGCGGTCCAGACACATCCTTAGGCGCTTTCATTTGATCCGGGAGATTGTAGATCGCCGCGAGATCGAGATTAAGAGAGTAGACACAAAGAATAACGCCGCGGATCCACTGACCAAGGCCCTCCCTCAGCCACAGCATGAGCGACTTTTTGAGATGTTGGGTATGAGATACGCCAATAACTGGCCTTACTGCAAGTGGGAGATTGTTGGATATATGTATGCCCTAGAGGCCATTATGTGATAGTGGATGTATCTATACATGTATATATATATTCAGTATGCATTCTTGCTCGACATGATAGTATGCTATCTGGTTCTTCTTTATCTGACATGTTGATTTGATCATGCTTTTATTCATTCATACATGCTGATAAAGCCCTGAGGATATAGGCTTGACTACTTTGATTATGATGGAGATCATACTAGTGGGACATCTGTAGTCTGTAAGCATATCCTGGAATGTCCCTAGTCGTAGGTATATCGAGACGGGGCATTGATATACCAGTGTAGACTAGCATATATGATACTAGACCCATACGATGGGCGATGAATGTTCCCACATTCATCGATGTTTGACATCAAGATCATATACGGGTGCTCAGTGGTGACTGGGTACACTAGACGGACTCACCGAGAACTCCTATATGGAATTATATCTATCGTCGGATAGCAGTTCTCAGGTGACACTGGTACAGGTTAGTCTGTAGACCCGAGATCGTCATAGAGTCTTGTGTGTTCTCCCACTGTACTTTGATTGCCACCCTACCGCGGCTCTACCGAGTCGTGCAAACAGGTGGCCGTTGGGTACAGTCCTGAGACACACGAAGGCGATGAGTGATAGGAGGGGTTTCGTCTCTCCCGGTATTGGGAGTTGATGCTGTGTTGTGCCCGACTGGTTATATCAGCAAGTCCCTGGCCAGGGCTGCTGAGAATTGCTGATAAGTGTTATCAGTAGTTTCTCGATCTGTTATAGACCATTCACCGGCATGACTTATTGAGTTATTGGGGTCGACGTGACCATCCCTAGGCTCGATATGCAGCATATCTGACGAAGAGACCGGACTGTACGGTAGTGTTGCCGGTTGGCTCGACGGGAGTTGTAGCAGGTTCGCTTGTTTTCTTCTGATCGCTCAATACCCGGGTGGCCGTTACGTTTAGCTGACCGCTTGCGGTTTGGGGGTACTTAATATGATCATTACCCTCTGCCGGCGTATTGACGAATCTTAGAGTCCTACACAGGAGTTACCTAGTCCAGGCGAAACGTTGTGGTGCGCGTATGCGATATGCGCATGGACCCGATTAAAATGCACGTATGTGATACCGTACATTGATCGGGCGGCTTGCTTTTGGTGGGGTCATATGTGATATGGCCGGATTGATAAATCAAGTGTTGATTTATCATTTAACCATTAGTTTTCTCACTTAAAACCTTCTCTTGGATGATGGATGTGTGCATGCATGTATGTTTTTCTTTCTCTCTTTCTTACTAGTTTCATGCACATATGGATGTGCATACATACATACATACACCCATCTATCATGATTGTTTACACATGGAACTGGTGGCAATATGAGACTCACACCATGGATAAATCTTTTGTTTTTATTTGATTTAAGGTTTAAAAACAAAATAGAAAAAGGAAAGGATAATCTTCACTTGCTTCTACACTCTTCTTTAACCTAACCATTCTCACCTACCCTTAACCATAGATTAACCTTTCCTTACATGGTTTAAACCCTAATCAAATACCAACCAAAAGATTTAACCATGGTTTGATGTGAGAAGGAATAAAATATAAATGGATATATTTCATTTCTTCTCATGGTTATTTTTTTTTTATCTCTTGTTAAAATATTGCCACCATCTTCTTCCTCCTTCATATTTGCTCTCTAGTTTCTTCTAGTGAGCAATATACACATAAAGAAAGGTTTTTGAAGTGAGATTCTAAACCACAACATCATTCTACACAAATTTAGCCAACTTGTTTAGAGTGTTCACTTTGTTTTTCAAAGTTGCAAGCTTGGACGGGAAACTCCGGGTGGATCGTCGTGGACGTGAGAAGACTACAAGAGGACCTTCTTCCAATACCCAAGAGACTAAGGAGTCAAGCAAAAAGGGAGCTACAAAGGTTGTAGTCTCGAAACCCTAATTTGTTTAGCTTTATGTTTCGTAACCCTAATTTTCTAGGATCGATTCCTTTGCATGTTTGTTTAGCACCATCAAAATCCATACTTTGAGACATGTGATGCTTCAAAACTCATTATAAGGTGCTAGACAAACCTTTCACTTATGAGACCCTCACGGCTCATAAGATTCAAAAGCCTTAATGTAATACCCGGCCCTCTTTATACCAATATTTGATTTTCTCGTTAACTTATGAGATTTCAATTTTATTTATAATTAATTATTAGTTTAATTATTTTGGGAACTCCTTTAGACCCTAAACTCCCAATCATTTTACCCCGCTATTTTCTCAAACCATAATTCCAATCCCTTATTTCACTTTCCTATTTATATAAACCTCGATCTCGGTCTAGAACTCCATTTCATTTTTTAGTATTTTCCCTAGCCAAGTTTAAAACAAAATGTTAAACGTAAAGCCAAATCCTCAAACCATTCTTTATAACTTAATTTATTTTTTTTCATTAAAACCCTATTTTTCTTTGAGCATTACCCAGCCCATTTTTTAAAAATAAATTCACTCTTCTTATTAAATCTTTGGCCCGGTCTGTTTTTCCTTTTCTTTTTATATTGAATTTTTCTCAGGCCCAACTCATTTTTCCCGGCCCGCCTCCTTTTACCATTTAAATCGTTTTTTTTCTGCGTTGGCCCGAGCCCGCTTCGCCACAACCCGACCCGGCCCATGCATTCAAATCCTTCTTCTTCCTTAACGGCTAACTCCACTTCTCTCGCGCACTGTTTCCCGCGACCCACTCCCCTCGCCGCAGCCCGCGCCCACGCGTACGTTATGCGACGTTACCCCTCTCTAACCCTCGTCAATCCCTATCTCCATCACATCCTCGCTCCTCTCTCATTTTCTAAACTCCTCACCTCTCTCCATTCACAGTGAACCCACCGAACACCCAACTCTCCTCGCCCCGACCTCGCCATCCTCTTCCATCACCACCGACGACCTCGTCGTCGCCTCCACGCCCTAACTACCTTCCCTCCTCTGTCGTCATCACCCCATCCACCAAAGCTCCGACCACCTTGGTTGCTTCCGTCACCTTCCCTCCAAGCGACACACCGAGCCCCACCCCCTGCACCACGTCGTCGACCTCATCATCTTCGTCACGCCGTCGCCATCACCCTTTCCATACTCTCCATCCTCCACCCTCGCTCACCCGAGCCTTCACCCTCTCTTTCATCTCTCAGTCTCTCTCTCCAGCTCTCTCTCTCTCTCTCTCGTTCTCACTCTCTCCCCTCTGTTAATTCTCTCTCTCTCTCTCTCTCTATCAGCTCTCTCTCTCGTTTCTCCCTCTCTCTCTCTCTCTCAGCCTACACTCTCTCTCTCTCTCAGCCTACTCAATCTCTTTCCCTAACTCTCTTTCAAAAACCACACTAAACACCCTCCCTTACAAACCCTCACTGCGGCAACTGCCGGAGCGACGCCGTCGACCGTCGGCAACACCAAGACTTCTCAAGCAAACCAGAGAGCACCCCCTAAGATTCCAGTGCACGCAAGACGACTCCGGACAACTCCGACGCGAGATCCGCATCTCGATCCAAGCTCGCGCGAATCGGTTCCACGGCGTATATCGCGCGTCCGTGACGACACTGTTGCCGTACGACCCCGAGACGTTTCCAGGCAAGTTTTTACTTGCTTTCATGCTATTTTATATATGTTACAAGTCAACATCGTATATATATCCCATGTTTGCATTATGTTAAATATTGCAACACAACTGTTCGATACTTGTTCCCTCAGGAAATCTTTATCAAATTTGACGGAACTGGATATATTGCATTGGCCCTTGTAGAGATGGTTAACGTGTGCAAATTTCATTTGAAAATAAGACTGTTAAAGATTAAAACGACTACCCCCAAGTTTAACCGTAAAACTGTAATTCTGTTGCACCTGAAAGCCGTTAAATTCACTATAAATCACATACATATTAGAATGGTACGTTCAAGGGCTCAAAACGAAGCCAACTCGATGAACTTCAACCCTATACTGATTTTCAGACATTTCTGTATTTAAACTGTGGTGAAAATTTGATCGGAGTGCGACTCTGGACTGCAGTCCAGAGTGACTCCAGTCTTCGCTTGCTGTTCCGTATTGGACATCACAGGATTTACTTAACTTTTAGGTTGCGGAACTCTGCTGTTTATTGTAGATAAACCTGTTAGCTAGACAACACAACTGGTTTCATTCTGTTTCGTTACCGTTTGATATTTAATCCGTAATTTAGTAGATCGGGACACATAACAGTCCCAGCAGATTCAGAATTGACATGTTGATATTAAACAGATTATAACTCCTAACATACAGACGCGATTGAAGATCCGTTTGTTGCGTTGAAAACTTTACTGAAAACCCTAGAATTCTTTCAACTGTAGCGTCGCTAAATTATGATCCCAACTGGGGTTAAAATGCGTTGCGAAATGGATTCCTGATTCTGAAATTGGATTTCCAGCCGCGAGCGCTTAAAATGAAATGGTTATAACTATTGATTCTGGAACCCGATTGGCTTGAAACAAAATTAGATGGATAGATAACTGAACATATTAATTACTACCTGTTTGTTATTTCGCCAAATTATATACATATGTTTCATGATAAATTGTGCAAGTGCTACACTGTTGTTTTTATGATATCTTAATGTGCTTCTTATACTGTTCATGCAACATATCATACCTATATCATTATAGTGATAACCTAGTGATACCGTGCATTTACCCAGTGTTAAATTTTAGTGTTGATTGTGGCAAGTACGTCAGTGTTCGTGTATTCGTGATTAAGTGAAAGTGATACGTACTTGTGCACAATCAGTGTCCCTTTTATTCTATTGCATTGTCGACGTCTGTGGGATGCGTGTACGTGTGACTATAAGTGGTATGGGACACTTATGGAAGCGCTTGCACGGATGTCACAGATAAGGCATCCGACACTGCCATTTATCTTAGGTATTAGTCGGGACGTGCTTGATGGAGGTCCTGCCTCCAGTTCTCGCGCAGACTTGTCACGGATCGATTAGTATTTAGGGTTATGGTTAGCGTTTGATGTAGACCACGGGGTGTGGGGTAGTTCAAGTGTGAATTCAACAGAATCTCGGGAGTCCCATGCCGGCTTATATATTTAGGGAGTTATATGGAGATTTACAGGGTATGTGCTATATACACCGTGATACATTCGTTACATGTTGGGCCCGTGGTCCCTTGCCCTTGGGTTCTACCCTTGGGTGGAGGACACTCGCGAGTGGTTGACTCTCACACTTGGACTGACGATAGGCTTATTGACCTGTGTAGTGAGACTTAGAGACTGATAGGGTTACTGTCGTTTACATTCCTTATATACTGTGTTGACATACATGACATATCGTTATACTGCTTTACTGCTCCGCTGCATTTATCTCTGCTCATTTATATTCATGCTGTTATTGATTTACTGTTATCCATATCCTTCACCACTGTTAGAACTGTTACTTGATTATATGCATTATTTTGCTATTGTGTCGCTCTGACGACCTGAGTATGCATGCTCAGTGTGAGGAGAAGATTTAGCCTGGATCAGAGCTAGACGTGCTTCACAGACTTCTTGACTCGCCTTCCTGAGTTACTTTCATTTGTTCCACTTCAGGTCAGTCTTTACATTGTTCCTTTCAGTTACTGCATTTTCCCATTACCTGCGCATCATTTACTGTTTACCATGAAAAGCTAGAAGCCGAAGTGTGACTACGGCAGGACTTTTCCTTGACCGTAGGAGCATGGCTGGCCTTGTCTACCCCTCGTATTCCGTATTTTGGGAAGCGGGGCGTGACACTTAAGCTACAGGGATCTGAACCTGTTCTTAAGCCATCACATTTCCACAGTTTGCCCTATAAGCGGTTCAATATTGACCCTTGTATATAATCCACGGGCGCGAATAAACATTTCCCTAACAAAGTCTCATCAGAGACCGGGGATATGCTCACACGGTGAACAAACACTTGTAGGTCCTCTCGACTTGCAAGGAGAAAACACCCTTGTAAGATCCTTACAACTTATAAGAGAACACACACTTAGGAATCCTCACGATTCCTAAGGAGAAAAAGCACCTACGAGATCCTCACGACTCGTAGGGAGAAATACCTTTATTAGACCCTTACGGCTCATGAAGTCAAAAGCCTTAGTCGACGGGATCTTAACCCTGTTTGCTAAGCCACCTTTGTTCGAACCGACAAAGGAAAATGATGATTCGCTCCTGGAAATATCCCAGTTGAAGCGATATTGATGCCTAAATCGGTATCAGATCCCAAATCCCATACTCACGAGAAAAAATCAGCGAGCCAAAAATGCATATGAAATAGCCGAAATGATGGAGCAACTTGCAACAAAATCAGCAAGTAAAAATACATGCATACAAAAATAGCCGAAATGATTGGGAAACTCGCAATAAAAAACAGCGAGTAAAAAATATATATAGCCGAAATTATTGGGCACCGCGAAAAATAGCCGAAATGATTGGGCAATTGTGACTTTCGCGATATAAAAGCTGAAATGATAGAGCATCGCGGAAAAGAAAAAAAATGAAAGAATAAAACTTTTGCCCTGCAGGTGAGTCACATTGACCCCTGTATACAATCCATGGGCACAAACAAGAAGGGAACCATATCGTCCCACCAGGCTTCATCGAAGCGAAGCCAAATCTCGACGCTTCATAGATAACCTAAAGACAATCTCAACATTCGGCGCAATATTGCAGACACAATGTCAACAAACGAAGTGAAGGAAGATCCCTAGCTTCAGGGTCTCGACGTCAACATCGACAACTTAGAGATCAACACCGGCATTCTTCCTCCCTCCAATCGGATGCAGATGCAACATCAACAAACGGAGCCATGGCAAAGTCCCCTAGTTCCAAATCTCAACGGTTCACAGACAGCCTAGAGATCACCGACGGCGTTTCTCCTTACTCCAGCAGGATGCAGATGCGACGTCAACAAACAACCTCAGGGTCAAAACAACGGAACCATGGCAAAGTCCCCTAGTTCCAAATCTCGACAGTTCATAGACAGCCTAGAGATCAACAACGGCGTTTCTCCTCACTCTAACCAGATGCAGACGTGACGTCAACAACCGACCTCAGAGTTGCAACGAAGCGGAGCCATGGCAAAGTCCCTAGTTCCAAATCTCAAAGGACACATCTACGGCCCGAAGACCAACAACGGTGTGCCTCCTCATTCCAGCAGGATACAGATGCTACACCATCAATCGGAGCCACGGCAAAGTCCCCAGTTCCAAGACTCTACGGTTCACAGACAACTGTTCATATCAAAATTTTGCATTATTATATTTCCCATTCTTATTCATTTTACAAATAAACAGGTGCTTTTGATCCATGTCTGCTACTTAGTTGCAGGTTACAGGTTCTCGGAACAAAAACAGTGAAAATGAGGAAAAGACGATACAAAAGTGAGTCTACGGCCAACAAATGGAAGAATCTTGATCATGCCTACAGTTTGAAGAATAAACGAAGACCAATGGACAATTTCACAAAGCACAAAGGCAGCGCAAGGTTCAAGACTTCGACACGAAGCAAATGGTAAAGTCCACGACATTACTCACTGTGGAAATCTGGAAGAGAACTAGAAGACAATCTGAGAAACCAAGTGAAGAAAAGCCAAGTAAAAAACAACAGAAAGAGACCTAGAAAAATACAGCCAAAGACCAATCTATATGGTCGCGGATCCGCGGCCAAACATGGCTTTTGGCCGCGGTTCCGCAGCCATGAGGAGCCCGTGTCGGTGCAAATTTTGTGATGGTGTGGCGGTGCGTTGACTAGTCTTCTTAGGGTATATTTGTAAATGCAGATGTAAATCGAATGTAACCCTAGGGTTTCTATGCTCTATAAATAGAAATACTAAACATCTCTTTGAGGTATGCCTCTTTTCATTGATCAAAATTCAGAAATCCATTGTAATGTTTTGAGAGCATCAAAAAAAGTAAGTAGATTTTTTTCATTGCCCTAGTTCTTAAATTCCTTACTGCCTTAGTATAGATTTTTAATATCTGCCCTAGTTAATTAGTTTAGCACTTTTTCTGCCGTAGTTTAGATAATTAGTCTTTTTAAATTGAAAACTCATAAAAAATGTTTTTATCAATCCCCTAATGAGTGAGTAGCTCCTCACTTGTTAGGGTTAGGAATAGGAAAGGTTTGAGAGATGAAAATCTCTCACCCCTTTCTTGCCCATCACATATTATTCATAGGACTCCATGCATACATACACACACCGCTCCCTATGGCACCTTACCCCATGAGGTATCGGTGATACCATAGTTTAAAAGACCGGTTGTGAATGTTTTCCATGGAGGTTGGGGGTAATAATTAAGAAAGGACGGACAAGGACCTAGAGGAAGAAACATCGTTTCTTCCCGATCGTCCTAATCCCCTTTATTAATTATTACCATAACACCTAAATAGATCTAAATTAGGGCATTGAAAGCGGTGAGGAATATTAACTTTCCAAACTTAACCTAAACCTAACCCTAGCAAGATTTTATTCCCCGTCTAAATCAACTTAGTTTTTAGTGATAATCAATCCAACACCGTTTGGAATTAACTCGTTAGAACAAATTGAGAATACACAAAATCCCTGTGGACCGACCCGTACTCACCGGCTAGCTACCAAGCGATGCCGTTCTTGATTGCGGTTAACAATTCTTTGATCACAAAAAAATCTCATTTCATTCAAATTTACAAATAAGTTTTGCTCGAGGACGAGCAAAAGATAAGTTTGGGGGTATTTGTTCATATCATAATTTTGCATTATTATATTCTCCATTCTTATTCATTTTACAAATAAATAGGTGCTTTTGATCCATGTTTGCTACATAGTTGCAGGTTACAGGTTCTCGGAACAAAACAGTGAAAATGATGAAAAGACGATACAAAAGTGAGACTACGACCAACAAATGGAAGAATCTTGATCATGCCTACAGTTCGAAGAATAAACGAAGATCAATGGACAATTTCATAAAGCACAAAGGCAGTGCAAGGTTCAAGACTTCGACACGAAGCAAAGGCTAAAAGTCCACGACATTATGCACTGTGGAAATCTGGAAGAAACTAGAAGACATTCTGAAGAACCAAGTAAAGAAAAGTCAAGGAAAAAGCAACAGACAAAAGCCCTGAAGAAATCAGCCCACAAGCCCACTAAATGGCCACGGAACCGCGGCCAAACCATGCTTATGGCCGCAGATCCACGGCCGTGCTGTGCACGTGCGGTGCGTGTCGGTGCGTCGGTGCATTGACTCGGTATTTTTAAGGGTATTTTTGTAATTCTAGACAGGGATCAGAATGTAACCCTAGGGTTTCTATAATCTATAAATAGAAACCCTAATGCTCTTTTTGGAGTATGTCTCTTCCTATGCCTCATTTTATTTATCAAAATTCAGAATTTTAATTCTTGTAATGTTTGAAGAGTGCATCAAATAAAGTAAGTTTTTTTCTTGCCTTAGTTAATTTTCTTTTCTGCCCTAGTTAATTTTATCTGCCCTAGTTAATTTTCCTTTCTGTCCTAGTTAATTTTATTTATCCGCCGTAGATTAGATAATTAGTCTTTTAAAAACAAATCATAAAAATGTCTCTTTTTATCAATCCAACCCCAATTGGAATTAACTCGTTAGAACAAATAGAAAATACACAAAATCCCTGTGGACCGACCCGTACTCACCGGCTAGCTACCAAGCGACGCCGTTCTTGATTGCGGTTAAATATTCTTTGATTTCAAAATCTATCTTTTCAAAACGCACGCAAAGAATGATCAATCAACAAACTGGAGTCATCCAATGACCCCGTCTCGGAATCAAGTTAACTCAAAAACCTCGATTCAGGGAAATCAGCGTCCTTGACGAGAGCATCTCGATTCGCGTCGACCCGCAGAGGAAATCAGTGTCTTTGCTGGAATACCTCGACTCGTCTCAACTCCGAGGAAATCAATGTCCTTGGAAAAAACCTCGATTCAGGGAAATCAGCGTCCTTGACGAGAGCATCTCGATTCGCGTCGACCCGCAAGGAAATCAGTGTCTTTGTAGGAATACCTCGACTCGTCTCAACTACAAGGAAATCGGTGTCCTTGGCAATACCTCGATTCAGAGAAATCAGCGCCCTTGACAAGAGCATCTCGATTCGCGTCGTCCCGCGAGGAAATCAGTATCCTTGGCAAAAATCTCGATTCAGAGAAATCAACGTCCTTGACGAGAGCATCTCAATTCGCGTCGACCCGCAAGGAAATCAGTGTCTTTGCAAGAATACCTCGACTCGTCTCAACTCCGAGGAAATCAGTGTCCTTGGCAATACCTCGATTCAGAGAAATCAGCGTCCTTAACGAGAGCATCTAGATTCAGAGAAATCAGCGTCCTTGACGAGAGCATCTCGATTCGTGTCAACCCGCAAAGAAATCAGTGTCTTTGCAGGGATACCTCGACTCATCTCAACTCCAAGGAAATCAGTGTCCTTGGCAAAAACTTCGATTCAGGGAAATCAGCGTCCTTGACGAGGGGATCTCGATTCGCGTCGACTCGCAAGGAAATCAGTGTCTTTGCAGGAATACCTCGACTCGTCTCAACTCCGAGGAAATCAGTGTCCTTGGCAATACCTCGATTCAGGGAAATCAGCGTCCTTGACGAGAGTATCTCGATTCGCGTTGACCCGCAAGGAAATCAGTGTCTTTGCAGGAATACCTCGACTCGTCTCAACTCCGAGGAAATCAATGTCCTTGGAAAAAACCTTGATTTAGGGAAATCAACGTCCTTGACGAGAGCACCTCGATTCGCATCGACCCGTAAGGAAATCAGCGTCTTTACAGGAATAGCTCGATTCGTCTCAACTCCGAGGAAATCAGTGTCCTTGGCAAAAACCTCGATTCAGGGAAATCAGCATCCTTGACGAGAGCACCTCGATTCGCATCGACCCGTAGAGGAAATCAGTGTCTTTGCAGGAATACCTCGACTCGTCTCAACTCCGAGGAAATCAGTGTCCTTGGCAAAAACTTCGATTCAGGGAAATCAGCGTCCTTGACGAGAGCATCTCGATTCGCGTCGACCCGCAAGGAAATCAGTGTCTTTGCAGGAATACCTCGACTCGTCTCAACTCCGAGGAAATTAGTGTCCTTGGCAATACCTCGATTCAGGAAATCAGCGTCCTTGGCGAGAGCATCTCGATTCGCGTCGACCCGCAAGGAAATCAGTGTCTTTGCAGGAATACCTCGACTCGTCTCAACTACGAAGAAATCAGTGTCCTTGGCAAAAACCTCGATTCAGGGAAATCATTGTCCTTGACGAGAGCATCTCGATTCACGTCGACCCGTGAGGAAATCAGTGTCTTTGCAGGAATACCTCGACTTGTCTCAACTCTGAGGAAATCAGTATCCTTGGCAAAAACCGCGATTCAGGGAAATCAGCGTCCTTGACGAGAGCATCTCGATTCGCGTCGACCCGCAAGGAAATCAGTGTCTTTGCAGGAATACCTCGACTCGTCTCAACTCCGAGGAAATCAGTGTCCTTGGCAATACCTCGATTCAGAGAAATCAGCGTCCTTGATGAGAGCATATCGATTCGCGTCGACTCGCAAGGAAATCGGTGTCTTTGCAGGAATACCTCGACTCGTCTCAACTCTGAGGAAATCAGTGTCCTAGGAAATACCTCGATTCAGGGAAATCAGCATCCTTGACGAGAGCATCTCGATTCGCGTCGACCCGCAAGGAAATCAGTGTCTTTGCAGGAATACCTCGACTCGTCTCAACTCCGAGGAAATCATGGTCCTTGGCAAAAACTTAGATTCAGGAAAATCGGCGTCCTTGACGAGAGCATCTCGATTCGCGTCGACCCGCAAGGAAATCAGTGTCTTTGCAGGAATACCTCGACTCGTCTCAACTCCGAGGAAATCAGTGTCCTTAGCAATACCTCGATTTAGGGAAATCAGCGTCCTTGACGAGAGCATCTCGATTCGCGTCGACCCGCAAGGAAATCAGTGTCTTTGCAGGAATACCTCGACTCGTCTCAACTACGAAGAAATCAGTGTCCTTGGCAAAAACCTCGATTCAGGGAAATCAGTGTCCTTGACGAGAGCATCTCGATTCGCGTCGACCCGCAAGGAAATCAGTGTCTTTGCAGGAATACCTCGACTCGTCTCAACTCCGAGGAAATCAGTGTCCTTGGCAAAAACCTTGATTCAGGGAAATCAGCGTCCTTGACGAGAGCATCTCGATTCGCGTCGACCCGTAAGGAAATCAGTGTCTTTGCAGGAATACCTCGACTCGTCTCAACTCTGAGGAAATCAGTGTCCTTCGCAAAAACCTCGATTCATGGAAATCAGTGTCCTTGACGAGAGCATCCCGATTCGCATCGACCCGCAAGGAAATCAGTGTCTTTGCAGGAATACCTCGACTCGTCTCAACTCCGAGGAAATCAGTGTCCTTGGCAAAAACCTCGATTCAGGGAAATCAGCGTCCTTGACGAGAGCATCTCGATTCGCGTCGACCCGCAAGGAAATCAGTTTCTTTGCAGGAATACCTCGACTCGTCTCAACTCCGAGGAAATTAGTGTCCTTGGCAAAACCTCGATTCAGGGAAATCAGCGTCCTTGGCGAGAGCACCTCGATTCGCGTCGACCCGCAAAGAAATCAGTGTCTTTGCAGGAATACCTCGATTCGTTTCGACTCCGTGGAAATCAGTGTCCTTGGCAAATACCTTGATTCAGGGAAATCAGCGTTCTTGACGAGAACATCTCGATTCGCACCGACCCGCAGAGAAATCGGTGTCTCTGCAGGGATATACGACGTCAGCAAAGCGGAGCCGCGGCAAAATTCCCAGTTCCATGAATCGGCGGTGCACAGACAAACAAAAGTCAACCCTCGACCTCCCTGTTGAAGCAATTCTTTGACTCGGGAGTAGGTCAACTCATCAATCACTTACGAGTCCTCTCAACTTGTAAGGAAGAAAATTCTCTTGTGAGATCCTTACGACTCTCAAGAGAAAACACACTTAGGAATCCTCACGATTCCTAAGTAGAAAAAGCACCTACGAGATCCTCACGACTCGTAGGGAGAAACACCTTTATAAGACCCTCACGGCGCATAATGTTGAAAAGCCTTAGGCAGCAGATCTGAACCTGCTTCCTAAGCCATCGCTACCCCTCGAAGAATTCAAGACGGAATGCTCTCTATCATCTACGGGCTACGCTTACTAAGGTGACACGCTGGCAACAGAGAAAAAGAGAATAAAGCGAAAGTAAGGAGAACATTTGACGCACATTCAGTTAAGCGTTCAAAGCATACCCATTCATGCATGTGCAAAAGATTTAGTGCATAAAATAAACACATGGAAACGAGGAATTTTCTATTCATACTTCAAAAGGCTCTTACAACAATGAAAGCAGTAAACAAAAACATCATCAAAATGATTACAATGGCATGACATCAAATCCAGGACACGGATTGAGAAATTCAAAAGTAAGGCCATCCAAAAAATTTTGGGCCTCTCGGACCATCTTCGTGTGTATCCTTTCACGATCACAAGCGTCAGGATCCCCACTGATGTCCTCCACCCTTCGATAGGAAGCAAGTATCGCCGCCTGCTGAAAAGCTTGATGCAGAATATCGACAAGGTTGTCTCGCCTTTTCTTTGAGATTAGTCCCATCAGATACACCGAATGCACCTTATCTTCGGCGTCGTCCAATGCCTTAAGCGGCATGCCTAGACAGAATAAGGGAAGCGCTTCCCAGATCGCTCTCACGATAAGCTTCAAGAGAGAGGAACGACGAGGAAGCAGTCGACCATTGTATGCATCAAAGCGACCTATAATTTCAGCACACTGGGCGTTTGTGAATTCCTGGTTTTGGGAACGGCCGAGTGCGCGAATGTTTCCATAGGAAATAATCTCGTCGAGATCATACATATGAGCATCCATAGCGTCTGAAAAGGGAAATCAGGAAGAGTTAGTGGACAGACTGATTGAGAAAAAGATTATTGAAACAACCAAGAGATTTAAACAACTCTTGACATCCCCAAGGGGGAAATAAGTGCTAATTAAATCCTTCAATGAATTTAATTCTGTGCAATCAAGAAAGGAAATCCTAAAAAGGATTTCGCATTTAATAAAAGGGTTCCTCGGGACAGAGGAGTTAAACTTCTTGAGAGCAATGCTCTGCAGACGGGAGTGACACCTGTCAAAGTCAATTATGAGGGGAATTAAAAATTCCCCGAGAATTTTAAGAGCCATGCTCTGTGAGGAAGATGGAGGAACCCATCAGAAACCCTAAAGGCGAAGCTTTTAACGAATTTGAAATTCCATGATCTTTAATGATCCATGAACAAACTCTTATGAATCCCTCATGACAGATCAACAAATCTAAATGATTTGAAAGAGCAAAGCTCTATTGAAAAACCCTAAAAGGGTTTTCTTCAGATCAAAGATCTATGATGAGCAAGGCTCTATTAATGGGTAAAACCCTAGATTATTAAAAGATTTAATCTTTACCTAAATTTTGACAGAGTTTTTATCCTTAAGAAAATTCTTAAGATGGAGAGCTATGCTCTGTGAGAGAATAAAAATTCTCAGAAAATAAGGAAGAAGATGAACAGAAATCATCAAAAGGGCCAAGGGTCCTATTATAGGCATAAATAGTCGTTTCAACTTCTGAGTTGATCCAACGGCAGAGATTCTGCCACCGCTGCACTCACCAGTGGGCCACGCGGGCGCAACGGTGGGGGGCATTTGTTTCCTCCAATCAGATTAAAGCTCTGTTCAAAATTCAAATTTTAAATGAAGCAACGCTTCAGATCCAGCGCACCACGTGCAAAGCACGTGTGCGCTAGCGCCAAGTGCGCTGCGCTCTGAGTAGCGCATCACGTGCAAAGCACGGATGCGCTAGCGCTGGAACTAAAAGCTCCCCACCGTCAGATCAAAGATCTAGTAATAAATGATAAATCATTAATTAATCAGAATTAAATTCTGTTAAGGAAAGATTTATCAAAATCTTTCCAAATAACAAAATTGTGCTCTGTAAATCATAGCACCATTGGATTAATGATCCAATGGTGATTAAAAAATCACCAAAATACAGAATAAATTCTGTTTGGAAAGATTTCCCAATCTTATTAATAACAAGAAGACCACCTTCTGTAAATCAGAAGCCCTTGGATCAAAGATCCAACGATGGGAAATTTCCCAAATCAGTTGGAGAAAAGATCTTTTTAACTGATTCAACAAATCAGCCTCCCCTATATAAATGATCCAAGACTTCAATTCTTGTACAGAGGAACCTCCCATAAACTTTGAGAAAATCTCAAGAAGAAGAGCCAAGCTCTCGAGAAAGAAGATTTTTTCTTCTAGCTAAAAAGAATGTTGATGAACAAAGAGATGAAATCATCTCATAATTAAAAAGAAGAATTCTCTTCTTAAAAGATCATAGATCTAAAAAGACTAAGGTTTTTTTATAAAAAGATCAAAAGATCTCATCATAAAACAAAGAAGTACTTACTTCTTTCACGGATCATAGATTTATAAGACAAATTGTCTTTCTGAGATCATGAACATCTCATTATAAAAAGGGAGAGAATTATTAAATTCTCTTAAGGATCATAGATTCATAAAGGCAAAGGCTTTCATTAAATACAAAAGATTGAAGCATCTCCTATAAAGTAAGAACTTTTGTTCTTTCGATCTTGAGACAAGTCTCTTCTAGGGAAAATTTATTTCCCAGATCATAAAATTGATTAAATGCGCTTCTACGCTCATGGACTGGCGCCAAGCGCCAAGCGCACCACGTGTCATTCATTTGTGCGTCATTGAATTAATAGGGCAATGCGCTCATATATTAGCGCAATGTGTTCATCATCTGGCGCTCAGCGCCAAGCGCGCCACGTGTCACTCACGTGTGCACTACTCAGCAGAAGCGCACTGCGCTCTTTGATTAGCGCAAAGTACCAAGCGCACCACGTGCTCCTCACGTGTGCGCTGGTAGAACATAAATTTTTCTTTAATAAGCCTCAGAGCTATTATGAGTGCTCAGCACTAAAAGACAGAAATGATGTCAGAATCTAAATCAATGCTCAGCATTGTTAAAAGGGCCAATCCCAAACAAATGCTTAACAGCCCAAAATAAATGTTAAACATTTTAAATGGACTTAGCCCAAGATTGGCCATAAGTCCTCAACTTAGATTAATTGAGCCCATATGCTCATAAATTTTTTACAGATCTTAGTTCCAATTGGACTATAGATCTACCAACCAAAATCGGTTCAAGGGTACATCTCTGAACCCCTCTGATACATGTTGTTGTAATCCTTCAACGTCTTTAGAGAGGTAACGGGTCCCGACAACCATACATTTCACGGACTATGATGTCCTTAAACCGAACTGTGGGGTCCCTTTAAACCCACGGACTACGATATCCTTAACCTCAGATTGTGGGGTCCCTTTAAACCCACGGACTACGATGTCCTTAACCTCGAACTGTGGGGTCCCTTTAAACCCACGGACTACGATGTCCTTAACCTTGGACCACTATGTCCTTAAACTGGTATTGGACCACCATGTCCTTAAACTGGTATTGGCCCACTATGTCCTTAAACTGGTAATCGACCGCAATGTCCATAAACTAAACAATAGAGCACAAATGCTCTTTTGTTGGATCTAAATGATCCCGTTAAGTTGATCTTAGTCTAAAATTAGACTAACGTATCCTTAACAAACGTTTAAGTTGATCTTAGTCTCAAATGAGACTAACGTATCCTTAAACCCAACCCCCAAACCCAAATCTAAGAAAATACGGATTTGGACTAATCCACGCCCTATGGGCGACAACATAAATTAGTCTCCGTATACAATCCACGGGCAACCAAAAAACAAAACAAACACCCACGACACGAAGTGACTATCTGGAGAAGGAGAAAGTGGTTACCGCGATGCGGTAGCGTAGTTAACTGTAGGGGCTTGCGCCTGCAGGGAAGAGCGTCCCCACAATCAAAAACCCCTTAAATGAGGGGGAATCTGACGAAGTCTGCTACATCGGCCGCATCCGTTTAAACCTTTGATACATGGTGTCATAAATTAACTTGGCATCTTCAGAGAGGTGGAGGGATAGCACCAATTAGCATCTGCCCTCAAAGTTCAGGCCCGAACGTCCCAACGTCCCGGTCGCGTCTTTCGGCGGGGAACAATGTCCCTAAACTAACAACGGACCGCAACGTCCTTAAACTAGCTGTGGACCGAAATGTCCCTAAACTAACGATAGACTGAAATGTCCCTAAACTAACAATGGACCGAGACGTCCCTAAACTAACAATGGACCGTGACGTCCCTAAACTAAATACGTCGCCTCAAACATGGCGATAGTGGATTTCAAGTCCACAAGTCCCAGCGGAAAAGACTGCAACTCAAATCCCGCTGCCTACACAGCTACCTTGGTGGCGAAGTCCCACCGTGACCCCAAAAAAAACGGTACGTCCACAGCAAAATGGGCACGGATGAAAACCCGAAAGTGAGCCGTGAGTAAAAACAGTACGGATACCGGCGAGCTTGTGAAAACCCAAAAGGGCGCAATCTCGTTGTTAAAAAAAACGGTACGTTCAAAAGCAAAATGGGCACGGGTGAAAACCCGAAAGGGCTCCGTGAGTAAAAACAGCAGGGCTACCGGCGAGTTTGTGAAAACCCGAAAGGGCGCGATCTCGTTAAAATAAAAAAACACATGCAAGGTCCTCTCGACCTTGTGAGGAGAAAACACCCGCGTGAGATCCTTACGACTCACAAAAGGGAGCAACACACTTAGGGATCCCCATGATTCCTAAGGAGAAATTACACTTACGAGACCCTCATGGCTCGTAGGATTCAAAAGCCTTAAGCTACAGAGATCTGAACCTGTTCTTAAGCCATCACACTCCCCAAGTTGCCCTACAAGCGGTTCAATATTGACCCTTGTATACAATCCACGAGCACAAATAATTGTTTCCCCCACCAAGTTCCACCAACGACGAGGAATGTCCTCGTGTGGTGAACGACACTTGTAAGTCCTCTCGACTTATAAGAAGAAAACACTCTTGTAAGATCCTTACGACTTATAAGAGAACATACACTTAGGAATACTCATGACTCCTAAGGAGAAAACACACCTACGAGATCCTCACGACTCGTAGGAAGAAACACCTTTATGAGATCCTTACGGCTCATGAAGTCAAAAGCTTTAGTCGATATGATCCTAACTCTGTTTGCTAAGCCACCTTTGTTCGAATCGACAAAGGCGAATGATGATCCGCTCCTGGAAATATCCCAGTAATAGCGATGCTGATGCTTAAATCGGTATCAAATTCCAAGCCCTTTCACGGCAAATGATGATTCGCTCCTGGCAATATTCCGGTCGCAGCGATGCTAATGCTAAAATTGGTATCAGACCTTGGGTTCCATGCTCGCAATAAAAATCAGCGAGCAAAAAGCGCATATGAAATAGCCGAAATGATGGGGCAACTCGCAATATAAAAATCTGCGAGCAAAATATATGCATATAGAATAGCCGAAATGTTTGGGCAACTCGTAATAAAAAGCAGTGAGTAAAAAGAAAAACAGCCGAAATGATTGGGCGCCGCGATAAAATAGCCGAAATGATTGGGCAATCGCGACTTTCGCGATATAAAAAGCTAAAATGATAGAGCATTGCGGAAAGAAACAAAAAAATGAAACTTCTGCCCTGCAGGTGAGATCACATCGACCCATGTATACAATCCATGGGCACAAACGAAAAAGGGAACCACATTTTCCCATCAAGCTCCATCAGAAGGGAAGCCAAATCTCGATGGCTACATTTACAGCCTAGAAATAAACAACGGCATTCCTTTTCGTTCCCACCAGAAGCAGATACGACGTCAGCAAAACGGAGCCACTGCAAAGTCCCCTAGTTCCAAATCTCGATTGTTCACAGACAGCCTAGAGACTACCTCGGAGCCACGGCAAAGTCCCCTAGTTCCAAATATCGACGGTTTACAGACAACCTAGAGACTACCTCGGAGCCATGGCAAAGTCCCCTAGTTCTAAATCTCGACGGTTCACGGACAACCTAGAGACTACCTCGGAGCCATGGCAAAGTCCTTAGTTCCAAGTCTCGACGGCAACATCTACAGCCTAGAGATCAACAAGAGTGTTCTTCCTCCCCCCAGCAGGATGCAGACGCGACATCAACAAATGGAGCCATGGCAAAGTCCCCTAGTTCCAAATCTCGACGGTTCACAGACAACCTAGAGACAATCTCGACATTCGTCGCAATATTGCAGACACAATGTCAACAAACGAAGCAAATGAAGATCCCTAGTTTTAGAGTCTTGACGGCAACTCAAATGAGACCAGAAAGACTATCGGATATCATCCCACTCCATCGCGGAGTGGTCATGACTCATCGGGGCTCCCAAACTGAGCCTAACCTCAAGTAAAAAGCGACATGGAATATCCCTAATGCTTGCTCTTTCGACGGTAATATCACCTGGAAGATTACTTGAAGACGTCTTGTCCAGCCCCCGAAGGGATCAGAGACACGACAGTCGCGGGGCTACTCGAACAGCAAGATTGCGTATCGAGGAATACACCGGCCAACGCGACGGTATGACGGGTAAAAAACCTAGTACCACAGACCCTAACGGACTTCTATTAGCAGGAGTTAACTGTGACGTTAGGACATCCTTGCGGGAACTTCTCGATTCGTCTCGACTCGTGGGGAAAATAATGTTCATGTGAGAACTTCTCGACTCGTCTCGACTCGTAGGGAAAAGCCTTAGGCAACGGGGATAAGGACCTGTTTCCTACGCACTGGGGCCCTGCAAGTCGGTCCAAGATGGACTATTGCATACTATTCACGGGCCACACTCTCCAAAGTCGAATATCGACAAGGAGGGAAACAACCACCTACGAGTACTCTCGACTTGTAAGGGGGAAAGCTCTCTTGTGAGATCCTTACGACTCTCAAGAAAAAACGCACTTAGGAGTCCTCACGACTCCTAAGGAGAAAATACACCTACGGTATCCTCTCGACTCGTAGGGAGAAAAGTCTTTATGAGACCCTCACGGCTCATAAAGTTGAAAAGTCTTAGGCGGCAGATCTGAACCTGTTTTCTAAGCCATCGCTGCCCTGCAAGGAGATCAAGATAGACTATCTACAAGACGCATTTGCTAAAGGGACACGCCAGTATGAAATAAAATATGTCTTTTATTCATGAATCCAAATGAATACAAGGTACATTTCATAAAAGAATCAAAATGAATACAAGATATTCTCATTCATGAGTAAATACAAAAAAAGGAGAATATACAAAAAATCTTTAAGCCGGATGTTGGTGCAATAAGCTCGTCAGTTCATCGTTCTTCCGCTGGGCCTCTGCTTTAAGCTTTGTTATTGTCACAAGACGGGTCCCCGTCTGAGCCTGTTGAGTCTGATACGAAGCGAACCGACTCTCAAGCTCCTTTTCAGCAACTTTATGAGCTTCAACCATCTCACGGGTAAAGATAACGGCTTTATCAAGAGCTACCACCTCTGTGATAGCTTCTTGAAGCACTCGCCAAATTTCGTACGCACGAGTGGTCTTGGTAGTGAGTTGAGCCTGAAGTTCCCCCAAAGCATTTGAGGCTAGCTCCCTCTCCGAAAATTTCCTGTTGAGCCTCTTCTCGCAGGATTGTAGATTAGCGGCACACCGCTCAATCCACCCCCGCAGGCTCGCCTTTGCAGTTAGGAGCTTGGAAGGAAGGCGTATGCACTCAAGATCATGTAAGCAAGCCTCCACTCGACGACAATACTCAACCCAAACATGCACCAATGTTTTGTCATGATAAGTGTCAAGGAAAAGCAAAGAAGTATTGGTTTCGGCAGCAAATTCTTCGGCCGTAACAGAACTACCAGCACGAAGATCTTCAATGAGAGCTGACAAGGAGTGAATGCTTTGTCTCACCGTCCTTTCAGATGCACGTCGGGCGTATGGACCCAGTGGCATAGTGATTCAAGATTTTAGCGGGGTCAGGACTGGCAAAGCTGTCAAGATTTATGAACAGTCAACGAGACTTGCAAACATGGAATAGATGAAACAAGGTCAAGGATGAAGCTTTACTTACCCACAGTCATAAAAGGGGGGTTTGAAAGATCCCCAGGCCTATCGAGGATCTCAACTTCGTCATCAGCTTCAAGAACTACAGAGGAATCCCGGAAGAAAGGACTATGCTTTGCGGGGATATTGCCCATAGGGCAGCCATATCGAGTAAACGCTGGAAGGACTTCCTGGGAGATAGATCCACGATAGAAGCCGCCAATTTTCACAATTCTGAAGGAAAGAAGAGTTCAGTTAAAGAGGGCATAATTAAAATGAAATATAGAAGATCACCTTCGATGCTCCGCCCGCCTTGAACTGGAGGGATAGCAGCTTCGGCAGCCTCCTCCGTGCCATCAGGCACATCACCGGAGATATTTGCTGGCGTAGCAGCTTCCAATTGCGGAACAACAGCCGCCACATAAGGCTTCAAAGAGGGAACAGTGGCCTTGGCGGTCCTTCTTACAATCTCCAGGACGCCACCAGAAAGATCCACTGTGTCTACGACCAGCAAGGTCGCCTCTGTGGAAAGTACAGACGCTGAAGAAGTGGAGGTCGTCACCGGGAGCTCCAAGATAGAACTAACAGCTTCGACAATCTCTTCTATACCCTTCGATGTGTCACTAGAGACATCCATAGGGCCCGCGGCCAATGGGGTCACCTCCGCTGGAGGAATGGACACCGAAGGAACAAGAGTCACCACCGGAAGTTCCACAACAGGAACGACGGCTGTATTGATCTCTTCTATACCTGCCGGTGCGTCGTGGGAGACATCTATAGAATCCACTGTTCCCCTCCGGAAGACGGCCAAAACAACGTGAGGACGCCTTGCCTGAGATTCGGGGCAGATGCTATTTTGTTTTATCCGTCTACCTCTCCGAAGATGCCAAGTTGATTTATGGCACCGTGTATCGGAGGTTTAGACGGATGCGGCCGATGTAGCAGACTTCGTCAGATTCCCCCTCGTTTGAGGGGTTTTTGATTGTGAGGACGCTCTTCCCTGCAGGTGCAAGCCCCTGCAGTTAATTACGCTACCGCATCGCGGTAGCCACTTTCTCCTTCTCCAGAAGTTCACTTCGTGTCGTGTATGTTTGTTTTGTTTGTGGATTCCCATGGATTGTATACGGAGACTAAGTTATGCCGTCGCCCGTAGGACGTAGATTAGTCCAAATACGTATTTACTTAGATTTGGGTTTAGTGTTTTAGTTTAAGGATACGTTAGCCATATTGAGGCTAAGATCAACTTAAACGTTCGTTAAGGACACGTTAGTCTGATTTGAGACTAAGATCTACTAAACGGGATCATTTGGATCCGACAAAAGAGCATTTGGGGGCTCTATTGTTCCAATTTAGGGACATAGTGGTCCATAGGTAGTTTAAGGACGTTTCGGTCTGTATTCCAGTTTAGGGACGTAGTGGTCCATCTCCAGTTTAGGGACATGGTGGTCCATAGGTAGTTTAAGGACGCATAAGTCCGTGGGTTTAAAGACCCCACAGTCCGTGTCTTAGTTTAAGGACGCATAAATCCGCGGGTTTAAGGACCCCACAGTCCGTGTTTTGGTTTAAGGACGCATAAGTCCGCGGTTTTAAGGACCCCACAGTCCGTATTTAATGTGTGGTTGTCGGGACCCGTCGCCTCTCTGACGTCGTTGAAGGATTACAACGATAGGAGTCAGAGGAGTTCGGAGATGTACCCTCGAACCGGATGTAAATTGAGTTAGGAGAGCAGCCGTACTCAGTCAATTTAATTTGAGGACTTACGGCCATGATTGGGCTAAGTCCAGTTGAAAAATGTTCAACATTTTTATTTGTTTTTGGCCTACTAGGCCTGTGCTAGGGCTTTGCCCCTTTTAAAATAATGCATTGCATTTTTTTTATTTTTGTTTGGGCTCTGCCCATTTATAAATGAGGCAGAACATCAATTTTGTCTGGGCTCTGCATTTTATTTTGTTTGGGCTCTGCCCTTTTATAAATGATGCAGAGCATCAATTTTGTTTGGGCTCTGCCCTCTTTTTTTTTAAAAAAAAAGAATGATGCATTGCATCTGTTTGAAAATAATGCATAGCATTTACTAGGCCTGTTAGGCCTTTTTTAATTGGGCTTGGCCCTTCTGCAATGCATTAATTATCTGACAGTGGCTTATCAGGCGCTTTACGCCAATTAATGAGCGCAAGCGCATGTGGAGGCGACACGTGTCACGCTCTGGTGAGCGCAAGCGCAACAGCGCAGTGCGCTGTGTCAGTGCGCTGCGCTGTTGCGCTGCTGACACGTGGCGCGCTCTGGTGAGTTGCGCCAATTTTAGAGAGCAAGGCTCTATCTTAGAAGCGCATAGCGCAAGTGGTTCAGGTGCTGACATGTGGCGCTCTCTGGTGGCTTGCGCCAACCCAAGAGCGCAACAGTGCAAATTTTACAAGTGCGGGGCACTGTTTAATTTCTTGATCTAATTTAGATCAAACAAAGCAAGTTTTTCTTGTTTTTTCTTGTTTTCAGAGAACCAGTGGTTCATAAAAAGTGCAAGGCACTATTATTATATTTTATTATTGAAGATCATTGATCTTGTTCTTAGATCAATGATCTATTAGAAGAAATTCTTCTATTTTATGAAGGTTTTTACCTTTTTCTTGAACTTTCTTCAGAGTTCTCTCTGTTTTGAGGTTCTTAATCTCTCACAATGTTCATATATTTTGAGTTGGGGTATAGGGGTCTTTATATAGTACCCATAGATTTGTTAAGTTTGTTAAAGAGATCCTTCTCTGAGTAATTTGGGGAATTTTCCCCACCGTTGGATCTTTGATCCAAAGACTTCTGTTTTACAGAAGGCAATCTTCTTGTTTTAACAAGAACAGAAGAATCTTACTAGAATTTAATTCTGTTTGGCGTAAACGCCCCAGCGCGTGACACGTGTCACGCAGCGCAGAGCACAGCGCAACTGCGCTTGCACAACTGCGCTGACACGTGTCGCGCAGCGCACTGCGCAGCGCACTGCGCAGCGCATCTGCGCTGACATGTGTCGTGCACCGCATGGCGCAGCACAACTGCATTTGCGCTGACACGTGTCGCGCAGCGCAGCGCTTGTGCAACTGCGCTGACACGTGTCGCGCAGCTCAGCGCTTGCGCAACTGAAGCATTGCTTCCTTTAATTTTGTTTTAAATAGAGCCTTGCTTTGATTGGGCGCGCTGCCTTGGGCGCTGCGCTGACGTATCAGCTTTTGACACGTGGCGCGTTGCGCGCAGCGCAAGGAATTTGAAGTGTTGCTTCAAATTTTGAATTTTTGAAATTCAAACAGAGTTTTGCTCTGATTGGGGGAAACAAATGCCCCCCACCGTTGCGCTTACGTGGCGCGCACGTGAGTGCAGCGGTGGCAAGATCCTGGCCGTTGGATCAACTCAGGAGTTGAAGGGGCGCAAGCGCCTATATATAGGACCCCTGGCCCTTAGAAAATCTTTACTATTTTCCAAGATTTTATTTTCAGAGCTTTGCTCTTGCTTAAGAACTTCAGAGCCTTACTCTTGTTTCAGGAACTCCAGAGCTTTGCTCTCATTTCTAAAGTTTGAAAAACTTTAGGTAAAATTAATCTTAGATTAAATTAATTTTAATTAATCTTAACCAACAGAGCTTTGCTCTCATAGATCTTTTGATCTAAGGAAAACCCCTTCGGGGTTTCACTAATAGAGCTTTGCTCTCAAGAATCCATAGATCTACAGAAATCTTGTTCATGGGTTTTAACCCATGAGCAGAGCTTTGCTCATGGATCAAAAAGTAGATCTTTTTGATCTAACAGTGAAGAACTCCTAAGAGTCTTCAAAAATTTTAATTTTTTAGGAGTTTAAAGAAAACTTTTTTTTAATAGATTTTCTCATCATTATCACAGAGCTAGGCTCTTTTAAGGAATCTTAT
The DNA here is from genome assembly GCA_030015575.1 of Agapanthus africanus. Classification (NCBI taxonomy): domain Eukaryota; kingdom Viridiplantae; phylum Streptophyta; class Magnoliopsida; order Asparagales; family Amaryllidaceae; genus Agapanthus; species Agapanthus africanus. The sequence goes on along the minus strand of CM057339.1, from coordinate 257,825,192 downwards.
TCCCCTGAGACCAGAGTTTGACAAGTGTCACTCTGTGACAGAGCTTTGCTCTGAAAGAGGAGATTTTCTTCTTGTCTTTAGGGATTTTTTTATTATTATTAATGAGAATATTCTCTTGGGGATTAACTGACAATCTCATCCAATGATGGGGTTGTCTTATTAATTGATACATTGTCATCCAGATTTTGTGGGTCCCCCTTTGGTCTCCTACCCACTGCACTGCAGTGTGGTGTAATTAATTTTAATTTAATTTTAATTAACTTTTAATTTAAATTTTTTTTAAACGCCAAGCGTTGGAATTGCAATACTAACGGCCAATTTTGTCCCCTTGCAGTGAACATGTCTTTCGATACCTCATTCCCGTTTGCTCGTTCAGAGGAAGGATTTCCCGAAGCGCCTGTGGACCGCGAAGTCCTAACTATAATCAGGGACCACGACCCGGAATATAAGAATCTTCACCTTTGGGGGTCATGGTACAACCAAATCATCATGGGTCGACGGAGCTTTACGTGCGCAGTACCGTCAGAGCCTATTACGACGATCCATTATGCCAGCCCACCCCCGGTGCAGTATGCCGTGGAGATGGTTGATTGGACTTCGAAGGGCTTTCTTCATCCTGCTATAGATGCAATTCCGGTTCAGCGTCCTATGGTTTTGGATATCCTGGGACGCCGTATCTGTCAAGGCGAGGCGCGACCTTGGGGGCAATCATATAACATAGGTCTGATCCCCCGCCACCCGATCGGCTATCTGCCATGGGCTCGCTATATTCTGTCGGCGAAGAAGTCGCAGTTGATAAGGTTAGGGTTGTACACTGCGGTTTACGTCTCCCTCTTCCAATATCCCACGCTTCCCACCTGGTGGTTCAAAGCCTTCTTGGAGCAGTGGAACATTCCTACTCACACTTTCCTCGCAATGGACCGGGAAGTGTCCATTTCTTTGGAGGAATTCACAGAGGTCTCCGGTTTACCGGTTATAGGGGAGCACTATGAGGAATTGCTTCCTACAGACGAGTATGTCTTCGGTGCTAAGCCGGCAGTAAGGGGCCTCACTCCGGAGAATGCTGTTCAACACCAATTCCCAAGTTTGATCAAAGTGTTGAACATCTATGAGGCCCTTTTCATTGAACGTGGGAGTCGCGGAGTTAGCTTCGAGGATTTCATCACTCGTTTCCTTCACCCACACGTCCTCTCGGCAGAAGCTGCCAAGTTTGCCACCCTTGATGACCCTTTCGGTCTAGGTTTGGATAACCTGCCGGTGAAGGAAATAGACCAAAAGGGTTTTTTCCTTCCTAACTCCCCGACTGTGCCTTTTGCGGAAGTTGCAGCCCCCGGGATGGACGAGGAGGCCTTCTTCTTAGGATTTCTTGGGCTATGGCTGAGTTGGTTTGCGCTCCCGATGCATTCTCGCCATATGTGGCCCTCTGTCTTTTACCCAGCTCACCGGATGACCATCGGGGTAAAAGTGGCCGTTGGGATCGCCGGCTTGGCACACTTGTATCACGGCCTCAGTCAAGCGGCGGATGCTAATGAGCCTGGGGTACTGCACGTGATCTTCCCGATGCACTACTTCGTATCGTGGCTCGAGCTACACACATCGGGTGTCTTCGGCATGCACAAAAGGCCCTCGTTCTATGACAGGTGCAGCTTCCCTCGCATCATACAGTTGATTGGCGCATCAATCGTGACTCCATCGCCACGGAATGCCAGGGATTTACTCCTTCGCCTCCATACCGTTGGAGATGGGGTGTCTTTCATCGACAAGGTGCTGAATATTGGAAAAGCATCTACCACTGCGGTGCGGCCATTGCAAGACACTTTCAAAGATGGGACCTCAGTTTTGACGGCCTGGGAGACCCTCCATCTATATTCTATCAGACCGGGCTTCCTGGTGTTCAGGTAGAACGGTGCGGCGATTTTCATGAGATACAACCCGCATCGTTTCGCCCAACAACTGAGCTACAATCAAGGGGTACCATTGGAGGCTTTCTTATAGGAACCTGCTGCTACTGAAGAAGGGATGGAGAGCGCGCTGCATCACTTCATGTGTCTGAATACGGGTTCCCACTTTTTTATCAGTGAGCCGGCTTGCGCCCCACGACTCCTCAAGGTATATACAGAATGGTACAGTCATTCTACGGGAGCCGTCATAAAGGAGGAAAAGCGATTGCTGGTCGACCGTAAGGGTGTGCCTCCAGGTAGCGACCGCAACGCTCCTTTAGTGCCAAGGACCCCGGTAGTTCCCCCTCTAAAAGATGCTAGAGCCGGACCACCGCGTGCGCAGAGTCCTCCACGCGGATTGCCGCTTCCCGATATTGCGGATGCACCACCAGCGCCCTGTGCTCCAGTGGAGACAGTGGTTGTAGCCTCGCCGGAGTCTGGTGTGGGTGCGGACATCGGGACCCGCCGCCCCAAGGTGCCTGCAAAGCGCAAATCGATCCCGGGTGCACCTAGGGCTGGTGGGCAGAAGAAGAAAAAGAAGTCGCTCTTCGCGGCTGACGTTGTGTTCGGTCAGGAACCCCATGCTCCCTATGGTGAGAGCCTGGGTGAGTACGGGACCAACAGGGGCTTAGTCATGCCGCCGGATGACACGGACTTGGCGGCCGCCATCGTAGCTTCAGAGCGCTTGGCGAGGCGCGACGCGTGGCTAGCTAAGCTTGCGCAATCAGGTAATCACTAGTCGCATTTTTTATTGTATCATATCTTTATTATTTCCCTTGACTAACGTTTTTTTCCTCTTTTCTTCAAACATGCATCACCACTGAAGAATCCATTGCCGCTTCCCTCAAGACTTTCCAAGAGGAGGAACGCCTTAGAGCGTCCTTAGGCCTTGGTAAATTTCGATTCATCAAGTGTTCATTTTCCTTGTGTTATGGTCGATCTAATCTCCTCCTTTTTTATCGCAGGAACCACAATGCCGATCCCGCCAAGTGACGCGGAGACTCTTCCTGGGCCAGCCGCCGATGTTTCTGCCTCCTCGGGGCTACCACGAGAGGCCCGTCTTGAAGAGCCGATGAGAGATGCCTTAAAGGCTCTGGAGGCAACTCTAAACGAGGACGACGATACCTTGATGAAGGAAGTGTTGAAGAGGTCCATCGTGACGGCCCGGGAAGAGAGGAAGCGGTTGAGGCGCGAAGCGAAGGCACGCAGGGCTGCTTTTGCCATTGGAGCGGGCATAAGCACCGTCCCTCGTGCTGATACTCCCTCAGAAGAGGCCCCCGTCGCCCTATCCACTGCTCGCAGACAGGTGGCGCGTGCAGTTCGAAGTGCTAACGATAGATCCACTTCAGGTAATGTATCTTTCGAGACTTGTTTGTAAAAATTGTAAGCTCGTCGGTTCTTATATATTTTGCCTTGCAGGGCCAAGTCCAACCGAGGGGGAAGCGGAGACTGTCGAACCTGAGGGGCCAGAGGAAGAGGCGTTGGTCGAGCCCGAGCCGACGGCAGACGACACAACCGGGATTGCCGGGCCCGAGCTAGTGGCTGACGAAATGGTCGCGTCCACTATGCCTGAGTAGGTGGCCGATGCCGAGCCCGAGTTAGCAGCGGACGGAGTGCCTGAGATCGATGACCCCGTGGCGACGGCGGACGAGACAGCCGTGACTGCTGAGCTCGAGGGAGTAGCGGGTGAGGTAGACATAATTCCTGAGGACGAGCCGACCGCTTTTTCTCAGGAGTCTGGCAATGCTCCGGTCATAGATCTCCCTGCCTACGGCCCTCCGCCGTCTCCTGGCCCCGCAAGCACGACGACGGCCCCCGTGGAGTCTGGGGATGAGGCCATGGGTGGTGGACTTATGTCGATGGAGGAGGGAGACGCCTCCGTCTCGGCTGGAGGCTCATCAGGTAAATTTCGGATTATCGTCCCCTTTTTTTATCTTGCAATCTTTCCTGACAGGTTTACCCTTGTTTTTTTAACGCAGGTGCGGCCAGTGCCGATGCTCCATTGCTCGAGAGAGCGCCGTCAACTACTGCCTTTGCGGTGGTCACCTCTCAACCCTCTCTCATACCATCGAAGATGTTGGAAGGTATGGGTTTGCAACTTATTAGTCTTATTTTTTTTAGGCGCATAATTTATGTGCTAAAGTCATACTGTTGTGTCTTTTTCAGGAGTGCTTTTTGACCATCTTTATCAGGTGTTGCTCCCGCACTTCTCCTTCTCATCTGAACTCGCTTCTCCCTCTGGTGGCCCTGGTGAGTATAGTTTCCGACTAGTATCTTCCTTTTTCAGTGATGGAATTATTTCTAACTTTTTCTCATCCTGACTGCAGTGCTACAAATCGAAGGAAGGGATGAACGATCGACCGCGCCATCGGCTCTCCCGGCCTTGCCACCTGCTGCAGCTGGTATAGCAAACTATCGCATTGAAGACCCCCCCTTTTTGTCTTTCTTAAAGTGTCGCCTAATCGTATCTTGGTTTTTTTTTTAGCTGTCATTCCGGTCTCGGCGCCCTTCCAGCCTCGTGTTACAATGCCGGCGGGCCCTTTCTTGAGACGTCCGTCCTCGAAAGGCGCCGCGAATAGTCTGCGCATGTTGAGTGACTACATCGAGGAACTCGACGTCGAGACTCCTACGTCTGCTGCAAATTTCGCTACGGCGGTTAACCCGATGCTGGTGATACTCGTAAATTTCAATGACGAGGGCATCGTTGTGTCTTGGGTTAACCACTGCAGAGAGATCAAGGCTCGCCTGCATCAGCTGGAGTCGATGCATCCTGCCCCTGAGGTTTTGGCCGTGAGCACTCAACGGGCAGCATGGCTCGAGCAAAGCACTTCTCATTTCCGTCATTTGGAACAAGAAGCAGCTTTAAGGCTGAAGGAGTGTCAGGAGTCTTCAAGCGAAACTGCTCGCCTACGTGCCGAAGTCGAGGCGAACGCTGCCGAGGTGAAGGCTGTCTTCGAGGGCCTTCTGGAGCGTATCTCAAATGGGCTGAACTTGAAGCAGAAGCTTGACGCTGCCGAGCGTAATGCCCAAGGCCGCGAAGCAGCTCAGCAGGCCGTTGGGGAGCAGCTTGCATCTCTCTTGCAGCAAAGGGCTCAGGTGGAGGCAGAACTGACGGTGGTGGCCGTTTAGGAAAAGGCATGGAAGGAAGTGTGCGAACAACTGATAGAGCTATTTAAGACGCTTCCTTCCCAGTAGCTGCCTTTGTATCAATGTATTTGTAAAAATTTTCTTTTTTCAAATAATATGTATCCATTCTTTATTCTTTTATACGATTCACCTTGTATTTGATTGAAGTCAATAAATAAAGATACACATTTTTTCTTTTTGAATGTCTTGTACTATTTCTTTGCTTTCTCCCTTCTCTTATTATCAGCATGCTGTCTTGATAAACACAATCGACAGATACTAGAGTAAGCATCTTAGTTTTTGCCCAGAGATAGCGATGGCTTAGGCTGCAGGTTCAGATATGCCGCCTAAGACTTTTCAACTCTATGAGCCGTGAGGGTCTTATAAAGACTTTTCTCCCTACGGATCGAAAGGATCTCGTAGGTGTATTTTCTCCTTAGGAATCGTGAGGATTCCTAAGTGCGTTTTCTCTTATAAGTCGTAAGGATCCTATAAGAGAATTTTCCCTCTTATGAGTCGAGAGGACCCGTAAGCGGTTGGTGAGTTGACTTGTTTCCGAGTCGAAGTATTGCTCCGACGGGGAGGTCGTTGGCTGACTTGTTTCCGGGTCGGAGCGTTGTTCCGATGAGGAGGTCATTGGCTGATTTGTTTCTGCGAAGGAGGTCGTTGGTTGACTTGTTTCCGAGACGGAGGTCATTGGCTGACTTGTTTCCACGACGGAGGTCATTTGCTGACTTGTTTCCGAGACGGAGGTCATTTGATGACTTGTTTCCGAGACGGGGGTCATTGGCTGACTTGTTTCCGAGACGGAGGTCATTTGATGACTTGTTTCCGAGACGGAGGTCATTGGCTGACTTGTTTCCACGACGGAGGTCATTTGCTGACTTGTTTCCACGACGGAGGTCATGGCCTGACTTGTTTCCGAGACGGAGGTCATTGGCTGACTTGTTTCCGCGACGGAGGTCATTTGCTGACTTGTTTTCATGACGGAGGTCATTGGTTGACTTGTTTCCGCGACGGAGGTCATTGGTTGATTTTTTTCCGAGACGGAGGTCATTGGCTGACTTGTTTCCGAGACGGAGGTCATTGGCTGACTTGTTTCTGAGACGGAGGTCATTTGCTGACTTGTTTTCGAGACGGAGGTCATTGACTGACTTGTTTCCGAGACGGAGGTCATTGGCTGACTCTAGGTTGTCTGTGAACCGTAGAGTCTTGGAACTGGGGACTTTGCCGTGGCTCCGATTGGTGATGTCACGTCCGTGTCCTGTTGGAATGAGGAGGAATGCCGCTGTTGGTCTCCAGGCTGTAGATGTGGTCGTCGAGTTCTGACTTCCCTTTGACGCAGCCTGGTGGGGAAATGTAGTCCCCTTTCTTCTTTTTTGTTTATGCCCATGGATTGTATACAGGGGTCACTATGGACTTACCTACAGGGCAAAAGTTTCATTCTTTCATTTTGTTTTATTTCTTTCTGCGATACTCTATCATTTCAGCTTGTTGCATCGCGAAAGTCGTGATTGCCCAATCATTTCGGCTATTTTTCGCGGTGCCCAATCATTTCGGCTATTTATTTTATTTTTACTCGCTGCTTTTTATTACGAGTTGCCCAATCATTTCGGCTATTTTCCATGCATACATTTTTACTTGCTGATTTTGTCGCAAGTTGCCCCATCATTTCGGCTATTTCGTATGCATGTGCGGCCTACCGGCTTTTCACCGTAAACCTGAAATTAGACACCAATTTCGGCATCAGCACCGCTACGACTGGGATCTTGCCAGGAGCGAATCATCATTTGCCTCTGTCGATGTCGAACAAAGGTGGCTTAGCGAACAGGGTTAAGGTCCTGTCGGCTAAGGCTTTTGACTTCATGAGCCGTAAGGGTCTCACAAAGGTATTTCTCCCTACAAGTCATGAGGATCTCGTAGGTGTATTTTCTCCTTAGGAATCATCAGGATTCCTAAGTGTATGTTCCTCTATAAGTCGTAAGGATCCTACAAGAGGGTTTTCTCCTTGTAAATCGAGAGGACCTACAAGGGTTGTTCATCATATGTACATATCCCCAGTCACGGATGGGACTTGGTTAGGGAAATGTTTATTCGCGCCCGTGGATTGTATATAAGGGTCAGCATTGAGTCGCTTGTAGGGCAATATCGAAGGTTGTGGGGGTTGCTTAAGCACAGGTTTAGGTCTCTATAACTTAAGACTTTCAAATCTTATGAGCCGTGAGGGTCCCATAAGAGAGTTCTCCTTACGAGTCATGAGGATCTCGCAAGTGTATTTTCTCCTTAGGAATCGTGGAGATCCCTAAGTGTGTTGCTCCCTTGTGAGTCGTAAGGATCTCACGCGGGTGGTTTCTCCTTACAAGGTCGAGAGGACCCTGTAAGTGTCCTTTAACGAGGTTGCGCCCTTTCGGGTTTTCACAAACACTCGCCGGCAGTCCTACTGTTTTTACTCACGGAGCCCTTTCGGGTTTTCATCCGAACCCATTTTGCTCATGGACATACCGTTTTTTTTATTCTCTCTCTTTTTTTTACGAGGTCGCGCCCTTTCGGGTTTTCACGAACACCCGCCGGTAGCCCTGCTGTTTTTACTCACGGAGCCCTTTCGGGTTTTCATCTGTGCCCATTTTGCTTATGGACATACCGTTTATTATATTTTTTCTTTTATATTTTTTTTATATATACTTTTTTTTATTCATCTTATCAGCCTAAGGATGTTGCGGTAGTAGTTTCAGGACGTTTCGGTCCGTCATTAGTTTAAGGACATTTCGGTCCGTCGTTAGTTTAAGGACGTTTCGGTCCGTCCAGGAGAAGGCTGGCTACTGCTTATAAAGTTTGAGCTTAGGAAGATAGCGAGCTGACATAGTCGTCGTCATCTATCATTGACCTAGGTGGTAACTCGCTAGGTGTAGTATTTCTTTAGGAATCGACCATTTATTGGCCTGTAAGGCCTTTCACCGTGCATATCCATGAGTAGATAGGCTCCACCCTGGTAGACCTTATCTTTGATGTACGGGCCTTCATAGTTTGGCTCGAATTTTCCCCGCTTGGCGCGATTGGGGATCATAGGCCTTTTGACCACTAGCACGAGTTCGCCTTGGCGGAATGTCCTCGGCCGGGTCAATCTTTCATATGAGCGCGTCATCTTTGCTTTATAGGCCTCCAGATTTTGTTGCGCTATGAGCCGGGTCTCATTGAGGGCATCAAGCTCCTCAAGCCGAAGGTGAGCATTTTCTTCGTCCGTCAGCTCGTAGTGGACCACCACTCGTAGAGAGGGTAACTCTATCTCGAGGGGGAGTACTGCTTCTGTACCGAATACCAATGCATATGGCGTTGCGTTCGTGGCTGTCTTGAACGTAGTTCGATATGCCCAAAGAGCCTCTTGCAGCCTCTCATGCCAGTCCTTCTTATTTCGGGATACCGTCTTCTTCATAATCTTTGTCAAGGTCTTATTGAAGGCCTTAGCTAGACCGTTAGCTCGCGGATTATAAACCGAGGAATATCTCCAGTCTATATTGTGTTGTTGCGCGAAGCGACTGATCTTGTGGCTTCTGTAAGCTGGCCTGTTATCGGAGATGATCAGTCGCGGAGTTCCAAACCGATAAATGACGTGTGTCTTGAAGAAGTGGAGGATATTCTCCATCTTCACTTCCCTCAGCGGTACCGCTTCTGCCCATTTGGAGAAGTAGTCAGTCGTCGCCAGAATGAAACGATGTCCTCTGGACGATGCTAGTTCGATGGGGCTGACTATGTCAGTCCCCCACATTTCGAATGGCCAGCTAGCCACTGTTGGGTGTAGAGGATTTGGATGCTGGTGGATGAAGTCCCCATGGATTTGGCATTAGTGGCATTGCTTCGCATATTCGAGGCAGTCCTGAATCATCGTGGGCCAGTAGTAGCCCATCCGTTTGATCTTCAGCTTCATCTTCGTGCCCGCTTGGTGAGAACCGCAGAGCCCGTCATGAACTTCCTGAACGACTCTCTTCGCTTCGTCAGGTCCCAGACATCTTAACCACAGAGAATCAAATGACCTCTTATACACAGTATCATTGACGAAGGCGAAGGACAGAGCTCGTTTCATAAGCTGATGTCTTGAGGACGCATCTTCGGGCGTTCGACGATATTTGAAGTAGCCTATAAAGACTTCCCTCCAATCCTCGGTATTTTCCCGATCTTTTATTTGCAGGGTCGTCTGCTCAGCCGCTCCCTTTTCTTCGGATGATTCCGGAGATATTTCTGCTGGGGCAAGCACCCGACGGCTTTGTACTACGATTCTTACGTCATCGAGGTTCTCATCAGCCAGTTCCTTAGCGAGCTTGGCCAATGCATCCGCTTTGCTGTTTTCCGCGCGCGGTATGTTTTCTAAAGTATAGGAAGGGATTTGGGTCAACAGTTGCTGCACCTTTTCGCCGTACTTCACCAACTCTGGTTTGCACGTTTGGTAGTCGCCGTTTACTTGACTAACGACCAGTTGGGAATCTCCGTATATGAGGAGGTTTTCAATTCCCATGTCGATGGCGATCTCGAGGCCTGCTATCAAAGCTTTGTATTCGGCCTCATTGTTCGTCCTCGGCTCTGTTAAGGAGAAGGCAAAGCGCATTATCCCTCCTTGTGGAGTCACGAAGATGAGTCATATCCCCGATTTGATTATAGGGGTATCTTGTTTGCGCTTCTTCATGGAAGATGCTCCATCGAAATAAAGCTCCCATCGGGTATCACCACCGTCGATCGCATCAAACGCATGTTCGTCTTGAAGATCGCAATTCAGAGGAGAATCGGCGGGTATCGGATGCTCAGCGAGGAAATCGGCGATGGCCTGGCCTTTTACTGCCTTGAGAGGCTGAAAGGTTATCGAGAACTCCATCAAGAGCAGGGCCCATTTAGCGAGTCGCCCCGTCAATATGGCCTTCGACATTAAATATTTAAGGGGGTCCACCTTCGAAATGAGATGGACCTCATGCGCCAACGCATAGTGCCTGAGCTTTGTTACCGTGAAGATCAATGCTAGGCAATGTTTCTCAATGGGGGAATAGTTGCTTTCTGCCCCCAGTAGGACTCGACTTAAATAGTAGAGTGCTCTTTCTTTCCCTTGGTCGTTCTCTTGGGCCCATAAAGCACCTAAGGAACCTTCGAGGGCGGTTGTATAAAGAATGAGGGGCTTTCCCTTGACCGGAGCAGCCAACACTGGCGGGTTCTGCAGGTATTGCTTGATTTCGTCTAGCGCGCTTTGGCATTTTTGGTCCCAGACGAACGGGGTTCCCTTCTTCATCAGGTGGCTGTAAGGACGGCACTTTTCTGAAAGGTTGGCTATAAATCGCCGTATATACGCGAGCTTCCCTTGGAGAGACCGTAGCTGTTTGAGAGTCCTTGGCGGAGGCATTTCCATGATCGCCTTGATCTTTGACGGATCTATCTCAATACCTCGGTGTCGGACGATGAATCCCAGGAATTTGCCCGAGGAAACTCTGAATGCACACTTGAGAGGGTTCATCTTCAAGTTGTATTGTCGAAGGCGTTGAAACACGATCTTCAGATGCTCGAGATGTTCCTCGTATGATTTGCTTTTAACCACGAGATCGTCGATATAGCATTCGACGATTTCGTGTATAAGGTCATCAAAGATCTGTGTCATGGCTCTCTGATAAGTAGCAGCGGCGTTCTTTAATCCGAAGGGCATCACCTTGTAGCAGAATATACCCAAAGGGGTCCTGAAGGCGGTGTGCTTCTGGTCTTCGGGATGCATCTTTATCTGATTATACCCTGACGAGCCGTCCATGAAGGAGAAAACCTCATGAGTGGACGTATTGCCTATCATCAGTTTGGTGACTGGCACTGGGAAGTCATCCTTCGGGCAGGCTTTATTGAGATCCCGGAAGTCCACGCATATGCACACTGTCCCATTTTTCTTCATCACCGGGACGATGTTGGAGATCCATTCAGGGTATTGAACTTCCTGGATGAGGCCAGAGTCGATCAGCTTCTTGACCTCAGCATTGATGCTCATCTCAAGCTCGAGCCGCATTCTTCTTGGTGCCTGCTTGACTGGCTTGACGTCCGGGGATATTGCCAATTTGTGCACAGCAATTTCTGGATCTAGTCCCGGCATTTCGGAATAGTTCCATGCGAAGCAATCTTTATGCTGCATAAGCAGGTTTTTTAATCCAGCCACCTTTTCTTCAGACAGCAGCTTGCTGACGAATGTCGGTCGCGGGTCATTCGCCATCCCCAACTCAATTTTCTTGAGGTTATCCGCAGTGGTATGTATTCCATCTTCCAGCTCTTTTGGCGCTGGTGGAAATTCTGAGATCACCTCATCGTCGCTGTTTTCGAAGCACCAAGGAAGGTCATCCATATTCTCGGGCTCTTCTTTTAATATTGTTATCATGTGACAAGTACGAATTCGCTTCCAAGCCCAATGTGGAACTGGTTCTTCTTTCGTGGCCTTGGGTTCGTGCTTCTGTGGCGGCGTTACCCTCCAGTTGTCAGACAGAGCGAACTTGCCAAGCTGATACTGATCTTCGACCCAATTCTTGAAGATGAAGCAGTCTTCGAGAGGATGCCCTACCATTCGGTGATAAAAGCAATAGTCTGGGTATGAGACTTCGCTTGCTTGTTCGGGGTGTTTAGACTCCGGCAGTGTAAGCATCTGATGTTTTAGAGCGAGGTCAAGTATTTTCTTCGTCTTGTCCCGAGGAAAAGAGTACGCTCGTCCCATTTTCTTTATGAGAGATAGATCAGAACCGCTCGATTCTCGTTTGTGTGGCTTCTTAGTCCCGCTTTGTTGCTGTTGAGCGTCTTTTTCGCGTTTCGACTTATTTCTACCTCTGCGTCGAGCCTTTTTTATAACAGGTTGACATGGAGCGGCATCTTCATCTTTTACAGCTTGTTGGAGGAGGCGTTGCGTTTTGGCTTTCTCGTAGAAGGCCATTTCACGGTTATGGTCGTCTCGGACTTTTTGACCAGCTTCCTTTATAAGCTTGTCCATTTGTTCTTCGAACGACGGACTGGGCACTTTTGCATCTGGAACTTTTACTGGTTCAGGATTAGCATCTTCCCATTGAGCATTCGCTTCTTCATCGAAGTCATGCACGACGTAGCAACCATGGAGTAGCCCTCGTTTCTTGGACCGAATGTATCCAAGCCCGATTGTTTCCATTCTCCCATTAGGCAGCTTGTGTTGAGTCCCGGGAACGTTCCAGACCCTGTCATAGAATTTGGCTTTTCGAGCGGTCTGTTTAAAGGATATCCCCTGGCGCTTCAGCAACTTCTTCAAGCCTTCTGTATAATATCTGGGTAGACGGATGGGCTGAAGCCTGTCAAGCGTAGGATCCACACCGTGCCAGATTTCTTTCTCCACTTTGGTTTCTTCAGAGCGGTAGAACAGAATTGCTTTTTCACCTCCTCGCCTGGGAGGGACATAGAACGTCCGCAGCTCCTCTACACCGTAGATATTGAGCGCATCCAGTTCTTTATGATGTATAAGTGGAACCATGGCGACTTGTAGACTTTGCTCCTCATCAGCGGACGTTTGTATTGGAGGCCGAGCAGAGAATACAGCATGGACCTCATCTTCCGAGTCACTACCAAAGATCAACGTAGGAGCAGATGGTCTCGGCTTGTTGTGTTGGGGTGGACCCGAATAAATCATCTCCTCTTCCTCCTCGGTATCACTGCCGAAGACAGGGATGGTGGCGTTAGCTTTGTTCTCCGGCTTGTGACACCTCTCTGTGTCTTCGAAATCCGGTAAAAAGTTTTTGGCATCTTCATATTTGCGGACCTCGTTCACAGAGAACGGGTTGAGTTCTCCCGTCACGGTATACTCGAGACCATCCTTAAAATATTTCATACACTGATGTTGTGTAGAAGGGATGATGTTGTACTCGTGTAACCATGGTCGGCCGAGCAGAGCATTGTAGCACGTCTTGGCGTCTATGACGTGGAACTTAATGTCCGTGACGAGTAGCCCAAAGCGTAGCGTCAGTATCACAGACCCAAGAGTTCTTGATGACTGGGAGTCGAACCCGGAGATAGTGATCTTGTCCCGAGCAAGGTGCTGGACGCTCATGCAGATTTCTTTTAACACCCGCACATTGAGGAGATTAACGGAGGATCCATTGTCGATCAGGATTTTGCCTATCTTTATATCGTGGTAGTATCCCGAGACATAAAGGGGGCGATTGTGTTCGCACGTCCTAAGGAGAAGGTCCTCGTCGCCAAAAGTGACATTGGCCATATGCACTTCCTCCAATTCATCCTTCATCTTTTCTTCGGCCAGGAAAGCTTGGAATTGTTCCGGGTCCTGTAGTGCTTTGATTAACGAATCTCTCGCCTCTTTTGATAGTAAAGGGCGTCAAGAATGCTGAGCTGCGATGGTAGCTTCCTCAGATGCGCTAAGACGTTGTAATCCACCTTATTTCTCTTCGGCGGGTCCTTGGCAGTAGGCTCCTCCACAACTTGGTCATCTAGGGCGATATCCTCAGCGACTTTTTCCTTCCCTTTATCTTTTTTATTTGAGGGTCCGAAATTCTTTTCGGGTAGCGTGCGATTACGCAGCCGGATATTTTCGCAGACCTTTGGCTCTTCTTCTTTTCCCGAGGTGGACTCTTTAAAGAGGGGGATAAGAGCCAGCTCCTCGTCAGAATCTCTCCCGAATGTAAGCACTTGTGATCCCCCGGCGTTAACCATGCGACAATCACCGGTAGTTCTGTTAAACCCTTTGGTCGTATTTTTCCGCTCCCGACGAGTTTTGCGCTTCTCCCGCTTAAAATGCTGTTGATGGGCAACATATTCTTGCCACCATCTATTGAAAGCTTTGCACTCTTCAGTGGGGTGTGAAATCTTCCGATGATATAAGCAATAGGAGGGGTGCATTTTCACTTCACCAGTAATGTTTCCTTCGGAGCATGGTAGCTTCATGCCCATTGATATGGCCTTAGCAAACCTTTTCCTTGTCTTGAATTTGCTTTTGTCCATAGTGGATGTATTTTGCTCCAGCGAGAGAGTGTCTCAACTCTTTCGTCAAGTCGCTGGCGCTTGGCCCTTTCAAATATAGCCGTCTCGCGTTCCCGATCAGCTTTACTTTTCAACAGAGCTTCGTTGAGGAATGCGTCAATTACTTCATCCGATGGCCCCAGAATTTTTGGTTCAGGATCTGCCCCCAGCTTTTCAGTGCAAGGGGTCTCCTCATCGTCCGTCAACGAATGGGAGATCATATGGCAGCTCTCCATGTATTCCTCAGACTCATCCGACGAACTTTCCTCCTCATCTTCCTCTTGAAAGACGTGTTTGAGGAATTCTTGGAGGGTGATGGGAGTCCGTGCTTTCTGGTTGTATTCCTCCAGCGCGTCAATTTGTTCTTGTAAGTCTGTGCGCTTGTCGCCAGACTTCACAGGCTTCTTGGATTTTTTCTTCTTCTTCTTCGAAGATTTTGACGGCTGGTTGCGAGTGCTTGGGCCACCACCATCGGTCTTTGGAGTTGGACGCGGCTTCAACATCCCCTCAATGACCTGCGGTTCCAGCGGGTTCTTCCACTTGATCGCTGGGCATGTCTGAAGATCGTTCAGCATCCTCTTTGTCTTGGCTGACAGCACAACCTCCCATGGGGCTTCTTCGACGAGAGAGCACGTTGCCCCCGGCATATTCATCCTTTTAGAGGCGTGAGGTTGCGGCGGATTTACCTTCCATCTGTCGGATAACGCGAACTTGCCCTGTTGGTACTGGTCTTCAAGCCAATTTTTGAAGACGTAGCAATCTTCGATCGAATGACCCAGTACTCGGTGATAGGGACGGTAGTTGGGCTCATTGACATCATTTGGTTGCGACGGACGTTTTGGCTCCGGCAGATTTATGAGTCGGTTGTGCAACGCCAGTTCGAACAATCTTCTCGTTTTATCTCGGGGAAATGAGTAAGGACGTCCTAGTCTCTCCTCAAGGGGTACCTGTGGACGCATATTATTTTGACGAACAACCGGCTTCGAGTTGCTCGGCTGTTGTTGAGCATTAGCGACAACGATCGCTTTTCCCTTCCCTTTTTCATTTCGGGAGTCCGGCTTTGGAAGAGGAGGTCTATGGCCCATCTGATCCATTTGCGCTAACTTGTTAATCAGGGCCTGGAAGGTAGTCGGCTTGAAGAACATCATAAATTGCGAGATGGTTGCTTGCGGATCAAGGGTTCCCACAAACATACCCACTGCAGGAGCTTCTTCAATGCGTTGCTCGCATTTTGACCATAAGTTTCACCACCGTATAGCATATTGGACCCATGTCTCGCCTGGCTTCACCCTGGCGTTAATCAATGCTGTCATCGGGGTGCGTTCACTGGCGCTTACAAAACGCTGGGTAAACAACAGCTCCATCTCCGCGAAGGTCTTGATAGAGTCGTTCGGGAGCTCAGAGTACCACTCGAACGCTGTATCTGACATGCTGCCGACGAACTGGCGAAGCAATAGTTTGTCATCACCGCCGGTGTTGCCGCAGAGTGCCCTGAACTGGGCAACATGCTGGTGGGGATTGCACGTCCCCTTATAGACATGGAACTTGGGAATTGTGTAGTCCAGCGGGTACTTGATCTGGTCGTACCAGCTCGGATATGGTCGTCCTGTTTTTACGACCTAGCCGGCTGCTTCAGTCGCAAGATGAACCCGTATTTGTTGGGCTATGTACTCGTCCAAGTCAGCTTTGGAGATTGTCTCCTCCTTAGCTGTTGACAGAACTGGTGGAGGATTCGACGTTTCTCCCCTATCGTCTTCAAGGACGATCGGGGGATCTTCGGCCGGAGGATCTTGTTGGATCATCATTCCCACCATGTCTTGGAACAGGAGGCCCATACGCTTTATGTTGGCTGCTTGTTCAGCAGCCTCGTTATCCTTCTTCTCCAATATCCGACGAAGGAATTCGGCGTCGGTTTCCTGTTCATGGCGTTCATCCGAGGACGTTTCAGGGCTTTCTTTTGGCCCAGTGAGTGCGGCCATCGCGGTCATCATTTCTTGGAGCTTCTGCTGTTGCTACTGCGCTTTGGTCACCGATCGCGTGAGCGGTCTATGACCCGTGGATATGCGACTGTCCTCTTTACCAGACGCCATGTAGACGGTATGAACTACGATGCCCCCTGACATAGGGCGTTTGGGTTCACCACCTTTGATATTCGCCGTCGGCGCGAGGACTTTCTCCGGCCTTCTTCTCTTATGGGCCGTTGAAGTTGAGGGGGCCGTTGCTTTGGGCACCCAAGTGGTCGTCGCCTTTCGTTGCTTGACCGGGGGATTTTCTTCTTGCCGACCTTTCGACTTCTTGTGTTGGCGAGAGAAATTAGGATCAATCACAGATTCTCGGACTCGTCGCCATGTCTTGTAGATCTTGGAGGACGGTGATTGAGGAGACTGCTCCGGCTTTTCTGCTTCCACGGCGATCTCTACCGGTGGAGGAGATCTTTTGAGCACCGCAGTTGGCGAATTCCTGCGTACCTTTTTCAGCAGCTCAAAGCTGTTCCCAGTTGGAACAGTAGCATTAACTTCTACCGTTGGAGCTGGTGGAGTTATCCCAGAGGGGGAGTTGCCCCCGGTCTTCCTTATCCGGCGCCAGTGGCGTCGTCGGGCGCGACGAGTTGTCGGTATTGGTTCAGAGACAGCTTCTTCTTGCCCCCTGTCTAGGCGAGGGACTGTTGCCGGTGTCAGCCTCTTGAAGACTGATGTCCGTTGAGGAGTTGTGTCCAAGCGGTCAAAAGCAGATTTCTGAGCGGGAGTGGGAATAGTCAGCCTTGCAAAGACTGACTCTTTGACAGGAGAAGCCGCCTTGGCGACTTCGGGAGCAGCCGTCTTCTTTGGGATGACCGCCACAGGTGTTATGGGCTTCTTGATAGGCCCTTTGGTGCTCGAGCTCAGCCTGGTGAAGACTGAAGAATTGGACGACCCATTGAGAGGGGCCGTGAGAGTAGCAAGTCGATCGAAGACCGACTTTCTTGAAGCTTCCGGTGCGGGCACAGGGGTGGTGAAGCTCGCTGGCGGGATTATGGTCCCGAAAAATAGGCCGGTGGTGGCTTGAGTCGCTTTCTCCACGGCATAGTAAGGATGGAGGCCGCTTGAGGCCCATATGCTACACCTCCAAGTGAGGTGGAGCGTCGGTTGCATTGAAACTTTGAGCAATTTGAGGCCATTGATGCTTGATTTCTGCGCCAGGCAAAAGACCAAATCTTAGTAACTTGCAATACAAAGGCAACCATTAACAAACCGTGATTCGTTCGCGAAGAAGACACACGAAGTGTGGAGTGGAAAAAGGAAAAGGTCCCACCGGGCATGCCAGAATCTGTTCCCCTCCGGAAGACGGCCAAGATGACGTGAGGACGCCTTGCCTGAGATTCGGGGCAGATGCTATTTGGTTTTATCCGTCTACCTCTCCGAAAATGCCAAGTTGATTTATGGCACCGTGTATCGGAGGTTTAGACGGATGCGGCCGATGTAGCAGACTTCGTCAGATTCCCCCTCGTTTGAAGGGTTTTTGATTGTGGGGACGCTCTTCCCTGCAGGCGCAAGCCCCTGCAGTTAATTACGCTACCGCATCGCGGTAGCCACTTTCTCCTTCTCCAGAATTTCACTTCGTGTCGTGTATGTTTGTTTTGTTTATGGATGCCCGTGGATTGTATACGGAGACTAAGTTATGCCGTCGCCCGTAGGACGTGGATTAGTCCAAATCCGTATTTACTTAGATTTGGGTTTAGTGTTTTAGTTTAAGGATACGTTAGCCATATTGAGGCTAAGATCAACTTAAACGTTCGTTAAGGACACGTTAGTCTGATTTGAGACTAAGATCTACTTAACGGGATCGTTTGGATCCGACAAAAGAGCATTTGGGGGCTCTATTGTTCCAGTTTAGGGACATAGTGGTCCATACGTAGTTTAAGGACGTTTCGGTCCGTATTCCAGTTTAGGGACGTAGTGGTCCATCTCCAGTTTAGGAACATGGTGGTCCATAGGTAGTTTAAGGACGCATAAGTCCGTGGGTTTAAAGACCCCACAGTCCGTGTCTTAGTTTAAGGATGCATAAGTCTGCGGGTTTAAGGACCCCACAGTCCGTGTTTTGGTTTAAGGACGCATAAGTCCGCGGGTTTAAGGACCCCACAGTCTGTATTTAATGTGTGGTTGTCGGGACCCGTCGCCTCTCTGACGTCGTTGAAGGATTACAACGATAGGAGTCAAAGGAGTTCGGAGATGTACCCTCGAACCGGATGTAAATTGAGTTAGGAGAGCAGCTGTACTCAGTCAATTTAATTTGAGCACTTACGGCCATGATTGGGCTAAGTCCAGTTGAAAAATGTTCAACATTTTTATTTGTTTTTGGCCTACTAGGCCTGTGCTAGGGCTTTGCCCCTTTTAAAATAATGCATTGCATTTTTTTATTTTTGTTTGGGCTCTGCCCATTTATAAATGAGGCAGAACATCAATTTTGTGTGGGCTCTGCATTTTATTTTGTTTGGGCTCTGCCCTTTTATAAATGATGCAGAGCATCAATTTTGTTTGGGCTCTGCCCCCTTTTTTTTTAAAAAAAAGAATGATGCATTGCATCTGTTTGAAAATAATGCATAGCATTTACTAGGCCTGTTAGGCCTTTTTTAATTGGGCTTGGCCCTTCTGCAATGCATTAATTATCTGACAGTTGCTTATCAGGCGCTTTGCGCCAATTAATGAGCGCAAGCGCATGTGGAGGCGACACGTGTCACGCTCTGGTGAGCGCAAGCGCAACAGCGCAGTGCGCTGTGTCAGTGCGCTGCGCTGTTGCGCTGCTGACACGTGGCGCGCTCTGGTGAGTTGCGTCAATTTCAGAGAGCAAGGCTCTATCTTAGAAGCGCATAGCGCAAGTGGTTCAGGTGCTGACACGTGGCACTCTCTGGTGACTTGCGCCAACCCAAGAGCGCAACAGTGCAAATTTTACAAGTGCAGGGCACTATTTAATTTCTTGATCTAATTTAGATCAAACAAAGCAAGTTTTTCTTGTTTTTTCTTGTTTTCAGAGAACCAGTGGTTCATAAAAAGTGCAAGGCACTATTTTTTTTTTTATTGAAGATCATTGATCTTATTCTTAGATCAACGATCTATTAGAAGAAATTCTTCTATTTTATGAAGGTTTTTACCTTTTTCTTGAACTTTCTTCAGAGTTTTCTCTGTTTTGAGGTTCTTAATCTCTCACAATGTTCATATATTTTGAGTTGGGGTCTATGGGTCTTTATATAGTGCCCATAGATTTGTTAAGTTTGTTAAAGAGATCCTTCTCTGAGTGATTTGTGGAATTTTCCCCACCGTTGGATCTTTGATCCAAGGGCTTCTGTTTTACAGAAGACAATCTTCTTGTTTTAACAAGAACAGAAGAATCTTACTAGAATTTAATTCTGTTTGGCGCAAACGCCCCAGCGCGTGACACGCGCAGAGCGCAGCGCAACTGCGCTGATACGTGTCGCGCTGCGCTGACGTGTCGCGCAGCGCACAGCGCAGCGCATGGTGCAGCGCAACTGCATTTGCGCTGACACGTGTCGCGCAGCGCAGCGCTTGCGCAACTGCGCTGACACATGTCGCGCAGCGCTTGCGCAACTGAAGCGTTGCTTTCTTTAATTTTGTTTAAAATAGAGCCTTGCTCTGATTGGGCGCCCTGCCTTGGGCGATGTGCTGACGTATCATCTTTTGACACGTGGCGCGTTGCGCGCAGCGCAAGGAATTTGAAGCGTTGCTTCAAATTTTGAAATTTTGAAATTCAAACAGAGCTTTGCTCTGATTGGGGGAAACATCCACGATCGTGGCATGACTTGGGCTCAAATCCTCTCTCGTTGCTGAAGTCCCTGTAAAGGTTTCGCAAAGATAAGAAGATATAAAAGAAATACAAATTACTTGCCAAAAGAAAGATACGGAAGACATGCATACCGATACGCCAGGGTGCTTCTAATATGGCTTTTTCGAGCCGTTGTTCCTTCCTGCGGAAATGTGCGCGCCGGGCTTCAAATGCAGATTCATGCCCACCCCTCTTCAGTGCCAGCTCATCTTCAGAAGCGGCCGAGATGGGCTGCTTGAAGGCTCTTTCGTCTTCCCTTCGCAGAGGACCCATATGTACTCTCCGTATCGATGGGGGATATTCGTAGAAGATAACCGGAGGGTAGGGCTTTTTCGGGATATGCACATTCTTGGTCTCATCTTGCGAGCGCCTTAAAGCTTCAGCCAATTGCGCGGCTTCCTCAGCGGACGAGCCAGGGTAAATAAGACCGGCGTCCGACTCCTCCATAGCTATCGTTTCGTCCTGAATGAACGGCTCGGACTCAAGCAAGGTGTCCAATAAGCCGGCGACTGATCTTTTCCTCCTCTCAGAGCTTGTGCAAGAATCGACCGAAGAACGCTTCCTTCCCCTTGGCGCTTTGGCGCGACATTGACCAACCTCGCTTCCGGTATCTCCTTTTGGCAATACCACCGCGGATGACACCGCCATTGATGACGCCACCGCTGATGACACTACCGCTGGCACTTCATTAGAGGCCTTTGCTTGAGCTCTAGTGCGCACTGGCATCCCAGCAGTGCGAGGAGTCGATTCTGTTTCTGTGGCTTTCGGGATAAGAACCACGCCGCTATCCCTCAATGGAGGGCGAACCACTGTCTGCGGCCGAAACGGAACGCTGGCAGCTTGGATCGGAGTTGAAGCTC
Organism: Agapanthus africanus; assembly: GCA_030015575.1. NCBI lineage: Eukaryota > Viridiplantae > Streptophyta > Magnoliopsida > Asparagales > Amaryllidaceae > Agapanthus > Agapanthus africanus. The sequence continues at coordinate 257,804,461 of CM057339.1, read as the reverse complement.
TGCATTCGAATAGTACCCCCTTCTTCTCGGCAATGATAGGACCGACTCGATGATGATACTAACCCGTAAAAGACCCCACACACCTTGGAAGGTAGTCGGCTTCAGGGATCATGAAACGAGAGCCGGTGTTCAGCCGCATAAAATGATGGACGACGTCACGAGTGACTTCCAGAGACGGAGTGGGATTAACTGAGAACGCCTCGAAAGGGACACCTTGGTTATACCCCAATTGCTGGGCAAAGCGGTGCGGATTGTACCGCATAAAAAGGGCCGTGTTATTATGACGGAACACCAAGTAGCCCGGCCTAATCGAGTACAAATGCATAATTTCTTTGGGCTTTAAAGACGATGCTTCCCCTTTTGATAGATCAAAAAGCTGTTGAACGGGCCTCGCAAGAGCAAAAAGGACTCGGTCACTAAACACCATCCTGCCCTTGTTTGAATATGGGTTGAGCAACACGCGGAGGGCCCCCAGCTGAGTCGGATCGAGAGCAGAAGCATCCACCAACCTCATAACCCGTGGTAAGGTATAGAAGTCATAGAAATCTAGCCGCCGATGTGCTGCAAAGGCTCCCAGTACATGCATCTCGATCCACGACGTGAAGTAGTGGAGAGAGAAATTCACGACATCTGTACCCGGGGTCGAAGTATTGGCCGCAACGCTTAATCAGTCGTATAGATGCGACAATCCCGCAATACCGACAGCCAATCGTGCCCCTTCGGCTACGTGATGAGCGGGATAGAAAACGGAAGCTCTCATGAAGCGTCGATGCGTCGGAATCGCGAACTAACTAAGCCAAAGGCTGATGAAGCCAACAAAGAAGGTCTCTTCATCCATGCCAGGGAACGCAATCACGTCGAAGGACACGGCCGACGAGATCGGAATATAAAACTGCGGCAATTCTTCCTCTTTGGCCGGCAGTTTATTCAGCCTAAATCCAAAAGGGTCGTGAATGTTCGCAAACTTTGGAGCCTTTTTGGATAAAGCGTCTTCACGGATGAAGCAGGCGATAAAGCTCTCAAAAGTGACGCCCTGCCCCCTGACTTCGCGAACAAGCTTCTCAAAAATACCCAGAGCCTTGATTAAACTGGGGTACTTATGGCGGACGGCGGTTTCGGTCGTCAAGCCGTCAAGCATAGCTGGCGTGGTGGCGAATACATACTCATTGGGAGGCAGCAACTCTTCATAATGCTCTCCCCTGATCGGCAGTCCGGAGATCTCGCGGAATTCCTCCAATGAAATAGATACCTCGCGATCCTCTAACAGAAAGGTGTTGGTAAGGAGATTCCATTGGTTCAAGAAGGCTTTAACCCACCAGACGTGAGGAGCCTGGTAATGGAATAGAGATGCGTGCACCGCTTGATACAGCCCAACCTTTTCCAACAGTGCACGGTGGGCGGAAAGAACATACCGAGCCCAGGAAAGATAGCCGACTGGGTGGCGAGGGGTAAGCCCTACCTTATAAACTTGTCCCCATGGTCGGGCTTCACCTTGACAGATGCGGCACCCCAAGATATCTATAACCGGCAAGGGCTGGTTGGGTATCCCGATTGTTGATGGCTCAAGACGGCCTGTAGGAGTCCAATTAGCCACCTCCACCGCATAAGCAGTCTGCGGGCGCTCCATCAGCGATATTGGGCGGAGAGGCTCTGTTGACACCTCACAAGTAAAGCTGTGGCGGCCCCGGATGATGTGCCCATACCAAACTCCCCATAAGAGCAAACTAGTACAGTCCCTGTCATGGGCCCTGATCATCGCCATAGCCTCCTCATCCAACGGCGATTGCGGGAAAGCGGCGCCCGAGCGAATAAAGGGAAAGTAGGGAAGAGAAACCATTGTTCCTAAAATAAGGGAAAGAAAAACCATTAATAAAACATATATGTATATAATAACAGAAGAAAACGACAGAATGTTTGTTCTATGGGACCGCTGACTGCAAAACCAATGGACCCCACAAAATCAATGTGGCGGCTCACCAATGATGAGACAAGATAATCATTGCAAGAATCAAAAAGGATTCTCATTAAATGGACATTGGAATTTAAACAACTTTTAACATCCTCAAAGAAAAATGAGATCTGTCAAAATACCCAACGAATTAAAATCTGCAAAAAAATAATGAAAATATGCCCAAGAACGCCAGGGAATAAATTTCCCAAAGGGATTCTAGATCTTTCAGAGCTAAGCTATGTAATGAGGAACTAAATTCCTTTTAAACGATGGAATTAAATTCCAAGGAGCTTAAAAGATCGGTGATAGGGTAAAACCCTAAGAGGAGGATCAACGATCCCCATTGATTCAAGATCTTAGAATCTACAAAAAATGTGTGGTTTGGATCTTTAAGAAACCAATCTGAGAGAAGAGCAACGCTCTGTCCCCGGATTTAAAATCCACGATGAAGAAAACAAAGAAGGGGGGTTCCATTCATGATCCTTACCAAGGAAAAAGTTCTGACAGAGTTTAACTCTGAAATTTCAATGGGCAAATAACTAAGCTCTGAAGAAGAGAATTAAATTCTAAAAGAAGACAAGGAAGGAAGAAGATGAAAGAACTGTGGCTTCCCAAAGACAAAATCCTTGCATTTATAAGACGTGACAAGGGCGGTTCATCTCCCCATTCCCCTAGATAATCCAACGGCCGTAAAGGTGACAGCGTTGCACTCACGTGCAAGTCACGTGAGAACAACGCTGTGGGGGCATTTGTACCCTTATAAAAAAAATAATAAAAAAAAGCGATGGGAAAAATTCCCCTAATGGAGCATCACGTGCCCACACGTGAGGCGCCTTAGAGCAAAGATTATATTGCGCTTGACAATTAAGGCTCACGTGCAAACACGTGAGTATCTATATACAAAGTATATAGGTGCCTTCCTAAAACAAATAACAGGCCAGAGAAGCTCACGTGTCAGCACGTGATACTCTTTGTTGGGCTTAACTTCGTGGGGGTCACGTGCTACACGTGACATTTTTGAGCATCAGCTCACGTGCCAACACGTGATGCCTTTTCTCTGGGACTGCTGCATATAAGCAAACCAGTATAATGCTATGGGGGTCACGTGCTACACGTGAGGATTCCTAAACACCTTCCAAGATGATAGAATTAAATTCTAAATAGAGAGATCAAAACCCTATTTGGAAAATATTTCCTTAAATCTTTCTAAACAATAAAAATTACGCTCTGTAAAACAGAGCACCGTTGGTTAAAGATCTAATGGTGATTAAAAATCACTAAGTTACAGAATAAGCTATGTATGGGAAAATATTTTCCCAATCTTGTTAAAAACAAGAAAAATATCTTCTGTAAAACAGAAGTCCTTGGATCAAAGATCCAACGGTGGATAAAATCCCTAAATCAATTAAAAAATCTCTCAATGAGAGATTTCCTCAACTAAATCAACCAACTTGCTTCTACTATATAAAGGACCCAAGACTTTAAGTCTAAGAGAGGAGAGACTACCCCATAAGATTTGAGAAACAAAAAAGAAGAAGAAGAGCTCTCTTTTAGAAAAAGAAACCCTTGGTAAGAAGAAAGATATAGAGACCATTTTATCTCTTCTTTGCCATTTCAAGAGTTTAACTTTTCTAAAAAGAACTTAGTTCTTCCTCTGGTTGAGGTCTGTAGAAGCAGATCTCCCCACAAGTTGAGAATTCAATTCTCATCGGGGAGATTTTGTCATGCAGACTCAAAACTAAGGGGAAAGAACTAAGTTTGAAGAATTTAATTCTTCCAAAGATATAGGAATTTAATTCTTCTGATAAAACTAGGGTTTAACCCTATAAAAGAATTTAATTCTTATCAAAATAAGGGACCTGAAATGCTCAAAACTCAGATCAAGATTTCCATGCATATAAAAGAAATGATTAGCTTTCAACGCTATCACGACAGATCACGTGTTCCTACGTGATTATCTCTGAGGAATAAAAGGAACGACTGAGATCGAGTCACGTGATCCCACGTGACCCCCCTAATAGTGCTCAGCACTTATAAAAGGAAAAGGGGAATAAATAAAAAACAGTTCCAATTTTGGGGCGCCTCACGTGCTCCCACGTGACCCCTCTAATAGTGCTCAGCACTTATAAAGGGAAAAGTGGAATAAATCAAAGACAGTTAAAAGAAGAAGGGAATAAATCCAAAGAAGCAATGCCCAATCTTCAGGCGCCTCACGTGCCACACGTGAGCGCTCCAAATTTCAGTGTTTAACACTGGTTAAGAGCCTCACGTGGGAGCACGTGAGCGCTCCAAATTTCAGTGTTTAACACTGTTTAAGAGCTTCACGTGGGAGCACGTGAGCGCCAAACAATTATCAGTGTTTAACACTATGAGGGGGCCAACCTTAGCCCAAATTAGCCAAGTCTCTTAAGGCCAAAAAACATTTTGACCATCAATCAACCGAGCCCTCCTATACTCAGGTCTCCCCAAATCGATCTTAGTTCCAAAGATGACCAATGATCTCCTGACACATGGCATCTAAAACGATGTTCGTTCCACCATGATCTCTCCCTTCACTCTGGAGTTCGGTTCAAGGGTACATCTCTCCACACCTCTGATGCATGTCGTTGTAATTCTTCAACGTCTTCAGAGAGATGGAGGATCCCGACAACCAACAGCTCTTTGGTGCACTCCCAAACCCATGGGCACATTCCTATGGACCGCTGTTCATATCAGAATTTTGCATTATTATATCACCCGTTCTTAATTATATTACATATAAATAGGTGCTTTTGATCCATGTCTGCTAAATAGTTGCAGGTTACAGGTTCTCAGATCATTACAGTGAAATTCATGAAAAGACGCCACAAATGTGAGACTACGACCAACAATAGATGAATCCGGATGATGCCGCCTACCAGTTAAAGGAACAAATAAAAATCATGAGACAGTTCAATGCACAAAGTACAAGGGCAGCACAGGATTAAAGACTTCAACGCGAAGCTCACGGCAAAAAGTCCACAACATTCTGCACTGTGGAAATCTGGAAGAAAATAGAAGATATTCTGTGGAACCAAGTGAAGAAAACAGAAGGAAAATGCAACATGAAGCAACCCTAGAAGTTTGAGCCAGAGATCCCACCAATTGGCCGCGGAACCGCGGCCAAACATGGCTTTCTGCCGCGGAACCGCGGCCGTGCAATGCACGTGTCGGTGCACGTGTCGGTGGGTGTCGGTGCTTTGACCCGGCTTTCTTAGGGTAGTCTTGTAAATTCATATGTGGATCAGATGTAAAACTAGGGTTTCTCCTATCTATAAATAGGAAAGCCGAAAGCCTAATTAGGCATGCCTCTTTTTAATTCTAGATTTAAATTTTAAATTCCTTTGTAATCGTTGAGAGGTCATCAATAAAGTAAAGGTATTTTTATTTTTATCTCGCATTCTTTTATTATCTGCAATTTAATTTCTGCAATTTTTTATCTGTATTTTATTATCAGCAATTTAGGTCATTAAAATAAAATTATAAAAATGAATTTTATCGTAACTTTCCTAATGAGTGAGTAATTCCTCACTTGTTAGGGTTAGGATAAGGAAGGTTTGAGAGAAGGAAATCTCTCTCACTCCTTTCTTTGCCCATATAATTTTTAATTATGACTCTATTTAATTCAACCACACACCGCTCACTACGGCACCCTATCCACATGATAGCGGTGATTCCCTAGTTAGACCGGTTGTGGTTGAATTAACCAGAGGTCAGGGCTAGAGCCAAGAAAGGACGGACAAGAACCAAAAGGAAGAAACTAAGTTTCTTCCTAGTCGTGCTAATCCCTTTTGTTGACTATTACCCTAACACCTATATTCTTAACTAGGGCATTGATACAAGTGAGAAGAATCATTATTTTCGAACTAACCTAATCCTAACCCTAGCAAGCCTTTTAATCAATTTTAATCTCATTCTTAGATCTTAAAACAAAACCTACCATAAATAGGATTTAACTCGTTAGAACTTAAAGAAAGAACATCATTTCCCTGTGGACCGACTCGTACTCAACTGGCTAGCTACCAAGCGACACCATCTTGATTGCGGTATTCTTTAATTTAAAACGCACGCAAAAACGCGAACAAGCAACCGCAATGTTCTTAAACTAGCTACGGACCGTAACGTCCTTAAACTAAAGCAATAGAGCCCAAATGCTCTTTTGTTGGGTCTGAATGACCCCAAAATCATGCTGAGTAGATCTTAGTCTAAAAATTAGACTAACGAATCTTCAACAAAAATTTAAGTTGATTTTAATCCCAAATGAGATTAATGATCCTTAAATCAAACCAAACCCAAATCTATGAAAATACGGATTTGGACTAATCCACGCCCTACGGGTGACAACACAAATTAGTCTCCGTATACAATCCACGGACAATCAAAAATAAAACAAACACACATGACACGAAGTGACCTTCTGGAGTAGGAGAAAGTGGTTACCGTGATGTGGTAACGTAATTAACTGCAGGGGCTTGCGCCTGCAGGGAAGAGCGTCCCCACAATGAAAACCCCCTCAAAACGAGCGGGAAACTGACGAAATCTGCTACAACGGCCGCATCCGTTCAAACCTTCGATACCCGGTGCCACAAATCAACTTGGCATCTTCGGAAAGATGGACGGATAAATCCAAATAGCATCTGCCCCTAAATGCAGGCAAGACGTTTGTCTTCCCGGTTTTCGGCGGTAAACAGGTTTCTTGTACTCCTTATACCTTAGTCTCCGGAATAGTGGGACTCTTCTCGTATACACTGGCATTTTCTGTACCAAGCTACAAACAACTGCGTTAACAATATAATACAACTTTAAAAGTTACATTCTCTTTCTGTCTATTCTGTCTCTACTTACTTTTGGGACTTACCGAGCGATTGTTCGCTGACGACATTTCTTTTCTTCTTTCTTTAGAATGTTGTCAGGTGTATCGGATCTTCTGGAGACAGAGCCCACCAGTGAGGACTTGGATCAGCTAGCTTTTGACCCGGAACTCTAGTTTACTTGTACATATTTTCATTTTTGTTATGCCACTGCTTAGGCATTGCTTTCATTCCATATATTTACTTTTCATTGTATTGTAAAAAGAATGTTAATAAATAAAGTTGTTGTTCATATACATCTTGTCTTTTGTGTACATTTTATTTTATATTGCTTAGATACGCTTAGCGTGTTTACTTCTGAGTAAATACATGGCGGCATCGTCGCGTCCTCTGCCTGTACACCAGGAAGCGGGGCGTGACAGGTTTTGTTGGTGGCCCATGCAGGTCAGCTCTGTATGGACATACAGGTCGGTTCTGTGTGGACATACAGGTCAGCTCTGTATGGACATGCAGGTTAGCTCTGCGTGGACAACCTAAGCAATATAACACAAGAACTATCAACTGAAAACATTCTTTACAATTCATATTTCTTGAATCTTCCAATTTCATATATTTTGAATCTGTCCTAACCCAAATTTTTCTTTCAAGATTATGGATTCCCCAAACAACACCAGCACCAACTTCAACAACACTCCACCACCCCTACCAATTACACCGGCTGTAGCTGCTCCGATCAATGAGCAGACGGTACTGCTTGAGGCGATCCGCAGCCTCCTGGAAGGACAGCAGCAGCAGAATGCTATCTTGATGAACTGTTCAGAGGCTGAAGCACCTGGGGTGAAACAATTCAGGGCCTTGCACCCCAAGCAATTCTCAGGAAAAGAGAGCCCTCTAGAAGCTGAGGAATGGGCTCAAAGTATTGAAGATGACCTGGCAGCGGCAGAAGTGCCAGAGATAGCTTGGGTCCGAGTTGCGAAGCTGCAGCTCGCTGATAATGCACGGGTCTGGTGGAAGGCTGAAGAAAGCCGTCTCACCGAGCCGATCGAATGGAGAACTTTCCGCGATATGTTTGACGCAAAGTACTTCCCCGAGACCCCCAGATTCGATATGGAACAACAGTTCATCCACCTACAATAAGGTTCAATGTGGACCAAATCAGTGGATGGGTATGATGCTGAGTTTACCATACTCAGTCGGTATGATATGTCTCAATATTCGATTTTCAAATATCACATACTACACAGCTAAAATAATACCTTAACAGATTCACGACACACCTAATACCGACGGATGAGATCAGAGCCCGACAATTCCAACAAGGGTTAGATCCGGAGATCCAAGCTGCGTTAGCCACAGGGGATTTCCCAACTCATGAATTGGCTCTGAAAGCGGCCCGTCGATATGAGGCGGTGGTAAAGATGAGGGGCAGACCTCAATCTGCCGAAGTTAAGCGCCCTGCCAATCATATGGCAGGAGGAGCCTCTTCAAGGCCACCATTTGTGCCAAGGAGACCGGGAGTACCGAACAATCGGCTCAACCCAGCCTTTTGTACCTATTACAGGAGAGATGGACATCTGGTGAAGGATTGCCGGTGAGAAAATCGCCTTTGCTTAGTCTGCGGCTCAGCTACTCATGATATTGGGTCTTGTCCTCGTAGACACAACCCACATGCCGCACCCAGGCCAGCAATCACATGCCTGCAGCGCCCAGCCATCTAGGCACCTGCTCCGAGACTCACACTACCTGCTCCACCTCCTCGTGGACCGACTGCACCTCCTCCTCGTCAATTCCATCAAGCTCAAAGGAACCCACCTCAAGGACTAAGGAACGGGAAGATGAATGCTCCTCCAGCAAGGAGGAATGTGCCGAGGCGACAGGCTTTCACAATGACTGTGGAAGAGGCTGAAGCCACCGGCCAAGTCATTACCGGTAACACTTCTCTTTCAAATTCTCTTTCGTTTCATAGACATACCTAAAACATATCCCACACAACTTAGGTACAATCTTAGTAGCCTCACTCCCTGCACTCGCACTCTTCGATACTGGAGCATCTCATTGCTTTATGTCGCAACGGTTCGTCCGAACTCATGCGATTCCAGTCACACCGCTTGTATCCAGCTGGAATGTCAGTTCAGGGAACGGGGTTCTAAAGGCAACAATGGGATAAAACCTGTGTCCAGTGGTCGTCTGCAGCAGAGAATTCTATGATGACTTCAAGGTGCTGGACATACTGAATTTCGATGTGGTTCTAGGTATGGATTGGCTAGGAACCTTCCACGCTACCATCGACTATCGTCAAAGGAGGGTAGTATTCGAGATTCCAGAGCATCCGGTCTTCTATTTCAAAAGTGGAGACCGTACCCTGGAGCCAAGTACATATAAGGCGAAACCAAATAAGGCAGTGATTGTGGCAATTCAAGCAGAGGAAGGATCAAAGCCAAAAGTAGTTCGAGAGTTCGACGATGTGTTTCCTGACGATATATCAGGTTTGCCTCTTGATCGAGCTCTTGAATTCAGCATTGACTTAGTACCAGGAGCACAACCGGTGATTAAAACACCGTATCGGTTAAGTCCAGAAGGTTTGAAGGAAGTCCAAACCCAGTTGGATGAATTATTGGCGAAAGGATGGATTCGTCCCAACACTTCAAGTTGGGGATCGCCGGTTCTACTTATGAAGAAAAATGAAGATTCATACAGAATGTGCATTGATTATAGAGCCTTGAACGAAGTAACGATAAAGAACAAGTATCCGCTACCGCGCATCGACGGTCTGTTCGATCAACTAAGTGGTTCTTGCGTTTTCTCCAAGTTAGATCTTCGTTCGGGTTATCATCAGGTGAAGGTCAAGGAATCTGATATCCATAAAACGACATTCAGAACTCGCTATGGTCATTACGAATTTCTTATGATGCCATTTGGAGTGACCAACGCACCAGCAATATTCATGAACCTGATGAATCAAGTTTTTCGGGAGTACTTAGACATGTTTGTTGTCATCTTCATCGACGACATCCTAGTGTATTCTATGAGTCGGAAGGAACACGCCGAACACCTACGAATTGTCCTAGAAACCCTACGACAACATCAACTCTATGCCAAGTATAGCAAATAGGAGTTTTGGTTAGATCAAGTTGGTTTTCTCGGACACATTGTATCGGGCGAAGGAATCTCTGTGGATCCATCGAAAGTTTTAGTAGTAAGCGAATGGCCGACACCAAAGTCAGTGAAGGACATTCGAAGTTTCTTGGGTCTAGCTGGATATTACAGAAGGTTCATTGAAGGATTTTCCAAGATTGCAACACCCCTGACCAAGCTCACACGTAAAGATGAAGAATTCGTATGGTCAGAAGCATGCGAACAAGCTTTCGTAGAACTCAAGTCAAGGTTGACGTCAGCGCCTATTCTCGTCATACCGGACCAATCTGGAGGTTTCGAAGTACAATGTGATGCATCCGGTAAGGGATTAGGATGTGTTCTACATCAGCACGGTAAGGTTGTGGCTTATGCTTCAAGACAGCTGAAGATTCATGAGCGCAATTATCCGACGCATGATTTGGAGTTGGCAGCCGTAATCTTTGCTCTTAAGATTTGGCGCCATTATCTTCTTGGTGAACGAGTGAATATATACACAGATCACAAGAGTCTGAAATATGTGTTTACTCAGAAGGAGCTTAATATGCGACAGAGAAGATGGTTAGAACTCATGGCGGACTTCGACATCAACCTGCAGTATCACCTAGGGAAGGTGAATGTAGTACATGATGCTCTTAGTCACCAACCATTAGCATTGAATCTCACCGCGCAGTGGAAGTTCAGCAAGACTTGCATCAAATGGAGATTAAAGTGGTCATGCCAGGTAACGCTTCAAATTTGATGAACTTACAAGTTCAATCTACCATTGTCAATCAAATCAAAGCAGCTCAAGCAAGTGATGCTAAGTTGCAAAAGATTAGAGAACAAGTGGAGAATGGACTCAGAACAGACTTCATCATTCATGAAGACGGATCTTTGAGATACGGCAGCAGACTGTGTGTACCAAACGGTTATGTTCGGGAAGAGTTAATGAAAGAAGCCCACAGCTCTCCCTACTCAGTACACCCTAGAGGTACAAAGATGTACAAAGATCTGCGTCAGAATTACTGGTGGCACGGAATGAAGCGTGAAGTAGCCAGAAGCGTTGCTAAATGCTTGGTGTGTCAGCAAGTAAAGGCTGAACATCACAGGACAGCTGGATACTTCAACCGTTACCTATCCCAGAATGGAAGTGGAACACATCACGAGGGATTTTGTGACTGCGCTTCCTCACAGCACAAAGGGTAACGATGCGGTTTGGGTTATTGTGGATCGACTCACAAAGTCGGCTCACTTCATCCCATTTCGAGTTGGCCAATCTACTGAGACATTAGCAAAGAAGTACATGGAGGTAAGAATCTAAATAAGATTTAACTCTTCATAAATGTACTATCTCTGATACTCATGAACTCATACAGGAAATCGTGAGACTTCATGGAGTACTGGTTTGCATTGTCTCCGATCGTGACACTAGATTTCGATCGCAATTTTGGCAGATTCTGCAAGCAAGCTTAGGAACAAGTCTGAACTTCAGCACAGCTTATCATCCACAAACTGATGGTCAGTCTGAGCGAACTATTCAGATCTTAGAGGATATGCTCAGAGCGTGTATGCTAGACTTCGGAGGATCGTGGGAAGATCACATACATCTTGTGGAGTTTTCATACAACAATAGCTACCAAACAAGTATAGGAATGGCACCTTTTGCAGTGCTTTATGGAAGGAAGTGTCGATCTCCATTAAGCTGGGACGACATCGAAAATAGAGAACTCCTTGGACCTGAGATGATAATACCAATTGTTGACGTAGTTCGTACTATCAGAGAACGAATGCGCATAGCCCAAGATCGATAGAAACACTGGGCTGATGCAAAGCGCCGTCATTTGGAGTTCCAGCCGGGAGATCATGTATTTCTGAAGATATCTCTGAACCGTGGAGTGATCCGTTTTGGAAGAAGGGGTAAGCTTAGTCTAAGGTACATTGGATCATTCGACATACTCGAACGAGCAGGGGAAGTGGCTTATCACTTGGCACTTCCACCTTCATTGGAAGGAGTACACAATGTGTTCCAATATCCCAACTCTGAAGGTATGTGAGTGACCCCAGCCATATTCTTGATCATTTCGAGCTCACTGTACAGCCCGACCTATCTTGTGAGCAACAACCTGTTCCCCTCCGAACGGCGGCCGAGACGTTAGGACGTCTGTGCCTGAGGTTCGGGGCAGATGCTATTTGGTTTTATCCGTCTATCTCTCCGAAGATGCCAAGTTGATTTATGGCACCGTGTATCGGAGGTTTAGACGGATGCGGTCGATGTAGCAGACTTCATCAGATTCCCCCTCAGGGTGAGGGGTTTTTGATTGTGGGGACGCTCTTCCCTGCAGGCGCAAGCCCCTGCAGTTAATTACGCTACCGCATCGCGGTAACAACTTTCTCCTTCTCCAGAATTTCACTTCGTGTCGTGTGTGTTTGTTTTGTTTGTGGTTGCCCGTGGATTGTATACGGAGACTGAGTAATGCCGTCGCCCGTAGGACGTGGATTAGTCCAAATCCGTATTTACTTAGATTTGGGTTTGGTGTTTTTAGTTTAAGGATGCATTAGTCGCGTTGCGGCTAAGATCAACTTAAACGTTCGTTAAGGATACGATAGTCCTGTTTGAGACTAAGATCAACTTAACGTGATTGTTTAGATCCGACAAAAGAGCGTTTGGGCCCTATTGTTCCAGTTTGGGAGATTCATAGTCCAATTTGGGACTAAAGTCTGTTTGGAGGATACGTTAGCCATTTTTGAGGCTAAGACCGACTCAAACGTTTGTTAAGGATACGTTAGTCCAGTTTGAGACTAAGATCAACTTAACGGGACCATTTAGGTCCGACAAAAGAGCATTTGGGCTCTATTGTGCCAGTTTAGGGACGTGGTGGTCCATCGCCAGTTTTAGGGACATGGTGGTCCATTATTAGTTTAGGGACGTTTCGGTCCGTCGCCAGTTTAAGGACGTAGTGGTCCATATTAGTTTAGGGACGTTTCGGTCCGATATTAGTTTAGGGACGTTTCGGTCCATCATTAGTTTAGGGACGTTTCGGTCCGATATTAGTTTAGGGACGTTTCGGTCCGATATTAGTTTAAGGACGTTTCGGTCCACGAGTTTAAGGACCCCGCAGTCCATATCGATGTGTGGTCGTTGGGACCCGTCACCTCTTTGACGTCGTTGAGGAATTACAACGACGGATGTCAAAGGAGTTCGGAGATGTACCCTCGAACCGGATGTAGATTGATTTAGGAGAGCCATTTTGCTCAGTCAATTTAATTTAAGGACTTATGGCCAAAATTGGGCTAAGTCCAGTTGAAATGTTCAACATTTTATTTGCTTTTGCATTGCATTTCTTATTTTATTTTATTTTTATTTGGGCTTTGCCCAGAAAGGATGCAGAGTATCAATTTGTTTTGGGCTCTACCCTTTTAGGAATGATGCAAGGTATCAATTTTATTTGGGCTCTGCCCTTATATAAAGGATGCAAAGCATCAATTTATTTGGGCTCTGCCCATTTATTGCCTTGCAATTTATTTTGGCCTGTCAGGTCATTTTGATTTGGGCCTGGCCCTTCAAATAGTGCAAAGCACCAAGAATCTTTTGGATTCAAGAAAATGAGTGCAGAGCACTTTTTAATGATCTAAATTTAGATCAAAGAAGAGAAGAAAATCTTTTCTTTCTTTCTGTCTCAGAGAACCAGAGGTTCATAGCAAGTGCAAGGCACTATTTTTATTTATTTATTTATCTGAGAACCAGAGGTTCATAGCAAGTGCAAGGCACTATTTTTATTTATTTATTTATCTGAGAACCAGAGGTTCATAGCAAGTGCAAGGCACTATCTGTTGTGCGCACGTGCGTTGCACGTGGTGCCGCATGGCGGGCATACGTGCGTTGCACGTGGCGCACATGCGCATTATGAGGAGAAGCAAAGCTTCTATATATGGAGAACAAGCTCCTTTTAATATTATTAAATATTCTCATGTGGTGCGCACGTGCGTTGCACGTAGTGCCGCATGGCAGGCACACGTGCGTTGCACGTAGCGCACATGGCGCTTGCGCATATGCGCATTATGGAGGAGCATGCTCCTATCTTGGAGAACTAAGCTCCTTTGAGTATTGAATCCTTTGAGGATTTTTACTCCACCTTTCCAAGAGGTATGCCCTCTTATTTATATGGGAGTGGTAGAGAAGCCATCTCTCCTTTTCCCGATGTGGGACTAAAAAATGCATTCCCCATGTAGTAGAGCATTACTTTAGATTACACGTGTATAACACATTTGCTCATAACTTTTGATCTCGGATGAATTATGAGGCCCATAATATATCAAATCGAAGGTCTTTTCGAGATGCTTTCAATATCATCAGAATTTAGCCATTTCTCATTCCGGAGTTTGTCAAAATACAGCTCGGAAAATACTGGTTTGCATCGTCTTCCTTATATCACATGTGCATAGACATTTGCTCATAACTTTTGATCCCGGATGAATTATGAGGCCCATAATATATCAAATCGAACGTTTTTTCGAGATGCTTTCAACACCATCATAATTTAACAGTTCTTCATTGGGGAGTTTATCAAAATACAGACCGGAAGATACTGGTCCGCATTTTCTTAAGCGTATCGCTGCCATTTGATACCTTGGACTCTTTTGCGCAGAAATTTTTGGCGGGAACACAACCTGTTGAGATCCTAGATAGAAAAGTAAAGTCACTTCGGAACAAGGAAGTTAACCTGGTTCGAGTGACGTGGAGAAATGACACACTAGGAGAATCAACGTGAGAAAGAGAAGATGAGATGCGTGCAAGATATCCCCACTTATTTTTAAACTAGTCCTTAAAATAAATTATAAATTTCGAGGACGAAATTTTTGTAAGGAGGGTAGACTGTAACAACTCCAATTTCACTGTACATAAAATTATTTAAAAGTTAATGTACAATTGGGGTACTTGCAATCCTGTGAATGCTATAAGAATTTTTTTTGCTTTTGAACAGCAAGAAGGAGCTTGTAGCTCACTGGTAAGACCTTGCACTGCTGAGACATAGCACCAGAGTTCAAATCCCATCAGCCATATTATCTTTTTTTTAATTTTCTTTTAATCCTTTTAGAAGCTCAAAGGTCTACATGTGCACAACACGTAAAACCAAGAGTCACAGATAATTTAAACATGTGCACTGTAGAAGCCAAAGCGACAAGGACACGTGGCCCAAACCTTAGCCCCATCAGTCGGGAATGACCTGGAGATCCACCCCAAAAACCCCTGCGCCGCCGGTTCCCCCCATCCCTAATGCTCTCAATTCTTCACTCCTGCACCCTTTCAGCTACCCCACTACCCTACACTGTTTGTATTCTCTGCACATTTCCAGAGAACAATAAAACCCCATTAAATTCTATTTTTAATACAAATTTTAAATCCCTCATTCAATACCCTAAACCCTAGTTTTTCTTATAAATATCGCTCCTCATTTCACACTTCCTCACTCACAAATCCCTGCCAAAACTCTCAAGAATTCCCAAGTCTCTATAGTGTGCAAGTAGAGTTAACAAAGGGTGAAGCTCCAACGAAGTTCCGGCGACGATCCAAGGAGTTTCCGGTAACGAAATGACGCACCAGAGTTTCCCTAATCTTCCTCTTTCTCCCCTCTATCTTTGTGACCGGTAAGTCCCATCTCCCCCTCTCTTCTTCTTCTTTAAAAAATTTACATTTCCAAAACCCGACGGAAGCGGAGTTAATCCGACTTCCGATTCGGTTTTCTTTAAAAACTACACTTTTCTTTAACAAGATAAAACCATATTCTCATATGTTGATTAATAAACATTAAAAAAAACTAAATAAAACAAGTTTCATATCAAAATAATCATTTTTGTGATATTTATCGTATTTTTACATAAAAGTACTATAAACTATTCATTTCGACTTTATAACCTTTATTCCTTGCTATACCTTTAGATAGTTCACGAGGTAATGACCCACCTAATCAAAACACACATCTCTATCATAGCACGATAAATTTTGGGACAATAGAATACGACAAAATATGACTTTAAAAATAAATACCCTAGATTTACAAAACCGTTTTCTATAAAAAGATGTATTAACATTTCTATGAAATTACGCCTCTACAACCCATTTTAGGGATCCCGTTCAGGATGGTGCGGATTATCGCACATCCTCGGGCTTAGTAGAGCGAGATGCAGACCTCCGCAAGGAGCATTCAATCTCGATTGAATTTTTATGCATTTTTATTTAGAAAATGAGATTTCTAAAAGAAAATAAATAAATTATTTTCATTAAATATATATATATATATATTATCAAAATATCTATTTTAATATTCTAAGTTTTCTAAATCAAAGGAATCACTATTACATGAAAATCCATTCAAATAAAACACAAGTACATTATTTCAAGAAAATATCATATACTATGAAACTAAGTTCTATTCACTAGAAATTTCACATTTATAAAACATACATCTATGAAAACCCTAAAGACGATAGTTAAATGCTTGAGGTGTATTTTGAAATTATGCCAAAACTATTTTTACATAAAACCCCTCAACTTATATTAAATTGCAATAAGGACCCTAGTAAACATAGGTTTAAGCGGGACCAGTCTCTTGAGCCTCAGGGAGCCGGAGATATGGGTGCTTGCCTATTTAAGGTAGAAAACCTAACAAAAGGTGTTATCAATATGGTAATTTTCTTGGAAAAAGACACAAATCCTGCCGTCCATGTGCAGCAGTTACCGATAATATCAAAACTAATTCAGGATTTCAAGTTCTTTTCAAAGTGTCCAACTCAGACTGAGTCACGGACTAATCAATCTGACTTGAATGTGATTCAAGTACAAACTACAATACAACATGAATCCATGAATCCGTCTATTCAATTTATATCAATCTATCTTGACTGAACCGAACCATGGATATACTCCATCTACATGTACATCCATTATATCCATTCCATTTACTGATATCATGGTTCCGGTAAGTCGTCCCTATACAATTTATAATACAAGACAAACAATACAAACAATGTAATCAAGAAATCGCGGGGTTTATAAGGGTAGATTGGTATGGAACGTGTTAAAAGTGGCACGAGACTGTAACCATAATACACCTAACCTGAATCTCCATTGCCGTTGTACCGTGGCTGAACGGTTTCTTGTGCTCCGTATATCTTAGTCTCCGGAATAGTGGGACTCCTCTAGTATACACTGGCATTTTCTGTACCAAGCTACAAACAACAGGTTTAACAATATAATACAACTTTAAAAGTTACATTCTCTTTCTGTCTATTCTGTCTCTACTTACTTTTGGGACTTACCGATCGATTTTTTGCTGACGACCGTTGGGGTAAAAATTTGCACACCGGTTGACCGAGTAAAAGTCAAGGTCAACCCCCAAGCCAGGTGGGGCCAAGCCCAGGTCAAGCGGGCCCATGCCCAAGTCGAGCCCGCGGCCAGCCTCCTCCATGCCAAAATATAGATCATGTAATAAATATTTTTTATGAAATTTTTTATGCATGAATGTATGCGAAATGGGCATAAAGCCAAATTTTTGTAAGCCCATGGCTTATGTGCAAAAAGAAATGGCACATGAGCCATGGGATGGCTAAAATGCCATTTTCGTAAAGCCCAAGGGCCTATATGTAAAGTGTATAGCCTATAAAGGTAAGGATAATGAAAATATCTCCATAACTTTTTCTCTCTCCAAAGTAAAATCTAGATCTGTGATCTTCTCCTTCCTCAAGGTTCTAAACCTTCCTCTTTTTTTTTAATTAAATCAAGAGTTTTACTCTTCCTCTTCCAAAACTAAATAGTTTTTCACCACAAAACCCACAAAGGGGAACTCAGATCTGCCATCAGATCTCAGAAAGGAGAGATTTTTAGAATCTCATATTTCTTGATCTTCAAGATCCGGCCAACAAAGGAAGAAGAAGGAGACCCATCTCTAGAAACCCCACTTTGGGGAAGAACTAGGGCTCAAGTGGAGAAGCCCTTCATCAGCTTCAAAATATCTTAGGAGTTTAACTCCTCATATATATATATATAAATATATATATATATACACACACACACACACACACACATACAGAATAATAAGTGCTCCTTTTTGGGAGTACAACTCCCATTGCAGGGACCAAGTCTCTTTTGCTGCTCGAGCGCCCACGTGCTGACACGTAGTGCGCTAGCGCTCTTGCGCCCAGAGCGCTAGCGCTCGAGCGCCCATGTGCTGACATGTGGCACGCTAGCGCGCTTGCGCTCAGAGTGATAGCGCTCGAGCGCCCACGTGCTGACCGTGGCGCGCTAGCGCTCTTGCGCTCAGAGCGCTAGCGTCCAAAGCGCTAGCATCCGAGCGCCCACGTGCTGACATGTGGCGCGCCAGCGCTCAGTGCGCTAGCGCTCTTGCGCTCAGAGCACTAGCGCCCAAAGCGCTAGCGCCCGAGTGCCCACGTGCTGACACATAGCGCGCTCGCGCTCAGTGCCCCAGCGCTCTTGCGCTCAGAGCGCTAGCGCTCAGTGCGCTAGCGCCCGAGCGCCCACGTGCTGACACGTGGTGCGCTAGCGCTCAGTGCACTAGCGCCCGAGCGCCCACGTGCTAACACGTGGTGCGCTAGCGCTCTTGCGCTCAAAGCACTGGCGCTGGCCCCACGCATCCTATGGATGCCTTCCCCCCTTTTTTAATATATATACATATATGTATACATATGTACACATACACATACTCCACGACATTGTCCCTGTTAGAAAAAAATTTCTAACGGGGCGCTGCCCCACACCCCGCAAGGGGGCTGCTAGCCCCCTTGACCCCCAGCCCGCTATCCGGGTAGCGGGACCCTCGTAAAAACTCTGCGGGGCCCCCGATATATCCAAAACCTCTTCAAAACACAACACTGCACATTGAGTTCGCATGACCAGTTTAACCCGTCAATCGGAGGTTCCCTCGCTCCAAAGGCGAGGGGTAATTAACGGCAGCTTAGTCCGCGGCTGCCGGAGATTCGGATCCCCACAATCATTAAACCCCAGCCTACCCTAGGCAGGGGGAATCTGTAATGCGCCTGACAAGCGCGCGCGTATTCCCATCTCAACGGGGTGACGAAAAACACCCTACAGATTCTGGCACGCCCGGTGGGACCAATTTCTCTCCCATATTTCGGGTTAAGCATTCATGCGAACTCAATCAATATACATATCAATATTTATACTAAAATAATGCTCTTTCATGCAGGTTTTCAAGCAATCACTTCTCAGCAATGTCTCCAAGGACAAGCTCAGCTCTCGACACAGCTTACATCTCCTACACGATGAAGATGGACGCCAGGACGGTCCTTCCGGCCAGTCTCGGGCGACAATGGGAAGAGCCATTGCTACCATTCGGCTCTATCCTGTTCCTGTCAGCTAACGCCATCCCAGCTCCTCATGCCCCGGTGACAGATAAACTGGTCTCCAAAGGCAAGAGGCCAAATGTGGTGGTCTCGAAGGCGCCCCAACTCAAATGCAAGTAGGTATTTGAACGACTCTCCTTGGCCCCAGCTGGGGGCAAGGCCATCAACACCAACAAAGTAACAAAGCGTCTCGAGCAAGCTCCGGCGGTGCCCCTGACAACTGCTCGATCGAGTGTCTTCTTTAAGCTCCCTACTAATCGACTCACGGTGGCTTCCCAGGAAACAGATGCCCGCCAAGCCCTTAAAATTGAGAAGCTAAGGCAGAAAAGGCTCAGATACAGAGCCAACAAAAGGGTTGGGGCTCCTTCTAGGCTGAACCTCATGAGGTTCGAGGAACAGGGTAACCCCGCTGAAGATGAGGAAATGGCTGGATATGTGGTCCACACTGTCTACACGGTGGGCACGCGTAGCAAGAGTAAGGACGGGGCCACCATATCTCAAATCCAATCTGGCTTGAATGTGGTTGCCGCTTCCCAAGAACAGCTGCCTCTGCTGGATGACGAAAACCCTCTTGATGAAGATGATCGGCAGAAAGACCCTTCGGTCCATGAGGAGTTGGGCTCGGAAAGCGAAGATGAGCCAATCTTCCGTCCTAAGAACGCAGAGCAACAACTTCTCCAAGAGCTCCGAAAACAGCTCAGAAGCAAAGACAAGGAGATGGCCAAGCTTTACTCAAAAATTGACGACTTGACAAACGTCGTCTTACAGCTCACAGCCCAACTTGCCTCTCAGCCGCCCAATCAAGCTCAGGGCTCTGCTCGTGAACCGGGAAATGGTGCCCCAAAGCAGCCGACGCCTATTCCCTCAAATCCAAAAGTGGGCGAACCGCATGAAAATCAGTCGTATCCTATCTCGGGAGATGTCTTGTCTACCGATGACAGTAGCCCGCTAACTCAAGATCAAATCATGGATTTGGTTGTCGGCAAAGTCAAAACATTGGTGGCCAAAGCCGAAGCGCAAGAAGATATCAGCAGTAGTGGGAGACCATATCCTGCTCAGTATGATCTGGTAGAATTTCCTAGCGGCTATGTCATCCCCAAATTCGGAAGATTCGATGGGATGGGAAATGCGAATCAGCACATCGCCCACTTCAAAGCCTCATGCAGGAACACTGGGGGCAACGATGCACTTCTCCTCCTCCAGTTCGTTAATAGCTTGACCGATGTTGCTTTCGACTGGTATGCGAGCATACCGGATGGCTCCGTTACTACTTTCGTCCAAATGGAATCTTTGTTTCGACAAAGGTTCATGAGCGTCAGCGATAAGATCACCATTGCCGAGCTCGTAAGGACCAAGCCCAAGAACAATGAAAGCAATATGGATTTTATAACCCTATGGCGCAATCTCTCCGTCAAATGTGAACCGCCGATAGAGCAGGACCAATCTGTCAGTCTCCTTGTCGGAAATCTCAACAATTGGATGGCCCCGTTTCTATGCACCGCGGGTCTCAAAACATTCCAAGAGCTGACCAGGAAAGTCCAGATATTGGAACGCTCAAAGCAGGAGTCCTCCTCTGACTCCCAAAATAATAATAGGTCCTGGAGAAACCGAAAGGACGATAATCGCAAAGGCGGAAATCCCGATGATTCTGAGTCTTTCAACACTTCGGCTAACCGAAATAAGCGAGGGATAAGCGGGCCTAGTGCCAACCAGCCTCGGAAGCCAGTGTTCAGAGAGGGAGGAGAATCTCCACTGAAAGAGAAGCTGGACAAGGTCTATTCCTTCAGAAGGGACAAAATCCGTAAAATATTCAAAGACGCCCTGAGGAACGGTCTACAACTGCCAGAGTCAAAAAGACCGCAGGAAGCTAATATGACCGACGACCCCAAATACTGCCCCTATCACAGAGTGATAGGTCATGCCATTGAGGACTGCTTCGTTTTCAAAGATTGGGTCGAAAAGCAATACAAGGCAGAAGAGATAGAACTGTCCAAAGGCGTGTTAATAAACAGTCAAGTCGCAACCGCCAATTTTACACAAACGGAGACCGAAGATCTTCGTGAAACTGATTCTCTCAGACATCTGCCTTTCACTGAAAATAATCGACCACCACGTCATTAAACTGGGAACGGTCGACCACCACGTCATTAAACTGGGAACAATCGACCTCTAAGTCGTTAAACTGGGAATGTAAAAAAAAATGTAAATAAACAAAAAAATGTGTAAAGAAAAGAAAAATAAAGAAAAGCCGAAATGATGGGGCAACTCGCAATAAAAATCAGCGAGTAAAATAAAGATGAAAATAAGGCCGAAATGATGGGGCAACCGCGAATAAAAAGCCGAAATGATAGGGCAATCGCGACCTTCGCGATAAGAAAAGCTGAAATGATAGAGCAATCGAGGTATACAAAAAAAAACCAGCGAATGATGAGTCACTCCTGGTACCATATTCCAGTGCAGCGATGCAGACGCCAATCAAAATCCAATTTCCCGAAATTCTTCCAGCCCTACGGTTAGTCCCCAAATTGACTACCGTATACAATCCACGGGCTCAAATAATTCTCATCACCCTCATGCCCCACCGTAATCACCAGTTACGCGGCTGGTCTCCGCCTTTGGAATTATGCTCCATTAAGAAGACCCACTCATGTGTCCTCACGATACATGAGGAGAACAAACCTTTGTGGGATCCTTACGACTCACGAAGGAAAAACACATTTAGGAGTCCCCACGACTCCTAAGGAGAAAATACACCTGCGAGATACTTACGACTCGCAGGGAGAAAATGCTTTTATGGGACCCTCACGGCCCATAAAATTGAAAAGTCTTAGGTGGTAGGGATATAAACCTGTCTCTAAGCCATAATGAGTCGCTCCTGGTACCATATTCCAGTGTAGCAATGCAGACGCCAACCAAATTCCAAATCCCATACCCCAATGGCGAATGATGAGTCACTCCTGGTACCATATTCCAGTGCAGCGATGCAGACGCCAGCCAAATTCCAAATCCAAATCCCCAAGTGGCGAATGATGAGTCGCTCCTGGTACCATATTCCAGTGCAGCGATGCAAACGCCAACAAAGTCCCGAAATTTTTATGGCCCTATGGTCTGGATCATACATCCTGCAAAACCGTATACAATCCACGGGCGTAAAATGATCCCAATCCCTCCCAAGTCCTACCGGGGAGACCGCATTCAAAGTCCCACCGGCAGGGAAGATTCAAAAAAAAAAAGGAAAAAGAAAAAAGAGAAGAAGAAAAAAAAGAAGGTATGTCCACAAGCAAAATGGGCACGGATGAAAACCCGAAAGGGCTTCGTGAGTAAAAACAGCAGGACTGCCGGCGAGTTTGTGAAAACCCGAAAGGGCGCAAACTCGTGAAAAAGAGATGAAATGCACTCGCAAAGTCCTCTCGACTTTGTGAGGAGAAAATTCCTGCGTGAGATCTTTACGACTCACAAAGGAGCAACACACTTAGGAGTCCCCACGACTCCTGAGGAGAAAATACACCTACGGGATCCTTACGACTCGTAGGGAGAAAATGCTTTGTGAGACCCTTACGGCTCACAAAATTGAAAAGTCTTAGGTTATAGGGATCTAAAACCTGTCTCCTAAGCCATCGCTTCCTGATAAGCAAGCGCAAATGATGATTCGCTCCAGGTACCATATTCCAGTGTAGCGATATTGATGCCAAGCAAAAACCAATTCCCAAATCCTCCAGGGGCAAATGATGAGTTGCTCCTGGCATTATTCCAGTGCAGCAATGCATATGCCGACAAAAAAAATCCCCAAATCCTCTCATGGCAAATGATGATTCGCTCCTGGTACCATATTCCAGTGTAGCGATGCTGATGTCAACCCAAATCAAATCAACCAACTAGCTCTGCGTCAGAATCATACTTCGTCTCAGAGTGTATCCCGTGTCGAAATCAAGGTTCGCCTCGGTGTATCTGCCTTCCATGTCGGAATTATTCTTCGGCTCGGAATCAACCAACAAGCTCTACACCGGAATCATGCTTCGTCTCAGAGTGCACACCGTGTCGAAATCATGCTTCGCCTCGGTGTATCTGCCTTCCCTGTCGAAATTATGCTTTGTCTCGGAATCAAGTCTGCCAACAAGCTCTGCGCCGGAATCATGCTTCATCTCAGAGTGTACACCGTGTAGAAATCATGCTTCGCCTTGGCGTATCTGCCTTCTCTGTCGAAATTATGCTTCGTCTCGGAATCAAGTCTGCCAATAAGCTCTGCATCGGAATCATGCTCCGTCTCAGAATGTACCCCGTGTCGAAATCATGCTTCGCCTCGGAGTATTTGCCTTCCCCGTCGGAATTATGCTTCGCCTGGGAATCAACCTCTGCATCGAAATTATGCTTCGGTCAGAATGTCTGCCGCTCTTCGGAATGATGCTCCGATCCTTGGAATCATGCTCCACCCTTCAGAATGATGCTCCGAATCCTTGGAATCATGCTCCACCCTTCGGAATGATGCTCCGAATCCTGGAATTATGCTCCGCTCTTCGGAATGATGCTCCGAATCCTGGAATTATGCTCCGCTCTACGGAATGATGCTCCGAATCCTGGAATCATGCTCCGCTCTTCGGAATGATGCTCCGATCCTTGGAATCATGCTCCGCTCATCGGAATGATTCTCCGAACCCTGGAATCATGCTCCGCTCATCGGAATGATGCTCCGAACCCTGGAATCATGCTCCGCTCATCGGAATGATGCTCCGATCCCCTGGAATCATGCTCTGCTCATCGGAATGATGCTCCGATCCCCTGGAATCATGCTCCGCTCTTCGGAATGATGCTCCGATCCTTGGAATCATGCTCCGCTCATCGGAATGATGCTCCGAACCCTGGAATCATGCTCTGCTCATCGGAATGATGCTCCGATCCCCTAGAATCATGCTCCGCTCATCGGAATGATGCTCCGATCCCCTGGAATCATGCTCCGCTCTTCGGAATGATGCTCCGATCCTGGAATTATGCTCCGCTCTTCGGAATGATGCTCCGATCCTTGGAATCATGCTCCACCATTCAGAATGATGCTCCGAATCCTGGAATTATGCTCCGCTCTTCGGAATGATGCTCCGATCCTTGGAATCATGCTCCACCCTTCGGAATGATGCTCCGATCCTTGGAATCATGCTCCGCTCATCGGAATGATGCTCTGATCCTTGGAATGATGCTCCGCTCATCGGAATGATGCTCCGAACCTTGGAATCATGCTCCGCTCATCGGAATGATGCTCCGATCCCTTGGAATCATGCTCCGCTCTTCGGAATGATGCTCCGATCCTTGGAATCATGCTTCGCTCATCGGAATGATGCTCCGATCCCTGGAATCATGCTCCGCTCATCGGAATGATGCTCCGATCCCTGGAATCATGCTCCGCTCATCGGAATGATGCTCCGATCCTCGGGAATCATGCTCCCCGCGACCCTGGAATTATGCTTCGCGAATCAGAATGATGCTCCGATCCCCAGGAATCATGCTCCCCGGGATGATGCTCCGCCCCCGGAATGATGTTCCACCTCGAAGTTCAACTTCAAGATCCATCAATTTCATGCACACAACTCAAATATGTTGTGTGCATTTGTTGATAGGGGGCAATTTGTTGGGGTAAAAATTTACACACCGGTTGACCGAGTCAAAGTCAAGGTCAACCCCTAAGCCCAAGTCAAGTGGGCCCATGCCCAAGTCGAGCCCGCGGCCAGCCTCCTTCATGCCAAAATATAGATCATGTAATAAATAATTTTTTATGCATGAATGTATGCGAAATGGGCATAAAGCCAAATTTTTGTAAGCCCATGGCTTATGTCCAAAAAGAAATGGCACATGAGCCATGGGATGGCTAAAATGCCAATTTTGTAAAGCTCAAAGGGCTATATGTAAAGTGTATAGCCTATAAAGGCAAGGATAATGAAAATATCTCCACAACTTTTTCTCTCTCCAAAGTAAAATCTAGATCTGTGATCTTCTCCTTCCTCAAGGTTCTAAACCTTCATCTTTTTTTTAATTAAATCAAGAGTTTTACTCTTCCTTTTCCAAAACTAAATAGTTTTTCACCACAAAACCCACAAAGGGGAACTCAGATCTGCCATCAGATCTCAGAAAGGAGAGATTTTTAGAATCTCATATTTCTTGATCTTCAAGATCCGGCCAACAAAGGAAGAAGAAGGAGACCCATATCCAGAAACCCCACTTTGGGGAAGAACTAGGGCTCAAGGGGAGAAGCCCTTCATCAGCTTCAAAATATCTTAGGAGTTTAACTCCTCATATATATATATATATATATATATATATATATATATATATATACATACAGAATAATAAGTGCTCCTTTCTGGGAGTACAACTCCCATTGCAGGGACCAAGTCTCTTTTGCTGCTCGAGCGCCCACGTGCTGACACGTGGTGCGCTGGCGCTCTTGCGCCCAGAGCGCCAGCGCCCAGACACGTGGCGTGCTAGCGCGCTTGCGCTCAAAGCTCTAGCGCTCGAGTGCCCACGTGTTGACACGTGGCGTGCTAGTGCTCCCAGAGCGCTAGCGCCCAAAGCGCTAGCATCCGAGCGTCCGCGTGCTGACATGTGGCGCGCTAGCGCTCAGTGCGCTAGCGCCCGAGTGCCCACATGCTGACACGTGGCGCGCTCGCGCTCAGTGCGCCAGCGCTTTTGTGCTCAGAGCGCTAGCGCTCAGTGCGCTAGCATTCGAGCGCCCACGTGCAGACACGTGGTGCGCTAGCGCTCAAAGCACTGGCGCTCTTGCGCTCAAAGCACTGGCGCTGGCCCCACGCATCCTTTGGATGCCTTTCACCCCCTTTTTTTTTTATATATATACATATATGTATACATATGTACACACACATACTCCACGACACTGTCCCTGTTAGAAAAAAATTTATAACGGGACGCTGCCTCGCACCCCGCAAGGGGGCTGCTAGCCCCCTTGACCCCCAGCCCGCTATCCGGGTAGCGGGACCCCCGTAAAAACTCTGCGGGGCACCCGATATATCCAAAACCCTTTCAAAACACAACACTATACATTGAGTTCGCATGACCAGTTTAACCCGTCAATCGGAGGTTCCCTCGCTCCAAAGGCGAGGGGTAATTAACGACAGCTTAGTCCGCGGCTACCGGAGATTCGGATCCCCACAATCATTAAACCCCAGCCTACCCTAGGCAGGGGGAATCTGTAATGCGCCTGACAAGCGCGCGCGTATTCCCATCTCAATGGGGTGACGAAAAACACCCTACAACGACATTCATTTTCTTCTTTCTTTGGAATGTTGTCAGGTGGATTGGATCTTCTGGAGACGGAGCCCACCAGCGATGACTTGGATCAGCTAGCCTTTGACCCGGAACTCTAGTTTAATTGTACATATTTTCATTTCTGTTATGCCGCTGTTTAGGCATTGCTTTCATTCCATGTATTTACTTTTTATTGTATTGTAAAAAGAATGTTAATAAATAAAGTTGTTGTTCATTTACATCTTGTCTCTTGTGTACATTTTATTTTATATTGCTTAGATACGCTTAGCGTGTTTACTTCTGAGTAAATACGTAGCGGCCTCGTTGCGCCCTCTGCCCGTACACCGCGAAGCGGGGCATGACACCTTCTTTAAGGAATTCTACTAGGGGCTTCCTCCAATCCCGGTCTTCTTCCCGGGCAGCGTAAACTTGAAGTGATGTCACTCTGTCTTCCACGCTGGGCCATGGCAAGACCTCGAAGAGAATATTTCTCTTATTGTTGGCCACATAGGAGGAAGCTAGTTTGCTCAGAGCGTCAGCATGGGCGTTTAGGTGCCGGGGGATCTGCTCTACTTGAACTCCGTCGAAGTCTTTTCGTAGTCTCCTTACCTCGGCTAAATATTTCACTATCAGAGGCTCCTGTGCCTCGAAACAGCCGGTCACCTGGCCTACGACCAGGGCGGAGTCACTGCGGATTCAGATCGTCTTCAGCCCCATTTCGGAGGCGATTCGTAGCCCAGCTAGCAAGGACTCTTACTCCGCGGCGTTGTTTGAGGCCTTGAACCCGAGCTTCAAAGAATACTCCATCTCTGCCTCGTTCGGGCCTCGAATGATGAGGCCGGCACCACTGCCATCCTCGGTTGATGACCCATTGACGTAAAGGACCCAATCGGGGATGGAGTCGGGCCTCTCTTCGATCGAGGGTTGAGATCCGGAGGCCGGCACTGACACTGTCTCCTTGCCAGGGATAGTGCAATCGACAATAAAATTGGCCAGGACTTGTGCTTTGATAGCCTGCCTTGGGCGGTACTTGATGTCGAATTGAGATAACTCCCACCTCCACTTCTGCAAGCGACCGAAAGACTCGGGGGAGGCGAGAATAGCCCCTAAAGGATGCTCGGTGTGAACGAGGATGGTGTGTGCCTGGAAGTAGTGCCGTAGTTTCCTCAAGGTTATGATAAGAGCCAAGACGATCTTTTCTATGGCCGGGTACCTTGTTACCGCGTCTTTAAAGACGTGGCTTACATAGTAGACCGGCTTTTGGACTCCTTCGACATCTCGGACAAGCACCGAGCTAGCAGCCTGACCGGACACCGCTAGATATAGTGATAGCTCGTCTCCCTCAGTCGGTCGGGTGAGCAGTGGAGGAGTTGCCAGGTGTACTTTCAGTTGCTCGAAAGTGATCTGACACTCCTCCGACCATTCGAACCTTGGGATTTTCCTCAGGGCTTTGAAGAATGGGATGCACTTTTCCCCGGACCTTGACATGAAGCGATTCAGAGCAGCTACTCTCCCCATGAGCCGCATGATTTCGACGTTGGTATTTGGCGCAGCCATGTTAAGGATGGCGCTGATTTTCTCCGGATTAGCCCCGATTCCTCGGTGGATAACCATGAATCCGAGGAACTTCCTACTAGTGACCCTGAACGCGCACTTGGCGGGATTCAGCTTCATTTTGTATTTGCAGAGGATGTCGAAAGTCTCGCCAAGATCTTTGGTGTGCTCATCTGACGATGTCGATTTAACGAGCATGTCGTCGACGTAGACCTCTATGTTCCTCCCAATCTGTGGTTTGAACATCCTGTTGACCAAGCGTTGGTATGTAGCCCGGGCGTTTTTGAGGCCGAAGGGCATCACTTTATAGCAGTATACCCCCCGGTCCGTTGTGAATGCGGTGAGCTCTTCGTCTGCCAGATTCATACGGATCTGGTTGTAGCCGGAGAAAGCATCCATGAAGCTGAGTAACTCGTGGCCTGCCGAACTGTCGATGAGCTGATCTATCCGAGGGAGGGGATAGTTGTCTTTCGGGCAGGCCTTATCGAGGTCTGTGAAGTCGACGCACATGCGCCACTTCCCGATTTCCTTTTTAACCATTACCACATTCGCCAACCATTCTGAGTAGGTCACGTTTCGAATGAAGTTGGATGCAAGCAACCTGTCAACTTCGTCCTCGATCGCCTTTGTTTGATCGGAGCGAAGGTTCGTTTCTTCTGCCTGACGGGTCGGACCGTCGGGTCGACCCCGAGCTTATGTGATATTACTTGGGGGGTCGATCCCGGGCATGTCAGCGGGCGCCCAAGCGAACACGTCCGAGTTTCCTCTGAGGAAGTGGACCATGTCGTCGTGCCGGGCCTTTGTTAAGAGTGACCCGATTTGGACGGTTCGTTCATTGTCCCCTTCGACGAGGGGGGCCTCTGTTAGCGGCTCCACAGGGGCCCCTCGGATTTCTTTTTGTTCGTCCCGAGTATCCAAGGACCCCCGAAAATCACCCGTGCCCTCAAGGTCGTCGCTTCGTTCCTCGGGCATAGATGTCACTGTGAAGCAAATATTTGCGGTTTGCTGGTTCCCGTAGGCCCAGCCTATTCCTCCTTGGTCGAGTAGAAACTTGATCGCGGGGTGGTAGGTCGAGATCTGGGCCAGAAGGGAGTTTAGTGTCGGACGTCCCAGGAGGATATTGTAGGTCGATGGAATTCTAGCGACGATGAACCCCACTGGTACGGTTCGCGTACGGCCCGCCTCCCTAATGTTAAGTAGGAGGGTGACCACTCCTTCTGCCGAGATGTAGTGGTTAGTAAACCCTGACAGAATGTGGGCGGTCGGCCTCAGGTTCGACGGACCGAGCCCCATACGTAAAAAGCAGTCATAGAAAAGGATGTCTGCCGAGCTCCCCGAGTCGACCAGTATCCTTTGAACCTCGTAGCGGTGGACCCGTGCTGTAATCATCAGGGGGTCGTTGTGAGGCAAGGATATACCGAGGAGGTCCTCGTCGGTGAAGGTGATAGGCTCGGCTGGTTTGATCTTCTTCCGGGGCTGGCTGCTAGTCCCCTCGACCGGCAGGAGGCGTCGAATCTCGCCGGCTCCAGGCGCACTCCCTGTTGACACGACCATGATTTAGCCGATCGTCAGCTCACCGGGAGGGGGATGGTTCTCTTGCTCCCGGTCGGCTTGTCGCTTTTCCCGAAAGTACTTTGCCAGGTGCCCCGAGCGAATTAACTCCTCGATGTAGTCGTGGAGCTGTTTGCAGTTCTCGGTGGGGTGTCCTTTCGACCTGTGGAAGGCGCAGTAAGGGCCTCGTGTCCGTTTGGCCGCCCTATTGGTGACCGGAGGGATTTTGAAAAATCGCTCGCCCTTTGCCTCCTCCAACAGCTCTGTCTGGGAGATATTGAGCGGGGTATACTCCTGGAACTTCGGGGAGTATGGCTTTGGCCGGTCAATCTTCTTCTTTTCTTCTCTACCCCTCTTCTTTTGATCGGCCTGGTCGCTCCGGGGTAGGTTCGCATTTACCTCGGACTCGAGCTGGATTTCTCGCTCGGTCTAGGCTTTTACCTCGGCCATGGTCTTAGGTTGCGCTAATGCAAAGGAGCGGAGCCACTCCTTGTGCCTAAGACCCGACCTGAGGGCCATGATGACAGTCTCGTCCCGGTGCTCTGGGATCTCAATAAGAGCGTTGTAGATGCGGGTGCCGTATCCTTTAAAGGATTCCTTATCCTCGCTCTTTATAGTAAAGAGGTAATCGAAGGTCCGCTTCTGCCGTTTGTTCCCGACGAAATGCCCGAGGAACTGAGCGGACAGCTCATCGAAGGTAGAGATGGAGCATGGCATGAGTCCTCGGTACCAATCTCGTCCGGCGCGGATGAGAGTGGCGGGGAACGCTCGGCATTGGGCAGCGTCAGAGTTGTCTTGGAAGCTCATCCCCGCCGTGAACGCGTCTAAGTGGTCTTTCGGGTCGGACTTTCCGTCGAAGAGGGCCACCTTTGGAGGCTTGTTTCTGGAGGAGACGCGGACAACGAGCAGTCTTCAGTGAAGGGCTTCGTAAGTGAGTCGGCGGCATACCTGGCCCCCTCGCTTGAGGGACGACTCTCCCGATGTATACCTTCGATCTTCTTTTCGAGGGAATTGAGGCTGTCGTTGCATCCCGAGGATTCGGCATACTCGGAGTTATGGCCCCTCTCGCTGGCGACCTGCGCCTAGCCACGATTCTGGTTTCGTTCTATGAGGTTCCTCAGGTCCCCTGGCGAGGTCATCCTCGAGCCACCGTAGTGAGTGTCGTCCGCGCGACCTTGTCGAGGGAGAGGGTGCCGGCCATACCTAGGAGCAGGCGAGCTGACCGACACCTCCTCGGGAGGGACGAGAGCGCGATGGGCCTCGGGGCGGGGTGCTCTTGCGTGAGACCTCGGCGTGGAGCTGTGAGGTGCCCAACAGGTCATTGAATTGGTCGCCACAGGGGATCTATGGCCGCCGGAAATAGCGAGGCGTTGTTCCGTCGTGCCAGCATGGGCATCGTCGTCTCCCCCTCTGCGGAGGTCACGGTCCCGAGTTGGGGAATGGCGACCTGGGTAGCTTTCCCAGCTGTCTGGACACGGATAAGGGCATCCACGATGGACACGAGCCTGTCGATCCGTGCAGACAGAGTGTGAACGGCATTCGGGGGAGGGGCATTCGGGGGAGGAGAGGATCCGTCCGCGCCTCCGTTGTGGGGAGGACGTGATTGATAGAGTTTTTCTGTGTTTAAATTTACCGCAATCAAGACGGTATCACTTGGTAGCTAGCCGGTTGAGTACGGGTCGATCCACAGGGAGAAGGAATCTTTTTCTTTATGTTCTAACGAGTTAAGTACAAACTTTGGTAGGGTTTTGTTTTAAGATCTATGAATGAGAATAAGTTGATAAAAAAGCTTGCTAGGGTTAGGATTGGGTCAGTTTGAAATAGGGATCTTCTCGCTTCTTTCAATGCCTTAGTTGTGAATAAAGGTGTTAGGGTAATCGGCAACAACAGAGATTAGCACGATTAGGAAGAAACTTAGTTTCTTCCTTTTGGTCCTTGTCCGTCCGTTCTTGGCTCTTAGCCCTAACTTCCGGTTAATTCAACCACAACAGCTCTAACTAGGGAATCACCGCTATCACGTAGGATAGGGTGCCGTAGTGAGCGGATTATGGTTGATTTAAAGAGAGTTCGTATTAAAATTATTTGGGCAAAGAAAGGAGTGAGATATATTTCCTTCTCTCAAATCTTCCCTATCCTACCCCTGACACGTGAGGAATTACTCACTCATTAGGAAGATAACAATAAAATTCATTTTTTTATATTTTAATTGATGACCTAATTTGCAGATAAATAAAGAACAAATAAAAGTGAAGATAATAAATTGCAGATAAGAAGAATGCGAGATAAAATAAAATAAAAGACTTACTTTATTGATGACCTCTCAAGAAAGCATTACAATTGAATTTAAAATTTAGATCTAGAATATAAAAAAACAAATAAAGAGAGGCATCCTCAAAAGAGAGGCACCCAAAAGAGGCACACCTAATTTGGCTTTAAGCTCTCCTATTTATATATAGGAAAACCCAAGGTTTACATTCTGATCCATACATGAAATTACAAAACAACCCCAAAAACCGAGTCAAAGCACCGACACCCCACCGACACGTGCAGAGCACGGCCGCGGAACCGCGGCAGAAGAACCTGTTTGGCCGCGGTTCCGTGGCCATTTGGTGGGTTCATGGGCCCAATTCTTCAGGGTTTCTTCAAGTTGCTTTTATCTTCTGTTTTCTTCACTTGGTCTCTCAGAATCTCTTCAATTCTCTTTCAGATATTCAACAGTGGACTTTTGCCTTGAGCTCCGCATTTGAAGTCTTAGATCTTGTGCTGCCCTTGTGCTTTGTGCATTGAAATGCTCAATGATTTTCCATTTATTCCTTGAACTGTTAGGCGGTATTATACGGATAGTGTGTGGAAACCCGTATTTCTCTGTTTGTTGGTCGTAGTCCCACATTTGTTGCGACTTTTCATGAATTTCACTGTAAAGAGCTGAGAACCTGTAACCTGCAACTATTTAGCAGACATGGATCAAAAGTACCTACTTATATGCAATGTGATTAATAATGGACGGTATAAAAATGCAAAAATCTGATATGAACAGGACGGCGGCTAGTGCTGGGATCATCGCGATGATCACTCGCCATCAGCTTGAGGTCGGAAGATCAACTTTCGATGGGTGGAACTTTTTCGTTCCCACAGACGGCGCCAACTGATGGAGCTCTGGATCTCCTTCAGATGCTGTCTTCCGGCAATCTGCCGACGGCGTAGACGAACGGCAGAGATTGGGTTTGAGAACTATCTCCTGAGGCGTGTAGATCTCAATGGGTTTGGTTTGGTGAGAAGCCGAGCTACCTGCAAAGAAGTCCCGGGGTGGTTGTACCACCGTAGACCCTCCGACGATCAAGTCAGTCGAGGTATTTGGGCAGAGTAGCGACCTATTGGATAAGAATTGCCTTACCTGAGTCGTCTGAGAGAGGGGTTTATATAGCGGCAGCCATGGGCTAGCGGGCGTGAGATTCTCGCCGGCCGTTACGCCCCTGGCGTTGCGCCCGCGAGAATGGCGGGATCCTCCATTAATGACGGGATACGCTCGTTAATGGGGGATGCAACGGCGTGGAACGTGGGATCGTGGGGCGGCGGATATCTCGCGTTTGGCGAGATTCGCAGAGCCGTGGCGGAGACGTCTGTGATCTGCGTTCTGGGTCGCCCAATAGAACCGAGGAATTTTAGCTCAGCGGGGGCTCGGAGGCGAGCGGGAGGCCGAGGAAGTTCGGTACTGTGATAGCTCGTAGACGAGCTGGGAGGGCTGAGGAAGCTCAGCGTACAGGAGGGCTCGGAGGTGAGCCATTGGTCATCTACAGGACTCTTCAGGGAATTCTCGAAGGTCGGGTCTAAGCAGCGGGAAGATAGCCCGGGGGACACTTCCAATGTGCAGTCCTCGCCCTGTTTCTGTGTGCATCGAGACACGTCTTCTGCCATATGTCATGATCTGGGAAGCTCCCACTTACGAGCATCATCAATGACCGTTTAAGGGATATATACGGTGTCGATAAAAAGTGCATGAAAAAAATAATTAAGATAGATTCGTTGATTGATCGAGTGATACTGTTCTCTTCATAGGTAGCGGCATCATGTCCACAATATTAGCTACAACTTCCCGTTCGTAACGGGCTCGCTACTCTAGCTGCATGTCGCAGTTTCCCACACAGGTTCTTCCGCATGTTCTTTTGTAGAAGTTGTTTTCTTAGCTCACTCACTAATCAAAGGCTTCAGCTGAAAATAATTCGCACTTGAGTCACGGCCTGTCAGTCAAGCTGTAGTCCTTTTGGGTCCTAAAACTGAATATAGATGTAAACAAGATGTTCGGATGGAACTAAAATTTGGCAGCATATTTAGCCAAAGCCTTATTTACTGAAAACTCCAAACAGGTTTGAGTCATTTTAACAAAACTTTCGTTACCTTTGAAACTATCATGACTTGACGGTTAACGTTACTGTTTATGTCAAATGACCATTTAGTCCTTTCATAATATAATAAATTAATTATAAAGCATATTTTAAATAATTTTAATAATTATTAAATATTAATTAATTAATTAATTCTTTTTGGGAAGCGGGAGCCGGAGTGAGGGGCGGCTCCGGCGAAAGGAAGGGAGGTCGGAGTAGGGTGGGGGGCCGAAGGGCGGCACCGGCGAGTAGCTCTAGAAGATGAAGATCCTGATGGGTGATGGTGATGGTGGTGATGGTGATGATGGTGATGTGGGGGCAGGGACAGGGGTTGTTAGGGGAGCGCGGTAGGCTGAGGCGGTGTCGATGAGAAGAAGAAGAAGAAGAAGAAGCAGATGATGAAGATGTTGATGGCGAGGGGGCAGAGGGTGGGGGTTGAGGGGGAGCACCGGCGACGAGAAGGCAAAGAAGAAGATGAAGATGAAAAAGAAGAAAATGAAGATACCGATGGTGGTGATGACAATGAAGAAAATGATGTTGGTGCAAAGGGTGGGGGTTGGGGGAGACCCTGGCGGCGGCAGCGCCGGCAATGGTGTTGGGTTTTTTATTAGGTTTTTTTTTAAAATTTTATTTAGAAATTAGATGCAGGGTTAAAAGAGAGGTAATTTGGGGAATTTAAATTTTTTTGCTGATGAGGCAACGCGGCGCTGACGTTACCGACATGACAACGTTAAGTTTGATAGTTTCTCGATAGTTTCAAAGGCAATGGAAATTTTGTTAAAATGGTCAAATTTGTTGGGAGTTTTCGGTAAATAAGTTTGAAGGAAAGCCCTATTTTAAACCATCAATCTTCCTGTTTGTGGAATACAAGAAAATAATTAGGAAAGGAAAAGGAAAAGGGAAAACAGAAACATGAGTGTCACATGGGGGCAATGAAATTGGATGCGGATGTAATCGGGTCGGAATCCATTAACCTACTGGGTCTGCTGCCGTGTTCCATTACGAACGTGTGTCTCTCTCTCAGAGCCTAAGAAATAAATAAAGAGAAGACGGAGAGAGAGGAGAGCGAGAGGGGAAGAAAGAGGGTCTGATACGCTTCGCAGTTTCCATCAAATCCAACCTCCCTCTTTTCTCTTCTTTCTCTTTGTTGTTATTATAGTGTCAAGCCCTCATTCTTGGATCCCGCTGCTGCTGATCCCTCTCAAGCAAAATCACCCTCAAATTTAATCTCTTTTGAGTGAGTTGGTGCTGATCAATTGCGATCAATCGATCGAGAGAGATGATGAATCTAGAATCGTTGGCGGAGGCGACATCGGGAGCAGTGGGAGCGCTGGTGAGCACCACGATCCTGTATCCGCTTGACACCTGCAAGACCAAATACCAAGCCGATGTTAAATCATCCGATGGTCTCCAGAAATACAAGTAATCATCCTTTTTTTAATTTCCTCCGTCTTTTCTTTTTTTCCCATTTAAATTCATAATTTCATCTCTATTGTGCTAGATCCATGCTCTATTACTCGTTTCTAATTCACGATTGTTGTCAGATTGGTCCATTTTCTTCGCTTTCGTATAGCTTTTCAATTAGGATTTGGTATTTTAATATAGATAAAGAGGAGGAAGAATGATAATTTAATTTTGTATGAGGAAAAGGATACACTTTGATTTCTCAAAGCACCTTAACTCACCATATTAAAGTTTGTATGACCAAAGATTTCAACTTTTTAAATATTACATTAATGTGTTTATACTAAACGGAGTGAAATCAACTCTGACTGTGGTGGCTCCCGAGAAATTATTCTATATCTTGCGATTCCGATCCCCTCAAACCATTGATAACACAAAGATCTTACCACAATAGAACGCGAAGAAGCACAATACACCGGATTTAATGTGGTTCGACCTTGGCCTGCATCCATAGGGCAAATCTCAAACGGGTTTCATTGACACATAAAAGAGATTACAAGAGAACTCACACATCCTCGCTCTCATATCTCATCCCCTCTCCTTCTCTCACATCACAGGGGAGTTCAAAGTAAAGACACCTGTAAACAGTTGAATACCTGATGGCTGGATATGTCAATACGGTTGCCACACTCTTAGAGACAGCACCTAACGCAAAAGGTGATAAGGCTGAGAGCGCTTCTGAAGACCCTTTAGATCCTAATTAATTTGCGCTCAAAAGCCTTTGTTTCAACTGATCAAAGACTGTATACTGCATTTGTTATAATTTCAAGTCACAAACGAGACAAAATCAGTAAAGGTTTAATATTTAGTTTATCTCCTATCAGAGAGAGGATAATGGAGGAAAAGTGCCATAGGAGGGAATTTCCTCCCATGGCGTCGAAAAAAATACACCCTCCATGGTTTTTTCGACGATCGGCACCCATCATCATCTTTTTCATGCAAAATGTGGATACACAAAATTTCATGTGATTCCATCACTTTTTCACCGTTGATTTAGAGGGTGCAAAATTAACGGTTTACCGCCGACAATAGAACTTTTTACATTGCTAATTCAACTGTGAAAAAGTGGTGGAATCACATGAAATTTGGTGTATCCACATCTTACATGATAACGATGATGATGATGGGTGCCGATCGTCGGAAAAAATGGAGGGTGTAGTTTTTTTACGCTACCTAACGAAAAAGCCTGCAAGGGCCCCTTTCCCCCATTATTCTCATATATATATATATATATATATACATATATATATAATGGAGGAAAGAGGCCCTACGAGCCTTTTTTCGTTAAGCGGCGTCGAAATCTACATCCTCCACCATTTTATTCAACGATCGGTACCGTCCATCTTGATCTTCATCGTCTAATATGTCAATACACCAAATTTCATGTGATTTTACACTTTTTCACCGTTGATTTAGCAATGCAAAAGGTTATATTGTTGGTAAACCGTTAATTTTGCATCCACTAAATCAACGGTGAAAAAGTATTAAAATCACTTGAAATTTGGTGTATCGGCATCTTAGACGATGAAGATCAAGATGGACGGTGCCGATCATCGAATAAAATGGTGGAGGACGTAGATTTCGACGCCACTTAACGAAAAAACCTCTTAGGGCCTCTCTCTCTCTATACACACACAGTGTTACCAAAACCTAACACCATCCCTCACCTATTAGTAGCACACACTAATAGATGGCCCGGCCCAAAAGGCTTGAGTCCAATTCGTACTCTCTCTAGGTGCGTAAACGGATACTCGACACATTCCAACTCAAAATATATCAGGTGTAATGCACTCGATAGGAGAGAGAAGATGGGAATTGCTGGGATCTTTGGGCAGCTTTGTGAGATCCATACTTCTATTTCTTTCTCTCCTGACCGGTTACATGCACCCGGTAGAATTTTTTTTCATGACTACCCATTCTACTGATGTAATGAAATATCACCTATTGGATTATCTAGATGGGATTGGTCATTGATCGTATTTTTTTGTTTCTGAATCTGCTAATTAGGAGCCTCTCAGATGTGTTGCGGGAAGCAATCTCTACTCGCCAAATTCTTTCGCTCTATCAGGGACTCGGGACCAAGAATTTGCAGTCGTTCATATCACAATTTGTTTATTTTTATGGTTATAGCTATTTTAAAAGGCTTTATTTAGAGAAGAGCAGAGTCAAATCCATTGGAACAAAAGCGAACTTGTTTCTTGCTGCTGCTGCTGGTGCTTGCACTGCTATTGTCACACAGGTGGGTAGATTTCCCGCATCATTTTGGAGATGATCATGGGATTTTCCTTTTTATTATTCCCCTTCTTTTTTTAAGTATTGTTAAGCTGCTGATTTCTCTCAACATATATAGCCATTGGATACAGCATCATCCAGGATGCAAACAAGCGAGTTTGGAAAATCCAAGGGGTTATGGGAATCTCTTTCAAAGAGTTCATGGAGTGAAGCATTTGATGGGCTAGGCATCTCACTTCTCTTGACTACCAATCCTGCTATTCAGGTACACTTCTGCTGGGCAAATTCATAATAATAAAAAAAGCAGCGGATAACACTAATCATAATGCCATGCTTTTATGAAATAAATAAATATTTGAACCATGACTGTATTGTCATTTCTTTTATAAGGATTAAGGAGATGAACTAAATATTAGGACCTTTACTGATTTTGTCTAGTTTACGACTTGAAATTATAATATATGCAGTATACAGTCTTTGATCAGTTGAAACAAAGGCTTTTGAGTGCAAATGAATTAGGGTCTAAAGGGTCTTCAGAAGTGCTCTCAGCCTTATCAGCTTTTGCATTAGGTGCTGTCTCGAAGAGTGTGGCAACTGTATTGACATATCCAGCCATCAGGTATTCAACTGTTTACAAGTTCCGTCTTTACTTTGAACTCCTAATATTTTGCAAAACTGATGTTAGTAGATTCAATTCAGCTCCTATCTGTAGTGGAGTATATAATGGTTTCCACTAACTGAGAGCATGTATTTGAATTTGTGTGCAGGTGTAAGGTCATGATTCAGGCTGCTGATAACGATGACGAATCCAAGAAGGCACGACCTAAATACCCCAAAACAATGCTGGGTGCTTTTTCTGCTATATGGAGCAAAGAAGGCATACCAGGTTTCTTCAAAGGATTACATGCTCAAATCTTGAAGACGGTTTTGAGTTCAGCCTTGTTATTGATGATAAAGGAGAAGATTTCAAAGTTTACTTGGATCGCAATACTCGCTCTTCGGAGGTCTTTGTTAGTTACCCCGAAAAGGTTGAAGCCAGCATAGAAGAGGTCTGCCGTTTCTTTGAAGTAACATGATAGATCATTAAAGAAGAGGGAAGAGAAGGGACACCAAGGGTTTTGTAGTTAAAGAAATAAGCTGTTAGAAAACTGCTTTTAAAAAATGTATTTTAAAATATTTTTATTTTCTTTCCCTGATGCGAAAGATCTACAATCTGAGTGTTGTAGGATACATATCACCGTTGCTGTTTGCTCTGTAATCTTAGTCTGTGTCGTGAACATCATCTTTTAGAAATATAGAGGCAATGATGAGTGTAGTTTGTAATTCATCTGTGTGCAGATGAAGTGTGATTGATGTTGAATCTGCAATATAAACTGGATTTGTTGCTATTGCCTTCCCCTCCCCCCCCCCCCCCCCCTCCCCCCCTCCCTCTGTTAGCTCTAACTTTTAAACTTGATGTCTTAATTTGTAAGACTGGTATTGTATTGAAGGGGAAGGAAGCATTAGAGTAAAGAGATGTGGAGTAA
Source organism: Agapanthus africanus (assembly GCA_030015575.1). Taxonomy (NCBI): domain Eukaryota; kingdom Viridiplantae; phylum Streptophyta; class Magnoliopsida; order Asparagales; family Amaryllidaceae; genus Agapanthus; species Agapanthus africanus. The sequence goes on along the minus strand of CM057339.1, from coordinate 257,765,232 downwards.
TAACAGGTTGAAAATCATGCTTGTAACAGTTTTGTTGTCAGGCTGTAAAAAATCCACCAAGCATCTACACCAATGGAGATAAAGTGCAGATTTTGGACCAGATAAGATAACTTTAATTACAAAATCCAAAAACTGTACAGAGTGGTACATCATTGCATAGCATGATATAAATATATCGACTGTGAGTAATAACGCAATACAAAAGGTGTACAAGGCCAAACTCAACAAGATGCATTGAACAAACATAAGAAGAGCAAAACTTATAAGATGGTAGTACAACTTCAATGTGAAGCAAAATTTCTTGATATGAAAATAGTAAGATATTATCACACCATTATTCGAATTCCGAACCGGAGTCAGAAAGGAAAAAAACCGGAGTTATGCGGGAAATACAAAAGCAAACAAATAATACATATGACTTGCTTATTCAGCTTCTAGTATTGTGTTCAAAAATTTGCTTCCCGTTTGCTCACAAAGAAAAGTACAATGTAATCTCAACAAAGCAGTTGGAGAATAATTTCACTAGATACGACACCTATTTCACCAGAGATAATAAATGGAGCTGCTTCTCAGATGACTGATCTGCGCCTCTTGCACAAAACTCTTTGAGCAGTACCAAATCGTCCAACAAACGAATCCTTGTCCAAGAAGGACCGGTTGCCAATAGCTGCTTGTCCCAACTGAGTAGAGTACCTTGGTTGAGCGGCTGGGGAGCCAACAACTAGTCTTTTCTGAATACTGAAGCACAGCTTATTCAGCGATGGTGCTGCATTATTACTATCATTATTAATGCAGCTACTAGAAGTTGTTGGGCTGGAAACAAGACGAAGCCTTTGTCGTGGGGAAGCAAAAGTTGGGATCCTCGATTTCCTTACCGCCTGCATGTTTGATGGGCTGGAGAACTTGCTGCTGCTCGATAATAAACTAGTACTGAATCCACTACTAATTCCTTTTCCATCAGGAGTTGCAGCAAGGGGAGTTCTGGGCATTGCAGGAGCATAAGTCGTTGCTGACATCCTCCTCCTTGGTTCCCTCAATTGCTGATGCTTGTTTTCTGCTTGAGTGGGAAGGATAGTAATAGAGGCTCTCCTCTTGGGTTGAACTGGTATGCTTCGAACTACAGGAGACAGTAAAATTCTTCGAGCTCTAGACACAGTCTTGCTCTGTCCAATGTATGTTGGTTGCTTCGTCCCCAACATGTTCTCTTTATTTTCAAATGTCCGCACTGTGCTTGTTATGCTACTCCTCCGAGCGCCTCCAGGTGGCAAACAGTTGGTGATTCGGCTCAGAGGTTGCCTCTCATTTAAGGGAGCAAGAGGTGGCTTTGCAAACTTGGCTGAATCTCTGTTTCCTCCTTGAGCTTTTGCTCTCTTTTGATCAGCCAGTTGGTTCTCGAGTTCTCTAACCTGCCACAATCAACCAAATTTCCTCATTATAACTGGATTATGGGCATGTAGAACACATACACACATGGAAAAAGATTGGCAATAGCGATGTGGAGATACATGCAGAAGTGTCAGAGAATCTATATATTCTAGTTATTTTTTAGCAATTTTTATACAAAGAATATGCTCATAGATTTCAATGCACAATGTGCATACATGAAAGAAAAATAGCTAAGAAAGGGATAGGTCTACTACTATAAATTTTAGCTTTTGCCACATTCAACCCTATTGTCGCTCCAACACTACTAAAACCTAAACTTGGTTACTAGCAACTGGCACCCTCTGAAAACTTTTCACTGTTAACTAGCCATTTATTTTATATATTACTTTTCATTTCCATAGATACCATTTCCATCCAATAAACCTTATACAATCCTGCTCCTTGTCATTCATATATTTTTCATTTTCATAGATACCATTTCCATCCAATAAACCTTATACAATTCTGCTCATAAAATCCAATACCATAATTAACTCTCTTTCTATGGATAATCTCCGGATTACTATTCATTATCAACCCTTTTGTTACTTTTAAAGAATAGTTGGCGAAAGGCAGAATCCACCTGCTTGTCAATGGGCATGCTTGATAGGTGAGTGTGACTGAATATGGAACTTAAGTCTCCTTTGATCATTGTTTAAGACTTATGCATCAAATAAAACTTGGCGTCTATATTCCAATCCAACAGGATTGTTTCATAGCTATAAAACAAAAGCAAAAAGAAAGCAAATTGTGTTGAGATATGCAGATACCAAGGGAAGATGCTAATGGTTTTAAAACTAGCTCCCATTAAAAGCTCCAAATTACTGTAATGCAAAGCTAATAGAAACTGCGCTACTTCGATGAAATATTTCTGTCACAATCAAATCCTGCGCTCCAAATCCATGCAAATATCAAAGGCAATCCCTGAAAGTTCAATACCTATTTCCAGTCAAACTTAAGCTTTACAAAACAAAAATAAAAAGTATTCGAGTAGTCCTGCAAATGCAATGCAGCCTCCAGGCGATCTTTAGACATGCAGCCTCAAGGAAATATTCAAGTACGTTTAATAAACAACTATATTTGGAGAAACAATCCTGATGACCTTGTGTGTTTATGATGGGTAAAAATTAGTTAGTTAGTTAATGATGCTGATCGCCAAGGTTTCTGAGTGCTAATAACCAAGTCTAGGGGTTGTAAGGGTTTGCAGAGCCATAGTCAACGAGAATCCAAATTTTGGGGCTGTAAGGGTTTGCAGACCCAAGTTTAGGGGCTGTAAGGGTTTGCAGGCAACCTAAATGCTAAGCTTATGGAAGGTTCACATAAAAGAAACCACATTAACAAATGCTAATCCATTAAAAATCATAAACACTAGAAAGGAGTTTATAAACAAAAGAAATAATTTTTGGACATGTCTGTAAAAAATTACTTATGAAATCGAAATTTGTAATATTTTTGGGGCATACATAGAAGTATCATTTAGACAGGCGCGGATAATAAAATCTACTAGTTCACAGTTTGCCTCTTGATCAAAAGAAATAATTTTTGGACATGTCTGTAAAAAATTACTTATGAAATCGAAATTTGTAATATTTTTGGGGCATACATAGAAGTATCATTTAGACAGGCGCGGATAATAAAATCTACTAGTTCACAGTTTGCCTCTTGATCTGAATATGCATGCGCAAAACTATGCATTGCAAGGAAAAAATTGCAAATTGCTGTTCACACGGACGCACGTCCGGATTCCTTTCTTGTTAAAATATACTAAAGATAAACTAATTGAAATGAACAATAGAGATAACTAACAAAAACTCGTCATCTACTATTATATACAATTCTCCTAGCCATTTGGCTGGCGTTACTTGCTTATGCATACCTTCATCTGATAGTTTCTGCATGTTTGTTCAGCTTCTCTCACCTGTCACAACACAAATAAGAATATGGTTGTCAATGACACAATAAAATGGAAGGCAAACAATCAAGACACAATATATGGAGGGGTTGCAGGGAGACAGCTTATATTAAAAAGATAATATTAATGATGACTTTCTTTTTTGAGTTAGATATTAATATCTGGTGACACCGCCTATTTCAACTCAATAAGGAGGAAAAGGGAGTTTGAAGGAAGGCAGTTTATTTTAGACAACTTCCATAATTTACCTTTTCTTGAAGTGTTTTAAGCACGTTCTCTCTTGATACATACTTAAGCTGCATTAACTGCAAGCTTTCATTTAATCTTGCATTTTCCTTCTCTACCTGACGGAGCTTCTCTGCCTGTACAGAGATTTTTCAATTTAGTAGATTAAAATAAGAGTGATAAATCAACAGAATAAAGAAAAACACAGACAACATCATATGAAACTACCATCTGTTTAAGCTTGAAACTCTCTGCTGGATCAGATTGTTTCCTGGCAGGCCCATACTCGATACCCCGAACTCTGCTAGCAAAGTTGAGGGAGCAAAGAGTTTCTCCCAAGTCCGCAGAGCTTGGACTGATCTGAGCGAACATGAGAGTCTTGCAATCCCCTCCTGCTTTGCACATATCCACTATTAACGCACTAGTAATATAAAAACTGGAAAACAACTTCCAGATTATAAGAAATTTCAAAGGTAAGCAGCAAAATCTTACAGTACTATAAACAATCCCATATCAATTTTTTTAAAGGCTTTTTAAACAAACATGATTAACAAAAAGGGAAAACTAGCTCACCTAAAGAGCTCTGTAGCAAGTGAGTAAGTTTTGAATTCCTGTGGATTTTCATGTTAAAAGCAGAGAGTTAGAAGTGACATATAGGGAAATGGGGAAAGGAAGGCATATAAGAAGGGTAAAGACCTGTATGGTATATGGGGATTCTTAGAGGCAAGGGCAGATATAACATCGCCAAGCGCAGAAAGGGACTTGTTAATGAATTGAGATTCTTTCAGCCTCTCTCCCTCCACTTCAGTCTTGCCCACTCGCTCGCTTCCAGCTAAATCCACGAGCCACATGTGGCTCCTGCTCCTCTGTCCGTCCACCAAATTCTTTCCCTTTACGGTCACCCGTACCAAGCTGCAGAAGAAGAATTACAATTTTACTCGAGGCAACAAATGTTTTGGTATTAGATGTGAGCATATAATATTCCACTTCCAGATACAATATCTTTACTTCAGACATAAGATGACAAGGATGTACCAGTGAGAACGGCTACTTAGTTCATTGGCATTAGTGGATCCAACTGATCTGTTCTTCCCCCCAGTATTAAGGATCTCCCACACCTCATCCATGCTGCATGCTTGAGCTTCAGCGAGACCAGGCACTTCCTGAATACCATCTATTTGCTTTACCTCCAACCTTTTCACATAGACAAGGTTTCATTCGGATTAAAAACCAAGCCTATGTAAGAACAAGAATTTTAATTAGATCTAAACCAAAGGGAAATTAATTACTTCTTTGCAGGCTGATTTGAATTCTCTGTGAGAAGGTCTCTTATCTTCTCGTTATAAACCTCCAACATGCTCACAGAAAATTCATATCTAATTGTTGAATCTCTCTCAGTAGAACTCCTAAACAGTTCTTCCAAGGCCCGGTAGTTGACACCTCGGTTTTCTGGGGTCCCTTCCATAGTGAAAGTCTTTCCCGTTCCAGTTTGCCCATAGGCAAATATACACACATTGTACCCATCCAATACCGATTTCACAATCGGCAAAGTCTCAGAAAATACAACCTCTGCATGCAACATGAGGAGAAAACTGGTGCTTAAATTTAAATAGGAAAATTAACTTGTATCCTATAAAAACGGAAAAGCAACCATTTAAGTAGCTCGAACGAGCACAAGTATATCTATCTATTCAGAACCACAACTTACTACTTGCTCGCATACAAAAAAAGTAAAATGTGGAGTAACTTATACCTTGGTTGTCCTTGGGACTGAAAACGCGGTCGAATCTGAATTGCTTCTTGGTGTTGTCAGAACAGATGAGCTGCAACTCGGAATCATTGGACCTATCAAATTCAACAACAGAAGCAACTCCCTTAGATATTTCCTCTGAGCTTAAAGGCCGACATCTACAAAAAACCCTTATATTCCCCTTTAGTTCTATTATTTCATTGTAAAAACGTTTTCTTTCGGCACATTCCTGTGTGTACTTTTTCTCCAACGCCTCATATTTAGGGACACACTCTTGGACACACTTGTTGGTTAACAATTCACAATCCGCCCGCAACCTAACGTTTTCATCAGTCAAAGTATTGTACTTGATCCCTAAAATGAAAGAAAAGACTCCATGAGGCTAATCTATGAATTAAGCCAAAAAGACAATAAACACAACTATTAACGAGGAGAGCAACATACCAAGAAGCTGAAGAGCAGAAGTGACATCAGGTCCAAAGAAAGATGCCATTGATTCGCCCTTTAGTACAGGCGAGGATGTGATGCTGTCTCCCTCAAATTTCTGTAAGACAAATATATCAAAATTTGCGATTCAGGCTATTATCCAGCAAAAATAAAAACTCCTTTAATTTTATCCCAGGAGAGGTTAAAAACCTGAAAGTTGCTTCCTTTTTCATCAATCTCTTTTGAACCGGTCGGATTTTGTGCTGAATCAGCCAGGACTGCTAAACCCACAAGAAATTTGATCAAATCGCAATAATTAAAAGGGCAGAAGTTCAAAGAAAAGGAGGAAAATTTACCATTTTCTTGAATCGTCTCCTCTTCTGAGAAATCTATCAAGAAAAAGAAAAAGAAAAAGGAATGGGAGTTAGGGTTTCTAGGGTTAGAAAACTCAAGTTACGAAATAAACCAAAAAAAATGAAGCCCCAATTCGAACTAATCAAAGGAAAAGATTGAGCGATACCTTGATGTTCTTGAAGGATCTCTTCCGCTAGTGACGACGATGACGACGGTTCTTTCTCTTGAGGGAGAGGCAGCGTCAGTAGACAAGATTCTTCGCCCATGGCTCTCTCAATTCGATCTCTTCGAACAACTTGGAAGCGATTTGGGACTCCGAGTCGAATTTGGGATCAAATCAGAGAGAGAGAGAGAGGGGGAGAGGGATTTGAGAGCTGCAACGGTCATATGGGGGGTTTCATTGGAATGAGACGGGCGTTTTTGATTTTTAAATTTGAGTTTCGATTCAACCGTTGGATATTGTGGACTGTATCCAACGGCTCTTATCACCTCCGCTTGTAATGCCAACTCAATGATCGGGTGAATTACACTAACTTTCATGAATTTTCACTTAAATACCTTAACTTTTTTCTACTGCTATAATTTAAGGATTATATTTCCATTAAAATACCTTCAAAATTAGCGGTTAAGGAATTTACTGTAATAATGAAACTTAAGGTAATTTAGTGAAAAACACAATAGTTAAGGATATTTTTATATAACTTATCCCAACTGATATATACAGCAACAACAACACCCGAACCTTTTATCCCAAGCATATGAGATAAGCTACATGAACCAACATGAGAATCACGCCAGGTCCAGCACATGAATCATCCGCTTCCACTCACTCCTATCGAACAATATACTTTCATTGAGGCCTTTGACAAACATATCTTTCCGTATCAACTCCATCTATGTTTTCTTCGGTCTTCCTCTCGCTCTTTTAAAATTATCTATGTCGATAGTATCCCTTCGTCGAACCGGTGCTTCCATAAGTCTGCGCCGCACATGACCAAACCATCTTAGCCGGTTTTCCCGCATCTCCTCCTCCACAGGTGCTACACCAACTTTTGCACGAATATCCTCATTTCGCACCTTATTTTTTCTAGTGTTACTATACATCCAACGAAGCATGCGCATCTCTGCTACGTGCATTTTCTGTGTATGATACTTCTTAGGAGCCCGTCCAGCATTCTGTACCATATAATAAAGCAGGCCGAATAACGCTCCGATAAAACTTCCCTTTCAACCTTAACGGAAAGCTACGATCATACAAAATCCTTGTTGCACTGCTCCATTTCAACCAACCAGCTTAGATCCTTTGATTAACATCGCTATCGATCTGTATCAACTCCAATCTTAGTGTACAAAAATTTGTTTAAAACTTAATGTATACTTGGAGAATTTTCAATTCCTATGAGTACTATAAGTAATTGTTTTGTTTTTAATAGCAAGAAAGAGCTTGTAGCTCACTCGTAAGACCTTGCACTGCTGTTACAAAGCACTAGAATTCAAATCTCATCACCCACATTATTTTTAATATTGTTTTCTTTTAAATTTTTAGAAATTCCAAGGGTCTACACGTGCATAACTCGTAAAAACCCCACGTCACACTAAAAACAAACTGTACCAGGGGGAAGACAAATCGACGGCGGCCACTTGACGGCAATCCCCGGCCCGACTCGGCCTAACTCGGCCGACGGATCGGCCGACTCGGCCGCCGCTGCCGGTTGAACCCGGGCGTATCGGGTTGGCTCCAACATGAAACTTCTGTATTTTGATCTTCTTAACTCTCCTGTATACTTTAAATTTTCTGAAATTTAACAGAGCCCTTTAAAACCTCATTAAACCAATTTTTAATACAATTTAATACATTTTATTCTTCACAACCCTTCACCTACCCTAACCCTAGCTTTAACCTATAAATACCACCCCTAAACATACCCCCTCGCTCACAACTCTGTCCAAACTCTCAAGAAAAATCTCTAGAACTTTTGTGTACAAGTGAAGTTAGCGAAGGGCGAAGCTCCGGCGAACTTCCGACGACGACCTTAGGAGCTCCCGACGACGAAATGACGCACCGGTGCCTCCTACTGCTTCCTCTCCATCTTTTCTAAGCTCTAATCCCGTAAGTCCCACCTCCCTATTTCCTTTGCTATTCTAAAAAGTTCTTTTTCTAAAACCCGACGGAAGCGGAGTTAAATCCGACTTCCGATTCGGTTTTCTTTATAAAGTTCAATTTTTTCTTAACACAACCATGTTAAACTCTTACATCTTGACTATTAATCATTAACAAAACATGTTTAATAAATTTCATAGCAAAATATTTCATTTTGTAACTTTTACCGCTCTTTCTCACTAAAATACCATGTAGTTTACTTTCTACCTTAAAACATCATTAATCTTGCTATACATTTAATTAGATCACGAGGTAAGGACCTACCTCCTCACAGCACTCATATGCAACATAGCACAATATCTTTCGGGAACATAGAATACGGGAAAACGAAACTTTACATATAAATACCATCTACTATTAAAACCGTTTTCTACAAGATTATGTATTTTACACAAATCTTTGCAAAGCGCCGCTACAACCCATTTTGGGGAACCCGATCGGGATGGTGCGGATTATCGCACATCCTCAGGCTTAGTAGTGCGAGATGCAGACCTCCGCAAGGAGCATTCGGTCTTGAGAGATTTAAAATACAAATATCTTAAGAAAATGAGATTTCTAGAAAATAATAAATTAAAATTATTTTATATATATATATATATATATTATCAAAATACCTATTTTTGATATAATATAAATATTCCAACTTTTCTAAATCACAAGAATCACTTTACATGAAAATACCATGAATTCCATACAATTTCAATATTACAATTAAATACCATGTATTATGAAAAATATGTTTACTCACTAGAAATGTCACAAATATAAAATCTACAACTATGAAAACTCTAAAGACGATAAATAAATACTTGAGGTATATTTTGAAAATTATACAAAAGTATTTTTATATAAACCCCCCCTCAAGTTCTATAAATTACCCTGAGGACCCTAGTAAATATATGTTTAAGCGGGACCGGTCTCTTGAGCCTCAGGAAGCCAGAGATATGGGTGCTTGCCTATTTAAGGTAGACACTTAACAAACGGTGTTATCAACACGGTAATCGTCTTTGAAAAAGACACAAATCCTGCCGCCCATGTGCAGCGATTACCGATAACATCAAAACCTAATTCAGGATTCAATTTCTTTTCTAATTGTCCGACTCAGACCGAGTCTCATTATAATAATCTGACTTGAATATGATTCAAGTACAAACTGCAATTCAATATTGTTGGGGTCAAAATTTGCATCCCAATTGACCGGGTCAAAATCAAGGTCAACCCCAAGTAAGCGGGCCCAAGCCCAAGGAAGTGGGCCCATGCCCAAGTCGACCCCCGCGGCCGGCCTTCCCCATGCCAAAATAAAAATCATGTATAAATAATTTTGATGTAATTTTTTATGCATGAATGTAGGCAAAATGGGCAAAAAGCCAAATTTTTGTAAAGCCCATGGCTTATGTGCAAAAGAAATGAGCACATGAGGTATGGGATGGGCAAAATGTCATTTTGTAAAGCCCAAGGGGCTATATGTAAAGTGTGTAGCTTGTAAAGGCAAAGATGATGAAAATATCTAGAAATGTTTTTCTCTCTCTAAAAAAAATCAAGGTCTGTGCCTCCTTCTCCTTCCTCAAGGTTCTAAACCTTCTTTTTTCTTCTGAATTAAATCAAGAGTTTTACTCTTACTTTTCCAAAACTAAATAGTTTTTCACCACAAAACCCATAAAGGGGAGCTCAGATCTTCCATTAGATCTCAAAAAAGGGAGATTTTTAAAATCTCACCCCTCTTGTTCTCTAAGATCCGGCCAACAAAGAGGGGGAAGAAGGAGACCCATCTCTGAAAATCCCACTTTGGAAAAGATCCAAGGCTCAAAAGGAGATCCCAGGCTTAAGAGAGAAGAACCTCTGAAGATTTTAGGGAGTTTAACTCCAAGACCCAAATCTTCAAAGGAGTTTAACTCATAATCCAGATCTCTTGGAGTTTAACTCCACTCAAAATCCTCTTTTTGGAGTTTAACTCCTATTTCTGGGGGTAAAAACCCCTTCCTTTCGCTAGCTCCCAAAACGCTAGCGCTAGCGTCCGAGCGCCTAAAGCGCTAGCGCCCGATCGCCCACGTGCCGGGCATGTGAGGCGCCAGCACCCAAGCGCTCGCGCCAGCGTGCTAGGCACGTGAGGCGCTGGCGCTCACGCGTCCTTTGGACCCTATTTTCCCCTCATTTTACACGTACTCCACACTAAAAATACCTCCCCCGTTAGAAAATTTTTTCTAACGGGGCACTGCCCCGCACCCCGCAAGGCGGCTACTGGCCCCCTTGACTCCCAGCCCGCTATCCGGATAGCGGGACCCCCGTAAAATCTCTGCGGGGTCCCCGATACATCCAAAACCCCTTCAAAACACGCACACTGCATATTGAGTTCGCATGAATAGTTGAACCGTCAATCGGAGGTTCCCTCGCTCCAAAGGCGAAGGGTAATTAACGGCAGCTTAGTCCGCGGCCGTCGGAGATTCGGATCCCCACAATCAATAAACCCCTCGCCTATCTTAGGCAGGGGGAATCTGTAATGCGCTTGACAAGCGCGCGCGTATTCCCATCTCAATGGGGTGACGAAAAAACACCCTACAAACATGAATCCATATAATCAATCTGTTCAATCTAATAAATCTGTATTGACTAAACCGAACCATGGATATACTTCCATTTATATGATTCTCCAGTTACATCCATTTACTGATATCATGGTTTCGGCAAGTCATCCAATTATACAATCTATATTACAAGACAATACAAGTTGCAATACAATTCAAACAATACAACAATACAATCAAGACATCGCGGGGTTTAAGGGGTAGATTAGTATGGAAGGTGTTAGAAGTGGCACGAGACTGCAAGATTTAAGACACCTAACCTATATTCCGTTGCTGTTGTGCCGTGGCATAACGGTTCCTTGTACATTCCGTTCACCTTAGTCTCTGGTCTACCGAGACTCCTCTCGTATACACTGGCATCCTTCTGTACCAAGCTACAAACAATAGCGCTAACACTAATTACAACAATATAACAATATAACACAACTGTAAAAGCTACACTCTCTCTTACTCTCTGTCTATTCTATTTCTTCCTTATCTTTGGGACTTACCAAGCGATTGTTCGCTGACGACATTCTTTTTCTTTCTTCTTTGGAATGTTGTCAGGTGATCTGTACACTCAGGAGATCGAGCCTACTAGCGAGGACTTGGATCATCTTTCCTACGACCCAGAGCTCTAGCTTCATTGTACACATTTTATTTCAGTACTTTTCATTTTTGTTATGCCACTGTTTAGGCATTGCTTTCATTCAGATGTATTTACTTTTCCATGCATTGTACAAAAGAATGTTAATAAATAAAGTTGTTCAGTTATACACACTGTCTTTGTCTCTTGTGCATTTTTATTTATATTGCTTAAATACGCTTAGTGTATTTACTTCAGAGTAAGTACGTAGCGGCCAGTCACGTCCTCTGCCCGTATACTGGTAAGCAGGGCGTGACAGATTTTGTTGGTGGCCCATGCAAGTCAGAGCTGTATGGAACCCTACCATGCAGTTCTGTTCTGCGTGAACAACCTAAGCAATATAACACAAGAACCAGCAACTAAAACATTCTTTACAATTCATGTCCTTTGAATCTTATCATTTCATATAGTTTGAATCTGTCCTAACCCAAAAATTTTCATTCAAAGTTATGGATTCACCAAACAACACCAGCACCAACTTCAACAACACTCCACCTCCACTACCAATCACACCTGTCGTTCTTGCTCCGATCAACGAGCAGACGGTTCTGCTTGAGGCGATCCGCAGCCTCCTAGAAGGACAACAGCAGCATACTGCTCTTTTAATGAACCGTCCCGAGGCAGAAGCACCTGGGGTAAAGCAATTCAGGACTTTGCACCCCAAACAGTTCTCAGGAAAGGAGAGCCCACTGGAAGCTGTGGAATGAGCTCAGAGCATCGAAGATAATCTGGCAGCGGCACAAGTGCCAGAAGTAGTTTGGGTCCGTGTTGCGAAACTGCAGCTCACGGACAATGCACGGAATTGGTGGAAGGCGGAAGAAAGTCGTCTTGAACAACCCATCGAATGGAAGACTTTCCGCGACATGTTCAACGCAAAGTACTTCCCTGAGACTGCCAGGTTCGACATGGAACAACAGTTCATCCATCTGCAACAAGGTTCAATGTGGACCAAGTCAATAGATGAATATGACGCTGAGTTCACTATACTCAGTCGGTAAGAAATGTCTCAATAAGTCGATTTTCTTCAATATATCATATACTACACAGCTAACACAATACTTTAACAGATTTGCGGCACACCTGATACCGACGGATAAGATCAGAGCCCGTCGATTTCAACAAGGTTTGGATTCGGAAATCCAGGCTGCACTAGCCACAGGAGATTTTCCGACTCATGAATCGGCTCTGAAAGCTGCCCACCGTTATGCGGCAGTGGTAAAGGCGAGGGGCAGACCTCAATCAGCAGGAGTTAAGCGCCCTGTCAACCAGATGGCAGGAGGAGCCTCGTCAAGGCCACCTTTTGTGCCTGTTTCCCCAATCAGAGCAAGGCTCTGTTTGAATTTCAAAAATTCAAATTTTAAAGCAACGCTTCAAATCCCGTGCGCTGCGCGCCACGCGCCACGTGTCAGAAGTTGATACGACAGCGCAACGCCCAACGCGGTGCGTCCAATCAGAGCAGGGCTCTTTTAAAAAAAAAAGTAAAAGAAGCAACGTTCAGTTGCGCAAGCGCTGCGCTGCGCGACACGTGTCTGCTCAGTTGCGCAAGTTCTGCGCTGCGCGACACGTGTCTGCGCAGCTGCGCAAGCACGACTGCGCAAGCAAAGTGCGCAGCAAGCGCTGCGCTGCGCGACACGTGTCTGCGCAGTTGGAGTTGTGCAAAACAGAATAAATCTTTTCTGTTCTTATTAAAACAAGAAGATTTTCTTCTGTAAAGCAGGGGCCTTTGGATCAAAAATCCAACGGTGGGGAAAATTCCCCAAATCACTCAGAAAAAGATCTCTGTAACAAATTTAACTAATTTGTGAGCACTATAAAAAGGACCCCAGACCTCATTTCAAAAAAAAAAAGGAGGAGAGAACATCTTGCTAAAAAAAAGAGAGAGAGAAAGAGAACTCTGAAGAACTCCTCAAGAATAAAAAAAAGGTAAAAACCTTTGAAAGAAGAGAAATTTCTCTTATGAACAAGATCATGGATCCTCAATAAATAAATAAACAAATAAAATAAAAATAAAAATAGTGCCTTGCACTTGTGATGAACCTTTGGTTCTCTGAAACAAGGAAAAACTTGTTTAGATCAAGGGATCAAAAAGTGCTTTGCACTTCTGTTTGAATCTAAAAAGATTTTTAATGCTTTGCACAAATGCAATGCATTTCCTAAAGGGCCAGGCCCAAATCAAAAAGACCTAGTAGGCCTAATTAAATTGCAGTGCAATAAAAGGGGCAGAGCCCAAACAAAATAGATGCTCTGCATCATTTATAAAAGGGCAGAGCTCAAACAAAACAAAAATAATGCAGTGCATTATTTAAAAAGGGGCAAAGCCCTAACTAAGGTCTAATAGACCAAAGACAAATAAAAATGTTGAACATCCAACTGGACTTAGCCCAATTTTGGCCGTAAGTCCTTAAATTAAATTGACTGAGCACGACTGCTCTTTTAAATTAATTTATATCCGGTTCGAGGGTACATCTCCGAGCTCCTCTGACACTTATCGTTGTAATCCTTCAATGACGTCAGAGAGGTGACGGGTCCCGACGACCACATACGTCAATATCGGACCGAAACGTCCTTAAACTAATGTTGGACCGAAACGTCCTTAAACTAATATCGGACCGAGACGTCCCTAAACTAATAACGGACCACCACGTCTCTAAACTGGAACATGGACCACCACGTCTCTAAACTGGAACATGGACCACCACGTCCCTAAACTGGAACATGGACCACCACGTCTACGTCCCTAAACTGGAACAATAGAGCCTCCAAACGCTCTTTTGCCGGATCTAAACGATCCCGTTTAAGTCGATCTTAGCCCCAAAACATGGCTAACGTATCCTTAAACATTTAAGTGGACTACAAAATTTCAAATCAACTCTGGTTCGAGGGTACATCTCCGAGCTCCTCTGACACCTGTCGTTGTAATTCTTCAACGACGTCAGAGAGGTGACGAGTCCTGACGGCCGCATATTAAATGAATCACGACGTTAAGTTGATCTTAGTCTAAAACAGGACTAACGTATCCTTAACGAACGTTTAAGTTGATCTTAGCCGCAACGCGACTAATGCATCCTTAAACTAAAAACACCAAACCCAAATCTAAGTAAATACGGATTTGGACTAATCCACGTCCTACGGGCGACGAAATAAATAGTCTCCGTATACAATCCACGGGCAATCTCAAAACAAAACAAACACCCACGACACGAAGTGAAATTCTGGAGAAGGAGAAAGTTGTTACCGCGACGCGGTAGCGTAATTAACTGCAGGGGCTTGCGCCTGCAGGGAAGAGCGTCCCCACAATCAAAAACCCCTCACCCTGAGGGGGAATCTGACGAAATCTGCTACATCGGCCGCATCCGTCTAAACCTCCGATACACGGTGCCATAAATCAACTTGGCATCTTCAGAGAGTTAGACGGATAAAACCAAATAGCATCTGCCCCGAATCTCAGGCTAGACGCAAAGTCTTGGCCGCCATTCGGAGGGGAACAGATTCTGGCACGCCCGGTGGGACCTTTTCCTCTTTCCACTCCACACTTCGTGCGTCGTCCTCGCGAACCAATCGCGGTTTGTTAAATGGTTGCCTTCGGATTTCAAGTTGCTAAGATTTGGTCTTTTGCCTGGCGCAGAACTCAAGATTCAATGGCCTTCAACTGCACCAACTGCTCAAAACGCCACTGCAACGGACGCTTCACCTCACCATGAGGTGTAGCATATGGACCCCAAGCGGCTTCCTTCTTCGCTCTGCCGGTAGACCAGGTGACCCAGGCCACCACTGGCCTGTTCTTCGGGACCATGATCCCACCTACAAGCTTCTCTGCACCAATGCCTGCACCGGAAGTGAACAAAAAGTCAGTCTTCGTCCGGCTCACTGCTACGACGACCCCTGTCAACGGGTCGCCCATTGCCGAACCAACAGCCTCTGTTTTTGCCAGGCTAGATCAGAACTCTAAAGTGGCTGTCCCAAAGAGGGCAACGGCCGCTGTTCCGGAAGTCGTTAAGGCGGCTTCTCCCTCCAAAGAGTCAGTCTTTTCAAGACTGACGATTCCTGCTCCTGCCCCTGCACGAAGATCTGTCTTTGACAGATTGGATGTTACCCCGCAAGGAACAACCTCAGTCTTTAAGAGGTTAACACCGGCGGCGCCTCATTCAGACAGGGGGCAAAAAGAAGTTCTCTCTATCTCTGAGCCAATCCCAACGGCTCGTCGTGCTCGACGTCGCCATTGGCAACGAGTGAGGAAGGCAGGGGGCAACTCCCCCTCAGGGATAACTCCCCCTCAGGGATAACTCTACCGGCTCCAGCGGTGGAAGTCAACGCTGTTGTTCCAACTGGGAACAGCTTTGAACTGCTGAGGAGGGTACGGAAGAACTCTCCAATCGGTACATTGAAGAGATCTCCTCCACCTGCGGAGAGAGTTCCAGAAACGAAACGAGAACAGCCCCCTCAACGGCTGTCTTCAAGAATTTATAAAGTTTGGCGAAGGGTTCAAGACTCTGTGATTGACCCAGGTCACTCTCGTCGCCAGAAAAAGGCGAAGGTGGAAAAAGACAAGGATTGTCCCATTAAACAGCAGGGGACATCAGCTGCTAGGGTGCCCCCTTCAATGGTTCCTTCAACCTCAACGGCCCACAAAAGAAGGAGGCCAGAGAAAACCCCCGCGTCAGCGGCAAAAGTTAAAAATGGTGAACCTAAACGCCCCAAGTCAGAGGGCATAACAGTTCATACGGTTTACATGGCATCGGGAAAAGAAGACAGCCGTGCATCCACGGGTCATAGACCGCTTACACGGTCAGTGACCAAGGCTCAGGAGCAGCGACAGAAGCTCCAGGAGATGATGAACGCTATGGCCGCACTTACAGGGCCGAAAGAAACCCCAGAAACATCCTCAGAGGAACTTCAAGAACAAGAAACGGACGCCGAATTCCTTCGGCGCGTACTAGAGAAGAAAGATAAAGAAGCTGCGGAGCAGGCAGCCAACATAAAGAAAATGGCCCTCCTGTTCCAGGATATGGTGGGTATGATGATTCAACAAGATCCACCTGCTGAAGATCCCCCGATCATTCTTGAAGACGATAGGGGAGAGACGCTGAATCCTCCACCGGCTATATCCACAGCTAAAGAGGATACCATCTCAAAAGCTGATTTGGATGAATACATCGCCCAGCAAATACGGGTGCATCATGCGACCGAAGCGGCCGGTCAGGTCGTAAAAACGGGGCGGCCATATCCAAGTTGGTACGATCAAATCAAATACCCGCCAGGTTACACAATTCCCAAGTTCCATGTCTACAAGGGGACAGGAAATCCTCATCAACATGTTGCCCAGTTCAGGGCACTCTGCGGCAATACCGGCGGTGATGACAAGCTTCTACTGCGCCAGTTTGTTGGAAGTTTATCGGATACGGCGTTTGAGTGGTACTCTGAACTCCCGAATGACTCTATCAAAACCTTCGCAGAGATGGAGCTACTGTTTACTCAGCGTTTTGCAAGTGCCAGTGAGCGTACCCCAATGACGGCCCTGATTAATGCCAGGGTAAAACCTGGCGAGACGTGGGTTCAGTACGCTATACGATGGCGGAATTTATGGTCAAAGTGTGAGCAGCGCATTGAAGAAGCTCCCGCAGTTGGTATGTTTGTGGGAACCCTCGATCCACAAGCAACCATCTCGCAGTTTATGATGTTTTTCAAGCCGACTACCTTCCAGGCCTTGATCGACAAACTAGCACAGATGGATCAGATGAGCCATAAACCTCCTCTTCCAAGGCCGGACTCCCGAAATGACAAAGGTAAGGGAAAAGCGATCGTCGTCACTAATGCTCAACAACAACCGAGCGACCCGAAGCCAGTCGCTCGTCAAAATAATATGCGCCCGTACGTACCCCTTGAGGATAGAATGGGACGTCCTTATTCTTTCCCCCGCGATAAAACGAGGAGGTTAT
This sequence comes from Agapanthus africanus, assembly GCA_030015575.1. NCBI lineage: Eukaryota > Viridiplantae > Streptophyta > Magnoliopsida > Asparagales > Amaryllidaceae > Agapanthus > Agapanthus africanus. The sequence continues at coordinate 257,747,836 of CM057339.1, read as the reverse complement.
TCGAGCTGGCGTTGCGCAACAGACTCATAAATCTGCCGGATCCAAAACGTCCGTTGCAACCAAGTGACGTCAACGAGCCCAACTACTGTCCCTATCATCGAGTACTAGGCCATCCGATCGAAGATTGCTACGTTTTCAAGAATTGGCTTGAAAACCAGTACCGGCAGGGAAAGTTCGCGTTATCTGACAAATGGAAAGTGAATCCCCCGCAGCCCCATATCTCTAAAGGGACGAATACGCCGGGGGCAACATGCTCCGTCATTGAAGAAGCCCCTTGGGAGGTTGTATTATCAGCCAAGACAAAGAGGATGCTAAACGATCTTCAGACATGTCCAGCGATCAAGTGGAAGAACCCGCTGGAACCGCAGGTCATTGAAGGGGTGTTGAAGCCACGTCCAACTGCGAAGACCGATGGTGGTGGCTCAAACACTCGCAACCAGTCGTCAAAATCTTCGAAGAAGAAGAAAAAGAAGTCAAAGAAGCCCGTGAAGCCTGGCGACAAGCGCACGGACTTACAAAAGCAAATTGACGCGCTGGATGAATATAACCAAAAGGCACGAACTCCCATTACGCTCCAAGAGTTCCTCAATCACGTCTTTCAAGAAGAAGATGAGGGAGAAAGTACATCGGATGAATCCGAGGAAAATGTAGCGAGCTGTCATATGATCTCCCATTCGATCACAAACGATGAGGAGACTTCTGGCACTAAAACGCTGGGGGCAGATACCGAATCAAAAATTCCGGAGCTATCAGTCGAAATGATTGACGCGTTCCTTAACGAAGCTCGACTGAAAAGTAAAGCTGATCGAGAACGCGAGATGGCTATATTTGAAAGGGCCAAGCGCCAGCGACTTGATGAAAGAGCTGAGACGATCCCGCTGGAGCTAAACACCTCCGCTACCGACAAAAGCCAATTCAAGATAAAGAAAAGGTTTGCTAAGGCCATGTCAATGGGCATGAAACTACCATCCTCTGGAGGAAACATCACCGATGAAGTGGAAACGCACCCCTCCTATTGCTTATATCATCGGAAGGTTTCGCACCCTACTCAAGAGTGCAAAGCTTTCGATAGATGGTGGCAAGGGTATGTGGCTCATCGACAACACTTTAAACGGGAAAAGCGTAAAACTCGTCGGGAGCAAAGAAATACGACCGAAGGGCTTGAACGAACTACCAGCGATTGTCGCATGGTTAACACTGGCGGGTCACAAGTGCCTACATTCGGGAGCGATTCGGATGAGGAGCTGGAACTCGCCCCTCTCTTTAAAGAGTCAACATCGGGAAAAGAAGAAGAGCCAAAGGTTTGCGAAAATATCCAGCTACGCAATCGGACGCTACCTGAAAAGAATCTCGGACCCTTAAACAAGAAAGATAAAGGGAAAGAAAAGGTCTCTGAGGATATTACTCTAGATGACCAAGTTGCGGAAGAGCTAACCGCCAAGAATCCGCCGAAGAGAAATAAGGTGGATTACAATGTCTTGGCGCATCTGAGGAAGCTGCCCTCACAACTCAGCATTCTTGATGCCCTGTTACTATCAAAAGAGGCAAGGGATTCTTTGGTTAAGGCGCTACAAGATCCGGACCAATTCCAAGCCTTCCTGGCCGAAGAAAAGATGAAGAATGAGTTAGAAGGGGTGCACACGGCCGACGTTGCTTTTGGCGATGAAGACCTTCTCCTCGGGACGTGCGAACACAATCGTCCCCTTTATGTCTCAGGATACTGCCATGACATAAAGATAAGTAAAATCTTGGTCTATAACGGATCGTCTGTTAATTTACTCAATGTGCGGGTGTTAAAGGAAGTTTGCATGAGTGTCCAACACCTCGACCGAGATAAGATCACCATCTCCGGGTGACTCCCAATCATCAAAAACTCTTGGATCTGTGATATTGACGTTACGCTTCGGGTTGCTCGTCACAGATATTAAATTCCATGTCATAGATGCCAAGACATGCTACAATGCTCTGCTCGGTCGACCATGGTTACACGAGTACAATATCATCCCTTCTACACAGCATCAATGTATGAAATATTGCAAGGATGGTCTCGAGTACACTGTGGTAGGAGAATTGAATCCGTTTTCCGTGAATGAAGTTCGTAAGTATGAAGATGCCAAATACTTCTTGCCGAGTTTCGAAGACACGGAAAGGTGTCACAAGCCTGAGAACAAAACTAACGCCACCATCCCTGTCTTTGGCAGTGATACCGAGGAGGAAGAGGATATAACTTATTCGGGTCCGCCCCAATACACCAAGCCGGGACCATCCGTTCCTTCATTGATCTTCGGTAGTGATTCGGAGGATGAAGTTCATGCTGTATTCCCTGCTCGACTTTCAATACGAGCTTCTGCTGATGAAGAGCGAAGTCTGCAGATAGCCATGGTGCCGCTTAGACACCATAAAGAACTGGATGCACTTAATATCTACAGTGTAGAAGAATTGCGGACATTCTATATCCCTCCCAGGAGAAAGAGAGAGAAAGCAATTCTGCTCTACCGCTCTGAAGGAAGTAAAGTGGAGAAAGAAATCTGGTACGGAGCATATCCAACGCTGGACAGGCTTCAACCCATTCGTCTATCTAGATATTATACAGAAGGCTTGAAACGACTGTTAAAACGCCAAGGGATACCCTTCGAACAGACTGTTAGGAAGGCCAAATTCTATGACAGGGTTTGGAACGTCCCCTGAACTCAACACAAGCTACCTAATGGGAGGATGGAGACGATCGGGCTCGGATACATCCGGTCAAAGAAACGAGAGCTATTAAACAGCTGCTGTGTCATATATGACTTCGATGAAGAAGCGGATGCTCAATGGGAGGACGCTAATCCTAAGCCAATAAAAGTGCCAGATGCAAAGGAGCCCAGTCCGTCGTTCGAAGAACAAATGGACAAGCTTATAAGGGAAGCGGGTCAAAAAGTCCGAGACGACCATAACCGCGAAATGGTCATCTACGAGAAAGCCAGAACGCAACGCCTTCTTCAACAAGCCGTGAAAGATGAAAAGGCTGCTCCCTGTCAACCTGTTATAAAGAAGGCTCGGCGCAAAAGCAGAAATAAGTCGAAAGGCCAAAAAGGCGCTCAACAACAACAAAGCAGGGCGAAGAAGCCACGCAAACGGGAGTCGAGCGTTATTGATCTATCCCTTATGAAGAAAATGGGTCGAGCGTACTCATTTCCTCGGGACAAGACGAAGAAGATACTTGACCTTTCTCTAGAACATCAGATGCTTACACTGCCGGAGTCTAAGCACCCCGAACGAGCGGGCGAAGTCTCACACCCGGACTATTGCTCTTACCATCGAGTAATAGGGCACCCTCTCGAGGATTGCTTCACCTTCAAGAATTGGGTCGAAGATCAGTATCAGCTTGGCAAGTTCGCTCTGTCCGACAACTGGAGGGTAACGCCACCACAAATGCATGAGCCCAAGGCCACGAAAGAGGAACCAGTTCCGCATTGGGATTGGAAGCGAATCCGGACCTGTCATTCGATTACAATATTAAAAGAAGAGCCCAAAGACATAGATGAGCTCCCTTGGTGCTTCGAAAACAGCAGCGACGAGATAATCTCAGAATTCCCACCAGCGCCAAAAGAACTGGAAGATGGAATCCATACCACTGCAGATAACCTCAAGAAGATTGAGTTGGGGACGGTAAACGATCTACGACCGACATTCATCAGCGAGTTACTATCTGAAGAAAGGGTAGCTGCGTTAAAGGATGTGCTTCTGCAGCATAGAGATTGCTTTGCGTGGAACTATTCCGAAATGCCGGGACTAGATCCAGAAATCGCTGTGCATAAATTGGCAATATCCCCAAGCATCAAGCCAGTCAAACAGGCGCCGAGAAGAATGCGACTCGAGCTTGAAATGAGTATCAATGCAGAAGTCAAAAAGCTGATCGACTCTGGCTTCATCCAGGAAGTTCAATACCCTGAATGGATCGCCAACATCGTCCCGGTGATGAAGAAAAATGGGACAGTGCGCATATGCGTGGACTTCCGGGATCTCAATAAAGCCTGCCCGAAAGACGATTTCCCAGTGCCAGTCACCGAACTGATGATAGACAACACGTCCACTCATGAGGTTTTCTCCTTTATGGACGGCTCGTCAGGGTATAACCAGATAAAAATGCATCCAGAAGACCAGAAGCACACAGCCTTCAGGACCCCTTTAGGAATATTCTGTTACAAGGTGATGCCCTTCGGTTTAAAGAACGCCGGTGCCACCTACCAAAGGGCCATGACGAAGATCTTCGACGACCTTATACACGAAATCGTCGAATGCTATATCGATGATCTCGTGGTTAAAAGCAAATCATACGAGGAACATCTCGAGCATCTGAAGACCGTATTTCAACGCCTTCGACAATACAACTTGAAAATGAACCCGCTCAAGTGTGCATTTGGAGTTTCCTCAGGCAAATTCCTGGGATTCATTGTTCGACACCGAGGTATTGAAATAGATCCGTCAAAGATTAAAGCGATCATGGAAATGCCTCCGCCGAGAACTCTCAAACAACTGCGGTCTCTCCAAGAGAAGCTCGCGTACATACGGCGATTTATAGCCAACCTTTCAGGAAAATGCCGTCCTTACAGTCACCTGATGAAGAAGGGAACCCCATTCGTCTGGGATCAAAAATGCCAAAGCGCGCTAGACGAGATCAAGCAATACCTGCAGAACCCGCCGGTGTTGGCTGCCCCGGTTAAGGGAAAGCCTCTCATTCTTTATACAACCGCCCTCGAAGGTTCTTTAGGCGCATTATGGGCACAAGAGAACGATCAAGGGAAAGAAAGAGCACTCTACTACTTAAGTCGAGTTCTACTGGGGGCAGAAAGCAACTACTCCCCCATTGAAAAACATTGCCTGGCGTTGATCTTTGCGATAACAAAGCTTAGGCACTATGCGTTGGCGCATGAGGTCCGTCTCATTTCAAAGGTGGACCCCCTTAAATTCTTGATGTCAAAGGCCATATTGACAGGACGACTCGCTAAATGGGCCCTACTCTTGATGGAGTTTTCGATAACGTATCAACCTCTCAAGGCAGTGAAAGGCTAGGCCATCGCCGACTTCCTCGCTGAGCATCCGATACCGGCCGACTCTCCTTTAAACTGCGATCTTCCAGATGAACATGCGTTTGATGCGATCGACGGTGATAATACCCGATGGGAGCTTTATTTCGACGGGGCATCTTCCGTGAAGAAGCGCAAACAAAGTACCCCTATAATCAAATCAGGGGTAGGACTCATCTTTATAACTCCACAAGGAGGGATAATGCGCTACGCGTTCTCCCTGACGGAGCCGAGGACAAACAACGAAGCTGAATACGAAGCTCTGATAGTAGGCCTCGAGATCGCCATTGACATGGGAATTGAAAACCTCCTCATATACGGGGATTCTCAACTGGTCGTTAGTCAAGTAAACGGTGACTACCAAACGTGCAAGCCAGAACTGGTGAAGTACTGCGAAAAAGTGCAACAACTGTTGACCCGAATTCCCTCCTATACTTTGGAGAACATACCGCGTGCGGAAAACAGCAAAGCAGACGCGTTGGCCAAACTTGCTAAAGAACTGGCTGACGAGAACCTCGACGACGTCAGAATTGTGGTACAAAGCCGTCGAGTGCTCGCCCCAGCGGAAATATCTCCGGAATCACCCGAAGAAAAGGAAACGACTGAGTGAATGGCTCTGCAAATAAAAGACCGGGAAAGGGCCGAGGATTGGAGGGAAGTCTTCATAGACTACTTTAAGTCCCACCGATTGCCTGAAGAAGCGTCCACAAGACATCAGCTCATGAAGCGGGCTCTATCTTTCGCCTTCGTCAACGATACTCTGTACAAGAGATCGTTCGATTCTCTGTGGTTGAGATGCCTGGGACCTAACGAAGCGAAAAGAGTCGTTCAGGAAGTTCACGACGGACTCTGCGGTTCTCACCAAGCGGGCCCAAAGATGAAGTTGAAGATAAAACGGATGGGCTACTACTGGCCTACGATGATTCAAGACTGCATCGAATATGCGAAGCAATGCCACTCATGCCAAATTCATGGGGACTTCATCCACAGCACCCAAATCCACTACATCCAACGGTGGCTAGCTGGCCATTCGAAATGTGGGGGACTGACATAGTTGGCCCTATCGAACCAGCATCGTCTAGGGGACATCGTTTCATCCTGGCGACGACTGACTACTTCTCTAAATGGGCAGAAGCAGTACCGTTAAGAGAGGTGAAGACGGAAAATATCCTCCACTTCTTCAAGACGCATGTCATATATCGATTTGGAACTCCGCGACGGATCATCTCCGATAACGGGCCAGCTTACAGAAGCCACAAGATCAGTCGCTTCGCGCAACAGCATAATATAGACTGGAGATATTCCTCGGTTTACAATTCGCGAGCCAACGGACTAGCTGAAGCCTTCAACAAGACCTTGACAAAAATCATAAAGAAAACGGTGTCCCGAAATAAGAAAGACTGGCACGAAAGACTGCAAGAAGCTCTTTGGGCATATCGAACTACGTTCAAAACGGCCACGAACACAACGCCGTACGCGTTGGTGTTCGGTACAGAAGCAGTACTCCCCCTCGAGATAGAATTACCCTCTTTACGAGTGGCAGTCCACCACGAGCTAACGGACGAAGAAAATGCTCACCTTCGGCTTTAGGAGCTTGACGCCCTTGATGAAACCCGGCTCATAGCACAGCAAAATCTGGAAGCTTATAAAGCAAAGATGACGCGCTCATATGAAAGATTGACCCGACCGAGGATATTCCGCCAAGGCGAACTTGTGCTAGTGGTCAAAAGGCCTATGATCCCCAATCGCGCCAAGCGGGGAAAATTTGAGCCAAACTATGAAGGCCCGTACATCATAGATAAAGTTTACCAGGGTGGGGCCTATCTACTCATGGACATGCACGGTGAAAGGCCTTTCAGGCCAATAAACGGTCGCTTCCTAAAGAAATATTATGCTTAATAAGCCACAGCCTAGGTCAATGATAGGTGACGACGACTATGTCCGCTCGCTATCTTCCTAAGCTCAAGCTTTATAAAAAGTAGCCGGCCTTCTCCATGACGGACCGAAACGTCCTTAAACTAACGACGGACCGAAACGTCCTTAAACTAACGACGGACCGAGATGTCCTTAAACTAATAATAGACCGAAACGTCTTTAAACTACTACCGCAGCATCTTTAGGCTGACAAGATATAAAAAAAATCATATAAAAATAAAAAGAATAAAAAAAAATGGTATGTCCATGAGCAAAATGGGCACGGATGAAAACCCGAAAGGGCTCCGTGAGTAAAAACAGCAGGACTACCGGCGAGTGTTTGTGAAAACCCGAAAGGGCGCAACCTCGTTAAAGGACACTTACAAGGTCCCTTCGACCTTGTAAGGAGAAACCACCGGCGTGAGATCCTTACGACTCACAAGGGAGCAGCACACTTAGGGATCCCCATGATTCCTAAGGAGAAAATACACTTGCGAGATCCTCACGACTCGTAAGGAGAACTCTCTTATGGGACCCTCACGGCTCATTAGAGTTGAAAGTCTTAAGTTACAGGGACCTAAACCTGTGTCTAAGCAACCCCCACAACTTTCGTTATTGCCCTACAAGTGGCTCAATACTGACCCTTGTATACAATCCACGGGCGCGAATAAACATTTCCCTAACCAAGTCTCATCCGTGACTGGGGATATGTTCGCATGGTAAACAACCCTTGTAAATCCTCTCGATTTATGAGGAGAAAACCCTCCTGTAGGATCCTTACGACTTACAGAGGAAACGAACACTTAGGAATCCTCACGAGTCCTATGGAGAAAATACACCTACGAGATCCTCACGACTTGTAGGGAGAAATAACTTCGTGAAACACTTACGGCTCATGAAGTCAAAAGCCTTAGCCGACAGGACCCTAACCCTGGTCGCTAAGCCACCTTTGTTCGACATCGACAGAGGCAGATGATGATTCGCTTCTGGTAATATCCTAGTTGTAGCGGTGCTGATGCCGAAATCGGTTTACAGCGAAAAGCCAATAGGCCGCACATGCATACGAAATAGCCGAAATGATAGGGCAACTTGCAATAAAAAAGCAGCAAGTAAAAATGTATGCATGCAAAATAGCCGAAATGATAGGGCAACTTGCAATAAAAAGCAGCAAGTAAAAATGTATGCATGCAAAATAGCCGAAATGATTGGGCAACTCGCAATAAAAAGCAGCGAGTAAGAATAAAATAAATAGCCGAAATGATTGGGCACCGCGAAAAATAGCCGAAATGATTGGGCAGTCGCGACCTTCGCGATATAAAAAGCTGAAATGATAGAGCATCGCGGAAATAAAATAAAATAAAAAGAAGAGATGATAAAACTTTGGCCCTACAGTTAAGATCACATCGATCCCTGTATACAATCCAAGGGCGTAAACAAAGAGGGAACCATACTTTCCCAGCAGGCTCCGCCAGAAGACGAAGCTAAATCTCGACGGTTCAGTCCAACTCCGAAGAAACCAGTATCTTCATCAAATTCCTCGACTCACGGATACAAACACTCCTTGACGAGAGCCTCCTGATCCGCGTCGACTCGCAGAGCCACCAGTGCCTCCGTGGGAATCCTCGACTCGTTTCAAACCCCAAGGAAACAAATAATCCTTGGCGGTTGGGAAACAAATAGTCCATAGCAAACTCCTCGACTCACGGATACAAACACTCCTTGACGAGAGCCTCCTGATCCGCGTCGACTCGCAGAGCCACCAGTGCCTCTGTGGAAATCCTCGACACGTTTCAAACCCCAAGGAAACAAATAATCCTTGGCGCTTGGGAAACAAATAATCCCTAGCAAACTCCTCGACTCACGGATACAAACACTCCTTGACGAGAGCCTCCTGATCCGCGTCGACTCGCAGAGCCACCAGTGCCTCCGTGGGAATCCTCGACTCGTTTCAAACCCCAAGGAAACAAATAATCCTTGGCGCTTGGGAAACAAATAATCCTTAGCAAACTCCTCGACTCACGGATACAAACACTCCTTGACGAGAGCCTCCTGATCCGCGTCGACTCGCAGAGCCACCAGTGCCTCCGTGGGAATCCTCGACTCGTTTCAAACCCTAAGGAAACAAATAATCCTTGGCGCTTGGGAAACAAATAATCCCTAGCGAACTCCTCGACTCACGGATACAAACACTCCTTGACGAGAGCCTCCTGATCCGCGTCGACTCGCAGAGCCACCAGTGCCTCCGTGGGAATCCTCGACTCGTTTCAAACCCCAAGGAAACAAATAATCCTTGGCGCTTGGGAAACAAATAATCCCTAGCAAACTCCTCGACTCACGGATACAAACACTCCTTGACGAGAGCCTCCTGATTCGCGTCGGCTCGCAGAGAAACCATTGTCTCCGCGGGAAACTCCCGATTTGTCTCAAATTGCAAATGAAGCCTCAGGCAGCAGGGACTAAAAAACTTGCTTCCTGAACAATGGGACCCTGCAAGTCAATCCAAAATGGTCTCTTGCATACTATTCACGGGTCTCACTCTCCAAAGTCGAATTTCGACGGGGAGGGAAACAACCGCTTGTGGGTCCTCTCGACTCGTAAGAGGGGAAAATTCTCTTATAGGATCCTTACGACTTATAAGAGAAAACTACACTTAGGAATCCTCACGATTCCTAAGGAGAAAAACCCACCTACGAGATCCTCTCGATCCGTAGGGAGAAAAGTCTCTTTGAGACCCTCACGGCTCATGGAGTTGAAAAGTCTTGGGCAGCAGATCTGAACCTGCGGCCTAAGCCATCGCTGATTCTTAAGAAAGTAAAGATGCGTGCTCTATTATCCGTCAACCATGGTTACTAACGTGGCATGCTGATAACAAAAGAAAGAAAAGGGCGGAAAAATGACACAAGACGTTACAAAAAAATGTGTATCTTTTATTCATAGACTTGATTGAGTACAGGATACATTGTGCTAAAGAATAAAAAAAATATACATACGCATTTTTATTATTTACAAGTACAAACGACACAAGGAGAGTTACTAAGAAGGAAGCGTCTTCAGTAGCTTTATCAGTTGTTCGCACACTTCCTTCCATTCCTTTTCCTGATCGGCTACCACCGCCAGTTCGTCCTCTACTCAAGCCCGCTGCTGCATAAAGGATGCAAGCTGTTCCTCAATGACCTGCTGGGCTGCTTCACGGCCTCGGGCATCACGCTCGGCGGCATCAAGCTTCCGCTTCAGTGCTAGCCCATTAGAAATACGCTCCAGAAGGCCTTCAAAGACGACTTTCACCTCAGCAGCATTCGTCCTAACTTCAGCGCGCAGGCGAGCAGTTGCGCTCGAAGATTCCTGACGTTCCTTCAACCGTAAAGTTGCTTCTTGCTCCAAATGGCGGAAATAAGAAGTTCTTTGCTCGAGCCAAGCTGTACGTTGGGTGCCTATGGCCAAAATTTCAGGAGAAGGACGCGTCGACTCCAGCCGATGTAGGCAGGCCTCGATCTCCCTGCAGTGTTTAACCCAAGATTCGACGACGCCCTCATTGTGAAAGTTTACGAGCGCCGCCAACATTGGGTTAACTTCGACAGCGAAATCTGCGGCAGAAGGGAGAGCGTCCGCATTAAGCTCTTCGATATACCCGCTCAGCATGCCCAAACTCATCACGGCACCCTTTGAAGATGGACGTTTCAAGAAAGGGCCTGCCGGTGAGAGGACACGAGACTCAAGAGGGACCGGAGCCGGAACGATAGCTGCAAAACAAAACATGGTTAAACGATGGTTCAAGAGATGTTAAAGAATCATCAAAAAGGAAATTTACTATACCAGCTGCAACAGATGGTAAAGCTGGAAGGGCCGGTGGCGTGACAGGTCTTGCGCCCCCTCCTTCAATTCGTGGCACTACAACAAGAAAGAGGAAGGGTCAGAAATTATCCCATTGCTAAAAAAGGGGGGGGAAATAAAGACATCAAAGTGGAAGTATACTCACCGGCACCACTAGAGGGAGAAGCGAGTTCGGATGGGAAGGAGAAGTGTGGAAGCAACACTTGATATAGATGATCAAAGAGCACTCCTGAAAAGACACAGTGGTACGGCGTTAGTACATAAGTTATGCGGTTAAAAGATAAACTAATGAATCGCAAATCCATACCTTCCAACATCCGTGATGGCACAAGGGAAGGCTGGGAGGTGACCACCGCCAAGGCAGTAATTGACGGTGCTCCTTCGAGCGATGGAGCATCGGCGTTGGCCACGCCTGCGTTAAAAACAAAGACAGAATTGTTAGAAAAGATCGCAAGATATGTAAAAAAAGGGAGTGATGGTAACTCGAAGTTTACCCGACGAGCTGCCAGCCGAAACTGAGGCAATTCCCTCCTCCATCGACATGAGGCCACCACCCGTAACCTCATCACCCGACTCGATAAGGACCGTCGTCGTGCTCGCGCGACCAGGAGACGGAAGAAGATCGTAGACGGGGAGGGCAATGATGGGAGCGTTGCCGGACTCTTGGAAGGAAGCGGCTGACTCTTCCCCAAGAGTCGTGCCCATCTCACCCGCTACATCCTCAGGCTCCGCTGTCTCCATCGGCTCATCTGCCGTCATCACGAGGTCGCCAGCCTCAAGTGCCTCGTCCGCCATCATCCCGGACTCAGTTGTAATGATCGTTTCATCTGCCGCCACTTCAGGCTCGGCATCAACGACCTTCTCGGCGATAGGCCCCTCAACCTCCGCACCAGGCTCCATGGCCTCAACGATGTTGCCCACTGTCGGCTCGAGTTCGGCAGGAACCGCCTCCTCTGTTCCTCTGGGTTCAACGGTCTCCGCCTCACCCTCGGTCGGACTTGGCCCTGCAAAATAATAGATATAAGAACCGTCGGCATTATAACTCTCACAATAAAAATTCTGAAAGAAATTTTACCTGAAGTGGACTTATCATTTGCGCTTCGAACGGCGCGCGCCACTTGTCTGCGAGCAGTGGATAGGGCGACAGGGGCCTCTCCGGAAGGAGTATCTACCCGAGGGACGGTGCTTGGGCCCGCTCCCATAGCCAAAGCAGTCCGTCGCGCCTTCGCCTCGCGCCTCAACCGTTTTCTCCCCTCCTGCGCCGTTGAGACGGACCTCACCAGAGCCTCTCTCATTGAGGCGTCTTCGTCCGTGAGTAGGGATGCCTCCAAGTTTTTCAGGGCATCCCTCGTCGTTTTGTCAAGTCGAGGCTCTTGCAGCAGCCCCGATGAGACCGGGACTTCAGTAACAGGCTTGGGGAGGATCCCCGCATCAACTGATATAGCTCCTACAAAGAAACAAAGGAAGAAGGTTAGGTCGTCCATCAGAAGAGATAACAATTTTTTTTCTTATAAAAGAAAAGGGGGTGGGACGCACCAATGCCTGCCAGACCACATTTCTCCTCTTCCTCTTGGAAAGTTTTCAAAGAGGCAGCAATAGCTTCTTCAGTAGAGACACCTGTTGAAAATGGGAAAAGTGTTAGTCAAGAATAATGATAAAAAAAATGCGATGAACTGATGAGGAAAGCGGCTAATGATCACCTGACTCCGCGAGTTTGCTTAACATCGCTTCGAGCCTTGCTGATCGCTCAGAAGCTGCAATAGCGGCCGCCAAATTGGTGTCTGCAGGGTCTACCAAGAAGCCCTTATTGCTGCCATATTCACTTATTCCTTTGGTAAGAGGGGCTTCAGACTCTAAATTGAGGATCGCGTCGAGAGAAAGGATCGACTTCTTCTTCTTTTGCCCGCCAGCTTTAGATGCACCTAGAGTTGATTTGCGCTTGGCAGTCACCTTAGGGCGGCGGGTCCCGATATCCGCTCCTGCGCTGGACTCTGGCGATATTACATCAACCGTCTTTGTGGGAACACGGGGCGCCTGTGGTGCATTCACCGTAGCAGACAGCGGCAATCCACGCGGGGGGCTCAACACGCGTGGTCGGTCGACTCCGGCATCTTTCAACGGAGGAATGACCGGGATCCTTGGTTGCAAGGGGGCCTTGCGATCACCGCCAAGAAGCGCACCCCTACGGTCAACCAGTATACGCTTCTCCGTTAAGATAATTGGGCCCATCGCATACGCATACCAAGCCACATACGTGTTAAGCGTCTTAGGGACACAGCTGGGTTCACTAATGAAGAAATAGGAACCCGTGTTAAGCCGTGTGAAATGATGCATTGCGTTCTTCATCCCCTCTCGGCTGACCACAGGCTTTTCCAAGAAAGCTTCCATCGGGATCCCTTGGTTATAGCTCGATTGCTGAGCAAACCGGTGCGGGTTGTACCTCATGAAAAGTGCGGTCTCATTCTGCCTAAACACTAGATAGCCCGGCCGAATGGAGTAGAGGTGGAGGATTTCCCGAGCCTTCAATACGGAAGCCCCGTCCTTGAAGTCATCGCGCAGTGGCACTACTGATTTAGCAGTCTCTGAGCCTATGGTTATAACCTTATCCACAAAGGAAATCTTCGCTCCGACCAGATGTGGACGAAGGAGCAGCACCCTAGACTCCCGTGGGGATGCAAACACAATTGAAGCGCCGACCAACCGCATGACTCTCGGGAGTCTGCATTTCTCAAAGAATGGGGGAATCTTATGGACACCGAACACCCCTTGCACATGCATTTCCATCCAGGAGGTGAAATAATGCGTCGGGAAGTTAGCGGGCTGTATCCCCGGCTCACTAGCGTCCGCTGCTACGCTAAGTCCTTTATAAAGGTAGGCCAGCCCGGCGACTCCTACCGATAACTGTAAACCAGCCACCATCCGATGCGCTGGGTAAAAGACGGAGGGCCGCATGTGACGCGGGTGCATGGGGAGCGCAAAGCTGCGTAGCCACAAACCCAAGAACCCAATAAAAAAGGTCTCCTCATCCATGCTCGGGACGGCAATTTCTGAGAAAGGGACGACGGCAGCGCCGGGGAGATAAAAATCCCTTTGATCATTCTCCGATACAGGTCGGCGGTCTAAGCCGAAGCCGAAAGGGTCATCGAGTTGAGCAAACTTCTCACTCCGCTCTGATAGGAGCTCCGGGCGAATGAAGCGGGCAATAAAATCTGTGAAACTGACGCCCCGATCGCCCAATTCCAGATGGAGTCCTTCGTAGATCTCCAACATCTTCACCAGGCCCGGATACTGATGCTGGACGGCGTTTTCCGGAGTTAGGTCAAACACCAGCGGCTTGGTGACAAAGACGTATTCGTCAGGAGGTAGCAACTCCTCGTAATGCTCCCCTCTCATCGGTAAACCCGAGAGCTCGGCAAACTCCTCCAAGGAAATTGAGACCTCCCTATCCGCCATCAGGAAAGTGTGGGTAGGGATATTCCATTGTTCAATGAAGGCTTTGATCCACCACGTTGGAGGAGAGGGATACTCAAAGAGCGAGACGTAGATGGCTGAATACAACCCAATCTTCATTAGATGAGTCCTTTTCGCCGATAAGATGTATCGGGCCCACTGCAAGTATCCGGCGGGCGGTCGCGGCACCAATCCAATATTATAGGCCTGTCCCCAAGGGCGTGCTTCACCCTGACAGATTCGCCTTCCTAAAATATCTATTGCCGGCGGCGGCTGCACGGGAATAGCACCAATTGCGGGTTGGAGGAGGTCATCCGAATTCCAATTTTTAACCTCCACGGCATACTTCACCGGGGGTTCGTCCGCATAAGGGATTGGAGCTATGGGTTCAGACGGCGTGGCAAAACTGAAACTGCGGCGACCCTGGATGATATGGCTGTACCATCTCCCCCACAGGTGGAGTTTTTTGCAATCAGGGTCATGATCCTTAATAAGAGCGAGCGCCACCCGGTCCACTGGCGAATGAGGGAACCCTCCTTCCGAGCGAACAAAGGAGAAAGACGAGTCGTCAGACATGTTTCCTGTGGAAAGACAAAAATGACCGTTTAGTGTTCTAACGCTTGGCATTTTAAATCTTACTCCACACTGTGATGCAGTGGGTAGGGGACCAAAGGAGGACCCACAAAATATGGATGACGGTGCATCATTTAATAAGACAATCCCATCATTAGATGAGACTGTCAATTCATGGAAAAAGATCCACAAAGAATATCCTCATTGATGGGAAATCCCTAGAGACAAGGAGAAAATCTCCTCTTTTAGAGCAAAGCTCTGTCACAGAGTGACATTTGTCAAACTCTGGTCTCAAGGGAACAAGATTCCTCAAAAGAGTATATCTCTTTGGTAATAATGGAAAGATCCATCAAATTTTTTTTAACACACTTAAAAGAATTAAAATGTTGGAAACTTATGAAAAAATTCTTCATTTCTAAAAAGATCTACATTTGATCCAAGAGCAAAGCTCTGTTCATGGGTTAAAACCCATGGACCAGATCTCTGTAAATCTGTGAGTTCTTGAGAGCAAGGCTCTGTTGAAGAAGCCCCAAAGGGGTTTTCTTTAGATCAAAGATCTATAAGAGCAAGGCTCTGTGAATTAAAATTTAATTTAAATTAATTTAATTTTCTTACCTAGAATGATGCTAAGTTTTGAACTTTAAAGAAGCAAGAGCAAGGCTCTGAGAGTTCTTAAGCAAGAGCAAGACTCTGAGTCAAAATTCTTAAAAGATTGTAAGAATTTTCTAAAGCCCAAGGGTCTTATTTATAGGCGCCTGCGCCCCTTCAACTTACCCCGTTTGATCCAACGGCCAGGATCTTGCCACCGCTGCACTCACGTGCGCGCCACGTGAGCGCAACGGTGGGGGGGGCATTTGTTTCCCCAATCAGAGCAAGGCTCTGTTTGAATTTCAAAAATTCAAATTTTAAAACAACGCTTCAAATCCCGTGCGCTGCGCACAACGCGCCACGTGTCAGAAGTTGATACGACAGCGCAACGCCCAACGCGGTGCGTCCAATCAGAGCAGGGCTCTTTTAAAAAAAAAAGTAAAAGAAGCAACGTTCAGTTGCGCAAGCGCTGCGCTGCGCGACACGTGTCTGCGCAGCTGCGCAAGCAAAGTGCGCAAGCGCTGCGCTGCGCGACACGTGTCTGCGCAGCTGCGCACGCACAGCTGCGCAAGCGCTGCGCTGCGCGACACGTGTCCGCGCAGTTGGAGTTGCGCAAAACAGAATAAATCTTTTCTGTTCTTGTTAAAACAAGAAGATTTTCTTCTGTAAAGCAGGGGCCTTTGGATCAAAAATCCAACGGTGGGGAAAATTCCCCAAATCACTCAGAAAAAGATCTCTGTAACAAATTTAACTAATTTGTGAGCACTATAAAAAGGACCCCAGACCTCATTTCAAAAAAAAAAGGAGGAGAGAACATCTTGCTAAAAAAAAAGAGAGAGAAAGAGGACTCTGAAGAACTCCTCAAGAATAAAAAAAAAGATAAAAACCTTTGAAAGAAGAGAAATTTCTCTTATGAACAAGATCATGGATCCTCAATAAATAAATAAACAAATAAAATAAAAATAAAAATAGTGCCTTGCACTTTTGATGAACCTTTGGTTCTCTGAAACAAGGAAAAACTTGTTTAGATCAAGGGATCAAAAAGTGCTTTGCACTTCTGTTTGAATCTAAAAAGATTTTTAATGCTTTGCACAAATGCAATGCATTTCCTAAAGGGCCAGGCCCAAATCAAAAAGACCTAGTAGGCCTAATTAAATTGCAGTGCAATAAAAGGGGCAGAGCCCAAACAAAATAGATGCTCTGCATCATTTATAAAAGGGCAGAGCTCAAACAAAACAAAAATAATGCAGTGCATTATTTAAAAAGGGGCAAAGCCCTAACTAAGGTCTAATAGACCAAAGACAAATAAAAATGTTGAACATCCAACTGGACTTAGCCCAATTTTGGCCGTAAGTCCTTAAATTAAATTGACTGAGCACGACTGCTCTTTTAAATTAATTTATATCCGGTTCGAGGGTACATCTCTGAGCTCCTCTGACACTTATCGTTGTAATCCTTCAACGACGTCAGAGAGGTGACGGGTCCCGACGACCACATACGTCAATATCGGACCGAAACGTCCTTAAACTAATGTTGGACCGAAACGTCCTTAAACTAATATCGGACCGAGACGTCCCTAAACTAATAACGGACCACCACGTCTCTAAACTGGAACATGGACCACCATGTCCCTAAACTGGAACATGGACCACCACATCTACGTCCCTAAACTGGAACAATAGAGCCTCCAAACGCTCTTTTGCCGGATCTAAACGATCCCGTTTAAGTCGATCTTAGCCCCAAAACATGGCTAACGTATCCTTAAACATTTAAGTGGACTAAAAAATTTCAAATCAACTCTGGTTCGAGGGTACATCTCCGAGCTCCTCTGACACCTGTCGTTGTAATTCTTCAACGACGTCAGAGAGGTGACGAGTCCTGACGACCGCATATTAAATGAATCACGACGTTAAGTTGATCTTAGTCTAAAACAGGACTAACGTATCCTTAACGAACGTTTAAGTTGATCTTAGCCGCAACGCGACTAATGCATCCTTAAACTAAAAACACCAAACCCAAATCTAAGTAAATACGGATTTGGACTAATCCACGTCCTACGGGCGACGAAATAAATAGTCTCCGTATACAATCCACGGGCAACCTCAAACAAAACAAACACCCACGACACGAAGTGAAATTCTGGAGAAGGAGAAAGTTGTTACCGCGACGCGATAGCGTAATTAACTGCAGGGGCTTGCGCCTGCAGGGAAGAGCGTCCCCACAATCAAAAACCCCTCACCCTGATGGGGAACCTGACGAAGTCTGCTACATCGGCCGCATCCGTCTAAACCTCCGATACACGGTGCCATAAATCAACTTGGCATCTTCGGAGAGTTAGACGGATAAAACCAAATAGCATCTGCCCCGAATCTCAGGCTAGACGCAAAGTCTTGGCCGCCATTCGGAGGGGAACAGTGCCAAGGAGGCCGGGAGTACCGAACAACAGGCCCAGCCCAGCCTTTTGTTCCTACTGCAAAAGAGCTGGACATATGATGAAAAACTGCCGGTGAGCCAACCGTCTTTGCTTAGTCTGCGGCTCAGCTACTCATGATATTGGGTCTTGTCCCCAAAGACAAAACCGAGTTGATGCACCCAGGCCAGCGATCAATTATCAACAGCGACCAGCCCTTCAAGCACTTGCTCAAAGACTCGTCCTACCTGCTCCACCACCTAGAGGACCACCGACTGCACCTCCTCCTCGCCAGTTCTATCAAGCTCAAAGGAACGTTCCGAGGAATGCTCCTCCGGCCATGTAACAACTCCATTTTTAAAGTACAAAGAATTGATTTAAATTCAATGTATACTTGGAGTATTTATTGCGGCTGATATCTCTTTAAGTATTTATTTCACTCCATAATTACAAGAAGAAGCTTGTATCTCATTGGTAATACCTTACACTGTTGAACCAAACCACCAGAGTTCAAATCCCATGCCCCACATTATTTTTGTATTTATTTTGTTTTAATTTCTTTTGGAAGTCAACAGTCAAAAGGCCATAACTCCCAAAATATGTACTTGACAACAAAAAGTAAATATACCAAATTGTACCCCCGAAGAATCCCCGGCCATTGGAGCCCTGACTCGGCCCGACTCGGCGCCGCCGGCCGGCGACTCGGCCGACTGGGTCCGGCGCCGCCGGCCGGACTTGGCCGGACGGCCGAGTCACCAACAGATAAAAGTTGGCTATGGTCGTGGTCAACCCTCCTGCACATTTTAAATGCTTGGATCGGTTATCATTTGGCCAATAAATCCCTTTTAATCCTAGGTTTAATGAGTTTTAATGAATTTTTATATAATTTAATATATTTTTTATTAAAAACCCTAACCTTGGCCTAACCCTATATAAACCCCCATACCCTCTACCCTCTCACCCTACATTCCTAAGTCCACTCTCTAAAAATTTTAAGAGAACTTGGTACGTTAGAAAACGAGCGAAAGGCGAAGCGCTGACGAAATTGACGGCGGAATCCCGGCGATCGTGCTAGGACCTCTCAACGACGATTCGACGCACCGGCAAACCCACTATCTCCCTCTCACTCTCTAGCGTTGTCCAAACCCGTAAGTCCCCCTTTTCTATCATTCTTTTCTTTCATTAAAATACGAACTTAAAAACCCGACGGAAATCGGAACAAACCGATTTCCGATTCGGTTTTCTATCAAATCTCACTTATCACCAATTCCATAATGCTTAAACATATTCATGTTGACTACTAATCACATAACAACTAATTTGGATAAAGTTTCTCACATGAAATGATAACTTTTGAAATATATCGTATTCCTTCACTTAAATACCACCATGTTTAGTTTATCACATTTAACCCTTAACAATTGCTATACCTTAAAATAGATCACGAGGTAATGACCTACCTCCATACACACGCAAATACAACCCTAAATGATATCATCAAAACTTAGAATACGATAATACAAGATTTTACATTTAAATACCCTTTTCTTATAAAACCTTTTCTAAAAGTTCTAAGTTATATACAATTTTAAAACAATATCTTTTAATAGGAAATACGAAAGTTATGGACATCGATCGTTTATCTAAACCTGACTTTGTGGTGTCTAGACAAGTGTGTCTAAGACGAGTGGTTACTTAATTAGGGCCACTACTTGTAGTGGAGAGCCTCCCACTCACCTGGCACTTACCTGGCCGCAATTGGCGGTGAAGAGGCGATTTGAGGCTTCTAATGACTTGTCGTTTAGACCAATTAGAAATAGGCTAGTTGGCTTAGGAAACCCTAGAATCTAAAATACGGAAATTTACACCCTTTTGCAAATAAATACATTATCTTTATAAAACCGTTTTCTAAATGATTTGTATTTATTAAACCTTTGCAAAGCGCCACTACAACCCACCTTTGGGGAACTCGTTAGGGATAGTACGGTTTATCGTGCACCCTCGGGCTTAGTAGTGCGAGATTCAGACCTCCGCAAGGAGCATTCGGTCTCGAAAGGTTTAAAATACGACATTTAAGAAAAATGAGATTTTTGGAATATAAAATATTTATTAAAATTATTCTTATATAAACATATGTATATCTATCATTTAAACACTTATTTTATTATAAGATAAAGTTTCCACCTTTTCCTAAAAATTACAAGATTAAAAGTTACATTAAAATACCATGAATTTCAAATAAATCTATATTACAAATTAATACCTTTATTTATGAAATTAGGATATTTTCACTAGAAATATTACAAAATAAATCACACGCATTATAACTATAAAGACGAATAATAAATACTTGAGGTATCTTGGAAACTATACAAAAGTATTTTTACATAAAACCCCCTCAAGTTTTTATAAATTACAATAAGGACCCTAACAAATATAGAACCTCGACTTACATTTCTTTTGGTCTGACTCGGGTTTGAGTCTGATTATTTCTGACTTGAATATGATTCAAGTCAATCTACATTCTTAAAAATTCCAACCCAATATGAACACATGAATCCCAGAATCCAGTTAACAATCTATACAACTTGACTGAACCAAACCATGGATATACATCCATTATTCCGTTATTCCATTTACCTGATTATGCAGTTACAATATGTTTACTGATATCATGGTTTTGGTCAGTCATCCAACTTACACAATACAATACAACAATACTATCAAGACACTACGGGGTTTAAGGGGTAGATTGGTACGGAAGGTATTAAAGGTGGCACGAGGTGGTTAGATTAAGACACCTAACCTATATTCCGTTGCTGTTGTACCGTGGCTTAACGGTTCCTTGTACATTCCGTTTGCCTTGGTCTCTAGCATATAGAGACCCCTCTCGTATACACTGGCATCCTTCTGTACCAAGCTACAAACAACAGCGTTAACACAATATTCTACAATATTTTACAATCTCTTTAGAAAATACCTCTTATTCTGTCTTTTCTAATTCTTCTTTATCTTTGGGACTTACCGAGCGACCTGTTCGCTGACGGCATTCTATTTCTTTCTTCTTTGAATATCGTCAGGTGCTTTGGACCCAGCAGAGATCGAGCCCACCGGTGAAGACTTGGAGCAGTTTCACGAAGACCCCGAGCTCTAGATATTGTACCTTGTTCTATTCAGTATTTTAATTTCCTGTTATGCCACTGTTTAGGCATCGCTTTTCATTTCAGTTGTATTTACTTTTCATACATTGTACAAAAGAATGTTATTAATAAAGTTGCTGTTATTTCTATATCTCTTGTCTCTTGTGATTTACTTTTATATTGCTTAGATACGCTTAGTGTATGTACTTCTAAGTATATACGTAGCGGACCTCGTCGCGTGCACTTCGCCGTACACCGGGAAGCGGGGCGTGACAGGTTTTGTTGGTGGCCCATGCAGGTCGAACTACAGACCTCCAGTTTACAATCTAATTAAAGATTTAAACTCTTTATAATGTACTATCTCTGATACCCATGAACTCATACAGGAAATTGCGAGACTTCATGGAGTACCGGTCTGCATTGTCTTCGATCGTGACACTAGGTTTCGATCGCAATTTTGGCAGAGTTTGCAAGCAAGCTTGGGAACAAGTCTGAACTTCAACATGGCTTATCATCCACAAACAGATGGTCAGTCGGAATGAACTATTCAGATCTTGGAGGATATGCTCAGAGCGTGTATGCTAGACTTCAAAGGATCGTGGGAAGATCACCTACATCTTGTGGAGTTTTCGTACAACAACAGCTACCAAGCAAGCATAGGAATGGCACCTTTTGCAGCATTGTATGGAAGGAAGTGTCGTTCGCCATTAAGTTGGGACGACATCGGAGATAGGGAACTTCTTGGACCAGAGATGATGGTAGCAACTGTTGATGTGGTTCGTACTATCAGGGAAAGGATGCGCATAGCCTAAGATCGACAGAAGCACTGGGCTGATGCAAAGAGACGACACTTGGAGTTCCAGCCAGGAGATCACGTATTCCTGAAGATATCCCCGAACCGCGGAGTGATCCGATTTGGAAGACGGGGTAAGGTAAGTCCGAGATACATTGGACCGTTCGACATACTCGAACGAGTCGGTGAAGTGGCATACCGTTTAGCGCTTCCATCTTCATTGGAAGGAGTGCATAATGTGTTCCATATATCCCAACTCAGAAAGTATGTGAGTGACCCCAGCCATGTACTTGATCATTCCGAGCTCACTATACAACCCGACTTGTCTTGTGAGCAACAACCCGTGGAGATCCTGGACAGGAAAGTGAAGACACTTCGGAACAAGGAAGTTAACTTGGTTCGAGTGATGTGGAGGAAAGACACTCCAGGAGAGTCCACTTGGGAAAGGGAGGATAAAATGCGTACTAGATATCCACAAGTCTTTGTAAACTAGTCCTCAAAAAAAGGTGTAAATTTTGAGGACGAAATTTTTGTAAGGTGGGTAGACTGTAACAACTCCATTTTTAAAGTACAAAGAATTGATTTAAATTCAATGTATACTTGGAGTATTTATTGCGGCTGATATCTCTTTAAGTATTTATTTCACTCCATAATTACAAGAAGGAGCTTGTAGCTCATTGGTAATACCTTACACTGCTGAACCAAACCACCAGAGTTCAAATTCCATGCCCCACATTATTTTTGTATTTATTTTGTTTTAATTTCTTTTGGAAGTCAACAGTCAAAAGGCCATAACTCCCAAAATATGTACTTGACAACAAAAAGTAAATATACCAAATTGTACCCCCGAAGAATCCCCGGCCATTGGAGCCCTGACTCGGCTCGACTCGGCGCCGCCGGCCGGACTTGGCCGGACGACCGAGTCACCAACAGATAAAAGTTGGCTCTGGTCGTGGTCAACCCTCCTGCACACTCTAAATGCTTGGATCGGTTATCATTTGGCCAATAAATCCCTTTTAATCCTACGTTTAATGAGTTTTAATGAATTTTTATATATTTTTATATTTTTTTTATTAAAAACCCTAACCCTAGCCTAACCCTATATAAACCCCCATACCCTCTACCCTCTCACCTACATTCCTAAGTCCACTCTCTAAAAATTTCAAGAGAACTTGGTACGTTAGAAAACGAGCGAAAGACGAAGCGCTGACGAAATCGACGGCGGAATCCCGGCGATCGTGCTAGGACCTCTCAACGACGATTCGACGCACCGGCAAACCCACTATCTCCCTCTCACTCTCTAGCGTTGTCCAAACCCGTAAGTCCCCCTTTTCTATCCTTCTTTTCTTTCATTAAAATACGAACTTAAAAACCCGACGAAAATCGGAACAAACCGATTTCCGATTCAGTTTTCTATCAAATCTCACTTATCACCAATTCCATAATACTTAAACATATTCATGTTGACTACTAATCACATAACAACTAATTTGGATAAAGTTTCTCACATGAAATGATAACTTTTGCAATATATCGTATTCCTTCACTTAAATACCACCATGTTTAGTTTATCACATTTAACCCTTAACAATTGCTATACCTTAAAATAGATCACGAGATAATGACCTACCTCCACACACACGCAAATACAACTGTAACACCCGGTTCTTTTATATACGCCTAAATCCGTATTTCTCTTTAAACTATAAATTTTGTTATTTTTAAGTATGTAATTATTTTAAAGAAACTTTCCCAAACCCTACTTTATCTCAAGCCCATTACCTATCGATTCTATATTTTTACAGATCCTTTTATTTTTACTTCCCTATTCTTATTTATTTCCAAATCAGGCCCTTTTCTATTCTCTTATTCTTTTATTTCACCCAATCCCAAGCCCATTCTTTTTTTATAACTTAATTTATTTTATTAAAGCCCAAAACCTATTTTTCCTCTGGCCCAAACTAAAACATTAAATTAAAACCTTTAATTAACTCTAACCCTCAGCCCAAATCTCTTTTCCAAATAAATAAATTATTTTCCAGCCCAGCCCATCTCCTCCAACTCCCTTCAGCCCATACTCCTCAGCCCACATTAAAAATAAAATGGAAATTCATTTTAATTCAAATCGCGGCTCGGCCCACTCCCTCTTTCCTCCTCAATTTTTCTTAAATCCCTTCTCCTGGCCCAAGCCCACGCCGCCAACAAACCGACCCGGCCCACACCCACTCCTTCTTCCTTCCCGTTGCGCCTCTCCTGCTCTTTACTGTGCCTCCTTTCACTCCGCCGCATCCCACGCCTGCGCCCACGTCGTCGCTCGTCACGCGCCGTTCCCCGCTCGCGAGCGTTACCCACGACGCGCGCCCTCGACCTCTCCTCGTTGACACGCCTCTCTCTCTCCTCTCATAATTCTTTCTCTCTCCCCCATGTCTCCTCTCCCTCTCTCTTCTTTCCCTTCCCGTTTCTCCCACGAACCCACGCTCACGCCAGCGCGTCGCGCTCGCCGCCGTCCCCTCACGTCGCTCGCCTCCAACTCACCTGACTCACGTCGCTCGCCCCACCTCGCCGCCTTCACCCTCGTCCCCAGCCCACGTCGCACCCATCACTTCGCCGCACCGCCGACGAGCTCCCCACTCCCTGAGCACACTTCCATCATCACTTTCCCCCTCGGCATCGTCCTCAACTCCGCACCTCACCTCCTTGCTCTCGACGCCGCCATCATCGTTGTCATCCTCACCTCCCTCACCTCCTCCCATCGCCTACCCGAAGCCCCGGCTGCACCCTACCCGACTCCAAGCTCCAGTCTCCATCTCCTCCTTCGAGCTCTACATCCACGAGCCTCGGCAGCCATCACCACCCTGACCCCCCTCATCTCCTCGCCTAGCTCCAACCACCGGAGCTCCGACGTGCTACTGCCTGAGCTGCCACCGGCGACCTTCAGCTCCTCCGTGCATCGCTGCCAGCCGAGCCCACTCCTTTTCCTTTTCCCTACCTCACCACTCAGCCTGGAAACCCTCTCCAACTTGGCCGTGCGCACCGACTTAACCAGCCAAGACTTTCTCCAAACAAGCCCAAGCTGCAGCCGTGCCCTTTATATTCGAACCCAAGCTGAGCCAAACCCCTAGCCAAGCCGAGACTTGTCGCGTGTTGTCATCGCCGTGTTGTTGCCGTCGTTGCCGCTGCCGTGCATCACCGCAACGTCTCCAGGAAAGTAATTTACTTGCTACATGCTATATACTCAAGTTACAAACTTAAATTACATAGATCATAAAGTTACAATTTCAGATCGATTACGTGCCATACATGTTCGATGTGTGATCCCAATGAAAATACTTGTCTATTTTGACGGAATTAGATTTTCTGTCTTGGCCCGTGTAGTGATAAATACCTTGTACAAATTTCGCTGGAAAATACGACTATTAACGACTACCCCCAAGTATACTTGTAAAACTGGAAATTTCTTGTACCTGAAAACCGTTAAAATCACCATAAATTTTATACATACTGGAATGATACGTTCGAGGGCTTAAATCGAAGAAGACTCGACGAACTATAACCCTATGCAAGTTTCTATTAGTTTCTGTACTTAAACTGTGACAATATTTGGATCGGAGTGCGACTCTGGACTGCAGTCCAGAGCGACTCTGTTTACTGTGTGCTGTCCCGTGATGAGCACCACCCTGTTTCCTTAACTCTTAGGATGCGTAACTCCACAGTTTATTAAAGGTGAATCTGTTAGCCAGACAAAACAAGTGGTTTCATCCTGTTTCGTTATCGTTTGTTATTTAATCTGTAATATAAAAGATGGGGACGTATAACAGTCCCAACAGAATCAGAATTGACATACTAGTATTGAACAGTGTATATCTCCTGACGTACAGACACGATTGAGGATCCGTCTATTGAGTTGAAAACGTTGCTGAAAACCCTAGATTTCATTCAACTGCAGCGTCGCTAAAATCTGATCCCAATTGGGATTAAAATGCATTGCGAAACGGACTTCCGATTCTGAAACCGGGTTTCCAGCCATGAACGCTTAAAAGGAAATGGACATAACTAATGATCCTGAAACCCGATTGCCGTGAAACCAAATTCGCTGGTTAGATAACCAATCATACTATTTATTCCCCGTTTATCGTTTCGCTAAACTGTACATGTTTGATTTATGATAAATATTGCAAGTGGTAGATTACTGATTCATGACATCCTAATCGTGCTTTACATACTGTTTACGCATCATATCATACATATGTCACTGCATTGATAACTTCGTGATAATGTGCATTACCCAGTGTTAGGTATTAGTGATGATTGTGGTAAGTACGTTAGTGTTCGTGTATAAGTGAATAAGTGAAAGTGACACGTACTTGTACACAATCAGTGAACCTTATGATTCTATTGCATTGTCGACGTCTGTGGGACGCGTGTACGTGTAACTATAAGTGGTATGGGACACTTATGGAAACTCTTGCATGGTTGTCACAGATAAGACATCAGACTCTGCCACTTATCTTAGGTATTAGTCGGGACGTGCTTGATGGAGGTCCTGCCTCCAATTCTCGCGCAGACTTGTCACAGACCGACTGATATTTAGGGTTATGGTTAGCGTTTGATGTAGACCACGGGGTGTGGGATAGTTTGAGTGTGAGTTCAACAGAATCTCGGGAGTCCCATGCCGGCTTATATATATATGGAGATATATGGAGATTTACAGGGTACATGATTATTACCGTGAGTTACATGTTGGGCCCGTGGTCCCTTGCCCTTGGGTTCTACCCTTGGGTGGAGGACACTCGCGAGTGGTTGACTCTCACACTTGGACTGACGATAGGCTTAGTGACCTGTACAGTGAGACTTAGAGACTGATAGGGATAATGACATTGATATACATCACTTACTGTGTTGACATACCTGGCATATTCTTTTACTGCTGTACTGTTCACCTGCTCTATTAGACACTTCTTCGATTACTGCATGTTCATACGCATACCGTCTTTGATTTACTGTTATATATATCTATTATCACTGTTAAAGTTGTCAATTGGATTTATATATTATATTGCTATTGTGTCGCTCTGACGACCTGAGTATGCATGCTCAGTGTGAGGAGAGGATTTAGCCTGGACCAGGACTAGACGTGCATTACAGACATCTTGATTTGCTATCCAGAGTTATACCCTTTTGTTTCCCATCAGGTCGGTTCGTTATATCGTTTTGTTTCAGTTACTGCATTTCTCATTACCTGCGCATTATTTACTGTTTACCACATAAAGCTAGAAGCCGAAGTGTGACTACGGCAGGATATTTCCTCGACCGTAGGAGCATGGCTGGCCTTGTCAACCCCTCGTATTCCGTATTTTGGGAAGCGGGGCGTGACATGGTTTAGTTGGTATCAAAGCCAGGTTTTGCTTCGATTGGGATTGCAGTTTTCCGTGTATAGCTTGGCAATCTAAGACATCCCTTGGTCTAGGTTGTAAACTTATCATTTTTGATCCATATTCACATCGAATATTCTGCTATCCATTCGCTAGGGTTTCAGGTGACTTGGCAAAGTTTCGTGGTTGTAATTGTGAACTACATCACGGTTACACTACCATACTCTGTTTAAGTGACTTAGAGTCATACAGTTGATTTTTCCACTTGTAATGAATTTCATCATATCTGATGTTCTTGATTCCTTGCCTAATCCATATTATAATTTGATTCTTATATCGTTCTCAAAATTATTGTTTCAGGATCATGTCTTCCAACGACTTTTCATCTATCTCCACTCCCCAGAATCAGACCGTTGAGATACAGTCCCGAGCCACATAGAGGTAGTGAGCGATTGTTGGGGATTCGTCTCTCCCGGTATAGGGAGCCGATGTCACGCTGTGTTCGGTTGGCCAACACCATAAGTCCCTAGCCAGGGCGGATTGAGAATTACTAATAGTTAGATCAGTAGATTCTCGGATGTTCTTGAGCCACATCGGCATGACTTGTCAGGTTATTAAGGGTCCGACGTTTTCTACCCCTATACCCGACATGCGATACTCTCAGAGGAACATACCGGACTGTACGAAGATTATCACGGATAAGCTCAGTAGGAGTTCGGATGAGCTTGCTCTTCGGCCTTCTTTTTGACAAGTACCTGGGTAGCCGTTACGTACAGCTAGTGCTACTGATGGGCTTGTGGTTAAACCCACTGCCAGCGTACTATTGTGCCTTTAGATCCCACACAGAGCGTTTCCCTAGTTCAGGCGAAACGATGTAGAGGCCGTATGGTTTTACGTGCAGGGTTCCGATCATATACGTATACTAGCTACACGGATTTTGTTCGGACGGATAATACCAGTGAGCTTAGGATTAAACCGCATTCTAGTATTATTTTATCGGATTAATTTTTATCTCTTGGTATTCGTATTGTTTTGCAGTACGAATACGGGTATGTATACACGGTGATGATATTTTTTTAATTTCACAAGAGTGCTTCTAGAAGAAGACACCTCATTTTTGTTATATCTATTTATTGAAAATAGATAATGAGGTGGAGGGATGATGTTTTTCAAAGTATGGTATGAAGTATGGTTATTTCTTTTCTTTATTCATTTGTCATTACTAATCAAGCATGTCTCCTTTATTTTATTGAAAATGAATGCTTGATAGTTTTGAGCTTAACCATTCTTCACTTGACATTCTCTCTCCTCCTTTGCTCTCTTCTTCTTCATCAAACCGTAACACTCTAATGTGTTGAGAAACCTAGGGTTATTGAGATAAATTAGCCCAATTAACACTCTATATTTTCTAAGCTATCTAGATTAGCAAACTAGGTACTTTAGTTATCTCATTCTTGAGGTTAAAACTTGAACCATAGACTCTCGGGTGGATCGTCTTCGACTCAAGAAGGCCGACGACCAAGCTTGATCCCGACAAAAGAGGAGCTCGAGAAGAGGACAAGAAGACCCGAATGACTTGAATCATAAAGGAATAAATCACTTCATAGTAGATTAGAACTTTTGTGAGTTTTGTTAGTTAGTGCTTATGGTAGATCATGAAAGTTTAGTCGATGTTGCTTGCTTTAAAATTGTTTTCTGTTAATTCTGCCTCTCTACAAACTCTGTGGAGTGTGCGACATCAACTTACAAGCGAATAGCATACACCAAGATATCTCATCTTGGATAGTTCTAGTAAGCTCATCCATCACGATGGTAAACAGTAATGGACTTAATGCAGATCCTTAATGTAAACCAATTGTAATCATAAAATCACTCGTCAGGCTATCGAAATTCTGACATTTGCCACTACTCCATCGTACATATTCTTGATTATGTCAATGTACTTGACGGGGCCCCCCTTCTTCATCATTGTCCCCCATAATACCTCTCTAGGTATCTTGTCGTATGCTTTTTCTAAATCAATAAATATTATATACAAATCTCTTCTCCTCTCTCGAAAACGCTCGCTAAGTTGACGAAGCAAATGAATAGCCTCTGTCGTCGATCGTTCAGTTATGAACCCAAACTGGTTCTCTATTATCTTAATATCCTTTCTTAGCCTGTGTTCAATCACTCTCTCCCAAATCTTCATGATGTGATACATAAGTTTTATTCCACGGTAGTTTTAGCAACTTTGAATGTTACCCTTGTTCTTGTAGATAGGTACAAGAGTACTTTTCCTCCACTCATTTGGCACCTTTTTCGTCTGCTAAATCTTATTAACCAGATCTGTCAGCCATTTAACGCCTATTTCTCCTAAGCATCTCCAAACCCCGATAGGAATCCCGTCTGGACTAACCGCTTTTCTTGATCTCATTCTCTTCAATGCCTCTTTAATCTCTGGTATTCTTATTTTACGCATGAAATCGCGGTTTATATTTTGATATTGAATGACAAGTCCATCCAAATTTTTAGTAAGGCTCTCATTGAACAATTTGTCAAAATAATCTCTCCACCTTTCCTTGATATTCTCATCTCAAACTAAAACCTTCTAATCTTCATTTTTGACACACTTCACTGCACACAAGTCTCTGGTCTTCCTTTCCCGTATCCGAGCAATCTAGTATATTTCATTTTCAGCCTTCTTAGTGTCCACTTCTCGTACACCTCCTTGTAGACCTTAGCGTTAACTTCCCGAATATCTTTCTTAACTTCCTTTTTAGCCATTTATACTTCTCAAATCTTTCCGCATCTCTGCTTTTCTTCAAATTTTTATAAGAATCCCGTTTGAATTTAATAGCAGCCTTTATTTTTTCGTTCCACCATCATGTGTTCTTAGATGGTGGAGCACCATCTCTCGACTCACCTAGTAGATCTCTAACATCCTCTTGATACAACTAGCCATCTTGTTTTGGATATAGTGCCATCAAGTTAATTATTGTAATTGCAGGCAGACGATTGTGATGATTGAGGGAGGACCTATACGGGTAGAACAGTCTTACTCGAGATGATAGTATGCTATCTGGTTTGACTTTATCATCATGTACATGCATTAGGTGGTATTACAGATCACTATTACATGTTGATAAAGCCCGTAGGATTATTGTTTGACCACCAGCGTTATGATGACAATCATATATATGGGGCCTGGATAGTCCATAAACACATCCTTAAATGTTCCTAGTCGGGGGGGTATCGAGACTGCGCATCGATATTCCTGAGTAGACCGGTGTATACGTTTCTAGACCCTGATGATGGGCGATGGTTGGTCCCACAGCCATTGGTGTTTCGCACCTGAGATCGTATACATGTGCTTACTGGGGGTGAGTACACTGGACGGACTCGCCGGGAACATGCTAGATGGTATTATACATATTGTCAGATAGCAGTTCTCAGGTGACATGAGTACAGGTTAGTCCTTCGACTTGAGATCGTCATTTGTCTCGTGTGAGTTCCCGCTATACATTGATTACTACCCTACCATGGTTCAAAGGAGTCGTGCAAACGGGTTTTAGTTGGGTACAGTCCCGAGCCACATGGAGGCAGTGAGTGGATCGTCGGGGATTCGTCTCTCCCGGTATTGGGGGTTGATGTCGCGATGTGCACGGGTGGCCATCATCAGAAATCCTTGGCCAAGGTGGACGGGAATTACTGATTTGGATCAGTAGTTTCTCAGTGGGTGATGGGCTTCACACCGACACGAAAATATCGTGTTATTAGCGGTCTGACTTTATGAATCCCCTAGACCCGATATGTGATACTCTTAGACGAAGAGACCAGACTGTACAGAGATTGTCGCAGATAGGCTACGTAGGGATCCAGATGAGTTTGCTTGTCGGCCTTCCTTTTCGACAGGTACCCGGGTAGCCGTTACGTACAGCTAGTGTCGCTGACGTGCTTGTGGTTATAGATTTATCCAGTAACTCACTGCCGGCGTACTGTCGAGTCTTTAGAGTCCCATGCAGAGGGTTTCCCTGGTTCAGGCGAAATGATGTAGTAGCCTTATTTTGATACGTGCAGGGTTCCGATTGAATGATTGTACTAGTTATCCGGACTTTCGATTGGACGGTTGATAATACTAACCGGCTTAGGATTGAGCCGGATTATTAAATCAGGTATTGATTTAATAATTTACCTATATATATTTCGATATGTATATTCTAGTATTATGTTCTTTGTGTTATTCTATTTCTTTGGGTATTCGTATTTTGATACGAATACGGGTATGTATATATAGTTGAATGTATTCCGTATTTATACGGAAAACATTCTAGAAGGCGGACACCTCATTTTGGTTTATCCATTTATTAATTTAAATGGAAATGAGGTGTACAGGTAGTGAGGTGAAAATGGTGAGAACCATGCTTGAATAGTGTCGACAAATGAATTGTAAATTCATTTGTGCAAACTATTCAAGTATGGTTACTTTATTTTTATTTGGAAAATATGTTTTACAAAACCATGCTTCATGGTTTTCTCTCACTTTGATGGTTGGTTGGAAAAAAAATCATTCTGACCAT
The DNA here is from genome assembly GCA_030015575.1 of Agapanthus africanus. Lineage (NCBI taxonomy): Eukaryota > Viridiplantae > Streptophyta > Magnoliopsida > Asparagales > Amaryllidaceae > Agapanthus > Agapanthus africanus. The sequence goes on along the minus strand of CM057339.1, from coordinate 257,716,137 downwards.
TTTTTGCTCATTTCTCCTCACCGGGCTTTCTTCAGCTCCTCCTCCTTGTTCTTGATCTTCCATCCTACCATCTCATGTGTTGAATCAAGGGTGGATGAGAGATAGAAATACACTAAGAACAACCCACTACATCACTAGACACTCTATATTAGCAATCTAGAGTTCTTAGTTGCTCCACTAGATTTTTAGTGTGGAGGTAGAGCCATGAACCACATTCCTCGGGTGGATCATCTTCGACGGAGGAAGACCGGCGGCCAAGCTCGATCAAGGAGACCTCAAGGAGCTAAGGAAGAGGGTAGAAGACCGAAAGACACGGATCTTTTGGTAAAAACAACTCTATCACAGTAGATAAGCTCTTTGTAGCTTGCTAGTTTCATATTTGGTTTCTATTCTAGGTAGTTGTTTTTAGCGCCAAGTTTTTAAACACCAAAGTTTTTCGTTCCGCAACGGCCGCGGTCGACGACTAGGACGCTAGGAACCCCAACATCTTGTTCCATATTCTGTCTGAATTATCTTCAGACTGTCAATCCGTATCTTGAACTACACGATCTATAAAAGTCTTTTGGTTACCTTTCTTCAGTCGCCACCACTTAATTCTAAATTCTACCTTACGTCTAATCTTCCTAGATTCTTTTCTAAATCGAAAATCTAGAACTAAAAGTTTATGTTGAGTGGTTACACTCTCACCTGACACTACCTTACAGTCGATGCAACAAGCTCTATCTATCTTTCTCGTCAGAAAAAAGTCTATTTGACTTCCACTTGATCCGCTCCTAAATTAGATAAGGTGAGACCCTCTTTTCCTAAACCAAGTGTTTGCTAAGATCAAGTCATAAGACAAGGCAAAATTTAGAATCGAGCTACCTGCTTCATTCGTTTGTCCAAAACCAAAACCTCCATAGATAGTATTAAACCCACTACAACTAGTACCTACATGTCCATTGAGATCACCACCAATAAATAATTTCTCTCCACTAGATATTCTTTACACCATTTCATCTAAATCCACCCAGAATAGACGCTTACTAGTGTCATCAAGACCTATCAGTGGTACATAAGCATTAATAATATTAAGAATCTCCTCACCTAGAATAAGCTTAACCAGTAAAATTCTATCACTTTTGCTCCTAATCTCAACTATATCCCCAAGCAACCATCTGTTTATGATTACGCCTACCCCATTACGATTTTTATCTCTACCCGTATGCTAAAACTTATAACCATAAGGCTTCTATGACTCTACCCTTTTCACCTATTCACTTAGTTTCTTGCAAACACATAATACCAACTCTCATACCCATCATCACCTCCACTAATTCTGTTAGTCTACCCGTAAGAGAACCTATGTTCTAAGAAGCTACCCCAACTGATATATAGAGATGATTTATCAATTTTTTCGATTTCTCAACTTTATTTCTGGCAAAATAAAATAAACATTTACTTCGTATGATTCCATTGCTTTTTTCTTATTTAAGAAAAAGAAAAACTCATTAATTTTTTAAAAAAAAGCTCATTTAAAAAAAAATAATTTGCAGCCAAAAAATACATTTACATCTACAAATCTGTATATTGATTATACACATGTACACATTCCTTCATATTAAAAATTAATCCACATACATTCACTCAACAAATAACATTTCCCATGCATCATATAAATTTGTAGCAGAAGAGGCATCTTCCATGAGAGTAAGGGGTGTTTAAGGGGTGTTAAATGGGTAGGTTCGAGTTGGGTCACTTTTGACAAGGCCGAAATAGGGTTAGGGTCGACTTGACCCATTTATTAATCATGCTAGTATTTTAAGATCCATACCCGATTCATTTAATATTCGGATCGAGTCATAAAAGGATTACCCAATCCGATCTAAATTGATTCATTACCTTTTTTTGTTATATGTATGAGAAATACAAATTAAATATTACTAATCTGACACTTGCTAATAAATTTGTGGAGAACCAAAAAAACAGAATCCAAGAAAAAACCATAGAAAAGAATGATTTGGGGGTAATATATTCGGGTCTAACGGGTCATGATACATGGCCCGTATCCAACCCGTTTATTATACAGAATTGGTCGGATTAACCCATTTAAAAACTTCCTTCGCATATTCAGGGTTTTTTTACCGGGTCGGGTATTCGGGTTCAAATATTTTTGACAGGCCTACTTAAGACAATACATTAGTGAGCTGCTGCATCTGAATCAAATTTTTTTGAGTTAAAAGGGGGATAATTAAGCCACACCCAAATTTCATTGTACACCCAGGATTGCATACACAAAGCAACAAAGCAACGCAAGTTCTAATATCAAATACATAATAAAAGTTCAATCAAGTCAACATCCAAAATACTTTCACGGAAATGACAAACAAAATGTTTCTCCGCACTTCCCAACTGACGCTCCTCCCCGATTCATCAACAAATTTTCAAATCATTCTTCCAACTGTGAGCAGTTATTAATTATTTCTCCCTTTCCTTTTTTTTATTTATCATATACATGAATTACACAAGCAATGGTTTCACTCTACAGTAAATACATATTTTACTCAATACCAGTATTTTCCAATCCTCTGATTGTTTTGTCAACACCAGTTGACACATAGTCAGTTGAACTCTTACGCTGCCTTTCGGGTTTGCGATACCTTTGGTTCTTGAATGCTGCTTTTATAATAAGAGATTCCATTGACGCTGCCTCACCCTCGTTGTAGGGATTGGTTAAGACACTGAACAACATGAAAGGATTATCCAAAATGCGAAACTTCATATTATGTGCTCAACAAAACTATATCCAATTAATCATTTAACCTAAATTAATCGATACCTGTCGAGCAGATCCTCAAGCACAGCTCTCTGAGAAGGTTTAATGGATGCATCACTTTGGGCACTGCCCCACTGCAATTTGGACCTGGTAATCATCACTGAGCCCTGAAACATTTTCGATTTGGTATATCAAAACTTTGCACTACTTATTCAAAATTAATACAGTTCATCACTGCCCCACAGAAAAGAGGAGCTTGGGGTGATCTGGGTTGTATATGGGTGTGAATTGATCCTCACAACTGCAAGACAAGCAGTAATCTCTTGACTAGAGCTATATGGAATCTGAGTACTACTACTACAGTACTACAAATGTCTCAAAATATTGCAAAGAAAGGAGATATCAGCCTTTTGAGTCATGATGACAACATTCTAAACAAAAATGAACACTGTTTTTTTTTTGTTTTATAATGAATCTATCATGACGAGACTTAAAATGAGTTATCGCGTGTAATTTGGTGCTTGTAGATCGTTTTTAAGATTGATCTTAAACGATATTTATCACTCACATGAGCGGATGCACATATGCGCGTACACATGCGTACTTATTAACGCGCGCGGGGGGGGGGGGGGGGGGGGCTCCTTCCCTCAGTTTCACCTCCTGAGAAAACTTGACAAAATTGAAAGTGAAGTCAAGTAAACTCAGGTCTTTGTCTCGGTATGGAGCCAACGTCGGTCGAAGACCGGTTTGGGAACCATGTGTCAAATATGATGAATTTCATGTTCCGGGGCTTCAATTATCTCAAGATCCAATTAATGCACTGGAAAAGGTATTTACACTATGTCGAACCTTGGGAAATTGCACATGCTTTACCATTATCAACAGTAAATGAGAAGGCGTGTAAGTACTCTTTGTACACATGAGTATTGACAACCTGAGAGTAAATTGGAAGGGGAATTCTATTAGGAAGGCACATAACTATGATAAACCGAAAAATACAGTTCCTAGTAATGCATGTTTATTTTTCTTCTAAGGTGACAGGAATATTATAGTAATTAATGAACTGCTTAGCTTGTATCAAATTGCACTGATTTTGCTGTTATGAGTTATTAGGATGCAATGTCTAGTAACATTTATGTTTTCAGCATGTTTATCAATGATAATTACTGAAATGCTTAGGATCGTCCGAATTATGAGATTTCACACTGATTTGGAAGAAGAAAGAAGAGGCTGAATATATATAGTATTTTGGGAAACCTTTTCATGGGGTTTCTATTCCCTTGTTAAAAGTAAAAGGTCAGTAATCATGAGATTTTACACTGATTTGGAAAAGAACTAAAATAACAAGGCAAAGCAATGTTGACCTCTGCCAATACACAGAAGTTCATTGATGAAGAGATCGTAAGCCTCGGACTCTGGCTCTTCGAATGAATCTAAAGATGCCCTATCATATATCAACAAACGATTTTGGACATAAGGGAAAACCCTTTTTGATATCAAAATTGTTGCCAAGAAATCATGGTGATGCCAGATATATAAGTTCATTTCTTCAATCAAGATAGTGTAGGTGACTGATTGACAGTAATTCTTCCTTAAGAAAGCAACACTCTTTCGAAAAACTATTATTGTGATTATGGATGCAGTTGAAACTAAAAGAATTTATGAAAGAGAACTATGCCTTTGCTCCCTCTTCTTTTCAAACTTCAACTTGATACATCGAGAGTTGGTTAATAGGATTCAACTTGAATTTGTTTCCTTATATATCTTATAGTGCTGTATATTTCCCTCGTCTTATTTCTAATTTGGGGAATTAAGAAGTCTTACTGTTACTGTGTTACATTAGCTTAAAGTGCAAGACAAAAAGGAAGGACTTTTCCTACCAACGAGCTGTTGTGGTTGTGTCTTGTATTCATTTGAGCATCTATGGTCTATTTGGGCCGGACCATCTATTGGTGTGGGCTACCAATAGATTATGGATAGTGCTAGGGTTGCACACTAAATATTTCTCTTTGGGATGAGAGACAGGTGGGCTTAAGATGTAGTGCTGTTAGTGTGAGAGTTGTGCTTCCCCTCTCTTGTAGTGTGTTGTGAGAGCAAGAGACGGAAGATGGGAGGAGAGAGAGTTGTGAGTTGTATGAGATCTTGTAACTCTCTCAAATCAATGGAACCCTTGTGCCTGTGTTTTGTCCTGTAGATGTAGGCCGGGTTTGGTCGAACCAGGTTAAATCCGGCGTTCTTCTTCTTGTATTGATTGGTGTGGTTGTTATCTTGTGTTATTGGTGATGATGAGGGGGTTAAGAGTCTGATCAACTCTTTTCTTGAGCTTTCTTAGTTTGAGTCATGCTTCACAGGACCATAGCCAACCCCATTTGGATAGGAAAAGGCTTCAATATTTATAATGAACTTGTCTTTTTTGAGATAATGTTTACAACTTTACATAAACTCCCCTTCAGCTTATAGTTCTTATATTAATTTCAAGAATCTTTAGATTATCCAGTTTATCAAGTGTTGCAACACAAGAATTTGTAACACAAACAGAAACAACAACCCATGTATAATGAACTCTAAACGATTTCAACAAACTGCTATTTGTGATATAAATTTGAATTAGAATTCCTATGAGCTCGTAAGTTATCAGAAAATTATTGACATATATTGAAAGGAGTGAAGCAGACTTTACTCTTCCGTATCCTCATAAGGGTGTCGTTCTGACAAAACCTAAATACTACATGCACCGAAACATAATTATACGCAGTAGGTGGGCGATCCAGGTGTGATACGTTACTTAATATTTATGTAATTTAATTTAATGTAAAAGAAAACTAGTCTAACCAGTGAAAATGAAAATGAATGGAAAGCAACAACTCGATTGAATTGTGATTTGGGTAAAGAGAGAAGTGATCCCTTTGGAACAAGATAGGGTGACTGTAGTCTGTATATGATGTATATGTTCCAGGGTAATACCAGAAGTGCCATTTTGTGACAAAATTTGCGGCAAAGAAAATGTGCTGTTGGTAATCATTTTGGTAATGACTGTTCATCCATTATCATACCACACAACCACGATTTTGTCGTAATTTATATCACAGGAGGTTTCAGAAAATTAACAGCATAATGACATTTCTTACCAAATTTCCCGAGATATCAGGTATTTAAGTGCTGGTGCATATTATAATTGTCAGTTGGTGTACTACAAATTCCCACAAACTGGGATGATCTAGTAGTGGAAAGATTATACACTTCTGCAAAAGGAACATTTGAGATTTTGAAGCACATTTGTGTATCAAGTTGCCTGAAGAAGAAGTTATATAGGCATACCTGGCAACAATGTTCCTCCTGTCTTTGCAATATCTAGCTAAATTTGAAACTAGAGCAAATCAAACATATCTTATATTACTAAAAATACCTTGTAAGCTTGGAATATACATTGTACCATTGCATCTGCATCTACTACATCTTTACAAACATCAGGATGGAATTTCTTGACCAACTCAAAATTTAGAAAGAAAATGAAAGTGTACATACATAAATTAAATTTTATTAGGGGGGAAAAATCTTTGAAGCATAGTTTGGCAACTGGGTCACAAATTCCGAAACCATGGTTTCGTGGAGTTACAAGGCTAGACTCCGGAAATTGTAACCCCAAACCGTGGCTTTACAAAGTTTGGAGGGCTAGAACCCCATTTTTTTTAAACTTCAAAAAGGTTGGAGTTTCACAGAGTTTCACAAAGTTTCAAGCTGCTCTCGTTTGTAAACCCTGAATTTAAACCAAACCTTAGTTTCAAGGTTATGATGTCGAACGACCCTAACCTTTACAAAACCTATTTTTATGAAACCGCGGTTTGCATACATGCAAAACCGTGGTTTCGGAAACCTCGGTGCCAAAGTAGGCCTGGCTTGTTAAGTGGCCTCGTCTGGCAACGGGGCTATGGTTTCTGAAACCATGGTTTCGTGGGGTTCCGAAGCTAAACTCCAAAACTTGTAGCTGAGGCCAGTTTGGCAACCAAACTCCAAAAAGCTTGGAGTTTCACAAAGTTTCAAGGCTCTCTCTTTTTTAAACCCTATATTTAACAATTTACCGAAACCTTGGTTTCAAGACAATGACCCTACTTGACAATGGAGTTAACTTTTATGCCGGGGTTTCATAAAATTAGCAAAAATCAACTCCAAAAATACTAACTTTGTCCTATTTGCATTCATTTTGGAGTTGAGATAATTGCAGTTATCTAAACTCTAGTATTATCTAAGTTTTCCTAAACTCTATTTTCGCAAACACATCTCTCATAACATAGCCATAGTTTATTTCAAAAAGAGTTTGCATCCCCTCTACCTCCACTTAAAAATAAACTCCATGTATCCTAACTCCATATATCCAAACAGCTTATATTGCCAATCAACCCTAAACTTTCACGAAACTACCGTTTTGAGTTTAAACAAAAACGGGGTTTCGGAAACCGTTGCAATGGGCTATGTAAAGAATGGAATGGGAATGGGAATGGAAATTACTCGGGCTCGGAAGGCAGCTTTGAGTTGGGAGGAGGAGCAGAGGGAGGCAGGGTCCACACCAAGGATCTCGTAAGGCGAAGAAGTTGCCGATGCAAACACAAGAGCCCATTCTTCTTCTTCTTCTTCTTCTTCTTCTTTACTATGATTGCTGCTGCAGCTGCAACGCACCACTGTCCTCATCCTCATCATCGATGGATTAGGGTTTCTACGAATAAGAGAGCCACCCACTTTGCTGCTTTTTGTGGATGATGGAAGCAACGTTGAAGCTGATGATAACCATGGTTTCAGCATTTGGGAAACGAAACTCGAGCATCCAAGGATTCGGTGCCGGAGATTTCCCCCTCTCGAATGAATGGATGTTGATATTTTGAAGAGCAATTTTTTTTAAATAAAAAATCCTCCATTTAATATTTAATTATTAAAATCCACTCCATCTTTTTTTAATTGCTAAAACCGACCTCTAGCTGACTTTTAGCGTAAGCAGCGTCAGATTTTATTTATTTTTAATTAGCGGCAAGGTGGAGAATTTGGATTTCTTGCATTTCTTTGTTTTTTATGGGGACCCACCATAAAACATGGATTCTTGAATCCTAAATTTTTTTAAAGATTTACAAGGGTTAGACACCATTCATTGTACTTTTAGATGAGATCCATGTATTTATTTAATAATCCCCTCTCTATCTATCTCTCTCTAAAATCCTCAAATCCAGATCCCACTTTATTTTCATCAACCAAACAAAGATTACGAGAATCTATAAATCCAATACTAGAAATCTAAAACCAACCAAACAACAAATTACCAAATCGAGAAATTTTCAATCGTACTATTTTGGAATCCAAATTTCATAATCTTGCAACCGAACAGGCCCTAATTAGAATCTGGGGTTGCCACCCGGATTCCTATAACACATATATCTAGCACTTTTAACGGAGAGCTTAGATCTTATTGTTGGCCGAAGCTTGGATCCTTGACAAATCCGGGGTTGACAATCCATGAATCATATTTCACCTCCTCCTGATGCATATTTTCGAAATGGAGTTAAAACACTTATAATTGAATATAACACAAATATAATTTTTCTCACTTGCAATCAAACAATTCAACATGTTATTTGTACCTAAAACATCAATCTTCTTGATAAATTGTACTTTCACATTCAACACAGCTCACAAAATAAATAGCACTTTCACGGTGAATATACACGGTACCAAACAACACAAAGATATAACACTCTCAAATAAAAATAATTTATAGCTCCACAACACAATCCATGAACTGTTCATACCAAATGACGCCCATGGTATCATCTGCAAATCTCTTACACTAAGTTTAAGAAAAAAAAGGACAAAATCAGCGCAAACACCGACTCAAGCATGCTAACCCTCAATCTGTGCTCCTCGACCACGGGCTCTTCGACCTCATGCATCCAACATTTCAATATTTGGTTGGGTATTCGGTTGAGACGGTTGAGAAGGCTCGGCGTCATTGATAACATGTTGAGAAGATCTAACCTCGGCTGTAGACATTGATCCGCTTTCACGTCTACGTGCATAAACCAACAATTCTTTATCATCATTAGAGGGACGTGTTAATCGGTATCGTCTTATAAGGCTACGAACGATCCCGCTTATGTTTGATAGGGCCGACATGCTTTGACCGGTTATCTTAAACCTCTGTTAGTCATTTATTGTATCTCATAAAGCCCCTCAACCTGTATTATCAATAGATCACAATTAGAATAAATGCAAGATCTAATATGTGAAGCCAATATAATGCAAAACTAGAAGATCTAATATGTGAAGCTAATGTTCTCCCCAAGATTTTAGATGACATTCAATGTTCCGCAAAGTACGTTAATTTTTGACAAAGTTTTTTTTATGTTATCATTCAGGTATTCAAAATTTTCCATGTGTATGATAGAAGAAAGGAGAACTGCAATAGAGGTTTTTACTTGTTTGTATTCAGCATGATGTTATTCTTTGTATTTAATTATATAACAATATTTTTATATTAGTATTTGTTGCTTTTAGTGAGAAATTGCACTATGTCATCACTTAAAAGAGCATTGCAATGAAAAGATCGATAGTTATATTACCATGTCTCTCTCAATTTTTCCTGAGGCATGTAAGTGATGGGTGGACCGGATGAATTGAGAATCCATCTTCGAGTAACATCCTAATACCAACGGAGATAATCTGTCAGAGGAATAAATTGTTGCTGCTCGTTTTGAATATGATTTCCTCGATCCTCCCAACATTCCAAGTATGCACGATTTATGCTACTCCAGTTTGCATTCGACAGACCTTGTCGTCCTTGGCGTTCCCAACGCTCCACCTGTATAGAGATGTGTTGTTCATTAGTAGAAACTATACACATTAGGGACGGTTCATTAGGGACCGTATAAATTTATACGGTCGCTATTAAGTTATTAACGACCGTATTATTTATACGATCCCTAATACTCGGTCGCCAATGCATTGACGGGCCCAAAGCATTAGCGTCCGTTATAAATAGTCATAGCGATCTGATTATCCTGTGAGTAGCCTTCCTCCTCCTCATTCTTCCCGTTTCGTCCCGTGAGAGGTAAATTCCTACCCCCTATTTCAACAATCTTTTTTTAAAAAATTATCAAATTCATTGCAAATTTTTTTGTAGATGTTATTGTTGGATTTGTTGTTGTTGGAGCTTGTAATCGATTTTTTCTTTTCCAAATCCGATCCAAGATAAGTTTTTCCTCCTCCTATCCCTAATTTTTTCAATTAGATTATTTAATTTTGAAATTAGATGATTAATAATTTCAAAGAATTGAATCGGTTGTAGAATGATAAGTTTAGGATTGTGAAATCATGGAATTATGAAATTAGGGTTTGAAATTTATTGTGATTTTGGGGGTTGATGGGTTTTAGCATTGAAATATAATTGAAGAATTGAAATAGAAATTGAAAATATATGAAAAATCGAAATAGAAATTTGGCAATTTAGTAATTTAGGGTAAGATGGGTTTTAGAATTAAAAATATAGGGAAAATTGAAATAGAAATTTGATAATTTAGGGTAAGATGGATTATAGGATTATGTTAGACGCATTTAGGGTAAGGAGAATTATAGGCAATTCAGGATGTGTGTGAGTGAGTATGCGCACGCGCATATGTGTATTTGTGCGTATGTGTAAGTATGTGTCCGCATGTACGTTTGTGAGTGTGTGTGAGAGAGAGTGTATGTATGAGTGTTTGAGTGCATGCGCATATGTGTGAGTGTGTAAGAGTGTATATGTGTGTGTGCCTCCATATGAAATATTTCAAAAATATATTCATCCTAATTTCTACCTTATATTTTGTAAATTTAATGATTCGATATTCTATATTTTGTAAATTTAATGATTCGATATCTTGTTGTCTATGATTTATTACTTAGATTTTTAAATTGTAACATAATCTATAAACCAAATCAAAATAAAAATCAAATCTTTTAATACCAATTAAACTATACTAGATGCATAAATCAAACTACACTAGAGGCCATTATTTGTAATAGATGACACACACACACACATGACAATTGTAGGATATATGTGTATGCCCTAGAGGCCATTATTTGTAATGGATAAGACACACACACACACACACACACACACACACACACACGGCAATCTTGATCGAAATGATAACATGCTATCTGGTTTACCTTTATCTTAACATGTGCATATGTTTTACTAGTTATTACGTCTTGCTTATACATGTTGATAAAGCCCGTAGGATGTGCTTGACTACCAGTGTTGTGATGGCGGTCATACTTGAGAGGGCTGGGTAGACTATAAGCATATCCTCAAACTGTCCCTAGTCGCAGGAATATCGGGACAGGGCATCGATATTCCAGAGTAGACTAGTGTATACGTTTATAGATCCCGACGAGGGGCGATAGTTAGTCTCACAGCCATTGGTGTGTTTCACCTCAGATTGTATACATGTGCTCAGTATGGGTGGGTACACTGGACGGATTCACCGAGAACTGCTGGATGGTATTATACCCAGCGTCAGATGACAGTTCTCATATGGCATGTGTACAGGTAGTGTGTAGACCTAAGATCATCATTTGTCTCGTGTGAGTTCCCACTGTGCTTTGATTACTACCCTACCATGGCTCAAAGGAATCGTGCAAACAGGTTTTGGTTTGGTACAGTTCCTGTTTACCGCCGAAAACAGAGACGAACCGGGATGGATCGTCTTGCCTGAATTTGGGGACAAATGCTATTTGGATTTATCTGTCCACCTCTCCGAAGATACCAAGTTGATTTATGGTACCGTACATCGGAGGTTTGGACAGACGTGATCGTTGTAGTAGACTTAATCAGATTCCTCCTCGTTTGTGAGGGGTTTTTAGTTGTAGGGATGCTCTTCTCTGCAGGTGCAATCCCCTACAGTTAATTACGTTACCGCATCACGATAACCACTTTCTCCTGCTCCGGAAGTTCACTTCGTGTCATGTGTGTTTTTGTTTGTTTAGGTTGCCCGTGAATTGTATACGGAGACTAATTTATGTTGTCTCCTATAGGGCGTGGATTAGTCCAAATTCGTATATTTTAGATTTTGGGTTTTTATTTAAGGATCGTTAATCTATTTTTAGATTAAGATCGACTTAAATGTATGTGAGCATTCGGGGCTCGATTTGTTTTTGTTAAGGATACATTAGTCTAATTTGAGACTAAGATCCACTTAACGAGGTTTCAGGATCATTTTTATTTCAGATCCAACAAAAGAGCGTTTGGGCTCTATTATTTTAGTTGAAGGATGTTTCGGTCCATTATCACCATATTGGAGGCGAATATTAGTTTAATGACGTTTCGGTCTGTTATCGCCATTTTGGAAGCGAATATTAGTTTAGGGATTTCTCGGTCCTTTGTTCATCTTGCGCGCACGTGTATTTTTTACGTGACGAGTGAACAATGGTGATATGGAATGCACCCAATTTGGGGTGCGATCTGATTTGAGGTGTGCATGTCAATTTGGAAGTGTACCAAAGAGTTGTTGGTTGTCGGGATCCACCACCTCTCTGAAGACGTTGAAGAATTACAACGACATATATCAGAGGTGTGGAGAGATGCACCCTTAAACCAAATCCCGTATTTGAGGAAAAAAGGGCTGTTGTAGACCTAAGAAATGTTAGTCATGTTTGGGACTAAAATTATCTTAGGAGATATAAAATGAATATCATTTGGGATGTCATCAATGAGAGACCACTAGTCATTTTTGAGACTGAGGTCAACTTGGAAAAACATGAGCAATATGGGCTCGGTTGTTTTAGTATCAAAGAGGTCTAACCTAAGGAAACTTAGCCAATTTGGGTTAAGATTGAGTCTCCAACAGTGCTAAGCACTGAGAAATACAGTGCTCACGTGCGTTTCACGTAGGCACTGGATTAGTGTTAAACACCAGCGTTTTATGGCGCTCACGTGACACACATGAGGCATTCCAATTACGGGCACTGGAATAGTGTTAAACACTAGAGTTTTATGGCGCTCACGTGACACACGTGAGGCATCCCAAATATGGGCGCTGGACAAGTGTTAAACACTAGAGTTTTAGGGCGCTCACGTGACACACACGTGAGGCACCCCAAATATAGGTGCTGGATTTTGGGTTTTATCTCCCCCCTTGCATCTCTTTCACCGAATCCTGATTCCCGTTTGAAAGATGATCTGAGGTGAAGGGTGCTAAGCAGTTGGCTAGAGTTCTCGTGCAAAACACGTGGTTGTCCCCTTTTTCTTTATTGATGCTGGAGTGCTGTAGTTTCCTCTTTTCCTTATTTGTTTTCCTCTTAAACAAATCATGCGGGAAACACGTGAGGAAGTTTTGGTTATTTTCCTTGTTCGTTTGAAGCACTCACGTGGTAAACATGTGAGACTTCGAAATAATGCTAAGCACCAACGATTTGTTCTTGGAGATCTTGGATCACTGTTTTTTTTATTGAAGAACTAAGTTCTTTATATAGGGTTAAACCCTAATTTTTTTTAGAGGAATTAAATTCCTATATGTTCCCGTTCTTTTTTTTTATAATATAACTTAGTTCTTTTCCCCTAGGTTTTGAATCTTGCAGAGCAAAATCTCACCAACGAGAATTAAATTCTCAACTTGTGGGGATATTTGTTTCTGCAAATCTCAACCAGAGGAAAGAACTGAGTTCTTATATGAAGGGTTAAACCCTCAGAGAGGCAAAAGATAGGTGATTTCTTTTTACTTAGTGTTTCAAGGAAGCAAGTCTTTTCTTTGAGAATTAAATTCTCCTATTCCTCAAAAGCTTACTGTATATTCTTTTTTAAACTTCTGGGGAGTTCTCTCTCTTCTTTCTCTTTTTTTTTATCTCATCTTTTTTTTTAGACTTGAAGTCTTGGGTTCTTTATATAGTAGAGAGAAGTTTGTTTAATCCTGAGAAAATCTTTCATTGAGAGATCCCAATTGATTTAATTGGTCTCAGAATTGATTTGGGGAATTTTACCCACCGTTGGATCTTTGATCCAAGAACCTTTGTTTTTATAGAAGATATTGTTCTTGTTTTTAACAAGATTGGGGATATTCTCCCATATATGGAATAAAATTCTATCAAGCGGTGATATTTTAATCACCATTGGATTTTTAATCCAAGGGTGCTCAGTTTAACAGAGTATAATCTTTCTCTTTTTAGAAAGATATAGAAAATATTTTGGATCTTTGGTTCACTAACTCTCTGTTTAACAGAAAATATTCTTTCCAATAGAATTTAATTCTATATTTAATCACCGTTGGATCCTTGATCCAACGGTTTATTAAATATAATTTAATTTTACGTAAGGAGGTGTCCTCACATGTTTAGCACGTGAGACTTAATTTGGCCCTCTTAGCTGTTTGATTGTAGTGCCTATATGCTTTGCATATACCACGTGAGACTTTTTTTTAGCCTATCAGTAGTTTAATTGCAACACCTATATGCCTTACATATATGCGCTCACGTGTATAGCTTGTTTAGCCTATCAGTAGTTTAATTGCAGTGCTTATATGCCTTACATATAGGCGCTCACATGTATAACACGTGAAGCTTGTTTAGCCTATCAGTAGTTTAATTGCAGCGCCTATATACCTTACATATAGGCGCTCACGTGTATAATACGTGAGATTTGTTTAGACTATCAGTAGTTTAATTGCAGTGCCTATATGCTTTGCATATAGGAAAGCATATATAGGCTCACGTGTTTAACACGCGAGACTCGAATAGTGGGGAGTTTCCCCCTTTCTTACTCTCCCCCCTTTTTTATGAGGGAACAAATGCCCCCCCAGCGTTGCTCTCACGTGGCTTGCACGTGAGTGCAACGCTGTCCACTTTTACAGCTGTTGGATTTGCCTAGAGGAACGGGAAATGAACCATTCCCTATCATGTCTTATAAATGCGGGGGCTTGGCCTTTGAGATTACCACTGTTCTTTCATCTCCTTCCTTGCTTATTTTCTTTGAGAATTTAATTCTCTTTTTCAGAGCTTAGTTCTCTGTCCCCAGAACTCCAGAGTTAAACTCTGTAAAAACTCTTTCTCTGGTAAGAATTATGAACGGAATTCATTTCTTAGAAAACCCTTTTTGTTCTTCTCTTGGATTTTAAATTCATCAACCGAGTTTTGCTCCTTTTCTTGGAATGGTTTCTTAGAGATCCAAACACACATTTTTTAAGCAAACCCTAGGGTCTTGAGGATCGTGAGTTCTCCTCTGATCTTCGAGTATCTCTAGAATTTAATTCCATTTTCTTCGTTTTCCCTTCGTGAGGGTTTCTGGGATTTAATCCATTATTAAAGGAATTTAATTCCTTACTACAGAGCTTAGCTCTGAAAGACTCGGAGGCTTTTCGGAAATTTATTTCTTGGCGTTCTTGAGCATATATATTTTTATTATTATATTTTTCTTTTTAGGGTTTTAATACCCTTTTCACAGATTTTGAATCTGTTGGGTATTTTAATATAACTCGTTTTTCGAGAATGTTAGGAGTTGTTTAAACTCCACTGTTTATTAAATGAGAATCTTTTTGGATTCTCACAATGATTATCCAGCTTCATCATTGGTGAGCCATCATTTTGATTTCGTGGGGCCTACTGGCTTTATAGTTAGTGGTCCCATGAAACAAACTCATATATATATATATATATATATATATATATTTCATTAATGTGTCCACTCTTTTTTTTAGGTACGATGGCATCACTTCCCTACTTTCCTTTCACACGCTCAGAAGTCGCTTTTCCATCAGACGAGGAAGGTTATGGCGATGATTAGGCCACATGATAAGGATGCAAAGAGTCTTCTCTTATGGGGAGTTTGGTATGTCCACATTATCAGGGGTCGACGTAGTTTCACATGCGAGGTACTGACAGAACCCATCCATTCAATATCATTCACGGAGCGTCCGCGTGCTGCTTATGCAGTGGAGGCGGCTAATTGGACCCCCGGGGGCCGTCTTGAGCCATCAACGACAGGGATACCCAATCAACCCTTGATGGCTATCGATATTTTGGGACGCCGGATATGTCAGGGTGAAGCTCAACCCTGGGGGAAAGTTTATACGATAGGCGTTACCCACGCCATCCAGTTGGGCTACCTTCCTTGGGCCCAATACATTCTCTCCTCCCAACGCGCACGGCTGCAGAAGGTTGGGTTATACCAAGCAGTATATGCATCACTATTCTATTATCATGCTCCCCACGTCTGGTGGGTCAATGCCTTCTTGAACTAATGGAATCTTCCCACGAACACGTTCTTGTTAGGGGATCGTGAAGTCTCGATCTCCCTAGAGGAGTTTCATGAAATTTCAGGGTTGTCCGGATCAGGGGAGAGCATTACGAAGAATTACTGCCTCCTGATGAGTACATATTCGCCACGGTGCCATCTATGCTTGAGGGCTTGACGACCGAGAATGCTGTTCGGCACAAGCATCCAAGTCTGATCAATGCCTTGGGTATCTTTGAGAAACTATTCGTCGCATCAGAAGGGCAAGGTGTCACTTTTGACGCTTACATTTCTTGCTTTCTTCATGAAGATGTTTTATCTAAGAAATCTCCGAAATTCACGAAGGTCGAAAATCCTTTCGCATTTGGCTTAAAGAAATTGCAGGCCAAAGAAGAGGACCTGCCGCAGTTTTATATTCCGAACTCATCAGTTTTGGTTTTTGACGCGATCATTGCTCCTAGGATGGATGAAGAAACTTTCTTTGTCGGCTTTTATCAGTCTTTGGCTTAGCTGGTTTGCCATACCGATGCATCACCGCTTCATGAGAGCCTCCATCTTCTACCCTACTCATCGCATAGCTGAAGGAGCGTGATTGGCTGTTGGTGTTGTGGGATTGTCACACCTATACCATGGGTTAAGCACTGCCGCCAACACTCCGAACCCAGGTACGGATACCGTGAATTTCTCCTCCACTACTTCACGTTCGTGGATCGAGATGCACATGTTAGGGGCATTTGCCAGGCACCGGATACCTGCTTTCTATGAGTCGTATACATTCCTACGGATTATGAGACTGGTTGATGCTTCCACTCCTAACCCGACCCAGCTAGAGGCTTTGCGAGTATTACTTAATCCGTATTTAAACGAAGGCGGGATGGATTTTTAGCGATCAAGTCCTTTCTGCTCCTGCGGGATCCGTTCAACAATTGTTTGATTTATCAAAAATAGGGCTCCAGCTTTAAAGCCAAAAGAGATCATGCACTTATACTCAATCAGGCCAGGGTATTTGGTGTTCCGTCTTAACGACGCTACCGTCTTCATGCGGTATAATCCGCATCGCTTTGCCAGCAGTTAGGCTACAACCAGGGCGTCCCCCTCGAAGCCTTTTTAGTTGAGCCTACTCCTTCTTTGGAGGTAGCCCGCGATGTTATCCATCATTTCATGTAGTTGAACACGGGTTTTCTTTTCATGATCCCGGAGCTTGACTATCTTCCAAGGCCTATGGGGCCCTTCAAAGGCTGGTATCGCCACCGGGTCGGTCCCATCATCACAGAGGAAAGACGGGTGCTCTTTGAGTGTAGAGCTCCCATTCCAGATCAACCTGTCAGCGCCCCGTTGCGGCCACGGTCGGTTGTTTGCCCTCCTCTAAGGGACAGCGGCTCAGTGCTCATTCCCAAAGTCGCACAAGCTGAATCAACCCCCCGTACTGTTGGTATGCCGGTGCGTATGAGAATCGAGACAATGACTCCTGATAAAGCACCGGCCGTGGCTTCCATAAAGGCAGATATCGAAGGCGATGTCGGGCAGCACCGTGCAAAAGCGTAAAAGGGGAGGAAGCGCCCATCCGCTGGTGTTAGCTCAGGCTCCAAAGAAGAAAGAAATCAGTCACCGGCCTACACGACGCTTTGCTTGAATCCGAGCCCTTTATCCAGGATGAGCCGATATCTATGCAGGAGCCGAAAGACGATCTTCTCTTCCTCGGTTCCTCTGCTGAGGAGGCTGGTCAGTTGGCCGAGGCTTTAAAGTGCTCACAGGACGAGGCTGAAAACATCCTCTTTAGGAAAGAAGAACTTCCCGCTATTGTATTTCATGATGTCGATCCGGCTCCAGCCATGTTACCGATAACTCCTTTGAAGCTGGAGGAGGAACGTGCTTTGAAACAGCTGGTGTCGGACGTATCCGAAGATGAAGCTTCTTTGAAAGCGGGTAGGGATCCATTTTCGATTGAGGCTCGACGAGCGCATCTGAACAGAAAAGCGCAGCAGCTCAAACAAACCATCCTTCAGGCTCCTTGGGGTATTGGTACGTATATTTCTTGTCCTTTTCAGCAAATAATTTGTATTACTTTCACTTCACATTATCTTTTAAAAAATTTTTAGGTCCTTCTGCAGCGGACGTAATTTTAAGCCCAGATCGCACCATGGACGTAGGTTCTACGACTATCTCCCGTGATACACTGGAGGGTGTAAAGAAGATTACTGAAGCTGCTATCCCCGCTGTGGAGCTCCCGGTGATGGCTTCTGTCCCTCCAGCAGAGATTTCCACACCGGCAATAAATTCTATGGATATTTCCGATGACGCACTTGAGGGGGGTAGAAGAGATTACCAAATCTGCCATCCCTGCTTTGGAGCCCCCGGTGACAGCTTCTATTCCTCCGGCAGAGATTTCCACATTGGTGATAGATTCAATGGATATTTCCAATGACGCACCTGAGGGGTAGAAAAGATTATTGAAGCTGCTATCCCCGCTTGGTGTTTCCAGCGGCGGCTTTTGTTCCTCTATTGGAGACTGCCACGTCGGCCATAGATTTCACGAATATTTCCAGTGACGCACCTGAGGGTATAGAGGAGGTTGCCGAAGCTGCCATCCTTCCGGTTCAGAGCGGGCGGAGTATCGAAGGTAATCTTATATACATATACATTTTGTTTAATGACCCCTCCATATATCTGAACCTTTCTCTCTCTCAGAATTGTGGGAGTTGGCGTCTTCTATTGTGGATCTTTCTCCGAGGAAAACCTTCCAGCGTTTACCTCGATATGCGGCCCCCGCAAGCGACACCTCCACAATGCATAGTCCTTTCTTCTGGCCAAGGTCGGTATTCTTTTGTCTTTTTTGTTTTATATTTTCACAATGATGCTGATATGCCCTTTTATTTAAACTACAATACTGGAAGCCGACGACGAAGTTGAAATTCTTGACGGACCTGGGGAGCTCTCAAACCCTCCTTGCATGGCCGTGCGTAAGTGACGCTTTATCCTTGGCATCCTTTTACTTGTTCTATATTTGGGAAAGCAACTGACCACACTTATATCTTCATAGCTTTGCCAGTCCTGACTCCATTAGAGTCCAGGGTTTCCATGCCGCTAGGCCCTATGCTCGGCGCATGTCTGAGAGATGGCAAAACATAGTATTCATTCGTTGGTTACTCTAATTGAGGATCTTCGCGCTGGTTATTCTGTCACGACCAAAAAATTCGCTGTTGAAGCCAGATGCTTTCTTATCTGTTCTTGCCACTTATCATGGACGAGGCACTGGTGCGTACTTAGTCGAGGTCGAGTATTGTTGTCGAGTGGAGGCCTGCTTACATGGGATTGAATGCATACGTCTTCCCTTTGACATCTTGTCTGTAAAGGAGAGCCTGCGTGGATGGATCGACCGATGTGCAGCCAATCTTCAGTCATGCGAGAAAAGGCTCAACCGGAAGTTTTCGGTAATGGATTTGGCTTCAAAGGCTTTATGGGAACTTCAAGCCCAGCTCACTGCCAAGACCATTCGTGCTTATGAAATTTGGCGGGTTCTTCAAGAGGCCATTACAGAGGTGGCAACCCTTGATAAAACCGTTATTTTTACACATGAGATGGTCGAGGCTCACAAGGCTATCGAGAAAGAGCTTGAGAGTCGATTTTCTTCATACCAGAACCAACAGACACAGGCAGGGACTCGGCTCGCGGCGTTGATAGAGCTTGAAGCAGAAGTCCGGCGGAAAAATGACGAACTTGTTGGCTTATTGAATCACCCACTAGCTTAGAAAACTTTTACACTTTGTATTCATTTTGATTCATGAATAAAAGCATCTTTTATTCATTTTGATTTATGAATAAAAGACATATTTCATTTCATACTTGTGTCTCTCTATCCTTCGATGTCTTGACTTGACATAAAGTTGTTTATGTACTCATTACAGAGCTTGTAGTTTATTTACTCATTTCGGAGTCTCTAGCTTATGAACTCATTTCTGAGCTTGTAGTTTATTCACTCATTTCGGAGTCTCTAGTTTATGGACTCATTTCGGAGTTGTTCACCGCCAAAAACAGAGACAAACTGGGGTGGATCGTCCTGCCTGAATTTGGGAGCAGATGCTATTTGGATTTATCCATTCACCTTTCCGAATATGCCAAGTTGATTTATGGCACCGTATATCGGAGGTTTGGACGGATGCGGCCGTTGTAGCAGACTTCGTCAGATTCCCCCTCGTTTGCGAGGGGTTTTTGATTGTGGGGATGCTCTTCCCTGGAAGCGCAAGACCCTGCAGTTAATTACGTTACCGCATCGCGAGAACTACTTTCTCCTACTCCGGAAGTTCACTTCGCGTCGTGTGTGTTTTTGTTTGTTTAGGTTGTCCGTTGATTGTATACAAAGACTAATTTATGTTGTCGCCCGTAGGGCGTGGATTAGTCCAAATCCGTAATTTGGGTTCGTTTTATTTAAGGATCGTTAATCTGGTTTGAGATTAAGATCGAATTAAACGTATGTGAGCAGTTGGGGCTCGGTTAGTCTTTTGTTAAGGATACGTTAGTCCAATTTGAGATTAAGATCGGCTTAACAAGGTTTTAGGATCATTTTGTTTCAGATCCAACAAGAGAGCATTTGAGCTCCGTTGTCTTAGTTTAGGGACATTTCGGTCCATTGTCGCCATTTTTGAGGTGAAGTTCTAGTTTGAGGACATCTCGGTCTGTTGATCACCATTTTGGAGGTGGGATTTTAGTTTAAGGACGTCTCGGTCCGTTGATCATCATTTTGGAGGTGAGATTTTAGTTTAAGGACGTCTCGGTCCGTTATCGCCATTTTAGAGGCGAAGTTCTAGTTTGAGGACATCTTGGTCCGTTGATCTCCATTTTGAGGTGAGATTTTAGTTTAAGAATGTCTCGGTCCGTTGATCACCATTTTGGAGGTGAGATTTTAGTTTAAGGACGTCTTGGTCCGTTGATCATCATTTTTCATGCACGTGTATTTGTTACGTGACGGGATGAACAATGATGATTTGGGATGAACACAGTTTGGGATGCGATCTAATTTGAGGTATGCACATCAGTTTGGCAGTGCACCTACAAGTTGTTGGTTTTCGGGACCCGCCACCTCTCTGCAGACGTTGAAGAATTACAACGACATATATTAGAGGTGTGGAAAGATATAACCTTAAACCAAATCCCATATTTGAGGGAAATGATGGTGCTGCTGTAGACCTAAGGAATGTTAGTTATGTTTGAGACTAAAATTATCTTAAGAGATATAAGATGAGTATCATTTAGGATATCATCAATGGGAGGCCACTAGTCATTTTTGAAACTAAGGTCAATTTGGAAAAACATGAGCACAGGGGCTCGGTTGTTTTAGTATCACAGAGGTCTAACCTCATAAAACTTTAGCTAATTTTGGCTAAGATTGAGTCTCCAACAGTGCTAAGAACTGAGGAATACAATACTTACGTGCGTTTCATGTGGGCACTGGATTGGTGCTAAACACTAGAGTTTATGGCGCTCACGTGACACACGTGAGGCATCCCAAATATGGGCACTTGCTCTTTGGGTTTTATTTCCCCTTCTTTTATATAAGTGCTAAGAACCTGACTCTCGTACAAAGCACGTGGGTGTCCCCCTTTTCCTTTACTGATGCTGGAGTACTATAGTTTTTTTCTTTTATTTGTTTTCCTCTTAAACAAATCACATGGTAAACACGTGAGGAAGTTTTGGTTATTTTCCTTGTTCGTTTGAAGCACCCACGTGAGAAACACGTGATGCTTCGAAATAATGCTAAGCACCAACGATTTGGCCTTGGAGATCTTGGATCACTATTTTCTTATTGAAGAACTAAGTTCTTATATATATAGGGTTAAACCCTAATCTTTGGAGGAATTAAATTCCTATGTGTTCCCGTTCTTCTTCTCTCCCTTTTTTTTATGTAACTTAGTTTTTTTCCCCCAAGTTTTGAATCTTGCAGAGCAAAATCTCCCCGATGAGAATTAAATTCTCAACTTGTGGGAAGATTTGCCTCTGCAAATCTCAACCCGAGGAAAGAACCAAGTTCTTAAATGAAGAGTTAAACCCTTAGAGAGGCAAAGGAAAGGTGTTTTCTTTTTACCTAGTGTTTCAAGGAAGCAAGTCTTTTCTTTGAGGATTAAATTCTCCTGTTTCTTAAAAGCTCATTGTATATTCTTTTTTTAAGCCTCTGGGGAGTTCTCTCTCTCTCTTTGCGTCTGTCTCTTTTTTTTCTCTCCTCCCTCCTCTGAGATTTGAAGTCTCGGGTTCTTTATATAGTGGAGAGAAGTTTGTTTAATTCTGAGAAAATCTCTCATTGAGAGATCCCAATTGATTTAATTGGTCTCAGAATAGATTTGGGGAATTTTACCCACCGTTAGATCTTTGATCCGAGGAATTCTGTTTTACAGAAGATATTGTTCTTGTTTTTAACAAGATTGGGGATATTCTTCCATATATAGAATAAAATTCTATCGAGCGGTGATATTTTAATCACCATTAGATTTTTAATCCAAGGGTGCTTAATTTAACAGAGTATAATCATTCTCTGTTTAGAAATATATAGAAAATATTTTAGATCTTTGATCCATTAACTCTCTGTCTAACAGAAAATATTCTTCCCAATAGAATTTAATTCTACGTAAGGAGGTGTCCTCACGCGTTTAGCATGTGAGGCTTTGTTTAGCCTATTTATTATTTGATTGCAGCGCCTATATGCTTTGCATATAGACGTTCACGTGTTTAACATGTGAGGCTTTGTTTAGCCTATATGTAGTTTAATTGCAGTGCCTATATGCTTTACATATAGACGCTCACGTGTTTAACACGTGAGGTTTTGTTTAGCCTAATTGCAGCGCTTATATGCTTTGCATATAGGCGCTCACGTATTTAACACGTGAGGCTTTATTTAGCCTATCTGTAGTTTAATTGCAGCACCTATATGCTTTGCATATAGACGTTCACGTGTTTAACACGTAAGGCTTTGTTTAACCTATCTGTAGTTTAATTGCAGCGTCTATATGCTTTGCATATAGGCGTTCACGTGTTTAACACGTGAGGCTTTGTTTAGCCTAATTGCAGCGCCTATATGATTTGCATATAGACGTTCCTTCTTTCTTTTCATATATATTTTTTATAAGGGAACAAATGCCCCCCAGCGTTGTTCTCACGTGGCTTGCACGTGAGTGCAACGCTGTCCACCTTTACAGCCTTGGATTTGCCCAGGGGAATGGGGAGACGAACCGCTTTCTATCACGTCTTATAAATGAGGGCTTAGCCCTTGAGATAACCACTGTTTCTTCGTCTTCTTCCTTAGTCTTTTTCTTAGGAATTTAATTCTCTTTTCAGAGCTCAGTTCTCTGCTCGTTGAAATTTCAGAGTTAAACTCTGTTTAAAAAAAAATCTTTTGGGTAAAGATCTTGAACAACATTTATCTCTTAAGAACAAGAAACCTTTTTTCTCTAATTTTTTCTGGATTTTGAATCCACCGCAAGAGCGTTGCTCTCTTTTGGAACCGATCTCTTAGAGATATAAAAAGACATAATATTTTGTGTAGTAAACCCCAATGTCTTCGAAGATCGGACGTTTCTCCTCTGATCTTTGAGGATCTTTGGAATTTTAATTTCATTTCTTCATTTCCCATCATGGGAGTTTCTGGAATTTAATTCCATTGCTTAAAAGGAATTTGATTCCTCATCAAAGAGCTTAGCTCTGAAAGATCAAGAGGGCCTTTTGGGAAATTAATTCCCTGGTGTTCTTGAGCATATTTCATTATAGGGTTTACCCTTATTTTCACAAATTTGAATTTGCTGGGTATTTTAACAGAACTCATTTTACTTTGAGGATGCTAAGAGTTGTTTAAACTCCAATGTCTATTTAATGAGAATCCTTTTTTATTCTCGCAATGATCATTTTGTCTCATCATTGGTGAGCCGCCATATTGATTTTGTGGGGTCCATTGGTTTTGCAGCTAATGGTCTCATGAAACAAACATCACGTTTTTTTAATTTAATTTAATATTGTTTTATTATTATATATATATTTTTTAAATGGGTTTATTTTTTCCCCTCTTATTTCAGGAACGATGGCTTCACTTCTTGACGTCCCTTACACTTGCTCAGAAGTCGCTTTTCCGCAATCGCCATCGGACGAGGAAGTTATGGTGATGATTAGGGTGCATGACAAGGGCCATACGAGTCTTCTCTTATGGGGGTGTGGTACGGTCATATCATCATGGGCCGCCGTAGTTTTACTTATGGAGTGCCAACGGAACCTATCCGCTTGATGTCATTGATAGAGCGTCCGCGCATGGCTTATGCGGTGGAAGTGGTTAATTGGACCCCCACGGACCGACTTGAGCCGTCGACGACTGGGATACCTAATCAACCTATGATGGCCATTGATATCTTGGGGTGTCGGATTTGCCGGGGTGAAGCCCGACCCTGGGGGCAGGTATATAAAGTAGGCGTTACCCCGCGCCATCCAGTGGGCTACCTTTCTTAGGCTCGATACATTCTCTCCGCCCAAAGCGCACGGCTGCAGAAGGTTGTGTTGTACCAAGTAGTGTATGCGTCATTATTCTATTATGATGCCCTCACGTCTGGTGGGTTAAGGCTTTCTTGAACCAATGGAATCTTCCCACAAACATGTTCTGCTAGGGCATCGCAAAGTCTCGATCTCACTAGAGGAGTTTCGTGAAATTTCAGGGTTGCCGATCAGGGGAGAGCATTATGAAGAGTTACTGCCTCCTGATGAGTACGTGTTTAGTATGGTGCCCGCTATGCTTGATGGCCTGACGACTGAGAACGCCGTTCGTCATAAGCACCCAAGTTTAATCAAGGCCCTGGGTATCTTTGAAAAACTTTTCGTGACATCGGAAGGGCAAGGTGTCACTTTTGACGCTTTCATTACATGCTTTCTCCGCGGGGAAGTCTTATCCAAGAAGGCTTCAAATTCGCGAAAATTGAAGACCCTTTTGGATTCGGCTGAAGAAACTGTCGGTCAAAGAGGAAGACCTGCCGCAGTTTTATATTCTAAACTCGTCGGTCGTAGCTTTCGATGCGATCGCGGCCCTTGGCATGGACGAAGAAACTTTCTTTATCGGCTTTATCAGTCTCTGGCTTAGCAGGTTTGCTATGCCGATGCATCGATGTTTCATGAGAGGCTCCGTCTTCTACCCTGCTCATCGCATATCTGAAGGGGTGTGATTAGCTGTTGGCAATGCGGGATTATCGCATTTATATCACGGGTTAAGCGTTGCCGCTAATACTTCGAGCCCGGGTGCGGATACCGTGAATTTCTCCCTCCACTACTTCACGTCATGGATCGAGATGCACTTGTTTGGAGCGTTTGCTGTGCACCGGCGGCCAGATTTTTATGATTCATATGTCTTCATGCGGATCATGAGGTTGGTTGATGCTTCCGCTCCCGATCCGACCCAGTTAGGGGCTCTTCGCATACTTCTCAATCCATACTTGAATGAAGGCAGAATGGTTTTTAGCGATCGAGTCCTCTCTGCTCCAGCAGGGCCCATTCAGCAATTGTTTGATTTGTCAAGGAATGGGGGTTCCGACTTTAAAGCCTAAGGAGATTATGCATTTATACTCAATCAGGCCAGGTTATTTGGTGTTCCGCTAGAATGACACTGCTCTCTTCATGCGGTATAATCCGCATCGCTTCGCCCAGCAGTTAGGCTACAATCAGGACGTTCCTGTTTCCCCCAATCAGACCAAAGCTCTGTTTGAATTTCAAAATTCAAAATTCGAAACAACGCTTCAAATTCTTTGCGCTGCGCGCAACGCGCCACGTGTCAAAAACTGATACGCCAGCGCAGCGCCCAAGGCAGCGCGCCCAATCAGAGCAAAGCTCTATTTAAAACAAAATTAAAGGAAGCAACGCTTCAGTTGCGCAAGCGCTGCGCGACACGTGTCAGCGCAGTTGCGCAAGCGCTGCGCTGCGCGACACGTGTCAGCGCAGTTGCGCTGCGCTGCTTGACACGTGTCATGCACTGGGGCGTTTGCGCCAAACAGAATTAAATTCTAGCAAGATTTTTCTGTTCTTGTTAAAACAAGAAGATTGCCTTCTGTAAAACAGAAGCTCTTGGATCAAAGATCCAACGGTGGGGAAAATTCCCCAAATCACTCAGAGAAAGATCTCTTTAAAAAATTTAATAAATTTATGGGCACTATATAAAGGCCCCTAGACCCAAATCAAAAGGCATCAACATCATCATTGAGAACTCTGAAGAATTGGAGAGAATTCCTCAAGAACAAAAAAGGTAAAAACCTTTAGAAAAAAGAGAAAATTATTTTATGAACAGATCATTGATCTGAGAACAAGATCAATGATCTTCAATAAGAAGAAAAATAAATAATAATAAGTTCTTTGCACTTTTTTATGAACCACTGGTTCCCCGAAATAAGAAAAACAAGAGAAACTTGTTTTCTTTGATCTAAATTAGATCAAGAAAACAAACAGTGCTTTGCACTTTTTTTTATGAACCATTGGTTCTGGAATCTAAAAGATTCTCAAGTTAATAGTGCCTTGCACTTGCAAAACTGCACTGTTGTGCTCTTGGGTTGGCGCAAGCCACCAGAGAGCGCCACGTGTCAGCATCTGAACCACTTGCGCTATGCGCTTTTAAAATAGAGCATTGGTATCTGAAATTGGTGCAACTCACCAGAGCGCGCCACGTGTCAGCAGCGCAGCGCACTGCGCTAACTGCGTTTGCGCTCACCAAAGCGTGACACGTGTCACCTCCACATGCGCTTGCGCTCATTAATTAGCGCAAAGCGCCTGACAGGCCACATGACCACTGTCAGAAAATTAATGCGCTGCATTATTTACAGAAGGGCCAAGCCCAATTAAAAAAAGGCGTAACAGGCCAAATTAAATGCAATGCATTATTTTAAAGTAGGGCAGAGCCCAAACAGATGCTCTGCATCATTTATAAAGGGATAGAGCCCAAATCAGAAAGGCCTAGCAGGCCAAAATAAAATGCAGTGTATTATTAAACAGGGGCAAAGCCCTAGCACAGGCCTAATAAGCCAAAGATAAAAATGTTGAATATTCTCAACTGGACTTAGCCCAATCATGGCCGTAAGTCCTCAAATTAAATGGACTGAGTAAGACTGCTCTCCTAAATCAATTTACATCCGGTTTAAGAGTACATCTCCGAACTCCTCTGACACCTATCGTTGTAATCCTTCAACGACGTTAGAGAGGCGACGGGTCCCGACAACCACACATTAATACGGGCTGTGGGGTCCTTAAACTCATGGACTTACGTGTCCTTAAACTAATGGACTGATGCGTCCTTAAACACATCTATATGGACTATGGGGTCCTTAAACTCATGGACTAATGCGTCCTTAAACTAATATCCGTTCCTAAAACGGGAAGGATGGACCCCTATGTCCCTAAACTGGAACATGGACCCATATGTCCCTAAACTGGAACATGGACCCCCATGTCCCTAAACTGGCAACGGACCACAATGTCCTTAAACTACCTATGGACCACTATGTCCCTAAACTGAAACAATAGAGCCCCCAAATGATCTTTTGTCGGATCTAAACGATCCTGTTTAAGTTGATCTTAGCCTCAAATATGGCAAACGTATCCTTAAATCTTCAAACAAACTTCAGTCCCAAATTGGACTATAGATCCTCCAATCACTCTGGTTCAAGGGTACATCTCTGATCTCCTCTGACATCTGTCGTTGTAATCTTTCAACGTCGTCAGAGAGGTGACGGGTCCCGACGGCCATACATGCAATGGACCACCATGTCCCTAAAATGGAAATGGATCTAGACGATCCCGTTAAGTAGATCTTAGTCTGGAAATTAGACTAACGTATCCTTAACAAACGTTTAAGTTGATCTTAGCCTCAAATATGGCTAACGTATCCTTAAACCAAAACCTAAATCTAAGAAAATACGGATTTGGACTAATCCACGTCCTACGGGCGACGAAATAAATAGTCTCCATATACAATCCACGGGCAACCACAAGAAAAACAAACACACACGACACGAAGTGAACTTCTGGAGCAGGAGAAAGTAGCTACCGCGATGCGGTAGCGTAATTAACTGCAGGGGCTTGCGCCTGTAGGGAAGAGCGTCCCCACAATCAAAAACCCCTCAAGCAAGGGGGAATCTGACGAAGTCTGCTACATCGGCCACATCCGTCTAAACCTCCGATACACGGTGCCATAAATCAACTTGGCATCTTCGGAGAGGTGGACGGATAAAACCAAATAGTATCTGCCCCGAATCTCAGGCAAGGCGTCCTAACATCGTCTTGGCCGCTATTCGGAGGGGAACAGATCCTCTTGAGGCATTTTTAGTTGAGCTTGCCCTCTCACTAGAGGTTACTCGCGATGTCATTCACCATTTCATGCGGTTAAATACTGTCTCCCTCTTCATGATCCCGGAGCTCGACTATGTTCCGAGGCCTGTGGGATCCTTCAAGGGTTGGTATCGCCATCAGGTCGGCTCTGTCATTGTAGAGGAGAGAAGGGTGATTTTCGAGTGTAGAGCTCCCGTTCCGGCTCAGATCACCAGCGTCCCATTGCGGCCGTGGTCGGTGGTTCGCCCTCCTCTGAAGGATAGCGGTTCGGTGCTTATCCCTAAAGTCGTAGAAGTAGAATCAGCCCCTTGCACTGCCAGTGTGCCGGTGCGTACTAGAGACGAGGCGACAGTTTCTGATAAAGCACCCGCGGTGGTGTCACCAAAGGGTGATACTGAAGGCGAAGTTGGGCAGCGCCGTGTCAAAGCACCAAAGTGGAAGAAGCGCTCCTCCGCTAGCATTAGCACAGGCTCCAATAGGAGAAAGAAATCGGTTGCCGGCCTACTCGATACTTTGCTTTAATACGAGACCTTTATTCAGGACGAGCCGATATCTATGCAGCAGCCAGACGGCGGTCTTCTCTTTCCTGGTCCGTCTGCCGAGGAGGCCGCGCATTTGGCCGAGGCTTTAAGGCGCTCACGAGATAAAACTGAAAACGTGCGCGTCCCGAAGAAAGCCTTCCCCCCATTGTATTCTACGACGTTGACCCATTATTACGTAGGGTACCCATGGGTCCTCTGTAAATGGAAGAAGAACATGCTCTCAAACAGCCCATCTCGGTTGTTTCTGAAGACGAGCTTGCACTGAAGACGGGCAGCCATTTACTTGCGATTGAAACCTGGCGAGCGCATTTGATCAGAAAAGAACAACGGCTCGAAAAATCCATACTTCAGGCTCTTGGTGTATTGTTATGCATATTTTTCGTGTTTTTCTTTTGGCGAGTAATTTTTATTACTTTCACGTCTCCTTATCTTTGCAAAAACTTTGTAGGGACTTCTGCAGCGGAAGTAGGTTTGAGCCCAGATCGAGCCATGGCTGTGGATTCAACGAATATCTCCCGTGAAGCATTGGAGGGTGTAGAGGAGATTGCTGAAACTGTTATCCCCGTCTCGGGGCCTTCCGCGGCGGCTTTCGTCCCTTTATTAGAGATTTCTATGACGACTATAGATTTCACAAATATCCTCAGTGATACACCTGAGGGTGTAGAGGAGGCTGCCGAAGCTGCCATCCCTCCAGTTCAGGGAGGGCGAAGTATCGAAAGTAATCTTCTATACATACACATTTTGTTTAACGACCCCTTCGTTATCTGAACTTTTCCTTTCCTCAGAATTGAGGGAGCTGGCGGCTTCCATCGTGGATCTTTCCCCGAGGAAAACCTTCCAGTGATTGCTTGACATAGCGGCCCCACAAGGGATAACTCCACAAAGCATAGTGCTCTCTTCTGGCCAATGTCGGTATTCTTTTGCCCTTTTTGTTTTATATTTTTATCATGATGCTGATATGCCTTTCATTTTAAACCACAGTTCTGGAAGCCAACGACGAAGTCGAGATTCTTGATGGACCTGAGGATCTCTCAAACCCGCCTTGCATGACTGTGGGTAAGTGACATTTTATTTTTGGCTTCATTTTGCTTACTCTATATTTGAAAATACAACTGACCGCACATATATCTTCACAGCTTTGCCAGCCCTGACACCATTAGAGTCTCGGATCCCCATGTCACCAAGTCCTTATGCATGACGCGTATCTGAGAGGATGGAAAAACAGAGCGTTTATTCCCTGCAGGCTCTCATCGAAGATCTTCGCGCTGGTATTTCTGTTGCGGCCGAAGAATTCACTGCTAAAGCCAACGCTTCCTTATCTGTTCTTTCCACTTATCATGACGAGGCATTGGTATGTACCTGGGTTGAGTATTGCTGCAGAGTGGAGGCCTGTCTACATGGGATTGAATGCATACGCCTTCCCTCCGACATAACAACAACAACAACAACTGAGCCTTTTATCCCAAGCATATGGGGTAGGCTACATGAACCAACATGAGAATCACGCCGGGTCCAGCCATGAATCCTCTGTCTCCACTCACTTCTATCGAACAATATACTTTCATTGAGTCCTTTGGCAACCATATCGTTTCGTATCACCTCCATCCATGTTTTCTTCGGTCTCCCTTTTGCCCTTTTGCCATTGCCCATATCGAGAGTATCTATTCGTCGAACCGGTGCTTCCATTGGTCTGCGTCGCACATGACCAAACCATCTTAGCCGGTTTTCCCGCATCTTCTCCTCCACGGGTGCTACACCAACTTTTGCACGAATATCCTCATTTCGCACCTTATCTTTTCTAGTGTTACCGCACATCTAACGAAGCATGCGCATCTCCGCTACGTGCATCTTCTGTGTATGATGCTTCTTAGGAGCCCAGCATTCTGTACCATATAATAAGGCAGGCCGAATAGCGCTCCGATAAAACTTCCCTTTCAATTTTAACGGAAAGTTACGATCAAACAAAATCCCTGTTGCACTCCTCCATTTCAACCAACCAGCTTGGATCCTTTGATTAGCATCATTATCGATCTCCCCATTCCTTTGGATGATGGAACCTAGATATTTAAACTGGTCGCTCGGTGATATCTCTTGCCCTTCCAATGTTATACCAATATGGTTTTGACTTCTCTGGCTACTAAATTTGCAGTGCATATATGCTGTCTTGGACCTGCTCAATCTGAATCCCCGAGATTCCAATGTTTGCCTCCATAATTCCAATTTGGCATTAACCCCTGCTTTCGTCTCATTTACTAGAACAATATCATCAGCGAATAGCATACACCAAGGGACCTCATCTTGGATAGTTCTAGTAAGCTCATCCATCACGATGGTAAACAGGAATGGACTTAATGCAGTTCCTTGATGTAAACCAATAGTAATCGGAAAATCATTTGTTAAGCCGCCGCAAGTTCTGACATTTGCCACTACTCCGTCGTACATATCCTTGATTATGTCAATATACTTGACGGGGACCCCCTTCTTCATCATTGTCCCCCATAATACCTCTCTAGGTACCTTGTCGTGCGCTTTTTCTAAATCAATAAATATCATATGCAAATCTCTTCTCCTCACTCGAAAGCGCTCGACAAGTTGACGAAGCAAATGAATCGCCTCTGTCGTCGATCGTCCAGGCATGAACCCAAATTGGTTCTCTGTTATCTTAATATTCTTCCTTAGACTGTGTTCAATCACTCTCTTCCAAAGTTTCATGGTGTGACACATCAGTTTTATTCCACGGTAGTTTGAGCAACTTTGAATGTCACCCTTATTCTTATAGATAGGTACAAGGATACTTTTCCTCCATTCATTTGGCATCTTTTTTGTCTGCCAAATCTTATTAAACAGATCTGTCAGCCATTTAACGCCTATTTCTCCTAAGCATCTCCAAATCTCGATAGGAATCCCGTCAGGACCAACCGCTTTTCCTAAACCCATTCTGTTCAAAGCTTCTTTAACCTCAGAAAGCCTTCCCTCCGACATCTTGTCTGTAAAAGCGAGCCTGAGTGGATGGATCGAACGATGTGCGGCTAATCTCCAGTCATGCGAGAAAAGGCTCAACCGGAAGTTTTCGGCGAGGGAGTTGGCTTCAAAAGCTTTAGGTGAACTTCAAGTCCAGCTCACTGTCAAGACCACTCGTGCATATGAAATTTGGCGGGTGCTTCAAGAGGCCATCACAGAAGTGGTGGCTCTCGATAAAGCCGTTATGTTTACACGTGAGATGGTTGAAGCCCATAAAATCGCCGAGAAAGAGTTTGAAAGTCGATTTGCTTCATACCAGAATCAACAGGCACAGGCGGGGACTCGTATTGCGGTACTGATAGAGCTCGAAGCAGAAGTCCAGCGGAAAAATGACGAACGTGCGGGCTTATTGAACCGTCTGTCGTCTTAGAAATTTTGTTGCTGTATATTATTTTCTTTTTGCATTCATTTTGATCCCTGAATAAAATGTATTCATTTTGATCCCTGAATAGAATGTATTCATTTTGATCCCTGAATAGAATGTATTCATTTTGATCCCTGAATAAAAGTATCTTGTATTCACTTAAACTCATGAATAAAAGACATAATTCATTTCATACTAGCACTTCTCTTTCTGTCGATATCTTGTCTTGGCGTAAAGTAGTTTATGTACTCATTTTGAAGTCTCTAGTTTATTCACTCATTTTGGAGTCTCTAATTTATGGACTCATTTCGGAGTTTGTAGTTTATTCACTCATTCCGGAGTCTCTAGTTTATGGACTCATTTTGGAGTTTATTCAGTTTACCTCCCTTGGGTTTATAGGCAAACTTGTCCTAACGTTATAGATAACCCCTGCTCTTTGCGACAGAGGTCCGTTAGGCTTTGTGGTACTAAGGTTTTAGTCCGTGGTACCGTCACGTTGGCTGATGCATTCCCCGATATGCAGACTTTACGCTACTGTTCGAGTAGCCCCGCGACTGTCGTGCCTCTGATCCCTTTGGGGGCTGGACAAGACGTCTTCAAGTAATCTTCTTAGGTAGTTTGACCGTCGGAAGAGCAAGCGCTAAGAATTTTGCCATGTCGCTTTTTTACTTGAGGTTAAGCTCGGTTTGGGATCCCCGATGAGTCATAACCACTCCGCACTGGTGTGGGATGATCTCCGATAATCTTTCGGGTTTTATTTGAGTTGTCATCAAGACCCTGCAGCTAGGAATTTTGCCTTCGCTTCCTTTTTTATGTGGCTATTTTGGAGCCTTTGTTGACATTGCATCTGCTGTAACGAAAAGAATGTCGAGATTGTTTTTAGGTTGTATGTGAACCGTCGACACTTGGATCCAGGAATTCTGCCATGGCTCCGTTTTGTTTCGACCATGGGGTCTCTTGTTGACGTCGCGTCTGCATCCTGCTAGAGTTAGAGGGAACGCCGTTGTTGACATTGCGTCTGCAGTAACGAGATGAATGTTGAGGTTGTCTTTAGGTTGTTTTATGAACCGTCAAGACTTGGCTCTCCCTTTGACAGAGCCTGGTGGGAAAACATAGTTCCTTTTTTCGTTTGTGGCCATGGATTGTATACAGGGGTCGGTGTAGACTCACGTGCAGAGTAGAGGAAATTTTATTTTATTCTTTCTTTCCGCGATGCTTTATCCTTTTAGCTTTTCATATCGTGAAAGTCGCGATTGTCCAATCATTTCGGCTATTTATCGCAGTGCCCAATCATTTCAGCTATTTTTATATTTTTACTCGCTACTTTTTATTACGAGTTGCCCAAACATTTTGGCTATTTCATATGCATATATCTTTTTGCTCGCTGATTTTTATTCCGAGTTACCCCATCATTTCGGCTATTTTTATATGCATTTTTGCTCGCTGATTTTTATTGCGAGTATGAAACTTAAGATCTGATACCAATCTTGGCATCAACATCACTGCGACTGGAATATTGCTAGGAGTGAATCATCATTTGCCGTGAATGGACTTGGAGTTTGACAACGATTTAGGCATCAGTATCGCTGTGACTGAGATATTGCCAGGAGCGAATCATCATTTGCCGTGAAAAGACTTGGAGTTTGACACCGATTTAGGCATCAGCATCGCTGCAACTGGGATATTGCCAGGAGTGAATCATCATTTGCATGTGCTGATTTGAACAAAGATGGCTTAGTACACAGGGTTAGGATCCTGTCGACTAAGACTTTTCGACTTTATGAGCCGTAAGGGTCTCATAAAGTTATTTCTCCCTACGGGTCATGAGGATCTCGTAATCATATTTTTTCTTTAGAAATCGTGGGGATTCCTAAGTGTGTGTTCTCTTATAAGTCGTAAGGAACTTAAAAGAGTGTTTTCTCCTTATAAGTCGAGAGGACTTACAAGTGTCGTTCACCATATGAGGACATTCCTCATCATTGGTGGAACTTGGTGGGGGAAATCGTTTATTTATGCTTGTGGATTGTATACAAGAGCCAATATTAGACCGCCTGTAGGGCAACTTGGGGGATATGATGGCTTAAGAACAGGTTTAAGTGCATGGGGCTTAAGGCTTTTGAATCCTATGAGTCGTGAGGGTCTTATAGGGGGAGTTTTCCTTACGAGTCGAGAGGATCTCGTAAGTGAAATTTTACGAGATTGCGCCCTTTCAGGTTTTCACAAGCTCGCCGGTAGCCCGGCTGTTTTTACTCACGGCGCCCTTTCGGGTTTTCATCCGTGCCATTTTTTCGTACGGACATACCATTTTTTTAACAAGATTGCGTCCTTCCGGGTTTTCACAAACTCGCCGGTAGCCCTGCTGTTTTTACTCACGACGCTCTTTCGAGTTTTCATCCCTACCTATTTTGCTTGTGGACATACCATTTTTTTACCCATCGGTTTGCCAATGGGACTTGGGTTGCAATATAAATCTCAAGAGAAGATATCGCCGTATTTGAGACAATACGTCATGTTTGAGGCGGAGCACTAGTTTAGGAACATTTCGGCCCATTATTAGTTTAGAGACATCTTGGTCCGTTGCCAGTTTAAGTACGTAGTGGTCCATTATCACCATTTTTGAGGCGGCGCTTTAGTTTGGGGACATTACGGTCGGTTGTCGCTATGTTTGAGGCAAAGTTTTTTCCGAATACCACTTGGAGTTTTGACTCAGGAAGATAGGGAGCGGACATGAGGGTCGTCATCTATCATTGACCTAATTCGTGACTCGTCAAGCATGGTATTTCTTGAGGAATCGGCCATTTATTGGCCGGAAAGGTCTTTCGCCATGCATATCCATGAGAAAATAGGCCCCACCTTGGTAGACCTTGTCTATGATGTGCGGGCATTCATAGTTCGGCTCGAATTTCTCCCGTTTTGCACGATTGAGGATCATAGGTCTTTTGACGACTAACACGAGTTCGCCTTGGCGGAATGTTCTCGGCCTAGTCAGTTTTTTGTATGAGCGCGTCATCCTTTCCTTGTAAGCTTCTAGGTTTTGCTGCGCCATGAGGTGAGTTTCATCGAAGGCGTCGAGCTCTTCAAGCCGAAGATGGGTATTTTCGTCATCTGTTAGCTCATATTGAAATGCTACTCGGAGAGAAGAGAGTTCTATTTTCAAAGGAAGGACTGCTTCCGTGCCGAATACCAACGCGTATGGGGTCGTATTCGTGGCTATTTTGAATCTTATCCAGTACGCCTAGAGAGCTTCGTGCAATCTCTCGTGCCAGTCCTTTTTGTTTCTGGACACTGTTTTCTTTATAATCTTGGTCAAGATCTTGTTGAAAGCTTCAGCTAGACCATTAGCTCGAGGATTATAGATGGAAGAGTATCTCCAATCTATTTTGTGCTGTTCTGCGAAGTGGCTGATTTTATGGCTCCTATAGGCTGGCCCATTATCTGAGATTATCCGTCGTGGAGTACCGAACCGGTAAATGACATGTGTTTTGAAGAAATGGAGAATATTCTCCATCTTCACCTCCCTTAGTGGTACTGCTTCCACCCACTTAGAAAAGTAGTCGGTCGTTGCCAGTATGAACCGGTGTCCTTTGGATGACACTGGTTCAATAGGGCCAATTATATCGGTTCCCCACATTTCGAACGGTCAGTTAGTTATCGTTGGGTGTACCGGATTTGTGTAGGGTTACTAGGCACTATAATATGGTTCTACAAGGTATCAACCATGCCCGATTTAAATTTTAGCCGTGCCGAACAACCCTAACCAAGATCTTTAAACTAGAGATTAGGCGAAAACAACCATGTTAAACACTTTAACACTAAGTAAGAGAGATTACAACCTTTGTAGATCCTGTCCTTCACTTCTAAAGCTCCGTGTTGAAGTCCCTTCGCTACAATCATCGTGCATCCGGACTCTAGAGAGGCTCCACGAAGAAAAAGATGCAAGCTTGCTTCCGATCTTCGATAACAAAGATGATCTACCTTGAAGTTTCTTTAACACAAGCTCTCACTCACTAATAAAGTGAACACCTTAATCAAATGAGCTAGATTAGATGAGGATGATGAAGTAGGATTTATGCTCTCATTTGTTTTCTATTTCTCACTCTAATTCATCACAAATCTCAAAGCTAGAAAGCTTTGCATGGAGGAAGAAGAAGAAGAATGAATAATAATCCTTTTGTGATGAATAATGAATTGTTATGATAACTACAATATGCAACCATTGTTGACCAAGGAAAAGGCTAACCTATGTAGAGAGTTAACTAGGGTAAAAGGGTGTGGGTTGGGTTTTGAAATATCTTACAAAATATCAACACAAATATCTTTGCAAGAAACAAAGTAAAAACTTCTAGAAGCTTCTAAAAAACATTAACCTAAATCAAACCCTAATCATGTTTAATCTCCACCAATCATGTTGCATTAGTAATTATAAAAGAAAGATTTCTTTTTCTATTTTCACCCAATATTATATATCACATATATAATATTTATTGTAACAAAATAAAATAATACAATTAACATATATCGCATATATATATATCAATGTATTACCCGAGTGAGAAAAAGAATCTTTTAGTGAGCTAATATTAGTTAATGTAATTTAATATCTCAAATATATAATTATACATTAAATTATCGAATCAACACTTGATCCGATAATCCGGCTATTTCACAAATAACCGACTAATATAATCTGTATCAGTTCATCGAATCAACACTTGATCCGATGACCCGGCTATATCACATATACCCGGCCGATATCTCATATCGTGAGAATCTAATACGGTATCACATACACGTATTGTTCTCAGTCCCGCACATATCACATATGTGCTCCTACTCCGTTCTGCCTGAGCCAAGAAATCTCTGTGTAGGACTCTAAAGAATCGTCAATACGCCGGCAGTAGGTGATGATCATATCAAACACCCACAAGCTGCAAGCGGTCAGCTAAACGTAACAGCCACCCAGGTATTGAGCGATCAGAACATCAACAAGCAAGCCTGTACATTCTCCTGCGAATCCAATCAGTAACACTCCCGCACAGTCCGGTCTCTTCGTCAGATATGTTGCATATCTCGCCTAGGGGTGGTAAACGCCAGACCCCAGTAGCTTGATAAGTCGTGTCGATATGAGTTCTATAACAGTTCGAGAAACTACTGATAACACTTACCAGTAAATCTCAGCAACCCTGGCCAGGGATTTCCAGTTATAGCCAATCGAATATAGCGCAACATCAACTCCCTATACCGGAAGAGACGAATCCCCTCCTATCGCTCATTGCCTCCATGTGATTCGGGACTGTACCCAAAAGCCATCTTTTTGCACGCCCTCTTGGACGTGGTATGATGGAAATCAAAGCACAGTGGGAATCACACAAGACTCTATGACGATCTCGGGTCTACAGACTAACCTGTACCAGTGTCACCGGAGAACTGCCATCTGACATGAGATATAATACCATTTGGGAGTTCCCGGCGAGTCCATCCAGTATATCCAGTCTCTACTGAGCACCCGTACACCATCCTTGATGTCGAACACCGGTGGATATGGGATCATCCATCGCCCATCATATGGGTCAAGATGTGTATACGCTAGTCTACTCTGGTGTATCGATGCCCTGTCTCGATACACCCTCGACTAGGAACAGTTATAGGATGTACTGGTCGACTACCGTGGCCCCACTAGTATGATCTCATCATAGTCCTAGTAGTCGAGTACATATCTTAAGGGCTTTATCAACATGTAACATAGAGACAATCAGAGTACATGTTAAGATAAAAAGCAACGAGATATCATACTATCATGTCGAGCAAGAAAGTCTTCCCTATATACGTCCAAGCATCCATTACAATATACATCATATGTACAGTAATGGCCTCTAGGGCATACATATAACTAACTTTTTGTATATACAAGGTTCATCTACCATTTTGATGAAGTCAAACTCTTTGACTACCACATCAAAACAGATGTTCCAACTCCGCCATGCCTGCTTTATCACATAAAACATCTTGCGCACGTTTCCGCTGCTCCCACTATCTACGAAGCTCTCTGGCTGTGTACTTATAGACGCTATCTTTCAAATCATCATTTAGAAAAGTAGTCATGACACCCAACCACCAGATATCGTAGTCATGGTATGTAGCAGTGGCAAGTAGGATCTGGATGGACTTAAGCATAGCTTTGAAAGTCTCAACTTTTCTATGTACACCAGTAATCTTCTCAAGATATACTTGCTCCTGATGATGATTTAACCCTTCAGATAAAGCAACCAAAGTCCATACTTTGTTGGTGTATAAGGATTCCATCTCAGATCGCTAAGCATCCAGCCATTCTTACAGAGTCCCACTCCTGATGACCAGCTCGAAACTAGTTGGGTCATCATCTCATGATGCAATCCTCGCTCCCACTGCAATAGAGTAACCGAAGTATCTCTCAGGTGGGTGAGGAACCCTACTAGATCGGCGGAGAGGCTGAGGTTCGTTAGAATCTATTGAATCCTTTGGTTCTACCAAATCATCTGTTGAAGTTTATATAGCTGGAACTCCTTCCAGTTCTATCTCATGACCACTAATTTTTCCACAAGAAATTCCCTTTCACAAAGGTGGCATGCTGAGAAACAAAACATATTTTGTTCCTCGGTTAGGTAGAAGATATTCCCTTGCGTATGCTTGGGATATCCAACAAACTTCCACAGATCTGACTTTGCCTCGAGCTTGTCCGGATTTTGCTTTTAGACATAGACCGGACAACCCCAAATCTTAACAATCTTAAGATATGGGCTCTTCCCATTCCATATCACATATGAAGTGGTAGGCAACTGATTTTATTTGAACCTTATTCAATAGGTATGCAGCTTCTCAAGTGCATAACATCCAAAAGGAAATAGAAAACTCAGTAGTACTCATCAAAGAGCGCACCGTATCAAATAGGGTGTGTTTGCTCCGCCCCGATACACCGACGTGCTGTGGTGTATTCGGAGGAGTAATGCTGAGAGAGAATCTCATTCTCCTTTAGAAAAGTCCAGGAATCTCCGTGCTCAAGTATTTTCCTCCCTGATCTCATCAAAGGACATAATACTTATACCCGTTTTTGGTTCTCTACTTCTAACTTATATTCTGTGAATATCTCAAAAGTTTCGGACTTGTGTTTCAACAGGAACATATGTCTGAATCTTGAGAGATCATCAGAGAATGCAATGAAATACAAAGAACCGGTCTTGGCATCTATAGACAGGGGACCTTCATACATCAGCATGTATTAATCCCAAGAGTTCACTAACTCTTTCTCTGTTTCCTATAAACAGAGCTGTGGTCATCTTATCTTTGTGACATGACCGACAAGTTTCACAAGATGTAAATTCAAACAGATTTAAATATACATCTAAATGTAACTTAGCTAGTCAAGTCGCATTGATATGACCTAGTCTACAATGCCTCAAGAAGGATTCGTTCATTTCTGAACTCTTCATCTTGTGTGTGTTCTGTATACTAAGAAATGTGGTTTGATTTAGAACATCTATGCTTTTAGATAACGTGCCTGAACCGATCAACTCTTGATATAGGAAATGTTCAAATCATTATCCAACAATACAAAATTATATCTTTCTTTACTAATAAAAAGACTGATATGATGTTGTATATCAGGTTCGGTATCTAATAACATTTGTTCGGAATTAATGTATTTGTTAATACAGGGTGATAACTACCAACAGACTTGGCTGCAACACTTGCACCGTTTCTATCTTATGA
Organism: Agapanthus africanus; assembly: GCA_030015575.1. Lineage (NCBI taxonomy): Eukaryota > Viridiplantae > Streptophyta > Magnoliopsida > Asparagales > Amaryllidaceae > Agapanthus > Agapanthus africanus. The sequence goes on along the minus strand of CM057339.1, from coordinate 257,676,142 downwards.
AACTTATCACCTGTTCTCAGTTCTCTACCTATCTGTAGCCCATATAACAGATTACATATGCGGGATCCTGATCCGGTATCTCATACCCAGGACGTAAAGGATACTGAGAAACAGTTCTATGTAATGAACACACCCGAAGAAGATGCATCAGCATGCACTTTCTTCGTTTGGGCGGCACGGGAATTCTGGTAATCCCCAATTTCTCTGTCTTATAACAATTATAAGTTGGAGCGGGACCAACGTTTCCCAGCTCAGTATAACAAGCGGGTTCGGTCAATACATCCGTATTATTATCTTGATTAAGGCGTGATATGGTCGCTACCTGGAGAGAGAGAGAGAGAGAAGAAAACACTCAGCGTATGCTCTTGCAAAATTAGATTGGTTATCTAAATATCTAATCAGGATGTCTCCCACTGTTTTAGTCAAATCTTCCTTCAAACCCTAAAAGGAAAGACTAGCCGGGATTAATTACACCCTACAAGTTCACCAATCTTTCATCTAGGCCAGTGCCGGTACTTTGAGGGAGGTTCCCCATGGTTTCGCACGAACCTAATTAAAGTAAATCTCATTTTCCCAGGGGCGTAACCCCGTTGACACCTTTCTAGACACCTACTTGATCGGCTAATTGTAATGTGTAAAACTCTCCCAGGAGTAACTCTTACTCGCAGCGGGTATCGGGATCCAACTATCTCATAGAAGGTATGCAATCTCATTTGCAAATTTCAACACTTGAAATTCCCAATAATATTTTACCCCTAGCGTCCTATGACCTTGACGGAGGCCAAACTACCCATAGTCCGCTAGTCAAGTTCAACCCGTCATTTCCTGATTGAATTAAACCCACTCGCACGACCCTTGACGGAGGCCAAACTACGCCGTACGAATACCCTAATCCAATCGCATCGAATGCTAGCAGATAAGCACTAGTTAGCTACCGTACACTACGCCTTGATGTAGGCCAAACTACCGCAACACGAATACTAAGTAGTACATATCTGAAATGACGGAGGGCTACACAGGTTTTTAAGAAAACCATGAGTGTAATGAACTTGATATCGTTGTAGAATCGAGTGATTTTAAATGGAATGTTATTGAGGCTTTTCTTGTTTTGCTAAAGAGGTCACTCCCGGTGAAGGGATCGTTGGCTCTTTCTCATCAAATAAGGTGCAGGATATTTTACAAATACCACTATGCAAAGCAAGAACTATAGAAGCAATCAAAAGACAAACCGAGTTTGTAGCATCTGCCAGTTTTACTAAAGAGGTCACTCCCGGTGAAGGGATCTCGGCTCTTTCCTTATCGAATAAGGTGCTGGATGTTCTACAAGGAACACCGCTATGCAAAGCAAGAACCAGAGCTACCAGTTTTTAAGACAAGTTTCTACAACATCTTAGGTTTCTTTTATTTCATTGATCTCATTAATGAAGTCTCATTTTAATATGCTTCACAAGCATCACATTTGAAACGAAATCAACAATATAATATATATCTCATATATATAATATAAACATTCATCTCAGGCAGTAATATGATCCCATCACAGAACATTGCAGCAGAAGAACATATATGAAATATTGGATATACTAGGATGTCCGTGTTTTAATACGAGCCTGTATAAAACACGGATTCCACGGTCGCGATGAATAGCCAAACTCACATCCCTAGACCCCCACGAGAGCGGCAAGTAAGCCTGCCAATTCTAGGGTTAGGAGACCTGGTCTCGACTCCTCAAGATGGTCTCCCACTGGACCCTAGAACCCGGTTACTTGTGCTCCCCGTCTTGGGTCTATCCTAATGCGGAAAAGTAAATAATATACAATGGTGACATCATCCTCAGCCCGGAAGTGCCCCAATAAAAGAATATTACATACAAATGAATTTTACATGAATGAAAATGAAAAACTCTCATTTCATATAAAACCCCCGGCTATTCAAACACGACAATCCAATATAACATATCACAGCAACACATAATATCACATATCATCAACGTAAGTAAGTATGCATACACCGATTGTCGTTGATGTATAGCAACAAAAACCGGCGATACAACTACATACTATACTTACGGTCACAGAAAAGAAAGTGTAAAACTACAACTGTTGGAATCCGCAACCACCTTAGACATCGCATGCCTAACCAAATGAATTCCTTAGACATCGCATGCCTAACAATTATAAACCCCGCATTTTAGTCTCATTATCGAAAACACTTTTCAATATCTAGTCGGGCAATTCAACAAAATTCCCGACATTCTGATCGAATGCTCGTCGCAAACTTAAGTAGACGGCCGCACCCCCGATGCCGTCGACGAAGTGCACTAAGGCGGAACACCGTTGCCGCGAGCACCTGAACGGATGCTTTTGGCGACGGGGTTCTCCTACAGTCACTTGGTCGGGGCTATGGGGTGTGGCTGTCTATTAAGTTTACCCGGCAAGTATCCACGTACGCTACGTGATTGCGACGGACTTTTGATCGCATCAAAATCCCGTAGCAACCGATCAACTGAGACTGAACTGCTAGATTTATAACATTCAAATTATTTATCTCATAACTATTTGTGGATTCCAAATATTGTATCACATTCCAGATAAATAGATAATGTTAAACTTTCCGATCGAATAATCAAACACCCAAGTTTTCCCAAATAGTTCTCAACACTTGAAATTAGTTTAAAAACATCCATCGCATGCCACAGTACCAATGGTCCAGCCGTAGAAGGGTCAAGCCAACGCCTCACATGTGGCACGCCGTACTGCCCCAAACCCTAAGGTTTAGAGGCGGTTTAGACGGTCACATAATCGAGTTATGGTTTGTTGTCTTCTAGAGGGTCCACTGCGTTACTTGCACGACTTAGAACGTTCTTAAACTATGGAAAAATCCAACACTTGGAAATTTTCCGACAGGGAAAAAAGTGAGTTATTGATATCCGTTCGAACTTTTTAACACGTTCTAAAATACCCGGAAAAACACTTAAACGAAGTTAAACTTTCCGATCGAATCAAAGAATACAAAATATCTCCAGAAAACTCAACACTTGAGTATAATTAAAAATTCCCAGAAAAATCAGGAATTAGCTACGGATTTAACCCTAGAAAAATGAAACCCTAATTCCCTCTTTCGGCCGCGGAACCGCCGCGCAAGGCATGGTCTTGCCGCGGTTCCGCGGCGGTTTGAGGGGATTAGGGGGTCGTTTTTCATAGCAATCCTTATAATTACTTGCTGATTTTTTTGAGTATTTTTAATCCAGAAAAAATCACATTTTTAGAAAATTTCCAGAGAAGGGTATAAAATGGGGTTTCGGGGTTCGATCGGATTTTAAACTTCGTCTAGACTTCGCCTAAAGCTCTAGCTTGGCTCTGATACCACTGTAGGGTTACTAGGCACTCTAATATGGTTCTACAAGGCATCAACCATGCCCGATTTAAATTTTAGCCATGCCGAACAACCCTAACCAAGATCTTTAAACTAGAGATTAGGCGAAAACAAGCATGTTAAACACTTTAACACTAAGTGAAAGAGATTACAACCTTTGTAGATCCTGTCCTTCACTTCTAAAGCTCCGTGTTGAGGTCCCTTCGCTGCGATCATCGTGCATCCGGACTCTAGAGAGGCTCCACGAAGAGAAAGATGCAAGCTTGTTTCCGATCTTCGATAACAAAAGATCTACCTTGAGGTTTCTTTAACACAAGCTCTCACTCACTAATGAAGTGAACACCCTAATCTAATGGGCTAGATTAGATGAGAATGATGAAGTAGGATTTATGCTCTCATTTTTTTTCTATTTCTCACTCTAATTCATCACAAATCTCAAAGCTAGAAAGCTTTGCAAGGAGGAAGAAGAAGAAGAATGAATATTAATCCTTTTGTGATGAATAATGAATTGTTATGATAACTACAATATGCAACCATGGTTGACCAAGGAAAAGGCTAACCTATGTAAAGAGTTAACTAGGGTTAAAAGGTGTAGGTTGGGTTTGGAAATATCTTTCAAAATATCAACACAAATATCTTTGCAAGAAACAAAGTAAAAATTTCTAGAAGCTTCTAGAAAACATTAACCCAAATCAAACCCTAACCATGTTTAATCTCCACTAATCATGTTGCATTAGTAATCATAACTTGTTACAATATTATATATCACATATATAATATTTATTGTAACAAAATAAAATAATACAATTAACATATATCTCATATATATATCAACGTATTACCCGAGTGAGAAAAAAAATCTTTTAGTGAGCTAATATTAGTTAATGTAATTTAATATATAAAATATATAATTATACATTAAATTATCGAATCAACACTTGATCCGATAATCCGGCTATTTCACAAATAACCGACTAATATAATCTGTATCAGTTCATCGAATCAACACTTGATCCGATGACCCGGCTATATCACATATACCCGGCCGATATCTCATATCGCGAGAATCTAATACGGTATCACATACACGTATTGTTCTCAGTCCTACACATATCACATATGTGCTCTTACTCCGTTTTGCCTGAGCAAGAAACCTCTGTGTAGGACTCTAAAGAATCGTCAATACGCCGGCAGTAGGTAATGATCATATCAAACACCCACAAGTTGCAAGCGGTCAGCTAAACGTAACAGCTGCCCAGGTATTGAGCGATCAGAAGATTAACAAGCAAGCCTGTACATTCTCCTGCGAATTCAATCAGTAACACTCCCGTACAATCCGGTCTCTTCGTCAGATATGTCGCATATCTCTCCTAGGGGTGGTAAACGTCAGACCCCAGTAGCTTGATAAGTCGTGTCGATATGAGGTCTATAATAGTTCAAGAAACTACTGATAACACTTACCAGTAAATCTCAGCAATCCTGGCCAGGGATTTCCAGTTATAGCCAATCGAACACAGTGCAACATTAACTCCCTGTACCGGGAGAGACGAGTCCCCTCCTATCGCTCATTGCCTCCATGTGATTCGAGACTGTACCTAAAAGCCATCTTTTTGCACGCCCTCTTGGACGTGGTATGATGGAAATCAAAGCACAGTGGGAATCACACAAGACTCTATGACGATCTCGGGTCTACAGACTAACCTGTACCAGTGTCACCGGAGAACTGCCATCTGACGTGAGGTATAATACCATCAGGGAGTTCTCGGCGAGTCCGTCCAGTGTACCCAGTCTCTACTGAGCACCCATACACCATCCTTGATATCAAACACCGATGGATATGGGATCATCCATCGCCTATCATATGGGTCAAGATGCGTATACGCTAGTCTACTCTGGTGTATCGATGCCCTGTCTCGATACACCCTCGACTAGGAATAGTTATAGGATGTACTGGTCGACTACCATGGCCCCACTAGTATGATCTTATCATAGTCCCAGTAGTCGAGTACATATCCTAAGGGCTTTATCAACATGTAACATAGAGACAATCAGAGTACATGTTAAGATAAAAAGCAACCAGATAGCATACTATCATGTCGAGCAAGAAAGTCCTCCCTATATACGTCCAAGCATCCATTACAATATACATCATATGTACAGTAATGGCCTCTAGGGCATACATATAACTAACAATTTGGATGTTGGTCGATGAAGTCCCCATGAATCTGACTTGAGTGACACTGCTTTGCATATTCGAGGCAGTCCTGAATCATTGTGGGCTAATAGTAACCTATTCTTTTGATTTTCAGCTTCATCTTTGGCCCGGCTTGATGAGAACCGCAGAGTCCGTTGTGAGTTTCTTGGATGACTCTTTTTGCTTCTTCTATCCCCAAGAACTTTATCCACAGACCATCAAGCGATCTCTTGTATAGAGTATCATTGACGAAAGCGAAGGACAGAGCCCGTTTCATGAGCTGATGTCTTGACGACGCGTTTTCGGGCGTTCGATGGGATTTGAAGTAGTCTATGAAGACTTCCATCCAATCCTTGACCTTTTCTTCGTCCTCTATTTGGAGGGCTGCTTGTTTGGTCGTTTCTTTTCCTTCGGATGGCTCTATTGAATCCTCTGAAGATATTTCTGCTGGCGCGAGAACCCGAGGGCTTTGCATAACGATCCTTACGTCATCGAAGTTTTCGTCAGCCAGTTCCTTAGTAAGATTGGCTAATGCATCCGCCTTGCTATTTTCCGCACACGGTATGCTTTCCAGGATGTAGTAAGGGATTTGTGTTAGCAGTTGCTACACTTTTTCACCATACCTGATCAGTTCTGGCTTTCACGTCTGATAGTCACCATTTACTTGCTAACGACCAGCCGGGAGTCTCCATATATGAGGAGGTTTTCGATTCCCATATCGACAGTGATCTCAAGACCCGCTATCAAAACATCATATTCAGCCTCGTTGTTTGTTCTTGGTTCCGTTAAGGAAAGGGCGAAACGCATTATCCCTCCTTGCGGAGTCACGAAGATGAGGCCCACTCCAGCTTTGATTATAGAAGTATTATGTTTCCGCTTCTTCATGGAAGATGCTCTATCGAAGTAGAGTTCACATTGGACATTATTTTCTTCCTTCTCCTCTTCGATTGTGTCGAACGCATGTTTGTCTGGCAATTCACAATTTAAGGGAGTATCGGTTGGTATCGGATGCTCAGCGAGAAAGTCGGCGATGGCCTGGTCTTTCTCTGCTTTGAGGGGTCGATATGTTATCGAGAATTCCATCAAGAGGAAGGCCCATTTGGCTAGCCTTCCTGTTAGTATGGCTCTTGATATCAAATATTTGAGAGGATCCACCTTTGATATGAGACGGACCTTATGTGCCAAGGCGTTGTGTCTGAGCTTCATTATAGCGAAGATTAGTGCCAGGCAATACTTTTCGATGGGGGAGTAATTGTTCTCTTCCCCCAGGAGAACTCAACTCAAATAGTAGAGAGCTCTCTCCTTTCCCCGGTCGTTCTCCTATGCCCATAACGCGCCTAGAGAACCTTCTAGGATTGTTGTATACAGGATAAGAGGCTTTCCCTTAACCGGAGCGGCCAGTATCGGCAGGGTCTGCAGGTATTACTTGATTTCGTCTAGTGCACTTTGGCATTTATGATCCTAAATGAACGGGGTCCCCTTCTTCATTAGATGGTTATAGGGGCGGCATTTTCCAGAGAGGTTGGCTATGAACCGCCGGATATACGCAAGCTTTGTTTGGAGAGACCGCAGTTGTTTGAGAGTTCTTGGCGTGGGCATTTCCATAATCGCTTAAATATTTGATGGATCTATTTCGATACCTCGGTGTTGTATGATGAATCCTAGGAATTTGCCTGAGGAGACTCTAAACGCGCATTTCAGAGGACTCATCTTTAGACTGTATTTCCGAAGACGCTGGAACACTATGTTCAGATGTTCCCAATGCTCCTCGTATGATTTGTTTTTCACCACAAGGTCGTCAATATAGCATTCGACAATCTCATGTATGAGGTCATCGAAAATCTTCATCATGGTCCTCTGGTAGGTAGCCCCTGCGTTCTTTAAACCGAAAGGCATCACCTTATAGCAGAATATGCTTAGCGGAGTTCGGAAGGCGGTGTGTTTTTGGTCTTCAGGATGCATTTTTATTTGATTGTAGCCTGAATATCCATCCATGAAGGAGAAGACCTCATGAGTGGATGTGTTATCGATCATCAGCTCGTTAACAGGTAATAGGAAGTCATCCTTCGGACAAGCTTTGTTAAGGTCCCGAATGTCCACGCAGATACGCACTGTCCCATTTTTCTTCATCATGGGAACAATGTTGGCAATCTAATCGGGATACCGAACTTCTTGGATGAAGACGGAGTCAATTAGTTTCTTGACTTCGGCATTGATACTCATCTCGAGTTCGAGCCGCATTATTCTTGGCGCCTGTTTGACTGGCTTGACGTCCGGCGATATAGCCAGTTTATGCACCGCTATTTTTGGATCTAGTCCCGGCATCTCGGAATAGTTCCATGCGAAGCAGTCTTTATATTGCATAAGTACGTCCTTTAGTGTGGCCATTTGTGTTTTAGACAATAGCTCACCGACGAACGTGCGTCTTGGCTCATTTTCCGTCCTAAGTCTATTTTTCTCAGGTTGTCCACCGTAGTGTGTATCCCATCTTCCAGCTCTTTTAGTGCTGGTGGAAACTCTGAGATCACCTCATCCTCGTCTTCATTTGCGAAGCACCTGAAGGAGTCATCTATAGTCTCGTGGTTCCCCTCTTTTGAGAATGTTATCACGTGGCAGGTACAAGTTCGTTTTCAGGCTCGATGTTGATTTGGACCTACTCTCGCAATATAGGTTGCTTTTGGCTCATGCTTTCGCGGTGGGGTTACCCTCCAACTGTCGGATAGAGCGAACCTGCCTTGTTGATACTGGTCTTCGACCCAGACTTTGAAGGTGAAACAGTCTTCAAGGAGATGACCTGTTGCTCGGTGGTAGGAGCAATAATCCGGGTGATGGACCTCATTTATTTGTTCGGGGTACCGAGGCTCCGGTAGCATCATCATTTGATGCTTAATGACAAGGTCGAATATTTTCCTTGTCTTATCTTTGGGGAAAGAGTATTTCCGACCCATCTTCTTCATAAAGGACGGGTTCCAACCATGTTGTTCTTGATAGCGCGGCTTCTTAGATATACCCTGTTGTTTGCTAACATTGTTTGCGCTCTTTTTCCCATTTTTGCCTCTATTTCGGGATTTTTCTTCTTGCGAGGACATACAGCGAGCTGAGGATGGATGGCGTTATAGTCTTCTTTCTCTGCGGACTGCTGGTTGAGGCATTGCGTCCTGGCCTTTTCATAAATAGTTATTTCGCAACTGTGGTTATCCCGAATCTTTTGACAGGCTTCTTTTACTAGCTTGTCAACTTGTTCTTCGAATGATGAACTTAATGTTCTTAGAGCGGGATCTCGTTCTGTTTCAACGTTACGGCTATTTGAAAGAGCGTTCACTTCTTTACCAGAGCTGTTTATAACGCGGCAGCCATGAAATCGCTCCCGTTTCTTGGACTGAACGTATTCGAGCCCAGTTGTCTCCATCTTCCCGTTGGGCATCTTTCACCGAGTTCCGAGAATGTTCCAAATTTTGTTGTAGAACTGGACTTGTCGAGTGGTTTGTTTGAAGGATATGCCTTGGCATTTTAATAACCTTTTCAATCCCTTTGTGTAATATCTGGGCAGACGGATTGGTTGAAGCCTGTCAAACACAAAATCGGCACAATGCCAGACTTCTTTTTCTACCCTGATTTCCGTAAATTGGTAGAAGAGTATCATCTTTTCACCTTTTCGCCTGGGAAGGATGTAGAAAGTCCACAAGTCTTGCATGTCATATGTATTGAGCGCATCAAGTTCCCTGTGATGCTGCTGCGGAACTATGGTGATTTGTAAACTATGATCAACTCCAGTAATGGTTTGCGCTGATAGGCGAGTGGAGAACACGGCGTTGATCTCGTCCTCAGAGTCACTTCCAAAGACTAAAATAGAAGTAGATGGTCTAGGCCTGTTGCATTGGGGTTGCCCCGAGTAAACTATTTCCTCGTCTTCCTCGGTGTCACTCCCAAAGATCGGGATGGTGACAACGGACTTCCGTTTATCCTCTGGATTATGACATCTTTCCGTATCTTCGAAGTCTGGTAGGAAGTACTTTGTGTCTTCATATTTTCGGACTTCGTTTATGGAGAATGGATTTAGCTTCCCCATGACGCTGTATTCGAGGCCATCTTTGAAATACTTCATACACTGGTGTTGTGTAGAAAGGATGACGTTGTCCTCGTGTAACTAAGGCCTGCCGAGCAGAGCATTGTAGCAAGTCTTGGAGTCAATGACATGAAATTTGATGTCAGTGACGAGCAGTTCGAAGCGTAACGTCAGTATTATGGACCCGAGCATCCGTGATTACTGTGAATCAAACCCGGAGATGGTGATTTTGTCCCGAGCCAGGTGCTAAACGTTCATGCAAATTTCCTTCAGTACCTTCATATTGAGGAGGTTGACAGAGGATCCATTGTCGACAAGGATTTTTCCTATCTTGATATCGTGGCAGTACCCGGTGACATATAGATGACGGTTATGCTCGCACGTTCTGAGAGGGAGATCTTCATCGCCGAATGTAATGTCAGCTGTATGAACCTCTGCCAGCTCGTCCTTCATCTTTTCTTCTGCAAGGAAAGCGTGGAACTGATCAGGCTCTTGTAATGCCCTGATTAGAGAATCTCTTGCTTTTTTAGACAAGAGAAGAGCATCCAATATGCTCAGTTGTGAGGGTATCTTCCTCAGATGTTCCAGGATATTGTAATCCACCTTGTTTTTCTTAGCCGGGTCCTTGGCTGCGAGCTCTTCGACGACTCTATCATCGAGAGAAATTTCCTCAGAGACTTTTTTTCTTTCCTTTGTCTCTTTTGCTCGAATATTCGTTTATAGGCCCGAGGTTCTTCTCAGGCAGCGTGCGATTACGCAGCTGAATGTTCTTACAGTTCTTCTCCCTATTCTCTTTTCCGGAGGCGGATTCTTTGAAGAGAGTGCCGGGGGTTATTTCTTCCTCAGAATCGCTCCCGAATGTAAAAACTTAGGATTTTCCTTTTGTAGAACTAATACCAACCATATGACAGTTGCCATCCGTTCCTTCACGCTCATCTGTCGCGCTTCTTTTCTGTCGACGAGCTTTGCACTTAATCCACTTGAAGTGTTGTCGATGAGCAACGTATCCTTGCCACCACTTCTTGAAGGCATTGTACTTTTCGGTGGGGTGGGTGACCCTCCGATGATATAGGCAATAGTTCGGATGTGAAATCTCTCCATTGAGGCATGTGGCCCCGGGAATATTTCCCTTGAGAGATGGCAGCTTCATTCCCATTGATAGGGTTTTGACGAACTGTTTCTCCGTCTTAAAACTGCTTTTGATTACCGCAGGTGTGCTTCGGTCTGGTTGGAGTACTTTGTGACTCTTCCTTGCCAGGTCTTCTTCATCCTGACGCCGATACTTGGCCTTTTCGTATATGGCCGTTTCATGTTCTTGATCAGCTCTGCTCTTTTGAAAAGCTTCATTTAGCAGCCTGTCAATTAGGCCTTCTGGCAGCTCTGGGGATTTTGGCACCGACCCTGCCCCCAGTTCCTCTGCGTTGCTTTCTGACGCCGAAGGAGTTTCTTAGTTATTTAATGACGAATGAGAAACCATGTGGCAACTTGCTACATAATCTTCGGTTTCTCCCGACGAACCATTTCCCTCATCATCGTCATATCTCTGTTCTCCAGTATATGGTTGAGAAACTCTTTGAGGGTGACTGGGGTCCGCGCCTTCTGGTTGTACTCCTCCAGTGCGTCGATGTACCTTTGCAGGTCCATGCGCTCATCGTCAGGCTGCACGGGCTTCTTGGTCTTCTTCTTTCCCTTCGAAGACTTTGGAGGCTTGACTTGGGTGTTTTGCCGATCGTTAGCAGTTTTCGGTGTGGGACGCAGTTTCAGCATCGCCCCAATGATCTCGGGTTCCAGCGGGCCTTTCCATCTGATTGCCGGACATGCTTGAAGATTTTTCAGCATTCTTTTGGTTTTAGCTGAAAGGACGACTTCTCACGGAGCTTCTTCCCCAAACGAGCATGATGCCCCGGCGTATCCACTTTTTAGGAGTGTGCCTCTATGGCGGGTTCACCCTCCAGTTCTCAAACAACGCGAATTTCCCTTGGCGGGACTTGTCCTCGACCCAGTTCTTAAAGATGTAGCAATCCTCAATGGGGTGGCTCACCATTCTGTGATAGGAGCGGTAGTTGGGATTGTTGACATCACCGAGCTGCAGTTGACGTTTTGGGTCTGGCAATGTAATAAGTATGTTGCGCACTGCCACCTCGAACAATCTCCTTGTTTTATCACGGGGAAACGAGTAAGCACGTCCTAACTTCTCTTCTAGGGATTGGCGCGGGCGCGCGTTGTTTTGGCGAGCAACCGGTTTTTGGTCGCTCGGTTGTTGTTGAGTGTTGGAAACGAAAGCCACTTTCCCTTTACCCTTTGCATTCCAAGGGTCTGTTTTTTAAGAGGAAGGCCCGTGGCCCATCTGGTCCATTTGGGCCAACTTGTCGATTAAAGCCTGGAAGGTGGTCAGTTTAAAGAATGTCATAAGCTGGGACACAGTCACATGAGGATCGAGGGTCCCTATGAACATGCCCACGGCAGGAGTTTCTTCGATGCGTTGTTCGCATTTTGACCACAGGTTCCGCCACCGGATCGCGTATTGAACCTAGGTCTCTCTTGGCTTCACCCTGGCATTGATTAATGCCGTAATCGGGGTGCGCTCGCTTGCGCTGGCGAACCGCTGCGTGAACATCAATTCTATTTCCGTGAATGTTTTGATGGAGTCATTTGGGAGCTCCGAGTACCATTCAAACGTCGTTTCTGACAGGCTGCTAATGAACCGGTGAAGCAGCAATTTGTCGTCGCCTCCAGTATTGCCGCATAAAGCTCTGAACCAAGCGACGTGCTGATGAGGATTGCGTGTCCTCTTATACACGTGGAACTTGGGGATCGTATATTCTTGCGGGTATTTGATTTGGTCATACCATCCCGGATACGGTCGCCCAGTTCTGACGACTTGGCCAGCCGTTTCACTTGTTTGATGATCTCGTATTTGTTGAGCTATGTAGTCATCAAGGGCAGCCTTAGAGATCGTTTCCTCCTTGGCTGTTGATAAAGCTGGAAGAGGGTTTGATGTTTCCCCTCTGTCATCCTCGATGATTATCGGCGGGTTTTCAGCTGGAGGTTCTGGCTGGATCATCATTCTAACCATGTCTTGGAACAGGAGTGCCATCTGCTTTATATTAGAAGCTTGTTCCGTTGTCTCCTTGTCTTTTCTTTCTAGCACCCATCGCAGGAACTCTGTATCGATCTCTTGCTCCTGGCGTTGTTCAGATGCCGATTCCGGGCTTTCTTTCTGCCCGGTGAGTGCTGACATTTTGATCAGCAATCCTAGAGCTTTTGTTACTGCTCCCGAGCTTTTGTCAACGATCGAGTTTATGGCCGATGACCCACGGAAGCACGGCTTTTCTCTTTCCCGAAAGCCATGTAGACCGTGTGTACAACCATGCCCCCAGACTTGGGGCGTTTGGGTCCGGCGCCTTTGGAATTTGCCGCAGGCAATGAGATTTTCTCCGACCTTCTCCTTTTGTGGGAGGTCAAGATTGAAGGAGCCGTTGTAACAGGTGCCTGTGTAAAAGAAGTACCTCGTTGTATGGTGGAGGGATGATTTTCCTCTTGCCGAGCCTTCACTTTCTTCAGTCAGCGAGAATAGTCTTTGCTGATCACAGAATCTTGGACTTTCCGCCAGACCCTGTGGATTTGGGAGGACAGACGTTGAGGGGGGCTGCTCTGACTTTGCCTGCGTCGTGTTTTTAGCAGGTGGGGGAGATTTCTTCAGCGCCGCACTTGGGGAGTTTTTGCACACCCTCTTTAGCGGTTCAAAGCTGTTCTCGGTTGGAACAGCAGCGCCAACATCCACCATTGGAGCTGGTGGAGTAAGTCCAGAGGGGGAGTTGCCCCAGCTCTTCTCACCTGGTGCTAATGGCGACGTCGAGCGTGTCTTGCAGACGGGACCACCTTAGTTGTGGAAGCGGCTTTGTCATGCCCCCGTCTTTGATGAAGGGCTATTGTTGGTGTGAACTTGTCGAAGACCGACGTCCGTTGAGAGGGAATGGCCAATCTTTCGAAGGCCGATTTTCTAGTAGGGGAAGCACCTTTGACGACTTCACCCACAGCAGGGGTTGGAAGGACTATCCGTTTTGGAATAGCCCATTCAGGTATCGCGAGCCTCTTTGCAGGCCCACTTGAGCTTCGATTCAGCCTGTTGAAGACGGAGGTGGCAAACTTGGACGATCATTATCGCTACAACTGGAATATTTCCAGGAGCAACTCATCATTTGCCATTGCCTATTTTGCCCAATGGCAGCTTAGAAAACATATTTAGATCCCCGTTAGCTAAGGCTGTTGACTTTATGAGCCGTATGGGTCTCATAAATGTATATTCCTTACGAGTCGTGAGGATCTCGTAAGTGTATATTCTCCTTAAGAATTGTATGGATTCCCAAGTGTGTTTCTCCTATGTGAGTCGTAAGGATCTCACGCAGGTGTTTTCTCCTTACAAGGTCAAGAGGACCCTGCAAGCATACCCTTTTTTTACAGGATTTTTTTGAACGGTGGAACTCTCGGATGTAGTTTCGCCGCGAGTGACCCAACTGTTTGCCAGTGGGACTTTAGGGATGATATGGATCGTTCATGCCCGCTAAATTGTATACGGTGATCAATATGCAGATATAACATAGGGCATAATGTCTTTTGGAGGACTGCATCATCGATGGAGCTTCATATCCGGTGGGATTTCAAGTGCAGCCTCACAGGGGGGACTCGAGTTTGAAATCTCCGCCGTTGTGACCTCGGGTGCAACATAGATCTTGAGGAGCATATTATTTTAGGTACATCGCGGTCCAATATTAGTTTAGGGACATTACAGTCCAACATTCCCGTGTTCGGGACGACATGCTAGTTTAGAGACATTTCGGTCCAACATCCCCTTATTTGGGGCGATGTGCTAGTTTAGGGACATTTCGGTCCAACATCCCTGTGTTTGGGGCGAAATGCTAGTTTAGGGATATTTTGGTCCAACATCTTTGTTTCGGTTGAAGAGTTGCATAACTCGTCCTTTCCATTACTTGCTTGCTCAGGTGCTGCTGCCTAGTCACTTCACACCTTAGGCTATCTTCAACCTTTTGAACTGCTTTATCATCGCTGCAATCGGGTTGTCTTGCGGTAAATACTGAGTACTTTACACGGTACCTGCCCCTGCTCATCAATATCGCTTTCTGACGTTGACAGAACAATTTCTTCTTATACGATGGAACGAGATGTCATGTCACTCTTTTTGCTAGGTCTTTTTCCTCCTTGGAACCCTTATTTCGAAGGGAGAATTGACGAGCGTGCATTCTGGTTATATTCCTCTAGCATGTCGATTTGCCCGGCTATGTACATATTTGGCAAGCTGGACTTGTTTCTTCGTCTTCTTCTTTTCATTAGAAGAGCAAGATGCCCCTTGCGTATGTTTCAGGGGAATAAATATCCCTGTCCCAATCTTTATCCAAGGGTGGGAGCCGTGCAGTCGTTATTTTGGCAACCGGATGCTTTAGGGCCGCTCGTTTTTTTAGCGTTGGCGACAGACGCCGCCTTGCCTTTGCTTTATCATTTCAGAAGTTTTCATTAGAAGAGGAAGGACCTTAATCCATCTAATCTAATTGAGCCAATTTATTCATGAGCTCTTGAAAGGTGGTAGGCTTGAAAAAGGCGAGAAACGGATACCCCTGCGAATGTCGGTCTATAGTAACCACGAACATCCCGGCGGCTGGAGCTTCGTCGGTCCGCTGCTCACATTTAGACCTAAGGTTTCTCCATCGGGTAGCGTATTGGACCAATGTCTCGTTCGGTCTAACCCTTTCATTGATTAACGCCGTCACGGTAGTCCGTTTATTTGCACTGGCAAATCTTTGGCAGAAGAGCAGTTCCATTTCATCGAAGGTCTTCAAAGAGTCGTTTGGAAGCTCCGAATACCATTCGAAAGCAGTACCTGCTAGACTGTCGACGAACTATCGAAGAAGCAGCATATCATCTCTTCCAATGTTGCCGTACACGGATTTAAACCGCGGGATGTGCTGGCGAGGATTCCCGATCCCTTTGTATATACGGAACGTCGACAATGTGTATCCTGGAGGGTACTGCCTTTGTTCGTAGCATGCCGGATACGGTCAACCAGTCTTGATCAGTTTGCCTGCAGCTTCGTTGGCTTGATGAGCTTTGTACTGCTGGGCAATGTATTCATTCTGCTGTGACTTGGAGATCATCTCCTCCTTCACTGCTGGTGTGATTTGCGGAGGACTTGATGTGCCCATCTTGTCATCAGCAATATCCACCGGTGGTTCTTCTTCTGGCTGTTCGGGTTGAGTCATCATCCTAAGCATGCTCTAAAATAGGAGGTCCATCTCATTCATTTTAGCGGTCATTTCTGCCGCTTCTTCATCTTTCTTTTTGAGAGCGTGCTTCAGGAAGTCAATATTCAAACCCTGCCCTGTCCTTTCTTCGGGTGCATCCTCTGGGTTTACTTTGGGCGATGGACTATGAGTTCAGCTGCCTGAGCAAGAATCTCCTGCAGCTTTTCATGTTGCTACTGAGCCTTTTTCAGAGACTGAGTATGTGGTCTGTGACTAATAGAATCCCGACTTTCATCTTTGGATCTCACCATATGGACTATGTGAACTACCATGCCTCCAAACTTGGGGTGTTTGGGATATCGGCCCTTGGAGTTTGCCTCGGACGCTTGAACTTTCTCTAGCCTTTCTCTTTTATGAAAATCCGCTTTAAGAGGAACCATCATAGCAGGAATCATCTTGGGATGAGTCCCCTTTTATTTGGAAGGGGAGTTGTCAGTATTTGGCTGATGCTTCATTTTCTGGGACTCAGGAGAAGAGATGTCGACAAAAACGAAGTTCTTCACCTCCTCCCACGCCTTATATATAGACGAGGAAAGTCTATTTGGAGAGCGAACCGGCTTCTTCTCTTTTTGGATCTCCACGGACTGCGGAGACTTCTTCAATACCGTGGTGGGGGAATTTTGTCTGACCCTTCACAGCAATTTGAAGTTGTTCCCGGTTAGAACAGCAGCATTCATCATTGGAGTTGAGGGATACCCCTAAGCCCAACTTCGGACTTATCGAACCTAGACGGAGAAGTCAGCCTAGACGGAGAACCGCCCCCAGCTTGTCTTATTTGACGCCAATATCGACGTCGATCATGTCCTTCAACCGAAGCTTCTTCAGTCTCAGGAACTTTCTAGGTTTCCCTTCTGTTTTCTCTCAGAGCATGAATATTATGCCCCCCTGTGTTGATCTTGGACTTCTGCAGGTGCCAGTCGTATGAAGACCGATGTCGTCGGTTGAGTTACATCTTGAGGAGCTAGCCTGTGGAAGACAGACTTCTTCTGGGCTTCCCCCTTCGGCGTTGAAGCACCGAGGGTAAGAAGAGGGAGCATCGATCCAAAGAAAAGACCATTCATTTCTTGAAGAGCTGGAGTGCAGAATATCGTCGTTGCGAGTGGCCCATACTTGACTCCACCGTAAGTGGCAGAGCTTAAGTTGCAATTGTAAGCCTTTGATCTCTGTAAAGAGACGAAATACCAGCTTCAGTATCCTAAGACCCGAAGACAACTATAAACACATATACCGTGACTTTGTTCGCGAAAAACACGACACTCGAAGTGTAGAGTGGAAAGAGGTAAAGGTCCCACCAGGCGTGCCAGAATCCGTTTACCGCCGAAAATGGAGACGAACTGGTTTTGAATGTCTTGCCTGAATTTGGGGGAAGATGCTATATGGAACATAACCATCCACCTCTCCGAAAATACCAAGTTGATTTATAGCACCATCTATCGGAGGTTTAGATAGATGCGACCATTTTAGCAAACTTATCAGATTCCTCCTCATTTGTGAGGGGTTTTTGATTGTGAGGACGTTTTTTCCTGTAAACGCAAGCCCCTGCAATTAATTACGTTATCGGAACGTGATAACAACTTTCTCCTTCTCCATGTGCATCACTTCATGTCGTGTTATCATTTGTTTATTTTGGAGTTGCCTTTGGATTGTATACAGAGACTAATTTTGTCGTTGCCCGTAGGGCGCAGATTAGTCCAAATCCATACATTAGATTTGGTATTGAACCTAAACTATATTTGCTATCAGCTTAGAGGTTTAAAGATCGTTAATCTTGTTTTAGATTAAGATCGACTTAAACATGTGGTTAAGGACCGTTAATCTTGTTTTAGATTAAGGTCGAATTAAAATAAATGAGCTTGTTTGATTTTCTCTTTAAAATCAAAGAAGTTTTAAACTTCATGGACTTAGTCTGTTTTTAGACTAAACGTTTAGTTTTTTGTTACCCAACAGTGCTAAGCACTAGGCCATACATTTTGTTTTAAGCTTTACATAACCCAACAGTGCTAAGCACTGGGCCAAAAGCTTAAGCTTCATCGTTGGATATAATAACCTGCCTGCTTTAGTGTTCACGTGAATATCATGTGATTACTCTGGTTTCTTTGACGCTTACGTCACTTTCACGTGAAGCTCTTCCTCTTGGTGTTCATATGCCTTTCACGTGAGTAGTGCCAAGTACTTATTCATACAGTGCTCACGTGGATATCACATGATGCACACTCTCTATTTAGCTTCAGGCCCTCGCGTGCTTTTCACGTGATGCTCACTTTCATTTTAGCTTCAAGTGCTCACGTGGATATCACATGACATGCATGTCTGTAGCTTCAAGTGCTCATGTGGACATTACGTGATGCACTTCTATTAGCTTTTCTTTCCAGCGCTCACGTAGATATCACGTAAGGCACCGTCTTCATGGTCGCTCATGTATCTTTCACATGAGACTTTAAGTCTCTACGCTCGCGTGCCTTTCATATGAGATTTTAAATCTTGTATGGTATCTTTTGAGTGCTCACGTAGATATCACGTGAAACGCTATCTTCATGACTTCTTTTAAGTGCTCACGTGGATATCACGTGAGCCGCTGAGTTTTGGACGCTCACGTGCTTTTCACGTGAGACGCTGCTTTCATGGGCCTTTGGACGCTCACGTGGATATCACGTGAGATTTTAAGTCCCCTACCTCTTTTGGACACTCACGTGGATATCACGTGAGGCACTTTTGTTTGATTTTTCCCTTAGCGCTCATGTGGATATCACGTGAGATGCTTCTTCCTTAGAGATTTAATCTCTGTTTATTTTTGAAACTTAAGTTTCCGAGAAGCTTAGCTTTTGTTAATGGTATTTTGACCATTAACGATCACCAAGATCGATATTTGACAATATAGGATCAACTTCTTTTAAGACTTGAGGGAACTAAGTTCCTGGAGTATAAACTCCATCTTCTTTCTTCTCTTTTATTTATGACGGTGGGAAAAACGTCAAAATTCTTCTCTGGATCCTAAATTTAAGATCAAGATCCCTTTCTGAGAATTAAATTCTCTTTTCGTGGTGGACTTGTCTTATGGATCTTAGATCCAGAGAAAAAACTAAGTTCTTTGAAGGGTTAAACTCTGTTTTTATATGCATGATAGGTAAAAAGGAGACATATTTCTCCATTATTTTTACCTAGGGTTTGAGAGGTTGAAGATAGTCTTTCTTCGAAGAGAATTAAATTCTTTGTTGCCGAAGCTTATGGGGGTCTCTTTTCTCTCGCAGAAGCTTGGGGGTGTTCTCTATATCAGATTTAATCTCCTCGCTCCTATTTATAAGAGAAAGAAAAGATCAATTTGTTTGAGAAAATCTCTCATTGAGAGATCCTGAGTGATTTTATAATCAATCGAATTGATCTTAAAGATCAATCGGTGAATTTTATTCACCGTTGGATTTTTAATCCAAAGGCTTTCTGTTTAACAGAGAAAATATTTTTTGTTTGTTTAACAAGATTAGGAAAATATTTTTCTAAGATAGAATTTAATTCTATCAGAAGGGATACTCACGTGCATTGCGTGTGAGGCATTGCACAATGGGTTGGTATGTGCGCCACGTGCTTTTCACGTGAGATGTTGACCTATATTTCTCACGTGGATATCACGCGAGAGCTGCCAAGAACCTGGCATGTACGCTCACGTAGATACCATGTGAGAGCTGCTAAGAAGATGACACGTGCACTAACGTGGATATCACGTGAGGAAACACACGAGGCTGGCATGTGCGCTCACGTGGATATCACGTGAGACACTGCTAAGAAGCTGAACTAGCGCTCACGTGCTTTGCAGGTGAGTGCTCACGTGTTTAACACGTGGGTACCATCATAAGATTTAAGCCAGTACTCACATGCTTTGCATGTGAGTGCTCACGTGTTTAACACGTGGGGTTATTATAGGATATAATCCTATTTGAAGCCGGTACTCACATGCTTTGCATGTGAGTGTTCACGTGTTTAACACGCAGGGTTTTCTTTCTATTTTTATAGGGGAACAACAAGTTTTGAGCCAAATTTTTTGGTGGGAATAGTTACCAAATATGATATGAAAAGAACCAAGAGAAAAAAGCTGCGCTACAGGGCGCCGACAACTTTTGTCAAGGAAAAGAAAATGATGCATTGACAGGTGAAAAAGGGTAATTCTGCCATTGGTAGGTGGGAAGCCCGTAGGTCTGGGTATGTGGGCTACCCATTTCAATGGGTATATTGGTATTCTTGTCCGCAATACAGACTTTTAGAACATGGAATTCATGTTTGCAGATAACCCATGGAAGGCTTATGTATGGACTTGGCGCTCCCTCTTGGTAATACATAACTCAATTAACAATATTTCAACATTATATGCATACATTTTATATAGTATTAATTTATTGACTAATATATTTATTAATCTGTATTATAGAGTCATTTCTACCTAAAGGATGATATAGACGGGAATTAGACGTATATCCAAAATGAGATGTCAGGAATATTCAAGAGATGACGAACAAGATTGAAAAAAACTTTCAAAGACCCCAGCAAATTTATGGAGGATTGGAAACGGTTTGCCACTCTTCCCTCTGTCATCCCTAGAGAACAATTTGCCTTGCTCCTACTTTATTGGGAAATACCCGAGGAAAGGTAATTAAAAATATACTTAATTGATTTGAATATCAAATTTAAATTCGTTTACATTGATATATGTTATTTTCTGAATAAGTAGGCAGAATCTAAGAGAAATAAGAGAAACCGAGGGCGGGCTACATATGACTATTACGGTGGATCGGTTCCTATTGATCAGTATAGGTAGACTTTGGTGAGTTTATCTTTAATTACTTACATGTTCAAATTTTTAAGTTTATCGTTACATATTCTCATGTATACATAAATCATATATCTGGTACAAGAGAAGGCTGAAAGAAAGCCGAGACTTACTGAGACTTGGAAGGTATTGCACACTAGAGAAGGCATGCCAGAAGAAAAAATGGAGATGGTCACTCAGCATATGGTAAGATTGCATTTATAAATTTTTTAAGTAATAACATTTAATTGTGAACTTCACAAAGAGAAGTAATTACTATTTCATTTTTCGTATGGGGATTTTGACATGGCGGAGAGGAGTTATCAGGAATCAAATCCCGATTTTTCGACCGACGATCCTCTTCCTAGGGAGGTTGAGAGATCTATATTAGATCAGTTTTTCCCTCAGTCAAAGGAACACGGCCGTTATCCCGTTTTAGGTGGTCCCGTTGGTCTTGTGTGGTCGAGTTTCGTCAAAGAAAATTCAAGTACGTCGATCGCTTTCTCCCATTAACAAGCGACTGATGCACAGTGGATCAACGAGCTACAGGAGGAGGTTAGGAGAATTTGTGAAGAAGCATAGAAGAAGGTGGAAGAAGAAGCGGCATGGAGAGCTGGTATAGAGGCGTGGAAGGATCAATACTTGCAACAACATGGCCTGCCTTTGCAACCGTGGTCAGCACAGAGTCCATGGTCGTCGCAGCCGTCATATTACCCTTCTTCGACGCAGTGTACGTATTACTCTCCTCCTCCCGCACAGGGACCGTCATCATCATACTACCCTCCGACTCCACAACAGGGACCTTACTACTCCCCTCAGCCTTCGCCTTCGCAACAGGAACCCTATTACCCCAGGCTCTACCTCAAGGAGGGTTCTCATCCCTATTTTTTCACAAGAAGATATCGACGAATCGGACCGATACTGGTTGTAACAACCGAGTTCATTTATACCAATTCCAGTTCCCATATTTATTTATATATGGCATTTTATTGGTTTATCTTGTTTGGGTGCAATTGGTAGTTTACTTTTACATTGCATTCGACCTGACCCGCTTGCTTGAACTGGTTGATTCATATTTATAAACTACCCTGGCTAGTTAAATAGACACAAGCATCTTATGGATACTGCATATTGACATTTCACCTAGCATTGTGTATTTCACATATAACATTTTAGATCACGTAAAATAAATTAAAATTGCATTTCATAGCCTGCATGATACCCCTAACCTCGTGGTAGCGACCGCGCATCGTGTTCTCGTCCCGTTCAGTGAAAGGGACGTGTTTGGATAGCTACGAGCACGTACGTGCGTCCGTTCTTGGGGGTATGCATTTTAGTTAACTAAACATTCATTTTAAAATTTGGAAGTCGCATATAATTTTCGTATTTCAAATATAAAATTTTAGACCCGATCCGAGCGCGTTTTGGAATATTTTGTATCCCGCCTAAATTCAAATTTAATTTATATTTTATTTTTAACTTTACCTTTAAAATTTCGATAATCTTTTACAGTTTCCATAAATTTTTTTGGTTTAACAACTACAATCTTTTTTTTAATTTTTAAAATCCTTTCTCAAACAACCCCAGCTTCTCTCTCTCTCTTTCCAGCAATCAAAATTTTTCCCTTTAATTTGCGCCAGCCCCACTCTCGATTCTCTCTCTTCTCTCTTTCTCTCTCCTGCAGAAAAGCCAAATTTCTCTCATGTCACTGTTCATCTCTCTCTCTCTCACTCCTCTCGATCTCCCCTCTCGATTCTCTCTCTTCCTTATCTCTCTCTCTCTCTCCCATATATATCACATACTCCCTTCTTCTTATTTTTTTAACCCACGAACCCTAGCCGCCTGCCTCCGCAGCCTTCGTCCCCTCGCCTACCTCGTCTCCGCCATTGCCACCATCGCCATTTCGTCTCCGCCTCCTCATCCTCATCGCCTCCACCTCCATCTCTTTTCTTTCCCGAGCCAGCACACCTCCAGACCCAAGCCCGAGCACCCCCTGCACGCCATTGCACCGCCGGGGTTGATCGCCGCCGGTGATTCTCGTCCTCGTTTTCCCGGCTCCGTGCACCCCAGTAAGCCCCACACCTCTTCTTCCTTCTTCTTTCTTTCTTCTTCCTTTCTTTTCTTTTCTTCTCTGTTCTCTTTATGTGCGGCTGTCCTTTGCAGATCGTTCGCCAGAGCTCCGTCGACGCCGTCGACACCTCACGACTTCCCTCTAAACCACAGTGAGCTTCTCTTCTCATTCTTCTTCTTCCTCTATCCATTCTTCTCTTATTCTTCTTTCTATACTTCTCTTTTCTTTTATATGTACACTATTTTTCTAGATCACCGGAATCCGGTCGTGCCGACGACGATCCCGATGACCCAGCAAGCATCTCTGACCCGTGTGATCCACTTGTACGTTGTTTGGATCCGTTCCGTAGATCGTGCGCGCGTCGCGACTTTTCCCGCCGACGTGTGACGTTCCGTAAACCCGTTTCTTGATCTGTCGAGGCAAGTAAAACTTGTTACATGCTATCTATATTATTTTATACCTATTTAATTGCATAGTAAACCTGTAGATTACATGTAGTGCCACATGTTCCATTTTCCTTTTCGATGTTCCATATATCATTTTAGATTTGGATCTTGAAATATACCTTGTTGCATGTTAGATTACAATATCGTGTACCCACGTCCATATTTAAATCACATAATAATTATCTGCATAGCCCACAGTACCTTTTAATAGTTTCTACCCTATCGGACACCCGTTTGCATCCATTTAACCTATTTTTTTTTTATATATAATTGCATCACTAGGTCATTTAATACATATTAATGTGATTTTAACATTCCATATTTGATAGAACGTATTTACTTAATGTTGGAACCATAACCCTAACTCTAATCGATAACCGTGCATCCATATATTTAAATCTGTACCTATTTGCATACCACATTATAATGTTCCATTTTATTGTTCCATTAGTACCATATAATTGTTTGTATACCCCTACTTATTTTTAGTTTGATTATGAGCACCCACATGACATTTTGTGCACCCCTGACATGACTTGTTACACGTACTACTTGACACGACATGGTACCGTGCACCTCTTGACATGACATGATACCTATATACTACCTGACTTGACCTGATGTACCGTGGCTTTACCTGTTACCTGAGCTTGTGACTAATGCCAACAAACCTGACCTGTTGTCCTTACGGACATTTCCTGTGTCTATCCAGACAAACCTGTACCTGCCTGATCTTGTGTTGGCATTAGCTCTAGATTATTTAACACCTGACTTGAACACATATAACTTGGGGGTATGGGGAAATCAATGATGAAACCTGACTTATAACTCGACAGTTCTATACCTTTTCTGATCAGTCTTACGGGCTAGGCCAGCCCCGGGGTGATGCTGCTGACATCACTCGTCATTACCTACCACCCTTTACTGCCTTGCGGCACGTCTCGGATGCAGCCCGAGAGTCATAGACCGTGTTCCCGGGCACGCACGGGATACTATTGAGTTACATCAATGATTCATCAAATTGATTTCAAATACTTGAGAGTAATTAATACAGTAGACCAGTTTAAATTACTTACTGCACACTACCCTTCACTGTCCTAATTTATATTGCCGTTACACCTGTTTTACCATTTATGATCATACCTGCATGTCTTGCTACCCATGTTTATATTATTGCTTGATGTTATGACGCACTGACGTCTGGGTTTTGCATGGCCCAGATTCGTTTCCTGCGCTACAGGCCGAGCAGGAGTACTTCAGTCAGCAGGCTGAGCAGTGAGGACTCGTTAGTAGTTAGTTCTTTTATTTTCAGTATTTTATTCCTGATGTGAGCCACATTATGGGACATACATTCCAGTTATTCTTGTATTGGATCTTTTGCTTCCGTATTATTTTATTCTTGACTCATTTTATTCTGGCTTATGGACATGTGTTAGATAGTTTATTATTGTTCTTGATATCTCTACAGCCGTAATGTGACTGTGGAAGGATATTTCCTATCCACAGGTAGCATGGTTGGCTATGTCACGTGCCTATCTTAGCGTACTCTAGGAAGCGGGGCGTGACACTGGTCAAGGCGAGGTTCTGGTGGTGATGGCAACGGTAAGAGTAACTGAGGTACGCATATACATGTGTTAATTAGTGTTGTCGGCGTGCGGTTTAATTTCGAAGATTATAATTTCAGTTCATATATTTATTTATTTATTTGGATTTGCAGGATTCACTTGGTTGAGTGAGCTAGGATTGCGCCCGTGGGCGATTTAGAGGATTTTACGTATTGTTGGACATAAAGAGTGTTAGTTATATGTATGCCCTAGAGGCCATTACTGTACATGGGATGTATATTGTGGTGGATGCTTGGACATATATAGGGAGGACTTTCTTGCTCGACATGATAGTATTCTATCTGGTTGCATTTTATCTTAACATGTACACTTGTTGTCTCTCTCTCACTTGTTGATAAAGCACTTAGAATGTATACTTGACTACCAGGACTATAATAGAGATTATACTAGTGGGGCCAATGGTAGTCCATAAGTACACCCTATAATTGTTCCTAGTCATGGGAGTATCGAGACAGGGCATCGATACTCAAGAGTAGACTAGCGTATACGCTTCTCGACCCATGTGATGGGCGATGGATGATCCCATATACATTGGTGTTTGACATCAGAGAAGGTATACGGGTGCTCAGTGGAGACTGGGTACACTGGACGGACTCGCCGAGAACTCCTAGATGGTATTATACCTATCGTCGGATAGCAGTTCTCTGGTGACACTAGTACAGATTAGTCTGTAGACCCGAGATCGTCATAAAGTCTTGTGTGATTCCCACTGTGCTTTGATTTCCACCATACCACGGTCAAGAGATCGTGCAAAAAGGTGGTTTTTGGGTACAGTCCCGAGTCATATGGAGGCAATGAACGATATGAGGGGTTTCATCTCTCCCGGTGTTGGGAGTTGATGTTGCACAATGTTCGATTGGCCATAACAGGAAATCCCTGACCAGGGTTGTTGAGATCTACTGATAAGTGTTATCAGTAGTTTCTCGAACCGTTATGGACCTTGCATTGGCATGAATTATCAGGCTATTGGGGTCTGACGTTATACCACCCCAAGCTGTGATATGCGACATATCAGATGAAGAGACCGGACTGTACGGTAGTGTTACTGATTAGATTCACAGGAGTACGAGCAGGCTTGCTTGTTGATTTTCTGATCGCTCAATACCCAGGTGGCCGTTACGTTTAGCAGACCGCTTACGGCTTGTGGGTGTTTGTGTAAGTGCACGGCGGCGCCCCGGCCGTCAATCCGACGGCCAAATGCGGAAGCGGTGATAAACTTTAAATTTTATATGAACTGGCAAACCGCCGCGCACTAATACCCGGATCGAACCATTAACTAGTCCTAGCTAACTACAAGATAGGGAATAGAGATATACCGACTGATCCAAGTCCTCCGGTCTTCTCGTCGTCGTCCCGATCTCCTGCGGAAGCTCCGGTCTCCACCTCGTCGCCGGAAGTGCACCACATCGCCTACTTCTTTTACGGGCTCCCACCTCAATGCCGAGGCAACTCGGGCACGAAGCTGGCTAGTCGACATGCCCAAGATTTACTGTAGAATGTATAGTAGAACCATGTCTCATTTTTTGGGGTAGTGGAATTGCCTTTTGGGATGGTGGAGGAATTGATTTTTGAGATGAACTAGAGAGCTTTTCTTAGCACCCTTAGAAAGCCAAAATGCCACACATGAAAATCAATCCCTTCCCAAGGAATGGCCGGCCCATGACAATGGGAAGGAGAGTGAGAGAGAAAAAAAATGAAAGAGGATAGCCACAACCATAATCCAAGGGAGAGAGAGAAAGGTCATGATATCAAGAGATGATTACTAACCCAAACCCACACTCCACCAACCTCATCATCTCAACAAAGTCAAGCCATCATGAAAACAAAGTCAAGGTATGGTCCACCCATCATGAACCATCATGAAGTCAAGAATATGCAAGGAACCCCTCCACAAATACTTATTTGCAACAATGCAAATAAGCCCTCCTCCACCAATCTTCGGCCAATGAACGATACAAATGAAAATGGCCGAAACGGAAAGCAAACTGGCAACTCCAGAAAACTGGTCCCGTAATAAATTACAGGAAAACCCCGATACTGTGCATACACACCCGCATTTGTATTCCGACCGAAATAC
Organism: Agapanthus africanus; assembly: GCA_030015575.1. Lineage (NCBI taxonomy): Eukaryota > Viridiplantae > Streptophyta > Magnoliopsida > Asparagales > Amaryllidaceae > Agapanthus > Agapanthus africanus. Next base: position 257,649,176 of record CM057339.1, on the reverse strand, counting down.
AAATGCAATGAGACAAAATCTACACTGTACTATACTAGGATCCAGCTTAAACCAAAGCCGGCTAGTAATATCTGTTCGATCCTGATCCGTGCAATACCGCACGTATCTGATCGAACCCTGCCATATATCCATACGGCCTGTAGTACAAACTGTCCGATCCTGATCCGTGCAATACCGCACGTATCTGATCGGACCTTGCCATATCTCCATACGGCCTCTACAACTTTTCGCCCGAAAGCTGAGTAACTGAATGTGGGGGACTCTAAAGACTCGTCAACACCTTGGTTATGGATTTAACCACTAGCACGTCAGAGGTATAAGCCAATACGTAACGGGCTACCAGGTTTTGACTAAAAGGGACGTCTGTGAGCGAACTCAACCTGACAACCCTACTGAGCCTGTCAGTGACAATATCCGTATAGTCCGGTCCGTTCGTCTATAAGTATCGCATGGCGGGCCTAGGGGGTTGGTAAAAGTCAGACCCCCAAAAGCGGTACAAGTCGTGTCAGAGTGTAGCCCAGAACACCCTGAGATACTACTGGAATACATACCAGTAAATCTCCTTGCCTCGGCTGAGGGCTTCGTGTAATGGCTCTCCTAGACACAGCACGACCTCACCCCCAATACCGGGAGAGACGAACCCCTGAAGATACGCTCACTGCCTCCATGTGGCTCGGGACTGCACCCAACTAAAACCTGTTTGCACGACTCCTTTGAGCCATGGTAGGGTAGTAATCAAAGTACAGTGGGAACTCACACGAGACAAATGACGATCCCCAGGTCGATGAACTAACCTGTACACATGTCACCAGGGAACTGCCATCTGACGTCTGGTATATGACCAACTAGCATGTTCCCGGCGAGTCCTGTCCGGTGTACTCATAACCCAATGAGCACCTGTATACATCTTAGGTGTCCAACTGACACCAGTGGCTTGTGAGACCGTCCACTACCTCTCATCGGGGTCTCGACTGTTTACACTAGTCTACTCTGGAGTATCGATGCCCTGTCTCGAAACTCTCACGACTAGGGACCATTTAAGGATATGCTTATAGACTGCCAGCTCCCACGTATATGATCGCCCTCATACTGCTGGTGGTCAAGCAAGAATCCTAGGGGCTCTATCAACGTGTAATAGCGACTTGTCAGGTCACCTAAAGCAGTAGACGATGATAAAGGTAAACCAGATAGCATACTATCATCTCGAGTAAGACTGTCCTACCGGGATAGGTCCTCCATCAATCATTGCAATCACGTACCTGTGACCTAATAATTGACTATGAGGGCACTATCTCCAACAATCTCCCACTTGCACTCAAGGCTAATTATTGCGATGTCGCATACTCACAGCCCGTGTAATACCGAACACCCAACTCCTCTACTAGTCAGTCTCACAAAGCTCGTTTGTGAAACTATTGCGTTCGAGGAATAGCCTCAGTGAGTGGATCCGCTTAGTTGTTTCTTTCTATGTCTCTCTATATCTCAAGTTCGCGGAGAAAACCATCTCCCGAAAAGAGCAATACCTGTCTTAGAATGTGTCTGGATGTCTGATGGGACCTAGCTCATAAATGAACTCCAAATCCAAACTTCTTAGACTGTATCGTCTACTGAACTTAATCAGTATCCTGCGCCATGCCACCCTCAGTATTGCCTTGGACCACCTGTCCAAAATACTGCCCCTCGTCAGAAGGAAAAACTATAACTCTGACAATCTCCTTGTCGTCCAGGTCACCTTGGAAGCCTGGAATGATAACTGTCTCCTGAATAAGGCTGTCGTTATCATATCCCTAGAACATCCACTTATGTTCTAAAACTGCTTCCGACTGCTTCTCCAGGATTGGATCAATGTCAACTTATTGCATCTAGTGCAAGAACAATATCTGGTGTGGTACTTGACATCTCATGATTGACTCAATTACCTGAGCAAGTGATCTGCCAATCATGCACATCTCTCTCCTCTTTAGTCTGTAAGACACCTTTAGAGAGGGTGACTCCATTACCTGCAGGTACACTACCGTGCCAGGAGTCTTCCATTCTAAATGCCCTTAGAATGCTGTCTAAGTACCCAGATTGGGAGACTACCCAAATCTAGATCTAAAACCATAGATCTAGTAACCAGTATGTCTGATATAAAATCCATTTCCTTTGTGGAGAAAACACTATGTGACGACCAAAGTATAACCGATTGTAGTATAGGAGTTTCTTTTCCTACTCCGTGTATGTCATCCAAATACTAGGATATCATACCCTACTACCTTCTCAACAGATCCATCCCCTATTCTGATGAAGTCAAACCTATGACTGTCATATCAGAAATCGATGATCTATCTCCGCTATATCTGCTTTAGTCTATAAATAGACATAAGCTGCCTGTCCACCAATGCTTCCGCTGCTCCCACTGACTATGACAACCCTCTGGCAGAGTCATATACACGTACACTTCTGAAGCGAGTTCAGAACGACGCTATACTCATCCTCCTGCCGGGTCTCACAGTCTGGAACAACAGCAATGGCAAGTGTGGGTAAACAAGAACCTCCCTGTCACCGTCCTTGAGGCTACCGTAGTACCTCTCGGGTGCCTTAAGTTACCCACCTTATCTGCGGAGTGTCCAATGGAATGTCAATCCAGATTGAATCTTTAGGTTCCTTATCAAATCTTCAGCAATCGTTTGTGGTTCTGGAATCACTTCCAGTTCTACCATACTCCCACTACTGTTTTTCTGAAAAAAAATCCATTTTTAATTAAAACTGTGGCGAGTCTAGAACAATATTGCTATTGTTCATCCAGATGGTAGAAAGTCAACCCTCGTCATAGCCTGGGTCAACCCACAAACAGCCATTACAGAAACGTGCCTTGAATTGTCCAGTGTCTGGTTTTAAGCATAAACCGGACAACTCCCCGTACCTTAACATCGTTAAGATATGAACTGTTCTATATCCAATATAGAAACAGAGGCACTGATTTAATTGAACCAGATCCAAATCATGCAACTGTCTCCAGTGCATGTCAACTAAATGGAAGAAGGACGATCAGCGTTACTCAACTTAGGAATGCTTCCAATTATGAGTAACCTGAAAGAGAAGCAAGATCTCTTTATCATTACTATCAACTGAATACCATTCACAAGTATCTACATCTTCGATCGCTTTGAAGAATCCCGATACTTGCTACACCTGGTTCTCTACTCTATTCAAATACCTATAACTTCTCAAAATTCGGACCCTGTGTTTCCACGAAACACCTGTCTAAAAACTAGAGAAGTCATAAGTAAACCGAATATAGTACGAGGACCAACCCCTCTGTCCTGATGGACCCTGGACAACATACAATACTCTGTATAAGTCCCTTGAGTCTGATAACTCATTCACTGTGTGTCGCAGGTTGAAAACTGTACTTATGGTTAAGAAGAATTACACCGCTGTTTAATGCTCCTTACCTAACCATCCACTGATATAGGTAAATGTCACAGACATAATTTCAAAAGGTATATCTCACTCTATGAAAATAGACGTACAGATATATCAATTTGAAATTGGTGCACAACAGCGGATATTCAAAACCAAATATTTGCCGACCGGAAAACAGCCCAGGTGATCTCCTCAAATATCACCGATTACAACGAATCCCGATATAATGAGGATGATCACCCAATTCCCAATAACTTACTCCCACTCATCATCTGTAAAAACCATACAGATGTGAGAGTCGTACCTGGTAAATACATACCCTGGAGTAAGTATCTAATCGGGAAATCAGTTTTCTTTTAACATTACACAGTGAAACTGAAACATTGAAATGTTTCGATGGGTTATCCCGGTATTCTTAGTAATGCCTCTTCCAGATTCACGACTGTAATCGTATAGTTCTTTGCCACCTCTCCAAATCCCTTCATATGTCTTTAGTCATTACCTTCTGCACACCCCTTTAGGCCAAATGGTTTTCTTCCTTCCCTATCGTTCGGCACCAGCCTATGGTTTGGAAGAAGACCATCCAATAAGCATAATGGGTGTACTGTCCCAATCCTAGGAGCACTCGCAATGCGAGAGAAGGTGAGGATAAAAGACAACCGAATAAACCTTATTCCTATTTCTCCTGAACCAGAATCCATCCCCGAACTGGAACAAGTTCCTTTCGAGTTCGTATATAACCATACGATGGAGTATCCAATAAACTGTGGATCTTCGTAGTGATACGGAGTGTCCTGGAGAAATACAAAGGTGATTTAGGATTGGAGAAGGAATACTTGGTTTGGTCGTGAATAGCAGTCGCAATTTACTTTGCCCTCTTACTAATCCCTTGCTTTGTCTTAACTTAATACCTTCTGTACACCATCGTTATGCTAATTGGTTTTCTTCATTCCCTACCGGTCGGCACCAGCCTAAGGTTTGGAAGAAGACTATCCAATTTGCGTAATAGGTGTACTATCTCCTAAACCAAGGAGTACTCGCAACCTGAGAGAGGGTAAAAGGAAAAGACAACTGAATAATTCTATCCGTTTCCTCCAGAACCTGAAACCATCCTCGAATAAATTCCTTCGAGTTCGTATATAACCATACGATGGTTTTGTCCAATGGAAATGGACGTTCGTAGTAATACGGGGTGTCCTGGAGAAAAGGGTAAAAGTAGGAGTGGCAATGAGGTTTGCAACTCTGACAATCCAAAAGCCAGTGTTTAAGAAGGTTCGGTCAACTTGGTCACTGAGTCATAGTCTTAGGGTCGGGTCAATGGTCGCTGCCAAAGAGAGAGAGAAAAGAAACACTCAGCGTGCACTCTAACCTAGATCAGAATGGTTATCAATTTATCTAATCTGGAAACCTCCCACTGTACCGTCAAATTCTCCTCCAAACCTGAAAGAAGAATTAGTCGGGATTACCCGAGGAGTAAACTAACTCATCAGTGGGAATCGGGATCCAACTATCATCGCATGATAACGTGACGGAATCCGCTCACGGTATCACACTCCAGAAGGTATGCGCATATCTGGCAAGTTTCAGTTCTTTTGAAACTCCCGATGTGATTTTTGCCCCATGCTCTTATGACCTTGACTAAGGCCAACAAATCATAAGTCACATGTCAAGTTCTACCCGTCATTGTCCAGGTTGATTTGAACCCACCCGTACAAGCCCTTGACTAGGGCCAACAAGGCTATACGACTGTCCCAAACCAACGCATCTATCTATGCTACATATGCACACCCAACAGCTACCAAACACTGTGCCTTGACTATGGCCAACAAACACAGCTTGAATACTATTGACTATCCATATGAAACGACGGAGGGCTACGAATGGTTTCTGGCGAAAACCTTTAACGTAATGAACTTGATATCGTTGAAGGAACTGATAGCTTTTTAAAATATAGTGACGAAAACCGTTGCTAAAGAGGTCACTCCCGGTGAAGGGATCTCGGCTCTTTCCCCGTAGAATGGGGTGCAGCATATTCCAAATGAATACCACGATGCAAAGCAAAAGTAATCGGCTATAGTGAAGTTATTGCCCTGACGCAAACTTTTTGTCCAAGGGGTCACTCCCGGTGAAGGGATCTCGGCCCTTGCCTCGTCGACTGAGGAGCAGGATATTCAAAACTGAATACCACGATGCAAAACAAAAGTGAACGTCCTTGCAATAACAGCTTTTTGAAAAGTGTTCCAACAACATCAGATTAGGTTTGTTTTTAACTTGCATTGATCCGAATCAACGCAGTCCCATCAATTGATCACACCACAAAGAACGAAAATATACTGATGTACGTATATGCCATCCGCATTCGCCACTGGGTCCCGTCATTACCCGTTAGGTTAGCTAACTAACGACAGAGCGGGGACTGGACTAGCGCGGATGCAAAACATATACAACATCAACTAATATATATACCAATATATTATATTCGCTCAAGGCGTGATAAAATGCAACATCACAGAAATGTACAGCATCACAGAAACAATACAGATATCTGGGATTCCCGGGTTTCACAGAGCCACTACTAAAACCCGACGTTCCCCTGGTCGTGTGGATAGCCTGTGCAATGAAATCCTAGACCCCTACGGGCGCGGCAAGTTACCCGCCAAAACCTGAACCGAGGCAGCCCCCTTCAGCAACGTGAATGGACCACCCAGCACTTCACGGAATCCGGTAACTTGGGCACCCCTCCTGGGTCAACCTGTACCCCCTACGAGTGCGGCGAATAGCCCGCCAATCCTAGAGTGAAGCCCCCTCCGTCTCAATGCCATGAGATGCGGGCTTGTTGCCCTCCAGAACCCGGCTATCCGTGCACCCCTCCGCGGGGTAATCCTAGTACAGAAAGTAAAATATACATACAACGGGTACATCGACCGCAACCTGGTCGTGCCCCAAAATAATAATACAAACAAGCAGTGACGGCAGTCCACATGTCGGACGCTCGCCCCGCAATATCAAATGTACATAATACAACCACAACAGTACTAGCATTGCATCCAGGCTATCCCCCATGACCGATCCGCAACATCACAGCAAAACACAAAACATCAACGTGAAAGTCACGTTCGCAAATCCGTCTAACCGGGCTATAGCAGTTAGACAGGATTTACCGATCAAGTGACATTCACGGTCGCAGATATAATGTAAATACCGTGAAATAATGTGTTTAAAATATTCGATCAATCAAATTTTAACAAGTGAGCCCCAAAGCATTACTGTAGCAGATCAAGAAATTCTGGGCCCAATGTTATTATTCCAAAACCCCTATTTTCACCCCAGAAATATACTGTAGAAATTTGGTGCAGCCATCTCATCATTGTGCGGCGGAACCGCGGCCCAAAGGGGGTTTTGGCCGCGGTTCCGCACTCCCATAGACGAATTACTGTATCGAATTTTTACAGCACCCTTAGATATTCCAGTACATCACTATTTTACAACCTGAAAAATTTTTGGACACCAAAAAATTTCGACAGAAACTGATGCATGAGAAAACGCGGATTTTGGAATTTTTGATCGATCGAAAATGCAAACACATTAAACAAAGCTAGACTAAGTTAATGGCGAGGCTCTGATACCACTGTAAGTGCACGGCGGCGCCCCGACCGTCAATCCGACGGCCAAATGCGGAAGCGGTGATAAACTTTAAATTTTACATGAACTGTCAAACCGCCGCGCACTAATACCCGGATCGAACCATTAACTAGTCCTAGCTAACTACAAGATAGGGAATAGAGATATACCGACTGATCCAAGTCCTCCGGTCTTCTCGTCGTCGTCCCGATCTCCTGCGGAAGCTCCGGTCTCCACCTCGTCGCCGGAAGTGCAGCACATCGCCTACTTCTTTTACGGGCTCCCACCTCAATGCCGAGGCAACTCGGGCACGAAGCTGGCTAGTCGACGTGCCCAAGATTTACTGTAGAATGTATAGTAGAACCATGTCTCATTTTTTGGGGTAGTGGAATTGCCTTTTGGGATGGTGGAGGAATTGATTTTTGAGATGAACTAGAGAGCTTTTCTTAGCACCCTTAGAAAGCCAAAATGCCACACATGAAAATCAATCCCTTCCCAAGGAACGGCCGGCCCATGACAATGGGAAGGAGAGTGAGAGAGAAAAAAAATGAAAGAGGATAGCCACAACCATAATCCAAGGGGGAGAGAGAAAGGTCATGATATCAAGAGATGATTACTAACCCAAACCCACACTCCACCAACCTCATCATCTCAACAAAGTCAAGCCATCATGAAAACAAAGTCAAGGTATGGTCCACCCATCATGAACCATCATGAAGTCAAGAATATGCAAGGAACCCCTCCACAAATACTTATTTGCAACAATGCAAATAAGCCCTCCTCCACCAATCTTCGGCCAATGAACGATACAAATGAAAATGGCCGAAACGGAAAGCAAACTGGCAACTCCAGAAAACTGGTCCCGTAATAAATTACAGGAAAGCCCCGATACTGTGCATACACACCCGCATTTGTATTCCGACCGAAATACAAATGCAATGAGACAAAATCTACACTGTACTATACTAGGATCCGGCTTAAACCAAAGCCGGCTAGTAATATCTGTTCGATCCTGATCCGTGCAATACCGCACATATCTGATCGAACCCTGCCATATATCCATACGGCCTGTAGTAAAAACTGTCCGATCCTGATCCGTGCAATACCGCACGTATCTGATCGGACCTTGCCATATCTCCATACGGCCTCTACAACTTTTCGCCCGAAAGCTGAGTAACTGAATGTGGGGGACTCTAAAGACTCGTCAACACCTTGGTTGTGGATTTAACCACTAGCACGTCAGAGGTATAAGCCAATACGTAACGGGCCACCAGGTTTTGACCAAAAGGGACGTCTGTGAGCGAACTCAGCCTGACAACCCTACTGAGCCTGTCAGTGACAATATCCGTACAGTCCGGTCCGTTCGTCTATGAGTATCGCATGGCGGGCCTAGGGGGTTGGTAAAAGTCAGACCCCCAAAAGCGGTACAAGTCGTGTCGGAGTGTAGCCCAGAACACCCTGAGATACTACTGGAATACCTACCAGTAAATCTCCTTGCCTCGGCCGAGGGCTTCGTGTAATGGCTCTCCTAGACACAGCACGACCTCACCCCCAATACCGGGAGAGACGAACCCCTGAAGATACGCTCACTGCCTCCATGTGGCTCGGGACTGCACCCAACTAAAACCTGTTTGCACGACTCCTTTGAGCCGTGGTAGGGTAGTAATCAAAGTACAGTGGGAACTCACACGAAACAAATGACGATCCCCAGGTCGATGAACTAACTTGTACACATGTCACCAGGGAACTGCCATCTGACGTCTGGTATATGACCAACTAGCATGTTCCCGGCGAGTCATGTCCGGTGTACTCATAACCCAATGAGCACCTGTATACATCTTAGGTGATCCAATTGACACCAGTGGCTTGTGAGACCGTCCACTGCCCCTCGTCGGGGTCTCGACTGTATACACTAGTCTACTCTGGAGTATCGATGCCCTGTCTCGAAACTCTCACGACTAGGGACCATTTAAGGATATGCTTATAGACTGCCAGCTCCCACGTATATGATCGCCCTCATACTGCTGGTGGTCAAGCAAGAATCCTAGGGGCTCTATCAACGTGTAATAGCGACTTGTCAGGTCACCTAAAGCAGTAGACGATGATAAAGGTAAACCAGATAGCATACTATCATCTCGAGTAAGACTGTCCTACCGGGATAGGTCCTCCATCAATCATTGCAATCACGTACCTGTGACCTAATAATTGACTCTGAGGGCACTATCTCCAACAGTTTGATATGATCATCACCTACTGCCGGCATATTGACGAGTCTTTAGAGTCCTACACAGAGGTTTCCTGGTTCATGCAAAATGGAGTAGGAGCACATATGTGATATCTGCGGGACCGAGATTAATGCGCATATGTGATACCGCATTCTATTCTCGTGGTATATGTATCGATTGGTTATATGTGATATAGCCGGGTTATCGGATCAAGTGTTGATTCGATAAAAAGATACATTTGATATTAGTCGGTTATATGTGATATAACCGGATTATTAAATCAAGAGTTGATTTAATAATTTAATGTATAATTATATATTTGATATATTACATTACATTAACTAATATTAGCTCACTTAAGTATTCATTTTTCTCACTTATGATACATTGATATATATATGTGATATATGTTAAATGTATTGTTTTCTTTTTGCACACAAAATATATATGTGATATATATTGTTGTGTCATGCTAGGTTACACATGCAACATGTATGTATGAGACTCACACCATGCTAGGTTAAAGTTAGGGTTTTATTTGTTTTAAGTAATTCAAACACTTGGACAATGAGTCATGTTCAAAGCTTGTAAAAACTTGTAGGTTTCATTGACTTAGTCCACTTGTTTGTCTAACTTAAGATATTTTTTAACCCAACCCCTTAACTCATAATTATGGTTTAGTCTCTATAATGGTTAGTGCTCACCATGGTTGCATTTCTAACCTCATGAGTTCATTCATCTCTTCATCACTTCTTCTTCTTCCTCAAGAGAAAAAGCTTGCTAGTTTTTTCTAAGTGATGAAACCTTATGAGAAAAATAAAACTAAAGAGAGCCCATATCCAATTTCATCATCCTCTATTATTATCCATTTAGTTTAGGGTGTTTGCTTCACTAATTTCACACATTAGTGAAGTGGTAGCATAAGATCGAGTCTCCTCGACGTAGATCATCTTCGGCTTCGAAGACATTGAGCAAGCTTGTTCGTTTCTTTAAGTGAACCCTCTTTAAAGTCCGGGAGTTCACCATTCACAGCGAAGAGACTACAACATGGAGCTATTGAAGTGAAGTACCGGTCTACAAAGGTTATATTCCTTGTTCACTTCTTTGCAAAGTTGTTTGCATATCGATTCGTCGGATTTTCTAGTTTCGATTCTAGGGTTAGGGTTAGCTAGAACGGCAAAATTTTAAATATGTCATGGACGATGCCTCCCGAAACTTTGTTGCCGTGCTAGACAACCCTGCATAGAGTACGTAATTTATTATTTGTATTCAAAATAATATTTTCTATGTATTGATTTGGAGAGAGTTTAGTATTATTCAACGTGTTGTGTTGTTTATTATGATTTTAGTTCTATATTTGAGTTGTTGAAACTGTTGGATATGCATTGGTTTGTGATCGAATGCTATTGGTTTGTGATATATCAAACATTTCTAATCAATATTCTTAAAGATCTAATATCATATAAAATGGTTAGGATAATATCTCAAAAATACCAAATACTACTAACACTATGACTTGATATATTGTGCAGTTATTAGATCAGGACTGAAATCCAAGAGATCCGAAATGTCAAAATCAAATCTGCCAGAATATTGAAGCAAATCGAGAAATCTAGCAATGACAGAGACTCAAAGCATCATTATCAAAATATAGACATCTAGAGGATCTCCAAATATCAAACAAGACGCCACAAAAAATTCCAGAACTTGATCCCACCAAAGAATCGCGGTTGGGCGGCCAAATGCAAGGATTTGCGGCGGGTCCGCGGCTTAAGTAGGGCCTTAGGATATGATATTTTGTGGTTTTGATCGTATCAGAATATAATCACAGATAGTATCTAGGGTTTCTAATTTCTGTGACTATATATAGGACCGAGAGCTTCACATCTAAGATCATCAAACTGAAGAGATCAAGAGGTCTAAAACGATCCATGCATCCAAGTGATCATCAGCTAGTCATCAACCTCCAACAAGAGAGAGAGCGAGAGCAAAAATTAGGGTTCTTTATAATTTACTTTCAAAAAGGAGATTTGTATGCAATAGTTGATTAATAAAGGTAGATCTTAGTTTATTTTTTTTCGCAATTAATTTCCTCACTTACTTTCTGCACTTACTTTCTACATCTTAACCAAGTTTTCATTCTTCATCCTTTCTTCTAAATCTCAAATCATGAGTGAGTAATTCCTAGCTTGCTAGGATTCATAGGATAGGGTAGATCAATGGATGATAAAATCTATTAACATCTTTTATACATTTTAAAGTCTATAAACTTTAGCAAAATAAATGTTAATATCCTTATCGGGCGCTACCAATTTATATCTAGTCACGACCACGATTTGAGATTGGTTTAACACTTGTTTTGTTAAGGGCTAGACATGAATAGAGATCAATGCAAGGACAATGGTTTGTAGCGGGGAAACCCTAGTTTCTTCCAAAAGAACCATAATCTACATTCATCACTATCGATCTAGTTTTAAACTATTAAAACATAAAAAGAGTCATTTTTAATTATTCATCCATTACTACTAAGTCATATGAACCCTACAAGCCTTCTCTTCATAAATCTGATATCTGTAACGACAAACAATCACCATTCTTCAATCTACTCGTCTAAAGTAAGAAAAATGTTCACGTTTCCCTGCGGACGACCCGTACTCATCGCGGCTAGCCACTAGCGACATCGTCTTGATTGCGGTTATTTACAAAAGCTCTATTTCACACGACCAATCAAATGGCTCCGTTGCCGTGGAGACGGCTGTAATTTTTTTTCTTTTTATTCAGGTTGATTTCTTATAAAATCCAGTAAACATATTATAAACGAGAACCAAAACCGCATGTTGTGTATTTAATTATTATTGTGCGAGTTTTGCAATGGAATCTGGAGTAAGTGGAGCAAGCCAACATAGAGTTAGAGAATTTCAACATAGCCCAGAGGAGCCTAAGGCTGCACTGAAGAAAATTGATCAAAAGAACACTCCATAGTGCAGCGGAATAGCGGCGGAAGTGGGGGATTGGCGACGAAACCGCGGCGGCCTCATGGAGTTAGGCGCACAAAATCCTCTGCTATGTTTGTCAAATCTTTCTCTCTCCTCTAAAGCTCCAATAATCTTATTTTGACTGCAGGATTCTTTACAAATATCGCCGCTCAAAAATCTTTTTGCGTGTTTTGATATCGGTTTGTTTGTGCATATATTAACCGGACATTAAGGGGCAATAACCCAAATCCAGATTAGGTGGGCATTTCATCACCCTTCCTAGGCCCCCAAATCACAAAACGAGCATACTTTCACCCTACATTAATTAAAAAATATCTAGACCAAGCCTCTAAGGACTGTCGCGCTCAATTAGGACAGATGAGAGTCGTGGGTAATCTATCGCTTATCCGCATTTCTCTCGTGGTGTCTAGGAAAGTGTTACTAAGGAAAGTGGTTACTTAATTAGGCCAGCTATTTTCGGTGATTCGTATAGCGGATTCCTCCCACTTACCTAGCCAAAAGAGTAATAAAGAGGTGGTAGAGAATTGATCCTACGACTTATCCTTTGGAAGTCTAGGAGCAGTCTAGTGACCCTAGTTCTAGGGTTTGATTTTGCATTTTATGATTTGTTGATTCAAGCCTCACGTCCGACACTTTTTCAAAACAAACCTTTTAAATCGTTCTCACACACGCTGCCACGTGCGCTAAACCCGCTTAGTGCATGATCGGCTGGACACGGGATTCAAGTGCCCGTCTTGTCCGCGTCTTTGCTATCGACTCCGAAGTCGGTACTTCTTTATCTTCTATTTCCACTCCACCCACCACATCTCCCGAAATGGACAGATCTCCATCGGGATTTCACGACACAACCCTGCCACTACCCGTAGGTGTGAAGAATCCACCGTGCATCTCTCTCCAAGAAAGATGTTACACCATACGTGGACCCTTTCCTACTTGTCTTTCTCTTCCACCGGCCAATGGGGGAGATTTCGAAATTAAACCCTACTTCATCAACTTGTTGCCCAAATTTTACCGGCTTGAATCAGAAGATGCATATGTTTTTATAACCAAATTCGAAAACGTATGTGCAATGATGAGCACAACACAACTATCAGTGGATGCTATGCGATTACGTCTTCTCCCTTTTACCTTGTACGATCTAGCAGAAAAATGACTTCATAGCACTACCGCACATTTTATCGCAAAGTGGGATGAATTCGTTATAGCATTCCTTAAGAAATTCTATCCCAATCACAAAACAGCCCGTGTTCGAAGCGAGATTAACCAGTTTACCCAACTTCCCAACGAACCAAACTGGAAATGTTTTGAACGGTTTAAGGATCTTCTTATCCAATGCCCCATCACAGAATTGATAGATGGCAACTTTGCTGAATTATATACGAGGGTGTTAATCCTGCCACGAAATAGATACTTGAAACCATTTGTCAATGCCATTTCATGTCAAAAGACGATGGCGAAGCTTGGCAATTTCTGGAAGATCTCACTGAACAAACCTCACAATGGGAGAGCATTAGACCAATTTCATTTTCATCTAGGGCAGGTATCCATCAACTCGATGTTTCCATCAATGTGAAAACCGAAATGACCGCGGTGCAAAAGAAACTCGAAACTATTGAAAACAAAGTCTCACCAACCTTCCTAAACCAAGTTACGCTCCCCAAAACCGTGTGTGGTTGCTATTTTGACCCATCACATTTAACGGAAGAATGTCCTTTGAATCCTCCGTCTCAAGGTCATGAACCAACTAATACTACTTTTCAGCAACAACCTAGAAATGACCCTTATTCATCCACTTATAATCAGAGATGGAGGAATCACCCTAATTTCGCTTAGAACCAAAACTAGTCTCAAAATCAAAATCGGTTCCCAAGCCAAAATAATTATCAAAGGCTTCCTCCACAGCAAAAGCAGCCACCACAACAAAATCAGCACCCCTTTCAACCGCAATCTTTTCAAATCCCGGCCAACAACTTTGATTCTTATAATAATATTTCAACAGCCGATACCGATAAAACCTCTGCGCTCGAACGTAACTTAGAAACGTTCATTAAACAATCTACGCAAACGATGAATAATTTAACGTCTTCTATCCAAACGTTAGTGCAGCACACTGCTTCCCACAGTGAAAGCATAAAATCGATAGAAGCACAACTTGCACAGTTAAATGCCGCGATGAGCGAGAGAGAGAGAAAGAGAGACTTCCATCTCAAGCTCTACCAAATCCCAACCACTGACAAAGCGTGAACATCATCCTTCAAAATCATAATGTGAGTGTCGTAACCGCGCTGAGATCGGAAAGAATGCTGAATAACAATGTTGGTAAACAAGTTGAAGTCGATGATATTGATGAAACCCCGGCTTCTACTTCTACTCCTATTTCGTATAATCCAATATCTTCTTCCGAGCATATTCTCCGTTTTCCACTAGGCTTGAACCATCATCCCACTTCCTTGAAGGAATTACCATCTTCGACCATCCTAAATCCAATTTTGGGATCCATTCCATCCCCACAAACTTCTCCTCAAAAGTTGGACCCAGACCTTATTGATAAAGCTTCTTTTCTACACAGGTTGAGGGCCAACAGACCAAGTCCCAAAATGGAGAAGATTGTGGACATTTTTAAGCAAGTTAACATAAATATTCCGCTCCTAGATACTATCAAAAAGGTTCATTCCTATGAGAAAATTTTAAAGGACTTCTGCACTAGGAAGAGAAAAACTCAAGTACCTAAAAAAGTTTTCTTAGCGAGTAATATGGGCAATTCTCTTACCCAATTGGTGCCCACGAAACATAAGGACCCCGGTTGTCCTACAGTATCTATAACTATTGGGGGTAAAAATACCAATCGTGCTCTACTCGATTTAGATGCTAGTGTTAACTTACTTCCGTATTCTGTTTATGAGTAATTAGGCATAGAGGAGTTGAAACCTACGCATTGCACCCTTCAGATGGCCGATCGATCTATCACCCAACCTCGGGGGTGAGCTAGAGGACGTGTTAATCAAAGTCGGGGAATTCATATTCTCTGTGGACTTTATAATTATAGATACACAGCCTGTAGCAAACCTACGGAACTAAATTCCGGTGATTCTAGGTCGACCTTTCTTACCAACTTCCAACACGATAATCAATTGTCGTAAAGGTTCTATGAACCTGTCCTTTGGGAAGATGACAATTGAGCTTAACATCTACAAGCTAGGAAGTCAACCCTCTGAACCCTATGCTCATGTATGTTCTGTCGAAAAGATAGCTTCCGACAGTTGCGAATTTGAAGAGCTTCACGATTCTAATCTCGACGCCACTAGTGCGTTATGGTTTGATCCTGCTTTTTATTATACAAGTGAAGACCTTATGCCGACAAGTCCACACCTAAGTCCGAACCCATTGACTTGTCGAATGATTTGGTCGAGTTATCCAAGTCTCATAACTTCCTTTCCGATGAGATTATCATTCGGAATATCGATGAAAGTTTCGAGGACATTTTTACCGAAGAACTCGCATTCCTAGAAGATATGGGAGTTGTGATGAATTAACTCGCATCCAAAAAAGTTGAACCGCCATCTCTTCTTCTTATCAAGAATAAGAATGCGAGTAGTGCACCATCACTGTTTTGTCTCTACCAACCGAGATGTAAACCCGACCGATTATGCCTCCTATCTTCTCACTTCTACACATCTATGATCCTCTACCAACAATGGTGTTATATTGATAAAATATTCAAATGGTTGGTGTCGGCTTTTGGTCTTCGTAATGCTTTGCATAGACCAATAATTTTACTCCCCCTCTTATAATTTTAAATGCTTAATACTGTTTTACTGACGTTGGGGGGGGAGAAAAATATTTTGGCTCTTGAAAGAAAAACAAAAATTTCAAAATAGTGAGCCAAAAAATTATGTTTGGGGGATGTTTCACTCTCATTAATTCTTGTCCCCGTTACTAAATTTTTCTCCCAAGTCTACAGGTTTTAAGCTTAACAGATGATATCAGTGAGGACACTGCTGCAAATAGATTTGGGGGAGGTTTGTGCTTATTCACGCATCAATTTTTGCATTATACTAAATAAAAGCACAATTTTTTTTTATAATGAAAGTTAGAAAGTGAAAAATACATATGATAGGAAGGAAAAGTTTAAGAAAAGTAAGAAAATTAGATGCTTTATAACGAAGATAGTAATAGGTAGTCATGAGCTGTTGTCCCAAGAGTTAGTAAGATGAAGGGAATCACTAATCTGATGATAGAATTGAGTATGGAAAATAGTCCCTATTCTTGAGTCCAAACATCTGAACGTTAATACCCTACTATACGCACTTGCACACATCTTGGAATTTCGGATAGTGGAGAATACCTTGAAATGCACTTGTCTAAAAGCCTTAGTATGAAGGAAAATAAATATACAAAAAAAATATAAATGACATGAAAAAAATGGTGAAGAAAAATGAACACTGGTTTTGTAATTACTTAAGCTAGCATAAAAAATATAGCGAGGATGCTTTATCACCTAATGCCTTAGACCAACTGGTTTGGGAGCCACTGCTAACCTTTCGGTGTTGCAAGACTGGGATATTGCTAATTACGTCTTAACGAGTGAGCACATTTGGTAATCGGTTGGTTAATACCTCAAGAAGTATTAACGGTCGCATGAAGAATGTGAGCAATTCCATCTGAAATATTCACCGACTAAAAAGTACTAAGGAAGATGGACAAGAGTATGATAGCTTGAATTGAATTCTCTAAGTGTAGGGATGTCTTTTACACACACGTAGGGGTATATGATTTATGTTTGGAAGAAAGGTAGTGAGGAAGACTTAAGGCGATATTTTATTGAGGGAGGATGTGATTTCTGACATATTTTCACGACCATTAAGATAGGGCTCATGGCTACTAAAAAGCTAATGTAGTTTGAAACTCTTATTTTCAAGTTCTTTCTTTTATATGCTCTTTATCGTTGTATGTAATTTTCATCATCTTTCTTTTATTATGGGATTTTATGAGTGTAGTCCGCTAAAAACCCTCAGGAGACAACATTGCTCCTACTAAGGACACCTAGAGATTTAAAGGCTTGTTGCACATGCTAAGTGCAATCGTGTTGCCTACGAAAGTGTGCTAGGTTTTTCGTTTTCTTTTTCTTCTTCTTTTTAATAACTAGTTTTCTCGGGACGATCAAAGTTAAGTTTAAGGGTATTTGATTAGTTTAAAATATTGCATATTTGAATGAATATTTTCCCCACTATTGTTAAGTTCTAAAAGGTGTTTATTGTAATTATAGAACATATGAGGGTTTATGTGTAAAATGTTTATTATCATATGTTTCTATATTATAATTAACATAACGAGGGAAAATACATGCATATACATTTAAATGAAATATTAGTAATTAAAATATGCATATCATATCAAATATTTCTAATCAATATTCTTAAAGATCTAATATCATATAAAATGGTTATGATAATATCTCAAAAATATCAAATACTACTAACACTATGACTTGAGATATAGATCAGGACCGGAATCCAAGAGATCCGAGATGTCGGAATCAAATCTGCCAGAATATTGAAGCAAATCGAGAAATCTAGCAACGACAGAGATTCAGAGCATCATTATCAGAATATAGACATTTAGAAGATCTCCAAATATCAAAACAAGACAACACAAAAAAATCCAGAACTTGATCCTACTAAAGAACCGCGGTTGGGCGGCCAAATGCCAGGATTTGCGGCGGGTCCGCGACTTAAGTAGGGCCTTAGGATGTGATATTTTGTGCTTTTGATCGTATCAGAATATAATCACAGATGGTATCTAGGATTTCTAGTTTCTATGACTATATATAGAATCGAGAGCTTCACATCTAAGATCATCAAATCGAAGAGATCAAGAGGTCCAAAGCGATCCACGCATCCAGGTGATCATCAGCTAGTCATCTACCTCTAACAAGAGAGAGAGAGAGCGAGAGCAAAAACTAGGGTTCTTTGTAATCTACTTTCAAAAAGGAGAGTTGTATGCACTAGTTGATTAATAAAGGTAGATCTTAGTTTATTTATTTCGCAATTAATTTCCGCACTTACTTTCTGCATCTCAACCATGTTTTCATTCTTCATCCTTTCTTTTAAATCTCAAACCATGAGTGAGTAATTCCTAACTTGTTAGGGTTTGTAGGATAGGGTAGATCAATGGATGATAAAATCTATTAACATCTTTTATACATTTTAAAGTCTATAAACTTTAGCAAAATAAATGTTAATATCCTTATCGGACGCGCTACCAATTTATTGCTAGTCACGACCGCGACTTGATATTGGTTTAACACTTATTTTGTTAAGGGTTATACATGAATAGAGATCAATGCAAGGACAAGGGTTAGTAGTGTGGAAACCCTATTTTCTTTCAAAAGAACTCTAATCTACATTCATCACTATCGATCTAATTTTAAACTATTAAAAGATAAAATGAGTCATTTTTAATTATTTATCCATTACTACTAAGTCCTATAAACCCTACAAGCCTTCTCTTCATAAATCTTATATCCGTAACGACAAACAATCACCCTTCTTCAATCAACTCTTCTAAAGTAAAAAATAGATTCGCGTTTCCCTACGGACGACCTATACTCATCGCGGCTAGCTACTAGCGACACCGTCTTAATTATGGTTATTTACAAAAACTCTTTTTCGCACGACCAATCAGTCCGCAAGTTCATGATATTCACTGAGGATCCCGGATCAATCAATATGCAATAGATCCAATCTTCGTCGCTGTACCCGGTCACATAAACCGGACGGTTATGCTCAGCTGTTCCTAGTAGCAGGTCTTCATCCTTAAACGTGACCGCGGCGGTATGCAGGGTGTACTGGGCTTCTTTCATATTAATTTCCGCAAAGTGAGCCTGGTACCGCTCGGGATTTTATAAAGCGTTAATGAGAATATCTCTAAGTTCTTTAGATAGGACCAAGGAATCGTAGATGCTCAGAAGAGACGGAAGCTTATGGAGATGAGCCAAGACATTATAATCCATCGAGGAAGAACTCGAATTTTCATGAGCTGGTTCTCCGCTATCTTCTTCATTATCAACTTGTTTTTCCTTTTCTTTTGGAGCGTTTCCTTGATTTGGCGGTAAAGCCTTGCCGCTTCTGAGATGGATTTGGTTAGCCTTTATGCTGAGCTCCTCGTCCTCTTCAGGAAAACATAGCTCTTCCTCAGAGTCGCTACCAAGGTGGACGACATAGCAGGTCACTATAGAGATCTCGTTATCGGAGTCTTCTTCTAACTCTTCCAGAATCTCAGCCGCTTCTACGGGGAAGAACTCCTTCAATTGAATCAGAGTTCTTTCCTTTTGTTCATAGTCTTTGAAAAAATCGATGTACTTTTGAATGGTCGATCTCCCCGCAGACTCTTTTTCGTGTCGAGCGGCACTTTTCTTCTTCTTGAGCTTTTTGCATTTTGGGCCTGATTGAGTTGAGTTGGCAGCTGGAATGGTGGGTTTCTTCTGCCCTTTCCATTCAGTTCTGGACTCTTTCTGAAGCAATTTTAACATCTTCTTCGTCTTTTTGGACATGTGCATGCTCCATGGAGGCTGCGGCGAGTCAGTTTCATTTCTCAGGGTAGCGGGTTCAGCTGTCTGCTCCCAGAAGGCTTCAGCTTATGTCTATATAAAGTTAGTGGTTACGGTTTGATTGTTCACCAACACACTCTTGGACAGTTCGATCTCCCCAGTCTTGTACTGTTTCTTAACCCAGTCTTTGAAAATATAGCAATTCTCGATCGCATGGCTCACTACTCAGTGGTACGGGCAATATAAAAGATTGTTGGTCATTTTTGCTTCGTGGGGTCTTTTCGACTCTGGCAATTGTAGACCGTTGTTTAAGGTATCTTTGAATATCTTGCGGACCTTGTCCCTTCTAAAAAAGTAAACCTTATTCTTTTTCTCCTCTAGGAAAGGCCCTTCTCCTCCCAGTACTGGCTTTCGAGACCGGTTGGTTTTGGATTCGCTTGCCTTTCGCTTGTCCTCATTGTCGGACGCATTGAAAACATTAGTATTGCTGTAATTCCCGCTTCTATGGTTGTCGTCCCTCTTGCTCTTCCAAGTCTTGTCTCTCTGAGGGTCTGGGGTAGACTCTTGCTTTGAGTGTTCCAGCATTTGGACTTTCTTGGTCAGCTCCTGAAACGTCTTGAGGCCTGCTGTATATAAGAAATGGACCATCCAATTGCTGAGGTTCCCAATGAGGGGGCTGACGGACTGGTCCTGCTCTAGCGGCGGTT
Source organism: Agapanthus africanus (assembly GCA_030015575.1). Lineage (NCBI taxonomy): Eukaryota > Viridiplantae > Streptophyta > Magnoliopsida > Asparagales > Amaryllidaceae > Agapanthus > Agapanthus africanus. Next base: position 257,628,670 of record CM057339.1, on the reverse strand, counting down.
CGCACTTGAGAGTGAGGTTGCGCCATCGGGCAATAAAGTCCATATTGCTTTTGTTGTTTCCCGCCTTGGTTCTCACAAGGTCAACAATGGAGATTTTATCACCGACACTCATGAACCTTTACTGAAACAGAGACTCCATTTGGGCAAAAGTAATGATGGACATGTCTGGTATGCTCGTGTACCGGTCGAAAGCAACACCGGTCAGACTATTGACAAACTGACGAAGAAGGAGCACATCATTGCCCCCTGTATTTTTGCACGACGCTTTAAAGTGGGCGACGTGCTGATTTGCGTGTCCCATCCCGTCAAATCTTCCGAACTTGGGAATGACGTAGCCGCTCGGGAACTCGATCAGATCGTACTGTGCAAGATATGGCCGCCCACTACTGTCAATTTCTTTCTGAGCTTCGACTTCGGCCACCAATGTTTTAACCTTGCTGGTGACCAAATCCATTATCCGATCTTGTGTTAGCGGGATGGTGCTATCTGGGGCCAAGGCGTCCCCAGAAGCGGAATATGGCCGGCTTTCGTGCGGCTCACCCAATCTTGGACCCAAAGGGATATGCATCGGTTGCTTAGGGTTGTCATCACCTGGCTCATGAATAAAGACTTGTGCTTGATTGGGAGGCGTCCGAGCAATTTTTGCCGTGAGCTGCATCACAACGTTCGTTAGGTCATCAATTTTTTAATAGAGCTTGGCCATCTCTTTATCTTTTCTCCTGAGCTTTTTGCGAAGTTCTTGAAGCAGCTCTTGCTCTGCTGTCCTAGGGCGGAAAGTTGGCTCTTCCTCGCTGTTTGAACTTGACTCCACATGAACTAAGGGGTCTTTCTGCCTATCGGCCTCATCGAGAGGGTTTTCATCATCCAGCGGAGACGGCTGATCTTGGGAAACGGCAACCACATTTAAGCCATATTGTGCTTGGGATGTGGTGGCCCCATCCTTATTTTTGCTGCGCAAGTTATCGCTGGGACGCGCACCCACCATATATACTATATGGATAACATATACAGCCTTCTTTTTATTATTGGTAGCTGATTTTGCGGACTGATGTCGTGGCCCTTCTTTTTCGGTAACGGGCAACCGACTGAAGGCGGCTGGCCTGACCGGTTTCTTGAATGGTGTCGGCGCTTCCTTTTTGGTTTTGCCACGCTGTTTTCGCACGGCACAGAGCACCTGATAGACTCTTGAAGAGACGGTGTCATTTTTTCTCTGTTGGGGATGGGATACGTCTCTTTGTAGTATCATTCGAACAGTTTTCTTCCCGATTCTGGCGGTCATGGCATTTTTCCAAACCCACTTCAGAGGTTCGAAAGAATTGTTGACTTTTACGGCTGACCCTTCTCTTGGAACCTCACAAGATTCCATTTGGCCAGAGTTCTGGCCCTCTTGTTGGCTCGATACTTGAGCCGCTTCTGTATCAACCTTTTTGTTTTGAGCACTTGGCTGGCTAGGGCTCTTCGGGAAGCCGTCGTAGACCGGGCGATGGAGGGCTTTGGAGATACACCTGATTGTGCACTTGTTAGAGTCGCCGCCTGAGCTCGTTCGCAGCGTTTGATGTTGCCCTTTGTACCGGAAGTCTTGCCCCCAGCTGGAGCACTAGAGAGTCGTTCGAACACCATCTTAAGTTTGGGTTGTGGTGCCTTAGCGATCACAACGTTTGGACTCTTGTCCTTTGAGATCGGCTTGGCCACCTGGTTTACCGGGATTTCTGCCAGATGAGCGCTTCCGGCAGGATAGATGATGACAGGACCGAATTAACGGGGCAGTTCCTCCCACTGCCGACTGAGGCTTGCGGGAAGGACCACGCGAGCATTGATCTTGACCACGTATGGGATCGGGATCGCGTATGAAGCTGAATCCATCTTAGAAGACATTGTTGTTTAAAGTTGATTGCTGCACGAGAAAACATTATTTCAGTACAAACATCGGTATATATGTTAAATGAGTTCGCATGAACGCTTGGCCCGAGATATGGGAGGAAAGAAAGTCACCGGGCATGCCAGAATCTGTAGGGTTCTTTTCATCACCCTATTGAGATGGGAAATACATGTCACTTGTCGGGCGTATACAGATTCCCCCTGTCCAGGGTAGGCTGGGGTTTATTGATTGCGGAGATTCGAATCTCCGGCAGCAGCAGACTAAGCTGTCGTTAATTACCCTTCGTCTTTGGAGCGAAGGAACCTCTGATCGACGGGTCAAACTGGACATGTGAACTCAATGTGCAGTATGTGTGTGGTGTGTGTTTTGAGAGGTCTTGGGTATATCGAGGGCCTCACAAAGTTTATGGGGGTCCAAAGGACGCTTGAGCGCTGGGCCCCGGCGCCTCACGTGCTTAGCGCGTGGTCGCTGGATGATGGCGCCTCACGCGCCCGGCGCATGGTCGCTGGACGTCGGCGCCTCACGCGCCCGGCACGTGGTCACTGGACGCCGGCGCCTCACGCGCCCGGCATGTGGGTGCTAGGCGCCCGCAGGAAAAGGTGCTTAGCCCCCTATACTGGGAGTTGTACTCCCAATTGACTTTTGGAGTTAAACTCCTAAAAAAAGGACAAAGGAGCTTAGCCCCTGCACTGGGAGTTGTACTCTCAATTGACTTTTGGAATTAAACTCTTAAAAAGAAAGACTTTTTTTGTTCGGAGGTAAACTCCCAAGTGATTTTCGGAGATGATGAAAGGGGACCCCTTTCTTCTCCCTTGAGCCCTAGATCTTCTCTTGAGTCTTGAATCTTCCTAAAGTGGGATTTTTGGAGATATGTCTCCTTCTTTCTCTTCTCTGTTGGCTGGATCTTGGAGAAAAAGGGGGTGAGACTTAAAAATCACCCCTTTTGGGGATTTGATAGGAAATCCGAGCTCCCCTTCAAGAATTTTATGGTGAAAAACTATTTCTTTTTTGAAAAAGAAGAGTTAAACTCTTGATTTAATTCAAAAAGGGAGAAGGTTTAGAACCTTGAGGAAGGAGAAGAAGACACAGAAACCCTAATTTTTTTTAGAGAGAAAAAGTTTTTCTTTATTTTTCATTATGTTTTCCTTTATAGGCTACACACTTTACATATAGCCCATTGAACTTTGCCAAATGGCACTCGTGCCATCCCATGCCTTATGTATTTATCTCTTTTTGTACATAAGCCATGAGGTTTACAAAATTTTGGCTTTTTACCCATTTTACATACATATACATATATATATGTATATGTACATATACATATATGTATATGTAGATATACATACATATATATATATATATATATAAAAGAATTACATTAAACCAATTTATGTTTTCATTCTTTTTGTCATGGGGCCGGTCCCTTCCATGTTCGGTCTTGACCTGGGCTTGGGCCCACTTGGCTTGGGGTTGACTTGGTCAACTGGTGTGTAATTTTTGACCCCAATATGAGGGATTTCCCAGTTCAGGAGAAATGATATAGTAGCCGTATATTGATATGTACAGGGTTCCGATTAAATAAGTTTACTAGCTACACGGACTTTGACCGGGCGGATGATAATACTAGCCGGTTTAGAATTAAGCCGGATTATTAAATCAAGTTTTGATTTAATAATTTACATATATGTATTTTGATATGTATATTCTAGTACTATGTTCATTGTAATTTTCTATCTTTTAGGTATTCGTTTTTTGATAAGAATACGGGCATGTATTTGTGGGGACGTATTTTTGTATTCATATAAAAATACTTCTAGAAGGAGAACATCTCATATTGTTTTTTCCATTTATTTTTAAATGGAAATGAGGTGGCATGCAAGGTGGAAAGGTGTATGGTGAGATGGATGGAAAATGAATTACTACATTCATTTATCATCACTATTCAAGCATGGTTGGATTTTTTATTTGATAAATTCTTTATCAAAACAAAAATGGCTATGCTTGAATTTTCGATGAGCTTTCATTTTTTCTCAACATTCTCTTTTTCCTCTTTTGCTCTTAGAGTTCCTCCTTCATCATTTTTCTTCTACCATCTCATAAGTTGAGAATCAAGAAGAAAATGAGATAGGAAAATACATGATAACATTTCTACATCCCTAAGCTTCACTTCTTGGCAAGTTGTGAACCTTAGTTACTTCACTAGGTTATTTTGGTGTGAATCTAAAGCTTGGACTTGGTTCTCTTGGGTGGATCATCTTCCGCGAAGAAGGACCTGCTTGCAACCCCGATCCGGAGCACTTGAGTGCTAGATAGAGTCCACAACATTGAAGTTCTTGAAGAAAACTTGAGGATGTGAGTATTGCTAACATAGTAGATTAGCATAGCTTACTAATTTTTGTGAGCAAGTTCTAGCACTTTAGTTTTGATTCATGGTTTTGGAACTTTAGCAAACAAGAAAATTTTAAGATCCATGTTTCCATCTTCCAAAATTAGTTTGCTAGTGTGCAAGAGTTCCCAACACTGGTATCATAATCGGGCTAAAGGTTAAACTTGTTTGCATAAATTTACAGTTTCGATAGACAGAATTTTCCGATTCACATTTCTGATATTTTGCTTCCTGTTCGAATTTCAAAGTTGGTCAGAAAAAATTCAGATTGCATCAAAAATATGTGTAGGAAAAATTAGAGCCAAGAAAAAAATTTGGGCACCTAAGTCCACAATTCGGCCGTGGAACTGCCGCCAAATGCGGTCATACGCGGTTGATCCACGGCCAAATTTTAGCCATAGTGCCTCAATTTTTTTATGAGGCTCTAATACATGGAAATGTGATTTTTGGAATATTTAGTTTTGGTCCATATTTGTTTGTGTACTGGTTTGTACTTAGAGCTAATGCAGAAAGTTTCAATCGGTCGAAATTTTAAATTCGTGGTTTTCTGTACATTTGTTTCTGCGACCGTGAATATCATAGCGCGATATAATCCGACTGGTTGCTATATGTACAATCAGACGGGTTTACGAACATGATATTCATGTTGATATTCTGTGTTGCTCAGTGATTATGGTTTTGTTGGATTGTCACGATGGATAGCCCGGTGTACGTAGTATTAGATAGCTCTGTGATGTAATGTATATTCATATTGCGTGGCAAGCGTCTGACATGTGGACTGTCGTCATCACGGATTGTATTATTCTTTGGGACGCGTCTTGATTGTGGACGTAGTCACCGTTGTATATTCCGGTTTTCATTATATGCACTAGGATTACCCCGCAGCGGAGTACTCGAGTATTTGGGTTCTAGAGGGCAATAGGCCACCATATCATGGCGTTGAGACCCGGTTCCTTACTCTAGAATTGGCGAGTTATTCGCCGCATTCGTAGGGGTATAGGATTGACCCGCGGAGAGGTGCCCAGGTCACCAGATTTTGGAAGTGCTGGGTGGCCCTTTCATTTCGTTGATTGAGGTTGCTTCGCTTCTGAGATTGGCGGGTGGCTTGCCGCACTCATAGAGGTCTAGGATCCGATACTACGAGCCATCCACATGACCGGAAAATTACATTTCATATCTGGCTCCATTGAAATATACTTTTCCTAGTTTATCTGCATTTCCATATTGTGTTTGCTTCTTCTATGATTCTGTGTTTGCTGTATTATCATGCATGAGATGAATGTTTCTATATATATTATATATATTTAGTAGACGCTATATATGTTTTGCATCCGCGCTAGTCTTGTCCCCGTCCTACCGTAAGTTAAGAACTCTACGGTGAAGACCCATGACCCTGTGGTGAATGCGGATAACATATATGTGCGTGCCTATTTTCATTTCTTTCTGCATGATATGATTAATTTATAGGACTGCATTAATTCTGATTAATGCAAGTAAAACAAACCTAAATGATGTTGTTGGAACCAATTTTTGAAAACTATATGCGTTTCCTTTTGCTTTGCGTCGATGTATTTAGTTAGGATTATCCTGCACCTTATTCGATTAGGAAAGAGCCTAGATCCCTTCGCAGGGGGTGATCTCTTTAGCAAAAGTTTACGTGACTAAAAACTACTCGGTTTTCTTCAAAACAATCGATTTTCTTCAAAACCAATCTTTTTAATTATGCGGAACCTAAACCACTCCTTTTCAAAACTGCTTGAGTTCCTTCAATGATATCAAGTTTATTACATTAAAGGTTTTTTGCCAAAAACCGTCTATAACCCTCCTTCATTTCAGATTAGTATTGCTTAGTATTCTTACTACGTTTTTCGTTGCTATTTGCCGAGGCGTAGTGTACGGTAGCTCTGTAATGCTTTTCTATCGTATGGATATGTGGATTGGTTAGGACAGTCGTACGATTTTGTTGGTCATTCATCAAGGGTCATACGGGTGAGTTTAACACAATCAAGACAGCAACGAGTTGAACTTGACTAGGACCCTTGATTTGTTGATCATTTGTCAAGGTCTTTGGGCCCTAGGGCCAAAAACCATATTGGTTTGCGCATATCTTCTGGAGTATGGTAATTTTGGTCGGTTTCCGTCAAAGTTATCACACAATGATAGGTGGGTCCCGATTCCCACTGATGAGTATGTATTACTACTCGGGAGATTTTCACTTCACAACTAGCCAACCTATTAAGTGTTTAAAAAGTGTTAATGAGATTACGCTTCTGCGGAAATGGGGTTATTTAATAGGGTCCATGCGAAAGCACGGGGGACCTCTCTCGGAATACTAACACCGACCTGGCTGAACGTTTAGCGAACTTGTAAGGTGTATATGATCCCGACTAGTTCTCCTTTTAGGATTTGAAGGAGAATTCGAGGAAACTGTGGGAGCCATCCTGATTAGATAAAGTGATTAACCAATCTAATCTAGATTAGAGTGCATGCTGAGTGTTAATTTTCTCTCTCTGGTTTGCGACCATGACTTATCTTAAACTAAAACTCATGAACCATATTAACCAAACTTTCTTACACAGTTTGGTCTTTGGATTGTCATGATTCATGACAAGTTAACCAAGTTAACCAAACTTTCTTACAAAGTCGCATATATTCCTGCTACTCCTACTTTCCCTTTGCCCTTCTTCAGAACACACTGTATCACTACGGAGATCCATATTGTTTGGAAAGGCCATCTCATATAGTTACATACGAACTCGAAGAAACTTGTTTCAGTTTGAGGATGGCCATGAGTTCTGCAGAAATTGAATAGGATTATTTGGTTGTCTTTTATCTTTACTTTCTCTCAGGTTGTGTAGGATCCTATTATTAGGAGAGTATACCTATTACGCTTATTGGATAGTCTTCTTCCAAATCTTAGGCTAGTGCCGAATGGTGGGATGGAAGAAAACCAATTAGCCTAAATGTGGTGTACAGAAGGTAAGAAGTAAAGACATAAATGGATTGGAGTCAGGGCAAGGAAATTTGCGACTACTGTCATGAATCTGGATAGTGGAAGAGGCGTTACTAGGAATACCCGGCCACCCACTCGAAACATTTTCATAATGGACGACTCTTAACGTGGTGATGTACCCGCAGGTGATGGAGTCACCCTCTCTAAAGAGATGTCCTTTAGACTGATGAGAAGAAAGATTTGCATGATTGATATATCACTTGCTTAGGCAATTGAGTCAATCGTAAGATGTCAAGTAGCACATCAGATATTTCTTTTTGCACTAGCTGCAATAAGTATATATTAATCCAATCTTGGAGAAATATTGGGAAGCAGTTATGGACATAAGAGGATGTTCTTAGTATATGGTAACAGCAGCCTCCTATGAGAGGTGGTTATCGTTTTAAGCTTCCAAAGTGACATGGATGAAAGAGTGGCTGTCAGAGATAATAGTTTGCGCTCTTTTGAGTTGCAGTGTGTTGGATAGATTTTCAAGCAGGATACTGAGGTGGTCATGGCGCTGGGCGCTGATTACATCAACTATTGGATACAAGCTAAGAAGTTTGTTGGATTTAGTGTTCATGTTATGAACTAGGTCCCATTAGATATCCAAAAAACTTCTAAGACAAGTATCGCTCATTTCGGGAGATAGTCGTTCTCCGCGAAATTGAGATATAGAGAGATAAAGATAGAAATATTGGAGTGGATCTACTCACTGAGGTTATTTCTCGAACACTGATGTTTCGCATACATGGCTTGTGAATTTGATAAGTAGAGAAGTTGGGTATTCGGTAGCATACGGACTGTAAGTATGCGATACCGCAATAATTAGCCTTAAGTGCTAGTGGAAGATTGTTGGCTATAATGCCCTCAAGGCAATTAATGTAATCGCAGACAGGCGATTATAATGATTGAGAGAGGACATGTACGGGTAAAACATTCTTACTCGAGATGATAGTATGCTATCTGGTTTGACTTAATCATCATGTATATGCATTATGTGGTATTACAGATCACTGTTACATGTTGGTAGAGCCCATAGGATTATTGCTTGACTACCAAGGTTATGATAGTGATCATATAAATGAGGCCGGGTAGTCTATAAGCAAATCCTTAAATGTCCCAATGAGAATTAAATTCTCTTTTTTATGGGAGATTTGTCTTGTGGATCTCAGATTCCGAGAAAAAACTAAGTTCTTTTGAAGGGTTAAACCCTTTTAGATGTATATAATAGATAAAGGAGATTCTTGTATCTGTATATTTTCTTTACCTAGGTTTTCAAAAGGAGGAAGACGATATTTCTTCGAAGAGAATTAAATTCTCTGTTGCAGCAGCTTATGAGGGTCTCGTCTGTCTTCTTTTCTATCTCCCTCTGTCTGTCTTGAGACTTGAAGTCTTGAGTTCTTTATATAGGAAAGGAAAAATATCAATTAGTTTGAAAGAATCTTTCATTGAGAGATCTCGATTGATCTAATTAATCTTAAAGATCACTCGGGGAATTATATCCGCCGTTGGATTTAAAATTCAGGGAATTTTGTTTAACAAAAAATATTTTATGTTCGTTTTAGTAAGGTTGGGAAAATATTTTTCTAACAAAGAATTTGATTCTATCTTCCGATTTGGTTGGTGATATTATAATCACTGTTAGATTTTGAATTCAAAAGCTCTCTATTTAACAGAGAAAATCTGTCTAGTATTAGAAAGATCAAGAAAAAATATTTCCCGAACAGAATTTAATTCTAAATAGAATTTAATTTCTATCTGAAGCCAGCGCTTCAACTGATGCGCTCATGTGGCTTTCATCTTGGGGATGTCTCTCATATATAGCTTCAAACTGATGCGCTCATGTGGCTTTCATCTTAGGGATGTCTCTCTCTCTCTCTCTCTCTCTCTCTCTCTCTCTTATATATATATATATATATATATATATATATATATATATAGCAACAGCGCTCATGTGCTTTGCTCATGAGCGCTCACGTGTTTAACACGTAAGACCTGTATATGTTTTAATTTTATCCGAATTCAGCACTCACATGTTTTGCATGTAAGCGCTCACGTGTTCAACACATGAATGCCATATCAAAAGATTTACTCCTTGAAGCCGGAGGCCACATGCTTTGCATGTGAGCGTTCACGTGTTTAACGTTTTGTTTCATCTTTTCTCTCTTTTTTTATAAGGGAACAAATATTATTTTTGTTATATTATTATTTAATGCATATTAATAAATGAAGAAATAAAACAAAAATAAATAGCATCAACATCAATATTAAATTACAAACTACTAACGTTCAATAAATTAACAAATAAGATCATAAGTTTTAATACAAAATCAGACCCCTTGAGAAACACGTGCCCCATCATTCCATATATTTTCTACTATGGAATCTCACCAAGCTCCTGCTGCTACCCATTGTGTTTGCTGAGTTTGTAGGTCATTCTCTTAATCGGAATTAACATTCATAGGAGTGATATTGTGGGGTGGCTCAGGAGGAAGGTCCGATATTGCAAAATCATCATTTGAACCATCTAGTCTGAAGAAGTTGTGCAACCCAACACATGCGAAAACCATATTTTTTTCTGCCTTTCAAATGAAACATACCAACAAAAATGTTCATAACGGATAAAAATAATTACCAAAATTATAATGCAAAGTTTATACAGGGTTCATCAGAACTTGATGATAGCATCAATTGTGGTGGTGTTCAAACTTGCTCAAGTCAAATTATTGTAGCTTGTAGAGTGTACTGCTTGAATTTTATTGTTGTGTTGAACCAATAGCGCAGATATGTTAAAAATATGATTAAGATAAGCAACTTTTTTTTTTTGAATGCAACGAAGCCGCATGCCCCTCTCGAAGCACTAAATGAGGGATCCTGGATCTACCTCACAAACTCCTCTTGCCCACCACGGTTATCAAAAGTTTGAAGTTTAGTTAACACTAATCTGAGATATAAGCTAAACATGATATAGCTAGAATTACGGGGTCAGGTTTGGATGATTTTTATATAAAAAAAATGATGGAAGAACAAGCCATAAAAGGCACGTCTCGTAAACATTAAAATTAGAAGCAAAGGGGAAATATATTAGTTCACGATTGGATAAATTTATGAAACTCGGTACTAAAAATTTCAACAAAAAAAAGCACCAAATTGATAACCTGAAATAAATCAGGTCTGATTCTTTTCCTTTCCAAGTTCATGGACAGTAAACCACTTATCTTTTTCAAGTTCTCGGTTCTTTTCTTGTTAGGAACTTCCATGCCTTCCTCATATAGCAAATAATTTATTTTACCCCCATAAAAATCATGCAAACAACAGGATTAAGGAAGATAAAAAACCAAGGGACCAAAACAAGCAAACGGGCACAATTAATTTGCCCCAACAAAATTCATGCAAACAACAGGATTAAGAAGATATTTAGTTTGGAATCTGATGGAGCTTTGGATCTCCTTCAGATGCTGTCTTCCGTCGATCCTGCGATGGCGGTCTTGGACGGCTGAGATTTGGTTTTAGAGTTGTTGAGTGTGGATTTCAATGGGTTGATGTTGGATGCCGAGCTACCTGCAAAGAAGTCCCGGGATGGATGACCACCGTAGGATCCTCCGACGATCAAGCTAGAGCCGAGAATAGGAACAGAGTAGCGGTGTATTGAGATAAAATTCCGATACCCGAATCGTTTGCGGGTTTATATAGGGGTCGCTTGGAGCGAGGGGTCGCTTGGAGCAAACGGGCGCGAGATCATCGCCGTTAGTTACCCTCGCGTTATCCTCGTCTTTAATGGCGGGATGCGCCCATTAATAGAGGGATACACCCATTAATAGAGGGATGCGCCAGCGTGGGACGCGAATCGTGGGGAGGCGGATATCTCGCCTTGGCGATATACGCGGAGCCGTTGCGGGACGCATGGGATCCATGCTCCTAGTTGATCGGGCACGTCAGGGCTTGGAGATGAGCCAGGAGGCCGAGAAAGCTCGGCGTGTCAGGGGCTCGGAGACGAGCCGGGAGGCCGAGCAAGCTCGGCATGTTAGAGGCTCGGAGACGAGCCGGGAGGATGGAGATGAGCTGTTGGTAGTTTCCTAGGTGAAGATGGAATGTATTCAGGGAGATCTCCTGGAAGGCCGGATACATTTCTCGAGACGAAATCTTGAGGAACCCTTATAATGCACCTCATTTATTCCACCTCTGTAGCTTTCGGGACACGTCATCCGCCACGTGTCGTAAACTTGAGGAGATACAACTTGTGAGCATCATCATTAGCCCCCCACTCTTGTTCCGACCTATCCAAGGGTCAGGTCGAGAGTGGTCTACTTGGTTTTTCTTCTATTCAATTTGGAGCCAAGAATCATAATGCGGATCGCCCGGGAACGACACGGCTTTTGGTGGTTGCGTCGTTTCGATCTTTGGACCCACGTGTCGCCTCGCCGTGCGCCTGAATTTTTGCGCGTATCCCCGATGGCGTCAATGAATAAAATGAAATGTTCGCGTTTTAAAGAGGGGGCGCCGTTTCAGTTGATCGCCAGTTGGGACAAGGGCTACGTGTCGGATGTCGGTTGGCGGAAGTGACAAGCTGTCTCTGACTCCTGCAATCAAAAAAACGTCCCCAATGGCCGATCGCCACGTAGAGCCCCATCAGTCGCTGGGTGCGACGTTTCTTTTTGGAGGAAATCAATCAGGGCCGTTGGATACTTTCTTTGGAGTGTATAAATAAGAGAGGGTCATCCTAGGGCTAACACTTTTACCCTAATTCACTCTCGTTGTCAAAGATTGCCCAGCGCTCCTTCCCTTTAGATCGGATCATCCGTGATTTTTCCTCGGCGAGCCCATTCCCTTGAATCAAGTTAGATGTCTTCATCTGAGGAGTTTGTAGATGTAGTTAAGGTAGAGTCGGACAATTCGGCTCCAATTGTTGGAGCCGAGTCCAGCGGGTCCCCCTCCCCTCCGGCTTTAGATAGCCGATAGGGTTTTTCTGCCGCGTCATCTGTGTCGGGCTCACCCCTAGAGCCAGAGCTGCCCGTGTCATTCTCCATCGGGGGGGTGACAAGGGCTTCTAAGATGTTTATCGGGAATGCCCGTGATGCGCCTTCCGTCTTGAGGGATGTGGACGAGCTTACCGAGATTTGGGCTCGATTCCTTGTTCCCTACAACTATTCTCTTCATTTAGCTAGAGAGGGTGAGCGGGCGGACCAGGTGCAGGGTAAAGAGATTGCCCTGTATTGGAAGCATTCTGGGCCGGAATGCGTCTTCTCTTCTCAACCGAGGTATGTGGGGTGCTTTGTTGCTTCCATCTCGCCCCGGGCTAGCTAGCGCCGAACTCGTGGAGAATTCTCCTCAGGTTTCTGGTTCGGTTGAAACTTGGAAACATTCCCTTCAGTTTGACCCTCCTCATTTCCTTCCTCTGTTATATGAATCACCCTGGCACTAGTAAGGATGAGTCGAGCTAGGTGTATTTTTCCTTCAAAAAGCGTAAGGGTGGGGTGGCCGGGTCAGGTGTGGTAGTCGTCCATTCTTCCATGTATGAATGGAAGAAAAAGTTCATATTTCTCGGGCCACTCGAGGGCGAGGATTGTCTTGTGCCTACACAGTGGCACATGGCTGACTGCCCAAGGGTGAAACCGTCATCCTCACCCGAGGCAAGGGTGGTGTCTTTGTGAGAGCCGATCCAGCGGGCCGACGTCCTGCTTTCTGAGCAGGCCATGAGCTGGGCTGGGCTCAGCCCCGTGCACTTTCTGGGTAAGTTAGGGTCGTGGATGATCTATTTAGACTTTGATGAATTTTCTTTGCTCTTTTAAGCGTCACTAACTCTCTTTGTGTATTCTCCTTTTTGCAGAGCAAATGGACCGATCCAAATTCTTAGCTGCCATGGCCGCGAAGGCCCAAAAGTAGACCGGGGGCCGAAGCTCATCCCGACCTGATCCGAGCTTGGCCCCGAGGCCTACCCCGCCGAGCAAGCCTTCAGTTGCGTCACCCTGAGTCCCTGAAGAGCACCGTGGGGAGGGGGCATAATCATGCGCAGGATCCGGCGTCCCGGGCGAGGGAGGAGGAGGAGGCCGAGCCCATCGATGTCCCTCTAAAAAGGCACAAAAGGACGGTTTCTCGGGTGCCTTCTATCGGGATCCCAGTGCAGGGGGGACTTCTGCTTCGAGGTGCCATCGGGGATCTCCGTCACCGACAGCTTGCTCTCTGACATGGAGCAAGCAGCTGGGGGCAAGATTCCCTGCGGGACCCTGAAGACCCAGGTGGCCGCCATCGCTCAAGAAGCAGTTCAGGTCGGGATCCGTTTTCCTTTAAGAATCTTCTTAAATATTTTTTTCAGTTTGAACATTTCTAACTCCTTTTGCTGCTTTCCTCAGGTCCTCCACCACTGCGCCTTTATTGTCAATATGGAATCCGAGGAGATGGCCCCGACCATGAGGAAGGCGGGCGAATCGTCCTCGCGGGAGGAGGATCAGCGCCTTCGTCTGCAGCAGGTGGAGGAGAAGATAGCCGCCCTCGAAGCTCGAGTGGTCACCGAAGAGCTGATGAATTCTAAGTTCAAGGAGTCTCACCAACTTCTGAGTGAATCCAACCGGGCTATCCAGGCCAAATTGGAGGAGGTTGGTAACCTTTATGACGCAATGAAGAAGTCGAGAGACGTCAGCAGGAAGGACGCCCGGGTGGCGCTCGATGCCGTGAATATTGCCGAGGTCCGAGCGGTGAAGTCCGTGGAGAGGTATAAAGTATCGGACCAGTTCTACGCCGACCTCGCTGAAGCCTCGGCCAATGTTTGGCACCAGGCTCTCGACGTCGTCAAGGCGTTGATGCCGGAGTTCGCCGACAGCGAGCTCCGGGTCCAGTACCCTCTCTCCGACGATGCGCCACAGGTGGAAGTTGCTGGGGAGACCACCGAGGGTGAGGATGCCGGTGGAAGCGCCAACCCAGAGGTCGCCCTTTTGGTCCCCGATGTTGGCGTCGAGCAGGGTGAGATCCTCCCTGAGCCTACGACCTGAGCTTTCCTCCCTTGTGGACTTTTTTCTTTTTTCAAAATTTTGTAAGGCCGAGGAGCCCAAAATACCTTGTATTTATTTTCGGATCATAAATAAAGTGCACATTTTTCTTCATTGTCCAAATGTTTTGCTCGTATACTTTTGTTTGTATCTTCATTCTGCAAGTATATTTAGCTCGTCAATAGTCTTATCCCACGAGTGTTAGGTCGTGGGTTGGTGTCCAGTCTTTTTATGTGACGATCGTGCGTCCAGTGTAAATCGAGTAACAGCCAAGTGTAGGAAGGTCGGTACTTTCCTGTTCCCCGGAGTCGAGGTGGCGATCGTTCATTTAGCATGAATCGAAAAATAGCTAAGTTAGAATAGGCCGGCGTTGACCGATTCTTCCTTGATGAAAGCATTGGATCCATCTTTTCTTAGGGCAGGAACCTACCCTACATGGACGAGCCGAACAAGAGTATGTTTAGTGGCCTCTTAGTGAGGGCTTTAGATCTTTAGCGTTGATGGGTAGGAAGCTACCCGCTAGGAATGGACCGGGCAGGAAACTGCTCGGTGGCCTCTCTATGAGGTCTTTTAGATTCACAGTGTTTGTTGGGTAGGAATCTACTCGCTGCAGATGGGCCAACAGAAAATTGCTCGGTGGCTTCGTGATGAGGGCTTTAGATTCTTAGCGTGGATGGGTAGGAAGCTACCCGCTAGGGATGGACCGGACAGGGAAGCTGCCCGGTGGCCTCATGATGAGGGCTTTAAATCCTTAGCATGAACGGGTAGGAAGCTACCCTCTAGGGATAGACCGGGCAGGAAGTTGCCCGGTGGCCTCGAGAGGAGGGCTTTAGATCCTTAGCGTGGATGGGTAGGAAGCTACCCGCTAGAGACGGACCGGGAAGGAAGCTTCTCGGTGGTCTCGTGATGAGGGCTTTAGATCCTTAGCGTGGATGGGTAGGAAGCTACCTGCTAGGGACGGACCAGGCAGGAATCTGCTCAGTGGCCTTGTGATGAGGGCTTTAGATCCTTAGCATGGATGGGTAGGAAGCTACCCGCTAGGGATGGACCGAGTAGGGAAGCTACCCGGTGGCCTCGAGAGGAGGGCTTTTAAGACTCCCTTGGGCCCTCGTAGGGTGTCGTTCTAACTTCCGTGGACCGCATTGGCAGGAGTGAGGGCGTCGTCCAACCTTCCGTCGGCCGCATTGGCGGGCGGCAACTGGCATAGCCGATACGTGACAGTTCTTTATCGGGAAATTGAGATATCCCGTGATTCGCGTTGCTACGTGAGTAAGTTTCGGCCGTTGAAGATATAAATAGCGAAGGTATATTGGCTTCATCTCCATCCTGCATTCCCTTGAAGATGTCTGGGCATATATTTCTCATCAGGGAGATCTCTCTCGCAACGATTTGTACTTCTACTGCCTTGATCACTTCGAGCACACGTACAAGGCGGTGATAGAATGCGTAGAGGGCTACTTTGGGCTCCTGCTTCCCCGACGATCCGCCCTCCTCTAAGTGCTCATGTACGCGATCTGGAGGATGTCCCCGGGTCTGCACAACGCCCTGTCTCCGCAGCTAAGGAATGAGGCGCTCGACAAGGTGCATACGCTCTACCATCTCGGCCTGATCTCGCAGAGCAGGCGGGAGCGGTCGGCGGGTCTTCTTCTGGAGTGTTTCCAGAAAAGGCGGATCAGGCCTCGGGCGCTTCCGTGGCATCCAAGGTCCATGGGCACCGCCAGAGGGAGAGGGCTGAGGAAGCTCGGGCTCAGCTGCAGGAGATTTTCTCGGAGTACCATCAACAGTGATTTCTTGATCTCCGCCCTCCTCTATTGTAATTATTGTAAGGCTGGGGAGCCTATAATACCCTTTAGTCAATAAAGTTTGTTTTTGGCAGTAGTATGTTGTCTCTTTTTTTATGTGTATTGTCTCTTTTTACCCCCTCAGTATATTTTACACAATTTTTAAAACAAACCTAGGGGTCTCGGAACCGAGAAAAGAAACAAAAGCTGTGCAAAAGGTCTCCTTTATGAGAGGACCTAGCTCAGGAGATTTAATTCAACGTCAATAAGAATTACATTGTTTCAAAAGAACAAGACATGCTTATTTATACAATTTGAGTTTTTCGGCATTGTAGGGCCGAAAAAACTTACGCCCCCCGGCATCTTGTAGGCGATACGCTCCACCAGGCACTGCTTCTGTGACGAGGAATGGTCCGTCCCACTTCGGGGAGAATTTATGTAGTCTCCCTTGGTCCAAGAACCCATTCCTTCGTAAGACCAAATCTCCCGTATTGAAGGCCCGATGTTTAACTCGGGCATTATAGTAGCGAGCGGTTTATTGTTGATAGGCGGCTGCTCTGATTTATGCTTGATCGCATTTCTGTAGTAAGAATTCCAAGTTGCTTCGGAGTGCAGAGGTGTTGGCTTCATCGTCGAAGTGTTCGACCCTCTAACTGGGCAATCCGATCTTTGCGGGGACCATTGCCTCGGTGCCATAGCAGAGGCTAAAGGGGGTTTCTCCCGTGGGTGTCTTCTTCGACGTTCGTAGCTCCTATAGCACTTGCGGCAGTTCTTCGACCCAACCGCCCTGCCTTCTTTCCAAGCGGGCTCCGAGGCCCCGGATGATGCCTCGGTTTGCTATCTTGGCCTGCCCGTTGCATTGAGGATGTGCGACCGTGGCAAACTTCATCAGTATGTGGTAGTCATTGCAGAACTCTTTGACCTTATCATTTTTGAAGTTAGTCCCATGATCGGTAACTACACACCTCGGGATCCCATATCGAGATATTACGTTGTTCTGCAAGAACTTAATCGTAGAGGTGGCGTCCGGTTTTCTGATGGGCACCGCCTCTATCCATTTGGTGAAATAGTCCATAGCGACGAGAATAAAGTTGTGTCCACCCATGCCGGCGGGGAGTTGACCGACCATGTCCATCTCCCATTATGCAAATAGCTAGGGGGTGCTGAGTAGCGTTAGTTCGATGGCAGGAAGACGAGGTATGCTTCCGAGGAGTTGGCAGTTCTTGCATCTTCTAACCATCCTTTCGGCGTCCTGATGTAACTTCGGCCAGTAGTATCCTTGGAGCAGCGTCTTCTGGACTAAGGTGCGGGCCCCTTGATGTGCTCCGCCGACCCCTTCATTTATCTCTCGTAGAACGTAGTCGGCTTCGTGGGGGTCGATGCATCGGAGCAGGGGCTGAGTGTACGATTTCTTGTAGAGGTTTCCATTGCTCCAGATGAAATGATGAGCTTTTGCTCGAAGGCGGAGAGCCTCCCCTCGGTACTCTATTAAGAGAGCCGATTTGGACGGTCCGACCGTCGATCCCTTCGACGAGGGGGACTTCCATCAATGCTTCCACCGGGGATCCTCGAAGTTCCTTTTGGTCATCACGTGTATCCAAAAACCCCTGGAAATCACACGCATATTCAAAATCGTCGCCCGGCTCTCCGGCAGGTGACGCAGTGGCGAGACAAATCTTAGCGATTTGCTGGTTCCCATAGGCCCGGCCTATACCCCTTGATCCGAAGGGAATTTTATCACGAGGTGGTAAGTCGAGATTTGAGCCCGGAGGGTGTTTAATGTTGGTCGACCCAGGAGGATATTGTAGGACGAAGGGACCTTAGCAATGATGAATTTCACTGGCATGGTCCTTGTACGACCTGCTTCTCCAATGTTGAGGAGGAGGGTGACCACTCCTTTGGCCGTAATGGAATGGTTGGTAAACCCAGAGAGAACGTGGGAGATCGGCTGTAGGTCGGATGGTCCTAGCCCCATACTCTGGAAACAATCGTAGAAGAGGATGTCTGCCAAGCTCCCGGAATCGACCAATATTCTCTGTACCTCATAACGATGGACCTGGAAAGTTATCACGAGAGGGTCGTTGTGAGGCAAGGATATACCGTGGAGATCTTCGTTGGTGAAGATGATGGGCTCGTCCTTCCTGCACTTCTTCTAGGGTGGATCGCATACACCCTCGACTGGGAGGAGGCGGTGGTTTCCACCAGCTTCCCGAGCAGGATCCGAAGTAACGGCCATGATATACCCGATTGTTAACTCCCCGGAGGGGGCTGGTTCTTTTTCTCCCACTCTGCCTGCCGCTTGTCCCATAAGTACTTCGTCAGGTGGCCGGAGCGGATCAACTCCTCGATGTAGTCATGGAGTTGTTTACAGTTTTCGGTCGGATGGCCCTGTGACCTGTGGAAGGCACAATACGGGTCTCGGAGACGCTTGCCCGCCCTTTGGGTCACTATCAGGAGCTTGAAGAACCTCTCTCCCTTTTCCTCCTCCAGCAGCTCGATCTGAGAGATGTTAAGAGGAGTGCACTCCTGGAACTTCGGGGAGCAAGGTTTTGGTCAGTCGACTCTCTTTTTCTCTTCTCTGCCCCGCTTCTTTTGGTCGGTTTGGTCACCTTTAGGCAGATTTGAGTTCACCTCGGACTCGAGTTGGATCCACCGCTCAGTCCCGGCTTTTACTTCGGCCATGGTCTTAGATTGCGCTAATGCAAAAGAGCGGAGCCACCCTTTGTTCCTAAGACCCGACCTCAGCGCGGTGATGACCATTTCATCGCGGTGCTCGGGGACCTCAAGGAGTATCCTTTGAAGTTCTTTGTCTCCGCTCTTGATGGTAAACAGAGAGTCAACCATTCTCTTCCGCCGTCGATTCCCGACGAAGTGACCGAGGAATTGGGAGGCCAGCTCGTTGAAGGTCGAGATGGAGCGTGGCGTAAGTCCTTGGAACCAGTCCCGTCCAGCCCGGATGAGTGTGGTGGGGAAGTGTCACGATCCGGAATAGCACGTGACTGGCACTTGAATCATGTGAAGTCTATAGGACCCCACCTAATTCAAGTAAGCCAAAAGCCTAGAAATCTAAACCATTTAAAAAAAAGGAGAGTGAAGAAATACTTATTTAAAAGTTAATATATAAATCACTTTGAAAATCGTGGTAAGCATTTTTAAAAGCATCAAGCCTTTTCCAAAAATTTTGGCAGAGCTTCCTTTGTAAATACTGGCCCCAAACGGGTATAAACAGGAATATGTATAAGTAATGCATAAAGGCATCTCCAAGCGGGAGCTAGCTCTTCGCTAATTGGTGGAAACAACCACACAAGCAATATAATATACAACGCCGAAGGGCGACGATCAAACTCAGAAAGAAAGCAACATCCTCAAGAAAACCAGAAAAGAACCATAATAATACAAGCACGCGACTCTAAAGTCGAAAGAATATACAACTGGTTTTCTAAGTCTATCAAATAATACAAGTCTGGTTGATGGAGTTTACTAGATACAACGGAATATAAATAAGGTACAATGGTGCTCACGATGCAAGTGAGCCTACCTACCAAAGCAATCATCCGGAAGGAAGCAGTGTGTCATCAAGCCGCAATGAAACCTGTACGGCAAAACCTGCAAGTAACTGTGGCACAACGAGGGTGAGTTGCCAACTCGTGAGTAGAAAACATCACCGAGCAGAAATCGCATGTATGACTCTATCCTAGGTTATACAATATATATATACTTAAAACTACAACAAAGGAATCGGTGTACCATAAGTGTGATGTCAAAGTACTCGTGTCTGTGTCAAGAATAATAATATATCGATGCGTATCATGTATGAATGCATCATCCAATGTGTGTCCAGCAACGACACCCAAAATCATGATAAAACCTGAGTGTCCATCACCGACACTCGAAACATCATGAAACTCGAGTCCAACAGCGACACATAAAACTCAAATCTCGGGTTCCGCATGATCAGGATTGGCCTATGGGCTCCGCATAGTCAGGATCGGCCCATATATCCATCTATCTCATAACTCCGAACGGTATCCTCCGGATATCCGTCGAGTTTCCATACAATCACCGGTCGGTAGTGCTCCCCTGTCGGGCTCAACTCCTTTCTATATGTTCCTCTTGCCCCGGGGTATCGCACCGAGTCCATCATGCACCCGCAGACGGTCCCTCCCCTTACCTCGAATCGGGTGTATGATACCGCTCAAGAACCAAGAAAACTCATAGTGGATGTCACAATATCATACATAAGAAAACCGAAAATTTCTATCTTTAGAATGAAAATGAGTTTATAAATCCTTTCGGTTTTTCCAAATCCAGAAATCTCATAGAAAATCTGAATCCCATAATCAAGAGTAAATAAACAGTGAATATCGGCATAAAGCCCGACAATATTGCATGACAATGAATATGTATACATGCACGGGTATCTAACTAAAGAATGCAATATCTAAACTAGCACAATAATCATATATCAGAACTATCAGCTAGCAAGCGACATCAATGAAGTAAAATTCTCTAAAGTGTACGTGACATGGCAATTACCGATGATGATATGTGTGAGCCGGCAAGCAAGTGTTCATAGACATACGCATCATCGGTAATGGTGCTGGTGTCCTGCAACATGGGTTCATAATAATTAAGGAAACACATGTACAAGCATGCAATGCGATAAGAACAACATGAATTTAACGGAGAATGAATAGTAAACACAACATTTAAGAATATACAATATATATATACTAGTCATACAATTTTGGCATTTGGAATAGCACGAATCGTGGTTTTTAGAAAACAGGAGCTACGGTGTTTTAAGAAAAGGTACGCCCTTTGAAAAATCCGTAATATCCCTCAAGTTGTCCTTTGAAAATACTCACGATTCGTTAGTTTTGAAAATAAGTATGACTCGAGCCCAATCTAACATCTACCAAGTAAACTAGAGGACGAAGCTAAGAGACTAATCGAAAGGGTAAAGAAATCCACTTAAGTCCGAGTCGATATATCTAGTAGTCGGTGATCCTGCCTCAATAGCGTCACGTACGATAAAATATATAATACGATATTCTTGAGTCAAGAGTGTGGATCAATCATCATATTTATACATCATAAAGTAAAAATCCATCATACGGCATCCCAAATCAGGGTACGGGTCAAATATCATATATACTTCATTATTCATCTGGTATCTTTATCATAATATCATGAACTAGGGTACTGATCTAAGGTCTAGTACATTCTGATACCATTAACATATATCCGCGTGTGTATGAAAACACATCGCCCATCGATCCACTATAATATCATGTTGTATATCATAACACGACCCAAATCACATAACCAATCTCACGGCATCATGCCCGATCATATCGACTCTCCTCCGAGTATCATATACTATCCTCATCATCTGTGTATGTGTGTGTGTGTGTATATACCAACGCATCCACACACACACACACACACACACACACACACACACACACACACACACATATACATACATATAACCATATACACCTCAAACATATTACGTGTGTGCATGTGTGTGTGAACCTTTACCCTGGGGTTTCACGACTACGAAATTACACTATTAGTACTATCTTACAATTACACTAAAACTAACCCGTGAACACCTAAATCCTTTCTTGATAATTATTCAAGTCTCATAATACACACACACACACACACACACACACACACACACACACACACACACATATATATATATAACGTATTTGTATGCTACACTAATGGATTCGTATGCTACACTACGAAACTACGGGGGTGATATACGCCATCTACCCGACTTCCCCCGTAGATATACATCTACTCATCTTGATCCTTGCTTGCCGAAGTCGATGTCACCATGCTCCTCCTTATTATCTGAAGTCCACGTGAGGGTGCCTATATAAATAAACACATATATCGTAAACGGAAATCGCGTACGAAAACCAAAACGGCACACGAATCACACATAAGTTAAAACCTATGGCCTACGCATGCGAAAGAACCAAATAACACCTGATATCGACGTACAAATGTCAAGTGACCGAGACAAAACCCAAAATCCAAAGTTCAAGTCATGAACATCGAGGAAAATAAAACAGAATCTCAGAAAACTAGTCCCAGATTTTTGGTCAGGTGAAATTAGGCTAAACTAGAAGTACAGGGGGTAGTATATAGAGTATGTGAGCTACAGAAGCAACCTTGACACCATTGCCCACACTTTGGCTGGCCACACTGCCCTGAAATCCAGCCTGCTCGGCCAGGGTTGCTCCATTATGGTCCGTATTCTCAGGGTGGTCTTCTAGTATCCAATATAGTTCTCTGGGGTTGGTAGTTTTTCTAGTAAAAATCTCAGGTCATTCCAGATTCCCTATAGTCCCCAATATCATCACAAAATCGACATAGAAAGTTTTAAATTCAAGTCTTGGGTTTTCTATGCAAGGTGTTGGTCCAGAAATACACTAACAAGCTTGTGGTCACTAATTACACCTTAACAAACCACAAATCCCCTAAAAGCTCATCTTGGAAATTTCTAAGATCACTAATCCTCACTAAATCAATTCTAAACTAAAATAAATGCTAAAGGAAATGAATTACTACACTAATGGTAAAAGAATTTCCTCATTTGGCAACTCAAAAATTTTCTTGAGTTGCCCCAACTGCTCAAAATCCAAACTTTCTTGATCCACCATGCTTGTAGTGAGCTTGTGCACAATATTAAAGAAGGAAACATGATGTTTTGAGGTGTATTTGGGGTTGTGGTGAGGAGGTAGGGAAGAGGGCAGCCATGGTGAGGGAGAAAAGAAAAAGAAATGATGAAGATGATGAAGTGAAACACAAATGAGTCTATGGTCAAAGACCCCTCACCCTCTCTCTCTCTCTCTCCTAGGCCCATACTTCCTTGTTCCCTCTCATGCCACATTTTAAAATTCTTTTCCCTTTTTCTTTTCCTTTTTATTTCTTTTAAATTTCAAATATCAAACATATAAAAACCAAGTAATAAAAGATACAAGTATGGTTTTTCGATCAAATTAAGAAATGTAACAAGTATTGTTACCATATGACATGGTGCATGTCATGTGCATAATTAGTAATTGCTAATCAAGTTTAGTAATTAACCCATCTACAAATAAGTATTCAAAAGTCTATATTAGCTCATATCACATAAATACCTTCAATTCAATAATTCTTATAACTTTCCAAATATTTTCTAATTTATCGGTATATAATTATACCATATCATTTAAAACTAGTCCCCAAACTTTAAAATATTCATAATATTCATTATTTAATTATCTAAATTCCCAAAAATAATATTTTATTTTTCTGAAATGTTACAGGAAGACTCGGCATTGGGCCGCGTCGGAGTTATCCTGGAAGCTCATGCCCGCCGTAAATGCGTCTAGGTAGTCCTTCGGGTCGGATTTCCCATCGAAGAGGGCCACCTTGGGCGGTTTGTTCCTGGACGAGATGTGCTCGGCCAGCAGCTCTTCCGTAAAGGGCTTCGTCAGCGAATCGGCGGAGTATCGGGCCCCTTCGTCGGACGCTTGGCCATCCCGGCATATGCCCACGATTTTCTTCTCGAGGGTCTCAAGTCAGTGGTGGTAACCCAAGAATTCTGCACAGTCGGAATGGTGGCTACCCCCGCTCCGGGTCCGCGCAAGGATACAGATTCGATTCCGCTCTATCAGGTGTCTCAGATCCTCGGGCGAGGGCCTTCTTGCGTGGTCTCTGTACTCGTCGTTCGCGTGATCCCGGCGAGAGTAGGGGCGTCTGTCATGCCTGAAAGCAAGCGAGTTGACCGACACCTCCTCAGGAGGAGAGAACGCACGACGGGCATTGGGGCGATGGCCCAGTCTTTCCTAGGACCGCGGCGTGGAGCTGTCTGGTGCCCAGCTGGTCATGGAATTAATCACCGCGTGTGGGTTAAGGTGGTCGGAGTCGGCCCACCGGCGCTCAGTGGCGCTGTGATGAGGGTGAGGTAGATCGAGGGCTTGAGTGTGCATGTCCGTCCTTCGGCGGACGTCGTTATCCCGAGGAGGGGGAGCCATGTCTGGTGGGTAGGGCCCGCCATTTAAACGCGGATAAGGGCATTTACCAGCATCGTAAGCCGGTCTATCCGGACAGACAAGGCGTAGATGGCATTAGGAGGGGGAGGCGAGCCACTCCCGCCTCCGTTGTGGCGGCTCATATTTGGATCATTGCGGTCGTCGCTTGCCATTGGATCGAGGGTAGAAGATCAAATTTTTTGGTGGAACAAAATAAGTATTTCGTTCCTACAGACGGCGCCAACTGATGGAGCTTTGGATCTCCATCAGATGCTGTCCTCCGTCGATCCTGCGATGGCGGTCTTGGGCGGCTGAGATTTGGTTTTGGAGTTGTTGAGTGTGGATCTCAATGGGTTGGTGTCGGACGCAGAGCTACCTGCAAAGAAGTCCCGGGATGGGTGACCACCGTAGGACCCTTCGATAATCAAGTTAGAGCCGAGGAATAGGAGCAGAGCAGCGGCGTATTGAGATAAAATTCCAATACCTGAGTTGTCTGAGAGGGGGGTTTATATAGGGGTCGCGTGGAGCGAGCGGGCGCGAGATCATCGCCGTTAGTTACGTCCCCGCGTTATCCTCGCCTTTAATGGCGGGATGCGCTCATTAATGGAGGGATACTGCCATTAATGGAGGGATGCGCCAGCGTGGGACGTGGATCGTGAGGAGGCAAATATCTCACCTTGGCGATATACGCGGAGCCGTTGCGGGGCGCATGGGATCCGTGCTCCTGGTTGATCGGGGAGGCCGAGGAAGCTCGGCACGTCAGGGATCGGAGACGAGCCGGGAGGCTAAGGAAGCTCGGCGTGTCAGGGGCTCGGAAACGAGCTGGGAGGCCGAGGAAGCTCGGCATGTCAGAGACTCAGAGACGAGCCGGGAGGCTGGAGACGAGTCGTTGGTAGTTTCCTAGATGAAGGTAGAATGTATTCAGGGAGGTCTCCTGGAAGGCCGGATACATTCCTCGGGACGAAGTCCTGAAGAACCCTTATAATGCACCTCATTTATTCCACCTCCGTAGCTTTTAGGACACGTCATCCGCCACGTGTCGTAATCTTGAGGAAATACCACTTATGAGCATCATTAGAATCATATCCTTAATTGGATCATCACCATCATTTCTCACATCATTGCACCCTTCATCAATTGAAAACATAAAAAATTAACAAGAAAAATTTAGCAAAACAATAAAGTCCTAGTTTGGGGAAAATGATATACCTTTTGATGAAAACGATTAGGACTTTTGGAAAAAGAAAAATATGATTTTTTCCTTAGACTTCGGGGAGCGAGGACGGGAGAGGGCGGGTTGGGGGAGTCGCCGGCAGGGGCCGCAAAAGGAGCGGGTGAGGGCTAAACAGAGGGAGCGAGGACAGGAGAAGGCGGCGAGGGCTTGGGTGAGTCGCCGGGGGCAGGCCAACCGCTGCCGGGGAGGGGGCCAGCGAGGGGCAGGTTGGGGGATTTGAGAGATTTCTCGAATGCCAGGGCTGTTGAGGGAATTGGGCGGCAAACAATAACACAAAAGTGGGTAAAGTCCAAATTCAAATGCAGAACCAATAATATAAAAAGTCCAAGTCCATAAAAAAGTTCAAGTTCAAATGAAAAGTCTTGAACCAATAACCTCCCCTAAGACAATCTCGTCCTCAAAATTATAAGGGAGGTTGTAAGGACCGAGTTTTAAAAATATAATGGTTGTATTGCCTCAAAATAAATTCTCCAAACAATTTCTCTAAAACAATTCTCTTTCATAAAACCAAGCGATCGTAAATGAATTTAACAAAATTCCCTTTTCTCAAGCCTTATAAAATCTAAAAATCACAAAATAACCTAACATGGAAATATGAACTATAAAGGTATTTTAACACAATACAATAAATCTAACACGAAAGTCATATGCCGTAAACAAAATAATGAGATTAAATAATAATGACAATTATGGTGAATATAATAATAACACACAATATACAAAATGTATGAATAATGCAAAATAAACAATTTGACTCTAAGCAGGTATTCAAACACATAAATATTATAAAAACACATGATAAACAATAATAATTCTATAAAACTTGTGTAAAATAATCTATCATAAAGAAAGTCTTTTTCTCAAATAAATGAAATCAAAATTTCTTTTCTCCACAAATTGTTTTAAATAAGAAATCACTTTAGGACAAAATTATATATTTCCTTAGAATAATATTTCCAAAAATCCTTTTTTTCTAACTAAAATAAGTAACATTCGAAATTTATTTTTCTCAAAACCAAAACTTTCGTTTTCTTTCATTTTCTAAAACCAATAAATTCTTTTCTTAATATAGTTTTTCCTTTTTTTTTTCCAACAAACAAAATCTCCTTTATAATCTATGAAACAAAACAATAAGATTAAATTGAAGCAAAATTTTATTTGTTATAAGATGGATGTGGTCATTACGATTAACCCTCCTTAAAATTTTATTTCCTAAAATTTTTAAAAAGGGGATATCGCAACAGGGTAAGAAAATATAATGATAGCGCAATCATGTATCGTCTTCTCGACTCCCAAATGGACTTTCCTGAAAAGTCTTTCCTCCACAAAACCCTAACAAGCCGAACAACCTTGTTTCTTAGGGTTTTCTCTTTCCGGTCTAGAATCTCAACTGGTTGCTTCTCCCGAGTTAGATCGGCCCCTACATTGTTTTCTGAATGACCCACAACATGACTAAGATCGCCGACATACTTTCTTAGCTGGGAGATATGGATCGTAGTCATATAAGCCCTCCAAGGATGATGATAAGGTCAAGAGATTGGTCATCTCACCAACTTGTCCCAGAATGTCGATCGGATCGATGAATCGCGGGTTGAGCTTTCCGTGTTTCTCGAAGTGCATCACTCCTCAATTCGGGGAAATCCTCAGAAAAAAGCGATCACCCGGTTTGAATTTTAGGTGTCTCCTCTTTGCATATCTACCAGTGTTTTCGATGGTCTTAGGCCATTCGCACTTATCATCGAATTGTACTTACGATCTCCACTGTCTCTACAATCACATCAGGCCCTAAAAGTTTCTCGATCTCCAACATCGTCCTAACTCGATGGAGATCGCCACCTCCTCCCGTATAAAGCTCTAAACGGTGCCATGCCTCTATTTGCCTGGTAGCTATTGTTATAAACAAACTCCACTAGGTGTAGGCGGTCTTCTCATGACCTATTGAAAACCAACATACAAGCTTGAAGCATATCCTCGACAATCGAAATGACCTTCTCGGATTTGCTATTAGTCTGAGGGTGATAGGTCGTGCTGAAGCTCAAACTAGTGCCAATGCTCTCCTGCAGACTTTTCCAGAACTGAGACCGAAATCCGGTGTCTTGGTCGGACAAGTTTTTTTTAATGGTACTCCGTGTAGCCTGACAATCTCCTCCATGTACTTCTTATCTAAGCTCTCTGTGGACTGGAAAGGAAGTGGGCGGACTTGAAAAGCCGGTCCACAATAAACCATACAATGTCGTTGTCCTTCGTGCTGTGAGGGAGTGCAGTCACGTATCTCTCTTGATGTTCTTCCACTTCCATTCTAATAAGGGTAAGGTTTGAAGTAATCATGCAGCTTTATGATACTCAGCTTTTCGGTTAGAATACTAACCACTTAGCCATATCCATAGTAACTTCTCTCTTCATACCGTACCGCTAGTAATTCTATCGGGGTCTTTGTGCATCTTAGTTTCCACGAGATGAATTGAGTATGGGGAGCTGTGGGCCTCCTTCAGGAATTCTTCTCCGATCATTCCCATAGGATAATAAATCTTGCTCTCCTGTCTAAGACTCCTATCTTCACGAATGACGAAAACCGCTCGTAGTCCTGCTATCACCTGTCCCCCGATCTTATTTAACCTGACGTGATAGATCTACACTTCCTTAATTCTGTCAACCGAAGTGGACTGAATCTGTAGGCTCATTAACATAGAAAGTACCCCTGGCATGATTACCTCGGTCACTTAATTCGTTGAGGTCTTATTGAATTATTTATTAGTTAGTGAGGCTCATAACCATCGGCTGGCGACTCAAAACGTCGGGTACTACATTCTTCCTCGGAGGGTACTGTAGATCGATATCACAGTCTGTCATTATCCCTAAACCATCTTCTTTGCTTCATGTTGAGGTCCTTCTGGATGATTATGTTCTTCAACCATTTGTGATCAATACGAATCCCTACACGTTCTCCTCAAGATAGTGTCTCTACATCTTCAAGATGAAGATCATAACTGCCGGTTTTAGATCGTGGGTAGGATTGTTGTGTGCATGAGTTTTCAGTTGTCTTGACACATACGTAACTAGCTTAGTGAGCTGATACAACACACCATCAAGTCCCATCCCCAAAGCATCGTAATGGATGCTAAACTTTCGAGTCTGTCAGGGATGGCAAGGATGCGTGCGATCGTTACGACCTACCCTCCTTAGAATAATTTCATGCTTGAAATTTTCAAAAGAGAAAGCCGCTACTGGACGTGGTAGTCTGTAACGCTGTCGGAAATCCTCTCTGTGTTCTAGATGTCGCTCCCAAGTACCAGTATATCGTTGACGGAAGGAAAAGAGTCTAGGTTAGGTTACAACAAAAGGAATCGGGAATGCGTAAAGTCAGGAGATGTTTCCGGATAGAAAAATGCTTGAGAATCAAAACAAGGTTCTAAGGATCTCTAACCTAATGAGAAAGGTATAATGGATGTATGCAAAAAATACTCGAGAGATATAAGTATAAAAACAACCAACCAAAACTAAGGAATCAAGAAAGGTCACTATTGTCATCGCCATTCCTCCTTACCATTGATCTTCAAAAGAAAACACGGAAGAGCCAAATTGGATTCAAAGAATGGTTTTAAGAAGATTGCACACTTAAGTTGAACAAGGATTTGCAGGAGAACTTTGGAAGAGATGCAAGAAAAAATTTAATTGACTGGCACTTTTTAGGAGACGATGGAGAGTTCGTGTTGCATCGAGACGTGATCTTTGGAAGGACTAAGAGTGTCACGCCCCGCTTCCCAATAGACGGAAATGGTGACGTGGCAAGCCCGCGGTATATTTATCCAGAGAAGGTCATTCCCTAAATAAATATACTAAACGTATTGAAACAATAATACACAATGCAAGAATAAATTGAGCCTGTAAAAATTTTCAACAAATATCTTTATTTACATTCAATTTTCAATATTTACAAATATAAGAGTTTATGCTGGAAAGTAAATACAATAAAAAAAATGTCTAAACAAGTGGCATACATAAACTGAAGGAAAAGAAGCTGAGCTAGCCCTGAGTAGCTATCTAGTCATAGTCCTCCTCTGTGGCTTCAACTTCCTCCATCCCAACAGTATCTAACGACCATTCCAAGAGAAGAAAAATGGCTGGAATGTCTGTCGGCGAACTAACGCTCCGTAAATCCCAAGAATAGGTAAGAGTAAAGAAAATGACAAGAGTAGAATATATATATATATATATATATATATATAACGAGTAAAAATATATGATCATGGGTAAATATATACTATAGGTCTCTAAATGGTCATTATGTTAACGTTAAGTTCCAAGTGTAAATATCAACGCAGCCGTAGAAGTATTCACGAGCTCAAGAGTGGGTCCCCAGGAGCAAGGAAACACAGGCTCATTTCATGTGTTAGCATCAGAGCTCTAAGCTGTGGATGAGTCAACCCAACTGATATTCGAGTAAAATAAAAAAGAAGTTAATACGGAACTCCTGAAGCGCTGTTGGATTCACACAAAAAACTATCCCACACACTTAGCTAAGCTCCTTGCTACTTCTCTCTTCATTCCATGCCACCAGTAGTGTTGCCGTAGATCCTTGTATATCTTCGTACCACCGGGGTGTACCGAATATGGAGAGATGTGAGTTTCTTTCATCAACTCTTCTCGATTAGGTCCGATTGGTATGCATAAACGACTTTCATATCGTAAGGATCCATTTTTGTGGATGATGAAGTCAGTTCGTAGTCCACTTTCTAATTGTTCTCGGATCCTTTGTAGCTTGGAATCATTTACTTGAGCTGCCTTGATCTGATTTACAAGAGTGGACTGGACTTGTAAGTTCATCAAATATGAAGCGTTACCTGACACAACTACTTCAATCTCCAATCCATGCAGTTCTTATTGTAACTTCCACTGAGCGGTGAGATTCATTGCTAATGGCTGTCGACTAAGGGCATCGGGAACTACGTTCACCTTTCCAGGATGATACTGTAGGTTGATGTCGAAGTCCTCCATGAGTTCTAGCCATCTTCTCTACCGCATGTTTAGTTCCTTCTAAGTAAATACATACTTCAGACTCTTATGGTCAGTGTATATATCCACTCGTTCTCCCAAGAGATAGTGGCGCCAAACCTTGAGTGCGAAGATGGCGGCTGCCAATTCTAGATCATGTGTTGGATAGTTGCGTTCATGTACCTTTAACTGTCTTGATGCAAAAGCCACAACTTTTCCATGCTGGTATAGAACACATCCTAATTCTTTACCGGATGCATCACAATGCACCATGAATCCTCCAGATTGATCCGGTATTACAAGAATTGGTGCAGAGGTTAATCTCGACTTGAGTTCTATAAATCTTTTTCACATGCTTCTAACCACACGAATACTTCATCTTTACGTGTGAGCTTGGTCAGGGATGCTGCAATCTTTGAGAATCCTTCGATGGATCATCGATAGTATCCAGCTAAGCCCAAAAAACTTCGTATATCTTTCACCATCTTTGGTGTCGGGCACTCGCTGACAGCTGACACCATAGCTGGATCCATAGAGATTCCTTCGCCTGAAACAATATGTCCGAGAAATCCGACTTGATCTAGCCAAAATTCATACTTGCTGTATTTGGCGTAAAGCTGATGTTGTCTCAATATCTCCAAGACAATTTGTAAGTGCTCGGCGTGTTCTTTCCGATTCTTTGAATACACCAGAATGTCGTTGATGAAGATGACAACAATCTGTCTATGTACTCTCGGAAAACTTGGTTCATCGGGTTCATAAAGATGGCAGGTGCATTGGTCATTCCAAATGGCATTACAAGATATTCATAATGACCATAACGAGTCCTAAACGCCGTCTTCGGAATGTCTGACTCTTTGAATTTCAGCTGATGGTAACCCGAACAAAGATCTAGCTTTAAAAAGACACAAGATCCACTTAACTGATCGAAAAGGTCATCGATGCGTGGTAGTGAATACTTGTTCTTAATCGTCGCTTCGTTCAGAGCTCGATAATCCACACACATCCTGTATGAACCTTCCTTTTTCTTCACCAGCAGCACCGGAGATCCCCAGCTTGAAGTACTGGGACAAATCCATCCTTTCTTTAAGAGTTCGTCCAACTGAATGCGGATCTCCTTCAGTCCCTTCGAACTTAATTGTTAAGGTGCTTTTATTACAGGTTGTGCACCGGGTTGTAAATCGATATTGAATTTAAGAGCTCGATCGGGAGGTAAACCTGCTATATCTTCCGGGAATATATCCTCGAACTCTCGAACTACCTCTGGCTTCAATTCTTCCGCTTGCAACGCTGCAACCTCTGCCTTCTTTGGTTTTTCTTTGTAGACGCTAGGTTCCAAGGTACGGTCTCCACTCTTGAAATAGAACACTAGATGATCTGGTATTTCGAACACTAACATCCTTTGGCGACAGTCGATGGTAGCAAAGAAAGTTCCCAGTCAGTCCATTCCCAAGACTACGTCGAAGTTTGGTAAGTTCAACACCTTGAAGTCCGCATAAAATTCTCGAGTGCAGACGACCACTGGACACAGATCGTATCCCAAAGTTGCTTTTAGAATGCCGTTCCCTGAACTAACGTTCCAGCTGGATACGAGCGGTTTAACCGGGATCACATGAGTTCGGACGAACCGTTGATGCTCCAATCTCGAAGAGTGCTAGAGCAGGTAGGGAGGCTACGAAGATTGTACCTAAGTTATGTGGGATAGGTTTAGGTATAACAGATATAGGATGATTATGAATTGAAAGGACTTGAAAGAGAATAAGGAAATGATTTACGAGTAGTAACCTGACCCGTAGTTTCGGCCTCTTCGACCAACATGGTGAATGCTTGGCGTCGCAGTACTTTTCTATATGCCTGGTTAAACACTCGGCGTTGGGGTTAAGTGGTCTGGGTGCGGGAAGCTGGAGCTGGTAGAGCTAATCGGGTAGGAGGAGCTTGGATCGCCAGTCTAGCTAGAGGGTTGTTGGGTCCTCGGTTCTGGGGACATGCTCCAATGGCATGAGTAGAAGATCTACAGATCAAGTACAGGTTGTTCGCCCTGCGACAGTTCTTTACAAGATACCCTGTTCTTTTGCAGTATATGCAAAAGTCTGGCCTGCTGTTGGCGAATGAACCTACTGACCTCCGAGATGGTCTGTTAAAAGCTGGCCTGAAAGAGGCCCCTCCTGTGATCTGGTGCATATGGCATTTCACATCGGCAGTCTGCGGCCTTCCTTTCTTCTTCACTACTATCTCATAGTATCGGGCAGCCTTCAAAGAAAGTTTATGAGTAGGGAAATCCCCTATAGCGAGTGCAGCTTGGATTTCAGGGTTCAACCCTTGTTGAAATCGTCGTGCCTGGATCTCAGCAGTGGGAATAAGGTGTGCAGCGAACCTATTATGACCTTGTGTTAGCAGTGTATTGAGTAAGATTAGAAAATTGAATTTGAGACAATATCTTACCGGCTGAGCATGGTAAACTCAGTATCATATTCATCCACAGACTTGACCCACACCGAGCTCTGCTGTAGATGGATGAATTACTGCTCCATGTCAAAACGGGCAGTCTCAGGGAAATACTTAGCATCGAAGAGGTCTTGGAATGTTCTCCATTCTATCGGTTGTGCGAGACGGTTCTCCTCAGCCTTCCACTAAACTCTAGCGTTATCGGTCAGTTGCAACTTAGCAACTCTTACCCAGGCAATATCTGGCACTTGAGCTGCTGCCAGATCATCTTCGATCGCTTAAGCACATTCTTCTGCCTCAAGTGGGCTCTCTTTTCTTGAGAAGTGTTTTGGGTGCAGTGCCCGAAACTGCTTAACTCCGGATGCATCGGCTTCGGGGAAGTACATGAGGATAGCAGTCTGCTGCTGCTGACCCTCCAATAGGCTATTGATAGCCTCAAGCAGTACCGTTTGCTCATTGATAGAAGCTGCAATGGTAGGTAGTGATGGTAGAGTAGGCGGTGGAGTATTGTCGTTGATGTTGATACTGGTATTGTTCGGAGAGTCCATCATCTTGATATAAAAAAATAGGTTAGGATAGATTCAAGGAATTTGAAATGCAAAGAATGTAAATATTTGTTGAACTCATTAATTCTTGTGGTATATTGTTTACGACTTCATAAAGAACTGACCTGCATGGGCCACCAATAAAACCAGTCATGCTCCGCTTCCCAATAGACGGAAACGGTGGCGTTGCAAGCCCGCAGTATATTTATCTAGAGAAGGTCATTCTCTAAATAAATATACCAAGCGTATTGAAAAAATAATATACAATGCAAGAATAAATTGATACTGTAAATTTTTTTAACAAACATCTTTATTTACATTCAACTTCCAATATTTACAAATACAAGAGTTTATGCTGGAAAATAAATACAATAAAGAAAATACCTAAACAAGCGGCATATATAAACTGAAGGAAAAGAAGATGAGCTAGCCCTGAGTAGCTATCTGGTCGTAGTCCTCCTCTGTGGCTTCAACTTTCTCCATCTCAACAGTATCTGACGAACATTCCAAGAGAAGAAAAATGGATGGAATGCCCGTCAGCGAACTAGCGCTCGGTAAGTCCCAAGAATAGATAAGAGTAAAGAAAATGACAAGAGTAGAATATATGTATGTATATGTATATATGTGTGTGTGCGCGCGCGCTCGCGCGCGCGTGTATGACGAGTAAGAGTATATGATCGTGGGTAAATATATAGTATAGGTTTTTAGATGGTCGTTATGTTAACGTTAAGTTCCAAGTGTGAATGTCAACGCAGCCGTAGAAGTATTCACGAGTACAAGAGTGGGACCCCAGGAGTAAGGAAATACAGGCCTATTTCATGTGTTAGCATCGGGGTTTTAGGCTGTGGATGAGTCAACCCGACTGATATTCGAGTAAAATAAAAAAGAGGTTAATACGGGACTTCTGAAACTCCGTTGGATTCACACAAGAAACTATTCCAAGCACCCCATGTATAATATATTATAACTGGTTAATATGCTTATCTGATTTGATTGATTGATATTTCTCGATCGAAACCCTAGATTGCAAAAGGTGTAAATTGTATTCGAGCGAGACGAGTAATGTGCAAGTCATGACAATTGCAATCTGGATTCGAGTCAAGTTGGTTCGAGTAGATTGGATTCGAGTTCATATTCGGATTTAGATTAGAGTTCGAGTTTGTATTCGAGTTCGAATTCAAGTTTAAATTTGAGTTTGGATTTGAGTTCATGTCTTTTCATGTGAATTGATATAAATTGTTAAACTCTTATGTTCAGGAGAAATGGGGAACTGCTTCACATGGACGGCATGATTTGTGTCTTTTTCCAAGACAATTGCCATTAATAACTCCATTAAATTTTCTAACCTGAATATGCAAGCACTCACTTTCTCCGGCTCCCTGGGGCTCAAGAGAATTGATCCCGCTTAAACTTTTATATTTATCTAAGGTCCTTAAAATATTGTTTGTATATCTCGAGGGAGTTTTATGAAAAATATTTTAATATAGTTTCAAAATAAATCTCGAAAGTGATTTATAATATTTAGGGTTTTCATGAGCATGTATTTTAATTATTGGGGTATTTTAATGATACAACCTAGTTTTTTGAAAGTTTGTGGTATTTTTATGAAAACTACCAATTTTGGAAACTTGGTGGTATTTTATTTACAATTTTTAATCTTTCATTTTAAAAATATAGTTTCTTAATTTGTTTTTATTGAAAATACGGATTTCATAATTTTTATATAATTTTCCTAAAAATTAATTTTTATTTGAAAAAACCTCGTTTCTTGAAAAACTGTATTTTTATTCCTTTCGAGACCAAATACTCCGTGAGGAGTTCCGCATCTCGCTCTACTGTTCCAAAGATGTGCGATAATCCACACCATCTATTAGCGGGTCTCCTAACGAGATTTGTAGAGGCGTAATTGCCAAGAATTTCGAAATATCGATTTGAAAAAACCCGTTTTGAAACGGTGTGGTATTTTAATAAAAAACTTATTTCTTTAACTTAACCATAGATCTAGAATACCGTGCTATAGAATCATGGTGTGCATGTGGAGTAGGTCGTTACCCCGTGAAGTTTTTCAAGAGGTATTTAAACTAATTATCGATGAGAGGGCGATACTAAAGTTCATGGTATTTTACTGAAAAAGTTTGCTATATGTTCGTTTCATATGAAAATTAAAAACTAAAAAATAATTGATGTGAATAAGGTTAGAATTATTGTAGCATGCTAATTTGATCTTGTTTCTTATCACATGGCTTGCAAAAGTTTAAAAAAGGCGATATCGGAAATAACTCCTCTTTTGTCGGTTTTTTTTTAAGAAGTGGTTTGAGATAGAAATAGAGAGGGATGAAGAGACTTACTGTTTTTATATGGCTAAGAAGAGGTTAAAGAAACTCTCGGGGGTTGTGGTTTCATCGGATATACTCCGATCGTCGAGTTTAGCTCACTACTCCACTTGAGATGCTTAACTCCACTTGGCACTTAGAAAGTTTTGAGAGAATTTGCTAGAATTTCAGAATGGGGGAGAGCTATATCATGAGGTGGTTTTTATAGTGAAGAATCAGGATTTGAGAATTAAAATCGTGAATTAAAAAACATTAAAAAGATATTAAATGGTAAAATGAAGGGTCTCTGTTTGATTACAGGGAAAGCAAACAGTGTAGGAGAGTTAAGGGGAACTGAAGAGACGAGTGTGCAAAGCATGGATCAAGTTGGGCGCATCGGGACCGTCGGCGCCGGCCCATGAGGCAATTTGGCCGGTCGGATATGAGGCAATCGTCTCGAGATTCATGCCACGTGGGGTTTTCTATGTTTACTCCATTTTGCGCATATTGGATTTTTCTGAAACTTTTTCTTTCCCCGTGTATTGCACGTGCAACTCTTGGGCTTCCAAAAATTAAAAAGAAAAATCAGAAAAAAATAATTGTGTCTGATGGGAATCGAACACATAGGTTACGATACAGCAGTGTAGATGTTTTACCAATGAGCTACAAGTTGATTCTTATTTTTATTAAACAAATATAACTTGTAACTCTTACACAGGCTGTAATACCCTTTTCTGTACAATAATAAGAATTTTCTGTACAGTGATTTCAGAGTCGTTACAAAAAGGGTTCAAGATGGATTTCAAAAATTGTGATTCAAAGGAGTTTGGATTTAAAGGGTTTTAACAAAGGTTGGTTGGTGTCTTGCCTTGGTATGCTGGACCTATATTGGCCACCACTAAAACCTATCACGTCTTGCTTCCCAAAATACAGGAGCAGAGACACGATGAGACCCGCAACGTAACTATACCGAGAAGTAAACTCTCCCCGAATACAGTTACGCTAAGCGTATAGTAATGTAGGAGTACACAAAAGCAAGTAAAGTAAAGAAACTTTTATCTTATTAACCAACATTTTTCTACAATGATGACAAGGAGTAATAAACTATACCATAGAATCCAAAAGGGTACAATTACAAGATATGAGTCAATGATACAAAAGAAATACAGTATGGATACAACCTGAAAGATACTGAAATGGAAACTGTACGAGTCTTGGGCTGGGTGTTGGTTAAAAAATGAAATCCTTCTATATTTTAAAAACCATTGTGGGTTTTGGAAAATAGTGTACTTTGTTATTATTTTATAGTTTATTCAAAAACTATTTTAAAACCATTTTCTTCTTATAGAAAAATTATACGAAAATTTATTAAAATATAGACAAAACGCAGACGTTACATTAGCTTGGTTCAAACAATTGGCATAATAATGTTGCATACAAACTTACATGTAGCTAGTTCATGGTCAAATTGCAATGTTGATACAGTCACGCTTTCCTTAGTATTTTTTAATTTGGAAGTATCCTGCTGCTGTATTTTTTAAAATAGAAGCATGAAGTCTCTAAGGACGTTTTTCATCAACATTTTGATCGTCCTTCAAGGCGCATACTATAGTATAATTAGTCTTTTTCGTTTTGGACAGCTTGGTTTGAAATCCGCGTTTAATCGACCAGTCACTAACTGTCTGAATTAAGTTTTCCTTAGGCTCAAACAAATCGCCTACTTTAAATCCTACTTCATATCTCCACATATAACTCTAGGGTACGCGTTTGGGGATATAAACCAAGCATTGCACCCGTAGTCATCGGAAATCTTTATTGCAGTATAATCATGAGCAGTTGGCCACTTGCATGTTAAAATTATTTGATTCCCATGTGGATTAATGTGAGTTATCTGATAAATCTTATCAACTAAGTCAGTATAAATACTGTTGTCCGTTTCAAGATCAACTTTACCGTAAACCAATACAAAATAGGACATTTGCATTTGCCAGCAAACCTAAAAATTTAAATTTAAAATCATAATTAGAGAGAAGAATACTAATTTTTTGTGCATTCAGCCAATTCCATGCAGTGATACATTTAAAAAAAATAAACATGTTCTAGCTAACAAAGAACCAAAATAATACATAAAATTGACTAACATAACATAATGGTTGTGATTTAATTTCTTTCATGACGAAGAGATTTTTTTTAAATAAAAAACCCCCACACTGGTGCTAATTTATCAACAACACAAATAGAATAAAAAATTTACAATAAGACACCACATCACACACAGTAAAGCATATGCAATTAACGTGCAAAATAAAAATCACAAAACATAATAGAAGGGAAACGTTGGCAAATTTAGGGATTTGTGCATTCTTCTAATTCTGTGCGTGCCCATTTGATTTGTGAAGGGGGATAATGTAAATTAGCATTTGCAGTTAATGTGCGAAAGAACAAAAGGAAAGCATAATTACATAATTCTTGTGTGGAAGAAGAGATCAAAGCTAACACCTTTTTTTGATCGATGCGAGGAATAAACGTCTAAGGATGTCGAAGATGATTGGAGGGAGAATGAAGTCGGAGACTTCCACGGAGAGAGAGATTTTGATGGATCAAGGAGAGAAAATATGATGGAGCAGGTGGAGAGATTGAGAGGCAGAGAACAAAACCCTAAAACCCATCGTTGTTTTTTCTTTTATTGGCTGAGAGGCAACATACGAGATGAGAAAAATCTTTAAACTTCTAAATATTAAAAATATGTTTTACACAACCCCAGATTCTAATTAGCGCTAATTAAAAATAATCTAACACTAATTACTCTAAAGTTAGTTAGAGGCGGGTTTTAACAATTAAAAAAAGATGGAGTCGATATTAATAATTAAATATTAAATGGAGATTTTTTCAAAAAATTGTCCTATTTTGAATTTTCCTTCTTTTTTTCTCCTTTTCCTTTTTTTTTTCTTTTTCTTTTTTGATTTCTGCTATTGATCCAACAAATCTTTTGCGGTTCTGAATAGAAAAATGCTTAACGTACCGACTTGAAATTCACCATAATCTATCCAAGAGATAAACTCATGGGCCCACTTGTTTGGCACTGGTATTCAGGTGTTGTTGATCCCACCATTTTATCTCTTAGGTGATTAAATCCTGGTAGGTAAAGTATTATTACTTTTCTGAATAAGGCCCCAAAATCTTTATAATTGTTTTTGTAAATGATAAAAAAGGGAGGGTCTAGCTCCCTGGGCCATAAACCAATAGGAAAAACTCACTGCACAAAAAATCTAATGAAAAACTCTGTAGATCCAAAAAAGTCATGTGTTTAAGTCTCTATAGTACAACCGGCCGCTTTTTACTTTTTAACATTCTCATATTATCATTGTCAACTACTAATAGAAAATTGTTTCATTTAGCAGGTAAACTCCTACATTTATTAGATAACTACTACATATTTGCTACATTTAGTATATAACAGCCACACTTATATTTATTAGATAACTACTACATCTTATAAGTGTAGTAATTATCTGTTAAGTGTGGCAGTTATCTCCTAAATGTAGCAGTTTTCTGTTATACATTGACATGGGTAATACGTGGATATTAAAAAATAAAAAGTGGATGGTTGTTCTACAAGAACTTAAATCTATTACTTTTTGGATCTGATGAGTTTTTTGCCAGGAAACTTTTCCTATTGGTTTTTGGACCTACAAAGCCGGACACGTTTTTCCTATAAAAAAAATTTGTCGTCATTAATCTATTTTAGCCTCCAATTAGTTTATCATATATTAAAATTTTGGTAATTGCCGTGAAATTTTATCATATAGCCTCACTTACTAAATACATCTTATGTTTACATGTAGACCTCTCATTTGATGAACGGGTGCTCGAAACCTTTAAGGCTCCAATCGGAACTAGCACGCTGTGGATAACTTTCTGATACTTCTTTAATTATATTAAGAATTCATTTAAGAGACTTGAAACTCGTCTAAATAAACAAATTAATCCATGATTTGAGATATTGTGTTGGCAAAGAAGCCTAGTGTCTCCATATTCTCACTTCTGTGGTATGTATGCATACAAAAATCATGGAATAGGCCAACTGCATCCTTTTACAAACTTATCCCTTTAAGAAAAACTAATCAAATGTAATCATCATTATTATTATTAATTCAAGTCAGCTAATTAATTAAGTTGTGGACCAACATCATGGAAGATATGTGACCTAATTAATGATCGGATTGGCTTGATAAGCTTGAATTAAGAAGAACTAATGATATATTTATGCTAATAAGCCATTGTCACCACCCTATCGATCTCTTGCATGCGCCATTAGCGCCAGCTTGCATGATTAATTTGATCTCTCATTATTCATTAATCAATCCCCCCTTCTCTCTCAATCGTTTTCTCTAAAACAAAACACATGTTTTAGTCAAATGCATGCATCCCATATATTTGGTTATGTTTTTCTTTAATCCTCTTTTGGGGCCACTAATCACAAAATTTAAACTATATATGTGCGCACACACCTAATCAAGTTGGTACAGGTCGGTTCCAGTCTCCTAAAAAAAATATTATCACATCTCTCTAGGTAAAAGGGTGTAAATAAAATAAAAGCATCACAGACCAAAGAGACATATATGACAAAACTTGTGTATATATTTTGTAATCAATCATTAGTTAGTGCAAGTGATGGATTTTTAGTTTGGTTAAGACAGAATTAAAAGTTTTGAGGCGTGTATGATACATTTTCCGAAAGGTGATATTGCCCCTATTATGAGAGTACAACAGAAGGCAATCACCCCCAAGATACAACAAAGCCCTTGAAACTCTCTTAGAAGATAATGAGAAGAAAATGCAAAATCTATGAAGACATAGACTTAATTTATAGAGATGAACAGACACAACTGTTTGGACGGTTGTGACTGTTCAGACAACAAAACTGCAGTAGACAGTTATTCAGTTAACGACAAACTCTGTTATCAAGTCAACTCCAAGATGTTTCAAGTGCCATATCAAAGAAAATAATAAATAAATATTATAAGCCCGCTAGAAATTAGGCACACTTGGCTCATAACCCACTTTGTTCAAGATATTACTTAAATATTGAGAATTATTATAAAGACTTGGACATTCGTCTCTCCATCTAATGTGAGACTATTTCCCACGTACAAATGCCACCAATAGATTCAAACTACCAACAATCCCCCACTAGTTTGTATATATTGTTTGCAGCCACATTTCTCTCGTAACAAATATTATGTATAAAAGAAAGGTATCTCTCGATTTAAACCTTCCATTAGTGTATATATATCAATCGTCTAACAAAGTTATTGGTGTCCGAAGATTAAACCAAAACTTTTATTATTAGAATTTGAAATACAACACACACAATACAATATTCATCTTATTTTCTAAGAGGTTTAAAACTGTTTTAGCACTATTATGACCATGTGCTACCCTTGGTCTTCATAAGCAATTATAAGAGAACACATCATATCTCTTGTTGAAACGGCACCAGTTCTATGCTAATATAGGTGGAGTTTTCTTTATTATATCCCTATTACTATGGATATTTAAAAATTAAATAACTCCATTGAGAGCTTTCGCTCATCCTCTTTATCGTAATGGACAGCACTAGATATTTATTTATATATGAATGAGACGTCTAGTGCAATACAGGCACATGACAGTAACTTGTTATTACCCATTGAACTATTAAAATTAGTTTTTACTAATTAAGTTGGATTACCATTACCGGTGCCAAATTGTAAATGTTTAAATCCCATTCCGATCGACGTATTCTTTACCAAATCTCTAGATAATGCCTTGGTAAAAGGGTCTGCTAAATTCTTTGCAGATCTCACATAAACTATGGTAATTATTCCATTAGTAATTAAATCTCGAACATATTCATGCCTTAAACTAATGTGTCTAGATTTACCATTATAAATATTATTATAAGTTCTAGACACAGTCGCCTCACTGTCGCAACCCAAGGAAATAGATAGTATTGATTGTGGCCACAACTCTATATCCAATAATAAATTTCTCAGTCATTCCGCTTCCTTACCGGCAGCAGCCAAAACGACAAATTCAGAATCCATTGATGAATGTGTGATGCAGGTTTGTTTTTTAGAGGCCCAACTAATGGCACCACCTCCGATTGTAAATACCCAATCTGTTATGGATTTATTATTACTTGCACTTGTGATCCAACTTGCATCCGAATAACCTTCTAGTATTGCAGGATAATTGGAATAAAATAAACCAAACTCTTTTATTCTTTTTAGATACCCAAAAACTCTACTGATGGCCTTCCAATAATTAGTACTGGATTTACTGATGTATCGTGACAATTTGCATACTGCATAAACTATATCAGGCCTTGTACAATGCATCACATACATAAGGCTTCCAATAGCGCTAGCATATTCTAATTGTGCAACCACATTGTCACAATTCTCATTTAATTTCGTACTCGGATCATACGGAGTAAAACTTTCTTTAATATTAAGATGTT
This sequence comes from Agapanthus africanus, assembly GCA_030015575.1. NCBI lineage: Eukaryota > Viridiplantae > Streptophyta > Magnoliopsida > Asparagales > Amaryllidaceae > Agapanthus > Agapanthus africanus. The sequence continues at coordinate 257,586,571 of CM057339.1, read as the reverse complement.
AGAATTTATTTAATAATTTCTCTATATAACGAGATTGGTTTAGTACGAACCCTTCACTATATTTTTTCACCTTAATTCCTAAAATAGTATCTATCTCATTCAAATCTTTCATTTTGAATACTGAAATTAAATATTTTTTTGTTTTATTTATTCCAATCATGTCTGTATCAAATATCAACATGTCGTCTACATAGAGACATATGATTCCTCCATAATTCTGATTGAATTTGGAATATATATATTTATCCGCACTATTATACTTAAAACAATTTGATATTATTGATTTATCAAATTTCTCATGCCATTATTTAGGGGCCTGTTTTAAACCATATAGCGATTTAGTTAATTTACAAACTTTGTTCTCATTTTCAGAAAGTATGAAACCTTCGGGTTGTTCCATGTATACTTTCTCATTTAATTCACCATTTAAAAAGGCTGTTTTTACATCCATTTAATTTGATACACATATAAATTATATATTGAAGGCAAAATTATAAGAACTCTAATGGATGTTATTCTAGCCACAGGTGCATAAACATCAAAATAATATATTCCCCTTTTTGTGTGAATCCTTTAGCTACTAATCTCGTCTTGAAAGTTTGTATAAAGCCATCTGTATTTTGTTTTCTTCTATATACTCATTTACACTTTATACGCTTAGATCCTTGAGGCTGGTCAACCAATATCTAAGTATTGTTAGATATTATTGAGTCCATTTCGTCATCAATAGTCTCTTTCTAAAATGCAGCATTTCTTGAAGATATTGCTTCACTAAATATGTTAGGATCATCTTCTATAATAAGTAGAATATATACTTTGTTAAGCATTTTGGTTCTATCTCTTTCAACGAGAAAGACTATTGAACGTGAATCAATAAAATCAGGACCAAAAGATTTTTCTTTTCTGATTCTTTGACTTTTCGTTGGTTCAATATTTTCATTACTTTCTCTTCTTTTCTCATCGGTAATTTTCTTAGAAGTTGCTGTATTTTCCTTATTACACAAATTAGAATCAATATTGTCATGCATAAATTTATTTTCAAAAAATTCAACATATATCGATTCAATTATGACATTTGATTCTAAATATAGAAGTCGATATGCTTTAGAATTTTGTGCATATCCAACAAATATACTTCTAATACCTCTCGACCAGAATTTAGATTTATATGAATCAGTCACTTTATAATATGCTATGCACAACTGTTTGGACTATGGGAGTACAGCAGAAGGCAATCACCCCCAAGATACAACAAAGCCCTTGAAACTCGAAGATGCAAAATCTGTGAAAAGACACAACTGTTTGGACGGTTGTGACTGTTCAGACAGTCAAACCGCAGTAGACAGTTTTTCGGACAACGACAACTCTGTTATCAAGTCAACTCCAAGATGTCCCAAGTGCCCTATCAAAAACAATAATAAATAAATATTATAAGCCTGCTAAAAATTACGCCCACTTGGCTCATAATCCACTTTATTCAAAATATTACTTAAATATTAGGAATTATTATAAAGTTTTAGACATTTGTCTCTCTATCCAATGTGGGACTATTTCCCACATACAAATGCTGCCAATAGACTCGAACTACCAACAACAAGTTATCATCAGAGCTCCATTAACTCATCACAGTTGCTGAGTTTTTTCCCACGCACTGATCATTAACCTTGTGGCCCCTTTGCCATCCCCCCGTGCACCTTATATATATAGATCATTAGGATTATTCAGTGGTGATCATATCAACAACATGTCTCCTCTCCTTCAACAGCAACATCATGGCATTCAAAGGCACAAGAGCTTCATGGGCAGCGGTAGTATTAATTCGGCGGCATCCGATTTGGTGCGAGCGCATCAGGGAGCATCACAAGATGCATATTCTGCTCTTCCCCTTGTTGTTGGCGGCCGAAAAAAGCTTCGGGAATCGTCTCATGATGCAGCAGGAACAGCATCACCATTAATCAAATTCTTCATGAATCCCCTATCGACGACAATTGCCTCCATATTCCGTTCTTTCTTGCCTGCCCTTCAATCTTTGCTCATCCCAACCTGCAGCAGCAGCAGCAGGTGGCTAGCTATTGATGCAACTAATACTAGTGCTCACGGTAGCCGCCGTAAATTAAGAGTGACAGGGACCTTCTTCGGTCGGAAGAAGGGCAGGGTCAGCTTTGCCGTGCAAGAAACACCACGATCTGACCCGATTCTCGTGTTACAACTCCCAACTCCTACCAGTCTGCTAGTCAAAGAAATGGCTTCGGGGATGGTGAGAATCCTGCTCGAATGCGACAGGACCAATTGTAAGAACAAAGCTTTATGGGATGAGCCGGCATGGACCACGTACTGCAACGGGCATAAGCTCGGCTACGCGATTTCACGAGAGTGCACGGCTTCTGATATTCATGTGTTGAACATGCTGCAGACAGTCTCCGTTGGTGCTGGCGTTATGCCTGCAACCACCCCAACACAAGCATCGCCAGCTCATCGTGCCATGGAGACAATAGAGAAAGTCAACGGCGACTGTGCAAGGCCTGAAGAGATTATGTACATGAGAGCCAAGTTTGATAGGGTGATGGCGACTGGAGATTCTGAAGCCTTCTACATGATCAATCCTGACCGCACTTCTAGCGGCAAGTTCAATAACGGAGGACCTGAGCTTAGCATCTTTCTGCTTAGGATTTGAATTGGGATGCGAGTTCAAATCATATTGTACTCTATTGGACATATTGTATGTTCTTCATAGTGTGTATGATTTGTTTTCATGTGCTGTGTAGCTCGCATAGCAAAGCTAGATTCCCAGCTCTAAAAAAAATGAACCTGTGTGTGTAAATTCTGATGGATATTTCAATGAACTGAAATTTGATACGCACGGAACATTTATAAATTGTTGATGTTCGAGGACTCGGTTGGTTTCGACATTTATAAATTGCTGATGTTCGACGACTCGGTTGGTTTCGACATGTAATCAGGGTCTGACATTTGAGGATCATCGGAAAAAAAGAAGCTGAAAAAGCCTACACACACAAACTCAGATTCAACAATGACACGCTATCTAATTATTGTTGATTTTTCCTGAATAGAATCAATAATTCTTACAAAAATATAGGAATGAGATTTAAAGCCCTGCATATATAAGATGTGAAGAGAACTCTTCCGAAAAACCAAACAGAAAGTTTTAAGGACGATATCTTTCCGCGCAATAAGGTACCCCGTAAGGCAGATAAGTAAAGCTTCCATACAAACAAAATCTACAAAGAAACAAGGCACACCTTAAAGCACAACCTACTTGTGCCAGCAACACATGACAACAAGTGTATAGGGATATTTATTTTTACAACAAAGCAACTCATAAGTCTCGGATATGCACTTCACCCAAAAGTCGCACTAATAACACTGGCCCTACAGTATTTTCACTAATACTTGGCGAATGGCATCTCCCTCGGCAGCATTTACCCTTTCTCATGCTCATTAACCAATTTATGGTTTAAAATCCTCACAACTCATGTGCTTAGTCTTTTCCTGCTCTGATTTGACTGAAGGGCTAGTAAAACTAAATGGGTGGAATGGTGTAACTTCATTTGCAGGTAAGATCAAACCAGCATATGACTTGGGCCATGAGAAAGTTAAAAAGGGCTTCATCATGTTGAGCTGGATCGGTTCCTCCCAAAATGTTATTACTTGGGTCAAGACTTACTCCGTCCAAAACTTGACAACAGCATTAAGCATAGACTTAATTGCTGCCCAGACAGGGTTTGTTTCTGAAGCTTCAGTCTCCTTGCCAGCCTCATTCTGAGAGATGCTGCAACAAAAATAAATAAATAAATAAAAATTTATATAGGATCAAACTTGAGTTTGAGATAAAATTGAATACACTAGTAATTACTCAATTTTGGGTATATGATTCATTAGTGATAACAAATGTCCAAATTCTCAAGCCACATATGTCACCAAGGTAACCTTAACTTCCTATAAAGAACCTCCAAAGTCCAAACTATGAATTAGTTCTTAAGCAGAACAGAATCTATGTAAGGAAATTGGTTCCAGAACAGATCAAACAAAAAACATGATGGTATGCCATTTCTGTTATTTAGTTAATTGAACATAGACCTAAAATGCAAGTATATGGCTGATAGGTGGTCAATCAGACAACCAAGGCTTTTATGTTTGCAAACTACGGTGTTCTTCACACTAGTTTTGTATGGTGAGCAACAATAAGAAAGAACCTTGATAAACAATTAAATTATAAGGTTCATCTCAAGAAATAGATATGGGTACAGAAAATGAGATGGCATAATGTTGCCCTCAGGTGAGATCCACCACGCTGCTAGTCTCTTGAGTGTCAAAGTGAACCAAACCAAACATGCGCAACCATCATTTTTTTCTTTGGTGTGGTTATCACGTGGGAAAGTATACAACCACCTGGTAGTATTGTCGAGTCAAGTTTGGCTGATACCGTATTAAAGTTGTTTTTAAAGTAGAGTAGAGTTTTTAAAGTTAGAGAAGAGTTGGAGGAGTGATTGGCTTTTACACATAGGCTTTTAATAATAAGTGGGTTCCAATAATAAGACTCAAGCCTTAAATCTTGTTGAGATGTGACCCATTTTATATTTTATACCCATGTGTTGTTTTTTTTGTTTCCATTGTGGACTATCTTTAAAGTCCCATCATTTGGTTTTTTTAACTTTCCACACTCGGTAAGGTTTCTTCAGCCATACTTCATGTTTTAGTGACTCAAATAAGTTTACCTTCCATGGTGTCTAGCACTTCCAATGTTGCTATGGATGTTCTCATGCTCCGCCTTTACTTCAGAGCAAGTATTCCCTTTAACACTAGGTTGAACTGATTCACCATAAGCACCTTTAGAGTTGGTGATGACATTCTCAAGATTCTGAAGATCATTAGGCTGAAGCAAAGGCTGTGCCTGCATAAAAATTGAACATGCAAATTATTCCACTCATCAGTCTCTATCCAACATATGCAATTGCTATGCAGATGTGAAGACTGCCTGGGGAGGAAAAACAGCAGGTATGCAGTAATCCACAGTATTCTTACTGTAATTGATTTAAGCATTTTGCAACATAATGGATAATGGATAAAAATATGTGTATGGAGTAAGAATACAAACAAATTGGAAATGCACCTTTGTGTATTATGCAATCATTAAATGCCAGTTTCTCTTGAAGAATTACTTCACAAGATGATATCATAACAGCTTTCCAATAAAGATAAGCATGTAGGGAAGATGACATACGCTAAAGAATAAACTGTGCAAAGAAAACTAATTATCATAGAAGACATAAGACTCCACATCACATATACAGCAGGCCATGGGAGTACAACTTACCCAGGATCCTGTACTTCCCAGTTCAGGGGAATCTGCATTTTGTGGTACTGATCCATTGGGGCTTTGGTTTGATACTTCATCAAGAGCAATGGATGATTGACTTTCTACCGTCTGTGACCTATCTATGATGGAATCTATTTCAAATGAAGGTCGTTTACCAGCACATGCTGCACATTCAGCCGATACATCACCCGCATCGGATTTCAGAGTTTCAGTGCTTTCTGACCTGATTATGGAGGAATCTTTTTCAGATGGCATGAATGCTGCCTTTACTTCATCATCAGAATCACAAGTTTTCAGTCCTTCAATAGAAGTCGTCACATCCACTACTTTCTGAGGCTTGTCATCAGTTGCTTCTAGTGGAAGATCTTCACCACAAGGAGAAGCACGGCCGGATACTGCATCTAATGTAATTTTGGTTTCAGATAAACAATCCGACAGTGGAATAGAACTGCTAGCTGCTGAAGAAGTGATTTCAGTAGTCGTTCCATTGCTTTTGTTGACGTTACTATTATCATTCGATGCAGATTCACAGATGGAAGGAGTCATAGACACAGCTTCACATGAGGAAATTGGATTGCCGCCCTTTCCAGGATGTTCTGCAATCTCAACTTCAGCAAGTGTTTGTTCGCTAATTCTTGGATTTCCGTCTGTCACCCCTGACAGTTTACCGAGGTTCAATTCCTTGTAACTCAAATCCTCCAATTTTCCATCTTGGTATGCACCATCAGAAACCTCATGGTATTGTTCACCCTGCAGATAGTGTGAGACAAGAGAAACATTCGCATGAGATTCAGTGCTTTCCTTGTTAACAGAACCATCTATTTCGATGATCTCTGGATTTGTTCTTTTATGCTCATTACATAAAGAAAAGTTTTCTCCTTGTTGCTGATCGATTGCAAGATTGATAGTTGATATAGACAACGGCATGGTACTGTCCTTCGAGAAAGATTCACTGGCCTGTTCTTCAGGGCAATATTCAAGATTCAGTACTTTTAAATTAGAGTCCCCAGGACCCAGAACTCTGTTTTGCTGAATGATCTCTCTCACAATTTCCCGAACAGTATAAAAAGATCCACCAACTTCTTTGTGTGTTAGATTAAGTGAAGGGAATTTTCCGTTGTTCGAAGTTTGGTACCTGAATGAAAATTCGCACCCAAATAAACAACTTGAAAGGTTCAAGGGAACACCTTTATGAATTTTTAGGAGTGTTGGTGATTAGATTTATACTGTTAGTCAAAAGCAACCATATCATGCATTACAAGACAACTAAAGGGACCATGCATTACCACTATTCTTTACCATGAACAAGCATGCCCAAAGTGCTAGGATTATGATGAGTTAAAACTATAGGGCCAATTTTTCATGCATTGATATTCCAGATCGACAATTTATAATAAATGGGAATTGCAGATGCCATAAGAAAAGTCCTAAAGTTGATTCTTTTGCTATAACGAGGAGTCCTCATACTGAATTGCTTCCAAAAAGAACTGTGTATCTTTGTCATAATAGGAGAACATAATCTAATTATTTAAATTACAAGCTTCTTAACGTGCAGCATAAAACAATTATATGTTTTCTTTAAGGATCAAGACTATACGCCGCCATGAAACTTAGGCTCTCATATCTGAAAACAAAAAGAAATTGTATAAACTCTCTCCCCACCAACCTCATGCACTGGTACACATAAAGCTGGAAAGGAATGAATTAAATATCATTATCAGTCTAATGGTCTAACCAATACCAATTCCATGCAACCTATAATTCTCACATGTGTGGATGGGACTGCATGCAAATGCAGACATTTGAGTATTCTTGGAAGTGTAGGGTTTAGAGGAAGTAGAATGGCGGTTGCTGATGTTGTCGGCTGGAAGGATGCTTGTGCACTCCGCTAAAGCCTAAAGCAAGGGGATGTTGAGTCATGATCTGAGGTCAGTGTCTGTTACTTAACGTAGAACGGTGTGGCCAATGAAGAGTAGGTTGTTCCGGTTGTATACGCAATAATATAAAGATAATAACAGTATCAAATTACTTTCTTTACCAGATCACACATGTCATCAAATACGAGCAATATACAGAACTATACACAGATATTTAGTAAATTACTCAGAGCATCGTGAGCAATAGAGGATCAATCATCAAGTACCATAGGGAATGTTCCCCTCCGAACACAGAGACGCAACCGCGCAGGTCCGTCTTGCCTGAAATTCGGGGCAGATACTAATTGGTGTTATCCGTCCACCTCTCCGAAAATACCAAGTTGATTTATGGCACCATATATCGAAGGTTTAAACGGATGCGGCCGATGTACCAGACTTCATCAGATTCCCCCTCATTTGAGGGGTTTTTGATTGTGGGGACGCTCTTCCCTGCAGGCGCAAGCCCCTGCAGTTAATTACGCTACTGCGTCGCGGTAACTACTTTCTCCTTCTCCAGATGGTCACTTCGTATCGTATGTGTTTGTTTTGTTTTTTGTTGCTCGTGGATTGTATACGGAGACTAATGTATGTTGTCGTCCGTAGGACGTGGATTAGTCCAAATCCGTATTTTCTTAAATTTGGGTTTTGGTTAAGGATACGTTAGTCTCATTTGAGACTAAGATCAACTTAGACGTTTGTTAAGAATACGTTGGTCTAATTTCAGACTAAGATCAACTCAACGTTTGTTAAGTACACGTTAGTCTAATTTCAGACTAAGATCATCTTAACATGATCATTTAGATCCAACAAAAGAGCGTTTGAACTCTATTGTTTAGTTTAGGGACATTACGGTCGATTACCAGTTTAAGAACATGGTGGTCCAATGTTAAGGACATCGTGGTCCATGGGCTTAAGGACCCTACAGTCCGAGGTTAAGGACATCGTAGTCCGTAAGTTTAAGGACCCCACAGTCCAAGGTTTAAGGACATCATAGTCCATGGGTTTAAGGACCCCACAGTTCAGGTTAAGGACATCGTAGTCCGTGGCCTTAAGGACCCCACAGTCAAGATTAAGGACATCGTAGTCCGTGATTTTAAGAACCCCACAGTCCAGTTTAAAGATGTCATAGTCTATGAAATGTGTGGTTGTCGGGACCCGTCACCTCTCTGAAGACGTTGAAGAATTACAACGACAAATATCAGAGAAGTAAAGAGATGTACCCTCGAACCGGTGTGAGTTGGTTGAAAGATCTGTAGTCCAGTTTGGGACTAAGATCTGTTAAATATTCGTGAGCAGATGAGCTCAGTTCAATATAAGTTGAGGACTTATGGCCAATATTGGGCTAAGTCCAATAAGATTAAAATGTTTAACATTTTATTGTTATGGGTTGTTGAGCCTTTACTTGAGCTTGGCCCTTTTAATAATGCTGAGCATTAGGTCCTGACAATTTTTGTCTTGTATTGAATGTATAGCATTCATCAAAACAATGTGTGTTCTGACAGTGCGCCACGTGGCGCGTCAGACGCATTGCGCCAATTAAAGAGCGCATTGCACTTCTGCCAAGTAGCGCACACGAAAATGACACGTGTCGCGCTTAGCGCTAAGCGCCAGTTTATTAGCGCATTGCGTTTTCAATTTTTGAGCGCTTTGCGCTAGTTTAATGGTGCACCAGTGAGTGACACGTGGCGCGCTTGGCACTGAGCGCCAGCCCATGAGCGCGGTGCTCTGTTTCAGAAGCGCAAAGCGCAAGTTGTGTCTACGGTTGATACATGTCACATTTTGGCGCTGAGCGTCGGTCAAAAGAGCGCAAAAACGCAGTTCATGAGTGCAAGACACTTTTCAATAGCGCGGAGCGCGCTTGATCAAATTTATGATCAGAGAACAAGTTTATGTTTTTTTAAAGGAGGCTTTGCCTCAAGATTTCAAGAACAAAAGTTCTTATTTATAAAAGGGCTCTGCCTTTGTAGATCAAGGATCTGCGAATGAAGTGAATACTTCTTTTTGTTTTTATAATAAGATCTTTTGATCTCTTTTTTATCAAAGACCTTGGTTTTTTATAGATCTATGATCTTTCTTAGAAGATAGTTCTTCTTTTTATGAGATGATTTCATCTCTGTGTTCAAGAATCATTTTCTTTACCTTGAAGAAAATGATCTTCTTTCGCTAAAAGCTTGCTTTTCTTTCTCTTTGAGTCTTTCTCAAAGTTTGTCGAGAGGTTTCTTTATATCAGACTTGAAGTCTTGGGGCCTTTATATAAGGCAAATTGATTTGTTAAATCGGTTAAAGAAATTTTTCTCTGATTGATTTGGGGATGTTTCCCCACCGTTGGATCTTTTGATCCTAGAGCTTCTGTTTTACAAAAGGCAATCTTCTTGTTTTTAACAAGATTGAAAAAATCTTTCCATAACAGAATTTATTGTCTTTGGTAATTTTTATTTATCATTGGATCATTTGATCCAACGGTGCTCTAATTTACAGAGTAAAATCTTGTCATTTGGAAAGATTTTGAGGAATCTTTCCTTAACAGAATTTAATTCTGATTAATTAATGATTTATCATTATCATTAGATCTTTGATCTGACGGTTGGGAAGGTTTTAGGTTCCAGCTCTGGCGCATCCGTGGTTTGCACGTGGTGCGCTGCTTAAAAGGCAGCGCACATTGCGCTAGCGCACACGTGTATGACACGTGATGCGCTGCTTGGAGAGCAGCGCACCTACCGCTAGCGCACACGTGCTTTGCACGTGGTGCGCTGTTTAGGGTGCAGCGCACTTGGCGTTGCATCTGAAGCGTTGCTTCACAATGTTTTAACTCTTGGCTTTGAGGCATTTGTTACATTCTTTGCATGTGGAGTTTTTCCCTTCATTTTTTATTTTATTATTTATTTTTTTTATAAGGGAGCAGGTTGTGAGCCAAAATTTTGGCGGGAACAAATGCCCCCCACTATTTTGCCCACGTAAATACGTACGTGGGTAAAGTAGTGCAGAGTTATGCATGGCCACAGAATTGAGGGCTTAGGGGACAAGTTTAGGATCGTTATAGCCTAAGACTTTCTTCGTCTTCATGAGCCGTAAAGATCTCAAAAAGGTTTTTCTCCCTACGAGTCGAGAGGATCTCGTAGGTGCAAATTCTCCCTAGAAATCGTGAGGATTTCTAAGTGTTCATTACCTTCGTGAGTCATAAGGATCTTGCTTAGGTATTTTTCCTTACGAATCATGAGGACCCGTAAGTAGCTTCTTTACTTTAGCGGCGAATGTGGCTTTGGCAACGCTGGCCCATGGATGGTAGATGACATTTCATCCTGAACTCTTTATAAGGTAGCGATGGCTAGGAGACAGGTTCAGATCTGCCGCCTAAGGCTTTTCAATTTCATGAGCCGTGGGGGTCTCATGAAGACTTTTCTCACTACGAGTTGAAAGGATCCCGCAGGTGTATTTTCTCCTTAGAAATCGTGAGGATTTCTAAACGCGTTTTTTCTTGAGAGTCGTAAAGATCTCACAAGAGAATTTTCCCTCCTACAAGTCGAGAGGACTCGTAAGCGGTTGTTTCCCTCCTTGTCGAGATTCGACTTTGGAGAGTGTGGCCCGTGAATAGTATGCAAGAGTCCATTTTGGACCGACTTGCAGGGCTCCAGTACTTAGGAAACCGGTTCTTATCCCCATTGCCTAAGGTTTTTCCCTACGACTCGAGACGAATCGAGAAGTTCTCGCAAAGACACTAATTTCCTTACAAGTCGAGACAAATCGAGCAGTTCTCGCAAGAATATCCTAACGTCACAGTTAACCTCTGCTCTTTACGACAGAGGTCCGTTAGGGTCTGTGGTACTAAGGTTTTGTCCGTCATACCGTCGCGTTGGCTGATGTATTCCTCAATAGGCAATCTTGCTGTTCGTAGCCTTACGACTGTCGTGTCTCTGATCCCTTCGGGAGCTGGACAAGACGTCTTCAAGCAATCTTCTTGGACAGTTTGACCGTCGAAAGAGCAAGCGTTGGGAGTTTTGCCATGCCACTTTTTACTTGAGATTAGGCTCATTTTGGAGAGCCCCGATGAGTCATAACCACTCCGTGCTTGTGTGGGATGATCTCCGATAGTCTTTCACGTTTTATATAAGTTGTCGTCAAGACCCTGAAGTTAGGAATTTAGCCTTTACTTCGTTTGCTGGTATTGCGTCTGCTGTATCGAGACGAATGTCGCGGTTGTCTCTAGGTTGTTGGTGAACCGTCGAGGTTTGGAACTAGGGATTTTGCCGTGGCTCCGTTGTTTGATTGTCGCGTCTGAATCCTGCTGGAGAAAAAACGCTGTGGTGACATCTCGTCTGCTATATCGAGACGAATGTCGAGGTGGTGACCACTCCATATGGGATGATCTCTGATGGTCTTAAAGGTTTTATATGAGTTGCCGTCAAGACCCTGAAGCTAGGAATTTGGCCTTTGCTTCGTTTGCTTTAGCGTGTCCGAATCCTGTTAGAGGAAGGACGTTGTAGTGACATCTCGTCTGCTGTATCGAGACGAACGTCGAGGTGGTGACCACTCCGCGCTGGTGTGGGATGATCTCCGATAGTCTTTCAGGTTTTATATGAGTTGTCGTCAAGACCCTGAAGCTAGGAATATTGGCCTTCACTTCGTTTACTTTGGTGCGTCTGAATCCTGTTAGAGAAAGGACGCTATAGTGATATCTCTTCTGCTGTATCGAGACGAACGTCGGGTGGTGACCACTCCGTGCTGGTATGGGATGATCTTCGATAGTCTTTCAGGTTTTATATGAGTTGCCGTCAAGACCCTGAAGCTAGGAATTTGGCCTTTGTTTCGTTTGCTGGCATTGCGTCTGGTGTAGCGAGACGAATGCTGAGGTGGAGTTGGGATTTTTCCATCACTTCGCTTTGTTTCGACCATGATGTCTTTTGTTGACATTGCATCGGCATCCCGCTGGACTGCGAGGGAGCGTCGTTGTTGACATTGCGTTTGCTGTAACGAGACGAATGCTGAGGTGGAGTTGGGATTTTGCCATCACTCCGCTTTGTTTCGACCATGATGTCTTTTGTTGACGTTGCATCTGCATCCTGCTGGACTGCGAGGGAACGTCGTTGTTGACATTGCGTCTGCTGTAACGAGACGAATGCTGAGGTGGAGTTGGGATTTTGCCATCACTCCGCTTTGCTGACGTTGCGTCTGCTGTAACGAGACAAATATCGAGGTGGTCTTTAGGTTGTCCGTGAACCGTCGAGATTTGGAACTAGGTACTTTGCCGTAACTCTAGGGTTGATTGCAGCGTCTGAATCCTACTGGAATGAGGAGAATCACCGTTGTTGATTTTTAGGCTGTAGATATTGCCGTTAAGATTTGGAACTAGAGACTATGTTGTGGCTCTGTTTCGTCATGTCGCTTCCGTGCCTTGCTGGCATAAGGAAGAACGCCATTGTCGGTCTTCTGGGATGCAGATGTGACCGTCGAGACTTTGCTCTCTTTCTGATGGAGTCTGATGGGATGATATGGTTCCCTCTTTGTTTGCGCCCCTGGATTGTATACAGGGATTGATGTGATATCACCTATAGGGCAAGAGTTTCATTTTTTTTTATTTCTTTCCGCGATGCTTTATCGTTTCAGCTTTTTATATCGCGAAGGTCGCGATTGCCCAATCCTTTCGGCTATTTTTCATGATGCTCAATCATTTCGGCTATTTATTTTATTCTTACTCGCTGCTTTTTATTGCGAGTTACCCAATCATTTCGGATATTTTCCATGCATACATTTTTTTTACTTGCTGATTTTGTTGCAAGTTGCCCCATCATTTCGGCTATTTCGTATGCATGTGTGGCTCGCTGGCTTTTTACTGTAAGCGTGGAATTAGACACTGATTTCGGCATCAACACCGCTACAACTGGAATATTGCCAGGAGCGAATCATCATTTGCCTCTATCGATGTCGAACAAAGGTGGCTTAGCGTACAGGGTTAGGATCTTGTCGACTAAGGCTTTTGACTTTATGAGCCGTAAGGGTCTCATAAAGGTACTTTTCCCTACAAGTCGTGAGGATCTCGTAGGTGCGTTTTCTTCTTAAGAATCGTGAGGATTCCTAAGTGCATGATCTCTTATAAGTCGTAAGGATCTCACAAGAGTGTTTTCTCCTTATAAGTCAAGAGGACTTACAAGGGCTGTTCACCGTGTAGGCATATCCCTAGTCGCGGATGGGACTTTGTTAGGGAAATGTTTATTCGCGCCTGTGGATTGTATACAAGGGTCAGCGTTGAGCCGCTTGTAGGGCAGTGTCGGAGGTTGTGATGGCTGCTTAAGAACAGGTTCAGATCGCTGTAGCTTAAGGCTTTTAAATCCTGTGAGCCGTGAGGGTCTCATAGGAGGGTTCTCCTTACGAGTCGTGAGGATCTCGCAAGTGTAATTTCTTCTTAGGAATCGTGAGGATCCCTAAGTGTGTTGCTCCCTTGTGAGTCGTAAGGATCTCACGCAGGTGGTTTCTCCTTACAAAGTCGAGAGGGCCTTGCAAGTGTCTTTTAACGAGATCACGCCCTTTCGGGTTTTCACAAAACTCGCCGGTAACCCTGCTGTTTTTACTCACGGAGCCCTTTCGGATTTTCATCCGTGCTCATTTTGCTTATGGGCATACCGTTTTTTTACCATGTCAGCCTGAGGATGTTGCGGGTTGGTAGTAGTCTAACGACGTTTCGGTCATCAGTCAACGCACGATTATGCAGCTAGATTTTGCCGCAAATCTTCGCATGTTTTGTGTCAGAGGTAGATTCCTTGAAAAGAGGGCTGAGGGCGATTTCTTCGTCAGAGTCGCTTCCAAAGGTGATAACTTGCGATCCCTTGGTATCGGCTATGTGACAGTTGTCAGTAGCTCTTTCGCGCTCATCTGTCGTGCTTTTCTTTTCCCGACGAGCCTTGCGCTTCACTCGTTGAACGTGTCGTCGATGGGCAACATATCCCTGCCACCAGTTTTTAAAGGCTATGCACTCCTCGGTAGGGTGTGCAATTTTCTGATGGTATAGGCAAAAATTAGGATGTATGTCCGCTTCATCAAGACGTATATTGCCAGGGGAATTTCCTTTAAAAGAAGGCAACTTCATTTCTATTGCTAGGGCCTTAGCGAATCGTTTCCTTACTTTAAACTTGCTTTTGCTGGCGATAGGGATGCTTTGCTCCAGTTGGGGTGTCTCGACCTTTTCCTCCAGTCGTCGGCGTTTGGCCTTTTCGAATATAGCCAGTTCACGCTCTCGATTGGCTTTGCTTTTCTGACGGACTTCGTTAAGTAGCAAGTCGATCGTCTCGTCAGACGGTTCCAAGGGTTTTGGCTTAGGACTTGCCCCCAGTTTCTCGGCGCAAGGAGCTTCCTCATTGTCTATCGACGAGTGAGAGATCACATGGCAGCTTGCTACGTAGTCTTCAGATTCACTTGACGGGTCTTCTCCATCATCTTCATCCTCAAGGACGTGGCTGAGAAACACTTGGAGTGTGACTGGAGTCCGCGCCTTCTGGTTATACTCTTCCAGCGCGTCAATCTGCCTTTGCAGGTTCGTACGCTTGTCACCAGACTTCACGGGCTTCTTCTTTTTCGAAGATTTTGACGGCTGGGTGCGAGCGCTTTGACTATCACCACCAATTCTTGTGGTTGGACGCGGTTTTAGCATTCCCTCGACGACCTCGGGTTCCAGTGGATTTTTCCATCTGATTGCCGGGCACGTTTAGAGATCCTTCAGCATTCTTTTCGTCTTTGCCGAAAGAACTTCCTATGGGGCTTCCTTTATGAATGAGCACGATGCCCCCGGTACGTCCACTTTTTTAGGGGCGTGAGGTTGTGGCGGGTTCACCTTCCAATTTTCGGATAATGCGAACTTGCCTTGTTGGTATTGGTCTTCAATCCGGCCTTTGAAGACGAAGCAATCTTCGATTGGATGGTTTACTACTTGGTGGTAAGGGCAGTAATTAGGATTGTTGACATCACCTGGCTGCAACGGACGTTTTGGATCCGGCAAATTTATGAACCTGTTGCGCACTGCCAGCTTGAACGGTCTCCTCGTTTTATCCTAGGAAAACGAGTAAGGACGTCCCAGTTTTTCCTCGAAGGATGGACGTGGACGCATATTGTTTTGGCGAACAACCGGCTTTAAATTGCTCGGCTGTTGTTGAGTATTGGCGACGAAAGTCGCTTTTCCTTTCCCCTTTTCATTCCGAGGATCCGTCTTTGAAGGAGATGGTCTATGGCCCATCTGGTCCATTTGGGCCAACTTGTCAATCAAGGCCTGGAACGTGGTCGGCTTGAAGAACATCATTAATTGGGAGATAGTCGACTGAGAGTCAAGGGTCCACATGAACATGCCCACGGCAGGAGCTTCTTCTATGCCTTGTTCGTATCTCGACCATAGGTTCCGCCACCGGATTGCATACTGCACTCACGTCTCTCCTGGCTTTACTCTGGCGTTGATCAATGCCATGATCGGGGTGCGTTCACTGGCGCTTGCGAACCGTTGAGTGAATAGCAATTCCATTTCTGTAAACGTTTTGACGGAGTCGTCGGGAAGCTCCGAGTACCATTCTAAAGCTGTGTCTGCTAAACAACCGACGACCTAGCGAAGAAGAAGTTTATCATCACCTCCAGTATTGCCGCAAAGAGCCCTGAACTGAGCGACATGTTGATGGGGATTGCCTGTCCTCTTGTACACATGGAATTTGGGGATCGTATATCCCGGCGGGTAACTTATTTGATCATACCAGCCTGGATATGGTCGCCCAGTTTTAACAACTTGGCCGGCCGCTTCATTTGCCTGGTGAGCTCGTATTTGCTGAGCAATGTAGTCATCTAGAGCGGCCTTGGAAATGGTTTCCTCTTTGGCTGCTGAAAGAGACAGAGGAGGGTTCGATGTCTCCCCTCTGTCGTCTTCAATGATGATCGAAGGGTCTTCAGCTGGAGGTTCCAGCTGTAACATCATCCCAGCCATGTCTTGGAACAAGAGAGTCATTTGTTTTATATTGGCTGCCTGTTCCGCAGCCTCCTTTTCTTTCCTCTCGAGCATTCTTCAGAGGAACTCGGTGTCAGTTTCTTGTTCCCAACGCTGCTCCGAGGTCTCTGGATTTTCTTTTGGCCCAATGAGTGCGGCCATTGCAGTCAGCATCTTCTGAAGCTTCTGCTGTTGTTGTTCCTGAGCCCTTGTTATTGACCGGGTAAGCGGTCGATGACCTGTAGAAGCACGACTCTTCTCTTTCCCGGAAGCCATATAAACGGTATATACCATCATGCCCCCAGACTTGGGGCGTTTAGATTCAGTGTCTTTGCGATTTGCCAAAGACCCAGGGATCTTCTCCGACCTTTTGTGGGCGGTCGAAACTGAGGGGGCCGTTGCAACGGGCACCCAGGTAGACGACACCTTTTGTGGCTTGATAGGATTGTCCTCTTCTCGCTGCGCTTTCATCTTTTTCTGTTGGGGGGATAGTCTTGATCGATCACGGAGTCTTGGACTTGTCGCCAAACTTTATAAATTTTTGAGGACAGCCGCTGTGGGGGCCGCTCCGGCTTCGCTTTCGATGCGTTCTCCACGGGTGAAGGAGATCTTTTTAGTACGGCGGTAGGAGAGTTCCTGCCCACCTTGTTAAGTAGTTCAAAGTTGTTCCCGGTTGGAACAGCAGCATCAACTTCCACCATTGGTGCCGGCGGAGTCGGTCCAGAAGGGGAATTGCCCCCAGCTTTCCTCACTTGGCGCCAGTGGCGACGTCGAGCATGTCGTGCGGCCGAGATCACCTCCGCTGTTGGATCAACTTTTCCGTGCCCCCTGTTCTGATGAGAGTCTGCTGTTGGCGCCAGCCTGTCACAGACAGATGCTTGCTGAGAGGGGGTAGTCAGTCTTGCGAAAGCCGACTTTCGAACAGGGGAAACAACCCTCATGACTTCACGTGGAGTCGGAGCTGAAACGGCCAGTCTTGTGAAGACCGACCCCTTAGCAGGAGAAACCGCCTTGGGGACTTCAGGAGTAGGAATGTCTATCCGTTTTGAGATGACCTCTTCAGGAATTGCGGGCTTCTTCACGGGTCCGTTGGAGTTTTGGCCCAGTCTACTGAAAACTGAGACGTTTGGTTTGGGCGACCCGTTAAGAGAGGCTGCAGTAATGGTGAGCCGATCAAAGACCGACTTTTTCGGAGCTTCTTGTGATGGTACAGGAGCATTGAAGCTTGTTGGCGGAATCATGGTCCCGAAGAACAATCCAGTGGTGGCCTGAGTCACCTGTTCCACCGGCATAGCGAAGATGGAGGCCGCTTGGGCCCGTAAGTCACTCCTTCGGACGGGACGGAGTGAGAGTTGCAGTTGCAGTTAGTGCAGTTTGAAGCCATTGATTTTCTGTTTTCTGCACGGAGCAAGACACCAAATCTAAGTACCTCGAATCCACAGGCAACCATAGCAAACCGAGATTCATTCACGAACACGACACATGAAGTGTGGAGTGGAAAGAGGAAAAGGTCCCACCGGACGTGCCAGAATCTGTTCCCCTCCGAACACAGAGACGCGACCGCGCAGGTCCGTCTTGCCTGAAATTCGGGACAGATGCTAATTGGTGCTATCCATCCACCTCTCCGAAGATGCCAAGTTGATTTATGGCACCATGTATCGAAGGTTTAAACGGATGCGGACGATGTAGCAGACTTCATCAGATTCCCCCTCATTTGAGGGGTTTTTGATTGTGGGAACGCTCTTCCCTGCAGACGCAAGCCCCTGCAGCTAATTACGCTACTGCGTCGCGGTAACCACTTTCTCCTTCTCCAGATGGTCACTTTGTGTCGTATGTGTTTGTTCTGTTTTTGGTTGCCCGTGGATTGTATACGGAGACTAATGTATGTTGTCGTCCGTAGGACGCGGATTAGTCCAAATCCGTATTTTCTTAGATTTGGGTTTTGGTTTGGATTTAAGGATACGTTAGTCTCATTTGAGACTAAGATCAACTTAAACGTTTGTTAAGAATATGTTAGTCTAATTTCAGACTAAGATCGACTCAACGTTTGTTAAGTACACGTTAGTCTAATTTTAGACTAAGATCATCTTAACAGGATCATTTAGATCCAACAAAAGAGCGTTTGAACTCTATTGTTTAGTTTAGGGACATTACGGTCGATTACCAGTTTAAGGACATGGTGGTCCAATATTAAGGACATCGTAGTCCATGGGCTTAAGGACCCCACAGTCCGAGGTTAAGGACATCGTAGTCCGTAAGTTTAAGAACCCCACAGTCCAAGGTTTAAGGACCCCACAGTGCAGGTTAAGGACATCGTAGTCCGTGGCCTTAAGGACCCCACAGTCCAGATTAAGGACATCGTAGTCCGTGAGTTTAAGGACCCCACAGTCCAGTTTAAAGATGTCATAGTCTATGAAATGTGTGGTTGTCGGGACCCGTCACCTCTCTGAAGACGTTGAAGAATTACAACGATAAATATCAGAGAAGTAAAGAGATGTACCCTCGAACCGGTGTGAGTTGGTTGAAAGATCTGTAGTCCAGTTTGGGACTAAGATCTGTTAAATATTCGTGAGCAGATGGGCTCAGTTCAATATAAGTTGAGGACTTATGGCCAATATTGGGCTAACTCCAATAAGATTAAAATGTTTAACATTTTATTGTTATGGGCTGTTGAGCCTTTACTTGAGCTTGGTCCTTTTAATAATGCTGAGCATTAGGTCCTGACAATTTTTGTCTTGTATTGAATGCATAGCATTCATCAGAACAATGTGTTCTGACAGTGCGCCACGTGGCGCGTCAGGCGCTTTGTGCCAATTAAAGAGCGCATTGCGCTTCTGCCAAGTAGCGCACACGAAAATGACACGTGTCGCGCTTAGCGCTAAACGCCGGTTTATTAGCGCATTGCGTTTTCAATTTATGAGCGTTTTGCGCTAGTTTAATGGCGCACCAATGAGTGACACGTGGCGCGTTTGGCGCTGAGCGTCAGCCCATGAGCGCGGTGCTCTGTTTCAGAAGCGCAAAACGCAAGTTGTGTTTATAGTTGATACGTGGCACATTTTGGCGCTGAGCGCCGGTCCAAGGAGCGCAAAAGCGCAGTTCATGAGTGTAAGGCACTTTTCAATAGCGCGGAGCGCGCTTGATCAAATTTATGATCAGAGAACAAGTTTATGTTCTTTTTAAAGGAGGCTTTGCCTCAAGATTTCAAGAACAAAAGTTCTTATTTATAAAAGGGCTCTGCCTTTGTAGATCAAGGATCTGCGAATGAAGTGAATACTTCTTTTTGTCTTTATAATAAGATCTTTTGATTTCTTTTTTATCAAAGACCTTGGTCTTTTATAGATCTATGATCTTTCTTAGAAGATAGTTCTTCTTTTTATGAGATGATTTCATCTCTGTGTTCAAGAATCATTTTCTTTACCTTGAAGAAAATGATCTTCTTTCGCTAAAAGCTTGCTTTTCTTTCTCTTTGAGTCTTTCTCAAAGTTTGTAGGGAGGTTTCTCTATATCAGACTTGAAGTCTTGGGGCCTTTATATAGGGCAAATTGATTTGTTAAATCAGTTAAAGAGATTTTTCTCTGATTGATTTGGGGATGTTTCCCCACCGTTGGATCTTTTGATCCTAGAGCTTCTGTTTTATAGAAGGCAATCTTCTTGTTTTTAACAAGATTGAGAAAATCTTTTCATAACAGAATTTATTGTCTTTGGTAATTTTTATTTACCATTGGATTATTGATCCGACGGTGCTCTAATTTACAGAGTAAAATCTTGTCATTTGGAAAGATTTTGAGGAATCTTTCCTTAACAGAATTTAATTCTGATTAATTAATGATTTATCATTATTATTAGATCTTTGATCTGACGGTTGGGGAGCTTTTAGGTTCCAGCGCTGGCGCACCCGTGGTTTGCACGTGATGCGCTGCTTAAAAGGCAGCGCACATTGCGCTAGCGCACACGTGTATGACACGTGGTGCGCTGCTTGGAGCGCAGCGCACCTAGCGCTAGCGCACACATGCTTTGCACGTGGTGCACTGTTTAGGGTGCAGCGCACTTGGCTCTGCATCTGAAACGTCGCTTCACAATGTTTTAACTCTTGGTTTTGAGGCATTTGTTACATTCTTTGCATGTGGAGTTTTCCCCTTCATTTTTTTATTTTATTATTATTTTTTTTTTAATTTTTTTTCTTCAAGCGAGCAGGTTGTGAGCCAAAATTTTGGCGGGAACAGGGAACAACTCCTGCCTCACAGATACAATATTGACATTGGACTTGTGAGTACCCAGTAAAATAAGTAACTTGCCCACCCAAACCAGATAACCCAATAAACATAATCAAACACAAGCAAAAGAAAATACAATATAAGCTCAATCATGATCTCCTCGCCTAGGTATGAAGCCAATCCCGACTCCATCCTCTTTCGTTCTACAAACAAGATCCATTTTGATTTATACTACATAACCTGAATTGTTGCAGGATGTATAGATTGTTACACATTCATGTTAACACATTCACAAACACATGTACATCACTCTTGTAATGTATAATATGGCCTAATGTAACTCTCCTTTCTCGATGGTATGTGCATCGTCTTCGCTCGTTATCAAGCCAACTTAATGCTCACATATTGGTATTTTTATGACATGAATCCCAATTCAAAATACATTTATATAGACGACCTTCAATGCTCGATAAAGGCTGGCTGTTGTTATATCACGAAAATCAACTAGCTTTGCACTTTAAAAAGCCCAACTACAAATTTGCCTATGCAGTTCAATAATTCAAATTTCATGTAAAATTTCAACTATGCAGACAAAGATTGAGCAAAAAATTACTTCTTGATGAAGGACTCCACCATTGATTTCCTCTCCTCCCTCGTTCGCCTGCTGCGTGGCTTCTTGTCGCCGGAAATAGCAGCAGCTGCCACAAACGTCTTTCGAGACCAGCAGCTTCCATTAACTACCGACTGCATCTTTCATTCAGAATTATGCCTAAAATAACAGAAAATTGAAAAGAATCGTCGAAAGAGGGGAAGAAAAAAAATAGAAGACAAATTTAAACAAAAAGAGTGAAGAAAAATCTGTGATTTTGGGAAAGCACCTTTCGCTTTCGCCGGATCTCAGGGAGGTCGTCGCCTAAATATGAGCAAAGTCTAGGGTTTTAAGTCTAGGGGTCTGAGTGTCTTCTTAGGGTTGGATCCCCAATCAATTGACAGGTCTAACCCGTTTACACCTACAATTTAATGCAAGACAAAGTGGATAACTGGCGGTAGTTTTTGATTTTGTAAAATGAAACGATCATTGCAGCCGAAAAGTTAAAATTCGGCATTTTAAAATTTTATTGCATGAATTTTAAATCGATTCATGTTTGCGAGTGCCCCTCCAGTAAAGTGGTAAAGCATCATGCACTTGCAAACAAAAGGACATACAGTGGTTTTATGTGTTGTTTGTGTCGGTTTACATTTTTTAATTAAAAACAAGTGAAGATACGACATATACGGTGAATTTACGCATGTGGCTTATGGGATTATGCGGCATAGGCAATGCTTGGATCGATTGCATGGGTTATATTTATCGAATTTTTTATGGTTGCAGCTAGAAATTTATTTGCGTTTTGTAGTTTTGCATTATTCTTTGCTGACATGATGTAAACCAAGAAAATGGAAAGATGAGGGTTTCTTACTACAAATATTATATGCAACTCCATTCTCATACAATTAAGTATTCCTAAGCAGCCAATCGGACATGGTTCATACAGTATATAAGCTCTACAGAGTAAGATATCATCAGTTCGGTTCCTAAAACTGCCGCAGCAAAAAATAAATAAATAATCCCCCAAACAGGCCACACTTATTCCCCCCACAAAAAAAATTTCCTTTATTTTTAATGTTTGATAAATGCGAATGCACTGGAATCTCGTCCACCTAGACATTACTCTTGAATACTTTATTATTTCGGAATCAATGTTGTTGTTTAAAGATGCCATGGGAAAGCGACCGGTAATTTTGTTGTTTAAAGATGCTCTGCATGTGCGTTTTAAAATTATAAAATAAATCACTTGATAAAAGCATATTGAATATGTATGTGGAGAGAAGTCCTAGTAATTTGTTATTTATTAGACATGTATAAAAGAATTAAGTTGGCCCAGGTGGAGCTACCGGTACAGAGGTAACTGATACTTATTTCTCGGTAAGCTTTTTTCTAATAAAATAAGCAATGTAAAATTAATGTTAATTATTATAAAGATATAAAAAATCTAGTGTAAATACTGATTATAAAGATATAAAAATTTAAATCAAATACAGATATAAAATCAGCAATAATAATTTTAGGTTTAAAAACATCATGGAGTTCCATGCATATACAAGTTTTTCTCATTCTCAAAGGGATTATTGAAAGATATCAAACCCAAAAGAATCATGAATTTTGGAAAACAAAAATCTCGTCAACTAATCAAATTTGTGTGTGATACAAACTTGCCAACATAATACACTCTAACAGCTTTAATACTACCATGTAACTTTCATCTGAATCAGCGTTACATTCTCAATCTAAAAAGGAGTCTTATGCGAAAAAATAAATAAAATAAAAGTAATGAAAAAGGAAATTCAGTATTCTCGTGTCACCATTCATTAGCTAGCCCAATAATAACCATATGTTTCGGCCCAATCGCACTGGGAAGAAGCTGCTCATGTTCCTCCAATTTATGGCAATGGTAGAGCAATCCACTGAAGAGTAACCCATAATCAAAAAATGAAAATTGAACATTTGTTTATGTCACGTCCCGAATCCACACTTATAAAAACAGTCATAATTGTATGACATGCCGCGATCGCGACAATAAGAACGCAAGGGTTAACATGTAATCTTAAAGAAAAACAATATCTCTTGAAACAACAAGGTTGAAATAACAAACATAGTTCTCACACTATTATTTTCTGAAAATAATATGATAAGTTTCAATAACCAACCCACTAAAGAAGAAACTAAATATTCGCTGCAAGAACGTATTCCTATAAAAGGTAATTACTGCTGCAGACCACTACGGGGGGAATTCTAACTTTCTATCATGAGGCTCATCCAACCCGATTCCCTGCATTTTGATTAGCAACAATAATAAAAGGTGGGTAAATTACGACGCTTAGCAAGAAAATGATACAAATCTGGTAATTTATATAATAAGATTAAATACCAATAAAATAACAAATATCGATAATCATCAACTATCTAAAATTATGCAATTTGTGAAAATATAATTTTCATGCACTGAAAAACTAGCAGGTTATAACTAAATACGGTCAACACCTCTAACTCGGTTGACATAAGAAAAATGCCACTATAGATATATGTTATGACCCGCGGTAAGGTTACTTTACGACGCGCGCTATAATCCCACTGGGACTACACTACTATTCTAAATATAACATACTTGTTTTTCCAACTCATACCGGTATTCACCTACGAAATGCATACAACCCATTTATTTTCAAAAATAGAGCTATATATTATTTAAAATATCCAATCGTATGCCTAAGACATAAATATATATAATCATGTGAAGGAACTAGTGCACTCTAGGTTACAATTTTAAAGGATGAAATCATGAGATTTTCAAAATACTAGAGAGCAATTGTTCCAATCATAAAGATCTAGCCTAAAGATTACAACTTGAAACTATAAAGAGAGTAAGCATTAGCTACTAAGTTGAAACTACAACTTTTGTAGCATCTTCAAATACTTCCAAATTGTGTTGGACTCCATTGTAGGCTTTTAGAAACTCCATGGAATATGCTTGCAAGCTCACCTCCTCCATCAAAGATGATGCACCTTCAAGACTCAAGAACTTAGGCTTCAAGTTTAAGTGAGCTAACCTAAGTAGCTAGTTTGCTAAGTTAACTAGTGAGGGTTGCAGTAAACCTCACTAATTTTATCTCCATAGAATTTTCCTTTTCAATTTTATTTCTTGTAATACCCAGAAGCCATGGTACAGTATTTTAAAATATACCTATAAATCTAAATTCTATTTTATGGTATGTTTTTCTACTACTGATGTTTAAAACAAGTCATCTCTAAGTTGTTACTGTTTTCATGTAAGATTATATAAAATACTATACCCTATTATGCTAATATTAAAATTCTACTACTTATTGTTGTTATATATAATATACACTAACTATGTTCATTTCAAGTAAAGAATTAACCTACATATATAAATAACTTATTATGTTACCTTATTGCCACTACCTGTATATTAGTTTCCCAAGCTAATTATATTCCTAACCTTAAACCTAACACTGAGCCCGGTCCATTCCTTCCCCCCCTCTCTCTCTTTTAAATTCTTTTTTTTTTCAAACCCAGCCCAAGCCCCAAGCCCAGCCCACGAACCCTTTCTCCCAAACCCAACCCGAACTCGTCCCAGACCCGACCCGCTCCCCACTCTCTTCTTCCTCTTCCCTTCGCGTTCCCTTCTTCCCGCTCATTTTCCCACGACTCGCCCATCCCTCGCAACTTCCTCCGCTCAACCTGCTTCCCCCGCGACCTCCGCAGCGCCCCCCTTTCGCGCCAACTCCCCTCCAACTCCCTCGCGCTACCCCCATGACTCGCGACCTCTTCCTTGCACCCACGTCCCTACGAACCGCGCCTCCCCTTCGACCACGCCTGCTCGCAACGGCAGCCGTAACATCCGCGACCGTTCCCTCCGACCTCGTTCGCCCCTCGACGGCTCTCTCTTTTCTTCCCCTCTCTCAAAATCTCTCTTTTTCCTCTCCTTTTCCCTGCACCTCATTCTCTCCACCATCGAGCTCAACGACCAACCGCTCTCTCTCTCTCCTCTCAACAGCCACCACCGAGCACCCAACCTCACCGCCGATGAGGTCGATCCCCGTCTCCTTTCCTCTTCTGCTCCCCACCTCCAAGCTGCGCGCTCCAAGAACCCAACACCGAACCCAACACCCTCATTCCCTGCACCCTCAACTGACCCCGACCTCACCGCCGGCTGCCTCCCAGAGCCCCAGCGACCACCTCTGCAACCACCACGTCGCTGCCGCGGTCCTTTGCCACGACCACCGACGCTTTCAAGCTTCCAAGCCGAGCCCCTCTCCCAGCCGCCCAGCTTCGCCACCCATCTCCGACGACAGCCGCAGCTCCCTCACCATTGCCTCCACCAACCCATCTCCATCCTTCGCCGCGACCACCGCTAGCACCGCCTTCATCTCCTCCTCTTCTTCCTCCTCACAACCGACACAACACCACTACCTTCATCACCATCGTTGCCGCGCCTTACCGTCATCGCCTGCATACCCCTGCAACCTTCAGAGCGCCGACGAGCCCCGAGCACCATCGACAAGCAACCCCAAGACCCCCTCTGTGAACCCCCAGCTCCTCCTCCTCCTCCCCACCGAACCTTGTCGAGCCTCGCTGTAAGTCTTTCGGCAGACCCCCGGCACCACCCAGAGCACCACCGCGACCCGCTCCAAGCTACATCGACTCATCTCAACGCCGTCTGAACCATCGCCACCTTCTTCCTGAGCACCGTGCTGCAACCTCCTTCGCTCGCACCCACTCCTTTCTCGGCCACCTCCTCCTTCCTTCTACACCCAAGAGACCAAGCCGAGCTTCTCTTGATCCCTCCACCTGCTCCGGCCATGACCCCGCACTGCGCGACGACCACTCCACCATCAACGGCCTCATCTCCGTGAACTCGGAGTCTTCAAGTACCGCCGCCAACGTCGATCTATACGGGTTGTAGCCAATCAAAAGCAAGAATTCGAGGCCACGCCACTACGGTTCCAAAGCTCGCGAACTCCGGTTTTGTCGCAACGACCATTTTCGCATCCGTGACGTGCATTGCAACGTGCCGTACCGATCATCACCGTTCGCTGATGTCGTGTCGTCGATCGTTGTCGTCAGGCAAGTTTTGGAACTTGCATATCATGCTAATTATGTATAGCCATAATTATTTATCACGTCGTAATTTTATTGACGAACTTTAATAAATAACGTATCATATTTGATTGTACTGAACCGAACCCAAATTCGTGTCTAATATCCCGTCGCAATATTGTATAAAATTTATAGAATTTTAATCTTGTTTAATCGGTGATTAAAATGGGCATTTCGATTGTTACTTAGATAATTAACCTAGGTGTTCGACACGGAACCCTAACCGAAAACCCTATTTAAAATGGCAGAATTTGTGATCAATAAATCCCTCTACTGATAATGAATGTCGAGTAGGGATTTGGGTAATAAAATGTCTAGGTTATACCTTTGAAATGTTGCCCTAAAAGGCGACGTAAATCTGGAAATCACTGTGATATCACATTGTAAAATTAATAGTAAATTAGATATAACTCGTATCGTGACTTGCTCGGGCTCGTTAAGAAGAAGACTGGATAATCTATAAACCTCTGAAAATTCTTACTGAATATTGTTTTGTTATGATGTTGAATACTGAGGCGATTCACGGCCCTGAACTGCACCCCTTCGCTCGCACCCACTCCTTTCTCGGCCACCTCCTCCTTCCTTCTACACCCAAGAGACCAAGCCGAGCTTCTCTTGATCCCTCCACCTGCTCCGGCCATGACCCCGCACTGCGCGACGACCACTCCACCATCAACGGCCTCATCTCCGTGAACTCGGAGCCTTCAAGTACCGCCGCCAACGTCGATCTATACGGGTTGTAGCCAATCAAAAGCAAGAATTCGAGGCCACGCCACTACGGTTCCAAAGCTCGCGAACTCCGGTTTTGTCGCAACGACCATTTTCGCATCCGTGACGTGCATTGCAACGTGCCGTACCGATCATCACCGTTCGCTGATGTCGTGTCGTCGATCGTCGTCGTCAGGCAAGTTTTGGAACTTGCATATTATGCTAATTATGTATAGCCATAATTATTTATCACGTCGTAATTTTATTGACGAACTTTAATAAATAACGTATCATATTTGATTGTACTGAACCGAACCCAAATTCGTGTCTAATATCCCATCGCAATATTGTATAAAATTTATAGAATTTTAATCTTGTTTAATCGGTGATTAAAATGGGCATTTCGATTGTTACTTAGATAATTAACCTAGGTGTTCGACACGGAACCCTAACCGAAAACCCTATTTAAAATGGCAGAATTTGTGATCAATAAATCCCTCTACTGATAATGAATGTCGAGTAGGGATTTGGGTAATAAAATGTCTAGGTTATACCTTTGAAATGTTGCCCTAAAAGGCGACGTAAATCTGGAAATCACTGTGATATCACATTGTAAAATTAATATTAAATTAGATATAACTCGTATCGTGACTTGCTCGGGCTCGTTAAGAAGAAGACTGGATAATCTATAAACCTCTGAAAATTCTTACTGAATATTGTTTTGTTATGATGTTGAATACTGAGGCGATTCGCGGCCCTGAACTGCAGTCCGGGGCAGCGTTTCATTTTGGATACCTGGCTTTGGAACACACCCCTTCTTTAAACTGAAAATGCGCGGGACCCCATATGATCACGTAGATAATTTAATTGTCTAACCCATTAATCTGGTCCCGTGTCGTTTCACAGTCGTTTGATATTTAATTCGTATTTTAGAATACCGTTGTGTCCTGCAGTTTTCTGCAGTGACAATTTGTACACATTGATATTAAACTGAACATATCTTCCCATATACAGAGGAAATCATCGATCCGTCTGATACGTTGGAAACCCGACTGTTAAACCTGAATATTATCCAACTGTAGCATTGCCTAATTACAATCCCAACTGGGATTAAAACGTGTTACGAAATGGGCTTCCAATTCAGAAATTGGATTTCCAGCAGTAAACACTTAAAATGAAATGACCATAACTAGCAAACCTGAAACCCGATTGACGCGAAACCAATTTTGATGGACATATAATCAAACTTACTGCTTACCCCTTTTATATTGTTTTGTTCAACTCTGCACGTACGATTTATAGTAAATTTTGCAAGTTGTAAAACACTGGCTGCTGATATTTTTATTCATATCGTAATTATTGCATTCTCAGCATATCATGTAGAGGTCATATACAGTGGTAACCTAGTGATCGTGTACATTACCCAGTGATAGATATTAGTGATTGGATTATGGCAAGTACGTTAGTGTTAAAGTGTGAATGAATAAGTGAAGTGACACGTACTTTGTTAGTGTTTATGCCCTAGAAGGCCATTACTGTATCATACTAGTTTGTATATTACTTAATGGAAGCTTGGGATATTCACATGTATATAACAGTCTTGCTAAACATAGTAGTATGCGACTTGGTTTTTCTATCTTAATATGTGAGTATACGTATTGATAGAGCTCTTAGGATCTTGCTTGACTACCAGCGTTGTGATGGCAGTCACACTAGTGGGGGCTGGGTAGTCTACAGGCACATCCTTATTCAGGTCCCTAGTCGTAGGATTATCGAGACAGGGCATCGATACTCCGGAGTAGACTAGTGTGTACGCTTCTCATCCCAGTTGGGGAGATGGTCTGTCCCACAGCCGTCAGTACGTCGTACTGGAGATAGTATACATGTGCTCGTTAGGTTACGGGTACACCGGACAGGACTCACAGGGAACTGTTGGTTGGTTTTATACCGGTCGTCAGTTAACAGTTCCCAGGTGACATGAGTACAGCATAGTCCGCAGACTTGACACTGCTACTTCGCCTCGAGTGTGTCCTACTGTTCTTAGATTGCTACCCTACCACGGCTCAAAGGAGTCGTGCAAACAGGTAGCAGTTGGGTGCAGTCCCGAGCACTTGGAGGCAGTGGCGGTTAGACATGATTCGTCTCTCCCGGTATTGGGAGTTGATATCGCGCTGTGTCAGAGAGCCATTACGCAAAGTCCCTGGACAGGGCAAGCGAGATTTACTGGTAGGTTTTCCAGTAGTTTCTCAAGGTATAATGGGCTACGCTCCGACACGACTTATACCGCTTTTAGGGGACTGACGCTTGCCGCCCCCTAGGCCCGATATGCGATAGTCTTAGACGAACAGACCGGACTGTACGGAGATTGTCACAGCAGGCTCAGTAGGAGTTCGGATGGGTTTACTCATCGGCCTTCTTATCGACATCTACCTGGGGACCGTTATGTACAGCTAGTGCCGCTTGCGGTCTGTGGTTAAACCCACTACCAGCGTAGTGTCGAGTATTTAGAGTCCCACACAGAGAGTTTCCCTGCTTCGGGCGAAACGATATAGAGGTCGTATGGTTTTACGATAGAGTTCAGACGCATACGTGTTTTTACGCACGTACGATATTCGGACAGTTTTTACTAGTCGGCTTTGGTTTAAGCCAGATTCTAGTATCGGATTATTGGATTTATACAGTCTAAAGTTTTTCCGTGTTTTTACGGATAGGAGGGGCGTTCTCCTAATTTGTCGGGAAGCTTCTTGAAGCATGGTGACTTGGGGGTTAAGGTGGCATTTGCATTAATTGGATAAGTGAGTCATGGTGTGATTCATACATGGAGTTAATGAATCAATTATGATTTATATGACTCATGTGATGAATCACTTAGTGTATTAATGAAATATGATGATATATCATTATTTGTTATTCATTTAATATATATGTTATGTTTCATATATACACACATGATCTATTCATCCAAAAGGATTCTCATTCTCACCTTCTCTCTCCTCAAGCTCTCTCTCTTCAAACCCTAACCCTAACCTCTCATGTGTTGAGATCAAGGGTTAGCTAGACTAATACTTCCATAATCCAACTCTATATCACTTAGGTTGCATATATTAGCACTTTAAGTAACCTAGTTACCTCAATTTAGAGGTTAAGCTTAGAGTAGGAGCTCTCGGGTGGATCGTCTTTGACTCGAGGAGGTCGTTGAGGTGCCGACGTTCCAAAGAGCCTACAAGGAGTGGAGGATATTGATGAAGACCCGAAGGACAAGTAACGTGAGGTATAACTTCGAATTAGAGTAGTTAAACCTTTCGTAGTTTGCTAGTAACGGTTTAGATACGATTCATGCGCTCAAATCCGTGTTACGAAGCTTTGATAATCGTTTTTCATAAATTCCGCCTCCCCGCAAGTTCGTGGGGTGTGTGACATGGACTTACAGTGGTATCAGAGCCAACTAAACCATTACTAGCTTGTTAGCAACTAAGTAGAACTTCGATCGACGGAAAACACGAAAACAACACCCCGATACCCTTAACAGTTTCTGTTAATTTTAAATGTGTCAGAATATTTTTTGATAGGCCTTAAAATTCACAGCTGGGTATTATAAGAGTTCTTGGAAAATACGAGGTCACAACTCGGCAAGACGGCCGCGGAACCGCGGCCAAATGGTGCTTTTGGCCACGGATCCGCCGCCGAGTCAACGCCGAGTTGACTCGGAGTTTCACAGTAATTCTTTATTTCTGGTGTTTTGTTTTCCTGTATGTTCTGTTTCTACCCAGGTTACTTCAGTGCAGGTTTGCAATTGGGGTAGACACGGAAAATGGTTATCGATCGATATTCTAAGTTATTTGCTAATCGGGTTTTTATCTGTAATGATTAATGTGTTCGTAAACCTCCCCTAACTGCTAGTATGTCGGTTGGCAGGGGGTTGCACATTTCTGTAATGTTTACTGTTTGTGTATATGAACTTGATTGGATCGTTGTGATGATTAGCCGGGATTTGAGATGGGTTTTATATTCATTCATTCGATGTAAATTGTAATATGATGTAATATTCTTTTGCGGGGCACATCCAGGTTGCGGTTGTAGCCACCGTTGTATTATTTCATTTACTGTTTTTTGCTCCTAGAATAGACCCAAGGTGGGGTACACAAACTACCGGGTACGTCGAAGTGTTTAGTGGCCTACTCACGTTGTTGAGGGAGACCGCTTCACTTCGGGTACTTGGCGGGTAGTTTGCCGTACCCGTAGGGGTCTAGGGTGGGGTAAAGGCTATTCATCACAACTGTGTAATCCGTATTTTGTTGCAGGCTCAAAGCAAACGCGGATTGCTTATATATCCAATAATGTTCATATGAGATTTGGAATGCCTATTATTGCGTCTGACGAATTACAATATCTATATATGATAGCTATTTAGACGTCACTTATGTTTTACACCCGCGCTAGCCCAGCCCCCGCTCTGTCGTTAGTTAAGTAACCTAACGGGTGATGACGGGACCCAGTGGCGAATGCGGATGGCATAAGAGAACGTTGTATTTTCGTTGTTCTCTGCAATGATAGGTTAAATGATGGGATGCATTATTTTAATGCAAAGAAAATAAACCAAAGTTGAATCGTTGGAACAAATTTAAAAGAAACCACTCGGTTATTTTAAAAGAGCAGAATTTTTAATTGCGGAGCTTTAACCACTCCTTTTAAAAAGCTATCAGGTTCCTTCGATTATATCAAGTTCACTACGTTCACGGTTTCGCCAAAACCAGTCGTAGCCCTCCGTCATTTCTTATGGATGGTCAGTAGTATTCAAGCTATGTTTGTTGGCTTTCGTCAAGACATAGTGTTTGGTAGCTGCTGGGGTATTCATTTGTTGCATAGATAGATGAGTTGGTTTGGGGCAGTCGTATAACCTTGTTGGCTTTCGTCAAAGGTATATACGGGTGGGTTCAAATTAACAAGATAATGATGGGCAGAACTTGATATGTGTTTTATGATTTGTTGGCTTTCGTCAAAGTCATAAGAACATGGGGCAAAAATCTACATCGGGAGTTTCTAAAGAAACAGAAACTTTCTAGTGTAGCATACCATTTGGAGTTTGATGAATGTTGGTAGGATTCCTTCAACATTATCATACGATGATATTTGGATCCCGATCCTACTGTGAGTATATGCTACTTATCAGGAGATTCATCACTTAACGATCAATGCTATAAACCAAGTAGGTGTCAAGAAAGGTGTCAGCGGGGCTACGCCCCCAGAGAAAAGAAGTTATTTAATTAAGGAACTTCGCGAAAGCGTTGGAAAACCTCCTTCGATGTACCGACACTAGCCTGGCTGAACGGTTAAGAAAGAATTGTACAGTGAGAATAGTCCTGGATAATTCTTCTTTTATGGTTTGAGGAAGGATTCGAGAAACAGTGGGAGCCATCCAGTTTAGATAAATTAAAAACCAATCTAAACTTGCAAGAGCATCATGCTAAAGTGTTTTCTTCTCTCTCTCTCATTGCAGCGACCGTGTGACCATGACTAGGTTACATCTAGATAACAAGTTGACTGAATCTAACTTATATGACTGGCAAAGGTCTGTCCAGATGTCCATTGCCTATGACAAGCTGGACCACCCTATTACTACTCAAGATCCCGCCGTCTCAGGTCCAGTTTCCACCGTCGCGGATAAGGATATCCGTCAGATAAGGGAAAAGGATAAAGCGAAAGCTGAGTGCCTCGTGTTGGCTTCAGTTGATGGTGTATACCAGAAGCAACACGAGAAGATGGACTTATTTTCCATCTTTCTCCATAACAAAAATTTATATGGAGAGCACACTCATATCGCAAGATATGAGACCTCGAACGATTTAATTCAAGCGAGGTTGGCTGTTGGGTCATCTGTAGGGGACAACGTCCTTACAATGACTTGCTCTGTTGATGAGTTCAAGGACCTGGAGACCACGTTGGGAAACAGGTCATACGCTGACTTATTTCCACAGTCCCTACCCTCTACTTACACCCTGAAAGAAACCAGGGAGACACAAGCTCTTCTTAATGGGGGACCTTCTTCTTCTACATCCAGGGCGAAAGCAAAGGGTGAAAAGAAGAAGACCTCTACAAAGCCGATATACTGTAACACCCGAGCCCAACAATACTATTTCTACTACTAGTTGAGTGTTATACATTGCTCAATTCAATTATCCTGATTGTTTGGTGCTTATTGCTAAATTTTAACCGGTTAAGTCATTTTGGCACATAACAAATTTTAACACCTAAAATGAAATTAAAAATATCCATGTTGGCCTACTCGTCGCCACTAGTCGCGTGGTAACGTCCGCGCGTCGAGATTTCGTCCCGTTCGGTGAAACGGGCAAGTTTGGACGACTACGCGCGCGTGCAAGTGTCCGACTTGGGGGCATGCATTTTAATCATAAAACACCTCATTTCAAAATTTGGAACTCGCTTAAAATCCTATTATTTGAATTTGAAACATTTGGGCGCAACCCGGGCGCGATTTGGAAATGTTTCATTTAGCGCCGAAAAGCCCATTTAATTAAATAATCTAAACTTATATAATATATTCTTCTGTTACTTTTAAACTACCTAAATCGTTTAAATCTTTACTTAAAATTTTCCTTTTAAAATTTCGCCAGCCAATCACGAGGGACTTTATCCCTCGTGGGCCCGCCTCCATTTCTCTATCTCTCTCTCTCTCTTCCTCTAACCTCTCTCTCTCTCTTCCCTATATATATTAGCTTCCTCCTTCCCTTCATATATTTTACTGCCACGAGAACCCCTCGCGACCCTAACCCTCGCCACCGTGCCCGTCGCCGCCGCAGCCCCAACACCGACGCCACCACCACCGTTGCCCTCGTCTCCGCCTCCTCTTCCCGGCCTCGACTTTCCCTCCTCCCCATGCACACGTTGCTACCGCAGCAACCCCGGCCTGTCCCGTGTCTTCCCTGTTCGGCCGGAGAAGTCGCCGGAGACCGTCGTCGTCGTCACCTGCGCCACCTTCGGCATCTCCTCATCCCCTGCGCACCAGCCCCCGACCACCTCCTCTTCATCCCCACTTTCTTCTCTGTTTCCATACCGCAACCCTAGCCCATCGCCTGCAGTATCCTCGCCGGCACCCCATCGCCGTCGACCCCGTCGCCGTCGCAACCTTTGCAATCCCTGTAAGCTTCTCTCTACCTTCTCTCTTCCTTTTTCCCCTCGCTGGTTGTTTTTGTCCGTGCGTAGTATTTTGCTAACTTTGTCGCTGTTTTAGCGGTTCGCCGGAATCCGGCCATGCCGACGACTTGACCCGACTTTCCAGCAAGGTACTCCAGTCCGTGTGGTCCCGCTGTTCGTTGTTTGGTCTCGATCCGTGAACCGTGCGTCCGTCGCGTGCTTTTCCGCCGACGTTACATTCGTTTTTCCCGGTTCGCGGAACCGTCGAGGCAAGTATTACTTGCTACATGCTATGTTATACTAATTAAGTGTGCTTGACTCATAAAACTTGCATTATCAACTAAATATATTTACTTTTCTCACTTGGACGAAATATGATATATATCCTGATGCTGCAACCTAAACCGTATTTTGCCACTGTAACCCTAATAACGAAACCACCCGTTAATCATTTTGCTATTTAAAGGACGATAATTGTACACATATAGCTTCATTACCTGCTGTTATTAATATTGCGCTACACTGTGATTATTGCACCCCAAGGGTGCTCGAACCTGCTAGTATAATACAACTGCATCATATTCATGTACCATTGTGATTAAATGACTATTATTGCTGTTTACTTTAAATTCTTGCTGCCGTTACTTACTCGAGTGTATACCTGTTGAGAGCACATACTCGATTACATTACATATTGACCCGACCCTGCTACACCTGACATATACATACATACCGATGCGCCGGACATGGTACCCTATACATACCGACTCATTCTGTTGTACCATGACATGACTTGTTACCTGATCTCATGCCTAATGCCAACAAACCTGACTTGGGGTCCTCATGGACCATTCCTGTTGTCTATCCAGACAAACCTGACCTGTTACCTGATCCTGTGTTGGCATTAGTCCTTGATTACTGAATACCTGACCTGACATACATAACTTGGGGGTATGGGGAAATCAAAGGTGAAACCGACTTGTAACTCAACAGTTCGATACCTGTTCCGATCAGTCTTACGGGCTTGGCCAGCCCCGGAGTGATGATGCTGACATCACTCGCCCATCCTGCTACCTATTACTGCCTAGCGGCACGTCTCGGATTCAGCCCCGAGAACCTTGACCGTGGTCCCGGGCACGCACGGGATACTATTGAGTTACATCGACGAGTCACCAATTGATTTCAAAGACTGTAGAGTAGAAACCTGATAGGACAGTTAGTTACCGCTGCACATTACTCTGCACTGTTATTTCATAGTACTGCTTTATTCATGTTCATCCCTGTATTGCCTATTACCATGTTTATATTATATTATTGGTTGACATGACGCGCTGACGTCTGGGTTTTGCATGGCCCAGATTCCTTACCACTGTCGACGACCGAGCAGGAGTACTTCAGCCAGCAGGCTGATTTGTGAGTTCTGGAGTGGTTAGTTTACTTATTGCATCTTATTTCCCGGTGCGATCCCGCATTACGGGACGTACCTTTCTATTATTACATTGGATCACTTGCTTCCGCACTTACTGTTCATTGACTCTTGTTATTATGGATTTGGACATGTGTTAGATTAGTTTATTTATATTGTTCTTGATATCTCTACAACCGTAATGTGACTGTGGATGGATATTTCCTACCCACAGGTAGCATGGTTGGCTATGTTACGTGCCCAATCTTGCGTACTCTGGGAAGCGGGGCGTGACATGGTTCTTTTGGTATCAGAGCCATAGGTTAGTTGGGTTGATTCTTTTGTAGTTGGGTATTGTACCCGGTACACGAATCAGAATACCCGTGCTTAGGAAACATGTCCTGCCACCTTGATCGTTTTACCATTCTTGAATCACATTCTTCCGGATTATATCTTTTACGACGTGCAAACTTACTTTGCATGTCAACTCGGAAACCTGATTTCTTGTTATCCCTAGGACTTGGGCGACTTGGGTGGAGTTAAGTAATTGCGGCTATGATACCGCGGCATAGCTACAATGCGGTACTCTATTTAAGTATCTTGGAGTTCTAGCCTTGATCCATATTCAGAATCTATCATCATGCTAATATTGGGTGTTTGAGTTCAGGATGATGGCAGGTAAGAAGTTGAAGACGTACCAGAGGCGTGTGAACGAAGCCGCCATGCTTGGAGTGATAAGAGAAATGCTGGAAATCAAAGAGACAGACTGAGCTGATCCAGCAATAGCAGATTCGTTTCAGGAAGGTTTGCAGATCGTTCAGCAGTCTGTGAACGAGATTGGAACTAGACCAGTTGACCGAGTAGGGACCGTGGCAGAGTTCAGACGTGTGGGTCCTACTACTTACACTGGTTTGGAGGAGCCGTGCCAGCCGAGCAGTGGCTAGTCAGCACGGAGAATTTGCTGATTGCGGCACAGATTCCAGAGGACAAAGGAGTTGATGTGGTGCGCATTCAACTAGTGGATTACGCCGAGAGTGGTGGCTTGTGGAGGAGAACCGTTTGCCCAAGCCAAGCAGTTAGGCGGATTTCTCTAAGAGTTTCCTGGAGAAGTTCTTTCCGCGGACTGCACGGGAGGAAATGGAAGAGAAGTTCATCGGACTAAGGCAGAATGGAGCAACCGTGGACGTGCATGCAGCAGAATGGACGAGACTCAGTAGTCCGCGGCCAACAGTGTAGACAGCAGTTGCGGTAAGGAAGCAGTTCTGTCGGGCCAGTCGAGTTTAGGGCTAGACCGACAAACAGTGTTCTTGCAGCTATGGAAGTTGATGGTTGTGAAGAACCGGTGGTAGTTCGCGATTTCATGGACAGAGCAAAGATATTGAGTCTACCACCGAGGAGAGACGTGGAGTTCACGATTGACCTTATTCCTGGTGCAGCTCCAGTATCAAAATCTTATTATCCGATGGCACCAGTGGAATTGGAAGAAGTTAAGAAACAAGTTGGTGAATTACTTGAGAAGGGTTGGATTCGAAGCAGCAACTCGTCTTGGGGAGCTCCAGTTCTTTTAGTAAAGAAGAAGGATGGCACGAGAAGGATGTGCATTGATTATCGAGAATTGAACCGGGTGACTATTAAGAACAAGTACCCGATCCCTCGCATTGGAGAACTTTTGAGCAGCTTAGTGGCGCGAGAGTATTCTTGAAACTGGATTTGCGATCCGGATATCATCAGGTCTGAGTGAAAGCAGAAGATATTTGCAAGACGGCGTTTCGAACTCGGTATGGACATTACGAGTATCTAGTGATGCCTTTCGGAGTAACGAATGCGCCGGAAATATTCATGGACTTGATGAACCGAATCTTTTCACCGTTCTTGGACCAGTTTATTATGGTATACATGGACGACATTCTGGTGTGCTCGAAGAGTCCGGAGGAGCATGCTGAGCATTTGAGGATCGCACTGCAGACACTGAGATAGGAGAAATTGTATGCGAAGATGAGTAAGTGCGAATTCTGGCTAGAAGAAGTGAAATTTCTGGGGCATATCGTGTCGGGCGATGGAATCGCCGTTGATCCCGAGAAGACTGCAGCAGTTCGAGATTGGCCTATTCCAAGAAATGTGGCGGAGATAAGAAGTTTTCTTGGACTCGCCGGATACTATAGAAGATTTGTGGAGAATTTCGCTCGTTTGGCCGAGCCGTTGACCAAGCTCACGCGCAAGGAAGTACCTTTTATTTGGACGGATGGATGTGCAATGGCCTTCGAGACGTTGAAGCAGAAGTTGATAACCGCCCCTATCCTGACCGTACCAGACAATTCGGGAGGACTGGTGTTTCACAGCGACGCATCTGGAAAAGGATTGGGATGTGTTTTGATGCAGAATGGGAAGGTCGTAGCTTACGCATCGAGACAACTGAAGACTCATGAGAAGAATTATCTGACTCATGACTTGGAGCTTGCGGCCGTGATCTTCGCCTTGAAGATTTGGAGACACTACCTTTTGGGCGAGAGAGTCGAAGTCTTTACATATCACAAGAGTTTGAAGTATGTGTTCACTCAGAAGGAGTTGAACATGAGGCAACGCAGATGGTTGGAGCTGATGGCCGACTACGACCTTGATCTTAAGTACCATCCGGGAAAAGTTAACGTCGTGCCGGATGCGCTTAGTCGGTTACCAGCGATTCAGGTATTGACCGCACAGAGGGAGATCATTGCGGATTTTGGTGATTTGACTTGGAGGTTGTGCTACCACATGCTATGGGACAGTTGATGCAATTGCAAGTACAGTCGTCCTTAGTTGAGAAGATTAAAGCGGCACAATCGCAGGATCCTAGACTGCGAAAGTTTCGAGAGCAGGTTGAAGCCGGACTACGAACCGATTTACTGATCCACGATGATGGTTCGTTGAGGTATGGTAGCCGTGTGTGTGTGCCAAAGGGGGATGTGCGTGAAGAGCTTATGAAGGAGGCACACAGTTCAGCTTACTCTGTACATCCGGGAGGTACAAAGATGTACCGAGATATTCGACAGCATTTCTGGTGGGAAGGTATGAAACGGGAGATTGCTCGCTTCGTGGTTAAGTGCTTGGTATGTCAGCAAGTCAAGGCTGAACACCAAAGGGTTGCTGGTTTGTTGCAACCACTTCCGATTCCTCAGTGGAAGTGGGAACATATGACCATGGATTTCGTGACGGCTTTACCGCGGAGTCCAAAGGGCAACAATGCAGTATGGGTGATTGTTGATCGGTTGACCAAGGCAGCTCACTTTATTCCTTTTCGGGTTGGTCAATCGACGGAGACTTTGGCAGAGCGGTACATGCAGGAGATTGTAAGATTGCATGGAGTACCGGTAAGCATCGTGTCCGATCGGGACACTCGGTTCTTGTCGCACTTCTGGAGGAGTTTACAAGAAAGTTTGGGGGCTCGATTGAAGTTTAGCACAGCTTATCATCCTCAGACTGATGGACAATCGGAGAGAACGATCCAGACCCTTGAAGATATGTTGAGGGCTTGCATGTTGGACTTCAAAGGTTCTTGGGAGGATCATCTACACCTGGTGGAGTTTTCGTACAACAATAGCTTCCAAGCGACTATTCAGATGGCTCCGTTTGAAGCGTTGTATGGTCGTAAATGCCGTTCACCTGTTTGTTGGGATGATGTTGGTGAACGAAGGTTACTAGGACCAGATTTGGTGGTACAGACAGTCGAGAAGGTGAATACAATCAGGAAGCATATGAAGGCAGCTCAAGACAGACAGAAAAGTTGGGCTGACACGTCAAGAAGACCTCTAGAGTTCGCCGTGGGTGATCTGGTATTCCTGAAGATATCACCGACTAGAGGAGTGATTTGTCTTGGGAGTCGGGGAAAGCTTAGTCCTCGATTCGTTGGACCCTTCGAGATATTGGAGCGTGTTGGAGAGGTAGCATACCGTTTGGCGTTACCACAGTCATTAGCAGGAGTGCACGATGTGTTTCATGTATCTCAACTACGGAGGTATGTTCGCGATGAAACTCACGTCTTGGATCATTCGGAGTTGACCGTACGGGAAGACCTAACTTTTGAAGAGCGACCGGTTGAAATCAAGGATCGAAGAGAAAAGGTTCTCAAGAACAAGATTATCCCCCTTGTGCTAGTTTCTTGGGGTAATCGATCGCATGGAGAATCCACTTGGGAGCGAGAAGACGAGATCCGGCAGAAATTTCCTCACCTTTTCCTGTAGTTAGCTTGCTTGTATTCTTGGAATTTCGAGGACGAAATTCTTTTGTAGTTGGGTATGATGTAACACCCGAGCCCAATAATACTATTTCTACTACTAGTTGAGTGTTATACATTGCTCAATTCAATTATCCTGATTGTTTGGTGCTTATTGCTAAATTTTAACCGGTTAAGTCATTTTGGCACATAACAAATTTTAACACCTAAAATGAAATTAAAAATATCCATGTTGGCCTACTCGTCGCCACTAGTCGCGTGGTAGCGTCCGCGCGTCGAAATTTCGTCCCGTTCGGTGAAACGGGCAAGTTTGGACGACTATGCGCGCGTGCAAGTGTCCGACTTGGGGGCATGCATTTTAATCATAAAACACCTCATTTCAAAATTTGGAACTCGCTTAAAATCCTATTATTTGAATTTGAAACATTTGGGCCCAACTCGGGCACGATTTGGAAATGTTTCATTTAGCGCCGAAAAGCCCATTTAATTAAATAATCTAAACTTATATAATATATTCTTCTGTTACTTTTAAACTACCTAAATCGTTTAAATCTTTACTTAAATTTTTCCTTTTAAAATTTCGCCAGCCAATCACGAGGGACTTTATCCCTCGTGGGCCCGCCTCCATTTCTCTATCTCTCTCTCTCTCTCTTCCTCTAACCTCTCTCTCTCTCTTCCCTATATATATTAGCTTCCTCCTTCCCTTCATATATTTTGCAGCCACGAGAACCCCTCGCGACCCTAACCCTCGCCACCGTGTCCGTCGCCGCCGCAGCCCCAACACCGACGCCACCACCACCGTTGCCCCCGTCTCCGCCTCCTCTTCCCGGCCTCGACTTTCCCTCCTTCTCCCCGTGCACACGTTGCTACCGCAGCAACCCCGGCCTGTCCCGTGTCTTCCCTGTTCGGCCGGAGAAGTCGCCGGGGACCGTCGTCGTCGTCACCTGCGCCACCTTCGGCATCTCCTCATCCCCTGCGCACCAGCCCCCGACCACCTCCTCTTCATCCCTACTTTCTTCTCTGTTTCCATACCGCAACCCTAGCCCATCGCCTGCAGCATCCTCGCCGGCGCCCCATCGCCGTCGCAACCTTTGCAATCCCTGTAAGCTTCTCTCTACCTTCTCTCTTCCTTTTTCCCCTCGCTGGTTGTTTTTGTCCGTGCGTAGTATTTTGCTAACTTTGTCGCTGTTTTGGCGGTTCGCCGGAATCCGGCCATGCCGACGACTTGACCCGACTTTCCAGCAAGGTACTCCAGTCCGTGTGGTCCCGCTGTTCGTTGTTTGGTCTCGATCCGTGAACCGTGCGTCCGTCGCGTGCTTTTCCGCCGACGTTACATTCGTTTTTCCCGGTTCGCGGAACCGTCGAGGCAAGTATTACTTGCTACATGCTATGTTATACTAATTAAGTGTGCTTGACTCATAAAACTTGCATTATCAACTATATATATTTACTTTTCTCACTTGGACGAAATATGATATATATCCTGATGCTGCAACCTAAACCGTATTTTGCCACTGTAACCCTAATAACGAAACCACCCGTTAATCATTTTGCTATTTAAAGGACGATAATTGTACACATATAGCTTCATTACCTGCTGTTATTAATATTGCGCTACACTGTGATTATTGCACCCCAAGGGTGCTCGAACCTGCTAGTATAATACAACTGCATCATATTCATGTACCATTGTGATTAAATGACTATTATTGCTGTTTACTTTAAATTCTTGCTGCCGTTACTTACTCGAGTGTATACATGTTGAGAGCACATACTCGATTACATTACATATTGACCCGACCCTGCTACACCTGACATATACATACATACCGATGCGCCGGACATGGTACCCTATACATACCGACTCATTCTGTTGTACCATGACATGACTTGTTACCTGATCTCATGCCTAATGCCAACAAACCTGACTTGGGGTCCTCATGGACCATTCCTGTTGTCTATCCAGACAAACCTGACCTGTTACCTGATCCTGTGTTGGCATTAGTCCTTGATTACTGAATACCTGACCTGACATACATAACTTGGGGGTATGGGGAAATCAAAGGTGAAACCGACTTGTAACTCAACAGTTCGATACCTGTTCCGATCAGTCTTACGGGCTTGGCCAGCCCCGGAGTGATGATGCTGACATCACTCGCCCATCCTGCTACCTATTACTGCCTAGCGGCACGTCTCGGATTCAGCCCCGAGAACCTTGACCGTGGTCCCAGGCACGCACGGGATACTATTGAGTTACATCGACGAGTCACCAATTGATTTCAAAGACTGTAGAGTAGAAACCTGATAGGACAGTTAGTTACCGCTGCACATTACTCTGCACTGTTATTTCATAGTACTGCTTTATTCATGTTCATCCCTGTATTGCCTATTACCATGTTTATATTATATTATTGGTTGACATGACGCGCTGCCGTCTGGGTTTTGCATGGCCCAGATTCCTTACCACTGTCGACGACCGAGCAGGAGTATTTCAGCCAGCAGGCTGATTTGTGAGTTCTGGAGTGGTTAGTTTACTTATTGCATCTTATTTCTCGGTGCGATCCCGCATTACGGGACGTACCTTTCTATTATTACA
This sequence comes from Agapanthus africanus, assembly GCA_030015575.1. Taxonomy (NCBI): domain Eukaryota; kingdom Viridiplantae; phylum Streptophyta; class Magnoliopsida; order Asparagales; family Amaryllidaceae; genus Agapanthus; species Agapanthus africanus. The sequence continues at coordinate 257,544,369 of CM057339.1, read as the reverse complement.
TTGGATCACTTGCTTCCGCACTTATTGTTCATTGACTCTTGTTATTATGGATTTGGACATGTGTTAGATTAGTTTATTTATATTGTTCTTGATATCTCTACAACCGTAATGTGACTGTGGATGGATATTTCCTACCCACAGGTAGCATGGTTGGCTATGTTACGTGCCCAATCTTGCGTACTCTGGGAAGCGGGGCGTGACATATACGGTGTCAATAAGTAGGAGGAAAAGGAAGAGCAAAAGTTTCGGGACTTGGTGTAGGTAAGGAGGGATGTTCCTATTGTTATAGGAACTGGCATTGGCAGAAGGATTGCAGGGCTTTGGAAGCCTGTAGCCAGGATACGAAGCATGTTGTGGCTTCAACCTCAAGTGTGTTTGTAATTGAGAACTGTTTGTCAATTAACTCTACTTCCTGGGTACTAGATACCGGAGCAGGATCTCATATCTGTAATTCATTACATGCTTTGAGAAATCGTAGAGATATAAGGATATGTGATTTGTCTCTCAGAGTTGCAAACGGAATGAGCGTGGACGCTGAATCCGTGGGAGAATATCGCCTAGGTTTGACAAGTGGAAAGATATTGATTCTACGTAACTGTCTGTATGTACCTAGTTTGACTTGTAATATCATATCAGTATCCTCACTTTCAAGAGAGGGATATGACTTTACATTCGTAAGCGATGTAGTTCACATCCACCTAAATCAAGTTTTGATTGGGTCCGGTACATTAGATGACGGTATATACGTATTGAGTCAAGCTTAGGTTTTCAATGTCCAGAACACACTTAAAAGAAAGTCTCCAGAAATGAATCAGGCTTTCTTATGACATTGTAGACTAGGTCACATCAATGAAACACGATTAACGAAGTTACATAGAGAAGGATATTTGAATCCGTTCGAATATCAATCTTATACCACTTGTGAATCTTGTCTCATGGGAAAGATGACAAAGACTCCGTTTACTGGACATGGAGTAAGAGCGAGCGAGCTCTTAGGACTCGTACACAGTGACGTGTGCGGTCCAATGTCTACACATGCGCGAGGTGGTTATTCCTACTTCATTACTTTTACGGATGATTTCCCTAGGTATGGACATATCTTCTTGATGAAGTATAAATCCGAGGCCTTTGAGAAATTCCAGGAATACAAGAATGAAGTGGAAAACCAAACAGGCAAAAGTATTAAGACACTGAGATCTGATCGAGGTGGTGAATACTTAAGTGCCGAGTTCCTGGGTTACTTAAAAGAGAATGGAATTCTCTCTCAGCTTACTCCTCCATACACACCACAACACAACGGTGTATCGGAGAGGAGGAATCGAACCCTATTGGATATGGTTCGTTCCATGATGAGTAAGGCTGAGTTACCACGATCATTCTGGGGTTATGCGCTAGAATCAGCGGCATATCTTTTGAACAAGGTTCCAATCAAAACAGTGCCTACCACACCATATCAGATGTGGAGTGGGAAGAAACCCTATCTTCAGTACCTGAAGACATAGGGGTGTCCAGCTTTTGTAAAAAAGCAGCATCCGGACAAACTCGAGGTACGCTCGGTTGAGTGTAAGTTTGTGGGATATCCAAAGAACTCCATGGGATATTGCTTCTATTACGCAGAGGAACAAAAGGTTTTTGTTTCTCGTCATGCCCGCTTCTTAGAAACTGAATTTTTAGAAAATCAGAAGAGTGGGAGCGCAGTAGAACTGGAAGAAATTCCAGAACCACAAGCTGTTACTGAAAGTTTGGTAGAACAAGAGGTTTCAGAAGAAAGGGACATACCAGTGCCTATCCGCAGAAGTAGTAGGCCGTCTCATCCGCCCGAGAGATACTACGGTTTTCTCATAGACGGGGATCGAGAAGATTGCGTCATTGATAATAACGACCCTACTAGCTTCCAGCAAGCCATTCAGAGCGGCGACTCGGTAAAATGGCTGGATGCAGTGCGGACCAAAATGGAGTCCATGTACACTAACAAAGTATGGACTTTGGACACTGCTCCAGATGGGGTAAAACCCGTAGGATGCAAGTGGATCTTCAGAAAGAAGATTGGTGTAGATGGACAGGTTGAAACCTATAAGGCTAGACTTGTTGCAAAGGGTTTCCGTCAAAGACCTGGTTTGGACTATGACGAAACCTTTTCTCCAGTGGCTATGCTCAAATCCATTCGGGTCCTTCTTGCTATTGCTGCCTTCCACGATTATGAGATATGGCAGATGGACGTAAAGACGGCCTTTCTAAATGGTAATTTGGAAGAGAGCGTCTATATGGATCAGCCAGAGGGATTCATTCAGAGTGGGAGCAGCGGTAAAGTATGCAGGCTGCTTAAATCCATTTATGGACTAAAGCAGGCATCGCGGAGTTGGAACATCTGTTTTGATGATACTATCAAAGAATTCGACTTTATCAAAAATCCAGATGAACCATGCATATACAGTAAGATTGTAGGGAGAGTTGTTGTATTCCTCGTCTTGTACGTGGATGGCATTCTCCTAATAGGAAATGATATTCCTATGCTACAGTCAGTCAAAAGATTCTTGTCACAGAAGTTCTCCATGAAAGACCTGGGTGATGCCACCTACATTCTGGGGATCCAGATCTATCGTGATAGATCAAAGAGGATGTTGGGACTTTCGCAGTCCAGGTACATAGACACCATATTGAAAAGATTCAGTATGGATGATTCTAAGCGCGGTAACCTACCGGCTTGTCACGGAATCACCCTCTCCAAAGAGATGTCTCCCAAGACTGATTTGGAAAGGGATCGCATGTCGATTATACCCTACGCATCTGCGGTAGGCTCTATAATGTATGCGATGTTATGTACCAGACCAGATGTAGTATACGCATTGAGTGTTGTAAGCCGGTATCAGGCAAACCCAGGGGAGAAGCAGTGGACAGCAGTAAAGAACATTTTCAAGTACCTGAGAAGGACTAAGGAGATGTTCTTGGTGTACGGCGGAAAAGACCTCCAGATCGAGGCCTTTGCCGACTCCAGCTTCCAGAGTGACAAGGATGACTCCAAGTCCATGTCGGGTTATGTCTTTACCCTCAATGGAGGGGCGGTCTGTTGGAAGAGTTCCAAGCAGGACACCGTTGCTGACTCAACGATGGAAGCGGAGTACATAGCTGCTTGCGATGCCGCAAAAGAAGCTGTCTGGATGAAGAAGTTCCTCACAGAACTTCAGGTGGTTCCTACCGGTGTTGGTCCAATACATCTGTATTGTGACAACAACGACGCTATAGCTTTAGCGAAGGAACCCAGGTCCCATCAGAAGTCCAGACACATCTTAAAGCGGTATCACCTGATCAGGGAGATCGTCGATCGCCGGGAGATCGAGGTAAAGAGAGTAGATACAGAGAATAACACTGCTGATCAATTCACAAAGGCCATTCCTCAGACGCAGTTCGAGAGGCTATTCGAGATGATAGGTCTGCGATATGCCAGTACATGGCCCTAGTGCAAGTGAGAGATTGTTAGTGTTTATGCCCTAGAAGGCCATTACTGTATCATACTAGTTTGTATATTACTTAATGGAAGCTTGGGATATTTACATGTATATAACAGTCTTGCTAAACATAGTAGTATGCTACTTGGTTTTTCTATCTTAATATGTGAGTATACGTATTGATAGAGCTCTTAGGATCTTGCTTGACTACCAGCGTTGTGATGGCAGTCACACTAGTGGGGGCTGGGTAGTCTACAAGCACATCCTTATTCAGGTCCCTAGTCGTAGGATTATCGAGACAGGGCATCGATACTCCGGAGTAGACTAGTGTGTACGCTGTTGGAGATAATGCCCTCAGAGTCAATTATTGGATCACAGGTACGTGATTGCAATGATTGATGGAGGACCTATCCCGGTAGGACAGTCTTACTCGAGATGATAGTATGCTATCTGGTTTACCTTTATCATCGTGTACTGTTTTAGGTGACCTGACACGTCGCTATTACACGTTGATAGAGCCCCTAGGATTCTTGCTTGACCACCAGCAGTATGAGGGCGATCATATAAGTGGGAGCTGGGGTCTATAAGCATATCCTGAAATGGTCCCTAGTCGTGTGAGTTTCGAGACAGGGCATCGATACTCCATAGTAGACTAGTGTATACAGTCGAGACCCCGACGAGGGGCGGTGGCCGGTCTCACAAGCCACTGGTGTCAGTTGGATCACCTAAGATGTATACAGGTGCTCATTGGGTTATGAGTACACCGGACAGGACTCGCCGGGAACATGCCAGTTGGTCATATACCAGACGTCAGATGGCAGTTCCCTGGTGACATGTATGCAGGTTAGTTCATCGACCTGGGGATCGTCATTTGTCTCGTGTGAGTTCCCACTGTACTTTGATTACTACCCTACCACGGCTCAAAGGGGTCGTGCAAACAGGTTTTAGTTGGGTACAGTCCCGAGCCATATGGAGGCAGTGAGCGTATCTTCAGGGGTTCGTCTCTCCCGGTATTGGGGGTGAGGTCGTGCTGTGTCTAGGAGAGCCATTACACGAAGCCCTCGGCCGAGGCAAGGAGATTTACTGGTAGGTATTCTAGTAGTATCTCAGGGTGTTCTGGGCTACACTCCGACACGACTTGTACCGCTTTTGGGGGTCTGACTTTTACCAACCCCCTAGGCCCGCCATGCGATGCTCATAGACGAACGGACCGGACTGTACGGATATTGTCACTGACAGGCTCAGTAGGGTTGTCAGGCTGAGTTCACTCACAGACATCCCTTTTAGTCAATACCTGGTAGCCCGTTACGTATTGGCTTATACCTCTGACGTGCTAGTGGTTAAATCCACAACCAAGGTGTTGACGAGTCTTTAGAGTCCCCCACATTCAGTTACTCAGCTTTCGGGCGAAAGGTTGTAGAGGCCGTATGGAGATATGGCAAGGTCCGATCAGATACGTGCGGTATTGCACGGATCAGGATCGGACAGTTTGTACTATAGGCCATATGGTTATATGGCAGGGTTCGATCAGATACGTGCGGTATTGCACGGATCAGGATCGAACAGATATTACTAGCCGGCTTTGGTTTAAGCCGGATCCTAGTATAGAGTGAAGACTTTGTCTCATTGCATTTGTATTTCGGTCGAAATACAGATGCGGGTGTGTATGCACAGTATCGGGGTTTTCCTGTAATTTATTACGGGACCAGTTTTCTGGAGTTGCCAGTTTTCTTTCCGTTTCGGCCAATTTCCTTTGTTCCGTTCATTGGCCGAAGATTGGTGGAGGAGGGTTTATTTGCATTGTTGCAAATAAGCATTTGTGGAGGGGGTCTTTGCATATTATCATGTCATGATACTTGTCCCATCATTTGACTTCATATCTTCTTGATGGCTTGACTTTTAGTAACCATCATGGTTGTTGATTACTTGTTTTGGAGTGTGGGTTATGGTTGTGATCATTGGATTCTTTCATCATCTCTTTTCATCATTACTTCCACCCACCCCCTTGACCTTTCTCTTTCTCTCTCCAATCATACATGGGTGGGGGGGGGCCGGCCATTCCAAGGGAATGGAGAGGGGGATTCATTTCTTTTATGTGTGTGGCAATTTTGGTTCTCATGGTGCTATGAAAATTGCTCTCTTGTTCATCCAAAAACCTCCTTGATTTCCTCCACCAAAATGGCAATTCCACAACCCCAAATTAAGACACAAGTTCTTCACACATTCTACAGCAAATCTTGGGCACGTCGAGTAGCCGGCTTCGTGCCCGAGTTGCCTCGGCATTGAGGTGGGAGCCCGTAAAAGAAGTAGGCGATGTGGTGCACTTCCGGCGACGAGAAGGAGACGGAACATTCCGCACGAGATCGGGACGACGACGAGAAGACCGGAGGACTCGGATCTGTCGGTATACTTCTCTTCCCTTTCTTGTTAGTAGCTTAGACTTGTTAATGGTTACGATCCGGATGTTTAGTGCGCGGTGGTGCCGGTTTGCTAAGTCCGCAAAATTAAAGTTTTTCACCGCTTCCGCATTCCGGCGTCGGATCGACGGCCGGGGCGCCGCCATGCACTTACAGTGGTATCAGAGCCTCGCCATTAACTTCGTCTAGCTTCGTTTGATGTGTTTTTTAGTTCCGATCGACCAAAATTCCGAAAACCCAATTTGAGTTCACATCAGTTTTCTGTTAAGATTTTTTGGTGTCTAAAAATTTTTCAGGTGGTCTCAGATTGATGTGCAGGGAGTTCTAAGAACTCTGGGAAAATTTGAGACAGTGATCGCTCAACTAGAGCACGGAACCGCGGCAGAAACCACCTTGTTGCCGCGGTTCCGCCGCAGGTTGGTGGGCTCACTGCTTCGAAGTTTTCCAGTGGGCTTCTGGGCTTATTTTGGGTGTTTTGGAATATTAAAATTGGGCCAATTATTTCTGTGAGTACTACAGTATTGCTTGGGGCCCACTTGTTAATTATTTGATCAATCGGAAAATTTTAAACACATTTTTCACAGTATTTACATTATATCTGCGACCGTGAATGTCACTTGATCGGTAAATCCGGTCTAACTGCTATAGCCCGGTTAGACGGATTTGCGAACGTGACTTTCACGTTGATGTTCTGTTTTTCTGTGATGTTGCGGATTGGTCGTGGGGGATAGCCTGGATGCAATGCTAGTACAGTTGTGGTTGTATTATGTACATTTGATATTGCGGGGCGAGCATCCGACATGTGGACTGCCGTCACTGCTTGATTGTATTATTATTTTGGGGCACGACCTGGTTGCGGTCGATGTACCCGTTGTATGTATATTTTACTTTCTGTACTAGGATTACCCCGCGGAGGGGTGCACGGATAGCCGGGTTCTGGAGGGAAACAAGCCCGCATCTCATGGCATTGAGACGGAAGGGGCTTCACTCTAGGATTGGCGGGCTATTCGCCGCACTCGTAGGGGGTACAGGTTGACCCAGGAGGGGTGCCCAAGTTGCCGGATTCCGTGAAGTGCTGGGTGGTCCATTCACGGTACTGAAGGGGGCTGCCTCGCTTCAGGTTTTGGCGGGTGACTTGCCGCGCCCGTAGGGGTCTAGGATTTCATTGCGCAGGCTATCCACACGACCAGGGGAACGTCGGGTTTCAGTAGTGGCTCTGTGAAACCCGGGGATCCCAGATATCTGTATTGTTTCTGTGATGCTGTACATTTTCTGTGATGTTGCATTTCTTTCACGCCTTGAGCGAAATATAATATATTGGTATATATATTAGTAGATGTTGTATATGTTTTGCATCCGCGCTAGTCCAGTCCCCGCTCTGTCGTTAGTTAGCTAACCTAACGGGTAATGACGGGACCCAGTGGCGAATGCGGATGGCATATACGTACATCAGTATATTTTCGTTCTTTTTGGTGTGATCAATTGATGGGACTGCATTGATTCGGATCAATGCAAGTTAAAAACAAACCTAATCTGATGTTGTTGGAACACTTTTCAAAAAGCTGTTATTGCAAGGACGTTCACTTTTATTTTGCATCGTGATATTCAGTTGGAATATCCTGCTCCTCAGTCGACGAGGCAAGGGCCGAGATCCCTTCACCGGGAGTGACCCCTTGGACAAAAGTTTGCGTCGGGGCATTAACTTCACTATAGCCGATTACTTTTGCTTTGCATCGCGGTATTCATTTGGAATATCCTGCACCCCATTCTACGGGGAAAGAGCCGAGATCCCTTCACCGGGAGTGACCTCTTTAGCAACGGTTTTCGTCACTATATTTTTTAAAAGCTATCCGTTCCTTCGACGATATCAAGTTCTTTACGTTAAAGGTTTTCGCCAGAAACCATTCGTAGCCCTCCGTCGTTTCATATGGGTGGTCAATAGTATTCAAGCTGTGTATGTTGGCCAAAGTCAAGGCACAGTGATTGGTAGCTATTGGGGTATTCATATGCAGCATAGATAGATGCGTTGGTTTGGGACAGTCGTACTGCCATTTTGGCCAAAGTCAAGGGTATGTACGGGTGGATTCAAATTAACCTGGAGAATGACGGGTAGAACTTGACATGTGACTTATGATATGTTGGCCAAAGTCAAGGTCATAAGAGCATGGGGCAGAAACCACATCGGGAGTTTCAAAAGAACTGAAACTTGCCAGATATGCGCATACCTCCTGGAGTGTGATACCGTGAGCGGATTCCGTCACGTTATCATGCGATGATAGTTGGATCCCGATTCCCACTGATGAGTTAGTTTACTCCTCGGGTAACCCCGACTAATTCTTCTTTCAGGTTTGGAGGAGAATTTGAGGTACAGTGGGAGGTTTCCAGATTAGATAAATTGGTAACCATTCTGATCTAGGTTAGAGTGCACGCTGAGTGTTTCTTTTCTCTCTCTCTTTGGCAGCGACCATTGACCCGACCCTAAGACTTTGACTCAGAGACCAAGTTGACCGAACCTTCTTAAACACTGGCTTTTGGATTGTCAGAGTTGCAAACCTCATTGCCGCTCCTACTTTTACCCTTTTCTCCAGGACACCCCGTATTGCTACGAACGTCCACTTCCATTGGACAAAACCATCGTATGGTTAGATACGAACTCGAAAGAATTTATTCGAGGATGGTTTCAGGTTCTGGAGAAAACGGATAGGATTATTCAGTTGTCTTTTCCTTTTACCCTCTCTCAGGTTACGAGTACTCCTTGGTTTAGGGGTAGTACACCTATTACGCAAATTGGATTGTCTTCTTCCAAATCTTAGGCTGGTGCCGACCGGTAGGGAATGAAGAAAACCAATCAGCATAACGATGGTGTGCAGAAGGTATTAAGTTAAGACAAAGCAAGGGATTAGTGAGAGGGCAAAGTAAATTGCAACACATATTCACGACCAAACCAAGTATTCCTTCGCCAATCCTAAATCACCTTTGTATTTCTCCAGAACACTCCGTATCACTACGAAGATCCACAGTTTATTGGATACTCCATCGTATGGTTATATATGAACTCGAAAGGAACTTGTTCCAGTTCGGGGATGGATTCTGGTTCAGGAGAAATAGGAATAAGATTTATTCAGGTGTCTTTTATCTTCACCTTCTCTCGCATTGCGAGTGTTCCTAGGATTAGGACAGTACACCCATTATGCTTATTGGATAGTCTTCTTCCAAACCATAGGCTGGTGCCGAACGGTAGGGAAGGAAGAAAACCATTTGGCCTAAAGGGGTGTGCAGAAGGTAAAGACTAAAGACAAATGAAGGGATTTGGAGAGGTGGCAAAGAATTACAAGGTTACAGACGTGAATCTGGAAGAGGCATTACTAGGAATACCAGGATACCCCATCGAAACATTTCGATGTTTCAGTTTCACTGTGTAATGTTAAAAGAAAACTGATTTCCCGATTAGATACTTACTCCAGGGTATGTATTTACCAAGTATGATTCTCACATCTGTATGGTTTTACAGATGATGAGTGGGAGTAAGTTATTGGGAATTAGGTGATCATCCTCATTATATCGGGATTCGTTGTAATCGGTGATATTTGAAGAAATCACCTGGGCAGTTTGCCAGTCGGCAAATATTTGGTTTTGAATATCCGCTTTTATGCACCAATTTCAAATTGATATATCTGTACGTCTATTTTCATAGAGTGAGATATACCTTTCTGAAATTATGTCTACGACATTTATCTATATCAGTGGATGGCTAGGTAAGGAGCATTAAACAGCGGTGTAATTCTTCTTAACCATAAGTACAGTTTTCAACCTACGACACACAGTGAATGAGTTATCAGACTCAAGGGACTTATACAGAGTATTGTATGTTGTCCAGGGTCCATCAGGACAGAGGGGTTGGTCCTCGTACTATATTCGGTTTACTTATGACTTCTCTAGTTTTTAGACAAGTGTTTCGAGGAAACACAGGGTCCGAATTTTGAGAAGTTATAGGTATTTGAATAGAGTAGAGAACCAGGTATAGCAAGTATCGGGATTCTTCAAAGTGATCGAAGATGTAGATACTTGTCAATGGTATTCAGTTGCTAGTAATGATAAAGAGATCTTGCTTCTCTTTCAGGTTACTCATGATTGGAAGCATTCCTAAGTTGAGTAACGCTGATCGGCCTCCTTCCATTTTAGTTGACATGCACTGGGGACAGCTGCATGATTTGAATCTGGTTCAATTAAATCAGTGCCTCTGGTTCTATATTGGATATAGTACAGTTCATATCTTAACATTGTTAAGGTACGGGGAGTTGTCCGGTTTATGCTTAAAACCAGACATTGGACAACTCAAGGCACGTTTCTGTAATGGCTGTTTGTGGGTTGACCCAGGCTGTGACGAGGGTTGATTTTCTACCATCTGGATGAACAATAGCGATATTGTTCTATACTCGCCACAGTTTTATTAAAAATGGATTTTTTCAGAAAACAGTAGTGGGAGTATGGTAGAACTGGAAGTGATTCCAGAACCACAAACGATTACAAAAGATTTGATAAGGAACCTAAAGATTCAATCTGGATTGACATTCCATTGACCACTCCGCAGATGAGGTGGGTAACTTCAGGCACCCGAGAGGTACTACGGTAGCCTCAAGGACGGTGACAGGGAAGTTCTTGTTTACCCAAAATTACCATTGCTGTTGTTCCAGGCTGCGAGACCCGGCGGGAGGATGAGTATAGCGTCGTTCTGAACTCGCTTCAGAAGTGTACGTGTATATGACTCTGCCAGAGGGTTGTCGTAGTCAGTGGGAGCAGCGGAAGCATTGGTGGACAGGTTGCTTATGTCTATTTATAGACTAAAGCAGATATAGCGGAGATAGATCATCTATTTCTGATGTAACAGTCATAGGTTTGACTTCATCAGAATAGGGGATGGATCTGTTGAGAAGGTAGTAGGGTGTGATATCCTGGTATTTGGATGACATACACAAAGTAGGAAAGGAAACTCCTATACTACGATCGGTTATACTTTGGTCGTCACACAGTGTTTTCTCCACACAGGAAATGGATTTTATATCAGACATACTGGTTACTAGATCTATGGTTTTAGATCTAGATTTGGGTAGTCTCCCAATCTGGGTACTTAGACAGCGTTCTAAGAGTATTTAGAATGGACGACTCCTGGCACGGTAGTGTACCTGCAGGTAATGGAGTCACCCTCTCTAAAGGTGTCTTACAGACTAAAGTGGAGAGGGAAGTGCATGATTGGCAGATCACTTGCTCAGGCAATTGAGTCAATCATGAGATGTCAAGTACCACACCAGATATTGTTCTTGCACTAGATGCAATAAGTTGACATTAATCCAATCCTGGAGAAACAGTCGGAAGCAGTTTTAGAACATAAGTGGATGTTCTAGGGATATGATAACGACAGCCTCATTCGGGAGACAGTTATCATTCCAGGCTTACAAGGTGACATGGACGACAAGGAGGTTGTCAGAGTTATAGTTTTCCCTCTGACGAGGGGCAGTATTTTGGACAGGTGGTCCAAGGCAATACTGAGGGAGGCATGGCGCAGGATACTGATTAAGTTCAGTTGACGATACAGTCTAAGAAGTTTGTATTTGGAGTTCATTTATGAGCTATGTCCCATCAGACATCCAGACACATTCTAAGACAGGTATTGCTCATTTCGGGAGATGGGTTTCTCCGCGAACTTGAGATATAGAGAGACATAGAAAGAGACATCAAGGCGGATCCACTCACTGAGGCTATTCCTCGAACGCAATAGTTTCGCAAACGAGCTTTGTGAGACTGACTAGTAGAGGAGTTAGGTGTTCGGTATCACACGGGCTGTGAGTATGCGACATCGCAATAATTAGCCTTGAGTGCAAGTGGGAGATTGTTGGAGATAATGCCCTCAGAGTCAATTATTGGATCACAGGTACGTGATTGCAATGATTGATGGAGGACTTATCCCGGTAGGACAGTCTTACTCGAGATGATAATATGCTATCTGGTTTACCTTTATCATCGTGTACTGTTTTAGGTGACCTGACACGTCGCTATTACACGTTGATAGAGCCCCTAGGATTCTTGCTTGACCACCAGCAGTATGAGGGCGATCATATAAGTGGGAGCTGGGGTCTATAAGCATATCCTGAAATGGTCCCTAGTCGTGTGAGTTTCGAGACAGGGCATCGATACTCCATAGTAGACTAGTGTATACAGTCGAGACCCCGACGAGGGGCGGTGGCCGGTCTCACAAGCCACTGGTGTCAGTTGGATCACCTAAGATGTATACAGGTGCTCATTGGGTTATGAGTACACCGGACAGGACTCGCCGGGAACATGCCAGTTGGTCATATACCAGACGTCAGATGGCAGTTCCCTGGTGACATGTGTGCAGGTTAGTTCATCGACCTGGGGATCGTCATTTGTCTCGTGTGAGTTCCCACTGTACTTTGATTACTACCCTACCACGGCTCAAAGGAGTCGTGCAAACAGGTTTTAGTTGGGTACAGTCCCGAGCCACATGGAGGTAGTGAGCGTATCTTCAGGGGTTCGTCTCTCCCGGTATTGGGGGTGAGGTCGTGCTGTGTCTAGGAGAGCCATTACACGAAGCCCTCGGCCGAGACAAGGAGATTTACTGGTAGGTATTCCAGTAGTATCTCAGGGTGTTCTGGGCTACACTCCGACACGACTTGTACCGCTTTTGGGGGTCTGACTTTTACCAACCCCCTAGGCCCGCCATGCGATGCTCATAGACGAACGGACCGGACTGTACGGATATTGTCACTGACAGGCTCAGTAGGATTGTCAGGCTGAGTTCACTCACAGACATCCCTTTTAGTCAATACCTGGTAGCCCGTTACGTATTGGCTTATACCTCTGACGTGCTAGTGGTTAAATCCACAACCAAGGTGTTGACGAGTCTTTAGAGTCCCCCACATTCAGTTACTCAGCTTTCGGGCGAAAGGTTGTAGAGGCCGTATGGAGATATGGCAAGGTCCGATCAGATACGTGCGGTATTGCAGGGATCAGGATCGGACAGTTTGTACTATAGGCCGTATGGTTATATAGCAGGGTTCGATCAGATACGTACGGTATTGCACGGATCAGGATCGAACAGATATTACTAGCCGGCTTTGGTTTAAGCCGGATCCTAGTATAGTACAGTGAAGACTTTGTCTCATTGCATTTGTATTTCGGTCGAAATACAGATGCGGGTGTGTATGCACAGTATCGGGGTTTTCCTGTAATTTATTACGGGACCAGTTTTCTGGAGTTGCCAGTTTTCTTTCCGTTTCGGTCAATTTCCTTTGTTCCGTTCATTGGCCGAAGATTGGTGGAGGAGGGTTTATTTGCATTGTTGCAAATAAGCATTTGTGGAGGGGGTCTTTGCATATTATCATGTCATGATACTTGTCCCATCATTTGACTTCATATCTTCTTGATGGCTTGACTTTTAGTAACCATTATGGTTGTTGATTACTTGTTTTGGAGTGTGGGTTATGGTTGTGATCATTGGATTCTTTCATCATCTCTTTTCATCATTACTTCCACCCACCCCCTTGACCTTTCTCTTTCTCTCTCCAATCACACATGGGTGGGGGGGGCCGGCCATTCCAAGGGAATGGAGAGGGGGATTCATTTCTTTTATGTGTATGGCAATTTTGGTTCTCATGGTGCTATGAAAATTGCTCTCTTGTTCATCCAAAAACCTCCTTGATTTCCTCCACCAAAATGGCAATTCCACAACCCCAAATTGAGACACAAGTTCTTCACACATTCTACAGCAAATCTTGGGCACGTCGAGTAGCCGGCTTCGTGCCCGAGTTGCCTCGGCATTGAGGTGGGAGCCCGTAAAAGAAGTAGGCGATGTGGTGCACTTCCGGCGACGAGGAGGAGACGGAACATTTCGCACGAGATCGGGACGACGACGAGAAGACCGGAGGACTCGGATCTGTCGGTATACTTCTCTTCCCTTTCTTGTTAGTAGCTTAGACTTGTTAATGGTTACGATCCGGATGTTTAGTGCGCGGTGGTGCCGGTTTGCTAAGTCCGCAAAATTAAAGTTTTTCACCGCTTCCGCATTCCGGCGTCGGATCGACGGCCGGGGCGCCGCCGTGCACTTACATACGCTTCTCATCCCAGTTGGAGAGATGGTCTGTCCCACAGCCGTCAGTACGTCGTACTGGAGATAGTATACATGTGCTCGTTAGGTTACGGGTACACCGGACAAGACTCACAGGGAACTGTTGGTTGGTTTTATACCAGTCGTCAGTTAACAGTTCCCAGGTGACATGAGTACAGCATAGTCCGCAGACTTGACACTGCTACTTCGCCTCGAGTGTGTCCTACTGTTCTTAGATTGCTACCCTACCACGGCTCAAAGGAGTCGTGCAAACAGGTAGCAGTTGGGTGCAGTCCCGAGCACTTGGAGGCAGTGGCGGTTAGACAGGATTTGTCTCTCCCGGTATTGGGAGTTGATATCGCGCTGTGTCAGAGAGCCATTACGCAAAGTCCCTGGCCAGGGCAAGCGAGATTTACTGGTAGGTTTTCCAGTAGTTTCTCAAGGTGTAATGGGCTACGCTCCGACACGACTTATACCGCTTTTAGAGGACTGACACTTGCCGCCCCTAGGCCCGATATGCGATAGTCTTAGACGAACAGACCGGACTGTACGGAGATTGTCACAGCAGGCTCAGTAGGAGTTCGGATGGGTTTACTCATCGGCCTTCTTATCGACATCTACCTGGGGACCGTTACGTACAGCTAGTGCCGCTTGCGGTCTGTGGTTAAACCCAATGCCAGCGTAGTGTCGAGTCTTTAGAGTCCCACACAGAGAGTTTCCCTGCTTCGGGCGAAACGATATAGAGATCGTATGGTTTTACGACAGGGTTCGGACGCATACGTGTTTTTACGCACGTACGATGTTCGGACAATTTTTACTAGTCGGCTTTGGTTTAAGCCAGATTCTAGTATCGGATTATTGGATTTATACAGTCTAAAGTTTTTCCGTGTTTTTACGGATAGGAGGGGCGTTCTCCTAATTTGTCGGGAAGCTTCTTGAAGTATGGTGACTTGGGGGTTAAGGTGGCATTTGCATTAATTGGATAAGTGAGTCATGGTGTGATTCATACATGGAGTTAATGAATCAATTGTGATTTATATGACTCATGTGATGAATCACTTAGTGTATTAATGAAACATGATGATATATCATTATTTGTTATTCATTTAATATATATGTTATGTTTCATATATACACACATGATCTATTCATCCAAAAGGATTCTCATTCTCACCTTCTCTCTCCTCAAGCTCTCTCTCTTCAAACCCTAACCCTAACCTCTCATGTGTTGAGATCAAGGGTTAGCTAGACTAATACTTCCATAATCCAACTCTATATCACCTAGGTTGCATAGATTAGCACTTTGAGTAACCTAGTTACCTCAAGTTAGAGGTTAAGCTTGGAGTAGGAGCTCTCGGGTGGATCGTCTTTGACTCGAGGAGGCCGTTGAGGTGCCGGCGTTCCAAAGAGCCTACAAGGAGTGGAGGATATTGATGAAGACCCGAAGGACAAGTAACGTGAGGTATAACTTCGAATCAGAGTAGTTAAACCTTTCGTAGTTTGCTAGTAACGGTTTAGATACGATTCATGCGCTCAAGTCCATGTTACGAAGCTTTGATAATCGTTTTTCATAAATTCCGCCTCCCCGCAAGTTCGTAGGGTGCGTGACATGGACTTACATACTTGTACACAATCGGCGGACCCAGTTAATTTATTGCATTGTCGACGTCTATGAGACATATACAAGTGTAAGTATAACTGAAATGAGACGGTTATGGAGCACTTATATTAGTGTCATAGGTAAGACGTCAAACACTGTCCATTTATCTTGGGTACCAGTCGAGACATGCTTGATGGAGATCCTGTCTCCAGTTCTCGCGTAGACTTATCATGGACCGACTAGTATTATGGTCGGTATTTGATGCAGACCGTGGGTGTAGGGTAGTTTGAGTGTGAGTTCAACGGAATCTCGGGAGTCCCATTGCCGGCATATACAGTGATTTTGGGAGTTGTATGGATGGTGTTACTGATTATTATCGTGCGTGGTTCGGGCCCGTGTTCCCTTGCCCCTGGGGACCTACCCTTGAGTTGGGGATACTCCTGCGTGGTTGACTCTCACACTTGGACTGATGATAGGTTTAATGACCTGGACAGTGAGACTTAGAGACTGATAGGGTTAGTGACATTGATATGCATTGATTACTGATTTGATATACCTACTTTACTGTTTACCTGTACCGATTATTTCATGTGCGTCATCATTCTATATTTACTGCTTCATGGTCATCATCATTGTATGTGTTTACTTTTGCATTTCTATTGTGTCGCTCTGACGACCTGAGTATGCATGCTCAGAGTGAGAAGTGGACTTAGCTCGGACCAGCACTTGTCGTACCTTGAGGATATTGCGGACATCTAGATCAACGACGTCAGCGTTATCTTTCCTTTGACTTTATCTGGTCAGTTTTATATCTATTTTGATTTATGACTGCATTTCTCATTACCTGTGCATTGATTACTGATTACCACGTGAAGTTAAAAGCCGAAGTGTGACTACGGCAGGATATTCCTAAACCGTAGGTGTTCCCCTCCGAACGGCGGCCGGGACGTCGGGACGTCCGAATGCCTGGGGTTCGGGGCAGATGCTAATTGGTGCTATCCGTCCACCCCTCCGAAGATGCCAAGTTGATTTATGGCACCATGTGTCGAAGGTTTAGACGGATGCGTCCGATGTAGCAGACTTCGTCAGATTCCCCCTCATTTGAGGGGTTTTTGATTGTGGGGACGCTCTTCCCTGCAGGCGCAAGCCCCTGCAGTTAATTACGCTACCGCGTTGCGGTAACAACTTTCTCCTTCTCCAGATGGTCACTTCGTGTCGTGGGTGTTTGTTTTATTGCCCGTGGATTGTTTACGGAGACTGAGTTATATCGTCACCCGTAGGGCGTGGACTAGTCCAAATCCGCATTATCTTAAATTTGGGTTTGGGGGTTTGGTTTAAGGACACGTTAGCCATATTTGAGGCTAAGATCAACTTAAACGTTTGTTAAGGATACGTTAGTCCAGTTTGAGACTAAGATCAACTTAACGGGATCGTTTAGATCCGACAAAAGAGCATTTGGGCTCTATTGTTCCAGTTTAGGGAAGTAGTGGTCCACCGTATGTATGGCCGTCGGGACCCATCACCTCTCTGACGACGTTGAAAGATTACAACGACGGATGTCGGAGGAGTTCAGAGATGTACCCTCAAGCCGGAGTTAATTTAGGGGATTCGTAGTCCAATCTGTTTGAAGGTTTAAGGACGCGTTAGCCATTTTTGGGGGGGCTAAGATCAACTTAAACGGGACCGTTTAGATCCGACAAAAGAGCATATGGAGGGCTCAATTGTTCTAGTTTTAGGGACGTTGCGGTCCGTGGGTAGTTTTAAGGACGTTGCGGTCCATGGGTAGTTTAGGGACATTGCGGTCCATGGGTAGTTTAAGGACATTGCGGTCCATGGGTAGTTTAAGGACATTGCGGTCCGTGGGTAGTTTAAGGACATTGCGGTCCATTGGTAGTTTAAGGACATTGCGGTCCGTTGGTAGTTTAAGGACATTGCGGTCCGTTGGTAGTTTAAAGGACATTGCGGTCCGTGGGTAGTTTTAAGACATCTCGGTCAAGGTTAAGGACGTCATAGTCCATGGGTTTAAGGACTCCACAGTCCGGTATGTGCTCTGGATGCTTCACACGGGTTCACTGCCGTGCTAGGCGAGGACCAGGCTCCGCTCTGGATGCTTCGCATGGGTTCACTGCCATGCTCTGCGAGGACCAGGATCCGCTCTGGACGTTTTCCACGGGGTCAAAGAGTGACGTTATCCGCTTTCCACGTAACCAGGAAGTTTAGCATTAGGCATGGGTTTAAGGACCCCACAGTCCATATCATGAGTGGTCATCGGGACCCGTCACCTCTTTGAAGACATTGAGGGATTACAATGCCAAGTATCAAAGGAGTGAAGAGATGTACCCTAGAGCCGGGGTGGATTAAATAGTCCCTGGCCCAATTTGGGTCAAGACTGATCAATTATGTTATGAGCTCATTAGCCCAGTTAATCACAAATTGAGGACTTATGGCCAGCTTGGGCTGAGTCCAGTCAGGTCTGGAATATTGACTCTTGCTGGTCCATTGAAGGAGAGGCTTTGCCTCTATCCATTTAGCCAATTGGGCCAAAGCCTAGTGTTAAACACTACAGAGCAATCAGTGTTGAACACTGGGCAGGCGGTTAACAAGTTAGTGTTTAACACTAAGAAATAATTGGTGTTAAACACCAGCAATAAGGCTTCTCAAATTAGTGTTAAACACTAAAACGGATCAGTGTTGAACACTGCAAATGAAGATCTCAGATTAGTATTTAAACACTAAGGTAATCAGTGTCGAACACTGCAGATAAAGCTTTTTAATTAGTGTTGAACACTAAGGCCCAACAGCATTTTAACACTGAGTTCGAGGGTTTCAATTTAGTGTTAAACACTGGGACAAGAGGGGTCACGTGGCAGCACGTGAGAGCGCCCTTCCTTCATTTGTTCTGCTGAAGTCACTGCGTCTTTGATAGCATCACGTGTCAGCACATGACGGGCATTCAAATGCCTATGTGTTAAGGTTTCTGCTGAAAGTCACGTGGGTCACGTGGGGTGCTGCCTCAAAGGGGTTTTCTGCAGGGCTTTTGGGGGGGTCACGTGGTGACACGTGACCCTGCCTTAATGTGGTTTTTCAGAGGATTTGTTACTCCTTTTTCAGGAATTAAATTCCAGAGACTTTTAATTTCAGAGGAATTAAATCCTTCTTTCTTTTGAAGACTTGTATTCTGGAATAGAGTTTAACTCTGAATTTTCTGTGGGAATTAAATTCCTCGTTTATGTGAAGGGCTGAATAGGGTTAAACCCTAATAAAAGTTTTTTGAGGAAATGATGATTAAGGGAATTAAATTCCCGTTGTTTCAACAGAACTAAGTTCTTTAATTAGGGTTAAACCCTGTTTCTCTTTTTTGTTCTGAAGGAATTAAATTCCCATGATATAGGGTCTAGCCCCACTTTATTTTGGAGGAATTAAATTCCTATAGTTCTGTGAGAATTAAATTCTCGAGTTTGCACTCCTTCTCTATGTTTTGGATCTGCATGGCAGGATCTCAACCCATTGAGAATTAAATTCTCAACCTTAAGGGGAGATGTGCACTTTGCAGATCCTCTATCAAAGAGAGAAGAAATATGCTCTTCTTCTTTTATATTATCAGAGTTAAACTCTGTTGAGAATTAAATTCTGCTTCTTTCAAAAGGGGCTTCCCTTTCTTACCTAGGGTTTTTGCAGAAGATCTGAGTCTTTTCGAAGTATCAAAACTCTTCTCTTTTTCTCCTTTTCTTCTCTGCGCATGTATATCTTTTTTTGTGTCCCTTGGCTCCTATTTATAGGAGAGGCAGCCGCATCAATCAGTTTTTGACGAATCTTCATTGGGAGATTTGATTTGCATCCATCATTCATTTTGGGCCTTTGGATTATTAGGTGAATTTTATTCACCATTGGATCTTAAATCCAGAGATTCTCCTTTGATATTCTGGTTAGATTTAAGGGGGAAATCTTTCCCAAAGCCGAGATTTTCCATAGATAGATGATATTTAATCATCTCTGAATCTTTAATTTGATTAGTCCCAAATAATTACTTTCCTTTGGAAAGATTCGAATTTCCTTCAGAATTTAATTCTGTCGTCAACATGGGCTTTGGAGGCCGGTCACGTGTGACCACGTGATCCATGGTCACGTGTGAGCACGTGACCCCCTTTGGAATGAGCTTTCTGCGCTGTGTCTTCTAATTGCTGCTTAAACGTCACGTGCTACCACGTGACCCCTGGTCACGTGTGAGCACGTGACCCTTGTTTGAACTCTCTTTCCTTGGTTGTTCTGAAAACGCGTTTGCTGCCTTGAACGTCACGTGCCAACACGTGACCCTGGTCACGTGGGAGCACGTGACTTCTTCTGAAGCCTTTTCTTTGACTTGGTCAGTTAACCGACGTGCCTTTGACGCTTGCATTTCAACGTCACATGTCGCCACGTGACCCTGATCACGTGGGAGCACGTGACTCTCCTTGAAGCTTTTCCTTTTCTTCTTCGTAGTCAGGGAATCGAACTCGCCTTGATGGCGTTTTTAGGTGTCACGTGCCAACACGTGACCGCTAGTCACGTGTAAGCACGTGACCCTCTTCTGAAGCTTTTCACAGAAGCTTTCCTGATTTTAAATCAGGAAACAAATGCCCCCACAGCGTTGTTCTCACGTGTCTGCACGTGAGTGCAACGCTGTCACCTCTTGTGACCGTTGGATTCCTCTAGGGACTCGGGTAGACGAAACGTCCTTTCAGAAGCGCCTTCACTTTTTCATGCCCTTCCTTTCAAACCTTTCTTTTAAGAATTTGATTCTGGTTATCAGAGCTTAGTTCTCTGTTGTGTCTGTGCAGTGCCGCCTTATTTTCCAATCAAAGGCTAGTGCTCACGTGTTGCGCATGCAGGGATCTGCTTGATGGGGACGTTTCATTTCCTTAACCTGATTCCAATGCGTCGTTGGATTTCATTTCCAACGTTCTCCCCTTCTTTCCGGGCTTTGAGAATAGTCCCACCATGCACAACATTTTTTGTGCATAGCATTAAATGCTCCCCTTTATAAGCTGAACCTATGCCTTGCTTCTTTTCTTCACAGAGAAGCCCATTCGTGCCTTAAGGCGGTCATCTTTGAAAACCCGATTAATCGCCATGGCTTGCAATCGTCCCCATGCTCGTCGGGAACCATGGGAGGTGCCCCTTGAGGAGATAATTCCTCGTTTCGCTGCGCGGCTGGCGGATCCCCTTCTCACCGACGCTCAATGTGACACGGTGATGTACGAGCTACTGACCCGTCGGGGCTCTCCTCTTCCCATGGGCTCCATTTGGCTCCGGATGATCCTCCTGTCTGTGCTTGCCGATATACCCCCTCATCCGGCGGAGATGACTTCGGCGATCCTTGACGCGGCGGAGGACAAGCTGGAGTGCTTTCATGAGGCTTGTCTAATCACTCAAGCTCTGAAGGATCACTCGGTTCATTTACTGAGTCAGATAAGAGCTCGTCGGGCCGTCATGTCTGCTTTCGCTGATGAGCACGGCTCCAACCGGTGGGGAGCGACTCCTCGCGAAAACCGCCGTTTTGACGTGCTGGAGAAGGCGGAGAGGGAGTTGGAGAATTTTGTGCTTTGCTTTGTTAACCCTTGTATTTCTGATCCCTTGTTTGGTGATCTTTTCCCACCAATGTAGTATGTTTGAATCAACGTACTCCTTTTATCATTGGCGGTTAGCATGCTTTCTGTTGAATTTCCATGTCTGTCAGATAGTCATACGTATGTCTTGCTTGCGTAAACGAGCTGCATGTTTTTTCTCATGGGGATTTTCTTTAATTGCGAGCACCATCGTTACGTTGCATGCGCGTCAGTGCCTCGGGTAACATTTCCTTTTAAACATTCGCACAGCTGCAAATGCGCGCTTGATAGGATACAGATCAGAAACTTTCCTTGTTATCTCCCGTATCGGGTGGCTTGTGCTGGCTTTAGATCGAGTATTGTTGTCGAAGGGGGGGTTTATGAATGAAGACATATTTTTCTCTTCAATGGTGTGTCCCCTTTTTGTTGAATGCGTTCTGCGGACAATTTATCTTGATCTCCTTGCAGGACGGCGATGGCTTAGGATTCAGGGTTAAGATCTGCTTCCTAAGACCTTTGCATTTTATGATCCACGAGGGTCTCATAAAGAGTTTTTCTCCCTACAGGTCGAGAGGATCCCATAGGTGTAAGTTCTTCTTAAGAATCGTGAGGATTCTTAAGCGGGTTTTCCCTTGAGAGTCGCAAGGATCTCACAAGAGAAATTTTTCTTCTCTACAGGTCGTGAGGACTTGTAAGTGCTGGATGTGGTCGCCCTTGTCCGTGTTTTATGGAGTCAGGGGTTTCTCCAGGTATCGTAGTTTAAAGACGTCGCGGTCAAGGTTAAGGACCTCATAGTCCGTGGATTTAGGGACTCCACCGTCCGCTGTTAGTTTTAAGACATCACGGTCAAGGTTAAGGACTTCATAGTCCGTGGATTTAGGGACTCCACAGTCCGATGTTAGTTTTAAGACATCACGGTCAAGGTTAAGGACCTCATAGTCCGTGGATTTAGGGACTCCACAGTCCGATGTTAGTTTTAAGACATCACGGTCAAGGTTAAGGACCTCATAGTCCGTGGATTTAGGGACTCCACAGTCCGATGTGCGGTTGCAGGGACCCGTCACCTCTCTGAAGACGTTGAAGAATTACAACGCCAGGTATCAAAGGAGTGAAGAGATGTACCCTTAAACCAAGGCAAAATCCGTAGGGAACCGGGGTGGTTGATCGTTAGTTTTAAGACATCGCGGTCGAGGTTAAGGACGTCATAGTCCGTGGATTTTAAGGACTCCACAGTCCGGTATTTGCTCTGGATGCTTCACACGGGTTCACTGTCGTGCTTGGCGAGGACCAGGCTCCGCTCTGGATGCTTCGCATGGGTTCACTGCCATGCTCTGCGAGGACCAGGATCCGCTCTGGACGTTTTCCACGGGGTCAAAGAGTGACGTTATCCGCTTTCCACGTAACCAGGAAGTTTGCACTAGATGCTTCACACGGGTTCACTGCCGCGTTAGGCGAGGACTAGGCTCCGCTCTGGATGCTTCGCATGGGTTCACTGCCATGCTCTGCGAGGACCAGGATCCGCTCTGGACGTTTTCCACGGAGTCAAAGAGTGACGTTATCCGCTTTCCACGTAACCAGGAAGTTTGCACTAGATGCTTCACACGGGTTCACTGCCGCGTTAGGCGAGGACTGGGCTCCGCTCTGGATGCTTCGCATGGGTTCGCTGCCATGCTCTGCGAGGACCAGGATCCGCTCTGGACGTTTTCCACGGGGTCAAAGAGTGACGTTATCCGCTTTCCACGTAACCAGGAAGTTTGCACTAGATGCTTCACACGGGTTCACTGCCGCGTTAGGCGAGGACTAGGCTCCGCTCTGGATGCTTCGCATGGGTTCGCTGCCATGCTCTGCGAGGACCAGGATCCGCTCTGGACGTTTTCCACGGGGTCAAAGAGTGACGTTATCCGCTTTCCACGTAACCAGGAAGTCTGCACTAGATGCTTCACACGGGTTCACTGCCGCGTTAGGCGAGGACTAGGCTCCGCTCTGGATGCTTCGCATGGGTTCGCTGCCATGCTCTGCGAGGACCAGGATCCGCTCTGGACGTTTTCCACGAGGTCAAAGAGTGACGTTATCCGCTTTCCACGTAACCAGGAAGTTTGCACTAGATGCTTCACACGGGTTCACTGCCGCGTTAGGCGAGGACTAGGCTCCGCTCTGGATGCTTCGCATGGGTTCACTGCCATGCTCTGCGAGGACCAGGATCCGCTCTGGACGTTTTCCACGGGGTCAAAGAGTGACGTTATCCGCTTTCCACGTAACCAGGAAGTTTGCACTAGATGCTTCACACGGGTTCACTGCCGCGTTAGGCGAGGACTAGGCTCCGCTCTGGATGCTTCGCATGGGTTCGCTGCCATGCTCTGCGAGGACCAGGATCCGCTCTGGACGTTTTCCACGGGGTCAAAGAGTGACGTTATCCGCTTTCCACGTAACCAGGAAGTTTGCACTAGATGCTTCACACGGGTTCACTGCCGCGTTAGGCGAGGACTAGGCTCCGCTCTGGATGCTTCGCATGGGTTCGCTGCCATGCTCTGCGAGGACCAGGATCCGCTCTGGACGTTTTCCACGGGGTCAAAGAGTGACGTTATCCGCTTTCCACGTAACCAGGAAGTCTGCACTAGATGCTTCACACGGGTTCACTGCCGCGTTAGGCGAGGACTAGGCTCCGCTCTGGATGCTTCGCATGGGTTCGCTGCCATGCTCTGCGAGGACCAGGATCTGCTCTGGACGTTTTCCACGGGGTCAAAGAGTGACGTTATCCGCTTTCCACGTAACCAGGAAGTTCGTTGATTGTATCCGCATTTCACGGAATGGGGGTTTGACTCTTGGTGATGTGTATATCACCGAGTCATGGAACTGGGGGTTACCGCTGTTCCGTTTCGTTTGAAGTCATGTCCGTTGTTACGAGACGAGTGTTTGGATGATCTCTAGGTCGCTTGTGGCCCATCGAGACTTGGCTTCTTCTTCTGATGAAACCTGGGGGAGAAGTATGATCCCTTCTTTGTTTACGCCCTTGGATTGGGTACAGGGTGCGACGGAATATCACCTGTAGGGCATAAATTTTATTTTTATTTTATTTCTTTTTCCGCGATGCTCTATCATTTCAGCTTTTATATCGCGAAAATCACGATTGCCCAATCATTTCGGCTATTTTTCGCGGTGCCCAATCATTTCGGCTATTTATTTATTTTCTGCTCGCTGCTTTTTGTTGCGAGTTGCCCCATCATTTCGGCTATTTTTTTTTTTATGCCTTCATTTTTACTTGCTGCTTTTTATTGCAAGTTGCCCCATCATTTCGGCTATTTTGCAGGCATGTTTGGCTTGCTGACCTTCTCGCCGCAAGCTTGGATTTTAGGCACCGATCTCGGCATCAGCATCGCTACTACTGGAATGTTGCCAGGAGCGAATCATCATTTGCCTTTGTCGATGACGAACAAAGGTTGC
Organism: Agapanthus africanus; assembly: GCA_030015575.1. Lineage (NCBI taxonomy): Eukaryota > Viridiplantae > Streptophyta > Magnoliopsida > Asparagales > Amaryllidaceae > Agapanthus > Agapanthus africanus. Next base: position 257,519,758 of record CM057339.1, on the reverse strand, counting down.
TCAGCAAACAGGGTTAAGGGTCCTGTTAACCAAGGCTTTTGACCTCATGAGCCGTAAGGGTCTCACAAAGGTATTTCTCCCTACAAGTCGTGAGGATCTTGCAGGTGTATTTTCTCCTTAGGGATCGTGAGGATTCCTAAGTGTGTGCTCCTCTGTAAGTCGTAAGGACCCTACAAGAGGACTTTCCCATTATGGGTCGAGAGGACCTATAAGGGTTGGACTTTGTTGGGGAAGTGTTAATTCGCGCCCGTGGATTGTATACAAGGGTCAATATGGAACCGCTTGTAGGGCAATATCGGAGGTTGTGGAGGATTTGCTTAAGAACAGGTTCAGGTTTCTGTAACTTAAGACTTTCAAATCTCATGAGCCGTGAGGGTCCCATAAGAGAATTCTCCTTACGAGTCGTGAGGATCTCGTAAGTGTGTTTTTCTCCTTAGGAATCGTGAGGATCCCTAAGTGTGCAGCTCCTTTGTGAGTCGTAAGGATCTCACGCAGGTGGTTTCTCCTTACAAGGTCGAGAGGACCCTATAAGTGTCTTTTAACGAGGTTGCGCCCTTTCGGGTTTTCACAAACACTCGCCGGCAGTCCTGCTGTTTTTACTCACGGAGCCCTTTCAGGTTTTCATCCGTGCCCATTTTGCTTATGGACATACCGTTTTTATTATTTTATATACCATTTTTTTTTTTTTTTTTTTTTCGTCAGCCCAAGGATGCTGCGGTAGTAGTTTAGGGACGTTTCGGTCCGTTGTTAGTTTATGGACGTTTCGGTCCGTCGTTAGTTTTAAGGACGTTTCGGTCCGTTGTTAGTTTAAGGACGTTTCGGTCCGGCATTAGTTTAGGGACGTTTCGGTCCGTAGATAGTTTAAGGACGTTTCGGTCCTAGATAGTTTAAGGACGTTTCGGTCCGTAGATAGTTTAAGGACGTTTCGGTCCTAGATAGTTTAAGGACGTTTCGGTCCGGCGTTAGTTTAGGGACGTTTCGGTCCGTAGATAGTTTAAGGACGTTTCGGTCCTAGATAGTTTAAGGACGTTTCGGTCCGTCGTTAGTTTAGGGACGTTTCGGTCCGGCGTTAGTTTAGGGACGTTTCGGTCCGTAGATAGTTTAAGGACGTTTCGGTCCTAGATAGTTTAAGGACGTTTCGGTCCGTCGTTATAGGAAGGCCGGCTGCTGCTTGTAAAGTCCGAGCCTGGGAAGATAGCGAGCGGACATAGTCGTCGTCATCTATCATTGACCTAGGCTGCAGCTTATTAAGCATAGTATTTCTTTAAGAAGCGACCGTTTATTGGCCTGAAAGGTCTTTCACCGTGCATGTCCATGAGTAGATAGGCTCCACCCTGATAGACCTTGTCTATGATGTACGGGCCTTCATAGTTTGGCTCAAATTTTCCCCGCTTGGCACGATTGGGGATCATAGGTCTTTTGACCACTAGTACGAGTTCGCCTTGGCGGAATGTCCTCGGCCTGGTCAATCTTTCGTACGAACGCGTCATCTTTGCTTTGTAGGCTTCTAGATGTTGTTGCGCTATGAGCCGGGTTTCGTCGAGGGCATCAAGCTCCTCAAGCCGAAGGTGAGCATTTTCTTCGTTCGTCAGCTCGTGGTGGACTGCCACTCGTAGAGAGGGTAACTCTATCTCGAGGGGGAGCACTGCTTCCGTCCCAAATACCAACGCATACGGCGTTGTGTTCGTGGCCGTCTTGAATGTAGTTCGATAAGCCCAAAGGGCTTCTTGCAGCCTTTCGTGCCAGTCTCTCTTATTCCTGGAGACGGTCTTTTTCATGATCTTCGTCAAGGTCTTATTGAAAGCCTCGGCCAGACCGTTAGCTCGTGGGTTGTAAACTGAAGAATATCTCCAGTCTATATTGTGCTGCTGTGCGAAGCGGCTAATCTTATGGCTTCGGTAGGCCGGCCCATTATCGGAGATAATCCGTCGCGGGGTTCCGAACCGATAGATGACGTGCGTTTTGAAGAAATGGAGAATATTCTCCGTCTTCACTTCCCTCAGTGGTACCGCTTCTGCCCATTTGGAGAAGTAATCAGTTGTCGCCAGGATAAAACGGTGTCCCCGGGCTGATGCCGGCTCTATGGGGCCGACTATGTCAGTCCCCCACATTTCGAATGGCCAGCTGGCCACCGTTGGGTGTAGTGGATTCGGATGTTGGTGGATGAAGTCTCCATGGATCTGGCATGAGTGGCATTGCTTCGCATACTCGAGGCAGTCCTGGATCATCGTGGGCCAGTAGTAACCCATCCGTTTAATTTTTAACTTCATCTTTGGGCCTGCTTGGTGAGAACCGCAAAGTCCGTCGTGAACTTCTTGAACGACTCGTTCCGTTTCGTCAGGTCCCAAGCATCTCAGCCATAGAAAATCAAACGATCTCTTGTACAGGGTATCGTTGACGAAAGCGAAGGATAGAGCTCGTTTCATAAGCTGATGCCTTGAGGACGCTTCTTCGGGCATTCGGTGGGACTTAAAGTAGTCTATGAAGACTTCCCTCCAGTCCTCAGCCTTCTCACGGTCTTTTATTTGTAGAGTCGCTTGCTCAATGGCTCCCTTTTCTTCGCATAATTCCGGAGATATTTCTGCCGGGGCGAGCACTCGACGGCTTTGTACTACGATTCTGACGTCATCGAGGTTCTCGTCAGCCAGTTCTTTAGCGAGCTTGGCCAACGCGTCTGCTTTGCTGTTTTCCGCGCGCGGTATGTTCTCTAGAATATAGGAGGGGATTTGGGCCAACAGTTGTCGCACCTTTTCGCCGTATCTCACCAACTCCGGTTTGCACGTTTGGTAGTCACCATTAACTTGGCTAACGACCGGCTGAGAATCCCCATATATAAGGAGATCTTCAATCCCCATGTCAATGGCAAGCTCGAGACCTGCTATCAGGGCTTCGTATTCAGCTTCATTGTTTGTCCTCGGCTCTGTTAAGGAGAAGGCGAAGCGCATTATTCCTCCTTGTGGAGTCGCAAAGATGAGGCCTATCCCTGATTTGATCATTGGGATACCTTGCTTTTGTTTCTTTACGGAGGACGCTCCATCGAAATAGAGTTCCCATCGGGTGCTTCCACCGCTAATCGCATCAAATGCATGCTCGTCCGGCAAGTCACAATTCAAAGGAGAATCGGCCGGTATCGGGTGCTCAGCGAGGAAATCGGCAATGGCCTGGCCTTTCACCGCCTTGAGAGGTTGATATGTTATCGAGAACTCCATCAAGAGCAGGGCCCATTTAGCGAGTCGTCCCGTCAATATGGCTTTTGACATCAAGTATTTAAGAGGATCCACTTTCGAGATGAGGCAGACCTCGTGTGCCAACGCATAGTGCCTGAGCTTTGTTATCGCGAAGATTAATGCCAAGCAATGTTTTTCAATGGGAGAGTAATTGCTTTCTGCCCCCAGTAGAACTCGACTTAAGTAGTAGAGTGCTCTCTCTTTCCCCTGATCGTTCTCTTGCGCCCATAGTGCGCCCAAGGAACCTTCAAGGGCGGTCGTATAAAGAATGAGGGGTTTTCCCTTGACCGGCGCAGCTAATACCGGCGGGTTCTGCAGGTACTGCTTGATCTCGTCTAGTGCGCCTTGGCATTTTTGATCCCAGACGAATGGGGTTCCTTTCTTCATCAGGTGACTGTAGGGGCGGCATTTGCCTGAAAGATTTGCGATAAATCGCCGGATGTATGCGAGCTTCCCTTGGAGAGACCGCAATTGTTTGAGGGCTCTTGGCGGGGGCATTTCCATGATCGCTTTAATCTTTGACGGATCTATCTCAATACCTCGGTGTCGGATGACGAATCCCAGGAATTTTCCCGAGGAGACTCCAAACGCGCATTTGAGGGGATTCATCTTCAAATTATATTGCCGAAGGCGTTGAAATACAGTCTCTAGGTGCTTTAAGTGATCTTCATATGACATACTCTTTACTACGAGGTCGTCGATGTAGCACTCGACGATGTCATGTATGAGGTCATCGAAGATCTTTGTCATGGCCCTTTGATAGGTAGCGCCGGCGTTCTTTAGACCGAAGGGCATAACCCTGTAGCAAAATACACCCAAAGGGGTCCGGAAAGCGGTGTGCTTCTGGTCTTCGGGATGCATTTTTATCTGATTGTATCCTGAGGAACCGTCCATAAAGGAGAAGATCTCGTGAGTGGACGTGTTATCTATCATTAGCTCGGTTACCGGCACTGGGAAATCATCTTTTGGACAGGCCTTGTTGAGATCCCTGAAATCCACGCATATACGCACCGTCCCATTCTTCTTCATCACCGGGACGATATTGGCGATCCAGTCGGGATATTGGACTTCTTGAATAAATCCAGAATCGATCAGTTTCTTGACTTCGGCGTTGATGCTCATCTCAAGCTCGAGTCGCATCCTTCTTGGTGCCTGCTTGACTGGCCTGATGTCTGGGGATATCGCTAATCTGTGCACAGCGACCTCCGGATCTAATCCTGGCATCTCAGAGTAGTTCCACGCGAAGCAGTCTTTATGCCGTAGAAGCACGTTCTTTAACGCGGTCACCCTTTCTTCAGAGAGTAGCTCGCTGACAAATGTTGGTCGCGGGTCCTCTGCCGATCCCAACTCAATCTTTCTGAGGTTATCTGCGGTAGTATGTATACCGTCTTCCAGTTCTTTTGGAGCGGGCGGGAATTCCGAGACTACCTCATCATCGCTGTTCTCGAAGCACCGGGGAGGGTTGTCTATCGTAATCGTATAACAGGTGCGAATCCACTCCCGGGGCCGAGGCGGATCCGGCTCTGCTCTTGCGGCCTTGGGCTCGTGCTTTCGTGGCGGCGTTACCCTCCAGCTGTTGGATAAAGCGAATCTGCCCCGTCGGTACTGGTCCTCGACCCAGTTCTTGAAGGTGAAGCAGTCTTCGGTAGGATGTCCTGCGGCTCGGTGATAAGAGCAATAGCCCGAGCGAGAGGCCTTATTAGCTTGCTCAGGGTGTCTAGATTCCGGAAGCGCGATCATATGATGTTTTAGGGCAAGCTTGAGTAACCTTTCCGTCTTGTCTCGGGGGAAGGAGTACGCTCGACTCATCTTTTCTATGAAGGGCGAATCCGAGCTGTGCAGTACCCGATCGCGTAACCCTCTAATCCTGCGTCGTTGTTGTCGGCTCTTCTTTCCGCTTCTCGGCTTATTTCCGTCTCCGCATCGGGCCTTTCGCATGATGGGTTGACAAGGATGAGCATTCTTGCCTTTCGCAGCCTGTTGAAATAGACGTTGCGTCCTGGCCTTCTCGTAGATGGCCATTTCGTGGTTGAGGTCTTCCCGACCTTTCTGACCCACTTTCCTGATAGGCTTGTCCATTCGTCCTTTAAACAACGGGTTTGGCGCTTCGGTCGCAGGTTTTGGTTTTGATGAGGGGTTGGCCTCTCCTGACAGGGCGCCCTCTTCTTCATCAAAGGTATATATGGCGTAGCTGCCGTGGGCTCGCTCCCGTTTTCCGGTTCTTGTGTACCCAAGTCCAAGTGTTTCCATTTTCCCATTGGGCAATTTGCGCTGAGTCCCGGGGACATCCCAAATCCTGTTGTAGAACCGAGCCTGCCGCACAGTCTGTTTTAAAGGTACTCCTTGGCGCTTTAATAACTTCTTCAATCCATTTGTATAGTATCTAGGCAGACGGATGGGTTGGAGCCTGTCAAGTGTAACGTCCACGCCGTGCCAGATCTCTTTCTCCACCTTCGACTCTGAGGATTGGTAAAATAAGATCACCTTCTCACCCCTTCGCCTGGGAGGGACGTAAAATGTTTGCAGGTCCTGTACGCTGTGGGTTCGAAGCGCGTCGAGATCCTTATAGTGTTCTTGCGGTACCATGGTGATTTGCAGACTATGGTCATCGCAAAGGGGTGCCTGTATTGACAGCCGACTGGAGAACACGGCGTTAACCTCGTCCTCCGAATCACTCCCGAAGACCGGTATGGGGGTGGGTGCCCCCAGGTTGTTGTGTTGGGATGGTCCCATATACACTATCTCTTCCTCTTCTTCGGTATCGCTCCCGAAAACAGGGATGGTGGCGGCGATTTTGTTCTCCGGGTCGCGACACCTTTCTGTATCCTCGAAATCTGGCAAAAAGTATTTCGCATCTTCGTATTTGCGAACTTCGTTCACAGAAAACGGGTTTAACTCGCCTGTTATAGTGTACTCGAAACCATCCTTGAAGTACTTCATACACTGATGTTGTGTAGAAGGGATGATGTTGTACTCGTGTAGCCAAGGACGGCCGAGCAAGGCGTTGTAGCAGGTCTTGGCGTCAATGACATGGAATTTGATATCTGTGACGAGAAGTCCGAAGCGTAACGTCAGTATTACAGATCCGAGAGTCCGTGACGATTGAGAGTCAAAACCGGAGATAGTAATTTTGTCACGAGCGAGGTGTTGCACACTCATGCAGATTTCCTTCAACACCCGAACGTTAAGGAGGTTGACGGAGGATCCATTATCCACCAGGATTTTGCCTATCTTGATGTCGTGGCAGTATCCGGAGACATATAGGGGACGGTTGTGGTCGCACGTCCCGAGGAGGAGGTCTTCATCACCGAACGTGATGTCGGCCGTATGTACTTCCTCCAGTTCATCCTTCATCCTTTCAGTGGCGAGAAAGGCTTGGAATTGTTCAGGTTCTTGCAACGCTTTAATAAGTGAGTCTCGCGCTTCTTTTGATAATAGAAGGGCGTCAAGAATGCTAAGCTGAGAGGGTAGCTTCCTTAAGTGCGCGAGGATGTTATAGTCCACCTTACCCTTTTTGGGAGGGTCTTTGTTAGTTAGCTCTTTTATGACCTGGTCATCTAAAGTGATATCTTCAATGACCTTTTCCTTTCCCTTATCTTTTCGGCCGACGGGCCCGAGATTCTTCTCCGGGAGTGTGCGGTTGCGCAGCTGGATGTTCTCGCAGGCCTCTGATTCCTCCTTTTTTCCTAGAACGGATTCTGTGAAGAGAGGGCCCAGAGCCATTTCTTCATCAGAGTCGCTCCCAAAGGTGAGAACTTGTGACCCTCTGGCGTCAACCATGTAACAGTTGCCAGTGGTCTTGTTGTGCCCTTCGACAGTACTCCTTCGCTCCCGACGGCTTTTGCGTTTCATGCGCTTAAACTGTTGCTGACGGATAACATATCCTCGCCACCATATTTTGAAGGCATCGCACTCCTCCGTGGGGTGTGAGATCTTCCGGTGATACGCGCAATAGTCAGGGTGCCTCTCCGCCCCGTCGTGCGTATTTGCTTCCGAAGGTGGTAGCATCATTCCCATTGACATGGCTTTGGCGAACCTTTTCCTTGTCTTGAATATTTTCTTGTCCACTTCGGATGCCTTTCGTTCTGGCAGGGGTAACTCCACTCTTCCGTCCAGTTGCCCGCCTCTGGTTCCCGTTAGCGTTGCCATTTCGCGCTCCTGATCCGCTTTACTCTTTAGACGAATCTCGTCTAGGAAGGCGTTGATCATATCGGTTGTCAGCCTCGCACGCTCTGGCTCAGGCTCTGCCTTCGGCTTCTTAGTGACAGGAGTTTTCTCATCATCGATAAACGAGTGGGAGATCATGTTGCAACTTGCCACATACTCTTCGGATTCGTCCGACGAGCTTTCGTCATCATCTCCATCTTGCGAGATGTGATTAAGGAACTCTCGCAGTGTGACAGGAGTCCGCGCCTTTTGATTGTATTCTTCCAGCGCATCGATTTGCTTCTGCAAGTTTGTTCGCTGATCTCCAAGCTTCGCGGGCTTCTTGGATTTCTTCTTCTTTTTCTTTGAAGATTTTGACGGTTGGGCGTGAGTATTTGGGCCCTTGTCACGAGTCTTTGCAATGGTGCGGGGCTTCAACATCCCTTCGATAATTTGAGGTTCAAGAGGGTCCTTCCATTCGATCGCAGGGCATGCATGGAGGTCTCTCAGCATTCTTTTGGTCTTCGTTGATAACACGACCTCCCATGGAGCTTCTTCGATAAAGGAGCAGGTTGCCCCCGGTATATCGGCCTTCTTAGGAGTATGTGGTTGTGGTGGGTTCACCTTCCACTTTTCGGACAGTACAAATTTCCCCTGAAGGTATTGATCTTCGATCCATCCTTTGAAGACGAAGCAATCTTCAATCGGATGACTTACCGTCTGATGATAAGGGCAGTAGTTGGAGTTATTCATCTCGGTGGGTTGTGGCGGTCGCCTTGGATTTGGTAGGCTTATGAGTCTGTTGCGTATTGCCAACTCGAATAACCGCTTCGTCTTGTCTTGTGGGAACGAGTAGGGACGCTTCATCTTCTCATTATAGTATCGGCGTCTTTCCTCCAGTTGATCCGTCGATTTCGGGGCGTTAGGTTGCTGTTGGGCATTCGCAACAAAGGTTGCCTTCCCTTTACCCTTGTCATTCCGAGGCTCCGACTTCGATGTAGGTGGTCTATGACCCATCTGGTCCATCTGAGCTAACTTGTCAATCAGAGCCTGGAATGTGGTTGGCTTAAAGAACATCATAAACTGGGAGATAGTTGCGTGAGGGTCTAGAGTTCCCACGAACATGCCCACCGCAGGTGCTTCCTCGATGCGCTGCTCACATCTCGACCACAAGTTCCGCCAGCGTATAGCGTACTGGACCCAGGTTTCACTCGGTTTTACCCTGGCGTTAATAAGTGCGGTTATTGGAGTGCGTTCGCTGGCACTTGCGAATCGCTGAGTGAATAGCAACTCCATTTCAGCGAACGTTTTGATGGAATCATTCGGGAGTTCCGAATACCATTCGAACGCCGTTTCTGACAAGCTGCCTACGAATTGGCGAAGCAACAATTTATCGTCACCGCCGGTGTTACCGCATAGGGCCCGAAACTGGGCGACATGTTGATGGGGATTGCCGGTCCCCTTATACACGTGGAATTTCGGTATCGTATAACCTTGTGGGTATTTGATTTGGTCGTACCAGCTCGGATACGGCCGCCCGGTTTTTACGGTTTGACCAGCTGCCTCAGTTGCGTGATGAACTCGGATTTGCTGGGCTATGTAGTCAGCCAAGTCAGCCTTAGAGATCGTCTCTTCCTTGGCCGTTGAGAGGGCTGGTGGTGGATTTGACGTCTCTCCTCGGTCGTCTTCAAGAACAATCGGATGATCTTCGGCGGGTAGGTCCTGCTGGATCATCATTCCTATCACGTCTTGAAAGAGAAGGCCCATCCGTTGTATGTTGGCCGCTTGTTCGGCCGCCTCTTTGTCCCTTTTCTCCAGTGTCCGGCGAAGGAATTCAGCGTCGGTTTCTTCCTCCCGGCGTGCGTCTGAGGACGCTTCTGGACTTTCCTTTGGCCCGGTGAGCGCGGCCATAGCATTCATCATTTCTTGGAGCTTTTGTTGCTGCTCCTGGGATTTCGTTACAGATCGGGTTAGTGGTCGATGGCCTGTAGAAGTGCGGCTCTCCTCCTTTCCAGAGGCCATGTATACGGTATGGACTATCACGCCCCCAGACTTAGGGTGTCCGGGCTTGTTGCTTTTAGCCGTCGTTGCACGTCGAGGGATCTTCTCGGGCTCCCTCCTTTTATGAGTCAGCTGATCAACAGCCTTTTGGGGTTTAGCCTGGTGACCAGCTTTTGGTTGGATCTTCAGCTTCTTATGCTGGCGGGAGAAGTTTGGATCGATGATCGAATCTCGGGCTTGCTGCCAAACCTTATAGACTTTGGAAGACAGCCGTTGAGGAGATTGGGGCTGTTCTGATTCTATTTCCACAACCTTTTCTGATGGGGGAGGAGACCTCTTCAGCACTGCGGTAGGGGAATTCCTTCGCACCTTATTTAGCATTTCAAAACTGTTCCCAGTCGGAACAGCGGCATTGACTTCGACCACCGGGGCTGGTGGGGTCAATCCGGAGGGGGAGTCGCCCCCAGCCTTCCTCACTCGGCGCCAATGGCGACGTCGAGAGTGTCGAGCGGACGGTGTAGGGTCAGCGGTAAGAATGGTTTCGTCTTGCTCCCTGTGTGGATGGGGGGTTGTTGTTGGCGTTAACCTATCGAAGACCGATGTTCTCTGGGAAGCGGGAGCAAAGGCCGGAGCCGTCAATCTTGTAAAGACTGGCTTTTTGGCTGGAGAGGTCGCCTTGGCGATTTCGAGGGCAGGAGCGGCCACTTTCTTAGAAGCAGCCTCCTCCGAGATTGTAGGCCTTATGATAAGTCCGCAGGATTTCTGGCCCAATCTAGAGAAGACCGAGGCGTTGACGTTGGGCGACTCGTTGAGAGGAGCCGCGGTAGGGGTAAGACGATCAAAGACCGACTTCTTGAGAGTTTCCTTCGCCGGCGCTGGAGCGGTAAAGTTTGTCGGCGGGATCATAGTCCCAAAGAACAATCCTGTGGTGGCGCGGGTGACCTGTTCCACCGGCATTGTGAATAGCGAAGCAGCTTGGGGTCCATAGGCTATACCTCCTGGCGAGGCAGAGCGTCGGCTGCAGTTGCCATCTGAGCAGTTGGAGGATTTCGCAGGGATAAAAGCCATCGATCCTTTGCTTCTTGCAATAAGCAAGATGCCAATTCTCAGTACCTTGAGACCCAAGGGCAACTATTAGCGAATCGCGATTGGTTCGCGAATTACGACACACGAAGTGTGGAGTGGAAAGAGGAAAAGGTCCCACCGGGCGTGCCAGAATCTGTTCCCCTCCGAACGGCGGCCGGGACGTCGGGACGTCCGAATGCCTGGGGTTCGGGGCAGATGCTAATTGGTGCTATCCGTCCACCCCTCCGAAGATGCCAAGTTGATTTATGGCACCATGTGTCGAAGGTTTAGACGGATGCGTCCGATGTAGCAGACTTCGTCAGATTCCCCCTCATTTGAGGGGTTTTTGATTGTGGGGACGCTCTTCCCTGCAGGCGCAAGCCCCTGCAGTTAATTACGCTACCGCGTTGCGGTAACAACTTTCTCCTTCTCCAGATGGTCACTTCGTGTCGTGGGTGTTTGTTTTATTGCCCGTGGATTGTTTACGGAGACTGAGTTATATCGTCACCCGTAGGGCGTGGACTAGTCCAAATCCGCATTATCTTAAATTTGGGTTTGGGGGTTTGGTTTAAGGACACGTTAGCCATATTTGAGGCTAAGATCAACTTAAACGTTTGTTAAGGATACGTTAGTCCAGTTTGAGACTAAGATCAACTTAACGGGATCGTTTAGATCCGACAAAAGAGCATTTGGGCTCTATTGTTCCAGTTTAGGGAAGTAGTGGTCCACCGTATGTATGGCCGTCGGGACCCATCACCTCTCTGACGACGTTGAAAGATTACAACGACGGATGTCGGAGGAGTTCAGAGATGTACCCTCAAGCCGGAGTTAATTTAGGGGATTCGTAGTCCAATCTGTTTGAAGGTTTAAGGACGCGTTAGCCATTTTTGGGGGGGCTAAGATCAACTTAAACGGGACCGTTTAGATCCGACAAAAGAGCATATGGAGGGCTCAATTGTTCTAGTTTTAGGGACGTTGCGGTCCGTGGGTAGTTTTAAGGACGTTGCGGTCCATGGGTAGTTTAGGGACATTGCGGTCCATGGGTAGTTTAAGGACATTGCGGTCCATGGGTAGTTTAAGGACATTGCGGTCCGTGGGTAGTTTAAGGACATTGCGGTCCATTGGTAGTTTAAGGACATTGCGGTCCGTTGGTAGTTTAAGGACATTGCGGTCCGTTGGTAGTTTAAAGGACATTGCGGTCCGTGGGTAGTTTTAAGACATCTCGGTCAAGGTTAAGGACGTCATAGTCCATGGGTTTAAGGACTCCACAGTCCGGTATGTGCTCTGGATGCTTCACACGGGTTCACTGCCGTGCTAGGCGAGGACCAGGCTCCGCTCTGGATGCTTCGCATGGGTTCACTGCCATGCTCTGCGAGGACCAGGATCCGCTCTGGACGTTTTCCACGGGGTCAAAGAGTGACGTTATCCGCTTTCCACGTAACCAGGAAGTTTAGCATTAGGCATGGGTTTAAGGACCCCACAGTCCATATCATGAGTGGTCATCGGGACCCGTCACCTCTTTGAAGACATTGAGGGATTACAATGCCAAGTATCAAAGGAGTGAAGAGATGTACCCTAGAGCCGGGGTGGATTAAATAGTCCCTGGCCCAATTTGGGTCAAGACTGATCAATTATGTTATGAGCTCATTAGCCCAGTTAATCACAAATTGAGGACTTATGGCCAGCTTGGGCTGAGTCCAGTCAGGTCTGGAATATTGACTCTTGCTGGTCCATTGAAGGAGAGGCTTTGCCTCTATCCATTTAGCCAATTGGGCCAAAGCCTAGTGTTAAACACTACAGAGCAATCAGTGTTGAACACTGGGCAGGCGGTTAACAAGTTAGTGTTTAACACTAAGAAATAATTGGTGTTAAACACCAGCAATAAGGCTTCTCAAATTAGTGTTAAACACTAAAACGGATCAGTGTTGAACACTGCAAATGAAGATCTCAGATTAGTATTTAAACACTAAGGTAATCAGTGTCGAACACTGCAGATAAAGCTTTTTAATTAGTGTTGAACACTAAGGCCCAACAGCATTTTAACACTGAGTTCGAGGGTTTCAATTTAGTGTTAAACACTGGGACAAGAGGGGTCACGTGGCAGCACGTGAGAGCGCCCTTCCTTCATTTGTTCTGCTGAAGTCACTGCGTCTTTGATAGCATCACGTGTCAGCACATGACGGGCATTCAAATGCCTATGTGTTAAGGTTTCTGCTGAAAGTCACGTGGGTCACGTGGGGTGCTGCCTCAAAGGGGTTTTCTGCAGGGCTTTTGGGGGGGTCACGTGGTGACACGTGACCCTGCCTTAATGTGGTTTTTCAGAGGATTTGTTACTCCTTTTTCAGGAATTAAATTCCAGAGACTTTTAATTTCAGAGGAATTAAATCCTTCTTTCTTTTGAAGACTTGTATTCTGGAATAGAGTTTAACTCTGAATTTTCTGTGGGAATTAAATTCCTCGTTTATGTGAAGGGCTGAATAGGGTTAAACCCTAATAAAAGTTTTTTGAGGAAATGATGATTAAGGGAATTAAATTCCCGTTGTTTCAACAGAACTAAGTTCTTTAATTAGGGTTAAACCCTGTTTCTCTTTTTTGTTCTGAAGGAATTAAATTCCCATGATATAGGGTCTAGCCCCACTTTATTTTGGAGGAATTAAATTCCTATAGTTCTGTGAGAATTAAATTCTCGAGTTTGCACTCCTTCTCTATGTTTTGGATCTGCATGGCAGGATCTCAACCCATTGAGAATTAAATTCTCAACCTTAAGGGGAGATGTGCACTTTGCAGATCCTCTATCAAAGAGAGAAGAAATATGCTCTTCTGCTTTTATATTATCAGAGTTAAACTCTGTTGAGAATTAAATTCTGCTTCTTTCAAAAGGGGCTTCCCTTTCTTACCTAGGGTTTTTGCAGAAGATCTGAGTCTTTTCGAAGTATCAAAACTCTTCTCTTTTTCTCCTTTTCTTCTCTGCGCATGTATATCTTTTTTTGTGTCCCTTGGCTCCTATTTATAGGAGAGGCAGCCGCATCAATCAGTTTTTGACGAATCTTCATTGGGAGATTTGATTTGCATCCATCATTCATTTTGGGCCTTTGGATTATTAGGTGAATTTTATTCACCATTGGATCTTAAATCCAGAGATTCTCCTTTGATATTCTGGTTAGATTTAAGGGGGAAATCTTTCCCAAAGCCGAGATTTTCCATAGATAGATGATATTTAATCATCTCTGAATCTTTAATTTGATTAGTCCCAAATAATTACTTTCCTTTGGAAAGATTCGAATTTCCTTCAGAATTTAATTCTGTCGTCAACATGGGCTTTGGAGGCCGGTCACGTGTGACCACGTGATCCATGGTCACGTGTGAGCACGTGACCCCCTTTGGAATGAGCTTTCTGCGCTGTGTCTTCTAATTGCTGCTTAAACGTCACGTGCTACCACGTGACCCCTGGTCACGTGTGAGCACGTGACCCTTGTTTGAACTCTCTTTCCTTGGTTGTTCTGAAAACGCGTTTGCTGCCTTGAACGTCACGTGCCAACACGTGACCCTGGTCACGTGGGAGCACGTGACTTCTTCTGAAGCCTTTTCTTTGACTTGGTCAGTTAACCGACGTGCCTTTGACGCTTGCATTTCAACGTCACATGTCGCCACGTGACCCTGATCACGTGGGAGCACGTGACTCTCCTTGAAGCTTTTCCTTTTCTTCTTCGTAGTCAGGGAATCGAACTCGCCTTGATGGCGTTTTTAGGTGTCACGTGCCAACACGTGACCGCTAGTCACGTGTAAGCACGTGACCCTCTTCTGAAGCTTTTCACAGAAGCTTTCCTGATTTTAAATCAGGAAACAGTAGGAGCATGGCTGATCTTGTCAACCCCTCGTATTCCGTATTTTGGGAAGCGGGACATGACATTTCTTATAGTATAAGGAGGAAGAAAGAGATGGGAGCTAGCTTAAGAAAGAGAAACTAAAAAGATTATTAACCATTAAGTAAATGGTCTGAATCCTTTAGCATCCCTCTCTTTAATCATATCCTTAAGATTAAGATCAAAGAAACAAGCGTCCATCCTCTTTTCCCTCCTCTACATGTTATCACCAAGAGTGAAGCAAAGGCTATGTTATTCCCCTGGAACAACATAAGCTAATGAGAAATAATCAAGAAAAGGAAATTAACAATAACAATGTTTATATTTTAATATTTACACTAACATAATTAATTAATATGTAACTTTGTAATTGTTATCCTACGTATAAATTAATACATAAAAGAGAGAAACAATTAGTGACAAAATACTAGCAAATACATATATTAAATATATGTAATATTAAATCTAAACTAAATTAATACATATACACTAACATATATTAAATATATGTAATATTATAACCGTTCGATTATCGTTAGTGTATATAATCTACTAGTTTTAATCGAACCCAAGCGTGTACCAATGTACACAACTACAATATTTCACCAAGACCGGAAACTCTCTGTGTAGGACTTTAAAAATTAGACAATACGCTGGCAGTGGGTTTAACCACAAGCACATCAGCGACACTAGCTGTACGTAACGGCTACCCAGATATTGTCGAAAAGGAGATCGACAGGAAAGCTCGTCCAAAACTGTCACGCCCCGCTTCCCAGTGTACGGCGAAGTGGACGTGACGAGGCCCGCTACGTATGTACTCAGAAGTACATACGCTGAGCGTAACTAAGCAGTATAAAATAATCACAAGAGACAAATGATATTGAAATAACAGCAACTTTTATTAATATCATTCTTTGTACAATGCATGAAATGAAAATGCAACTGGAATGGAAAAGCAATGCCTAAACAGTGGCATAATAATAAAAGGAAATACTGGAAAGAACAAAGTACAATTATCTAGAGCTCTGGGTCTTCTTGGAACTGCTCCAAATCTTCACATGTGGGCTCGGTCTCAACTTGGTCCAACGCACCTGACGACATTCAAAGAAGAAAGAAATAGAATGTCGTCAGCGAACAGGTCGCTCGGTAAGTCCCAAAGAAAAGAAGAATGAGAATGTCAGAGTAGCAGTATTTTCTAAAGTATTATGTTGTTGAATATTATGGAATATTGTTTAACGCCGTTGTTTGTAGCTTGGTACAGAAGGATGCCGATGTATACGAGGGGGATCTCTATATGCTAGAGATCAGGGCAAATGGAGAGTACAAGGAACCGTTATGCCACGGTACAACAGCAACAGTATTCATGTTAGGTGTCTTAATCTGACCACCTCGTGCCACCTTTAACACCTTCCGTACCAATCTACCCCTTTAAACCCCGTAGTGTTTTAACAGTGTTGTAGTATTGGAATATGTAAACTGGATGACTGACCAAAACCATGATATCAGTAAACATGTTGTAACTGTGTAATCAGGAAAATGGAATATCAGGATAATGGATGAATATCCATGTTTTGATTCAGTCAAAATGAATATATTGTTAACTGGATTCAGGGATTCTTGTATTCAAATTTGTATTGGAATATGATTGAATATAGGTTGACTTGAATTATATTCAAGTCAGAATTAGTCAGACTCCAACCCGAGTCAGACTAAAAGAAAGATAATTTGAAGTTCAATATTAGTTAGGGGCCTTATTGTAATTTGTGAAACTTGAGGGGGTTTTATGTAAAAAGTACTTTTGTATAGTTTTCAAAATATACCTCAAGTATTTAATAATCATCTTTATTATTATAATGAATGTGAATTTTATTTGTGTTATTCTAGTGAATATATCATAATAGAAGAATTAATTGTTTATTTGAAATTCATGGTATTTTAATGTAACTTTTAATCTTGAATTTTAGGAAAAAGTGGAAACTTTATATTATAACAAAATAGGTGTTTAAATGATAATTATATATAATTAAACACATAAATAATTTTCTTTTATATGAATATTTTATTTACAAAAAGTCTCACGTTCCTTAAATATCGTATTTTAAACCTTTCGAGACCGAATGCTCCTTGCGGAGGTCTGAATCTCGCACTACTAGCCTGCGGGTGCACGATGAACCGTACTATCCCTAACAGGTTCCCCAAAGATGGGTTGTAGCGGCACTTTGCTTAGCTTTTATAAATACTTTTCATTTAGGAAAAACGGTTTTATAAATATAGGGTGTTTATTTGCAAAAGAGTATAGTTTCCGTATTTTAGTTATTAGGATTTCCTAAGCCAACTAGCCTATTTCTATGGTCTAAACGATGAGTCATTAGAAGCCTCAAATCGCCTCTTCACCGTCAATTGCGGCCAGATAAGTGCCAGGTAAGTGGGAAGGAACCACAGTCGTGGGCCTAATTAAAAACCACCAGCCTTAGACACACTTGCCTAGACCCACAAGACAGTTTAGATAAACGATCGATGTCCATGACCAATCGTGCTTTCATTTTATATAAGATTTTATTTAGAAAAGTTTACAATTTAAAGATTTAACTAAAGGTTATAAAGGTTATGGTATTTTAGTGAAAAGTCCTGTAATTTCGTATTCTGTATTTTTGATATTTATCATTTAGGGTTATATTGAGTGTGTGTAAGGGTAGGTCATTACCCCGTGACTTATATTAGGTTTTGGTGAAGTTTAAAGGTGAAATAAGCTATGTTAAACCTAAAGGTATTAAAGTGCAAGAATACGGTATTCGTAAACGTTATCATTTCATGTGTGAAATTTCATTCAAATTGATTGAAACAAGTTTAGTTATCACAATAAACATGTTTAGGAGTGAGGTACTTGATTACATTAAGAAAAATGAACTTCATGGTATTTTAATGAAAGAAATACGGTTTTGTAAAGAACTTATTATTTCATGTGGAAAAGTGTGATTAAATTGGTTTAAGGGTGATTAATAGTCAACATGCATATGGGTAGATAATATGTATTAGGTGACAAGTGGAATTTTAAAGAAAAATCGAATCGGAAATCGGTTTGTCCGATTTCCGTCGGGTTCCAGAAATTCGTATTTTTACATTAAAGAAAAAGAAGGTAGAAGAGGTGGGACTTACAGGTTTAAACTCTTCTAAAGAGTAAAGAGAACTAGGGAGGAAGGCCGAGGGGTGATTACGTCGCCGGTTTCTCCAAAATGCGTCGTCGGAATTCCGTCAGAGCTTCGCCGGGAACTCGATTTCGAAGCACACTTCTTGTGGAAACTTTTGAGAGAGTGGCTCAAGATTTTGGGGGGTGAGAGGGTAGTGTGTAGGGTTGGTATTTATAGGGTTAGGCTAGGGTTAGGGTAGATGAAAAGTTAAAAATAAAAATATGATAAAATGTTATAAAAATGTATTAAAAGTGGAGTAATTGGGGGTTTTAAAGAGCTCTGGAAGTGGTATGAGGCTGAAACTTTGCTGGTGCGTAGGGAATACCAAAAGACACAACTTTCATGTTGTGACCCTCGCCGGAATTGGCCGAATCGGGGGTGACTCGGCCGTGACTCGGTCGGATCACTGAGTCGGCCGAGTCAAGGCCGAGTTGGCCGATTCCCGACCGATTCTGGTGACCTGGATCTCCCCCGACGGTTCATCTACCCTCTGCAAGTGTTACATCTTTGGGTGTAGTGGGGTTTTTGTGAGATATGCACGTGTAAACTCTTGGTATTCTAAAGGTTTTTTAAAAAATCCATATTAAAAATAATGTGGGGTATATGATTCGAACTCTGGTGGCTTGGTTCAGCAATGCAAGGTATTACCAATGAGCTACAAGCTCTTTCTTGTAATTATTGTAAGGAATTAAATATTTAAGTTGTTTCCAGCAACAACAATACTCCAATTGTACACTATTTTTAAAGCAAATTTTTGGTATACAAAATTGGAGTTGTTACAATCTACCCTCCTTACAAAAATTTCGTCCTCGAAATTTACAACTTTTATTTGAGGACTAGTTTATAAAAAGGTGCGGATATCTTGCACGCATCTCATCTTCCCTCTCCCACGTGGATTCTCCTGGAGTGTCTTTCCTCCACACTACCCGGACCAAATTAACTTCTTTGTTCCGAAGTGTCTTCACTTTCCTGTCCAGGATCTCCACAGGTTGCTGCTCACAAGACAAATCGTGCTGTATCGTGAGCTCTGAATGATCAAGTACATGGCTGGGGTCACTCACGTACCTTCTGAGTTGAGATATGTGGAACACGTTATGCACTCCTTCCAATGAAGGTGGAAGCGCTAATCGGTATGCCACTTCACGTACTCGTTCGAGTATATCGAACGGTCCAATGTATCTCGGACTCAACTTTCCCCGTCTCCTAAATCTGATCACTCCGCGGTTCGGAGATATCTTCAAGAATACATGATCTCCTGGCTGGAACTCCAAGTGTCGTCTCTTCGCATCAGCCCAATGTTTCTGTCTATCTTGGGCTATGCGTATTCTTTCTCTGATAGTACGAACCACATCAACGGTCGCTACTATCATCTCTGGTCCAAGGAGTTTCCTGTATCCGATGTCGTCCCAACTTAATGGCGATCGACACTTCCTTCCATATAATGCTGCAAAAGGTGCCATTCCTATGCTTGTTTGGTAGCTGTTGTTGTACGCGAACTCCACAAGATGCAAGTGATCTTCCCACGATCCTTTGAAGTCGAGCATACATGCTCTGAGCATATCCTCCAAGATCTGAATAGTTCATTCCGACTGACCATCTGTTTGTGGATGATAAGCCGTGCTGAAGTTCAGACTTGTTCCCAAGCTAGCTTGCAGACTCTGCCAAAATTGTGATCGGAACCTGGTGTCACGATCGGAGACAATGCAGACCGGTACTCCATGAAGTCTCACAATTTCCTGTATGAGTTCATGGGTATCAGAGATAGTACATTATGAAGAGTTTTTAAATCTAAAATAGATTATTACCTCCATGTACTTCTTTGCTAATGTCTCAGTTGATTGGCCAACTCGAAATGGGATGAAGTGAGCCGACTTTGTGAGTCGATCCACAATGACCCAAATCGCATCGTTACCCTTTGTGCTGCGAGGAAGAGAAGTTACAAAGTCCATCGTGATGTGCTGCCACTTCCATTCTGGGATTGGTAACGGTCGAAGTAGTCCAGCTGTCCTATGATGTTCAGCCTTTACCTGCTGACACACCAAACATTTTGCGACACTCCTGGCTACTTCACGCTTCATTCCATGCCACCAATAATTCTGACGTAGATCTTTGTACATTTTGGTACCTCCAGGATGTACTGAATAGGGAGAGCTGTGAGCTTCTTTCATTAACTCTTCCCGAACAGGACCTTTTGGTACACACAATCTGCTGCCGTATCTCAAAGATCCGTCTTCATGGATGATGAAATCTGTTCTGAGTCCATTCTCCACTTGTTCTCTGATCTTTTGCAACTTAGCATCGCTGGCTTGAGCTGCTTTGATCTTATTGACAATAGTTGATTGAACTTGTAGATTCATCAAATTTGAAACATCACCTGACATGACTAGTTCGATCTCCATTTGATGTAGGTCTTGCTGAAGCTTCCACTGTGCGGTGAGATTCATTGCTAATGGTTGGCGACTAAGAGCATCAGGTACTACGTTCACCTTTCCTGGATGATATTGCAAATTGATGTCGAAGTCCGCCATAAGTTCTAACCATCTTCTCTGCCGCATATTCAATTCCTTCTGAGTAAACACATACTTCAGACTTTTGTGATCTGTGTAGATGTTCACTCGTTCACCAAGTAAGTAGTGGCGCCAAATCTTGAGAGCAAAAATAACAGCTGCCAACTCTAGATCATGCGTCGGATAATTGCGCTCATGAGTCTTCAGTTGTCTTGAAGCATAAGCCACAACCTTACCGTGCTGATGTAGAACACATCCTAATCCCTTACCGGATGCATCGCAATGCACTTCGAATCCTCCAGATTGATCCGGTATGATGAGAATAGGTGCAGATGTCAGTCTTGACTTGAGTTCTACGAAAGCTTGCTCGCATGCTTCTGACCACACAAATTCCTCATCTTTTCGTGTGAGCTTGGTCAGGGGTGTTGCTATCTTCGAAAAGCCTTCAATGAATCTTCTGTAATATCCAGCTAAACCCAAGAAACTCCGAATATCCTTCACTGATTTTAGTGTAGGCCATTCGCTGACTGCTGAAACTTTTGCTGGATCCACAGAAATCCCTTCTCCTGATACGATGTGTCCAAGAAAACCAACTTGTTTTAGCCAAAACTCGCACTTGCTGTACTTGGCATAAAGCTTATGTTGTCGAAGTGTTTCCAGGACAATTCGTAAGTGCTCCGCATGCTCTTTCCGATTCTTAGAATATACCAGGATGTCGTCGATGAAGATGACAACGAACCTGTCTAAATACTCCCGGAAAACTTGGTTCATAAGGTTCATGAAGATTGCTGGTGCATTGGTCACTCCAAATGGCATTACTAGAAATTCGTAATGTCCATAACGAGTTCTGAAAGCTGTTTTGTGAATATCAGCCTCCTTGACCTTCACTTGATGATATCCTGAACGAAGATCTAGTTTAGAGAAGACACAAGATCCACTTAGCTGATCGAATAAATCGTCGATGCGCGGGAGTGGATACTTGTTCTTTATAGTAACTTCGTTCAAGGCCCTATAGTCGATGCACATTCTGTATGAACCTTCCTTCTTCTTCACCAACAGTACAGGTGCTCCCCAACTTGAAGTGCTGGGACGAATCCATCCTTTCGCCAGTAATTCGTCCAACTGTGTTCGTACTTCCTTCAATCCTTCCGGACTTAGTCTATATGGTGCTTTGATTACTGGTTGTGCTCCTAGTACTAAGTCAATACTGAATTCAAGAGCTCGATCAGGAGGCAAACCTGATATATCGTCAGGGAATACATCATCGAACTCTCGAACTACCTCTGGTCTTGTTTCTTCTTTTGCATGAGCTGCTGCAACTACTGCTTCCCTTGGCTTTGCTTTGTAAGTGCTTGGTTCTAGTGTACGATCTCCACTCTTGAAATAGAAGACCGGATGATCTGGAATCTCAAATACTACCCTCCTTTGACGACAGTCGATGGTAGCATAAAAGGTTCCAAGCCAGTCCATTCCTAGAACCACATCGAAGTTTGGTATGTCCAGTACTTTGAAGTCGGCGTAAAACTCTCGACTGCAGACGATGACTGGACACATGCTGTATCCCATAGTTGCCTTTAGAACACCATTTCCAGAACTGACGTTCCAGCTGGATACAAGCGGTGAGACTGGAATCGCATGGGTTCGGACAAACCGTTGCGACATAAAGCAGTGGGATGCCCCAGTATCAAACAGTGCAAGTGCAGGTAGTGAAGCTACTAGGATTGTACCTAAGGTATATGGGATAGGTTTTAGGTATAGGGAAAGTGTGTAGGTAAACAAAACTAAAAGATAAATTTGAGAAAGTAGGTTTACCAGTAATGACTTGGCCAGTGGCCTCAGCTTCTTCAACAGACATCATGAACGCCTGGCGCTTCGGCACATTCCTCCTGGCCTGAGGAGCATTCCTCTGAACGTTCCTTTGTGCTTGATGGAACTGACGAGGAGGTGGTGCAGCTTGTGGTCCTCTAGGTGGTGCAGGCAATGCAAGTCTGGTAGCAGGTGCCGGAAGAGCTGGTCGCTGCTGATAAGTATTTGCTGGCCGGGATGCAGCAACCAAGTTCTGCCTTTGAGGACAAGATCCAATATCATGAGTGGCTGAACCGCAGATCAAGCAAAGGCGGTTGGCTCGACGGCAATCCTTCATCATATGCCCCTTTCTCTTGCAGTAGGTGCAAAAGGCTGGGCTAGGACGATGAGTTGGTACTCCGGGTCGCCTTGGCACGAATGGTGGTCTGGACATGGCTCCACCTGCCATCTGGTTGGCAAGGCGCTTGACTCCTACAGAGTGAGGTCTTCCCCTCTCTTTTATCACTGCCTCGTAACTGCGGGCAGCTTCAAGGGCTTCCTCATGAGTCAAAAACTTTCCGGTGGCTAGAGCAGCCTTGATCTCGGTGTCCAAACCTTGCTGAAAACGACGGGCTCTGATCTCGTCCGTCGGTATCAGGTGTGCCGCGAATCGGCTCAACATAGTGAACTCAGCATCATATTCATTTACTGATTTCTCCCACATTGATCCTTGTTGTAGATGAATAAATTGCTGCTCCATAGCGAACCTGGCGGTCACAGGGAAATATTTCGCGTCAAACTTCTCGCGAAATGTTTTCCATTCAATCGGCTGTGCCAGACGGGTTTCTTCCGCCTTCCACCAATTACGAGCGTTATCCGTGAGCTGTAGCTTCGCTACACGGACCCAAGCATTATCTGGCACTTGAGCTGCTGCCAGATCGTCTTCAATACTTTGTGCCCATTCTTCTGCTTCGAGAGGGCTTCCTTTACCCGAGAATTGCTTTGGGTGCAAAGCTCTGAATTGTTTTATTCCCGGTGCATCTGCCTCAGGACGACTCAGAAGTTGTTTCTGTCCCTCTAGCAGACTGCGGATCGCATCGAATAGCATGGTTTGCTCAGTGGATGGTGCGGAAACAACTGGAGTGAGAGGTAGTGCTGAAGGGGTATTGTTGGCGTTGGTGCTGGTGTTGTTCGGGGAATTGTTCGGGGAATCCATAACCCTGAAGAAAAATTTGGACTAGGACAGATTCAAATACATGAAATGATAAGATTCAAGGAATAAAGACTTGTAAGATTCAAAGAACATGAATTGTAAAGAATGTTTTAGTTGCTGTTTCTTGTGTTATATTGCTTAGGTTGTTCACGCAGACCAGAACTGCATGACAGGGATTCACACAGCTCGGACCTGCATGGGCCACCAACAAAACCTGTCACGCCCCGCTTCCCAGTGTACGGCGAAGTGGACGTGACGAGGCCCGCTACGTATGTACTCAGAAGTACATACGCTAAGCGTAACTAAGCAGTATAAAATAATCACAAGAGACAAATGATATTGAAATAACAGCAACTTTTATTAATATCATTCTTTGTACAATGCATGAAATGAAAATGCAACTGGAATGGAAAAGCAATGCCTAAACAGTGGCATAATAATAAAAGGAAATACTGGAAAGAACAAAGTACAATTATCTAGAGCTCTGGGTCTTCTTGGAACTGCTCCAAATCTTCACATGTGGGCTCGGTCTCAACTTGGTCCAACGCACCTGACGACATTCAAAGAAGAAAGAAATAGAATGTCGTCAGCGAACAGGTCGCTCGGTAAGTCCCAAAGAAAAGAAGAATGAGAATGTCAGAGTAGCAGTATTTTCTAAAGTATTATGTTGTTGAATATTATGGAATATTGTTTAACGCCGTTGTTTGTAGCTTGGTACAGAAGGATGCCGATGTATACGAGGGGGATCTCTATATGCTAGAGATCAGGGCAAATGGAGAGTACAAGGAACCGTTATGCCACGGTACAACAGCAACAGTATTCATGTTAGGTGTCTTAATCTGACCACCTCGTGCCACCTTTAACACCTTCCGTACCAATCTACCCCTTTAAACCCCGTAGTGTTTTAACAGTGTTGTAGTATTGGAATATGTAAACTGGATGACTGACCAAAACCATGATATCAGTAAACATGTTGTAACTGTGTAATCAGGAAAATGGAATATCAGGATAATGGATGAATATCCATGTTTTGATTCAGTCAAAATGAATATATTGTTAACTGGATTCAGGGATTCTTGTATTCAAATTTGTATTGGAATATGATTGAATATAGGTTGACTTGAATTATATTCAAGTCAGAATTAGTCAGACTCCAACCCGAGTCAGACTAAAAGAAAGATAATTTGAAGTTCAATATTAGTTAGGGGCCTTATTGTAATTTGTGAAACTTGAGGGGGTTTTATGTAAAAAGTACTTTTGTATAGTTTTCAAAATATACCTCAAGTATTTAATAATCATCTTTATTATTATAATGAATGTGAATTTTATTTGTGTTATTCTAGTGAATATATCCTAATAGAAGAATTAATTGTTTATTTAAAATTCGTGGTATTTTAATGTAACTTTTAATCTTGAATTTTAGGAAAAAGTGGAAACTTTATATTATAACAAAATAAGTGTTTAAATGATAATTATATATAATTAAACACATAAATAATTTTCTTTTATATGAATATTTTATTTACAAAAAGTCTCACGTTCCTTAAATATCGTATTTTAAACCTTTCGAGACCGAATGCTCCTTGCGGAGGTCTGAATCTCGCACTACTAGCCTGCGGGTGCACGATGAACCGTACTATCCCTAATAGGTTCCCCAAAGATGGGTTGTAGCGGCACTTTGCTTAGGTTTTATAAATACTTTTCATTTAGGAAAAACGGTTTTATAAATATAGGGTGTTTATTTGCAAAAGAGTATAGTTTCCGTATTTTAGTTATTAGGGTTTCCTAAGCCAACTAGCCTATTTCTATGGTCTAAACGATGAGTCATTAGAAGCCTCAAATCGTCTCTTCACCGTCAATTGCGGCCAGATAAGTGCCAGGTAAGTGGGAAGGAACCACAGTCGTGGGCCTAATTAAAAACCACCAGCCTTAGACACACTTGCCTAGACCCACAAGACAGTTTAGATAAACGATCGATGTCCATGACCAATCGTGCTTTCATTTTATATAAGATTTTATTTAGAAAAGTTTACAATTTAAAGATTTAACTAAAGGTTATAAAGGTTATGGTATTTAGTGAAAAGTCCTGTAATTTCGTATTCTGTATTTTTGATATTTATCATTTAGGGTTATATTGAGTGTGTGTAAGGGTAGGTCATTACCCCGTGACTTATATTAGGTTTTGGTGAAGTTTAAAGGTGAAATAAGCTATGTTAAACCTAAAGGTATTAAAGTGCAAGAATACGGTATTCGTAAACGTTATCATTTCATGTGTGAAATTTCATTCAAATTGATTGAAACAAGTTTAGTTATCACAATAAACATGTTTAGGAGTGAGGTACTTGATTACATTAAGAAAATGAACTTCATGGTATTTTAATGAAAGAAATATGGTTTTGTAAAGAACTTATCATTTCATGTGGAAAAGTGTGATTAAATTGGTTTAAGGGTGATTAATAGTCAACATGCATATGGGTAGATAATATGTATTAGGTGACAAGTGGAATTTTAAAGAAAAATCGAATCGGAAATCGGTTTGTCCGATTTCCGTCGGGTTCCAGAAATTCGTATTTTTACATTAAAGAAAAAGAAGGTAGAAGAGGTGGGACTTACAGGTTTAAACTCTTCTAAAGAGTAAAGAGAACTAGGGAGGAAGGCCGAGGGGTGATTACGTCGCCGGTTTCTCCAAAACGCGTCGTCGGAATTCCGTCAGAGCTTCGCCGGGAACTCGATTTCGAAGCACACTTCTTGTGGAAACTTTTGAGAGAGTGGCTCAAGATTTTGGGGGGTGAGAGGGTAGTGTGTAGGGTTGGTATTTATAGGGTTAGGTTAGGGTTAGGGTAGATGAAAAGTTAAAAATAAAAATATAATAAAATGTAATAAAAATGTATTAAAAGTGGAGTAATTGGGGGTTTTAAAGAGCTCTGGAAGTGGTATGAGGCTAAAACTTTACAGGTGCGTAGGGAATACCAAAAGACACAACTTTCATGTTGTGACCCTCGCCGGAATCGGCCGAATCGGGGGTGACTCGGCCGTGACTCGGTCGGATCACCGAGTCGGCCGAGTCAAGGCCGAGTTGGCCGATTCCCGACCGATTCCGGTGACCTGGATCTCCCCCGACGGTTCATCTACCCTCTGCAAGTGTTACATCTTTGGGTGTAGTGGGGTTTTTGTGAGATATGCACGTGTAAACTCTTGGTATTCTAAAGGTTTTTTAAAAAATCCATATTAAAAATAATGTGGGGTATGGGATTCGAACTCTGGTGGCTTGGTTCAGCAATGCAAGGTATTACCAATGAGCTACAAGCTCTTTCTTGTAATTATTGTAAGGAATTAAATATTTATGTTGTTTCCAGCAACAACAATACTCCAATTGTACACTATTTTTAAAGCAAATTTTTGGTATACAAAATTGGAGTTGTTACAAAAACCCTATCAAGCCTATCAACGCATATACCATATAATCTAGTATGTTCGTCTGAGAGCATCGCATATCAGGTCTGGGGATGGATAACGTCAGACCCCTTAAAACCCGATAAGTTATGTCGGTGTCAAGCCCTATCACCAATCGAGAAACTATTGATCGCAATCAGTAAATCCTATCCGTCTAGGCCTAGGTCTTATGATGATGACTAACCATACACTGCATGACATCAACCCCTAATACCGGGAGAGACGAATCCCCTCAATCGCTCACTGTCTTCAAGTGCTTCGGGACTACACCCAAAAGCTACCGGTTTGCATGACTCTTTAAAGCCGTGTTAGGGTAGCAATCAAAGTACAGTGGGAACACACTTGAGACAAATGACGATTTCGGATCGACAGACTACGCTGTACTAATGTCACCTGAGAACTGCTATCTAACAATAAGTATAATACCATCTAGCATGTTCTCGGCGATTCCGTCCAGTGTAACTCATAATCTAATAAGCACCTATATACAATCTTTGGTAACTGACTAACACCAATGGTTGCAAGACCGTCCATCACATTGTTGGATATAGGTGCCCTCAAGTCAATTATTGTAATTGAAGAAGGAACTATACGGGAGAGCAATCTTACTCGAGATGATAGTATGTTATCTGACTTGTCTTTATCTTTCATATGATGCATTTTATTTTCTATCACGTATCGATTAGACATAAGATAAAACCCTAAGATTTTGCTTGACTACTAGTACGATGATGGAAATCATACTAGTGGGGCCTGGGTAGTCAATAAGCACATCCTTAAAAGTCCCTAGTCGTAGAAGTATCGAGACTGGATATCGGTACTCCAGTTTAGACTAGTGTATATGTTTTCTGACCCGGTAGGAGGGTAATAGCTGATCCTGCAGCAATTGGTGTTTGGCATCAAGGATTGTATACAGGTGCTCATTGGATGGGTTACACTGGACAGACTCACCGAGAACTCCTAGTTGGTAATATACCAATATCAGGTAGCAGTTCTTTTGTGACATGGGTACGGGGTAGTCACTAGGACCTGAGATCGTCATAATGTCTTATATGTGTTCCGACCATACTTAGACTTCTACTCTACTGCGGCTCAAAGGAGTCATGCAAACAGATTTTTATTGGGTATAGTCTCGAAACATGTAGAGGCAGTAAGCGGTAGAGCGGACTCGTCTTTTCCGGTATAGAGAGTTAATGCCACGTTGTGCATGACATGACTACAACCACAAGTCGGTAGCCAACGCAGTGGAGATAAACTGATAAGTGTTATCAGTTGTATCTCCGGTTGGTTATGTGTCCTCTGTTGCACGACTTATCGAGTTATTGGGGTCAGACAGATTCTAAACCCTAGACCCGATATGAGATACTCGTAGACGAAGAGGCCGGACTGTACGGTGACTGTAACTTATAGACTTTGTAGGGTCCAGCTGAGTTTGCTCGTCGACTTTCTTTTATCTTGATCATACCTGGATAGCCGTTATGTACAGCTAGTACCACTGACGTACTTGTGGGTTACCCTGTCAGGAGATTGGATCCGAAAGGGTTTTGAATTCAATCGGATATGATCTTATATAACCTACTGCAAGCGTATTGATAGGTCTTTAGAGTCCCGCAACGAAGGTGCTTGTTCGAGCAAAATGTTGATGTGACGTACGTATAAGATACGTGCGAGAGTTCGATTAAATGTAACATTTAATCGAATGTCTGAAAAATACTGTCCGGTTTAAAAGCCGAAATATTAAGTCGAGTATTGACTTAATGACCGTATTTTGATATGGTTTCTAGTATTATGTATTGGATATACACTCTCTCTTTGTATATTATATTAATATGCGATACTGATATATTATTACGTATAGGATACGTATAATGAAAATGTATTTGATATATGTTTTCTTCTCTTTATATATATATATATATATATAATTATAATTTGAAAAGACATAATATGTTAAGATTAAACATTAAAAGGAAAAGAAAAGAAAAGATTAGAATTGAAAAAGAAAAGAAAAAAACTTTTTTTCTCTTCTTATCTCTCCTCTTCTTTCTCTTATTCTTTCTTCTCTTCTCTTCCTCTCTTTCCTTTTGGAAATTAATTTTAATTCATTAATTTCCATGGCTCTTCTTCATCATCTTTTTTTCTTCTCTTTTGAAAAATGTTGAAGGGCAGAGATGAGGCTAGAATAGAAAAAGATTGTTTTTCTTGATCACATCACCTTATACATTAAGCTAACTTGTTCAATATGTGAGTTTCTTCACTAAAGATGTGAAGATGGAGATTTGGATTTGGGAGTTTGACGCAGATCATCTATGCAAAGGCGGTCGGCATCCTAGACTCTTTAGGAGCTCGTTAGGTCTAGACAGAGTTCAAGTTCTTCATTGGAGCATATGAAGATGCTACAAAAGTTGTAACACTTCTCTTCTGCTCTCTTTAGTTTATGGTTTGTTGCAATTACTAAGTAAATGTATGATCTTGTTGTTGTTTTTGGTGCTTCGTCTTATAAAATTTTGATTTTACATTCCGCCGCGGTCCGCAAACGTTATGACTCTAGCACCGAATTCTACCATGGTATCAAAGCTATTAGACAGGGATGTCAACCCATAGCGGGTTCTTCGGATTGGTCCGGCGGGTTGTAGTCCATCACGAATGAACAACGTTAAAAGTAGCTGCTGAGGGACCTTTAGACGCCACGGTGAGCTTCCGCCGTGCTGACCGACCTATCATGGTATCAGAACCGATCATTTACTAACTATTGCATTTGTTGTTGATGATCAATAAAACTTAAACATTTTCCTCTTGCTGGAATTTTTTTCCCAAGTCTGTTGTTCTTTGTTGGCTGCCTTTGGAAAAACAATGCAAGCATTAGTATACTATATTAATTAATGTCGCATCTCCACTTTGATACCATTTTTCCCCCGTCCTAGCCATTTGCTTTTCTGGCCGAGCTTTTTTAAAGGGAGGAAGTGGAATTTTTTTTTAATTAGGTGTTCAAAGTTTTTGTTCTAATATGAACATTAGTTAATATTTGAATTTGCTTGGAAATATGTTTAGTTTAATTGGATCATGGAACAAGCATTTTTTTTATTAAATTGTTGAAATGCAAAGTCTAAAGATTTTGAGAAGTCCATCAGCTAAAGGAATAAATTAGAGAACCAAACGTTGGTAGTATCAAGATTCTTCGAAATGTTCGAAGATTTAGATACTTATGCTGAGTATTCTATTGTGATACAATCGAGAATTTGATTCTCTCAGATTACTCATTTGTGGGTACGCTTCTTGATGAGTAATGTTGAATCGCCTTTTTTCAATAAAGGAATACATTAAAAATAAATGAATATCAATTGATATTGGTTCCATCTAAATCAGTATCTCAAATTCTATATGCGATATAAAATTGGTTATTATCTTAAGATTGTTAAGATATTGAGTTGTCCGGTTTATACTTAAAACCATAATCCGGATAAACTCAAGACAGGTTTCAGTAATGGCAGTTCGTAAGTTATCGCAGGCATTGATGAGGGTTTAACCTTCTACCATTTTTCGGGATCAAAAGTTGTTTTGTTCTCGACACACCACATTTTTAGAAAAGGATTTTTTTGTAAAAGAAATTAGTGAGAGTATGGTAGAACTGGAAGTGATTTCAGAACCACAAACGGTTACTGAAAATTTAGTAGAATTTGAATATTCAATTGACCCTGACAAATCTTAGCTTACTCCGCTGATTTGGTAGGTGACCTCAGCAACCTGAGAGATATTACGGTTACCTCATTGAAGATGACAGGGAGGCTTGCATCATGCGATGATGACTATATCAAAAGGCCATGGAAAGTGGTGACTTCCGACCGATGGCTGGGTGCTAAGTTATTCTAGTTGGATTCCATCCATTGCAACAAAGTGTGGACATTGTTGGGTGCTTCTGAAGGGGTAAAACCCATTATGAGCAAATAAATCTTGCGAGATCAGTGCAAATGGAAAGATATTGACCTAATAAGGCTTGACTTGTAGTAAAAGTTTTTCATCAAATACCCGTCGTGGATTGTGATGAAACTATTACTTCAGTATCTGTGCTGAAATCTATATGGATAAAATTTGCTATTGCTGTCTTTCATGACTATGATATCTGGTATGTGGATGACTATAACATTTTTCTAAATTGGATTTAGAAGTGTACGTGTATATGACTCTGCCAGAGAGTTATCTTAGTCAGTGGGAGCAGCGGTAAGAGTGTAAGCCACTTAAGTCTATTTTTAAACTAAAGCAGGTATAACGGAGAAAGATCATATATTTTGATGATACGGTCAAAGCGTTTGACTTCGTTAAAATGAGAGATGAATCTGGTATTTGTAAGAAAATAGCAGGGAGTGTTGTCAGATTCCTCATATAGTATGTGGATGACATACTCTTGATAGGAAGTGATGTTGTTATACTGCAAATCGGTAAAACAATGGTGATCACATGTGTTTCTCCATATAGGATATGGATATCAGTCCAATCCTGGAGAAACATAGGGTAGCAGTGAAGAGCATTTGATATTCTTGGTGTATGGTAATGACAACCTCCTGATGGAGGTGGTTACCGATTCTAGTTTCTCATAGAAGATAGAGCATCTGCCGCGAGTTACAAGTTTGCCCTCTTTTGAGCAGCAGTATATTGGAAATAATTCCAAGTGGGTTCGTGGCGCTGGATACTGATTGTGAATCAGCTAAGGATACCGTCCTAAAATTCGCTGGATATAATTGTTCATTTATGAATATGATCACATCGTCAGTGTAGGCAAATACTAAGACATGTATTGCTCAGTTCGGGAGATACTTGATCTTTGCGAAGTTGAGATTCAGGAAGAAACAGAGAGACGCGCTGTGCCAAGTCCACTCATTGAGTCTAGTTCTCGAACACAGTTTGCGAAACTGTTAGTACAGAAGTTGGGTGATTGATACGAAAAAAGTGTTTTGTAGTTAACCGCAATCAATAACGGTGTCGCGTGTAGCTAGACCGAGATGAGTACGGGTCGTCCTCTGGGAAACGTGGAACCTTTTACTTTTACTTTAGATGTGTTGAGAAAGAAAGTAGGGATAAAGAATTTTATAGAATGGTTTCTAGATCTACGTTAAACAAGATTGTAAAATATAGATCTAGATTATTTTAGAGACTTAGATAATATAATAAGAAGGCTTGTAGGGTTCGTTAGGATTTAGTAGTTATGGACAATTAATTAAAAGTTACCCTTTTTATCCATTAATAGATTTAGAACTAGAACGACGGTGATGCGTGTAGATTAGGGTTTCTGGAGGGAAAAGGAATCCCACTCTTAACCCTTATCTCGACACGGAACTCCGTTCATATCTAGCCTTTACCAAAACAATCATTAATCTAATCTTTAATCGCGGTCGGAACTAGTAAAGAATTGCTAGCGCGCCCGATTAGGATGTTAATGATTCTTTTGATAAATTTCCTAAACTTTATAGGACTTAAAAAGGGTTTAATTATTTTCATCGTCCATTAGCCTACCCTAATCCTACGAACCCTAACAAGCGGAGAATTACTCGCGCATGTTGGGAGAAGAAGATGAAAAGAAAGAGAGGGAAAACATAATGTAAGATGCAAAAACAATTAAATAAAGTAACTACCTTTATTAATCAACTGAACAATCTACACTTTTATTCCGTAGAAAATGATTACAAACTAGTTGCTTCTCGATCTTTCCTAAGGAGGTAGATGAACAGTTGATGATCAGCCTGGATGCGTGAGCGTCAGGGGCTTCGTGATCTCTTCGGCTTGATGATTTTTCCAAGAGGCTCTCGGTCCTTATTTATAATCACAGAGCCAGAACCCTAGTTTCCTAATATGGAAACTAGTTGTTAGGATCCTAACCACCACAATCCCATATCTCAACTCTTCAAATCCACGGCGGAACCGCGACCATTGGATAGGTTTGGCCGCGGATCCACCCCCTTTTGGTGAGATCATGGCCTCAAATTTTTGTAGCTTCATATCTGTAACACTTGGTAATCTTTTGAGTATCTAGACTTTGAAAATCTTTTCTACATTTCTACCAGAATTAGTTTCTTGAATATCTTTGGTAGATTTGATTTGCCAACTTTGATTTTCTTGATTTTAGCCCTGCAAATTCTGCACAATATCTCAACAAATAATATTTAGTAGAGTTTGTTATATTGAGATATTAACTTAACCATTACGAATTGGTCAAAGGTAATTAATAAGGTAAGCATATTTAAATGGGCCAAATGTTACATGGATATTATATGCTTACTTTTTCCTACAAAATGTTATTTATAATATATAAACATATGAAAATAGTATTTTTACAGATAAACCCTCATATGTATCATATATTATAATAAACATCTTTTATTATATAATAATAGTAGGAAAAATGTCATATTAAATGTGTAGTTTTATCAACTGAACAAATACCCCCAAACTTATCTTTGATCGTCCCGAGCAAACTAGTTTATTCAAGAGAAGGAGAAAAAGAAAGGAGAAAACTAAGCACACTTTCGTAGGCAACACGATTGCACTGAGCATGTGCAAAAAGCCGTTAAACCTCTAGGTGTCCCTAGTAGGAGGAGTGTTGTCTCCTGAGGGTTTTCAGCGGATTGCACCCACAAAATCCTATAACAAAAGAGAGATGGTGAAATTTACATATAAAGATAAGAACCATAAAAGAAAGACTTTTAAAATAAGAGTTTCCAACTATACTAGCTTTTCAGTTGTCATGAGCCCTATCTTAATAGTCATGAAAAATTGTTAGAAATCACATCATCCCTCAATAAAACATCGTCTTTATTCTTCATTCCTACCTTTCATCCAAACATTGATCATATAACCCCACGTGTGTGTAAAGAACATCCCTACACCCGGAGAATTCAATTCAAGCTATCATACTCTTGTCCAT
Source organism: Agapanthus africanus (assembly GCA_030015575.1). Classification (NCBI taxonomy): domain Eukaryota; kingdom Viridiplantae; phylum Streptophyta; class Magnoliopsida; order Asparagales; family Amaryllidaceae; genus Agapanthus; species Agapanthus africanus. Next base: position 257,486,394 of record CM057339.1, on the reverse strand, counting down.
CTACCTTAGTACTTTTTAATTTGATGAATATTTAGGTTTGCTCACACCTTTTCATGCGACCGTTAATACTTCTTGAGGTACTAACCGACCGATTACTCATGTGCTTGCTGATTAGGTGATAGTATTTTCCTCGTCTTGCACCACCTAAGGCTTAGCAGTGACTCCCAGACCAGTTGGCCTTAGGGCACTAGGTGAAGAGGCACCCTCGCTATATTTTTTTATTGCTGCCTTGGCGATAACAAAGCCAGTGTTCATTTTTCTTTTCACCATTTTTATATTTTCTTCATTTTTTTTTTCATTTCCTTCATACTTTGGCTTTTAGACAAGAGCATTTCAAGGCATCCTCTACTATCCCGAGTTTCAAGACGTGTGAAAGTGCATATAGTAGGGTATCAACATTCAAATGTTTGGCTTCCAGAATAGAAACTATTTTTCAGACTTATTTTTATCCTCAGATTAGTGACTTTCTTTATCTTACTAACCCTTGGGACAACAGCTCATAACTACTTATTACTAGTTCGTTTAAGAAAACTTCTAATTTTCTTGGTTTTCTTAAACTATTCCTTTCTTTTGGATGTAATTTTTCACTTTCTACTCTTTTGTTATAAATTTTTTAATTTTAAATTTTTTGAAAATTTGTGCTTATGCAAAATATGATGCAACTTGATGTGTAAATAAGCACAAAGCTCCCCCAAACCTGTTTACAGCAGTGTCCTCACTGATGTCATCCATTAAGCACAAAAACCTGTAGACTTGGGAGGAAATTATTAATGGGGGCAAGAATATATGAAAGTGAAAATCCTCCCCCAAACTTATTTTAGGCTCACAAATTTGTAAAAATTATTTTCTTTTCAAGAGCCAAAATATACCACCCCCCCAAACTTTAAACAATTTTAATCTTTTAAAATCACACGAGGGGGTCAAGGTTATTGGTCAATGCCAAGCTTTGCAAAGACCGAAGGTCAACACCAACCATTCAAAAATTTTATCGATGAAGCACCAAGGTTGGTGGAAGAACATGTCACCTATTGACGTGAAGAAGTGGGGAGGTGACAAGAGGTGTATTGGAAAAGGATTGCGTCTCAATTTAGAGAGACGACACAGTGATAGTAATGATGGATTACTCGCATTGTCATGATTGTCCAAAAGAGGGGGTGGAGGTCCAATTTCTTCATCTTGGAGTTGATTCATCTCAACACCCGTGTCTTGTAAAAATGCGAGTTCATCAGCGAAAATTTCCTCAAAGCTTTCATCGATACCCCGAAAAATAATGTCATCAGAAAAAATGGGGTGATCGTCAGACTTAATATAAAGTTCCTCATTAGATGTTGACCCGGACAACTCGGTGGAAGAGTAAATGGTTGGATCAAACAACAACATATGAAAAGAGTCTGTATCATGAGGTTGATCAAATTCGCTGCTGTCGACATCCATTAATTCGACAGAACACACATGAGCATAGGGTTCAGAGGGTTCACTTCCCAACTTGTAAATGTTAAGCTCAATTGACTTTTTTCCAAAGGATAGGGTCATAGAGCCGTTTCTACAATTAATTACTGCGTTGGAAGTGGCCAAAAAGGGTCGACCGAGTATCACCGGAATTTGATTGCGTGGGTTTGCTACAGGTTGTGTATCAATAACGATAAAGTCCACAGGAAATATGAATTCCCCGACTTTGATTAACACATCCTCTAGCTCACCCCTAGGTTGGGTGATAGATCGATCGGCCATCTGAAGAGTGCAATGCGCTGGCTTTAACTCTCCGATCCCTAATTGCTCATAAACAGAATACGGAAGCAAGTTAACACTAGCACCTAGATCGAGTAGAGCATGATTGATATTTTTACCCCCAATAGAGATTGAAATTGTAGGACTTCCGTGGTCTTTTCGTTTCTTGGGAAGTTGTTGTGTAAAAGCTGTGTTCACATTACTCGCAAGGAAAACTTTTTTAGGCACTTGAACTTTTCTCTTCCTAGTGCATAAGTCCTTTAGGATTTTCGCATATGACGGAACTTGTTGAATAGCATCTAGGAGAGGAATGTTTATGTTAAATTGCTTAAAAATTTCCACGATCTTCTCCATTTGTGGACTTGGTCTGTTGCCCCTTAACCTGTTTGGATAAGGTGCTTGATCAATAAGTTTTGGGTCCAACGTTTGTGGAGAAGACTGTGGGGATGGATTTGATCCCAAAATTGGAGTGGGAATCGACTTAGATAGATTTGGCGAATTGTTCGAGCCTTGGGGAAAACGGAGAATAGGCTCGGATGAAGGTGGGAGACTAGACGAATTAGGGGAAGAAGAAGAAGAAAAAGGGGTATCAAATGTGTCACTATCATCAGATTGCTCACCCACTTGGTTATTCAGCACTCTCCCCGATCTCAACGTAGTAATGGCATTCACATTATAACTTTGTGAATGGCCAGGATTCGGTAGGGGTTGAGATGGGAGTTTCCCTTTCTCTCTCGCACTCATTGCGGCGTTTAACTGTGCGATTTGGTTTTCTATTGATTTAATACTCTCACCATGGGAGGAGGAGTTTTTCGTTAGGGTATCAATAGAAGACCTTATCTCAGCCGAATTTTGCATGGATTGTTTCATGAACATATCCAAAGTTTGTGCAAGTGAGTTGTCAGTACCGGTCACTTGTGGTGTAGAAATGTTGGCCGGATTTTGGAAATTTTGTGACTGAAAGGGGGGCTGATTCTGTGGTTGTGGTTGTTGTGGAGGAGGTCTTTGATAATTACTTTGTTGGTTTTGATTCCAAGCAAAGTTAGGATAATTCCTCCATCATTGATTATATGTGGAAGAATAAGGATCATTTCTAGGTCGCTGCTGAAAAGCAGCATTAGCTTGAAACGATGCATTCATAGGACATTCTTCCGTTAAGTGTGAAGGATCCGAACAGCAACCACAGACAGTCTTAGGAAGCGTGACCTGATTTAGGGAGAATGTTGAGAACTTGTTTTCAATAGCATCGAGTTTCTTCTGTATCGCTGCCATTTCGGCTTTCACTGCGATAGAAACATCGAGCTGGTGAATACCTCCCTTAGTTGAAGGTGGTCTTACGCTTTCCCACTGCAACGTGTGTTCAGTAAGGTCTTCCAGATATTTCCATGCTTCACCGTCATCTTTAGACATGAAATTGCATTGACACATTGTTTCAAGCATCTGCTTTGTCGCTGGATTAATGCCCTCATATATAATCCGACATAAATCCCATCTTTGTATTCCGTGATGGGGGCATTGGACAAGCAGATCTTTGAAACGTTCAAAGCACTTCCAAAATGGTTCATTGGAAAGCTGGGCGAACTGGTTGATCTCGCTCCTAATATGTGCAGTCTTATGATTTGGGTAAAACTTCTTAAGAAATGCTACGATGAATTCATCCCAATTAGCGATAGAGTGTGCGGCAGTATTATAAAGCCATTTTTCTGCCAAGTCGCACAGTGTGAATGGGAGAAGACGTAAGCGCATAGCATCTAAGGTCAATTGTGAAGTACCCATCATTGCGCATACGTTCTCGAATTTGGTGATGAAAACGTACGCGTCTTCCGATTCAAGCCCGTGAAATTTGGGCAGCAGATTGATGTAGTGGGGTTTAATTTCGAAATTATCCCCATTAGGTGGTGGAAGAGATAGACAAGTAGGAAGAGGACCACGAATAAGATAGCATCTCTCTTGGAGAGAGATGCGTGGTGGATTCTGCTCACCTGCGGGTGGTGGCAGCGTGGTGTTATAATTAGATGGAGTGCCGTCCATCACGGTCGATGTGGTGTGTGGTGGGGGAAAAGAAGATGAAGAAGTACCGACTTCGGCGTCGATAGCAGGAACGCGGACAAGACGGGCACTAGGATCCCGTGTCCAGCCGAGCATGCACTAAGCGGGTTTAGTGCAAGTGGCAGCGTGTGTGTGATTTAAAAATTGACTTGTTTTGAAAAAGTGGGACTCAAGACAAATCTCCCTAAGATGCGCAAGCAACCATAGAACTAAGGTCACCTAGGTCCAGTCTCTAGACCGCTCCTAGACTTCCAAAGGACAAGCCGCAGGATCAATCCTCTACCGCCTCCGTACCACCCTTGTAGCCAGATAAGTGCCAGGTAAGTGGGAAGGAACCACGTCGTGGGCCTAATTAAAAACCACTAGCCTTTGACACACTTGCCTAGGCGCTACAAAAGTAATGCGGATAAACGATAGATTACCCACGACCTTTCTCTGTCCTTATTGAGCGCGACAGTCCTTAGAGTCTGGTCTAGATATTTTTTAAATTAATGAAGGGTTGATCTATATGCTCGGTTTGTGAGTTGTGGGGCTTAGGAAGGGTGATGAAATCCCCACCTAATCTTGATTTGGTCTTTGCCCCTTAGAATCCGTAGTAAAATATGCAAAACAAAACCAATCACAAAACTTTTGCAAAAAGATTTTTTAGCGGCGCGATTTTGCAAAGAATCCTGCAGAAAATAGATTTTATTGGATTTGAGGAGAGAGAGAAGGAGTTGAGAAAGATACCAGAGAAGATTTATTCCCTAATTCCTCCAACTTGCCGCGGTTCCGCCGCAGAATGGGTGCTTTTGCCGCGGTTCCGCCGCGTGGCAGAAGGAACAGTTGATGAAATTTTTTGTATGGCCTTTTGTGCTCCTCTGGATCTCTAAAAATGTCTCTGTTTCCTGTTTTCTCAAGTTTGTGACTCCAGATTTTCTCGCAAAAATTCACGCACAAATCGTTAAATATGCAATTTGCAGTTTTGTTTTAATAATGATATGACTCGTCTAAGAATTCAACACAAATAGTAAGAATAAAAAATTACGCACGTATCCCCGGCAACGGCGCCATTTGATTGATACGAAAAAAGTGTTTTGTAGTTAACCGCAATCAATAACGGTGTCGCGTGTAGCTAGACCGAGATGAGTACGGGTCGTCCTCTGGGAAACGTGGAACCTTTTACTTTTACTTTAGATGTATTGAGAAAGAAAGTAGGGATAAAGAATTTTATAGAATGGTTTCTAGATCTACGTTAAACAAGATTGTAAAATATAGATCTAGATTATTTTAGAGACTTAGATAATATAATAAGAAGGCTTGTAGGGTTCGTTAGGATTTAGTAGTTATGGACAATTAATTAAAAGTTACCCTTTTTATCCATTAATAGATTTAGAACTAGAACGACGGTGATGCGTGTAGATTAGGGTTTCTGGAGGGAAAAGGAATCCCACTCTTAACCCTTATCTCGACACGGAACTCCGTTCATATCTAGCCTTTACCAAAACAATCATTAATCTAATCTTTAATCGCGGTCGGAACTAGCAAAGAATTGCTAGCGCACCCGATTAGGATGTTAATGATTCTTTTGATAAAGTTCCTAAACTTTATAGGACTTAAAAAGGGTTTAATTATTTTCATCGTCCATTAGCCTACCCTAATCCTACGAACCCTAACAAGCGGAGAATTACTCGCGCATGTTGGGAGAAGAAGATGAAAAGAAAAAGAGGGAAAACATAATGTAAGATGCAAAAACAATTAAATAAAGTAACTACCTTTATTAATCAACTGAACAATCTACACTTTTATTCCGTAGAAAATGATTACAAACTAGTTGCTTCTCGATCTTTCCTAAGGAGGTAGATGAACAGTTGATGATCAGCCTGGATGCGTGAGCGTCAGGGGCTTCGTGATCTCTTCGGCTTGATGATTTTTCCAAGAGGCTCTCGGTCCTTATTTATAATCACAGAGCCAGAACCCTAGTTTCCTAATATGGAAACTAGTTGTTAGGATCCTAACCACCACAATCCCATATCTCAACTCTTCAAATCCACGGCGGAACCGCGACCATTGGATAGGTTTGGCCGCGGATCCACCCCCTTTTGGTGAGATCATGGCCTCAAATTTTTGTAGCTTCATATCTGTAACACTTGGTAATCTTTTGAGTATCTAGACTTTGAAAATCTTTTCTACATTTCTACCAGAATTAGTTTCTTGAATATCTTTGGTAGATTTGATTTGCCAACTTTGATTTTCTTGATTTTAGCCCTGCAAATTCTGCACAATATCTCAACAAATAATATTTAGTAGAGTTTGTTATATTGAGATATTAACTTAACCATTAAGAATTGGTCAAAGGTATTTAATAAGGTAAGCATATTTAAATGGGCCAAATGTTACATGGATATTATATGCTTACTTTTTCCTACAAAATGTTATTTATAATATATAAACATATGAAAATAGTATTTTTACAGATAAACCCTCATATGTATCATATATTATAATAAACATCTTTTATTATATAATAATAGTAGGAAAAATGTCATATTAAATGTGTAGTTTTATCAACTGAACATTGGGTATGAAATACCGCAATAATTAGGCTTAAGTGTAAGTGGGAGATTGTTGGATATAGGTGCCTTTAAGTCAATTATAATAATTGAAGGAGGAACTATACGAGAGAGAAATTTTACTCGAGATGATAGTATGCTATCTGGCTTTCCTTTATCTTTTATGTAATGCATTTTATTTACTATCACGTATCGATTAGATATGAGATAAAACCCTAGAATTTTGCTCGACTACCAGGACGATGGTGGAGATCATACTAGTAGGGCCTGGGTAGTTGATAAGTAAATCCTTAAAAGTCCATAGCCGTAGGAGTATTGAGACCGGGCATCCCTACTCCAGTTTAGACCAGTGTGTACGTTTTCTGACCTGGTAGGAAGGTGATAGCTGATCCTGCAGCAATTAGTGTTTGACATCAAGAATTGTATGCGGGTACTCATTGGATGAGTTACACTGGACGGTGTAACGACTCTAAAATGTTTGTATGGAAATTTTCTATTAATATACAAGAAATGAGTCTTACGGCATGAGTTTGAGTTATAAGTCACTTTTGTGAAATAAAAGCAAGAAGCCACTTGTAGCCCACTGGCAAAACCTTTGCATTGCTGTGACATAGGCTGTGTGTTCGAATCCCATCAGACATAATTTTTTTTCTGATTTTTCTAACTTTTTGGAAGCCCAAAAGATTGCACGTGCAATACACGGGAAAATGAAAAGTTCAGAAAAATCAAACATGTGGAAAATGGTTTAAACAGAGATTAAATCAAGTGGCACGAATCTCGATGCCAGAGCCTCAAGATCGACCGGCCAATATTGCTTAAAGACCGGCACCGACGGCTCAGATGAGGCCAATGAAGCCCGTGCTCTACACACATGACTCTTCAGATACCCCTAACCCCTCTGCACTGTTTGATTTCCTTGCAATCAAACAGACACTTTTCATTTCACAATTAAACACTATTTTAATGTTTTTAATACACAATTCCTCACTGCTCGGAAAGGGAAGTGTGGAAAAAATAAGTTAAGAGTGTAAAAGCTAAACATATCTAAACCACACATAATCAATTCATCACTGCTCGACTTGACGGCTAAAGTACTCCTGTTCAGCCTGCGATAGAGATAGAGAAACTAGACCATGCAAAACCTAGACATCGATGCGTCATAATATCAAAACAATAGTAATAACCAGGATGTAACGATATAGGTAAACATGAATATAAAGAATAACACGGATATGAACGGTGAGGTATGTATGTGTATGTGAAGTGCGGTGAGTAACCTAAACTGTGCTACTAGGTTATCTACTCTAAAGTCTTTGAAATCAATTTAATGTAATCGTCGATGTAACTCAATAGTATCCCGTGCGTGACCGGGACCACAGTCAAGACTCTCGGGCTGAATCCGAGACGTACCGCTAGGCAGTAAACATGTAACATGTATAAACGAATGATGTCAGGGCTGGCCTAGCCCGTAAAGACTGATCAATATAAGTATCGAACTGTTGAGTTACAAATCAGATTTCATTATTGATTTCCCCTTACTCCCCAGGTTATGTGTTTAAGTCAGGTATTGATGATGTAAGTCTAATGCCAACACAGGATCAAGCAGGTACGGGTTTGTCTATGTAGACAACATGTTACGTCCATCAGGACAACAAGTCAGGATTGCCGGTATTAGTAACAAGATCAAAGTAACAAATCAAGTAGCGTGTCAGGACATGTCATGTGATGCATATGTATCAAGTGGATACCAAATGTGAAACTGTAATCGATATCGGAATCACGGTAAATAGTGCTGATGTCAGGATGCATATGTGTCTATCTGTAATAACCTATATATATATCCATGACTATGTATGATGTAAGCTAGATAACAGTCGCACTAATATAGAAACATGATATAATGAAGTTCGGGCATACAATTAGATATGCAATTGACAGTACGGATACGAACGGATATCGAAAAACGGCAAACTATAACATTGGATGCACAATACCACACATGTATTATTTTTATTCATATATAAATAGATATACTATAACATAGCATGTTGCAAGATAAACTTGCATGATCGGATCTCACGTCGGGGTACGTCCGTCATGTTCGACGTCGGGTAAACGCCGCGATGTAAACCACGCGCGTACAGAACTAGACTTGGCTACTCAAAGACGTGACCACGCTGGATGATGACAACAACTGGGTCGCCTTGATCGTCGGCGACGTGTGCGACTCCGGCGACGGACGGAAAGCAAGAAAAAGAGAAATAAAGAAAAGAGAAGAAAGATAAGAGGGATTTAGGGTTGTGGTGGTTCTGGCTGGGGACAGAGGACACGAGGAGACGACGACGGCGATGATGGCTGCCGTCGACGATGGGTAACGGCGAAGGCAGAGGAGTTTCTTGAGTTGGTTGGGTTGATGTTAATTCGTCGGGGAGTTGTCGGGATAGTGGTGGTGATGTTTGGAGTTGAAGAGGGAGGTGAGGAGACGGAGGGGTGACGACGACGATGTTGTGGGTGATCGGCTGTGAGGGATCGAATGTGGGCTAGGGCTCGGTTTGTGTTCTTGGGGATGGGTCGTCTGGTTTGCAGGGAGCTCATCGGGGAGAAAGGAGGAGGTTGGAGTGATGGGGTAAGGTCGACGAAGGTGTCGACGGCGAGATGAGGGGTAGTTCTTGGGTTGCTCGAGTTGGTCGGGATTTCTTGGTGTTGCAGGGTTCTTGGGTGTCGATGGTTCTCGGGGAAATGAGAGGGGAGGTGATGAAGGTAGAGGTGGTTGTGACGACTAGGGTGAGGTGATGAGGTTGGGATGGTCGACGGCGAGGCGATGCGAGGCGAGGTGAGGACATGGGCTAGAGTATGGGTTTCTCTTCGTCACGGCGATGGCAGAGAAAGAAGTAGAGAAGGAGAGAGAGGTAAGGTGTTTTATATATTAGGTTATATATATATATATATATATATATATATATATATATATATATTAAGAGAGAGAGAGAGATAGAAAGGGGGAGAGAGAGAAAGGCAGAGAGTGAGTGAGAGAGAATCTGAGAATAATATATTAGGTATATATAAATAGTTAATTATATATATAACTGTTTTAGGTTTAGTATAAATAATATTACAATATATTTTCTGGGTTTAAACAGCTAATACAAATATACTCCGAAAAATACCCGGGTCTCCTCTAAAATTCTAGTTTTAAAATATGAATAGCATACGTGTCAGTTAAAATATTAATGCGATGCCCGGTTAAATAAAATACATAACCCCAAGAACAGATACATGTAAAATCACGTAGCGATCCAAACGAGTCAGTTTCATCAAACTGGACATGAACACGATGTATGGATGCACCCATAAGATATGGGGTATGATAACAGGCCATGCTAGATGTTTAAAAAATATAGTTTGGTTAAAATTTGTATTATCTAAAAGAAATGCAGATGCACATATCATATAAGTGTAATATCAAATCTAAATGTGCACGGATCTTTAGTACTAGCAAGGATATGCCGTAATATAGAACCAAGACGGGTTTCAAGCATGCGGGTCGGGTCGGATACTAACCATAGATACCAAAGCACTATCCGCACCCAAAACAAATAACAATCAAGAAATAGTCACCAGATTAGAAAATACTCAAATCAAATATAGTATAAATAAACTAGGGTGTTACATTATACCCAACTACAAAAGAATTTCGTCCTCGAAATTCCCGGAACAAGAAAAGACAAGAAAACATGAATCTAAGAAAATAGGTGTGGAAACTTCTGTCGAATCTCGTCTTCACATTCCCAAGTTGATTCTATGTGCGAACGATTCCCCCATGAAATAAGTACTTGAAGGATAACTTGTTCTTGAGGACCTTTTCACTTTGATCTACAATCGCCATCAGTCGTTATTCGTATGTCAAGTCCTCCCTTACTGGTCAGTTCCGAGTGATCTAGGATGTGCATCTCATTTCGAACATACTTACGGAGTTGAGATACATGGAACACGTCATGAACACTTGCCAAGAATGGTGGTAAAGCCAATCGATAAGCTACTTCTCCAACGCCCTCGATGATACCGAAAAGCCCTACGAATCGAGGACTAAGCTTTCCTCGACTACCAAATCGAATAACTCCTCTGGTCGTTGATATCTTCAGGAACACAAGATCACCAACTGCAAACTCCAGAGGTCTTCGTCCTGTATCAGCCCAACTTTTCTGTCGATCTTGCGCCGCCTTCATATGATTTCGGATCGTATTAACTTTCTCCACGGTTTGCACAATAAGATCCGGTCCCAACAATCTTCTTTCTCCAATATCGTCCCAACAGACAGTCGAGCGACATTTACGACCATATAATGCTTCGAATGGAGCCATCTGTATAGTCGCCTGAAAACTATTGTTATATAAAAACTTCACCAAGTGAAAATGATCCTCCCATGAACCCTTGAAATCCAACATGCACGCTCTCAATATATCTTCAAGAGTTTGGATCGTTCTTTCAGACTGGCCATCTGTCTGAGGATGATAGACGGTGCTGAACTTCAATCCAGTCCCAAAACTTTCCTACAGACTCCTCCCAAAGTGCAATAAAAATCCGGTATCACGATCGGAAACGATTCTCACAGGTACTCCACGCAATCTCACAATCTCTTGCATGTACCGCTCTACTAAAGCCTCAATTAACTGACCAACTCGAAACAGTATAAAATGAGCTGTCTTGATCAATCGATCGACAATAACCCAAACTGCATTATTTCCCTTTGGACTCCGCGGTAAAGTTGTCGTGAAATCTATGGTTATATGTTCCCACTTCCACTGAGGAATCGGAAGTGGTTGTAATAAACCAGCTACCCTTTGATGTTCAGGCTTGACTTGCTGACACACCAAACACTTCGATATGTAGCGAGCAATCTCCCTTTTCATGCCTTCCTACCAGAAATGCCGTCGTAGATCTCGGTATATTTTTTTGCCTCCCGGATGTACGGAATATGCGGAACTATGAGCCTCCTTCATGACTTCTTTATGAATATCTCCTTTAGGCATACATAAACGGCTCCCATATCGTAATGAACCACCTTCATGAATCAACAAGTCCGTTCGAAGTCCCGCTTTGACTTGTTCTTGAAACCTCTGTAATCTTAGATCGTATCAATCAAAGACGACTGTACTTGCAATTGTATCAACTGTCCCGAAGATTGCGGTAATACGATCTCCAACTCAAATCTCTGAAACTCAGCGATAATCACCTTCTGTGCAGTCAACTTCCGTATTGCTGGCAACCGACTTAGCACATCCGGCTCTACATTAATTTTTCCCGGATGGTATTTTAGATCAAGATCATAGTCAGCCATCAGCTCTAACCATCTACGCCGCCTCATGTTGAGCTCTTTCTATATGAACACATATTTTAGGCTCTTGTGCTCGGTAAATACTTCTACCCTTTTGCCCAATAAGTAGTGTCTCCAAATCTACAAAGCGAAAAACACTACCGCTTGCTCTAAATCATGAGTCGGGTAATTCTTCTCATGGGTCTTCAATTGTCTCGATGCGTAGGCTATAACCTTCTCATGCTGCATCAGAACATATCCCAAGCCTTTCCCAGATACGTCGCTGTGAATAACCAACCCTCCGGAACTGTCTGGCACTGTCAAGATAGGAGCGGTGGTCAATTTTTGTTTCAACGTTTCGAAAGTTGACGGACATTTGTCCGTCCATACAGACGGTACCTCCTTTCACGTTAGCTTGGTCAATGTCACGCCCCGCTTCCCAGAGTGCGCTAAGATCGGCACGTGACAGAGCCAACCATACTACCTGTGGTTAGGAAACATCCCTCCACAGTCACATTACGGCTGTCTAGAAGATATCAAGATCAGGAAAATAAAAATAAACTATCCAGTACATGTCCATATGCCAGAATAAATGAGTTAAGAAATAATATGCGGAAGCAATAAATCCAATAAACAATAACATCTGGAAAGTACGTCCCAAATACGGGCTCACATCAGGAAATGAAAGTACGGAAATAAAACTAAACTAAACTAAATACTACAGGATCCTCACTGCTCAGCCTGACGGCGGAAATACTCCTGATCATCCTGCGTCAAAGATAGAGGATCCAGGCCATGCAAAACCCAGACGTCAGTGCGTCATAATATCAAACAATAATAAATGAACAGGATACACGAGATATGCAGGCATGAGTATGATCAGTAATGAGTGTATAACAGTAACATGAATATGGAACAGTGAAGTGTAGCAGTGTATGCGACGTGCGGTGAATAATCTAAACTATTGGGTTAGTTACTCTCAAGTCTTTGAAATCAATTTAATGAATCGTCGATGTAACTCAATAGTATCCCGTGCATTCCCGGGACCACGGTCCAGATTCTCGGGCTGAAATCGAGACATGCCGCTAGGCATTAAACAAGAAACATGTACAGATGAATGATGTCAGTAGCATCATCCTGGGGCTGGCCTAGCCCGTAAAACTGATCAGTAGAAGCGTCGAACTGTTGAGTTACAAGTCAGATTTCATCATTGATTTCCCCTTACCCCTAAATTATGTGTTCAAGTCAGGTATTGATAAATCTGGAGCTAATACCAAGACAAGATCAAGCAGGTACATGTTTTGTCTGAATAGACAACATGATATGTCCGTCGGGACAACAGGTCAAGATTGTCGGCATTAGTAACAAGATCAGGTATCAATTCAAGCAGTGGTGTATCAGGTCATGACAGTTAGTGTACAGGTATCAAACGAATGCTCAAGTGTTTATCAGGGTTCACATCTACAGCTTCATAACTACGTAGGATGCACATTATCAAGCATGGGGTGCTAATATAACAGTAACATGAAATAATATGATCTGTAGATGCAACTAGATATATAATTAATGATATGGATGCACTGTAAAACATGGATGCACAAATATCTATCAGGGGTTACATCTACAACTCCATGACTACGTAGGATGCACATTAGCAAGCATGGGGTGTTAAGATAACAGTAACATGAAATAATATGACATGGCATGTAGCTAGATATATAATTAATGATATGGATGCGTACGGGTATCCAAAAATTGTAAAACAGTAACATGGATGTACAATGCAGTCAACATGTGATATTTTTTATTCATATGGATGCAAAATATATATCATAGCATGTAGCAAGATAAACTTGCCTGATCGGATCTCACGACGGATGCGTACGACACGTCCGACGTCGGGTAAACGTCGCAATATCCACACACGCGCATGGGACAAGACCAGGCAAAGCAAGAACACGACCACACTGGCTGGGAACGTCCACTGAGTTGCTCGGATCGTCGGTGACGACCACGACACAGGCGATGACCAAAATCAAGAATCAAGAAAGCAAGAGAAGAGAGAAGAAGAAGAAGAAGGAGGAGGATTGCTTCTGTGGTTTTGGTGCTCTGGGGTCAGAGGTGAGGGCGAGGGGAGGAAGACGATGGGTCATGGGTTTTCCGGCAAGGTTTCACGGTGATGGCAGTGAGGGTTCCGGGTTCAAGAAGTCGGGTGTGCAGGGTTCTGGTCGGGTGCTCGGGTGAGGGCTCTGGTGTTGAGGAGAGGGAAGAAAGGGGAAGGTGAAGTAGGGTGGTCGACAGTGAGGTGATGGGTGCGGGTGACGAAGGCGTGAGGATGATCGGCGGTGAGGTGATGGGTTCTTGCAGCGAGGGAGAGAGAGGGAGGTGAGGAGGAGGTGGTCGAGGAGGAGTCGGGGATGCAGGCGACGAGAGTGGTCAACGGCGTGGGGCGAGCGCGGGGGCGTGGGTTCTCACGAGAGTTCGAGCGCGAAGAAGAAGATCAGGCAGAAAGAAAGGACGTGGGGAAAAATAGGGTTAGGTAAAAAAAAATTAATATATAAAAAATATATAAAGAAAGAGAGGGAGAGAGCTATGCAATCTTTTGGTTAGAGAAAAAATATATAAAAATATATTTAGTTAAATTATATATATATATATATATATATAGAATCAGTTTAAATATATTAGGATTTAAAATATTAATAAATCTGAGTTTTTGGTTAATACAAAAAATAGTCCAAAACACACCCGGATCAGGTCTAAAATTATGGTTAATATACGTGTTAACCAAAACTAAAATATGATATCCGGGTAACGAAAATGCATACCCCCAAGAACGGATGCACGTAGCGTGCACGTAGCTATCCAAACGAGTCTGTTTCACTGAACGGAAATAGAACATGATACACGGATGCTACCACAGGGTCAGGGGTATGATGTAGGCCATGCTAGATATTTTTAAAATATTTTATGACTTTACTTGTTATTAAAAAAATACAGATGCCGGATATAATTCCAGTATGCAGTATAAACAATATGAAAGTGCATGGATTCTCATAACTAGCCGGGATACATCATAAATAGGAATCAAGACGAGTTTCAAGCAAGCGGGTCGGGTCGAATGCAAATACAGATGCCAATTATACTATTCACACCCAAACAACAATAAATCAAGAAATAGCCATAAATAAAGAAATACCCAAAATAGAACAGGTATAGATGAACTAAGGTGTTACAGTCAATGATTCAGCTATTCGAGCGAAATTCTCTATGAACCTTCTATAATATCTAACGAGCCCAAGAAAACTTCTAATCTCTGCTACGTTCCTTGGAATCGTCCAATCATGAACTTCTGCAATCTTTTCAGGATCCACAGCAATTCCATCTCCGGATACGACATGACCCAAGAACTTTACTTCTTCGAGCCAAAACTCGCACTTGCTTATCTTAGCATATAACCTCTTGAATCAACATTTGCAGTGCGATCTTCAAGTGTTCTGCATGGTCTTCTTAGCTCCTCGAATAGACCAGAATATCATCGATAAACACCACTACGAACTGGTCCAAATATAGAGAAAAGATTCAATTCATCAAGTCCATAGATATCGCTGGTGCGTTCGTGACTCCGAATGGCATCACTAAGTACTCGTAATGTCCATATCGAGTTCGGAACGCTGTCTTGCAAATATCTTCTGATTTTACTCGAACTTGATGATATCCGGATCGCAAATCTAGTTTCGAGAATACCCTCGCGCCACTGAGTTGATCGAATAATTCGCCGATGTAAGGGATCAGGTATTTGTTCTTAATAGTCACTCGGTTTAATTCTCGATAGCCGATGCACATTCTCCGCGTGCCATCTTTCTTCTTGACTAGAAGAACTAGAGCTCCCCACGGTGAATTGCTGCTGCGAATCAAACCCTTCTCTCGCAATTCAGCAACCTGTTTCTTTACTTCTTCTAGCTCCACTGGTGCCATTGGATAATAGGCTTTTGAAATCGGTGCTTCTACAGGAATATGATCAATCGCGAACTCCATATCTCATTTAGACTATAAACTCAAGATGTTCTTGAACACATCTATGAAATCCCAAACTGCTATCAGTGCTTTATTTGCAACTTGTTTACGAACTTCACTCTTCACTAAACGGTTCCCTTCATCATGAATTTGCAAGTTGTTCTAAGACTTGTGGGTTATTAGCCTACCACTTTTCCGCTGCGCTACTCTAATAATCTGCGGCGGGTTCATCGGAACTCCTCGAAACATCCTACATCTAAACGGTCTTGAAGCAGTCTGTACTACTACAATCAAAACCTTCTCCTGTGCTTCTCCTTGTTCTTCGAAACACAAACGGATTGGTCACTACGACACTGTACCTCTCCGAAAGGCGGCTAAGACATGGGCGTCTTGCCTGAGATTCAGGGCAGATGCTATTTGGTTTTATCCGTCCACCTCTCCGAAGATGCCAAGTTGATTTATGGCACCATGTATCGGAGGTTTAGACGGATGCGGCCGATGTAGCAGACTTCGTCAGATTCCCCCTCGCTGGAGGGTTTTTTGATTGTGGGGACGCTCTTCCTTGCAGGCGCAAGCCCCTGCATTTAATTACGCTACCGCACCGCGGTAGCAGCTTTCTCCTTCTCCAGAATTTCACTTCGTGTCGTGGATGTTTATTTTGTTTGTGTTTGCCCGTGGATTGTATACGGAGACTAATTTATGTCGTCGCCCGTAGGACGTGGATTAGTCCAAATCCGTATTTTCTTAGATTTGGGTTTGGGGTTTTGGTTTAAGGATACGTTAGCCCTATTTAAGGCTAGATCAACTTAAATTTTTATTAAGGATACGTTAGCCTAATTTCCAGACTAAGATCAACTTAACGGGATCGTTTGGATCCGACAAGAGAGCAATTGGCTCTATTGTTTAGTTTAATGACATTGCGGTCGATTTCCAGTTTAGGGACATGGTGGTCCATCATTCCCATTTGGGGACGAACATTAGTTTAAGGACATTTCGGTCCAACGTTCCCATTTTGGGACGAATATTAGTTTAAGGACGTTTCGGTCCACGAGTTTTAAGGACCCCGCAGTCCGTATTGATGTGTGGTTATCAGGACCCATCACCTCTCTGACGACGTTGAAGAATTACAACGACAAATATCAGAGGAGTTCAGAGATGTACCCTTGAACCGGGTGTAAATTGATTTGAGAGAGCAGTCGTGCTCGGTTCAATTTAATTTGAGAACTTACGGCCAGAATTGGGCTAAGTCCAGTTGAAAATGCTCAACGTTTTATCTGCATTTGGCCTGTTAGGCCTTTATTAGGGCTCTGCCCATGTTTAATAATGCATGGCATTTTGTTTGGTCTATTAGACCTTTATTTGGGCTCTGCCCTTTTTAAAATGATGCACAGCCTCTGTTTTGGTCCGGCAGACCTTTGTTTGGGCTCTGCCCCTTTTTAATAATGCATTGCATTTTTTATTAGGCCTGTTAGGCCTTTTAATTGGGCCCTGTCCCTTCTTTAATAATGCAAAGCATTTATTGTTCTGACAGTGCGCCACGTGGCTTGTCAGGCGCTTTGCGCCAGCGCAAGGCGCAAACTCATGTGGGGGTGACACGTGTCACGCTCTGGCGAGCGCAAACGTAGTGCGCTGCGCTGTTGCGCTGCTGACACGTGGCACGCTCTGGTGACTTGCGCCAAACCAAGAGAGCAGTGCTCTGTTTTTAGAAGCGCAAGGCGCAACTGTTCTGGGGCCGACACGTGGCGCTCTCTGGTGGCTTGCGCCAACCCAAGAGCGCAACAGTGCAATTTTTTCAAGTGCAGGGCACTGTTCAATATCTTAATCCAATTTTGGATCAAAGAAGAGAATCTTTTAAGATTCCAGAACCAATGGTTCATCAAAAGGTAATGCCTTTATGTAGATCAGAAAAATCTAATGAAGAAGTAAATTACTTCTTTTTTTTTATTAATATTACCATTTTTTATTGAAGATCTTTGATCTTGTTCTTAGATCATTGATCTTTTCAGAAGAAAATTCTTCTTTTTCTAAAGGTTTTACCTTTTTCTTTCTTTCTGAATTCTTCTCAAAGTTCTTAGAAGAGCTCTGTGAATTATCTGTATGCTCCTCAATGTTTATGTGTTTTAGATTTGGAGTCTAGGGGCCTTTTTATAGTACCATTTGATTTGTTAAATCAGTTAAAGAGATCTTTCTCTGAGTGATTTAGGGATTTTTCCCCACCGTTGGATCTTTGATCCAAGGGCTTCTGTTTTACAGAAGATAATCTTCTTGTATTAACAAGATCAGAAAGATCTTTCTAGAATTTTAATTCTGTTTTAGTGCTGGCACAGTTTGCGCAAGCGCACCTGCGCTTGACACGTGTCGCGCAGTGCAGAGCGCAGCGCAACTGCGCTGCCACGTGTCGCGCAGTGCAGAGTGCACCTCAGCTGAAGCATTGCTTCCTTTATTTTCATTTTAAATAGAGCCTTGCTCTGATTGGGTGCGCTGCGCTGGCGCGTCAGCTTTTGACACGTGGCGCGTTGCGCGCAGCGCAAGGAATCTGAAGCGTTACTTCAATTTTTGAATTTTTGAAATTCAAACAGAGCTTTGCTCTGATTGGGGAATTAGGGACAAGGGGAAAGATACAACGCGGTTGTTGGATTCAAGCTTGCGATAAAATATAAACTGGTAAGCAATGCAACCGAGAGAAATAAGGTAATTTAACGACCATAAATCAAGAAAAGGAATCAAAATAGGACTACAAGTTATTTAAATAGAGTACCGCATTGTAACCATGTCACGGTACATAGTTACAATCACTTAACTCCATTCAAGTCGTCCAAATCCTAGTATCAGAATCGAAGGAATAGGAGGGGACAACCAATAAGGAATCAGGAAGATTTCAAAGTGGAGATGCAAAGTCATTTCCATATCATCAAGATAAAGGGTCAAGAGAAAGATAAGATTCAAGAATCATGACAATAATGTGGAAAGACATGTTCCTAATTCCGGGTTTTCTGGTTAGTGTATTGGGTTTAATACCCAACTACAAATGAACCAAACCCGATTAACCCTAAATCATATGTCTCTGATACCAAACAAACTCTGTCACGCCCAGCTTCCTAAAGTGCGCAAACTACGGCACGTGACAGAGCCAACCATGCTACCTGTGGCTAGGAAATATCCTTCCACAGTCACATTACGGCTGTCTGTAGGATATCAAGAACAGTAAAATATATAACTAACTAGTACATGTCCATTTGCCAAAATAAAAGAGTCAAGAAAATGTATAAGGGGAAACGATAGTAATATCCAATAAACAACATCTGGAAATACGTCCCGTTATAGGCTCACATTAAGAAATAAAAGCGCGGAAAAAATAATCTAAGAGTTTAAAAGCTAAACATCTCTAAACTACACATAATCAATTCCTCACTGCTCGGCTTGACAGCTAAAGTACTCCTGTTCAGCCTGCGATAGAGATAGATAAACTGGACCATGCAAAATCTAGACATCGGTGCGTTATAATATCAAAACAACAGTAATAACCAGGATGTAACGATATAGGTAAACATGAATATAAAGAATAGCACGGATATGAACGGTGAGGTATGTATGTGTATGTGAAGTGCGGTGAGTAACATAAACTGTGCTACTAGGTTATCTACCCGAAAGTCTTTGAAATCAATTTAATGTAATTATTGATGTAACTCAATAGTATCCCATGCGTGACCGGGACTACGGTCAAGACTCTCGGGCTGAATCCGAGATGTGCCGCTAGGCAGTAAACATATAACATGTACAGACGAATGATGTCAGCATCATCATCCCAGGGCTGGCCTAGCCTGTAAAGACTGATCAGTATAAGTATCGAACTGTTGAGTTACAAGTCAGGTTTCATTATTGATTTCCCCTTCCTTCCTAGGTTATGTGTTCAAGTCAGGTATTGATGATGTAAGTCTAATGCCAACACAGGATCAAGCATGTACGAGGTTGTCTATGTAGACAACAGGTTACGTCCATCAGGACAACATGTCAGGATTGTCGGTATTAGTAACAAGATCAAACTAACAAGTCAAGTAGTGTGTCAGGACATGTCATGTGATGCATATGTATTTAGTGAATACCAAATATGAAACTGTAATCGATATCGGAATCACGGTAAATAGTGCTGATATTAGTTGCATATGTGTCTATCTGTAATAACTTATATATATATATCCATGACTATGTATGATGCAAGCTAGATAACATGTCACACTAATATAGAAACATGATATAATGAAGTTCCGGCATACAACTAGATATGCAATTGACAGTACGGATACGAACAGATATCGAAAAATGGTAAAACTATAACATTGGATGCACAATACCACACATGTATTATTTTTATTCATATATAAATAGATATACTATAACATAGCATGTTGCAAGATAAACTTGCCTGATCGGATCTCATGTTGGGGTACGTCCATCACGTTCGACGTCGGGTAAACATTGCGATGCAAACCGCGCACGTACAGAACTGGACTTGGCTACTCAAAGACTTGACCACGCTGGATGAGGACGATGACATGGTCGCCCTGATCATCGGTGACATGGGCGACTCCGACGAAGGCCGAAAAGCAAGAAAAAGAGAAAGAAAGGAAAGAGAAGAAAGAGAAGAGGGATTTGGGGTTGTGGTATTGGTTCTGGCTGGGGACACAAAGAGACGACGATGGCGATGATGGCTGCTGTCGACGATGGGTAACGGCGAAGGAAAAAGGGTTTCTTGAGTTGGTTGGGTTGCTGTTAATTCATCGGGGAGTTATCGGGATGGTGGTGATAATGTTGGGAGTTGAAGAGGGAGGTGGGGAGACGAAGGGGTGACGACGATGGGGTTATGGGTGATCGGCTGTGAGGGCTCGGATGCGGGCTAGGGCTCAGTTTGTGTTCTCGGGGATGGGTCGTCAGGTTTGCAGGGAGCTCGTCGGGGAGTGTTCCCCTCCGAAAGACGCGCAAGATAGACGTCTTGCCTGAGATTCGAGGCAGATGCTATTTGGTTTTATCTGTCCACCTCTCCGAAGATACCAAGTTGATTTATGGCACCGTGTATCGGAGGTTTAGACGGATGCGGTCGATGTAGCAGACTTCGTCAGATTCCCCCTCGCTTGAGGGGTTTTTGATTGTGAGGTCGCTCTTCCCTGTAGGAGCAAGCCCCTACAGTTAATTACGCTACCGCATCGCGGTAACAACTTTCTCCTTCTCCAGAATTTCACTTCGTGTCGTGGGTGTTTATTTTGTTTGTGGTTGCCCGTGGATTGCCCGTGGATTGTATACGGAGACTAATTTATGTCGTCGCCCGTAGGACGTGGATTAGTCCAAATCCGTATTTTCTTAGATTTGGATTTTGGGTTTTGGTTTAAGGATACGTTAGCCCTATTTAAGGCTAAGATCAACTTAAACTTTTGTTAAGGATACGTCAGCCTAATTTCCAGACTAAGATCAACTTAACGGGATCGTTTGGATCCGACAAGAGAGCAATTGGCTCTATTGTTTAGTTTAATGACACTGCGGTCGATTTCCAGTTTAGGGACATGGTGGTCCATCATTCCCATTTGGGGACGAACATTAGTTTAAGGACATTTCGGTCCAACGTTCCCATTTTGGGACGAATATTAGTTTAAGGACGTTTCGGTCCACGAATTTTAAGGACCCCGCAGTCCGTATTGATGTGTGGTTATCAGGACCCGTCACCTCTCTGACGACGTTGAAGAATTACAACGACAAATATCAGAGGAGTTCAGAGATGTACCCTTGAACCGGGTGTAAATTGATTTGAGAGAGCAGTCGTGCTCGGTTCAATTTAATTTGAGGACTTACGGCCAGAATTGGTCTAAGTCCAGTTGAAAATGCTCAACGTTTTATCTGCATTTGGCCTATTAGGCTTTTATTAGGGCTCTGCCCATGTTTAATAATGCATGGCATTTTGTTTGGTCTATTAGACCTTTATTTGGGCTCTGCCCTTTTTAAAATGATGCACAACATCTGTTTTGGTCCGGCAGACCTTTGTTTGGGCTCTGCCCCTTTTTAATAATGCATTGCATTTTTTATTAGGCCTGTTAGGCCTTTTAATTGGGCCCTGTCCCTTCTTTAATAATGCAAAGTATTTATTGTTCTGACAGTGCGCCACGTGGCTTGTCAGGCGCTTTGTGCCAGCGCAAGGCGCAAACTCATGTGGGGGTGACATGTGTCACGCTCTGGCGAGCGCAAGCGCAGTGCGCTGCGCTGTTGCGCTGCTGACACGTGGCGCGCTCTGGTGACTTGCGCCAAACCAAGAGAGCAGTGCTCTGTTTTTAGAAGCGCAAGGCGCAACTGTTCTGGGGCCGACACATGGCGCTCTCTGGTGGCTTGCGCCAACCCAAGAGCGCAACAGTGCAATTTTTTCAAGTGCATGGCACTGTTCAATATCTTAATCCAATTTTGGATCAAAGAAGAGAATCTTTTAAGATTCCAGATCCAATGGTTCATCAAAAGGCAATGCCTTTATGTAGATCAGAAAAATCTAATGAAGAAGTAAATTACTTCTTTTTTTTATATTAATATTACCATTTTTTATTGAAGATCTTTGATCTTGTTCTTAGATCATTGATCTTTTCAGAAGAAAATTCTTCTTTTTCTAAAGATTTTACCTTTTTCTTTCTTTCTTTCTGAATTCTTCTCAAAGTTCTTAGAAGAGCTCTGTGAATTCTCTGTGTGCTACTCAATGTTAATGTGTTTTAGACTTGGAGTATAGGGGCCTTTTTATAGTGCCATTTGATTTGTTAAATCAGTTAAAGAGATCTTTCTCTGAGTGATTTAGGGATTTTTCCCCACCGTTGGATCTTTGATCCAAGGGCTTCTGTTTTACAGAAGATAATCTTCTTGTTTTAACAAGATTAGAAAGATCTTTCTAGAATTTTAATTCTGTTTTAGTGCTGGCACAGTTGGCGCAAGCGCACCTGCGCTTGCCACGTGTCGCGCAGCGCAACTGAAGCGTTGCTTCCTTTATTTTCATTTTAAATAGAGCCTTGCTCTGATTGGGTGCGCTGCCTTGGGTGCTGCGCTGGCGCGTCAACTTTTGACACGTGGCGCGTTGCGCGCAGCGCAAGGAATCTGAAGCGTTGCTTCAATTTTTGATTTTTTGAAATTCAAACAGAGTTTTGCTCTGATTGGGGAAACAAATGCCCCCCCCACCGTTGCGCTCACGTGGCACACACGTGAGTGCAGCGGTGGCAAGATCCTGGCCGTTGGATCAACTGAGGAGTTGAAGGGGCGCAAGTGCCTATAAATAGGACCCTTGGCCCTTCACAGATCATCATCTTCAAGAATCTTTTTCTCAGAACTTCAGAGCCTTGCTCTTGCTTTCAAGAACTCCAAGAGTTAAACTCTTAAAACTTCTTAGGTAAAATTTTTAATTAAATTAAATTAAATTAAAATTAATTTTAATGGACAGAGTCTTGCTCTCATAGATCTTTGATCTAAAGAAAACCCCCTTGGGGCTTCACCAACAGAGCCTTGCTCTCATGAATCTGTTTCAGGGTTTCTTAACCCATGAACAGAGCATTGCTCTTTGGCAAAACACAGATCTTTTGATCTAAAAATGAAGAACTCTTAAGAGTTTTCATGGATCTTTAAGATCCCAAATTTTTTAATTTTTTAATTATTTTTTTAAGAATTAATTTTCCTTTTGATGGATATTTCCATCATTATGACAGAGCTAGGCTCTTTAAGAAATTTTATTCCCTTGAGACCAGAGTTTGACAAGTGTCACTCTGTGACAGAGCTTTGCTCTGAAAGAGGAGATTTTCTCCTTGTCTCTAGGGATTTCTCATTTAATGAGAGTATTCTTTTGAGGATTTATTCATTAATTGACGGTCCCATCCAATGATGGGGCTGTCTTATTAACTGATGAATTGTTATCTAGATTTTGTGGGTCCCCCTTTGGTCCTTTATCTACTGCACTGCAGTATGGTATAAATTTTAAAATGCAAAACGTTGGAATTACGACACTGACGGCTGATTTTTTGTCCCTCCGCAGGAAACATGTCTGCTGACCTGTCATTCCCGTTTGTTCGCTCAGAGGAAGGATTTCGCGAGGCGCCGGTGGACCGGGAGGTGCTCGCTCTCATTAAGGCTCATGACCCCGAGAACAAGAACCTTCACCTGTAGGGTAGGTGGTATAACGAAATCATCAAGGGTCGCCGAAGTTTCGGTTCCGCGACGCCGTCTGAGCCCATCTCATCGATCCCCTATGCGGATGAACCCCCGGTGAAGTATGCCGTGGAGGTCAAGAACTGGAATTCGGAGGATCTTCTCCAGCCTTTGATCGCTGCCATTCCCGTGCAGCCACCGCCGGTCGTGGACATCTTGGGGCGGAGCATATGTCAGGGTGAAGCACGCCCTTAGGGACAGGCTTACAATATTGGATTGATCCTGTGACAACCGGCCGGATATCTGCAGTGGGCCAGATATATCCTATCAGCGAAGAGGACACATCTGATGAAGATTGGTCTGTACTCCGCAATCTACGTCTCGCTGTTTGAGTACCCCGCTCCTCCAACGTGGTGGGTCAAGGCTTTCATCGATCAATGGAACATCCCCATCCACACCTTCCTTATGACGGACAGGGAAGTCTCCATCTCCTTGGAAGAGTTCGTCGAGATCTCGGGCTTGCCTGTGAGGGGAGAGCATTACGAGGAGCTACTTCCTCCTGACGAGTACGTCTTCACCACCAAGCCGCTGGTATTTGATTTGACGCCGGAGAATGCTATTCAGCACCAGTTTCCGGGCTTGGTGAAGGTGCTGAACATATACGAAGGTCTCTATCTGGAATAAGGAGTCCGGGGAGTCAGTTTCGCAGATTTTATCGCCTGCTTCCTTCGACCGGAGATTCTATCGGAGCGGAGTGAAAAGTTCGCCAAGCTCGATGACCCTTTCGTCTTCGGCTTAGATTGTCGACCAATATCGGAAGACGATCAAAAGGATTTCTATCTCCCCGCCGCCGCCATCATGCCCTTATCAGAAATCGCCGCCCCGGGCATTGATGAGGAGACCTTCTTTTTAGGGTTCCTAGGATTGTGGCTATGCAGCTTCGCGCTCCCCCATGCACCCGCGCTACATGCGGCCGTCCGTTTTCTACCCAGCGCATCGGATGGTGGCTGGCCTGCAGTTGTCAATAGGAATTGCCGGGTTGGCTCACCTATATAATGGACTTAGCGTGGCGGCGGACGCTAATGAACCTGGGGTGCAGCCTGCCAATTTCCCGATGTACTAATGCATGTGCACGGGGTGTTCGGCATCCACAAGAGCCCTTCGTTTTTTGAGAGGTGCAGACTCCCAAGAGTCATGCGGCTGATCGGTGCCTCGATCGTGAATCCGTCTCCGCGGGAGGCTAGGGGGTTGCTCCTTCGTCCACACCTGATCGGAGAGAAGATTTCTTTCATGGATAAAGTCATAACTATCGGCTCAGAAAACTCCAAGGTGGTGGTGGCGCTGCGTGACGGCTTCAAGGACGGGGCCTCCGTACTGAAATCCTGGGAGATTCTTCACATCTACTCCATTCGGCCGGGCTACCTGGTGTTCAGGCAGAACGAGATGGCGCTTTTCATGAGGTACAACCCCCAACGATTCGCCCAGCAATCAAGCTATAACCAGGGGGTCCCGCTGGAGGCGTTTTTGGAAGAGCCCGCGGCCAGCATGGAGGGGATACCGAGCGCGATGCACCATTTTATGCGGCTGAATACGGGCTCCCACTTTTTCATCAGCGAGCCGAGCTGCGTCCCCCGGGTCCTCCGCGCATACGTAGCTTGGTATGCGCAAAAAATGGGTTCAGTCATCCATGAGGAGAAGCGCATGTTGGTTGACCGCAAGGGTGCGCCTCCCGGCAGCGACCGCAAGGCTCCCCTGAAGCCAAGGACCCCTGTCATTCCTCCGTTGAAAGATGCTGGAGTTGGGCTACCGCGCGTGCTGAGCCCTCCGTGCGGATTGCCCCGTGCTACCGCGGACGTGCCCCCAGCGCCCCATGCTCTAGTGGAGACGGTGAATGTAGTTTCGCCTGAGTCTGGCGTGGGCTCGGACATCGGGACCCGCCGTCCCAAGGTGCCCACGAAGCGCAAGTTGATCTTGGGTGCACCCGGGGCTCGCATGCAGAAGAGGAAGAAGAAGTCGATCCTTTCTGCTGACATTGTGTTCGGTCAGGAACCTCATGCTCCTTATAGCGAAGGCTTGGGTGAGTACGGGACCAACGAAGGATTAGTTATGCCGCCAGACGACACTGATTTGGCGGCTGCCATCGCAGCTTCAGAGTGATTGGCGAGGCGCGATGCGTGGTTAGCTAAACTGGTGCAATCGGGTAATCACTAGCTGTATTTTTCTGTCATTGCATCGTACTCTTATCATTGTTTATGACTAACGGTTTCCCCCCTTTTTTACACAGGCATTTCTACCGAAAAAGCTATCGCTGCTTCTCTTAAAACTTTCCAGGAGGAGGAACGACTCAGAGCATCCTTAGGCCTTGGTACACATCGGTTCACCGAGTCTTTATTCTCCTTTGTTATGGTCAATTTAATCTTTTCTTTGTCTTATTGCAGGGACCGCGGGATCTATTGCACAAGCCGATGCGGGGACTCTTCCCGGGCCAGCTACTGAAGTCCCGGCCTCTTCGGGGCTGCCATGAGAGACTCGACTCGAAAAGCCGATGAGGGATGCCCTGAAGGCTCTGGAGGCAACTCTAAACGAGGACGACGGCGCCTTATTGGAAGCTTCCAAGAGATCCGTCGTGACGGCCCGGGAAGAGAGGAAGCGGTTGAGGCGCGAGGCGAAGGAGCGCAGAGCTGCTTTGGCCATGGGAGCAGGCCCAAGCACTGTTCTTCGTGCCGCTACTCCTTCGGAAGAGTCTCCGGTCGCCCTGTCCACTGCTCATAGGCGGGCGGTGCGTGCAGCTCGGGGGGCCAACGATCAATCCACCTCAGGTAATGTGTCTTTTGAGATTTTGTTGTAAAAACTGTAAACCTATCGGTTCTTATATATCTTGTCCTGCAGGGTCAAGTCCAACCGAAGGGGAGGCGGAAACCGTCGAGCCTAAGGGGACAGTGGAGGAGGTACTGGCTGAACCCAAGCCGACGGTGGGCAACGTAGCCGGGGTTGCCGGGCCCGAACTAGTGGCTGACGAAACTGTCACGTCCACTATGCCTGAGAAGGTGGCCGATGCCGAGCCCGAGGTAGCGGCGGATGAGACAGCTGCTACAGCCGGGTCTGGGGCAGCAGCGGATGGAGCGCCTGAGACCGATGACCCCGTGGCAATGGTGGACGAGACAGCCGCGACTGCTGAGCCTGAGGGAGTAGCGGGTGAGGCGGGCATGATTCCTGAGGACGAGCCGGCCGCTCTTTCTCAAGAGTCTGGCAATGCTCCGATCATTGCTCTCCCCGCCTACAGTCCTCCGCCGTCTCCTGGCCTCACGAGCACGACGACGGCCCCCGTAGAGTCTGGTGATGAGGCCACGGGAGGTGGACTCATGTCGATGGAGGAGGGAGACGCCTCCGTTTCGGCTGGCGGCTCATCAGGTAAATTTCGGGTTACCGTCCTTTTTTTTTATCTTGCAATCCTTCCATACAGGTTTATCTTTGTTTTTAACGCAGGTGCGGCCAGTGCTGATGCTCCATTGCTCGGGGGAGCGCCGTCGGCTACTGCCTTGGCGGTGGCCACCTCTCATCCTTCTCTCGTACCATCGCAGATGCTGGAAGGTATGGATTCGCGACCCATCAGTTTCATCTCTCGGCCGTATAATTCATGTATTGACGTTATACTATTGCGTCCTTGCAGGAGTGCTTTTTGATCACATCTACCAGGTGCTGCACCCACACTTCTCCTTCCCATTGGAGCTTGCTTCTTCTAGCGGCGCTGGTGAGTATGATTTTCAATTAATACCCTTCCTTTTTCAGTAATGGAATTATTTCTGATTCTTCCCTGCCATGATTGCAGTGTTACAAATCAAAGAAGGAGATAAGGGATCGGTTGCGCCATCGGTCCTCCCAGCTTTGCCGCCTGCTGCAGCTGGTATAGTAAACTCCCTCATTGATGACTTTCTTATATTTCTTGAATCGTCATGTTTTGTCTTTTCAGCTGTCGTTCCGGTTCCGGCCCTCTTTGAGCCTCGCATCATGATGCCGGCAGGCCCCTTCTTGAGATGTCCATCTTCAAAGGGTGCCGCGATGAGCTTGGGCATGCTGAGCGGATACGTCGAAGAGCTTGACGCAGACGCTCCCCCATCTGCCGCAGATTTCGCTGCGGAGGTTAACCCGATGTTGGCGGTGCTTGTAAATTTTCATAATGAAAGCGTCATCGAGTTTTGGGTTAATCACTGCAGGGAGATCGAGGCCCGCCTGCATCAGCTGGAGTCTATGCATCCTGCCCCCGAGATCTTGGCCGTGAGCACTCAACGGGCGGCATGGATCGAGTAAAGCGCTTCTTACTTCCGCCATCTCGAACAAGAAGTTACTTCAAGGCGTAAGGAGCATGGCGAGACTTCAAGCAAATCTGCCCAACTGCATGCTCGGGTGGAGGCAAACGCTGCACAGCTGAAGGTTATCTTTGAAGGCCTTCTGCGATGCCTCTCCGAAGGGTTAACACTGAGGCAGCAGCTTGACGTCGTCGAGCGGGATGCACTTAATCAGGAGGCAGCCCAGCAGGCAGTTGAGGAGCAACTTTCATCCTACCTACAGCAGCGGGCCCAGGTGCAAGCGGAAGTGGCCGCGGCAGCCACTCAGGAGGAGGCGCTGAAGGAAGTGCGAGAGCAGCTAGCGGATTTGTTAAAGACACTTCCTTCTCAGTAGCTACTTTTTGTATCATTTGTACTTGTAAATAAAAATGTATTTTTTTATTCTTTAACACAATGTATCTTGTACTCAATCAAGTTTATGAATAAAAGATATACATTCTTTGTAACGTCTTGTGTCATTCCTGCGCTTTCTTCCCCCCTTTTTTATTATCAGCATGCTGCTTTAGTAAACATGGTTGACAGATAATAGAGCGAGCATCCTGTCTTGGCTTCTTCAAGAGATAGTGATGGCTTAGGAGGCAGGTTCAGATCTGCTGCCTAAGACTTTCCAACTCTATGAGACGTGAGGGTCTCATAGAGAATTTTCTCCTTACGGATTGAGAGGATCTCGTAGGTGTATTTTCTCCTTAGGAATCGTGAGGATTCCTAAGTGCGTTTTCTCTTGAGAGTCGTAAGGATCTTATAAGAGAATTTACTCCCTTACGAGTCGTGAGGACTCGCAAGTGATGGGTGAAGTTACCCTTATCCGCCTTTCACGGGGTCAGGGGTTTGACTCTCGGTCATTGATGTACTGTCGAGTCATGGAGCTGGGAAATTCACCGCGGCTCCGCTTCATTGGCGTCTTATATTCCTGTTGAGACACTGATTTCTCTGCGGATCAGCGCGAATTGAGATGCTCTCGTCAAGGACGTTGATTTCCCTGAATCGAGGTGGTTGCCAAGGACACTGATTTCCCTGGGGTTGAGACGAGTCGAGGTATTCCTGCAAAAGACGCTGATTTCTCTGCGGGTCGACGCAAGTCAAGGTGCTCTCGTCAAGGACACTGGTTTCCCTAAATCGAGGAGGTTGCCAAGGACACTGATTTCCCTGGGGTTGAGACGAGTCGAGATATTCCTGCAAAGACAATGGTTTCTCTGTGGGTCGACGCGAATCAATGTGCTCTCGTCAAGGACACTAGTTTCCCTGAGTCGAGGAGGTTGCCAAGGACACTGGTTTCCCTGGGGTTGAAACGAATCGAGGTGTTCCTACAAAGACGCTAATTTCTCTGCGGGTCGACGCGAATCAAGAAGCTTTCATCAAGGACGCTAGTTTCCCTGAGTCGAAGTATTTTGCCGAGGACACTGGTTTCCTCGAGGTTGAAATGAATCGAGATGTTCCTGCAAAGACGCTAATTTCTCTGCGGGTCGACGCGAATCAAGAAGCTCTCATCAAGGACGCTAGTTTCCCTGAATCGAGGTATTTTGCCGAGGACACTGGTTTCCTCGAGGTTGAAATGAATCGAGGTGTTCCTACAAAGACACTAATTTCTCTGTGGATCGACGCGAATCAAGAAGCTCTCATCAAGGACGCTAGTTTCCCCGAGTCGAAGTATTTTGCCGAGGACACTAGTTTCCTCGAGGTTGAAACGAATCGAGGTGTTCCTGCAAAGACGCTAATTTCTCTGCGGGTCGACGCGAATCAAGATGCTCTCATCAAGGACTCTAGTTTCCCTGAATCGAGGTATTTGCCAAGGACACTGATTTTCTCGGGGTTGAAACGAATCGAGGTGTTCCTGCAAAGACGCTAATTTCTCCGTGGATCGACGCGAATCAAGAAGCTCTCATCAAGGATGCTAGTTTCCCTGAGCCGAAGTATTTTTCCGAGGACACTGGTTTCCTCGAGGTTGAAACGAATCGAGGTGTTCCTGCAAAGACGCTAATTTCTCTGCGGGTCGACGCGAATCAAGAAGCTCTCATCAAGGACGCTAGTTTCCCTGAATCGAGGTATTGGCCAAGGACACTGATTTCCTTGGAGTTGAAACGGGTCGAGGTATTCCTGCAAAGACACCGGTTTCTCTGCAGTTCGACGCGAATCAAGAAGTTCTTCGTCAAGGACACTGATTTCCCTGAATCGAGGTAGTGTGTCTTTCGGGTTTTATATGAGTTACCGTCAAGACTTGGCTCCGTTCTCTGATGGAGCATGGGGAGGAAAGATGTGTTTCCTTCTTTGTTTGTGCCCCTGGATTGTATACAGGGATTGCTATGATATCGCCTGTAGGGCAAAAAGTTTCATTCTTTTTCATATTATTAATTTATTTCCGCGATGCTCTATCATTTTAGCTTTTATATTGCGAAAGTCGCGATTGCCCAATCATTTCGGCTATTTTTCGCGGTGCCCAATCATTTCGGCTATTTATTTTATTTTCACTCGCTCCTTTTTATTGCGAGTTTCCCAATCATTTCGGCTATTTTGCATGCATACATTTTTACTTGCTGCTTTTTATTGCAAGTTGCCCCATCATTTCGGCTATTTTGTATGCACGTATGGCTCGCTGATTTTTTTATCGCGAGTGTGGAACTTGGAATCTGGTGCCAATCTCAGCATTAGTGTCGCTACAACTGGAATACTGCCAGGAGCGAATCATCATTTGCCATGAAAGGGCTCGGAACTTGATACTGGTTTAGGCATCAGCATCGCTACAACTGGGATATTGCCAGGAGCGAATCATCATTTGCCTCTGTCGATGTCGAACAAAGGTGGCTTAGCGAACATGGTTAGGATGTTGTCGACTAAGGCTTTTGACTTCATAAGCCGTAAGGGTCCCACAAAGGTATTTCTCCCTACAAGTCTTGAGGATCTCGTAAGTGTGTTTTCTCCTTAGGGATCATGAGGATTCCTAAGTGTATGTTTCTGTTCCCCTGTAAGTCGTAAGGATCTTACAAAAGGGTTTTCTCCTTATAAGTCGAGAGGACTTACAAGGGTTGTTCACCATATGGACATATCCCTATCCACGGGTGGGACTTGGTTAGGGAAATGTTTATTCGCGCCCATGGATTGTATACAAGGGTCAGTATTGAGCCACCTGTAGGGCAATATCGAAGGTTGTGGGAGTTTCTTAAGAACAGGTTAAGATTTCTGTAACTTAAGACTTTCAAATCTTATGAGCCGTGAGGGTCCCATAAGAGAGTTCTCCTTACGAGTCGTGAGGATCTCGCAAGTGTATTTTCTCCTTAGGAATCGTGGGGATCCCTAAGTGTGTTGCTCCCTTGTGAGTCGTAAGGATCTCACGCGGGTGGTTTCTCCTTACAAGGTTGAGAGGACCCTGTAATTGTCCTTTAACGAGCTTGCGTCCTTTCGGGTTTTCACAAACACTCGCCGGTAGCCCTGCTGTTTTTACTCACGGAGCCCTTTCGGGTTTTCATCCGTGCCCACTTTGCTTATGGACATACCGTCTTTTTTTTATTCTTCTTTTTATTCTTTTTTTCTAACGAGGTCGCGCCCTTTCGGGTTTTCACAAACACTCGCCGGTAGCCCTGTTGTTTTTACTCACGGAGCCCTTTTGGCTTTTCATCCGTGCCCATTTCGCTTATGGACATACCGTCTTTATTATTATATATTTTTTTAATTTTTTTTATTCCCTTTTTTATCTCGTCAGCCTGAGGATGCTGCGGTAGTTTAAAGACGTTTCGGTCGTCAGCTAGTTTTAGGACGTAGTGGTCCGTCATTAGTTTAAAAACGTTTCGGTCCGTTGGCCAGCTACTACTTATAGAGTTTTGGGCTTGGGAAGATAGAGAGCGGACATAGTCGTCGTCATCTATCATTGACCTAGGCCGTAACTCATTAGGCGTAGTATTTCTTCAGGAAGCGACCGTTTATGGGCCTGAAAGGTCTTTCACCGTGCATATCCATGAGTAGATAGGCTCCACCCTGGTAGACCTTATCTATGATATACGGGCCTTCATAGTTCGGCTCGAATTTTTCCCGCTTGGCGCGATTGGGGATCATAGGTCTTTTGATCACTAGCACGAGTTCGCCTTGGCGGAATGTTCTCGGCCTGGTTAATCTTTCATATGAGTGCATCATCTTTGCTTTATAGGCCTCCAGATTTTGTTGCGCTATGAGCCGGATTTCATCAAGGGCATCAAGCTCCTCAAGCCGAAGGTGAGCATTTTCTTCGTCCGTCAGCTCGGAGTGGACTTCCACTCGTAGAGAGGGTAATTCTATCTCAAGAGGGAGTACTGCTTCTGTACCGAAGACTAACGCGTACGTCGTTGTATTCGTGGCCGTCTTGAACGTAGTTCGATACGCCCAGAGAGCCTCTTGTAGTCTCTCGTGCCAGTCCTTCTTATTTCGGGACACCGTCTTCTTCACGATCTTCGTTAAGGTCTTGTTGAAGGCCTCAGCTAGACCGTTAGCTCGGGGATTATAAACTGAGGAATATCTCCAGTCTATGTTGTGTTGTTGTGCGAAGCGGCCGATCTTGTGGCTTCTGTAAGCTGGCCCGTTATCGGAGATAATCCGTCATGGAGTCCCAAACCGATAGATGACGTGCGTCTTGAAGAAATGGAGGATATTCTCCGTCTTCACTTCCCTTAGCGGTACTGCTTCTGCCCATTTGGAGAAGTAGTCAGTCGTCACCAAGATGAATCGATGTCCCCTGGACGATGCTGGTTCGATGGGGCCGATTACGTCAGTCCCCCACATTTCGAATGGCCAGCTAGCCACTGTAGGATGTAGAGGATTTGGGTGCTGATGGATGAAGTCCCCATGAATTTGGCATGAGTGGCATTGCTTCGCATACTCGAGGCAGTCCTGAATCATCGTTGGCCAATAATAGCCCATCCGTTTGAACGTAGTGTGACACTTATTTCATTTATCTTGCTTGATTGTTACTTACTGTAAAATTTTACCCGGCAAATTCATTTCTGCATATAACATTTTTTTGGCATCTAAAATAAAATTAAAAATATTCATCTTGGCCTACTTGACACCCCTAACCCTGCTGTAGCGTCCGTGCATCGTGTTCTCGTCCCGTTCAGTGAAACGGGCGAGTTTGGACGGCTACGCGCACGTACGTGTGTCCGTGTTGGGGGTATGATTTTTGATCATAAAATACTTCATTTTCACTTTTGGATCCCGCTTAAAATTCTATTATTTCAATTTCAAATTTTTGGACCCGACCCGGGCGCAATTTGGACATGTTTCACTTTGCGCCAAAATCCCAAATTTTATTATTTTAAAACGTCGTATATTTTCCTTAACCATACAAATTTTTACTGTTCAATTTAAATCTCATAAATCTTTATTCTGAAATTTTCCTAACCTCCTTTCCCCTCAACCAATCACGGTCCTTCTTTTCTCCCGTGGGCCCCACTCTCTCTATTCCTCTTTCTCTCTCTCTCCCCCGTATATCTCTCTCCCTCTTATCTCTCTATCCCTCTCTCTCTCTCTAACTTTTCTCTCTCTCTCTCTCTCTGTAACCCTTCGAAAATCGTTTAGGCAGTTTTTCGGTAATCGGCTAATTTTTCGGCTTTTTCCGTAAAAAGTCAAAATTGATATTTTTTATTGTAGACCTAATTATACAAAATTTAGATAAGATATTACTATAATTTTGTCACTAAAATGTCACTTATAATTTTCTAGTTAAATAAAAAAAATTTCGTAATTAATTATTTTTTTTTATTATTTTATGCCTTTTTAAATATATTAAATTAGGGATAAATACAAATTTAATTAGGTAAATTTCATAATTAGGAGTCTTTATAAGCTAAAATATGGTGTTAATAAAATTGTATCATGTCTTGCAAACTTTTAGTTTTTTGGTGGGAAATTTAATGAAAAATGATGTTAAATAAGGGTTTTTTTATAAAAAGTTGATTGGAAATGCATTAAATGATATCATATGATGTTTTGTTGACCTAGAAACTTCTTCAAAATTTCCTCACCTCCTCCTCTTGCTGCAGCCGACCCCAATTCTGCAGAATTTCCCCACTTCCCACTTCATTCTTGCTTCTTTTTCTTGCTAAAAATCAATAAAAAATCACATTTTTCCATCTCCATTCAAGGCCAAACCCTAAACCACTCTCTCTTCTACCCAAATTAGTTCAAAAACTAGATGAAAGGAGGCTTCTTGGTGACTTGATCAAGGTAGGGTTCAAGCTTGAGAGGTAAAAATTCTAATCTTTTTGTTAACTTGTGGTTTAATTATGCTAGAATTGAAATTCTAAATATTAGTTTAGTGGTAAATGTTGTTTAGGAAAAATCAAGAGAAGGATTGATTTTAAAACTAGGGTTTGAAGCATAGTTGTTAGGATTAAATTAGGGCTTTGGGTTTCTAATTGGTTGTAGTGGTTAATGGTGTATTTATATGCTCGCTAAATCGTTAAATTTCGATGTTTGCATTGAATCGGCGTTGAATTTGCTTACTAGATTTTTACGAAAAATAGAATGCGTTCAATTTGCGTTAGGTTAGCAATATTATTAGCTTCGTATAGGATTATTAGAATGCGCGAACGCGGGGTTTCGTCTAGTCGGGTTGTAGTTTTGTCGATTTCCCCGAAATGACGATTTTAGTTAAAGGTTAGCGATTTTCGTGCGTTTTTCCGCGCACCGAGTGCATGCTATGATTAATTCGAGAGCGTGGATAATTGTATGTTGTGACTTGCATTGTGTTAGGTTTTGTAATCTTATGCTTGGAATTGTGCAAATATAGGATCGGTCGGGGAAACATCGGACACGGCACGTAAAGGCAAGGCGGTGGTCGGATCGGATTAGCGCGGATTTCAGGTGAGTAGATATATTCATCTATGGGGGAATCGTCTGGATGGCGCGAGGCGCCCCCCTCCTAGTTAGGATTACCCTACTTTCGCAAGATTTATATATTAGCTAACTTATCCATTCATGTACACTGCATACCCTTATAGCGAACAGTATATTACATTTCATGGACATTCATCTATACTTATGCGATATCACTTCGTAGGGCACGAACACCATTACCATTGGCATCTGTTGCACGCGCACTAATCATGTGACACACACGCCTTTGGTAATTGCCATGCCACGTGCACTATAGAACCTGTTTAACTTAATAACGTCATTGCATTCATACATGATATATGGAGTTGCATAGCATGCATATACCTCGCATTACCATCATATCTACATAGATTTCTAGCCAAAACTCACATCATATACATTGATATCATAGACATTTATCATATATAACATGTGAACATTATGATTTTCTCGAGGATTTCAGTGTTTCTGTGATTTCTGGATTTTTGGGGAAAACCGCAAGAATTTAACAAAAGCTTATATTTATCGTTTTTAAAACAAAGTTGCGGTTTTCTCGTGATGTATGTGTCGTCCACCATGAGTTTTCATGTTTTCTGTTGGATTTCGAGACCCGATTCGAGGAGTGGATGAACCGTCTCGGGTACATGGTGGGCCCGGTATGGTACCCCGGGGCAAGAAGATCGAGTTGTAGACGATGAGCCTGGCAGGGAAAGACTACCTACCGGTGATGTCTGGCGCGGCGGATATCCGGAGGATACCGACCGTTGTCGTGAGATTTATGATATGGGCCGATCTGGACTGACGGAGCCCGATATTGAGACAGATATGATACCTTTCTGGTGTCGATGCTTGACACGGGTTTTCAGATGTTTCTTGATGGTACTTAGCTATTATGCAGATATTCATTTTTTTTAAAGTTAAGAATTCAATACCCTTAGCATTTAAAACACTTAAAGACTTAATAATGACATTGCATACCTGTGCATGCATACTAGAGCTATTATAGCATATATGGACATGCATGTAGTGGTGCATTGCGTGCATTCTTACGATTGCCTTATTAGATGTTATATTTACTCACGAGCTGGCAACTCACCCCCGTTGTGCCACAGTGTCTTGCAGGTCGGACCCGTCAGTCTTGTAGCGGCGGGCTATCTTATCATCAGCTCCTTTTGTTCAGACTCGCGACATCGCCCGTAGGTGGGTTGCGAGCACACTTTATTTCTTTTTGCTTTATCATTGTATC
Source organism: Agapanthus africanus (assembly GCA_030015575.1). Taxonomy (NCBI): domain Eukaryota; kingdom Viridiplantae; phylum Streptophyta; class Magnoliopsida; order Asparagales; family Amaryllidaceae; genus Agapanthus; species Agapanthus africanus. The sequence goes on along the minus strand of CM057339.1, from coordinate 257,450,154 downwards.
TAGTATTCTCCATCTACCACTTTATATTGTATATGCGACCTAGTGATGAGACTGAGAGATTTGTATAATTGTGGTTTCTTTTGGGTCGAGCTCACTTGAGCCGACGTGTGTTTTCTGGTATTTTGCACTTCTTTTATGCTCTTTTTCTTGATATTACTATTATATTGCATGTGGTTGTGATCCGCCTTGGGCGAAGAGCTAGCTCCCGCTTGGGAATGCCATTTTTATGATTACAGGTTTATTATCTTGTTGTACCCATTTTGGGGGATAGAAAATACAGGGGAGACTCTGCCGAAATTTTCAGAAATTTTTGATGTTCTTAAAAAGGGATTCTTTGCAACTTAATTGATTTGAAAATCGTTTTCATTAAAGGTTTTCCTTCACTCGCTTTTGATTTTGGTTTAGATTTTCCTGGGCTTTGGCTGACTTAGGTTACGGTACGCCTTTAGACGTCTCGTAATCTAAGTGCCAGTCGCGTTCCGTACTTTCGGGTCGTGACACTCTCTCTCTCCTCTATATTACTTTTTCCCTCCTCTTCTTTCGTTAAAACGCAGAACCCATGCAACCCTAGCTACCGCCGCCTCCCTCCTCGCCGCTGCAGCCCCAACGCCGGCGCCAGCACCACCAGGCTCGTCGTCTCCTCGCCCTCGTCGCAGCCACGTCCACCTCCTTCCTCCTTTATCCTCTTTCCCCGCGCCTGCACACTGCCTTGCACTGGCAACCGCGGCCGCCTGCACTTCGCGAGATCGCCGCCGGCGATCTCGATCCGCCTCCCCGGCCTCGTACATCCCCTCTGTAAGCTTCTTCTCATCTCCTCCTATTTCCTTTCCTCTTTTCCCTTCTCTGTGAAGTTTCTTGATCTGCAGGTTCTTGTCATTGCTGTCGTAGGCCATCGCCGGAGCTCCGTCGACGAGGTCGACCGTCACCACCTGTCCCACGGATCATCGTGAGCACCCCTTCTCAGATCCTACTTCCTTCCTTATCTGTTTTTCTCTTCTCTTCTTGTTTACATGTATTGATAGTTCACTGTTCTTTCCTCGGCCGGAATCCGACGATGCCGACGACGTGACCCGACGTTCCAGCGAGGTACCCCGACCCGCGTGGTTCCATTGTTCGTCGTTTGGGTTCATTCCGTGAACCGTGCGCCCGTCGCGAGTTTCCCCACCGACGTTTTACATTCCGTTTTTCCCGGTTCGCGACCCGTCGAGGCAAGTACCCCTTGCTACATGCTATACAATATTTACATATATATTATGACACCCTAAACCTGTAAATTTAACTTTGGTACGATCATTTCTCATTTTCATGTACAATATTGTTATATATCATTTTATCATTAAACTTGGAACCTACAGTTTGCAATTGAACCTAATAACCACATTTACCTGTTTAATCACATTTTTAATATTGACATAGCATATGGCATTTATCTCTATAGTTTTGTTCCATTCGGACACTCGTAAGCATTTTAACCTGTAATAGCTGTATTGAACCTTTATATAAATCATTGCACCTCTAAAGTTCTTAAACTTGTTAACATGATTAAAAGGCTATAATTATCATACTGCATTCGCATAACATTGAAATCATCTCTGTGATACAACTGATAACTGTACTTCAAATTGAGTGAATCTGCCTATTGCTTACTTCATTGCTTAGATCATGTTGCTGATAACCATGCTTGATCATGTAACTGAGTACGAGCACACCCATGATATTGTTTATATCTTGACCTGACTTGATACATATATATCGATCTACCCGACATGGTACCGTATACTGCTTGACTTGACCTGATGTACCATGACCTGACCCGTTACCTGATCTTGTGTCTAATGCCAACAAACCTGACATGTAGTCCTCATGGACCGTTCCTGTTGTCTATCCAGACAAACCTGTTTACCTGATCCTGTGTTGGCATTAGTTTCTTGATTTTAGGATACCTGACTTGACTTACACATATAACTTGGGGGTATGGGGAAATCAAAGGTGAAACCTGACTTGTAACTCAACAGTTCACTACTTGTACTGATCAGTTTTAGAGGCCAGGCCCGCCTCGTGACGATGTTGCTGACATCGTTGGTCTTTATCCTTTCCCTGTTAATGCCTAGCGGCACGTCTCGGTTTCAGCCCGAGAGTCTTAGACCGTGGTCCCGGGCATGCACGGGATACTATTGAGTTACATCGATGATTCATCAATTTGATTTCAAAGACTTTAGAACAGAAAACCTGATAGAACAGTTTAGTTTACCCACAGCACACTACCCTGCACTGCTCTGACTTATATTATTGTTACTCTGGTTTATTCATGTTTATATTGCTTTGCCTGCTACACTGTTCATATTATATTATTTGATGACTTGACGCGCTGACGTCTGGGTTTTGCATGGCCCAGATTCTGTACCGCTGTCGCAGCCCGAGCAGGAGTACTTCAGCCAACAGGCTGAGCTGTGAGTTCAGCAGTAGTTAGTTTTTCTTTCATGCATTTTATTCCTGATGTGAGCCCGCATTATGGGACATACATTCCAGTTGCTTGTATTGGATCTTTCGCTTCCGCATTTTATTATTCTTGACTCATGATTTATCTTGGTTTATGGACATGTTTAGATAGTTTTATTTTGTTCTTGATATCTCTACAGCCGTAATGTGACTGTAGATGGATACTTCCTACCCACAGGTAGCATGGTTGGCTATGTCACGTGCCCATTTTAGCATACTCTGGAAAGCAGGGCATGACATGGTTCTTTTGGTATCAGAGCCATAGGTTAGTCGGGTTGATTCTTTTGAAGTTGGGTATTGTACCCAATACACGAATCAGAATACCCGTATTTAGGAAACATGTCCTGCCACCTTGCCGTTTTACCATTCTTGAATCACATTCTTCCTGATTATATCTTTTACGATGTGCAAACTTCCTTTGCATATCGACTCGAAACCTGATTCCTTGTTATCTCTAGGACTTAGGAGACTTGGGTGGAGTTATGTAATTGTGGCTATGATACCGCGACATAGTTACAATGCGGCACTCTATTTAAGTATCTTGGAGTTCTAGCCTTGATCTATATTTTGAATCTATCATCATGTTAATGTTGGGTGTTTTTGATTTCAGGAATATGGCAGGTAAGAATTTGAAGACGTACCAAAGGCGTGTGGACGAAGCCGCCATGCTTGGAGTGATAAGAGGAATGCTGGAGAATCAAAAGAGACAGACCGAGTTGATCCAGCAACAAGCGGACTCGTTTCAGGAAGGTTTGCAGATCGTTCAGCAGTCTGTGAACAATGCTGGAGCTAAACCAGTCGACCGAGTAGGGACCGTAGCAGATTTCAGACGTTTGGGTCCGTCTACATTTACTGGTTTGGAGGAGCCGTTGCCAGCGGAGCAGTGGCTAGTTGACACAGAGAATTTGCTTGTTGCAGCACAGATTCCAGATGAGAAAAGAGTGGATGTGGTACGCATTCAGTTAGTGGACTACGCCCGAGAATGGTGGCTTGTGGAGGAGAACCGTTTGCCCAAGCCAATCAAGTGGGCGGATTTTTCAAAGAGTTTCCTGGAGAAGTTCTTCCCGCGGACTGCACAGGAGGAAATGGAAGAGAGATTCATCGGGCTAAAGAAGAATGGAGCACCCGTAGATGTGAATGCAGCAGAATGGACAAGACTTAGCAGATTCGCTGGACCTTTAGTTGCCAACGATGCAGACAGGGCACGGTGGTTCATGCGCAGTTTGGACGTGGACATCCAGAGGCAGATTGTCTCCCTGGGTTTGACCACTTTCTCACAGGTTCTTACGGCAGCTCGAGAACAGCAGAGCCTATCAGGAAAAACTGGGAGTTCACAGCAGACAGCAGTTGCGGTAAGGAAGCCGGCATTTGTACCCAACCGAGCTCATGGTCGCAGAGGTATTCCAGTGGACCGTCGAGGCGTAACACCGATGAAGAAGCTTACTGTCGTTGATCAGAGGAAGCGCGTGGTCTGTAGCTATTGCCACTTACGTGGACATTTGCAAAGGGAGTGTCGCAGAATGCAAGGACTCTGTTTAGTTTGTGGAGCGGCAGATCACACGATTAACTCGTGTACGTCGAAGCTTCGTACAAAGGATGATATTCAGAAGCCTCCGCATAGACCGTTTCAGGGACAGAAGCAGCTGACTCAAGGACCTAATCAGGCTTGAGCTTTTACCTTGACAGCTGAGGAAGCTAAGGCGTCAGGAGAAGTTGTTTCAGGTACTTTACTCGTTCATGGTTTTCCTGCATTGGCGTTATTTGATTCTGGTGCATCCCATTGTTTTATGTCATCCAAGTTTTTAACTACACACTCGATTGACTACACGACCCTGTCTAGTTTTTGGGACATACACACTGGGAATGGGAAAATCATAGCTAGTAGGGAATGTAAAGATTGTACAGTTGTTGTGTGCGGACGGGAGCTTTTTGCAGATTTCTTGGTGATTGATACGGGCAGCTATGAAGTCGTCTTGGGAATGGATTTTCTTGGCACTTTCCACGCTCACATTGATTGTAGGGCAAAGAAAGTGATTTTCCAGATTCCCGGATATCCCGAGTTTACCTTCACTGGAGGAAGCAGTTCTGTCGGGCCAGTCGAGTTTAGGGCTAGGCCGACAAATGATATTCTTGCAGCAATGGAAGTTGGTGAAAGTAAAGAGCCGGCTGTTGTTCACGATTTTATGGACGTGTTTGAAGATATATCGGGTTTACCGCCGAAGCGAGACGTGGAGTTCGCAATTGATCTTATTCCTGGTGCAGCGCCAGTATCTAAAGCGTATTATCCTATGGCACCAGTAGAGTTGGAAGAAGTAAAGAAACAGGTTGCTGAATTGCTCGAGAAAGGTTGGATTCGAAGCAGTAACTCGCCTTGGGGAGCTCCAGTTCTTCTAGTAAAGAAGAAGGATGGCACAAGAAGGATGTGCATCGACTATCGAGAATTAAACCGGGTGACTATTAAGAACAAGTACCCTATCCCTCGCATTGGAGAACTTTTTGAGCAGCTTAGTGGCGCGAGGGTATTCTCGAAGCTGGATTTGCGATCCGGATATCATCAGGTCCGAGTGAAAGAAGAAGATATTTGCAAGACGGCGTTCCGAACTCGGTATGGACATTACGAGTACTTAGTGATGCCCTTCGGAGTAACGAATGCGCCGGCAGTATTCATGGACTTGATGAACCGAATCTTTTCACCGTTCTTGGATCAGTTCATTGTGGTATTCATTGACGATATTCTGATTTACTCGAAGAGTTTTGAGGAGCATGCTGAGCATTTGAAGATCGCACTGCAAACGTTGAGACAAGAGAAGTTGTATTCAAAGATGAGTAAGTGCGAGTTTTGGCTGGAGGAAGTGAAGTTTTTGGGGCATATTGTATCTGGCGATGGAATTGCCGTCGATCCAGAGAAGATTGTAGCAATTCGAGATTGGCCGATTCCAAAGAATGTTGCTGAGATAAGAAGTTTCCTTAGACTGGCCGGATACTATAGGAGATTTGTGGAGAACTTTGCTCGTCTGGCAGAGCCGTTAACCAAGCTTACGCGCAAGGAGGTACCTTTTGTATGGACGGATAAATGTGCGTTAGCTTTTGAGACGTTGAAGCAGAAGTTGATAACCGCCCCTATTCTGACCGTGCCAGACAATTCCGGAGGATTGGTGATTCACAGCGACGCATCTGGGAAAGAATTGGGATGTGTTTTTATGCAGCATGGGAAGGTTGTAGCATACGCATCGAGACAGTTAAAGACCCATGAGAAGAATTACCCAACTCATGACTTGGAACTTGCGGCTGTGATTTTCGCTTTGAAGATTTAGAGACACTACCTTTTGGGCGAAAGGGTCGAAGTTTTTACTGATCATAAGAGCTTGAAGTATGTGTTCACACAGAATGAGCTTAATATGAGACAGCGTAGATAGTTGGAGCTGATGGCTGACTACGATCTTGATCTTAAGTACCATCCGGGGAAGGTTAACGTCGTGCCGGATGCACTTAGTCGGTTACCAGCAATTCAGGTGTTAACTGCGCAGAAGGAGATCGTTGCAGATTTTCGAAGATTCGACTTGGAGGTTGTGCTACCGCATTCTTCGGGACAGTTGATGCAGCTACAAGTACAGTCATCATTGATCGAGAATATTAAAGCAGCATAATCGCAGGACCCTAGACTGCAAAAGTTTCGAGAGCAGGTTGAAGCCGGACTACGAACAGATTTATTGATCCACGAAGATGGTTCGTTGAGGTATGGTAGCCGTTTGTGTGTGCCAAAGGGAGATATTCGCGAAGAGCTTATGAAGGAGGCACACAGTTCAGCTTATTCTGTACATCAAGGAGGCATAAAGATGTACATAGATATTCGACAGCATTTCTGGTAAGAAGGCATGAAACGGGAGATTGCTCGTTTTGTGGCGAAGTGCTTGGTGTGTCAGCAAGTTAAGGCTGAACATCAAAGGGTTGCTGGTTTATTGCAACCACTTCCGATTCCTCAGTGGAAATGGGAACATATAACCATGGATTTCGTGACGGCTTTACCGCGGAGTCCAAAGGGCAACAATGCTGTATGGGTGATTGTTGACCGATTAACCAAGGCAGCTCACTTCATTCCTTTCCGAGTTGGTCAGTCAACAGAGACTTTGGCAGAGCGGTACATGCAAAAGATTGTAAGATTGCATGGAGTACCGGTGAGAATTGTGTCCGATTGGGACACTCGGTTCTTATCACACTTCTGGAGGAGTTTACAGGAAAGTTTAGGGACTCGATTGAAGTTTAGCACAGCTTATCATCCTCAAACTGATGGTCAGTCGGAGAGAACAATCCAAACTCTTGAAGATATGTTGAGAGCATGCATGTTGGACTTCAAGGGTTCTTGGGAGGATCATCTGCATTTGGTGGAGTTTTCTTACAACAACAGTTTTCAGGCAACTATCCAGATGGCTCCATTTGAAGCTTTGTATGGTCGTAAATGCCGTTCACCTGTTTGTTGGGATGATGTCGGTGAACGAAGATTATTAGGACCAGATTTGGTTGTGCAGACAATTGAGAATGTTAACACTATCAGGAATCATATGAAGTCAGCACAAGACCGACATAAGAGTTGGGCAGACACGTCAAGAAGATCTCTAGAGTTCGCCGTGGGTGATTTGGTATTCTTGAAGATATCACCGACTAGAGGGGTGATTCTTTTTGGAAGTCGAGGAAAGCTTAGTCCTCGATTCGTTGGACCCTTTGAGATCTTTGAGCGTGTTGGTGAGGTAGCGTATCGTTTGGCGTTACCGCAGTCCTTGGCTAATGTGCACGATGTGTTTCACGTATCTCAACTACGAAGGTATGTTCGAGATGAAACACACGTATTGGATTATTCGGAGCTAATAGTACGAGAAGACTTGACTTTTGAGGAACGACCAATTGAAATCGTGGATCGAAGGGAAAAGATTCTTAAGAACAAGGTGATCCCTCTTGTGCTTGTTTCTTGGGGTAATCGCTCACATGGAGAGTCCACTTGGGAACGGGAAGATGAAATCCGGCAGAAGTTTCCTCACCTTTTCTTGTAGTTTTCTATCTTTGTATTCTTGGAATTTCGAGGACGAAATTCTTTTTGTAGTTGGGTATAATGTAACATCCGAGCCCAATGCTACTAATTTCAGTTACCGTTTGAACGTAGTGTGACACTTATTTCATTTATCTTGCTTGATTGTTACTTACTGTAAAAATTTTACCCGGCAAATTCATTTCTGCATATAACATTTTTTTGGCATCTAAAATAAAATTAAAAATATTCATCTTGGCCTACTTGACACCCCTAACCCTGCTGTAGCGTCCGTGCATCGTGTTCTCGTCCCGTTCAGTGAAACAGGCGAGTTTGGACGACTACGCGCACGTACGTATGTCCGTGTTGGGGGTATGCTTTTTGATCATAAAATACTTCATTTTCACTTTTGGATCCAGCTTAAAATTCTATTATTTCAATTTCAAATTTTTGGACCCGACCCGGGCGCAATTTGGACATGTTTCACTTTGCGCCAAAATCCCAAATTTTATTATTTTAAAACGTCGTATATTTTCCTTAACCATACAAATTTTTACTGTTCAATTTAAATCTCATAAATCTTTATTCTGAAATTTTCCTAACCTCCTTTCCCCTCAACCAATCACGGTCCTTCTTTTCTCCCTGGGCCCCACTCTCTCTATTCCTCTCTCTCTCTCTCTCCCCCGTATATCTCTCTCCCTCTTATCTCTCTCTCTCTCTCTCTAACTTTTCTCTCTCTCTCTCTCTCTCTCTCCTCTATATTACTTTTTCCATCCTCTTCTTTCGTTAAAACGCAGAACCTATGCAACACTAGCTACCGCCGCCTCCCTCCTAGCCGCTGCAGCCCCAACGCCGGCGCCAGCACCGCCAGGCTCGTCGTCTCCTCGCCCTCGTCGCAGCCACGTCCACCTCCTTCCTCCTTTCTCCTCTTTCCCCGCGCCTGCACACTGCCTTGCACCGGCAACCGCGGCCGCCTGCACTTCGCGAGATCGCCGCCGGTGATCTCGATCCGCCTCCCCGGCCTCGTACATCCCCTCTGTAAGCTTCTTCTCCTCTCCTCCTCTTTCCTTTCCTCTTTTCCCTTCTCTGTGAAGTTTCTTGATCTGCAGGTTCTTTTCATTGCCGTCGTAGGCCACCGCCGGAGCTCCGTCGACAAGGTCGACCGTCACCACCCGTCCCACGGATCATCGTGAGCACCCCTTCTCAGATCCTACTTCCTTCCTTCTCTGTTTTTCTCTTCTCTTCTTGTTTACATGTATTGATAGTTCACTGTTCTTTCCTCGGCCGGAATCCGACGATGCCGACGACGTGACCCGACGTTCCAGCGAGGTACCCCGACCCGCGTGGTTCCATTGTTCGTCGTTTGGGTTCATTCCGTGAACCGTGCGCCCGTCGCGAGTTTCCCCGCCGACGTTTTACGTTCTGTTTTTCCCGGTTCGTGACCCGTCGAGGCAAGTACCCCTTGCTACATGCTATACAATATTTACATATATATTATGACACCCTAAACCTGTAAATTTAACTTTGGTACGATCATTTCTCATTTTCATGTACAATATTATTATATATCATTTTATCATTAAACTTGGAACCTACAGTTTGCAATTGAACCTAATAACCACATTTACCTATTTAATCATATTTTTAATATTGACATAGCTTATGGCATTTATCTCTATAGTTTTGTTCCATTCGGACACTCGTAAGCATTTTAACCTGTAATAGCTTATTGAACCTTTATATAAATCATTGCACCTCTAAAGTTCTTAAACTTGTTAACATGATTAAAAGGCCATAATTATCATACTGCATTCGCATAACATTGAAATCATCTCTGTGATACAACGGATAACTGTACTTCAAATTGAGTGAATCTGCCTATTGCTTACTTCATTGCTTAGATCATGTTGCTGATAACCATGCTTAATCATGTAACTGAGTACGAGCACACCCATGATATTGTTTATATCTTGACCTGACTTGATACATATATATTGATCTACCCGACATGGTACCGTATACTGCTTGACCTGACCTGATATACCATGACCTGACCCGTTACCTGATCTTGTGTCTAATGCCAACAAACCTGACATGTAGTCCTCATGGACCGTTCCTGTTGTCTATCCAGACAAACCTGTTTACCTGATCCTGTGTTTGCATTAGTTTCTTGATTTCGGGATACCTGACTTGACTTATACATATAACTTGGGGGTATGGGGAAATCAAAGGTGAAACCTGACTTGTAACTCAACAGTTCACTACTTGTACTGATCAGTTTTAGAGGCCAGGCCCGCCTCGTGACGATGCTGCTGACATCGTTGGTCTTTATCCTTTCCCTGTTAGTGCCTAGTGGAACGTCTCGGTTTCAGCCCGAGAGTCTTAGACCGTGGTCCCGGGCATGCACGGGATACTATTGAGTTACATCGATGATTCATCAATTTGATTTCAAAGACTTTAGAACAGAAAACCTGATAGAACAGTTTAGTTTACCCACAACACACTACCCTGCACTGCTCTGACTTATATTATTGTTACTCTGGTTTATTCATGTTTATATTGCATTGCCTGCTACACTGTTCATATTATATTATTTGATGACTTGACGCGCTGACGTCTGGGTTTTGCATGGCCCAGATTCTGTACCGTTGTCGCAGCCCGAGCAGGAGTACTTCAGCCAACAGGCTGAGCTGTGAGTTCAGCAGTAGTTAGTTTTTCTTTCATGCATTTTATTCCTGATGTGAGCCCGCATTATGGGACATACATTCCAGTTGCTTGTATTGGATCTTTCGCTTCCGCATTTTATTATTCTTGACTTATGATTTATCTTGGTTTATGGACATGTTTAGATAGTTTTATTTTGTTCTTGATATCTCTACAGCCGTAATGTGACTATGAATGGATACTTCCTATCCACAGGTAGCATGGTTGGCTATGTCACGTGCCCATTTTAGCGTACTCTGGGAAGCGGGGCGTGACAATTTTCTCAGTCGCTCCCTTCTCTTCGGGTGATTCTGGAGATATTTTCGCTGGGGCGAGCACCCGACGGCTTTGTACCACGATTCTGACATCATCGAGGTTCTCATCAGCCAGTTCTTTAGCGAGGTTGGCTAACGCGTCCGCCTTGCTATTCTCTGCACGCGGTATGTTTTCCAAAGTGTAGGAAGGAATTTGGGTCAACAGTTGTTGCACCTTTTCGCCGTACTTCACCAGTTCTGGCTTGCACGTCTGGTAGTCACCGTTTACTTGACTAACGACCAGTTGAGAATTTCCATATATGAGGAGGTTTTCAATTCCCATGTCGATGGCGATCTCGAGGCCTGCTATTAAAGCTTCGTATTCGGCTTCATTGTTTGTCCTTGGCTCTGTTAAGGAGAAAGCGAAGCGCAATATCCCTCCTTGTGGAGTTACAAAGATGAGGCCCACCCCCGATTTGATTATAGGGATGCTTTGTTTGCGCTTCTTCATGGAAGATGCTCCGTTGAAATAGAGTTCCCATCGGGTATCACTACCGCCGATCGCATCAAACACATATTGGTCTGGCAGCTCGCAATTCAAAGGAGAATCGGCAGGTATCGGGTGCTCAGCGAGGAAGTCGGCGATGGCCTGGCCTTTCACTGCCTTGAGAGGCTGGTAGGTTATTGAAAACTCCATTAAGAGCAAGGCCCATTTAGCGAGTCTCCCTGTCAATATGGCCTTCGACATTAAATATTTAAGGGGGTCCACCTTCGAAATGAGACGGACTTCATGCGCCAACGCGTAGTGCCTGAGCTTTGTTATCGCGAAGATCAACGCCAGGCAGTGTTTTTCGATAGGAGAGTAGTTGCTTTCTGCCCCCAGTAGAACTCGGCTCAAATAGTACAGGGCTCGTTCTTTCCCTTGGTCGTTCTCCTGTGCCCATAATGCGCCTAAGGAACCTTCGAGGGCTATTGTATACAGAATGAGAGGCTTTCCCTTGACCGGAGCGGCCAGTACTGGCGGATTCTGCAGGTATTGCTTGATTTCGTCTAGCGCGCTCTGGCATTTGTGATCCCAGACGAACGGGGTTCCCTTCTTCATCAGGTGACTATAAGGACGTCACTTGCCTGAAAGATTGGCTATAAATCGCCGGATGTACGCGAGCTTCCCTTGGAGAGACCGCAATTTCTTGAGAGTCCTTGGCGGAGGCATTCCCATGATCGCCTTGATTTTTGACGGATCTATCTCGATACCTCGGTGTCGGACGATGAATCCCAGGAATTTTCCTGAGAAGACCCCGAATGCGCACTTGAGATGGTTCATCTTCAAGTTGTATTGCCGAAGGCGTTGAAATACGGTCTTCAGATGCTCTAAATGCTCCTCATATGATTTGCTTTTAACCACAAGGTCATCGATATAGAATTCGACGATTTCATGTATAAGGTCATCGAAGATCTTCATCATGGCCCTCTGATAGGTGGCACCGGCGTTCTTTAGACCGAAGGGCATCACTTTGTAGCAGAATATACCCAGCGGGGTCCGGAAAGCGGTGTGCTTCTGGTCTTCAGGGTGCATCTTTATCTGATTATATCCTGATGAGCCGTCCATGAAGGAGAAAACTTCATGAGTGGACGTGTTATCTATCATCAGCTCGGTGACTGGCACTGGGAAATCGTCCTTCGGGCAGGCTTTATTAAGATCCCGAAAGTCTACACATATGCGCACCGTCCCATTTTTCTTCATTACCGGGACGATATTGGCGATCCAGTCAGGATATTGAACTTTCTGGATGAAGCCGGAGTCGATCAGCTTCTTGACCTCGGCGTTGATGCTCATCTCAAGCTCGAGCCGCATTCTTCTCGGTGCTTGTTTGATTGGTTTAACGTCTGGGGATATCGCTAATTTATGCACATCAATTTCTGGATCTAGTCCTGGCATTTTGGAATAGTTCCATGCGAAGCAATCTTTATGCTGCATAAGCAGGTTTTTTAATGAAGCCACCCTCTCTTCAGACAGCAGCTCACTAATGAATGTCGTTCGCGGGTTATTCACCGTCCCCAACTCAATTTTCTTGAGGTTATCCGCAGTGGTATGTATTCCATCTTCCAGCTCTTTCGGCGCTGGTGGGAATTCTGAGATCACCTCATCATTGCTATTTTCAAAGCACCAGGGAAGGTCATCCATATACTCGGGCTCTTCTTTTGATATTGTTATCATATGACAAGTACGAGCTCGCTTCCAAGACCGATGTGTATTTGGTTCTACTCTCGTAGCCTTGGGTTCATGCTTCTGTGGCGGCGTTACCCTCCAGCTGTCAGATAGAGCGAACTTGCCGAGCTGATACTGATCTTCGACCCAGTTCTTGAAGGTGAAGCAATCTTCGAGAGGGTGCCTTATTACCCTGTGGTAAGAGCAATAGTTCGGGTGTGAGACTTCGCCTGCTTGTTCGGGGTGCTTGGACTCCGGAAGTGTAAGCATTTGGTGCTTTATAGCTAGGTCAAGTATCTTCTTTGTCTTGTCTTGAGGAAAAGAGTATGCTCGACTCATTTTCTTCATAAGGGACAAATCTGGACCGCTCGATTCCCGACTGCGTGGGTTCTTGGTCCCGCTTTGTCATTGCTGAATGTCTTTTCCGCTTTTTGACTTGTTTCTGCCTCTGTGCCGCGCCTTTTTTACAACAAGTTGACAGGGAGCGACATTTTCGTCTTTCACAGCCTGTTGAAGGAGGCGTTGCGTCCTGGCTTTCTCGTAGATGGCCATTTCGCGGTTGTGGTCGTCTCGAACTTTTTGACCAGCTTCCCTTATAAGCTTGTCCATTTGTTCTTCGAACGACGAACTGTGCATTTTTGCATCGGGGACTTTTTCTGGCTCAGGATTAGCATCTTCCCATTGAGCATCTCCTTCCTTATCAAAGTTATGCACGACATAGCAGTCGCGGAGTAGCTCCCATTTTTTGGACCGAACATATCCAAGCCCGATTGCTTCCATTCTCCCATTGGGCAACTTGTGCTGAGTTCCAGGAACGTTCCAGATCCTATCATAGAATTTAGCTTTTCGAGCGGTCTGTTTGACGGGTATCCCTTGGCGCTTTAATAGCCTTTTCAAGCCTTCTGTATAATATCTAGGCAGACGAATGGGCTGAAGCCTGTCAAGCGTAGAATCCGCACCGTGCCAGATTTCTTTTTCCACCTTGGTTTCCCCGGAACGGTAGAATAGAATCGCCTTTTCGCCTTCTCGCCTGGGAGGGACATAGAACGTCTGCAGCTCTTCCACACTATAGGTATCAAGCGCGTCCAGTTCTTTATGATGTTTGGGTGGAACCATAGCGACTTGTAAACTTTGCTCCTCATTAGCGAAAGTTCGTATTGAAGGCCGAGCGGAGAATACAACATGGACTTCATCTTCCGAATCGCTGCCAAAGATCAACAGAGGAGCGGACGGTCCCGGTTTGTTGTGTTGGGGTGGCCCGGAATAGACTATCTCTTCGTCCTCCTTGGTATCGCTCCCGAAGACCGGAATGGTGGTGTTAGCTTTGTTCTCCGGCTTGTGACACCTCTCCGTGTCTTCGAAATCCAGTAAGAAGTATTTTGCATCTTCATATTTGCGGACTTCGTTCACGGAGAATGGGTTCAGCTCTCCTGTTACGATATACTCGAGACCATCCTTAAAATATTTCATACACTGATGCTGTGTAGAAGGGATGATGTTGTACTCGTGTAACCAGGGTCGGCCGAGCAAAGCATTATAGCATGTCTTCGCGTCTATGACGTGGAATTTAATGTCCGTGACGAGCATCCCAAAACACAACGTCAGTATCACAGACCCGAGAGTCCGTGATGATTGAGAGTCGAACCCGGAGATGGTGATCTTGTCTCGAGCGAGGTGCTGGACGCTCATGCAGATTTCCTTCAATACCCGTACATTGAGGAGATTGACGGAAGACCCATTGTCAACCAAGATTTTGCCTATCTTTATATCGTGGCAATATCCTGAGACATAGAGGGGGGCGATTGTGTTCGCACGTCCCAAGGAGGAGGTCTTCATCACCGAAAGTGACATCGGTTGTGTGCACTTCTTCCAGCTCGTCCTTCATCTTTTCTTCGGCGAGAAACTCTTGGAATTGCTCTGGCTCCTATAGCGCTTTGATCAATGATTCTCTTGCTTCTTTTGATAGTAAGAGGGCATCGAGAATACTGAGTTGCGAGGGTAACTTCCTCAAGTGTGCCAGAACGTTGTAGTCCACCTTATTTCTCTTTGGCGAGTCCTTGGCGATTAGCTCTTCCACAACTTGGTTATCCAGGGCAATATCCTCAGAGACCTTCTCTTTTCCCTTATCTTTTTTATTTGAGGGTCCATGATTCTTTTCGGGTACCGTACGATTACGCAGCCGGATATTTTCGCAGGCCTTCGGCTCTTCCTCTTTTCCCGAGGTGGACTCTTTAAAGAGAGGGCTAAGAGCCATTTCCTTGTCAGAGTCGCTCCCGAATGTGAGAACTTGCGCTTTCCCGGCGTTAACCATGCGACAGTCGCCGGTAGTTCTTCTAAGCTCTTCGGTCGTACTTTTCCTCTCCCGACGAGTTTTGCTCTTTTCCCGCTTAAAATGTTGCCGGTGAGCGACATATCCCTGCCACCATTTATTGAAAGCTTTGCACTCTTCAGTGGGGTGCGAAACCTTCCGATGATATAAGCAATAGGAAGGGTGCATTTTCGCTTTGCCGGCAACGTTTCCTTCAGAGGGTGGCAGCTTCATCCCCATCGACATGGCTTTAGCAAACCTTTTCCTCGTCTTGAATTTGATTTTGTCCGCAATGGATGTACTTTGATTTGACGGGAGTGTCTCGACCTTTTCTTCTAATCGCCGGCGCTTGGCCTTTTCAAATAGGAGCGTCTCGCGTTCCAGATCAGCCTTACTTTTCAACAGAGCTTCATTGAGGAATGCATCAATGGTTTCATCTGTTGGCCCCAGAAGTTTCGGTTCAGGATCTGCCCCCAGCTTCTCAGTGCAAGGAGTTCTCTCATCGTCCATAAACGAGTGAGAGATCACATGACAACTCGCCACGTATTCCTCGGATTCATCCGACGAGCTCTCTCCCTCATCTTCCTCTTGAAAGATGTGGTTGAGGAACTCTTGGAGTGTGACGGGAGTCCGTGCCTTTTGATTGTATTCCTCCAGCGCGTCAATTTGTTTCTGTAAGTCCGTGCGCTTGCCACCAGGCTTCACGGGCTTTTTGGATCTCTTCTTCTTCTTCTTTGAAGATTTCTACGGCTAGGTATGAATGCTTGGGCCATCACCACCGGTCCTCGGAGTTGGGCGCGGCTTCAACATCCCTTCAATGATCTGGGGTTCTAGCGGGTTCTTCCACCTGACCGCCGGACATGTCTTGAGATCATTCAACATCCTTTTGGTTTTGGCTGATAACACAACCTCCCATGGAGCTTCTTCAACAAGGGAGAACGTTGCCCCCGGCGTATTCACCTTTTTAGAAGTATGAGGTTGCGGCAGGTTCACCTTCTATCTTTCGGATAACGCAAACTTGCCTTGCTGATACTGATCTTCAATCCAGGTTTTGAAGACGTAGCAATCTTCAATCGGATGACCCAATACTCGATGATAGGGACAGTACTTGGGATCATTGACGTCGTTTGGCTGCGACGGACGTCTTGACTCCGGTAGATTAATGAGTCTGTTACGCAATGCCAGTTCAAACAGTCTTCTCATTTTATTCTGAGGAAACGAGTAAGGACGTCCCAGCTTCTCCTCAAGGGACAGGTGTGGACGCATATTGTTTTGACGAACAACCGGCTTCAAGTTGCTCGGCTGTTGTTGAGCATTGGAGATGACGATCGCTTTCTCTTTCCCCTTCTCATTTCGAGAGTCCGGCTTTGGAGGAGACGGTCTGTGACCCATCTGATCCATCTGGGCTAACTTATTAATCAAGGCTTGGAACGTGGTTGGTTTAAAGAACATCATAAACTGTGAGATAGTTGCATGAGGATCTAGGGTGCCCACGAACATGCCTACCGCCGGCGCTTCTTCAATGCGTTGTTCGCACTTTGACCACAAGTTCCGCCATCGGATTGCATATTGAACCCAAGTCTCGCCCGGCTTTACTCTCGCATTAATCAAAGCTGTTATTGGAGTGCGCTCGCTGGCACTTGCGAAGCGCTGGGTAAACAACAACTCCATTTCAGCGAAGGTTTTGATGGAGTCGTTCGGAAGCTCGGAGTACCATTCAAACGCCGTCTCCGACAAGCTGCCGACGAACTAGCGAAGCAGGAGCTTATCATCGCCACCAGTGTTACCGCAAAGGGCCCTGAACTGGGCAACATGTTGATGGGGATTGCCAGTCCCTTTATAGACATGGAATTTCGGTATTGTATAGCCCAGCGGGTACTTGTTCTGATCATACCAGCTCGGATACGGTCGCCCCGTTCTGACAACTTGACCGGCTGCCTCAATTGCCTAGTGAACCCGTATCTGCTGAGCTATATATTCATCCAGGTCAGCTTTGGAAATTGTCTCCTCCTTGGCTATTGAAAGAGCCGGTGGAGGATTTGACGTTTCTCCTCTGTCATCTTCAAGGACGATCGGAGGATCTTCGGCAGGAGGATCTTGCTGGATCATCATACCTACCATGTCCTGAAACAGAAGGGCCATTCGTTTTATATTGGCTGCTTGTTCTGCAGCCTCTTTGTCCTTCTTTTCCAGTATCCTGCGAAGGAATTCGGCGTCGGTTTCTTGCTCCTGGCGCTGATCCGAGGATGCTTCTGGGCTCCCTTTTGGCCCAGTGAGTGCGGCTATCGCAGTCATCATTTCTTGGAGCTTCTGCTGCTGCTCCTGAGCTTTAGTCACCGATCGCGTAAGCGGTCTATGACCTGTGGATATACGGCTGTCATCTTTCCCAGATGCCATGTAGACGGTGTGTACCACAATGCCCCCAGACTTAGGGCGTTTGGGCTCACTACCTTTGACGTTCGCCGCAGGCGTGGGGATTTTCTCCGGCCTTCTTCTCTTGTGGGCCGTCGAAGTTGAGGGGGCCGTTGCTTTGGGCACCCAGGTGGTCTTCGTCTTTCGTTGCTTGACAGGGGGATTTTCTTCCTGCCGAACTTTCGACTTCTTATGCTAGTGAGAGAGATTCAGATCAATCACTGATTCTCGGACTCGTCGCCAAGTCTTGTAGATCCTGGAGGATTGCCGTTGAGGAGACTGCTCCGGCTTTTCTGGTTCTGCTTCCACGGCGGTCTCTACCGGTGGAGGAGATCTTTTGAGCACCGCAGTTGGCGAATTTCTGCGTACCCTGTTCAGCAGCTCAAAGCGGTTCCCGGTTGAAACAGCAGCATTGACTTCCACCGTTGGGGCTGGTGGAGTTAACCCAGGGGGGGAGTTGCCCTCAGTCTTCCTTATTCGGCGCCAGTGGCGACGTCGGGCATGACGGGTTGTTTGGATTGGTTCAGCGACGGCTTCATCTTGCTCCTTGTTCTGGGGATGGGCTGCTGCCGGTGTCAGCCTCTTGAAGACTGACGTTCGTTGAGAAGCTAAGTCCAATCGGTCAAAAACAGATTTCTGAGCAGGAGTGGGAACGAGAGCAGCCAGTCTCGCGAAGACCGACCCTCTGGGAGGAGAAGCCGCCTTGACGAATTCAGGAGCAGCTATCTTTTTTGGGATGGCCACTTCAGGTGTTATGGGCTTCTTGATAGGCCCTTCGGTGCTCGAGCTCGGCCTGGTGAAGACTGAAGAATTGGACGACCCGTTGAGAGGGGCTGTGGGAGTAGCAAGTCGATCGAAGACTGACTTCTTTGAAGCTTCCGGTATGGGCACTGGGACGTTAATGTTCACTGGTGGGAGAATGGTCCCAAAGAACAGACCGGTGGTAGCCTGAGTCACTTGCCCCACAGGCATAGTGAACAGGGAAGCAGCCTGCGGTCCAAAGGCTACATCTCCAGGTGAGACGGAGCGTCGGTTGCATTTGCATTTGGAGCAGTTTGAGCAGTTGGACGTCATTGCTGTTTGATTTCTGCGCCAAGCAAGAGACCAAATCTTAGTAACTTGAAACCCGAGGGCAACCATTAACAAACCGCGATTCGTTCGCGAAGATGACACACGAAGTGTGGAGTGGAAAGAGGAAAAGTTCCCACTGGGCGTGCCAGAATCTGTATCCCTCTGAAAGGCGGCCAAGACATGGGCGTCTTGCCTGAGATTCGGGGCATATGCTATTTGGTTTTATCCGTCCATCTCTCCGAAGATGCAAAGTTGATTTATGGCACTGTGTATCGGAGGTTTAGACGGATGCGGCCGATGTAGCAGACTTCGTCAGATTCCCCCTCGCTTGAGGGGTTTTTGATTGTGGGGACGCTCTTCCCTGCAGGCGCAAGCCCCTGCAGTTAATTACTACCGCATCGCGGTAACAACTTTCTCCTTCTCCAGAATTTCACTTCGTGTCGTGGGTGTTTATTTTGTTTGTGGTTGCCCGTGGATTGTATACGGAGACTAATTTATGTCGTCGCCCGTAGGACGTGGATTAGTCCAAATCCGTATTTTCTTAGATTTGGGTTTGGGGTTTTGCTTTAAGAATACGTTAGCCCTATTTAAGGCTAAGATCGACTTAAACTTTTGTTAAGGATACGTTAGCCTAATTTCCAGACTAAGATCAACTTAACGGGATCGTTTGGATCCGACAAGAGAGCAATTGGTTCTATTATTTAGTTTAATGACATTGCGGTCGATTTCCAGTTTAGGGACATGGTGGTCCATCATTCTCATTTGGGGACGAACATTAGTTTAAGGACATTTCGGTCCAACGTTCCCATTTTGGGATGAATATTAGTTTAAGGACGTTTCGGTCCACGAGTTTTAAGGACCCCGCAGTCCGTATTGATGTGTGGTTATCAGGACCCGTCACCTCTCTGACGACGTTGAAGAATTACAACGACAAATATCAGAGGAGTTCATAGATGTACCCTTGAACCGGGTGTAAATTGATTTGAGAGAGCAGTCGTGCTCGGTTCAATTTAATTTGAGGAATTACGGCCAGAATTGGGTTAAGTCCAGTTGAAAATGCTCAACGTTTTATCTGCATTTGGCCTGTTAGGCTTTTACTATGGCTCTTCCCCTGTTTAATAATGCATGGCATTTTGTTTGGTCTATTAGACTTTTATTTGGGCTCTGCCCTTTTTAAAATGATGCACAACATCTGTTTTGGTCTGGCAGACCTTTGTTTGGGCTCTGCCCCTTTTTAATAATGCATTGCATTTTTTATTAGGCCTGTTAGGCCTTTTAATTGGGCTCTGTCCCTTCTTTAATAAACAAGGTCATAATAAATCATCAGATGATAAATTCTATATGAGGATACTTCCCTAAAAACTGAGATATTCTCTGTTAAACAGAGCCGTTGGATCAAAAATCCAATGGTCATAATAAATCATCAGATGATAAATTCTATTTGGGAAATATTTTCCTTCTAATATGTAAAAATCTTTCTTTAACAGAGAATCATGGATTTAAAATCCAATGGTGATAAAATATTACCAGCTAAACTATCTGATAGAATTAAATTCTATGTGGGAAATATTTTCCTGATCTTCTTCAAACTAGAAAGATCTTCTCTGATCTAACGGTGATTATAAAATCATCCATCGATCATCTGATAGAATAAAATTCTATCTTAGGAAAATATTTTTCTAGTCTTGTTAAACTAACAAGATATCCATATGATAGAATTAAATTCTATGTTAGGAAGATATATTCCTAACATTGTTAAACTAACAAGATATTCATATAATAGAATAAAATTCTAATCTTATTAAACTAACAAGATATTCATATGATAGAATAAAATTCTATGTTGGAATAAAATTCTAATCTTGTTAAACTAATAAGATATCCATATGATAGAATTAAATTCTATATTAGGAAAATATATTTCTAATCTGGTTAAACTAAACTAACAAGATATTCATATGATAGAATAAAATTCTAATCTTATTAAACTAACAAGATATTCATATGATAGAATAAAATTCTATGTGATAGAATTAAATTCTATGTTGGAATAAAATTTTAATCTTGTTAAACTAATAAGATATTCATATGATAGAATAAAATTCTATTTTAGGAAAATATTTCCTAATCTTATTAAACAAATAAGAAATCTTTTCTGTTAAATAGAGTGCCTTTGGATTAAAAATCCAACGGTGAATAAAATTCACCGATTGATCTAAAAGATCATTTTGATTGATCATGAAATCAATCATGATCTCTCAATGAGATATTTTCTTAACAAATCGATTTTTCTCTTCTCCTATAAATAGGAGCAAAGAGATTAATCAAGGAGGAGAGAAAGAAAAGAGGAGACCCCACATAAACTTCTGTAAAAATACATATGGCTCTCAAAACAACAGAGAATTTAATTCTCTCAAAGAAGAAGATTTCCCTCCTAAAAAACTCTCGGTAAAGAAAAAAGAAGAGATCAAAAAACATCTCGTGTACCTATTAATTGGTTTAACCCTTCTCAAAGAAGTTAGTTCTTTCTCTGGATCTGAGATCCACAAGACAATCCTCCTACAAGTTGAGAATTTAATTCTCATCGGGAAGATCTTGTTCTTGAGAATAAAAAATTCACGGGAGAACATAGATACAAGAATATGAAGATGATGGAGTTCATAATACTCTGGGAACTTAGTTCCTTCAAATCAAGAACTTAGTTCTTAAAAGAATCTGATCTCAGATCCTCAAAATAGTGGTCTTGGTGATCCTTAATGGTCAAAACACCATTAAAAGAGGTTTAACCTCTCTACAAATATGAACATAGAAAATATGTTGTCCATAATACTCCAGAAACTTAGTTCCTTCAAATCAAGAACTTAGTTCTTAAAGAACATGATCCCAGATCCTCAAAATAATGATCTTGATGATCGTTAATGGTCAAAATACCATTAACAGAGATTTAAATTATCTAAAAATATCAACAGAGATTAAATCTCCAAAATAACTCAGCGCCTTACGTGAAAATCACGTGAGCGCTCAAGGCCAAGTTATATAGTGCCTCACGTGAAACACACGTGAGCGCCGGGAAAAGTTAGTGCTTAGCACTATTGGAGCGCCTCACGTGAAACACACGTGAGCGCCACAAAAGTTAGTAATTAGCACTACTGGAGCGCCTCACGTGATATACACAGGAGTGCTATATACAACTAAGTGCTTAGCACTGCTGAAACCCAATCTTAGCCCAAACGAGTCCATATGCTCGTGATTTCCAAACCAATCTTAGTCTCAAACATGACTGATAATCTCTCATTAATGATATCCAAAATGATATTCATCCCATATCTCCTAAGTTAATCTTAGTCTCAAATAAGGCTAATGATTCTTAAATGATCCATCACGATCTTATCCTCAAAATATGAGATTTGGTTCAAGGGTACATCTCTTCACACCTCTGATATATGCCATTGTAATTCCTCAACATCTTCAGAGAGGTGGCGGGTCCTGACAACCAACAACAACTCCTCGTCCTAATTTGATGCAAAATTTCATCAAGATAGGGAATTATACACCCCGCATTGATGCACTTCCAAACTGACGTGCACACCTCAAATCGGATCGCACCCCAAATTGGGCGCATTCTATGTCACCATCGTTCATTCCGCAACGTAACAAAAACATGTGTGCACAAGATGAATGATGGACCAAAATGTCCTTAAACTAACATTCGTCCTAAACAGGGAATGTTGGACCGCGGCGTTCTTAAACTAATATGTTTTGCCCTACGGACTGTCTCCATAATGACTACCGTATACTATCCATGGGCTATTCATATACGATCTAATGATCAGCTGAGCCCATATGCTCACTGCTCATAAGTCGATCTTAGTCTCAAATATGGCTAATGATCCTTAAATCAAACCCAATTATCCTATGAATCGATGGACCTTATAAATGTGAGATCTGCGTCCTAAGTTCATTCCCGTTGGCAAACCAAGCTACCAACGTGGGCCCTGTCAAGCGTAATTCTTAAGCTAAACCCAAATCTCAAATATATGGATTTGGACTAATCCGCGCCCTATGGACGACGACATAAATTAGTCTCCATATACAATCCACAGGCAACCAAAACAAACAAAAACACACACGACATGAAGTGAACTTCCAGAGTAGGAGAAAGTGGTTATCACAATACGGTAACGTAATTAACTGCTGGGGCTTGTGCCTGCAGGGAAGAGCGTCCCCACAATCAAAAACCCCTGATAAAATGAGGGGGAATCTGATAAAGTCTGCTACAACGGTCGCGTCTGTCCAAACCTCCGATATATTGTAATACCCAGTACCTATTATACAGTCAAATACGAATTTAAATAAACTTCATTTATACTAATTTATTTCTTTGTATTTTACCTTCGTTTTATATTTTTCCTATTGTATATGTTATATTATTTTTCCCAGACCCTAATTCCATTTCTTTATCCTAACAATTATTCTACCCAATTCTCTTTTATTGTATATCTAATTCCCAAGACCCAATGGCCTAAAGCCCTAACCCTATAACCCAACACCCTTGCTCAACTGCCGTGTTCCCGCCAAATTTCTGCGCAAAAGAGTCCAAGGTATCAAACGGCAGCGATACGCTTAAGAAAATGCGAACCAGTATCTTCAGACCTGTATTTTGATAAACTCCCGAAGGAGAAACAGCTAAATTCTAATGATATTGGAAGCATCTCGGAAAACCCTTCGATTTGATATATTATGGGCTTCATGATTCATCCGGAATCAAAAGTTATGAGCAAATATGCTATGCACTGTTCCCTGATTAAAAATCAGGAAAAGATTCAGAAGAGGCATCACATGCTCACACGTGACCAGTGGTCACGTGTTGGCACGTGATGGTTAAGCAGCGGCAAGAAAAAAGAGCGCAGAAGAAGAGAAGCACATTCCAGGGGTCACGTGCCTACACGTGACCAGGGGTCACGTGGCCACACGTGACCGGCTTTAAAATCCTTATTCTTTGACAGAATTAAATTCTGAGGGAAGATCTTTCAAATCTTTCCAAAATGAAAAAGGATTATCTGAAACCGTTGGATTAAAAATCTAAAGGTGATTAAATATCACCAATTTATGGAAAAATCTTGGACTTGGAAAGATTTCCCTATAAATCTAACCGAAATAACAAAGAGATATCTTTGGATTTAAAATCCAATGGTGAATAAATTTCACCTAATAATCTAAAGGCCCAGATTAATGGTGAAGATAAATCAAATCTCTCAATGAATAAATCTAAGCTTTCAATGAGGGATTTACTAAACAGATTGATTCTTTTCCTTCTCTTATAAATAGGAGTCAAGAGAGAAAAAGACACATACAGAGAGAGAGAGATATATAGAGCTTTGGAATATAGAAAATTCAGAAGGAAGAATTTGATTATCTGCAAAAGAAAATCCCTAGGTAAGAAAAGAGAGGCTTCAAAAGAGAATTTAATTCTCAAAAGAGTTTAACTCTTATAGAAAGAAAAGAACTTAGTTCTTTCTCTGGTTGAGGATCTGCAAAGTGCACATCTCCCTATGAATTGAAAATTTAATTCTCATTGGGTTGAGATCCTGCCATGCAGATCTAAAACATAGAGGAGGAATTGAGCTTTGAGAATTTAATTCTCACAGAATGATAGGAATTCAATTCCTTTGAGATAAAATTAGGGTTTAACCCTAGGAATTTAATTCCTTCAGAATGGACAGAACTAGGGTTTAACCCTAATTGAGAACTTAATTCTCTCAAACTCACAGGAATTTAATTCCCTTAAAAAAGAAATTGGGGTTTCACCCTATGAAGAATTTAATTCTTAAAAGATGAACAGATCTTTAAAACATGCAAAGAGTCAGAGTCACGTGCTACCACGTGACTCCTGCAAAGATCCACAGAAAAGAACTTTGAGGCAATGCTTCACGTGCCCCACGTGACCCCTAAAGCACACGGAGAAAAAAGCAAAAGAAACGGAAAAGAGCTCTAGGGCGCCCTCATGTGTCACCACGTGACCCCTAGTGAGCATTCTAACAGATCAGAGCGTGGGCCTCCATCACGTGCTCACACATGATGGCCGTCAGAATTAAAAGTGTTAAACACTGATCTGCAGAATAAAATAAAGGGAACCAGGGCGCTCTCACGTGCTACCACGTGACCCCTCTTGCCTTAGTGTTTAAACACTAAATTGAAACCTCTGTATCTAGTGTTTAACACTGATTTGCCCTAGTGTTTAACACTAATTTAAAATCTCTGTATCCAGTGTTTAACACTGATTTACTTTAGTGTTAAACACTAATCTGAGATCTCTATTTCCAGTGTTTAACACTGATTTGTTTTAGTGTTTAACACTAATTTAAAAGCCCTGTTGCTAGTGTTTAACACTGATTATCTTTTAGTGTTAACACTAACTTGCTAATCTTATTTCCAGTGTTCAACACTGTTGATCTTTAGTGTTTAACACTAGCATTAGCCCAATTGGCTAAGTTTCTAGAGGCAAAGCCTCTCCTTTAATGAGCCAACAGAGGGCAAATATTCTAAACAATATTGGACTTAGCCCAAGCTGGCCATAAGTCCTCAATTCAAACTTAACTGGGCTGATGGGCTCATAATATGATTAATTGGTCTTGGCTCCAAATTGGGTTAAAGATCATCCAATCTACCTTGGTTTAAGGGTACATCTCTTCACTCCTTTGATACTTGGCGTTGTAATTACTCAACGTCTTCAAAGAGATGACGGGTCCCGATGACCCGAAAGGGCGCAACCTTGTTAAAGGACACTTGCAGGGTCCTCACGACCTTGTAAGGAGAAACCACCCGCGTGAGATCCTTACGACTCACAAGGGAGAAACACACTTAGGAGTCCTCACGATTCCTAAGGAGAAATTACACTTGCGATATCCTCACGACTCGTAAGGAGAACTCTCTTATGGGACCCTCACGGCTCATAAGATTTGAAAGTCTTAAGTCACAGAGACCTAAACCTGTGCTTGAGCAACCCCCACAACCTTCAATTTATGCCCTACAAGTGGCTCATACCGACCCTTGTATACAATCCACGGGCGCTAATAAAAATTTCCCTAACAAAGTCCCATCCGTAACTAGGGATATGCTCGTACAACAAACAACACTTGTAAGTCCTCTCGACTTATAAGGAGAAAATCCGTTTGTAAAATCCTTACGACTTACAAGAGTCCATACACTTAGGAGTCCTCACGATTCCTAAGGAGAAAACACACCTACGAGATCCTCACGACTTGTAGGGAGAAATCCCTTTGTGAGACCCTTACGGCTCATAAAGTCAAAAGCCTTAGTCGACAGGATTCTAACCCTGTTCGCTAAGCCACCTTTGTTCGATATCGACAGAGGAAAATAATGATTCGCTCCTGGCAATATTCTAGTAGTAGCGGTGCTGATGCCGAAATCGGTGTCTAATCCCAAGCTTGCGGCAAAAAGCTAGCAAGCCATACGTGGATACGAAATAGCCGAAATGATGGGGCAACTTGCAACAAAATCAGCAAGCAAAAATGTATTCATGATAGCCGAAATG
Source organism: Agapanthus africanus (assembly GCA_030015575.1). Lineage (NCBI taxonomy): Eukaryota > Viridiplantae > Streptophyta > Magnoliopsida > Asparagales > Amaryllidaceae > Agapanthus > Agapanthus africanus. The sequence continues at coordinate 257,424,123 of CM057339.1, read as the reverse complement.
ATTGGGCAACTCGCAATAAAAAGCAACGAGCAAAAATAAAACAAATAGCCGAAATGATTGGGCACCGCGAAAAATAGCCGAAATGATGGGGCATCGCGGAAAAAGAAATAAAACAAAAAAATGAAATTTATGCCCTACAGGTGATGTTACATCAATTTCTGTATACAATCCAGGGGCACAAACAAAGAAGGGGTCATACTCTTCCCCACAGGTTTCATCATAAGAAGAAGCCAAATCTCGACGAGCCACAAAGATCGTCTCAACACTCGTCTCGTAACGACGGACACAACTTCAAGCGAAGCGGAACAGAGGCAACTCCCAGTTCCATGGCTCGGCGATATACAGATCACCAAGAGTCAAACCCTCATTCCGTGAAATGCGGATATAATCAGCAAAATTCCTGGTCACGTGGAACGCGGATAACGTCACTCTTTGACCCCGTGGAAAACGTCCAGAGCGGAGCCTGGTCCTCACAGAATATGGCAGTGAACCCGTGGGAAGCATCCAGAGCAAAATTCCCGGTCACGTGGAATGCGGATAACGTCACTCTTTGACCCCGTGGAAAACGTCCAGAGCGGAACCTGGTCCTCGCAGAACACGGCAGTGAACCCGTGGGAAGCATCCAGAGCAAAATTCCTGGTCACGTGGAACGCGGATAACGTCACTCTTTGACCCCGTGGAAAACGTCCAGAGCGGAGCCTGGTCCTCCCAGAACACGGCAGTGAACCCGTGGGAAGCATCCAGAGCAAAATTCCTGGTCACGTGGAACGCGGATAACGTCACTCTTTGACCTCATGGAAAACGTCCAGAGCGGAGCCTGGTCCTCGCAGAACACGGCAGTGAACCCGTGGGAAGCATCCAGAGCAAAATTCCTGGTCACGTGGAACGCGGATAACGTCACTCTTTGACCCCGTGGAAAACGTCCAGAGCGGAGCCTGGTCCTCGCAGAACACGGCAGTGAACCCGTGGGAAGCATCCAGAGCAAAATTCCTGGTCACGTGGAACGCGGATAACGTCACTCTTTGACCCCGTGGAAAACGTCCAGAGCGGAGCCTGGTCCTCGCAGAACACGGAAGTGAACCCGTGGGAAGCATCCAGAGCAAAATTCCTGGTCACGTGGAACGCGGATAACGTCTCTCTTTGACCCCGTGGAAAACGTCCAGAGCGGAGCCTGGTCCTCGCAGAACACGGCAGTGAACCCGTGGGAAGCATCCAGAGCAAAATTCATGGTCACGTGGAACGCGGATAACGTCACTCTTTGACCCCGTGGAAAACGTCCAGAGCGGATCCTGGTCCTCGCAGAGCACGGCAGTGAACCCGTGTGAAGCATCCAGAGCAAAGCCTAGTACTTGCCAAACATGGCAGTGAACCCGTGTGAAGCATCTAGAGCGAAATTCCTGGTTACGTGGAACGCGGATAACGTCACTCTTTAAACCCGTGGAAAACGTCCAGAACGGATCCTGGTCCTCGCGGAGCACGGCAGTGAACCCGTGTGAAGCATCCAGAGCAGAGCCTGGTCCTCGCAGAACACGGCAGTGAACCCGTGGAAAGCATCCAGAGCAAAATTCCTGGTTACGTGGAACGCGGATAACGTCACTCTTTGACCCCATGGAAAACGTCCAGAGCGGAGCCTAGTCCTCGCCGAACACGGCAGTGAACCCGTGTGAAGCATCTAGAGAAAAAATCCTGGTTATGTGGAACGCGGATAACGTCACTCTTTGACCCGTGGAAAACGTCCAGAGCGGATCCTGGTCCTCGCAGAGCACGGCAGCGAACCCGTGTGAAGCATCCAGAGCGGAGCCTAGTCCTCGCCGAACACGGCAGTGAACCCGTGTGAGGCATCTAGTGCAAAATTCCTGGTTACGTGGAACGCGGATAACGTCACTCTTTGACCCCGTGGAAAACGTCCACAGCGGATCCTGGTCCTCGCAGAGCACGGCAGTGAACCCGTGTGAAGCATCCAGAGCGGAGCCTAGTCCTCGCCGAACACGGCAGTGAACCCGTGTGAAGCATCTAGTGCAAAATTCCTGGTTACGTGGAACGCGGATAACGTCACTCTTTGACCCCGTGGAAAACGTCTAGAGCGGATCCTGGTCCTCGCAGAGCACGGTAGTGAACCCGTGTGAAGCATCCAGAGCGGAGCCTAGTTCTCGCTGAACACGGCAGTGAACCCGTGTGAAGCATCTAGTGCAAAATTCCTATTCACGTGGAACGCGGATAACGTCACTCTTTGACCCCACGGAAAACGCCCAGAGCAGAGCCTGGTCCTCGCCAAGCACGGCAGTGAACCCGTGTAAAGCATCCAGAGCAAACACCGGACTGTGGAGTCCTTAAAATCCACGGACTATGATGTCCTTAACCTCGACCGTAATGTCTTAAAACTAACAATCAACCACCATTATTCAAGACTGATTTTACCTTGGTTCAAGGGTACATCTCTTCACTCCTTTGATATTTGTCGTTGTAATCCCTCAACGTCTTCAAAGAGGTGACGGGTCCCGGTAACCACACATTAGACTGTGGAGTCCTTAAATCTACGGACTATGATGTCCTTAACCTTGACCGTGATATCTTAAAACTAACATTGGACCGTGGAGTCCTTAAATCCATGGACTATGACGTCTTTAACCTTGACCGCGATGTTTTAAAACTAACATTGGACCGTAGAGTCCTTAATCCACGGACTATGACGTCCTAAACCTTGACCGCGATGTCTTAAAACTAACATTGGACTGTGGAGTCCTTAATCCACGGACTATGACGTCCTTAACCTTGACCGTGATATCTTAAAACTAACATTGGACTGTGGAGTCCTTAATCCACGGACTATGATGTCCTTAACCTTGACCCTGATATCTTAAAACTAACGTCGGACTGTGAAGTCCTTAATCCACGGACTATGATGTCCTTAACCTTGACCGTGATGTCTTAAAACTAACATCGGACTGTGGAGTCCTTAAACCCACGGACTATGATGTCCTTAACCTTGACCGCGATGTCTTTAAACTATGGTACCTTGAAAAACATCCCAAAGCAACCCCTGACCCCATGAAATACGGATAAGGGCGACCGCACCCAGCACTTGTGGGTCCTCACGACCCGTAAGGAAGAAAACTCTCTTGTGAGATCCTTACGACTCCCAAGGGAAAACCCGCTTAAGAATCCTCACGATTCTTAAGAAGAACTTACACCTACGGGATCCTCTCGACCTGTAGGGAGAAAAACTCTTTATGAGACCCTCGCGGCTCATAAAGCTCAAAAGTCTTAGGAGGCAGATCTTAACCCTGAATCCTAAACCATCACTGCTCTACAGAGAGGTCAAGATGGACCATCTATGGGCCACACTTTCCATGGCTACATGCCATTGAAATGAAGAAGTTACTCATGAGCATATAAACTACTTCACGCCAGAGTAAAACATAAAGAGATAGAAGGGTGCGGCTCATGGAGTTAAGGGTTTGGAACTATATCTCTTAAGAGTCGAGATTAGAGTCAATGATAAATGACGACGCTTGTGTCCGCTAGTTATCTTCTCAGATCAAGATTCTGAAAATTATATACCAACCCGAAACTGGTCATACGCTATACATAACTCTGCACTACTTCACCCACGTACATACTAACGTGGGCAAAGTAGTGGGGGCATTTGTTCCCGCCATATTTCTGCGCAAAAGAGTCCAAGGTATCAAACGGCAGCGATACGCTTAAGAAAATGCGAACCAGTATCTTTCGACCTGTATTTTGATAAACTCCCGAAGGAGAAACAGCTAAATTCTGATATATTGGAAGCATCTCGGAAAACCCTTCGATTTGATATATTATGGGCTTCATAATTCATCCGGGATCAAAAGTTATGACCAAATATGCTATGCACTGTTCCCTGATTAAAAATCAGGAAAAGATTCAGAAGAGGCATCATGTGCTCACACGTGACCAGTGGTCACGTGTTGGCACGTGATGGTTAAGCAGCGGCAAGAAAAGAGAGCGCAGAAGAAGAGAAGCCCATTCCAGGGGTCACGTGGCCACACGTGACCAGGGGTCACGTGGCCACACGTGACCGGCTTTAAAAGCCTTATTCTTTGACAGAATTAAATTCTGAGGGAAGATCTTTCAAATCTTTCCAAAATGAAAAAGGATTATCTGAAACCGTTGGATTAAAAATCTAAAGGTGATTAAATATCACCAATTTATGGAAAAATCTTGGACTTGGAAAGATTTCCCTCTAAATCTAACCGAAATAACAAAGAGATATCTTTGGATTTAAAATCCAATGGTGAATAAATTTCACCTAATAATCTAAAGGCCCATATTAATGATGAAGATAAATCAAATCTCTCAATAAACAAATCAAATCTTTCAATGAGGGATTTACCAAACAGATTGATTCTTTTCCTTCTCTTATAAATAGGAGTCAAGAGAGAAAAAGACACATACAGAGAGAGATATATATATAGAGCTTTGGAATATTGAAAATTCAGAAGGAAGAATTTGATTCTCTGCAAAAGAAAATCCCTAGGTAAGAAAAGAGAGGCTTCAAAAGAGAATTTAATTCTCAAAAGAGTTTAACTCTTATAGAAAGAAAAGAACTTAGTTTTTTCTCTGGTTGAGGATCTGCAAAGTGCACATCTCCCTATGAATTGAGAATTTAATTCTCATTGGGTTGAGATCCTGCCATGCAGATCTAAAACATAGAGGAGGAATTGAGCTTTGAGAATTTAATTCTCACAGAATGATAGGAATTCAATTACTTTAAGATAAAATTAGGGTTTAACCCTAGGAATTTAATTCCTTCAGAATGGACAGAACTAGGGTTTAACCCTAATTGAGAACTTAATTCTCTCAAACTTACAGGAATTTAATTCCCTTAAAAAAGAAATTGGGGTTTCACCCTATGAAGAATTTAATTCTTAAAAGATGAACAGATCTTTAAAACATGCAAAGAGTCAGAGTCACGTGCTACCACGTGACTCCTGCAAAGATCCACAGAAAAGAACTTTGAGGCAATGCCTTACGTGCCCCATGTGACCCCTAAAGCACACGGAGAAAAAGGCAAAAGAAACGGAAAAGTGCTCTAGGGCGCCTTCACGTGTCACCACGTGACCCCTAGTGGGCATTCTAACAGATCAGAGCGTGGGCCTCCATCACGTGCTCACACGTGATGGCCGTCAGAATTAAAAGTGTTAAACACTGATCTGCAGAATAAAATAAAGGGAACCAGGGCGCTCTCACGTGCTACCACGTGACCCCTCTTGCCTTAGTGTTTAAACACTAAATTGAAACCTCTGTATCTAGTGTTTAACACTGATTTGCCCTAGTGTTTAACACTAATTTAAAATCTCTGTATCCAGTGTTTAACACTGATTTACTTTAGTGTTAAACACTAATCTGAGATCTCTATTTCCAGTGTTTAACACTGATTTGTTTTAGTGTTTAACACTAATTTAAAAGCCCTGTTGCTAGTGTTTAACACTGATTATCTTTTAGTGTTTAACACTAACTTGCTAATCTTATTTCCAGTGTTCAACACTGTTGATCTCTAGTGTTTAACACTAGCATTAGCCCAATTGGCTAAGTTTCTAGAGGCAATGCCTCTTCTTTAATGAGCCAACAGAGGGCCAATATTCTAAACAATATTGGACTTAGCCCAAGCTGGCCATAAGTCCTCAATTCAAACTTAACTGGGCTGATGGGCTCATAATATGATTGATTGGTCTTGGCTCCAAATTGGGCCAAAGATCATCCAATCTACCTTGGTTTAAGGGTACATCTCTTCACTCCTTTGATACTTGGCGTTTTAATTCCTCAACGTCTTCAAAGAGGTGACGGGTCCCGATGACCATACATTGATACAGACTGTGGGGTCCTTAAGCTCATGGACTATGAGGTCCTTAACCTTGACCGGAATGTCTTAAAACTAACGCCGGACTGTGGAGTCCTTAAATCCTCGGACTATGATGTCCTTAACCTTGAACGCAATGTCTTAAAACTAACAACGGACTATGACGTCCTTAACCTTGACCGGGATGTCTTAAAACTAACGCCGGACTGTGGAGTCCTTAAATCCTCGGACTATGAGGTCCTTAACCTTGACCGTGATGTCTTAAAACTAACGACGGACTGTGGAGTCCTTAAATCCTCGGACTATGAGGTCCTTAACCTTGACCGGGATGTCTTAAAACTAACGCCGGACTGTGGAGTCCTTAAATCCACGGACTATGATGTCCTTAACCTTGACCGGGATGTCTTAAAACTAACGCCAGACTGTGGGGTCCTTAAACTCATGGACTATGAGGTCCTTAACCTTGACCAGAATGTCTTAAAACTAACAACGGACTATGATGTCCTTAACCTTGACCTGAATCTCTTAAAACTAACAACGGACTATGATGTCCTTAACCTTGACCGCAATGTCTTAAAACTAACATTGGACCGTAATGTCCTTAAACTACCTATTGACCGCAATGTCATTAAACTAAACAATAGGGCTCCCCTAATTGCTCTCTTGTTGGATCTAAACGATCCTGTTAAGTTGATCTTAGTCTAAAACTAGACTAACGTATCCTTAACAAACGTTTAAGTCGATCTTAGTCTCAAACGAGGCTAACGTATCCTTAAACCCAAACCCCCAAACCCAAATCTAAGATAATACGGATTTGGACTAGTCCACACCCTACGGGCGACGACATAACTCAGTCTCCGTATACAATCCACGGGCAACCAAACACAAATCAAACACACATGACACGAAGTGACCATCTGGAGAAGGAGAAAGTTGTTACCGCAATGCGGAAGCATAATTAACTGCAGGGGCTTGCGCCTGCAGGGAAGAGCGTCCCCATAATCAAAAACCCCTCAAGCGAGAGGGAATCTGACGAAGTCTGCTACATCGGACGCATCCGTTTAAACCTTCGATACATGGTGCCATAAATCAACTTGGCATCTTCGGAGAGATAGACGGATAGCACCAATTAGCATCTGCCCCGAATTTCAGGCAGACGTCCATCGCGCCGTCTTTCGGAGGGGAACATGCCGCAACTCTTTTGAATTCCCCATTTAATCCCACTTAATACCCAAATCAAATCCCATTAAATTCTATATCTCAAATTAATTACAATAATCCTCATTTAATATTCTCTCTCTCTCTCATCTCGTTCTCTCATTTCTCTTTTTCTCTCTCTCCCCCTCATAACCACACCCCAGGCCCTTCCTCTCTCCAACTTCCTCTGCCGACTTTCGTCACCGCGACCAGCCACCGGCTACCGCACCTTCACACCTCTATCACCGCCGCCTGATCACCCACCGTCGCTTCCTCCTTCGTCAAAGAGCTAGAGCCCAACTCCCTCACCTCCTCATTCTCTCTCCACCGCTCATGCTCATCACCTCGCCGGCACCCACCATCCGTGAATGCACCAACTTGACTTCCTCCTGCTCCAACCATCTTCATCAACCCAACAACCTCCTTCCAAGACTAACTTCCCCCTTGCCTCCACTTAACTACCCCCACGAGCAACCTTCGGCCACCACGACCCGCCCTTAACCTCCGACGAACCCACAACACCCCCAACGAGACCGCGCCGCCATCACCTCCTTTTCCTCTGAGCTCTTCTCCTCTCTCAACATCAAGCTCCACCCCTCGCCATCACCAACCCCTGTCGACTGCCTTCCTCCATCACCTACCCCGAGCTCCCCTGACCTCCACCTCCAGCGACCAATCGCCACCGACGAGCAACCGCCACAGCTCCTCCACTTCATTCATAAACCACACCTGAACTCATCTTCCCTCTTTCCCCGACTCTAGAGATCACCCACTGCCACCCATACTCGAGAACACCATTTCGTCCGCCTGCTCTGGCCAACCCCAGCACCGCCAACGATCTCAACTCCCCCTCACATACCAATGACCACTCGAGCCGCTATATCATAGCAGCCGAGCCACATAGCCCTCGTCGTGGCTGCCCATGCCCAAGCCATGCTCACTAACGCCGACCACATCACCACCAGTCTCCATGCAGTCGCCTAGCTCCCTTCTACTCACTGCCGTCGCCTAGCTCCCTTCTACTCAGCGCCATCGATCTCCGCCACTATTGGACCCAAGTCGATACACCGTCGAGCCCCGATATTTCATCGAACACCTGTATCCGTCGCAATCGCCGCTTTTCCATCCACCGTCATCGCCCTCCAAGCCATCTCCACCGTCATTGTGTCCATCGCCATTGTCGAGCCGTTGCAGCGCTAGCGCATGTCCGTCATACCCACCGAGCCATCAAGCACAAGATCAAGCTCCACCGAGGCCAACCCTTGTCGTGTTTGCGACATGCCATTGCCATAGATCACTGTTGCTTCCGTATTATTTCCGCGTCGCTGTCGTGTCGTCATCGCCGTCGATACGTCGTCAGGCAAGTTTCCAAGACTTGCTTCCATGCTATAATACAATTATTTCGATTTATGTTCCGATGGTAGCGCGTGATTAGTAATAGGACATACATAATTTGATTTGATTAGGAGCCTAGTATTAATCGAGTCCAACATCTCGAGTTAAAATCGTATAGAAGTTCATAAGTTATTTCTCTTGTGAATTGAACGAGCATTATGGTATTTTTCGACAATAAACAACTGTTTAGTTTAGGTGTTCGATACGTATTTTCATACGAAAATCCTATCTAGTGTGGCAAAATTTATGTTTACTAGATTACTTTAGAGACAAAGGATAACGTGTAAAAAGGTTGGTTTGAAAATATGGGATTAAACACCATAGAATGTCAACCGCTTTTAGGTCCGCCAAATCTGAAATTTCTCGTACATCCAACTTGTGAAAATCATAATAATTTGGTTATTTACCGGAATGCAGTGTTCGAAAGCTCAAATCGAAGCCGACTCGATATCTTAGAACCCCATATCATTTATATTTTGTTTGTATTTTAAAGTGGTGACGAAAACTGTACAGGAATGCAGCTATGGACTACAGTCTAGAGCAGCACTGCTTGTCGACACCTGAATTACAATGCTTTTACAACTCTATGAAAATGGTATTATGTGGAAACGTATACCGTTGTGAAGATTAATCTGACAGATAACTATTGGAGGTGGTTTCATTCATTTTTAGCATCGTTTGCTATTTTAATCATATTTTAATTCATTAATACGTACTGCAGTCCTAAGTAGGGACAGAACGTATATTCTGATTTTTAATAATTCATATCTCTAGAGCATACAGCGAATATTGTCAATCCGTCTAGTGCTTTGGGAACCTAACTAATAAACCTAAATATTATCCAACTGTAGCGTTGCCTAATTATGATCTCAACCGGGTGAAAACTGTGTTATAAAACGGACCTTCAGTTCAGGAACTGAACTTCCAGCAGAGAACACTTAAAAAGAAATGACTGTAATTTGCGAACCCGTAACTCGATTGAATTGAAAATAATTTCATTGAATTTCTGGTTAAGTTTAATTTTTACCCTTTGTGTATCATTTTGCTTAATTCTGAACGTACGATTTAATGTGATTTTTCTAAGTTCATAAGACGCGTATTGACTTGTATTGCATATGATTTGTTTAGCGGCATAATTCACATATTTACCCGACTGTAATACCTCTAGCGATAGTGAGCGTCCTTATTAATTTTCAGTGTATAATGCATTGTCGAACGTGAATAGTATCGGTTTAGTTGTGTCAAGTATGCCAGTAAAAAAGTGAACGATTCGTGATAATGAATATCACATTGATTAGTGAATAAAGCAGTGTTATTGGTGCATACTTGTACACAACTATCCATACTTATAGATAGTGAAACCTGGGGAAAAAGGGGAAATCGAAGTGAAAAGGAACTTGTATTTAGCGAGGTTAGCGATTTAGAGGATGATCATTCAAACAACGACTCTTATATATATTAGGTTTGGACTTAGCGGTCCTGCTGACAGGGCTATGTCCCAGGCAACAGTGGGCCGTAGTCTCGGGTATATACGAAACCCTCGTTAAACATGATCACTCCTTTCCACAAACTCGATTTCAAAAATGACTTAGAGACCAGTAAGAACACAGGTCATACATTGCATTGATTATTGATATATTAATTACCTGCACATATTATCCCCACCATTATTACGTTTATTTCTTGCCTCATTATTATTTTCATATTATTGCTATCGCGTCGTCCTGACGACCTGAGTATGCATGCTCAGTGATAGAAGTGGATCCGTCTGATCTCGAGAAGACTGCAAAGATCCAGACCAGTGAACCAGTTATATTTCTCCCTTGATATCCTTGGTTAGTTGCCCTTTTGTTTACTTCCATTACGCTCAGTTTCCTTTATATCCGATAGTTCTAGTGATTGCATTCTCTTTATCCGCGTTGAGTTTTACTGATTACCATATAATGCTAGAAGCCGAAATGTGACTACGGCAGGATTTTCCTTGATCGTAGGAGCATGGCTGGTCTAGTTACCCTCATATTCCGTATTTTGGGAAGCGGGGCGTGACATGGTTTTGTTGGTATCAGAGCACCGGGTTTAGAATGAGACCGCAGTTCAATTTAGGGACCCCTTGAATCATACTTTGTTTCCTTACTTTCACTTCCATATACTACTTGTGCATCACCACTCAAGTTCATGTTTTTGAATCTTATCTACATTATCTTTTCCTCGTGTTCTGCATCATTAGTTGTTATTTTCCTTCGTGTTCCACTATCTGATCATGACCATTACTTTTCAGGCCATGGCCAATCCTGGGGCAGCACCGCTTCTCGATGAGGACACTCGGTCCTGCATTTCTTTTGACTATATACTAGTGAGTTCAGACGACGAGGTCAATGGCCCACTGGTTATTTTCAACGACAGCGAATCTAAGGATGAGAGAGTCGATGTCGTAGCTCCAGAGATCAATATGATCAATGATTTTGACGATGAAGAAGAATATCCAGAAGAAGATCTTGAATAGGAGGATCCCGAAGAAGACCCGATAGAAGAGAATCCACATGAAAATCTAGTAGAGGAGGATCCGGATGAAGATCTTGAAGAGCAGGATCCTGAGGAAGACCCTATGGAAGAGGATCCAGAAATGGACCTGGAAGAAGTGGAATATATGGAGGAGGATTCTGATAAGGAAGCACCCGCCGAATAATAAGAGCTAGGAGAAGAAAACCCTATAGGGGAGGAGTCTGAAGATGAAGCTTCAGCCGAGGAGGAATCGGAGGATGAAGTCTCGAGAGAGGAAGAACTCAAGGCTGAAGAACCTCTAGCAGGCATCCCTGCAAGGCACTATGGGGACGAACGCCCCTATCTTAGCTCAAGAACTTATCGTTACTTATTAAACTTCCACAATCGCGACTGACGCGACCCATTTCTTTTTTCTTCTGGACAAATAAAAACGATGTATAGCTTAGGGCCACGTTTATCACTCAATTATATTATATTATTTTTCTAAGACCCTAATTCCGTTTCTTTATCCTAACAATTATTCTAGCCCATTCTCTTTTATTGTATATCTAATTCCCAAGACCCAATGGCCCAAGACCCTAATCCTATAACCCAACACCCTTGCTCAACTGCCACAATTCTTTTGAATTCCCCCATTTAATCCCACTTAATACCCAAATAAAATCCCATTAAATTCTATATCTCAAATTAATTACAATAATCCTCATTTAATATTCTCTCTCCCCCTCTTTAAAATCTCTCTCTCATCTCGTTCTCTCATTTCTCTTTTTCTCTCTCTCCTCTTCATAACTCGTAATAACCCTAAACTTTCTGTACAATTTTTTCAAAAATACCGAAAGGGGTACTTTTGTCTGAGCACAAGTTATAAAATTGATTTGCTTTTTAATAGCAAGAATGAGCTTGTATCTCATTAGTAAGACCTTGCACTGCTGAACCAAAGCACCAGAGTTCAAATCCCATTAGCCGCATTAATTTTTTAATTAGTTTTCTTTTAAATTTTTAGAATTCCAAGAGTCTACACGTGCATAACTCGTAAAAACTTAAAGTCACATATAAAACAAACGAGTTCAGGAGGTAGACAAATCGACAGGGGACATGTGGCATAAAGAATCGGCGCGACTCGGTCGACTCGGGCCGGCGACTCGCCCGACTCGGCCGCCGCCGCCGGCCCGAGTCAGCCCAAACCCTAAATTTCTTTACATGTTCTGTGCCTCTTGAACTCCTCATAACCCCTACACTATTTAAATTCCCGGCATTATTCCAGAGACTTAAAAATCCAATTAAAACTCTTTTTAAAGCAAAATAAATACATTTTTTCACACCCTTTCATCTACCCTAACCGTAGTTTTTCCTATAAATACCCACTCAATTTTTCACACCCTTCACACTGAAATTCCTTCCCAAACTCTCAAGAAAAATCCCAAGAACTTTTTGTGTACAAGTGGAGTTAGCAAAGGGCGAAGCTCCGAAGAACTTCCGACGACGACCCGAGGAGTTCCCGGTGACAAAACGACGCACCGACACCTCCTACCACTTCCTCTTCCTCTTCTCTTGACCCTAAACGTGTAAGTCCCTCCTCCCTCTTCTCTTTTCTATTCTGAAAACTCGTAATTCTAAAACTAGACGGAAGCGAAGTTAATCCGACTTCCGATTCAGTTTTTCTTTAAAAGTTCCATTTTTCTTAAAAACAACAATACCAAACTCTCACAACATGACTATTACTAATTAACAAAACATATCGAACAAGTTCCATATCAAACGAATGCATATTGTAATTTTTATTGCATTTTTCAGAAAAATACCATATAGTTTAGTTTCGACATAAAAACATCATTACCCTTGCTATGCCTTTAGATAGTTCACGAGGTAATGACCTACCTCTTCATAACACTCATATATAACATAGCACGATGATATTGGAAAATATAGATTTGGGAAAATACGGTTTTATATAAAACTATCTCCGACTTATATAAAAACCTTTTTCTACAAGATTATGTATTTTAAACAAAATTTTGCAAAGCGCCGCCATAACCCATTTTGGGGAACCCATTCGGGATGGTGCGGATTATCGCACATCCTCGGGCTTAGTAGTGCGAGATGCAGGCCTCCGCAAGGAGCATACGGTCTCGAAAGATTTAAAAATACAAATATCTTAAGAAAATGAGATTTCTAGAAAAATAATAAATTAAATTATTTTATAAATATATATATGTATCCTCAAAATATCTATTTTTGATATAGTATAAATATTCCAACTTTTCTAAATAAAAAAAAGAATCACTTTACATGAAAATGCCATGCAATTCCATACAAGTTCAATACTTTACAAATAAATACCATATATTATGAAAAATAGGTTTTATTCACTAGAAATGTCACAATGATAAAATATACATCAATGAAAACTTTAAAGATGATAATAAAATACTTGAAGTGTATTCTGAAAATTATACAATATTATTTTTACATAAAACCCCTCAAGTTTTATAAATTACAATAAAGACCCTAGTAAATATAGGTTTAAGCGGGACCAGTCTCTTGAGCCTCAGGGAGCCGGAGATATGGGTGCTTGCCTATTTAAGGTAGACAACTTAACAAACGGTGTTATCAACACGGTAATCGTCTTTGAAAAAGACACAAATTCTGCCGTCCATGTGCAGCGGTTACCGATAACACCAAAACTTAATTCAGGATTCAATTTCTTTTCTAATTGTCTGACTCAGATTGAGTCTCAATATATACAATCTGACTTGAATGAGATTCAAGTATAAAACTCCATTACAATATGAATCCATGAATCCATATAATCAATTTGTTCAATATATTCAATCTGTATCGACTAAACCGAACCATGGATATACATCCATCTACATGATTCTCTAGTTACATCCATTTACCGATATCACGGTTTTGGCAAGTCATCCATCTATACAATTCAAATTACAAGACAATATAATACAAACAATACAATTAAGACATCGCGGGATTTAAGGGGTAGATTGATACGGAAGGTGTTGGAAGTGGCACGAGACTGCAACCATTAAGACACCTAACCTGAATTCAATTGCCATTGTTCCGGGTATTATCACGGAGCCTTGTACTCTTGATTTCGTCCACCTTAGTCTCTAGTTTATTGAGACTCCTCTCGTATACACTGACTTCTTCTGTACTAAGCTACAAACAACAACGTTAATACTAAATATAACATTATAACAATATAATACAACTTTAAAAGTTACACTCTCTCTGTGTCTATTCTATTTCTCCCTCATTCTTTGGGACTTACCGAGCGATTGTTCGCTGACGACATTCCTTCTCTTTCTTCTTTGGAATGTTGTCAGGTGATCCGGACCTTCAGGAGATCGAGCCCATCAGCGAGAACTTGGATCAGCTAGCCTTCGACCTGAAGCTCTAGATACTTGTACATTTCATTTCAGTACTTTCTATTTCTGTTATGCCACTATTTGGGCATTGCTTTTCATTCCATGTATTTACATTTCAGATGCATTGTAAAAAGAATGTGAATAAATAAAGTTACTGTTCAATTATATCTATTGTCTCTGTCTCTTGTACATTTTATTTATATTGCTTAGATATGCTTAGCGTGTTAACTTCAGAGTAAATACGTACCGGCCTCGTCGCGTTCTCTGCCCGTATACTGGAAAGCGAGGCGTGGCAGGTTTTATTGGTGGCCTACCATGCAGTTCAGCACTGTGTGGACAACCTAAGCAATATAACACAAGAACCAGCAACTGAAAACATTCTTTACAATTCATATCCTTGAACCTTCCAATTTCATATATTTTGAATCTGTCCTAACCCAAAATTCACACACCTCTTTTACAATCATACTAAAACCTTCGCATTTTTTCGTTCTTTCACATATTTTTCATACGCTACCAATAGTCCTATCACCAAACTTTCCTTGAATCCGTTACACTTTCCTTTTACAAATTTCGAGAACGAAATATTTTTAAGGAGGGTAGAATGTAACAACCCTAAACTTTCTGTACAATTTTTTCAAAAATACAGAAAGATGTACTTTTGCCTGAGCATAAGTTATAAGTTTGATTTGCTTTTTAATAGCAAGAAGGAGCTTGTAGCTCATTGGTAAGACCTTGCACTGCTGAACCAAAGCACCAGAATTCAAATCCTATTAGCCACATTAATTTTTTAATTAGTTTTCTTTTAAATTTTTAGAATCCCAAGAGTCTACACGTGCATAACTCGTAAAAACCAAAAGTCACATATAAAATAAACGAGTCCAGGAGGTAGACAAATCGACATGGGACACGAGGCATGAAGAATCGGCGTGACTCGGTCGACTCGATCGACTTGGGCCGGCGACTTGCCCGACTCGGCCGCCGCCGCCGGCCCGAGTCAGCCCAAACCCAAAATTTCTTTACATGTTCTGTGCCTCTTGAACTCCCCATAACCCCTACACTGTTTAAATTCCCTGCATTATTCCAGAGACTTAAAAATCCAATTAAAACTCTTTTTAAGCAAAATTAAATACATTTTTTCACACCCTTTCATCTACCCTAACCCTAGTTTTTCCTATAAATACCCACTCAATTTTTCACACCCTTCATACTAAAATTCCTGCCCAAACTCTCAAGAAAAACCCCAAGAACGTTTTGTGTACAAGTGGAGTTAGCAAAGGGCGAAACTCCGACGAACTTCCGACGACGATCCGAGGAGTTCCCGATGACAAAACGACGCACGGGCACCTACTAACACTTACTCTTCCTCTTCTCTTGACCCTAAACCCGTAATTCCCTCCTCCATCTTCTCTTTTCTATTCTGAAAACTCGTAATTCTAAAACCCGACGGAAGCGGAGTTAATCCGACTTCCGATTCGGTTTTTCTTTAAAAGTTCCATTTTTCTTAAAAACAATAATACCAAACACTCACAACATGACTATTAATCATTAACAAAACATATTGAACAAGTTCCATATCAAAAGAATATATATTGTAATTTTTATCGCATTTTTTTAGAAAAAAACCATATAGTTTAGTTTCGACATAAAAATATCATTACCCTTGCTATACCCTTAGATAGTTCACAAAGTAATGGCCTACCTCCTCACAACACTTATATGTAATATAGCACGTTGATAGTGGGAAATATATATTTGGGAAAATACGGTTTTACATAAACTACCTCCGACTTATATTAAAACCTTTTTCTACAAGATTATGTATTTTAAACAAATCTTTGCAAAGCGCCGCTACAACCCATTTCGGGGAACCCGTTCGGGATGGTACAGATTATCGCACATCCTCGGCTTTAGTAGTATGAGATGCAGACCTCCGGAAGGAGCATACGGTCTCGAAAGATTTAAAAATACAAATATCTTAAGAAAATGAGATTTCTAGAAAAATAATAAATTAAATTATTTTATAAATATATATATGTATCATCAAAATATCTATTTTTGATATAGTATAAATATTCCAACTTTTCTAAATAAAAAATAATCACTTTACATGAAAATACCATGCAATTCCATACAAGTTCAATACTTTACAAATAAATACCATATATTATGAAAAATAGGTTATTCACTAGAAATGTCATAATGATAAAATATACATCAATGAAAACTTTAAAGATGATAATAAAATACTTGAAGTGTATTCTGAAAATTATACAAAATTATTTTTACATAAAACCCCTCAAGTTTTATAAATTACAATAAAGACCCTAGTAAATATAGGTTTAAGCGGGACCAGTCTCTTGAGCCTCAGGGAGCCGGAGATATGGGTGCTTGCCTATTTAAGGTAGACAACTTAACAAACGGTGTTATCAACACGGTAATCGTCTTTGAAAAAGACACAAATTCTGCCGTCCATGTGCAGCGGTTACCGATAACACCAAAACCTAATTCAGGATTCAATTTCTTTTCTAATTGTCTGACTCAGATTGAGTCTCAATATATACAATCTGACTTGAATGAGATTCAAGTTTAAAACTACATTACAATATGAATCCATGAATCCATATAATCAATCTGTTCAATATATTCAATCTGTATCGCCTAACCGAACCATGGATATATATCCATCTACATGATTCTCCAGTTACATCCATTTACCGATATCACGGTTTCGGCAAGTCATCCATCTATACAATTCAAATTATAAGACAATACAATACAAACAATACAATCAAGACATCGCGGGGTTTAAAGGGTAGATTGGTACGAAAGGTGTTAGAAGTGGCACGAGATTGCAACCATTAAGACACCTAACCTGAATTCAATTTCCATTGTTCCGGGTATTATCACGGAGCCTTATACTCTTGATTCCGTCCTCCTTAGTCTCTGGTCTATTGAGACTCCACTCGTATACACTGACCTCTTATGTACCAAGCTACAAACAACAGCGTCAACACTAAATACAACATTATAACAATATAATACAACTTTAAAAGCTACACACTCTCTCTGTCTATTCTATTTTCTCCCTCATTCTTTGGGACTTACCGAGCGATTGTTCGCTGACGGCATTGCTTATCTTTCTACTTTGGAATGTTGTCAGGTGATCCGGACCTTCAGGAGATCGAGTCCACCAGCGAGAACTTGGATCAGCTAGCCTTCGACCCGGAGCTCTAGATACTTGTACATTTCATTTCAGTACTTTCCATTTCTGTTATGCCACTGTTTAGGCATTGCTTTTCATTCCATGTATTTACTTTTCAGATGTATTGTAAAAAGAATGCGAAAAAATAAGTTGCTGTTCAATTATATCTATTGTCTCTGTCTCTTGTACATTTTATTTATATTGCTCAGAAACGCTTAGCGTGTTTACTTCAGAGTAAATACGTAGCGGTCTCGTCATGTTCTCTGCCCGTACACTGGGAAGCGGGGCGTGGCAGGTTTTGTTAGTGGCCTACCATGCAGTTCAGCACTGTGTGGACAACCTAAGCAATATAACACAAGAACCGGCAACTGAAAATATTCTTTACAATTCATATACCTTGAACCTTCCAATTTCATATATTTTGAATTTGTCCTAATCCAAAATTCACTCACCTCTTTTACAATCATACCAAATCCTTCGCATTCTTTCGTTCTTTCACATATTTTTCATACGCTACCAATATTCTTATCACCAAAATTTCCTTGAATCCGTTACACTTTCCTTTTAAAAATTTCGAGGAAGAAATTTTTTAAGGAGGGTAGAATGTAACAACCCTAAAATTTCTGTACAATTTTTTAAAAAATTCAGAAATGGGTACTTTTACCCGAGGACAAATTATAAATTTGATTTGCTTTTTAATAGCAAGAAAGAGCTTGTAGCTCATTGGTAAGACTTTGCACTGCTGAACCAAAACACCAGAGTTTAAATCCTATTAGCAACATTAATTTTTTAATTTGTTTTCTTTTAAATTTTTAGAATCCCAAAAGTCTACACGTGCATAACTCGTAAAGTTCAAAAGTCACATATAAAACAAACGAGTCCAGAATATAAACAAATCGACAGGGGACACGTGGCATGAAGAATAGGCGCGACTCGGTCGACTCGGGCTGGCGACTCGGCCGCCGCCGCCGGCCCGAGTCAGCCCAAACCCAACATTTCTTTACATGTTCTGTGCCTCTTGAACTCCCTATAACCCCTGCACTGTTTAAATTCTCTGCATTATTCCATAGACTTAAAAATCCAATTAAAACTCTTTTTAATGCAAAATTAAATATATTTTTTCACACCCTTTCATCTATCCTAACCATAGTTTTTCCTATAAATATCCACTCAATTTTTCACACCCTTCACACTGAAATTCCTACCCAAACTCTCAAGAAAAATCCCAAGAACTTTTCGTGTACAAGTGGAGTTAGCAAAGGGCGAAACTCTGACGAACTTACAACGACGACCCGAGGAGTTCCCAGTGACAAAATGACTCGCTGGCACCTCCTACCACTTCTTATTCCTCTTCTCTTGACCCTAAATCCGTAAGTCCCTCATCCCTCTTCTCTTTTCTATTCTGAAAACTCGTAATTCTAAAACCCGAAGGAAGCGGAGTTAATCCGACTTCCGATTCGGTTTTTCTTTAAAAGTTCCATTTTTCTTAAAAACAACAATACCAAACTCTCACAACATGACTATTAATCATTAACAAAACATATTGAACAAGTTCCATATCAATAGAATGTATATTGTAATTTTTATCGCATTTTTCAGAAAAATACCATATAGTTTAGTTTCGACATAAAAACAACATTACCCTTACTATGCCTTTATATAGTTCATGAACTAATGACCTACCTCCTCACAACACTCATATGTAACATAGCACGTTGATATTTGAAAATATAGATTTGGGAAAATACGGTTTTACATAAAACTACCTCCGACTTATATAAAAACCTTTTTCTACAAGATTATGTATTTTAAACATATCTTTGCAAAGTGCAGCTACAACCCATTTCGGGAAACCCGTTAGGGATGGTGCGGATTATCGCACATCCTCGGGCTTAGTAGTGTAAGATGCAGACCTCCACAAGGAGCATATGGTCTCGAAAGATTTAAAAAATACAAATATCTTAAGAAAATGAGATTTCTAGAAAAATAATAAATTAAAATATTTTATAAATATATATATGTATCATCAAAATATCTATTTTTGATATAGTATAAATATTCCAACTTTTCTAAATAAAAAATAATCACTTTACATGAAAATACCATGCAATTCCATACAAGTTCAATACTTTACAAATAAATACCATATATTATGAAAAATGGTTTTATTCACTAGAAATGTCACAATGATAAAATATACATCAATGAAAACTTTAAAGACGATAATAAAATACTTGAAGTGTATTTTCAAAATTATACAAAATTATTTTTACATAAACCCCCTCAAGTTTTATAAATTACAATAAGGACCCTAATAAATATAGGTTTAAGCGGGACCAGTCTCTTGAGCCTCAGGGAGCCAGAAATATGGGTGCTTGCCAATTTAAGATAGACAACTTAACAAACGATGTTATCAACACGGTAATCGTCTTTGAAAAAGACATAAATCCTGCCGTCCATGTGCAGCGGTTACCGATAACACCAAAACCTAATTCAGGATTCAATCTCTTTTCTAATTGTTTGACTCAGACTGAGTGTCAATATATACAATCTGACTTGAATGAGATTCAAGTATAAAACTACATTACAATATGAATCCATGAATCCATATAATCAATCTGTTCAATATATTCAATCTGTATCGACTAAACCGAACCATGGATATACATCCATCCACATGATTCTCCAGTTACATCCATTTACCGATATCACAGTTTCGGCAAGTCATCCATCTATACAATTCAAATTACAAGACAATACAATACAAACAATACAATCAAGACATCACGGGGTTTAAGGGGTACATTGGTACGGAAGGTGTTAGAAGTGGCACGAGACTGCAACCATTAAGACACCTAACCTGAATTCAATTGCCGTTGTTCCGGGTATTATCAAGGAGCCTTGTACTCTTGATTCCTTCCACCTTAGTCTCTGGTCTATCGAGACTCCTCTCGTATACACTGACCTCTTCTGTACCAAGCTACAAACAACAGCGTTAACATTAAATACAACATTATAACAACATAATACAACTTTAAAAGTTACATACTCTCTCTGTCTATTCTATTTCTCCCTCATTCTTTGGGACTTACCGAGCGATTGTTCGCTGACGACATTCCTTCTCTTTCTTCTTTGGAATGTTGTCAGGTAATCCGGACCTTCAGGAGATCGAGTCCACCAGCGAGAACTTGGATCAGCTAGCCTTCGACCCGGAGCTCTAGATACTTGGACATTTCATTTCAGTACTTTCCATTTCTGTTATGCCACTGTTTAGGTATTGCTTTTCATTCCATGTATTTACTTTTCAGATGTAAAGTAAAAAGAATGTGAATAAATAAAGTTGTTGTTCAATTATATCTATTGTCTCTGTCTCTTGTGCATTTTATTTATATTGCTTAGATACGCTTAGCGTGTTCACTTCAGAGTAAATATGTAGCGGCATCGTCACGTCCTTTGCCCGTACTCCGGGAAGCGGGGCATGGCAGGTTTTGTTGGAGGCCTACCATGTATTTACTTTTCCGTTTTATGTTTTTTTATAAGGAGCTCTTTGCAAAAAATTTTTTCAATAAAAGGCTTAGACACACGTTCAATCAATCACAAATGCATAATCAAGCCTAGATCTAGGGTCACCTAGATCAGCTAGACTGCTCCTAACTGTTCCAAAGGGCAAGATGTGAGGACCTCAAATCGCCTCTTCACCGCCAATTGTGGCCAGGTAAGCACAAGTAGAGAAAGGAGGGATCCGCTCACGAATCACCGTGAGACGGGCCTTTTAAAGTTACCTTTCCCCACCTGTCTAGCTTAGGCACCACAAAGTCAGGTTAGGATCAACGATCGATGCCTACAACTATTCCTTTATCCTATTGAGCGTGAAGTCCTTAGGGCTGAGTCTAATATTTTTTAATTAACTTGATGGTCAATGCAATATGCTTTATGTGATTTTTGGGGTCCTGGAAAGGGTAATGAAATCCCCACCCAATCTGGATTGGTGTTCGAGCTCCTTAAAGTCAATTTAAATATGCAAAGCAGAAAACACAATCACTTGCAAGCGGCGCAAAGAATCCTGCACAAGATCAAGTTATTGGAGAAGGGGAGAAGTTTTTGTGTAAAAACCCTGTAGGAAAATTTTTCAGAGGAGATCAGAGGGTTCAGAAGAAGAAAAGATGCTTACAGAGAAAATTTCAAATGATGACGTCACCACCATGCGGCGGTTCCGCGGTAAAAAGTGGGTCAACGCGTTCAAGTCGTCGGTTCAGATCCCAAATGCTTTTCTGTTTCTCTGTTCTGATTTTCCTCTGTTTGTTCAGATCTGCTATTTTCTGTTTTGCTTTCTGGATTTTTCCAGATCTGAATTTGTTCGTCTCTTCGATCCTGCACAATTCAAACAAAACCCTTCAAAGAATAACAAGATGATAATTATATATATATATATATATATATATATATATATATATATTTTATAGTTTTTATGATTTTTCAATTTTTATATTAACCCGAAATTACAAAAAGAAAATAACTACGCCATCCTCGGCAACGGCACCATTTGATTGCAGAGAATTTTTTGCGATCAAAGAATTGTTAACCGCAATCAAGAATGGTGTCGGTTGGTAGCTAGCCGGTGAGTACGGGTCAGTCCACAGGGATTTTGTGTATTCTCAATTTGTTCTAACGAGTTAATTCCAAACGGTGTTGGATTGATTATCACTAAAAACTAAGGTTGATCTAGACTAGGATTAAAATCTTGCCAGGCTTAGGTTTAGGTTAAGTTTGGAAAGTCAATATTCCTCACCGCTTTCTATGCCCTAATTAAGAACTATGAGGTGTTATGGTAATAATTAATAAAGTGGATTAGTACCATCGGGAAAAAACTAGGTTTCTTCCTCTAGGTTCTTGTCCTTCCTGTCTTAATTCATACCCTAATCTCCATAGAAATCATATACAACCGGTCTTTTAAACTACGGTATCACCGCTACCTCGTGGGATAGGGCACCGTAGTGAGCGGTGTGTGTATGTATGCATGGAGTCCTATAAAAATATGTGATGGACAAGAAAGGGATGGGAGATTTTCATCTCTCAAACCTCTCCTATTTCTAACCCTAACAAGTGAGGAACTACTCACTCATTAGGGAATTTATTAAAAGAAACATTTTTTATCTACGGCAAATCATTAAAAGTCATAAACTAATTAACTAGGAAAAATAATAAAAATTCTATACTATGGCAGAAAAGAAATTACCTAGGGCATGGAAATGAAAAACTACTTACTTTATTTGATGCTCCCTTCATACATAGAATTTTGAATTTTTGATCAATGAAAAGAGGCATACCCCAAAAAGAGGTTTAGGGTTTCTATTTATAGATCATAGAAACCCTAAGGTTACATTTGATTCACACCAGCATTTACAAATATACCCTAAAGAAGCCTAGTCAACGCACGCCTTCCACCGTCAAAGTTCGCATCGACACGGGCTCATCATGGCCGCGGAACCGCGGCCAAGAGCCATGTTTGGCCGCGGAGCCGCGGCTATATAGGGGGCTTGTTGTCTGATTTCTTCTGTGCTGCTTCTGGTTGCATTTGGCTTCCTGTTTCTTCACTTGGTTTCTCAGATTGTCTTCTAGTTTTCTTCCAGTTTTCCACAGTGCATAATGTCGTGGACTTTTACTGTTTGCTTCGTGTCGAAGTCTTGAACCTTTCGCTGCCTTTTTACTTTGTGAAATTGTCTATTGATCTTCATTTATTCTTCAAACTGTAGGCATGATCAAGATTCTTCCATTTGTTGGTCGTAGTCTCACTTTTGTATCGTCTTTTCATCATTTTCACCGTTTTATTCCGAGAACCTGTAACCTGCAACTATGTAGCAGACATGGATCAAAAGCACCTGTTTATTTGTAAAATGAATAAAAATGGGGAATATAATAATGCAAAATTATGATATGAACAAATACCCCCAAACTCATCTTTTGCTCGTCCTCGAGCAAAACTAGTTTTATTCTCGGAAAAAAAACCTACCCTCACTTTCGCAGGGAAACGCGATTGCACTAAGCTCGTGCAACAAGCCGTTAAACCTCTAGGTGTCTCTAGTAGGAGGAGTGTTGTCTCCTGAGGGTTTTCAGCGGATACTACCCACAAAACCCTATCAATTCGGCCTATTGACTTTTATTCTCCAATTAGGTTTTCTAGCAAGAACTCTATTATCTTCAACTCAGAAATTATCAACCCGTATTTTTCACGCTTCCTTATCATTTAACTTAAGATTATATATGTTTTGTAGATTTACTTAGCTTTTAGCATCTTTTGAGTTTTCCTTCTAGGGTTCAATCTCAACTTAGGAATTTTTATCATCTCTACTAAAGATATAAGTCCTATTTTTTATTCCCATCTCTTATCTAAACCCCAATCATATACCCCTGCGTGTGTGTATATATCATCCCTACACTTGGAAATTCAAATCAAGCTATTATACTCTTGTCCATCGTCCAAAGTACTTTTCAATTGGTGAATTTTTAGATGAAATTGCTCACACATTCTTCATGCGACCGTTAATACTTCTTGAGGTACCAACGACCGATTACAAAATATGTTGCACATTAAGGCGTAATTCCTAGTCTTGTAACACCTAAGGCTTTTAGCAGTGACTCCCAAACCAGTTGGTCTAAGGCAGTAGGTGATAAAGCACCCTCGCTAAATATTTTTTTCTATTTATGCAGCTTTAAGTAATTACAAAAACCAGTGTTCATTTTTTTATCTCTTTATTCACACTTGTAATTTTTATTTTATTTTATTTTCCTTCATACTAAGAACTTTAGACAAGAGCATTTCAAGGTCTCTTCTACTATTCCAAGTTTCAAAGTTCGTGTTTGTGCAATTTGTATGGTATAAATTTTCACAATTTAGATTTAAGCTTAGGAATTATTTTTCAGACTTATACTTTAATAAAAATATCAATACTTTTCCCTTGTTTTAACTTAGCCCAAGAAGTCAACTCAAAATTTGTCTATTTCTAAATAAACTACAAAGACATATACTTTCTACCGTTAAATTTTAAGAAAGGTTATTTTTAGGGTTTTTAATTTACTAAGTCTAAGATCTAGTTGTTCCTAGCTAGTTAACCTATTTGTCAAACTCAAGTCAATTATGGCCAAAATTGAATTTTTCAATTTTTATAATTTTTCAATTTTTATGGGTTTTAAAATAAGTATGCAAATGCAAAAATATACATATGAATGGGAAGGAAGACAATTTATCGAGCACACCCCCAAACTTAAACTTGACAGTGTCCTCACTGTCAGGCTACACCAAGATGATCAAAAATGTCGGTATTCCCCTGTTTATTATTTTTTATATATTTTTTTATTGTTAACAGAAAAACAAAACAAAATATATATACAAAAAGGTCCCCCCTAAACTTAAGTGAGACAGTGTTTCCACTATTTAAGCGTTAAAGTTCAGAGTTAGGGAGGAGAAAAAATACAGTATCAAGCTATACAAGGCCTTACACAGGCCAAAGGTTACCACCAACCATTCAAAAATTTTATCGTTATAATGGTGTGGTTGGTGAAAGAATGGAGTGTATAGAAAAGAAATGAGAAACACACGAGACCATGTGGGAATAGAAACAGTATACGGTCTCGGTGGAGGAGATGAATGGCGAAAAGAGAAAGAAGTGCAGTACGAACTTGAGCGTGTAAATTGAGTGAATAAATTAGCACAAATTATGTTGACCGATGTGATGAAAGAGATTGTGCTAATCTATCAACCTGTCGAGAAATGGGGTCAAATCCCTTAAGATTCGCGATAAAACATGGGTACGTTGAACTTGGTAAACCAGCCATTGAAAATGGAAGCGCGACGGATTCTTGCACGGTCGAAACGATCGAAAGGAGGAAGGGGAGTGATTTAGGGATGGTCTCATTCTCACCTAAGTAAGCGTATGTAAGGTGAAACGACAACAGCTTGAGTTCGAGTTTCAGAGGTGAAACAATTGAAGGCAAAATTGGTGAAACTGTCTCGAACTCGAAGGATTCCATCAATGGTTCGAAATCACTGTAAGCAACCGATTCAGATGGTTCAACTGACTCGTCCGAAAATTCAAAGGACTCAAACTCGGGTAATGAGTCTTCAAAATCGTTCAAAAAATTGAAACACTCGTAATCATTATCGGTTGTGCAAACTGTGTCAGATTCAAGGAGGAACGCACTAGTGGCGTCAAAATTGCTGTGATCGAACAGAAATTTTTCAAGCTCACAGTCCTCCTGCGTGATTTCTTGCGTGGTCGGAACGATGGAACGGATGAAGGGGTGATTTAGGAAGTATAATAGTTAAAGGTTCAGGATGATGAATTGGAAAATCCGACTCATCAAACAAAACTGGTTCATCCTCAATACTATCCTCAATACTATCCTCATAATTCTCCTCAAAAGTTATCCCATCCATGCAATTATCATCAAAATCAAGACGCATAATAAGTTCGGGAGAAACACTTAATGACTCGGGATGATGATTTGGAGAGAAAAATTCAGTCAAATTTGCGGGTTCATCATCCAAAATATCCCCCGCGTCAATATCCTCAATCAAGTGAAAATCAATTTTTCCAGACACCTTATCAAAAGCATGGATATTTATCAATTCAGGTTCTATATTGAAGGTGTAAAGTTCGAAAGAATTGGTGATGGTTTCACTCGAAAGGGATCCTTCACAATCTGGCAAATCAAGCACTACAAAGTCGCACAACGCATTAAACGTTTTATTTTCAATTGGTGAATCCTTTGGGACACTTGATAGACATTCAAAACCGGAGTTATGGGATTCAATTGGTGATGGGTAGGTTTGATTTGGAACGGTGCACAGCTCACTCTCTCCACTCAAATTCTCAATTTGTCCAACCGCCTCATCATACATTGGAATTTTTGGAGCTAGTTGGAAACTAGCTATCGGGTCACTAGGTTGCATGAGGGCGGCAATGGATGCATCCAAATTCCTCATCTGTTGGTTTGTCACTGCAATATAAGCTTCCAGCGACTGTTCCAGACTAGACATGGGTTGTGAAGGGGTTTCAGTAAAAGATTCAAAGTTGTTTGGATACGTGAAACTCCCAAATGGTTGTGTAGAAGCAATGTCTAGGGAAGGTGTGAAAGTCGGGTAGGACTGGTAGGAATTGAATGGTTGGACAGGAGTAGGATCAACATTTGGATAAAAAGGTGAATGGACTTGTTGATCCCAAGAACTGGAAGTGTTGAAAGGAGTGAAAGATCGGTTACGAGATTGTTCAATATGTTCAGCAATAGACATGGGTTTCGGAGTTACAACAGGACTCGAAAAAGGAGTATCAACGTGAGAAGGTGGTGAAGGTTGAAATGGTTGATACAAAGTGGATTGCGGAGTCGAACTGTTTCTCCTAGACGCTTCTATTCGATCTTTCAAAAAAATTTTGGGCATGGAGGGGTCGTCCGTAATTCGACCAAAACAATTCGCGTAGGAAGCAATGTTTGGATGATGATACCAAAGTTCGGCAAGAGTTTTGTGAGTTGGGGTACCCATGATGTAAGAAAGAGAAGAAAAAAAATGTGGGTGCAATGGATTTCTTAGCAACAATTGGCAAGTTTTTGTAAATTTTTTTTCCGTTTTGTGTTTTTTTATAAGGAGCTTTTTGCAATTTTTTTTTTCAATAAAAGGCTTAGACACACGTTCAATCAATCACAAATGCACAATCAAGCCTAGATCTAGGGTCACCTAGATCAGCTAGACTGCTCCTAATAGTTCCAAAGGGCAAGATGTGAGGACCTCAAACCGCCTCTTCACCGCCAAATATGGCCAGGTAAGCACAAGTAGAGAAAGGATGGATCCGCTCACGAATCACCGTGAGACGGGCCTTTTAAAGTTACCTTTCCCCACCTGTCTCGCTTAGGCACCACAAAGTCAAGTTAGGATCAACGATCGATGCCTACAACTATTCCTTTGTCCTATTGAGCGCGAAGTCCTTAGGGCTGAGTCTAATCTTTTTTAATTAACTTGATGGTCAATGCAATATGCTTTATGTGATTTTTGGGGTCCTGGAAAGGGTAATGAAATCCCCACCCAATCTGGATTGGTGTTCAAGCCCCTTAAAGTCAATTTAAATATGCAAAGCAGTAAACACAATCACTTGCAAACATATTTTTTTAGCGGCGCAAAGAATCCTGCACAAGATCAAGTTATTGGAGAAGGGGAGAAGTTTTTGCGCAAAGAACCCTGAAGGAAAATTTTCCAGAGGAGATCAGGGGGGTCAGAAGAAGAAAAGATGCTTACAAAGAAAATTTCAAATGATGACGTCACCACCATGCGGCGGTTCCGCGGTAAAAAGCGGGTCAACACGGCGGAAGCGCGGTCAAGTCGTCAGTTCAGATCCCAAATGTTTTTCTGTTTCTCTCTGGATTTTTCCAGATCTGAATTTGTTCGTCTCTTCGATCCTGTACAATTCAAACAAAAACCCTTCAAAGAATAACAAGAAGATAAATTTTTTATATTTTATATTTTTTATGATTTTTCAATTTTTATATTAACCCGAAATTACAAAAAGAAAATAACTATGCCATCCTCGGCAATGGAGCCATTTGATTGTACAGATTTTTTTGTGATCAAAGAATTGTTAACCGCAATAAAAAACGGCGTCGCTTGGTAGCTAGCCGGTGAGTAGGGGTCGGTCCACAGGGATTTTGTGTATTCTCAATTTGTTCTAACGAGTTAATTCCAAACGGTGTTGGATTGATTCTCACTAAAAACTAAGGTTGATCTAGACTAGGATTAAAATCTTGCTAGGGTTAGGTTTAGGTTAAGTTTGGAAAGTCAATATTCCTCACCGCTTTCTATGCCCTAATTAAGAACTATGAGGTGTTATGGTAATAATTAATAAAGTGGATTAGTACCATCGGGAAGAAACTTGGTTTCTTCCTCTAGGTTCTTGTCCTTCCTTTCTTAATTCTTACCCTAACCTCCATAGAAAAAATATAAAACCGGTTTTTTAAACTACGGTATCACCGCTACCTCGTGGGATAGGGCGCCGTAGTGAGCGGTGTGTGTATGTATGCATGGAGTCCTATAAAAATATGTGATGGGCAAGAAAGGGGTGAGAGATTTTCATCTCTCAAACCTCTCCTATTTCTAACCCTAATAAGTGAGGAACTACTCACTCATTAGGGAATTTATTAAAAGAAACATTTTTTATCTACGGAAAATCATTAAAAGTCCTAAACTAATTAACTAGGGCAGATAATAAAAATTCTATACTATGGCAGAAAAGAAATTATCTAGGGCATGGAAATGAAAAACTACTTACTTTATTTGATGCTCTCTTCATACATAGAATTTTGAATTTTTGATCAATGAAAAGAGGCATACCCGAAAAAGAGGTTTAGGGGTTCTATTTATAGATCATAGAAACCCTAGGGTTACATTCGATTCACACCTGCATTTACAAATATACCCTAAAGAAGCCTAGTCAACGCACGCCATCCACCGTCAAAGTTCGCACCGACACGGGCTCATCATGGCCGCGGAACCGCGGCCAAGAGCCATGTTTGGCCGCGGATCCGTGGCCATATAGGGGGCTTGTTGTCTGATTTCTTCTGTGCTGCTTCTGGTTGCATTTGGCTTCCT
This sequence comes from Agapanthus africanus, assembly GCA_030015575.1. Classification (NCBI taxonomy): domain Eukaryota; kingdom Viridiplantae; phylum Streptophyta; class Magnoliopsida; order Asparagales; family Amaryllidaceae; genus Agapanthus; species Agapanthus africanus. The sequence continues at coordinate 257,394,967 of CM057339.1, read as the reverse complement.
GTTTCTTCACTTGGTTTCTCAGATTGTCTTCTAGTTTTCTTCCAGTTTTCCACAGTGCATAATGTCGTGGACTTTTACCGTTTGCTTCGTGTCGAAGTCTTGAACCTTTCGCTGCCTTTGTACTTTGTGAAATTGTCTATTGATCTTAATTTATTCTTTAAACTGTAGACATGATCAAGATTCTTCCATTTGTTGGTCGTAGTCTCACTTTTGTATCGTCTTTTCATCATTTTCACCGTTTTGTTCCGAGAACCTGTAACCTGCAACTATGTAGCAGACATGGATCAAAAGCACCTGTTTATTTGTAAAATGAATAAGAATGAGGAATATAATAATGCAAAATTATGATATGAACAAATACCCCCAAACTCATCTTTTGCTCGTCCTCGAGCAAAACTAGTTTTATTCTCGGAAAAAAAACCTACCCTCATTTTCGCAGGGAAACGCGATTGCACTAAGCTCGTGCAATAAGCCGTTAAACCTCTAGGTGTCTCTAGTACGAGGAGTGTTGTCTCCTGAGGGTTTTCAGCGGATACTACCCACAAAACCCTATCAATTCGGCCTATTGACTTTTATTCTCCAATTAGTTTTTCTAGCAAGAACTCTATTATCATCAACTCAGAAATTATCAACCCGTATTTTTCACGCTTCCTTATCATTTAACTTAAGATTATATATGTTTTGTAGATTTACTTAGCTTTTAGCATCTTTTGAGTTTTCCTTCTAGGGTTCAATCTCAACTTAGGAATTTTTATCATCTCTACTAAAGATATAAGTCCTATTTTTTATTCCCATCTCTTATCTAAACCCCAATCACATACCCCTATGTGTGTGTATATATCACCCCTACACTTGGAAATTCAAATCAAGCTATTATACTCTTGTCCATCGTCCAAAGTACTTTTCAATTGGTGAAATTTTAGATGAAATTGCTCACACATTCTTCATGCGACCGTTAATACTTATTGAGATACCAATGACCGATTACAAAATGTGTTGCACATTAAGGCGTAATTCCTAGTCTTGTAACACCTAAGGCTTTTAGCAGTGACTCCCAAACCAGTTGGTCTAAGGCAGTAGGTGATAAAGCACCCTCGCTAAATATTTTTTTCTATTTATGCAGCTTTAAGTAATTACAAAAACCTGTGTTCATTTTTTTTATCTCTTTATTCACACTTGTAATTTTTATTTTATTTTATTTTCCTTCATACTAAGGACTTTAGACAAGAGCATTTCAAGGTCTCTTCTACTATTCCAAGTTTCAAGGTTCGTGTTTGTGCAATTTGTAGGGTATAAATTTTCAGAATTTAGATTTAAGCTTAGGAATTATTTTTCAGACTTATACTTTAATAAAAATATCAATACTTTTCCATTGTTTTAACTTAACTCAAGAAGTCAACTCGAAATTTGCCTATTTCTAAATAAACTACAAAGACATATAGTTTCTACCGTTAAATTTTAAGATAGGTTATTTTTAGGGTTTTTAATTTACTAAGTCTAAGATCTAGTTGTTCCTAGCTAGTTAACCTATTTGTCAAACTCAAGTCAATTATGGCCAAAATTGAATTTTTCAATTTTTATAATTTTTAAAATTTTTCAATTTTTATGGGTTTTAAAATAAGTATGCAAAAGCAAAAATATACATATGAATACGAAGGAAGACAACTTACCGAGCATACCCCCAAACTTAAACTTGACAGTGTCCTCACTGTCACGCTACACCAAGAGGATCAAAAATGTCGGTATTCCCCTGTTTATTATTTTTTATATAATTTTTTTATTGTTAACAGAAAAACAAAACAAAATATATATACAAAAAGGTCCCCCCTAAACTTAAGTGAGACAGTGTTTCCACTGTTTAAGCGTTAAAGTTCAGAGTTAGGGAGGAGAAAAAATACAGTATCAAGCTATACAAGGCCTTACACCACCACCATCTTCTCTTCCTCCGAGCTCTTCTCCTCTCTCAAAACCAAGCTCCATCCCTCGCCATCACCAACCTCCGCCGGCTGCCTCCTTTTATCACGTACCCCGAGCTCCCCTCGCCTCCACCTCCAGCGCTAAATCACCACTGACCCCATCACCGACGAGAAACCGCCACAGCTCCTCCACTTCATTCATTAACCACACCTGAGCTCATCTTCCCTATTTCCCCAACTCCAGAGATCACCCACTGCTACCCATAGCCCAGAACACCATCGCCTACGCCTGCTCCGGCCAACCCAAGCACCGCCAACGATCTTAATTCCTCCTCACATACCAATGACCACTCGCCGCTACATCACAGCAGTCGAGCCACATAGTCCTCGTCATGGTCGCCCGTGCCCAACCCATGTTCATTAACGCCGACCACATCACCGCCAGTCTCCATGCAGTCTCCTAGCTCCCCTCTACTCATCGCCGTCGATCACCGCCACTTTTGGACCCAAGTCGATACCACCGTCGAGCCCCGACATTTCATCAAACACCTGTATTTGTCGCAATCGCCGCTTTTCCATCCCCCGTCATCACCGTCCAAGCTATCTCCATCGTTATTGTGTCCATCGCCGTCGTCGACACAGTAGCCGTTGCAACGCCAGCGCACGTCCGTCGTACCCACCGAGCCATCAAGCATAAGATCAAGCTCCACCGAGGCCAACCCTTATCATGTTTGCAACGTGCTATTTCTATAGATCACTGTTGCTGTTGTATTGTTGTCATGTCGCTGTCGTGTCATCATCGTCGTCGATACGTCGTCAGGAAATTTTCCAAGACTTGCTTCCATGCTATAATACTATTACGATATATGTTCCGATGGTAGCGCGTGATTAGTAATAGGCCATACTTAATTTGATTTGATTCGGAGCCTAGTATTAATCGAGTCCAACTTCTCGAGTTAAAATCCTATAGAAGTTCGTAAGTTATTTCTCTTGTGAATTGAACGAGCATAATGGTATTTTCCGATAATAAACAACCGTTTAGTTTAGGTGTTCGATACGTATTTTTGTACGAAGATCCTATCTAGTGTGGTGAAATTTATGGTTACTAGATTACTTTAGAGACAAAGGATAACGTGTAAAAAGGTTGGTTTGAAAATACGAGCTTAAACACCATAGAATGTCAACCTCTTTTAGGTCCGCCAAATCTGAAATTTCTCGTACACCTAACTTGTGAAAATCATAATAATTTGGTTATTTACTGGAATGCAGTGTTAGAAGGCTCGTATCAAATCCGACTCGACAACCTAGAACCTTATATAATTTATATTTTGTTTCTATTTTAAAGTGGTGACAAACTATACAGGAATGCTGCTCTGGACTACAGTCCAGAGCAGCACTGCTTGTCGACACCTGAATTACAATGCTTTTACAACTCCGTGTGAAAATGGATTTATGTGGAAACCTATACCATTGTGAATATTAATCTGTTAGATAACTATTGGAGGTAGTTTCATTCGTTTTTACTATTGTTTGCTATTTTAATCATATTTTAAATCATCAATACGTACTTCAGTCCCAAGCATGGACAGAACGTATATTCCGATCTTAAATAATGCATATCTCCCAGCATACAGTGAATATAGTCGATCCGTCTAGTGATTTGGAAACCTAAATAATAAACATAAATATTATACAACTGTAGTTTCTCCTAATTATGATTTCAACCGGATGAAACTGTGCTACAAAACGGACCTTCAGTTCAGGAACTGAACTTCCAGCAGAGAACATTTAAAAAGAAATGACTGTAATTCGCGAACCCGTAACTCGATTGACTTGAAACAAATTTCGTTGAATTGCTGATTAAGTTTATTTTTTACCCTTTGTGTATTATTTTGCTTAATTCTGAACGTACGATTTAATGTGATTTTTTTAAGTTCATAAGACGCGTAATGTCTTGTATTGCATATGATTTGTTTAGCGGCATAATTCACATATTTACCCGACTGCAATACCTCTAGCGATAGTGAGCGTCCTTATTAATTTTCATTGTATAATGCATTGTCGAACATGAATAGTATCAGTTTAGTTGTGTTAAGTATGCCAGTAAAAAGTGAACGATTCGTGATAGTGAACAGTACAATGATTAGTGAATAAAGCAGTGTTATTGGTGCGTACTTGTACACAACTAGCCCATACTTAAAGATAGTGAAACCTGGGGAAAAATGGGAAATCGAAGTGGAAAGGAACTTGTATTTAGCGAGGTTAGCGATTAGAGGATGATTATTCGAACAACGACTCTTATATATATTAGGTTTGGACTTAGCGGTCCGGCTGACAAGGTTATGTCCAGGGCAACAGTGGGCCGTAGTCTCAGGTACGTACGGGACCCTCGTTAAACATGACCACTCCTTTCCGCAAACTCGATTTCAAAACTGACTTAGAGATCAGTAAAAACACAGGTCATACATTGCATTGATTATTGACATATTGATTACCTACACATATTATCCCCACCATTATTACGTTTATTTCTTACCTCATTATTATTATCATATTATTGCTATTGCATCATCCTGAAGACCTGAGTATGCATTCTCAATGATAGAAGTGGATCCATCTGATCTCGAGAAGACCGCGAAGATCCAGACCAGTGAACCAGTTATATTTCTCTTTTGATATACCTGGTTAGTTGCCCTTTTGTTTACTTCCATTACGCTCAGTTTCCTTTATATCCGACAGTTCTAGTGACCGCATTCTCTTTATTCGCGTTGAGTTTTACTGATTACCATATAATGCTAGAAGCCGAAATGTGACTACGGCAGGATTTTCCTTGATCGTAGGAGCATGGCTGACCTAGTTACCCTCGTATTCCGTATTTTGGGAAGCGGGGCGTGACATATATGGTGCCATAAATCAACTGGTATCTTTGGAGAGGTGGACGGATAAATCCAAATAGCATCTGCCCCCAAATTCAGGTAAGACGATCCATCCCAGTTCGTCTCCGTTTTCGGCGGTGAACGGATTCTGGCACGCCCGGTGGGACCTCTTCCTCTTTCCACTCCACACTTCGTATGTCATGTTTTTCCGCGATCAAATAATCATGGAATATATGTTTGTAGTTGTCCTTGGGTGATGAGATACTGAAGCTCGGCGTTTCGTCTCTATGTAGAATGGCATTGGCTTCCACTCACAGCAACTCAGGTTCTGTCACATCTGGTGAAGTCAAGTATGGGCCACTTACAGCCTCAAATCTCTGCAATCTGGTTCTGCAAGAAATCAATGGGCTTCTCTTTGTGTCTATACTCCCACCTCCCACCCTCGATACCTCAACGCCGAAGGAGGAATCCTAGAAGAAGTCTGTCTTCCACAGGCTGGCTCCTCAAGTTTCTGTTTTGCCGACGGAATCGATCTCCAAACAACCGGTACCTCCTAATGGCCATGGTCGATGCAGGGGGCAGAATACTCAAGCTCTCGAAGAAAATAAGGGGGCAGGCTCAGCAAAATTCTGAGGCTAATCAAATTTCGGCCGTAAGAAACGGTCGACGTCGATATCGGCGTCATACAAAACAAGCTGGGGGCAGTTCTCCGTATGGTCCTGTTTCACTCCCAGCGGTGAATGTTGTTGTTCCAACCGGGAACAGGTTCGAACTGTTGTGAAGGGTCAGACAAAATTCTCCCACCGCAATATTGAAGAAATCTCCGCATCTTATGGAGATCCGATGCGAGCAGAAAGCAGTTCGCTTCCCAAAAGAACTTTCCTCATCTATATATAAGGTGTGGAAGCAGGTGAAGGACTCAGTCGTCGTCTGTGGCTCTTCTCCTAAACGTCAGCCAAATTCTGACAAATCCCCTTTCAAATACAAGGGGACTCATCCTAAGGCGGTTCCTACTATAACGGTTCCTTCCGAAGCCAAAGTGGCTTCTCACAAAAAAGAGAGGCCTAATAAGACTCAAGCGCCCGAGGCAAACTCTAAAGGCCAAAACTCCAAACACCCCAACCCTTGGGGTATGGTAGTTCATACAGTCCACATGGTGAGCTCCAAAGATGAAGATCAAGCGTCTACTAGTCACGGACCGCATATCCGGTCTTTAATGAAGGATCAAAAGCAATATGAAAAGCTACAGGAAATGCTTGCTCAGCCGGCAGCACTCGCTAATCCATTGCCTGAGGAAAATCCCGAGGACGCACCTGAAGAAAGAGTAGGGAAGGAGTCGGTTATTGATTTCCTAAAGCGCGCTCTCAAAAAGAGAGATGATGGCACGCCCCGCTTCCCAGAGTACGCTAAAAAGGGCACGTGACATAGCCAACCATGCTACCTGTGGGTAGGAAGTATCCATCCACAGTCACATTACGGTTGTAGAGGTATCAAGAACAAAATAAAACTATCTAAAACATGTCCATAATCCAAGATAAATCATGAGTCAAGAATAAATAAATGCGGAAGCGAAAGATCCAATACAAATAACTGGAATTTATGTCCCATAATGCGGGCTCACATCAGGAATAAAAAAAATGCAGGAAAGAAAAACTAACTACTGCTGATGCTCACAGCTCAGCCTGTCGGCTGAAGTACTCCTGCTCGGACTGCAACAGCGGTACAGAATCTGGGCCATACAAAACCCAGACGTCAGCGCGTCATGTCATCAAGTAATATAATATGAACAGTGTAGTAGGCAATGCAAATATAAACATGAATGGAAAACAGGGGTAACAGTAATATAAATCAGAGCAATGCAGGGTAGTGTGCAGTGGGTAAACTAAACTGTTCTATCAGGCTCTAAAGTCTTTGAAACCAAATAATGTAATCCTCATCGTAACTCGTCGGTAGTTATTCCGTAACGCCCGGAAAGACGGCAAACAATAGGTATTCCGTAACGCCCGGAAAAGACGGCAAACAATGGGTATTCCGTAACGCCCGGAAAAACGGGAAACAATAGGTATTCCGTAACGCCCGGAAAAACGGCAAACAATGGGTATTCCGTAACGCCCGGAAAAACGGCAAACAATAGGATGGCCCTTGGAGTTACGTTCGGTTACAATACTGATTTCCCCATACCCTCAAGTTATATGTGTAAGTCAAGTCAGGTATCCCGTAATCAAGAAACTAATGCCAACGCAAGATCAGGTAAAAAGATTTGTCTGGATAAACAACAGGAACGGTCCATGAGGACTACATGTCAGGTTTGTTGGCATTAGACACAAGATCAGGTAACGGGTCAGGTTATGGTATATCAGGTCAAGTCAAACAGTATACGGTACCATGTTGGGTCAAGCACTATGTATGTAGCAAGTCAGGTCAAGAAGTAAGCGATATCATATGTGTATTCACAATCAGTTATAAAATCAAGCATGGTTATCAACAACATGATATAAGCAATGAATTAAGCAATAGGCAGATGCACTCGGTTTGCAGTACAGTTATTAGTTGTATCACAGAGAGGATTTCAACATTATAAGAATGCAGTAAGACAATTATAGCCGTTTAATCATGTTAACAAGTTTAAGACTTCATGGATGCAATGTTATATGTATATATAGGTTCTACGGATGAAATCACAATTTAAGCAGGTTAAATGTATACAAGTGTTCGAGTGAAGTAAAACGGTAGATAAGGTGCCATAGGCTACGTTATTAGTGAAGGTGAAATTAAAATCTGTAAATATGGTTATTAGGTTCACTACGGCAATTTCAACAGGTAGGTTCCAAGTTTGAAAGATAAATGATATATAACAACATTGACATAAAAAAAATGGGAATTATAATACTACAGTTAAATAACAGGTTTAGGGTGTCATTAATGAATATGTAAATATTATTTAGCATGTAGCAAGGGGTACTTGCCTCGACGGGTCGCGAATCGGGAAAACGGAACGTTAACCGTCGGCGGGGAAAACTCGCGACGGTCGCACGGTTCACGGAATGAACCCAAACGACGAACAGTGGAACCACACAAGTCGGGGTACCTCGCTGGAACGTCGGGATACGTCATCGGCATCGTCGGATTCCGGCCGATGAATGAACAGTGAATGTCAAGACATGGAATCAAGAAAGGAAAAGAAAAACAGAGAAGAAAGGAAGTAGGGTTAGAGAAGGGATGCTCACGATGATCCGTGGGACGGGTGGTGACGGTTGACCTCGTCGACGGATCTCCGGCGGCCAGCCAACAGTGACCGCGACGGGCAGCTGTAGTTCAAGAAAACCTCAACAGAGAAGGGAAAAGAGAAGAAAGGAAAAGAGGAAGGAAACAATGCTCACTGAGGGGGGTGCTTGTGGGGCCGGGGCACGGAGGCGAGACCGCCGGCGGCGACTCACGGCGGCTGCGACAATGTGCAGGGGGTGCAGGGCGCTCGGGAAGTCGACGAAGGAGGGAGGAGAGATGGACGTGGAGGCGACGAGGGCGAGGAGGCGAGGATGCTGGTGCTGATCGCGTTGGCGTTGGTGCTGCAGCGGCGAGGATGGAGGCGGCGGTAGCTAGGGTTCGCTGGGGGGTGATAGGTCGCGTTATTTTTTTAAAAAGAAAAGGAGGAGGGAGATAGATTATATATAGAAGAGAGAGAGATGTGGGGGGGGAGAGAGATAGAGAGAGAGACGGTGAGGGAGGGAGAGAAAAGTTAGAGAGAGAGAGAGGGAGTGCGAGAGGAGAGAGAGAGGAGAGATATAGAGAGGGGAGAGAGATCGAGAGGAGAGATAAAGTGTAGGGGGAGAGAGAAAATTGGAGTTTAGTGTAAAGAAGAGAGAGAGAGAAAGAGAAAGGGAGAGAGATAGAGAGAGGCGTAGGAAGGTGGGGCCCACGGGGAAAAAGGGTGCTGTGATTGGCTGGGAATGAATGTTTGTTAGGAATAGGTTTTTAAATAAAAGATTTAGGAATATAAAGGAAATATTATATGGTTAAAAATAATATATGGTGGTTTTAAAATATATTAAAAAATGGGATTTTGGCGCAAAGTAAAACATTTTCAAATCGCGCTCGGGCCGGGTCCAAAAATTCGAAATTGAAATAATATAATTTTAGGCGGGATCCAAAATTCAAAATGAAGTGTTTTATGATCAAAAAGCATACCCCCAAAACGGACAAACGTACGTGCACCTAGCCGTCCAAACTCGCCCGTTTCACTGAACGGGACGAGAACACGGTGTACGGACGCTACAACAGGGTTAGGGGTGTCAAGCAGGCCAAGATGAATATTTTTAATTTTATTTTAGATGCCAAAAATTGTTATATGCAGAAATGAATTTGCCGGGTAAAATTTTACAGTAAGTAACAATCAAGAAAGATAAATGAAATAAGTGCTATACTACGTTCAAACGGTAACTGAAATTAGTAGCATTGGGCTCGGGTGTTACATTATACCCAACTACAAAAAGAATTTCGTCCTCGAAATTCCAAGAATACAAAGACAGATAACTACAAGAAAAGGTGAGGAAACTTCTGCCGGATTTCATCTTCTCGGTCCCAAGTGGACTCTCCACGCGAGCGATTACCCCAAGAAACAAGTACAAGAGGGATAACCCTGTTCTTAAGAACCTTTTCCCTTCGATCCACAATTTCAATCGGTCGCTCCTCAAAAGTCAAGTCCTCTCGTACCGTTAGCTCAGAATGATCCAAAACATGCGTTTCATCTCGCACATACCTACGGAGTTGAGATACGTGAAACACATCGTGCACATTCGCCAAGGACTGTGGTAATGCCAAACGATACGCTACCTCACCAACATGCTCCAAGATCTCAAAGGGTCCAACGAATCGAGGACTAAGCTTTCCTCGACTTCTAAAACGAATCACCCCTCTAGTCGGTGATATCTTCAAGAATACCAAATCATCCACGGCGAACTCTAGAGGTCTTCTTGACGTGTCTGCCCAACTCTCCTGTCGGTCTTGTGCTGCCTTCATATGATTTCTTATAGTGTTAACCTTCTAAACTGTCTGCACCACCAAATCTGGTCCCAATAACCTTCGTTCACCGACATCGTCCCAACAAACAGGTGAACGACATTACGACCATACGATGCTTCAAATGGAGCCATTTGGATAGTTGCCTGAAAACTGTTGTTGTAAGAAAACTCCACCAAATGTAGATGATCCTCCCATGAACCCTTGAAGTCCAACATGCATGCTCTCAATATATCTTCAAGAGTTTGGATCGTTCTCTCCGATTGACCATCAGTTTGAGGATGATAAGCTGTGCTAAATTTCAATCGAGTCCCCAAACTTTCCTGTAAACTCCGCCGAAAGTGTGATAAGAACCGAGTGTCTCGATCGGACACGATGTTCAGTGGTACTCCATGCAATCTTACAATCTCCTGCATGTATCGCTCTGCCCAAGTCTCTGTTGATTGACCAACCCGGAAAGGATTAAAGCGAGCTGCCTTGGTCAATCGATCAATAATCACCCATACTGCATTGTTGCCTCATATTAAGCTCCTTCTGCGTGAACACAGACTTCAAGCTCTTATGATCAGTAAAATTTCGACCCCTTCGCCTAAAAGGTAGTGTCTCCAAATCTTCAACGCGAAAATCACTGCCGCAAGCTCCAAGTGATGCGTTGGGTAATTCTCTCATGGGTCTTCAATTGTCTCGATGCGTACGCTACAACCTTCCCATGCTGCATCAAAACACACCACAAACCTTTCCCAGATGCGTCGCTGTGAATCTCCAATCCTCCGGAATTGGCTGGCACGGTCAGAATAGGGGCGGTTATTAACTTCTGCTTCAACGTCTCAAAAGCTAACGCACATTTATCCGTTCATACAAAAGGTACCTCCTTGCGCGTAAGCTTGGTTAACAGCTCCGCCAGACGAGCAAAGTTTTCCACGAATCTTCTGTAATACCCGGCGAGTCCAAGAAAACTTCTTATCTCCGCAACATCCTTTGAAATCGGCCAATCTCGTACTGCTGCAATCTTTTCTGGATCGACGGCAATTCCATCGCCAGACACAACATGCCCCAAAAACTTTACTTCCTCCAGCCAAAACTCGCACTTACTCATCTTCGCTTACAACTTCTCCTGTCTCAACGTCTGCAGTGCGATCTTCAAGTGCTCAGCATGCTCTTCCAAACTCTTCGAGTAAACCAGAATATCGTCAATGAACACCACAATAAGCTGATCCAAGAACGGTGAAAAGTTTTGGTTCATCAAGTCTATGAATACTGCCGGCGCATTCGTTACTCCGAAGGGCATCACTAAGTATTCGTAATGTCCATACCGAGTTCGGAACGCCGTCTTGTAAATATCTTCTGCTTTCACTCGGGCCTGATGGTATCCGGATCGCAAATCCAGCTTCGAGAATACCCTCGTGCCACTGAGCTGCTCTAAAGTTCTCCAATGCGAGGGATAGGGTACTTGTTCTCAACAGCCGTCCGGTTTAATTCTCGATAGTCGATGCGCATCTTTCTTGTGTCATCTTTCTTCTTACTGGAAGAACTGGAGCTTCCCAATGCGAATTACTACTTCGAATCCAGCCCTTCACAAGTGATTCCATAACCTGTTTCTTAACTTCTTTCAACTCCACCGGTACCACTGGGTAAAACGTTTTGGATGCTGGCGCTGCACCAGAAATAAGATCCATTGCGAACTCCACGTCTCGCTTCGGCGGTAATCCCGAGATGTCCTCGAACTCGTCCATGGACTCTCAAACTACAGATGGTGCTTCGTCTTTAACAATCCTTGCCGATGGAAGAACATTAGTTGTCGGCCTAGCCCCAAACTCGACTGGCCTGACAAAACTGCTTCCTCAAAACAAACCTCTGGATGTCCGGGAATCTGGAAATTCTCTTTCTTTACTCTACGCTTAATGTGAGCGTGGAAAGTGCCGAGAAATCCATTCCCAAGACGATTTCACAATTGCCGGTAACAAACACCAAGGAATCTGCAATTAACTCCCGACCGCCAACAATAACAGAACAATCCTTATATCTTCTATTAGTTAAGACTTTCCCTTTCCTAATGTGTATGTCCCAAAACTAAACAGGGTCGTGCAATCCTTCGAGTGTATAGTAATAAACTTGGACGACATAAAACAATGGGATGCACTAGAATTGAATAACGCTAATGCGAGAAAACAAAGATCCAGTAGGGTACCTGAAACGACTTCCTCTGGAGCTTTAACCTCTTCAGCCGTCAGGGTAAAGGTTCGAGCTTGATTGGGTCCTCGAGTTATCAGCTTCTGCTCCTGAAACTGTCTCTGCGGTGGCTTCTGAGTATTTTCCTTTAACCGTAGCTTCGACGGGCAAGTATCAATGGTGTGATCCGCTGATCCGCAAATAAGACAAAGTCCAAGCCTCTTACGACAATCCTTGCGATAATGACCTGGTCGCTGGCAGTAATCGCACACCACTCTTCCCTTATGCTCGGGAAAAACTGGCCTCTTTATTGGTACAACGCCACGCCTGTCCACCGGAATACTCTTGTGTCCATGTGCTCGATTTGGTGCAAATGTTGGCTTCCGTGTTGTAAGTGCTGGCTGCGATGTACCCCCGGTCTTCATAGTTAGCCTCTGCTGCTCTCGGGCTGCTGTAAGTACTTGTGAGAAAGTGGTCAAACCCAGGGAGACAATCTGTCTCTGGATGTCCACATCCAAACTGCGCATGAACCTTCTTGCCCTATCAGCATTGTTGGCAACCAAAGGTCCAGCGAATCTACTGAGCCGCGTCCACTCAGCTGCATGCACATCTACAGGTGCGCCGTTCTGCTTCAAACTGATGAATTTTTCCTCCATTTCCTCCCGTGCAGTCCGTGGGAAGAACTTTTCCAAGAAACTTTTCGAGAAATTCGCCCAACTGATCGGCTTGGGCAAGCAGGTCTCTTCCACAAGCCACCATTCCCGGGCGTAGTCTACCAACTGGATGCGTACCACATCCACCTTCTTATCCTCTGGGATCTGTGCCGCAACAAGTAAATTCTCCGTATCAACCAGCCACTGTTCCGCTGGCAAAGGCTCCTCCAGGCCGGTGAAGACAGATGGACCCAGTCTCCTGAAATCCGCCATGGTACCCACACGATCCACTGGTCTGGCCACAACACTGCTCATGGACTGCTGAACGTTCCACAAACCTTCCTGGAATGATTCCGCTTGCTGCTGAATCAGCTCGGTCTGTCTCTTTTGATTCTCCAGCATTCCTCTTATCACTCCAAGCATGGCGGCTTCGTCCACACGCCTTTGGTACGTCTTCAAATTCTTACCTTCCATATTCCTGAAATCAAAACATCCAACATTAGCATGATGATAGATTCGAAATATAGATCAAGGCTAGAACTCCAAGTTACTTAAATAGAGTGTCACATTGTAACTATGCCGCGGTATCATAGCCACAATTACATAACTCCACCCAAGTCGCCTAAGTCCTAGAGATAACAAGGAATCAGGTTTTCGAGTTGATATGCAAAGGAAGTTTGCACATCGTAAAAGATATAATCAGGAAGAATGTGATTCAAGAATGGTAAACGGCAAGGCGGCAGGACATGTTTCCTAAACACGGGTATTCTGATTCGCGTATTGGGTACAATAACCAACTACAAAAGAATCAACCCGACTATCCTATGGCTCTGATACCAAAAGAACCATGTCACGCCCCGCTTCCCAGAGTACGCTAAAAAGGGCACGTGACACAGCCAACCATGCTACCCGTGGATAGGAAGTATCCATCCACAGTCACATTACGGTTGTAGAGATATCAAGAACAAAATAAAACTATCTAAAACATGTTCATAATCCAAGATAAATCATGAGTCAAGAATAAATAAATGCAGAAGCGAAAGATCCAATACAAATAACTGGAATGTATGTCCCATAATGCGGGCTCACATCAGGAATAAAAAAAATGCAGGAAAGAAAAACTAACTACTGCTGACGCTCACAGCTCAGCCTGTCGGCTGAAGTACTCCTGCTCGGACTGCAACAGCGGTACAGAATCTGGGCCATGCAAAACCCAGACGTCAGCACGTCATGTCATCAAGTAATATAATATGAACAGTGTAGCAGGAAATGCAAATATAAACATGAATGGAAAACAGGGGTAACAGTAATATAAATCAGAGCAATGCAGGGTAGTGTGCAGTGGGTAAACTAAACTGTTCTATCAGGCTCTAAAGTCTTTGAAACCAAATAATGTAATCCTCATCGTAACTCGTCGGTAGTTATTCCGTAACGCCCGGAAAGACGGCAAACAATAGGTATTCCGTAACGCCCGGAAAGACGGCAAACAATGGGTATTCCGTAACGCCCGGAAAAATGGCAAACAATGGGTATTCCGTAACGCCCGGAAAAACAACAAACAATAGGATGGCCCTTGGAGTTACGTTCGGTTACAATACTGATTTCCCCATGCCCTCAAGTTATATGTGTAAGTCAAGTCAGGTATCCCGTAATCAAGAAACTAATGCCAACTCAGGATCAGGTAAAAAGATTTGTCTGGATAGACAACAGGAACGGTCCATGAGGACTACATGTCAGGCTTGTTGGCATTAGACACAAGATCAGGTAACGGGTCAGGTCATGGTATATCAGGTCAAGTCAAACAGTATACAGTACCATGTTGGGTCAAGCACTATGTATGTAGCAAGTCAGGTCAAGAAGTAAGCGATATCATATGTGTATTCACAATCAGTTATAAAATCAAGCATGGTTATCAACAACATGATATAAGCAATGGATTAAGCAATAGGCAGATGCACTCAGTTTGCAGTACAGTTATTAGTTGTGTCACAGAGAGGATTTCAACATTATAAGAATGCAGTAAGACAATTATAGCCGTTTAATTATGTTAACAAGTTTAAGACTTCATGGATGCAATGTTATATGTATATATAGGTTCCACGGATGAAATCACAATTTAAGCAGGTTAAATGTATACAAGTGTTTGAGTGAAGTAAAACGGTAGATAAGGTGCCATAGGATACGTTATTAGTGAAAGTGAAATTAAAATCTGTAAATATGGTTATTAGGTTCACTACGGCAATTTCAACAGGTAGGTTCCAAGTTTGAAAGATAAATGATATATAACAACATTGACATAAAAAAATGGGAATTATAATACTACAGTTAAATAACAGGTTTAGGGTGTCATTAATGAATATGTAAATATTATTTAGCATGTAGCAAGGGGTACTTGCCTCGACGGGTCGCGAATCGGGAAAACGGAACGTTAACCGTCGGCGGGGAAAACTCGCGACGGTCGCACGGTTCACGGAATGAACCCAAACGACGAACAGTGGAACCACACGGGTCGGGATACCTCGCTGGAACGTCGGGATACGTCGTCGGCATCGTCGGATTCCGGACGAGGAATGAACAGTGAATGTCAAGACATGGAATCAAGAAAGGAAAAGAAAAACAGAGAAGAAAGGAAGTAGGGTCAGAGAAGGGATGCTCACGATGATCCGTGGGACGGGTGGTGACGGTCGACCTCGTCGATGGATCTCCGGCGGCCAGCCAACAGTGACCGCGACGGGCAGCTGTAGTTCAAGAAAACCTCAACAGAGAAGGGAAAAGAGAAGAAAGGAAAAGAGGAAGGAAACAATGCTCACTGAGGGGGGTGCTTGCGAGGCCGGGGAACGGAGGCGAGACCACCGGCGGTGACTCACGGCGGCTGCGACAGTGTGCAGGGGGTGCAGGGCGCTCGGGAAGTCGACGAAGGAGGGAGGAGAGATGGACGTGGAGGCGACGGGGGCGAGGAGGCGAGGATGCTGGTGCTGATCGCGTCGGTGTTGGTGCTGCAGCGGCGAGGATGGAGGCGGTGGTAGCTAGGGTTCGCTGGAGGGTGATGGGTCGCGTTATTTTTTTAAATAGAAAAGGAGGAGGGAGAGAGATTATATATAGAATGGAGAGAGAGAGATGTGGGGGAGAGAGAGAGAGAGAGAGAGAGAGAGAGAGAGACGGTGAGGGAGAGAGAGAAAAGTTAGAGAGAGAGAGATAAAGAAACGGGGAGAGAGAGAGGGAGTGCGAGAGGAGAGAGAGAGGAGAGATATAGAGAGGGGAGAGAGATCGAGAGGAGAGATAAAGTGTAGGGGGAGAGAGAAAATTGGAGTTTAGTGTAAAGAAGAGAGAGAGAGAGAAGGAGAAAGGGAGAGAGATAGAGAGAGGCGTAGGAGGGTGGGGCCCACGGGGAAAAAGGGTGCTGTGATTGGCTGGGAATGAATGTTTGTTAGGAATAGGTTTTTAAATAAAAGATTTAGGAATATAAAGGAAATATTATATGGTTAAAAATAATATACGGTGGTTTTAAAATATATTAAAAAATGGGATTTTGGCGCAAAGCAAAACATTTCCAAATCGCGCCCGGGTCGGGTCCAAAAATTCGAAATTGAAATAATAGAATTTTAGGCGGGATCCAAAATTCAAAATGAAGTGTTTTATGATCAAAAAGCATACCCCCAAAACGGACAAACGTACGTGCACGTAGCCGTCCAAACTCGCCCGTTTCACTGAACGGGACGAGAACACGGTGCACGGACGCTACAACAGGGTTAGGGGTGTCAAGCAGGCCAAGATGAATATTTTTAATTTTATTTTAGATACCAAAAATTGTTATATGCAGAAATGAATTTGCCGGGTAAATTTTTACAGTAAGTAACAATCAAGCAAGATAAATGAAATAAGTGCCATACTACGTTCAAACGGTAACTGAAATTAGTAGCTTTGGGCTCGGGTGTTACAGATGAAGAAGCGGCATAAATGTCCGTTAAAATGATCCAGATGGCCCTTCTGATCCAGAATATGGCTGGAATGATGGTTCAATCGGAACTACTGGAAGAACCACCGGTAGTCGCTCTTAAAGATAAGGGTGATATTTCAAATCCTCTGCAAGTCTCATCAACAGCAGAAGAGGAAATGATTCCAAAAGCAAAACTGGACGAATATATCGCTCAGCAAATCAAAACTCACTAAGTCAGTGAAGCTGCAAATAGGTCAATCAAGACTGGTCGACCATATCCGGCTTGGTACGATCAAATACAGTATTCTCCAGAGTACACACTTCCAACGTTCCACATATACAAAAGAACCGGGAACCCACACCAGCATATTGTGCATTTTAAATTCATGTGCGGCAAACCTGGAGGAAGGGATATATTGCTCCTCTGATAGTTCGTCAGCAGTCTAGCGGGCATCGCGTTCGAATGGTATGCAGAACTGCTAAATGATTCCGTGAAGAACTTCGACGAGATGGATAAGCACTTCTGTCAAAGATTCTCTAGTGCAGATAAACGCACTGTGGCGACGTTGGTCAACGAAAGGGTTGAACCGAACGAGACATGGGTTCGATATGTTACCCGATGGCGAAATCTCTGGTCAAAATACGAGCAACGCATCGACGAAGCTGCAGCCGTGGGAATGTTCATAGTCACTCTTAACCTAAATTCAACGATGTTCCCATTTATGGCCCTCTTCAAACCGACGACCTTCTAAGAGCTCATGGATAAAATGACTCGATTGGATCAGATGGGTTAAGACCCTTCATCATCCGATGAAGATGAATGAAAAGCGGAGGAAAGGTGGCGTTTGTCGCCAACGCTCAACAAAAAATGAGTGGCTTTGAAGCATCCTGTCGCCAAAATAGTGACGGCGTGGGTACTCGCTCCCCCCGAGATATACAAAGGGGATATATTTCTCACTGGCGGAAGAATCTCTACGTGGGATGGTCCTTTCTTCTCAAAGAACCAAAAGGATATCAAGGGACCTACAAGCAGATCCTGTAATCAAGTGGAATATCCCACTTTAACCAAAAAACCATATGAGAGATGTAAAATCCATGTCCCACTCCGGATCAGACGATGAGGGGAAACCCCCCCAAGTCAAGTCCATTCTTCCAAGGAAGAGGAAGACTTGGCAGAAAGAATGACGTGATATCTCGTTCCTTCATATCTAAAGAAGATGCTCCATTAGTATCAGAAAGCGACATTGATGAGCAGAGAGCAGGTGCCGTTTAAAATACTAGGTATTTCCCGCAAAACAACCAGATTGCTGCAATGGTAAAATAAGCAGTCCAAGAGGGTGAAGATAGCCTAAGGCGTGAAGTGTCCATGCATACAAAAGACATGCAGCAACGCCTCGGCAAGCATGCGTTGGAAGGAATGAGTTATGTATCTCCCCGATCAAACTGCAAAACATGGACCGAGAAGTCTCTAAACTAGTGTGTCGTCCCAAATACGACGATGTTGGACCGAGATGTCCCTAAACTAGCATTTCGTTCCGAACATGGGAATGATGGACCGAGAAGTCTCTAAACTAGTGCGTCGCCCTAAATACAGCGATGTTGGACCGAGATGTCCCTAAACTAGCATTTCGTCCCGAACATGGAAATGATGGACCGAAACGTCCCTAAACTAGTGCGTCGCCTCAAACACGGCACGTCGTCCTAAACACGACGATAGTGGATCGAGAAGTCCCTAAACTAATAATCCACCTCAAACATGGTGATAATGGACCGAAATGTTTTTAAACTAACGTTCTTCCCCAAGATGGGAATATTGTACCGAAAAGACCTTAAACTAGAAATTCCCCTCAAACATGGCGATAATGGACCGAAACGTCCCTAAACTAGTGCGTCGCCTCAAACATGGCGTATCGCCCCAAATACGGCGATACCCTCCCTTGAGATCTATATTGCAATCGAAGTCTCAACGGCGAGAGTTGCAACTCAAGTCCTGCTGACTACTCAGCTACTCCATCGATGAAGCCACCCCTAAATCCCACCGGCAAACAGATGAGTAACCTGCGGTGAAACTATTTTCGAGAGTTCCATCGTTTGCAAAAAACGGTATGTCCACAAGCAAAATTGGCACGGATGAAAACTCGAAAGGGCACCGTGAGTAAAAACAGCAGGACAGCCGACGAATTTGTGAAAATCCGAAAGGGCGCAATCTCATTCAAAAAAAAGAGAGAGAAAAAAGAAGAAAAAAAGAAAAATTGTATGTCCACAAGAAAAATGGGCACGGATGAAAACCCGAAAAGGCGCTGTGAGTAAAAACAACAGGACTGCCAACGAGTTTGTGAAAACCCGAAAATGACGCAAACTCGTAAAATAAAAAAATTTATATGCACTTGCAAGGTTCTCTCAACCATGTGAGATCCGTACGACTCACAAAGGAGCAACACACTTAGGAATCCCCACAATTCCTAAGGAAAAAATACACCTACGAGATTCTCATGACTCGTAGGGAGAAATACCTTTATGAGACCCTTACGGCTCATAAAGTCAAAAAGCCTTAGTCGACAGGATCCTAACCCTGTTTGCTAAGCCATCTTTATTCAAATCAACAAAGGCACATGATGATTCGCTCCTTGCAATATTCCGGTCGTAGTGATGCTGATGCCTAAAAAGGTATCAAACTTAAAGTCCTCTCAAGGCAAATGATGATTCACTCCCGGCAATATCCCAGTTGCAGCGATGCTGATGCCTAAACAGGTGTCAAACTCCAAGTCCTTTCACGGCAAATAATGATTTGCTCCTGGCAATATCCCAGTCGTAGCGACGCTGATGCTAAGGTTGGTATCAAATTCCAAATTCGCAATAAAAACAACAACGAGTAGCAAAAAAATGCATATGAAATAGCCGAAATGATGGGGCAACTCGCAATAAAAATCAGCGGGCAAAAATATGCATATAAAAACAGCCGAAATGCTTGGGTAACTCGCAATAAAAAGCAGCGAGTAAAAATATAAAAAAAAAATAGCCGAAATGATTGGGCACCGCTGATAAAAAGCCGAAATGATTGGGCAATCGTGACTTTCGCGATATGAAAAGCTGAAAAGATAGAGCATCGCGGCAATAAAAAATAAAATAAAATAAAATTTCCTCTTCCCTGTAAGTATGTCGATATTGACTCTTGTATACGATCCATGGGCACAAATGAAATGGGAACCATATTTTGCCACCGCCTCCATCAAAGATATAGCCAAGTCTTGACGGTTCATATACAACCCAGAGACTATCTCGGCGTTCCTTCTTATTCTAGCAGGGTGTAGACGCAACGTCATCAAAGACCCAAGGGCCAAAACAAAAAAAGGAGTGATGGAAAAATCCTAACTCTAGCTTTACGTGCTTCTCATGCCAGTAGGATGTAGACACAACGTCAACAAAGCTCCAAGGAGCCAAATCAAAAAGGTTCGACGGCAAAATCCTAACTCCAGCTCGACGTGCTTCTCATGCCAGTAGAATGTAGACGCAATGTCATCAAAGACCTAAGGGTCAAACAAAAAAGGAGTAATGGCAAAATTCCAGCTCCAGCTCGACGTTCCTTCTCGGTGCAGATGCGACGTAAAAAAAGGCTCCAAGGAGCCAAATCAAAAAGGAGTGACGGCAAAATCCTAACTCCAGCTCGACGTGCTTCTCATGCCAGCAGGATGCAGATGCAACATCAACAAAAGACCCAATGGTCAAAACAAAAATGGAGTCACGGCAAAATCCTAGCTCCAAATCTTGACGGTTCATATACAACCCAAAGACTATCTCGGCGTTACCCCTTATTTCAGCAGGATGCGGATGCAACTATCAAATGAAATTGGAGTAATGGCATATTTCTAGCTCCGGACTTCAATTGCAATACATAGACCATAGAGGTCCTACAGATGTCTACCCTACTTCAGCAAAGAATCGACGCGACATCGTTAAAGCAAAAAACGAAGTGACAGCATATTCCTAGCTTCGGGTCTTGACAGCAACTCATATAAAAGCCAAAAGACCATTGGAGATCATCCCACTCCAGAAGGATGCGGTTATGACTCATCGGGGCTCCAAATTAAGCCTAACCTCAAGTAAAAAGCGTCATGGCAAATTCCTAACGCTTGCTCTTCTAACGGTAAAATAACTTAAAGAGATTACTTGAAGACGTTTTGTCCAGCCTCTAAAGGGATCAGCGACACGACAGTCGTGGGGCGATGATATATTCCTAGCTCTGGACTTCAATTACAATACATACAGCATAGAGGTCCTACAGATGTCTACCCTACTTCTGGAAAGAAACGACACGACACCGTCAAAACAAAAATGAAGTGACGGCATATTCCCAGCTTTGGGTCTCGACGAAAACTCATATAAAGCCTAAAAGACTATTGGAGATCATCCCACACCATAGCAGAGTGGTTATGACTCATCGGGGCTCCAAATTGAGCCTAACCTCAAGTAAAAAGCGTCATGAAAAATTCCTAACGTTTTCTCTTCCGACGGTAATATGACCTAAGAAGATTACTTGAAGACATCTTGTCCAGCTCCCGAAGGGATCAGAGTCACGACAGTCACGGGGCTACTCGAACAGCAGCTTAAAGACTGCATATCAAGGAATACATCAGTCAATGCGACGGTACCACGGACTAAAACCCTAGTACCACAAACCTAACGAACCCCTGTCGTAAAGAATATGGGTTATCTATATTTCACGTTAGGATACACCCGCGAGATCCTCTCGACTCATCTCGACTCGTAGGGAAAAACATTTTTATGAAACCCTCACGGCTCATGAAGGTGAAAAGCATTAAACGACGGAGATATCAACCAGATTCCTAATCACCGTGGCCCTACAAGTAGGTCCAAATTGACTCTTATACACTATCCACGGGCCACATTCTCCAAAGTCGCATACCGATGAGGAAGAAAAACCACTTGCGAGTCCTCTCGACTCATAAGGGGAAAATTCTCTTATGAGATCCTTACGACTCTCAAGAGAAAACGCACTTAGGAGTCCTTACGACTTCTAAAGAGAAAATACTCCTACGAGATCCTCTCGACTAGTAGGGAGAAAAGTCTTTATGAGACCCTCACGGCTCATAAAGTTGAAAAGTCTTAGGCGATAGGTCTAAGCCTGTTTCCTAAGCCATTGCTGCCCTACAAGAAGGTCCAAAATGACTCTTGTATACTATCCACGGGCCACATTTGTCAAAGTTACATGCCAATGAAGTGAAGAAGCCACTTGCAGGTCCTCTTGACTCGTAAGAAGAAAATACTTGCGTGGGATCCTTATGACTCACTGAGGTGAAAGACACTAAGGAATCCTCACGATTTTTAGGGAGAATATGCATCTATGAGATCCTCACGACTCATTAGGAGAAAAACCTGCTTGAGACCCTTACGGTTCATGAAGATGAAAAAGTCTTAGGCGACAGAGATCCTAAACTTGTCTCCTAAGCCATCAATTCTATGGTAATGCATTATTTTGCACTACTTAACCCATGTATAAGCTTATGTGGGCAAAGTAGTGGGAGCCATTTGTTCCCGCCAAATTTTTTTAGCTCAGAGCTTGCTGTTCCCTTATAAAAATAAAGGGAAAGCTCCACGTGTTAAATACATGCACCCACATGCAAAGCATGTAACTATCATCTCAGGTACCGCCGCACGTGAAGTTCATGTGGGCACCAATGTGCAAAGTACAGGAGCGCCTGTTCCCCTAATATTTAAATATAATAAAACAGCTAAGCTCTGTTAAAATTTTGTTGAGGCAGTGTGACTACTCCAATTTCACTGCACATAAAATTGTTTAAAAGTTAATGTACAATTGGGGTATTTTCAAATCCTTTGAATTCTATAAGAATTTGTTTTGCTTTCGAACAGCAAGAAGGAGCTTGTAGCTCATTGGTAAGACCTTGCACTGCTGAGACATAGCACCAGAGTTCAAATCCCATCAGCCACATATTCTTTTTATTAAAATTTCTTTTAATCTTTTTAGAAGCCCAAGGGTCTACACGTGCACAACAGATAAACTGAAGAGTTATAAATTATTTAAACATGCGCACTGAAAAATACCAAACGACCCCGACACGTGGCACCAAGACCAACCCCATCCGTCAGGAATAGGCCGGCGAAAAGCCCCATCTGGCCGGTACCACCGGGCTTGCCCATAGGTAAAGCCCCCATCGCTTCATCCCTGCAACCTTTCAGCTACCCCTCTTCTCTCACACAGTTTGTTTTCTCTGCATTCACACAGAGAATAATAAAATGCCTATTTAATTCAATTTTAATGCATTTCTTTCACCCCCTAAAGCCTAATTTCCCCTATAAATACCACCCTCTATTCTCACTCATCCTCACCCAGAATTCTGTTACAAAAATTATACAAAATTCTCAAGTCCTTTAGTGTACAAGTGGAGTTAGCGAAGGGCGAAGCTCCGACGAAATTCCGAGGAGATTCCGGCGACGAAACGGCGCCCCGAAGCCTTCTTTAGGACCCCCTCTCTCTCCTCTAGTCCAAAAATCCAGTAAGTCCCTTTTCCCCTCTCCTTCTCTATTCTAAAAACCTTAAATACTAATACCCGACGGAAGCGGAGTTAATCCGACTTCCGGTTCGGTTTTTCTTTAAAAATCCTATTTTTCGTAAACAAGAAAATACCAAACTCTCATATCATGTTTAACAAATATTAACGAAAATATTAAAACAAGTTTCACATCAAAATGATCTTTATTGCAATTTTTATCGTCGTTTTACAGTAAAATACTACATACTTCATTTACCGACATAAAACAATATAAATTTGTATTACCTTTAGATAGTTCACGAGGTAATAACCTACCTCATTACAACATACATCTCTAATTTATCACGATGGTAATTTTGGGAACATAGTTATGGGACAATACGACTTTGCAAATAAATACCATCAACTTATAAAACCATTTCTATAAAAAGATGTATTAAATATTTCCATACAATTGCGCCTCTACAACCCACTTTTGGGGACCCCATTCAGGATGGTGTGGATTATCGCACATTCTCGGGCCTAGTAGAGAGAGATGCAGATCTCCGAAAGAAGTATTCAATCTCGATGGAATTTTTATGCATTTTTCTTTAGAAAATGAGATTTCTACAAGAAAATAAATAAAATTATTTTCATTAAATATATATATATATATATATTATCAAAATATATACTTTAATTATATTATATAAATATCCCAAGTTTTCAAAAAGATCACTTTACAAGAAAATACCATCCAAATACAAAACAATTCCAATATTTCAAGAAAACACCATGTATTATGAAAACTAGGTTTTACTCACTAGAAATTTCACATTTATAAAATATACATCTACAAAAACTCTAAAGACGATAATTAAATGCTTAGGGTGTATTTTGAAAATTAGACCAAACTATTTTTACATAAACCCCCTTCAAATTATACTAAATTACAATAAGGACCCTAGTAAACATAGGTTTAAGCGGGACCGGTCTCTTGAGCCTCAGGGAGCCGGAGATATGGGTGCTTGCCTATTTTAGATAGAAAATCTAACAAACGGTGTTATCAACATGGTAATTGTCTTGGAAAAAGACATAAATTCTGCCGTCTATGTGCAGCAGTTACCGATAACATCAAAACAATCAGGATTTCGAGTTCTTTTTAAAAGAGTCCGACTCAGACCGAGTCTCAATCTAATCAATCTGACTTGAATGTGATTCAAGTATAAACTACAATCCAACATATGAATCCGTCTATTCAATTTATATCAATCTATATTGACTGAACCGAACCATGGATATACTCCGTCTATATGACTCTCCATTTATATCCATTCCATTTACTGATATCATGGTTTCTGCAAGTCATCCATCTATATAACAAACAATAAAAACAATACAATCAAGACATCGTGGGGTTTATAAGGGGTAGATTGGTATGGAAGGTGTTAAAAGTAGCACGAGACTGTAACCATAATACACCTAACCTAACCTGAATATCCATTGCCGTTGTACCGTGGTTGAACGGTTACTTGTGCTCCGTATACCTTAGTCTCCGGAATAGTGGGACTCCTCTCGTATACACTGGTATTTTCTGTACCAAACTACAAACAACAACGTTAACAATATAATAAAAAATTATAAGATATACTCTCTCTGTCTATTCTATTTTTACTCACCTTTGGGACTTACCGAGCGATTGTTCGCTGACGACATTCCTTTCTTCTTTCTTTGGAATGTTGTCAGGTGGATCAGACCTTCTGGAGACAGAGCCCACCAGCGAGGACCTGGAGCAGCTAGCCTTCGACTCAGAACTCTAGTTTACTTGTATATATTTTCATATATGTTATGCCACTGTTTAGGCATCGCTTTCATTCTATGTATTTACTTTTCCTTTATATTGTAAAAAGAATATTAAATAAATAAAGTTGTTGTTCATTTACATCTTATCTCTTGTGTACATTTCCTTTTATATTGCTTAGATACGCTTAGCGTGTTTACTTCTGAGTAAATACGTCGCGTGACACGTCGCGTCCTCTGCCCGTACACTGGGAAGCGGGGTGTGACAGGCAGCGCCTTAAGTGCCCCTCACAAGGGCGCTAACGCCAGCGCCAATCTTATAGGATTAATCCTATGGTGGCGCCGTACGTGCTCCTCAAGTGGGTGCCAATTTGCAAAGCACAGGTGCACCTATCATAAATAAGAATTAAATTCTTAACTGGCGCCCACGTGCACAACACGTGAGCGCCGGTGCCCAAATTAAAAGCAAGTAGAATTAAATTATCCATGGGGATTCTTCCTTAAAAACTGGGATATTCTCTGTTAAATAGAGCCGTTGGATCAAAAATCCAATGGTGATAATAAATCATCAGATGATAAATTCTATTTAGGAAATATTTTCCTTCTAATATGGAAAATCTTTCTCTAACAGAAAATCTTGGATTTAAAATCCAATGGTGATAAAATATCACCAACTAAACTATCTGATAGAATTAAATTCTATGTGGGAAATATTTCCCCGATCTTCTTCAAGCTAGAAAGATCTTCTCTGATCTAACGGTGATTATAAAATCATCTATCGATCATCTGATAGAATAAAATTCTATCTTAGGAAAATATTTTCCTAATCTTGTTAAACTAACAAGATATCCATATGATAGAATTAAATCTATGTTAGGAAGATATATTCCTAATCTTGTTAAACTAACAAGATATTCATATGATAGAATAAAATTCTAATCTTGTTAAACTAACAAGATATTCATATGATAGAATAAAATTCTATGTGATAGAATTAAATTATATGTTGGAATAAAATTCTAATCTTATTAAACTAATATGATATCCATATTATAGAATTAAATTCTATATTAGGAAAATATATTCCTAATCTTGTTAAATTAAACTAACAAGATATTCATATGATAGAATAAAATTCTAATTTTATTAAACTAACAATATATTCATATGATAGAATAAAATTCTATGTGATAGAATTAAATTCTATGTTAGAATAAAATTTTAATCTTGTTAAACCAACAAGATATTCATATGATAGAATAAAATTCTATTTTAAGAAAATATTTCCTAATCTTGTTAAACAAACAAGAAATCTTCTCTGTTAAACAGAGAGCCTTTGGATTAAAAATCCAACGGTGAATAACATTTACCGATTGATCTAAAAGATCATTTTGATTGACCATGAAATCAATCATGATCTCTCAATGAGAGATTTTCTCAACAAATTGATTTTTCTCCTCTCCTATAAATTGAAGTAAAGAGATTAATTAAGAAGGAGGGAAAGAAAAGAGGAGATCCCCCATAAGTTTCTGTAAAAATACAGAAAACTCCCAAAACAATAGAGAATTTAATTCTCTCAAAGAAGAAGATTTCTTTCCTAAAAAACTCTAGGTAAAGAAAAAGGAAGGGAAAAAAAACATCTCCTTTACCTATTAAAAGGGTTTAACCCTTCTCAAAGAACTTAGTTCTTTCTCTGGATCTGAGATCCACAAGACAAGTCTCTCACAAGTTGAGAATTTAATTCTCATCGGGAAAATCTTGTTCTTAAGAATCAAAAATTCAGGGGAGAACATGGATACAAGAACATGAAGAAGATGGAGTTCATAATACTCCGGAAACTTAGTTCCTTCAAATCAAGAACTTAGTTCTTAAAAAATCCTGATCCCAGATCCTCAAGATAGTGGTCTTGGTAATCCTTAATGGTCAAAACACTATTAAAAGAGGTTTAACCTCTCTTAAAACATGAACATAGAAAACATGGAGTTCATAATACTCCAGGAACTTAGTTCCTTCAAATCAAGAACTTAGTTCTTAAAGAGCATGATCCCAGATCCTCAAAATAATGATCTTGATGATCGTTAATGGTCAAAATACCATTAACAGAGATTTAAATTCTCTAAAAATATCAACAGAGATTAAATCTCCAAAAGAACTCAGTGTTTCATGTGAAAAGCACGCGAGCGCTCAAGACCAACTAATATAGCGCCTCACGTGAAACACACGTGAGCACCGGGAAAAGTTACTGCTTAGCACTTTGGAGCGCTTCACGTGAAACACACGTGAGTGCCAAAAAAGTTAGTACTTAGCACTATTGAAGCACCTCATGTGATATACACGGGAGTGCTATATACAACTAAGTGCTCAACACTGCTGAAACCCAATCTTAGCCTAAATGAGCCCATATGCTCATGATTTCCAAACCGATCTTAGTATCAAACATAACTAATGATCTCTCATCAATGATATCCAAAATGATTTTCATCCTATATCTCCTAAGTTAATTTGAGTCTCAAATAAGGCTAATGATTCTTAGATAATCCATCATGATCTTTCCCTCAAAATACGGGATTTGGTTCAAGGGTACATCTCTTCACACCCTGATATATGTCATTGTAATTCTTCTACGTCTTTAAATAAGTGGCGGGTCCCGACAACCAACAACAACTCCTCGTCCTAATTTGATGTAAAATTTCATCAAGATAGGGAATTATACACCCTACATTGATGCACTTCCAAACTGACGTGCACACCTCAAATCGGATCGCACCCCAAATTGGACGCATTCTATGTCACCATCGTTTACTCTGCCATATAACAAAAACACGTGTGCACAAGATGAATGATGGACCGAAATGTCCTTAAACTAACATTCGTCCCAAACAGGGAATGTTGGACTGCGACGTCCTTAAACTAATATGTTTTGCCCTGCGGACGGTCTCCATAATGACTATCGTATACTATCCATAGGCTATTCATATACGATCTAATGATTAGTTGAGCCCATATGCTCACTGCTCATAAGTCGATCTTAGTCTCAAATATGGCTAATGATCCTTGATCAAACCCAAATATCCCATGAATCGATGGACTTCACAAATGTGAGATCTACGTCCTAAGTTCATTCCCGTTGGCAAACCAAGCTACCAACGTGGTCCCCATCAAGCGAAATTCTTGAGCTAAACCCAAATCTCAAATATACGGATTTGGACTAATCCGCGCCCTATGGACGACATAAATTAGTCTCCGTATACAATCCACAGGCAACTAAAACAAATAAAAACACACACGACATGAAGTGAAATTCCAGAGTAGGAGAAAGTGGTTATCATAATGCAGTAACGTAAGTAACTGCAGGGGCGTGCGCCTACAGGGAAGAGCGTCCCCACAATAAAAACCCTTGATAAAATGCGGGGGGGGGGGGGGGGGATCTGATAAAGTCTGCTATAAAGGTCGCGTCTGTCCAAACCTCCGATATATTGTAATACCCAGTACCTATTATACAGTCAAATACGAATTTAAATAAACTTCATTTATACTAATTTATTTCTCTCTATTTTACCTTCATTTTATATTTTTCCTATTGTATATGTTATATTATTTTTCCCAGACCCTAATTCCATTTCTTTATCCTAACAATTATTCTAGCCCATTCTCTTTTATTGTATATCTAATTCCCAAGACCCAATGGCCCAAAGCCCTAACCCTATAACTCAACACCCTTTCCCAACTGCCACAATTCTTTTGAATTCCCCCATTTAATACCCAAATCAAATCCCATTAAATTCTATATCTCAAATTAATTACAATAATCCTCATTTAATATTTTTTCTCTCTCTCTAATTTTGTTCTCTCATTTCTCTCTCTCCCCCTCATAACCACACCCCGAGCCCTTCCTCTCTCTAACTTCCTCTGCCGACTCCTATCACCGCGACCAGCTACCTCGCACCTCACCCTCGCACCTCCATCGCCGCTGCCTGAGCACCCACCGCCACTTCCTCCCCCGTTGAAGAGCTCGAGCCTAACTCCTCACCTTCTCATTCTCTCTGCACCACTCATACTCATCACCTCGTCGACGCCCACCATCCGCGAATGCACCACCTCGACTTCCTCCTTCTCCAACCATCTTCATCGACCCAACAACCTCCTTCCAAGCGTAACTTCCCCCTTGCCTCCACTTAACTACCCCCACGAGCCACCTTCGGCCACCGTGACCCTCCCCTAACCTCCGACGAACCCATAACACCCCCGACGAGACCGCTCCGCCACCACCTCCTCTTCCTCCGAGCTCTTCTCCTCTCTCAACACCAAGATCCATCCTTTGCCATCACCAACCCCCGTCGGCTGCCTCCCTCCATCACCTACCCTGAGCTCCCCTCGCCTCCACCTCCAGCACCCAATCGCCACCAACCCCATCACCGACGAGCAACCGCCACAGCTCCTCCACTTCATTCATAAACCACACATGAACTCATCTTCCCTCTTTCCCCAACTCCAGAGATCACCCACTGCCACCCATACCCGAGAACACCATCGCCTCTGCCTACTCCGGCCAACTCCAGCACCGCCAACAATCTCAACTCCCCGTCACATACCAACGACCACTTGAGCCGCTATATCGTAGCATCCAAGCCACATAGCCCTCGTCGTGGCCGCCCGTGCCCAAGCCATGCTCACTAACGCCGGCCACATCACCACCAGTCTCCATGCAGTCGCCTAGCTCCCCTCTACTCACCGCCGTCGATCTCCGCCACTATTGGACCCAAGTCGATACCACCGTCGAGCCCCGACATTTTGACACTGGAGCATCACATTGCTTTATTTCGCAACGGTTCATCCGAACTCATGCGATTGCAGGTAAACCGCTCGTATCCAGCTGGATTGTCAGTTTAGGGAACAGTGTTCTAAAAGCAACTTCGGGATACGATCTGTGTCTAGTGGTCGTCTGCAGCAGAGAATTTTATGCGGACTTCAAGGTGTGAATTTCGATGTAGTCTTGGGAATGGACCGGCTGAGAACTTTCTTTGCTACCATCGACTGTCGCCAAAGGAGGGTAGTGTTCAAAATACCAGATCATCCAGTGTTTTATTTCAAGAGTGGAGACCGTACCTTGGAGCCTAGCATCTACAAAGCAAAACCAAAGAAGGCAGTGGTTGCAACATTGCAAGCGGAAGAATCGAAGCCAGAGGTTGTTCGAGAGTTCGAGGATGTATTTCCGAAAGATATATCAAGTTTGCCTCCCGATCGAGCTCTTGAATTCAACATCGATTTACAACCTGGTGTGCAACCTGTAATCAAAGCTCCGTACCAGTTAAGTCCAGAAGGATTGAAGGAGATCTATATTCAGTTGGACGAACTGCTGAAGAAAGGTTGGATTCGTCCCAGCACTTCAAGTTGTGGATCTCCAGTGTTACTGGTGAAGAAGAAAGAAGGTTCATACAGGATGTGTGTGGATTATCGAGCTCTGAACGAAGTGATGATTAAGAACAAGTATCCACTACCACGCATCGATGACCTTTTCGATTAGCTAAGTGGGTCTTGTTTATTTTCGAAACTAGATATTCGTTCGGGTTATCATCAGGTGAAGGTCAAAGAGTCCGAAATTTCAAAAATGGCGTTTAGGACTCACTATGGTCATTATGAATATCTCGTAATACCATTTGGAGTGTCTAATGCACCTGCAATCTTTATGAATTTGATGAATCAAGTTTTCTGAGAGTACTTAGACAGGTCCGTTGTCATCTTCATCGATGACATCCTGGTGTATTCAAAGAATTAGAAAGAACACGCCGAGCATTTACGGATTGTCCTGGAGACATTGCGACAACATCAGCTCTACGTCAAGTACAGCAAGTGTGAATTTTGGCTAGATCAAGTCGGATTTCTCGGACATATCATTTCTGGCGAAGGAATCTCAGTAGATCCAGCTAAGTTGTCAGCTGTCAGTGAGTGGCCGACACCAAAGACAGTGAAAGATATACGAAATTTCTTGGGATTAGCAAGATACTACCGACGATTCATTGAAGGCTTCTAAAAGACTGCAGCACCCCTGACCAAGCTCACACATAAAGATGAAGTATTCGCATGGTCAGAAGTATGTGAAAAAGTTTTTTAGAACTCAAGTCGAGATTAACCTCTGCTCCTATCCTCGTAATACCAGATCAATCTAGAGGATTCGTTGTGTATTGTGATGCGTCCGGTAAAAAATTATGATGTGTTTTACCCAGCATGGAAAAGTTGTAGCTTTTGCATCAAGACAGCTAAAGGTTCATGAGCGCAACTATCCAACACATGATCTGGAGTTGGCAGCCGTTATCTTCGCACTTAAGATTTGGCGCCATTATTTTCTGGGAGAACGAGTGGATATATACACTGACCACAAGAGTCTGAAGTATGTATCTACTCAGAAGGAATTAAACATGCGGTAGAGAAGATGTCTATAATTCATGGCGGATTTCGATATCAACCTAAAGTATCATCCCGGGAAGGTGAACATAGTTCCTGATACACTTAGTCGCCAGCCATTAGCAATGAACCTCACCGCTCAGTGGAAGCTACAACAAGAATTGCACGGATTAGTGATCGAAGTAGTTATGCCAGGTAACGCTTCATATTTGATGAAGTTACAAGTCCAGTCCACTCTTGTCAATCAGATCAAGGCAGCTCAAGCAAATGATGCCAAGCTACAAAAGATCTGAAAATAAGTAGAAAGTGGACTTCGAACTGACTTCATCATCCACGAAGATGGATCCTTGAGATATGACAGTCGATTATGTGTGCCAAACTGCCCAGTTC
The DNA here is from genome assembly GCA_030015575.1 of Agapanthus africanus. NCBI lineage: Eukaryota > Viridiplantae > Streptophyta > Magnoliopsida > Asparagales > Amaryllidaceae > Agapanthus > Agapanthus africanus. The sequence continues at coordinate 257,363,299 of CM057339.1, read as the reverse complement.
GAGAAGAGTTGATGAAAGAAGCTCACAGCTCTCTTTATTCTGTACACCCTGGTGGTATAAAGATATATAAGGATCTACGGCAACACTACTGGTGGTATGGAATGAAGCGCGAAGTAGTTAGAAGCATAGACAAGTGTTTAGTGTGTCAGCAAGTGAAGACTGAATATCACAGAATTGCCGGTCTGCTTCAGCCGTTACCAATCCCAGAATGGAAATGGCAGCATATTACCATGGACTTCATGACTGCCCTTCCTCGCAGCGCGAAGGGTAACGATGCAATATGAGTTATTGTGGATCGACTCACCAAGTCGGCTCACTTTATTCCATTTCGAGTTGGCCAATCGACCGAGACGTTAGAAAAAAAGTACATGGAGGTAAGCATAAGTCTAAAGTATGATTTAACTCTTCAAGATGTACTATATTTGATACCCATGAACTCATGCAGGAGATCGTGAGATTACATGGAGTATCTGTTTGCATCGTCTCCGATCGTGATTCAAGATTTCGATCCCAATTTTGGCAAAGTCTGCAAGCTAGTCTAGGAACGAGTCTGAATTTCAGCACGACTTATCATCCACAAACGGACGGACAGTCCAAGCGAACAATTCAGATTTTGGAATACATACTAAGAGCTTGTATGTTAGACTTCAGAGGTTTGTGGGAAGATCACCTATACCTTATGGAGTTTTCATACAACAACAGCTATCAGGAAAGCATTGGAATGACACCATTCGCAACACTCTACGGACGAAAATATCGTTCACCGCTGAGTTGGGACGACATTGGAGATCATGAACTCCTTGGACCAGAGATGATCGTGGCAACTATGGACGTAGTTTGCATGATCAAGGAAAAGATGCTCATAGCCTAAGATAGACAGAAGCATTAAGCAGATGTAAAGCGTCGACATCTGGAGTTTCAACCTGGAGACCATGTTTTCCTAAAGATATATCCAAACCGAGGAGTGATGCGCTTTGGTAAGAGGGGTAAGCTAATTCCGAGATATATATGACTGTTTGACATACTCGAATGAGTTGGAGAAGTGGCATACTGTCTAGCATTACTACCCTCATTGGAAGGAGTGCACAACGTGTTCCACATATCCTAGCAACGCCGATATGTGACTGACCCTAGCCACATACTTGATCACTCAGAGCTCACAGTACAGACTGATCTAACCTGCAAGCAACAACCCGTTGAGATCTTGGACTGAAAAGTAAAGACATTACGGAACAAGGAAGTAAACTTGGTCCGAGTGATATGGAGAAAGGATTCTCCAGGAGAATCAACATAGGAATGAGAAGAAGACATGCGTGCAAGATACCCTTATCTATTTGAAAATTAGTCCCTATGTAAATGTAAATTTCGAGGATGAAATTTTTATAAGGAGGGTAGAATGTAACGACTCTAAAATCTTTGTATGGAAATTTTCTGTTAATATACAAGAAATGAGTCTTACAGCCTAAGTTTGAGTTATAAGTCACTTTTATGAAATAAAAGCAAGAAGCCACTTGTAGCTCACTGGTAAAGCCTTTGCACTGCTGTAACGTAGCATGCGTGTTTGAATCCCATCAGACAATTTTTTTTCCTGATTTTTCTTTTTAACTTTTTGGAAGCTCAAAAGATTGCACGTGCAATACATGGGGAAATGAAAAGTTCAGAAAAATCAAACACGTGGAAAATGATTTAAACAAAGATTAAATCAAGTGTCACGAATCTCGAGGCTAGAGCCTCAAGATCGACCGGCCAATATTGCTTAAAAACCGGCGTCGACGGCTCAGATGAGTCCAATGGAGCCCGTGCTCTGCACACATGACTCTTCAGCTACCCTTAACCCCTCTGCACTGTTTGATTTCCCTGCAATCAAATAGAGACCTTTCATTTCACAATTAACCACCATTTTAATGCTTTTTAATCCACAATTTTAATTTCCAAACCCTAATTCTCCACTATAAATACCACCCCACACTTTGGCTCGGCACCATTCTAAAAATTCTAGTCAAAACTCTCTAAAAAGTTCCCAGTGCAAGTGAAATAAAGTGGAGTTAGCGAGCAAGTTGGTTCCAGCGAAGATCGAAGCTAATTCCGGAGCTCCCGCGACGCCACGAAGATCATTCTCTTTTCTTTAACCTTTCTTTGAAGTTTCTAAACCGTAAGTCCCCCCAATTCTCCTCCTTTTTATTGATATTCATTTTAAATCAAATATCGGTAAAAGTGGAGTTATTACCGATATCATCTTTTCTAAAATCTATAACTTCATTTTATTTTATCATTTGGTCAAACCAATTTTATCACTTCACTTTTAATCTTAATACTAATATTTAGAATCGATTTTATCCAAGAATCTCATGTGGAACAACTCTAATTGAACTTTTACATTAAAATACCGTAAACTTTGTTATCACATCTTTTCGAAAAATTGCTTAACAATACCTTTAGGAAAATTTCACGAGGTAACGACCTATCCCATACGCACACTTGGTTTCATAGCACGATACCTAATTGTATGTATTTTTGGTTCGAAGATGGTATTTACAATAAAATATCACATAATTCTAAAACCGGATTTCTTTTAAAACGGTATTGTTTTTCTTTGCGAATATGCATCTACAACTCTCTTTAGGGGACTCGCTAATGGATGGTGCGGATTATCGCACATCCTTAGGCTAGTAGAGCGAGATGCAGACCTCCCCACGGAGCATTCGATCTCGAAAGGATATAAATACGTTTTTTAAGAAAAATGAATTTTCTAAATAAAACTAAATTTTTAAAATTAAAATTATATAAAATTATAAATCCATATGTTCAAAATATAATAAATCTATATTTTTCAAAAAGTGAAAAAATTAACAAATGCCAATAAAATGCCATCAAGATACCAAAAGGATAAGTTTTTCAATAAAATACCATGAACTTTCAAATGCTAAGTGTTTATCATTAAAATACCACAATACTTAAAATCCATGTTCTTGTAAACCCTAAGTAATACTAATCACCCTCGATATTTATTTTTTAACTATATTAAAATATTTTTCATAAAACCCCCTCGAGTTATATAAAAACAATATTTAATGACTTTAGTAAATATAGGTTTAAGCGGGATCACTTAAGCCCCAGAGAGCCGGAGAAAGTGAGTGCTTGCCTATTCAGGTTAGAAAACTTAACCGGAGTTATCAATGTCAATTGTCTTGAAAAAAGACACAAATCCTGCTGTCCATGTGCAGCAGTTGCTGATGACTCCCAAACCTAAGAATTCTAGAGTTTAAATCAGTTTACAAGTGTCCGACTCAGTCTGAGTCCAATTCAAACCTAAATCCAAATTCAAATACGAATACTTGATCATGAATATGAATACTCAAATTCAAACTTCAACATCAAACATGTATACTTGATTTGACCGAACCGTGGTTATAACTTGACATGACTACTTGAATACATGATTACATCCTGAACATGAATACCTGAACATTTTGTATCCATGATTTCGGCAAGACTTGTAAACATAATCTACACAATACATTACACGGGGATAAAGGGGTAGATTAGTATGGAACGTATATCATGGCACGAGAGGTCACTTAAAAGTCACCTACATGAATTCACATGCCGTTGTCCCGTGGGTTATGACGGGGCCTTATACTAAATGTTACCATAGTCCACGGGGTAAGATGGACTCCTCTCGTATATATGAATACCTTCTTTATCAAGCTACAAACAACCACGTTAGAATAACTATCATATACCGGTAATCAATCATACGCAACTGTACCTGTTCATTTCACATTACTTATTATATTCTCTTTCTTCTTTTGGGACTTACCAAGCGCTAGTTCGCTAACGACATTCCCTTATATTTTTTTCTTTGGAATGTTCGTCAGGAGGACTGGACTCTTAGGGGATCGATCCTAGACAGGAGGATTTGGACCAGCTCACCACTCAGCCCGACTTCTAGTTCCGTTGCACTTACTTTACTATATGCCATTGTTTAGGCACTACTTTACTCATTGTATCTTTTATTTTCAAACAGTTGTATGTAAAGATGAATGTAAATAAAATTGTTGTTTTATTTTAATACTCTTGTCATTCTTGTTCATTTTATATATTGCTTAATTACTCTTAACGTATTTATTTCTTAGTAAATACATTGCGGCTTGTCACGTCACTGTTTTCGTCTACTGGAAAGCGGGGCATGAAAAATGGACTCACTGAGAACTCCTAGTTGGTAATATACCAATATCAGGTATCAGTTCTCTTGTGACATGGGTACAAGGTAGTCCCTTGGACCAGAGATCGCCATAGTGTCTCATGTGTATTCCCACTATACCTAGATTTCTACCCTACTAGCGCTCAAGGGGATATTTGATATGATATGCATATTTTAATTACTAATATTTCATTTAAATATTATATGCATATATTTTCCCTAATTATTTTCATTAAAATGAAGAAACATATGATAATAATATTTTTACAAATAAACCCATATATGTTCTTTATTTACAATTAACACCTTTTAGCAGTTAATAATAGTAGGGAAAATATTCATACAAATGTGCACTATTTTTTACTAATCAAATACCTCCAAACTTATCTTTGATTGTCTCGAGCAAACTATTTATTAAAAGGCAAAAGAAAAAAAACCTAGTACACTTTCGTAGACAACACGATTGCACTTAGCACGTGCAACAAGCCTTTAAACCTTCAGGTGTCTCTAGTAGGAAGAGTGTTGTCTCATGATGTTTTTTAGCGAATTACACCTACAAAATCCCATAATAAAAGAAAGAAGATGAAAGTTACATACAAAGATAAGGAACATATAAAAGAAAGAACTTGAAAATAAGAGTTTCAAACTACACTAGCTTTTTAGTTGTCATAAGCCCTATCTTAATGGTCTTGAAAAAAATATCAGAAATCACATTATCCCTCAATAAAATATCGTCTTTAGTCTTCCTCCTTCCCCCACTTCCAAATATCGATCATATACCCCTACATGTGTGTAAAAGACATCCCTACACTTAGGGAATTCAATTCAAACTATCATATTGTTGCTCATCTTCCTTAGTACTTTTTAGTCGGTGAATATTTTTAGATGGAATTGCTCAGACATTCTTTATGCGACCGTTAATAGTTCTTGAGGTACTAACCAACCGAATGTGCTCACTCATCAAGACGTAATTAGCAATATCCTAGTTTTGCAACACCTAAGGCTTAACAGTGACTCCCAAACCAGTTAGTCTAAGGCACTAGGTGATAAGGCACCCTCGCTATATTTTTTATTTTATGCTGCCTTAAATAATTACAAAACCAGTGTTCATTTTTCTTCACCATTTATTTTTTTATGTGTCATTTATATTTTTGTTTATATATTTTTTTCTTCATACTAAAGCTTTTAGACAAGTGCATTTCAAGATATTCTTTACTATCTCAAAATTCAAGATGTGTGTAAGTGCATATAGTAGGATATCAACGTTCAAATGTTTGGTCTCAAGAATAGAGACTATTTTTCAGACTTATTTCTATCCTCAGATTAGTGATTGCCTTCATCTTACTAACCCTTAGGACAACAGCTCATGACTACCTATTACTAGCTTCGTTTTAAAACATCTAATTTTCTTGTATTTCTTAAATCTCTTCCCATCTTTCATATGTATTTTTCACTTCCTAACTTTTATTTTCAAATAGAATAAAAATTTCAGTGTTTTTATTTAGTATAATGCAAAATGATGCGTGAATAAGTACAAACCTCCCCCCAAACCTATTTGCAGCAGTGTCCTCACTGATGTCATTTTTTAAGCTCAAAACCTGTAGATTTGGAAGGAAAAGTTCTCAATGATTAGTAAAAGGGGACAAAAGTCAATGACAATGAAATCCTCCCCCAAAATTATTTTTGGCTCACAATTGTGCAAAAAAATTCTTTTTTTTAGAGCCAAAATATTTTTCTCCCCCCAAACTTGAGTAAAACAGTTTTTTCTTCATTATTAAGCATTTTAAATCATATAAGGGGGGTAAATATTATCGGTCCATACAAAGTTTTACAAAGACCAAAAATCAACACTAACCATTCGAATATTTTATCAATGTAACACCATAGTTGGCTGAAGATCATGTTACAGATAGACGTGAAGAAGTGGAGAGGAGATAAGTGGTGTAATTGAATAGGTTTACGTCTCGGTTGGTAGAGACGAAACAATGACGGTGGATGAAAACGAGAATTTGAAAGATAAGAAGTAGGTGGAATATTCGCATTCTCGTACAGGATAAGAAGAATAGGTGGAGGTTCGGGTTCTTTGGGTGGAAGTTGATTCATCACAACATCCATGTCTTTTAGGTGTAGGGTTGCTAGGCACGCGCACAAGGGTCTACGAGGCATCAACCATGCCCGATTTAAAATTTAGCCGTGCCGAACAACCCGAATACGGAACTTTAAACTAGAGATTAGGCGAAAACTAACATGCTAAACACTTTAACACTAAGTGAGAGGGATTACAACCTTTGTAGATCCGGTCCTTCACTTCATATGCTCCGTGTTGTGGTCCCTTCACTGCGATCATCGGGATCCGGACTCTCGAGAGGTTCCACGAAGAGAAAGACGCAACCTTTGCTTCCGATCTTCGATACTAAGATGATCTACCTTGAAGTTTCTTTAACACAAGCTAACACTCATGAAATGATGTGAACACCCTCATCTAAATGGCAAGGGAAGATGAGGATGATGAAGTAGGATTTTTGCTCTCTTTATTTATCTTTTTCTCATATTTATTCATCACTTTTGAAAAATCAAGCAAGGTTTTTCATGAAAGAATCAAGGAGGAAGAAGATGAATAATGTTTTGTGATGAATAGAAAGAATATTATCATAATCATTTATGCAACCATGGTTGTAGTAACCATTGTAGAGAGTTTACTAGGGTTAGGGTTTGGGTTAGGTCAAAGGGTGAGTCACTTGTAAATATCTATCATAATATCTTAACAAAGACAAAGTAAAGCTTCTAGAATCAACTAGAAGGTTTAACCCTAATCCAAACCCTAATCAAGTTTAAACTCCTCTAAACATGTTGCATTAATAATTATAATATGTTACAATATTATATATCACATATACAATATTTATTGTAACAAAATAAAATAATACATTTAACATATATCGCATATATATTAATGTATTACCCGAGTGAGAAAAAGAATCTTTTAGTGAGCAAATATTAGTTAATGCAATTTAATATATCAAATATATTATTATACATTAAATTATCGAATCAACACTTGATCCGACAATCCGGCTATATCGCATATAACCGACTAATATTTATCCGTACCGATTCATCGAATCAACACTTGATCCGATGACCCGGCTGATATCAAATATCGCGAGAATAGAATACGGTATCTCATATCGTATTATCCTCGGTCCCGCACATATCACATATGTGCTCCTACTCCGTTTTGCCTGAGTCAAGAAACCTCTATGTAGGACTCTAAAGAATCGTCAATACGCCGGCAGTAGGTGATGATCATATCAAACACCCACAAGCTGCAAGCGGTCAGCTTAACGTAACAGCTACCCAGGTATTGAGCGCTCAGAAGATCAACAAGCAAGCCTGTACATTCTCCTGTGAATCCAAACAGTAACACTCCCGTACAGTCCGGTCTCGTCGTCTGATATGTCGCATATCTCGCCTAGGGGTGGTAAACGTCAGACCCCAGTAGCTCGATAAGTCGTGTCGATATGAGGTCTATAACAGTTCGAGAAACTACTGATAACACTTACCAGTAAATCTCAGCAACCCTGGCCAGGGATTTCCGGTTATAGCCAATCGAACACAGCACAACATCAACTCCCTATACCGGGAGAGACGAATCCCCTCCTATCGCTCATTGCCTCCATATGATTCGGGACTGTACCCAAAAGCCACCTTTTTGCACGCCCTCTTGGACGTGGTATGATGGAAATCAAAGCACAGTGGGAATCACATAAGACTCTATGACGATCTCGGGTCGACAGACTACTCTGTACCAGTGTCACCGGAGAACCGCCATCTGACGTATGGTATAATACCATCCGGGAGTTCTCGGCGAGTCCGTCCAGTGTACCCAGTCTCCACTGAGCACCCATACACCATCCTTGATGTCAAACACCGATGGATATGGGATCATCCATCGCCCATCATATGGGTCAAGATGCGTATACGCTAGTCTACTCTGGTGCATCGATGCCCTGTCTCGATACACCCTCGACTAGGAACAGTTATAGGATGTACTCGTCGACTACCGTGGCCCTACTAGTATGATCTCATCATAGTCCCAGTAGTCGAGTACATATCCTAAGGGCTTTATCAACATGTAACATAGAGACAATCAGAGTACATGTTAAGATAAAGTACAACCAGATAGCATACTATCATGTCGAGCAAGAAAGTCCTCCTTATATATGTCCTAGCATCCACTACAATATACATCGTATGTACAGTAATGGCCTCTAGGGCATACATATAACTAACATTAGGAATGCGAGTTCTTCGGCGAAAATGTCTTCAAAACTTTCATCGATATTCCGAATGATAATCTCATCGGAAAGAAAGGTATGATACTCGGACTCCATAAGAGGTTCATATTTAGCGTAAGAGATTGACTCGGACAGCTCGACTAACTCATTCGACAAGTCAAAGGATTCAGACTTGGGTGTAGACCTGTCGACAGAAGGGTCCTTACGTGTATAATAAACACCAGGATCAAACAATAATGCACTAGTGGCATCGAGATCAGTATCATGAAGCTCCTCAAATTCGCAACTGTCGGAAGCTATCTTGTCGACAGAACATACATCAATTATATGAGCATAAGGTTCAGAGGGTTGACTTCCTAACCTGTAAATGTTAAGCTCAATTGTTATCTTCCCAAAGGACAGGTTCATGGAACCGTTACGACAATTGATTATCGCGTTGGAAGTTCCTAGAAAAGATCGACCTAGAATCACCGGAATTTGGTTCCGTGGATTTGCCACAGGTTGTGTATCTATAACTATAAAGTTCATAGGGAATATAAATTCCCCTAGTTTGATCAACACGTCCTCTAGCTCAGCCCTAGGATGGATGATAGATCGATCGACCATCTGGAGAGTGCAATGCACAGGTTTCAACTCTCCTATGCCTAATTGCTCATAAACAGAATAAGAAAGCAAGTTAACACTAGCACCTAAATCGAGTAGAGCGCGATTGCTATTTTTATCCCCAATAGAAATAGATATTGTAGAACAACCGGGGTCCTTACGTTTCTTGGGCACATATTGGGTAAAAGAATTACACATTGTAGGGTGTTTTTTGTCACCCCATTGAGATGGGAATATGCGCGCGCTTGTCAGGCGCATTACATATTCCCCCTGCCTAGGGTAGGCCGGGGTTTATTGATTGTTGGGATCCGAATCTCCGGCAGCCACGGACTAAGCTGCCGTTAATTACCCCTCACCTTTGAAGCGAGAGAACCACCGATTGACGGGTCAAACAGGTCATGCGAACTCAATGTGCAGTGCTGTGTTTTGGAGGGGAATTGGATATATCGAGTGCCCCGCAGAGTTTTTACGGGGGTCCCGCTACCCGGATATCGGGCTGGGGGGCAAGGGGGCTAGCAGCCCCCTTGCGGGATGCGGGGCAGCGCCCCGTTAGAAATTCTTTCTAACGGGAACAGTGTGGTAGAGTATGTGTGTGCATGCATATATACATATATATACATATATATACATATATATGTATATATACATATATATACATATAAAGGAAAGGGCATCCATAGGATGCGTGGGAGAAGGCGCCAACGACTCACGTAAGCGGCACGCGAGCACTTAGGCGCTGGTGCTACCGTTTTGGGCGCTGGCGCTCCCACGTGCCCGGCACGCGGGCGCTCGGGCTCTGACGCTAGCGCCCCACGTGCCCGGTACGCGGACGCTCGGGCACGGGAGCTCGGGCGCTGGCGCTAGCGCCCCACGTGCCCGGCATGTTGGCGCTCGGGCGCTAGCGCTTTGGGCGCTTGGATGCTAGCGCTTTGGGCGCTAGCGCCTCACGTGCCAAGCACGTGGGCGCTCGGGCGCTGGGCGGCAAAAAAAGACTTGGTCCCTGCACTGGGAGTTGTAATCCCCAAAAGAAATACTTATTATTTTGTATATATATATATATATATATATATATATATATATATTTGAGGAGTTAAACTCCTAAGATATATTTGGAGCTGATGAAGGGGCTTCTCCCTTGAGCCCTGGATCTCCTCCAAAGTGGGATTTTCGAAGATGGGTCTCCTTCTTCCTCCTCTGTTGGCCGGATCTTGAAGAACAAGAGGTATGAGATTAAAAAAAATCTCCCCCTTTTGAGATCTAATGGAAGATCTGGGTTCCCCTTTTTGGGTTTTGTGGTGAAAAACTATTTAGTTTTGGAAAAGAAAGAGTAAAACTCTTGATTTAATTCAAAAAAAGGGAAAAAGGTTTTAGAACCTTTTGGAAGGAGAAGGAGGCAAAAGAACCCTAGTTTTTGGGGGAAATGAAAAGTCCTTTTTATTCATCATCATATTGCCTTATATAGGCTTACACATTTACATATAGCCTCTTGGGCTTTACAAGATGGCATTTTGCCCATCCCATGCCTCATGTGCTTATTTCTTTTGCACATAAGCCATGGGCTTTACAAAAATTTGGTTTTATGCCCATTTTGCTTACATTCATGCACAAAAAATTACATCATAATTATTTGTTACATGATTTTTATGTTGGTATGGGGAGACTGGCAGCGGGCTCGACTTGGGTATGGGCCCGCTTGACCTGGGCTTGGGCCCACCTGGCTTGGGGTTAACCTTGACTTTGACTTGGTCAACCGGGATGCAAATTTTGACCCCAACAAAGTGCCCCCTATCAATAAATGCACACCGCGCATATGAGTTGTGTGCATGAAATTGATGGATCTTGAAGCCGGGCTTCGAGGTGGAACATCATTCCGGGGGCGGAACATCCCTCGGGGAGTATGATTCCCGAGGATCGGAGCATCATTCTGCTTTGCGGAGTATAATTCCAGGGTCGGAGTATCACTCCGAAGAGGAGCATAATTCCGGGGATCGGAACATAATTCCGGGGATCGGAACATAATTCCGAGGATCGGAGCATGATTCCAAAGGGGTCAGAGCGTATTTCCGACGGGCGGCAGACATTCTGACCGAAGCATAATTTCGATGTAGAGGTTGATTCCCAGGCGATGCATAATTCCGATAGGGAAAGCAGATACTCCGAGGCGAAGCATGATTTCGACACGGGGTACATTCTGAGATGAAGCATGATTTCGACGCAGAGCTTGTTAGTCGACTTTATTCCGAGGCGGAGCTTAATTCCGACGGGGAGGTCGCTGGTTGATTCCGTGACGAAGTATAATTCTGACAGGGAAGGAAGATACACCGAGGCGAAGCTTGATTTCGATGCGGGGGACACTCTAAGACGAAGCATGATTCCGACACAGAGCTTATTGGTTGATTCTGAGCCGAAGCATAAACAGGGAAGGAAGATACACCGAGGCGAAGCTTGATTTCGACGCGGGGTATACCCTGAAACGAAGCATGATTCCAACGCAGAGCTTGTTGGTCGACTTAATTCCGAGACGGAGCTTAATTCCGACAAGGATGTTGCTTGTTGACTTGATTCCAGGACGGAGCATAATTCCGACGAGAAGGTCTCTTGTTGACTTGATTTCGGGGTGGAGCATAATTCCGACGAGGAGGTCGCTGGTTGACTTGATTCCAGGACGGAGCATAATTCCGACGAGGAGGTGTTCATATCAGAATTTTGCATTATTATATCACCCATTCTTAATCATATTACAAATAAATAAGTGCTTTTGATCCATGTCTGCTAAATAGTTGCAGGTTACAGGTTTTCAGAACAATACAGTGAAATTCATGAAAAGACGTTACAAAAGTGAGACTACGACCAACAATAGATGAATCCGTATAATGCCTCCTACTAGTTCAAGGAAGAAATGAAGATCAGTAGATAGTTCAATGCACAAAGCACAAGGGCGGCACAAGATTCAAGACTTCAATGCGAAGCTCAAGGCAAAAGTCCACATCATTCTGCACCGTTGGAAATCTGGAAGAAAATAGAAAAGATTCTGAGGAACCAAGTGAAGAAAATAGAAGTTAAAAGCAACATGAAGCAACCCTGAAGAATTGAGCTCAAGTTCCCACTAATTGGCCGTGGAACCGCGGCCAAACAGGGCTTTCTGCCGCGGTTCCGCGGCCGTGCAATGCACGTGTCGGTGGCAGTGTCGGTGCTTTGACTCGGGTCTCTTAGGGTGGTTTTATAAATTAGTGATTGGATCAGAATGTAAACCTAGGGTTTGTTATTTATAAATAGGAGAGCTCAAAGCCAAATTAAGGGTGCCTCTTTTTGGTGTGCCTCTTTGGAGGATGCCTCTTTTTAATTTCTTAGATTAAATTTTATTTCCATTGTAATCGTCAAGAGGCCATCAATAAAAGTAAGTGTTTTTCATTTTTATCTTGCGTTCTTCTTAACTGAAATTTATTTTTCTGCAATTTTTTTATCTGTCTTTATTTATCTGCAAGTTAATTAAAAAGAAAATTATAAAAATGAATTTCATCGTAACTTCCCTAATGAGTGAGTAATTCCTCACTTGTTAGGGTTAGGATTGGGTAGGTTTGAGAGATGGAAATCTCTCACTCTTTTCTTGCCCATATAATATTTTTAGGACTCTATTTGAATCAACCACACACCGCTCACCACGGCACCCTATCCTACGAGATAGCGGTGGTTCCCTAGTTAGACCGGTTGTGGTTGATTTACATAGAGGTTAGGGCTAAGCGTTAAGAAAGGACGGACAATGACCAAAAGGAAGAAACGAAGTTTCTTCCTAGTCGTGCTAATCCCTTTTGTTGACTATTACCCTAACACCTATGTTCTTAATTTGGGCAAAGGAAGCAGTGAGTAGAGTTTTTTTTCCAAACTAATCTAATCCTAACCCTAGCAAGGTTTTAAATCAAATTGAATTCAATCTAAGTTTTTTAAATCAAAACCTACCAAAAATAGGACTTAACTCGTAAGAACTTAAAGAAAGAACACGTTTTCCCTGAGGACCGACCCGTACTCAACCGGCTAGCTACCAAGCGACACCGTTATTGATTGCGGTATATTCTTGATTTTGATTTTAAAAACGCACGTACTAAACTATAAACAATCAGGAGGTCGCTGGTTGACTTGTCCCCGGCACGGAGTGTCTGTGGTCGACGTTTCCCCGGCACGGAGTGTCACTGGTTTTGTTGTAGAGGATGATTCCCAGGCGAAGCATAATTCCGAAAGGGCAGGTGGATACTCCGAGGCGAAGCATGATTTCGACACAGGGTACATTCTGAGACGAAGCATGATTCCGCCGCAGAGGTTGTTGATTTGATTTGATTTGGGTTGACATCAGCAACGCTACACTGGAATATGGTACCAGAAGCGAATCATCAGTTGCCATGAGTGGATTTGGGGATTTAGGTTTTTTTTGGCCTCAGCATCGCTACACTGGAATATGGTACCGGGAGCGAATCATCATTTGCGTTTGCTTATTAAGAAGCGATGGCTTAGGAGACAGGTTTTAGCTCCCTATCACATATGACTTTTCAATTTTTTGAGCCGTAAGGGTCTCACAAAGCATTTTCTCCCTACGGGTCGTAAGGATCCCGTAGGTGTATTTTCTCCTTAGGAGTCGTGAGGACCCCCAAGCGTGTTGCTCCTTTGTGAGTCATAAGGATCTCAAGCGGGAATTTTCTCCTCACAAAGTCGAGAGGACTTTGCGAGTGCATTTCATCACTTTTTCACGAGTTTGCGCCCTTTCGGGTTTTCACAAACTCGCCGACAGTCCTGCTGTTTTTACTCAAGGAGCCCTTTCGGGTTTTCATCCGTGCCCATTTTGCTTGTGGACATATCTTTTTATTCGCCGGTGGAACTTTGAATGTGGTCTCTCTGGTAGAACTTGGGAGAGATTGAGATCGTTTTACGCCCGTGGATTGTATACGGTTTTCCAGGATGTATGATCCGGACCGTAGGGCCGGAAAAATTTCGGTACTTTGTTGGCGTCTGCATCGCTGCACTGGAATATGGTACCAGGAGCGACTCATCATTCGCCGTTCGGGTATGGGATTTGGAATTTGATTGGCGTCTGCATCGCTGCACTGGAATATGGTACCAGGAGCGGCTCATCATTCGCTACTTGGGGATTTGGATTTTGGTTGGCGTCTGCATCGCTGCACTGGAATATGGTACCAGGAGCGACTCATCATTCGCCGTTGGGGTATGGGATTTTGAATTCGTCTGCATCGCTGCACTGGAATATGGTACCAGGAGCGACTCATCATTCGCCTTTTTTTTTATTTATTTACCGCGATTGCTCTATCATTTCAGCTTTTCTTATCGTGAAGGTCGCGATTGCTCTATCATTTCGGTTTTATTTTTCATTTTTATTTTACTCGCTGATTTTTATTGTGAGTTGCCCCATCATTTCGGCTTTTTTTTTTCCCTTTTATTTACACACATTTTTTTTACATATTCTTACATTCCCAGTTTAACGACTTAGAGGTCGACTATTCCCAGTTTAATGACATGGTGGTAAACTCTTTTTAGAGAAAGGCAGATGTCTGAGAAAATCAGATTCCCGAAGGACTTCGGTCTCCGTTTGTATGAAATTGGCGGTCGCAGCTTGACTGTTTGTTAACATGCCTTTAGACAGTTCTATCTCTCCTGCCTTGTATTGCTTTTCGACCCAATCTTTGAAGACGAAGTTCGATTAACAACAAAAGAATTATCTGCACAGTCCTCAATGGCATGACCTATCACTCTGTGATAGGGGCAGTATTTGGGGTCGTCAGTCATATTCGCTTCTTGCGGTCTTTTTGATTCTGGCAATTGTAGACCGTTCCTCAGGGCGTCTTTGCATATTTTACGGATTTTGTCCCTCCTGGAGGAATAGACCTTATCCAGCTTCTCTTTTAGTGGAGATTCTCCTCCCTCTCCGAACACTGGCCTCCGAGGCTGGTTGGCATTAGGCCCGCTCATCCCTCGCTTATTTCAGTTAGCCGAAGTGTTGAAAGATTCAATATCGTCGGAATTTTTTCCTTTGAGATTTTCGTCCTTTCGGTTTCTCCAGGACCTATTATTATTTTGGGAGTTAGAGGAGGACTCCTGCTTTGAGCGTTCCAATATCTGAACTTTCCTGGTCAGCTCTTGGAATGTTTTGAGACCCGCGGTGTATAGAAACAGAGCCATCCAATTGTTGAGATTTCCGACGAGGAGACTGACAGATTGGTCCTGCTCTATCGGCGGTTCATATTTGACGGAGAGATTGGGCCATCGGGTTATAAAATCTGTGCCACTTTCGTTGTTCTTTGGCTTGGTCCTTACGAGGTCGGTGATGGTGATCTTATCGCGGACACTCATGAACCTTTGTCGAAACAAAGATTCCATTTGGACGAAAGTAGTAACGGAGCCATCCGGTATGCTCGTGTACCAGTCGAAAGTGACATCGGTCAGGCTATTAACGGACTGGCGGAGGAGAAGCGCATCATTGCCCCCAGTATTCCCGAATGAGGCTTTGAAGTGGGCGATGTGCTGATTCGCATTTCCCGTCCCATCAAATCTTCTGAATTTTGGGATGACATAGCCGCTGGGAAATTCTATCAGATCATACTGCGCAGGATATGTTCTCCCGCTACTGCTAATATTTTTTTGCCCTTCGGCTTCAGCTACCAATGTTTTGACTTTGTTAGCAACCAAATCCATGATTTGATCTTGAGTTAGCGGGATACTATCATCGGTAGCCAAGACATTTCCCGAGATAGGATGCGACTGATTTTCATGCGGTCCGCCCACTCTTGGATTTGAAGGAATAGGCGTCGGCTGTCTCGGGACACCGTTTCCCGGTTCATGAGCAGAGCCCTACTCCTGATTGGGCGGCTGAGAGGCAAGTTGGGCCGTGAGCTGTAAGACGACGTTGTCAATTCGTCAATTTTTTAGTAGAGCTTGGCCATCTCCTTGTCTTTGCTTCTGAGCTGTTTTCGGAGCTCTTGGAGAAGTTGCTGCTCTGCGTTCTTTGGACGGAAGATTGGCTCATCTTCGCTTTCCAAGCCCGACTCCTTATGAACCGAGGGCTCTCTCTGCTTATCAGCCTCATTGGAAGGGTCTTCATTACCTTCCATAGGAGGCCGGTCTTGGAATGTGGCAGCCCTATTCACACCAGAATGGATTTGGGATGTGGTGGCCCCATCCTTACTGCGAAGGTTGTCGCTGGGACACGTGCCCACCATGTAGACTGTGTGGATAACACATTCAGCCATCCTTTCATCAATGGCAGCTGGTTTCGCGGAGCGGTCCAGGCTTTGGAAATTCATAAATTTTAACATGGCCAGAGACCTAGCCCTTCTGTTGGCTCTATATCTGAGCCGCTTCTGCCTCAGCTTCTCTGCCTTGAGCGCTTGGTAGGTTTCTGCTCTTCGGGAAGCCACCATAGGCCGAGTGATGGGGAGGCTTGAGAAAACATCCGCCCGCATATCCAGTGAAGGTATCGCCCGGGCTTGCCCATGACGTTTGGCAACTTCTTTTGTTCTGACGGTTTTGCCCCCAGCTGGGGCCATGGAGAGCCGTTTGAACACCGACTCGCGTCTGGGTTGGGATGCCCTCGAGACCACCACATTTGGCATCTTACCTTTCTAGGACGGTTTGTTAGTTACCGGAGCTTGAAGAGCAGAGACGACGTTAGCTGACACGAACAGAATAGAGCCAAATGGTAGCGGCGGCTCCTCCTATTGTTGCCCGAGACTGGCCAGGAGGACTGTCCTGACTTCCATCTTCATTGTGTAGGAGATAGGAGCCGAGTTCATCTTTGGAGACATTATTGAGAAGTGATTGCTTGAAAACCTGCATGAAAGAGCATTATTTTAGTATAAATATAGATATGTTTATTGATTGAGTTCACATGAACGTTTAACCCGAAATATGGAAGGAGAGAAAAGTCCCACCGGGCGTGCCAGAATCTGTAGGGTATTTTTTGTCACCCTATTGAGATGAGAATACGCGCGCGCTTGTCAGGCGCATTACAGATTCCCCCTGCCTAGGGTAGGCCGGGGTTTATTGATTGTGGGGACCCGAATCTCCGACAGCCGCGGACTAAGCTGCCGTTAATTACCCCTCGCCTTTGAAGCGAGGGAACCTCCGATTGACGGGTCAAACAGGTCATGCGAACTCAATGTGCAGTGTTATGTTTTGGAGGGGAATTGGATATATCGGCGGCCCCGCAGAGTTTTTACGGTGGATATATACATATATCCATAGGATGTGTGTGCGTGCATATATGTATGTGTGTGTGTGTGTGTATAAAGGAAAGGGCATCCATAGAAAGCATGGGAGAAGGCGCCAGCGCCTCACGCGAGCGGCACGCGAGCGGCACGCGAGCGCTTAGGCGCCGACGCTTTGGGCGCCGGCGCTTGCACCCCCATGTGCCCGGCATGCGGGCGCTCGGGCGCCGGCGCGAGCGCTCTAGGCGCTGGCGCTAGCGCCCCACGTTCCCGGCACGCGGGCGCTCGGGCACTGGCACTAGCTCTTTGGGGGCTCGCGCCCCACGTGTCCGGCATGCGGGCGCTCGGGCGCAGGCACTAGCGCCCCACATGCCCGGCACGTGGGCGCTCGGGCGCTAGCGCTTTGGGCGCTAGCATCTCACGTGCCAAGCATGTGGGAGCTCGGGCGCTGGGTGGCAAAAAAGGACTTGGTCCCTGCA
Organism: Agapanthus africanus; assembly: GCA_030015575.1. Taxonomy (NCBI): domain Eukaryota; kingdom Viridiplantae; phylum Streptophyta; class Magnoliopsida; order Asparagales; family Amaryllidaceae; genus Agapanthus; species Agapanthus africanus. Next base: position 257,345,508 of record CM057339.1, on the reverse strand, counting down.
CTGGGAGTTGTACTCCCAAAAAGAAATACTTATTATTTTGTGTGTGTGTGTGTGTGTATGTATTTGAGGAGTTAAACTCCTAAGATATTTTTGGGGCTGATGAAGGGGCTTCTCTCTTGAGCCCTGGATCTCCTCCAAAGTGGGTTTTTCGGAGATGGGTCTCCTTCTTCCTCCTCTGTTGGCCGGATCTTGAAGAACAAGAGGTATGCGATTAAAAAATTCTCCCCCTTTTGAGATCTAATGGAAGATCTGGGTTCCCCTTTGTAGGTTTTGTGGTGAAAAACTATTTAGTTTTGGAAAAGGAAGAGTAAAACTCTTGATTTAATTCAAAAGAAGGGAAAAATGTTTTAGAACCTTTTGGAAGGAGAAGGAGGCACAGGAACCCTAATTTTTGGGGGAAATGAAAAGTCCTTTTTTATTCATCATCATGTTGCCTTATATAGGCTTACACATTTACATATAGCCTCTTGGACTTTACAAAATGGCATTTTGCCCATCCCATGCCTCATGTGCTTATTTCTTTTGCACATAAGCCAAGGGCTTTACAAAAATTTGGCTTTATGCCCATTTTGCTTACATTCATGCACAAAAAATTAGATCAAAATTATTTGTTACATGATTTTTATGTTGGCATGGGGAGACTGGCCGCGGGCTCGAGTTGGGCATGGGCCCGCTTGATCTGGGCTTGGGCCCACCTGGCTTGGGACCTTGACTTTGACTTGGTCAACCGGGGTGCAAATTTTGACCCCAACACACATATTACTCGCTAAGAAAATCTTTTTAGGCACTTGAGTTTTCCTTTTCCTAGTGCAAAAATTCTTTAGAATTTTTGCATATGATGGACTTGTTGGATAATATCTAAGAGAGGAATATTTATATTAACTTACTTAAAAATTTTAATAATTTTCTCCATGTGTGGACTTGGTCTGTTTGGCCTCAACCGGTTTGGAAATGAGCTTTATTAACAACGGTTGGGTCCAACTCTTGTGGAGAAGTTTTCGGGGATGGAATGGATCCCAAAATTGGATTTGGGATGGTCATAGATGGTAATTCCTTCAAGGAAATGGGATGAGAGTTCGAGCCTAGTGATGAACGGAGAATAGGCTCGGATGAAGATGTTGGATCAGACAAAGTAGGAGTAGAAGTAGTAGCCGGGGTATCATCTGTATCATCAACTTATTCACCAACCTGGTTATTCAGCACTCTTCCGGATCTCAACGTGATTACGACACTCACATTATGATTTTATTAGTGAAGGATGATATTTGCGCTTTGTGAGTGGCCAGGATTTCATAGAGGTTGAGATGGAAGTTTCCCTTTCTCTCTCTCACTCATTGCAGTATTTAACTGTGCAATTTGTGCTTCTATCGATTTTACGCTTTCACCGTGGGAAGTAGTTTATTGTATCAGCGTTTGGATAGATGATGTTAAATTAGCCGTCGTTTGTGTGGATTGTTTAATAAACTGTTCCCCGCTGAAACACGGAGACGCGACTGGGTAGGTCCGTCTCGCCTGAATTTCGGGGCAGATGCTAATTGGTGCTATCCGTCCACCTCTCCGAAGATGCCAAGTTGATTTATGACACCGTATATCGAAGGTTTAAACGAATGCGGCCGATGTAGCAGACTTCGTCAGATTCCCCCTCGTTTGAGGGGTTTTTTTTTGTGGGGACGCTCTTCCCTGCAGGCGCAAGCCCCTACAGATAATTACGCTACCGCATCGCGGTAACCACTTTCTCCTTCTCCAGAGGGTCACTTCGTGTTTTGTGTGTTTGTTTTGTTTTTTGGTTGCCATGGATTCTATACGGAGACTAATTTATGTTGTCGCCCGTAGTGCGTGGATTAGTCTAAATCCATATTTTCTTAGATTTGGGTTTGGGGTTTGGGTTTAAGGATACGTTAGTCTCATTTGAGACTAAGATCAACTTAAACGTTAGTTAAGGATACATTAGTCTAATTTTAGACTAAGATCAACTCAACGGGATCGTTTAGATCCAACAAAAGATCATTTGAACTCTATTGCTTAGTTTAGGGACATTACGATCGATTACTAGTTTAAGGACATGGTGGTCCAATCTTAGTTTAAGGACATCTCGGTCCAAAGTTAAGGACATCATAGTCCATGGATTTTAAAGGACCCCACAGTCCGAGGTTAAGGACATCATAGTCCATGGGTTTTAAAGGACCCCACAGTCCGAGGTTAAGGACATCATAGTCCATGGGTTTTAAAGGACCCCACAGTCCGAGATTAAGGATATTATAGTCCATGAAATGTATGGTTGTCGGGACCCGTAACCTCTCTGAAGACGTTGAAGGATTACAATGAAAAATATCATAGAAGTAAAGAGATGTACCCTCGAACCAATTTGAGTTGGTTGAAAGATCTGTAGTCCAATTTGGGGTTGAGATCTGTTAAAATATTTAGGAGCAGATGGGCTCAATTAATATGAGTTGAGGACTTATGGCCAATCTTGGGCTAAGTCCAATCAAGTTAAAATGTTTAACATTTTATTTTGAGCTGTTGAGCCTTTATTTGGGCTTGGCTCTTTTAACAATACTGAGCATTGAATTGCATTCTGACAATGTTTTGTCTTTTATTGAATGCTGAGCATTCATCATAGCTCTGGGATTTATTAGAGAACAATTTATTTTCTGTCTGTGCAACACATGGCGTGCTTGGCGCTTTGTACCAGTCAAAGAGCGCAGTGTACTTCTGCCAAGTAGCGCACATGTAAGGGACACGAGTCGCGCTCGGCGCTAGGCTCTAGATGATGAGCGCATGATGCCAATTTATGAGTGCAGAGCACTAGTTCATGAGCGCATTGCGGTTTCAGTTTAGTGGCGTACACGTGAGTGACACGTGGTGCGCTTGGCGCTGAGCGCTAGCCCATGAGCGCAGTGCGCTATTTCAGAAGCGCAAAGCGCTAGTTGTTAAGCAGTACATGCGCGATTGACACGTGGCGCATTTGGCGCTGAGCGCCAGTCCAGAGAGCGCAGAAGCGCAGTTCAAGAGCGCAAAGCGCATCTGATCAATTTTATGATCTGAGAAACAATTTATGTTCTTTTAAAAGAGACTTTGTCTCAGGATCTAAGAACAACCGTTCTTATTTTGTTTCAATCTCTTATATTGATGAAAGGCTTTGCCTTTATGGATCTATTATCCTTAAGAGAATTGAATTATTCTCCCCTCCTTTTTATAATGAGATGTTCATGATCTCTTTGAGAAAGACTTTAGTCTTATAGATCTATGATCTGTGAGAAGTAAGTTCTTCTTTTATTTTATGATGAGATCTTTTGATCTCTTTGTGAAAGACTTTTTGTCTTTGTAGATCTATGATCTTTTTAAAGAAATGAATTCTTCTTTCTTAATCATGAGATGATTTCATCTCTGTGTTCATCATCATTCATTCTTTCCATGAAGAAAAATCTTCTTGCAAGAGCTTGCTCTTTTGTATTTCTCTGAGTTTTTTGGGGAGGTTTTTCTCTCTCTTTCTGTATATCTCTGTATATCGAGACTTGAAGTCTAGGGGCCTTTATATAGGGCAAGCTGGTTTGTTCAATCAGTTAAGTAGATCTTCTCTCCAATTGATTTGGGGAATTTCCCACGTTGGATCTTTGATCCAAGGGGTTCTGATTTATAGAAGGTAATCTTCTTGTTTTTAACAAGATTGATAAATCTTTCCATACAGAATTTATTCTGCGTTTTGGTAATTTTTATTTACCATTGGATCATTGATCCAACGGTGCTCTGATTTACAAAGCACAATCTTGTTATTTGGAAAGATTTTGAGGAATCTTTCCTTAACAGAATTTAATTCTGATTAATTCATGATTTATCATTATCATTAGATCTTTGATCTAACGGTGGGGAGCTTTTAGTTTCAGCGCTAGCGCACCCGTGTTTTGCACGCGGTGCGCTACTTAAAGGGCAACGTACATTGTGCTAGCGCACCCGTGTTTGACACGTGGTGCGCCGCTTAGAGAGTAGCGCACCTAGCGCTAGCACACACATGGTGCGCTGCTTAAAGCGCAGCACACCCAGCGCTGGTGCCTACGTGCTTTGCACGTGGTGCGCTGCTTAGGGCGCAGCACACTTGGCGCTGCATCTGAAGCATTGCTTCTTTTCGAAATTTGAATTTTAAACAGAGCTTTGCTCTGATTGGAGGAGACAAATGCCCTCCCACCGTTGCGCTCACGTGACCCATATGTGAGTGCACCGGTGGCAGCATCTGCGCCCTTGGATCAACTTAGAAGTTGAAACGACACTCAGTGCCTATAAATAGGACATTTGGTTCTTAGGATGATTTCTATTCATCTTCTTCTTATTTTCTGAGAATTTTTATTCTCCCGCAGAGCATAGCTCATCATTTTAAGAAATTTCCAGAGTCAAAACTCCGCCAAAATTTAGGTAAAGATTAAATTTTTCAATGATCTATGGTTTTACCCATTAACAGAGCCTTGCTCTTCATAGATCTTTGATCTAAAGAAAACCCTTTTAGGGTTTCATTAATAGAGCTTTGCTCTCTCGAAACCATAGATCTAAAGAGATCTTTTTTCAGGGTTTCTTAACCCATGAACAGAGTTTTGCTCATAAAGAACTCTTAGAGTTTGTTCATAGATCTTGAAGATTTCAGAATTTTTCATTCATGTATAAAAATTGATTTCAATTTTTCTGATGGATTATTCAATCATTTTCTTCTAGAGCAAGGCTCTTGGGGAATTTTTATTCCTTCATGATTAAAGTTTGACAAGTGTCACTCTGTCATAGTGCACTGCTCTCAAAGAGAGATTTACTCCTTAGCCCGAGGAAATTCTCATTAAATGAGAATCAATTGAGGATTTCCTCATTTAATTAACAGTCTCATCAAATGATGAGGCTGTTTTATTAATGATGAACTGTCATCTAGATTTTGTGGGCCCCCTTTTGGTCCCTATCTACTGCATTGCAGTGCGGTACAAATTTTAAAGTACCAAGTGTCAGAATTTAAATTATAGTACTGACATTTGACTTTTGTCCTTTTTTTGGCGCATGTGACATGTCTTCCGATCGTTTTTTTCCTATTCGTTCGTTCAGAGGGAGGATTCCCTGGAGCACCTGTGGACCAGGAAGTCTCAGCATTGATCAGAGATCATGACCCGGAACATAAGAATCTTCATCTCTGGAGGACATGGTACAATCAAATTATTAAGGGTCGGCAGAGCTTTTCGTGCGCGGTACCCTCAGAGCGCATCATGGAGATCCATTACGCCGACCCACCCCAAGTGAACTATACCGTGGAAGAAGTCAACTGGACTTCGGGAGGTCTTCTTCAGCCTGCTATGGCTTCGATACCCGTTCAGCCTCTAATGGCTTTGGATACCCTAGGGTGACGTATTTATCAAGGCGAGGCGCGCCCGTGGGAACAACCATATATGATTGGCCTAATTCCTTGTCATCCAGCTGGCTATTTGCAATGGGCCCGCTATATTCTGTCGGCGAAGAAGTCGCAGTTGCTGAGGCTTGGGTTGTATCCCGCAATTTATGCTTCTGTCCTCCAGTATTCTATGCTTCCCGCCTGGTTGGTTAAGGTCTTTCTGGAGCAGTGGAATATTCCTACTCATACCTTCCTTTTGTTGTACTGAGAAGTATCAATTTCCTTAGAGGAATTTGCAGAAATTTCTGGCTTACCGGTTATGGGGGAGCATTATGAGGAACTGCTTCCTACGGATGAATACGTTTTTGGTGCCAAGCCAGTGATGACAGGCCTTACCCCGGAGAACGCCATTCAACACCAATTCCCTAGTTTGATCAAAGTGTTGAATATTTATGAGGGCCTTTTCCTCGAATCTGGGAGCTGCGGGGTTAATTTCGAGAATTTCATCGCTCGTTTTCTCCACCCGGACGTCCTTTCAAAGGAGGCTGCTAAATTCGCCAAACTTGACGACCTTTTCGGCTTAGGTTTAAATAACATGCCAACGGCGGAGGCAGATCAAAAGAGTTTATTCCTTCCCAACACTCCAGTCGTTTCTTTTGCGGAGGTTGCAGTCCCTGGGATTGATGAGGAAACGTTCTTTTTCGGTTTTCTTGGGCTATGGCTGAGCTGGTTTGCGCTTCCGATGCACCCTCTCCGTGTGAGTCCGTCTGTCTTCTCCCAGCCCACCGAATGGTTATTGGGGTGAAAGTGGCTGTCGGGGTTGCCGGGTTAGTGTCATGACCCGAAAGAGCACGTGACTGGCCCTTGAACCAGATGAAGTCTATAAGACTCCATCTGATCCAAGTAAGCCAAAAGCCCAGAAATCTAAAACCATTTTAAGGATAAATAAATATACAAGAAATATACTATACAACGCCGAATGGCGAGGATCAAAATTCAAAAGAAACCCAGATAAGCATTAAAACTGTAACACTACTAAGCGCGACTCTAAGGTCGAAATAATACATCACTAGTGTCTGAGTCTGAAACAATATACAAGTTTTGGTTGATGAAATTTCTAGATACAAAAAAATAATACATCAACAAGGGTGGTCCTGATACAAAAGAACCCACCTACCCAAGCAAGTCCCCCATATGGAAGCAGTGTGCCAGAAATGCCGCTACGGAACCTGTACGGCAAAACCCTGCAAGAACTGTAGCACAACGGGGGTGAGTTGCCAACTCGTGAATAGAAAATATCTACAAGCAGAAATCGAATGCAAGACATAATCCTAGGTCAATACGACCAGTATATAATATAACCTTCAAGAGTAAGTCTGAAGCATGAAAATGTGGCAGTGTAACATCTAATCATGTAGGTAGTGCCAAGTACTCATGTCAGTGCCTCAGATAATAACATGTTATAATGTAAGGTATGTCTGCATGAAGTAAACATGATGAAGTATCAAATGGATATCAATACACATATATTAGCGTCCCATTCCACTAATATTGGTGTAAGGGTATATATAACAGCGCCCTCGTACCCTGTTATATATACAAATGAAGTGTGATCAATGTAGTCAAAGTCTGTATGTAATCAATGTCTGTATGTATATGTGAACCACGTCCACCTGTCACCCAATGTCAATAAGCATCATACATGCAAATATGAGGATATAATCAAAATCATGGAGATCATCATGAAACCCGTGCCTAGCATCGACACGTAAATCCTCATCTATCGGGCTCCATCAGTCCGGATCAGCCCACGGGCTCTGTCTGCGGAATCGGCCCTCGGCCCCGGCAGTACGCCCATATCCATCTATCGACTCTGGTCGGTATCCTCCGGATAACCACCAGGTCCAACCAATCACCGGTAGGTAGTAGTCCCTCTGCCAGGCTCACCGTCTACTACACAGCGAAACCGTTCTCGCCCCGGGGTACCATACCGGGTCCACCATGTACCCGTAATCGGCCTCATCCAACTTCTCGATTCGGGTTCACATGTATCACTCTAGCACCGAGAAAACACATGGTGGACGCACCGAAATATCATATCAAGGGAAACCGGGTTTTTAAATAATTAACTATTCTCTTTTGAAATATCCACGGTTCCCCAAATCCAGAATTATAATGGAAACAACATATCTCAATGCGCATAATCATAAAGCATGATGTATGTGACATATAAATGAAATGCAAGTATAACAGTATATCGTGCAACATGGAAATAATAGTATGCACATACAAGGTCATAACCTGATGCAACAATGCTACTGTGTAGTGACATGGCAATTATCGATGATGAAGTGTGTGAGCCGGAAAGCAAGTGTACGTGGAACATACGCATCATCGACAATGGTGCTGGTGCCCTAGAAATATGATAGTAATATAGCAATAAACATATGCAAAGCAATGTGAATAGCATGAATATGCGGAAATAGAATAATCAACGCAATAGTAAAGAATCTACACCCATATGTATATGCTATGCAGTTATGCCATTTGAAATAAGATGAATCAGGATTTTTACTAACAATAAGGGCTACGGTGTTTTTAAGATATTTCCGATTCGTAGTTTTGAAATAGGTATGACTCGGGTCTAGTCTAACATCTACTATGCAAACTACAGATCTAAGTATCAAGTCAAACAGGAGGGGTATGGAAACCACCTAAATCTGAATCGATATATAGATATAATAGTCGGTGATCCCGCCTCAATAGTATCGTGTACGATACATTATATCATATGACATCCTCAAGTCATGAGTGCGGATCTATCATCAATATAAAGCTCGTACGGTAAATCGTCGTACGGCATCCCAATAGCTGGGTACGGGTCAGTATCACATATCTCTCATCAAATATCAGGTATCATTATCATCATATCACATAATCTGGGGTACAGATCTAAGTCTAGTACAAATCAATACCATCTATATAAGTATGAAAGCGGGGGTAAAACACATGCCCAACGGCCCGCTAAGATCACATGTCGTATCGCAAGTACAAATCACATCACATCACCGATCTCACGGTACAATGCCCAAAATCATCGACTCATCTCCAATGTCATCCCATATCATCATCAACACAGTGTAAGTATAGTGAATATGCAAGGGTGCGCGTGTGGGTGTAAACCTATTCTAGGGTTCGCGATTATGAACTATACTAGTTTACTTCTAACCCTAAGCTATCCATAATACACCTAACACCATATCCATGACACACTATAACTATCAAACATAATATATAGTATCAACTACGGACTGATGGGGTGCTATACGCCATCCACCCGACTTCCCCCAGTAGATATAATCTACTCACCTTGCTTCTCGTGTGCCGATGCCGATGTCAACATCTTAAACTTCAACGCCTCAACATCACGTAGGGTACCTATAAAGATACACAATCGCAAAAACACATGAAAATCATGTCGGAAACCAAAACGGCATACGCTACGCCCATAGGTACAAACCTATAGCCTCGCGTGCAAACACAACCAATAACCCTTTGCCGTTGACGTTCAAACGCCACCCGACAGAAATGAATCACCAAACACCAAAATCCAAGCTAAAATAAGTCGTAAATCATACGCCAACTTAAGAAAACTAACCCAGATTTTACCCCAAATGGAATCAGACAAAACTGCACATATCAGGGGTCAAGTTTACAGGGTACAAGGCTACAGAACAAAAACGAGGCGATTCCCTCCTGCTCTGGCCGCAAATTGCGGCCAGGAGGAATTTATCTGCGGCCAGAACATGGTGGTTAGGGCTAGGGTTTTGGGTGTTGGTTTCTATTTGCCTGCACATCTCACTGCCAACTCAAAATTATTTTTAGACGTCTCGGTTGATAGCAGATTCCCACAAACAGTGACAGATTTGCAGTTTTCCCCGATATCGATTCCGTAAATCCGTATTCTGGGTTCATGTTCCTGGTATTGTCTAATACAACATCACAACAGGGGTTCTAAGATCACTATAAGCCTCAATTTCACCTTTGATTTCAGATTTACCCTAAACCCTAACTAGAAATCTCCAAAGTCCACAAACAACACAATATCGATATGAAACTAGCATAGATGCACAAGGAAATTGAAATACTACTCTAGGGTGCAGAAATTACCTTCTTTGGAAACTCAAGAAAATTCTTGAGTTGCTCAAAGTCCTCAAGATCCACTCTTTCTTAGTCCAATGCGATCCTCTTGAGCTTGTGAGCATGTTTTGTGAAGAGGAAATGGGGTTTCGGGGTTGGATTCAAGATGTTTTTAGGGATTGAAGAGGAGGGAAGTGAGAAGAGGAGCAGGAGCAGCAGCAGCTCTCATGGAGAAGGAGAGAGAAATGAGGTGATGAAATGATGGGGGAGGCATGGTTCAATGAAAGTTGACCTATTCTACCCCCCCTCTCTCTCTCATAATCATGATACCTTTATCTTTTCTTTTCCTTCTCACCCAATGGCAAACCCTAATCAACCATACCCCAAAACGTGTAACAAGTGTGGAAAAAAAGATATGTGCACATTTTTGCACAAAAATGCCAAAAAACCGATTAGCGATTTTTAATCGCGATTAGCACTAAATTAGCATATAACTAATCATAAAAACTTAGATATGGCATAATTCTCTAAATTACCCTATTTTAGAATTTTCCATAATTTCCCCCCATTTATTTGTATTTAATTATACCGAATTATTAAAATATTCAATAAAATAATATTAATTTATAAATTTCCCAAAAATAATATTTTATTATTTTGAAGTGTTACAGTTAGCTCATTTGTATTACAGACTCAGCCAAGCGGCGGATACTACTGAACCAGGAGTGCAACATGTGAACTTCTCGATGCATTACTTCATGTCATGGTACGAGCTACATGCACTTGGCGTTTTCGGTATCCATAAAAGGCCTTCCTTCTACGACAGGTGCGGCTTCCCCTGGATTATGCGATTAGTCGACACATTTATTGTAAATCCGTCACCGCGGGAAGCTAGGGGTTTGCTCCTTCGTCCTCGCACGGTTAGAGATGTCATGACCTTTACCGACAAGATTCTGACTATCGGCAAAGAGTCCGCAACAACGGTGCAGCCATTGCGGGACATTTTTAAAGATGGAGCCTCTGTTTTGAAAGCTCGGGAAATCCTTCATTTATATTCCATCATACCGGGCTTTCTAGTGTTGAGGCAAAATGATGCGGTGTTATTCATGAGATACAATCCGCATCATTTCGCCCAGCAGCTGAGCTATGATCAGGTAGTCCTGCTTGAGGCTTTCTTGTTAGAACCTGCTGCCACCGAAGAGGGAATGCGAAACACGCTGCATCATTTTATGCGCGTGAACACAGGGTCCAACTTCTTCATTAGCGAACCGAGATGTCTCCCGAAGGCCCTTAATGTGTATGTGGCCTGGTATCAGCATTCAATGGGCGCTGTCATCGGGGAGGAGAAGCGACTGCTGCTCGATCGCAAGGGTGCACCCCCTGCCAGTGATCGAAATGTCCCTCTGAAGCGACGGACCATTGTCCGTCCTCCCTTAAGAGAAGCTGCCGTGATCGAAGTCCCGCGTGACAGGCCCGAGCTACCGATACCCCATGCTCCTATGGAAACGGTGACTGTAGCTTCCCTCGAGTCTGGCGTGGGTTCAGATATCGGGACTCGTCGTCCCAAAGTGCCCACCAAGCATAAGATTGTGCTAGCTGTGACCGGAGCTTGCTCGCAGAAGAGGAAGAAAAAGTCGATCCTCTCTGCCGACGTTGTACTCGGCCAGGAGCCTCATGCTCCTTATGGCGAGGGCCTGAGCGAGTATGGGACAAATGAGGGTCTATTCATGCCTCCAGATGATACTAATCCGGCGGCTGCCACTGCGGCTTCTGAGCAATTGGCAAGCCACGAAGCGGGACTGGCCATCCTCGTGCAATCAAGTAACCATCAGCTGTACCTTTCGTCATTGCATCATATTTTTATCATCATGTTTTGATTGACACTTTTCCCTATTTTTTTAACAGGCATTTCCACCGAAGAAGCTCTCGCAGCTTCTCTCAAGACTTTTGAGGAGGAGGAAAGACTTAGAGCATCCTTAGGCATCGATACATTTCGGTTCATCGCGTCTCCACTCCCGTTTCTTATGGGTAATCTGACTTCTTCTTCTCATCTTATTACAGGAACTACCTCTACTGAGGTTATTCCAGGCGTGGTACCAACTTCGCAGGACGATGTGGAGACGCTTCCCGCGTCGGCTATCGAAGTCTCAGTTCCGCCGGTATTGCCGAAAGAAGCTTCACTTAAGCAACCGATGACGGATGCCATAACGGTTCCAGAGGTAATCCTTGGCGCGGATGATGACGTCCCATTGACGGAGGTCTTTAGAAGATCCGCTCTCACGGCCCGAGCGGAAATGAAGCGTAGAGTGCGCGCAGCAAGGGAGCGTAACGCTTCCTTGGCCGTGGGTGCAGGTTCGAGCGCTGCTACCCCTGCCCCTACTCCTTCATAGGATGCTTCAGCTTCCTTGTCTACCGCCCACAGACAGGCAGCACGTGCGGCTCGGGAAGCAATCGAAAAACCGACCCAAGGTAACGTGACATTGGGTTCTTTTGTCAAAGTTTTAATTTTTAGGTTCTCGTATATCCCATCTTGCTGGGCCGAGTCTTGCCGAGGAAGTGGTGGGTGACGTGGCGGCAACCACCGAGCCTGAAGTAGCGGTAGGTGAGACGGCTACAATCGCTGAACCCGAGGTAGCGGTAGGTGAGATGGCTACAATCGCTTAGCCCGAGGTAGCGGTAGGTGAGATGGCTACAATCGCTGAGCCCGAGGTAGCCACTCTTTCTCAAGAGTCGGGCACTGCTCCAATCGTCACTCTTGCCCCTTGCGGGTCCTCGCCGTTACCGGGCGCTGTGAGTGTCATTACGATTCTCGTGGAGTCGGGGGATGAGGCTACGGGTGGCGAGATCGTTCCGATGGAGGAGGGTGCAGCATTCGCTGCATCCAGTGACGCCCTTGTCGCGGTCTCGACCGGCGACTCACCAGGTAGATTTTGGGTCATTACTCTCCCCTTTATTCTGCAATTCCTTTCAATTTCTTTTGATTGCATTTCTCTTATTTCTAATGCAGGTGTGATAAGCGTTGGGGTTGTGCCACCCGAGGAAGCATCTCCAGTTGCTGCTTTGACGGTGACCGCTCCTTTACCTTCTCTCGTACCCTCTCAAATGCTGGAAGGTGCGGATTTGTGACCCATCGGCTTCATTGTAGGCAGTATACTTTATGTACTGACATTGCATTATTACATCCTCGCAGGGGTCCTTTTGATCACATGTATCAGGTGCTACCCCCACACTTCTCCTTTCAGTCAGAGATTCCTCTTCTAGCGGAGCTGGTGAGTACAGCCTTTAGCTAACGTCTCTTCTTTTCTTTTATGGGTAGTCAAATCGTTTCTAATTCTTCTTTGTTTTAATTGCATCCCTAAAGATCGAAGGAGGAGACGAAAGAACAGTTGCACCACCGATACTCCCGGTCTTGCCACCTGCTGCAGCCGGTATAGTAAACTCCGTTGTTCATGAACCTCCTTTTTTTCTTGAACCGTTATTTGGCTGTGATTTGCTTTGTAGCTGTGACATCGACTTCAGCTCCGTTCGAGTCTCAAGTTATAATGCCAGCAGGCCCCTTCTCTCGACGTCCCTCTTCCAAAGGTGCTGTGAATAGCCTGCGTATGTTGATCGATCACCTTGAGGAGTTTGATGTGGAGACTCCCGCCCTTACTACAAATTTCACTGCTAAGGTTAATCCTATGCTGGCGACGCTCGTACACTTTCATAACGAAGGCATAGTGGAGTCCTGGGTTAATCACTGCAGAAAAATCGAGGCCTGTCTGCATGAGCTCGAGTTTAGACGTCCTGCCCCCGAGGTCTTGGCTGTGAACTCCCAGCGGGCTGCATGGGTTGAGGAGAGCACTCCCTACTTCTGCCATATTGAATAGGAAGTGGCCTTAAAGCATGAGGAGTGCGAAGAGACTTCAAGCGAATCTGCTGGATTGCATGCTCAAGTTGATGCAAACGCTGCACAGTTGAAAGTTATCTTCGAAAGCCTTCTACGATGTATTTCTGAGGGGCTCACGCTGAGGCAAAAGCTCGACCTCATCGAGCGAGATGCACAGAATTGTGTGGCAGCTCAGTGGGTCGTCGAAGAGCAACTTTCATCCTACTTGCAGCAAAGAGTCCAGGTCGAAGCAGAGTTGGTCGCGACAGCTGACCAAGAAAAGGGGCTGAGGGAAGTGCGCGAGCGGCTGATTGGTCTATTGAAAACGCTTCCCTCTCAATAATTGTTTTTGTACCATTTGTAATTTTGAATAAAATGTATCCATTTTTTTTATTCTTTCATATGATGTATTTTGTACCCAATTGAATTTATGAATAAAAGATACATTTCTTTCGCAATGTCTTGTGTCATCTCTTTGCTTTCTTCTTCTCTTTGTTATCAGCATGTCACTTTAATAAGCGTAGCCTGCAGATGATAGAGAGAGCATTCCGTTTTGAATTCTTCGAGAGGTAGTGATGGCTTAGAAAGCAGGTTCAGATCTGCTGCCTAAGGCTTTTCAACTTCATGAGCCGTAAGGGTCTCATAAAGATTTTTCTTCCTACGAGTCGAGAGGATCTCATAGGTGTATTTTATCCTTAGGAATAATGAGGATTCCTAAGTGCGTTTTCTCTTATTAGTCGTAAGGATCTTACAAGAGAGTTTTCTTCCTTACGGGTCGAGAGGACCCGTAAGTGATTGATGGTGTTGCCATTATCCGCATTTCACGGAGTCAGGAGTTTCTTTGGGTGTTTCCCACGGGGTCAAGATTGACTTTATCCGTGTTCCACGGGACCAGGATTTGCTCTTGATGCTTCCCACGGGTTCATGATTGACATGAACCGTGTTTCGCAAGGACCAGGTTCCGCTCTGGACGTTTCCCACGGGGTCAGAATTGATATAAGCCGTGTTCCACGTGACCAGGATTTGCTCTGGATGCTTCCCACAGGGTCTGGATTGACATATGCCGCGTTCCATGAAACCAGGATTTTTCTCTGGATGCTTCCCATGGGGTCGGATTGACATAGCCGTGTTCTGCAAGGACCAGGCTCCGCTCTGGATACTTCCCACGGGGTCAGGATTGACATAGGCCGTGTTCAGCGAGGACCAGGATCCGCTCTGGACGTTTCCCACGGGGTCAGGATTGACATAAGCCGCGTTCTACGAAACCAGGATTTTGCTCTGAATGCTTCCCACGGGGTCGGATTGACATAGCCGTGTTCTGCGAGGACCAGGCTCCGCTCTGGATGCTTCCCACGGGGTCAGGATTGACATAGGCCGTGTTCAGCGAGGACCAGGATCCGCTCTGGACGTTTCCTACGGGGTCAGGATTGACATAAGCCGCGTTCCATGAAACCGGGATTTTGCTCTGGATGCTTCCCACGGGTTCGGATTGACATATCCGTGTTCTGCGAGGACCAGGCTCCGCTCTGGATGCTTCCCATAGGGTCAGGATTGACATAGGCCGTGTTCAGCGAGGACCAGGATCCGCTCTGGACGTTTCCCACGGGGTCAGGAATGACATAAGCCGCGTTCCATGAAACCAGGATTTGCTCTGGATGCTTCCCACGGGTCTGATTGAGATAGCCGTGTTCCACGAAACCAGGATTTTGCTCTGGATGCTTCCCACGGGGTTGGATTGACATAGCCGTGTTCTGTGAGGACCTGGCTCCGCTCTGGATGTTTCCCATGGGGTCAGGATTGACATAAGCCGTGTTCCACGAAACCAGTATTTTTCTCTGGATGCTTCCCACGGGGTCGGACTGACATAGCCATGTTCTGTGAGGACCAGGATCTGCTCTGGACGTTTCCCACGGGGTCAGGATTGACATAGGCCGTGTTTCACGTAACCAGGAATTTGCTCTAGATGCTTCCTACGGGGTCGGTTTGACATAGTCGTGTTCTGCGAAGACCAGGCTCCGCTCTGGACGTTTCCCACAGGGTCAAGTTTGACATAGGCCATGTTCCACATGACCAGGAATTTTCTCTGGATGCTTCCCACGGGGTCGGTTTGACATAGCCGTGTTCTGCGAGGACCAGGCTCCGCTCTGGACGTTTCCCACGGGGTCAAGATTGACATAGGCCGTGTTCCACGAGACCAGGAATTTTCTCTGGATGCTTCCTACGGGGTCAGGATTGACATAGGCCGTGTTCTGCGAGGACCGGGATCCGCTTTGGACATTTCCCACGGGGTCAGGATTGACATAGGCCGTGTTCTACGTGACTAGGAATTTGCTCTGGATGCTTCCCACGGGGTTAGGATTGACATAGGCCGTGTTCCACGTGACCAGGAATTTGCTCTGGATGCTTCCCACCGGGTCGGTTTGACATAGCCGTGTTCTGTGAGGACCAGGATCCGCTCTGGACGTTTCCCACGGGGTCAGTATTGACATAGGCCGTGTTCCACGTGACCAAGAATTTACTCTGGATGCTTCCCACGGGATCGGTTTGACATAGCCGTGTTCTGTGAGGACCAGGCTCCGCTCTGGACATTTCCTACGGGGTCAGGATTGACATAGGCCGTGTTCCACGTGACCAGGAATTTGCTCTGGATGCTTCCCACGGGGTCAGGATTGACATAGGCCGTGTTCAGCGAGGACCAGGATCCGCTCTGGACGTTTCCCACGGGGTCAGGATTGACATAAGCCGCATTCCACAAAACCAGGATTTTGCTTTGGATGCTTCCCAAGGGGTCGGATTGACATAGCCGTGTTCTGCGAGGACCAGACTCCGCTCTGGATGCTTCCCACGGGGTTGGTTTGACATAGCCGTGTTCTGTGAGGACCAGGATCCGCTCTGGACGTTTCCCACGGGGTCAGGATTGATATAGGCCGTGTTCCACGTGACCAAGAATTTGCTCTGGATGCTTCCCACGGGGTCGGTTTGACATAGCCGTGTTCTGCGAGGACCAGGCTCTGCTCTGGATGCTTCCCATGGGGTTGGTTTGACATAGCCGTGTTCTGCGAGGACCGGGATCCTCTTTGGACATTTCCCACGGGGTCAGGATTAACATAGGCCATGTTCCACATGACCAGGAATTTGTTCTGGATGCTTCCCACGGGGTCGGTTTGATATAGCCGTGTTCTGCGAGGACCAGGCTCCGCTCTGGATGTTTCCCACAGGGTCGGGATTGACATAGGCCGTGTTCCACGTGACCAGGAAAGGTTAACTCTCGGTTGTTTGTGCATCGCCGAGTCATGGAACTGGGAATTTTTCCGCAGCTCCGATTTGTTGATGTCGTGTCTGTTGAAATGAAATGGATGCTGAGATGATCTCCAGGCTGCTTTGTGAACCGTTGAGACTTAGCTCTCTTTCGGATGGAGCCTGGTAGGAAGGTGTGGTTCCCTCTTAATTTGTGCCCCTGGATTGTATACAGGGATCGATGTGATCTCACCTGTAGGGCAAAAGTTTCATTCTTTTAGAGTTTTTTTATTTCTTTCTTTCCGCGATGCTCTATCATTTCAGCTTTTTATATCGCGAAAGTCGCGATTGCCAAATCATTTCGGCTATTTTTCCGCAGTGCCCAATCATTTCAGCTATTTGTTTTATTTACTCGCTACTTTTTATTGCGAGTTTCCCAATCATTTCGGCTATTTCACATGCATACATTTTTACTTGCTGATTTGCAAGTGGCCCCATCATTTTGGCTATTTCGTATGCATATGTGGCTCGTTGGCTTTTTGCTGCAAGCTTGGAATTAGACACCGATTTCGGCATCAGCACCGCTACAACTGGGATATTGCCAGGAGCGAATCATCATTTGCCTCTGTCGATGTCGAATAAAGGTGGCTTAACAAACAGGGTTAAGATCCTGTCGACTAAGGCTTTTGACTTCATGAGCCGTAAGGGTCTCATAAAGATTTTTCTCCCTACGAGTCGTGAAGATCTCGTAGGTGCATTTTTTCCTTAGGAATCGTGAGGATTCCTAAGTGTATGGCTTCTTGTAAGTCTTAAGGATCTTACAAGAGTATTTTATCCTTCTAAGCTGAGAGGACTTACAAGGGTTGTTCACCGTGTAAACATATCCTTAGTCGCGGGTAGGACTTTGTTAGGGAAATGTTTATTCGCGCCCATGGATTGTATACAAGGGTCAATACCGAACCACTTGTAGGGCAGTATTGGAGGTTGTGATGGCTGCTTAAGAATAGGTTCAGATCCCTGTAGCTTAAGGCTTTTGAATCCTATGAGCCGTGAGGGTCTCATAGGAGGGTTCTCCTTGTGAGTCGTGAGGATCTCGCAAGTGTAATTTCTCCTTAGGTATCGTTGTGTGTTGCTCTCTTGTGAGTCGTAAGGATCTCACGCAGGTGGTTTCTCCTTACAAGGTCGAGAGGACTTTGCAAGTGTCTTTTAACGAGATTGCGCCCTTTCGGGTTTTCACAAAACTCGCCGGTAACCCTGCTGTTTTTACTCACGGAGACCTTTCGGGTTTTCATCCGTGCCCATTTTGCTTATGGACATACCGTTTTTTTTTAATTTTTTTTGTGTCAGCTTTGGGATGCTGCAGTTCGTAGTAGTTTATCGACGTCTCAGTCAATGGCCAGTTTTAGGACATAGTGGCCCATCGTTAGTTTAAGGACATTCCGGTCCGTCTCCAGTTTTAGGACGTAGTGGACGTTTCGGTCCATCGCCAGTTTTAGGACATAGTGTTCCATCATTAGTTTAAGGACGTTTCGGTCCGTCATTAGTTTAAGGACGTTTCGGTCCATCATTAGCTTAAGGACGTTTCGGTCCATCGTTAGTTTAAGGACGTTTTGGTCCATAAGCCGGCTACTACTTATAGAGTTTGGGCTTAGGAAGATAGAGAGCGGACATAGGCATCGTCATCTATCATTGACCTAGGCCATGACTCGTCAGGCATAGTATTTTTTCAGGAAGCGACCGTTTATTGGCCTGAAAGACCTTTCCCCATGCATATCCATGAGTAGGTAGGCTCCACCCTGGTAAACTTTGTCGATAATATACGGGCCCTCATAGTTCGGCTCGAATTTCCCCCGTTTGGCACGATTAGGGATCATAGGTCTTTTGACCACTAGCACGAGCTCGCCTTAGCGGATTGTTCTCAGCCTAGTCAGTCTCTCATATGAGCGCGTCATCTTTGCTTTATAAGCCACCAGATTTTGTTGCGCCATGATCCGGGTTTCGTCGAGGGCATCAAGCTCCTCAAGCCGAAGGTGAGCATTTTCTTCGTCTGTTAGCTCATAGTGAACGGCAACTCGTAGAAAGGGTAACTCTATCTCGAGAGGGAGTACCGCTTCTGTGCCGAATACCAACGCGTACGACATTGTGTTCGTGGCTGTTTTGAACGTAGTTCGATACGCCCAGAGAGTTTCATGCAGTCTCTCGTGCCAGTCCCTCTTATTTCGAGACACCGTCTTTTTCACGATCTTCGTCAAGGACTTGTTGAAAGCCTCAGCTAGACCGTTAGCTCGGGGATTGTAGACTGAAGAGTATCTCCAGTCTATGTTATGCTGTTGTGCAAAGCGACTAATCTTATGACTTCTGTAGGCTGGCCTGTTATCGGAGATGATCCGTCGCGGAGTTCCAAACCGATGAATGACGTGCGTCTTGAAGAAATGGAGGATATTCTCCGTCTTCCCCCCTTAGCGGTACTGCCTCTGCCCATTTGGATAAGTAATCAGTTGTCGCCAAAATGAATCGATGTCCTTTGGACGATGCTGGTTCGATGGGGCCGATTATGTCAGTTTCCCACATTTCAAACGACCAGCTAGCCACCGTTGGATGCAGTGGATTTGGATGCTGATGGATAAAGTCTCCATGAATCTGGCACGAGTGTCACTGCTTTGCGTATTCTAAGCAGTCTTGGATCATCGTGGGCCAATAATAACCCATCCGTTTGATCTTCAGCTTCATCTTCGGCCCAGCTTGGTGAGAACCGCAGAGTCCGTCATGAGTTTCTTGGACACTCTCCTTGCCTCTTCAGGTCCCAGGCATCTTAACCACAGAGAATCAAATGATCTCTTATACAGAGTATTATTAACAAAGGCGAAGGATGGAGCTCGTTTCATGAGCTAATGTCTTGAGGACGCATCTTCAGGCGTTCGACGGGATTTGAAATAGTCTATAAAGACTTATCTCCAATCCTTAGCCTTTTCCTGGTCTTTTATTTGCAGAGTCGTTTGCTCGATTGCTCCCTTTCTTTGGGCAACTCCGGAGATATTTCTGTCGGTGTAAGAACCCGACAGTTTTGCACAACGATCCTCACGTCATTGAGGTTCTCGTCGGCTAATTCTTTAGAAAGCTTGGCTAATGCATCCGCTTTGCTATTTTCCGCCCGCGGTATGCTTTCCAGAGTGTAAGAAGGAATTTGAGTCAGCAGTTGCTGTACTCACCCGCCGTACTTCACCAAATATGGCATGCACGTTTGATAGTCGCCGTTTACTTGACTAACGACCAGTTGGGAGTCTCCGTATATGAGGAGGTTTTCAATTCCCATGTTGATAGCGATCTCGAGACCTGCTATCAAAGCTTCGTACTCGGCTTCATTATTCGTCCTCGGCTCTGTTAAGCAGAAGGCAAAGCGCATTATCCCTCCTTGTGGAGTCACGAAGATGGGGCCTACCCCTGATTTTATTATGGGGGTGCTTTGTTTGCGCTTCTTCATAGAAGATGCTCCATCGAAGTAGAGTTCCCATTGGGTATCAATCTCTCTTCTCTCCCCGTCGATTGTGTCAAACGCGTGTTCGTTCGGCAATTCGCAGTTCAAGGGAGAGTCGGCAGGTATCGAATGCTCAGTGAGGAAGTCGGCGATGGCCTGGCCTTTCACTGCTTTAAGAGGCCGATAAGTTATCGAGAACTCCATCAAGAGGAGGGCCCATTTAGAGAGCCGTCCCGTTAATATAGCCTTCGACATCAAATATTTGAGAGGATCCACATTTGATATGGGATGGACCTCATATGCCAATGCATAGTGTCCGAGTTTCGTTATCACGAAAATCAACGCCAGGCAGTGTTTTTAATGGGAGAGCAATTGCTTTCTGCTCCCAGTAGAACTCGACTTAAATAGTAGATGGCTCTCTCCTTCCCTTGATCGTTCTCTTTTGCCCACAACGCGCCTAAGGAACCTTCGAGGGCTGTTGTGTACAGGAAGAGAGGTTTTCCTTTAACGGGAGAGGCCAGTACTGGCGGATTCTGCAGGTATTGCTTGATTTCGTCCAGTGCGCTTTGGTATTTGTGATCCAAGACGAAAGGAGTCCCTTTCTTCATTAGGTGACTGTAAGGGCGGCACTTGCCTGAGAGATTGGCTATGAACCGCCGGATATACGCGAGCTTTCCTTGGAGAGACCGCAGTTGCTTGAGAGTCTTTGGCGGGGGCATCTCCATGATCGCCTTGATCTTCGACGGGTCTATCTCGATGCCTTGATGTCATATAATGAATCCAAGGAATTTGCCCAAGGAAACTCCGAACGCGCATTTGAGAGGGTTCATCTTCAAGTTGTATTTCTGAAGGCGCTGAAACACGATCTTCAGATGTTCTAAATGTTCCTCGTATGATTTACTTTTAACCACGAGGTCATCGATATAGCATTCGACGATTTCATGTATGAGTTCATCGAAGATTTTCGTCATGGCCCACTGATAGGTAGCACCGGTGTTCTTTAGACCGAAAGGCATCAGCAGAATATACCCAAAGGGGTCCGGAAAATGGTATGCTTCTGGTCCTCGGGATGCATCTTTATCTGATTGTATCCGATGATCCGTCCATGAAGGAGAAGATTTCGTGAGTGGACGTATTATCTATCATCAGCTCAGTGACCGGTACTGGAAAGTCGTCCTTAGGACAAGCTCTGTTGAGATCCCGAAAGTCCACGCATATACGCACTGTGCCATTTTTCTTCATCACTGAGACGATGTTGGCGATCCAGTCAGGGTACTGAACCTCTTGGATGAATCCGGAGTCGATTAATTTCTTTACTTCGGCATTGATGCTCATCTCAAGCTCAAGCCGTATTCTTCTAGGTGCTTGTTTGATCGGCTTGACGTCCGGAGAAATCGCCAATTTGTGGACAACAATCTCTGGATCGAGACCCGGCATCTCTGAATAGTTCCATGCAAAGCAATGTTTATACTATATGAGCACGTCCTTTAGTGTAGCCACATTTTCCTCAGACAACAGCTCACTGACGAATGTCAGCCGCGGGTCACTTGCCGCCCCCAAATCAATTTTCTTGAGGTTATCTGCAGTAGTATATATCCCATCTTCCAGCTCTCTTGGCGTTGGTGGAAACTCTGAGATCACCTCATCGTCATCATTTTCGAAGCATCGGGGGAGGTCATCCATATTCTCGGGTTCTTCTCCTGACAGCGTTATCATGTGACAAGTACGAGATCGTTTCCAAGACCGATGTTGATCTGGTTCTACTCTCACTGCATGCGCGACTTTTGGTTCATGCTTTTGTAGCGGAGTTACCCTCCAACTGCTGGATAGAGCGAACCTGCCGAGTTGATATTGGTCATCAACCCAGTTCTTGAAGGTGAAGCAGTCTTCGAGAGGATGCCGTATTGCTTGGTGATAAGAGCAATAGTCTGGGTGAGAGACCTCGTCCGCTTTCTTGGGATGCTTGGACTCCAAGAGTGTCATCATCTAGTATTTCATGACAAGATCGAATATCTTCTTTGTCTTGTCTTGAGGAAAAGAATATTCTCGACCCATCTTCTTTATAAGAGACGAATCTTGGTTGCTCGATTCTCGATCGCGTGGCTTCTTTGTTCCGCTTTGTCGTTGTCGAACGCTTTTCCCGTTCTTCGGTTTATTTTTGCCTCTGCGTCGGGTCTTTTGTATGACGGGCTGGCGACGAAGGGCATCATCACTTTCTGCAGCCTGCTGAAGGAGGCGCTGCGTCCTGGATTTCTCATAGATAGCCATTTCGCGATTATGATCGTCTCGAACCTTTTGACCTGCTTCCCTTATAAGCTTGTCCATCTGTTCTTCGAACGACAGACTTGGTATTTTCACGACGGGACCTCGTTTTGGTTCAGGGTTAGCATCTTCCCACAGAGCATCTCCTTCCTCATCGAAGTCATGTATGACGTAGTAATCGCGGAATAGCTCCCGTTTCTTGGATTGAACATATCCAAGCCCGATCGTTTCCATTCTCCCGTTGGGAAACTTTCATTGAGTTCCGGGGACGTTTCAGATCCTGTTATAGAACCGTGCTTGTCGAGCAGTTTGCTTGAAGGGTATGCCTTGACGCCTCAACAGCCTTTTTAATCCTTCTGTATAGTATCTGGGCAAACGGATGGGCTGAAGCCTGTCAAGCGTAGAATCAACGCCGTACCAGATTTCTTTCTCCACTTTGGTTTCCCCAGATCGGTAGAATAGGATTGACTTTTCACCCTTTCGCCTTGGGGGGACATAGAATGTCTACAGTTCTTGCACACTATAAGTTTCAAGTGCATCGAGCTCTTTGTAATGCTCTTGTGGAAGCATAGCAACTTGCAAACTTTGATATTCATCGGCGAAGGTTTGTATCGATGGCCGAGCGGAGAATACAGCATTGACCTCGTCTTCCGAGTCGCTGCCGAAGACCAACATAGGGGTGGACGGTCCCGGCTTGTTGCATTGGGGCGGCCATGAATAAACTATTTCTTCGTCGTCCTCGGTGTCTCTCCCGAAGACCGGAATAGTGATGATAGCTTTGTTCTTGTCCTCCGGTTTGCGACATCTTTCTATGTCTTCGAAATCAGGCAGGAAGTATTTGGCATCTTTGTACTTTCGGACTTCATTCACGGAGAATGGGTTCAACTCCCCCATCACAGAGTACTCGAGACCATCTTTGAAGTACTTCATACACTGGTGTTGTGTAGAAGGGATAATGTTGTACTCATGTAACCAAGGCCTGCCAAGCAAAGCGTTGTAGCAAGTCTTGGCGTCAATGACGTGAATGTTGATGTCAGTGACTAGCAGCCCAAAGCGCAGCGTCAGTATCACAGACCCGAGCGTTCGTGATGACTGGGAGTTGAACCCGGAGATAGTGATCTTATCCCGAGCGAGGTGTTGAACGCTCATGCATATCTCCTTCAATACTCTTACGTTAAGAAGATTGACGGAGGACCCATTTTCGACCAGGATTTTACCTATCTTGATGTCATGAAAGTATCCGGAGACATAAAGGGGACGGTTATGCTCGCATGTTCCAAGGAGGAGATCTTCATCGCCGAAGGTGATATCGACTGTGTGCACTTCTTCCAGTTCGTCCTTCATCTTTTCTTCGGCGAGGAAAGCTTGGAATTGCTCTGGCTCTTTTAGTGCCTTGATCAATGAATCTCTCGCCTCTTTGGATAGCAGAAGGGTGTCGAGAATGCTTAGCTGCGAAGGTAGCTTTCTCAAGTGTGCCAGAACGTTGTAGCCTACCTTACTTTTTTTGGCGGGTCCTTGGCTGTCAGCTCTTTGACGGCTTGGTCATCAAGGATGATATCCTCAGGGACCTTTTCTTTCCCCTTATCTTTTCTATTTGACCCACTGTTCAAGGGCTTCAGATTCTTTTCGAGCAGCGCACGATTGCGCAGCTGAATATTTTCACAGGTCTTCGGTTCTTCCTCTTTTTCTGAGGTGGATTCTTTAAAGAGAGGGCCAAGAGTCATTTCTTCGTCAGAGTTGCTCCCGAAAGTGAGAACTTGTGATCCCCCAGCGTCGACCATGTGACAGTTGCCGGTAGTTCTTTTACGCTCTTTGGTCGTATTTCCTTGCTCCCGACGAGTTTTGCGTTTCATCCGCTTGAAATGTTGCCGGTGAGCAACATATCCCTGCCACCATTTTTTAAAAGCGTTGCACTCTTCGGTGGGGTGCGCAATCTTTTGATGATATAAGCAGTAGCTAGGATGTATTTCGGCTTCACCAAGAGTGTTTCCTTCAGAGGGTGGCGGCATCATTCCCATCGATATGGCTTTGGCGAACCTCTTCCTCGTCTTGAACCTGCTTTTATTTGTGGCGGATGTACTTTGATCTGGTGGGAGTGTTTCAACCCTTTCGTACAGTCGCCGATGTCTGGCCTTTTCAAATATGGCCATTTCACGCTCTCGAGCAGCTTTGATTTTAAGAAGGGCTTCGTCCAGGAATGCATCAATCATTTCGTCTGATGGCCCTAAAATTTCCGGCTTAGGATCTACCCCCAGTTTCTCTGCATAAGGAGCTTCTTCATCATTCATCGACGAGTGAGAGATTACATGGCAACTTGCCACGTAATCCTCAGATTCATCCGACGAGTCTTCTCCATTGTCATAATCTCCGTCCTCAAGGACGCGGCTGAGAAATTCTTGGAGTGTGACTGGGGTCCGTGCCTTCTGGTTATATTCTTCCAGTGCGTCAATCTGTTTTTGCAAGTCCGTGCGCTTGTCACTAGGCTGCACGGGCTTCCTGGCTTTCTTCTTCTTCTTCTTCGAAAACTTTGACGGCTGGGTGTGAGCGCTTTGACTATCATCACCAATTTTTGGAGTTGGGCGCGGCTTCAGCATTCCCTCGATAATCTCGGGTTCCAGTGGATTCTTCCACCTGATCGCCGGGCATGTGTAGAGATCCTTCAGCATTCTTTTAGTCTTGGCTGAAAGAACGACCTCCCATGGAGCTTCTTCTACGAAAGAACATGATGCCCCCGGTGTGTCTGTCTACTTGGGAGTGTGTGGTTGGGGCGGGCTTACTTTCCGATTCCCGGACAATGCGAATTTTCCCTGTTGGTATTGGTCTTTGATCCAGCCTTTAAAGACGAAGCAATCTTCAATTGGATGGCTTACTACTTGGTGGTAGGGGAAATAATTGGGACTATTAGCCTCACCGGGTTGCAATGGGCGTTTTGGATTTGGCAAATTAATGAGCCTGTTGCTCACCGCTAGCTCGAACAATCTCTTCGTTTTGTCCCGGGGAAACGAATAAGGGCGCTTTATTTTCTCATTATAGTATCGCCGTCTCTCGTCTAGGCGATCGGTTAATTTTGGACCACTGGGCTGTTGTTGAGCATTTGCGACAAAGGTCGCTTTCCCTTTGCCCTTTTCATTCCGTGGCTCCGGCTTTGAAGGAGACGATCTATGACCCATCTGGTCCATTTAGGCCAGTTTGTCGATCAAGTCCTGGAACGTGGTCGACTTGAAGAACATCATGAATTGGGAGATGGTCGCTTGAAGGGCAGAGTGCCCACGAACATGCCCACTGCCGGCGCTTCTTCGATGCGCTGCTCGCACTTTGACCATAAATTCGGCCATCGTATTGCGTATTGTACCCACGTTTCACCTGACTTCACCCTGGCATTGATCAATGCCGTTATTAGGGTGCGTTCACTAGCACTCACGAAACTCTAGGTGAATAGCAGCTCCATCTCCGCAAATGTCTTGACAGAGTCGTTCGGGAGTTCGGAGTACCATTCGAACGCTGTCTCCGACAAGCTGCCAACGAATTGGCGGAGCAAAAGTTTATCATCGCCTCCAGTGTTTCCACATAGAGCCCTGAACTGGGCGACATGCTGATGCGGATTTCCCGTCCCCTTATATACATGGAATTCGGGGATTGTATATCCCGGCGGGTACCTTATTTGGTCATACCAGCCTGGATAGGGTTGCCCAGTTTTAACAGTTTGGCTGGCCGCTTCATTCGCCTGGTGAGCACATATTTGCTGAGCAATGTAGTCATCCAGAGTGGCCTTGGAGATGATTTCCTCTTTGGCTGCTGAAAGAGCCGGAGGGGGGTTTGATGTCTCCCCTCTGTCGTCTTCAATGACGATCGGGGGGTCTTCAGCTGGAGGTTCCGGCTGTAACATCATCCCAACCATGTCTTGGAACAAAAGAGCCATTCGTTTTATATTGGCTGCCTGCTCCGCAGCCTCTTTTTCTTTCCTTTCGAGCATTCTTCGGAGGAACTCGGTATCAGTTTCTTGTTCCCGACGCTGCTCCGATGTCTCTGGATTTTCTTTTGGCCCAGTGAGTGCGGCTATTGCAGTCAGTATCTCCTGAAGTTTCTGCTGCTATTGTTCCTGAGCTTTCGTTATCGATCGGGTAAGCGGTCGATGACCCGTAGAAGAACGGCTATCTTCTTTTCCGGAGGCCATATAAACGGTATGTATACCATGCCCCCGGACTTGGGGCGTTTAGATTCAACGTCCTTGCGGTTTGCCGCGGTCACGGGGGCTTTCTCTGGCCTCCTTCTCTTGTGAGCAGTTGAAGTCGAGGGGGCCATTGCAGCTGGCACCCAGACGGATGACATCTTCTGCGGTACCACGAGATGGCTCTTTTCTTGCTGAGCTTTAAGCTTCTTTGGCCGGCGAGAGTAGTCCTGGTTAATCACCGATTCCTGGACGTGTCGCCAGACTTTGTAAATTTTGGAGGACAACCGCTGAGGTGGCTGCTCCGGCTTCTTTCTGTAACATTCTCCACAGGCGGGGGAGATCTTTTCAGCACGGCAGTCGGAGAGTTTTTTTGCACCCTCCTTAGCGGTTCAAACCTGTTCCCAGTTAGAACAGCAGCATCGATTTCTACCATGGGAGCTGGCGGAGTCAGTCCAGAAGGGGAGCTGCCCATAGCCTTCCTTACTCGGCGCCAGTGGTGACGGCGAGCATGTCGAGCCGTTGGGATTGTCTCAGCTGTAGGGGTGACTTCCTCATGCCCCTTGTGTCGGTTAGAAGTTGTCGTTGTCAGCCTATTGAATACTGACGTCTGTTGAGAGGGAATAACCAGTCTGTCGAAGGCAGACTTCCGAGCAGGTGAAGCAGCCTTGACGATTTCGCCAGAAATGGGAGCCGGAACGGCTGGCCTTTCGAAGACTGACTTCTTGGCAGAAGAAGCCTCTCCAATGATTTCGTCCGCTTGAGCCAGGATGGCTATCCGCTTTGGGATGGCTGCTTCAGGTATCGCGGGCTTGTTGGCATTCTGGCCCAATCTGTTGAAAACTGAGGCAGCAGAGTTGGGCGACCCGTTAAGAGGGGTCGTGGTAGTGGCAAGCCGATCAAAGACCGACTTCTTTTGAGCTTCTTGTGTTGGTACAGGAGTGCTGAAGCTCGTTGGCGGGAGCATGGCCATGAAGAACAATCTAGTGGTGGCCTGAGTGACCTGTTCCACCGACATAGCGAAGATGGAGGCCGCTTGGGGGCCGTAAGTCACTCCTCCGGACATGACAGAGCGAGAGTTGTAGTTGCAGTTAGTGCAGGTTGAAGCCATTGATCTTCTGTTTTCTGCACGGATCAAGACACCAAATCTTAGTACCTCGAACCCAAGGGCAACCATATCAAACCGCGATTCGTTCGCGAACACGACACACAAAGTGTGGAGTGGAAAGAGGAAAGGTCTCACCGGGCGTGCCAGAATCTGTTTCCCACCGAAACACGGAGACGCGACCGGGTAGGTCCGTCTCGCCTGAATTTCGGGGCAGATGCTAATTGGTGCTATCCATCCACCTCTCGGAAGATGCCAAGTTGATTTATGACACCGTATATTGAAGGTTTAAACGGATGCGGCCGATGTAGCAGACTTCGTCAGATTCCCCCTCGTTTGAGGGATTTTTGATTGTGGGGACGCTCTTCCCTGCAGGCGCAAGCCCCTGCAGTTAATTACGCTACTGCATCACGGTAACCACTTTCTACTTCTCCAGATGGTCACTTTGTGTTATGTGTGTTTGTTTTGTTTTTTGGTTGCCCGTGGATTGTATATGGAGACTAATTTATGTTGTCGTCCGTAGGGCGTGGATTAGTCCAAATCCGTATTTTCTTAGATTTGGGTTTGGGGTTTGGGTTTAAGGATACGTTAGTCTCACTTGGGACTAACATCAACTTAAACGTTAGTTAAGAATACGTTAGTCTAATTTTAGACTAAGATCAACTCAACGAGATCGTTTAGATCCAACAAAAGAGCATTTGGACTCTATTGCTTAGTTTAGGGACATTGCTGTCGATTACCAGTTTAAGGACATGGTGGTCCAATGTTAGTTTAAGGACATCTCGGTCCAAGGTTAAGGACATCATAGTCCATGGGTTTTAAAGGACCCCACAGTCCGAGGTTAAGGACATCATAGTCCATGAAATGTATGGTTGTAGGGACCCGTCACCTCTCAGAAGACGTTGAAGGTTTACAACGATAAATATCAGAGGAGTAAAGAGATGTACCCTCGAACCAATTTGAGTAGGTTGAAAGATCTGCAGTCCAATTTGGGGCTGAGATCTGTTAAAATATTTATGAGCAGATAGGCTCAATTAATATGAGTTGAGGACTTATGGCCAATCTTGAGCTAAGTCCAATCAAGTTAAAATTTTTAACATTTTATTTTGGGCTGTTGAGCCTTTATTTGGGCTTGGCCCTTTTAACAATGCTGAGCATTGAATTGCATTCTGACAATATTTTGTCTTTTATTGAATGCTGAGCATTCATCATAGCTCTAGGATTTATTAGAGAACAATTTATGTTCTGTCAACGCAACACATGGTGCACTTGGCGCTTTGCGTCAGTCAAAGAGTGCAGTGCGCTTCTGCGAAGTAGCACACATGTAAGGGACACGAGTCGCGCTCGGCGCCAGATGATGAGCGCATGATGCCAATTTATGAGCGCAGAGTGCTAGTTCATGAGCGCATTGCGATTTCAGTTTAGTGGTGCACACGTGAGTGACACGTGGTGCGGTTGGCGCTGAGCGCAAGCCCATGAGCACAGTGCGCTATTTCAGAAGCGCAAGGCGCTAATTATTAAGCAGTACATGCGCGATTGACACGTGGCGCATTTGGCGCTGTGCTCCAGTCCAGAGAGCGCAGAAGCGCAGTTCAAGAGCGCAAAGCGCATCTGATCAATTTTATGATCTGAGAAACAATTTATGTACTTTTAAAAGAGACTTTGTCTCAGGATCTAAGAACAACCGTTCTTATTTTGTTTCAATCTCTTATATTGATGAAAGGTTTTGCCTTTATGGATCTATGATCCTTAAGAGAATTGAATTATTCTCCCCTCCTTTTTATAATGAGATGTTCATGATCTTTTTGAGAAAGACTTTAGTCTTATAGATCTATGATCTGTGAGAAGTAAGTTCTTCATTTATTTGATGATGAGATCTTTTGATCTCTTTGTGAAAGGCTTTTTGTCTTTGTAGATTTATGATCTTTTTAATGAAATGAATTCTTCTTTCTTAATCATGAGATGATTTCATCTCTGTGTTCATCATCATTCATTCTTACCTTGAAGAAAAATCTTCTTGGAAGATCTTGCTCTTTTGAATTTCTCTAAGTTTATTGGGGAGGTTTTTCTCTCTCTTTCTGTATATCTCTGTATATCGAGACTTGAAGTCTAGAGGCCTTTATATAGGGCAAGCTGGTTTGTTCAATCAGTTAAGGAGATCTTCTCTCCAATTAATTTGGGGAATTTCCTATCGTTGGATCTTTGATCCGAGGGTTTCTGATTTATAGAAGGCAATCTTCTTGTTTTTAACAAGATTGATAAATCTTTCCATACATAATTTATTCTGTCTTTTGGTAATTTTTATTTACCATTGGATCATTGATCCAACGGTGCTCTGATTTACAGAGCACAATCTTGTTATATGGAAAGATTTTGAGGAATCTTTCCTTAACATAATTTAATTCTAATTAATTAATGATTTATCATTATCATTAGATCTTTGATCTAGCGGTGGGGAGCTTTTAGTTCCTACGTTAGCGCACCCGTACTTTGCACGTGGTGCGCTGCTTAAAAGGCAGTGCACATTGCGTTAGCACACCCGTGTTTGACACGTGGTGCGCCGCTTAGAGCGCAGCGCACCCAGCGTTAGCGCACACATGGTGTGCATCTTAGAGCGCAGCACACCCAGCGCTAGCGCCTACGTGCTTTGCACATGGTACTCTGCTTAGGACGCGACGCACTTGGCCTTGCATCTGAAGCGTTGCTTCTTTTCGAAATTTGAATTTTAAACAGAGCTTTGCTCTGATTAGGGGAAACATAAACGTTTCTAAACTTCGTTCGAGTGCAGAGATTCTATCGTTACCGGCCGTTGGAATATTAGTCTGTGATTGGAAAGAATTATTATAAGGGATAAGGTTGTTGGCCAGATTTTAGAAAGATTGCGGTTGAAAGGGCTGCTGAATTTGTTATGGTGGCTATTGTTGCTATGGGAGAAACCTTTGATAGTTATTTTGGCTTAGGAACTGATTTTGATTTTGAGACTGGTTTTGGTTCCAAGCAAAATTAAGATGATTCATCCATCCCTGATTATAAGTTCATGAATAAGGATCATTTCTAGATTGTTGCTGAAAAATAGCATTGGTTTGTTCATGACCTTGAGATGGAGGATTCAAAGGACATTCTTCTGTTAAATGCGATAGGTCAAAATAGCAAGCACACATGGTTTTGGAGAGCGTAACTTGGTTTAGGGAGGCTGAAGAAAATTTTCTTTCCATAGCTTCGAGTTTTTTGCATTGCAGCCATTTCTGCTTTCATTGCGATGGAAGCATCAAGCTCATGGATACCTGCCATAGATGAAGACGATGTGGTTGGTCTAGTGCTCTCCCATTGTAACGTCTGTTTGGCGAGATCTTCCAGAAATTGCCATGCTTCTCCATCGTCTTTTGACATGAAATGACATTGACAAATGGTTTTTAGCATTTGTTTTGTCGCTGGATTAACATCCTCATATATAATTCGGTAAAGTAGTCATCTATCGATTCCGTGATGAAGGCTTTGGACGAGAAGATCTTTAAACCGTTCAAAACATTTCCAAAAGGATTCGTTGGAAAGTTGGGCAAACTGGTTAATCTCGCTTCGAATATGGGTGGTCTTGTGATGAGGATAGAATTTCTGAAGGAACGCTTTAACGAATTCATCTTATTTAGCGATAGAATGTCCAGCGATGTTATAAAGCCACTTTTCTGCGAGATCGCATAAGGTAAAGGGAGAAGACGTAATCGCAGAGCATCCCCTGAAAGTTGGATGGTACTCATCATAGCACATACGTTTTTGAATTTGGTTATAAAAGCATATGCATATTCGGATTCAAGCTCGTGGAATTTGGGCAACAAGTTGATGAAGTGGGGTTTAATTTCGAAATTATCCCCATTGGCTGGTGGAAGAGACAGACACGTAGGAAGGGGTCCGCGTACGGGATAGCATCTGTCTTGAAGAATGATGCGTGGTGGATTTTGCGCACCTACGGGTGGTGGAAAGGCGGTGTCGTTAAAACCCGATGGAGATCCTTCCATCTCGGGAGATGTGATAGGTGGAGGAGAAATAGAAGATGAAGAGGTATCGACTTCGGAGTCGACGGCAAAAACGCGGACTAGACGAGTACTAGAATCCTGTGTCCAACCGATCGTGCACTAAGCAGATTTAGTGCACGTGGCAGCGTGTGATATGTAAGAACGCTAAGAAGGTTTGTTTTGAAAAATAGTCGGACGTGAGGCTTGACTCAACAAATCACAAAATGCATAATCGGACAAGTCGCGAGACCGCTTCTAGACTTCTAAAGGACAAGTCGCAGGATCAATCCTCTACTACCTCCTTATCAATCTCATGGCCAGGTAAGTTCCAGTAAGTGGGAGGTATCCGTTATACGAATCACCGAAATAACGGGCCTAATTAAATAACTACTTTTCTTAGCCACACTTGCCTAGACACCACAAAAGAAATGCGGATAAGCAATACATTACCCATGACCCTCCTCTGTCCTAATTGAGCGCGACAGTCCTTAGAGGGTTCGTCAAGATATTTTTTATTAATATAGGGTGATAGTATGCTCGTTTGTGATTTGTGGGGTTTAGAAAGGATGGTGGAATCCCTACCTAATCTGCGTTTGGGTTTATTGCCACTTAATGTACGGTTTAAATATGCAAAAACAACCCGAAATAAAAACACGCAAAAAGATGTTTGAGCGGCGATGTTTGCAAAGAATTCTGCAAGTAAAAACAATTTATTGAAGGTTTAGAGGAGAGAAAAAGATAATAGGAAAATACCAAAGGATTTTGGGGTCCCAATTCTTCCAATGGACTGCGCTTCCGTCGCCGAATGCACTCAAGGGCCACGGTTCCCCCGCCTCTTTAAAAGATGTCCTGCTAAAATTTCTTCAGAGCGCCCCTATGCTCCTTTGGTCTAAGTTTAAATCTCTGAATCTCTATTTGCCTGCTCCAATTACTCCAGATTCCTTTGCAAAACTTGCACAATAATCGTTAAAAACACAAGATGCGGTTTTGGTTCTCGTTTATTTTATATTTGCTAGTTCTTATAAGAAATCAACCCGAATAACAAGAAAAATATTACGACCGTTTTCCTAGCAACGGCGCCATTTGATTGATCGTGCAAAAAATGTTTTATAAATAACTGCAATCAAAACGGTGTCGCAAATAGCTAGCCGCGATGAGTACGGATCGTCCACAGGGAAACGTGGATTCTTTTTATGTTTTAGACCAGTTGATAAAAAAGATGGGTGATTGTTGTTATATTATTTTGAGACGGATATAAAATTTATAATAGAAAGTCTTGTAAGGTTCATAGGACTTAGTAGTTAATGGATGAATATTTAGATATGTCTCTTTTTATCTTTTAATTGTTTAAAACTAGAGAGATAGCAATGAATGTGGATTAGGGTACTTGGAGGGATTAGGGTTTCCCTCTCTCGACCCTTGTCCTTCCATTGATCTCTATTAATTTCAAGCCCTTAACAAAATAAGTGTTTAACTAATATCAAATCGTGGTCGTGACTATCAATAAATTGATAGCGGGCTCGATAAGAGGGTTAACATTTATATTGCTAAAGTTTATAAATATCAAAATGTTAAAAAATGTTAAAAGATATTTTATCGATTATTCTACCCTTTCCTACAAACCCTAACAAGTAAGAAATTACTCGCTTATGGTTAGTAGCGATTTAGAAGAAAGATTGAAGAAGAATGAAACCATAATTAAGATGCAGAAAAGTAATGCGTAAAATTAATGCAGAAAAGTATTACGTAAAGTAAATGCAAAAAGAATTAAAATAAAAACTATCTTTATTTATCAACTATTGCATTACAATTTTCTTCTTAAAAAGTAGATTACAAGAACTCTACTTGCTCGCTAGATCTTTCTCTAGAATTCTGCGATGGATGGATAGATGTATTATATAGATAGCTCTCGGTCCTTTTATAAGCTTTGAAATATGAAGCCCTAGATACCATATTAAAGTATGTGAGATTACTATCATGACCCTGAAAATTCACATCCAACGGCCGCTAAATGACCGCCCTTCAGCCGCCAAAAGCCCTATTTGACCACCCTTCCGCCGCCGTTTGGTGGGATCGTGACTTAGGATTTTTTTGGCTTTTCTTCTCGATATTTGGAGATCCTGTTGATATATAGATTCTGAAAATATTTCTCTGAGTCTCTGTCGTTACTAGATTCTTCGATTTGCTTCTAAAATTTGGCAGATTCGATTTCGATATCTCTATTTGACTTGGATCTCCTACATAGATTTCAGGTCTGAGCTAATATCTGCACAATATCTCAAATCAAAGTGTTAGTAGCATTTTATATTTTTGAGATATTATTCCAACCATTTATATGATTTAATATCTTAAGAATATTGATTAGAAATATTTGATATGATATGCATATTTTAATTACCAATATTTTATTTAAATATTATATGCATATATTTTCTATAATTATATTCATTAAAATGAAAAACATATGATAATATTTTTTTACAAATAAAACCACATATGTTCTTTATTTACAATTAACACTTTTTAGCAGTTAATAATAGTAGGGAAAATGTTCATACAAATATGCACTATTTTTGACTAAGCAGCGCTAGACGCTCAACGCCTCACGTAAAACACATGTAACACACATGATCACTCAAAAGAAACCAAAGCTGAGTGCCTCACGTAAAACACACATGAGCGTTAGACGCTTAGCGCCTCACGTGAAACACATGTGAGCACCAAAAACTTAGTGCCTCACGTGAAACACATATGAGCGCTCAAAAGAAGACAAAACTGCACGCCTCACGTGAAACACATGTGAGCGCCAGACGCTCAGCGCCTCACGTGAGCGCCAGAGAAAAATTGGTGCTTAGCATTATTATAGCGCCTCACGTGATATACTCATGAGCGCCATATGCAACTGAGTGTTTAACACTATTGGGTGATATAGAAACCCAACTTTAGTCCAAATTGGGTAAGTCCGTGAAGCTTGTACTTCCTCTTTGATTTTAAATCACTAACGATCTCTCATCGATGTTATCCAAAATGATATTCATTCCATATCTCCTAAGTTAATTTTAGTCTCCAATATGACTAACGATTCTTAGGTCCACCACGATCTTTTCCCTCAAATACGGGATTTGGTTCAAGGCCGCATCTCTTCACAACTCTGATATATGTCGTTATAATTCCTTAATGTCTTCAGTGAGTTGGCGGGTCCCAACAACCAACAACTCCTCTTCCTTCATCCCAAACATGGGACTAATGGACCGAAACGTCCCTAAACTAGTGTGTCATCTCAAACATGGTGATAATGGACTGAAATGTTCTTAAACTAATATTCGACCCAAACACGGTGATAATGGACCGTGATGTCCTTAAACTAATATGTTTTGCCCTGCCGACTGTCTCCATACTGTCTACCGTATATTATCCATGGGCTATTCATATATGATCTAATGATCAGTTGGGCCTATATGCTCACTGTTCATAAGTCGATTTTAGTTTCAAATATGACTAACGATTCTTAGATCAAACCTAAATATCCCGTGAATAGATGGACCTCACAAATGTGAGAAATGCGTCCTAAGTTCACTCCCGTTGGCAAACTAAGCTACCAAAGTGGACCCCGTCAAGAAAATCCTTGACCCAAACCCAAATCATAAAAATATATATACAGATTTGGACTAATCCGTGCCCTGTGGGCGACGACATAAATTAGTCTCTGTATACAATTCACGGGCAACTAAAATAAACCAAACATAACACGACACGAAGTGACCGGAGAAGGAGAAAGTGGTTATTGCAACGCGATAACGTAATTAACTACAGGGGCTTGCGCGTGCAGGAAAGATCGTCCCCACAATCAAAACCCTCTCATAAAAGAAGGGAAACTGATAAAGTCTGCTACATCGGTCGTATCTATCCAAACCTCCGATATACGGTGCCATAAATCAACTTGATATCTTCGAAGAGGTGGGTGGATATATCCAAATAGCATCTGCCCCCAAATCCAGGCTAGACGTTCTAACGTCTCACTCTAGTTTTCAGCGGTAAATAGATTCTGGCA
The DNA here is from genome assembly GCA_030015575.1 of Agapanthus africanus. NCBI lineage: Eukaryota > Viridiplantae > Streptophyta > Magnoliopsida > Asparagales > Amaryllidaceae > Agapanthus > Agapanthus africanus. The sequence goes on along the minus strand of CM057339.1, from coordinate 257,309,839 downwards.
CGTCCGGTGGGACCTTTTCCTCTTACCACTCCACACTTCGTGTGTCGTGTTTTTCCGCGATCAAATAATCGCGGTATATATATGTTTTTAGTTGCTCTTGGATGATGGGATACTGAAACTGGCATTTCGTCTCTTTGTAGAATGACGTTTGCTTCCACTCACCGCAACTCACGCTCTGTGACATCTGGCGGAGTCAAGTATGGGCCACTTGCAGCCTCAAATCTATGCAATCCGGCTCTTCAAGAAATGAAGGGGCTTTTCTTTGGGTCTATGCTCCCACCTCCTACCCTCAGTGCCTCAACGTCAAAGGAGGGACCCCAGAAGAAGTCTGTCTTCCACTGGCCGACTCCTCAATCCCCAGTTCTGCCGATAGCATCAGTCTTCATACGACTGGCACCAGCTGAGGACCAAGGTCAACATAGGGGGTAGAATATTTAAGCTCTCAAAGAAAACAGGGGGCAAGCTTAGCAAAATCCTGAGGCTAATTAAATTCCGGCCGTAAAAAATGGTCGACGTCAATATCAGCGTCATACAAAACAAGCTGGGGGTAGTTCTCCGTTCGTGTTGACTTCACCCGCTTCAACTTTAAAGGTGAATGTTGTTGTTCCAACCGTGAACAGTTTTGAACTATTGTGAAGGGTCAGACAAAATTCCCCCACTGCAGCACTCAAAAGGTCTCCGCAGCCCATGGAGATCCAAGGAGAACAGAAGCTAGTTCACTCTCTGAGGAATCTCTCCTCATATATATATAAGGTATGGAAGCAGGTGAACGACTCGGTCGTCAAACGCGGCTCTTCCCCTAAACGTCAGCCAAATTCTGATGAATCCCCTTTCAAATACAAGGGGCTCATACCAAGGCGGGTCTTGATACGACGACTCCTCCCAAAATAGCTTCTTACAAAAAAGAGAAGCCAGATAAAGCCCAAGTGCCCGAGGCAAACTCCGAGGGTCAAAACTCCAAACGCTTCAAGCCTGGGGGCATAGTAGTTCACACAGTCTACATGATGAACTCCAAAGACAAAGGTCACACTTATACTAGTCACGGAACGCATACTCGGTCCCTGTCAAAGGCTCAACTGCAACGTGAAAAACTGCAGGAGATGATTGCTCAGGTGGCAGCACTCGCTAATCCATTGCCTAAGAAAAATCCCGAGGACGCACCCGAAGAAAGAGTAGGGAAGGAGTTAGATATTGATTTTCTAAAGCGCGCTCTCAAAAAGAGAGATGAAGAAGCGGCAGAAATGTCCACTAAAATGAATCAGATAGCCCTTCTGATCCAGAACATGGCTGGAATGATGGTCCATTCGGAACCACTGGCAGATGAACTGCCGGTAGTCGCTCTTAAAGACAAGGGTAACATTTTAAATCCTCTACAAGCTTTATCAACAGCTGAGGAGGAAATAATCCCAAAGGAAAAGCTGGAAACATATATCGCTCAGCAAATAAATGCTCACTATGCCAGTGAAGCAGCAAATAGGTCAATCAAGACTGGTCGATCGTATCCAGTGTGCTACGATCAAATACAGTACCCGCTAGAGTACACACTTCCAGCGTTCCTCATGTACAAAGGAACTGGGAATTTTCGCCAGCATATTGCACGATTTAAATCCATGTGCGGCAATACTGGAGGAAATTATATACTTCTCCTCCAACAGTTCGTCAACAGTCTAGTGGGCATTGCCTTCGAATGGTATCCGGAACTCCCAAATGATTCTGTGAAGAATTTCAACGAGATGGATATGCTTTTCTGTCGGAGATTCGCTAGTGTGAATAAATGCACTACCGTGGCGGCGTTGGTTAACAAAAGCTTTGGACCGAATGAGACCTGGGTTCAATATGTTACCCGATAGCGAAATCTATGGTCAAAATGTGAGCAACGCATCGACCAAGCTGCAGCCGTGGGAATGTTCATAGCCGGCCTTGACCCAAATTCAAAGACGTTCCCATATACAACCCTCTTCAAGCCAATGACCTTCCAAGAGCTCATGGATAAAATGGCTCGATTGGATCAGATGGGTCAAGACCCTTCCTCATCCGCTAAAGATGAATAAAAAGCAAAGGCAAGGTGGCGTTTGTCACCTACACTCAACAAAAATGAGAGGCTCTGAAATAACCTGTCGCCAAATAAGCGACGGCATAGGTACTCGCTCCCTCCTCCGAAATATACAAAGAGGGCATATTCCTCACTGGCGGAAGAATCTCTACATGAGATGGCCCTTTCTTCTCAAAGAACAGAAAGGATATCAAGGGACCTACAAACGGATCCTGCAATCAAGTGGAATATCCTACTTGAACCAAGAACTATGGGAGGGATGTGAAATCCGTGTCCCATTCCAAATCAGACGATAAGGTGAAAAGCCCTCAAGTCAAGTTTATTCTTCCAAAGAAGAAGAAAACTCGGCAAAAGGAGTGACGTGATATTTCGTTCCTTCGTATGTGAAGATATTTCATCAGCGTCAGAAAGTGACATTGATGAACAGGGGACAAACGCCGTGTAAAGTGCACTGCATTTCCCGCAAAAACAACCCGATTGGTACGATGATAAACGAAGCAGTCCAACAAGATGAAGATGGCTTAAGGTGTGAAGTGTCCATACAAACAAAGGACAGACAACGGCGTCTAAGCAAACCAGCATTGGAAGGGATGGGTTATGTAACTCCCCGACTGAATGATAAATAATGGCCCGAAACGTCCATAAACTAGTGTGTCGCCTCAAACACGGCGATTCGCCTCAAAAAACGATGATAGTGGACCGAAACATCCCTAAACTAGTGCTTCGCCTCAAATACGGCGCGTTGCCTCAAAAACGGCGATACTGGACCGAAACGTCTCTAAACTAGTGCGCCGCCTCAAACATGGCAATAATGGACCAAAACGTACCTAAACTAGCATTTCGCCCTAAATATGGCGATAATGGACCGAAATGTTCTTAAACTAATATTCGCCCCAAACACGGTGATATTGGACCAGAACGTCCGTAAACGAGCATGTCGCCTCAAATACGACGATGATGGACCGAAATGTCCCTAAATTAGCGCGTCTTCCCAAATACGGTGATATGCTCTCTTGAGATCTATATTGCAATCGAAGTCCCAACGGCGAGGGTTGCAACTCAAGTCCTACCGGATATATAGCTACTCCAGCGATGAAGCCACCCCCAAGTTCTATCGTTCGCAAAAAAAATGGTATGTCCACGAGCGAAATGAGCACAGATGAAAACCCGAAAGGGCGCTGTGAGTAAAAATAGCAGGACTGTCGACGAGTTTGTGAAAATCCAAAAGGGCGCAATCTCATTTAAAAAAGAGAGAAAAAAGAGAAACATTATGTCCACAAGCGAAATAGGCACGGGTGAAAACCCGAAAGGGCGCCTTGAATAAAAACAGCAGGACTACCAACAAGCTTGTGAAAACCCGGAAGAGCGCAATCTCGTGAAAATAAAAAATATACACTTGCAGGGTCTTTTCAACCTTGTAACGCCCCACGCCCCAATATAGATGGTATTGTCCGCTCTGGCCGAAGCCGTATGGTTTTGCCCTTTAGAGCGAACCGGACGCGACCAGGGGCCACTTCCCAGAAGGTCACCCATCCCAAGACTTTCCTGGCCCGAGCACGCTTAACTATGGAGTTCTCAAGCTCTTATAGTGCCGATTCACTTAAAAGACGCCTCTGTAATTGAGAGTGGTATCATTATATTTATAATGCAGTTCAGTTCTCTTTCGGAATGTATTCCGAAAATTCCCTATTGTTCTACAGTGGGTCCCACAGACTCTAGAGGTGGCCCTCGCCCCCTTGGCATGACAATTGGTGGGACACTTTGTTCTGTGTGGCACTTTGCTCCATGAACAAGAACCGGGTCCCGTCATTCTCCCTACCTTTGAACAATGATTCGTCCTCGAACCACAGACCTACTACTGAGGTACCTGCATAGGCTACCATAAATGTAACGCCCCATATCCCAGTACAGATGGTATTGTCCGCTCTGGCTGAAACCACACGGTTTTGCCCTTTAGAGCGAACCGGACCCGACCAGGGGCCACTTCCCAGGAGGTCACCCATCCCAAGACTTCCCTGGCCCAAGCACGCTTAACTATGGAGTTCTCAAGCTCCTGTAGTGCGATTCACTTAAAAGGCGCCTCTGTAATTGAGGGTGGTATCATTATGTTTATAATGCAGTTCTGCCCTCTTTCGGAATGTGTTCGGAAAATTCCTCATTGTTCTACAGTGGGTCCCATGGACTCTAGAGTTTCCCCCCATGGATTCAAGAGGTGGCCCCCGCCCCTTAGCATGACAATTGGCATGGCACTTTATTCTGTATGATCCTTTGCTCCATGAACAAGAACCGGGTCCCGACAGACCATGTGAGGAAGAAAATACCTGCATAAGGTCCTTACGACTCACAAAGGAGCAACACACACAGGACTCTCCACGATTCCTAATGAGAAATTACACCCGCGAGATCCTCACGACTCGTAAGGAGAATTCCTCATTGTGAGACCCTCACGGCTTATGAGATTCAAAAGGCTTAAGTTATAGGGATCCAAACCTATTTTTAAGCCGTCATATTCCCCAAACTGGCCTACAAGTAGTTCAATATCGACGCTTGTATACAATTCATGGGCACGAACAAAATATGTTCCAACCGAGTTCCACCAATGGAGAGAAATATCCCCATATAGTGAACGACACATGCAAGTCCTCTCAATTTACAGGGAGAAAATACTCTTGTAAGATCTTTACGACTTACAAGAGAAAATATCATTTAGGAATCCCCATGATTCCTAAGGAGAAAATACACCTACGAGATCCTCATGACTCGTAGGGAGAAATACCTTTATAAGACTCTTATGGCTCATAAACTCAAAAGGGCTTAGTTGGCAGGATCCTAACCTGTTTGCTAAGCCACCTTTGTTCAAATCGACAAAGGCAAATGATGATTCGATTATGGCAATATCCCAGTTGTAGCGATACTAACGCCTAAACATATGTCAAATTCCAAGTCCTCTCACGGCGAATGATAATTCGCTTTTGGCAATATTCCAGTTGTAACAATACTGATACCAAAATTAGTGTCAAGATCTAAGTCCCCGACTCGCAAAAAAATCAGCGAGCAAGAAAAAATTGCATGTGAAATAGCCGAAATGATAGGGCAACTCGCAATAAAAATCAGCGAGCAAAAAATATATGCATATGAAACAGCCGAAATGTTTAGGCAACTCGCAATACAAAATAACGAGTAAAAAATGACTTAACCGAAATGATTGGACAACGCGAAAAAAATATATAGCCGAAATGATTGGGCAATCACGACTTTCACGATATAAAAAACCCTAAAAAGATAGAGTATCGCGGAAATATAAAAATGAAGAAAATAAGAAAAATTCTGCCCTGTAGGTAGATCCACACTGACCCCTGTATATAATCCATGGGTACAAATGAAAGAAAGAGGAACTATATTTTCCCACCATACTTCGTTAATAGAAGAACCGAGTCTTGATGACACGCCTACGTCCTAGAGACTAATTTGACATCTCTCTTACCCCAACGAAGTATAGACGTGGTGTCGACAAAGCTCTAAGGAGCCAAATAAAAATGGAGTAATGGCAAAATCCAAGATCCAGTTCGACGTTCCTTCTCAGTACAGACGCGGCGTCAACAAAGGACCCAGGGGTCAAATAAAACTGGAGCAATGGAAAAATCCTTGCTCCAGATCTTAATGGAAACATCTACAGCCTAGATATCATATCCACGTTCTTCTTAGTCCGACAGGATGCAGATGCGACGTCAACCAAGTTCCAAGGAGACAAAACAAAAGTGGAGTAATGGCAAAATCCTAGCTCTAGATCTTGATGGCAACATCTACAGCCTGGAGATCATATCGACGTGCTTCTCATACCAGTAGGATGCAGACGTGATGTGAAACAAGACCCAAGGGTCAAATAAAATTGCAGTGATGGCATATCCCTAGCTCCAGACCTCGATAGCAATGTTCCCTTATAAAAAATGAGGAGGGAGAATAAAGAGGAGAATTCCTCACGTCTTAAGCCTCACGTGTTGGCACGCCCCGCTTCCCAGAGTGCGCTAAGATCGGCACGTGACAGAGCCAACCATGCTACCTGTGGCTAGGAAACATCCCTCCACAGTCACATTACGGCTGTCTAGAAGATATCAAGAACATGAAAATAAAATAAACTATCTAGTACATGTCCATATGCCAGAATAAACGAGTCAAGAAATAATATGCGGAAGCAATAAATCCAAATAACAATAACAATCTGGAAAGTACATCCCAAATACGGGCTCAAATCAGGAAATGAAAGTACGGAAATAAAACTAAACTAAACTAGATACTAACAGGATCCTCACTGCTCGGCCTGTTGGCTGAAGTACTCCAGGTCATCCTGTGACAAAGGTAGAGGATCTGTGCCATGCAAAACCCAGACGTCAGTGCGTCATAATATCAAACAATAAAATATAATCAGGAGGTAACAAGATATGCAGGAATGAGCATGAACAGTAATGAGAGTATAACAGTAACACGAATATGGAACAATGAAGTGTATGTGCATGCGGTGACTAATCTATGCTACTGGGTTAATTACTCTCAAGTCTTTGAAATCAATTTAATGAATCGTCGATGTAACTCAATAGTATCCCGTGCGTGCCCGGGACCACGGTCCAGATTCTCGGGCTGAAATCCAAGACATGCCGCTAGGCATTAAACATGAAACATGTACAGATGAATGATGTCAGCAGCATCATCCCGGGGCTGGCTTAGCCCGTAAAACTGATCAGTATAAGCGTCGAACTGTTGAGTTACAAGTCAGGTTTCATGATTGATTTTCCCTTACCCCCAAGTTATGTGTTCAAGTCAGGTATTGATAAATCTGGAGCTAATACCAACACAGGATCAAGCAGATATAGGTTTGTCTAAATAGACAACAGGATATTTCCGTCGGGACAACAGGTCAAGATTGTCGGCATTAGTAACAAGATCAGGTATCAAGTCAAGCAGTGGTGCATCAGGTCATGTCAAGTAGTGCACAATGTATCAAATGGGTGCCCAAAGTAAAATGTAGCAAGTATTGCAACAGGGTAAAAGTACGGATGTACGGTAAAAGCATGGATGCACAAATATCTATCAGGGTTACAACTACAGCTCCAAAACTATGTAGGATGCACATTATCAAACATGTGGGTACTAATGTAACAATAATATGAAATAATATGATCTGTAGATGAAGCTACATATATAATAAATGATATGGATGCAAACGGGTATCCGAAAACAGTAAAACATTAATATGGGTGAACAGTACGATCAATATGTGATATTTTTATTCTTATGGATGCAGAATAAGATACATAGCATGTAGCAAGATGAACTTGCATGCGACTAGATATGTAAATAACGGTATGGATACACATGGGTATCTTGAAAATAGTAAAATAGTAAAATGGTAATGTGGGATGCATAACTAAACAATATGTAATATTATTATTCACATGGGTGAAAGATATAGTAGTATAGCATGTAGCAATATAAACTTGCCTCGATTGGATCACACGACGGGTACGTACGGCACGTCCGACGTCGGTTAAATATCGCAACGCACACACGGCACACGAGACGGGTCCAGGCAAAGCAAGAGGGAAACCACGCAGGCAGGGAACGTTCACTGGACTACTCGGATCGTCGGCAGCGGCACGGCTCTGGCGGGTGATCACCGGAAAATAAACAAGATCAAGAAATGAAAGAAGAAAGAAGGAGGAGGAGAAGAAGAAAAGGCTGTGGTCTGAAGGGTGTAGGAGAGAGGAGTAGGAGGAGATGGAGATGATGACGATGGTGTGAGGTCATCGGGGTTATCGGAGCTTCGGCGATGGGTGTGCAGGTGAGGCCGGTAGGGTTTCTTGGTGGCTTGGGTGAGGGGTATGTGCAGGGTTTGGCTTCGGGATGCAGGGGAGAAGAGGTGGTTGTGGTGTCGGAGACGAGGATGTTGACAAGGGTGGAGCAGCGACGAAGTCGGGAAGTTGGGTTTCTTGGGTTGCGACAGGAGTTTGTAGGGTTCTTGAATTGAGAAGAGAAAGGAAGTGGAGATGAGAAGGAGGAGGTGATGATGACGAGGGGTTGAGGATCGAGGTCGAGGGAAGATGAGAGGAGGCGGCTAGGGGGTTAGGGTTGGGGTTTTCGTCGCGGGGTGTGCATGGGATTAAAAGGAAGAAGAAAAGAAATAGAAGAAGGGAGATGATAGTAGCGTAGCAGGAGGTGACGAGAATTGAGAGCGAACAGTGTTCATGAGAGGTGGGAGAGAGGGACAGAGAGAGAGAGAAAGAAAGAGAGAAGGAGAGAGAGAGAGAGAGGTATCTGTTAGAATTAGATTTTTAAAAAAATCTTTTAAAGAAAATTTTCTTTGTAAAATTTTGACGTTCAGTTACAAAATATAATATTAAAAAAATTTGATATTTTGGCTAATACAAAAATAGTCCAAAACAGGCCTGGGTCGGGTCTAAAAATCCAGTTTTAAAATACGGAAAATATACGTGTCAAGAAAAACCAAAACAGGATATCTGGATAACGAAAATGTATACCCCCAAGAACGGATGTACGCACGCGTACGTAGCCATCCAAACAAGTCCGTTTCACTGAACGGGACGGGATCACGATGTGCGGATGCTACAACAGAGTTAGGGGTATGATGCAGACCATGCTAGATATGTTTAAAATACTTTATTTGACTTTATTAAAGAAAATGCAGATGCCAGATATAATGCCAGTATGCAGTATATAAAAAGTTGAAAGTGCACGGATCCACATAACAAGCCGGGATAAATCATGAACAGGAATCAAGACGGGTTTCCAGCAAGCGGGTCTGGTCGGATGCAAATACAGATGTCAAAAACACTATTCGCACCACAACAAAATAAATCAGGAAAATACCATAAATAAAGAAATAATAAAAATAGAACTGGTATAAATGAACTAGGGTGTTACATTATACCCAACTACAAAAAGAATTTCGTTCTCGAAATTCCTGGAACAAGAAAAGGAAAACAAACATGAATCTACAAGAATAGGTGTGGAAACTTCTGTCGAATCTCGTCTTCACGTTCCCAAGTTGATTCTCCATGTGAGCGATTCCCCCAAGAAACAAGTACGAGAAGGATGAACTTGTTCTTAAGGATCTTTTCTCTTCGATCAATAATCGACATCGATCGTTCTTCAAAGGTCAAATCCTCCCTTACAGTCAGCTCCGAATGATCTAGCACGTGTGTTTCATCTCGAACATACTTACGGAGTTGAGATACATGAAACACGTCATGAACATTCGCCAAAGATGGTGGTAAAGCCAATCGATAAGCCACTTCTCCAACACGCTCCATAATCTCGAAAGGCCCCGCGAATCGAGGACTAAGTTTGCCTCAAATCCCAAAACGAATCACTCCTCTAGTCGGTGATATCTTCAAGAATACAAGATCACCAACAGCGAACTCTAGAGGTCTTCTCGATATATCGGCCCAACTCTTCTGTTGATCTTGTGCTGCCTTCATGTAATTCCGAATAGTATTAACCTTCTCTACTGTTTGCAGGATAAAATCCGGTCCCAACAATCTTCGTTCTCCAACATCGTACCAACAAACGGGTGAGCGACACTTGCGACCATACAATGCTTCGAATGGAGCCATCTGAATAGTTGCCTGGAAGCTGTTATCGTACGAAAACTCCACCAAGTGCAGATGATCCTCCCATGAACCCTTGAAATCCAACATGCAAGCTCTCAACATGTCTTCAAGAGTTTGGATTATTCTCTCCGACTAGCCATCTGTTTGGGGATGAAAAGAGGTGCTAAAATCGCGTCCCCAAACTTTCCTTTAAGCTCCTCCAGAAGTGAGATAAGAATCGGGTATCACGGTCGGAAACCATGCTCACAAATACTCTATTCAATCTCATAATCTCCTGGATGTACCACTCTGCTAACGCTTTCGTTGACTGACCAACTCGAAACGGTATGAAATGAGCTGCCTTGGTCAATCGATCAACAATCACCCAAACTGCATTGTTGCCTTTTGGATTCCGCGGTAAAGCTGTCACGAAATCCATGGTTATATATTCCCACTTCCATTGAGGAATCGGAAGTGGTTGCAATAAACCAGCTACCCTTTGATGTTCAGCCTTAACTTACTGACATACCAAGCACTTCTCTACAAAGCGAGCAATCTCCCTTTTCATGCCTTCCCACCAGAAATATTATCGTAGATCACGGTACATTTTCGTGCCTCCTGGATGTACAGAATATGCGGAACTGTGCACCTCCTTCATAACTTCTTCGCGAATGTCTCTTTTCGGCACACACAAACGGCTACCATATCGCAACGAACCATCTTCATGAATCAACAAGTCTGCTCAAAGTCCCGCCTCTACCTGTTCTCGAAACTTCTGCAATCTTGGGTCCTGTGACTGCGCTGCTTTAATACTCTCGATCAACGACGACTGTACATGCAGCTGCATCAACTGTCCCGAACAATGCGGTAGCATAATATCCAACTCGAATCTCCGAAAATCTTCGATAAGCTCTTTCTGTGCAGTCAACATCCGAATTGCTGGCAGCCGACTAAGCGCATCCGGCACTACATTAACTTTCCCCGGATGGTACTTGAGATCAAGATCATAGTCAGCCATCAGCTCCAACCATCTACGCTGTCTCATGTTGAGATCTTTCTGCGTGAACACGTACTTTAGGCTTTTGTGATCGGTGAATACTTCAACTCTTTCGCCCAAAAAGTAGTGTCTCCAAATCTTCAAATCGAAAATCACAGCTGCTAGCTCCAAATCATGAGTTGGGTAATTCTTCTCATGGGTCTTCAACTGTCTCGATGCGTAGGATATAACCTTTCCATGCTGCATCAAAACACATCCCAAAACTTTCCCAGATGCGTCGTTGTGAATCACCAATCCTCCAGAACCATCTAGTATGGTTAGAATAGGAGCAGTTATCAACCTTTACTTCAACGTCTCAAAAGCTGAAGCACAACTATCCGTCCATACGAATGGTACCTCCTTCCGTGTAAGCTTGGTCAAAGGCTCAGCCAAACTTGCAAAATTCTCCATGAACCTTCTATAATAGCCTGCAAGTCCCAAAAAACTTCTGATCTCTGCTACGTTCTTCGGAATCGGCCAATCTTGAACTGCTGCAACCTTCTCGGGATCAACGGAGATTCCATCTCCAGATACGACATGCCCCCAAAAACTTTACTTCTTCAAGCCAAAACTCGCACTTGCTCATCTTTGCATATAATCTTTCTTGCCTCAATGTCTGCAGTGCGATCTTCAAGTGTTCGGCATGCTCTTCTATGCTCCTCGAGTAGACCAGAATATCATCGATGAACACCACTATAAACTGGTCCAAGAACGGTGAAAAGATTCGGTTCATCAAGTCCATAAATATCGTCGGTGCATTCGTGACTCCGAATGGCATCACTAAATACTCGTAATGTCCATATCGAGTTCGGAACGCAGTCTTGCAAATATCCTCTGATTTAACTCGGACCTAATGATATCCGGATCGCAAATCCAGCTTCGAGAATACCCTCGCGCCACTGAGTTGCTCGAATAATTCGCCAATACGAGGGATCGGGTACTTGTTCTTAATAGTCACCCGGTTCAATTCTCAATAATTGATGCACATCCTCTTTGTGCCATCTTTCTTCTTGACTAGAAGAACTGGAGCTCCCCAAGGTGAATTACTGTTGCGAATCCAACCCTTCTTAAGCAATTCGGTAACCTGCTTCTTTACTTCTTCCAACTTCACTGGTGCCATCGGATAGTACGCCTTTGAGATTGGTGCTGCACCAGGAACAAGATCAATCGCGAACTCCATATCTCGCTTTGGTGGTAAACTCGAGATGTCCTCAAACACGTCCATGAACTCTCGAACTATAGTTGGTGCTTCCTCCTTATCAACTTCCATTGACGAAAGAACACTGTTTGTCGGCCTAGCCCTAAACTCGACTGGCCCGACAGAACTGCTACCTCCAGCAAAAACAAACTCCGGATGTCCGGGAATCTGGAAAATCACTTTCTTTGCCCTACAATCAATGTGAGCGTAGAAAGTGCTGAGAAAGTCCATTCCCAAGACAACATCATAACTGCCAGTATCGATCACCAAGAAATCTGCAAATAATTCTCGTCCGCAAATAACAACAGAACAATCCTTGCACTCACTACTAGATATGATCTTCCCGTTCCCAGTGTGTATGTCCCAGCAACAAGACAGGGCCGTGCAAGCAATCAAGTGTGCAGCAATAAACTGGGACGGCATAAAACAATGGGATGCACCAGAATCGAATAATTTTAATACAGGAAAAACATGAACAAGTAGGATACCAGAAACAACTTCATCTGAAGCCAAACACGGAAGAAGATAAGCATGGTAAACAGGATTCAAGCTTGCGATAAAACATAAACTGGTAATCAATGAAACCGAGAGAAGCAAGATAATATCACAGCTATAAATCAAGGAAGTGAATCAAGAATAGGACTCCAAGTTACTTAAATAGAGTACCACATTGTAACCATACTGCAGTTCATAATTACAATCACATAACTCCGTTCAAGTCGCCCAAATCCTAGTATCAGAATCAAAAGAATAGGACGGAAGAAACAATAGGGAACCAAAAGAATTTCAAGTCGAGATGCAAGGTCATTTGCATATCGTCAAGACAAGGGTCAAGAGAAAGATAAGATTCAAGGATCAGGACAATAATGTGGCGGGACATGTTCCTAATTACGGGTTTTCTGATTTGTGTATTGGGTCCAATACCCAACTATAAAAGAATCAAACCCGATTAACCTAAATCCTATGGCTCTGATACCAAACAAACCTCGTCACGCCCCGCTTCCCAGAGTGCGCTAAGATCGACACGCGACAGAGCCAACCATGCTACCTGTGGCTAGGAAACATCCCTTCACAGTCACATTACGGCTGTCTAAAAGATATCAAGAATAGGAAAATAAAATAAACTATCTAGTACATGTCCATATGCCAGAATAAACGAGTCAAGAAATAATATGCGGAAGCAATAAATCCAAATAACAATCTGGAAAGTACATCCCAAATACGGGCTCACATCAGGAAATGAAAGTACGGAAATAAAACTAAACTAAACTAGATACTAACAGGATCCTCACTGCTCGGCCTGTCGGCTGAAGTACTCCAGGTCAGCCTGCGACAAAGGTAGAGGATCTGGGCCATGCAAAATCTAGATGTCAGTGCGTCATAATATCAAACAATAAAATATAATCAGGAGGTAACAAGATATGCAGGCATGAGCATGAACAGTAATGAGTGTATAACAGTAACATGAATATGGAACAGTGAAGTGTATGTGCATGCGTTGAGTAATCTATGCTACTGGGTTAATTACTCTCAAGTCTTTGAAATCAATTTAATGAATCGTCGATGTAACTCAATAGTATCCCGTGCGTGCCCAGAACCACGGTCCAGATTCTCGGGCTGAAATCCGAGACATGCCGCTAGGCATTAAACAGGAAACATGTACAGATGAATGATGTCAGCAACATCATCCCGGGGCTGGCTTAGCCCTTAAAACCGATCAGTATAAGCGTCGAACTGTTAAGTTACAAGTCAGGTTTCATCATTGATTTCCCCTTACCCCCAGGTTCTGTGTTCAAGTCAGATATTGGTAAATCTGGAACTAATGCCAACATAGGATCAAGCAGGTGCAGGTTTGTCTAAATAGACAACAGGATATGTCCGTCGGGACAACGGGTCAAGATTGTCGGCATTAGTAACAAGATCAAGTATCAAGTCAAGCAGTGGTGCATCAGGTCATGTCAAGTAGTTCACAGTGTATCAAATGGGTGCCCAACAGTAAAATGTAGCAAGTATTGCATCAGGGTAAAAGTACGGATGTACGGTAAAAGCATGGATGCACAAATATCTATCAGGGTTACAACTACAGCTCCAAAACTATGTATGATGCACATTATCAAATATGGGGTACTAATGTAACAATAATATGAAATAATATGATCTGTAGATGTTGGGATTCCTTAGCACCTAGCCTAGGGTTTGCAAGCATCACACATGCCACAACAAAAATCAAGGGGGTGCTAAGCAATCAAACTAAGAATCATGCTAGAAAACTAGGGTAACAAAAACTTGTAATCTAACATTACAAAGAGAAGTGAACTAGAATACAACCTTTGTAAATCCGGTCCTTCACTTCTAAAGCTCCGTGTTGACTTCCCTTCACTGCGATCATCAAGCTCCCGGACTCTAGTGATTGTTTCCTCGGAGAAATGAACGGATTTGCTCGTAGTCTTCGAGACCGAAGATGATCTACGTCGAAGAGACTCAAACCCAAGCTAACCCTTCACTTGGTTATAAATTTAGTGAAGAGAACACCCTAAACTAAATGGCAAGTAGTAGAGGATGATGAAATAGGAAGTGGGTTCACTTTAGATTTTGATTTCTCACTTTGTTTCTTCATTTAGAAAAAACCTAGAAAGATTTTTTCTTTTGGATGAAGAAGAAGAAGAAAAAGAATGAGAATGAAAACTCTAGTGAAGTTATTTGCAACCATGGGTAAGTTAGCATCATATACTAACCTTTGTAGAGATTTTACCATCATTTTAGATAATGGTTTGATTAATAAATATCTTAGGTGAGACAAATTAGTGGACTAAGTCAATGGAATCCACAAGCTTCTACAAGCTTGCAACCATGACCAATTTCCACTATATTTGAATTACCAAAATAAATAAAATCCAAATACATTATCATGGTCATGGTGTAAGTCTCATACATACAAGTTGCATGTGGCATCTAGCATGACACAATTCATGTACATCAATATATATATCATATATATACACTTTGTGCACATCAAGTGAGAAAATAATCTTAACTCAACCAATACTAGTTAATGTAAAGTAATACATCACATATATAATTATACATTAAATCATTAAATCAACACTTGATTTAATGATCCGGTCATATCACATATAACCGACTAATATCATGTGTATCAATATATCGAATCAACACTTGATTCGATAACCCGGCTATATCGCATATAACCGACCGATGATACAAATCGCGAGAATAGAATACGGTATCACATACTCATATTATTCTCGGTCCCGCATATATCTCATATGTGCTCCTATTTTGTTTCGCTTGAGCCAGGAAACCTCTGTGTAGGACTCTAAAGACTCGTCAATACGCTGGCAGTAGGTGGTGATCATATCAGTCACCCATAAGCCGCAAGCGGTTTGCTAAACGTAACGGCCACCCGGGTATTGAGCGATCAGAAGATCAACAAGCAAGCCTGCTCACACTCGTGCGAATCCAATCAGTAACACTTACCGCACAGTCCGGTCTATTCGTCTAATATATCGCATATCTCGCCTAGGGGTGGTAAACGTCAGACCCCAGTAGCTTGATAAGTCATGCTGATGTAAGGTCCATAACGAGCATGAAACTACTGATAACACTTACCAGTAAATCACAGCAACCCTGGCTAGGGATTTCCAGTTATGGCCAGTCGAGCATAGCAAAACATCAACCCCCAATACCGGAAGAAACGAATCCCCTCCTATCGCTCATTGCCTCCTTGTGACTCGGGACTGTACCCAAAAACCACCTGTTTGCACGACTCAGTAGAGTCGTGGTAGGATGGAAATCAAAGCATATTGGGAGACACATAAGATTCTATGATGATCTCGGGTCAACAGATTAAGTTATACCAGTGTCACCAGAGAACTGCCATCTGACGTGAGGTATAATACCATCTAGGAGTTCTCGACGAGTCTGTTCAGTGTACCCAGTCTCCACTGAGCACTCGTATACCATCTCTGATGTTAAACACCAATGGATATGGGATCAT
Organism: Agapanthus africanus; assembly: GCA_030015575.1. Classification (NCBI taxonomy): domain Eukaryota; kingdom Viridiplantae; phylum Streptophyta; class Magnoliopsida; order Asparagales; family Amaryllidaceae; genus Agapanthus; species Agapanthus africanus. The sequence goes on along the minus strand of CM057339.1, from coordinate 257,293,930 downwards.
CCATCGCCCATCACATGGGTCGAGAAGATATACACCAGTCTACTATGGAATATTGATGCCCCGTCTCGATATTCCCACGACTAGGAACATTGAAGGATGTACGCATGGACTATCCAGGCCCAACTAGTATGATCTGCATCGTAATCCTGGAAGTTGAGTACACATCCTAAGGGCTTTATCAACATGTAACAGAAAGACAGTAAGTATACATGTTAAGATAAAGAGCAATCAGATAGCGTACTATCATGTCGAGCCAGAAAGTCCTCCCTATATATGTCCCAGCATCCACTATTATATACAACTCATGTGCAATAATGGCCTCTAGGGCATACATACAACTAACAATCTCCCACTTGCACTAGGGCCATCATATAGCAGTGGTTGTAGTATCTCATACCCAACCATCCCATAAAAGTCTCTCTCTGGGAAAAGGCCTTTGTGAGTGGATCCGCTGTGTTGTCCTCTGAGTTTACTCTCCTAACCTCGATCTCCCTGGAGATCAGCCATCTCCATGATCAGGTGATATTGCCTTTAGAATATGTCTGGGTCACTGATTGATTCGAAAAAGTGTTTGTAGTGTAACCGCAATCAGAACGGTGTCGCGCATAGCTAGACCGAGGTGAGTACGGGACGTCCTTAGGGAAACGTTGAATATTTTAATCTTACTTTAGATGTGTTGAAAGAGAGAGGAGGAATAAAGAATATTGAAGAATGGTTGTAGGATGTAGATCTACGTTAAGCACTAATGCAAAATATAGATCTAGATTAACTACGGAGGTAAGTTTAAATAAGAAGAGGGCTTGTAGGGTTCATTAGGATTTATTAGTTATGGATGATTAATTAAAAATTACTCTTTCTATCCTTTAATAGATTTAAAACTAGAACGACAGTGATACGTGTAGATTAGGGTTTCTGGAGGGAAAAGGAATCCCACTCTTAACCCCTATCTCGACACGGAACTCCGTTCATATCTAGCCTTTACCAAAACAATCATTAATCTAATCTCTAATTACGGTCGAGACTAACAATAGAATTGGTAGCGCGCCCGATTAGGATGTTAATGATTCTTTTGATAAAGTTTATAAAGTTTATAGGACGTAAAATGAGTTTAAAGATCTTCATCATCCATTAACCTACCCTAATCCTACGAACCCTAACAAGCGGAGAATTACTCACGCATGTTGGGAGAAAAAGAGATGGAGAGAAAATGCATAATTAAACTACAAAGAAATAGAATAGGAAAAAGAGCTACCTTTATTAATCAACAATATTCATTACACTTTGATTCCTTAGAAAATGATTACAAATACTAGTTTGCTTCTCGATCTCTTCCAAGGAGATAGATGAACCGTTGATGATCAGCCTGGATGCGTGAGCCGTCTTGGACTTCGTGATCTCGTCGACTTGATGATTTTTCCAAGAGGCTCTCGGTCTTTATTTATAGTCCCAAAGCCAGAAACTTAGCTTCTAAATTTGGAAGCTAGTAGTAAAGATTCACCCTAAAATTTCTGAACTTCTAAACCTCCTTCCCTGCCGCGGATCCGCGGCCAACAGGGGGTTTGGCCGCGGATCCGTGACCAAGGGTGTTGATCACTTGATCAATTTCCTGAGGCTTTCTCCTTGTGACATGTGGCGATATCTGGGACCTTTGGAACTTGGAAATCTTCTCGTAGTTGCTGCCAGACTTGATTTCTAAGTTTTGATTTCTTAATTAGGCAGGTTTGCTTTAACAACTTGATTTCCTTGATTTTAGACCTGAAAATTCTGCACAACAACTCAAATGATAATTAATAGAGTTTGTTTTCTTAAGATTTGGTCAATGATATTATTTGCATACATTTTCCTACCAAATGTTAATTATAATATATCAACACATGAAAAATAGTATTTTTACAGATAAACCCTCATATGTATCATATATTATAATAAACACCTTTTCTAGTATAGAAATAGTAGGAAAAATGTAATAACAAATGTGCAGTTTTATCAACTGAAAAAATACCCCCAAACTTATCTTTGATCGTCCCGAGCAAACTAGTTTATTCAAGAGAAGGAAAAAATAAGGGAGAAAACTAAGCACACTTTCGTAGGCAAACAAGATTGCACTGAGCACGTGCAACAAGCCGTTAAACCTCTAGGTGTCCCTAGTAGGAGGAGTGTTGTCTCCTGAGGGTTTTCAGCGGATTACACCCACAAAATCCTATAACAAAAGAGAGATGGTGAAATTTACATATAAAGATAAGAACCATAAAAGAAATACTTTGAAAATTTAGAGTTTCCAACTACACTAGCTTTTCAGTTGTCATGAGCCCTATCTTAATAGTCATGAAAAAATGTTAGAAATCACATCATCCCTCAATAAAACATCGTCTTTATTTTTCGTTCCTACCTTTCATCCAAACATCGATCATATACCCCTACGTGTGTGTAAATAACATCCCTACACCCATAGAATTCAATTCAAGCTATCATACTCTTGTCCATCTGCCGCAGTACTTTTTAATTTGATGAATATTTTGATTTGCTCACACATTTTCATGCGACCGTTAATACTTCTTGCGGTACTAACCGACCGATTACTTATGTGCTTGCTGATTAGGTGATAGTATTTTCCTCGTCTTGCACCATCTAAAGCTTAGCAGTGACTTCCAAACCAGTTGGTCTAAGGCACTAGGTGATGAAGCACCCTCGCTATATATTTTTTATTGCTGCCTTGGCGATAACAAAACCAGTGTTCATTTTTTTTCTTTTCACCATTTTTATATTTTCTTCATTTTTTTATTTCTTTCATACTTTGGCTTTTAGACAAGAGCATTTCAAGGTATCCTCTACAATCCCGAGTTTCAAGACGTGTGTGAGTGCATATAGTAGGGTATCAGCATTCAAATGTTTGGCTTCCAGAATAGAAACTATTTTTCAGACTTATTTTTATCCTCAGATTAGTGACTTCCTTCATCTTATTAACCCTTGGGACAACAGCTCATAACTACTTATTACTAGTTCGTTTAAGAAAACTTCTAATTTTCTTGGTTTTCTTAAACTATTCCTATCTTTTGGATGTAATTTTTCACTTTCTACTCTTTTGTTATAAAAAAAATTTGAATGCCCAGTGTCAAAGATAATAAAGTGAATACAAACCTCGCCCCAAACCTGTTTTCAGCAGTGTCCTCACTGATGTAGCCTTTTGAAAGCATGGACCTGTATACTAGGGGAGAGATACAAGGGGTAAAATAATAGTCAAATGAAAACTACCCCCAAACTTGTTCTTTGGCACGCACAGATATTCAATTAAATCCATTTTTACTCACCTCCATTCTTAAAATGAGAAAATGTTACCAAAACATGGAGGTGAGGCGGAGGAAATTTAGTTTTGATAAAGCGGCTCCTGTAAAAACAGGAGCTCCTCCGCGGGGTCAGCGGAAAAATATGGTTTTCATTTATGCCCATTTACTTTAAAAATTGAACCGTTTTTCAAATTTTCAACTTCTACTGCCCCGTGCGGGTGTACATACCGCACCACAAAAGGTGCTTTCCAACGAGATTTAAGCTTACCCGGATGAAGATGGAGACGGGAATCGTAAAGAAGGACTTGTTGCCCCGATGTGAAGGTTTTTCTAAAAAGATTTTTATCGTGGAACACTTTAGTCCTGTTCTTTACTATCACCGCATTATCGTAAGCTTCATCGCGGAGTTCGCTTAGCTCATTCAATTGCAGCTTCTGATAGCTGCCTGCATGATCAAAATCAAAGTTAAGCTCTTCAATAGCCCACATTGCTTTATGTTCGATCTCGACAGGAAGGTGGCATGCCTTCCCAAACACAAGGCGGTATGGAGACATACCAAGATCGGTCTTATAAGCGGTGCGGAATGCCCAAAGAGCATCCGTCAATTTTGTTGACCAATCCTTACGGTTCTTAGAAACCGTCTTCTCCAAGATTTGTTTGATCTGCCTATTTGAGATCTCAGCCTGCCCGTTTGTTTGGGGATGATAGGGCGTAGAAAGCTTGTGAGTGATTGAATATTTCCGCATCAAAGTCTTGAAAGACCGATTACAGAAATTTGTCCCGTTGTCGCTAATTATAGCGTGAGGGTGTCCGAATCGCGAAAAGATATTTTCTTTAAGGAACTTAATGACAACTTTGTTGTCATTAGTGCGACACGGTATAGCTTCCACCCACTTCGAGACATAATAAACCGCTAACAAGATATATAAATTCCCAAAGGAGTTGGGAAAATGGCCCATAAAATCAATACCCCAAACATCGAATATTTCCACAACCAATATAAGTTGGAGCGACATCTCGTTTCTTCGTGAAATCCGACCCAAATGCTGACATCGCGGACAAGTTTTGCAATGTTCATATGCATCTTTAAATAATGTTGGCCAATAAAAGCTACATTGCAAAACTTTCTCTGCCGTTTTTCAAGGTCCAAAATGACAGCCGCATGCCTGATCATGACAAAATGATAACACACTCTTGAATTCATCGTTAGGGACACACCTGCGAATGATTTGATCGGAATAATACTTAAACAGGTAAGGTTCATCCCAGTAAAAATATTTTACTTGGGATAGAAATCAAAGTTTGTCTTGTTTCGACCAATCGGTAGGAATAAGTCCCGTCGCAAGATAGTTCACGATATCCACGAACCAAGGTTCGTAGGATACAGTCAAGAGCTGTTCGTCAGGAAATGAGTCATTTATCGGCACGGTCAAAGTTGGCGAAGAAGTGATGCGTGAAAGATGGTCGGCTACAACGTTTTCACTTCCACTCTTATCTCGGATGACAAGATCAAATTCTTGTAACAATATGATCCAACGTATTAGCCTGGCCTTCGCATCCTTCTTCGATAAAAGATGTCGTAGGGCGGAGTGATCTGTGTAAACCACAATAGGCGAGCCAATCAAGTATGGCCTGAATTTCTCTAATGCAAATACAACTGCCAAGAGTTCTTTCTCGGTAGTTGTGTAATTTATTTGTGCATCATTCAAGGTCCTACTTGCATAGTAAATTACATGTGGCATCTTATCAATGTGCTATCCTAAGACAGCACCAATAGCAAAATCTGATGCATCATACATAAGCTCGAACGGGTGGTTCCAATCCGGAGATGATAGAACGGGGGCTGTAGTGAGCAATCTTTTAAGCGATTCAAAATCAGCCCCACAATCCGAATCGAAGTGAAATGCAGTTTCCTTGGCCAATAGAAGGGTTAAGGGTCTAGCAATTTTGCTAAAGTCCTTAATAAATCTCCTATAAAATCCTGCATGGCAAAGGAAGAATCGTATATCTTTGACGCAGTTGGGACGAGGGAGGTTATGAATGACATCTATTTTAGCTCTGTCAACCTCAATGCCTTTTCGTAAAATTATATGTCCAAGTACAATACCTTCTTGGACCATAAAATGCCATTTTTCCCAATTCAAAGTCAAGTTCTTATCCTTACAGCGGGTAATAACCGCGTCAAGATTACGAAGGCAGTCCTCAAAGGAGTCCCCAAAAATGGAGAAATTGTCCATAAAAATTTCCAGAAAATTCTCCACCATATCTGAAAATATCCCCATCATGCACCGCTGAAATGTAGTAGGAGCGTTGCATAACCCAAAGGGCATGCGTCTATAAGCAAAAGTTCCGAAAGGACAAGTAAATGTGGTTTTATCTTGATCCTTTTCGGCGATGGGGACCTGGTTATAGCCAGAGTATCCGTCCAAGAAACAATAGTATTCGTGTCCAGCTAATCGTTCTAACATCTGGTCAATGAAAGGTAGAGGGAAGTGATCTTTCCTCGTCGCTGCATTGAGTTTCCAGTAATCAATACATACGCGCCACCCAGTTTGGGTGCGTGTTTGGATTAACTCATTAGCCTCATTAGTGATGACCGTGATGCCAGACTTTTTAGGGACCACATGAATTGGACTTACCCATTGGCTATCAGATATAGGGTAAATTATTCCACTATCAAGGCACTTGACGATTTCTTTCTTTACCGCCTCCTTCATAACGGGATTTAACCGTCTTTGTGGGTCTCGGGTTGGGTTGGCTTCATCCATCAAATGTATGTGATGTTCAACAATTAAGGGACTAATCCCTTTGATGTCGGCCATTGTCCAACCAAATGCTTGCCGATTCGATCTCAACACTGCCAAAAGAGCGTTCTCTTGCTCTAAGGCTAGAGAAGCGGATATAATCACTGACAAAGTCTCATTCTCTCCTAAATATGCATATTTAAGATGAGAAGGTAGCGGTTTGTGATCAAGAATTGGCGGAGAGACAATAGAAGGTGGGGTAACGGAATGATATTCAGACTCCTTAAGAGGTTCAAAACTTGCATAAGATATTGACTCGGAAAGTGCTGCTGACTTTTGCAACGAGTCAACGGGTTCAAACTCAAAGATGGACTCATTGAACATATCCTCACTATGAAGTGGTGCAAGATCAAACGATGTCTCATTAGTGTTGTCGAGATCATCAAAGCAAAGTTCCTCATCTATGCAGCTTTCGGGAGCTATCTCATGGATGGAACAAACATCCAGCAAATGAGCAGAAGGTTCTGATGGCTGACTTCCTAGCTTGTAAATATTAAGCTCAATTGTTTTTTTCCCGAAGGATAAGTTCAGAGAACCCTTACGACAATTAATTACAGCGTTAGAAGTTGCTAGGAAGGGTCGATCAAGTATCACCGGGATTTGATTGCGTGGGTTTGCCACAGGTTGTGTATCTAAAACAATAAAGTCCACGGGAAATATGAATTCCCCAACTTTAATTAACACAACCTCTAGTTCACCCCGAGATTTGGTGATAGATCGGTCTGCCATCTGGAGAGTGCAATGGGCGGGTTTTAACTCTCCAATTCCTAACTGCTCGTATACTGAATAAGGAAGCAAGTTAACGCTAGCGCCAAGATCGAGTAAAGCACGATTAATATTTTTACCCCCAATAGAAATAGAGATTGTAGGACAGCCGGGGTCCTTACGTTTCTTTGGTATTTGTTGGGTAAAAGCTGTGCTAACATTACTCGTCATGAAAACCTTTTTAGGCACTTGAGTTTTTCTCTTCCTAGTGCACAAGTCTTTAAGGATTCTTGCATAAGATGGGACTTGTTGAATAGAATCTAGGAGGGGAATATTCACGCTAACTTGCTTAAACATTTCCACATTCTTCTCCATTTGCGGGTTAGGTCTGTTGGCCCTTAATCTGTTTGGAAATGGAGCTTGATCAATAAATTTTAGGTCCAACGTTTGTGGAGAAGACTGTGGGGACGGATTCGATCCCAAAATTGGAGTGGGAATCGATTTAGATAGATTTGGCGAAATGTTCGAGCCTTGGGGAAAACGGAGAATAGGCTCGGATGAAGGTGGGAGACTAGACGAATTAGGGGAAGAAGAAGAAGAAGAAGCTGGGGTATCTTTGGTGTCACTAACATCAAATTGCTCACCCACTCGGTTATTCAGCACATTTCCAGATCTCAACGTAGTAACGACATTCACATTATGATTTTGTGAATAGCCAGGATTCTGTAGGGGTTGAGATGGGAGTTTCCCTTTCTCTCTCGCACTCATTGCGGCGTTTAACTGTGCGAGTTGGTTTTCTATTGATTTAATACTCTCACCATGGGAGGCGGAGTCTTTCTTTATGGTATCAATATAAGACTTCATCTCAGCCGACAATTGCATATAATGTTTCATGAACAAATCCAAAGTTTGTGTGAGTGAAGAGTTATCCGTACCGGCCACTTGTGGCGTAGAAGTGTTGGCCGGATTTTGAAAATTTTGTGACTGAAAGGGGAGCTGATTTTGTGGTTGTGGTTGCTGTGGAGGAGGTCTTTGATAATTGCTTTGTTGGTTTTGGTTCTAAGTAAAGTTAGGATGATTCCTCCATCCTTGATTGTACGTGGAAGAATAAGGATCGTTTCTAGGTCGCTGCTGAAAAGCAGCATTAGTTTGCTCGTGACCTTGAAACGGTGCATTCATAGAACATTCTTCCGTTAAGTGTGAAGGATCTGAACAGCAACCACAGACGGTTTTGGGAAGCATAACCTGATTTAGGGAGACTGATGAGAATCTATTCTCAATAGCGTCGAGTTTCTTCTGCATCGCTGCCATTTCGGCTTTCACTGCGATGGAAACATCGAGCTGGTGAATACCTTCCCTAGATGAAGGTGGTCTTACGCTTTCCCACTGCAAAGTATTTTCAGCGAGGTCTTCCAGATACTTCCAAGCTTCACCGTCATCTTTAGACATGAAATTGCATTGACACATTGTTTCAAGCTTCTGCTTTGTCGCTGGATTAATGCCCTCATATATAATTCGGCATAAATCCCATCTATTGATTCCATGATGAGGACATTGGACAAGCAGATCCTTGAAACGTTCAAAGCACTTCCAAAAGAGTTCATTGGGAAGCTGGGTGAACTGGTTGATCTCGCTTCTAGCACGGGCAGTCTTATGGTTTGGGTAAAACTTCTTAAGAAATGCTATTACGAATTCATCCCAATTAGTGATAGAGTGCGCGGCAGTATTATAAAGCCATTTTTCTGCCAAGTCACATAGTGTGAATGGGAGAAGACGCAAGTGCATAGCAACCACAGTCAATTGTGAAGTACATTTCATTGCGCATACGTTTTCGAATTTAGTGATGAAAACGTATGCGACTTCCGACTCAAGCCCGTGAAATTTGGGCTGCAGATTGATGTAGTGGGGTTTAATTTCAAAATTATTCCCGTTAGCTGGTGGAATAGATAGACAAGTGGGAAGAGGACCACGGATAGGATAGCATCTCTCTTGGAGAGAAATGCGCGGTGGATTCTGTGCACCTACGGGCGATGGCAGCGTGGTGTTATAATCTGATGGAGTACCGTCCATCTCGGTCGATGTGGTAGGTGGTGGGGGAAAAGAAGATGAAGAAGTACCGACTTCGGCGTGGATAGCAGGAACGCGGACAAGACGGGCACTAGAATCCCGTGTCCAGCCAAGCATGCACTAAGCGGGTTTAGCGCAAGTGGCATCGTGTGTGTGGTTTAAAATTGGTTTGTTTTGAAAAAAGTGGGACTCAAGACAAATTACACAAAAATGCACAAAACAACCCTAGAACTAAAGTTACCTAGGTCAGTCTCTAGACCGCTCCTAGACTTCCAAAGGACAAGCCATAGGATCAATCATCTAACACCTCTTTACTACTTTTGTGGCCAGGTAAGTGCCAGGTAAGTGGGAGGTATCTGCTATACGAATCACCCAAAATAGCGGGCCTAATTAAGTAAACCACTTGCCTTAGACACACTTGCCTTGGCACCACAAAAGTAATGCGGATAAGCGATAGATTACCCACGACCTTCCTCTGTCCTTAATGAGCGCGACAGTCCTTAGAGTCTGGTCTAGATATTTTTTAAATTAATGTAGGGTTGATGCAGATGCTCGGTTTGTGATTTGTGGGGCTTAGGAAGGGTGATGAAATCCCCACCTAATCTAGATTTGGTCTTTGTCCCTTAAAGTCCGTATTAAAATATGCAAAACAAAACCAATCACAAAACTTTTGCAAAAAGATTTTTGAGCGGCGCTATTTTGCAAAGAATCCTGCAGAAAATAGATTTTATTGGATTTTAGAGGAGAGAGGAAGAGGTTAGAATCTTACCAGAGAAGACTGAAGCCCTAGATCACCTACACTGCCGCGCTTCCACCGCCGATGCACCTACTTTGCCGCGGTTCCGCCGCAAGAGAGAAAGATCTGTTGATGAAATTTTCTCTATTCCCTTTTGTGCTCCTCTGGATCTCTAAGACTGTCTCTGTTTCTTGTTTCCTCAAGTCTGTGACTCCAGATCTCCTTGCAAAAATTCACGCACAAATCGTTAAATATGCAATTTGCAGTTTTGTTTTAATTATGATATAGATCGTATAAGAATTCAACACAAATAGTAAGAATAAAAAAAATTACGCACGTATCCCCGGCAACGGCGCCATTTGATTGATTCGAAAGAGTGTTCGTAGTGTAACTGCAATCAGAACGGTGTCGCGCGTAGCTAGACCGAGGTGAGTACGGGTCGTCCTCGGGGAAACGTTGAATATTTTAATCTTACTTTAGATGTGTTGAAAGAGAGAGGAGGAATAAAGAATATTGAAGAATGGTTGTAGGATGTAGATCTACGTTAAGCACTAATGCAAAATATAGATCTAGATTAACTACGGAGGTAAGTTTATATAAGAAGAGGGCTTGTAGGGTTCATTAGGATTTAGTAGTAATGGATGATTAATTAAAAATTACTCTTTCTATTCTTTAATAGATTTAAAACTAGAACGCCAGTGATGCGTGTAGATTAGGGTTTCTGGAGGGAAAAGGAATCACACTCTTAACCCCTATCTCGACACGGAACTCCGTTCATATCTAGCCTTTACCAAAACAATCATTAATCTAATCTCTAATCGCGGTCGAGACTAACAATAGAATTGGTAGCACGCCCGATTAGGATGTTAATGATTCTTTTGATAAAGTTTATAAACTTTATAGGACGTAAAAAGAGTTTAAAGATCTTCATCATCCATTAACCTACCCTAATCCTACGAACCCTAACAAGCGGAGAATTACTCGCGCATGTTGGGAGAAAAAGAGATGGAGAGAAAATGCATAATTAAACTACAAAGAAATAGAATAGGAAAAAGAGCTACCTTTATTAATCAACAATATTCATTATACTTTGATTCCTTAGAAAATGATTACAAATACTAGTTTGCTTCTTGATCTCTTCTAAGGAGGTAGATGAACCGTTGATGATCAGCCTGGATGCGTGAGCCGTCTTGGACTTCATGATCTCGTCGACTTGATGATTTTTCCAAGAGGCTCTCGGTCTTTATTTATAGTCCCAAAGCCAGAAACATAGCTTCTAAATTTGGAAGCTAGTAGTGAAGATTCACCCTAAAATTTCTGAACTTCTAAACCTCCTTCCCTGCTGCGGATCCGCGGCCAACAGGGGGGTTTGGCCGCGGATCCCCGGCCAAGGGTGTTGATCACTTGATCAATTTCCTGAGGCTTGCTCCTTGTGACATGTGGCGATATCTGGGACCTTTGGAACTTGGAAATCTTCTCGTGGTTGCTGCCAGACTTGATTTCTAAGTTTTGATTTCTTAATTAGGCAGGTTTGCTTTAACAACTTGATTTCCTTGATTTTAGACCTGAAAATTCTGCACAACAACTCAAATGATAATTAGTAGAGTTTGTTTTCTTAAGATTTGGTCAATGATATTATTTGCATACATTTTCCTACCAAATGTTAATTATAATATATCAACACATGAAAAATAGTATTTTTACAGATAAACCCTCATATGTATCATATATTATAATAAACACCTTTTCTAGTATAGAAATAGTAGGAAAAATGTAATAACAAATGTGCAGTTTTATTAACTGAACAGTCACTGATGGGACCGGGGTTCCTGGGCCAAACCCACACCTCCATTATCACACAATGGTAGGAGCCTTGTTCATCTCATGAACAAATATACACCCAGACTGCCTCTTTGGTAGAATCTTTGATAGCGATGTCACCAGCCTTTATCGTCTAGTTTGCCACGGTATCTAGCTTAGAACTCTTCTAACATACCGTCCCTCCACTGAGGGTAAAGACAATGCATGTGACTAACATTCAGTCGTCCTTACCACCCTGGAAACTATCCAGTGATTCTCCCCATGAGCGATTGATACCATCTTACTACACTTAGTGAGAATCCTAACATCCACTTAGATCTATCTCATAGATCCGACACCCAGGATTTTAGGAGGTATCATCTAGATCCTACATAGAGAATTAATGTGATAAGAGGAGATTGACCGTACGTAGCGTAGGAAACTCTTTTCCTATCAAGAGTGTGTCGTCCACGTACAATACGAGGATGACCAACTTACTCTCTACTACCTTTTGTATATACAAGGTTCATTTACCATTTTGATGAAGTCAAACACTTTGACTACCACATCAAAACAGACATTCCATCTCCGCGAAGCCCGCTTTAACTTTTAAAGCAACTTGCACTCATTTCCGCTGCTCCCACTGTCTACGAAGCCCTCTGGTTGTATACTTATAGACGTTCTCTTCAAAATCATTATTTAGAAAAAAGCAGTCATGACACCCAACCACCAGATATCGTAGTCATGATACGCAGCAATGGCAAGTAGGATCCGGATGGACTTAATCACAGCCACTGGAAAAGGTTTCATCATTATCCATGCCTGGTCGATGACGAGAACCTTTAACAAGACTAGCTTTGAAAGTCTCAACTTTTCCATCTACACCAAGTAATCTTCTCAAGATATACTTGCTCCTGATGGGGATTTAACCTTTCAGATATAGCAACCAAAGTCCACACTTTGTTGGTGTACATGGATTCCATCTCAGATCCCTTAGCATCCAGCCATTCTTACAGAGTCCCTACTCTTGATGGCCTGCTCGAAACTAGTTGGGTCATCATCTCATGATGCAATCCTTGCTCCCACTGTCATCGAGAAATTGAAGGATGAGGAACCCTATCAGATCGGCGGAGAGGCTGAGGTTCGTCGGGAACTATTGAATCCTTATTCAATAGGTATGCAACTTCATAAGTGCATAACCCCCAAAAGGAAACAGGTAACTCAGTAATTCTCATCATAGAGCGCACCATATTTAATAGGGTGTGATTGCTCCATCCCGATACACCGTTGTGCTGTGGTGTATACGGAGGAGTAATGCTCAGAGAGAATCTCATTTTTCACTAGAATAGTTCAAGAATTCCATGCACAAGTATTCTCCTCCCTGATCACATCAAAGGATATAATACTTATTCCTATATTGGTTCTTTACTTCTATCTTATATTCTTTGAAGTTATCAAAAGCTTCAGACATACGTTTCAACAGGAACATGTGTCTGAATCTTTAGTGATCATCAGTGAATGTAAGGAAGTATAAAGAACCAGTCCTGGTATCTGTAGACAGGGGACTTACATACATCACTATGTATCAGTCCCAAGAGTTCACTAACTCTTTCTTTGTTTCCAGTAAAAGGAGCTATGGTCATCTTATCTTTGTGACATGACTGGCAAGTTTCACAAGATGTAAATTCAAACTGATTTAAATATGTATCTTAATGTAACTTAGCTAGTCGGGTCGCATTGATATGACTTGGTCTACAACGCCTCAAGAAGGATTCATCCATTTCTGAACTCTTCCTCTCGTGTGTGTTCTGTACGTTAAGAACTGTAGTTTGATTTAGAACATATATGCTTTTAGATAACGTGCCTGAACCGATCAACTCTTGACATAGGAAATGTTCAAAACATTATCCAACAATACAAAATTATATCCTTCTTTAGTAAATAAAGAGACTGATATAATGTTGCATATCAGGTTCGGTATCTAATAACATTTGTTCAGAATCAATGTATTTTTGTAATACAGGGTGATAACTGCCAACACCTTGGCTGCAATAATTGCAGCGTTTTCAACTCTTGAAAGTTATCACCCGTTTTCAGTTTTCTACCTATTTGTAGCCTATGTAACAAATTACATATCCGGGATCCTGATCCGGTATCAAATACCCAGGACGTAGAGGATACTGAGAAATAGTTCTATGTAATGAACACACCCGAAGAAGATGCATCAACATGCACTTACTTCGTTTGGGCGGCATGGGAATCCTGGTATTCTCCTAATTCCTTCTCGGTCTTATAACAATTATAAGTTGGAGCAGGACCAACGTTCCCCAGCTCAGTATAACAAGCGGGTTCGGTCAATACATCCATATTATTATCTTGATTAAGGCGTGACATGGTCGCTACCTGTAGAGAGAGAAGAAAACACACTGCGTTCGCTCTTGCAAGATTAGATTGGTTATATATTTTATCTAATCAGGATGGCTCCCACTGTTTTTATCAAATCTTCCTTCAAACCCTAAAAGAAAAGACTAGCCGGGATTAATTACACCCTACAAGTTCGCCAATCTTTCAGCCAGGCCAGTGCCGGTACTTTGAGGGAGGTTCCCCGTGCCTTCGCACGGACGTAATTAAAATAAACCTCGTTTTCCCAGGGGCATAACCCCGTTGACACCTTTCTAGACACCTACTTGATCGGCTAATTGTAAAGTGCAAAACTCTCCCAGGAGTAATAATTACTCGCAGTGGGTATCAGGATCCAACTTTTATATAGAAGGTATGCAATCTCATTGCAAGTTTCAACACTTCCAACTCCCGATAATGGTTTTTACCCCTAAAACTTATTACCTTGGCTATGGTCAACAAATCATAAGCACTAGTCAAGTTCTACCCGTAATTTCGTGATTAATTAGACCCACCCACATGACCCTTGGCTAAGGTCAACAAAGTCATATGACCGTCCTAACTAATCACATCATATGCTGTGTAGGAAGACATCACTTAGCTACCGCACGCTATGCCTTGGCTAAGGTCAACAAACGTAGCACGAATACTAAGTACTCTACTTCCTAAAATGACGGAGGGTTGCGGATGGTTTTTAAGAAAACCTTTAACGCTTTGAACTTGATCTTGTTACAGAATCAAATGGTTTAAAATGGAGTGTTTTTTAGGCTTTTGCTAGTTTCGCTAAAGAGGTCACTCCCGGTGAAGGGATCTCGGCTCTTTCCTCGTCGAATGAGGTGCAGGGTATTCACAATACCACTATGCAAAGCAAGAACTAGAAAAGCATTCAAAAGACAAAACCGAGGGTTGTAGCATCTGCTAGTTATTGCTAAAGAGGTCACTCCCGGTGAAGGGATCTCGGCTCATTCCTCGTCGAATGAGGTGCTGGATATTCTAAAAGGAATACCGCTATGCAAAGCAACAACTAGAGCTACCTTATTTTTGAAATTTGATTCCACAACATCTTTTACGTTTATTTTCTTTCATTAATCTCATTAATGAATGTCCCATCATTTAAGTTTACCTAAACATCACAGATAAATACAACGTACGCTTATGCCATCCGCATTCGTCTTGATGTCCCGTCCTGCACCATTAGGTCAGATAACTAACGGCAGAGCGGGGCAGGGCTAGCGTGGGTGTAAAACATAAGCAACGTCTATATAATATATCATATATACTATATACAGTATCTATCTCAATATATCACATGATCACATCACAGATAACGCAGCAGAAAACAACATATGAAATATTGGATATATTAGGATGTCCGTGTTTTATTTTGAGCCTATATAAAACACGGATTCCACGGTTGTGATGAATAGCCCATCCCACACCCCTAGACCTCTACGAGAGCGGAAAGCAACCCTACCAATTCTAGAGTTAGGAGACCCGGACTCGACGCCTCGAGAAGGTCTCCCACTGGACTCTAGAATCCGGTTACTTGTGCTCCCCTCCTTGGGTCTATCCTAATGCTAAAAAATAAATAATATACATCAACGGTGACATCTTACTCAACCCGGAAGTGCCCCAATAAAAGAATATTACATACAAGTTTTTACATGAATGAAAAAGAAAAAAACTCTCATCTCACATAAAAAAAAACCCGGCTATTCAAACACGACGATCCAATATAACATATCCAGCAACACATAACATCACATGTCATCAACGTAAGTAAATATGCGTATCCCAATTGTCGTTGACGTATAGCAACGAAACCGGCGATACTCCACATATTACACTTACGGTCGCAGAAAAGAAGATGAAAACTACAACAGTTGGAATCCGCAACCACCTTAGACATCATAAACCCACAATATCTCATATTGCGGATTTCATGCCTAACCAAATGAATTCCTTAGACATCGCATGCCTAACGATTATAAACCCCGCATTTTAGTCTCGATATTGAAAACACTTTCCAATAATCAGTCGGGCAATTCAACAAGATTCCCGATATCCCGATCGAATGCTCGTCGGAAACTTTAGTAGACGGTCGCACCCCCCGATACCGACGACGAAGTGCACTTAGGCGGAACACCGCGGCCGCGAGCACCCGGACGGATGCTTTTTGGGGTGTGTCTATCTAGTAATGCTACCCGGTGAGTATCCGAATACACAAAGTGATTGCGACGGACTTTTGATCGCATCAAAATCCCGTGGCAACCGATCAAATGAGACTAAATTGCTAGACTTATAAAATTCAAATGTTGTTGATTCCAAGTATTGTATCACAATATACTAGACAATGTTAAACGTTTCGAGCGAATCAACCAACACCCCATTACCCGATAATCTCAACACTTGAGCGAAGTTAAAATACCCAAAACGTGCCACAGTACTTATGATCCAGCCGTAGAAGGGTCAAACCAACGCCTCACCTATGACAACGCGGAACTACGGCAAACCCTAAGGTTCAAGTCGCGGTTCTGAGGGCATAGAATCGAGTTAAGGTTTATGTTCTTCTAGTGGGTCCATAGAGTTACTTGCATGAACATTGAAAATAATTAACTTAGAAAAATTCCAACACTTGGAAATTTCGGGGGGGAGGGGGTCATGGGGTGCTGTTTGAAATTCATTCGAAGTGTTAAACATACCCTAGGTTACCATCACAATGTTAAATTATACGACTACGAAACACTTCGTTTTTGTCCTATAGCAAAATTTACATCACATCAAAATTTGGACCAAGCAAACAATACCGGAAACCCCAAAATACACACACCGGAGCACAAAACAAAAATGATGCACAGAGGAGCATGCATGGCCGGCCTCCCAGGTTTTTGAGTGAATGTGCTCGGTTTAAAACTGAGCAATGGGCCTCATTATTGTTCTGTGCACTACAGGTCTAACATACATGACTCTGCACTTGTTTGCACAATTTTTACAGAACTTTTGAAAATCAACAGAGAGCAAAGTGTGCAGGGTTCCAGAAATTGCGTATTTACGGACTTGTTTCGTTTCCGTGTTATAGCTAACATCGTCTAAGTTTCTAGTAAGGCTTTGATACCGTGTTGGGATTCCTTAGCACCTAGGCTAGCGTTTGCAAGCATCACACATGCCACAACAAAAATAAAGGGGGTGCTAAGCAATCAAACTAAGAATCATGCTAGAAAACTAGGGTAACAAAAACTTGTAATCTAACATTACAAAGAGAAGTGAACCAGAATACAACCTTTGTAGATCCGGTCCTTCACTTCTAAAGCTCCGTGTTGACGTCTCTTTGCTGCGATCATCGAGCTCCCGGACTCTAGTGATGGTTTCCTCGGAGAAATGAACGGATTTGCTCGTAGTTTTCGAGGCCGAAGATGATCTACGTCGAGGAGACTCAAATCCAAGCTAACCCTTCACTTGGTCATAAACTTTGTGAAGAGAACACCCTAAACTAAATGGCAAGTGGTATAGGATGATGAAATAGGAAGTGGGTTCACTTTAGATTTTGATTTCTCATTTTGTTTCTTCACTTAGAAAAAAAAACCTAGAAAGCTTTTTTCTTTTGGATGAAGAAGAAGAAGAAGAAAAAGAATGAGAATGAAAACTCAAGTGAAGTTATTTGCAACCATGGGTAAGTTAGCATCATATACTAACCTTTGTAGAGATTTAACCATGATTTTAGATAATGGTTTGGTTAATAAATATCTTAGGTGAGACAAATTAGTGGACTAAGTCAATGGAATCCATAAGCTTCTACAAGCTTGCAACCATGACCAATTTCCACTATATTTGAATTACCAAAATAAATAAAATCCGAATACATTATCATGGTCATGGTGTAAGTCTCATACATACAAGTTGCATGTGGTATCTAGCATGACACAATTCATGTACATCAATATACATATCATATATATACACTTTGTGCACATCAAGTGAGAAAATAATCTTAAGTCAACTAATACTAGTTAATGTAAAGTAATATATCACATATATAATTATACATTAAATCATTAAATCAACACTTGATTTAATGATCCGGTCATATCACATATAACCGACTAATATCATGTGTATCAATATATCGAATCAACACTTGATTCGATAACCCGGCTATATGGCATATAACCGACCGATGATACAAATCGCGAGAATAGAATACGGTATCACATACTCGTATTATTCTCGGTCCCGCACATATCTCATATGTGCTCCTATTTCATTTCGCTTGAGCCAGGAAATCTCTGTGTAGGACTCTAAAGACTCGTCAATACGCCGGCAGTAGGTGGTGATCATATCAGTCACCTACAAGCCGCAAGCGGTCTGCTAAACGGCCACTCAGATATTGAACGATCAGAAGATCAACGAGCAAGCCTGCTCACACTCCTGCAAATCCAATCAGTAACACTTACCGCACAGTCCGGTCTGTTCGTCTAATATGTCGCATATCTCGCTTAGGGGTGGTAAACGTCAAACCCAAGTAGCTTGATAAGTCATGCCGATGTAAGGTCCATAACTAGCGTGAAACTACTGATAACACTTACCAGTAAATCACAGCAACCCTGGCTAGGGATTTCCAGTTATGGCCAGTCGAGCATAGCGCAACATCAACCCCCAATACCGGGAGAGACGAATCCCCTTCTATCGCTCATTACCTCCATGTGACTCGGGACTATACCCAAAAACCACCTGTTTGCATGACTCGGTAGAGCCGTGGTAGGGTGGAAATCAAAGCACATTGGGAGACACACAAGACTCTATGATGATCTCGGGTCGAAAGACTAAGCTATGTCACCAGAGAACTGCCATCTGACGTGAGGTATAATACCATCTGGGAGTTCTTGGCGAGTCCGTTCAGTGTACCCAGTCTCCACTGAGCACCCATATACCATCTCTGATGTCAAACACCAATGGATATAGGATCATCCATCGCCCATCATATGGGTCGAGAAGATATACTCTAGTCTACTCTGGAATATCGATGCCCCATCTCAATATTCCCACGACTAGGAACATTGAAGGATGTACTCATGGACTACCCAAGCCCCACTAGTATGATCTGCATCGTAATCCTGGAAGTCGAGTACACATCCTAAGGGCTTTATCAACATGTAACAGAGAGACAGTAAATATACATGTTAAGATAAAGAGCAACCAGATAGCGTACTATCATATCGAGCAAGAAAGTCCTCCCTATATATGTCCCAGCATCCACTATTATATACATCTCATGTACAATAATGACCTCTAGGGTATACATACAACTAGCAGTAGATGCAGCTACATATATAATAAATGATATGGATGCAAACGGGTATCCGAAAATAGTAAAACATTAATATGGGTGAACAGTGCGATCAACATGTGATATTTTTATTCTTATGGATGCTGAATAAGATACATAGCATGTAGCAATATGAACTTGCATGCGACTAGATATGTAAATAACGGTATGGATGCATACGGGTATCCTAAAAATAGTAAAAATAGTAAAATGGTAATGTGGGATGCATAACTAAACAATATGTAATATTATTATTCATATGGGTGCAAGATATAGTAGTATAGCATGTATAAAGATAAACTTGCCTCGATTGGATCACACGACGGGTACGTACGGCACGTACGACGTCGTTTAAACGTCGCAACACACACACAGCACACGGGACGGGTCCAAGCAAAGAAAGAGGGAAACCACGCAGGAAGGGAACGTTCACTGGACTACTCGGATCGTCGACAGCGGTACGGCTCCGGCGGGTGATCATTGGAAAAGAAACAAGATCAAGAAATGAAAGAAGAAGAAGAAGGAGAAGAAGAAGAAGAAAAGGCTGTGGTCTGAAGGTTGTAGGAGAGAGGAGTAGGAGGAGATGGAGATGATGACGATGGTGTGAGGTCGTTGAGGTTATCGGAGCTCCGGCGATGGGTGTGCAGGTGAGGCCGGTGGGGTTTATTGGTGGCTTGGGTGAGGGGTATGTGCAGGGTTTGGCTTCGGGATGCAGGGGAGAAGAGGTGGTTGTGGTGTCGAAGACGAGGGTGTTGACGAGGGTGGAGCAGCGACGAGGTCGGGAAGTTGGGTTTCTTTGGTTGCGACGGGAGTTTGTAGGGTTCTTGAGTTGAGAAGAGAAAGGAAGTGGAGAGGAGAAGGAGGAGGTGATGATGACGAGGGGTTGGGGAGCGAGGTCGAGGGAAGATGAGAGGAGGCGGCTAGGGGGTTAGGGTTAGGGTTCTCGTCGCGGGGTGTGCATGGGTTTAAAAGGAAGAAGTAAAGAAATAGAAGAAGGTAGGTGAGAGTAGCGTAGCGGGAGGTGATGAGAATCGAGAAGCGAACAGTGTTCGCGAGAGGTGAGAGAGAGGGGGAGAGAGAGGTATCTGTTAGAATTAGATTTTTAAAAAAATCTTTTAAAGAAAATTTTTTTTGTAAAATTTAAACGTTTAGTTACAAAATATAGTATTAAAAAAATTTGATATTTTGGCTAATAAAAAAATAGTCCAAAACAGGCCCGGGTCGGGTCTAAAAATCCAGTTTTAAAATTCGGAAAATTTACGTGTCAACTAAAACCAAAACAGGATATCCGGGTAACGAAAATGTATACCCCCAAGAACGGATGTACGCACGTTTACGTAGCCATCCAAACAAGTCTGTTTCACTGAACGGGACGAGATCACGATGTGCGGATGCTACAACAGGGTTAGGGGTATGATGCAGGCCATGCTAGATATTTTTAAAATACTTTATTTGACTTTATTTGTTTTATTAAAAAAAATGCAGATGCCAAATATAATGCCAGTATGCAGTATATGAAAAAATGAAAGTACACGGATCCAAATAACAAGCCGGGATAAATCATGAACAGGAATCAAGACGGGTTTCCAGCAAGCGGGTCGGGTCGGATGCAAATACAGATGTCAAAAACACTTCGCACCACAACATAATAAATCAGGAAAATACCATAAATAAAGAAATACTCAAAATAGAACTGGTATAAATGAACTAGGGTGTTACACGTGTTAAATACGTGATTGCTTATATGCAAAGCATATAGGCTCTGCAACCAAACAACTAAAGGCTAAACATGCCTCACGTGTAAACACGTGAGCGCCTATATGCAAAGCATATAGGCACTACATAAACAGATTAGGATCACGTGTTAAACACGTGAGAACACCCTTTTGAAGTATATGGGCGCTAAATAAAATAGGCTAAACACCCTCATCGAGATCACGTGTTAAACACATGAGAGCGCCTCCCTATATAAAATTAAATTCTATTCTAAGAAAATACCGCCCTTGATCTTTCTAAAAGGGAAAGATATTCTCTGTTAACAGAGAACCGTTGGATCAAAAATCCAATGGTGATTAAATATAGAATTAAATTCTATTGGGGGAAAATATCTCCCTGATCTTTCTAAATGAGAAGGATATTTTCCGTTAAACAGAAAGTTGGTGGATCAAAGATCCATGGAAAATATTTCTTATATCTTTCTAAATAAAGAAAGACGTGCTCTGTTAAAAATAGAACCCTTGGATTAAAATCCAATGGTGACAAAAAATTACCGTTTAATAGAATAAAATTCTATATATGGGAAAATATTTCCCGAATCTTGTTAAAAACAAGAAAACATATTCTGTAAAACAGAAATGCTTGGATTAAAGATCCAACAGTGGATAAATTTCCCCAAATAATTTTTGAGACCAATAAAATCAATTGGTATCTCTTAAATGAGAGATTTTCTCAAATAAATTAACAAATTTGCCTCTACTGCATAAAAGACCCGAGAACGATCCACAATAGAGGATGCCAACTCTCGTAATTCTGGGAGAAAGAAAGGGTCAGACATATTCAAAGATCATTAAATAGAAGGAAAGATATAAGATTACATTCAATACTTCATTCATTCTGGGACAAAGGGACAACAGCCTAAGGAATCTCCTCTACATCCTCTGGTGCGCCACTAGTAATATTTACAAAGTCTATAGTTGGTCTGGTAACCTCCGCTGAAGGAATAAAAGTCATCACCGGAGTCTTTAAGGTGCGATCTGGTCTCAAAACTGCACCTGCCATGGAAGGCCCTACAAAAGAAAAATGTGTAAATACGAATACGATATGAAAGCAATATAAATCATTTACTGAGATGGATGTGAAAGGATGTGAAAGGTACATACCGATACGCCAGAGAGCCTGAAGTATAGACTTTTCGAGCCGCTGCTCTTTTCTGGTTAACCACGCTCGTCGGGTTTCGATCGAAGATAAATCCCTACCCGCTTTTAGAGTAGCCTTGTCTTCAGAAGCGGCCGATATCAGCGGTTTAAGAGCCCGTTCTTCTGCCAGTGTTAAAGGAACCGCCGGTAACGTAGTAGGAACTGGATCAACATCACGGAACTCGACGGGGGAAATCCTCCGTTCTTAGGGCGCACGTTTTCAGTCTCATCCTGTGATCGTTTTAGGGCTTCGGCTAGCTGAGCGGCCTCCTCGGCAGATGTACCTGTAAAAAGAAGGCCGTCATCTGGTTTGTATGCAGACATAGGCTCATCTCAAGTGAGAGGCTCGGGCTTGAGCAAGGTGACGATTAAACACGCGGTCGACTTCTTCCTTTTCTAGAGCTTGAGCTAGCACTCGTAGAAGGGCGCTTCCTCCCTTTAGGCACCTTTGCACGGTGTTGCCCAATTTCATCTTTGGGATCCAACTTTGATGGTGCCACAACTTGTGCATTATCAGAAGTCCCTGCACCGGCTCCAATGAGAACGGGCATACCAGCAATAGGGGGGGAGGCGATTCTGTTCGAGTACCTTTCAGAATAATCACTGAATCACTGTCTCTCAGAGGCGGTCGAATGACCGACCGTGGTTGCAGCGGAACATTGACGGCTTGGGCAGGCGCAGAGGACTTACACTCGAAAAGCACATGTCTCTCCTTTTTAATGATGGGACTGACCCGGTGACGATACCATCCTTTGAAGGGTCCCACAGGCCTTGGAATGTAATCGGACTCAGGGATCATGAAGAGAGAACCGGTGTTCAGCCGCATAAAATGATGAATAGCGTCGCGGGCAGTCTCCGGCGAGGGAGTAGCACAACCAAGAAAGCTTCAAAGGGCACACCGTGGTTATAACCCTGCTGTTGGGCAAAGCGATGCAGATTGTACTGCATGAAAAGAGCTGCATCATTTAATCGGACCACCAAGTACCCCGGCCTGATCGAATATAGGTGCATAATCTCCTTGTGTTTCAAAGTTGGCGCTCCATGTTAGGAATATGTATGCCCTAGAAGCCATTATTGTATGATATAGTGGATGCTTGGACATATATATAGAGGACTTTCTTGCTCGACATGATAGTATACTATCCGGTTGCCTTTATCTTAACATGTTCACTGGTATTATTATATTGTCTCTCATATACATGTTGATAAAGCCTTTAGGATGTTGGATTGACTACCAGGACTATGATGCGAATCATACTACTAGGAGTTGTGTAGTCTACAAGCACATCCTTTAACAGTTCCTAGTCGAGAGAGTACCGAGACAGGGCATCGATATTCTAGAGTAAACTAGTGTGTACGTTTCTTGACCCTGTAGGGGGCGATGGTTGATCCCATATCCATTGGTGTTTGACATTAAAGATTGTACACATGTGCTCATTAGAGAATGGGTAAACCGAACAGGACTCGCCGAGAACTCCTAGATGGTACTATATCTATCGTCAGATAGCAGTTCTCTGGTGATACTGGTACAGGTTAGTCTGTAGACCCAAGATCGTCATAGAGTCTTGTATGTTTCCTACTGTGCTTTGATTTCCTCTCTACCACGGCTCAAAGGAGTCGTGCAAACAGGTGGATTTTGGGTACAGTCCCGAGTCACATGGAGCAATGAGCGATATGAGGGGTTTCATCTCTCCCGGTATAGGGAGTTAATGTTGCGGTATGCTCGATTGGCTATAACAGGAAGTCCCTGGCCAGGGCTGTTGATGAGATTTACTAGTAAGAGTTATCAGTAGTTTCTCATACAGTTATAGGACACACATCAGCATAACTTATCAAGTTATTGGGGTCTGATGATTCCACCCCCAGACTCGATATGCGACATATCAGACGAAAAGACTGGACTTTACGGTAAGTGTTACTTATAGGCTTCATGGGAGTTTAGACAAGCTTGCTTGTTGATCTTCTAATCACTCAATACCTGGGTAGCCGTTACGTCCAGCTGGTACCGCTGACGGTTTGTGGGTAACTGATGTGATCATTACCTACTGCTGGCGTATTAACGAGTTTTTAGAGTCCCACACAGAAGTTTCCTAGTTCAAGCGAAACGAAGTAGAGCACATATGCTGATATGTGCGGGGGCCTGATTAAATACGAGTATGTGATACCGTATTCTAATCTGGCGGTTATTTGATATCAGTTAGGTTATATGTGATATAAACGGATTATTGAATCAAGTGATGATTTGATAATGTAATATACAGATAAATGATATTAGTCGGTTATATGTGATATAACTGAATTATTAAATCAAGTGTTGCTTTAATAATATGATATATATTTATATTTGATATAACTAATATTATTGCTCACTAATTATTTGCTTATCTTTATATATATATATATATATATATATATATATATATATATATATATATATATATAAAGCATGGTTGATTTTCTATTTTTAGAAAATAGAAAATGTGAGGTGGAAAAGAGGAGACTTTTGAGGAATGGGGTGAAGCATGGCTTGATGAATAATTTATTCATCTTACTTCACTACTGAAGTATGGCTTCATTTAATTATTGAGAAAAATTGATGCTTCAATAAGTGTGAGTTTGTAAAAGCCATTCTACACTTGCATTTTCTTCACTTGATCAACCTTTCTTAACTTGAGCTCATATAATGAGTTCTCCTCTCTAGCTCTCTCCATCTTCTTCCTCACCTCCTCCAAGCTCAATCCCTTACATGAGTTGTGAAAGCTTAAGTTTGTGAGAACTCCAGTGAGCAAAAAAAAACCCTACTTCACCATCCTACACTTGATTAGCAATTAAGTGTAGTGTGTATACTTCACTAAAGAGTTTAGTGAAGAGATAGCTTGGATTAATGGAGCTTCGAGTGGATCATCTTCGGCACGAAAATCGCAAAGGAAGCTCGATCCAACTTCAAGTGGAGCCTAGTGGAGTCGCGTGGACTACTACACGGAGCATGAGAAGAGAAGGACACGGTCTACAAAGGTTGTAGCCTCTTTCTCATAGTGTAAAGTTTTTGTTATATCATGTTAAACCCTAATCGTCTAGTTTAGATTCTAGGTTAGTGTTGATTAGCAGCCCGAAATTTTTTAAATTGGCATGCTTGATGCTAGTAAAACCCAGTGGTGGTGCTAACAAACACTTTCATGGTATCAGAGCCAAAGCTAGAAAATTATACGATGTTAGTTGAATTATGAAACCGAAACAACTCCGAAACCGGAAACCTAAAAACCAACTTTTTGTCGAATTTTAAATGATCTCTGAATTTTTTTAAACAAGTGCAGAATGTTACATGTGATGTAACTAGAACACCAGAGAAATTTGAGGCCAAAATTCCATAATTGACTCGGCGAGATCCTCATAAAAACTGACCTCGCCGGGCCTCCATGCTTCTTTTTGTCTCGAATTTGTTTGGTGTTTTGTAGGCTTGGTTTTGGGGTTTCAGGTTATGTTTGATTAGCCCAAAATTTCATGTGATGTTAATTTTGTTAAGGGGATAATACGGAGTGTTTCGTAGTCGTAATTTTTACATCGTTTCGGGTTTAAGTTTGATATGTGATGCAATATTTGGAATCTAGAATAATTAGTTTTGTGAAAACTAGTTAATGTTTTATAAATCTAGCGTTTTAGACTCAGTTGATCGATTGCCACGGAGTTTCGATTCGGATCAAAACTCCGTCGCAATCGCGTATTGTACGCAATCACTTAGTCGGGAATCTTGTTGAATTATCCGACTGCTTATTGAAAAGAGTTTTCGATTTGAGACTACAATGCAGGGTTTATAAGTTAGGCATGAAATTTGGAATATGAGATATTCCGGGTTTATGATGTCTAAGGTATTTGCGGATTCTAAATATTGTAGTTTTTCATTTCTTTTCTGCGACCGTAAGTGTAATATGTGGTGTATCCTCGATCTCGTTGCTATATGTCAATGAAATTTGGGATACGGATATTTACTTACGTTGATGACATGTGATGTTATGTGTTGCTGTGATATGTTATATTGGATCGTCGTGAATGAATAGCTGGGGGATTTTGCGTGAGATGAGAGTTTTTTTAATTTTCATTCATGTAAAATTTGTATGTAATATTCCTTTATTGGGAAACTTCTGGGTTGAGGATGATGTCACCATTGATGTATATTATTTACTTTTCCGCATTAGGATAGAACCAAGGTGGGGAGCATAATTAACCGGGTTCTAGAGTCCAGTAGGAGACCATCTCGAGGAGTCGAGACCAGGTCTCCTAACTCTAAAATTTGCAGGGTTGCTTGCCACTCTCGTAGGGGTCTAGAGATGAGGGTTTGGCTATTCATCACGACCGTGGAATCCGTGTTTTTCATTATTGGCTTAATTTAAAACACAGACCTCCTAGTATATCCAATAATTCATATGTTGACTTCTGCTGCTGAGTTCTGTGATGTGATCATATAACGGCGTGAG
Organism: Agapanthus africanus; assembly: GCA_030015575.1. Taxonomy (NCBI): domain Eukaryota; kingdom Viridiplantae; phylum Streptophyta; class Magnoliopsida; order Asparagales; family Amaryllidaceae; genus Agapanthus; species Agapanthus africanus. Next base: position 257,267,424 of record CM057339.1, on the reverse strand, counting down.
ACGAATGCTATATATATGATATATATAATAAACGTTGCTTATGTTTTGCACCCGCGCTAGTCCAGCCCCCGCCCTGCTGTTAGTTAAGTAACATAATGGTGCATGACGGGGCCCCGTGGCGAATGCGGATGGCATAAGCGTACGTTCTATTTTCAGTTCTCATCTGTGATGTTTAGGGAAACATAAATGATGAGACTTCATTAATGAGATGAATGAAAAGAAAAGAAAGTTAAAGATGTTGTAAAATCGAAATTTTTAAAAGGTAGCTCTAGTTCTTGCTTTACATAGTGGTATTCCTTGATGAATATCCAGCACCTCATTCGATGAGAAAAGAACCGAGATCCCTTCACCGGGAGTGACCTCTTTAGAAAATCTAGCAAATGCTACAACACACTCGGTCTTGTTTTAATAGCTTCTTTAGTTCTTGCTTTGCATAGTAGTATTCCTTGATGAATATCCAGCACCTCATTCGATGAGGAAAGAACCGAGATCCCTTTACCAGGAGTGATCTCTTTAGAAAAACTAGCAAAAGCTACAAAAAACACTCCTTTTCAAATCATTAGATTCTGCAACGATATCAAGTTCATTACGTTAAAGGTTTTCTTCAAAACCAGTCGTAGCCCTCCAACATTTTAGAGAAGTGCTATTTAATATTCATGCTACGTTTGTTGGCCTCCGTCAAGGCGTAGTGTGCAGTAGCAGATTAGTGCTTATCTGCCACATATGATGAGATTGGATTAGGATAGTCGTACGGCATTGTTGACTTTGTTAAGGGTCGTACGAGTGGGTTTAATTCAATCAAGAAATGAACGGGTTGAACTTGACTAGCGGCCTATAGTTTGTTGGCCTCCGTCAAGATCATAGGAAGCCAGGAGTAAAAACTATTATCGGGAATTTCAAGTGTAAGAATTTGCAATGAGATTGCATACCTTCTATATGATAGTTGGATCCCGATACCCACTGCGAGTAAGAGTTACTCCTAAGAGAGTTTTTCACTTTACAATTAGCTGATCAAGTAGGTGTCTAAGAAAGGTGTTAACGGGGTTATGCCCCTGCGGAAATGAGGTTATTTAAATATTTCCATGCGAAAACATGGTGAGACTCCCTCGGAGTACCAATCCATGCCTGGCCAAACGATTGGCGAACTTGTAGGGTGTAATTAATCTCGACTAATCTTACCTTTTATGGTTTGAAGGAATATTTGATAAAAACAGTGAGAAACATCCTGATTAGATAAGATAATAACCAATCTAATCTTGCAAAGAGCGCACACAAAAGTGATTATCCTTCTCTCTCTCTTGGTAGCGACCAATGACACGCCTTAATCAAGATAATAATATAGATGTATTGACCGAACCCACTTATTATACTGGGTTAGGTTTCGCTCAATCTTATGACCGTCATAAGTCTGAGCAAGGAATAGTAGAATACCCGGATTCCCACGCCACCCAAAACGAAGAAGGAGCATGTTGATGCATCTCCTTCGAGTGTGTTCGTTACTGAGAACTATTTCTCAGTTTGCTCTACGTACTAGGTATTGGATACCGGATCAGGATCCCACATATGTAATTTGTTACATGGGTTGAGTAGAGGTAGAGAACTGGGAAAAGGTGATATGTCCTTCAGAGAAAGGAATGGTGCAATTGTTGCAGTTAAAGCAGTTGGAGAATATCACCTTGTATTACCAAGTGATAACACAATGATTCTAAGCAACTGTTATTTCGTACCAAAAATATTGTGAATGTTTTCCTAAATCAAGTGCTGATTGGGTATAGTACGTTGTATAACGGTATATACGTTCTAAATCACAAAACAGTTCTAAGTATACAGAACACACACAAGAGGAACGGTTCAGAAATGAACGAAGCCTTCTTGTGGTATTGTAGACTAGGTCATATCAATGCGACAAGACTGGCTAAGTTGCATAAGGATGGATATTTAAATCCGTTCGAATTTTCATCTTATGAAGCTTGTCAGTCATGTCTCAAAGACAAGATGACCAAAACTCCGTTTACTGGACATGGAGAAAGAGCTACTGAACTCTTGGGACTGATACATAGTGATGTATGTGGTTCTATGTCTACACATGCCAGGAATAGTTCCTTGAACTTTATTACATTCACCGATGATCTCTCAAGATTCGGACATGTGTTCCTGTTCAAACACAAGTCTGAATCTTTTGAGAAATTCAAGGAATATAAGTACGAAGTAGAGAACCAGACGGGTAAAAGTATTAATCCTTCGATCTGATCGAGGAAGAGAATACTTAAGCACGGAGTTCCGAGACTATTTAAAAGAGAATGGGATTATCTCTCAGCTTACTCCTCCATATACACCACAACACAATAGAGTTTCTGAGTGGAGGAATCACACCCTATTAGATATGGTGTGCTCTATAATGAGTAATGCTGAGTTGCCTATTTCCTTTTTGGGGTTATACACTTGAGATAACTCCATACCTATTGAATAGAGTTCCGACCAAATCCGTGCCTACCACTCCATATGAGATATGGAATGGGAAGAGACCATCTCATAAACGAGTTAAGATATGGGGTTGTCCAGCCTATATTTAAAAGCAAAATCCGGACAGGCTCGAGGCAGGGTCTGTTTCGTGCAAGTTTGTGTGATATCCAAAGGATTCATATGGATATATTTTCTACCATACCGAGGAACAAAAAGTGTTTGTTTCTCAACATGGCACCTTTTTAGAAAAGGAATTTCTTGTTAAAGAAATTAGTGGTAATGAAGTAGAACTGGAAGAAGTTCCAGAGACACAAACTATAACTGACGATTTGGTAGAACCGGAGAATTCAATAGTCCCCGACGAACCTCAGCCACTCCGCAGATCTTGTACGGTGCCTCATCCACCTGAGAGATACTGCAGTTTTCTTATAGACGGTAGGAGCGAGGATTGCATCATGGAAGATGATGACCCAACTAGTTTCGAGCAGGCCATCATAAATGGAGAATCTGTGAAATGGCTGGATGCTATGCGATATGAGATGGAATCCATGTACATCAACAAAGTATGGACTTTGGAAGTTGCTCCTGAAGGGGTAAAACCCATCGGGAGCAAATGGATTGTTCCCGCCAAAAATTTCTGGGCAAAAGAGCCCAAGGTATCAAATGGCAGCGATACGCTTAAGAAAATACAAATCAGTATTTTCTGGGCTGTATTTTGATAAACTCCCAAATGATAACCAGTTAAATTCTGATGGTACCGAAAGCGTCTCAAAAAATCCTTCGATTTGATATATTATGGGCCTCATAATTCATCCGGGATCAAAAGTTATGAGCAAATGTGCTATGCACGTGTAATCTACGTAATGCTCTACTACATGTGGGATATATTTTTAGTCCTACATCGGGAAAAAGAGAGATCTCTTCTCTACCACTCCCATATAAATAAGAGGGGATACCTCTTAGAAAAAATCAGAATTCAATTATCAAAGGAGCTTAGTTCTCCATAGGAGCTTAGTTCTCCAAGTTAGGGCAATAGCTGCCCTCCCCATAATGCGTATATGCGCAAGCGCCACGTGCGCTACGTGCAACGCAAGTGCACCACCTACGTATGCACCATGTGCAAGAATTCAATCCTCAAAGGAACTTAGTTCTCTAAGTTAGGGCCTTAGCTGCCCCCTATAATGCGCATATGCGCAAGCGCCATGTGCGCTACGTGCAACGCACGTGTGCCCGCCACGTGCGCACCACGTTCGAGGATCCAATCCTCAAAGGACCTTAGTTCTCCAAGTTAGGGTCTTAGCTGCTCCCCATGATGTGCAAGCGCCACATGCGACGCACATGCGCCCGCCACGTGCACACCACATGCAACGCACGTGCGCCCGCAACGTGCGCAACATGTGCGACAAACATGCACCCACGCCGTGCGAAACATGTACGCCCGCCTCGTGTGACGCACGTGCGCCCAACACATGTGACGTACGTGCGTGAACATAAAAAAGCCTTTTTCAGTAGCGAGAAGTTTAATCTCCAACATGTTCTTCCCCCGGATGAGTGGGACATGGTTCAAAGGGTACATCCATCCACACCTTCGATATATGGCGCTGTAATCTCTCGGTGTCGTCGGAGAGGTGGTGGGTCCCAACGACCAATGACCCTTCTTTCCAAAAAAGAAAAAGAGGAGGAGATCATCCCATAAGCTTCTAAAAAAATATACAGAACCCTCCCAAAAACTCCTACAAAACAAAAGAGAATTTGATTCTCAAACCAAGAGTTTAACTCTTCTCAAAGAACTTAGTTCTTTCTCTGGTTGAGATCTGCAGAAGCAGATCTCCCTACAAGTTGAGAATTTAATGCTCATCGGGAAGATTCTGTCATGCAGATTCAAAGCCTAGAGGAAAGAACTGAGTTCAAAGAGTTTAACTCTTACAAAAAACACATATGGGAATTTCATTCCTCTGAAACTAGGATTTAACCCTATAAAAAGAATTTAATCCTTGCAAAGAACAAAAGGAGAACTTGATTCCTCGGAACCATAGAAGAATAGCCCCGTGATTTGTTGGTGTTTAACACTATAACTAGACTTCACATGTCCTCCACGTGAGTGTTCCTAATGAACAAAAAGAAACGGCTGAGACTATATCACGTGTTTCCCACGCGGACGCTTAAAAGAGGAGCAAGGAGCACTTCCTAAGGCAGTCATGTATTTTGCACGAGACCCCCAATCAAGTGCTTAGCACTTATATAAAGGGAGAAGAAATAAAACCAAGAGGGCATTGCCCCATTTGAGACGTCTCACGTGTTTTACACATGAGCGCTATGAGAACAAAGTGTTTTGCACTTACATAAAGGGAAAGGCAATAAAGTCAAAAGGCAGAACCCAATTTTGGGGCGCCTTACGTGTTTTACACGTGAGCACCACAAGAATCAAGTGCTCAACACTTATATAAAAGGGAGAAATAATTGGGCAGCACCCATATTTGAGCACCTCACGTGTGTCACGTGAGTGTCACACAACCCTAGTGTTTAACACTAATCAGGTGCCTCACGTGCACCACGTGAGCGCCACATAAATTTAGTGTTTAGCACTGTTTCAGTGCCCGCATGAAACGCACGTGAGCATGGTATGTCTAAGCACATTAGCATTGATAGGTAATTGTAGATACCCAGACCTAGTCTAACCTGACTGAGAGAGTCAGGAACACTCTGTGCCCATCATTCCCCCAAGCTGGTCTTTGTCCCCAACATGACTAATGGTTTGTCAACTGATGATATACAAAATGAAGTTCGTCCCACACCTCCCAAGATAATCTTAGTCTCCAAAATGACTATTGATTCTTAGATGATTCACCATGATCTTCTCCCTCAAATACGGGAATTGGTTCAAAGGTACATCTCTCTACACATCCGATATATGTCGTTGTAATTCTTCAATGTCTTCAGAGAGGTGGCGGGTCCCGACAACCAATAGCTCTTTGGTGCACTACCCAAACTGACGTGCACACCCCAGATAAAATCACATCTCAAACCGGATGTATCCCATATCATCGTTGCTCATCTCTACACGTAACAAATACACGTGTATGCAAGATGATCTACGGACCGAAACGTCCTTAAACTAAACCCTCACTTCAAAAATGGTGATCTACGGACCGAAACGTCCTTAAACTAACAACGGACCGTAACGTTCTTAAACTAAAACAATAGAGCCCAAATGCTCTTTTGTTGGATCTGAATGATCCTAAAACCCTGTTAAGTAGATCTTAGTCTCAAATTGGACTAACGTATCCTTAAAAAAATTTTAAGTTGATCTTAATCTCAAACATGATTAATGATCCTTAAATCAACCCAAACTTAAGATATATGGATTTGGACTAATCCACGCCTTATAGGAGACAACATAAATTAGTTTCCGTATACAATTCACGGGCAACCAAAAATAAAACAAACACACACGACACGAAGTGAACTTCTGGAGCAGGAGAAAGTGGTTACCGTGATGCGGTAACATAATTAACTGCAGGAGCTTGTGCCTGCAGGGAAGAGCGTCCCCACAATCAAAAACCCCTCGCAAATGAGGGGGAATCTGACAAGTCTGCTACAACGGCCGCATCCATCCAAACCTCTGATATACGGTACCATAAATCAACTTGGAGTCTTCGGAGAGTTGGACGGATAAACCCAAATAGCATCTGCCCCCAAATTCGGGCAAGACGACCTAAACGGTCCGTCTCTGTTTTCGGCGGTGAACAGATTCTGGCATGCCTGGAGGGACCTTTTCCTCTTTCCACTCCACACTTCGTGTGTCGTGAACAAATCGCGGTTTATTATGGTTGGCTCTGGATTCGAGGTACTAAGATTTGGTGTCTTGCTTCTGTGCAGAAAGAAGAAGTGAATATCAATGGCTTCCAGCTGCCCCAACTGCAACAGCAACTCCCGCTCCGCCCCAACAGGAGGAGTGACATACGGGCCAAATGCGGCCTCCATCTTTGCAATACCGGTGGAGAAAGCGACTCAGGCCACCACTGGATTGTTCTTCGGGACTATGCTCCCGCCAGCAAGCTTCACCGTCCCGTTGCCATCATAGGAAGCTCCGAAGATATCGGTCTTTGATTGGCTTGCAACCACTACAGCCCCTCTCAACGGGTCGTCCAAGTCTGCCACGTCAGTCTTCAATAGGCTGAACCAAAGCTCAAGTGGGACAATAAAGAGGCTCGCAATACCCGAAGGGGTTATCCCGAAGCGGATAGCCTTTCCATCCCTGGCAGGTAAATTCTTCGACAGGGCTTCTCCTGCTAAAAGATCGGTCTTCGCAATATTGGTCGTTCCAACTCCTGCTTCCGGCTAAGTCATCAAGACTGCTTCCCCTACCAAAAGGTCGGTCTTTGAAAGATTAACCGTCCCCTCTCAACGGACGTCAGTTTTCAACAGGCTGGCACTAGCAGTAGCCCTTCATCAGAGCAGGGGGCATGACGAAGCCACTCCCGTAACTGAGGCAATCCCATCTGCAGGGCATGATCGACGTCGCCACTGGCGGCGAGAGAGGAAAGCTGGGGGAAACTCCCCTTTTAGACTCACTCCACCAGCTCTAATGGTGGAAGTTAACGCTGTTGTTCTAACTGGAAACAGCTTTGAACCACTTAGCAGGGTGCGGAGGATCTCCCCAACGGCAGTGCTGAAGAAATCTCGCCCACCTGCTGAAAACACGACGCAGGCAAAGACGGAGCAGCCCCCTCAGAGGCTGTCCTCCCGAATCCATAGAATCTGGCAGGAAGTACAAGATTCTATGATCAACAAGAACTACTCTCGTCAACCGGAGAAAATGAAGGTTCGACAAGAGGACAATCATCCCTCCACCATACAGCGAGGGACTTCCTCAACGCAGGCACCGGTCACAATGGCTCCTTCAACATCGACTTCTCACAAAAAGAGAAGGCCGGAGAACTTCCCACTGCCGGCAACAAATCCTAAAGGTGCTATATACAAACGCCCTATGTCCGGGGGCATGATCGTGCGCACAGTATACATGGCTTCCAGAAAAGAGGAGAGTCGCGCTTCCGTGAGTCATCGACCGCAAACTTGGTCGTTGAAAAAAGCTCAGGTGCAGCAACAAAAGCTCCAAGAGATGCTGACGAAAATGGCAGTACTCACCGGGCAGAAAGAAAGCCCGGAAGCTGCGTCCAAACAGCGCCAGGAACAGGAGACCGATACGAAATTCTTGCGAAGGGTGCTGGAAAGAAAAGACAAGGAGACCGCGGAACAAGCCGCTAATAAGAAGCAGATGGCGCTTCTGTTCCAGGATATGGTTGGAATGATGATTTAACCAGAACCTCCAGCTGAAGACCCGCCAATAATTATCAAGGATGATAGAAGGGAAACATCAATCCCTCCTCCGGCTGTATCGACAGCCAGATAGGAGACGATCTCCAAGGACGCCCTCGATGACTGCATAGCTTAGCAAATACGAGCTCATCAGGCAAACGAAGCGGCTGGCCAAGTCGACAGAACCGGGCCGTACCCAGGATGGTATGATCAAATCAAATACCCGCCGGGATATACAATCCCAAAATTCCATGTGTATAAGAGTACAGGTAACCCGCATCAACACGTCGCCCAGTTCAGAGCTTTATGCGGCAATACTAGAGGCGACGACAAACTGCTGCTCCGCCAATTCATCGGCAGCTTGTCGGAGACGGCATTTGAATAGTAGTCGGAGCTCCCAAATGACTCCGTCAAAACATTCACGGAGATGGAGTTATTGTTCATACAGTGATTAGCGAGCGCACCCCGATCACGGCGTTAATCAACGCCAGGGTGAAGCCAGGAGAGACCTGGGTTCAATACGCAATTCGGTGGCGGACCCTATGGTCAAAATACGAACAACGCCATCGAAGAAGCTCCTTCCATGGGCATGTTCGTAATGACCCTCGATCCTCAGGTGACTATATCCCAGTTTATGATGTTCTTCAAGCCGACCACCTTCCAGGCCTTGATCGACAAGCTGACCCAAATGGACCAGATGGGACATAGGCCGTCCCCTTCAAAAACGGATCCTCGGAATGAAAAAGGGCAAAGGGGAAGTGACATTTGTTGCCAACACTCAACAATAGCCGAGCGATCAAAAACCGGCTGCTCGCCAAAGCAATGCGGGCCCGGGCCAATCCCTCGAAGAGAAGCTAAGATGTCCTTACTCGTTTCCCCGTGATAAAACGAGGAGATTGTTCGAACTGGCAGTGCGCAACAGACTTATCACTCTGCCGGATCCAAGACGTCCACTACAGCCTGGTGACGTCAACAATCCCAACTACTGCTCCTACCAAAGAGTATTGGGCCACCCAATTGAGGATTGCTACGTCTTCAAAACTTGGGTCGAGGACCAATACCAACAAGGCAAGTTTGCACTATCTGAAAACTGGAGGGTGAACCCACCGCAGAAGCACGCTCCTAAAAAGGTGGACACGCCGGGGGCATCATGCTCATTTGTCGAAGAAGCTCCGTGGGAAGTGGTCCTTTCAGCTAAAACTAAAAGAATGCTGAAGGATCTTCAAGCATGTCTGGCGATCAAATGGAGAAGACCGCTGGATCCCGGGATCATTGAGGGGATGCTTAAACTACGCCCAACGCCGAAAACTACTAACAAGGGGAAAGACCTCCAGGCCAAGCCTTCAAAGTCTTCAAAGAAAAAGAAGAAGACCAAGAGACCCGTGCAGCTCGACGACAGTCGTACAGATCTGCAAAAAAACATTGACGCACTGGAGGAATACAACCAAAAGGCACGGACACCAGTCGGTCTCCAAGAGTTTCTCAACCATATCCTTGAGAACGGAGACAATGACATTGATGAAAGAAACGACTCGTCAGAAGAACCCGAGGTTTATGTAGAGAGTTGCCACATGGTCTCTCACTCATCGTTAAAAGACGAAGAAGCTCCCTCGGCGTCGGAAAGAAACGTGGAGGAACTAGGGGCAAGACTGGTGCAAAAATCTCTGGAGCTGTTAGACGACTTGATTGACCGGCTGCTACACGAAGCCCTTCAAAAGAGCAAAGCTAACCGACAGCGTGCAACGGCCATATACAAAAAGGCCAAGCGTCAGAGCCAGGATGAAGAATCTTTGGCGAGGAAGAGTCATAAAGTACTCCAACCGGATCGAAGCATACCCATGGCAGATAAGAGAAGGTTTAAGACGGGGAAACGGTTCGCCAAAGCCCTGTCAATGGGAATGAAGCCGCCACCTTTCAAAGGAAATACTCCCGGGAGTAAGTGCCTCGATGAAGTGGATGTACATCCGAACTACTGCTTATACTATCGGAGGGTTACACACCCTACCGAGGAGTGCCATGCCTTCAAGAAGTGGTGGCAGGGATACGTTGCCCACCGACAACGCTTCAAGCGGATGAACTGCAAAGCCCGTCGGGAGCGGAAAAGCACGACGGATGAGTGTGAAGGAACAGCTGGCAACTATCATATGGTTGATACCATTTCGACAAAAGGAAAATCTCAAGTTCTTACATTCGGGAGCAATTCTGAGGAAGAAATAACCCTTTGCCCTCTCTTCAAAGAATCCACCTCTGGAAAAGAAAAAGAGAAGAACCGTGAGAACATTCAGCTGCGTAACAGTACGTTGCCTGAAAAGAACCTCGGGCCTACAAAAAAAGTTCTAACAAAAGTGACAAGGGGAAAGAGAAAGTCCTTGAGGAAATTGCCCTCGACGATAGAGTCGTCAGAGAGCTCGCGGCTAAGGACTCGCCTAAGAAAAACAAAGTAGATTACAAAGTCCTGACACGCCTGAGAAAGATACCCTCGCAACTGAGCATACTAGATGCTCTCCTCCTATCCAAAGAGGCACGAGATTCTCTAATCAAGGCACTGCAAGAGCCTGATCAGTTTCAAGCTTTCTTTGCGGAAGAAAAGATGAAGGACGAGCTGACAGAGTTTCACACAGCTGACATCACATTCGGCGATGAAGATATCCTCCTCGGAACGTGCGAACACAACCGTCCTCTATATGTCACATGGTATTGTCACGATATCAAGATAGGGAAGATCCTGGTCGACAACGGATCCACCCCTTCTCAACGTAAAGGTGCTGAAGGAGATTTGCATGAACGTTCTTCACCTGACTCGGGACAAAATTACCATCTCCGGGTTCGACTAGCAGTCATCATGGACACTTAGGTCCGTGATATTGACATTACGCTTTGGGATGCTCGTCACTGACATCAAATTATATGTCATTGATGCCAAGACTTACTACAACGCCCTGCTCGGCCGGCCTTGGTTGCACGAGTACAACGTCATCCCTTCTACACAACACCAGTGTATGAAGTATTTCAAAGATGGCCTCGAGTACACAGTTACAGGGGAGCTAAACCCATTCTCCATAAATGAAGTCCGCAAATATGAAGATGCCAAGTACTCTTTACCAGACTTCGAAGACACGGAAAGATGTCGTAAACCGTAGAATAAACAAAAAGCCGTCGCTACTATCCCGGTCTTTGGGAGCGATACCGAGGAAGATGAAGAGATAGTCTACTGGGGGAAACCCCCAGGCAACAAGCCAGGTCCATCTATTCCTATATTGGTCTTTGGTAGTGACTCTAAGGACGAGGTCAACGCCGTATTCTCCATTCGCCCATCAGTACAAATCATTACTGGAACTGATCAGAGTTTACAAATTACCATGGTTCCGCAGCGGTATTATAGGGAACTTGATGCACTCGATACATACAGCGTACAAGAGCTGCAGACCTTCTACGTCTCACCTAGGCAAAGAGGTGAAAATGCGACCCTCTTCTACCAATCTATGGAGACTAAGATCGAAAAAGAAGTCTGGCATGGTTCCGAACTTGCGCTTGACAGGCTCCAACCAATCCGTCTGCCCAGATATTATGCAGAGGGATTGAAAAGGCTATTAAGATGCCAATGCGTACCCTTCAAACAAACTGCTCGACAAGCCCAGTTCTACAACAAGATTTGGGACGTTCCCGGGACTCAGCGAAAGATGCCCAACGGAAGGATGGAGACAACGAGTTTTGGATACGTTTGGTCCAAGAAACGATAGCGGCTCCATGACTGTCGTGTCATAAATAACTCCAGTGGGAAAGGGAATGCTTTTCAAGATAGTGCTGATATTGAACCAGAGCGAGATCCCGCCATAAGAAAGACAAGTCCGTCATTCGAAGAACAGATTGACAAACTAATAAGGGAAGCGGGTCAAAAGGTTCGGGATGACCACAACCACGAAATGGCCATTTACGAGAAAGCCAGAATGCAGTGTCTCACTCAGCAGTCTACAGAAAGCGAAGACTACGATGCCCTTTACCCTCAGCCCACTGTGCGTTCTCATGGCAAGGAAAAATCCCGACGCAGAAGCAAAAACAAGGTGAAGAATGTGAATGACGTTCAAAATAGCCACGAATACAACGTCATTCGCGTTAGTATTCGGCACGGAAGCGGTACATCCCTTAGAGATAGAGTTACCCTCTCTACGAGTGGCGATTCGATATGAGCTAACGGATGAAGAGAATGCCCATCTTCGGCTTGAGGAGCTCGATGCCCTCGATGAAACCCGTCTCATAACGCAGCAAAACGTGGAAGCTTACAAAGTAAGGATGACACACTCATACGAAAGACTAACTAGGCCGAGAACATTCCGCCAAGGCGAACTCGTGCTAGTCGTAAAAAGACCTATGATCTCCAACCGTACAAAGCGGGGGAAATCGAAGCCAAACTATGAGGGTCTGTACATCATAGACAAGGTCTACCATTATGGGGCCTACTTGCTCATGGATATGCATGGCGAAAGTCCCTTCCGGCCAATAAACGGCGGCCGGTTCCTTAAGAAATACTACGCTTGACAAGTCACAACCTAGGTTAATGATAGACGATGCTCGTGTTCGCTCGCTGTCTTCCTGATGTAGGGTGTTTTTCGTCACCCCATTGATATAGGAATACGCGTCGCTTATCAAGCGTATATAGATTCCCCCTGCCTAAGGTAGGCAGGGGTTTATTGATTGTGGGGATCCAAATCTCTGGCAGTCGCGGACTAAGCTGCCGATAATCACCGCTCGCCTTTGGAGCGAAGGAACCTCCGATTGACGGGTCAACAAATCATGCGAACTCAGTGTGCAGTGTCCGTATGTTGTGTTTTGAAAGGGTTTTGGATATATCGGGGGTCTCACAGAGTTTACGGGGGTCCCGCTACCCAGATAGCGGACTGGGGGTAAGGGGGTATCATCCCCCTTGCGGGGTGCGGGACAGCGCCCCGTTAGAAAAGTTTTCCTAATGGGGGATGTGTTTCTGGTGTGGAGTGCATGGAAAATGAGGGGTGGGGAGCATCTTAGAGACGCATGCATAGAACATGGGCGCTGGGAGCCCGCGGGTCACGTGCCTAGCGCGGGGGCGCTGGAAGCCCGCGGGTCACGTGAGCTACACGCGACCACTGGGCGCTGAGCAACCACGGGTCACGTGCCCTACACGCGACTGCTGGGTGCCCGTGGGTCACGTGTCCGGCACGCGACCGCTGGGCGCCCGTGGGTCACGTGCACGGCCCGTGACCGCTGGAAACACCAGCGGAAAAAGGTCTTAGCCCCTGGGTTAGGAGTTGAACTCCCATGGGGCTTTGGAGTTGAACTCCTAACATGGATCATGTATCAATTTGGAGTTAAAACTTCTAAAAAAGGGTTTGATTTATGGAGTTAAACTCCAGCAGATCTTGAATAGAGTTAAACTCCTAGAAATCTTTAGATCTTCTTTTGAGCCTCGGATCCTCCCGAAATAGGATTTTTATAGATGGGTATCTTTCTTCTTCCTCTCTGTTGGCTGGATCTTGGGGGAAAAGGGGAGGTGAGACTTAAAATATCCCCTTTTAGGGATTTGATGGCAGATCCGAGCTCCCCTTCAAAGGTTTTATGGTGAAAAGTTATTTATTTTTGGAAAAGAAAGAGTTAAACTCTTGATTTAATTCAAAATAAAAGAAGAAGGTTTAGAACCTTGAGGAAGGAGGAAGAGGTACAAACCCTAGAATTTTAGAATGGAAAAGGTGTCTTAGATATTTTCAGCATGTTTGCCTTTATAGGCTACACACTTTACATATAGCCTCTCGGGTTTTGCCAAATGGCACTTGTGTCACCCCATGCCTTATGTGCTTATTTCTTTATTGCACAATTTTGGCTTTCTGCCCACTTTACATAAATTTATTTCTAAAAATTACATTTAGACTAATTTATTGCCTCTTTTTTGGTATGGAGCCGGCCTCTTCCATGCTTAGGCTTGACTAGGGCTCGGGCTCGGGACAACTTGACTTGGGGTTGACCTTGGTTTTGACTTGTTCAACTGAGCTGTAATTTTGACCCCAACAAAGTGCCCCAATCAAAAAATTCACACCACATATGTGGGTTGTGTGCATGAAATTGATGGATCTTCTTTCGCGTGGAGGTTGACTCCGTTTTGGCAACGTAGAGGTCGATGCTATCGTTTTTGCAACTTGGACGATTGGTGCTGCCTTTTTTGTGACTTGGACGGTCGGTACTGCCATTTTAGCGACTTGGAAGGTCGGTTCTGCCCTTTTTGCGACTTGGACGGTCGGTTCTGCCCTTTTAGCGACTTGGACGGTCGGTACTGCCCTTTTAGCGACTTGGACGGTCGATGCTGCCCTTTTACCGACTTGGACGGTCGGTTCTGCCCTTTTAGCGACTTGGACGGTCGATTCTGCCCTTTTTTCGACTTGGACGGACGGTGCTGCCCTTTTTGCGACTTGGACGGTCGGTGCTACCCCTTTAGCGACATGGACGGTCGGGGCTGCCCTTTTAACGACTTGGACGGTCGGTTCTGCCCTTTTTGCGACTTGGACGGTCGGTGCTGCCCTTTTTGCGACTTGGACGGTCGGTTCTGCCCTTTTTGCGACTTGGACGGTTGGTTCTGCCATTTTTGCGACTTGGACGGTCGATGACTTTCTCCGCTTCTTACGGTGTCGGGGTTTGATTTGACTTGCTCCATTTTCTGCGATGTCGGGATTTGATTTGACTTGCTCTATTTTTTACGATGTCGGGGTTGAAGTTGACTTGCTTCGCTTTCTACGGTATCAGGGTTGATTTGTTTGATTTGATTTATTTTAGGAGTTCCCTACCCGTCCAACAGGACTTTTGAGCTTGGAAGCCCTAGCGGGTGGGACATTAATTTGATCTGTTTGATTTCTGCCTTATTTGGCTGGACTTTTGAATTTGAGTGGAACTTGGAATTCGGATTTTGTTTGGCATAGGCATTACTGTACTGGAATAGTGCCAGGAGCAACTCATCATTTGCTCCGGGAGGATTTAGGACTTGGTTTTTGGGTCGACATCAGCATTGCTGCACTGGAATAATACCAGAAGAAACTCATCATTTGCCCTAGGAGGACATGGGATTTGGTTTTTGGGTCGACATCAGTATTGCTGCACTGGAATAATGCCAGGAACAACTCATCATTTGCCCCGGGAGGACATGGGATTTGGTTTTTGGGTCGACATCAGCATTGCTACACTGGAATAATGCCAGGTGCAACTCATCATTTTCCCCAGGAGGACTTGGGATTTGATTTTTGGGTCGGCATCAGCATTGCTGCACTGGAATAATGCAAGGAGCAACTCATCATTTTCCCCAGGAGGACTTGGGATTTGGTTTTTGGGTCGGCATCAGCATCGCTAACATTGAAGCAATGCCAGGAGTGACTCATCATTTGCTATTGGGAAAACTTAGGATTTAGGTTTTGGGTCGGCACCAGTACCGCTAACACTGAAGCAGTGACAGGAGAAACTCATCATCTGTCGTTTCCCGTTGGGGAGAGATGGCTTAGGAGATAGGTTTAGATCTCTATCACCTAAGGCTTTTCAATTTTATGAGGCGTAAGGGTCTCATAAAAGCATTTTCTCCCTACGAGTTGAGAGGATCTCGCAGATGTATTTCTCCCTGAGAATCGTGGGGATTCCTAAGTGTGTTTCTCCTTTGTGAGTCGTAAGGATCTCACGCGGGGATTTTCTCCTCACAAGGTCTAGAGAACTTTGCGAGTGTATTTCATATCTTTTTTACGGGTTTGCGCTCTTTCAGGTTTTCACAAACTCGCTGGCAGTCCCGCTATTTTTACTCATGGAGCCCTTTCGGGTTTTCATCCGTGCCCGTTTTGCATTGGCCATTGATGGTGGGACTTTAAATGTAGTCCCACCGGTAAGATTTGGAAGAGATATGGGTCGTTCACGCCCGTGGATTGTATACGGTTTTATAGGATGTATGCTCCAAACCGTAGGGCCGGTGTGCTCAATTCGTCTGCGACTTAGAGCATTCATGCATAATATTTCTTGAGATATCGGCCATTGATGGGTGGTATGGGTCTTTCCCCCTCGGCATTTATTAGTTGGTAGGATCCTCCGTCGAACACTTTCTCGATGACGTATGGTCCTTCCCAGTTTAGCTCGAATTTCCCTTTGGCATGTCGATTGGGGATGATCGGCCTTTTGAGGACCAACACCAATTCGCATTTCTTGAAAGCGCGGAGACGAGTCATCTTGTCATAGTCCCGTGACATTTGGGCTCGGTATAGTGATTGGTTGTCTTTTTGCATACGTGTGTTTTAAAATCAAAATTAAGAATATACAGCAATCAATAACGGTGTCTCTTGGTAGCTAGCCGGTTGAGTACGGGTCGGTCCACAGGGAAAACGTGTTTTTCCTTTAAGTTCTTACGAGTTAAGTCCTATTTTTGGTAGGTTTTGATTTAAAAATCTAAGATTGAATTTAATTTGATTTAAAGCCTTGCTAGAGTTAGGATTAAGTTAGTTTGGAAAAATAACTCTACTCAATGCTTCCTTTGCCTTAATTAAGAACATAGGTGTTAGGGTAATAGACAACAAAGGGGATTAGCACGACTAGGAAGAAACTTCGTTTCTTTCTTTTGATCCTTGTCCGTCATTTCTTAACTCTCAGCCCTAACCCCTATGTAAATCAACCACAACCGGTCTAACTAGAGAATCACCGCTATCTCATAGGATAGGGTGCCGTAATGAGCGGTGTGTGTTTGATTCAAATAGAGTCATAATTAAAGTATTATATGGGCAAGAAAGGAGTGAGAGATTTCCATCTCTCAAACCTACCCAATCCTAACCCAAACAAGTGAGGAACTACTCACTCATTAGGAAAGTTGCGACAAAATTCATTTTTATAGTTTAATTTAATGACCTAATTTGCTGATAATAAAAGATAGATAATAAAATTGCAAAAATTAAATTCAAATGGAAAATTGCAAGATAAAAAATGACTTACTTTTATTGACACCTCTTCAACGATTACAATGGAATAAAATTTAATCTAAAAAAATTAAAAAGAGGCATGCCTAATTAGGCTTTCGGGTTTCCTATTTATAGATAGGAAAAACCCTAGGATTTACATCTGATCCACATTTGAAATCACAAGACTACCCTAAGAAAGCCGGGTCAAAGCACCGACACCCACCGATACGTGCACCGACACGTGCACTGCACGGCCGCTGAACCAAGGCAGAAAGCCCAGTTTGGCCGCGGATCCGCGGCCATATGATGAGCTCTTGGACTCAGTTCTTTAGGTATGCTTCAAGTTGCTTTTTCCTTCTATTTTCTTTACTTGGTTCCTCAGAATCTTTTCTACTTTCTTCCAGATTTCCAACAGTGCAGATTTATGTGGACTTTTACCGTAGGCTTCGTGTTGAAGTCTTGAACCTTGTGCTGCCTTTGTGCTTTGAACTGTTTACTGATCTTCATTTGTTCCCTGAACTGTAGGCGGCATCATACAGATTCATCTATTTGTTGGTCGTAGTCTCACGTTTGTAGCATCTTTTCATGAATTTCACTGTATTGTTCTGAGAACCTGTAACCTGCAACTATTTAGCAGACATGGATCAAAAGTACTTATTTATTCATAATATGATTAAGAGTGGAGAATATAATAATGCAAAATTCTGATATGAACAAATACCCCCAAACTTATCTTTTGCTCGTCCCGAGCAAAGCTATTTTTATTCTTGAAAAAAATCCTAACCTCACTTTCGCAGGGAATCGCGATTGCACTGAGCTCGTGCAACAAGCCGTTAAACCTCTAGGTGTCCCTAGTAGGAAGAGTGTTGTCTCCTGAGGGTTTTCAGCGGATACTACCCACAAAATCCGATCAATTTGGCCTGTTGACTTTCATTCTTCAATTCGGTATTCTAGCAAGAAATTCTATTATCTTTAACTTAGAAATCATCAACCCGTATTTTTCACATTCACTTATCATTTAACTTAAGATCGTATATGTTCTGCAAATTTATTAAGCTTTCAGCATCTCTTGAGTTTTCCTTCTAAGGTTCCGTCTCAACTTAGGAACTTTTATCATCTCCACTGAAGGTATAAGCCCTATCTTTCATTCTTATCTCTCATCCAAACCCCAAGCATATACCCCTACGTGTGTGTATGCATCATCCCTACACTTAGAAATTCAATTCAAGCTAGTATACTCTTGTCCATCGTCCAAAGTACTTTTAGTTAGTGAATTTTAGATGAAATTGCTCACGCATCCTTCTTGCGACCGTTAATATTTCTTGAGGTACTAACGACTGATTACAAAATGTGTTCTCGCATTTAGGCGTAATTCCTCGTCTTGTAATACCTTAGGCTTTAGCAGTGACTCCCAAACCAGTTGGTCTAAGGCACTAAGTGATAAAGCACCCTATATTTTTTTTTCATTTTACGCAGCCTTAAGTAATTACAAAACCAGTGTTCATTTTCTTATATCTCTTTATTCACTCTTGTACTTTTATTTTATTTTCCTTCATACTAAGGATTTTAGAAAAGAGCATTTCAAGGTATTCTCTATTATTCCAAGTTTCAAGGTGTGTGTATGTACTAATTGTAGGGTATATATTTTCAGAATTTAGACTTAAAGTTCAGAATTATTTTTCAGACTTACACTTCAAATAAAAATTCAATACTCTTCTCTTATTTTGACTTAGCCCAAGAACTGAACTCAAAATTTGCCTATTTCTAAATAAATTATAAGGACATATATTTTCTACCGTTAAACTTTAAGAAAGGTTATTTTTAGGTTTTTTTAATTTACTAAGTTTAGGATCTAGTTTTTCCAAGCTAGTTAACCGTCTTGTCAAACTTAAGTCAAATATGGCCAAAATTGAATTTTTCAATTTTTATAATTTTTAAAAAATTTCAATTTTTTAATTGATTTTATTTTTATAATTTTTTTTATTTTCATTTTTTAATTTTTATAATTTTTTATAAAGATGCAATGCAGAATTAAACATGCAAAGAAAGAAAAGAGAAAAAATATATACAAAAATTAAAATATGCAATGCAATGATAACTATTTACAAACTAGCTCCTCCCCCAAACTTACCAAAAGCAGTGTCATCACTGCTTATGACTTCGCCGTCCCCTTGAACGTGAACGGGAACGTTCCTCTCTCGCCAGTAGTGTGGACACGCCGCGCTCAATCTCTGTCACACGGTGATCCAAGTTGGTCACCGTCCCTACCAATCTGTCTATCCCCCTAGTGGCTTTCCTAAGTAGACGTGCATGTTCTGCGGGGGTAAGCTCTTCCTCGCTCGCGGTCGAGCTGGAGCTGGGTGTTCTAGCGGGTACATGCTTGGCCGGTTCAGTTCGCGACCATACATCATTTAGGCGGGTATAGGGCGCGGATACGCCCTCAATAAGAGGCCTAATGGGGATACCTCCATGCATGTAAAACTCAAATTCCTCCACAGGGAGGAAATAGCGACACGGTTGTGTCACTAACATAGGGCATGGGTAATTGGCAGCCCTTTAGCCAGCACCAATTGAATTAAGCAATACCGTGCACATATCATATCTGGGGTTCCTAGTCATTAAGGTGTGCACGATATGAAGAGATGGTGTGAAAAAGGTAGTATTGTGTGAACAACCAAAAATGTTATTTTGTGCCTAACGGCACACAGTCAGTACGTTTGCAAAGAGGGTTCTAGCTTGGATGCCCTTACGTGGCTCCCTCGAACAGTTAGTATCCATCAAGGGTAAATAATCCTCGAATTGGAGGGGTTGGTCATGGGTAGGTAGTCTATGTATTAAGGCGAATTCATGGATGAAGTCCCTATCGATAATGATTTCCCTATCACCCCAAATAAGCCTAATATATCCGTGTTGTGAAAGGCATCCGTCTTCCATGCACTCGTAAAATCGTGTGACGAGATCCGGAAGAGCGAAGGAGTTTGGATGGTTAAACAGTAAAAAATTCCATCCGCGCCTACGGATCTCTTCACTGAAATAACTTCCGTAGATCGTGTATTCAAAGATTTGGGAAAAGTCCCTCTCGAATTGTAAAGTTGGTGCCATCACAGAGAATGAAAATTGTAGAATTTATAACTTAACAGAGAAGAGTTTAGAGATCGAACCACCTCTGAATTTTTCAGGGTGAGACGACACCAGGGAGAGGCGGATGCACGGTCAGATGTTGCGTTTGGCGGCGGTTGGGCGGCGGGATGAAGTGATCTCCTTGCTCTGGCTGCTGCGGCGGCTAGGGTTTTGAGAGAGGAATACTTAGGGTTTGGTAAAAACAGTAGAGGGGTCGGCTTGTATTTATAGGGGTATATTTTGTTTATTTGTAAAAAGGTCCTCTTAAAAAGAGGAATTTATTTGTGAATAAATTTTTTTTTTTTTTATTTTTTTTTTTTATTAAAACTGAAAATTTACAAAAATACCCCCAAAAATTTGAAATTTTATATATTTATTTATTTATTTTATCTTGTTTTTATATAATTACAAGTGGTCCATACCCCTAAACTTATTTGAAACAATGTTTTCACTGTTTATGGCTGGATAACCGAAATTTAAGGGTAGATGGAGGAATATCAGTCGATGTAAATCGGCTCCAGCAAAAGCAGGAGCTCCTACGCAGGGTCCGCGGTGAGGAACAGTTCAAGTCTATGTCCATTCAGTTTAAATAGTGAACCGTCCTCCAGATTTTTTAAATCGACCGCACCGTGCGGATATACGGTGCGTACCAAAAATGGCCATTTCCATCGAGATCTGAGCTTGCCGGGATGGAAATGTAACCGGGTGTCGTAAAGTAAAACCTGTTGACCAGGTTTGAAAGTTTTGCGCATAAGGTGTTTATCGTGGAACACCTTCGTTCGGTTTTTTACGACAACCGCATTCTCGTAAGCTTCATCCCGAAGCTCGTTCAATTCATTCAATTGCAGATTTCTATTACTGCCCGCATCTCCTAGAGATAGATTCAACTCTTTTATTGCCCAAAATGCTCTATGCTCAATTTCAACTGGAAGGTGGCAAGCTTTTGCATAAACAAGCATATATGGAGACATGCCAAGATCGGTCTTATAGGCAGTTCGAAATGCCCAAAGGGCATCAATAAATTTTGATGACCAATCTTTACGGTTTTTGGAAACCGTTTTCTCCAATATCTGTTTAATTTGCCGATTTGAAATCTCGGTTTGCCCACATGTTTGGGATGATAGGGCGTTGATAGCTTGTGAGTAATAGAATATTTCCACATTAAGGACTTGAAAGTCCTATTACAAAAATGAGATCCATTATCGCTGATAATTGCGCGGGGATGCCCAAACCGAGAGAAAATGTTTTCTTTGAGGAATCTAACGACAACCTTGTTGTCATTAGTCCGGCTGAGCACAACTGTTCATATCAGATTTTTGCATTTTTATACCGTCCATTTTTTATCACATTGCTTATCGGTAGGTACTCTTGAGCCGTGTTTGCTAGTTAATTGCAGGATACAGGTTCTCGGCTCTAAACAGTGAAATTTATAGAAAAGCGTGACAAATTCTGGATTACTGCCAATCACAGATAAAATACGGGTCTCTGCTCTCTATCCGTATGTTGCCGCACACCAGTTTAAGGGACAAAATGGCAAATCATTGGTCATTTTCATGCACAAAGCACAATGGCAACACAAAATCCAAGATATCTACACGGAGCTCAAGGAAATCATGGCAAAAGATCCACATCACATCACCTTTTGATCTACTGAAATTCTGGAAGAAATTTGAAGAGCTTCTGAAAAACCACACATACTACACTGAAGGAAACATCAAAACGGGGAAAACCACAAAAGTTGATGGGCCAACTCCTCTTTATGGCCGCGGATCCGCGGCATAAGATCTCTTAGGCCGCGGATCCGCGGCCTAATGAACTCGACAGATGGAAATTTTCTGGGGGTAATTTGGTCATTGCATATGGGTCCTAAAAGTTGCCATAGGTTCTCTGTTTCCTGCCTATAAATAGCCCAGAACATGCCAAGCCAAAGAGTGCTTATTCTTGTGTAAAATTTTAGGATATATTTTGTAGTTCTTCTTCCTCTTTTCATCTTTTCTCCATTAAAACTTTGTAGTGAGCTTTTTATGAGTGAAAGATGAATAAAAGAGTTCTTTTCCTTATCATGCTTGTCTTGTTATTTTGTTAATTGTAATTGCTTGTAATTTTCATTTGCTAATCTAGTTGTTGTTATTTGTTGTTATTTCATTCTTGTTCTCTTTTTTCTTTATCCTTAACAACAATGATGCTTAAGCTTGATCCTTGCCAAGGTGAGGTCTCAAATAGCTAGTTGTAATCTTCTAACCCCTTTCTTTCTATCTTCCTCCTTTTGTTGTATTTTCTTTTTCTTGTAATGGGTGAGTAGTTTTCTTACTTGTTAGGGTAGGATGAGGAAAGTTTGAGAGAAGGAAATCTCTCTCACTCTTTCCTTGCCCAATATCTTAATTCGGACTCCCGTTAATTGAACCACAATCCGCTCCCTACGGCACCCTATCCTACATGATAGCGGTGATTCCTTAGTGAGACCGGTTGTGGTTGAATTAACCGGAGGTTAAGGCTAAGAGCCAAGAACAGACGGACAAGCACCAAAAGGAAGAACTTAAGCGTTGGAAAGCCTAGCTTATACTCGCGAGTTCCTTCCTAGTCGTGCTAATTCCCGTTGTTGCCTATTACCGTAACACCGATATTAAGAGTGGCAACGAAAGAAGTGAGCGACTCCTAACTCAAACTAACCTAATCCTAACCCTAACAAGCTCTCTTTATATAACATTTTAGCACATAGTTAATCTCAAAACAAACCTGGACATTTGGACTTAACTCGTTAAAGCACATAGAAAAAGATTCCCATCTCCTTGCGGACGACCCGTACTCAACCGGCTAGCTACAAGCGAAACCGTCTTGATTGCGGTAATTTACTAAGCACGCAAAAACTTTAACAATCAAATGGCTCCGTTGCCGGGGAGACGGTAGTTTATTTCTTTGTGTAATTTCGGGTTAATTTGTGAATATAAACATAACCAAAAAACAAAAAAAAATATACATTGTAAAAAAAAACATCTAGTTATTTTTGATTAGTTTTTGTGCAAGTGTGCAGGAGAAAAGGAAGTTCAAGTTCAGTGCCAAAGACGTGGGAAGTTAGACCCATAACTCGCGGCTACACCGCGGGTGATCAAGACTGAACCAACGATCTACTGTGAAATTCTGGAGCAAACCCAGTGAGCAATTCAAGATTCAGGGGCTCCAAACAAGAAGAGGAGACTGAAGTGAGCAAAGCTGAGAAATTTGAAGCTTCAATCCAACAAACAAGCCGCGGATCCGCGGCCTAAGCGCTCTCTGGCCGCGGAACCGCGGCCATTTGTTGCTTTCAAAACCCAAAAATCTCCTGTAAGTCCTTCTACCTCTTCCCCACTCCTCTGAACTCCACTGAACTGTTTTTCTGCAGCATTCTTTGCGCAAACTCTCTTCCCCTTCCAATAAATTGTTTTTATGCAGGATTCTTTGGGCCGCGCTTAAAAAATAAAAAAATTGATTGTAGTTGATTGTTATCGCTTTGCATATTTTAATCGGACTTTAAGAGGCTTGAAACCAATCCAGATTGGGTGGGGATTTCATCACCCTTCCCAAGACCCCAGAAATCACAAAAAGCATATGCATTGACCATTGTTTAATTAAAAAATACTAGACTCGGCCCTAAGGACGTCGCGTTCAATAGGACAGAGGACTGGTTGTAGGCATCGGCTGTTTATCCTATCCTGACTTTGCGGTGTCTAGGCAAGTATGTCTAAGGCAAGTGGTTACTTAATTAGGACCACTACTTACGTAGTGGGGAGCCTCCTACTTACCTGGCACTTACCTGGCCGCAATTGGCGGAGAAGAGGCGGTTTAAGGTCCTATTTCTAGCCCTTTGGAACAGTTAGTAGCTGACCTAGGTGACCCTAGATCTAGGTGTGATTGTGCATATTTTGTCTGTGATTTTTTGAAGCCATAAGTCCGTACATATTTCTATAAAGCTCTTTCTAGAAAAAAAAAGGAAAAAAAAAACACAAAACAAAAACTTTTATAAAAACTTGCCCTTTGTCGCCAGAATCCCATTTTTTCACCCGCCTCCCATCGTATTTCTCCATTGACGTTTTCTTACCCTCACCTTCTCCGCTTTGACTACACTAAACTATTTTAGTGTATGTCCGCTTGGACTCGGGACACTAGCGCCCGCCTAGTCCGCGTTACGTTAGTTGCTACCGACTACGCGATCGACTCAGACGTCGAAACTCCGTCCACGCCTCTTTCACCCTTACCTTTGCCGGCCAACTCCGACGTTGACCGGAATTTTTTTCATACATCCTCACCTTCACTATCACCAACCTCTTCTTTCGCGATGTCAGGATTTAATCCAAACATCCCTTTGACTCCTCCGGGATTGATTCCACCTCCTATGGATGCGAATAACCCACCACCAGCGCCTGTTGTAGCGCCACAGCGAATCGCGCTCCAGGATCGTTTCTATCCCACCCGCTCTGCACTTCCCACGTGTATTTCCCTTCCACCGGCCAATGGGGATAATTTTGAAATTAAGCCCCACTTCATTAACATGCTTCCGAAATTTCATGGGCTTGAATCTGAAGATGCCTATATCTTCATCAACAAGTTCCAAAATGTTAGTGCCATGATGAAAACTACCCAGCTGTCGGACGATGCTATACGGCTACGGGTCATTCCGTTCACTTTGTGCGATCTTGCTGAAAAATGGCTGTATAGCACCGCTTCCCACTCCATAACCAGTTGGGACGAGTTTGTGAAAGCGTTTCTCAAGAAATTCTATCTGAATCATAAAACCGCAAGTATCCGTAACGAAATCAACCAATTCTCTCAGCTTCCTACTGAACCCTTTTGGAAGTGCTTTGATCGGTATAAAGACCTTCTTGTTCAGTGCCTGATCTGATTATTTTCGTGGATGTGTTTATCGAATCAAATAGTAAAGAAATCACAACCAAAAATATTTGACCGCAATCAAACAACGGTGTCAGTTGAAGTTAATGAATGAGTGCGGATCGTCCTCAGGGATCTCGAGATTCGTTTATACCTTTATTTGTTTGAAATGAAATGTTAAGCAACAATAAGAGAAAACACGATTCAATTGATTGATTTGTATTCGTGTGTCACTAATCTTTTCTAAAGAATCAAGAACTATAAACAACAAGAATCGGTTTCAATGGTATTTTCCAAACGACAATCCAAACTGATAAAGAGGCTCGTAGGAATCGATAGGATCTTTATATGTGTTGTAGTCTACAATATTTCATATTCTTGTCCTTCGAAGAATTGATGCTAGATCAATGGTTATCGACGAGAATTAGGGTTTTCTTGATGAAATTAAAGTTTCATCTCTTAACCCTTACTCTTTCGAGGATACCATTTATATTCTAGCCTCTAGTAATTTCAAGAATCGATCGGATCACCCCAATCTCGAGCGATGTTGATCAAGAAAGCATCGAATCGAATTGGGTTGTCGATTCTTGAAATAGCTAGGGTTTACAATCTCGTGGGATTCAAGAATTGATTACAAATTTGCTACATCATCATACTAAAGATCTTCTCGACTCCTTAACGAGCGGAGTTTTACTCGCGCATCACCACATAGACAATATTCAAGAACAGTAAAGATAACATGATGCGGAATTTAAAAGAAAGCAAGATTAACGAATTTCACCTTTTATTTATATCAACAATTCCGTTACAATCACTCAAGAACTACAAGAGGAGGAACTTGATCGTCGACTTGGCTTCGCTCGTCTCCGTGGATCGCGGATCGGCTTGGATCACTTGCCCGATTGAAGATCGGCTCGGCTCCCAAAAGGTTGAAGATTTCTCGCTTGATTTGGTACTCAAGATGTTGGATTTGGAGTGGAATTAGGGTTAGGGTTTCCTACAAGATTTCTCACTAATCTTGAGGAAGAAGAAGATGGAGAAAGAGAATGGCTAAACTAAAATGGGTTGAATCTATCACTCTCCAAGATTTCTTGATTTTTCCAAGATGATCAAAGATGAGAAATGAGTGAGCCTAGGGTCTTATTTATAGACCTAGGTTTAGGTTTGAATTAGACTTTCCCTCCCAAAGTTTGTTAACAAGTTTGTTGGGGTTTAGCTTAGGGTTTAAGCAAGGGTTTAGGAAAGTTCTAGAAGTTCTAGGCTAGTTTAGGAGCTTGATGATCTGGTGGAAGTGTCTGGACTCTTCTGGACTTTTGTATGCATTTTTGAGCTGCAGGCACTAACACAGGAGTTGTGATGAAGTTTGAGAAGTTGATTCCCTGGTTCAGCCGCGGATCCGCCGCATGAGGTGGCTTTGGGCCGCGCTTCCGCCGCTCAATGGTGGCCTCGGGAACTGTGCTTTCTGCAGTTGCTTTGTACTTCTATTTGGGTTATTCTTTGATGTTCAGAATTGCAATTGACCTTCTGTGTTGATACCAGATTTGCTTTTAATGAGTTTACGAGCAATTGTAATGGTCGAGCAATGTATTGATCGAGCAAGTATCTCTTTTCCTGCATAGACTTCAAAATAGGGGTTGCAAGATATAGAAAATATGCTATGTAATGCAATGCAGTTAATTTCCCTAGAATTTCCGGTTTTAAGGTCGAATACATGTAATTTGATATTTTGCGACCGATTAGCTAATATGTGAATTATGAATACCGTACTCTCCTATATGTATGCAGATGTTAAGGAAATTGCCTGCTAAAATATACAGTATTTTCGACTGATCAAATACCCCCAAACTTAATTTCGATCGTCTCGAGAGAATGTTTTATTAAAAAGAGAAGGAGAAAACAAAGAAAGAGAAAAACTAACTAGCACACTTTCGTAGGCAACACGATTGCACTGAGCATGTGCAACAAGCCTTTAAACCTCTAGGTGTCCCTAGTAGGAGGAGTGTTGTCTCCTGAGGGTTTTCAGCGGATTGCACCCACAAAATCCAATAATAAAAGCAAGATCATGAATATTACATTTAAAGACAAGAATTGTAAAAGAAAGACTTTGAAAATTAGGGTTTCCAACTAAGCTAGCTTTTCGGTTGTCATGAGCCCTATCTTAATGGTCATGAAAAAATGTCAGAAATCACGTCCTCCCTCAATAAAACATCGTCTTATTCTTCATTCCTATCTTTATTCCAAACATCGATCATATAACCCTGCGTGTGTGTGAAGACATCCCTACACCCGGAGAATTCAATTCAAGCTATCATACTCTTGCCCATCGACCTCAGTACTTCTTGGCAAACGAGATTGCTTACACACTTTCATGCGACCGTTAATACTTCTTGAGGTACTAACCGACCGATTACTAATGTGCTTGCTAACTTGGTGTATTTTCCTAATCTTGCACCACCTCAGGCATAGCAGTGACTCCCAGACCAGTTGACCTTGGGGCACTAGGTGAAGAAGCACCCTTTTGCTATATATTTTTATTACCCTTGGTGATAACAAAACCAGTATCCATTTTTCTCACCATTTTAAAACACATTTTTCTTTTTCATACTTTTGGCTTTAAGACAAGAGCATTTCAAGGTCTCCTCTACTATCCCAGGCTTCAAGACGTGTGTAAGTGCGAATAGCAGGGTAGCAACGTTCAAAATGTTTGGCTTCCAGAATAGAAACTATTTTTCAGACTTATTTTTATCCTCAGATTAGTGACGTCTTTCATCTTACTAACCCTTGGGACAACGGCTCATAACTACTTATTACTAGTTCGTATAAGAAAACTTCTAATTTTCTTAGTTTTCTTAAATTTTTCTAATCTCATGGATGTAATTGTTCACTGTCTAAACTTTCATTATCTTATTTATATACAGAAAGTGTAAATATTATTATTTTTATATTTGAAAATTTTTCAATTTTTATAGATTTTTAAAAGAAATGTTTTGTGCTTATGCAGATGATATGCAAATGATGCGAAAATAAGCACAAACCTCCCCCAAACTTGTTTTCAACAGTGTCCTCACTGTTGCCGACAGTCATACCTACAAAAATCTGTAAATCTGGGAGGAATTATTAGTGGGGGCGAAATATATAAGTGAAGAACTTCCCCCAAACTTGTTTTATTTACTCACCTTCATTCAAAATATGATGCAGTGATATACTGGACATGAAAGTGAGACGGAGGAATTTTAATCAAGATAAACTGGCTCTTGTAAGAACAAGAGCTCCTCCGTGGGGTCAGTGGAAAAATACGGCTTTAATCTATGTCCATTTACTTTGAAAACAGTGCCGTTTTTAACATTTTCAATATCTACTGCCCCGTGCGGGTATACAGACCGCACAACAAAAGGTCCCTTCCAACGAGATCGGAGCTTACCCGCATGAAGGTGTAATCGTGAATCATAAAGAAGGACTTGTTGACCAGGTAAAAATGTTTTCCTTACAATGTTTTTATCATGAAAAACCTTAGTCCTATTCTTTGTGATTACAGCATTATCATAAGCTTCATCGCGGAGTTCGCTTAGCTCGTTTAGTTGCAGCTTCCGAAAGTTGCAAGCAAGGTTTAAATCAAAATTAATTTCCTTTATAGCCCACAATGCTTTATGTTCTATCTCAACAGGTAGATGACATGCTTTACCAAAAACTATCCTATATGGAGACATTCCTAGGTCGGTCTTATATGCAGTCCTGAATGCCCAAAGAGCATCCGTCAATTTGGTCGACCAGTCTTTTCTATTTTTAGCAACAGTTTTCTCCAGGATAAGTTTGATTTGTCTGTTTGAGATCTCAGCCTGCCCGCTTGTTTGGGGGTGATAGGGTGTAGAAAGACGGTGGTTGATTGAATATTTCCGCATCAGAGTCTCGAAAGATCTGTTGCAGAAGTGTGTCCCATTATCGCTAATAATAGCGCGTGGGTGTCCAAATCGCGAGAAGATATTCTCTTTCAAGAACTTAATGACAACTTTCCTGTCATTAGTGCGACTTGGAATGGCTTCTACCCACTTGGAAACATAATCAACCGCCAGCAATATGTACAGATTCCCAAAGGAGTTGGGAAAAGGACCCATAAAATCTATGCCCCAAACATCAAACATTTCAACAACCAGAATGGGTTGCTGAGGCATTTCATTCCTTTGGGATATTCTACCCGTATACTGACATTGTGTACAGGTTTTGCAATGTTCAAATGCGTCCTTGAATAAGGTCGGCCAATAAAATCCAGATTGCAAAACCTTTTCCGCTGTTTTTCTTGGACCAAAGTGACCCCCACAGGCCTGATCATGACAAAATGAAAGAATACTCTTGAACTCTTCATTTGGGACGCACCGGCGAATGATCTGATCAGGACAATATTTAAACAAATAAGGCTCATCCCAGTAATAGTGTTTTACTTGGGAAAGAAAGCGGTATTTGTCCTGTTTAGACCAATCGCTCGGTATCAATCCCGTGGCATGATAGTTCACAATATCCCTGAACCATGGTTCAGAGGATACGCTCAAGAGTTGTTCATCAGGGAATGAGTCATTGATCGGCAGGGTCACAGGGGAAGAAACGATGCGTGAAAGGTGGTCAGCTACTACGTTTTCACATCCTTTCTTATCTTTGATAACAAGATCGAATTCTTGTAAAAGAAGGATCCAACGTATTAGTCGACCTTTGGCATCTTTCTTCGCCAACAGATGTTTTAAAGCGGAATGATCAGTATATACAACAATAGGTGAGCCGATTAAGTAAGGCCTGAATTTCTCCAATGCGAATACAACCGCTAATAGTTCTTTCTCTGTGGTTGTATAATTGATTTGCGCATCATTCAAGGTCTTACTGGCATAGTAAATTACGTGTGGCATCTTTTCAATGTGCTGTCCAAGGACAGCACCTACTGCAAAATCAGATGCGTCACACATTAGCTCAAAAGGGTAGTCCCAATTTGGTGATGATAAAACGGGGGCTGAAGTGAGTGAGTGTTTAAGTGAGTCGAAAGCTGTCTCGCAATCCGAGTCAAAGTGGAAGGTAGTATCCTTGGCCAGGAGTAGTGTTAAAGGTCTAGCAATTTTGCTAAAGTCCTTTATGAATCTCCTATAAAATCCAGCATGGCCAAGGAAAGAGCGAATATCTTTGACGCTTTTGGGATGAGGGAGGTTTTGAATGACATCTACTTTAGCTCTGTCAACCTCAATGCCCTTCTGTGAAATGACATGTCCAAGGACTATTCCTTCTTGGACCATAAAGTGGCATTTTTCCCAGTTCAAAGTCAAGTTCTTCTCTTTGCATCGAGTAAGAACAGCGTCCAGATTCGCTAGGCATTTAGAAAAAGAGTCTCCAAAAATCGAAAAGTCGTCCATAAAGATCTCCAGGAAATTTTCTACCATATCAGAGAATATCCCCATCATACACCGCTGAAAAGTAGCGGGAGCATTGCATAGCCCGAAGGGCATGCGACTGTAAGCAAAGGTACCAAAAGGACAAGTAAAAGTGGTTTTATCTTGATCCTTTTTGGCGATGGGGACCTGATTATATCCTGAGTAACCGTCCATGAAACAATAGTATTGTCGTCCCGCTAAGCGTTCCAGCATTTGATCAATAAATGGTAGAGGAAAATGATCTTTCCTCGTAGCAGCGTTGAGTTTTCTATAATCGATGCATACACGCCACCCAGTTTGGGTGCGTGTCTGAATCAACTCATTCGCTTCATTTGTGATCACAGTGATGCCGGATTTCTTAGGAACGACGTGTATAGGACTTACCCACTGGCTATCGGAGATCGGGTATATAATACCACTATCTAAGCATTTGACGATCTCTTTCATGACAGCTTCCTTCATGACGGGATTTAACCGTCTCTGTGGTTCTCGGGTCGGTCTGGCATCATCCATCACATGTATATGATGTTCAACAATCAAGGGACTGATCCCTTTGATGTCCGCCATACTCCAACCAAACGCCTCTTTATTAGATCTTAATACCGATAAAAGTGCATTTTCTTGCTCTGATGCAAGAGAAGTGGAAATTATAACCGGTAAAGTCTCGTTCTCACCAAGATATGCATATTTTAGGTGAGAAGGTAAGACCTTGAGATCTAATTCAGGCGGAGAAATGATTGAAGGAAGGTTCATAGAATGATTTTTGGATTTACAAAGAAGCTCAGAGCCTGTGAAAGATACAGACTCGGGTGGAGAAAAGTCAGAAGTGCAGGACTCAAGTGTAAGTGAAGTGTCCTCACTAAGTGTAAGATCAAGCAGAGATGTGCTAATGTCATCGAGATCATTAAAGCAAAGTTCCTCGGCTCCACAACTATCGGGAGCGATCTCATGGACAGAACACACATCTAAAATATGAGCACTAGGTTCTGATGGCTGACTCCCAACTCTATAGATATTTAGTTCAATGGTCATATTCCCAAATGATAAATTCATTGAACCATTTCTACAGTTTATAACAGCGTTGGAAGTGGCAAGGAAAGGACGACCTAAGATCACCGGAATTTGGCCGTGGGGGTTTGCTACAGGATGTGTGTCGAGCACAATGAAGTCTACAGGGAAAACAAATTCCCCGACCTTTATCAACACATCCTCTAATTCACCCCTTGGTTTGGTGATAGATCGGTCCGCCATCTGGAGAGTACAATGAGCAGGTTTCAGCTCTCCAATTCCTAGTTGCTCATAGACAGAATAAGGTAACAGGTTAACACTCGCGCCAAGGTCTAAAAGAGCACGATTTATGTTTTTACCCCCAATCGAAATCGATATTGTAGGACATCCTGGGTCCTTTCGTTTCTTTGGCAGCTGGGGAATAAAAGCAGTGCTGATATTATTAGCCATAAAGACCTTCTTCGGCACCTGAGTCTTCCTCTTCCTAGTGCACAAGTCCTTTAGAATTTTCGCATAAGCGGGGACTTGTTGAATTGCATTTAGGAGAGGGATATTGATGTTAACTTGTTTGAACATTTCTAAAATTTTCTCCATATGAGGACTCGTTCTGTTAGCCCTTAGCCGGTTCGGGTAAGGTGCTTTCGCAATAAGCGCAGGGTCCATCATAGGAGAAAGAAAAGGGGGTAGACGAGATCCCAAAAGAGGTGTGGGGACCGTCTGTGGAGAACTATAAGGGTTTGGTGAAGGTGTTGAGCCTAAAGGAAACTGGAGAATAGGCTCGTGCGAAGGTGGTTGGGTAGAAGAAGAAGGATCAGAAGGAGAAGTGTGTGTATGTGGAAAGGTCTCAGCTGGGGTTTTGACATGATTTTCAGTATTATCAATATCTTCCCCGACATTATTATTCAGCATTCTTCCCGATCTCAACGTGGTAATGGCATTTACATTGTAATGCCCAGGATTCTGCAGGGGTTGAGAGGGAAGTTTCCCTTTTTCTCTCGCACTCATTTCAGCTTTGAGGCGTGCGATTTCAGCTTCCATCGATCTGATACTCTCAGCTTGTGACGCTGAGTTTTTCTTTATCTCATTGACGGAAGATCTAACCTCAGTTGAAACCTCCATGAAATTGGATAAAAGTGATTTCATGGTTTGAGTAAATTGAGAGAAATCGTCAGAACAGGACTGCATAGGATTAGACTGTGCATGAGTGTTGCCCTGGTTTTGGAAATTTTGTGACTGGTAGGGGTGCTGAGTGAGTTGAAGGGGTTGCTGTTGTGGTGGAGGAAGAGCCCTTTGAAAGTTATTTGTGTTTGGAACCGTGTTTTGAGATTGATTTTGGTTCCAAGCAAAATTCGGGTGGTTCCTCCAACCCTGATTGTACGT
Source organism: Agapanthus africanus (assembly GCA_030015575.1). Classification (NCBI taxonomy): domain Eukaryota; kingdom Viridiplantae; phylum Streptophyta; class Magnoliopsida; order Asparagales; family Amaryllidaceae; genus Agapanthus; species Agapanthus africanus. The sequence continues at coordinate 257,234,930 of CM057339.1, read as the reverse complement.
GGAAGAATATGGATCGTTTCGAGGTCGTTGAAATGCGGCATTAGAATGCTCTTGACCTTGAAACGCCGAGTTTAAAGGACATTCTTCCGTTAAGTGTGACGGATCAGAACAGCACCCACAAATAGTTTTGGGGAGTGATACCGGGTTTAGGGAGGCTGTTGCAAATTTGTGTTCCATAGCGTCGAGCTTCTTTTGCATTGCTGCCATTTCTGCTCGAACACCTATGGACACATCTACTTGGTGTACGCCACCCCTATTCAAAGGTTGGGTTCCACTCTCCCAAATCAGTGATTTTTCAGCGAATTCTTCTAAGTATCGCCAGGCTTCCCCATCGTCCTTAGTCATAAATGTACCCTGACACATATTCTCAAGGCTTTGTTTCGTGCTAGGGTTACTGCCCTCATAAATGATTCGGCAAAGTTCCCATCTCGGGATGCCGTGATGAGGACATTGAACCATTAAATCCTTGAAACGTTCAAAGTACTTTGAAAATGGTTCGGTAGGGAGCTGGGCAAATTGGTTCAATTCACTACGAATTCGAGCCGTTCGTTGGACTGGGTAAAATTTCTTTAGGAATGCTGCGACGAATTCTTCCCAATTTGTGATGGAGTGTGCGGTGGTGTTATATAGCCACTTCTCGGCTATATCGCACAAGGTAAAAGGAAGAAGTCGTAGACGCATCGCATCCACAGAAAGTTGAGACGTACCCATCATAGCGCATACGTTTTCAAATTTGGTAATGAAAACGTAAGCGTCCTCGGTCTCGAGTCCGTGATACTTAGGTAGAAGGTTGATATACTGGGGCTTGATTTCAAAATTATCCCCGTTCGCTGGTGGTGTGGATAAGCAGGTCGAAAGAGGACCTCTAAGTGGATAGCATCTTTCCTGAAGAGAAATGTGTGGAGGATTCTGCGCACCAACGGACGGTGGCAGATTGGGGTTAAAGAAGTTTGATGGATTCGGATCCATCGGTGTGGGTGTGGTAGTAGGTAAAGAAAAGGTAAATGAAGAATTATCGACTTCGGAGTCGATAAAAGGTACGCGGACTAAACGGGCACTAGAATCCCGTGTCCAGCCTATCTTGTACTAAAAAGGGTTAGTACAAGTGGCAGCGTTGGCTTATAATTAGGGGTAAAATGAATGCGGTGTTTGCTTTTGAAAAGGGACGGATTTTGAAAAAAAAAATGATGCGACAACCAAATGCAGCAACACAAACCCTAGAATCTAATGGTCACCTAGGTCCGGCTCTAGACCGCTCCTAACTGCCAAAAGACAAGTCGCGGGATCAATCCTTCACTGCCTCTTTGTCCCCCTGTGGCCGGATAAGTGCCAGGTAAGTGGGAAGGAACCACCACTACAGTGGACCTAATTAATAACCACTAGCCTTAGACACACTCGCCTTAGGCACCACAGAAAAACGCGGATAAGCAATGAATTACCCACGGCCCTCTCTTGTCCTAAATGAGCGCGACAGTCCTTAGAGTCATCTCTAGATTTCTTTTAGTTAATGGGGGTAAATGTGGATGCAAGTTTGGTGGTTTTCGGGGCCTAGGAAGGGTAATGAAATCCCCACCTAATTTGGATTTGGCCGTGCCCCTTAAATTTCCGTATTAATAATGCAAAACAACCAAGAAAAAAAAATCACGCACAATTTTAATTTGCTTTTGCGGCGCAGCTATTGTTTGCAAAGAATCCTGCAGAAAGGATTAGTTGGAGCTAAAGAGGGAGAGAGGAGAGAGATAGAAATCACCTGAAGAAAGATGGTGCAGAGATCACCCAAGACTGCGGCGCTTCCGCCGCACAAAGCTTGTTCTTGCCGCCCTTCCGCGGTCGATTGTGGGGAACAGTGTACAATTTTTCTTCAGCTGCTTGATATTGCTATCTCCAGCTCTCTGGTATATCCCAAATAATTTTTCTACAGCTCAGATTGCTCCAGATCACCTTGCAATCAATTCACAACACACGTATAAGAGTTTGTACGAATTTTGAATTCAAGAAATGAAACGTAATAATTCTTTCACTTCAAACTATAAAATGTAAACGAATTAACGCGCGCTCCCCGGCAACGGCGCCATTTTGATCTGATTATTTTCGTGGATGTGTTTATCGAATCAAATAGTAAAGAAATCACAACCAAAAATATTTGACCGCAATCAAACAACGGTGTCAGTTGAAGTTAATGAATGAGTGCGGATCGTCCTCAGGGATCTCGAGATTCGTTTATACCTTTATTTGTTTGAAATGAAATGTTAAGCAACAATAAGAGAAAACACGATTCAATTGATTGATTTGTATTCGTGTGTCACTAATCTTTTCTAAAGAATCAAGAACTATAAACAACAAGAATCGGTTTCAATGGTATTTTCCAAACGACAATCCAAACTGATAAAGAGGCTCGTAGGAATCGATAGGATCTTTATATGTGTTGTAGTCTACAATATTTCATATTCTTGTCCTTCGAAGAATTGATGCTAGATCAATGGTTATCGACGAGAATTAGGGTTTTCTTGATGAAATTAAAGTTTCATCTCTTAACCCTTACTCTTTCGAGGATACCATTTATATTCTAGCCTCTAGTAATTTCAAGAATCGATCGGATCACCCCAATCTCGAGCGATGTTGATCAAGAAAGCATCGAATCGAATTGGGTTGTCGATTCTTGAAATAGCTAGGGTTTACAATCTCGTGGGATTCAAGAATTGATTACAAATTTGCTACATCATCATACTAAAGATCTTCTCGACTCCTTAACGAGCGGAGTTTTACTCGCGCATCACCACATAGACAATATTCAAGAACAGTAAAGATAACATGATGCGGAATTTAAAAGAAAGCAAGATTAACGAATTTCACCTTTTATTTATATCAACAATTCCGTTACAATCACTCAAGAACTACAAGAGGAGGAACTTGATCGTCGACTTGGCTTCGCTCGTCTCCGTGGATCGCGGATCGGCTTGGATCACTTGCCCGATTGAAGATCGGCTCGGCTCCCAAAAGGTTGAAGATTTCTCGCTTGATTTGGTACTCAAGATGTTGGATTTGGAGTGGAATTAGGGTTAGGGTTTCCTACAAGATTTCTCACTAATCTTGAGGAAGAAGAAGATGGAGAAAGAGAATGGCTAAACTAAAATGGGTTGAATCTATCACTCTCCAAGATTTCTTGATTTTTCCAAGATGATCAAAGATGAGAAATGAGTGAGCCTAGGGTCTTATTTATAGACCTAGGTTTAGGTTTGAATTAGACTTTCCCTCCCAAAGTTTGTTAACAAGTTTGTTGGGGTTTAGCTTAGGGTTTAAGCAAGGGTTTAGGAAAGTTCTAGAAGTTCTAGGCTAGTTTAGGAGCTTGATGATCTGGTGGAAGTGTCTGGACTCTTCTGGACTTTTGTATGCATTTTTGAGCTGCAGGCACTAACACAGGAGTTGTGATGAAGTTTGAGAAGTTGATTCCCTGGTTCAGCCGCGGATCCGCCGCATGAGGTGGCTTTGGGCCGCGCTTCCGCCGCTCAATGGTGGCCTCGGGAACTATGCTTTCTGCAGTTGCTTTGTACTTCTATTTGGGTTATTCTTTGATGTTCAGAATTGCAATTGACCTTCTGTGTTGATACCAGATTTGCTTTTAATGAGTTTACGAGCAATTGTAATGGTCGAGCAATGTATTGATCGAGCAAGTATCTCTTTTCCTGCATAGACTTCAAAATAGGGGTTGCAAGATATAGAAAATATGCTATGTAATGCAATGCAGTTAATTTCCCTAGAATTTCCGGTTTTAAGGTCGAATACATGTAATTTGATATTTTGCGACCGATTAGCTAATATGTGAATTATGAATACCGTACTCTCCTATATGTATGCAGATGTTAAGGAAATTGCCTGCTAAAATATACAGTATTTTCGACTGATCAGTGCCCTCACCACGGTATTGAGAAATGGCAACTTTGCCAAACCTTATACGAGGGCTTGAACCCAGCAACTAAGCAGTTGTTGGAAACCATTTGTCAGGGCCACTTCCTATCGAAATCCGATGAGGAAGCGTGGCAATTCTTCGACGACCTTACGGAACAAACGCTTCAATGGGAGAGCACCAGACCAACTTCTTCTTCTTCCTCCTCCACTTCTACTGGTCAGTCTAGGGTAGGCATTCACCAACTCGATATCTCTATTGCGATGAAAGCTGAAATGGCTGCAATAACGAGAAAACTTGAAGCGATAAAGAGCAAATTTTCATCTCCTGCTCCTGCCCCTGTTCTTCCCCTTCGTACCATTTGTGCTTGTTGTTCCGATCCTTCTCACTTAACTGAAGATGTCCTTACAATCCACCATCTCAAGGACAGGATCAGGTTAATGCTGCATTTCAGCAAAGACCAAGAAATGATCCATACTCTTCCACCTACAATCCCGGTTGGAGGAACCACCCCAATTTCGCCTGGAATCAGAATCAGCATCAATTCCAAGGCAACAATTTCCAGAGGCCCCCTCCTCTGCAACAACAAGCGCAACAACAAACTCAATATCAATTTCAGCAGCCCTTCCAACCCTAACCTTTTCAAAATCAGACGAAAAACTTTGCACCCAACAATTCTTTTCCCCAAAACAACTTTGTTCCGTCAAACAACGATAAGGTTTTCTCGAACGAAGTCTGGAGGCGTTTGTAAAGCAATCAACTCAGTCCACCGCCAACATCCAGTCTTCCATTCAGTCCTTGGTACAACACACTGCCACTCACGGGCAAAGCATCAAAACCATCGAAGCCCAGATAGCACAACTGAATGCGGCCTTAAGCGAGCGAGAGAAGGGAAAGCTTCCATCTCAACCACTCCCAAATTCCGGTCACCCGCATAATGTACATGTTGCTCTTGAACAACAGAACCATAATGTGAGTGTCATGACTACATTGAGATCGGGAAGGATACTGCAAAACAACATTGGCACACGGATCGACGATGACACCCCGGCCGCTTCTTCTTCTTCTTCTTCTTCTTCTTCGTCTTCTGAGCCTATTATCCGTTCTTCAAAAGGCTCTTTCTCTTCTTCTGCTCTAAACGGACCCATTTCTCACTCCACGAAAACACCAGCTCTGAGATCCATTCCAACTCCACAATCTCCTCCACAAGCATTGGAATCAACCAATTTTAAAAACGTTCCATTTCCAAACCGGTTGAAGTCCAATAAACAAAATCCACAAATGGAGAAGATTCTGGAGTTGTTTAAGCAGGTTAACATCAACATTCCCCTTTTAGATGCTGTCCAACAAGTCCCTTCCTACGCTAAAATCTTAAAGGACTTGTGCACGAAAAAGAGGAAATCTCGGGTACCCAAGAAAGTTTTCTTGGCTAGTGCTCTGAGCAATGCTCTTACCCAATCTTTACCTCAAAAACGGAAGGACCCTGGCTGTCCTACGATTTCTATTACCATTAGGGATAAGAACATCAACCGCGCATTATTAGATCTTGGTGCCAGTGTTAACCTACTTCCGTACTCAGTATATGAGCAACTAGGTGTATGAGAGCTGAAACCCACACACTGTACTCTCCAAATGGCCGACCGATCAATCACCCATCGTAGGGGTGAGCTAGAGGATGTGTTAATCAAGGTTAGGGACTTCATATTCCCCGTTGACTTCATTGTTTTAGACACACAGCCTGTAGCTAACCCCCAGAATCAAATTCCGGTGATACTCGGTCGCCCATTCCTTGCAACCTCAAATGCTGTAATCAATTGTCGAAATGGTTCGATGAACCTATCTTTTGGAAACATGACAATTGAACTCAACATTTTAGGTTGGGAAATCAGCCCTCCGAACCTAATGCTCATATATTAGACGTTTGTTCAATCCAGGAGATCACCCCGGAAGAGTGTGAATTCGAGAAGTTTTTGTTCGATCATGACAACCTTAACGCCACTAGTGCGTTCCTCTTCGAACCTGCTGTTGTTTCTGCGCCCAACAATGACTACGAGTGTTTCACTTTCTCGACTGATCTTAGCCAGTCACCACCCGAGTTGGAATCCTTCGAATTTCCGGATGAGTTACCTGAACCATCCAACTCGGTCGCTTACACTCATTTTGAACCTTTGCTGGAATCCTTTGAGTTCGAAACCTTTTCACCAATCCTGCCTTCAATCGTTTCACCTCCAACGCTCGAACTCAAGCCTTTGCCGTCTCACCTTAAGTACGCTTACTTGGGTGAGAACGAGACCCTCCCTGTTATCATCTCGGCTTCTCTAGCTCCCGAGCAAGAGAGAGCCCTTCTCGCGGTCTTGCACAGCAATAGGCAAGCTTTTGGCTGATCCATGGCGGACATCAAGGGGATTAGTCCCCTGATCGTTGAACATCACATTCATCTGATGGATGATGCCAAACCAGCCAGGGATCCACAAAGGCGACTCAACCCAGTCATGAAGGAGGCTGTAAAAAAGGAAATCGTAAAGTGTCTAGTTAGTGGTATCATTTACCCTATCTCTGATAGCCAGTGGGTTAGCCCCATTCACGTTGTCCCCAAGAAATCAGGCATAATGGTCATAACCAACGAGGCGAACGAGTTAATCCCTACTCGCACCCAGACCGGGTGGCGAGTATACATCGATTACAGAAAACTCAACGCCGCAACGCGGAAAGACCATTTTCCGCTACCTTTCATTGACCAGATGCTTGAACGATTGGTCGGACACGAATACTACTGCTTTCTTGATGGCTACTCCGGCTATAATCAGATTCCCATCGCCGAAAAAGACCAGGACAAGACCACATTCACTTGTCCTTTCGGCACGTTTGCATATCGTCGCATGCCCTTTGGGTTATGCAATGCGCCCGCTACCTTCCAGCGGTGTATGATGGGAATCTTCTCAGATATGGTAGAAAAATTCTTGGAGATATTCATGGACGATTTCTCCATTTTCGGCGATTCCTTTAATGAGTGTTTGCTGCATCTCGACGCTGTCCTTACCCGATGAAAGGACAAGAACCTCACTTTGAATTGGGAGAAGTGCCACTTCATGGTGCGCGAAGGTATTGTCTTGTGACATATCATTTCGAAAAATGGCATAGAGGTTGACAAAGCGAAGATTGAGGTCATTTCCAATCTCCCTCCTCCCAGATGCGTCAGAGACATCCGAGCCTTCCTTGGCCATGCCGGTTTCTATAGACGGTTCATCAAGGACTTTAGCAAGATTGCTAGGCCCTTGACTCTTTTGCTGGACAAGGACACGCCATTCGACTTCAACTCGAGCTGTGTGACTGCGTTCGAGTCATTAAAAAGCTCACTCACTTCTGCTCCCGTTCTTTCTTCTCCTGATTGGACGCACCCATTTGAGATTATGTGCGATGCATCCGACTTTGCCATCGGTGCTGTCCTTGGACAACACATCAACAAGATGCCGCACGTAATCTATTATGCCAGCCGAACCCTGAACGACGCGCAACTGAATTACACAACAACTGAGAAGGAATTCTTGGCTGTTGTATTTGCTTTAGAAAAGTTCAGGCCCTACCTCATCGGCTCTCCAGTCATCGTCTATACGGACCATTCTGCTCTGCGCCATCTTTTTGCGAAGAAAGATGCAAAATCTCGGCTGATACGTTGGATCCTCTTGCTTCAAGAGTTTGACCTTGTCATCAAGGACAAAAGAGGATGTGAGAACGTAGTCGCCGACCATCTCTCACGACTTCCTTCTTCGCCGTCACTTCAAATTCCTATCAACGACGTTTTTCCGGATGAACAGCTCTTGACAGTATCTTGCGAACCCTGGTTCGCAGATATTGTGAACTCTTTGGCCACAGGATTATTACCGACTGAATGGTCAAGTCAGGACAGACTTCGATTCTTATCCCAAGTAAAACACTTTTACTGGGACGAACCGTACCTTTTCAAGTACTGTCCCGACCATATTATTCGTCGGTGTGTCCCTGACAATGAATTCAAGAGTGTGCTGTCATTTTTCCACGATCAAGCATGTGGCGGGAATTTTGGCCCCAGAAAGACAGCTGAGAAGATCTTGCAGTGTGGTTTCTACTGGCCACAACTCTTCAAAGACGCTCATGACTACTGCAAGACTTTCTCCCGGTGCCAACACTTGGGCCGGATATCCAGGAAAAACGAGATGCCACTCCAACCAATCTTGGTGTGGAGATTTTCGATGTTTGGGGGATAGATTTCATAGGGTCGTTTTCCAGCTCTTTTGGGAACTTGTACATCCTTCTCGCTGTTGATTACGTCTCTAAGTGGGTCGAGGTTGTGCCCATCCGGACTAACGACAACAAGGTTGTCGTTAGATTTCTTAAAGAAAACATTTTCTCCCGGTTTGGGCACCCCCGAGCAATCATTAGCGACAATGGAACTCATTTCTGCAATAAAACTTTCGAGGCCTTGATGTGGAAATATTCCATTAATCATAAGCTATCTACGCCCTACCACCCCCAAACCTGTGGGCAAGCCGAAGTTTCAAATCGGCAAATCAAGCAGATACTGGAGAAGACAGTTTCCAAGAACCGTAAAGATTGGTCGTTAAAACTCACTGATGCCCTTTGGGCATTTCGAACTGCTTATAAGACCGATCTTGGCATGTCTCCCTATCGGCTTGTGTACGGAAAGGCTTGCCACCTCCCTGTGGAAATAGAGCATCGCGCATTTTGGACGATAAAGGAGCTGAATCTGTCTCTCGAAGATGTGGGCAGCCATCGGAAGCTGCAGTTGAACGAATTGAGCGAGCTTCGGGATGAGGCTTACGAAAACGCGGTTGTCGTTAAGAACCGAACGAAGATGTTTCACGATAAACACCTTTTGCGCAAAACATTCACACCTGGTCAACAGGTGCTACTTTACGACACCCAGCTACATTTCCATCCAGCTAAGCTCAGATCTCGCTGGAAAGGGCCATATTTTGTGCGGAATGTGTATCCACATGGCGCTGTAGATTTGAAGAATCCAAAGGACGGTTCATTTTTTAAAGTAAACGGACACAGACTAAAACCGTACCTTAGCGCCGAACCAACAGAGGAGCTCCTGGTCCTACAGGAGCCGGTTTACCCTGCATAATCTTCCACTGCCTACCACAAACTTCGGTTATCCAGCCAAAACAGTGGGCACTGTTCCAAATAAGTTTGGGGGTATGTATATACCATTTTGTATATATTTGTGGATATTATTTTCCATTTTTACTATTTTTCTTTTCTTTAAAAACAAAAACAAAAAAAATTGTGTATATCTAACCGACAATTTTGACCCTTCAATGATCTCTTCATGCAATGACAGTGAGGACACTGTCCAGTTTAAGTTTGGGGGTACGCTCGGTACGCATTTCTAACCTTCGCATTCATATGTATATTTTGCATTTGCATACTAAAATCCATAAAATCCATAAAAATCAGAAAATTTTCTAAAAACATAAAAACTTTTTCGTCAGGTTAGCTAGTGGGAGAACTCATATTCAACATTTCAACGATTTTGTTTGATAAGATAAGAATAACTAAATCTTATTTTTAGATTTTGAAAACCTGAAAGATAACTCTCCTTTGAAGTTAACTATAGCTGATATACGTCTTTACATCACACTACACGTGTCGTAAGTTTTTGAAAATTAGATGACAAGTCTATTGTGTCTAAAAACTTTTAAATGGATAAATTATTTTCTGAGGATCAAATAAGTTTGTTCTGAAATAAGTAATATCAAGAATAGTTTATGAAGTGAAGCGAATATGAAGGAATATTATTGATACCTTAATTGGAACTAACTCTGAGAAATAACCCATCTGGAACTTGGTTGGAATGATTACACACCGAACCCACTAAACACGTCTTTTATCCAAAAAAAATAATTGAACTGCCGGTTATATCTCCGTTCGCATTGAATCATCATGATTTTCACGCTAAATTGTCTTTTGTTTTTGGGCCTAGGTAACTTGAGTAATTAAGTCCGCTGGGGTGTCTCTACACCTAATGCCCTAAAGCTAACTGGTTTGGGTGCATTGGCCCAAAGCTCGTTAAGAAGCCTAGAAAGTCCAGATTAAAATAAAGTCAAGCAAGTGTTCTCTCCGAGTTAAAATTCCTAACGGTTCTTTGTGTGAGAATAATCTTGACAACAGACAGGTTTTTATAAAAAAGTATTTCTAGCGGAGATATGAAGGTTTTATTCTATGATAAAGACTATTGCACGTTCACAGAAGTGTGTATGAAATGAAAACAAGAAAAAGATGGAGTGAAAGATAAGACCTAGTTTCCTGTTAAGGAAGATAGAAATTCTGAAATTGAAACCTTACTGGAAAACGAAACTTGAAAAATACTTAACTCTTTATAAAACTTATGTGATCCTTTTAAAAATTTTATCTGAGCTCTATTGTGTGACATGATGACTTTAATCGATCCTTCTGGAACTTAACGACACTATTTGCACTGCACGTAAAGACATATAAAATCTTAAGTTAAATAAGAAGCGAGGTGTGAAAAATAAAGGTTCGATAGTCTAGACTTAGGATGATAGAATTGTTATTTTCTGAAACAAAACCCTTTGGTTTGGATCATAGTTATTTTGCAAAACTAAGCTTTACAGGATTTTGTGGGTAGTATCCGCTGAAAACCCTCAGGAGACAACACTCCTCTTACTAAGGACACCTAGAGGTTTAACGGCTTGTTGCACATGCTCAGTGCAATCGCGTTCCCTGCGAAAGTGAGGTTAGGAATTTTTTGTGAATAAATTGGCTTTGCTCGGGCCGAGCAAATGATAAGTTTGGGGGTATTTGTTCATATCAGATTTTTGCATTTTTATACCGCCCATTTTTTATCACATTGCTTATCGGTAGGTACTCTTGAGCCGTGTTTGCTAGTTAATTGCAGGATACAAGTTCTCGGCTCTAAACAATGAAATTTATGGAAAAGCGTGACAAATTCTGGATTACATCCAACCACAGATAAAATACGGGTCTCCGCTCTCTATCCGTATGTTGCCGCACACCAGTTTAAGGGACAAAATGGCAAATCATTGGTCATTTTCATGCACAAAGCACAATGGCAACACAAAATCCAAGATATCTATGCGGAGCTCAAGGAAATCATGGCAAAAGATCCACATCACATCACCTTTTGATCTACTGAAATTCTGGAAGAAATTTGAAGAGCTTCTGAAAAACCACACATACCACACTGAAGGAAACATCAAAACGGGGAAAACCACAAAAGTTGATGGGCCAACTCCTCTTTATGGCCGCGGATCCGCGGCATAAGCTCTCTTAGGCCGAGGATCCGCGGCCTAATGAACTCGACAGATGGAAATTTTCTGGGGGTAATTTGGTCATTGCATATGGGTCCTGAAAGTTGCCCTAGGTTCTCTGTTTCCTGCCTATAAATAGCCCGGAACATGCCAAGCCAAAGGGTGCTTATTCTTGTGTAAAATTTTAGGATATATTTTGTAGTTCTTCTTCCTCTTTTCATCTTTTCTCCATTAAAACTTTGTAGTGAGCTTTTTATGAGTGAAAGATGAATAAAAGAGTTCTTTTCCTTATCATGCTTGTCTTGTTATTTTGTTAATTGCAATTGCTTGTACTTTTCATTTGCTAATCTAGTTGTTGTTATTTGTTGTTGTTTCTTTCTTGTTCTTTTTTTCTTTATCCTTAACAACAATGATGCTTAAGCTTGATCCTTGCCAATGTGAGGTCTCAAATAACTAGTTGTAATCTTCTAACCTCTTTCTTTCTATCTTCCTCCTTTTGTTGTATTTTCTTTTTCTTGTAATGGGTGAGTAGTTTTCTTACTTGTTAGGGTAGGATAAGGAAAGTTTGAGAGAAGGAAATCTCTCTCACTCTTTCCTTACCCAACATCTTAATTCGGACTCCCGTTAATTGAACCACAATCTGCTCCCTACGGCACCCTATCCTACATGATAGCGGTGATTCCTTAGTGAGACCGGTTGTGGTTGAATTAACAGGAGGTTAAGGCTAAGAGCCAAGAACGGACGGACAAGCACCAAAAGGAAGAACTTAAGTGTTGGAAAGCCTAGCTTATACTCGCAAGTTCCTTCCTAGTCGTGCTAATCCCCGTTGTTGCTGATTACCGTAACACCGATATTAAGAGTGGCAACGAAAGAAGTGAGCGACTCCTAACTCAAACTAACCTAATCCTAAACCTAACAAGCTCTCTTTATATAACATTTTAGCACATAGTTAATCTCAAAACAAACCTGTAAATTTGGACTTAACTCGTTAAAGCACATAGAAAAAGATTCCCATCTCCCTGCGGACGACCCGTACTCAACCGGCTAGCTACAAGCGAAACTGTCTTGATTGCGGTAATTTACTAAGCACGCAAAAACTTTAACAATCAACAGCCTCGACCCACTTTGAAACATAGTCAAAAGTGAAGAGAATATACACGTTCCCAAAAGAATTGGGAAACGGTCCCATAAAATCTATCCCCCAAACATCAAAAATTTCAACAACAAATATTGGTTGGAGCGGCATTTAATTTCTCCTAGATATCCGGCCCAAGTGTTGGCACTGGGAGCATGTCTTGCAGTTGTTGGGGTCAAAATTTGCACCCCGGTTGACCGAGTCAAAGTCAAGGTTAACCCCAAGCCAGGTGGGTCCAAGCCCAGGTCAAGCAGGCCCATGCCCAAGTCGAGCCCGCGGCCAGCCTCCTCCATGCCAAAATATAGATCATATAATAAATAGTTTTTATGTAATTTTTTATGCATGAATGTATGCAAAATGGGCATAAAGCCAAATTTTTGTAAAGCCCATGGCTTATGTGCAAAAAGAAATGGCACATGAGCCATGGGATGGGCAAAATGCCATTTTGTAAAGGCCAAGGGAATATATGTAAATATGTAAGCCTATATAAAGCAACATGATGATGAATAAAAAAACACTTTTTATTCCTCACAAAAAGATTAGGGTTTTTGTGCCTCCTTCTCCTTCCTCAAGATTATAAACCTTCTTCTTCTTTAAGAATTAAATCAAGAGTTTAACTCTTCCTTTTCCAAAACTAAATAGTTTTTCACCACAAAACCTACAAAGGGGAATTTAAATCTTCCACCAGATCTCATAAAGGAGAGATTTTTAAAATCTCATACTTCTTGATCTTCAAGATCCGGCCAACAAAAGAGGAAGAAGGAGATCCATCTCCAAAGACCCCACTTTGGGGAAGATCCAGGGCTCAAGGGGAGAAGCCCCTTCATCAGCCTCAAAATATCATAGGAGTTTAACTCCTCATATATATACATATATACAAAATAATAAGTGCTTCTTTCTTGGAGTACAACTCCCATTTCAGGGACCAAGTCCCTTTTGCCTCCCGAACGCCCACGTGCCTGGCACGTGAAGCGCTAGCGCCCTTGCGCTCAGAGCGCTGGCGCCCTTGCGCTCAGAGCGCTAGAGACCAAAGCGCTAGCGCCCAAGCGTCCACGTGCCTGGCACATGGGGCGCTTGCGCTCGGAGCGCTAGCGCCCAAAAGCGCTAGCGCCTGTGCGCCCACGTGCCTGGCACGTAGGGCGCTAGCGCTCTTGCACTCAGAGCGCTAGCGCCCAAAGCGCTAGCACCCAAAGCGCTGGCGCTTTTTCCCACGCATCCCTTGGATGCCTTTTCCTTTTTTTTTTATATATACGTATATATACATACACACACACATACTCCACACTAAAAGCACCTCCCCCGTTCGAAAAAATTTCTAACGGGGCGCTGCCCCGCATCCCATAAGGGGGATACTAGCACCCTTGACCCCGACCCGCTATCCGGGTAGCGGGACCCCCATAAAAACTCTGCGGGCCCCCGATATATCCAAAACCTCTTCAAAACACATCACTGCACATTGAGTTCGCATGACCAGTTCAACCCTTCAATCGGAGGTTCTCTCGCTCCAAATGCGAGGGGTAATTAACGGCAGCTTAGTCCGCGGCTGCCGGAGATTCGGATCCCCACAATCAATAAACCCCAGCCTACCCTAGGCAGGAGGAATCTGTAATGCGCTTGACAAGAACGCGCGTATTCCCATCTCAATGGGGTAACGAAAAACACCCTACAGATTCTGGCACGTCCGGTGGGACCAATCTCTCCTCCCATATTTCGGGTTAAGCTTTCATGCAAACTCAATCAATATACATACCTATATTTATACTAAAATAATTCTTTTTCATGCAGGTTTTCAAGCAATCAGTTTTCAACATTGTCTCCAAAGATGAACTCAGCTCTCAGCACAGCTTCCGTCTCCTACACGATGAAGATAGACTCCAGGACGATCCTTCCGGCCAGTCTCGGGCGACAATGGGAGGAGCCGCCTCTATCATTTGGCTCTATTATGTTTGTGTCAGCTAACGCCATCCCAGCTCCTCAAGCCCCGGTGACGGACAAACCGGTCTCGAAAGGCAAGAGGCCAAATGTGGTGGTCTCGAAGGCGCCCCAACTCAAACGCAAGTCGGTGTTTGAACGACTCTCCTTGGCCCCAGCTGGGGGAAAGGCCATCAACACCAACAAAGCAACAGGGCGTCTCGAGCAAGCTCCGGCGATGCCCCTGACAACTTCTCAATTGGGTATCTTCTCTAAGCTCCCCATCACTCATCCTATGGCAGCTTCCCGGAGAGCAGAAGCCTGCCAAGCGCTCAAGGCGGGGAAGCTGAGGCAGAAGCGGCTCAGATACAGAGCCAACAAACAGGCTAGGGCTCCGGCCATGTTAAAATTTGTGAATTTACAAATCCCGGACCGCTTCGCGAAACCAGCTGCCAGTGAATAAAGGATGGATGAATGTGTTATCCACACCGTCTACATGGTGGGCACGTGTCCCGGCGACAACCTTCGTAGCAAAAGCAAGGATGGGGCCACCACATCTCAAATCTAACCTGGTGTGAATATAGCTGTCACTTCTCAAGACCAGCATCCTCCGGAGGGTGATGAAAATCCTCCCAGTGAAGCTGATAGGAAGAGAGAGCCCTCAGTTCATGAGGAGGAGTCGGGCTCGGAAAGCGAAGATGAGCCAACTTTCCGTCCCAAGAACGCAGAGCGGCAACTTCTCCAAGAGCTCCGAAAACAGCTCAGAATCAAAGACAAGCATATGGCCAAGCTTTACTCAAAAATTGACGACTTGACAAACGTCGTCTTACAGCTCATGGCCCAACTTGCCACTCAGCCGCCCAATCAGGCGCAGGGCTCTCATGAACCGGGAAACGGTGTCCCGAAACATCCGACGCCCGTTTCCTCAAATCCAAAAGTGGGCGGACCACATGAAAATCAGTCGCATCCTATCTCGAGAAATTTCTTGGCTACCGATGACAGTATCCCTCTAACTCAAGATCAAATCATGGATTTGGTTGCCAGCAAAGTCAAAACATTGGTAGCTGAAGTCGAAGCGCAAAAAGATGTTAGCAGTAGCGGGAGACCATATCCTGCTCAGTATGATCTGGAAGAATTTCCTAGCGACTATGTCATCCCTAAATTTGGAAGATTCGATGGGACGGGAAATGCGAATCAGCACATCACCCACTTTAAAGCCTCATGCGGGAATACTGGGGGCAATGATGCGCTTCTCCTCCGCCAATTCGTTAATAGCTTGGCCGATGTTGCTTTCGACTGGTACGCGAGCGTACCGGATGGCTCCGTCATAACTTTCGTCCAAATGGAGTCTCTGTTTCGGTAGAGGTTCATGAGCGTCAGCGATAAGATCACCATTGCTGAGCTCGTAAGGACCAAGCCAAAGAACAACGAAAGCATCATGGATTTTATAACCCGATGGCACAATCTCTCCGTCAAATGCGAACCGCCGATAGAGCAGGACCAATCTGTCAGTCTCCTTGTCGGAAATCTCAACAATTGGATGGCCCGTTTCTATGCACTGTAGGTCTCAAAACATTCCAAGAGCTGACCAGGAAAGTTCAGATGCTGGAGCGCTCAAATCAGGAGTCCTCCTCGAATTCCCAAAATAACAATAGGTCCTGGAGAAACCGAAAGGACGATAATCGCAAAGGCAGAAATCCCGACGATTCTGAATCTTTCAACACTTCGGCTAACCGAAATAAGCGAGGGATGAGATGGCCTAGTGCCAACCAGCCTCGGAAGCCAGTGTTCAGAGAGGGAAGAGAATCTCCACTGAAAAAGAAGCTGGATAAGGTCTATTCCTTCAGAAGGGACAAAATCCGTAAAATATTTAAAGACGCCCTGAGGAACGGTCTACAACTGCCAGAGTCAAAAAGACCGCAGGAAGAGAATATGACCGACGACCCCAAATACTGCCCCTATCACAGAGTGATAGGTCATGTCATTGAGGACCGCTTCATCTTCAAAGATTGGGTCGAAAAGCAATATAAGGCAGGAGAGATAGAACTGTCTAAAGGCGTGTTAACAAACAGTCCAGCTGCGACCGCCAATTTCATACAAACGGAGACCGAAGTTCTTCGTGAAACTGATTCTCCCAGACATCTTCCTTTCTCTGAAAACAGCTGACCACTATGTCATTAAACTGGGAATAATCGACCTCTAAGTCGTTAAATTGGAAATGTAAAAATATGTAAATAAAACAAGAATAAAAAAATAAAATGATGAAAAGCCGAAATGATGGGGCAACTCGCAAAAAAAATTAGCGAGTAAAAATAAAGATGAAAATAAACAGCCGAAATAATGGGGCGACCGTGAATAAATAGCCGAAATGATAAGGCAATCGCGACCTTCGCGATAAGAAAAGCTGAAATGATAGAGCAATCGCGGTAAAAAAAAAACAAAACAACGGCGAATGATGAGTCGCTCCTGGTACCATATTCCAGTGCAGCAATGCAGACGCCAAACAAAATCCAATTTCTTAAAATTCTTCCGGCCCTACGGTTAGTACCCAAATTGACTGCCCTATACAATCCACAGGCTCAAATAATTCTCATCATACCCATGCCCCACTATAATCACCAGTTACGCAGCTGGTCTCCGCCCTTGGAATTATGGTCCATTGGGAAGACCCACTCATGTGTCCTCACGATGCATGACGAGAACAAACATTCGTGGGATCCTTACGACTCAAAAAAGAAAAACACACTTGGTGGTCCTCACGACTCCTAAGGAGAAAATGCACCTACGGGATCCTTACGACTCGTAGGGAGAAAATGCTTTTATGGGACCCTTACGGCCCATAAAATTGAAAAGCCTTAGGTGATAGGGATCTAAACCTGTCTCCTAAGTCATCTCTTCCCAAATCCCAATGGCGAATGATGAGTCGCTCCTGGTACCATATTCCAGTGTAGCGATGCAGACGCCGTTCAAAGATCAAATCTCAATGGCGAATGATGAGTCGCTCCTGGTACCATATTCCAGTGCAGCGATGCAGACGCTAACCAAATTCCAAATTCCATACCCCAACGGAGAATGATGAGTCGCCCCTATACCATATTCTAGTGCAGCGATGCAGACGCCAACCAAATTCCAAATCCCATACCCCAACGGCGAATGATGAGTCGCTCCTGGTACCATATTCCAGTGCAGCGATGCAGACGCCAACAAAGTCCCGAAATTTTTCCAGCCCTACGGTCTGGATCATACATCCTGCAAAACCGTATACAATCCATGGGCATAAAACAATCCCAATCTCTCCCATGTCCTACCGGTGAGACCATATTCAAAGTCCCACCAAAAATAATAAAATAAAAAAACAAAAAAAAGGGTATGTCCACAGGCAAAATGGGCACGGATGAAAACCCGAAAGGGCTCCGTGAGTAAAAACAGCAGGACTGCCGGCGAGTTTGTGAAAACCCCAAAGGGCGCAAACTCGTAAAAAAGAGATGAAATGCACTCGCAAAGTCCTCTGGACATTGTGAGGAGAAAATTCCCGCGTGAGATCCTTACGACTCACAAAGGAGCAACACGCTTAGGAGTGTAAGTCCATGCTACCTCTCCCGGTACTTTCGGGCATGCGGAATTTGATAAAAAACGATTTTCTTAGAGGTGGTAACATGGACTTAAAACCCGGATCTTTGTTAAACATCTAACTAACAACCTAACTACGAGTTGCTAACTACTCGGTTAGGGGGTTATACCTTTCTATTTCTCGAACTCCTTCGTCTTCAAGCTTTGATGGTCGTCCGGATCGCCTTCACTCCGTCGTCTCCTTGCGCCGAAGATAGATCCACCTCGAAAGCTTCAACCTTTGGCTCCTTCTTCGGTCTTTGAAGAAACTAGTTCACTTGGTTTGCTAAACCTTGTGAACTAGAATGAGTAGAGAAGAGTTTGTATGGGATTTTATCTATGGTTCTTGGTTCTCAACTCATGAGACAAGTGAACCATAGAGTCAAGAGAGGGAGAGCAAGGGGAGGAGGATGAGAGCTCAAGAACAAGAGAGAGAATGAGCATGAAAGAATGAGAGAAGACTTTTCTCATTTGGCTCTCATAATCCTAAACAATCATAACACCTCATATCAATCAAGTATTATGTGATGGTTTAAGCAACCATAGCCATATCATTTCATGCACTCATTTTGCACAAAAGAGCAAGCAAGCAAAAGTCTTTGCCATGAAATGATAGCTATAGTTATCATGATGGTCAACTAGTCAAGCCAAGTCAACCGGTCAACAAAGTCAACAAGTCAAAAAAAATCAACAAGTCAACAAAGTCAATCTCTCAACAACCATGTCACCATAATACTTAATTAATATAATTGTTAATCACATATCATATTCTCATTAGGGTTGAGCAAAAAGTCAATAGTCAACTGTCAACGGTCAACAACCCTAATGAGAATCCTCCGCCTCTGTCTCTCCGTCAACTGTGCATACACACCCGCATCCGCGTTCCGAAGAACACGAATACAAACTGGATAAATCCAATCCCAATACATACACTAGGATCCGGCTTAAACCAAAGCCCGCTAGTGTCAACTGTCCGGACACTGTACGTGCACAAGTGCACGGATGTGACCGAACCCTGTCGCAAAACCATGCGACCTGCCGCAAAACCATGCGACCTCTACTCTTTTGCCTAAAGGCGAATAGCTTTCTGTGTGGGACTCTAAAGACTCGACACTACGCTGGCAGTGGGTTTAACCACAGACCGCAAGCGGCACTAGCTGTGCATAACGGTCCCCAGGTAGAAGCCGACAAGAAGACTGCCGAGGTGAAACCCATCTGAACTCCTACTGAGCCTGAATGTGACAATCTCCGTACAGTCCGGTCTGTTCGTCTGATACATCGCATGGCGGGCCTAGGGGGGCGGTAAACGTCAGTCCCCTAATAGCGGTACAAGTCGTGTCGGAGTGAAGCCCAAAACACCCTGAGATAACACTGGAAGCCTACCAGTATATCTCGATTGCCCTGGCCAGGGACTACTCGTGTAATGGCTCTCCTAGACACAGCGCGATGTCAACCCCCAATACTGGGAGAGACGGATCCTGTCTAACCGTCACTGCCTCCAAGTGCTTCGGGACTGTACCCAACCACTACCTGTTTGCACGACTCCTTTGAGCCGTGGTAGGGTAGTAATCAAAGTACAGTGGGAACACACTCGAGGCGAAGTGACAGTGTCAAGTCAGCGGACTAAGCAGTACTCATGTCACCTGGGAACTGATAACTGACGATAGGTATAATACCAACCGGTCAGTTCCCGACGAGTCCTGTCCAGTGTACTCGTAACCCAACGAGCACCCGCATACTATCTCCAGTACGACGTACTGACGGCTGTGGGACAGACCGTCTCCTACTCTGGGATGAGAAGCGCATGCGCTAGTCTACTCCGAAGTATCGATGCCCTGTCTCGATAGTCCTGCGACTAGGGACCTGCATAAGGATGTGCTTATAGATTACCCAGCCCCCACTAGTGTGACTGCCATCACAACGCTGGTAATCAAGCAAAGATCCTAAGGGCTCCACTAATGTGTATAGGTGATATACTGAAATAAACACAAGTACACATTGAAGTAGAAACAAACCAAGTAGCATACTACTATATTGAGCAAGATTGTTTATACAAGGTGAATATCCCAAGCTTCCATTAAGTAATATACAAACTAGTATGATACAGTAATGGCCTCTAGGGCATATACACTAACAATCTCCCACTTGCACTAAGGCCATGTACTGGCGTATCGAAGACCTATCATCTCGATCAGCCGCTCGAACTGAGTCTGGGGCAAGGCCTTGGTGAATGGATCTGCAGTGTTATCTTCTGAAGCGACTCTTCGAACCTCGATCTCCTGGCGATCCACGATCTCCCTGATCAGGTTATACCGCCTCAAGATGTGTCTGGATCTCTGATGGGACCTTGGTTCCTTCGCTAAAGCTATAGCCCCGTTGTTGTCGCAATACAGAGGTATTGGATCAACAATGGACGGAACCACCTGAAGTTCTTTCAAGAACTTCCTTATCCAGACAGCTTCTTTTGCGGCATCAGATGCAGCGATGTATTCCGCTTCCATCGTCGAGTCTGCAACGGTTTCCTGTTTGGAACTCTTCCAACACACCGCCCCTCCATTGAGGGTAATGACAAAACCCGACATGGACTTGGAATCATCCTTGTCACTCTGGAAGCTGGAGTCAGCAAAGGCCTCGATCTGGAGGTCTTTTCCGCCATACACCAAGAACATCTCCTTAGTCCTTCTCAGGTACTTGAGAATGTTCTTTACCGCTATCCAGTGTTTCTCCCCTGGGTCTGACTGATACCGGCTTACCACACTGAGTGCATAAGCTACATCCGGTCTGGTACACAACATCGCATACATTATAGAGCCTACCGCAGAAGCGTAGGGTATAATAGACATGCGATCCCTCTCCAAATCAGTCTTGGGAGACATCTCTTTGGAGAGGGTGATCCCGTGACAAGCCGGCAGGTTACCGCGCTTGGAATCTTCCATACTAAATCTTTTCAGTATGGTGTCGATGTACCTGAACTGTGAAAGTCCTAATATCCTCTTGGATCTATCACGGTAGATCCGGATACCCAGAATGTATGAGGCATCACCCAGGTCTTTCATGGAGAACCTGTGTGACAAGAACCCCTTGACAGATTGTAGCATAGGAATGTCATTTCCTATTAAGAGAATGTCATCCACGTATAAAACGAGGAATACTACAGTTCTCGCTACAAATCTACTATAGATGCATGGTTCATCTGGATTTTTGATAAAGTCAAATTCCTTGACCGTCTCATCAAAACAGATGTTCCAACTCCGCGATGCCTGCTTCAGTCCGTAAATGGACTTAAGCAACTTGCACACCTTTCCGCTGCTCCCACTCTGAATGAAACCCTCTGGCTGGTCCATATAGACACACTCCTCTAAATTACCATTTAGAAAAGCTGTCTTTACGTCCATCTGCCAAATCTCATAATCGTGGAAGGCAGCAATGGCAAGAAGGATCCGAATGGATTTCAGCATAGCCACTGGAGAAAAGGTTTCGTCATAGTCCAAGCCAGGTCTTTGACGGAAACCCTTTGCAACAAGTCTAGCTTTATAGGGCTCAACCTGTCCATCTACACCAATCTTCCTTTTGAAGATCCACTTGCATCCTACGGGTTTTACCCCGTCTGGAGCAATGTCCAACATCCATACTTTGTTGGTGTACATGGACTCCATTTCGGTCCGCATTGCATCCAGCCATTTTACTGAGTCAACGCTCTGAACGGCCTGCTGGAAGCTAGTAGGCTCATCATAATCTATGATGCAATCCTCTCTATCCCCGTCTATGAGAAAACCGTAGTATCTCTCGGGCGGATGAGACTGCCTACTCCTGCGGAGCGGCGTAGGAATGTCCTGTTCTTTTGAACCCTCTGGTTCCACTAAGCTTTCAGTAATAGTCTGTGGTTCTGGAATTTCTTCCAGTTCTACTGCGCTCCCACTAATTTCCCTTTCTAAGAACTGGTGTTCTAGAAAGTGGGCATTACGAGAAACAAGGACTTTTTGTTCCTCTGCGTGGTAGAAAAGATACCCCCTGGTGTTCTTTGGGTATCCCACAAACTTGCACAGTACTGAGCGTGCCTCGAGCTTGTCCGCATGCTGCTTTTTGACAAAAGCCGGACATCCCCAGATCTTCAGATATTGAAGATAGGGTTTCTTCCCACTCCACATTTCATATGGTGTGGTAGGCACAGTCTTAGTCGGAACTCGGTTCAAAAGGTATGCAGCTGATTCTAGCGCATACCCCCAGAATGATCGCGGTAACTCAGTGTTACTCATCATGGACTGAACCATATCCAATAGGGTTCGGTTCCGTCTCTCCGACACACCGTTATGTTGCAGAGTGTATGGAGGAGTAAGCTGAGAGAGAATTCCGTTCTCTTTTAAATAGTCCAGGAACTCGGCACTCAAGTATTCTCCACCTCGATCCGATCTTAGAATCTTAATACTTTTGCCGGTTTGTTTTTCTACTTCATTCTTAAATTCCTGGAACTTTCCAAAGGCTTCGGACTTATGTTTCATTAAGAAGACATAACCGTACCTTGAGAAGTCATCCGTAAAAGTAATGAAGTAAGAATAACCGCTTCGCACATGCGTAGACATTAGACCGCACACGTCGCTGTGTACGAGTCCCAAGAGCTCGCTCGCTCTTACTCCGTGTCCAGTGAACGGAGTCTTTGTCATCTTTCCTTTGAGACAGGATTGACAAGTGGCATACGATTGATATTCGAACGAATTCAAATATCCTTCTGTATGTAACTTCGTCAACGTTCTCTCATTGATGTGACCCAGTCTACAATGCCATAAGAAAGTCTGATTAATTTCCGGAGACTTTCTTTTGTGTGTATTCTGGACGTTGAAAATCTGTGGTTGGTTTAACATGTATATACCATTACTCAATGTACCTGACCCAATCAAAACTTGATTAAGGTGAATGTTTACAACATTACTTACAAACGCAAATTCATAACCTTCTTTAGAAACTAAAGATACATAAATGATATTACAAGTTGCGTTGGGTACAAAAAAGCAATTACGCAAAACCAAAACATGTCCATCTGACATTCCCAGGTGATAGTCCCCTACGGCCTTAGCATCCATGCTAGCTCCGTTTGCAACTCTGAGGGTCATGTCACCTGCCTTCAAAACCCTACGGTTTCTCAACGCCTGCAAAGAATTACAGATATGAGATCCTGATCCGGTATCCAATACCCAGGAAGTAGAGTTTATTGAAAGACAGTTTTCAATAACATATACACCTGAAGCTGAAGCTGCAACCTGCTTCAATTCCTGTGTTCTGGCCTTCCAGGCCCTGCAATCATTCTTCCAGTGTCCTTTCTTATGACAATAGAAGCATTCTTCCTTATCCACAAGCTTCCCCGCTATCTTTGTTGCTTTAGCTTTTCCCATCGTATCCACTTTACTAACACCGCCTCTTGGTTTGGCGGGGGCTTTCTTCTTCTTTCCCTTGGCTTTCGCCTTGGACCTAGAAGAAGATGATCCTCCTACAAACAAAGTGGATGTTTCCCTACCTTTCTGTAGGGTGCCCTCTGCGCTCCTCAGCATGTTGAGGAGCTCTGAAAGTTCAACCTCTTTTTCTTGTAAGTTGAAGTTCAGTATGAACTGGGCGTAAGTGGAAGGAAAGGACTGGAGAATCAAGTCCGTATAGAGCTCGTTCTCTAACGTGGTTCCAAGTTCCGCGAGCTCCTCAATGAAGCCAATCATCTTAAGCATGTGTTCCGCTACCGATGATCCGATGGCCAACCTTGCCGAAAATAACTTTTTCGACACTTCGTATCTTGCGATACGAGATTGCTCTCCATACAGTTCTATTGTATGGAGAAATATGGATTCAAGGTCCATATTCTCGTGCCTCCTCTGATGTTCGTTGTCCATCGAGGCAAGTACGAGGCACTTGGCCTTCGCGCTATCAATCTCCCAAGTCTTACGGATTTCCTTATCCGCGACGCTGGAAGTGGGACTTAGGACAGGGGGAGCTTTGGTGGTAAGAAGATACCCCAGCTTGTCGTAAGTGATTGCCATTTTGACATTCCTGAGCCAATCTTTGTAGTTTGGCCCTGTCAGTATGTTTTTATCTAGGAGTAACTTAAGTCCAGTCATGTCGATTGGTCGCTGCAATTAGGAGAGAGAAGAAGAAACACTTAGCATGATGCTCTTGCAAGTTTAGAGTGGTTTTTAATTTGTCTAAACAGGATGGCTCCCACTGTTTCTCGAATCCCTCCTCAAACCAAAAAGGAAGAATTAGTCAGGATCAATCTCACCGTACAATACTTGCTTAACCGTTCGGCCAGGCTGGTGTCGGTACTTCGAGGGAGGTTTTCCAACGCTTTCGTGAAGTTCCTTAATTAAATAACCGCTTTTCCCTGGGGGCGTAGCCCCGCTAACACCTTTCTAGACACCTACTAGGTTTATAGCATTGATCGTTAAGTGAGAAATTTCCCGAGGAGTAGCATATACTCACAGTAGGATCGGGATCCAAATATCATCGCGTGACGAAACTGAAGGAATCCTACCAGAATCATCACACTCCAAATGGTATGCAACACTAGTAAGTTTCAGTTCTTTTGAAACTCCCGATGTGGATTTTTGCCCCATGCTCTTATGACCTTGGCGTGAGGTCAAAATGTCATAAGTCACATGTCAAGTTCTTCCCATCATTATCCAGGTTAATTTGAATCCACCCGTACCTACCCTTGACGTAGGCCAAAATGGTAGTACGGCTGTCCCAAACCAACGCATTCTATCTATGCAACAGATAAATATCCGGCAGCTACCAATCACTATGCCTTGGCGTGAGGTCAAAATACATAGCTTGAATACTACCGAATATTTAACTGAAATGATGGAGGGCTACGGATGGTTTTGGCGAAACCGTGAACGTAGTGAACTTGATATGGTCGATGGAACGAGATAGCTTTTAAAAGGAGTGGCTCAAACTCCGCATTTAAAAGTTTGTTTTGAAAAGAACCGAGTGGTTTTTCGAAAGTGTTCCAACGAATTTTACTTGGTTTATTTTCTTGCATTAGTTCTTTTAATGCGTGATATTCTTGCATTAGTTCTTTTAATGCATCCCATCATTTAATCCTACCATTGCAGAAAACAACCAAAATATGACGTACGCTTATGCCATTCGCATTCGCCACGGGGCCCCGTCATTACCCGTTAGGTTACTTAACTAACGACAGAGCGGGGGCTGGGCTAGCGCGGCTGTAAAACATAAGCAACGCCTAAATAATATCATATATAGATATACTGCAATGATAAACATTTCAGATCACAGATGAACACATTGGATATACTAGGAAGCTGCAATTCGTACGAGCCTGTAATGAAAAGCAGATTACACGGTCGCGGTGAATAGCCAATACCCCACCCAAGACCCCTACGGGTGCAGCAAACTACCCGCCAAGTACCCGAAGCGAAGCAACCTCCCTCATCCCCGTGAGTAGGCCACTCGGCACTTCGGCATACCCGGTAGTTTGTGCACCCCTCCATGGGTCTATCCTAGGAGCAAAAACAGTAAAAAGAAATTATACAATGACGGCTACAACCCCGACCCGGTTGTGCGACCATACAAATAATTATTACATCAATTTACAAATTTACATGAATTGAAAGAAAAGAAAAACTCTCATCTCACAACCCCCGGCTATTCACCCGCGACAATCCAACATATTCATATCCAGATTCCAGCAACATTACAGATCACAGATTTGTATAACCCCCACTAATCGACATATAGCGATTAGTGGACGTTCAATACAAATATCACATTACAGAAAAACCCGTCAGCTAAAGTCTTTTAGAAGTTCGATCAAAAATACGGATTTTCAGGACCCAAAAAATAAAATTTTCGTTCTGGAAAATCTGGGTTGAAAATACATGTACCAAAATTCCCAAAATACCCTTACAATCACACTGCAGCAAAGAAACACCAGAGAGGGGCCAAGGAGGCCGCGGAACCGCGGCAATAGCAAGCTATTGCCGCGTTTCCGCGGTCGTTTAGGGGGATCTCTGGGTGATTTTTCTACAGTAGCTTTTAAAAACCCTGAGTCGATTTTTGATGCATGATTTATCACTTTTACAGAACATAAAAAATCGACAGCAACTTTGAAAACGGGGTTCATTTCGGGACTTTTTCTTTGATCGATCTTCTAGCTACTTTGCTACTATGTTAGATAGAGTTTAACTAGGCTCTGATACCACTGTAAGTCCATGCTACCTCTCCCGGTACTTTCGGGCATGCGGAATTTGATAAAAAATGATTTTCTTAGAGGTGGTAACATGGACTTAAAATCCGGATCTTTGTTAAACATCTAACTAACAACCTAACTACGAGTTGCTAACTACTCGGTTAGGGGGTTATACCTTTCTATTTCTCGAACTCCTTCGTCTTCAAGCTTTGATGGTCGTCCGGATCGCCTTCACTCCGTCGTCTCCTTGCGCCGAAGATAGATCCACCTCGAAAGCTTCAACTTTTGGCTCCTTCTTCGGTCTTTGAAGAAACTAGTTCACTTGGTTTGCTAAACCTTGTGAACTAGAATGAGTAGAGAAGAGTTTGTATGGGATTTTATCTATGGTTCTTGGTTCTCAACTCATGAGACAAATGAACCATAGAGTCAAGAGAGGGAGAGCAAGGGGAGGAGGATGAGAGATCAAGAACAAGAGAGAGAATGAGCAGGAAAGAATGAGAGAAGACTTTTCTCATTTGGCTCTCATAATCCAAAACAATCATAACACCTCATATCAATCAAGTATTATGTGATGGTTTAAGCAACCATAGCCATATCATTTCATGCACTCATTTTGCACAAAAGAGCAAGCAAGCAAAAGTCTTTGCCATGAAATGATAGCTATAGTTATCATGATGGTCAACTAGTCAAGCCTAGTCAACCGGTCAACAAAGTCAACAAGTCAACAAAAGTCAACAAGTCAACAAAGTCAATCCCTCAACAACCATGTCACCATAATACTTAATTAATATAATTGTTAATCACATATCATATTCTCATTAGGTTGAGCAAAAAGTCAATAGTCAACTGTCAACGGTCAACAACCCTAATGAGAATCCTCCGCCACTGTCTTTCCGTCAACTGTGCATACACACCCGCATCCGCGTTCCAAGGAACACGAATACAAACTGGATAAATCCAATCCCAATACATACACTAGGATCCGGCTTAAACCAAAGCCCGCTAGTGTCAACTGTCCGGACACTGTACGTGCACAAGTGCACGGATGTGACCGAACCCTGTCGCAAAACCATGCGACCTGCCGCAAAACCATGCGACCTCTACTCTTTTGCCTAAAGGCGAATAGCTTTCTGTGTGGGACTCTAAAGACTCGACACTACGCTGGCAGTGGGTTTAACCACAGACCGCAAGCGGCACTAGCTGTGCGTAACGGTCCCCAGGTAGAAGCCGACAAGAAGACTGACGAGGTGAAACCCATCTGAACTCCTACTGAGCCTGAATGCGACAATCTCCGTACAGTCCGGTCTGTTCGTCTGATACATCGCATGGCGGGCCTAGGGGGCGGTAAACGTCAGTCCCCTAATAGCGGTACAAGTCGTGTCGGAGTGAAGCCCAAAACACCCTGAGATAACACTGGAAGCCTACCAGTATATCTCGATTGCCCTGGCCAGGGACTACTCGTGTAATGGCTCTCCTAGACACAGCGCGATGTCAACCCCCAATACCGGGAGAGACGAATCCTGTCTAACCGTCACTTCCTCCAAGTGCTTCGGGACTGTACCCAACCACTACCTGTTTGCACGACTCCTTTGAGCCGTGGTAGGGTAGTAATCAAAGTACAGTGGGAACACACTCGAGGCGAAGTGACAGTGTCAAGTCAGCGGACTAAGCTGTACTCATGTCACCTGGGAACTGATAACTGACGATAGGTATAATACCAACCAGTCAGTTCCCGACGAGTCCTGTCCAGTGTACTCGTAACCCAACGAGCACCCGCATACTATCTCCAGTACGACGTACTGACGGCTGTGGGACAGACCGTCTCCCACTCTGGGATGAGAAGCGCATGCGCTAGTTTACTCCGGAGTATCGATGCCCTGTCTCGATAGTCCTGCGACTAGGGACCTGCATAAGGATGTGCTTATAGATTACCCAGCCCCCACTAGTGTGACTGCCATCACAACGCTGGTAATCAAGAAAAGATCCTAAGGGCTCCACTAATGTGTATAGGTGATATACTGAAATAAACACAAGTACACATTGAAGTAGAAACAAACCAAGTAGCATACTACTATATTGAGCAAGATTGTTTATACAAGGTGAATATCCCAAGCTTCCATTAAGTAATATACAAACTAGTATGATACAGTAATGGCCTCTAGGGCATATACACTAACAAGGAGTCCCCACGACTCCTAAGGAGAAAATACACCTACGAGATCCTTTCAACTCGTAGGGAGAAAATGCTTTTATGGGACCCTTACGGCCCACAAAATTGAAAAGCCTTAGGTGATAGTGATCTAAACCTGTCTCCTAAGCCACCAATTCCTAAATCCTCCCGGGACAAATGATGAGTTGCTCCTGGCATTATTCCAGTGCAGCAATGCAGATGCCAAACAAAAACCGAAATCCCCAAATCCACCCATGGCAAATGATGATTCGCTCCTAGTACCATATTCCAGTGTAGCGATGCTGATGTCAACCCAAATCAAATCAAACCAATAACCTCTGCAGCGGAATCATGCTCCGTCCCAGAACCTACCCCGTGTCGAAATCATGCTTCGCCTCGGGATATCTACCTTCCCTACCGGAATTATGCTCCGCCTCGGAATCAAATCAATCAACCAGCTCTGCGTCGGAGTCATACTTCGTCTCAGAGTGTACCCCGCATCGAAATCAAGCTTCGCCTCAGTGTATTTGCCTTCCCTGTCGGAATTATGCTTCGGATCGGAATCAACCAACGACCGCCTCGTCGGAATTATGCTACGCCTCGGAATTAAATCAACCAACCAGCTCTGCGTCGGAGTCATACTTCGTCAAAGAGTGTACCCCGCATCGAAATCAAGCTTCGCCTCGGTGTATCTGCCTTCCCTGTCGGAATTATTCTTCAGCTCGGAATCAACCAACGACCTCCTCGTCGGAATTATGCTCCACCTCGGAATCAAATCAACCAGCAAGCTCTGTGTCGGAATCATGCTTCATCTCAGAATGCACCCCGTGTCGAAATGATGCTTCACATCGGTGTATCTGCCTTCCCTGTCGGAATTATGCTTTGGCTCGGAATCAACCAACGACCTCCTCATCAGAATTATGCTCCACCTCGGAATCAAATCAACCAGCAAACTCTGTGTCGGAATAATGTTTCGTCTCAGAATGCACCCCGTGTCGAAATGATGCTTCGCCTCGGTGTACCTGCCTTCCCTGTCGAAATTATGCTTCGTCCCGGAATCATGTCAGCCAACAAGCTCTACGCTGGAATCATGCTTCGTCTCAAAATGTACCCCGTGTTGAAATCATGCTTCGCCTCGGAGTATTTGCCTTCCCTGTCGGAATTATGCTTCGCCTGGGAATCAACCTCTGTATCGAAATTATGCTTCGGTCAGAATGTCTGCCGCTCTTCGGAATGATGCTCCGATCCCCCGGAATCATGCTCCGCTCTTCGGAATGATGCTCCGATCCCTGGAATCATGCTCCGCTCATCGGAATGATGCTCCGATCCCTGGAGTCATGCTCCGCACTTCGGAATGATGCTCCGATCCCTGGAATCATGCTCCACTCAACGGAATGATGCTCCGATCCCTGGAATCATGCTCCGCTCATCGGAATGATGCTCTGATCCCTGGAATCATTCTCCGCTCATCGGAATGATGCTTCGATCCCTGGAATCATGCTCCGCTCTATGGAATGATGCTCCGATCCCTCAAATCATGCTCCGCTCTTCGGAATGATGCTCCGATCCTTGGAATCATGCTCCGCCCTTCGGAATGATGCTCTGATCCGTGGAATCATGCCCCGCCTTTCGGAATGATGCTCCGATCCCTGGAATCATGCTCCGCCCTTCAGAATGATGCTCCGATCTCTGGAATCATGCTCCGCCCTTCGGAATGATGCTCCGATCTATGGAATCATGCTCCGCCCATCGGAATGGTGCTCCGATCTATGGAATCATGCTCCGCCCATCAGAATGGTGCTCCGATCCCCGAAATTATGCTCCTGGGATGATGCTCCGCCCCTGGACTGATGTTCCACCTCGAAGTCCAGCTTCAAGATCCATCAATTTCATGCACACAACTCAAATGTAAGGTGTGCATTTATTGATGGGGTGTTAGTGTATATGCCTTAGAGGCCATTACAGTATCATACTAGTATGTATATTACTTGATGGAAGCTTGGGATATTCACAGTTGTATATACAATCTTGCTCGAAATGGTAGTATGCTACTTGGTTTGTCTCTGCTTTAATATGTGCATGTGTTTCTTTTAGCATATCGCTTATATACATATTAGTAGAGCCCTTAGGATCTTTGCTTGATTACCAGTGTTGTGATGGCGCTCACACTCATGGGGGCTGGGTAATCCATAAGCACATCCTTATACAGGTCCCTAGTCGTTGGACTATCGAGATAGGGCATCGATACTCCGGAGTAGACTAGCGTATGCACTTCTCATCCCAGCGTGGGAGACGGTCTGTCCCACAGCCGTCAGTACGTCGTACTTGAGATAGTATACGGGTGCTCGTTAGGTTACGAGTACACTGGACATGACTCGTCGGGAACTGTTGGTTGGTATTATACCTATCGTCAGTTATCAGTTCCCAGGTGACATGAGTACAGCTTAGTCCGCCGACTTGACACTGTCACTTCGCCTCAAGTGTGTTCCCACTGCACTTTGATTACTATCCTACCACGGCTCAAAGGAGTCGTGCAAACAGGTAGTTTTTGGGTGCAGTCTCGAAGCACTTGGAGGCAGTGACGGTTAGACAGGATTCGTCTCTCCCGGTATTGGGGGTTGACATCGCGCTGTGTCCAGGAGAGCCATTACACAAGTAGTCCCTGGCCAGGGCAATCGAGATATACTGGTAGGTTTCCAGTGTTATCTCAGGGTGTTCTGGGCTACACTCCGACACGACTTGTACCGCTATTAGGGGACTGACGTTCACCGCCCCCTAGGCCCGCCATGCGATGTATCAGACGAACAGACCGGACTGTACGGAGACTGTCACATACAGGCTCAGTAGGAGTTCAGATGGGGTCATCTCGTCAGTCTTCTCATCGGCATCTACCTGGGGACCGTTACGTACAGCTAGTGCCGCTTGCGGTCTGTGGTTAAACCCACTGCCAGCGTAGTGTCAAGTCTTTAGAGTCCCACACAGAGAGCTATTCGCCTTTAGGCAAAATGAGTAGAGGTCGCATGGTTTTGCGACAGGGTTCGTTCACATCCGCGAACTTGTGCACGTTTGTTGTCCGGACAGCTTATACTAGCGGGCTTTGGTTTAAGCCAGATCCTAGTATATGATTTGGGATTGGTTTTATCTCATTGTATTCGTGTTCCTCGGATTACGAATACGGGTGCGTATGCACAGTTGATTGAGACAGAGGGAGAGGACTTTGATTAGGGTTAATGACCACTGTCATTTTATTAACCCTAATGCTTATGTGTGTATTATGGTTAATTGATATTAGTTATATATAATTGTGCATGGTTAGGGTTGTTGACATTTTGACCATTCTTGACTTGTTGACCTAGGTTGACACTTTGACCATCATCATTCCATATAAAAGATACTCTTTGATCCTTGCAATTTGCCTTAAATATGAAATGATAATGGTCATGTCTTGATTAAGCCATGAAAATTATCTTGCTAATTGTCTTTTTACAATAATTCACACATATATGTGAGAATGACTTATTATTCTCTCATTCTATCATCTTGATTCTCTCTCCTCCTCTTCCTCTCTCTCAAGCTCTCCCCTCTCATGTGTTGAGAAACACTTGATCTTGAGTTAAACCTCTCCAAAGTAATATCTACTCTCATCTAAGGTTCTAGGACTAGCACTTCTAGCACCTTAGTTACTTCTAGCTTGAAGTTGAAGCCAAAGGTTGAGGCTCTCGGGTGGATCCTTCTTCGACTAAAGAAGGCGACAAGGTGATCTCTTTCTTCCACTCCAAGGAGCAAGGAGAGAAATACATAAAGCCTAAGGTATAACCTTTCTTCCATGTAGCTAATTCTAGTTAGCTTTTAGTTAGTTTTTTTTTAGCAAAGATCCTCCTTAAGCTAGTCCATGTTGCCTAGTTTGATAAAAATCCGATTTTTATTCCGTTTTCCGCCTCCCCGCAAGCACCGGGGTGGGCAACGTGGACTTACATTGGGGGCACTTTGTTGGGGTCAAAATTTGCACCCCGGTTGACCGAGTCAAAGTCAAGGTCAACCCCAACCCAGGTGGGTCTAAGCCCAGGTCAAGCAGGCCCATGCCCAAGTCAAGCCCGCGGCCAGCCTCCTCCATGCCAAAATATAGATCATGTAATAAATAATTTTTATGTAATTTTTTATGCATGAATGTATGCAAAATGGGCATAAAGCCAAATTTTTGTAAAGCCCATGACTTATGTGCAAAAAGAAATGGCACATGAGCCATGGGATGGGCAAAATGCCATCTTGTAAAGCCCAAGGGGATATATGTAAATATGTAAGCCTATATAAGGCAACATGATAATGAATAAAAAAAACACTTTTCATTCCTCACAAAAAGATTAGGGTTTTTTTGCGTCCTTCTCCTTCCTCAAGGTTCTAAACCTTCTTCTTCTTTAAGAATTAAATCAAGAGTTTAACTCTTTCTTTTCCAAAACTAAATAGTTTTTCACCACAAAACCTACAAAGGAGAACTCAGATCTTCCACCAGATCTCATAATGGAGAGATTTTTAAAATCGCATACTTCTTGATCTTCAAGATCCGGCCAACAAATGAGGAAGAAGGAGATCCATCTCCAAAGACCCCACTTTGGGGAAGATCCAGGGCTCAAGGGGAGAAGCCCCTTCATCAGCTTCAAAATATCCTAGGAGTTTAACTCCTCATACATATACATATATACAAAATAATAAGTGCTTCTTTCTAGGAGTACAACTCCCATTTCAGGGACCAAGTCCCTTTTGTCTCCCGAGCGCCCACGTGCCTGGCACGTGAGGCGATAGCGCCCTTGCGCTCAGAGCGCTGGCGCCCAAAGTGCTAGTGCCCGAGCGCCCACGTGCCTGGCACGTGGGGCGCTAGCGCTCAAAGCTCTTGCGCTTGGAGCGCTAACACCCAAAAGCGCTAGCGCCCGAGCGCCCATGTGCCTGGCACGTGGGGCGCTAGCTCTCTTGCGCTCAGAGCGCTAGCGCCCACGTGCCTGGCACGTGGGGCGCTAGCGCTCTTGCGCTCAGAGCGCTAGCGTCTAAAGCGCTAGCGCCCGAGCCCACGTGCCTGGCACATGGGGCGCTAGCGCCCTTGCGCTTAAAACGCTAACACCCAAAGCGCTGGTGCTTTTTCCCACGCATCCCTTGGATGCCTTTTCCTTTTTCTTTTATATATACGTATATATACATACACACACATACTTCACACTAAAATCACCTCCCCCGTTCGAAAAAATTTCTAACAGGGCGCTGCCCCGCACCGCGTAAGGGAGCTGCTGGCCCCCTTGACCCCCTGCCCGCTATCCGGGTAGCGGGACCCCCGTAAAATCTCTGCGGGGCCCCCGATATATCCAAAACCCCTTCAAAACATAACACTGCACATTGAGTTCGCATGACCAGTTCAACCCGTCAATCGGAGGTTCTCTCGCTCCAAATGTGAGGGGTAATTAACGGCAGCTTAGTCCGCGGCTGCCGGAGATTCGGATCCCCACAATCAATAAACCCCAGCCTACCCTAGGCAAGGGGAATCTGTAATGCGTCTGACAAGCGCAAGCGTATCCCCATCTCAATGGGGTGACGAAAAACACCCTACAGCAGTAATCATGTGCGTTTTTAAAAAGTTGTGGCCAGTAAAAACCATCCTGCAAGATCTTTTCTGTTGTCTTTTTGGGGCCAAAATGCCCGCCACAAGCTTGATCATGGCAAAATGACAGCACGCTCTTAAACTCATTGTCGGGGATACACCAATGAATAATTTGGTCGGGACAGTTTTTGAATAGATATGGTTCATCCCAGTAAAAATGTTTTACCTGGGATAGAAATCTGAGTCTGTCCTGGTTCGACCATTCGTTTGGTATAAGTCCGGTGACCAAATAATTTACAATATCTGCGAACCAAGGTTCGCATGACACAATCAAGAGCTGCTCATCTGGAAAAACGTCTTTAATAGGAATTTGAAGCGTAGGTGAAGAAGGAAGGCGTAAAAGATGGTCGGCGACTACATTTTCGCATCCTCTCTTGTCTCTGATGACAAGGTCAAACTCTTGTAGTAAGAGGATCCAACGTATCAGCCGAGATTTAGCGTCCTTCTTCGCGAAAAGATGGCGAAGAGCTGAGTGGTCAGTGTAAACGATGACTAGAGAGCCGATTAAATAGGGCCTGAACTTTTCTAATGCAAACACAACAGCTAAGAATTCTTTCTCTGTTGTTGTGTAATTTAATTGGGCCTCATTCAAGGTTCGGCTAGCGTAATAAATCACATGCGGCATCTTATTAATGTGCTGCCCAAGGACAGCACCAATGGCAAAATCAGACGCATCGCACATAATCTCAAATGGATGCGTCCAATCAGGAGATGAAAGAATGGGAGCGGAAGTAAGTGAGTTTTTCAATGACTCGAACGCTTTCATACAGCTTGAGTCGAAATCAAAAGTGGTGTCCTTGGCCAACAAAAGAGTCAAGGGTCTAGCAATCTTGCTAAAATCCTTGATGAACCGTCTATAGAAACCGACATGGCCAAGGAAGGCTCGAATGTCTCGGACGCATTTGGGAGGAGGAAGATTGGAAATGATCTCAATATTATCTTTATCTACCTCAATGTCATTTTGCGAGATGATATGTCGTAAGACAATACCTTCTCGTACCATAAAGTGGAACTTCTCCCAATATAAAGTAAAGTTCTTATCCCTACACCGAGTAAGAACTGCATTTAAATGTAGCAAACACTCATCAAAGGAGTCGCCGAAAATGGAGAAATCATCCATAAAAATCTCCAAGAATTTTTCCACCATGTCTGAAAAAATGCCCATCATACACCGCTGGAAAGTAGCGGGTGCATTGAATAACCTAAAGGGCATGCGACGATAAGCATACATGCCGAAAGGACAAGTGAATGTGGTCTTGTATTGATCCTTTTCGGCGATGGGAATTTGATTATAGCCGGAGTAGCCATCCAAAAAGCAATAAAATTCGTGCCCAGCCAATCGTTCTAGCATTTGGTCAATAAAAGATAATGGAAAGTGGTCTTTCCGTTTCGCGGCATTGAGTTTTCTATAATCGATGCATACTCACCACCCAGTTTAGGTGCGAGTAGGTATTAACTCATTCGCCTCATATGACCGTTATGCCCGATTTCTTTGGGACAACGTGATTGGGGCTAACCTACTGGCTATCAGAGATAGGGTAAATGATACCACTATCAAGACATTTTACAATCTCCTTTTTAACAGCCTCCTTCATGATTGGGTTGAGTCATCTCTGTGGATCTCTTGCTGGCTTGGCATCATCCATCATATGAATATGATGTTCAACTATTAGGGGACTAATCCTCTTGATGTCCGCCATAGTCCAGCCAAAAGCTTGCCGATTGTTTTGTATGACCGTTAAAAGGGCTTTCTCTTGCTCGGGGGCTAGAGAGGCCGAGATGATAACAGGAAGGGTCTCATTCTCACCTAAGTAAGCGTATTTATGGTGAGACGGCAATAGCTTAAGTTCGAGTATTGGAGAGCTTAAGTTTGAGTATTGGAGGCGAAACAATTGAAGGTAAAATTGGTGAAATTGTCTCAAACTCGAAGGATTCCAATAGAGGTTCAAAGCGAGTGTAAGCAACCGAGTCGGATGGTTCAGTTAACTCATCCGAAAATTCAAAGGATTCAAACTTGGGTGGTGATTCTTCAAAATCGTTCGAGAAAGTGAAACACTCATAATCATTATCGGGTGTGAAAGCAGTATCAGAATCAGCGAGGAAGGCACTATTGGCGTCAAAATTGTTGTGATCGAACAGAAATTTTTCGAGCTCACAGTCCTCCTGGGTGATCTCTTGGATCGAGCAAACATCAAGTGTATTAGCATTAGGTTCGGAAGGATGATTCCCCAACTTAAAAATGTTTAGTTCAATTGTCATGTTTCGAAAAGATAGGTTCATCGAACCATATCGACAATTGATCACCGCATTAGAAGTCGCAAGGAATGGTCGACCGAGTATCACCGGAATTTGACTCCGGGGATTAGCTAAAGGCTGTGTGTCCATAACAATGAAATCAACGGGGAATATATACTTTAATCAACACATCCTCTAACTCACCCCTAGGATGGGTGATGGATCGGTCGGCCATTTGGAGAGTACAATGTATGGGTTTCAGCTCTCCAACACCTAATTATTCATACACTGAATAAGGAAGCAGATTAACACTGGCACCAAGATCTAAAAGTGCGCGGTTGATGTTCTTATCCCCAATAGTTATTGAAATTGTAGGACAGCCAGGGTCCTTTCGTTTTTGAGGTAAAGGTTGGGTAAGAGCATCACTTACTGCACTAGCCAAGAAAACTTTCTTAGGTACCTGTGATTTCCTCTTCTTGGTGCATAAGTCCTTCAAGATTTTAGCGTAAGAAGGGACTTGTTGGATTGCATCCAAGAGAGCTATGTTAATGCTAACAATCTTCTCCATTTATGGAGTTGGTTTATTGGATCTCAACCTGTTTGGAAATGGAATATTTTGAAAATTGGTTGAGTCCAATGTTTGTGGAGGAGATTGTAGAGTATAAACGGATCCCAGTGTTGATGTTTTCGTGGAGTGAGATGTGGGTCCATTCGGAGCAGTAGAAGAAGTAGAGCCTTGTGAAGAATGAAGAACATGCTCTGACAAAGAAGATGAAGATGAAGAAGAATCGGCGACCGGGATGTCATCATCAATGCAAACATTTTTGTGCAACGTCCTTCCAGATCTCAATGTAGTCACGGCATTCACATTATGACTTTGTTGTTCATGAGCAACATGTGCATTTTGTGTGTGACCAGGATTTGGCAGTGGTTGAAATGGAAGCTTCCACTTCTCTCGCTCGCTTAGAGCAGCATTCAGTTGTGCAATTTGGGCTTCAATGGTTTTGATACTTTGCCCATGTGATGCGGTGTGTTGCACCAAAGACTGAATGGAAGATTGGATACTGGCTGAGGATTGAGTAGATTGTTTTAAAAACGCATCCAGACTTCGTTCTAGCGAGGAAACCTTATCGTTATTTGGCTGAAAAAAATTGTTTTGAGGATAAGAGTTGTTTGGTACAAAATTGTTCATTTGGTTTTGGTATGGTTGAGGTTGGAAAGGTTGCTGATATTGAGTTTGTTGAGGAGCTTGTTGTTGTGGAGGAGGCCTTTGGAAATTGTTATTGCCTTGGAATTGTTGTTGATTTTGATTCCAAGAAAAATTTGGGTGGTTCCTCCAACCAGGATTGTAAGTTGAAGAGTATGGATCATTTCGTTGTCTTTGCTGAAAGGCAGCATTGACTTGATCCTGTCCTTGAGCAGGTGGGTTGTAAGGACACTCTTCGGTCAAATGGGACGGATCCGACCAACAAGCGCATATAGTGCGAGGGAGTAAAGCGGGGACAGGAGAAGGCGATGAGAATTTACTCTCAATCGCTTCTAATTTACGTGTAATTGCGGCCATTTCGGCTTTTATTGCAATTGACATGTCAATTTGATGGACACCTGCCCTAAACGGACCAAATGAAGTAGATGAAGTGGACGAAGCGGTATGTCCAGTGCTTTCCCACTGAAGCGTTTGTTCAGCAAGATCGTCGAGAAATTGCCAAGCTCCTCGTCAGATTTTGTAAGGAAGTGACCTTGACAGATGGTTTCCAGTAACTGCTTAGTTGCTGGGTTCAGTCCTTCGTATAAAGTTTGGCAAAGTTGCCATCTCTCGATACCGTGATGAGGGCACTGAACAAGAAGGTCCTTAAATCGTTCGAAACACTTCCAAAAAGGTTCGGATGGAAGCTGGAAAAATTGGTTAATTTCATTACGAATTCTCGCGGTCTTGTGATGTGGGTAAAACTTTTTAAGAAAAGCCTTAACAAACTCTTCCCAACTTTTTATGGAATGCGATGTTGTACTATATAGCCACTTTTCAACTAGGTCACATAAAGTGAAGGGAATGACTCATAGTCTTATAGCATCATCGGAAAGTTGGGTGGTCTTCATCATTGCACAAACATTCTGGAATTTGTTAATGAAGATATAGGCATCTTCGGATTCCAGCCCGTGAAATTTGGGCAACATATTGATGAAGTGGGGCTTAATCTCGAAATTATCCCCATTAGCCGGCGGAAGTGAAAGATAAGTAGGAAGTACGGTGCGGGTTGGATAGAAAAGATCCTAGAGCGCGATTCGCTGGGGCGCTTCAATAGGAGGGTGTTGTGGGTTATTCGCACCCAGTTGAGGTGGAATCGGTCCCGAAGTAGGTAAGGGGTTGTTAGGATTGAATCCTGACATCTCCTTAGAAGATGATGAATGTGAAGATGAAGGTAAAGAGATGGAGGGAATTTCGACTCCGGAGTCGAACGCGTCGTCAGTAGGGACTAACGAGACATGGACTAAACAGGCGCTAGTGTCCCTAGTCCAACCGGACATACACTAAATGAGGTGTAGTGTGGTCAAACGTAGAATGTGGTGGTAAGAAAACGTCAATGGAGAAAATGTGGGTGAAAGTTGGGTGCAGTGGAATTCTAGCGACAAATGGCAAGTTTTGGTAAAAAAATTTGCTTTGTGGTTTTTTTTTATAAAGAGTTTTTGCAAAAGATTTTATACGGAACTACGACACACTTTCAAGCAATCACAATTTGAACATGCACAATCAAGCCTAGAGCTGGGGTCTCCTAAGTCAACTAGACTGCTCCTAACTAGTCCAAAGGCCAAGTTGTGAGATATCCCTCAAATCGCCTCTTCACCGCCAATTGTGGCCAGGTAAACACAAGTGAAGAAAGGAGGGATCCGCTCACGAATCACCGTGAGACAGGCCTTTTAAAATTACCTTTCCCACTTGTCTAGCCTAGGCACCACAAAGTCAGGTTTAGATAAACGACCGATTGCCCACAACCTTCATCTATCCTAATGAGCGCGACAGTCCTTAATTGGCTGAGTCTAGATATTTTTTAATTAACTCGAGGGTTGATGCATATGCTTTTTGTGATTTTTGGGGTCTTGGGAAGGGTAATGAAATCCCCACCCAATCTGGATTGGTGTTATAGCCCCTTAATTTCCGTTTTAAATATGCAAAGCAATTAACACACAAAATCTAAAACACTTGCCAAAAAAATTTTATTTTTATTTTCGGCGCAAAGAATCCTGCACAAAATTGATTTATTGGAGAGGGAGAAGAAGTTTTGCGCAAAGAACTCTGCAGGAAATTTTTTTCAGAGGAGTTCAGAAGGTAGAAGAGAAGAGAAGAAATACTCACACACAAAAAAATGGGATGCTGACGTAAGCAATTTGACCGCGGTTCCGCGGTCAAACACCTCCTTTAGCCGCGGTTCCGCGGTGGTTCTGTTAAATCAGGCCGTCAAAATTTTTCTGTTTTCTGTTGTGGTTCTCTTCTGTCTGTTCAGATCTTTTGTTTGTTGATTTGTTCACTGGGCTTTTTCCAGATCTGAATCTTTCCGTCTTCCGTTCCTGCACAAGTCGCAAAAAAACCGATCAAAAAGAACAAGATGAATTTTTTTTATATCTTTTAATTTTTTTAATTTTTATATTTTTTTCAATTTCAATTAACCCGAAATTACAAAAAAGAAAATAACTACCGTTTCCCCAGCAACGGCGCCATTTGATTGGTTGTCTTTTTGCGTATGTACGTTTTAAAATCAAAATTCAGAATATACCGCAATCAATAACGGTGTCGCTTGGTAGCTAGCCGGTTGAGTACAGGTCGGTCCATAGGGAAAACGTGTTTTTCATTTAAGTTCTTACGAGTTAAGTCCTATTTTTGGTAGGTTTTGATTTAAAAATCTAAGATTGAATTTAATTTGATTTAAAGCCTTGCTATGGTTAGGATTAGATTAGTTTGGAAAAATAACTCTACTCACTGCTTCCTTTGCCTTAATTAAGAACATAAGTGTTAGGGTAATAGTCAACAAAGAGGATTAGCACGATTAGGAAGAAACTTCGTTTCTTTCTTTTGGTCCTTATCCGTCCTTTCTTAACTCTCAGCCCTAACCTCTATAAAAATCAACCACAACCGTTCTAATTAGAGAATCACCGCTATCTCGTAGGATAGGATGCCGTAGTGAGCGATGTGTGTTTGATTCAAATAGAGTCCTAATTAAAGTATTATATGGGTAAGAAAGGAGTGAGAGATTTCCATCTCTCAAATCTACCCAATCCTAACCCTAACAAGTGAGGAACTACTCACTCATTAGAAAAGTTGTGACAAAATTCATTTTTATAGTTTTAATTTAATGACCTAATTTGCTGATAATAAAAGACAGATAATAAAATTGCAGAAATTAAATTCAAATGGAAAATTGCAAGATAAAAAATGACTTACTTTTATTGACACCTCTTCAACGATAACAATGGAATAAAATTTAATCTAGAAAAATTAAAAAGAGGCATGCCTAATTAGGCTTTCGGGTTTCCTATTTATAGATAGGAGAAACCCTAGGGTTTACATCTGATCCACATTTGAAATTATAAGACTATCCTAAGAAAGCCGGGTCAAAGCACCAACACCCACCGACACTTGCACCGACACGTGCACTGCACGGCCGCGGAACCGCGGCAGAAAGCCCAGTTTGGCCGCGGATCCGCGGCCATATGATGAGCTCTTGGACTAAGTTCTTTAGGTATGCTTCAAGTTGCTTTTTCCTTCTATTTTCTTCACTTGGTTCCTTAAAATCTTTTCTACTTTCTTCCAGATTTCCAACAGTGCAGATTTATGTGGACTTTTACCGTAGGCTTCGTGTTGAAGTCTTGAATCTTGTGCTGCCTTTGTGCTTTGAACTGTTTACTGATCTTCATTTGTTCCCTGAACTATAGGCGGCATCATACAGATTCATCTATTTGTTGGTCGTAGTCTCACGTTTGTAGCGTCTTTTCATGAATTTCACTGTATTGTTCTGAGAACCTGTAACCTGCAACTATTTAGCAGATATGGATCAAAAGCACCTATTTATTCATAATATGATTAAGAGTGGGGAATATAATAATGCAAAATTCTGATATGAACATATAGCTCCAGATTTTGCTGCGCCACGAGCCTCTTTTCTTCGAGGGCGTTAAGTTCTTCAAGCCGAAGAAGCACGTTTTCCTCTTCCACCAACTCGTGTTGGACGATCATTCTTAATCTTGGAACTTCAATTTCAAGGGGGAGGATCGCCTCCACTTCGAAGAGTAATGAGTATGGAGTGGACTGAGTTGGAGTGCGGTGCGTGGTACGATATGCCCACAACGTCTCGTGGAGCTTCAGATCCCAGTCTCGTTTATTGGCTGAGGCATTTTTCCTTAGGAGCTTGCATAGAGTTTTATTGAAGGTTTTGGCTAGCCCATTGGCTCCTGGATTATAGATGGAGGAATATCTCTAGTCTATTTTATGCTAAGTAGTGAACCTTGAGATTTTGAAGCTTTTGAAAGAAGGCCCGTTGTCAGAAATGATTCTTCTTGGTGTACCGAAGCGGTATAGAATATTATGCCGGAAGAATGTCAGAATATCTTCTGTCTTGACTTCTTTTAGCGGGACAGTTTCAGCCCATCTGGAGAAGTAGTCAGTTGTAGCCAATATGAACCGATGGCTTTTGGATGACGGAGGATCAATTGGACCAATTATGTCGGTGCCCCAAACTTCGAAAGGCCATGACGCCACTGTAGGATGCAACGGATTGGGATGCTTATGAATAAAATCACCATGAATTTGGCAGAAATGGCATTTCTTTGCATGCTCTTCACAATCCCTTATCATGGTAGGCCAGTAATATCCAAGCCGTTTGATCTGAAGCCGCATTTTAGAGCCGGACTGGTGAGCCCCGCAGATACCTGAGTGAACTTCTTTCATGACTTTTTGGGCTTCGGCCGATGATAGGCACCTGAGCCAGAGTTGGTCATATGATCTGCGGTATAGCGTATTATTTACAAACACGTATCGGAGAGTTCTCTTCTTCAGCTGAATCCTCGAAGATTTTTCTTCGGGCAGCTTGTCGTATCGGAAGTACTCTATGAAGGGTTCTCTCCAATCGGGCTCGTCTTGGATGATCGAAGCTTCCTCTGCAGGATTGTTCTCTTTTTCTATGCTTTCTTCTTCATGCAAAGAGACTGGAGGTAGAATTTGCCGGCTTCTAACTATGATTAGAATTTCATCCATGTCAGGATCAACTAGCTCTTTAGCTAGGCGAGCAAGTATGTCGAATTTTCCGTTCAACGCTCTAGGGACTCTCATTAGTTCAATGTGAGTGAACTGTTTTATGAGTTCCACCACCTGGCTTCTATATCGAGCTAACTCGTGTTTGTATATCTTATAGTCGCCGCATACTTGGTTGAAGACAAGCTGGGAGTCACCGTAAACTCGTAGCCGAAGTATTTCCATTTCTATGGCGAGCTCCAGACCAGCTATCAGAGTTTCATACTAAGCCTCATTTTTTTGTGCGAGGCTCAGTAAGAGCGAAAGAACATCGTAGGGTTCCTCCTGATGGCGTGATGAACACCAATCCTATCCCCGCTTTTATCTCCGGGATGCTTGATTTACTGGAGGATCTTATTGATGAGGCTCCGTCGAAGTAGAGCTCACAACATGGCTCGTCATCATTGAGGTGCAGCACTTGTTCGTTGGGCAACTCGCAATTTAGTGGCGACCCTTCTGGTATGGGATGAACCTTCATATATAAGAAAGGAGCTCAAAGCTCAAAACTTTCAATTGAGTGGCAACCCTTCAAGATGAACCTTCTTATATAAGCAAGCTTGCTTTGAAATGATCTTAGCTGCGTCAGATTCTTCGGAGGGGGCATCTCCATGATGGCCTTTATCTTGGATGGGTTAACTTCAATCCCTAGATGTTGGACTATGAAGCCCAGGAATTTTCCCGATGACACACCGAAAGCGCATTTCAGAGGATTCATTTTCATATCGTATTCCCTCAGTCTGGTGAGAACGGTCCTAAGATCTTGGATGTGATCGGTCTTGGCTTTAGTCTTAACGACCAGATCATCAACATAACATTCTGTAAGTCCACGTTGCTCACCCCGGTTCTTACGGGGAGGCGGAAACGGCAAAAAACAATGATTTGGCGCAAGGCAACATGGACTTAAAGCACGGATCTTTGCTAAACTAGAAACTAGTAAACTACTAGAGGCTATAACTACTGTGCTGTAGAAAGTATACCTCACGAAACCGGTCCTTCGGGTCTTCATTCCGCTGTCCTGCTCGTCCATCCTGTTGGAGATAGTGCCCTCATAGTAAATTATTGGATCGCAGGTACGTGATTGCAATGATTGCGGAGGACCTATCCCGGTAGCACAGTCT
Organism: Agapanthus africanus; assembly: GCA_030015575.1. Classification (NCBI taxonomy): domain Eukaryota; kingdom Viridiplantae; phylum Streptophyta; class Magnoliopsida; order Asparagales; family Amaryllidaceae; genus Agapanthus; species Agapanthus africanus. Next base: position 257,191,438 of record CM057339.1, on the reverse strand, counting down.
TACTCAAGATGATAGTATGCTATCTGGTTTGCCTTTATCAGTCGTGTACATGTTCAGGTGACTGATTGCATGTTACACTTTGATAGAGCCCTTAGGATCTTGCTTTACAACCAACAGTATGATGGCGATCATATACGTGAGAGTTGGGTAGTTTATATGCATATCCTTAATTGTGGTCCCTAGTCGTGGGAGTTTCGAGACAGGGCATCGATACTCCGGAGTAGAGTAGTGTGTACAGTCGAGACCCCGACGAGGGGCGGTGGCCGGTCTCACAAGCCACTGGTGTCAGTTGGATCACCTAAGATGTATACAGGTGCTCATTGGGTTATGAGTACACCGGACAGGACTCGCCGGGAATCTGCTAGTTAGTATTATATCTACCGTCAGATAGCAGTTCCCTGGTGACATGTGTACAGGTTAGTTCATCGACCTGAGGTCGTCATTTGTCTCGTGTGAGTTCCCACTGTGCTTTGATTTCTACCCTACCACGGCTCAAAGGAGTCGTGCAAACAGGTAGTTTTTGGGTACAGTCCCGAGCCATATGGAGGCACGTGAGCGGATCGGCAGGGGATTCGTCTCTCCCGGTATTGGGGGCGAGATCGTGCTGTGTCTAGGAGAGCCATTACACAAAGCCCACGGCCGTGGCAGGAGATTTACTGGTAGGTACTCCAGTAGTATCTCAGGGTGTTATTGGGCTTCACTCCGACACGACTTATACTGCTATTGGGGGTCTGACGTTACTAGCCCCCTAGGCGGATATGCGATACTCATTGACGAACGGACCGGACTGTATATACATTGTCACTGTTAGGCTCAGTAGGGTTTCTGGATGAGTTCGCTCATCGGCCTCCCTTGAGTGCGCTCATCGGTCTCCCTTGAGGTCAGTCCGTGGGCAGCCGTTACGCATTGCTAGTGCCGCTGACGGTTTGTGGTTAAACCCACTGCCAGGGTACTGACGAGTCATTAGAGTCCCCCACAGACAGTTTCCCAAGTTCGGGCGAAACGTTGTAGAGGCCGTATGGTTTTATGGCAGGGTTCGGAAAATGCACGTGCGTTTACGCACGTGTCGATTTTCGGACAGATGATACTGGTCGGCTTTGGTTTAAGCCGGATCCGAGTATTATATTGAGTAGGTATAATATCTTTGTCTCAGTTGCATTTGTATTCGGTCGTAATACAAATGCGGGTATATTTATACAGTTTCGGGGTTATCCTGAAAGTTGTTTCAGGATCACTTTTGGAAGTTGCCAGTTTCCAGTTTTCTATCAGCCGTCTTTTAACATTCAGTTAAAGACGGATTTATCTTTTCTTCTGATATGAGTGAGTCATCATTCTAGAAGCTTCTAGAAGTGATGATGAGGCTAGTGAGTCATTAGTGCATTAATGGTATCATTAATGCAATGGTGACTAAGGATTTAGATTCAATGTTTCTATATGAGTCATGCTTTGCTTTAATGATAAAGATAAGCTTCTTTCCTTTATGGTCACCACTTGAACCCTCCTACACTCACCTCCCTCCTTTGATAAATATGGTCGGCCCTCTCTCTCCTCACTCACTTGATTCATTTGAGAAATTATGGTTGTAAAAGAAAAGAGTATAGTTTTGGATGCATGGAAATTTCATAGTTCATTTCTTGTTCCATTTCATTTCCATCGGCAACTTCATTTACCGATCGTCCACGGACTTGGACGAAGTGAGACAAAGTCATCTACTCATTCTCTACATCATTCTTGGTCGTCTCTTTTAGCAAACTTGACGATCGAGTTGCCTCGAGTCAGAGGCGGGAGCCCGTTTAAAGAATCGGTGATGTGGTGCCACCTCGACGAAGGAATCGGAGATCGACGAGATCGGAGCAGCCGCAACGGAGCGTGGGATGATGGTTGAAGAACGAAGGACTCGGATCGTTCGGTATAACCTTTCTACACTCTTTACAGTTTGTTAGTTTAGCAATAATGGCAGATCCGGGTTAAAGTATACGATAGCGCCAGTTAAAAAGTTTTGTTCCGCATTTTGGCGTCTGTAGACTGCCGGGGCGCTAGCGTAGACTTACACATCCAAGCTCCAAGTGTCGATCCGGACCTTGGGCACCTCCGCGGCCTTCTTGAGTCGAAGACGATCCACCCGAGAGATGTACGCCGAGCTCCACCTCGAGCCGAGGCAACTAGGGAAAGGAGATTGCTAATCAAGAAGCCCTAGGATGTGTAGAGGAGATGTATGGATGTGTTTGTCAAGTGGAATCATTTTTCTCTCAACACATGAGATCAAAGGAAGAATCAAGAGGAGGAAGAAGGAGGAGCAACCATGGAAATGTTTCTCATTTCTTTTCTATGAGAGAGAATGAGAATGAACAAATGAAAAGCTTAACCAAGAGAAAACACAACCATGGTTGCAATAATACTCATTTTTCATCATTACTAATCCTATCATGATAAAGTTGATGGCACAAATGACATGACCATTTTCATAACAAAAAGGAAAAAGAAAACCAAAGAATACTTTAGACCTTTCCAGAAGATCCTAGTCAACTTTGGTCAAACGGTCAACAAAGTCAAGACGGTCAAATGGTCAATGTAATTAGCCATAACATAATTATCGATAAAAGGATTAGTAAATAAGGTTCCCGGCTCATAATGGTTTTGACCAAACCAACTGTCAAAACCCTAATGAGGCACCTCCTCCTTCTCCACTCCGCAAAACTGTGCATACACACCCGCATCCGCATTCCGTAGAATACGAATGCACAGAAGACAAAACAAATCCATCTGTGCAATACTAGAATCCGGCTTAAACCAAAGCCCACTAGTACTGCCTGCCCGAACAACATACACACATAAGTGTACGCAAGTGATCGCAGCCCTGCCGTAAAACCATACGGCCTCTACACGTTTCGCTCAGTGCAGGGAAACTCTCTGTGTGGGACTCTAAAGACTCGACACTACGCTGGCAGTGGGTTTAACCACAGACCGCAAGCGGCACTAGCTGTACGTAACGGTCCCCAGGTAGATGTCGATAAGAAGGCCGATGAGGTAAACCCATCCGAACTCCTACTGAGCCTGTATGTGACAATCTCCGTACAGTCCGGTCTATTCGTCTGATACATCGCATGGCGGGCCTAGGGGGGCGGTGAACGTCAGTCCCCTAATAGCGGTACAAGTCGTGTCGGAGTGTAGCCCAGAACACCCTGAGATAACACTGGAAACCTACCAGTATATCTCGCTTGCCCTGGCCAGGGACTACTTGTGTAATGGCTCTCCTGGACACAGCGCGATGTCAACCCCCAATACCGGGAGAGACGAATCCTGTCTAACCGTCACTGCCTCCAAGTGCTTCGGGACTGCACCCAACTACTACCTGTTTGCACGACTCCTTTGAGCCGTGGTAAGGTAGTAATCTAAGTACAGTGGGAACACACTCGAGGCGAAGTGACAGTGTCAAGTCGGCGGACTAAGCTGTACTCATGTCACCTGGGAACTGATAACTGACGATAGGTATAATACCAACCAACAGTTCCCGACGAGTCCTGTCCAGTGTACTCGTAACCTAACGAGCACCCGCATACTATCCCAAGTACGACGTACTGACGGCTGTGGGACAGACCGTCTCCCCCGCTGGGATGAGAAGCGCATACGCTAGTCTACTCCGGAGTATCGATGCCCTGTCTCGATAGTCCTACGACTAGGGACCTGTATAAGGATGTGCTTATGGATTACCCAGCCCCAATGAGTGTGAGCGCCATCACAATGCTGGTAATCAAGCAAAGATCCTAAGGGCTCTATTAATATATATATAAGCGATATGCTAAAAGAAACACATGCACATATTGAAGTAGAGACAAACCAAGTAGCATACTACCATTTTGAGCAAGATTGTCTATACAACTGTGAATATCCCAAGCTTCCATCAAGTAATATACAAGCTAGTATGATACAGTAATGGCCTCTAGGGCATATACACTAACAATCTCCCACTTGCACTAAGACCATGTACTGGCGTATCGAAGACCTATCATCTCAATCAGCCGCTCGAACTGAGTCTAGGGTAGGGCCTTCGTGAGTGGATCTGCAGTGTTGTTCTCCGTATTTACTCTCTTCACCTCGATCTCTCGGCGATCTACGATCTCCCTGATCAGGTGGTACCGCCTCAAAATGTGCCTGGACTTCTGATGGGACCTGGGTTCCTTCTCTAAAGCTATAGCTCCGTTGTTGTCGCAATACAGCGGTATTAGATCAACAATGGTAGGAACTACCTGAAGCTCCATGAGGAACTTCTTCATCCAGACAGTTTCCTTTGCGGCATCGCAAGCAGCTATGTACTCCACTTCCATAGTTGAGTCAGCAACGGTCTTCTGCTTGGAACTCTTCCAGCAAACCGCCCCTCCATTGAGGGTAAAGACATAACCCGACATGGACTTGGAGTCATCCTTGTCACTCTGGAAGCTGGAGTCAGCAAAGGCCTCGAGCTGGAGGTATTTTCCGCCATACACCAAGAACATCTCCTTAGTCCTTCTCAGGTACTTGAGAATGTTCTTTACCGCTATCCAGTGTTTCTCCCCTGGGTTTGACTGATACCGGCTTACAACGCTCAATGCGTATGCTACATCTGGTCTGGTACATAACATCGCATACATTATAGAGCCTACCGCAGAAGCGTAGGGTATAATAGACATGTGATCCCTCTCCAAATCAGTCTTGGGAGACATCTCTTTGGAGAGGGTGATCCCGTGACAAGCCGGTAAATTACCTCGCTTGGAATCTTACATACTGAATCTTCTCAGTATGGTGTCGATGTACCTTGACTGTGAAAGTCCCAACATCCTCTTAGATCTATCACGATAGATCTGGATCCCCAGAATGTAGTTGGCATCGCCCAGGTCCTTCATGGAGAACCTCTGCGACAAGAATCCTTTGACTGACTGTAGCATACGAATATCATTTCCTATTAGGAGAATGTCATCCACGTACAAGACGAGGAATACTACAGTTTTCCCTACAATCTTACTGTAAATGCATGGTTCATCTGGGTTTTTGATAAAGTCGAATTCTTTGACAGTATCATCAAAGCAGATGTTCCAACTCCGCGATGCCTGCTTAAGTCCATAGATGGACTTTAGCAACTTGCACACTCTACCGCTGCTCCCACTCTGAATGAATCCCTCCGGCTGATCCATATAGACGCACTCTTCCAAATTTCCATTTAGGAAAGCCGTCTTTACATCTATCTGCCAGATTTCATAATCGTGGAATGCAGCAATGGCAAGAAGGATCCGAATGGATTTCAGCATAGCCACTGGAGAAAAGGTCTCGTCATAGTCCAAACCAGGTCTTTGACGAAAACCCTTTGCAACAAGTCTAGCTTTATAGGTCTCAACCTGCCCATCTACAACAATCTTCTTTCTGAAGATCCATTTGCATCCCACGGGTTTTACCCCTTCTGGAGCAAAGTCCAAAGTCCAAACTTTATTGGTGTACATAGACTCCATCTCGGCCCGCATTGCATCCAGCCATTTTACCGAGTCACCGCTCTGAATGGCTTGCTGGAAGCTAGTAGGCTCACCATAATCCATGGTGTAATCCTCTCTATCCCCGTCTATGAGAAAACCGTAGTATCTCTCGGGCGGATGAGACTGCCTACTACTCCTGCGGAGTGGCGCTGGGATGTCCGGTTCTCTTGAAACTTCTGGTTCTTCCAAGCTTTCAGTAATAGCTTGTGGTTTTGGAATTTCTTCTAGTTCTACTACGCTCCCACTTGCTTCTTTTTCTAAAAACTGATGTTCCAGAAAGTGGGCATGACGAGAAACAAAAACCTTTTGTTCCTCTGCGTAATAGAAAAAATACCCCCTGGAGTTCTTTGGGTATCCCACAAACTTACACAGTACTGAGCGTGCCTCGAGCTTGTCCGCATGCTGCTTTTTTACAAAAGCTGGACATCCCCATATCTTCAGATACTTAAGACAGGGTTTCTTCCCACACCACATCTGATATGGTGTGGTAGGCACAGTCTTGGAGGGAACCTTGTTCAAAAGATATGCAGCTGATTCTAGTGCATAACCCCAGAAGGATCACGGTAACTCAGCCTTACTCATCATGGAACGAACCATATCCAATAGAGTTCGATTCCGCCTTTCCGATACACCGTTGTGTTGTGGTGTGTATGGAGGAGTAAGCTGAGAGAGAATTCCATTCTCTTTTAAGTAGCCCAGAAACTCGGCACTCAAGTATTCACCACCTCGATCAGATCTCAGTGTCTTGATACTTTTGCCTGTTTGTTTTTCAACTTCATTCTTATATTCCTGAAATTTCTCAAAGGCCTCGGATTTGTGCTTTATCAAGAAGACATGTCCATACCTAGAGAAATCATCTGTGAAAGTAATGAAGTATGAATAACCACTTGGCGCATGTGTAGACATTGGACCACACACATCACTGTGTATGAGTCCCAAGAGCTCGCTCACTCTTTCTCCATGTCTAGTGAACGGAGTCTTTGTCATCTTTCCCATGAGACAAGATTCACAAGTGGCATAAGACTGGTACTCGAACGGATCCAAGTATCCTTCTTTATGTAACTTTGTCAACCGTGTCTTATTAATGTGACCCAGTCTACAATACCATAAGAAAGCCTGATTTAATTCCGGAGACTTTCTTTTAAGTGTGTTTTGGACACTGAAAACCTGAGCTTGATTCAAAACGTATATACCGTATTTCAATGTACCTGACCCAATCAGTACTTGATTTAGGTGGATGTTTACTACATCGCTTACAAAAGTAAAATCATATCCTTCCTTAGAAAGTAAGGATACAGATATGATGTTACAAGTCGCAACTGGTACATAAAAACAGTCACGCAGAATCAATATCTGCCCAGTTGTCAGTCCTAGATGATATTCCCCTACGGATACAGCATACATGCTCATTCCGTTAGCAACCCTGAGAGTCATATCACCTTTCCTGATAACCCTACGGTTTCTCAGAGCCTGTAATGAATTACAGATATGAGATCCTGATCCGGTATCCAATACCCAGGAAGTAGGGTTAACTGACATACAGTTCTCTATTACAAACACACCCGAAGCCGAAGCCACAACATGCTTCGAATTCTGGCTACTGGCTTTGCAAGCCCTACAATCCTTCTGCCCATGTTCATTCCTGTAACAATAGGAACATCCCTCTTTTACTGCATCCATTCCCGAAACTTCTGCCTTTCCCTTTCTTTCTACTTCCCTGGTTTCCTTCAGGGTAGTAGGTAGAGACTGTTGAACTAAGTCAGCACCTGACCCGTTCTTCAATGTGGTCTTCAGGTCTGAGAGCTCAAAAGAGCTGGTCTCTGTAAGGACGTTGCCCCCTACAGATGACCCGATAGCCAACCTCGCTGGAAGCAATTCATTCGAGGTCTCATATCTTGCGATACGAGATTGCTCTCCATATAAAACTTTGTTATGGAGGAAGATAGAAGCTGAGTCCATCTTCTCGTGCTGCCTCTGGTATATACCATCAACTGAGGCTAACACGAGGCACTTGGCTTTCGCACAGTCTTCTTCCGATGTCCTACGGATATCAATATCCGTGACAGGGGAAACTGGACCTGAGACGGCAGGGGTTGGATCAGTCAAGAGGTGTCCCAGCTTGTCATGGGCAATGGACATCTGGACAGACCTTTGCAAGTCATAACAGTCAGATTCAGTCATTTTATTATCTAGATGTAACCTAGGTGCGGTCACTGGGTCGCTGCAATTAAGAGAGAGAGAAGAAAACACTCAGCATGATGCTCTTGCAAGTTTAGATTGGTTTTTAATTTATCTAAACAGGATGGCTCCCACTGTCTCTCGAATCCCTCCTCAAACCATAAAGGAAGAATTAGTCAGGATCAATCTCACCGTACAATACTTGCTTAACCGTTCAGCCAGGCCAGTGTCAGTACTTCGAGGGAGGTTTTCCAACGCTTTCGCGAAGTTCCTTAATTAAGTAACCTCTTTTCCCTGTGGGCGTAGCCCCGCTAACACCTTTCTAGACACCTACTTGGTTTATAGCATTGATCGTTAAGTGAGAAAGTTCCCGAGGAGTAGCATATACTCACAGTAGGATCGGGATCCAAATATCATCGCGTGACAAAACTGAAGGAATCCTACCAGAATCATCACACTCCAAATGGTATGCAGCGCTAGCAAGTTTCAGTACTTTTGAAACTCCCGATGTGGATTTTTACCCCATGCTCTTATGACCTTGACGAAGGCCAACATATCATAAGTCACATGTCAAGTTCTACCCGTCATTATCCAGGTTAATTTGAACCCACTCGTATATACCCTTGACGAAGGCCAAAATAGTAGTACGACTGTCCCAAACCAACGCATCTATCTATGCTACAGATAAATATTCAGCAGCTACCAATCACTATGCCTTGGCGAAGGTCAAAATACATAGCTTGAATACTACTGAATATTTAACCGAAATGACGGAGGGCTACGAATGGTTTTGGCGAAACCGTGAACGTAGTGAACTTGATATAATCGATGGAACGAGATAGCTTTTATAAAAGGAGTGGTTCAAGCTCCGCATTTAAAATGCTGGTTTTTGAAAAGAACCGAGTGGTTTTGAAAGTGTTCCAACGACTTTTACTTGGTTTATTTTCTTGCATTAGTTCTTTTAATGCGTCCTATCATTGCAGAAAACAACCAAAATATGGTGTACGCTTATGCTATCCGCATTCGCCACGGGGCCCCGTCATCACCCGTTAGATTACTTAACTAATGACAGAGCGGGGGCTGGACTAGCGCGGATGCAAAACATAAGCAGCACCTAAATAGTTATCATATATAAATATATAACAATGATAGCCATTACAGATCACAGATGAACACTTTGGATATACTAGGATCCGCGATTCGTTCGAGCCTGCAACGAAAAACGGATTACACGGTCGCGATGAATAGCCAAACCCCACCCTAGACCCCTACGGGTGTGGCAAACTACCCGCCAAGTACCCGAAGCGAAGCAACCTCCCTCAACACCGTGAGTAGGCCACTCGGCACTTCGAGATACCCGGTAGTTTGTGCACCCCACCTTGGGTCTATCCTAGGAGCAAAAACAGTAAAAAGAAATTATACAATGACGGCTACAACCCCGACCCGGTTGTGCGGCCAAACAAATAATATTACATCAATTTACAACTTTTACAATGAATGAAAGAAAAAGAAACTCTCATCTCACACCCATTCCCGGCTATTCATCCGCGACAATCCACCGAGTTCATATACACAAACCATCAACATTACAGATCACAGATATGTATAACCCCCACTAATCGACGTATAGCGATTAGCGGACGTTCAATACATATATCACATCACAGAAAATATGCATTAGCCAAAGTCTACGGAATATCGATCAAAATACGGATTTTTAACCACCCCAAAAGTCAATTTGCTCTCTGGAAAATCTGGGTAGAAAAAACATGTATTAAAAATCCCAAAACAGCCAAACTAAAATACTGCACAAAATCCGATCCAGTGCCGAGTCAAAACGGCGGCGGAACCGCGGCAATGAGCATGTCTTTGCCGCGGAACCGCGGTCGTTTGATTGATTCACTGGATCGTTTTTCTGCAGTGTTTTCACAAAACCCTGAGACGATTTTTCATATATTTTAAATCACTTTTTGAGCAGTATGAAAATCGGAAGAAACTTAAGGTTTTGCGGACGTGTTTTGCGACTTTTTTTCCGATCGATATTCTAAACACTTTGCTAACTTACTAGTTTATGTTTAGCTAGGCTCTGATACCACTGTAAGTCCACGTTGCTCACCCCGGTTCTTACGGGGAGGCGGAAACGGAAAAAAACAATGATTTGGCGCAACGCAACATGGACTTAAAGCACGGATCTTTGCTAAACTAGAAACTAGTAAACTACTAGAGGCTATAACTACTGTGCTGTAGAAAGTATACCTCACAAAACCGGTACTTCGGGTCTTCATTCCGCTGTCCCGCTCGTCCATCCAAGCTCCAAGTGTCGATCCGGACCTTGGGCACCTCCGCGGCCTTCTTGAGTCGAAGACAATCCACCCGAGAGATGTACGCCGAGCTCCACCTCGAGCCGAGGCAACTAGGGCAAGGAGATTGCTAATCAAGAAGCCCTAGGATGTGTAAAGGAGATGTATGGATGTGTTTGTCAAGTGGAATCCTTTTTCTCTCAACACATGAGATCAAAGGAAGAATCAAGAGGAGGAAAAAGGACGAGCAACCATGGAAATGTTTCTCATTTCTTTTCTATGAGAGAGAATGAGAATGAACAAATGAAAAGCTTATTTGGGTGTTTGACATTGCTCATTTCATTTATCTTGCTTGTTTGGGTCTTACTGCAAAATTTTAACTGGCTAAGTCATTTTTTGCATATAACAAATTTTAGCACCTAAAGTAATATTAAAGATGTCTATATTGGCCTACTAGTCACCCCTAGCCGCGTGGTAGCGTCCGTGCGTCGAGTTCTCATCCCGTTCGGTGAAACGGGCGAGTTTGGACGACTACGCGCGCTCGCAGATGTCCGACTTGGGGGCATGCTTTTTGATCATAAAACATTTCATTTTAAAATTTGGAACCCGCTTAAAATTCTATTATTTAAATTTCAAATTTTTGGGAGCAACCCGGGCGCGATTTGGAAATGTTTCATTTAGCGCCAAAATCCCAATTTAATAAAATAATCGAAACTATATATATACGCATAATCTTACTTTGTTACATTTATAATCATTTAAATCTTTAAGAAATCTTTTAAAAAAATTTCCTTTCCCTCGCCCTGGCCAATCACAAGGGTTTAAACCCCCGTGGGCCCCGCCTCTATCTCTCTCTAATCTCTATCTCTCTCTCTCTACTTTTTCTCTGTCTCTCTCTCTAACCCTCTCTCTCTATCCCCTTTATATACGTATCCTCGTCTCCTTCTTCTTTTTCCCAGAACCCTCACGAGAAACCCCATCGCGAACCCTAGCCCAGCCACCGTGCCCGTCGCCGCCGCAGCCCGACGCCGACGCCACCACCACCATCATCCTCGTCTCAACCGCATCCCTCCTTCCTCCTCTCCCCACGTCCCCGTGCACCCACGCCGTAGCCACCTGCACCCATCGCTGCTCGCCGTCACCGCCGCAACTCGTCGCCGACGACGCCAGCACCTTCCCCTTCGCCCCTCTTTCCGACCTCGACACCCTCCTCCTCCTCCCGAGTGCCCGGCGCCGCAACAGGGACCCAACAGCAACCCTAGCACCTTCTCCGGTTGGCCGGAAACGCCGCCGTCGACCCTCGTCGTTGTCACCTGCGCCACCGCCGACCACCTCCTCTTCACCTGCACCCCAGACTCGGCCACTTCATCTCCCTCCTCACCGTATCTCCTCCTCCAGCGCCCGCAGCCGAGTCTGCCGCTTGCAGCGTCCTCGTCGGCGCCCCATCGCCGTCAACCCCGTCGCTGTCGCAACCCTTGCAATCCCAGTAAGCTTCCTTTTACCTTCCCCCTTCCTTTTTCCCCCTCTGGTTGATCTTTGTCCGTACGTAGTATTTCTAAACTTTTGTCGCTGTTTTGGCATCTCGCCGGAATCCGGCCGTGCCGACGACTTGACCCGACGTTCCAGCGAGGTACTCCGGTCCGCGTGGTCCCACTGTTCGTTGTTTGGATTCGATCCGTGAACCGTGCGTCCGTCGCGTGTTTTTCCGCCGACGTTACGTCCGTTTTTCCCGGTTCGCGAACCGTCGAGGCAAGTATCACTTGCTACATGATATACTATACAATTAAACGTGTTTTGACTCATTAAACTTGCAAACTTAACTAGGAATAGCTATTTTCTCATTTGGACGCAATATGACATATATCATGATACAGTTAACCTAAAATCACATTTTGCCACTTTAACCCTAATAACGAAGTTACCCGTTAATCACATTTTACCGTCTAAAGGATGATAGCCGTACACATGTAGCTCTATTACATTCTGATATTGATATAACGGTATTGCACCACCTTGTGATCTATTGCACCTCAAGGGGTGCTCAAACCTGTTAATATGACAATACGACTGCACTATGTTAATGCACCATTGTGATTAAATGAACTGCTTATTGTTGTTTCCTTTATTGCTTACTTCCTGCTGTTAATCCTAGTTCGATTATATACCTGTTGTGAGCACACCCTCGATTGTGTTACATCTTGACCTGACCTTGCTACACATGATATATATATACCGATGCACCGGACATGGTACCCTTTACTACCGACTTGACCTGATGTACCATGACCTGACCTGTTACCTGATCTCATGCCTAATGCCAACAAACCTGACATGGAGTCCTCATGGACCATTCCTGTTGTCTATCCAGACAAACCTGACCTGGTACCTGATCCTGTGTTGGCATTAGTCCTTGACTACTGAATACCTGACCTGACACATATAACCTGGGGGTATGGGGAATTCAAAAGGGTAATCTAAAGTGTAACTTAAAAGGGTATTACTTGATCTGTGGTCCCGGGGGGTAACGGGACAGAGCCATTCGTGACTCTTACATTTCCTGATCCGTGGTCCCGGGGGGCAACGGGACAGAACCATTATTGGTTCCCATCTTCCTGATCCGTGGTCCCGGGGGGTAACGGGACATATCCTTTGAGTTACATGGAGGATTACTCGAATTGATTTCAAAGACTTTAGAATAGAAAACCCGATAGAACAGTTTAGTTACCCACTGCACACTACCCTGCACTGCTTGTTTCATACTATTGATTTATCCATGTTTATTTCCGCATTGCCTATTACACTGTTCATTTTATATTATTGGTTGACATGACGCGCTGACGTCTGGGTTTTGCATGGCCCAGATTCTTTACCACTGTCGCTGACCGAGCATGAGTACTTCAGCCAGCAGGCTGATTCGTGAGTTCTGTAGTGATTAGTTTTATTTCCTGCATTTTTATTTCGAGATGTGAGCCCGCATTATGGGACATACTTTTCTATTATTGTATTGGATCATTTGCTTCCGCATTTTATTTATCATTGACTCTTGTTATTCTGGATTTGGACATGCGTTAGATAGTTTTATCTTGTTCTTGATATCTCTACAGCCGTAATGTGACTGTGGATGGATACTTCCTACCCACAGGTAGCATGGTTGGCTATGTCACGTGCCCAATCTTGCGTACTCTGGGAAGCGGGGCGTGACATGGTTCTTTTGGTATCAGAGCCATAGGTTAGTTGGGTTGATTCTTTTGTAGTTGGGTATTGTACCCAATACGCGAATCAGAATACCCGTGCTTAGGAAACATGTCCTACCACCTTGACCGTTTTACCATTCTTGAATCACATTCTTCCTGATTATATCGACGTGCAAACTTACTTTGCATGTCGACTCGAAAACCTGATTTCTTGTTATCTCTAGGACTTAGGCGACTTGGGTGGAGTTAAGTAATTGTGGCTATGATACCGCGGCATAGTTACAATGCGGTACTCTATTTAAGTATCTTGGAGTTCTAGCCTTGATTTATATATTGAATCTATCATCATGCTAATGTTGGGTGTTTTGATTTCAGGAATATGGCAGATAAGAATTTCAAGACGTATCAGAGGTGCGTGGATGAAGCCGCCATGTTGGGAGTGATACGTGGAATGTTGGAAAATCAGAAGAGGCATACTGAGCTGATCCAGCAGCAAGCAGATTCATTTCAGGAGGGTTTGCAGGCCATTCGGCAGTCTGTAAACAACGCTGGAGCGAAACCAGTTGACCGGGTAGGGACCGTGGCAGATTTCAGACGTTTGGGTCCTACTACTTTCACTGGTCTGGAGGAGCCGTTGCCAGCCGAGCAGTGGCTAGTTGACACGGAGAATTTGCTGATTGCGGCACAGATCCCAGAGGACAAGAGAGTTGATGTGGTGCGCATTCAGCTAGTGGATTACGCCCGAGAGTGGTGGCTTGTGGAGAAGACCCGCTTGCCCAAGCCAATCAGTTGGGCGGATTTCTCTAAGAGTTTCCTGGAGAAATTCTTCCCGCGGACTGCACGGGAGGAAATGGAAGAGAAATTTATTGGGCTGAGGCAAAATGGAGCACCCGTGGACGTACATGCAGCGGAGTGGACGAGACTCAGCCGTTTCGCTGGACCTTTAGCCGCCAACGAGGCAGACAGGGCGCGAAGGTTCATCCGCAGTTTGGATGTGGACATCCAGAGGAAGATTGTCTCCCTGGGTTTGACCACTTTCTCGCAGGTTCTTACGGCAGCCCGGGAGCAACAGAGTTTATCGGGAATGAAAGGGAACCTGCAGCAGACAGCAGTTGCGGCCAGGAAGCCCGCATTTGTACCTAACCGAGATCATGGGCGCAGAGGTATTCCAGTGGATCGACGTGGGGTAGCACCAATGAAGAAGCCTATGGTCGTTGATCGAAGAAAAGGCATGATTTATGACTACTGCCGTTTGCCCGGGCATGTGCAGAAGGATTGCCGAAGGAAGCTGGGACTTTGTTTGGTTTGTGGAGCGGCCGATCACGCAGTTGGTGCCTGTCCGTCGAAGCTTCGCACGAGAGATGATATACAGAAGCCTCCGCAGAGACCGTTCCAAGGGCAGAAAAAGCTGACTCAGGGACCGAATCCAGCTCGAGCTTTCACCTTGACAGCTGAGGAAGCTAAGGCATCAGGAGAAGTGGTTTCAGGTACTTTACTCGTTCATGGTTTTCCCGCATTGGCATTATTTGATTCCGGAGCATCCCACTGTTTTATGTCATCCAAATTTATAGCTACACACTCGATTACCTGCACGACCCTGTCTAGTTTTTGGGACATACACACTGGGAATGGGAAAATCATAGCTAGTAGGGAATGTAGAGATTGTACAGTAGTTGTGTGCGGACGGAGCTCTTTGCAGATTTCTTGGTAATAGATACGGGAAGCTATGAAGTTGTCTTGGGAATGGATTTTCTTGGCACTTTCCACGCCCACATTGACTGTAGGGCAAGGAAGGTAATTTTCCAGATTCCCGGACATCCTGAGTTTACCTTCACTGGGGGAAGCAGTTCTGTCGGGCCAGTCGAGTTCAGGGCTAGGCCGACAAACAGTGTTCTTGCAGCTATGGAAGTTGATAGTAATGAAGAGCCGGCAGTTGTTCGCGACTTTATGGACGTATTTGAAGATATATCGGGCTTACCGCCGAAGCGAGACGTGGAGTTCGCAATTGACCTTATTCCTGGTGCAGCGCCAGTATCTAAAGCTTATTATCCGATGGCACCAGTGGAATTGGAAGAAGTTAAGAAGCAAATTGGTGAATTACTTGAGAAGGGTTGGATTCGAAGCAGCAACTCGCCTTGGGGAGCTCCAGTTCTTCTAGTAAAGAAGAAGGATGGCACGAGAAGGATGTGCATTGATTATAGAGAATTAAACCGGGTGACTATTAAGAACAAGTACCCGATCCCTCGCATTGGAGAACTTTTTGAGCAGCTTAGTGGCGCGAGGGTATTCTCGAAACTGGATTTGCGATCCGGATATCATCAGGTCCGAGTAAAAGCAGAAGACATTTGCAAGACGGCATTTCGAACTCGGTATGGGCATTTCGAGTATCTAGTGATGCCCTTCGGAGTAACGAATGCGCCGGCAATATTCATGGATTTGATGAACTGAATCTTTTCACCATTCTTGGACCAGTTTATTGTGGTATTCATTGACGACATTCTGGTTTACTCGAAGAGTTCGGAAGAGCATGCTGAGCATTTGAAGATCGCACTGTAGACACTGAGACAGGAGAAATTGTATGCGAAGATGAGTAAGTGCGAATTTTGGCTGGAAGAAGTGAAGTTTCTGGGGCATGTTGTGTCGGGCGATGGAATCGCCGTCGATCCCGAAAAGATTGCAGCAGTTCGAGATTGGCCTATTCCAAGAAATATGGCTGAGGTAAGAAGTTTCCTTGGTTTAGCCGGATACTACAGGAGATTTGTGGAGAACTTCGCTCGTTTGGCAGAGCCGTTGACCAAGCTTACGCGCAAGGAAGTACCTTTTGTTTGGACGGATAAATGTGCATTGGCTTTCGAGACGTTGAAGCAGAAGTTGATAACCGCCCCTATCCTGACCGTACCAGACAATTCCGGAGGACTGGTGATTCACAGCGACGCATCTGGAAAAGGATTGGGATGTGTTTTGATGCAGAATGGGAAGGTCGTAGCTTATGCATCAAGACAACTGAAGACCCATGAGAAGAATTACCCGACTCATGACTTGGAGCTTGCGGCTGTGATCTTCGCCTTGAAGATTTGGAGACACTACCTTTTGGGCGAGAGAGTCGAAGTTTTTACAGATCACAAGAGTTTGAAGTATGTGTTCACTCAGAAGGAGTTGAACATGAGGCAACGCAGACGGTTGGAGCTGATGGCCGACTACGACCTTGATCTTAAGTACCATCCGGGAAAAGTTAACGTCGTGCCGGATGCGCTTAGTCGGTTAACAGCGATTCAGGTATTGACTACGCAGAGGGAGATCATTGCGGATTTTCGAAGATTTGACTTGGAGGTTGTGCTACCACATTCTACGGGACAGTTGATGCAGTTGCAAGTACAGTCGTCCTTAGTTGAGAAGATTAAAGCGGAACAATCACAGGATCCTAGACTGCAAAGATTTCGAGAGCAGGTTGAAGCTGGACTACGAAAAGATTTACTGGTCCACGAAGATGGTTCGTTGAGGTATGGTAGCCGTGTGTGTGTGCCAAAGGGGGATGTGCGTGAAGAGCTTATGAAGGAGGCACACAGTTCAACTTACTCTGTACATCCAGGAGGTACAAAGATGTACCGGGATATTCGACAGCATTTCTGGTGGGAAAGCATGAAACGAAAGATTGCTCGCTTCGTGGCTAAGTTCTTGGTATGTCAGCAAGTCAAGGCTGAACACCAAAGGGTTGCTGGTTTGTTGCAACCACTTCCGATTCCTCAGTGGAAGTGGGAACATATAACCATGGATTTCGTGATGGCTTTACCGCGGAGTCCAAAGGGCAAAAATGCAGTATGGGTGATTGTCGATCGGTTGACCAAGGCAGCTCACTTTATTCCTTTTCGGGTTGGTCAATCAACGGAGACTTTGGCAGAACGGTACATGCAGGAGATTGTAAGATTGAATGGCGTACCGGTGAGCATCGTGTCCGACCGGACACTCGGTTCTTATCACACTTCTGGAGGAGTTTACAGGAAAGTTTGGGGACTCGATTGAAGTTTAGCACAGCTTATCATCCTCAAACTGATGGTCAGTCGGAGAGAACGATCCAAACTCTTGAAGACATGTTGAGAGCGTGCATGTTGGACTTCAAGGGTTCATGGGAGGATCATTTACACTTGGTGGAGTTTTCTTACAACAATAGTTTCCAAGCAACTATCCAGATGGCTCCGTTTGAAGCTTTGTATGGCCGCAAGTGTCGTTCACCCGTTTGTTGGGATGATGTTGGTGAACGAAGATTACTAGGACCAAATTTGGTGGTACAGACAGTCGAGAAGGTGAATACAATCAGGAAGCATATGAAGGCAGCTCAAGACAGACAGAAAAGTTGGGCTGACACGTCAAGAAGAGCTCTAGAGTTCGCCGTGGGTGATTTGGTATTCTTGAAGATATCACCGACTAGAGGAGTGATTCGTTTTGGGAGTCGGGGAAAGCTTAGTCCTCGATTCGTTGGACCCTTCGAGATATTGGAGCGTGTTGGAGAAGTAGTGTACCGTTTGGCGTTACCACAGTCCTTGGCAGGTGTGCACGATGTGTTTCATGTATCTCAACTACGAAGGTATGTTCGAGATGAAACCCACGTCTTGGATCATTCGGAGTTAACTGTACGGGAGGACCTAACTTTTGAGGAGCGACCGGTTGAAATCAAGGATCGAAGGGAAAAGGTTCTTAAGAACAAGGTTATCCCCCTTGTGCTAGTTTCCTGGGGTGATCGATCGCATGGAGAATCCACTTGGGAGCGAGAAGACGAGATCCGGCAGAAGTTTCCTCACCTTTTCCTGTAGTTTACTATCTTGTACTCTTGGAATTTCGAGGACGAAATTCTTTTTGTAGTTGGGTATGATGTAACACCCGAGCCCAATACTACTATTTCTATTACTGGTTGAGTGTTTGACATTGCTCATTTCATTTATCTTGCTTGTTTGGGTCTTACTGCAAAATTTTAACTGGCTAAGTCATTTTTTGCATATAACAAATTTTAGCACCTAAAGTAAAATTAAAGATGTCTATATTGGCCTACTAGTCACCCCTAGCCGCGTGGTAGCGTCCGTGCGTCGAGTTCTCATCCCGTTCGGTGAAACGGGCGAGTTTGGACGACTACGCGCGCGCGCAGATGTCCGACTTGGGGGCATGCTTTTTGATCATAAAAAATTTCATTTTAAAATTTGGAACCAGCTTAAAATTCTTTTATTTAAATTTCAAATTTTTGGGCGCAACCCGGGCGCGATTTGGAAATGTTTCATTTAGCGCCAAAATCCAAATTTAATAAAATAATCGAAACTATATACATACGCATAATCTTACTCTGTTACATTTATAATCATTTAAATCTTTAAGAAATCTTTTAAAAAAATTTCCTTTCCCTCGCCCTGGCCAATCACGAGGGTTTAAACCCCCGTGGGCCCCGCCTCTATCTCTCTCTAATCTCTATCTCTCTCTCTCTACTTTTTCTCTGTCTCTCTCTCTAACCCTCTCTCTCTCTCTATCCCCTTTATATACGTATCCTCGTCTCCTTCTTCTTTTTCCCAGAACCCTCACGAGAAACCCCATCGCGAACCCTAGCCCAGCCACCGTGCCCTTCGCCGCCGCAGCCCGACGCCGACGCCACCACCACCATCATCCTCGTCTCAACCGCATCCCTCCTTCCTCCTCTCCCCACGTCCCCGTGCACCCACGCCGTAGCCACCTGCACCCATCGCTGCTCGCCGTCGTCGGCGACGAGCAACTCGTCGCCGACGACGCCAGCACCTTCCCCTTCGCCCCTCTTTCCGACCTCGACACCCTCCTCCTCCTCCCGAGTGCCCGGCGCCGCAACAGGGACCCAACAACAACCCTAGAACCTTCTTCGGTTGGCCGAAAACGCCGCCGTCGACCCTCGTCGTCGTCACCTGCGCCACCACCGACCACCTCCTCTTCACCTGCACCCCAGACTCGGCCACTTCATCTCCCTCCTCACCGTCTCTCCTCCTCCAGCGTCCGCAGCCGAGTATGCCGTTTGCAGCGTCCTCGTCGGCGCCCCATCGCCGTCGACCCCGTCGCTGTCGCAACCCTTGCAATCCCAGTAAGCTTCCCTTTACCTTCCCCCTTCCTTTTTCACCCTCTGGTTGATCTTTGTCCGTACGTAGTATTTCTAAACTTTTGTCGCTGTTTTGGCATCTCGCCGGAATCCGGCCGTGCCGACGACTTGACCCGACATTCCTGCGAGGTACTCCGGTCCGCGTGGTCCCACTGTTCGTTGTTTGGATTCGATCCGTGAACCGTGCGTCCGTCGCGTGTTTTTCCGCCGACGTTACGTCCATTTTTCCCGGTTCGCGAACCGTCGAGGCAAGTATCACTTGCTACATGCTATACTATACAATTAAACGTGTTTTGACTCATTAAACTTGCAAACTTAACTAGGAATAGCTATTTTCTCATTTGGACGCAATATGACATATATCATGATACAGTTAACCTAAAATCACATTTTGCCACTTTAACCCTAATAACGAAGTTACCCGTTAATCACATTTTACCGTCTAAAGGATGATAGCCGTACACATGTAGCTCTATTACATTCTGATATTGATATAACGGTATTGCACCACCTTGTGATCTATTGCACCTCAAGGGGTGCTCAAACCTGTGATTTTACCTCGCAGGGGAGCACTACCGACCGGTGATTTTACCTGACGCGTCGGATATCCGGAGGATACCGTCGTGGTCTTGAGATTGATGGTAGGGGCCGGTCTGGACTGACGGTGCCCTAGATTTTGTGATTGGGATACAGAGATATCGGGATATTTGGATTACGTTTTGTGCCGATGTTAGGCACTGTTTTATGCTGATTTCATTATGATACCTCATTTTAAAAATACAAAGGAAATCTCACTAAAGTATGAAAACAGTTTCTTCATTTACATGTATTATGTTCTCATGCATTCATACCTCATTCTTATGTTATATTGCTACCTGAGGCACTGACACAGGCACAGGAGATTACACTCGGGTTAGATATTTACCCTAGCCTTGTTATAGGCTGCATGTTTTATATTGAGGATTTTGTACTGATCGTTTTGACATAGGATTATGTCTTGCGTTCGGTTTCTGCTTGTAGTTATTCTCTATTCACGAGTTGGCAACTCACCCCCGTTGTGCCACAGTTCTTGCAGGTTTTGCCGTACAGGTTCCTTTGCGGCATTTCTGGCACATTGCTTCCTTGCGGGTGAATTGCATTTGGTAGGTGGTTCCTTTTGCATCAAAACCACCATTGTACTTATATTATTCTTTGTATCTAGAATTTCCATCAACCAAATTTGTTTATTGTTTCAGACTCAGACTTTAGTGATGTTTTATTTGGCCTTAGAGTCGCGCTTAGTAGTATTGCGGTTTTCATGCTTACTGTGTTTCTTTTGGATCGATCCTCGTCTTTCGGCGTTGTATATTATATTGCATGTGTGGTTGTGACCGTCAATTGACGAAGAGCTAGCTCCCGCTTGGGGATGCCTTTTATCATTGTATATATGTTATGCTTGTTGTATCCCATTCGGGGCCAGTATTTACAAAAGAAACTCTGCCGAAATTTTTAGAAAAGACTTTACCTTTTAAAAATGCACCTTCGGCTTAGTTATTTAAAAACCTCGACTTCAAACATATTTTCCTTCACTTCTTTAAACCAGTTTTCTTCACTTACTCTTAAAATGGTTTTAGATTTCTGGGCTTTGGCTTACTTGGATCAGATGGAGTCCTATAGATTTCATATGGTTCGAGGGCCAGTCACGTGCTCTTTCGGGTCGTGACAAAGTTGGTATCAGAGCGCTAGGTTGACCTTGGTTCGAGTCTAAGTTTGACTATGTGGAGCCTAGGGCGTTTATATATATACGGAACTTAGGCTTGACCTTACGGAACTTAGACTTAGTCGAGGGGGTATTAGACCCGAACTTTCGTCGTATAGGATGACCCTTGGTTGATGGAATAGGTGACTAAAGTAGAGTGACGTACCGTTGGTATGTTCCGCGGCATACTTACGACACGCCACTCCGCTTAAGGAACCTTAGGATGTACATATTTTCGAGATCAGTGATTCTCTTTATATCCATGATTATACATCCATTTGAGATCCCCGATTCTATTAGTCCATGATCATACCTTCATTGATGCTGTTCCTTCTTATGATCGTGTATCCACTCTGGATCTGTTGTTTCCTTTCTTGCCATTGATCTGCTCTCTTCGATACTCGATTGAGGTTCCTGTCGCCATGTTTGAGCGCAGTTTGGGCTGCTGCTAGGGTTACGGTCAGTGCGAGCTCGTCTGGTACGAGGGCTGACCATTGTGTTTTCTGGTGACATGGGAACGTCTCGAGTTAGTATTGATGACTGTGACCTCAAGTGGAGGCGAGTGCTTGGTTTTGCACCGGATGATCGGGCCATTGTTAGAGCTGCCAGTTGAGAGAGGACTGTTGATGTACATCATACCTCAGAGATTATGATGTCGCCTACCGTGCAGACAGAGGGACCAGCTGTTGCTGAGATTGACGGGATGTCGCTTTCGGAGCTTACGAGCTTAGATTGTCGGAGCTTCCAGACAGATATGAGACAGATTATAGCTAGTCTACTCGATTTGAGAGACGAAGGTGATTCGTCCGATTTATGCACCGGAGCGGGCCCAGTTGAGTTGAAGATTTCCAGTGTGGAGAGTCTTACTCAGATCTAGGGCAGACCGATTCAGAGATGACCGCCAATGCGTCGTCTTTCCTGGAGGATTGAGGTGCTGTTCGGCGTGCAGGTGAATGAGCCAGTTGCTGCTGCAAATGACGAGATATCGCCCAGATGGTTGGAGCTGCTGCAGCGTGAGCATATACTTAGAGAGATGATAGCGAGTCGCCAGTCACCTGAGGATGAATGACTAGGACATTTGGTTCGTCCGTTTACCGATGCGAGGTCATCAGATAGATTGATTCCAGCTAGAGACGACTTCACGCAGATTCGTTGAGAGTCGATTGAGACGATCGAATGTCAGGAGCCCATTTTCCAAGTTTAAAGTATACGGAAAGACATGCAGGTGATTCTATGGACCCTCTAGAAGAATGAAACCCTAACTCGACTTAATGACCGTGTGAAAGCCTTTGAACCTTAGGGTTTACGGCAGTTCCGCGGCGCCATTAGTGAGGCTTGGGTTTGCCCTTCTACGGCTGGACCACCGACGCTGAGGCATGTACTCGATACTATTAAACTGTACTCAAGATGTTGATCTCTTGGGGGATTATAAGGTTCTGACGAGTCGATCGAATGTTTCGACATCATTCGGATATCATGTGATGGGATGCATTGCTTGGGAGACTCCAGATACGAGTATAGCCGTTGGAGCATAGTCCATGCAGCCACGATGAGACGAGTCCGAATCAGTCGACATTGAAGCAGAGTGAAGAAAAGAGTTCGTAAGAGATTTCGACGAGATGACGTCCCACTCCGCTGACATTAGAGATGTGATACGCACCCAGAGGCGTTGTATATGGATATATCATCCAGAAAGAAGCGCGATAAGTATGCAGCCATTCCGGAACAAGAATTTGCTTCAGCAAGGGATGATGACTTCTGGGCAATTCGGCAGGGATGAGATTTGAGAGAGACTTCGACATGACCTTTCTGGAATACTATACGAGAAGACCTGACCCAGGAGTGGTCATATTGCGCACAACCAGCAGGCCAGAGTTAGCATTGTCGACGAGGTAGTTGACCAGATTCGGATAAAAGAACTTACCCAGATGCGTTGCGAATCGATCAAGGACGGACGAGTATTGAGTATTCCTCCGATGGTTGGGACGTGTTCCCGAGGGCCTGTTCGGCCTGACATCTTCTACAGAATGATGAAGCTACAGAGTACGCGATTTCGAGTCCGTGTGAGAGACTTCAGATTGACCGTGGCCGAGAACAGTGCAGTGCGTAGATATGCATGGCGTGACGTCATAGTGGACGACGATAGAGACAGGTGGAACCAGAGGTTCGGGCGAGACGCTGACGAGCTGTCATTGCTTCCCGTCGAGACCAGAGGTCAGATATGCTTACAGAGGCATTGGGATGCAACCAGATTCCGAGAAATATTGTGCTGAGGACACAGATGTCTATCGAGTGAGAAGAGATTATGCAGGAGAGCCAGCCTCTGTACAGTTCGGCATAGGCAAGATCGGAAGAGACCTTGAGCAGGATTCCTTCCAGGACATTGCTGCAATGATGTTTGCACCCAGGATCAGATATGTGACGTGCATTCAGAGAGCCAGAGGCCGACGCCAGTGATGGGCTGCCTTACGAGTGGTCGTGAGGATTGATCGATAGGTGACCAGAGAAGTGCCAGAACGGAATCGTCCCCGTTAGCACACCTGACAGGGCCGATGAGCCGATTGACTGCGAGATAGGTAATCCTCAGAGAAGATAAGGACCCAGAGTCAGAGGGCGCCAGACCGTGAGCAAAAAGCAAGTAGATATCTTGCGCTGCTAGCAGTGGATGCACCGACTCCTTCTCGACCTCGAAGGAGGAACTACCGACGATGGTACTATGATTTGTGATTTTGTGATTCGATTATCACGTATCCGTCATTTTGGATTTCGGTATTTTGGGCGTTCTGTTTGCATGATTTAGTTTTGATGACTGAGTTTCATGATATTTGTTTCATGCACCCACTGGATATTTATATTTTGCGCATAGTTATTACATTCGAGGTTTTGATTGTGAATTCACGCCCACCTTATACAGTGATTTGATTTACACTTCCAGCAGAGTTTTCATGCACCTTTAGTGTTTTGATATACGATTTTGGTGCACGCCAGATGCACTAAATCGGGATTCTTCGTGCATGTTACATGCACCTGATTTGGTTGCTGTCAGGCACACACGTTGCCTATGACAGATGTTTCATGCACACCCGTTGCACCTAGATGTTGTTTTGTACACCTGTATGACACATATATGGATTTTGATTCCTTGCGCACCAGACGCATAGGATATTCTCAATGTATTGATGTCTTCGGAGCCCCGACAAATTGGAGTATTACAAAAATTGTTTTAGTATTGGGGGTTTAAATTTAAATTCGGGGACCGAATTTCTTTAAGGGGGTAGATTGTAACATTTCAAAAAAAGATAAAATGTTAATTTTGGGAATTTTTATAATTTAATATTATTTTATTGAATATTTTAATATTTTGGAATTATTAAATACAAATAAATGGGGAAAAAGTTTGGAAAATTCTAAAATAGGGTAAATTAGAGAATTATGACATTTTAAAGTTTTTGTGATTAATTTGACACTAATTTAGTGCTAATCGCGATTAAAAATCGCTAATCGGTTTTTAGCTTTTTGTGCAACACATGCACATATCACTTTTTCACACTTGTGCATTTTCTTGCCATGCTTTTCATTTGGGTTTACTATTTGAGTGAGAAGGGTTTTAAAAGGAAAAAGAAAAGGAAAAGAATAAAGAAATGGGTAGTTGGTGAGAGAGAGAGGTATGGGCTTCATTGACTAAGGACTTAACCATTTCTCCCCTCATTTCCCTCCCTCTTCTCCCTTCTCCTGCTGCTGCTCCTGCACCTCCTTTCCCTCCCCTCTTCAAGCTCCAAAACACCTCTAAAACAACCCCAAAACCCAATCTCCATTTCATTAAATGTGTGCACAATCCCTAGATCTACACTTGGTGCTAAAGAAGCAAGGATTTTGGCCACTAGGGGCAACTCAAGAAAATTCTTGAGTTGCCAAATGAGGTATTTTCTGGACCTTAAACTTAGTTTATGCATTTCCTTTACCCTCATATTAAGATCGAATCGATATTGTGTGATATTGTGGACTTGTGGATAACCTAGTTAGGGTTGTGATGATTTATGGGTTGTAATATGGAATTGAGGTCAGTAGAGGTTATACCATCATCCTAGTGTATGAATTGGAAACCCAAAACCTGAAGCTTAAACCATAATACGGATTTTAGAAACCGATATCGGGGAATTTATGAAATCTGTGAAGGGTATATTGAATCTGCTATCACCCGAGACACCCTAAATTAAAATTGATTGGACAGTGACACGTGCAGGCACCCAGGAAGCTAACCCCAAGACCCCAGCTCCCACTTCTTCTTCCCGGCCGCCAATTTATCCCCATTGGCCGCAAATTGCGGCCTGGGTCCCACCATTTTGGCTCGTATTGGTTCTGTAGCTCCTACATGTTCATGTTAGACCCCTGATATATATTGATTTGTATAAAGTGACCTAGGGTAAAATCTGGGACATATTTCCTAAGTTGCTGTTTTAGATTCATGTTTCCGTATTCCGTATTTTTAATTCTGCAATTGTGGATTGTGTTTTGCCTCGACTATTTGGCGTTTATACGACGATATAGAGGATGTGTTGATGGTTTTGAAGGCGTGCCATGGGTTTTAACCTATAGGCCTCTTATCGTATCATTTTGGATTTCATGTGCCGTTTTAGCTTTGATTTGGTTTTAATGCGCATATACGATATTTTGATGTGTAGGTACCCCATGAAGACTTCGGGACGACAAGCAAGCGCGTGGCGACGTCCACAAATGAAGACGCTAGGTGAGTAGATTATATCTACTGGGGGAAGTCGGGTGGATGGCGTATAGCACCCCCGCAGTCCGTAGTTGTTATTATATATGATAGTTAGGTGTATTATGGATAGTGTAGGGTTAGAAGTGACTAGTGTAGTTCATAGTCGCGAACCCTAGAATAGAATTACACCTACACGCACACCCTTGCATATTACTTATACTGGCACTGTGTTGATGATATTGGATGACTTTGGAGATGAGTCAATGATATTGGGCTTTGTGCCGCGAGATCGGTGATGTGATATGATTCGTATTTGGGATACGAAATGTGATTCTTGCGGGCTTGGGATGTGTGTTTACCCCCGCATGCATACTTTATTGATGGTATCGATTTATACTAGACATAGAATAGTACCCCAGATTATATGATATGTTGATAGTGATACCTGAAGTGTGATGAGATAGTGTGATATTGATCCGTACCCAGCTATTGGGATGCCGTACGACGATTTACCGTATGAGCTTTACATTGATGATAGATCCGCACTCATGACTTGAGGATGTCATATAATATACTGTATCGTACGCGATACTATTGAGGCGGAATCACCGACTATTATATCTATATATATATCGACTTAGATGTTAGGCGGTTTCCTTACCTGTAGCTCAGCTTGTTAGTTCAGCTGTATAGTTTAGTGTAGTTGTTATATTAGATTAGACTCTTACCTATTTCAAAACTAGCGGGTCGTGGGTATTTTAAAAGACAGGTCAAGGGATCTACGGACATTTCAAAAGGCGTATCTTTTCATAAAAACACCGTAGCCCCAATTTTCAAAACCCCATGATTCGTGATATTTCAAAAGGCACCATTTGTAGGACTTATATTAGATTAATGCAGATTAGTTATAGTTGCGTCTAGATTCAACTCCCACTTTTTTTGTGGTTCGCTTTGCATCGCATTCTTATATTATGTTTCATACTCCATTATTGATATCATGCTGTTAGGACACCAGCACCATTACCGATGTTGCGTATGTACCACGTACACTTACTTGCCGGCTCACACACATCTTCATCGGTAATTGCCATGTCACGTACACCTTAGAAAATACTATTGCTTGACATAACCTATTAGCTAATAGTTTAGACATTGTAGTTATTACCTGCTACTTCATGCATACTGATATTCATTGTTATGCCGCATTCATGGATTCTCATGCATATATTCACTATTTTACGTGTTACTGAAGTTTTGGATTTGGATTTCCGTGAGATTTTCTGGATTTGGAGGAAAACCGCAAAAACACAGATAAACATTTTCTCTCTTTTAAAATAAAAAGTGCGGTTTTCCCATGATGTATGAGTCGTCCACCATGAGTTTGCTGATGGATTTGGAAACCCGATTCGAGGAAAACCGCAAAAACACAGATAAACATTTTCTCTCATTTACATGTATTATGTTCTCATGCATTCATACCTCATTCTTATGTTATATTGCTACCTGAGGCACTGACACAGGCACAGGAGATTACACTCGGGTTAGATATTTACCCTAGCCTTGTTATAGGCTGCATGTTTTATATTGAGGATTTTGTACTGATCGTTTTGACCTAGGATTATGTCTTGCGTTCGGTTTCTGCTTGTAGTTATTCTCTATTCACGAGTTGGCAACTCACCCCCGTTGTGCCACAGTTCTTGCAGGTTTTGCCGTACAGGTTCCTTTGCGGCATTTCTGGCACATTGCTTCCTTGCGGGTGAATTGCATTTGGTAGGTGGTTCCTTTTGCATCAAAACCACCATTGTACTTATATTATTCTTTGTATCTAGAATTTCCATCAACCAAATTTGTTTATTGTTTCAGACTCAGACTTTAGTGATGTTTTATTTGGCCTTAGAGTCGCGCTTAGTAGTATTGCGGTTTTCATGCTTACTGTGTTTCTTTTGGATCGATCCTCGCCTTTCGGCGTTGTATATTATATTGCATGTGTGGTTGTGACCGTCAATTGACGAAGAGCTAGCTCCCGCTTGGGGATGCCTTTTATCATTGTATATATGTTATGCTTGTTGTATCCCGTTCGGGGCCAGTATTTACAAAAGAAACTCTGCCGAAATTTTTAGAAAAGACTTTACCTTTTAAAAATGCACCTTCGGCTTAGTTATTTAAAAACCTCGACTTCAAACATATTTTCCTTCACTTCTTTAAACCAATTTTCTTCACTTACTCTTAAAATGGTTTTAGATTTCTGGGCTTTGGCTTACTTGGATCAGATGGAGTCCTATAGATTTCATATGGTTCGAGGGCCAGTCACGTGCTCTTTCGGGTCGTGACAACAGGTAGCATGGTTGGCTATGTCACGTGCCCAATCTTGCGTACTCTGGGAAGCGGGGCGTGACAGTTTTCACAAAACCCTGAGACGATTTTTCATATATTTTAAATCACTTTTTGAGCAGTATGAAAATCGGCAGAAACTTAAGGTTTTGCGGACGTGTTTTGCGATTTTTTTCCGATCGATATTCTAAACACTTTGCTAACTTACTAGTTTATGTTTAGCTAGGCTCTGATACCACTGTAAGTCCACGTTGCTCACCCCGGTTCTTACGGGGAGGCGGAAACGGAAAAAAACAATGATTTGGCGCAAGGCAACATGGACTTAAAGCACGGATCTTTGCTAAACTAGAAACTAGTAAACTACTAGAGGCTATAACTACTGTGCTGTAGAAAGTATACCTCACGAAACCGGTACTTCGGGACTTCATTCCGCTGTCCCGCTCGTCCATCCAAGCTCCAAGTGTCGATCCGGACCTTGGGCACCTCCGCGGCCTTCTTGAGTCGAAGACGATCCACCCGAGAGATGTACGCCGAGCTCCACCTCGAGCCGAGGCAACTAGGGCAAGGAGATTGCTAATCAAGAAGCCCTAGGATGTGTAAAGGAGATGTATGGATGTGTTTGTCAAGTGGAATCCTTTTTCTCTGAACACATGAGATCAAAGGAAGAATCAAGAGGAGGAAGAAGGACGAGCAACCATGGAAATGTTTCTCATTTCTTTTCTATGAGAGAGAATGAGAATGAGCAAATGAAAAGATTAACCAAGAGAAAACACAACCATGGTTGCAATAATACTCATTTTTCATCATTACTAATCCTATCATGATAAAGTTGATGGCACAAATGACATGACCATTTTCATAACAAAAAGGAAAAAGAAAACCAAAGAATACTTTAGACCTTTCAAGAAGATCCTAGTCAACTTTGGTCAAACGGTCAACAAAGTCAAGATGGTCAAATGGTCAATGTAATTAGCCATAACATAATTATCAATAAACGGATTAGTAAATAAGGTTCCCGACTCATAATGGTTTTGACCGAACCAACTGTCAAAACCCTAATGAGGCACCTCCTCCTTCTCCACTCCGCAAAACTGTGCATACACACCCGCATCCGCATTCCGTAGAATGCGAATGCACAGAAGACAAAACAAATCCATCTGTGCACTACTAGAATCCGGCTTAAACCAAAGCCCACTAGTATTGCCTGCCCGAACAACATACGCACACAAGTGTACGTAAGTGATCGCAGCCCTGCCGTAAAACCATACGGCTTCTACACGTTTCGCTCAGTGCAGGGAAACTCTCTGTGTGGGACTCTAAAGACTCGACACTACGCTGGCAGTGGGTTTAACCACAGACCGCAAGCGGCACTAGCTGTACGTAACGGTCCCCAGGTAGATGTCGATAAGAAGGCCGATGAGGTAAACCCATCCGAACTCCTACTGAGCCTGTATGTGACAATCTCCGTACAGTCCGGTCTGTTCGTCTGATACATCGCATGGCGGGCCTAGGGGCGGTGACTGTCAGTCCCCTAATAGCGGTACAAGTTGTGTCGGAGTGTAGCCCAGAACACCCTGAGATAACACTGGAAACCTACCAGTATATCTCGCTTTCCCTGGCCAGGGACTACTTGTGTAATGGCTCTCCTAGACACAACGCGATGCCAACCCCCAATACCGGGAGAGACGAATCTTGTCTAACCGTCACTGCCTCCAAGTGCTTCGGGACTGCACCCAACTACTACCTGTTTGCACGACTCCTTTGAGCCGTGGTAGGGTAGTAATCTAAGTACAGTGGGAACACACTCGAGGCGAAGTGACGGTGTCAAGTCGGCGGACTAAGCTGTACTCATGTCACCTGGGAACTGATAACTGACGATAGGTATAATACCAACCAACAGTTCCCGACGAGTCATGTCCAGTGTACTCGTAACCTAACGAGCACCCGCATACTATCTCAAGTACGACGTACTAACGGCTGTGGGACAGACCGTCTCCCCCGCTGGGATGAGAAGCGCATACGCTAGTCTACTCCGGAGTATCGATGCCCTGTCTCGATAGTCCTACGACTAGGGACCTGTATAAGGATGTGCTTATGGATTACCCAGCCCCCACGAGTGTGAGCGCCATCACAACGCTGGTAATCAAGCAAAGATCCTAAGGGCTCTACTAATATGTTTATAAGCGATATACTAAAAGAAATACATGCACATATTGAAGTAGAGACAAACCAAGTAGCATACTACCATTTTGAGCAAGATTGTCTATACAACTGTGAATATCCCAAGCTTCCATCAAGTAATATACAAGCTAGTATGATACAGTAATGGCCTCTAGGGCATATACACTAACACATTCAACGAATTTATGGATCAGGTCATCAAAGATATTGGTCATTGCCCTTTGATATGTAGCACCGACGATCTTCAGTCCGAACGGCATCACTTTATAACAGTATATGCCGATCGGGGTTCGAAATGTTGTATGCCTCTCATCCTCAGGCGACATTTTTATCTGATTGTACCCAGACGAACCATCCATGAGGGTGAACAACTCGTAATTTAAGGTGTCATCGACCATCATTTTCATGACCGGAAGCGGAAAATCATCTTTAGGGCATGCCTTGTTAACGTCCCTGAAATCGACACAAATCCGGATCTGCCCATTTTTCTTCTTTACTGGGACTATGCATGCGATTCAGTCCGCATATTTCTCTTCTCTGATGAAGCCAGCATCGATAAGTTTCTTAGTTTCCTCGATGACCTTTTCTTCTAGCTCCCTTCTTATTCTTCGGGGATCTTGTTTGACACGCTTGGCATCAGGAGATATAGCCAGCTTATGCACGGCCACTTCAGGGAAGAGGCCAGGAATTTCTTTGTACTTCTATGCGAAGCAGTCAGCGAACTCATCCAGCAGGTCAATTATCTGCTCTTTCATCTTCTCTGACAAGAGTGAGCTGATGTAGGTCGGTCTTGGATTATCAGGCGTTCCCAAATCGATCTCGGTTAGCTCATCGAAGGTTGCGTGTCCGCCATCTTCGATCTCTTGAGGAGCTTCCTCTGGCTCGGCTATCTCGTCATCATCATTTGATCTTTTGCTAGCTTCACCAACATGAATCATGTAGCATGCCTTGGAATCAGGCTTGATGAAACCTATGCCCCGTTTATATGGAATTCGTCCATCGATGAGTGCTCGGACCTGAGGTGGATGCCATAGCCCTTCATAAAACTCTGCTTAGGACTCCGTTTGATATAACCGACATCTGCACCTTTTGAAATATTCCCGCATCTCGGGCGCATGGTATCTGGGATTGAGGATGGCTTTTATGCCTCTCTCATAGGGAAGGCACGTGACAGACAAATCGTCCGGGTGCATAACAGGATTTGACCCATAAAACAGGATGCCCTTTTGTCCACTTTTCCTTCCGGGAACGTAGAAAGTTTTCAGCTGGTCTACGGTGGAGACTGACAATGCATCGAGCTCTTTGCACATATGCTCCAGCACCCTTACGACGGCTAGGGACCCTTCTGCAACTTCGAAGGTCTCTCATAGCTTTGCTTGTTGCGTGGTGGCTCAATCTGTATAGCTGTTGCAAGGAAGGTTCTCCTCCTCCGACTCTTCAGTGTCGCTGCCTAAACAAGGGCGAATTTTGTTGTCGGATGGGCCTTCGATATCAGACTCGTCCATATCGCTACCAAAATGAGGGCGGTTTTTATAGACATACGGACTTTCAACGTCGGACTCATCAGTGTCACTGCCGAAATGCGGACACACTTGAGGGTTTTTGCTTTTGAAAGTGACAGCTGGCTTAGATTTTCTTTTGAGTTTCGGGGCCGTTCTGTCCTTGGTCCGTTGTGGCTTAGCATTTTGGGGGTTCACAAAGTACCGAGAATCTTCATATCGGATCTCATGCACACCGAACGGCTGGATGTCTCCGTCAATGCGTCTTTCATCGCCATTTTTAGTATACTTCATGCACTGATGGAGAGTTGACGAAACGATGCCGTAATCGTGGAGCCACGGCCATCCCAGAAAGAGCTTATAAGACGTGTCAGCGTCGATCACGTATATCTTAGCTTCGGTTTGCAGATCCCCAAATTTGATTGGCAGAGCTATAGACCCCAGAACTTACTGGTAATTTTGATTGAAGCCTTGAATGACAATCCTTTCCCTTGACAAGTGTCGGACGTCCATTGAAAAATTGTTCAGATCCCGCAAGTTCATGAGTTCACTGAGGATCCATGATCAATCAATATGCGATTAATCCGATCTCCGTCTCTATACCCGGTCACGTAAAGCGGCCAATTATGCTCAGCCGTTCCTAGTAGAAAGTCTTCGTCCTTAAACATGATTGCGGTGGCATGCAGAGCGTACTGGGCTTCTTTCATATTAATTTCTGCAAAGCGAGCTTGATACCTCTCGGGGTTTTGTAGAGCAGGGATGAGAACATCTCTAAGCTTCTTGATAAGACCAAGGCATCATAGATGCTCAGGAGAGACGTAAGCTTCCGAAGATGAGCCAAGACATTGTAGTCCAGTGAGGAAGGACTTGAGTTTTCGTTATCCGGTTCTCTGCCATCTTTCTCATTAGCCACCTGTTTTTCCTTTCCTTTTAGGGCGTTGCCCTGATTTGGCGATAGAGCCATGCCGCTTCTGAGCTAGATTTAGTTGTCCTTTGTGGCGAACTCCTCATCCTTTTCGGGAAAACAGAGCTCCTCCTCAGATTCACTACCAAGGTGGACGACATAGCAAGTCACTATAAGGATCTCATTATTAGAGTCTTCTTCTAGCTCCTCCAGAATCTCAGCCGCTTCTACAGGAAAGAACTCCTTCAATTGAATTAGAGTCATTTCCTTTTGTTCATAGTCTTCGAGGGAATCGATATATTTTTGAATGGTCGATCTCCCTGCAGACTCCTTTTTCACGTCGAGCTGCACTTTTCTTCTTCTTGAGCGTTTTGGATTGTGAGCCTGATTGAGCCGAATTGGCAGCTGGAATGATAGGCTTCTTCTGCCCTTCCCATTCTGTTGTGGGCTCTTTCCAAAGTAATTTTAACATCTTCTTCATCTTATTAGATATGTGCATACTCCACGGAGGCTGCGGTGAGTTTCTCAGGGTAGCGGGTTCAGCTGTCTACTCGCAGAAGGCTTCAGCTTCTGTCTGTATAAAGTTTATGGTTGCAACTTGATTATTCACCAACATACTCTTGAACAGCTCGATCTCTCCAGCTTTGTACTGCTTCTCGACCCAATCTTTGAAGATATAGTAATCCTCGATCGCATGGCTCACTACTCTGTGGTACGGGCAGTATAGGGGATTGTCGGTCATTTTTGCTCCGTGGGGTCTCTTCGACTCCGGCAATTGTAGACCGTTGTTCAAGGCATCTTTGAATATCTTGCAAATCTTTTCCCTTCTGAAAGAGTAAACCTTGTTCTTTTTCTCCCCTAGGGAAGTCCCTTCTTCTCCCGGCACTGGCTTTCGAGACCGGTTGGTTTTGGATT
Source organism: Agapanthus africanus (assembly GCA_030015575.1). Lineage (NCBI taxonomy): Eukaryota > Viridiplantae > Streptophyta > Magnoliopsida > Asparagales > Amaryllidaceae > Agapanthus > Agapanthus africanus. Next base: position 257,157,877 of record CM057339.1, on the reverse strand, counting down.
CGTTCGCATTTCGCTTGTCTTCATTGTCGGATGCATTAAAGGCATTGGTATTGCTAGAATTCCCGCTTCTACAGTTGTCGTCCCTCTTGCTCTTCCAATTCTTGTCTCTCTGAAAGTCCGGAGTAGACTCTTGATTCGAGCGTTCTAGCATTTGGACTTTCTTGGTCTGCTCCTGAAACATCTTGAGGCATGCTGTACACAAGAATGGGACCATCCAATTGCTGAGGTTCCTAATGAGAAGGCTGACAGACTGGTCCTGCTCCAGCGGTGGTTCCCACTTGATCGTGAGATTACGCCATCAGGCGATAAAGTCGGTGTTGCTTTCATTCTACCCCGGCTTGGTCCTCACAAGGTCAGCAAAGGAGATTTTATCACTGACACTCATGAACCTTTGCCGAAATAGAGACTCCATTTGGGCAAAGGTAATGACGGACCCGTCTGGTATACTCGCGTACCAGTCGAAAGCTACACCGGTCAGGCTGTTGACAAACTGACAAAGAAAGAGAGCGTCATTACCCCCTATGTTTCCGCACGATGCTTTAAAGTGCGCGGCACCTGTATAATATATTTGGCATCTGTATATATTTTAAATAATACAAATATAACAAAATATAATATTTTAAATACCCAGCATGGCCTGCATCATACCACAAACCCTATGGCTACATCTTGACATCGTGTTCATATCCCGTTTAATGAAACGGACTCGTTTGTATCGCTACATGCATATTACGTGTATCCGTTCTTGGAGGTATGCATTTTCTCTAACCAGACATTGTGTTATGGTTTTGGTTGATACGTATATTATTCGTATTTTAAGACTAGATTTTTAGACACAATCCGGGTATTTTTCGGAGTATATTTGATATTAGCTATAAATCCTAGTTTATATATTATAATATATTTTAAACCTAAAATCTAAAAAATTCAGCTTATATATACGAAAATATATATTTAATATATTTTTCCTAACTAATATAATCCCCGGCCTCTTTCTCTCCACTATCTCTCTCTCTCTTCACTCTGTCTCTCTCTCTCTTCCCCTATATATATATATATATATATATATATATATATATATATATATATATATATATATTTTCTAAACCTAAGATTTTACCACACCACACCTCTCTCTCTCACCTCTCTACTTCTTCTTCCTCACATCCCCGCCTCCACGAGAAACCCATGCCCTAACCCAATCAGGCACATGTCTCTACTCATGAGACAGGTGATGGCAACCTGAAGCAACCGATGCATGTCCCCTTGGGTCCAAGATTGGGTGAGCCGCACGAAAGCCAGCCACATTCCGCTTCTGGGGATGCCTTGGTCCCAGATAGCACTATCCCGCTAACACAAGATTGAATAATGGATTTGGTCACTAGCAAGGTTAAAACATTGGTAGCCGAAGCCGAACCTCAGAAAGAAATCGGCAGTAGTGGGCGGCCATATCCCGCACAGTACGATCTGATCGAGTTCCAGAGCGGCTACGTCATTCCTAAGTTCGGAAGATTTGACGGGACGGGAAACGCAAATCAGCATATAGAGCATATATGTGTGCACGGATTCTCTGTACTAGTAAGGATATGTCGTAAACTAGAACTAAGACGGGTTTCAAGCATGCGGGTCGGGTTGGATACTAAACACAGATACCAAATGCATTATCCACACCCAAACGAATAATAATCAAGAAATAGGCACAAGATTAGGAAAACCTAAATAAATTATGGTATAAATGAACTAGGGTGTTACATTATACCCAACTATAAAAGAATTTCGTCCTCGAAATTCCCGGAACAAGAAAAGATAAGAAAACATGAATCTAAGAGAATAAGTGTGGAAACTTTTGTCGAATCTCGTCTTCTCGTTCCCAAGTTGATTCTCCGTGCGAACGATTCCCCAATGAAATAAGTACTAAAGGGATAATCTTATTCTTGAGGATATTTTCTCTTCGATCAATAGACATCGGTCGTTCTCCGTATGTCAAGTCCTTCCTTACTGTCAGTTCTGAATGATCTAGGACATGCGTCTCATCCCGAACATACTTGTGGAGTTGAGATACATGAAACACGTCGTGAACACTTGCCAAGGATGGTGGTAAAGCCAATCGATAAGCTACTTCTCCCACGCGCTCGATAATACCGAAAGGCCCCACAAGTCGAGGGCTAAGCTTGCCTAGACTACCAAATCGAATCACTCCTCTGGTCGGTGATATCTTCAATAATACAAGATCACCAACTGTGAACTCCATAGGTCTTCGTACTGTATCGGCCCAACTGTTCTGCCGATCTTGCACTGCCTTCATATAATTTCGGATCGTATTAACTTTCTCCACGGTTTGCAAAATAAGATCCAGTCCCAATAATCTTTGTTCTTCAATATCATCCCAACAGACGGGCGAGCGACACTTGCGACTATATAATGCTTCGAATGGAGCCATCTGAATAGTCGCCTAAAAACTATTATTATAAGAAAACTCCACCAAGTGTAAATAATCCTCTCATGAACCCTTGAATTCCAACATGCAAGCTCTCAACATATCTTCAAGAGTTTGGATCGTTCTTGCTGACTGGCCATCTGTCTATGGATGATAGGCGGTGGTGAACTTCAATCGAGTCCTCAAACTTTCTTGTAAACTCCTCCAAAAGTGCGATAAGAATCGGGTATCACGATCGGAAACGATGCTTACAGTTACTCTATGCAATCTCACAATCTCATGCATGTACCACTCTGCCAACGCTTCCGTCGACTGACCAACTCGAAACAGTATGAAATGGGCTGCCTTGGTCAATCGATCATCAATCACCCAAACCGCATTATTGCCCTTTGGACTCCGCGGTAAAGCTATCACAAAATCCATAGTTATATGTTCCCACTTCCACTGATTGATCGGAAGTGGTTGCAATAAACTAGCTACCCTTTGATGTTCAGCCTTGACTTGCTGACACACTAAGCACTTCGCTATATAGCAAGCAATATCCCTTTTCATGCCTTCCTACCAGATGTGCTGTCGTAGATCCCGGTACATCTTCATGCCTTCTGGATGTACGGAATATGCGGAACTATGCGCCACCTTCATAACTTCTTTACGATCGGCATACATAAACGGCTCCTATATCGTAACAAACCATCATCATTAATCAACAAGTCCGTTCGAAGTCCCGCTTCTACCTGTTCTCGAAACTTCTGCACCCTTGGATCGTACGACTGTGCTGCTTTAATATTATCGATTAGGGTCGACTGTACTTGCAGCTGCATCAACTGTTCCGAAGAATGCGGTAACATGATCTCCTTCATAACTTCTTCATGAATATCTCCTTTCGGCAGACATAAACGGCTTCCTAGTGTGTATATCCCAGCAACTAGACATGGCCGTGTATGAAATCAAGTGTGCAGTAATAAACTCGGACGACATAAAACAATGGGATGCACTTGAATCGAATAATGCTAATGCGGGAAAATCATGAACAAGTAGGATACCTGAAATGACTTCATCTGAAACCTTGGCCTCCTCGGCTGTCAAGTAAAGGCTCATGCTTGATTAGGCCCCTGAGTAATCTGCTTTTGCCCCTGAATCTGCTTCTGCGGTGGTCTTTGAGTATCATTCCTCAATCGTAGCTTTGACGAGAAGCATTGATGTTATGGTTAGCTGATCCGCAAACAAGACAGAGTCCAAGCCTCCTTCGACAGTCCGTCTGCAGGTGTCTGGGTAGATGGCAAAAGTCAAAAATCATGCTTCTTTTCTGATCGGATAGGACGGGCTTCTTCATAGGTACAATGCCTCGTCTTTTCACCGGGATGCCACTGCGTATAGGAGCTCGGTTTGGCATAAACGCCGGCTTCCGTACTAGGACAGCTTGTTGCATACTCTTTGCTTTCACCGATAGGCTCTGCTGCTCCCTGGCTGCCTTGAGAACCTGTGAGAAAGTGTTCAATCCCAGAGATATAATGTGTCTCTGGATTTCCACATCTAAGATGCACATAAACCTTCGTGCCCTATTTGCATCGTTGGCAACCAAAGGTCCTGCGAATCGACTGAGCCGCGTCCACTCAGCCGCATACGTATCCACAGATTCGTCGTTCTGCTTCAAGCTAATAAACTATTCTTCCATTTCTTCTCGAGCAGTTTGCAAAAAGAACTTCTTAAAGAAACTCTATGAAAATGTTGCCCAACTGATCGGCTTGGGCAGACGGGTCTCCTCCACGAGCCACCACTTGCGGGCATAATCCACCAGTTGGATGTGTACAACATCCACTCTCTTGTCATCTGGAATCTGCGCGGCGACGAGCAGATTCTCCGTATTAACTAGCCACTGCTCCGCTGGCAATGGCTCCTCCAAACTAGTAAATGTGAACGGACTAAGTGTCCTGAAGTCCGCCACGGTGCCCACACGCTGTGCTGGCTTGGCCGCTACTACGTCTACGGACTGCACTCCTGAAAAGCCTCGACTTACCGCTGATTCAGCTCGGTTTGCCGCTTCTGATTTTCCAGCGTTCCACGTATTACTCCAAGCAATGCGGCATCGTTAACACGCCTCTGGTATGATCGCAAATCCCTATCCGCCATTCTGAAGCCAGGACACTGAAGAGGATTAGCATGATAAACAGGATTCAATAAAAAGATAGTAATGTAACAGGACATGTTCCTAATTACGGGTTTTCTGGTTAGCGTATTGTGTTAGTGTATATGCCCTAGAGGCCATTACTGTATCATACTAATTTGTATATTACTTAATGGAAGCTTGGGATATTCACAGTTGTATAGACAATCTTGCTTAAAATAGTAGTATGCTACTTGGTTTGTTTCTACTTTAATGTATACATGTGTTTATTTTAGTATATCACCTATACACATTAGTGGAGCCCTTAGGATCTTTGCTTGATTACCAGTGTTGTGATGGCAGTCACACTCGTGGGGGCTGGGTAATCCACAAGCACATCCTTATACAGGTCCCTAGTCGTAGGACTATCGAGACAGGGCATCGATACTCCGGAGTAGACTAGCGTATGCGCTTCTCATCCCAGCAGGGGAGACGGTCTGTCCCACAGCCGTCAGTACGTCGTACTTGAGATAGTATGCGGGTGCTCGTTAGGTTACGATTATATTTATGAGTTATGATTATTTTGGATTATGAGAGCAAGGGTGAGAAAATTCTTGCTCATTCTATCATTCTCATTCTCTCTCATCCTCAAGCTCTCCATCTTCCTCTTGCTCTCTCTCTAGTTCATGGTTCTATTGTCTCATGTGTTGAGAAGCAAGAACCATAGAGATAAAGCCCAACACACTTCTCTACTCATCCTAATATACAAGGTTTAGCAAACCAAGTGTTCTAGTTTCCTCAAGATCGAGGTTGAAGCCAAAGGTAGAAGCTTTCAGGTGGATCCATCTTCGGCACAAAGAGACGACGAGGAGAGAACCATCCGACCACCACAAGGAGTCCAAGAGAAGGAGTTCAAGTTAAGGTATAACCCCTAACCGAGTAGGTAAAACTCCTAGTTAGGTTGTTAGATAGTTGTTTAACAAAGATCCGTATTTTGAGTCCATGTTACAGCCAAAAGAAAAATCGTTTTTCATCATTTCCGCAAGCCCGAAAGAACCGGGAGAGGTAACGTGGACTTACAGTGGTATCAGAGCCTAGTTAAACACTATCTAACATGTTAGCAAAGTAACTAGAAGTTCGATCGGAGAAAAAGTCACGAAACACGCCCGAAATGTATACTTTCTGCCGATTTTTTTCCTGTTCAAAAAATAATAATCATGTACTAAAAATCGGCTCAGGGTTTTTAAAGAACGTGCAAGAAAAATGGTCCACTAACTCGGTCAAGGCGCCGCGGAACCGCGGCAGGAGCATGCTCCCGTCACGGATCCGCGGCCGAGTTGACTCGGTCGTGGCACAATTTTCCTACAGTGTTTTTCTGGGGGTGTTTTGGGATTTTTACAATATGTTTTTTCTGCCCAGATTTTACAGAAAGCAAAATTTGTTTTTGGGGTTTAAAAATCCGTATTTTGATCGAACTTCTAAAGACTTAAGCTAACGGGTTATATCTGTGATGTGATATATGTATTGAACATCTTATACATATCTGTGATCTGTAATGTTGATGGTATGTGTATATGAATTCATTGGATTGTCACGGATGAATAGCCGGGGGGTTGTGAGATGAGAGTTTTCTTTTTCTTTCAATTCATGTAATTTGTAATTGATGTAATATTATTTATATGGCCGAACAACCGGGATGAGGTTGTAGCCGTCATTGTATAATTTCTTTTACTGTTTTTGCTCCTAGGATAGACCCAAGGTGGGGTGCACAAACTACCGGGTATCTCGAAGTGCCAAGTGTCCTACTCACGGTGTTGAGGGAGGTTGCTTCGCTTCGGGTACTTGACGGGTAGTTTGCCGCACCCGTAGGGGTCTAGGGTGGGGTCTTGGCTATTTATCGCGACCGTGTAATCCGCTCTTCATTACAGGCTCGTACGGAATGCGGATTCCTAGTATATCCAATGTGTTCATCTGTGATCTGGAATGGCTATCATTGCATGTGACGAATGTGTATATCTATATATGATATCTATTTAGGCGTTGCTTATGTTTTGCATCCGCGCTAGTCCAGCCCCCGCTCTGTCGTTAGTTAAGTAACCTAACGGGTAATGACGGGGCCCGTGGCGAATGCGGATGGCATAAGCGTACGTCATATTTTCGTTGTTTTCTGCAATGGTAGGATTAAATGATGGGACACATTAAATTAATGCAAGAAAATAAACCAAAGTTGAGTCGTTGGAACACTTTCAAAACCACTCAGTTTCTTTTCAAAAACAACTTTTAAACGCGGAGCTTAAGCCACTCCTTTTAAAATCTATCTCGTTCCATCGATTATATCAAGTTCACTACGTTCACGGTTTCGCCAAAACCATTCGTAGCCCTCCGTCGTTTCACATGGATAGTCAATAGTATTCAAGCTATGTTTGTTGGCCAAAGTCAAGGCATAGTGATTGGTAGCTATTGGGTATTCATGTGCAGCATAGATAGATGTGTTGGTACAGTCGTACTGCCTTGTTGGCCAAAGTCAAGGGTAGGTACGGGTGGGTTCAAATTAACCTGGAGAATGACAGGTAGAACTTGACATGTGACTTATGATTTGTTGGCCAAAGTCAAGGTCATAAGAGCATGAGGCAAAAATCCACATCGGGAGTTTCAAAAGAAACTGAAACTTGCTAGCACAGCATACCATTTGGAGTGTGATGATTCTGGTAAGATTCCTTCAGTTTTGTCACGCGATGATATTTGGATCCCGATCCTACTGTGAATATATGCTACTCCTCCGGAACTTTCTCACTTAACGATCAATTCTATAAACCAAGTAGGTGTCTAGAAAGGTGTTAGCGGGGCTACGCCCACAGGGAAAAGAGGTTATTTAATTAAGGAACTTCGCGAAAGCGTTGGAAAACCTCCCTCGAAGTACCAACACTGGCCTGGCTGAACGGTTAAGCAAGTATTGTACGGTGAGATTGATCCCGACTAATTCTTCCTTTTTGGTTTGAGGAGGGATTCGAGAGACAGTGGGAGCCATCCTGTTTAGACAAATTAAAAACCACTCTAAACTTGCAAGAGCATCATGCTAAAGTGTTTCTTCTCTCTCTCCTAATTGCAGCGACCAAACATCATGACTGGACTTAAGTTACTACTAGATAAAAACATACTGACATGGCCAAACTACAAAGATTGGCTCAGGAATGTCAAAATGGCAATCACTTATGACAAGTTGGGGTATCTCCTCACCACCAAAGCTCCCCCTGTCCCAGGTCCCAAAACCAGCGTCGCGGATAGGGAAATCCATAAGACCTGGGAAATCGACTGCACGAAGGCCAAGTGTCTCGTGCTTGCCTCTATGGACAATGAACATCGGAGGAGGCACGAGAATATGGACCTTGAATCCATATTTCTCCATACAAAAGAACTGTATGGAGAGCAATCCCGTATCGCCAGATACGAAGTCTCGAAAAAGCTATTTTCGGTGAGATTGGCCGTCGGATCATCGGTAGCGGAACACGTGCTTAAGATGATTGGCTTCATTGAGGAGCTCGCGGACCTTGGGACCACGTTAGAGAACGAGCTCTACACAGACTTGATTCTCCAGTCCCTTCCTTCCACTTACGCCCAGTTTATCCTGAACTTCAAATTGCAAGAAAAAGAAGTTGAACTTTCAGAACTCCTCAACATGCTGAGGAGTGCAGAGGGCACCCTACAGAAAGGTAGGGAAACATCCACTTTGTTTGTAGGAGGATCTTCCTCTTCTAGGTCCAAGGCGAAAGCCAAGGGAAAGAAGAAGAAAGCCCCCGCCAAACCAAGGGGCGGTGTTAGTAAAGTGGATACGAAGGGAAAGACAAAGGCAAAAAAGGTAGCGGGAAAGCTTGTGGGAAAGGAAGAATGCTTTTACTGTCACAATAGTGGACACTGGAAAAAGGATTGCAGGGCTTGGAAGGCCAGAAACCAGGATCTGAAGCAAGTTGCGGCTTTAGCTTCAGGTGTGTATGTTATTGAAAACTGTCTATCAATAAACTCTAAATCCTGGGTATTGGATACCAGATCAGGATCTCATATCTGTAATTCTTTACAGGCACTGAGAAGGCGTAGGGTTTTGAAGGCAGGTGATATGACCCTCAGAGTTGCAAACGGGCTGGCATGGATGCTGAGTCCGTGGGGGACTATCACCTGGGGTTGTCAGATGGACACGTTTTGGTTTTGCATGATTGTTATTTTGTACCCAATGCAACCTGTAATATCATATCTGTATCTTTATTATCTAAAGAAGGTTATGAATTTGCATTTGTAAGTAATGTTGTGAACATTGACCTTAATCAAGTTTTGATTGGGTCAGGTACATTAAGCAATGATATATACGTATTAAACCAACCACAGATTTTCAATGTCCAGAATACACACAAAAGAAAGTCTCCGGAAACAAATCAGGCTTTCTTATGGCATTGTAGACTGGGTCACATCAATGAGAGAAGGTTGACGAAGTTACATACAGAAGGATATTTGGATCCGTTCGAATATCAATCATATGCAACTTGTCAATCCTGTCTCAAAGGAAAGATGACAAAGACTCCGTTCACTGGACACGGAGTAAGAGCGAGCGAGCTCTTGGGACTCGTACACAGCGACGTGTGCGGTCCAATGTCTACGCATGCGCGAAGCGGTTATTCTTACTTCATTACTTTTACGGATGACTTTTCAAGGTACGGATATGTCTTCTTAATGAAACATAAATCCGAAGCCTTTGGAAAATTCCAGGAATATAAGAACGAAGTAGAAAATAAACAGGCAAAAGTATCAAGACACTGAGATCTGATCGAGGTGGTGAATACTTAAGTGCCGAGTTCCTGGATTACTTAAAAGAGAATGGAATTCTCTCTCAGCTTACTCCTCCGTACTCTCCGCAACATAACGGTGTATCGGAGAGACGGAACCGGACCCTATTGGATATGGTACGTTCCATGATGAGTAACGCTGAGTTACCGCGATCATTCTGGGGATATGCACTAGAATCAGCTGCATACCTTTTGAACCGAGTTCCAACTATGACTGTGCCTACCACACCATATCAGATGTGGTGTGGGAAGAAACCCTATCTTAAGCACATTAAGACATGGGGATGTCCAGCTTTTGTCAAAAAGCAGCATGCGGACAAACTCGAGGCACGCTCAATACAGTGCAAGTTTGTGGGATATCCAAAGAACTCTAAGGGATATTTCTTCTATTGCGAAGAGGAACAAAAGGTTTTTGTTTCTCGTCATGCCCACTTCTTGGAAACTGAGTTTTTGGAAAATCAGATAAGTAGGAGCGCAATAGAACTGAAAGAAATTTCAAAACCACGAGCTATTACTGAAAGCTTAGTAGAACCAGAGGGTTCGAAAGATCAGGACATTCCTGCACCGCTCCGCAGGAGTAGTAGGCAGTCTTATCCGCCCGAGAGATACTACGGTTTTCTCATAGACGGGGATAGAGAGGATTGCATCATTGATAGTGATGAGCCGACTAGCTTCCAGCAGGCCATTCAGAGCGTCGACTCGGTAAAATGGCTGGATGCAATGCGGACCGAAATGGAGTCCATGTACACCAACAAAGTATGGACGTTGGACGTTGCTCCAGATGGGGTAAAACCCGTAAGATGCAAGTGGATCTTCAAAAGGAAGATTGGTGTAGATGGACAGGTTGAGACCTATAAGGCTAGACTTGTTGCAAAGGGTTTTCATCAAAGACCTGGTTTGGACTATGACGAAACCTTTTCACCAGTGACTATGCTGAAATCCATTCGAATCCTTCTTGCCATTGCTGCCTTCCACGATTATGAGATTTGGCAGATGGACGTAAAGACCGCTTTTCTAAAAGGAAATTTAGAGGAGTGTGTTTATATGGACCAGCCAGAGGGTTTCATTCAGAGTGGGAGCAGCGGAAAGGTGTGCAAGTTGCTTAAGTCCATCTATGGACTAAAGCAGGCATCACGGAGTTGGAACATCTGTTTTGATGAGACGGTCAAAGAATTTGGCTTTATCAAAAATCCAGATGAACCATGCATCTATAGTAGATTTGTAGCAAGAACTGTCATATTCCTCGTTTTATACGTGGATGACATTCTTTTGATAGGAAATGGCATTCCTATGCTACAATCTGTCAAAGGGTTCTTGTCACACAGGTTCTCCATGAAAGACCTGGGTGATGCCTCTTACATTCTGGGGATCCGGATCTATCGTGACAGATCCAAGAGGATATTAGGACTTTCACAGTCCAGGTACATCGACACCATACTGAGAAGATTCAGTATGGATGATTCCAAGCGCGGTAATCTACCATCTTGTCACGGGATCACCCTCTCCAAGGAGATGTCTCCCAAGACTGATTTGGAAAGGGATCGCATGTCTATTATATCCTGCGCTTCTGCGGTAGGCTCTATAATGTATGCGATGTTGTGTACCAAACCAGATGTAGCTTATGCACTGAGTGTGGTAAGCCGGAATCAGTCAAACCCTGGGGAGAAGCACTGGATAGCGGTAAAGAACATTCTCAAGTACCTGAGAAGGGCTAAGGAGATGTTCTTGGTGTATGGCGGAAAAGACCTCCAGATCGAGGCCTTTGCTGACTCCAGCTTCCAGAGTGACAAGGAGGATTCCAAGTCCATGTCGGGTTATGTATTTACCCTCAATGGAGGGGCGGTGTGTTGGAAGAGTTCCAAACAGGAAACCGTTGCTGACTCGACGATGGAAGCAGAATATATCGCTGCTGCAGATGCCGCAAAAGAAGCCGTCTGGATAAGGAAGTTCTTGACAGAACTTCAGGTGGTTCCGTCCATTGTTGATCCAATACCTCTGTATTGCGACAACAACAGGGCTATAGCTTTAGCGAAGGAACCCAGGTCCCATCAGAAGTCCAGACACATCTTGAGGCGGTATTGATTTGTCTCAAAAATTATCTATTACCGCAATCAAGAACGGCGTCGCATGAAGCTAGCCGGTGAGTACGGGTCGGTCCACAGGGATGTTGTGAATTTCTGATTCGTTCTTACGAGTTAATTCCGAAGGGTGTTCGGATTGATTATTACTAAAAACCTAATTATTCTACCTAGGGCAATTAATTGAAAGTTATAACTAGGGAAGATAAATAAAATCTATACTAGGGCAAGAAAATAAATTTAATCTAGGGCATGAATTGAAATTATCTAGGGCAAGAAAATAAACAAATCTACTTATTTTACAGATGGATCTCTCCAAACATTTACGCGGGGTTGTCAGATCTGAATAGATGCATTGAAGAGAGGCACCGATGCTCTCCATAAGAATTCTAAAATTTATTAATGAAGGGGGGCATAAAGAAATTACAATGATTAGAGTTCCTATTTATAAAGAATAGGAAACCCTAGGGTTACATTTGTTTCGCATGTCCACAATTACACAAATAGCCCTAGAAAGACTTAGTCAACGCCGCCACAAATTAATATAAAAATTTCAGCTTCTGATTGCTCTGTATGGCCGCGGAACCGCGGCCCGATGCCCTGTTTGGCCGCGGTTCCGCGGCCCAATAGTGGCTTTGGAATATCATTTTTCTTGGGCTAGCTCTTATTGACTTGGTCTTCCTGTTTCCATATGTCCTTTTCCATTTGGGCTTTTAGGTTGGTTCCAGATTTCCAGTAAACAATTTGCAATGGCTTTTTAACCGTTCGCTTGTAATCTTGGACCTTGCGTTGCCTTGTACTTTGTGAATTTTATCTTTGATGTAGGCTTGATCAAGATCTTCTGTTCATTGGTTAAAGTCCACTTTTTCATCATCTTTATATCGTTTTCACTGTTTTCTGTCCAAGAACCTGTAACATGTAACATGTAGCAGACATGCGTCAAAAGCACATGTTTATTTATAAAAATAATAAGAATGGGGAATATAATAATGCAATATTATGGTGTGAACAAATACCCCCAAACTTATCTTTTGCTCGTCCTCGAGCAAACTTATTTTTATTCACTAAAATCCTAACCACACTTTCGCAGGGAAACGCGATTGCACTGAGCACGTGCAACAAGCCGTTAAACCTCTAGGTGTCCCTAGTAGGAGGAGTGTTATCTCCTGAGGGTTTTCAGCGGATTACACCCATAAAATCCTATCAACTCGGCCCATTGACTTTTGTTCTCCAATAAGGTTTTCTAACAAGGAATTCTATTATCTTTTGACTCGCAAATTATCCACCCATATTCTTCACACTTCCTCATTATTTAACTTAAGATTATATATGTTATGTAGACCTACTTAGCTTTCGGCATCTCTTAAGTTTTCCTTCTAAAGTTCCATCTCCACTTAGGAATTTCTATCAACTCTACTAAAGATACAAGTTATATTCTTCATCCATTTCTCTCATCTAAACTCTAATCACATATCCCCACATGTGTGTAAATATCACCACTACACTTGGAAATTCAAATCAAGCAATCGTACTCTCGTCCATTGTCCAAAGCACTTATTAATTAGTGAATTTTTAAATGAAATTTGCTTACACATCCTTCATGCGACCGTTAATACTTCTTGAGGTACCAACAACCGATTACAAGATGCGTTAGCACTTTAAAGCGTAATTCCTAGTCTTGCAACACCCAAGGCTTTAGCAGTGACTCCCAAACCAGTTGGTCTAAGGCACTAGGTGATGAAGCACCCTCGCTAAATATTTTTCTACTTTTATAGCCTTAAGTAATAACAAAAACCAGTGTTCATTTTTTTATTCTTTATTCACACTTATATCTTTTTTTTTCCATCGTACTAAGGACTTTAGACAAGAGCATTTCAAGGTCTCTTCTACTATTCCAAGTTTCAAGGTGCGTGTTTGTGGAAATTGTAGGGTATACGTTTTCAGAATCTAGACTTAAGCTAGGAACTATTTTTCAAACTTATACTCTAATAAGAACATCAATACGTTTCCCTTGTTTCGACTTAGCCCAAGAAGTGAACCCAAAATTTGCCTATTTCTAAATAAACTACAAGGCATATACTTTCTACTGTTAAACTTTAAGGAATGTTATTTTTAGGGTTTTTAATTCACTAAGTCTAAGATCTAGTTGTTCCTAGCCAGTTAACCTATTTGTCAAACTTAAGTCAATTAGCCAAAATTGAATACAATAATTTTTATAATTTCTGAAATTTTTCAATTTTTTATGGGTTTTCAAATAAGTATGCAAATGCAAAAATATGTACAAATGAATGCGAAGGAAGAAGACGTACCGAGCGTACCCCCAAACTTGAACTTGATAGTGTCCTCACTGTCATGCTAATCCAAGAGAGTAAAAATACCGGCACTCCCCTGTTTATTTATTTACAGTTTTTTTTTGTTTTTAATGTTTTGAATTTTTTTTTATATAGAAAAAGAAAACAAAAAAAATATATACATATATACAAAGGTCCCCTCCAAACTTAAGATTGGCCTTACACAAGCCAAAGGTTAGCACCAACCATTCAAAAATCTTATCATGGTAATGGTATAATTGGTGCAATAATGGGGTGTAGAGGAAAGAAATGAGAAACACGCGAGACCGTGTGGAAAGAAGAATGGAAGATAGTCTCGGCGGAGGAGGAGAATGGCGAAAAGAAGAAGGAGGTGGAGTACGATCTTGAGGGTGTAAATTGAGTGAATAAATTAGCGCAATATGTGATGACCGATATGTTATAAGCGATTGCGCTAACCTATCAACCCGTCGGGAAATGGGGTCAAATCCCTCAAGATTCGCAAGAAAACATGGGTACGCCGAACTTGGTATAGGAGATGAAAGCGTAACGGTCATTTGTTCGGTCGGAACAATGGGAAAGACGAAAGGGAGTGAATTAGGGATAGTATCTTTCTCACCGTAGTAAACTGTTTCGAACTTGAAAGATTCCATTAATGGTTCGAAACTACTATAATCAACCGAGTCTGATGGCTCATCTGAAAATGTAAAGGACTCAAACTCGGGCGGTGAGTCATCAACATCGTCCGAAAAAGTGAAATACTCGTAGATGTCATCGTCTGTGAGAATTGTGTCAGATTCAAAGGAAAAGGTTTCAAGCTCACAGTCTTCAAGCGGGGTCGGAACGTTGGGAAGGAGGGAGGGTGATATAACAGTCAAAGGTTCAGGAGGATGAATTGGAAAATCAGACACATCAAACAAAAATGATTCAACCTCAATATTATCCTCAAGACTCTCCTCAATACTATCCTCAATATTCAACTCATCCATGCCATTATCATCAAAATCTAGACGCATATGAGATTCGGGAGAAACATTTAATAACTCAGGATGATGATTTGAACATAAAATTTCAAGCAAATTGATTGAATGATTTAGCGTGCTTGCGCTTTCTAAAAGATAGATCAAAAATATTTGTAACCGCAATCAAGAACGGCGTCGCTTTGCAGCTAGCCGGTGAGTACGGGTCGGTCCACAGGGATGTTGTGAATTTCCTAGTCGTTCTTACGAGTTAATTCCGAAGGGTGTTCGGATTAATTATTAAATCTAAAAATTGAAGTTGTATGATACTAGGATTAGAAACTTGCTAGGATTAGGTTTAGGGAAAATTTGGTAAACAAAGATCTACATCTCTTTCCATTGCCTTTAATTAAAGATATCATATTAGTGTTATGGTAAATCTTAACAAAAGGGATTAGGATGATTGGGAAGATTGATTCTCCCTCTAGATCCTTGTCCTTCCTTTCTTAATCTTTACCCTAACCTCAATGGAAAACCTTAGAATCCGGGCCTTTAGACTACGGAATCACCGCTACCTCGAGGGATAGGGTGCCGTAGGGAGCGGAATAAGAAGGTATGCATGAAGTTCTAATTTTCATAAAAGATTGGCAAAGAAAAGAGATGAGAGATCTTCATCTCTCAAATCCTTCCCCATTCCTAACCCTAACAAGCGAGGAAACTACTCGCTCATTAAAGAATTGAAGAACATTTATCTAGGGCAGAGAATAAAAATTACCTAGGGCAAGAATTGAAATCTAAACTAAAGCAAGGAATTAAATCTACTTACAGATGCATCTCTCCAATCATCAACGCAGGGTTGTCAGATCTGAATTCATGAATTGAAAAGAAACACCGATGCTCTCCATAAAGAACTCTAAAATTTATTAATGAAGGGAGGCATGAAGAATTACAATGATTAGAGTTCCTATTTATAAAGAATAGGAAACCCTAGGGTTACATTTGACCCGCATGTCTACAATTACAAAAATAGCCCTAAGTTGACTAGTCAAAGCCAATAAACATTTTGGTAAAAATTTCATCCACTGAATCCTCTTAATGGTCGCGGATCCGCGGCCCCAGCATGGGTTGGGCCGCGGTTCCGCGGCCCAATTGTGGACTTGGACTCTGATTCTTCTGGGATGGGTTCTGGTTGTCTTGGGCTACTTATTTCTATATATCTTTTCTCAATTTAGCTTCTGGTTCTCTTCCAGATTTCCAGTGAACATTGTAGTGGATTTCTACCCGTTCGCTTTGAGTCGATGTCTTGAATCTTGCTTTGTGAATTGTTCCTTATGTAGGCTTGATCAAGATTCTCTGTTTTTCGGTCAAAGTCTCACTTTTACGTCGTCTTTTCATCGTTTTCACTGTTTCCTGTCCAAGAACCTGTAACCTGTAACATGTAGCAGACATGCGTCAAAAGCACCTGTTTTCATTGTAAAATGCATAAGAATGGGGAATATATATAACAATATTATGGTGTGAACAAATACCCCCAAACTTATCTTTTGCTCGTCCTCGAGCAAACTTATTGTTTTATTCTCTACAAAAAACCTAACCGTACTTTCGCAGGGAAACGCGATTGCACTGAGCTCGTGCAACAAGCCGTTAAATCTCTAGGTGTCCCTAGTAGGAGGAGTGTTGTCTCCTGAGGGTTTTCAGCGGATTACACCCACAAAATCCTATCAACTCGGCCCATTGACTTTTGTTCTCCAATTAGGTCTTCTAACAAGGAATTCTATTATCTTTTGACTCGCAAATTATCCACCCATATTCTTCACACTTCCTCATTATTTAACTTAAGATTATATATATCTTGCAGATCTACTTAGCTTTCGGCATTTCCTAAGTTTTCCTTCTAGGGTTCCATCTCCACTTAGGAATTTTTATCAACTCTACTAAAGATACAAGTTCTATTCTTCATTCCTTTTTCTCATCTAAATTCCAATCACATATCCCTACGTGTGTGTATATGTCACCCCTACACTTGGAAATTCAAATCAAGCAATCGTACTCTCGTCCATTGTCCAAAGTACTAATTAGTTGGTGAATGAAATTTGCTTACACATCCTTCATGCGACCGTTAATATTCTTGAGGTACCAACGACCGATTACAAAATGCGTTTGCACTTTAAAGCGTACTTCCTAATCTTTGCCACACCCAAGGCTTTAGCAGTGACTCCCAAACCAGTTGGTCTAAGGCACTAGGTGATGAAGCACCCTCGCTAAATATTTTTCTATTTTTGCAGCCTTAAATAATCACAAAAACCAGTGTCCATTTTTTTTTCTTTATTCACACTTTTTCATACTAAGGACTTTACACAAGAGCATTTCAAGGTCTCTTCTACTATTCCAAGTTTCAAGGTGCG
Organism: Agapanthus africanus; assembly: GCA_030015575.1. Taxonomy (NCBI): domain Eukaryota; kingdom Viridiplantae; phylum Streptophyta; class Magnoliopsida; order Asparagales; family Amaryllidaceae; genus Agapanthus; species Agapanthus africanus. The sequence goes on along the minus strand of CM057339.1, from coordinate 257,140,753 downwards.
TGATTGTGCAAATTGTAGGGTATACGTTTTCAGAATCTAGACTTAAGCTAGGAACTATTTTTCAAACTTATACTCTAATAAGAACATCAATACTCTTCCCTTGTTTCGACTTAACCCAAGAAGTGAACCCAAAATTTGCCTATTTCTAAATAAACTACAAGACATATACTTTCTACTGTTAAACTTTAAGGAAGGTTATTTTTAGGGTTTTTAATTTACTAAGTCTAAGATATAGTTGTTCCTAGCTAGTTAACCTATTTGTCAAACTCAAGTCAATTAGCCAAAATTGAATACAATAATTTTTATAATTTTTGAAATTTTTCAAATTTTTATGGGTTTTCAAATAAATATGCAAATGCAAAAATATGTACAAATGAATGCAAAGGAAGAAGACGTACCGAGCATACCCCCAAACTTGAACTTGATAGTGTCCTCACTGTCATGCTAAACCAAGAGGGTCAAAAATACCGATACTCCCCTGTTTATTTATTTATAATTTTTTTTTATATTTTTAATGTTTTGAAATTTTTTTTTTATTTTTTATAGAAAAAGAAAACAAAAATATATATACATATATACAAAGATTCCCCCAAACTTAAGCTTGGCCTTACACAAGCCAAAGGTTAACACCAACCATTCAAAAATCTTATCGTGGTAATGGTATAGTTGGTGCAAGAATGGGATGTGGAGGAAAGAAAGGAGAAACACGCGAGACCGTGTGGATAGAGGAATGGTAGAATATGGTCTCGGTGGGGGAGAAGAATGGCGAAAAGAAGAAGGAAATGGAGTACGATCTTGAGGGTGTAAATTGAGTGAATAAATTAGCGCAATATGTGATGAACAATATGTTATAAGCGATTGCGCTAACCTATCAACCCGTCGGGAAATGGGGTCAAATCCCTCAAGATTCGCAAGAAAACATAGGTACGCCGAACTTGGTATTTGAGATGAAAGCGTCATGGTCACTTGCACGGTCGGAACAATAGGAAGGACGAAAGGAAGTGAATTAGGGATAGTATCGTTCTCACCGTAGTAAACTGTGTCGAACTGGAAAGATTCCATCAATGGTTCGAAACGACTGTAAGCAACCGAGTCTGAAGGATTAACTAACTCATCTGAAAATGCAAAGGACTCAAACTCGGGCGGTGAGACTTTAACATCGTTCGAAAAAGTGAAACACTCGTAAGTGTCATCGGCTGTGGGAACTGTGTCAGATTCAAAGGAAAAGTTTTCAAGCTCACAGTCGTCAAGCGTGAAATGAAGTGTGGTCGGAACGATGGAAAAGAGGGAGGGTGATTTAGGTAAAGGTTCAAGAGGATGAATTGGAAAATCCGACACATCAAAGAAAAATGGTTCAACCTCAATATGATCCTCACTACTCTCCTCATAATTCTCCTCAATATTCAACTCATCCATGCCATTATCATCAAAATCAAGACGCATATGAGATTCGGGAGAAACATTTAATAACTCGGGATGATGATTTGAACATAAAATTTCAATTAAATCGATAGGTTCATCATCCGAAATATTCCCGGCGTCTATATCCTCACTCAAGTGAAAGTCAATTTCTTTAGACACCTCCTCAAAAGCATGGATGTTTATCAATGTAGGTTCTAGAGTGGAAGTGTAATGGTCAAACGGATTAGGTGATGTTTCACTCGAAGGGGGTTCCTCACAATTTGGCAAATCAAACACTACAAAGTCGCACAACTCGTTTTTATTTTGAACTTGTGAATCGTTTAGGACATTTGATGGAAAACTGGAGTTGTGGGCTTCAATTGGGTAAGGGTAGGTTTGATTTGGAAATCCTCTCACATTCTCATTCTGTCCAACCGCCTCCTCATACATTGAAAAATTTGGGGCTAGCGGGAAACTAGCTACCGGTTCAGCAGGTTGCATAAGGGCGGCCACGGACGCTTCCACATTCCTAACCATTTTGTTTGTTGCTACGATATACGCCTCCAACGCCTCTTCCAAACTAGACTTAGGTGGTGAGGGGGTTTCAGTAAAAGATTCGAAATTGTTTGGATATGTGAAACTCCCTAATGGCTGTGTCGAAACAGTGTCTAGTGAAGGTGGGAAGGTTGGGTATGACTGGTAGGAAGTGGTTGGTTGGGTAGGGGTAGGGTCAACATATGGATAAAAAGGTGAATAATCGTGCGGATCCCTAGAACTAGATGAGTGGAGAGGGGTGAAAGATCGACTGCGAGATTGAGCAATATGCTCAGCAATGGACATCGGCCTAGGAGTGACAGAAGGACTTGAATAAGTGGTATCAACATATGGAAGTGGTGAAGGTTGACTTGGTTGACACAAAGTGGGTTGAAAAGTCCAACTGTTTCTCCTAGACTCTTCTATGTGATCTTTCAAAGATTTTTTAGGCATGGAAGGATCGTCTTTAAACTGACCAAACACATTGACATATGACGCAAAATTAGGTTCGGGATACCAAAGTTCGGCTAATGATTTTTTATGTGGGGTACCCATGCTAGAAGAAGAAAGGTGACAAGAAGGATGGTTGGTGGTGCAAGGATTTATTTGGGGCTAAAAAAATTTTGCAAGTTCTATAAAATATTTGTCCTTTTTATTTTCATATTTCATTATTTTTTTTTTCTTTCTCTTTATTTGGAAAAATTTTTGTTGCAAAAAGATTTTTAGAGAACAGATATGCAACAGCAAAATATTTTATAGAAAAGATATGCAACAGCAAAATATCACTTGCAATCAATTTAGTTCAAGCGGGGCCCAAAAATCCTGCACAAGATTTGTTATTTTGGAATGGAAAAGATTTTTAAAACGCACATAATCCTGCAGAAATTTTTCAGAAAATATTTATCTAGATTTCCAGAGCAAGAAAAGAGGAACTTACAGTGCAATTTTCTCCAGCTGATAACATAGGGGGACCGCGGATCCGCGGTATAAGCGGCTTGGCGCGGCGGCTACGGCGTCGCAGATCCCGAGACTTGACCAGATGAGCGCGGAAGGGCGGCAGAAGGCTTCTAATGCCGTGGAATCGCGGTGGTCTGGACTGCTCGCGTCTGTAGAATTTTTCTGTTGTTCTGTTTCTGAAATTCTCCTCTGTTCTGATCTTCTATTTTCTGTTTTGCTTTCTGGAAATTTCCAGATCCGAGTTTGTTCCTGCAAGATTTCACACAACAAAGTACCCTTTCCAAAAAATAACAATTACTATATTTTTATAATTTTTGGATTTTTTAGATTTTTATGATTTTTGTAATTTTGATTAACCCGAAATCGCGAAAAGAAAATTCTACGCCATCCCCGGCAACGGCGCCATTTGATTGAATGATTTAGCGTGCTTGCGCTTTCTAAAAGATAGATCAAAAATATTTGTAACCGCAATCAAGAACGGCGTCGCTTTGCAGCTAGCCGATGAGTACGGGTCGGTCCACAGGGATGTTGTGAATTTCCTAGTCGTTCTTACGAGTTAATTCCGAAGGGTGTTCGGATTAATTATTAAATCTAAAAATTGAAGTTGTATGATACTAGGATTAGAAACTTGCTAGGATTAGGTTTAGGGAAAATTTGGTAAACAAAGATCTACATCTCTTTCCATTGCCTTTAATTAAAGATATCATATTAGTGTTATGGTAAATCTTAACAAAGGGGATTAGGATGATTGGGAAGATTGATTCTCCCTCTAGATCCTTGTCCTTCCTTTCTTAATCTTTACCCTAACCTCCATGGAAAACCTTAGAATCCGGGCCTTTAGACTACGGAATCACCGCTACCTCGAGGGATAGGATGCCGTAGGGAGCGGAATAAGAAGGTATGCATGAAGTTCTAATTTTCATAAAAGATTGGTAAAGAAAAGAGATGAGAGATCTTCATCTCTCAAATCCTTCCCCATTCCTAACCCTAACAAGTGAGGAAACTACTCGCTCATTAAAGAATTGAAGAACATTTATCTAGGGCAGAGAATAAAAATTACCTAGGGCAAGAATTGAAATCTAAACTAAAGCAAGGAATTAAATCTACTTACAGATGCATCTCTCCAATCATCAACGCAGGGTTATCAGATCTGAATTCATGAATTGAAAAGAAACACCGATGCTCTCCATAAAGAACTCTAAAATTTATTAATGAAGGGAGGCATGAAGAATTACAATGATTAGAGTTCCTATTTATAAAGAATAGGAAACCCTAGGGTTACATTTGACCCGCATGTCTACAATTACAAAAATAGCCCTAAGTTGACTAGTCAAAGCCAATAAACATTTTGGTAAAAATTTCATCCACTGAATCCTCTTAATGGCCGCGGATCCGCGGCCCCAGCATGGGTTGGGCCGCGGTTCCGCGGCCCAATTGTGGACTTGGACTCTGATTCTTCTGGGATGGGTTCTGGTTGTCTTGGGCTACTTATTTCTATATATCTTTTCTCAATTTAGCTTCTGGTTCTCTTCCAGATTTCCAGTGAACATTGTAGTGGACTTCTACCCGTTCGCTTTGAGTCGATGTCTTAAATCTTGCTTTGTGAATTGTTTCTTATGTAGGCTTGATCAAGATTCTCTGTTTGTCGGTCAAAGTCTCACTTTTACGTCGTCTTTTCATCGTTTTCACTGTTTCCTGTCCAAGAACCTGTAACCTGTAACATGTAGCAGACATGCGTCAAAAGCACCTGTTTTCATTGTAAAATGCATAAGAATGGGGAATATAAAATACAATATTATGGTGTGAACACAAATCGACAGGTTCATCATCCGAAATATTCCCGGCGTCTATATCCTCAATCAAGTGAAAATCAATTTCTTTAGACACCTCATCTAAAGCATGGATATTTATCGATTTAGGTTCTAGAGTGGACGTGTAAAGGTCAAACGGATTAGGTGCAGTTTCACTCGAAAGGGGTTCTTCACAATTTGGCAAATCAAGCACTACAAAATCACACAACTCATTTTTATTTTCAACAGGTGAACTATTTAGGGCAATCGATGGAAAATAAGAGTTGTGGGCTTCAATTGGGTACGGGTAGGGTTGATTTGAAAATCCTCTCTCATTCTCACTCTGTCCAACTGCCGCCTCATACATTGAAAAATTTGGAGCTAGCGGGACACTAGCTACCGGTTCACTAGGTTGCATAAGGGCGGCCATGGACGCTTCCATATTCCTCATCATTTTATTTGTTGCAGCAATATATGCCTCCAACGACTCTTCCAAACTAGACTTGGGTGGTGAGGGGGTTTCGGTAAAAGATTCAAAATTGTTTGGATATGTGAAACTCCCAAAAGGCTGTGTATAAACAGGGTCTAGTGACGGTGGGAAAGTCGGGTAGGACTGGTAGAAAGTGGGTGGTTGGACAGGGGTAGGGTCAACATGTGGATAAAAAGTGAATAGTCGTGCGGATCCCTAGAACTAGATGAGTGGAGAGGGGTGAAAGATCGGCCGCGAGATTGAGCAATATGCTCAGCAATGGACATCGGCTTAGGAGTGACAGAAGGACTTGAAAAAGTGGTGTCAACATACGAAGGTGGTAAAGGTTAACTTGGTTGACACAAAGTGGGTTGAAAAGTCGAACTGTTTCTCCTAGACGCTTCTATTTGATCTTTCAAAGATTTTTTAGGCATGGAAGCATCGTCTTTAAATCGACCGAAACAATTGACGAACGGCGCAAAGTTAGGTTCAGGATACCAAAGTTCGGCAAGAGATTTATGATGTGGGGTACCCATGATAGAAGAATGAGAAAAGAAAGAAGGTAGGTGGTGCAAGTGTGGTGCAAGGATTTCTTAGCGACAAAATATTTTGCAAGATTTTATAAAAATTTTCCTTTTTTCCTTTTTCTCTTTATTTGAGACTGTTTCAAGAAAAAAAATTCGATAAAGGGCTTAGACACAAATGTAATCAACCAGAAATGCACAATCAGACCTAGATCTAGGGTTACCTAGGTCAGCTAGACAGCTCCTAACTGTTCCAAAGGGCTAGAAATAGGACCTCAAACCGCCTCTTCACCGCCAATTGCGGCCAGGTAAGTGCCAGGTAAGTGGGAAGGAACCGCACTGTGGGCCTAATTAAAAACCACTAGCCTTGACACACTTGCCTAGGCACCGCAAAGTCAGGTTAGGATAAACGGTCGATGCCTATACTAGTCCTCTGTCCTATTGAGCGCGACGTCCTTAGGGTTGAGTCTAGTATTTTTTAATTAAGATATGGTCAATGCAAATGCCTTATATGATTTCTGGGGTCCTGGGAAGGGTGATGAAATCCCCACCCAATCTGAATTGGTCAAAAAGCCCCTTAAAATCCAATTAAAGATATGCAAAACAGTAAATCACTTGCAATCAAATATTTTTATTTTATGCGCGGTGCAAAGAATCCTGCACAAGATTTGTTATTTGAAAGGGAAAAGATTTTTGAGCGCAAAGAAATCCTGCAGGCAAATTTACAGAAGATATATCAAGATTTCCAGAGGAGGAGAGAGAGAAAACTCACAGAAATTTGCAGTGTCGGAACAGTTTTTTTTTTATCGCGCTTCTGCCCCTTTTTTTAAGCCCTGATTCGACCAGACCGCGGCGGTTCCGCGGCCAAAATGGGGCCGGCGCGGCGGTTCCGCCGCGCTTTGGTCGGTTCGGCACCTTTTTTTTTGACCAGATCACCGCGGTTAACTTGTAGACTCGGTCCTCCAAATTTCTTCTATTCCTCGGTTGTTGTGATCTTCTGTTGTTCCGATCTGTTTTTTCCTGTTTTGATCTCTGTAGATTTCCAGATCCGATTTTCGTATATCCTGCAAAATTCAAATAACAAAGTATCCCTTCCAAAAATAACAGATTATATATTTTTTATATTTTTTTTTTGATTTTTCAGATTTTTATGATTTTTTTATTTTTTTAATTTGATTAACCCGAAATTGCGAAAAGGAAAGTTCTACGCCATCCCCGGCAACGGCGCCATTTGATTTGTCTCAAAAATTATCTATTACCGCAATCAAGAACGGCGTCGCATGAAGCTGGCCGGTGAGTACGGGTCGGTCCACAGGGATGTTGTGAATTTCTGATTCGTTCTTACGAGTTAATTCCGAAGGGTGTTCGGATTGATTATTACTAAAACCTAATTATTCTACCTAGGGCAATTAATTGAAAGTTATAACTAGGGCAGATAAATAAAATCTATACTAGGGCAAGAAAATAAATTTAATCTAGGGCATGAATTGAAATTATCTAGGGCAAGAAAATAAACAAATCTACTTACTTTACAGATGGATCTCTCCAAACATTTACGCAGGGTTGTCAGATCTGAATAGATGCATTGAAGAGAGGCACCGATGCTCTCCATAAGAATTCTAAAAGTTATTAATGAAGGGAGGCATAAAGAAATTACAATGATTAGAGTTCCTATTTATAAAGAATAGGAAACCCTAGGGTTACATTTGTTTCGCATGTCCACAATTACACAAATAGCCCTAGAAAGACTTAGTCAACTCCGCCACAAATTAATATAAAAATTTCAGCTTCTGATTGCTCTGTATGGCCGCGGAACCGCGGCCCAATGCCCTGTTTGGCCGCGGTTCCGCGGCCCAATAGTGGCTTTGGAATATCATTTTTCTTGGGCTAGCTCTTATTGACTTGGTCTTCCTGTTTCCATATGTCCTTTTCCATTTGGGCTTTTAGGTTGGTTCCAGATTTCCAGTGAACAATTTGCAATGGCTTTTTAACCGTTCACTTGTAATCTTGGACCTTGCGTTGCCTTGTACTTTGTGAATTTTATCTTTGATGTAGGCTTGATCAAGATCTTCTGTTCATTGGTTAAAGTCCACTTTTTCATCATCTTTATATCGTTTTCACTGTTTTCTGTCCAAGAACCTGTAACCTGTAACATGTAGCAGACATGCGTCAAAAGCACCTGTTTATTTATAAAAAGAATAAGAATGGGGAATATAATAATGCAATATTATGGGGTGAACAGGTATCACCTGATCAGGGAGATCGTGGGTCGCCAGGAGATCGAGGTTCGGAGAGTTGCTACGGAAGATAACACTGCTGATCCATTCACCAAGGCCTTACCCTAGACTCAGTTCGAGCGGCTGATCGAGATGATAGGTCTTCGATACGCCAGTACATGGCCTTAGTGCAAGTGCGAGATTGTTAGTGTATATGCCCTAGAGGCCATTACTGTATCATACTAGTTTGTATATTACTTAATGGAAGCTTGGGATATTCACAGTTGTATAGACAATCTTGCTCAAAATAGTAGTATGCTACTTGGTTTGTTTCTACTTTAATGTGTACATGTGTTTATTTTAGTATATCACCTATACACATTAGTGGAGCCCTTAGGATCTTTGCTTGATTACCAGCGTTGTGATGGCAGTCACACTCGTGGTGGCTGGGTAATCCACAAGCACATCCTTATGCAGGTCCCTAGTCGTAGGACTATCGAGACAGGGCATCGATACTCCGGAGTAGACTAGCATATGCGCTTCTCATCCCAGCAGGGGAGACGGTCTGTCCCACAGCCGTCAGTACGTCGTACTTGAGATAGTATGCGGGTGCTCGTTAGGTTACGAGTACACTGGACATGACTCGTCGGGAACTGTTGGTTGGTACTATACCTATCGTCAGTTATCAGTTCCTAGGTGACATGAGTACAGCTTAGTCTGCTGACTTGACACTGTCATTTCGCCTCGAGTGTGTTCCCACTGTACTTAGATTACTACCCTACCATGGCTCAAATGAGTCGTGCAAACAGGTAGTAGTTGGATGCAGTCCCAAAGCACTTGGAGGCAGTGACGACTAGGCAGGATTCGTCTCTCCCGGTATTAGGGGTTGATATCGCGCTGTGTCTAGGAGAGCCATTACACAAAGTCCCTGGCCAGGGAAAGCCAGATATACTGGTAGGTTTCCAGTGTTATCTCAAGGTGTTCTGGGCTACACTCCGACACGACTTATACCGCTATTAGGGGACTGACGTTTACCGCCCCCTAGGCCTGCCATGCGATATTCTCAGACGAACAGACCGGACTGTACGCAGATTGTCACATTCAGGCTCAGTAGGAGTTCAAATGGGTTTCACCTCATCCGTCTTCTTATCGGCATCTACCTGGGGGCCGTTACGCACAGCTAGTGCCGCTTGCGGTCTGTGGTTAAACCCACTGCCAGCGTAGTGTCGAGTCTTTAGAGTCCCACACAGAGAGCTATTCGTCTTTAGGAAAAAGAGTAGAGGTCGCATGGTTTTGCGACAGGGTTCGGTCACATCCGTGCACTTGTGCACGTTTAGTGTCCGGGCAGTTATCACTAGCGGGCTTTGGTTTAAGCCAGATCCTAGTGTACGTTTTGGGATTGGTTTTATCTCGTTTGTATTCGTGTTCCTCGGAACGCGGATGCGGGTGTGTATGCACGGTTGACAGAGACAGAGGCAGAGGATTCTCATTAGGGTTGTTGACTGTTGACTTTTGCTAAACCCTAATGAGAATAAGAAATATGATTAATGATAATATTAATTAAGTATTATTGTGCCATGGTTGGGTTGAAAGGTTGACTTTGTTGACTTAGTTGACTGGTTGACTAGGTTGGACTTGTTGACCATCATCATGACAATGGCTATCATTTCTTGGCATTGACCTTGGCTTGCTTGTTTGTTCACAAATTGCATTTAATGCATGAAATGATATGGCCATTTGATATGATAACAACCATCACATAATACTCAATTATTATTATGAGTTATGATTATTTTGGATTATGAGAGCAAGGGTGAGAAAAGTCTTGCTCATTCTATCATTCTCATTCTCTCTCATCCTCAAGCTCTCCCTCTTCCTCTTGCTCTCTCTCTAGTTCATGGTTCTATTGTCTCATGTGTTGAGAAGCAAGAACCATAGAGATAAAGCCCAACACACTTCTCTACTCATCCTAGTATACAAGGTTTAGCAAACCAAGTGTTCTAATTTCCTCAAGATCGAGGTTGAAGCCAAAGGTAGAAGCTTTCAGGTGGATCCATCTTCGGCACAAAGAGACGACGAGGAGAGAACCATCCGACCACCACAAGGAGTCCAAGAGAAGGAGTTCAAGTTAAGGTATAACCCCTAACCGAGTAGGTTAAACTCCTAGTTAGGTTGTTAGATAGTTGTTTAACAAAGATCCGTATTTTGAGTCCATGTTACCACCAAAAGAAAAATCGTTTTTCATCATTTCCGCAAGCCCGAAAGAACCGGGAGAGGTAACGTGAACTTACATATTGGGTATAATACCCAACTACAAAAGAACCAAACCCGATTAATCTAAATCCTATGCTCTGATACCAAACAAACCCTGTCACGCCCCGCTTCCCAGAGCGCGCAAACTACGGCACGTAACAGGGCAAGCCATGCTACCTGTGAATAGGAATCATCCCTCCACAGTCACATTATGGCTGTCTATAGAATATAAAGAACAGTAAAAAAATATAAAATCTATCTAGTACATGTCTATTTGCCAAAATAAAGAGTCAAGAAAATATATAAGCGGAAACGATAATAATATCCAATAACAATATCTGAAAATACGTCCCAATATGGGCTCACATCAAGGAATAAAAGCTGCGAAAAAATAACTAGACTAAACATTACTAAACACAATCCTCACTGCTCGGCTTGACGGCTAAAATACTCCTGTTCAGCCTGCGATAGAAATAGAAGAACTGGGCCATGTAAAACCCAGAAATCAGTGCGTCATAATTTTTGGCTATAGTACCCTCAAGGAAATTATTGTAATCGCAGGCAGGTGATTATGATGACTGAGGGAGGACCTATACGGATAGAACAGTTTTACTCAAAATGATAGTATGCTATCTGATTTACCTTTATCATCAGGTACATGCATTATGTGGTATTACAGATCACTATTACATGTTGATAGAGCCCATAGGATTCTTGCTTGACTACCAGCATTATGATGACGTCATATATATGGGAGCTGGGTTGTCTATAAGCATATCCTTAAATGTCCCTAGTCGAGGGAGTATCGAGACTGGGCATTGATAGTCCAGAGTAGACTAATGTATACTTATCGAGACCCCGACGAGGGGCGGTGGCCGGTCTCATAAGCCATTGCGTCAGTTAGTCACCTAAGATAGTATACAGGTGCTCATTAGGTTATGAGTACACTGGACGGACTCGCCGGGAACATGCTAGTTGGTATTATACTTATTGTCAGATAGCAGTTCCTAGGTGACATGTGTACAGGTTAGTCTGTCGACCTGAGATCATCATTTGTCTCGTGTGAGTTCTAACTGTGCTTTGATTACTACCCTACCACGGCTCAAAGGAGTCATGCAAATAGGTTTTAGTTGGGTACAGTCCCGAGCCATATGGAGGCAGTGAGCGGATCGCCGGGGATTCATCTCTCCCGATATTGGGGGTTGATGTCGCGTTATGCACGTGTGGCCATCACCAGAAATCCTTGGCCAAGGTGGACGAGAATTACTGATTTGGATCAGTAATTTCTCAGTTGGTGATGGGCTTCATACCGACACAAAATATCGCGTTATTAGGGATCTGACTTTATCCACCCCCTAGACTCGATATGCGATACTCTTAGACGAACAGACCGGACTGGATGGAGATTGTCACGGACAGGCTCAGTAGGGGTTCGGATGAGTTTGCTCGTCGGCCTTCCTTTCGTTCAATACCTGGGTAGCCGTTACGTACAGCTAATGCCACCGATGTGCTTGTGGTTAAACCTACTGCCAGCGTATTGACTAGTCTTTAGAGTCTCACACAGAGGGTTTCCCTACTTCGGAAGAAACGATATAGAGGCCGTATGGTTTTACGGCAGGGTTCAATCATATACATGCACTTATGTACGTATCATGATTCGGATGGATAATACTAGTGGGTTTTGGTTTAAGTCGGATTCTAGTATTATATTATTGGATTATTTTCGTCTCTTTGTATTCGTATTTTTCGGAATACGGATACGGGTATGTATATACGGATGAGGGGTATTCTTGTAATTTATTACAAGATTACTTCTAGAAGATGCCACCTCATTTTTGTATTAACCATTTTGTTAAATGGTTGAATGAGGTGGAGGATGAGGTGTTCTTGGCTTTAAATGAAGCATGGATTTGTGGTGACTCATGGGGTGACTCATGGTTCACTATTTGGGCATGCTTGATTTATTGGTGTTGTGAGATATTTTGAGATGATGATTCATTCACAGCACTTAGCCTTTTTCCTTGGTTGCTTCATGCTTACTACTCTGATCCTCAAGCTTCTTCTTTTACCTCCACCCTTCAAGTCTCATGTGTTGAGAAACCTAGGGTGTTTGGAGACATATTAATCCATCATTAGATTCTACATCCTCTAGTCTATCTAGTTTAGCGAACTAAGTACCCTAGTTACCTTAGCTATGAGGTTAGAGCTCGAACTACAAATCCTCAGGTGGATCATCTTCGATGTGTTAGTTGTATGTATGCCCTAGAGGCCATTATTGTACATATGATGTATATTATAGTAGATGCTTGGACATATATAGAGAGAACTTTCTTGCTCGACATGATAGTATGCTATCTGGTTGCTCTTTATCTTAACATGTATACTTGTCTCTTGATATTGTCTCATGGTTACATGTTGGTAAAGCCCTCGTGATGTGTACTTGACTACCAGGATTATGATGCAGATCATACTAGTGGGGCCATAGTAGTCCATAAGTTCATCTTTTAATGTTCCTAGTCGTAGGTGTATCGAGACGGGGCATCGATATACCAGGGTAGACTAGCGTATATGCTTCTCGACCCATGTGATGGGCGATGGATGATCCCATATCAATTGGTGTTCGACATCAGAGATGGTATACGGGTGCTCAGTGGAGACTGGGTACACTGGATGGACTCGCCGAGAACTCCTAGATGGTATTATACCTGATGTCAGATAGCAGTTCTCTGGTGACACTGGTACAGGTTAGTCTGTAGACCCGAGATCGTCATAGAGTCTTGTGTGATTCCCACTGTGCTTTGATTTCCACGTTACCACGTTCAAGAGTACGTGCAAAACGGTGGTTTTTGGGTACAGTCCTGAGTCATATGGAGGCAATGAGCGATAGGAGGGGATTTCGTCTCTCCCGGTATTGGGGGTATATGTCGTGCAGTGCTCGATTGGCTATAACTGGAAGTCCCTGGCCAAGGTTGATTTAGAGATTTACTGGTAAATATTATCAGTAGTTTCTCGACCCGTTATGAGCCTCGTATCGGGATGACTTATCGAGTTATTGGGGTCTGACGTTTACCACCCCTAGACTTGATATGCGACATCTTAGACGAAGAGACCGGACTGTACGGTAGTGTTACTGACAGGCTTTACAGGAGCTAGAGCGGGCTTGCTTGTTGATCTTCTGATCGCTCAATACCCGGGTAGCCGTTATGTCCAACTAGTACCGCTGACGGCTTGTGGGTATTTGATGTGATCATCACCTACTGACGGCGTATTGACGAGTCTTTAGAGTCCTACATAGAGGTTTTACTGGCTCAGGCAAAACGAAGTAGGAGCACATATGTGATATGTGAGGGACCGATAATAATACGAGTATGTGATACCGTATTCTGTTCTCGCGATATTTGTATCGGTCGGTTATATGTGATATAGCCGGGTTATCGAATCAAGTGTTGATTCGATAAGATGGTGCATATTATATTAGTCGATTATATGTGATATAGCCGGATTATTAAATCAGGTGTTGATTTGATAATTTAGTGTATAATTGTATATTTGAGATACTAGTTTACATTAACTAATATTAGCTCACTTAAGCATTTATTTTCTCACATGTGCACACTTAATATATATGTGATATATATTAATTGTGTTTTCTTTTGTGTCATGGTTGTTGATACACACTATATGGATGTATGAGACTTACACCATACTAATTATCATGTGGGGTTTAAATATTTAAAGTAAATCCAAATTATTGGATAATTAGTCACATGCATGAAGCTTGTAGAAGCTTGTGGATGCATTGACTTGGTCCACTTTTGTTTTACTAAAAATATTTATTAACCTAACCATTATAATTTAGCCATGGTTATGTCTCTACATGAGTTAGCTATATGATACAAACTCACCCATGGTTGACTCTCTCACCTCATTAGTTCATTCTCTTCTCTTGATCATTTTCTTCATCCTTTAGAAAAAAAGCTTTCTAGGTTTTTCCAAAGTGAGAAAATATTGTGAGAAAAATAAAACTAAAGTGGGCTCACTTCCTACTTCATCATCCTCTACTAGATTTGCACTTTAGTATAGGGTGTTAGCTTCACTAATCTTTCATTAGTGAAGTAGTAGCTTGAGTTAGTGTCTCCTCGACGTAGATCATCTTCGGCTTCGAAGACTTCAAGCAAGATCGTTCCTTTCATCTTGAGAAGCCATGCAAGAGTCCGGGAGTTCCATGATCGCAGCGAAGGGACCACTATAAGGAGACATTGAAGTGAAGGACCAGTCTATAAAGGTTGTATTCCGTTATCACTTAGAAGTAAAGTAGTTTTCTTTCTAGTTTAGCTCCTAAAACTCTAGTTAGATCCTAGGTTGGGTTGTTTGGCACACTAGAAATTTTTGAAATTAGCATGTTTGATGTCTTGTGAAACCTTGTGGCTGTGCCAAAGTACCCTGTACGATGGAGGGAGACCGGCGATCAAGCTTGATCATGGTGGCCTCTAGGTGCTTAGGAAAATGGTAGAAGACCGAAGGACTCGGATCATTCGTATAACCATTCTAAACTCCTCTTTAGTTTGCTAGCTTTAGGTTTATGGTAGATCAGGATTATCGAGGTGTTCAAGCGCCAGTTTATAAAACTTTTGTTCTGAAAACGGTCACGGTAGATGGCCAGGGCGTTGGCATAATGCAATATGGTATCAGAGCCACCCTATAAACCTTACTAGCTAGTTTGCACAAGGTTAAAATGTCGATCGACACTTTTTTCCGAATCGTAATTCCATGTTGCCATGTTTGCTGTCGATTTTAAAACTTATTCAAAAAAAATTTTAGAGCGTCTTAAAAATATGTGCAGGCAATATTAGTGGATGTTTCACACCCTCAAAACACCTGTGAGGAGGCGGAAGCGGTAAACAAAAATTTTCTTGCATGCAACACCCACATAACCCTAGATCTTGTGCTTAAATCTTAACTAGCAAACCTATCTAGAGATCTTATCTACTATAATAGTGTTATACCTAAGGAAACCGGTCCTCCGGGTTTTCGTTTGGATGTGACTCCTAGGCTCCTTATGGTTGCAAAGAACTCGGTCTCCGGTCACCTCAAGATCCAAGATGATCCACCCGAGAGCTATAGAACAAGCTACAAACTCTTCACAAGAGTTTAACTAAGAGATCAAGTGTGCTAGAAATGATCACTTAGATGATGTAGAGATCAAGTATTAGATTATTATGTCTCTTGACCTATGATTCACAACTCATGTGAGTGATTTTGGTCAAGAGGTAGAGGAAGGAGATAATGAGGAGAGAGAAGGAGGATGTGATGAATGAAAAAATCAAGCAAGGAAAAAATGATATGGCTAAAGGAAAATAATTGAAGCATGTATTATTTTTCACCAAAATAATGCACCATGCTTCAATAGTAACTCCAAATGAATATAAAATGAATTTAGCCATGTCATCACCCACGCTTAGACTTTCTCCAAATTCCACCTCATTGTTTTATTTTCACAAAATAAAAACCCATTTATGAGGTGTCTCCTTCTAGAATGTATTCTTGTACAATTACAAGAATATCCCTCACCGTATACCATATAAGTATACCCGTATCCGAATTCCGAAAAATACGAATACAAATAATCCAATATATATAATACCGGCATGCGGCTTAAACCAAAGACTACCAGTATTATCCTTCCGATCATCATTCCTGTAACCATTACACGAACATGATCGAAACCCTGCCGTTACAACTTACGCCCTCTACATCTTTTGCCTGAACCAGGAAACCCTCTGTGTGGGACTCTAAAGACTCGATAGTACGCTGGCAGTGGGTTTAACCACAAGCACGTCAGTGGCATAAGCTGTGTGTAACAGCTACGCAGGTACATGACGAGAAGGTGGCCGACGAGCGAACTCATCCCAACCCTAACGAGCCTGTAAGAAACACTTACCGTATAGTCCGGTCTCTTCTTCTGATACGTCGCATATGAAGTTTAGGGGTGGTAAATGTCAGACCCTAGTAACTTTATAAGTCATGCTGATTTATGGCCCATAACGGTTCGAGAAACTACCGATAACTCTTATCAGTAAATCTCGATAACCCTGGCCAGGGATTTGCTGTTATGACCGATCAAGCATAGCGCGACGTCAACTCCCTATACCGGGAGAGACGAAACCCCTCCTATCGCTCACCGCCTCCATGTGATTCGGGACTGTACCCAAAATTCATCTGTTTGCACGACTCAGTAGAGCCATGGTATGGAGGAAATCAAAGCACAGTTGGAATCACACAAGACACTATGATGATCTCGGGTCTACAGACTAACATGTACAAGTGTCACCAGAGAACTGCTATCTGACAATAGGTATATATACCATCTAGGAGTTCTCGGCGAGTCTTGTTCGGTATACCCATTCTCCAATGAGCACCTGTGTACAATCTTTGATGTCAAACACCAATGGTTGTGGGATCAACCATCGCCACCCAGGGTCAGGAAACGGACACACTAGTCTACTCTGGTAATATCGATGCCCTATCTCGATATACCCTCGACTAGGAACAAAATAAGGAATATGCTTTTAGACTACCCAGGCCCCACTAGTATGATCTACATCATAATCCTGGTAGGGCTTCATCAACATGTATATAAGATATGAAATACAATACATCATACGTTAATATGAATATAAACAAAATAGCATACTATCATTTCGAGCAAAGATTGTTTCTGTACATATACATGCCTAGTATCCTATACAATACAGGCCTCTAGGGCATACATATCTAACAATCTCCCACTTGCACTAAGGCCTGTAGTTGGGGAAATAAGTACCCACTGTCTACACTAGAACCAGTTGCCAGCGTACCACATGCCCAACATCTCGAACAGTCTCTCAAACTGGACTTGAGGGATGGCCTTGGTGAATGGATCTGCTTTGTTGTCTTTCATGTCTACTCTCCATACCTCGATGTCCTGGCGATCCACTATCTTCCTGATGAGGTGATACCGCCTCAAGATATGTCTGGATTTCTGATGGGACCGCGGTTCCTTTGCCAAAGCTATGGCTCCATTGTTATCGCAATACAGAGATATTAGATTAGCAATGGATGGAAACACCAGAAATTCAGAAATGAACTTCCTCATCCAGACTGCCTCTTTTGCGGCATCATTAGCAGCAATATACTCAGCTTCCATCGTGGACTCAGCGACGGTATCTTGCTTGGAACTCTTCCAACATACCGCCCCTCCATTTAGGGTAAATACAAACCCTGAGATGGACTTACTATCATCCTTATCGCTCTGGAAGCTGGAGTCAGTAAAGGCCTCCATTTGGAAGTCTCCGTTACCATACACCAAGAACATTTCTTTAGTCCTTCGCAAGTACTTCAGAATGTTCTTCACAGCAGTCCAGTGTTTCTCCCCTGGATTGGATTAATACCTGCTTACTGCACTCAGTTCATAAGCTACATCTGGACGAGTACACAACATCGCATACATTATAGATCCTACCACCGAAGCGTAGGGTATAATGCTCATGCGAGCCCTCTCCTTATCAGTCTTTAGAGAATCTCTTTGGAGAGGGTGATCCCATGACAAGCGGGTAAATTACCTCGCTTGGAATCTTCCTTACTAAACCTCTTAAGTATGGTGTCAATGTATCTCAATTGGGACAATCCCAATAATTTCTTAGATCTATCTCTATAGATCTTAATTCTCAGAATGTACGAGGCATCACCCAGGTCTTTCATGGAGAACCTCTGCGATAAGAATAGTTTAACCGATTGTAGCATAGGAACATCATTTCCTATCAAGAGAATATCGTCCACGTACAATACGATGAATGTAACAGTACTCTCTACAATCCTTTTATAAATGCATGGTTCATCTACATTTTTGATAAAACCAAACTCTTTGATTGTATCATCAAAGAAGATGTTCCAACTCTGTGATGCCTGCTTTAATGCATAGATGGATTTAAGCAACTTTCATGCTTTTCCGCTACTCACACTGTCAATGAAGCCTTCTGGCTGATCCATAAAAATGCATTCTTCTAAATCACCATTTAGAAATGCCGTTTTAACATCTATCTGCCAGATCTCATAGTCATAGTGAGCAGCTATAGCAAGCAGGATTCGAATGGATTTGAGCATCGTGACTGGAGAAAATGTTTCATCATTGTCCAAGCCTGGTCTTTGACGAAATCCTTTTGCAACCAGTCTAACTTTATAGGTCTCCACCTGACCATCCACACCAATCTTTCTCTTAAAGATCCACTTGCACCCTATGGGTTTTACTCCAGAAGGTGCAACCTCAAAAGTCCATACTTTGTTGGTGTGCATGGATTGCATTTCGGATCTCATGGCATCCAGCCACTTCACTGAGTCACTACTCGTGATAGTCTGCTGAAAACTAGTAGGATCATCATCATCTATGATGCAATCTTCTCTATCATCATCAATTAGAAAATGGTAGTATCTATCAGGTGGGCGAGAAGTCCTACTAGATCTACGGAGTGGCTGAGGTTCGCTCGGTTCTATTGAAACCTCATGTTCAACCAAATCATCGGTATTTGCTTGTGGTCCTGGAATTTCTTTCAATTCTACCGCATTGCTAACAGTATCATTTGTAAAAAAATTCATTTTCTAAAAATTTGGCATACTGAGAAACAAACACCCTTTGCTCCTCCTTGTGGTAGAAAAGATATCCATACGAATATTTTGGATATCCCACAAATTTACACAAAACCGATTGTGTCTCGAGTTTGTCCAGATTCTGCTTTTTCACATAAGCCGTATAACCCCATATCCTAACTCATTTAAGAGATGGTCTCTTCCCATACCATATCTCATATGGAGTGGTAGACACGGTTTTGGTTGGAACCCTGTTCAATAGATATATTGCAGTCTCCAATGCATACCCTCAGAATGATAGTGGTAACTCAGCATCACTCATCATTGATCGTACCATATCTAATAGGGTACGATTTCTCCATTCTGACACACCGTTGTGTTGTGGTGTGTACGGAGGAGTGAGCTGAGAGAGAATCCCATTCTCTTTTAGGAAATCTAGAAACTCTGAGCTTAGATACTCACCACCTCGATCCGATCGAAGTTTCTTGATACTCAAGCCTGTTTGTTTTTCTACTTCAGATTTATACTCCTTGAACTTTTCGAAGGCTTCGGACTTATGTTTTAACAAGAACACATGCCCGAACCTTGATAAATCATCAGTAAAAGTTATGAAGTATGAATAAGCACCTCTCGCATGTGTAGACATTGGTCCACATACATCACTATGTACAAAGCCTAAGAATTCAGTAGCTCTCTCTCCGTGTCCAATAAACGAAGTTTTGGTCATTTTACCTTTGACAAGACTGGCAAGTCGCATAAGATTTATATTCAAACGAGTTTAAATATCCATTTTTATATATCTTGGTTAGTCTTGTTTCATTAATATGACCAAGTCTACAATGCCAAATGAAAGCTTCATTTATGTCTGAAATCTTCCTTTTGTTTGTGGGTTGTATATTGAAAACTGTATGTTGATTTAGGACGTATATCTCGTTATTTAATGTACCAGACCCAATTAACTATTGATTAAGATTAATATTCATAATATTAGATTGTAATACAAAATTATATCCTTCATTGTCCAACAACGATATTGATATAATATTACATAATATCGAAGGTACAAAATAACATGGGTTCAAAACCAATATACAACCCGACGGCAAACCAAGGTGACTCTCCCACTGACACAGTATGTACAGAGGAACCATTCCCAACCCAGAGAGTGTGATCACCTTTCTTCAACACCTTACTATTTCTCAGCCCCTGCACACAATTGCAGATGTGAGATCCTGATCCGGTATCTAATACCCAGGAAGCAGAGTTAATTGAAAAACAGTTTTCTGTTACAAACACACCTGAAGTGGAAGTATCAGCATGCTTCTTCTTCTTGAGGTCGGCAAGGTATCCAACGCAGTTTCTTTTCCAATGCCCGGTCTTGTGGCAATAAAAGCATTCCCCTTTCCCTGATACAGCAGCCCCTTTCTTATCTTTTCCCGGTGCCCTTTTCACTCCTCTTCTCGGCTTAATGGGATTCTTCTTCTTCTTTCCCTTGGCTTTAGCTTTCGGGATGGAAGAGGAAGATGGCCCAGCAACCAGAGCGGGAGTTTTCACTACCTTTAAAGTGCTCTCTGCACTCTTCAACCTATTGAGAAGTTCAGGAAGTGACTTCTCCAGATTATGCATGTTGAAGTTCACTATGAATGGAGCAAAGGCAGGGGGAGAGACTGTAGAACAATATCAATATATTGTTCATTCTCCATGGTCCAACCCAGGTCCTCTAGTTCTTCGATAAGTCCAATCATCTTCAATACATGGTCACCTACAGACGTGCCAGCAACCATCCGCATCTGAAACAACTTTCGAGATGCCTCATATCGGAGAGTACGAGATTGCTCTCCATACAACTCCTTTGTATGGAGAAAGATAGATTGTACATCCATCTTCTCGTGCTGCTTCTGATGTTCATTGTTCATAGAAGCAAGTGCGAGGCATTTGGCTGTTGCACAGTCTATATCCCATGTCTTGCGGATTTCTTTATCCGCAACTGAAGAATCAGGGCCTAGGCTAGGAGGGGCTGGAGTAGTCAAGACGTATGCGACCTTATCATAGGTCAGGGCAATATTTACGTTCCTCAGCCATTCTTTGTAATTCGGTCCCGTTAGTTTATTCTTGTCTAATAAAAGCTTAAGTACCGTTATAGGTATCTGCCATTAGGAGAGAGAAAAGAAGACACTCGACGATTGCTCCTGCATGATTAGATTGGTTCTTAATCTTATCTAATCGATATCTCCCACTGCTTTTATCAAATTTTCCTTCAAATTTTAAAAAGAAAATTAGCCAGGATTAATTGCAATCTACAAGTTCGCTGACTGGTCGGCCAGGCCAGTGTCAGTACTCCGAGGGAGGTTCTCCGTGCTTTCGCACGGACCTAATTAAAATAATCCATGTTTCTCTATAGGCATAACCCCGTTGACACCTACTGGATTAGCTAATTGTAAAGTGCAAAACTCTTCCGGGGGTAACTTTTACTCACAGTGGGATCGGGATCCAACTATCAAATAGAAGGTATGCAATCTCCTTGCAAATTTCAACTCTTGAAATTCCCGATATGATTTTTACCCCTAGTGTCTTATGACCTTGACTATAGTTAACAAATCATAAGCACTAGTCATGTTCTACCCGCCATTTCGTGATTGATTTAGACCCACCCGTATGACCCTTAACTATGGTCTACAAAGTCATACGAATGTCCTAATCGATCGCACATATGCTTTTTAGGAAGACATCACTTAGCTACCGTACACCACGCCTTAACTATAGTCAACAAACGTGGCACAAATACTAAGTACTCTGATTCCTAAAATGGCGGAAGGCAAAAGATGATTTTGATGAAAACCTTTAACGTTTTGAACTTGATATCGTTGTAGAATCTAGTGAAAGGAGTGGTTTAAGCTCCAGTTTTAAAAGTCGAATGGTTTTGTAGTATCTTTCTAATTTTGCTAAAGAGGTCACTCCCGGTGAAGGGATCTCGGCTCTTTCTTCATCGAATGAGGTGCTGGATATTCATGAATATCACGATGCAAAGCAAAAGTTAGATCAACTATAAAAACAATCGAGTTCTTTGTAAAATTTGGTAGTTTTACTACAGGGGTCACTCCCGGTGAAGGGATCTCGGCCCTTTCATTATCGAATGAGGTGCTGGATATTCATCAAGGAATACCACTATGCAAAGCAAAAACTAGAGTTACCCATTTTAAAAAGTTTGATTCTACAACATCTTTAGGTTTCTTTTTCTTAACATTAATCACATTAATGTTGTCCCATCATTTACATTTCCTAAACATCACAGAAAAGAAACGAAAATAGAACGTACGCTTATGCCATCCGCATTCGCCACGGGGCCCCGTCTAGCACCGTTAAGTTACTTAACTAATGACAGAGCGGGGGCTGGACTAGCGCGGGTGCAAAACATAAGCAACATTTATTATATATCTCATATATAAATAGCCATACGTCGCACGCATTTA
This sequence comes from Agapanthus africanus, assembly GCA_030015575.1. Taxonomy (NCBI): domain Eukaryota; kingdom Viridiplantae; phylum Streptophyta; class Magnoliopsida; order Asparagales; family Amaryllidaceae; genus Agapanthus; species Agapanthus africanus. Next base: position 257,118,517 of record CM057339.1, on the reverse strand, counting down.
TAAACATTCCAGATCACAGATGAACACATTGGATATACTGGGAATTCTGTATTTCATTTGAGCCCTTAATGAAAGACGGGTTCCACGGTCGTGATGAATAGCCAAACCCCACCCTAGACCCCTACGGGTGCGGCAAACTACCATCCAAATTCCCGAAGTGAAGCAACCTCCCTCAACAAAGTGAGTAGACCACTCGGCACTTCGAGAACCCGGTAGTTTGTGCACTCCACCTTGGGTCTATCCTAAGAGCAAAAATAGTAAAAAGAAATTATACAACGGTAGTTACAAGCTCAACCCGGATGTGCCTCCCAAAATAATATTACATCGCTTTTTATAAATTACATGAATGAAAAAAAAGAAAAACGCTCTTCTCTCATCCCCCGGCAATTCATCCGACGATCCAACATATTCATATACACATACCATCATATGATATCATTACAGATGTGTAACATTTCAGAAAAATATAATATTATTTTTGGGAATTTTTATAATTTAATATTATTTTATTGAATACAGATAAATTGGGAAAATTCTGAAGAAAAATTATGGAAATTCTAAAATGTGTTTAATGTAGAGTATTTGGTAAAAAGTTTACCAAAATTGGTTTCTGGTGATTTATCTGGTTTTATGAACATTTTTTCGCAATTTTATCTGGGCTGCACACATATGTGCATGGTAACTAGAGTTGAGCCTAGGGTTGAACCATGTTTAGGTGACCATGGTGGCTTAAACCTTATGGTTAAGTTAAGTGTGTTGTTTAAGGGTGATTAGGGATAAGTTGACTTGTGGCTAGAGAGAAAGAGAAAGGTGGCTCTAGGATGTGTCATGACCCATCTCACTTCAAATCTTTTGCTTTCCCTCATATCTCTCCCTCTCACTCACATCCTTCCCTCACATCACCCACTCTCACACTCCACCACCCTACACCAGCAGCAGCAGCTGCATCAGCAGCTCAAAACCCCACCTGATAACAGCCCCAATATCTATAGCACCTACACACTCACAACAGCTACACATCAGCATCAGCAACATCATCCCTGCTGCAACAGCAGCTGATGCATCAGCCCAATACCAACACATCAACCCCCATACCAAACCATCAGCCACATAAAACAACAACTCCACACCATCATACCACTCAACCACAACCCCAACAACACAAAAACAACAACAGCTGTAGCTGCTGCTCAGCAAAGAAAAGAAGAAGAAATTGCAAGCAGCAACAGCAGCACAAGCCAAAACATCAGCAGCAGCAGCTACAGAACCAACTTCAGCTCAGCCACTTCAGCACCAACCCACTTCTCCTTCTCTTCTCCTTCACCCTAGGACTTCCCTTGAGGTATAATCTCACAACCCAACTCCTTTCTTGCAAGTTCTGGTTATAAAGCTGAAATTTAGTGTTTATATTGTGAATTAGTGCTAGTTTAGGCAAATTTGGGTGAGACTTGACCAAGTGTTGGTTTTGATGGTTGGTATAACCCTATTAGGTATATTTGAGACTAGTTTAACCCAGAATTTCACCAGATTCCAGCAAAATACCAGATTTGTTATACTTGGCGTAATTTAGCGATTTTGTCGACTTTATAGCCTTTCTGGAATCTGCTACAACCCGGGACCTCCTAAAATAAAATTGACTTGGCAGTGAGACGTGCAGGTAGATAGAAGCCAACACCCAAAGCCCCAGCCCCTGGACCCACTTTCTGGCTGCAGATATACCCTTTCTGGAGCAGTGGGGACATTTTGTGTGCACGACTCTTTTACCTGTAAACTTGACCCCTGGAATGTCTAGTTTTGACTGGTTCCTACCAGGGTAGAATCTGGATTGATTTCCTTGACTTGGCGCATGATTTACGACTTGTTTTCGTATGGATTTTGGTATTCGATGATTCGTTTCTGTCGGGTGGTGTTTGAACGCCAACGGCAGAGGGTTATGGACTGTGTTTGCACGCGAGGCCACAGGTTTTTACCTAAGGGCGTAGCATGCACCATTTTGGCTTCCGACATGGTTTTTATGTGTTTTAGCGTGTGATATCCTTGTAGGTACCCCGCGTGGCGTCGAAGCGTTGGAGATGCCATTGGCGACATTGGCACCGGCACACATAAGAAAGGTGAGTAGATTTATATCTACGGAGAGAAGTCGGGTGGATGGCGTTTAGCACCCCCGCAGTCCGATATCTAGTATACCATATATACTGTACTTATATATGATAGCTTATGTGTGACTTGATTGTTTAAGATGTGGTAGGTGTACTATACATAGATTGGGGTTTAAAGGTAACTAGGGTAGTTCCTAGTCGCGAACCCTAGAATAGTTTGCACCCACACGCACACACGTGCTTATTTGCTATGTTCATACTGTGATGACGAGGATATTGGAGGACTTTGGATGTGAGTCGATGAGTTTGGGCATGGTGCCATGGTATCGGTGATGTGATGTGATTCGTATTTGGGATACGATATATGATTTCTAGCGGGCCTTTGGGCGTGTCTTTCGCACATGCATTCTTACTTATGTAGATGGTATCGATTCGTAGTAGACTTGGATTAGTACCCCAGATTGTGTGATATGATGATAAGGATACCAGATAATTGATATGATGACTGTGATATTGACCCGCACCCAGCTATTGGGATGCCGTACGACGATTTACCGTACAGGCTTTATATTGATGATTGATCTGCACTCATGACTTGAGGGTGTCAGATGATTTACGGTATCGTATGCGATACTATTGATGCGGGATCACCGACTACTATCTTTATTCATATATATCGACTCAGACTTAGGTGGCTTCCTTACCCCTCCCGATTGACTTGATAGTTAGATCAGTGGCTAGTATAGTAGATGTTAGACTTGACCCGAGTCATACCTATTTCAAAACTAACGAATCGGGAGTATTTTAAAGACATGCAAAACGGGACTCTACGGATAATTTCAAAAGGGGCATCTTTTCTTAAAAACACCGTAGCCCTTATTTTACAAAAACCCGATTCGTCCTATTTCAAAAAGGCAAAACTGCATGACACTTACATATTGATGTAGACTCTTCACTATTGCGTTAATTATTTGATTCCGCATATTCATATCATTTGCTTCGCATTACTTACGTTTATTGAGATATTACCATCATGCTGTTAGGACACCAGCACCATTATCGATGATGCGTATGTTCCACGTACACTGTTGCCGACTCACACACTTCATCATCGATAATTGCCATGCCACTACACTGTAGTACTGTTGCATTCATGATATGATTCTTGCATGGCATATTGTACACTTATACCTGTACACATACATAGATGATTCCGGCTTGATTAGAGATTTGGGAACCGCAAGATATTCTTTAAAATTGATGTATTTTAAACAGAGCGGTTTCCCTCGACATGTGCACATTACTATTCCATGTTGCATGACTTACTGATATACTTACCTTTCTTTACATGTCGCATACATCATGTTTGATTATACGCATTGAGATATGTTGTTTCCATGATATTTCTGGATTTGGGGACCGTGGATATTTCAAAAGAAAATGTGTAATTATTTTAAAAATCCGGTCACCCTTGATATGATATTTCAGTGCGTCCACCATGAGTTTTCTCGGTTCCAGAGAGCTTGTGTGGTGATACCCGATTCGAGGAGCGGTAGGCACCGATTGCGGGTACATGGTGGACCCGGTAAGGTACCCCGGGGCAAGAAGACTCGTAGATGCTAGACGGTGAGCCCGGCAGGGGAGTACTACCTACCGGTGATAGTATTTGGGACCCATCGGTTATCAGGGGGATACCGACTGGAGTCATGAGATGGACATGAGGGCCGACCAGGGTGTGCGGCGCCTGAGATACATGAGGATTTATGTGCCGATGCTAGGCACAGGTGTTCATGATGTTTTCGAGTGTCGATGCTAGGCACTCAGGTTCCATGATTTGATTATATCCTCATATTTCCATGCATATGCTTTACGATATTTACATGCATGATGCTTGTTGTCATTGGGTGACACGTGGACGGGATCCACCGATTTACAGCTATTGATTACCTAGTTGGAGTACATCCACATACTACTAGATCCATGTTATAGCTGGCATTGATTCATATTACTCTATGCAGACATACCTCATATTTATGACATGTTATTACCTGAGGCATTGGCGAGTACTTGGCACTACATACATGTATAGATGTTACATTGCCACCTTAGCATGCTTCAGACTTATTCATTTGAGGATTATTTATGTTGATTGTATGACCTAGGATTACGTCATACATGCGATTTTCTGTTCATAGATGTTCTTCTATTCACGAGTTGGCAACTCACCCCCGTTGTGCCCCAGTTCTTGCAGGTGTTTTGCCGTACAGGGATTCATTACAGCTTGCGGCACTGCTTCTTTCGGGTGACTTGCTAGTAGGTGGGTTTATTTGTATCATACCCATAATTATACATTGTATATTATATTCAGTTGTATCTAGAAGTTCCATCAACCCAACATGTACTTATTTGAGATAGAGACCAGTGTTAATTATTCTTTCGACCTTAGAGTCGCACGTTATATTTCTCTGGGATTCATGCTGTTGAGTTTCCTTTCTGTTGTGATCCTCGCCTTTAGGCGTTGTATATTATATTGCAGACTGGTTGTTTTACCTATGGTTTTTCCTTCACTCCACTACTTTTCTTGGTTTGGATTTCTGGGCTCGGCTTACTTAGAGCACGTGCGCCTTGAGACGTTCGTAGCCTAAGTGCCGGTCATGTTCCGTACTTTCGGGTCGTGACAAAGTTGGTATCAGAGCGTTAGGTTTTACCTTCGGAGCGTAGGATGACCCTTGGTTGATGGAATAAGTGACTAAAGTAAAGTGACGTACCGTGGGTATGTCCGCGGCATATTTACGACACGCCACTCCACTTAAGAAGCCTTAGGATGTACATTTCCTTGTTCAGTATCATATTCATTCCTGATCTAGCCTCATCGGTACCCGTTATGTTTTACTGCCACGATTACGGGCAGGGAGAGCTACGGCTAGAGTTGCGGTCAGCATGAGCTCGTTGCGTACGAGGACTGACCGGGGCATATTCCGACGACACACGATGGTAGAGATGTGTCTCTTTGATTGTGTTTCCGGGTGACGCGGGAACGTCTCGAGTTAGTTTGATGATTGAGACCCCTCGTGGAGGAGAGCTCTTGGTTTTACACTGGATGATCGGGCCATTGTTAGAGATGCCAGTTGAGAGAGGACTGTCGATGTACAGCGTACCTCAGAGATTATGATGCCGCCTACCGGGTAGGCAGATGAGCCAGCTATTGCTGAGATTGATAGGATGTCGCTTCCAGAGCTTACGAGCTGAGATCGCCGGAGGTTCCAAGCAGATATGAGACAGATCATAGCTAGTCTACCCGATTGAGATACGAAGGTGGTTCGTCCGATTTTGGCGCCGGAGCAGGCCCAGTTGAGCTGAAGATTTCCAGTGTGGGGAGTCTTACTCAGATCTAGAGCAGTCCGATTTAGAAATGACCGCCAATGTATCGCCTTTCCTGGAGGATTTAGGCGCTGATCAGCGTACAGCCGAAGGAGCCAGTTGTTGCTGCGAACGACGAGATATTGCCCCAGATGTTGGAGCTATTGCAGTACGGGTTGTACTAAGAGATGCTAGAAGGCCGCTAGTCACCGAGGATGAATGAATAGGACATGTGGATCGTTCGCTACCCCGATGCGAGGTCATCAGATAGATTGATTCCAGATAGTTACGACTTCACGCGGAGACGTTGAGAGTCGACAGTGACGATCGAATGTCAGAAACCCACTATTCCAAGTTTAAAGTATTCGGCAGGACGTGCAGGCAATTCCATGGACCCTCTAGAAGAATGAAACTCTAACTCGACTTAATGACCGTGTGAAAGCCTTGGAACCTTAGGGTTTACGGCAGTTCTGCGACGCCATTAGTGAGGCTTGGGTTTGCCCTTCTACGGCTGGACTACCGATGTTGTGGTGTGTACTAAGTACTGTTAAACTGTACCCAAGATGTTGAGCCCTTGGGGGATTATGAGGTTCTGACGAGTCGATCGGATGGTTCGACATCATTCGGATATCATGTGATGGGACGCACTGCTTGGGAGACTCCAGATACGAGCATAGCCATTGGAGCCCAGTCCAGCAGGCCAGAGTTCGGCATCGTCGACGAGATAGTTGACCAGGTTCGGATATAGGACCTCACCCAGATGTGTAGTGAGTTGATCGAGGACGGACGAGTATTGAGTATTCCTCCGATGGTTGGGATGCGTTCCCGAGAACCTGTTCGGCCAGACTTCTTCTACAGAATGATGAAGCTACAGAGTACGCAATGTCGAGTCCATGCGAGAGATTTCGGATTGACCATGGCCAAGAACAGTGCAGTGCGTAGGTAGCATGGCGTGACGTCATAGTGGACGACGATAAAGACAAGCGGGACATGTGGTTCGTGCGAGACGCTGACGAGCTATCATTACCTTCCGTCGAGAATAGAGCCCTGATGTGCCTACTGAGACGTTGAGATATGGCCAGTCTCCGAGGAGATGTGTGCGGAACACGCGGTTGTTCAGAAAACGAGAAAGGATTATGTAAGAGTACCAGCCTCCGTACGGTACGGCATAGGCAAGATCGAAAGAGACCCTGAGCAGGATTTCTTCCAGGACACCGCTGCAATGATAGTTGCACCAGGACCAGATGTGTGATGTGCATTCAGAAAGCCAGAGGCCGACACCGGTGAGATGCTGCTTTACGAGTGGTCGTGATGATTGACCGAGTGACGGCCAGAGGAGTGCCAGAACGGAATCGTTTTCATTAGCACACCTGACTGGGCCGATGAGCCGATGGATGGCGAGATTGGTAAATCCACAGAGAAGATAAGGACCCAGAGACAGAGGACGCCAGACCGTAAGCAAGAGGCAAGTGGATATATTGCGCTGCTAGCATTGGATGCACCGGCACCTTCTCGATTTTGAAGGAGGGACTACCGACGACGATATTTATGATTTGTGATTTTGTGATTCGATTATCACGTATCCGTCATCTTGGATTTCGGTATTTTGGACGTTCGGTATGCACGATTTAGTCTTGATGATCGAGTTTCATGACTTTTGTTTTCATGTACCTTGGTTGCACCTATTGAGTATTTACGATTTTGCACAGTTGTTGCACTTGATATCGTTTTCGTACCTTGGTTTCACAAGGTTGTGATTTCATGGATTTTAGTCCTTGAGTTGATTTTGTGCGTATGCACGCACCCGATTTGGTTTTGCACTCTGTATAGTTTACATATGCTTGTAGTGCAGTGACTTGTATTTTATGCACTTGGATGCACTGGACTTCGATTTCGATGGTGATACTCGATATTTATCTTGTGCACTTTACGCACCTGATTGGATTTGCGCATGTTCGGCGCTTGATATTAGATTTCGTGATTTCGTGCATGATGGATGCACCGGATTTGGATTTTTAGCGCATGTTGGGCGCATGTTATGAGATGAGATTTGGTGCACACCAGATGCACTAAATCGGGATTTTTCATGCATATCAGATGCACCTGATTTTGCTGTCAGGCACGCACGTTTCCTGTGACCGATGTTGTGTGGACACCTGTCGCACCTGGATGTCATTTTGTGCATCAGCTTGGCACATGTAGGGATTTTGATTTCCGTGCGCACCAGACGCACGTAGTTTTCATGTGCACTTTTTAGGATTAATTTCTTTATGGAGCAGTACATTTTTATGATATTGCGATTTGTTTTCGCACTGACCAGGACTAGTCCGAGGACAGTGCCTGGATTTTTGCATGCATAGGTAGATTTCAAAGGGATTTCCAAAAGCGAGCTATAGTCTCATTATTTGCATGCGTTTCCGATATGACACGAAACGTTTAAAAACAGGGAACCCTTCTAAATTGTTTTCAAACGGCGGATCGTGCATACTAAACAAAAGATATATACGTATATGGCTATTTTCGTATAAAGACGTACGCCACTGTGCAGTGTTATGCGCATTGCACATCGATTTTAAGGAATTTCTGGCATGCATTTCCTTCATATATTTACATATACAGTTCCGATTTATGACATATCGTTTTTGGCTTTGGATTTAGCCTTCGTGCTTTCGCATTGACTCCGATGATTGCAGGATGCTTGACGAAGTTTTGATTTTTGAGTTATCTGCTCATTGCTCTTGCGCTTGTTTTGCGCTACGATGTGTTTTATGGATTGATGATTTCGGAGCCCCGTGGACTTGGACATTTTATTGAGATATTTTAGGATTTGGAGGTTCAAATTTAAATTCGGGGACCGAATTTCTTTAAGGGGGGAAGAATGTAACATTTCAGAAAAATATAATATTATTTTTGGAAATTTTTATAATTTAATATTATTTTATTGAATACAGATAAATGGGGAAAATTCTGAAGAAAAATTATGGAAATTCTAAAATGTGTTTAATGTAGGTATTTGGTAAAAAGTTTACCAAAATTGGTTTCTGGTGATTTATCTGGTTTTATGAACATTTTTTTCGCAATTTTATCTGGGCTGCACACATATGTGCATGGTAACTAGGGTTGAGCCTAGGGTTGAACCATGTTTAGGTGACCATGGTGGCTTAAACCTTATAATTAAGTTAAGTGTGTTTTTTAAGGGTGATTAGGGATAAGTTGACTTGTGGCTAGAGAGAGAGAGAAAGGTGGCTCTAGGATGTGTCATGACCCATCTCACTTCAAATCTTTTGCTTTCCCTCATATCTCTCCCTCTCACTCACATCTCCCACTCTCACACTCCACCACCCTACACCAGCAACAGCAGCTGCATCAGCAGCTCAAAACCCCACCTGATAACAGCCCCCAATATCTATAGCACCTACACACTCACATCAGCTACACATCAGCATCAGCAACATCATCCCTGCTGCAACAGCAGCTGATGCATCAGCCCAATACCAACACATCAGCCCCCATACCAAACTATCAGCCACTTAAAACAACAACTCCACACCATCATACCCCTCAACCACAACCCTAACAACACAAAAACAACAACAGCTGTAGCTGCTGCTCAGCAAAAAAAAGAAGTAGAAATTGCAAGCAGCAACAGCAGCACAAGCCAAAACATCAGCAGCAGCAGCTACAGAACCGGCTTCAGCTCAGCCACTTCAGCACCAACCCACTTCTCCTTCTCTTCTCCTTCACCCTAGGACTTCCCTTGAGGTATAATCTCACAACCCAACTCCTTTCTTGCAAGTTCTGGTTATAAAGCTGAAATTTAGTGTTTATATTGTGAATTAGTGCTAGTTTAGGCAAATTTGGGTGAGACTTGACCAAGTGTTGGTTTTGATGGTTGGTATAACCCTATTAGGTATATTTGAGACTAGTTTAACCCAGAATTTCCCCAGATTCCAGAAAAATACCAGATTTGTTATACTTGGCGTAATTTAGCGATTTTTTCGACTTTATAGCCTTTCTGGAATCTGCTACCCAGGACCTCCTAAAATAAAATTGACTTGGCAGTGAAACGTGCAGGTAGATAGAAGCCAACACCCAAAGCCCCAGCCCCTGGACCCACTTTCTGGCCGCAGATATACCCTTTCTGGCTGCAATTTGCGGCCAGAGCAGTGGGGAACTACCTCGTTTTACGTGCACGACTCTTTTACCAGTAAACTTGACCCCTGGAATGTCTAGTTTTGACTGGTTCCTACCAGGGTAGAATCTGGGTTGATTTCCTTGACTTGGCGCATGATTTACGACTTGTTTTCGTATGGATTTTGGTATTCGATGATTCGTTTCTGTCGGGTGGCGTTTGAACGCCTACGGCAGAGGGTTATGGACTGTGTTTGCACGCGAGGCCACAAGTTTTTACCTAAGGGCGTAGCATGCACCATTTTGGCTTCCGACATGGTTTTTATGTGTTTTAGCGTGTGATATCCTTGTAGGTACCCCGCGTGGCGTCGAAGCGTTGGAGATGCCATTGGCGACATCGGCACCGGCACACATAAGAAAGGTGAGTAGATTTATATCTACAGAGAGAAGTCGGGTGGATGGCGTTTAGCACCCCCGCAGTCCGATATCTAGTATACCATATATACTGTACTTATATATGATAGCTTATGTGTGACTTGATTGTTTAAGATGTGGTAGGTGTACTATACATAGATTAGGGTTTAAAGGTAACTAGGGTAGTTTCTAGTCGCGAACCCTAGAATAGTTTGCACCCACACGCACACACGTGCTTATTTTCTATGTTCATACTGTGATGATGAGGATATTGGAGGACTTTGGATGTGAGTCGATGAGTTTGGGCATGGTGCCATGGTATCGGTGATGTGATGTGATTCGTATTTGGGATACAATATATGATTTCTAGCGGGCCTTTGGGCGTGTCTTTCGCACATGCATTCTTACTTATGTAGATGGTATCGATTCGTACTAGACTTGGATTAGTACCCCAGATTGTGTGATATGATGATAAGGATACCAGATAATTGATGTGATGACTGTGATATTGACCCGCACCCAGCTATTGGGATGCCGTACGACGATTTACCGTACGAGCTTTATATTGATGATTGATCCGCACTCATGACTTGAGGGTGTCAGATGATTTACGGTATCGTATGCGATACTATTGATGCGGGATCACCGACTACTACCTTTATTCATATATATCGACTCAGACTTAGGTGGCTTCCTTACCCCTCCCGATTGACTTGATAGTTAGATCAGTAGCTAGTATAGTAGATGTTAGACTTGACGCGAGTCATACCTATTTCAAAACTAACGAATCGGGAGTATTTTAAAGACAGGAAAAAAGGTACTCTACGGATAATTTCAAAAGGGGCATCTTTTCTTAAAAACACCGTAGCCCTTATTTTACAAAAACCCGATTCGTCCTATTTCAAATAGGCAAACTGCATGACACTTACATATTGATGTAGACTCTTCACTATTGCATTGATTATTTGATTCCGCATATTCAGATCATTTGCTTCGCATTACTTACGTTTATTGAGATATTACCATCATGCTGTTAGGACACCAGCACCATTATCGATGATGCGTATGTTCCACATACACTGTTGCCGGCTCACACACTTCATCATCAATAATTGCCATGCCACTACACTGTAGTACTGTTGCATTCATGATATGATTCTTGCATGGCATATTGTACACTTATACCTGTACACATACATAGATGATTCCGGCTTGATTAGAGATTTGAGAACCGCAAGATATTCTTTAAAATTGATGTATTTTAAACAGAGCGGTTTCCCTCGACATGTGCACATTACTATTCCATGTTGCATGACTTACTGATATGCTTACCTTTCTTTACATTTCTCATACATCATGTTTGATTATACGCATTGAGATATGTTATTTCCATGATATTTCTGGATTTGGGGACCGTGGATATTTCAAAAGAAAATGTGTAATTATTTTAAAAATCCGGTCACCCTTGATATGATATTTCAGTGCGTCCACCATGAGTATTCTCGGTTCCAGAGAGCTTGTGTGGTGATACCCGATTCGAGGAGCGGTAGGCACCGATTGCGGGTACATGGTGGACCCGGTGAGGTACCCCGGGGCAAGAAGACTCGTAGATGCTAGACGGTGAGCCCGGCAGGGGAGTACTACCTTCCGGTGATAGTATTTGGGACCCATCGGTTATCAGGGGGATACCGACTGGAGTCATGAGATGGACATGAGGGCCGACCAGGGTGTGCGGCGCCTGAGATACATGAGGATTTACGTGCCGATGCTAGGCACAGGTGTTCATGATGTTTTCGAGTGTCGATGCTAGGCACTCAGGTTTCATGATTTGATTATATCCTTATATTTCCATGCATATGCTTTACGATATTTACATGCATGATGCTTGTTGTCATTGGGTGACACGTGGACGGGATCCACTGATTTACAGCTATTGATTACCTAGTTGGAGGACATCCACATACTACTAGATCTATGTTATAGCTGGCATTGATTCATATTACTCTATGCAGACATACCTCATATTTATGACATGTTATTACCTGAGGCATTGGCGAGTACTTGGCACTACATACATGTATAGATGTTATATTGCCACCTTAGCATGCTTCAGACTTATTCATTTGAGGGTTATTTATGTTGATTGTATGACCTAGGATTGCGTCATACATGCGATTTTCTGTTCATAGATGTTCTTCTATTCACGAGTTGGCAACTCACCCCCGTTGTGCCCCAGTTCTTGCAGGTGTTTTGCCGTACAGGGATTCATTACGACTTGCGGCACTGCTTCTTTCGGGTGACTTCCTAGTAGGTGGGTTTATTTGTATCATACCCATCATTATACATTGTATATTATATTCAGTTGTATCTAGAAGTTCCATCAACCAAACATGTACTTATTTGAGATAGAGACCAGTGTTAATTATTCTTTCGACCTTAGAGTCGCACGTTATATTTCTCTGGGATTCATGCTGTTGAGTTTCCTTTCTGTTGTGATCCTCGCCTTTAGGCGTTGTATATTATATTGCAGACTGGTTGTTTTACCTATGGTTTTTCCTTCACTCCACTACTTTTCTTGGTTTGGATTTCTGGGCTCGGCTTACTTAGAGCACGTGCGCCTTGAGACGTTCGTAGCCTAAGTGCCGGTCATGTTCCGTACTTTCAGGTCGTGACAAGATGTGTGCAATCCCGACTAATCGATGTATAGCAATTAGTCGATGTTTCCAAACACACATACACATCCCAAAGAATGTAAATTAACCGCGACATTAGAATTCCGCACGTGATTAGCAAACCAAATCAATTTTTCCAACACTTGGAAAAATCCAGTGAGCTGGTGTACAAAAACCGATCGTTTTCAGCCAATCCGGGAGTCGAAACCCGCCCGAATCTTCGCGGAGGAGAAGACCACAAAATTAATTGTCGAGTGGGGGGCCTCGAGGGGTACCCACCTCCGGGGGCCACCTCGAAGTGGCCCTAAGGGGTTGGCATACCCGAGAGCACCCAATTGGGGTGCTCTCGGGTCACCCACCCCTAAGGCCACCTTGTGGTGGTCTTGGGGTGTGGGTCCGACCTCTTTCCCCCCTGGGGTGTCCCCGAGGTGCACACTCTCCACCCCGCAGCTTCTCGGTTGAAACCGTGAGCCCGCGGGGTGTGCAAACAACTCAAAACTTCGATTTTGAAAACTGTTTTTGTCGGCAGTTTTTGCGCGACAAAAACGGCGGATTTCTAACGTCGCTACAAACTATTTAAGGTTTAAGATAGGCTTTGATACCATGTTAGTGGATGTTGCATACCCCCACAACACTTGTGAGGAGGCGGAAGCGGTAAACAAAAATTTTCTTGCATGCAACACCCACACAACCCTAGATCTTGTGCTTAAACCTTAACTAGCAAACCTATCTAGAGATCTTATCTACTATGATAGTGTTATACCTAAAGAACTGGTCCTCTGAGTCTTCATTTGGATGTGACTCCTAGGCTCCTTGTGGTTGCAAAGAACTCGGTCTCTGGTCACCTCAAGATCCAAGATGATCCACCCGAGAGTTATAGAACAAGCTACAAACTCTTCACAAGAGTTTAACTAAGAGATCAAGTGTGTTAGAAATGATCACTTAGATGATGTAGAGATAAAGTATTAGATTATTATGTCTCTGGACCTATGATTCACAACTCATGTGAGTGATTTTGGTCAAGAGGTAAAGGAAGGAGATAATGAGGAGAGAGAAGGTGAATGTGATGAATGAAAAAATCAAGCATGGAAAAAATGATATGGCTAAAGGAAAATAATTGAAGCATGTATTATTTTTCTCCAAAATAATGCACCATACTTCAATAGTAACTCCAAATGAATATAAAATGAATTTAGCCATGCCATCACCCATGCTTAGACTTTTTCCAAATTCCACCTCATTATTTTATTTACACAAAATAAAAACCCATTTATGAGGTGTCTCCTTCTAGAATGTATTCTTATACAATTACAAGAATACCCATCACCGAATACCGTATAAGTATACCCGTATCCGAATTCCAAAAAATACGAATACAAATAATCCAATATATATAATACCGGCATGCGGCTTAAACCAAAGCCTAACGGTATTATCCTTCCGATCATCATTCCTGTAACCATTACACGAACATGATCGAAACCCTGCCGTAACAACTTACGGCCTCTACATCTTTTTCCTGAACCAGGGAACCTTCTGTGTGGGACTCTAAAGACTCGACAATACGCTGGCAGTGGGTTTAACCACAAGTACGTCAGCGGCACTAGCTGTGCGTAACGTCTACCCAGGTACATGACGAGAAGGTGGACGACGAACGAACTCATCCCAACTCTAACGAGCCTGTAAGCAACACTTACCGTACAGTCCGGTCTCTTCGTCTGATACGTCACATATGAAGTCTAGGGGTGGTAAATGTTAGACCCCAGTAACTTTATAAGTCATGTTGATTTATGGCCCATAACGATTCGAGAAACTACTGATAACTCTTATCAGTAAATCTCGACGACCCTGACCAGGGATTTGCTGTTATGGCCGATCAAGCATAGCTTGACATCAACTCCCTATACCGGGAAAGACGAAACCCCTCCTATCGCTCACCGCCTCCATGTGATTCGGGACTGTACCCAAAATCTAGCTGTTTGCACGACTCAATGGAGCCATGGTAGGGAGAAAATCAAAGCACTGTGGGAATCACAAAAGACACTATGACGATCTCAGGTCTAAAAACTAACATGTACAAGTGTCACCAGAGAACTGCTATCTGACAATAGGTCTATATACCATCTAGGAGTTCTCGGCGAGTCATGTTCGGTGTACCCATTCTCCAATGAGCACATGTGTACAATATTTGATGTCAAACACCAATGGTTGTGGGATCAACCATCGCCCCCAGGGTCAAGAAACGACACACTAGTCTACTATGATAATATCGTTGCCTTGTCTCGATATACCCTCGACTAGGAACAAAATAAGGAATATGCTTTTAGACTGCCCAGGCCACACTAGTATGATCTACATCATAATCCTGGTAGTCAAGCATAATCCTAAGGGCTTCATCAACATGTATATAAGATATGAAATACAACACATCACACGTTAAGTTGAATATAAACCAGATATCATACTATCATTTCGAGCAAAGATTGTTTTTGTACATATATATGCCTAGCATCCTATACAATACAGGCCTCTAGGGCATACATATCTAACAGGCAAAACTAGAGCTAAGAAAAAATTTGGGCACCTAACTCCAAAATTCGGCCGTGAGGAAAAATGGCACATTTTGCCGCTGAACCGCCGCACTTTTTGAGCTACAATGCTCCAAATTTTTTCTCGTGCTCTAGTTCATCGAAATATGATTTTTTTGATATATGGTTTTGGCCCAGATTTGTTTAAGTGCTGGATTTGCATTTATGGCCAATTTGGGAAAGTTTAGTCAATCGAAATTTTAAGTGTGCGTGTTTATCAGTGCATGTGATATATCTGCGACAGTGAATATCATTTGAGCGGTACAACCCGACTTGTTGCTATATGTTCGACTAGACGGGTTTGCGAACGTGATATTGACGTTGATATTTTGTGATGTGCTGATATTGTGGATCGGTCTGTTGTGGTGGATAGCTTGCTGTCACGCCCCGCTTCCCGGTGTACGGTAAGGAGACGCGATGGGTCACGCGACGTATTTACTCAGAAGTAAACACGCTAAGCGTATCTAAGCAATATAAAGTAAAATGTACACAAGAGACATGAATATAAATGAACAACAACTTTTATTTATTTAACAATTCTTTACAAGTACAACTAGAAATGTAAATACAGAAATACAAAGCAATGCCTAAACAATGGCATAACTGAAATGAAAAGTATATACAAGTGCCTATAGCTCTGGGTCGATGGCAAACTGCTCCAAGTCCTCAGTACTAGGCTCGATCGCTAGTGAGTCGGATCCACCTGACAGCATTACAAAGAAAGAAGAAAATGAATGTCGTCAGCGAACAATCGCTTGGTAAGTCCCAAAGAAAGAGAGAAGTAGAATAAACAGAAAAAAGAATATAACTGTACAATGTTATCTTTTGTTCTGTTATCGCAGCTATTTGTAGCTTGGTACAGAATATGCCAGTGTATACGAAAGAAGTCCCACTATTCCGGAGACTAAGGTATACAGAGTACAAGGAACCGTTAAGCTACGGTACAACAGCAATGGATATTCAGGTTAGGTGTATTAAAGTGACCGACTCGTGCCACTTCTAACACATTCCGTACCAGTCTACCCCTTTAAAAACTCCGTAATGTCTTTTGTATTGATTGTATTGTCTTGTTATATAGATGGATGACTTGCAGAAACCATGATATCATGTAAATGGAATGGATATAAAGGGATATTCATGTAATCAGAGTATATCCATGGTTCAGTTCGGTCGAGTCATATTGATATAGATTGAATTCTGGTATAAATGGATTCATGTTGTATTATAGTTATACTTGAATTGAATTCAAATCAGATTGATTTCATATTAGATATGAGACTCTGTCTGAGTCAGACACTTAAAAAGAAATTGAAGTCCTGAATTAGTTTTGATGTTATCGGTAACTGCTGTACATGGACGGCAGGATTTGTGTCTTTTTCCAAAACAATTACCATGTTGATAACACCGTTGTTAGGTTGTCTATCTTAGATAGGCAAGCACCCATATTCTCCGGCTCCCTGAGGCTCAAGAGAACTTGTCCCGCTTTAACCTATGTTTACTAGGGTCCTTATTATAAATTAATATAATTTGAGGGGGTTTTATGAAGAAAAAAATAGTTTTGATATATTTTCAAAATACACCTCAAGTATTTAATTATCGTCTTTAGGGTTTTCGTAATTGTAATTTTTTTATAAAGTGAAATATTCTAGTGGATATAACCTAGATTTCAATGTATATGGTATTTTGGTGTAATTTTGGAATGGTATCGAATTGTAAAGGCAGTTTCATGAAATTTGCGATTCCTTTAATTTAGAAAACATGGAATATATATATAATATATTTAAAGTAGATATTTTGATAATATTTATATATATTTAATATTTATAAAAAATAGAATTTATTTATTAAATAGAAATCACATTTTTTTTTAAAATTGCATTAAAAATTCCATCGAGATCGAATGCTCATTGCGGAGGTCTGCATCTCGCTCTACTAGGCCCGAAGATGTGTGATAACCTGCACCATCCCGATCGGGATTCCCCAAAATGGGTTGTAGAGGCGTATTTGTAAGGAATTAAGTAATACACTTTTAAAGAAAACGGTTTTTGAATGTTGATGGTATTTAATCGTAAACTCGTAATTTCCAATAAATTAATGTCCCAAGAGTTATCGTGCTATGTCAAAAATGTGTGTTGTGATGAGGCAGGTCATTATCTCATGAGTTTTCTAAAGGTAATACAAGGGAATATGTTGAATTGTGTTGAAAGTAAAGTATATGGTATTTAACCATAAAAATGCGATAAAAGTTGCATAACAGATTCTTTTGAGATAAAACTTGTTCTAATGTGTTTGCTAATAATTACTAAACGGCCTATTAAAAATTTGTAGGTTAGTTATTAAGAAAAAATTAGATTTTTAAAGAAAAGAGAATCGGAAGCCGGAATAACTCCGCTTTCGACGAGTATTGAAAAGGATTTCGTTTTAATAGAAGAGAAGGGGGAAGGGGGAACTTACAGATTGGAAAATAAGAGGAGAGAGAGGGGAAACTATTGGAATCGTCGGGGAGTCGTTTCGTCGCCGGAATCTTCCCGAAACGTCGTCGGAATTTCGACCTTTGCTAACTCCACTTGTATAATTTTGGACTTAGAAATTTTAGAGAGTTTTTGTATAGAATTTCTGAATGAAGAGGGGTGAAATGTAGTGTGGTATTTATAGGAAAAATTAGGGTTTGGGGTATGAAGAATGAATTAAAAAATGCATTAAAATTTGGATTTAAAAGGTGAATTTAATCTCTCTGTTAATTTACAGAGAAATCAAACAGCATAGGAGAAGTGGGGTAGGCCAAGGAGTGCTAGGCAAAAAAATTTGGAGCAATACCTACGAGCTTACCCGGCGGTGCCGGCCCCCCAAGCATTCTCGTCGGTCCAAATCCGGTGATGGGTGGTGGGATGCTTGCCACATGTTGGTGTCGTTTGGTATAACTCAGTGCGCATGTTTGTTTACTTTGTGACTTTTCATTTTACGTGTAGTGCATGTGTAAACCTTTGGGCTTCTAAAAGATTAAAAAAAATCAATTAAAAAATATATGTGGCTGGGGTGATTCAAACACAGGTGCTATGTCACAGAAGTGCAAGGCTTTACCAATGAGCTACAATTGCTATCTTGTCGTTCAAAAGCAAACCAAATACTTATAGCATACTCTGGATTGTAAATACTCCATTTGTACATTAACTTTTAATTAAATTTTTTGTACACTGAAATAGAGTTGTTACACTTGTGGTGCAATGGTAGTAGTACAGTTCAAATTCATTTGTATATTTGATATTGCGGGTGAGCGTCTGACATATGGATTGTCGTCTCTACCAGTTTGTATATTATTTGTTTGGGGCACGACCGGGTTGAGGTCGATGTCACCCTTGTACATATATTTTTATTTTCTGTACTAGGATTATCCCGCGGTGGAGTGCTCGAATAACCGGATTCTACAGGGCAACAGGCCCGCATCTCATAGCGTTGAGACGGAGGGGGCCTCACTCTAGAATTGGTAGGCTATTTGTCACGCCCCGCTTCCCAGAGTACGCAGGATTGGGCACGTAACATAGCCAACCATACTACCTGTGGGTAGGAAGTATCCATCCACAGTCACATTACGGTTGTAAGGATATCAAGAACAAGATAAAGTACTAATCTAACACATGTCCAAATCCATAATAACAAGAAATCAATGAACAATAAGTGCGGAAGCAAATGATCCAATATAATAATAGAAAGGTACGTCCCATAATGCGGGATCGCAGCTGGAAATAAAATGCAATAAACAAACTAACCACTATAGAACTCAAATCAGCCTGCTGGCTGAAGTACTCCTGCACGGTCGGCGACAGTGGTAAAGAATCTGGGCCATGCAAAACCCAGACGTCAGCACGTCATGACATCAAGTATATAATGTAAACATGGTGATAAGCAATGCAAATATGAACATGAATAAAGCAGTACTAAGAAATAACAGAGCAGGGTAATGTGCAATGGTGACTAAACTGTCCTATCAGGTTTTCTACTCTATAGTCTTTGAAACCAATTGATGAATCGTCGATGTAACCCAATAGTATCCCGTACATACCCGGGACCACGGCCACAATATTCTCGGCGGCAGCCGAGACATACCGTTAGGCACAGAATAGGAAAGTGTTAGTATCCCGTACATACCCGGGACCACGGCCACAATATTCTCGGCTGAAACCGAGACATGCCGTTAGGCACAGAAAGGAAAGTGTACACTCGGTATTACCCCGTACATACCCGGGATCACGGCCACAATATTCTCGGCTGAAACCGAGACATGCCGTTAGGCACAGAAAGGAATGTGTACACTCGAACGGTAGTGAACTGTCGAGTTACAAGTCAGGTTCATCTTTGATTTCCCCATACCCCCAAGCTATGTATGTCAGGTCAGGTATTCAGTAGTCACGGACTAATGCCAACAGAAAATCCGGTAAAAGTAGGTCTGTCTGGATAGACAGCAGGGATGGTCGGGTTTGTCGGCATTAGGCATGAAATCATGAAACAAGTCATGTCATGGTACAACAGGATGAGTCGGTATGTATGTATATGTCATGTGTAGCAGGGTCAGGCCAATATGTAGTGCAATCGGGTATGTGCTCACAACAGGTATACAATCAAATAATGAACAGCAGCAGGAAACAGTAAATGACCATATTATTCCATGTAACGACAGTGATGTTTTGTATTCTCTTATTAACAGGTTCACGCACCTTTGGGGTGCAATAGCCACAAGGTGAAGCAATATCCACAATCATAAAGTAATGAAGCTACGTGAATTTATACTAAGTATAATAATTGTCTCGTGACCGATTCAACCATTAAAGCAGATATGATCCAATTGTTTTATTTAGTTGAGCTATGGATTGATAGTGGGTTGATTAATTACGAGGAACTGTTGTAACGATTCCATGATAAGGATAACTGCAATAGTATGATATCAATTACCATCATTAAGTTGTTGTCTTATATAGTATGAATTCAATTGCGTGGCAAGACTAGATCTCGCACGCTAGCATGTTAGAGCAAGTATTCAGATACTTGCCTCGACGGTTTTGCAAACCGGAACACGGATGCGATGTCGGCAGAAAACACGATATGGTAGCACGGGCCACGGATCGGGTCCCAACAGAGAACAACGGGATCACACGGACCAGGGTGCTTCGCTGGAGCGTCGGGTTCACAAGACGGCACGGTCGGGTTCCGGCAAAAGTCATCGGCAACGAGTTAGCAACAAGATATATGCAATAAGATCAGCGGGGGGGATTTTGCACAAAGGAAAGATGATGGGTGCTTACTGGGAGACACCAGGGGGCGACCACGGCAGGCTCGACGGCGCTGGAACGCCGGCGAGGCAACGACGGCGGCTGTGAAGGTCTGAACAGCCTCGGGTTCGCTGGAGAGGGGTGCGACGAGTAGAGGAGGGTGGTGGTCGGCACTGGTGGTCGAGGGGGAAAGGAGGTGGCGCGGGAGACGTCGACGAGGGTCGTCGGCGCGATTTCCGGCGACCTGGAGGTTGGCGCTAGGGTTCTGGCTCGGTCTGGTGGTGGTCCGGCGAGGAGAGGAGGAAGGTGACGACGAGGTAGTGACGAGGAGGAAGAGAGGGAGTCGCGGAAGTCGTCGGCGATGGGAGGCGGCGTCGTCGGCGAGAGTTGCGGCCGGGTGAAGTCGTCGGGGTTGGGTGCAGGCGCGGAAGAGAGCGGGAGAACGAGAGAAGGAAGGTGCGGCTAGGTCGAGGAGGTGTTGATGGCGGCGACGAGGTCACCGGGAGGTCGGCGGTGAGGTCGCGAGGGCTAGGGTTAGGGTTACGAGATGTTTCTCGTAGGGTTTTCTCGCGATGGTAGAGGAGGGAGAAGGCGGCTGCACGAGAAAAATTATATAGGAGGAGAGAGAGAAAGATTGGAGAGAGAGAGAGAGGTTGAGGGATTGTAGAGAGAGAGACAGAGAGAATGGATTGAGGAGATAGAGAGAGAGAGGGAAAAGGTGGGGCCCACGATAATTTCCTTTCTCGTGATTGGCTGCGCACGAATCTTTGAAGGTAACAAAAAAAATATAAAGGATAACAAACAGTGATTTCAACGTTAAAACAACAGAATATATATATAATGGTTTAAATATATTTAAATCAAACGGGCACCTTTGGCGCTAAATGAAACATTTCCGAATCGCGCCTGGGTTGTGCCCAAATGCTCCAAATTCAAATTATAGGATTTTAAGCGGGTTCCAAATTTTGAAAAGAGGTGTTTAATGAATAAAATGCATGCCCCCAAGTCGGACACTTGCACGCGCACGTAGTCGTCCAAGTTTTCCCGTTTAGCCGAACGGGACGGAATCTCGACACGCGGACGCTACCACGCGACTAGTGGCGACGAGTAGGCCAATATGGATATTTTTAATTTCATTTTAGGAGTTAAAATTTGTTATGTGCCAAAATGACTTAACCGGTTAAAATTTAGCAATAAACACCAGAAACTCAGGATAATTGAAATGAGCAATACATAACCCTCACTTGTAATATAAATTGTATTACTGGGCTCGGGTGTTACATCATACCCAACTACAAAAGAATTTCGTCCTCGAAATTCCAAGAGTACAAGATAGCTAACTACTGGAAAAGGTGAAGGAATTTCTGCCGGATCTCGTCTTCTCGCTCCCAAGTGGATTCTCCATGCGATCGATTACCCCAAGAAACTAGCACAAGAGGGATAACCTTGTTCTTAAGAACCTTTTCTCTTCGATCCTTGATTTCAACTGGTCGCTCCTCAAAAGTTAGGTCTTCCCGTACAGTCAACTCCGAATGATCCAAGACATGAGTCTCATCACGAACATACCTCCGTAGTTGAGACACATGGAACACCTCGTGCACTCCTGCCAAAGACTGTGGTAACGCCAAACGGTATGCTACCTCTCCAACACGTTCCAATATCTCGAAGGGTCCAACGAATCGAGGACTAAGCTTTCCCCGACTTCCAAAGCGAATCACCCCTCTAGTCGGTGATATCTTCAGGAATACCAAATCACCCACGGCGAACTCTAGAGGTCTTCTTGACGTGTCGGCCCAACTTTTCCGTCTGTCTTGAGCTGCCTTCGTATGCTTCCTGATTGTATTCACCTTCTCGACTGTCTGTACCACCAAATCTGGTCCTAGTAACCTTCGTTCACCAACATCATCCCAACAAACCGGCGAACGGCACTTACGACCATACAACGCTTCAAACGGAGCCATCTGAATTGTCGCTTGGAAGCTATTGTTGTACGAAAACTCCACCAGGTGTAGATGATCCTCCCAAGAACCTTTGAAGTCCAACATGCAAGCCCTCAGCATATCTTCAAGGGTCTGGATCGTTCTCTCCGATTGTCCATTAGTCTGAGGATGATAAGCTGTGCTAAACTTCAGTCGAGTCCCCAAACTTTCTTGTAAACTCCTCCAAAAGTGCGACAAGAATCGAGTGTCCCGATCGGACACGATGCTTACCGGCACTCCATGCAATCTGACAATCTCCTGCATGTATCGCTCTGCCAAAGTCTCCGTCGATTGACCAACCCGAAAAGGAATAAAGTGAGCTGCCTTGGTCAAACGATCGACAATCACCCATACGGCATTGTTGCCCTTTGGACTCCGCGGTAAAGCTGTCACGAAATCCATGGTCATATGTTCCCACTTCCACTGAGGAATCGGAAGTGGTTGCAACAAACCAGCAACCCTTTGGTGTTCGGCCTTGACTTGCTGACACACCAAGCACTTAGCCACGAAGCGAGCAATCTCCCGTTTCATACCTTCCCACCAGAAGTGCTGTCGAATATCTCGGTACATCTTTGCCCCTCCGGGATGTACAGAGTAAGCTGAATTGTGTGCCTCCTTCATAAGCTCTTCACGCACATCTCCTTTTGGCGCACACACACGGCTACCATATCTCAACGAACCGTCTTCATGGATCAGTAAATCGGTTCGTAGTCCGGCTCCAACCTGCTCTCGAAACTTTTGCAGTCTAGGATCCTGCGATTGTACCGCTTTAATCTTCTCAACTAAGGACGACTGTACTTGCAACTGCATCAACTGTCCTGTAGCATGTGGTAGCACAACCTCCAAGTCAAATCTCTGAAAATCCGCAATGATCTCCCTTTGTGCGGTCAATACCTGAATGGCTGGTAACCGACTTAGCGCATCCGGCACGACGTTAACTTTTCCCGGATGGTACTTAAGATCAAGGTCGTAGTCGGCCATCAGCTCCAACCATCTGCGTTGCCTCATGTTCAACTCCTTCTGAGTGAATACATACTTCAAACTCTTGTGATCTGTAAAGACCTCGACTCTCTCGCCCAAAAGGTAGTGTCTCCAAATCTTCAGGGCGAAGATCACGGCTGCAAGTTCCAAGTCATGAGTCGGATAATTCTTCTCATGAGTCTTCAGTTGTCTCGATGCGTACGCGACGACTTTCCCATTCTGCATCAGAACACATCCCAATCCCTTTCCGGACGCGTCGCTGTGAATCACAAGTCCTCCTGAATTATCTGGTACGGTCAGGATCGGGGCGGTTATCAACTTCTGCTTCAACATCTCAAAGGCTAAAGCACAGCCATCCGTCCAAACAAACGGTACCTCCTTTCGTGTGAGCTTGGTTAACGGCTCAGCTATGCGAGCGAAGTTCTCCACAAATCTTCTGTAGTATCCGGCGAGTCCAAGAAAGCTTCTTATCTCCGCAACATTCTTTGGAATAGTCCAATCTCGAACTGCTGCAATCTTCTCGGGATCAACGGCGATTCCATTGCCCGACACAACATGCCCCAGAAACTTCACTTCTTCCAGCCAGAATTCGCACTTACTCATCTTCGCGAATAATTTCTCCTGTCTCAGTGTCTGCAGTGCGATCTGTAAATGGTCAGCATGCTCCTCCGGACTCTTCGAGTATACCAGAATATCGTCAATGAATACCACAATAAACTGGTCCAGGTATGGTGAAAAGACCCTGTTCATCAAATCCATGAATATTGCCGGCGCATTCGTTACTCCGAAGGGCATCACTAGATACTCGAAATGCCCATATCGAGTCCGAAACTCCGTCTTGCAAATGTCTTCTGCCTTCACTCGAACCTGATGATATCCTGATCGCAAATCCAGTTTCGAGAATACCCTCGCGCCACTAAGCTGCTCAAAAAGTTCTCCAATGCGAGGGATCGGGTACTTGTTCTTAATAGTCACCCGATTCAATTCTCGATAATCAATGCACATTCTTCTCGTGCCATCCTTCTTCTTTACTAAAAGAACTGGAGCTCCCCAAGGTGAGTTGCTGCTTCGAATCCATCCCTTCTCGAGTAATTCACCAACTTGTTTCTTAACTTCTTCCAATTCCACCGGTGCCATTGGATAATAAGATTTTGATACTGGCGCTGCACCAGGAATAAGGTCAATCGCAAACTCCACATCTCGCTTCGGCGGTAAGCCCGAAATGTCTTCAAACACATCCATAAAGTCGCGAACAACTGCCGGCTCTTCATTACTATTAACTTTCATAGCTGCAAGAACACTGTTTGTCGGCCTAGTCCTAAACTCGACTGGCCCGACAGAACTGCTTCCTTACCGCAACTGCTGTCTACATCGTTGGCCGCGAAAGGTCCAGCGAGACTACTGAGTCTCGTCCACTCTGCTGCATGCACGTCCACGGCTGCTCCATTCTGCCTTAGTCCGATGAACTTCTCTTCCATTTCCTCCCGTGCGGTCCGCGGGAAGAATTTCTCCAGGAAACTTTTAGAGAAATCCGCCCAACTGATCGACCTGGGCAAGCGGGTCTCCTCCCCAAGCCATCACTCTCGGGCGCAATCCACCAGCTGAATCAACACTCTTGTCTTCTGGGATCTGTGTCGCAATCAGCAAATTCTCCGTGTTACTAGCCACTGCTCGGCTGGCAACAGCTCCTCCAGACCAATGAAAGTAGTAGGACCCAACCGTCTGAAATCTGCTACGGTCCTTACTCGGTCGACTGATTTAGTTCCAACCTCGCTTACAGACTGCTGAACGATCTGCAAACCTTCCTGAAACAAGTCCGCGTGCTGCTGGATCAGCTCGGTCTGTTTCTTTGATTTCCAGTATTCCTCTTATTTCTCCAAGCATGGCGGCTTCGTTCACACGCCTCCGGTACGTCTTCAACTTCTTACCTGTCATAATCCTGAACTCAAAACATCCAACATTAGCATGATGATAGATTCTTAATGTGGATCAAGGCTAGAACTCCAAGATACTTAAATAGAGTGTTGCATTGTAGCTATGCCGCGGTATCATAGCCGCAATTACTTAACTCCACCCAAGTCGCCCAAGTCCTAGGGATAACAAGAAATCAGGTTTCCGAGTCGACATGCAAAGTAAGTTTGCACGTCGTAAAATATATAATCAGGAAGAATGTGATTCAAGAATGGTAAAAAGGACAAGGTGGCAGGACATGTTTCCTAAACACGGGTATTCTGACTCGTGTATTGGGTACAATACCCAACTACAAGAATCAACCCAATTAACCTATAGCTCTGATACCAAAAGAACCATGTCACGCCCCGCTTCCCAGAGTACGCAGAATTGGGCACGTAACATAGCCAACCATACTACCTGTGGGTAGGAAGTATCCATCCACAGTCACATTACGGTTGTAAGGATATCAAGAACAAGATAAAGTACTAATCTAACACATGTCCAAATCCATAATAACAAGAAATCAATGAACAATAAGTGCGGAAGCAAATGATCCAATATAATAATAGAAAGGTACGTCCCATAATGCGGGATCGCACCTGGAAATAAAATGCAATAAACAAACTAACCACTATAGAACTCAAATCAGCCTGCTGGCTGAAGTACTCCTGCACGGTCGGCGACAGTGGTAAAGAATCTGGGCCATGCAAAACCCAGACGTCAGCGCGTCATGACATCAAGTATATAATGTAAACATGGTGATAAGCAATGCAAATATGAACATGAATAAAGCAGTACTAAGAAATAACAGAGCAGGGTAATGTGCAATGGTGACTAAACTGTCCTATCAGGTTTTCTACTCTATAGTCTTTGAAACCAATTGATGAATCGTCGATGTAACCCAATAGTATCCCGTACATACCCGGGACCACGGCCACAATATTCTCGGCGGCAGCCGAGACATGCCGTTAGGCACAGAATAGGAAAGTGTTAGTATCCCGTACATACCCGGGACCACGGCCACAATATTCTCGGCTGAAACCGAGACATGCCGTTAGGCACAGAAAGGAAAGTGTACACTCGGTATTACCCCGTACATACCCGGGATCACGGCCACAATATTCTCGGCTGAAACCGAGACATGCCGTTAGGCACAGAAAGGAATGTGTACACTCGAACGGTAGTGAACTGTCGAGTTACAAGTCAGGTCCATCTTTGATTTCCCCATACCCCCAAGCTATGTATGTCAGGTCAGGTATTCAGTAGTCACGGACTAATGCCAACAGAAAATCCGGTAAAAGTAGGTCTGTCTGGATAGACAGCAGGGATGGTCGGGTTTGTCGGCATTAGGCATGAAATCATGAAACAAGTCATGTCATGGTACAACAGGATGAGTCGGTATGTATGTATATGTCATGTGTAGCAGGGTCAGGCCAATATGTAGTGCAATCGGGTATGGGCTCACAACAGGTATACAATCAAATAATGAACAGCAGCAGGAAACAGTAAATGACCATATTATTCCATGTAACGACAGTGATGTTTTGTATTCTCTTATTAACAGGTTCACGCACCTTTGGGGTGCAATAGCCACAAGGTGAAGCAATATCCATAATCATAAAGTAATGAAGCTACGTGAATTTATACTAAGTATAATAATTGTCTCGTGACCGATTCAACCATTAAAGCAGATATGATCCAATTGTTTTATTTAGTTGAGCTATGGATTGATAGTGGGTTGATTAATTACGAGGAACTGTTGTAACGATTCCATGATAAGGATAACTGCAATAGTATGATATCAATTACCATCATTAAGTTGTTGTCTTATATAGTATGAATTCAATTGCGTGGCAAGACTAGATCTCGCACGCTAGCATGTTAGAGCAAGTATTCAGATACTTGCCTCGACGGTTTTGCAAACCGGAACACGGATGCGATGTCGGCAGAAAACACGATATGGTAGCACGGGCCACGGATCGGGTCCCAACAGAGAACAACGGGATCACACGGACCAGGGTGCTTCGCTGGAGCGTCGGGTTCACAAGACGGCACGGTCGGGTTCCGGCAAAAGTCATCGGCAACGAGTTAGCAACAAGATATATGCAATAAGATCAGCGGGGGGGATTTTTCACAAAGGAAAGATGAAGGGTGCTTACTGGGAGACACCAGGGGGCGACCACGGCAGGCTCGACGGCGCTGGAACGCCGGCGAGGCAACGACGGCGGCTGTGAAGGCCTGAACAGCCTCGGGTTCGCTGGAGAGGGGTGCGACGAGTAGAGGAGGGTGGTGGTCGGCACTGGTGGTCGAGGGGGAAAGGAGGTGGCGCGGGAGACGTCGACGAGGGTCGTCGGCGCGATTTCCGGCGACCTGGAGGTTGGCGCTAGGGTTCTGGCTCGGTCTGGTGGTGGTCCGGCGAGGAGAGGAGGAAGGTGACGACGAGGTAGTGACGAGGAGGAAGAGAGGGAGTCGCGGAAGTCTTCGGCGATGGGAGGCGGCGGCGTCGGCGAGAGTTGCGGCCGGGTGAAGTCGTCGGGGTTGGGTGCAGGCGCGGAAGAGAGCGGGAGAACGAGAGAAGGAAGGTGCGGCTAGGTCGAGGAGGTGTTGATGGCGGCGACGAGGTCACGGGGAGGTCGGCGGTGAGGTCGCGAGGGCTAGGGTTAGGGTTACGAGATGTTTCTCGTAGGGTTTTCTCGCGATGGTAGAGGAGGGAGAAGGCGGCTGCACGAGAAAAATTATAGAGGAGGAGAGAGAGAAAGATTGGAGAGAGAGAGAGAGAGGTTGAGGGATTGTAGAGAGAGAGACAGAGAGAATGGATTGAGGAGATAGAGAGAGAGAGGGAAAAGGTGGGGCCCGCGATAATTTCCTTTCTCGTGATTGGCTGCGCACGAATCTTTGAAGGTAACAAAAAAAATATAAAGGATAACAAACAGTGATTTCAACGTTAAAACAACAGAATATATATATAATGGTTTAAATATATTTAAATCAAACGGGCACCTTTGGCGCTAAATGAAACATTTCCGAATCGCGCCTGGGTTGCGCCCAAATGCTCCAAATTCAAATTATAGGATTTTAAGCGGGTTCCAAATTTTGAAAAGAGGTGTTTAATGAATAAAATGCATGCCCCCAAGTCGGACACTTGCACGCGCACGTAGTCGTCCAAGTTTGCCCGTTTAGCCGAACGGGACGGAATCTCGACACGCGGACGCTACCACGCGACTAGTGGCGACGAGTAGGCCAATATGGATATTTTTAATTTCATTTTAGGAGTTAAAATTTGTTATGTGCCAAAATGACTTAACCGGTTAAAATTTAGCAATAAACACCAGAAACTCAGGATAATTGAAATGAGCAATACATAACCCTCACTTGTAACATAAATTGTATTACTGGGCTCGGGTGTTACACTATTCGACGTATTCGTAAGGGGTACAGGTTGACCCACGGAGGGGTGCTCAAGTTATAGGATTCCGTGAAGTGCTGGATGGCCTATTCACTTTGTTTAATGGGGTTGCCTCACTTCTGAGATTGGCGGGTAACTTTCCGCGCTCGTAGGGATCCAGGTTTTCATTGCACAGGCTATCCACACGACCAGGGGAACGTCGGGTTTCACTTGCGGCTCAAAGGAAACCCGGGGCTCCCAGATTATTCAGATGTTCTGTGATGCTTATTGCTGAGATTCTGTGATGTTGCTTATATCATGCATGGGACGAATGTTATATATTTATATATATACTAGTAGATGTTGTATATGTTTTGCATCCACGCTAGTCCAGCCCCCGCTCTGCAGTTAGTTAAGTAACCTAACAGTGCATGACGGAACCCCGTGGCGAATGCGAATGGCATATGCGTACATTTTATTTTTGTTCTTTTCTGGTGTGATATGGTTTAATTGATGGGACTGTATTAATTCCGATTAATGCAAGGAAAACAAACCTATATGATGTTGTTGGAACCAAGTTTATAAAACTGACATTACAAAAGTTCTCTTTTGCTATGCACAGTGGTATTCAGTTATGAATATCCAGCACCTCATTCGATGAGGCAAAAGACGAGATCCTTTTATCGAGAGTGACCTCTTGGGTAAAAGTTTGCGTCAGTGTAATAACTTCACTATAGTCGATTCTTTTGCTTTGCATCGTGGTATTCAGTTTGGAATATCCCGCACCTCATTCGATGAGGAAAGATCCGAAATCCCTTCATAGGGAGTGACCTGTTTAGCAAAAGTTTGTACCACTATATATTTATAAAACCACTCAGTTCCTTCGATAATATCAAGTTCATTACGTTAAAGGTTTTTCGCCAAAAACCAGTTATAGCCCTCCGTCATTTCAAATTAGTATTGCTTAGTATTCGTGCTACGTTTGTCATTGTTATTCGCCGAGACATAGTGTGCGGTAGCTCTGTAATACTTTTTTGTTGCATAGATAATGCGATTGGTTAGGACGGTCGTGTGACTTTATTGATTATTCGTCAAGGGTCATGCTGGTGGGTCTAATGCAATCTTAGATAATGACGGGTTGAACTTGACTAGGACCTTTTGATTTGTTGATTATTCGTCAAGATCACTTGGGTCCCAGGGGTAAAAACCACATCAGGAGTTTCAAACATACAGGAAACATCCCAGGCATGCGCATACCTTCTAGAGTGTGGTGACTTGAGTGGCTTCCATCAAGTTATCATGTGATGATAGTTGGATCCCGATTCCCACTGATGAGTAGATGTTACTCCTTGGGTGATTTATAAATGATCCCGTTTAATTCTCCTTTTAGGGTTTGAAGGAGAATTCGAGGAAACAATGGGTGACATCTAGATTAGATAAAGTGATTAACCAATCTGATTTAGGTTAGAGTGCACGCTGAGTGTTTCTTTTCTCTCTCTCTCTTTAGCAACGACTATGGCCTGGCCCTAGACTAAAACTTATAAACCAAGTTAACCGAACCTTCTTAAAACACTTTGGCTTTTGGATTGTCATTTAGTTGCATATACCTTTGCATTTCTCCAGAACACTCCATATCACTACGAAGATCTATATTTCTTAGATATTTCATAGTATAGTTACATACGAACTCGAAGGAACTTGTTCCAGTTCGAGGATGGTTTCTGGTTCTAGAGAAATTGAATAGGATTATTCGGTTGTCTTTTATCATTACCTTCTCTCAGATTGCGAGGGCTCCTGGTATTAGAAGAGTACACCTATTGCACTTATTGGATAGTCTTCTTCTAAACCATAGGCAAGTGCCGAAAGGTAGGGAAGGAAAAAAACCAATTTGCCTAAGTGTAGTATACAAAAGGTAATAAGTAAAGATATATAAAGGGATTTGATTTAGGGCAAAGGAAATTGCGACTGCTATCATTCACGACGAAACATCGTATACCCTGTTTCCCCCAATTAGAGCAAAGCTCTGTTTGAATTTCAAAAATTCAAAAATTGAAGTAACGCTTCAGATCCTCTGCGCTGCGCGCAGGGCGCCACGTGTCAAAATCAGGCACGCCAGCGCAGAGAGCGCAGCGCCCGAGGCAGCACGCTCAATCAGAGCAAGGCTCTATTTAAAACAAAAATTAAAGGAAGCAACGCTTCAGTTGCGCAAGCGCTGCGCTGCGCGACACGTGTCAGCGCAGTTGCGCAATTGCGCAAGCGCTGCGCTGCGCGACACGTGTCAGCACAATTGCGCCAGCGTTATTGCGCAAGCGCAGTTGCGCTACGCGACACGTGTCAGCGCAGTTACGCTAAGCGACACGTGTCAACGCAGGTGCGCAAGTGCAGTTGCGCTGCGCTGTGCGCTAAGAGACACATGTCAAGCGCTGGGGCGTTTGCGCCAAACAGAATTAAAATTCCAGTAAGATCCTTCTGTTCTTGTTAAAACAAGAAGATTGTCTTCTGTAAAACAGAAGCCCTTGGATCAAAGATCCAACGATGGGGAAAATTCCCCAAATCACTCAGAGAATGATCTCTTTAACAAACTTAACAAATTTATGGGCACTATATAAAGGCCCCTAGACCCCAATTCAAAACATCAACATTTTGAGAACATCAAGAACTTCAAAAACAAAACAGAGAGAACTTTGAAGGATTGTGAAAAGAATTCAAGAACAAAAAAGGTAAAAAAAAACCTTTATTCAAGAAGAACTTCTTCTGAATAGATCATTGATCTAAGAACAAGATCAATGATCTTCAATAAAAACTAAATAATAACAGTGCCTTGCACTTTTTTATGAACCATTGGTTCTGGAATCTTAAAGATTCCTCTCTTAAATCCAAAATTGGATTAAGTCATTAAAACAGTGCCTTGCACTTGCAAATCTGCACTGTTGCGCTTTTGGGTTGGCGCAAGCCACCAGAGAGCGCCACGTGTCAGCTCCAAGACCACTTGCGCTGTGCGCTTTTAAAATAGAGCATTGCTCTTTAAAGTTGGCGCAAATTACCAGAGCGCGCCACGTGTCAGCAGCGCAACAGCGCAGCGCACTGCGCTTGCGTGACACGTGTCACCTCCACATGCGCTTGCGCTCATTAATTAGCGCAAAGCGCCTGACAGGCCACATGACTACTGTCAGATAATTAATGCACTGCATTATTGAAAAGAAGGGCCGAGCCCAATTAAAAAGGCCTAACAAGACTAATAAAATGCCATGCATTATTTTAAAAAGGGCAGAGCCCAAACCAGATGCTCTGCATCATTTATAAAGGGACTGAGCTCAAATCAAAAAGCCTAGCAAGCCAGAATAAAATGCAGTGCATTATTAAAATGGGGCAAAGCCCTAGCACAGGCCTAATAGACCAAAGATAAATAAAAAGGTTGAACATTTCTCAACTGGACTTAGCCCAATCATGGCTGTAAGTCCTCAAATTAAATTGACTGAGCAAGACTGCTCTCCTAAATCAATTTATATCTGGTTCAAGGGTACATCTCCGAACTCCTCTGACACCTATCGTTGTAATCCTTCAACGACGTCAGAGAGGTGACGAGTCCCGACAACCACACATCGATACGGACTGCGGGTTCCCTAAACTCGTGGACCGAAACGTCCTTAAACTAATATTCATCCTAAAATGGGAATGTTGGACCGAAATTTCCTTAAACTAATGCCCGTCCCCAAATGGGAATGATGGACCACCATGTCCCTAAACTGGAGATGGACCACTATGTCCTTAAACTGGTATTGGACCACCATGTCCCTAAACTGGAAATCGGCCGCATCCGTCTAAACCTCCGATACACGGTGCCATAAATCAACTTGGCATCTTCGGAGAGGTAGATGGATAAAACCAAATAGCATCTGCCCCGAATCTCAGGCAAGGCATCTTTACGTCGTCTGCGCCGCCATTCGGAGGGGAACATACCCCTGCCACTCCTATATCACTTTTTCATTTCTCCGGAACACTCCATATCACTACGAAGATCCATATTGCTTGGGTATGCCATCGTATAGTTACATACGAACTCGAAGGAAGTTGTTCCAGTTCGAGGATGGTTTCCGGTTCGGGAGAAATAGAATAAGGATTATTCGGTTGTATTTTCCCTTTACCTTCTCTCAAGTTGCGAGAGATCCTAGTATTAGGAGAATACACCTATTGCACTTATTGGATAGTCTTCTTCCAAATCTTAGGCTGGTGCCGAAGGGTAGGAAAGGAAGGAAATCAATTAGCCTAAGTATGGTGTACAGAAGGTAATAATTAAAGACATATAAAGGGATTGGAGTGAGGGAAAGGAAATATACGGTTACAGTCATGAATCTAGATAGTGGAAGAGGCATTACTAGGAATACCCGCTTACCATTTCAAAACATTTTCATATTTCATTTTTACTGTGCGATGTTAATTAAAAATTGTTTTCCCAGTTAGATTCTAACTCCAGGGTATGTATTTACCAGATTTGATTCTCATATTTGTATAGCGTTACAGATGGTGAGTGGGAGTAAGATATTGGGAATTGGGTGATTAGATCCTCATTATATCGGAATTCTTTGTAATTGGTGATATTTGAGGAAATCGCCTGGATTTTGCCTGACGGCAAATATTTGGTTTTGAATATCCGTTGTTATGCACCAATTTCAAACTGATATATCTATACGTTTATTTTATAAAGTGAGATATAACTTTTTGAAATTATGTCTATGATATTTACCTATATCAGTCGATGGTTAGGTAAGGAGCATTCAACAACGGTGTAATTCTTCTTAACCATAGTACAGTTTTTCAACCTACAACGCACAGGGTTTGAGTTATTAAACTCAGTGGACTTATACAGAGTATTGTATGTTTTCATGTGTCCGTTAAGACAAAGAGATTGGTACTCGTACTATATTCTGTTTACCCATGACTTCTCCAGTTCTAGACAAATATTTTATTGAAATACAAGGTCCAGATATTGAGAAGATATAGGTATAAGAATAAAGTAGAGAATCATATATTGCAAGTATCAGGATTCTTCAAAGTGATTAAAGATATAGATACTTGTGTTGGGTATTCCGTTGTATGTAATAGTTTTGAGAACTTGCTTCTCTTTCAAGTTACACATACGTGGATATATTTCTGGATGAGTAATGTTGTATGGCATTCTTCTATTTGGTTGATATGCATTGGAAACAGCTGCATGATTTTTTAATCTGGTTCCAATTAAATTAGTGCCTTTGTTTCTATAACGGTCACGGTAGATAGCCAGGGCTCTGGCATAACCCAACAATAATATCAAACAATAGTAATAACCAAGATGTAACCCGATATAAAGGCATAAATATCAATTAACAACATGAATATAAACAACGAGGTGTGTATGTGTATGTGATGTGCGATGAGTAATCTAAACTATGCTACTGGGTTATCTACTCTAAAGTTTTTGAAATCAATTTAATGGAATCGTAGATGTAACTCAATAGTATCCCGTGTATGCCCGGGACCACGATCAAGATTCTCGGGCTGAATCCAAGACGTGCCGACGTAAATAGTGCTGATATCAGGATGCATATATGTCTATCTATAATAATCTATATATATATCCATGACTATATATGATGCAAGCTAGATAACATGTCATGATAATATAATAGTGAAATGACATCAGGGTGTTTCGGCATGTAATTATATATGCAATTGTCAGTACGGACACATACGGGTATCGTAAAACTGTAAAACTAAAACATCGGATGCACAATTAAAATACATGTAATATTTTTATTGATATGGATATAAATATAGTAACATAGCATATAGCAAGATAAATTTGCCTGATCGGATCTCACGTCGGGTTACGTACGTCACGTTCGACGTTGGGTAAACGTCGCGATGCGAACCACGTGTTAGTGATATATGCCCTAGAGGCCATTATTGTATCATACGGGTTTGTATATTACTTAATGGAAACTTGGGATATACACGGATAAAGTAACAATCTTGCTCGAAATGGTAGTATGCTACCTGGTTTGTTTCTACCTTAATATGTGCATGCGTTTCTTTTAGCATATCGCTTTTACATATTGGTAGAGCCCTTAGGATCTTTTGCTTAATTACCAGCGTTGTGATGACAGTCACACTAGTGGGGATGGGTAATCTATAAGCACATCCTATACAGGTCCCTAGTCGTAGGATTATCGAGACAGGGTATCGATACTCCAGAGTAGACTAGTGTAAACGCTTCTCATTCCAGTAGGGGAGATGGTCTGTCCCACAGCCATCAGTATGTCGTGCTGGAGATAGTATGCTAGTGCTCATTAGGTTATGAGTACACTGGACAGGACTCGTCGGGAACTGTTGGTGGGTATTATACCTATCGTCGGGTAGCAGTTCTCAGGTGACATGAGTACAGCTTAGTCCATCGACTTGACACTGCTACTTCGCCTCGAGTGTGTTCCCACTGTACTTTGATTACTACCCTACCATGGCTCAAAGTAGTTGTGCAAACAGGTAGTAGTTGGGTGCAGTCCTGAAGCACTTGGAGGCAGTGGCGGTTAGATAGGATTCGTCTCTTCCGGTGTTGGGGGTTGATATCGTGCTATGTTCGGAAGACCATTACACAAAGTCCTTGGCCAAGGCAAGCGAGATTTACCGGTAGGTATTCCAGTAGTTTCTCAGGGTGTTTTGGACTATACTCCGACACGACTTCTTGCGCTATTAGGGGTCTGACGATTACCACCCCCTAGGCCCGATATGCGATACTCTTAAACGAACAGACAGGACTGTACGGAGATTGTCACATACAGGCTCAGTAGGAGTTCGGATGAGTTAGCTCATCCGCCTTCTTATCGACATATACCTTGGTAGCCGTTACATGCAGCTAGCACTGCTTGCGGCTTGTGGTTAAACCCACTGCCAGCGTAGTGTCGAGTCTTTAGAGTCCCACACAGAGGGTTTCCCTGCACCGGGCAAAAGGTGTAGAGGCCGTATGGTTTTACGGCAGGGCTTCGATCACTTACGTGTACTTATGCACGTATGATGATCGGGCGGATAATACTAGTGGGCTTTGGTTTAAGCCGGATCCTAGTATTATATTGATGTATTATTTTCATCTCTTTGGATTCGTGTTCTTCGGAATGCGGATGCGAGTATGTATATACGGATGAGGGGCATTCTCGTAATTCCTCGGGAAAGCTTCTAGAAGGCAACACCTAATTAGGGTTTTTCTTTTTGCTTAAACATAAATTGGGCGGAGGAAATGAGGCGGAGGTTTGACAAAAGACACTCATGGCTCATGGTGACTCATGTCAATGACTCACCATAGATATTTTTTGAACCATATTAGATATTTGTGTGAGATATTTATCTTACACAATTATTAGTTTGGTTCAACTATTCATCATAAATGAGCCATGGTTTTCTTTAATTGCTTTCTACTCTATTATTTCCTCAAGTGTTCTTCTTCTTCATAAAACCCTAGACCTCTCATGAGTTGAGAATCCTAGGGTTCTAACAGACAAATAAATTCATTTTCTCACTCTACACCACCTAGGACTTCTAGTTTAGCGAACTAGAAGCCGTAGTTATCTCGGATTTGAGGTAAAAGCTTGGACTATAGACTCTCGGGTGGATCGTCTTTGACTCTAGGAGGCCGTCGAGGTTGCCCGATCCGTTTCGATCCTTGGAGCTAACGACAAGGTGGAGGACAGCGAAGAAGACCCGAAGGACTTGGTATCATGAGGTATAACTTTCATCCGAGTAGTTAAACCTCAATACAAGTTAGCTAGTCAGGGTTTAGTATCGATCCTGGAGTTCAAGTCGGTGTTGTAAGCTTTGAAAATCGTTTTTTGAACATTCCGCCTCCCCGCAAACCCGCGGGGTGTGCGACATCGACTTACACCACGTGCATACAGAACCGAACCAGGATACTCAAAGACGTGACCATGATGGATGAGGACGACGACTGGTTCACCCGGATTGTCGGCGACGTGCACGACTCCAGCGATGGCCAGAAAAACAAGAATCAAGAGAAGAAAAGAGAAGAAGAAGAAAAAGAAGAAGGAGAAGGGAACTGTGATGTGGCTCTGGTATTGAGATCTAGGTCAGAGGAGGCGAGGGGTGACTAAGACGAGGTCATGGGTCTCCGGCGATGAGAGGTGCCGACGTGGTTGGGTTCTGCAGGTGTTAGGTGTCGGGGCTGTCGGGTGTGGGTGATGGTGGTGTCGGGGTTGGAGAGAGGGGAGAGGAAGAGGGAGTGGAGATGATGGTGAGGTTGGGGTGGTAGTGACGTCGAGTCGTTGGTGGTGTGGGCGAGGATGTGGGTTAGGGATCGGTTTGTGTTCTCGGGGATGTTGCTGGGGATCGTGGTGGTGGTATGTGGTGCTGGTGAGGAGAAGGAGGAAGTGGGGGTGAGGCGACGGCGAGGTTGTGAGGAGGTCGGCGATGAGGGGATGAAGTCTAGGTCGGGTTCTTGGTTCTTGGGTTTGGTTCATCGGGGTGAAAGAGGAGAAAGGAAGAAGAGGGGAGGAGGTGGAGAAGGTGAAGTCATCGAGGGTGAGGTGATGGGGTGGTGTGGTCAGCGACGAAGGCGAGGCGGCTAGGGTTAGGGCGTAGGTTTCTCGTGGAGGAGGGGATGTGAGGAAGAAGAAGTAGAGAGGTGAGAGAGAGAGGGGTGGTAAAATCTTAGGTTTAGAAAATATATATATAGGAGAGGAGAGAGAGACAAAGTGAAGAGAGAGAAAGATAGTGGAGAGAGAGAGAGGCCGAGGATTATATTAGTTAGGAAAAATATATTTATTATATATTTTCGTATATATAAGCTGAAGTTTTTAGATTTTAGGTTTAAAATATATTATAATAAATAAACTAGGATTTATAGCTAATATTAAATATACTCCAAAAAATACCCGGGTTGTGTCTAAAAATCCAGTCTTAAAATACGAATAATATACGTATCAACCAAAACCATAATGCAATGTACGGTTCAAGAAAATCCATACCCCCAAGAACGGATACATGTAATATGCACGTAGCGATGCAAACAAGTCCGTTTCATTAAACGGAATATGAACACGATGTTAGGATGTAGCCATAGGATATGGGGTATGATGCAGGCTATGCAGGGTATTTAAAATATTATATTTTGTTATATTTGTATTATTTAAAATATATGCAGATGCCAAATATATGATACAGGTATATAGAGCATATATGTGTGCACAGATCATCTGTACTAGCAAGGATATGTCGTAAACTAGAACTAAGACGGGTTTCAAGCATGCGACTCGGGTCGGATACTAAACACAGATACCAAATGCACTATCTGCACCCAAAACGAATAATAATCAAAAAATATCCACAAGATTATGAAAACCCAAATAAATTATGGTATGAATGAAATAGGGTGTTACAACGTCCACCTGCCAGATTTCATAGTCATGGTATGCAGCAATGGCAAGTAGGATCCTGATGGACTTAAGCATAACCACTTGAGAAAATGTCTCATCATAGTCGACACTTGGTCATTGACGAAAACCTTTTGCACTCAAGATTTGGCGCTATTATCTTCTTGGTGAACGAGTGGACATATACACAGATCACAAGAGTCTGAAATATGTGTTTACTCAGAAGGAGTTGAATATGCAGCAGAGAAGATGGTTAGAACTTATGGCAGACTTCGACATCAACCTACAATATCATCCAGGGAAGATGAATGTAGTACCTGATGCTCTTAATCGCCAACCATTAGCATTGAACCTCACCGCACAGTGGAAGCTTCAACAAGATTTGCATCAGCTGGAAATTGAAGTAGTCATGCCAGGTAACACTTCAAGTTTGATGAACTTACAAGTTCAATCTACAATTGTCAATCAGATCAAAGCATCTCAAGCAATTGATGCTAAGTTGAAAAAGATCAGAGAACAAGTAGAAAGTGTACTTCAAACGGACTTCATCATCCATGAAGAAGGATTTTTGAGTTACGACAGTAGATTGTGTGTACCAAAAGGTTCTGTGCGAGAAGAGTTGATGAAAGAAGCTCGCAGCTCTCCTTATTCAGTACACCCTGGAGGTATAAAGATGTACAAAGATCTGCGTCAAAATTACTGGTGGTATGGAATGAAGCGTGAAGTAGCCAGAAGAGTTGCTAAATGCTTGGTGTGTCAGAAAGTAAAGGATGAACATCACAGGACAGCTGGGTTACTTCAACCGTTACCTATCCCAGAATGGAAGTGGCAACACATCACAATGGATTTCGTGACTACACTTCCTCGCAGCACGAAAGGTAACGATACGGTATGGGTTATTGTGGATCTACTCACAAATTCGGCTCACTTCATCCCATTTTGAGTTGGCCAATCTACCGAGACACTAGCAAAGAAGTACATGGAGGTAAGAATCTAAGATTTAAACTCTTCAATGTGTACTATCTCTGATACCCATGAACTCATGCAGGAAATCATGAGATTACATGGAGTACCGGTTTGCATTGTCTCCGATCGTGACACCAGATTTCGATCGCAAATTTGGCAAAGTTTGCAAGCTAGCTTGGGAATAAGTCTGAACTTCAGCACGGCTTATCATTCACAAACAGATGGTCAGTCTGAGTGAACGATTCAGATCTTAGAAGATAAGCTAAGAGCGTGTATGTTAGATTTAGGAGGATCGTGGGGAGATCACCTACCTCTTATGGAGTTTTCATACAACAACAGCTACCAAGCAAGTATAGGAATGACACCATTTGCAGCTTTATATGGAAGGAAGTGTCGATCGCCATTAAGTTGGGACGATATCGGAGATAGAGAACTCCTTAGACCTGAGATGATAGTAGCAACTGTAGATGTGGTCCGCACTATCAAAGAAAGAATGTGCATAGCCCAAGATTAACAGAAGCACTGGGCTGATGCAAAGCGTCGTCACTTGGAGTTCCAACCGAGAGAACATGTATTTTTAAAGATATCCCCGAACCATGGAGTGATTCGTTTTGGAAGATAGGGTAAGCTCAGTCCGAAGTATATTGGACCGTTCGACATACTCGAACGAGTCGGAGAAGTGGCTTATCGTTTGGCACTTCCACCTTCATTGGAAGGAATGCACAATGTGTTCA
Organism: Agapanthus africanus; assembly: GCA_030015575.1. Taxonomy (NCBI): domain Eukaryota; kingdom Viridiplantae; phylum Streptophyta; class Magnoliopsida; order Asparagales; family Amaryllidaceae; genus Agapanthus; species Agapanthus africanus. The sequence goes on along the minus strand of CM057339.1, from coordinate 257,078,578 downwards.
ATATATCCCAACTCAGAAGGTATGTGAGTGACCCCATCCATATTCTTGATCACTCCGAGCTTACTATACAGCCAGACTTATCCTGTGAGCAACAATCTGTTGAAATCCTGGATAGAAAAGTGAAGTCACTTCGGAACAAGGAAGTAACTTGGTTCGAGTGATGTGGAGAAAAGGTTCACCAGGAGAATCAACATGGGAACGTGATGACGGTATGCATGCAAGATACCCTTATTTGTTTGTAAACTAGTCCTTAAAATAATTATAAATTTCGAGGACGAAATTTTTGTAAGGAGGGTAGAATGTAACAACTCCAATTTTAATGTATAGAAAATTATTTAAAAGTTAATGTACAAATGGAGTATTTGAAATCCTGTGTACACTATAAGTATTTGAATTGCTTTTGAACAGCAAGAAAGCATGTGTAGCTCATTGGTAAAACCTTGCACTGCTGTGACGCAGCCCCTGTGTTCGAATCCGCACAGCCACATTATCTTTTATGTTGATTTTTCTTTTAATCTTTTAGAAGCCCAAAGGTTTGCACGTGCACTACACGTAAAATGAAGAGTCACAAATTAAACAAACACGTGCACTGAGGTATACCAAGCGACAGAGACACGTGACACAAATCCAAGACAACGTCGACGGTATTAGACCGGCGAGATTTAGGCATGTGACCGGCACCGCCGGACCCCCGTAGGGGATGCTCCCCAACTTTTTCCCCTGGCACCTCTTCTCCTACCCCACTACCCCCATTTTGATTGATTTCTCTGCATTCATCCAGAGAGTGTAATTTCACTCTTTAATTCTAATTTTAATGAAAATTTTTAATGCGTTCTTTAACCCTCAAAACCCCAATTTTCCCTATAAATATCACACCACATTTCACCCCTCCTCACTCAGAATTCTATTACAAAAACTCTATAAAATTTCCAAGTCCTAAGTTGTGCAAGTGGAGTTAGCAAAGGGCAAAATTCCGACGACGTTTCGAGGAGATTCCGGCGACGAAACGATGCCCCGATGGTTCAGATAGCCTCCTATATCTCTCCTCCTCTTAATCAATCAGTAAGTCCCCTCTTCCCTTCTTAATATCTATTCTAAAACTTCTCTTTTTCAAAACTCGTCGGAAGCGGAGTTTTCAAACTTCCGATTCGCTTTTCTTTAAAAATACAACTTTTTCTTAATAACAAACCTACCAATTTTTAATATATTGTTTAGAAATCATAAACAAATATATTAGAAAAAGTTTCATCTCAAAATAATGTATTATGCAACTTTTATCGCATTTTTACGGTAAAGTATCATATACTTTACTTTCGACATAATTCAACATATTTCTTGTATTACTTTTAGATAACTCACGATGTAATAACCTATCTCATCACAACACTCATCCTTGATATAGCATGATGGTTTATAAAACATTCTTTTGGGACAAAATATGACATTACATTTAAATACCCTAAACTTACAAAACCGTTTTCTTTAAAAAGTGTGTTAATTAAATTCCTAGCAATTGTGCATCTACAATCCATTTTGGGGAACCCCGATCGGGATGGTGCGGGTTATCGCATGTCCTCGGGCCTAGTAGAGCGTGATGCAGACCTCTGTAAGGAGCATTCGATCTCGATGGAATTTTTGATGCATTTTTTAAGAAAATGATATTTCTACAAAATAAATAAAATGTATTTTTATTATATATATATATATATATATATTTAGAACTATTATCAAAAGATCTATTTTAAATATATTATACAAATATTCCATGTTTTCTGAATTAAAGGAATCGCCATTTCACGAAACTACCAATTACAATTCAATACAATATCAATATTTCAGTAAAATACCATATACATTGGAAACTAGGTTCTACTCACTAGAAAATTTCATTTTTATAAAATATACATCTATGAAAACCTTGAAGACGATAATTAAATACTTGAGGAGTATTTTGAAATTATATCAAAACTATTTTTACATAAAACCCCCTCAAGTTATATTAAATTACAATAAGGACTCTAGTAAATATAGGTTTAAGCGGGACTAGTCTTTTGAGCCTCGGGGAGCCGGAGAATATGGGCGTTGCCTATTTAAGGTAGACAATCTAACAATGGTGTTATCAACACGGTAATTGTCTTGGAAAAATACACAAATCCTGTCGTCCATGTGCGGCAGTTACCGATAACATCAAAACCAATTCAAGACTTCAATTTCTTTTCAAAGTGTCTGACTCAGACAGAGTCTCAATGTAATCAATCTGACTTGAATATGATTCAAGTATAAACTACAATACAATATGAATCCATGAATACCATAATTCAATCGATATTGACCGAACCGAACCATGGATATACTCTGTTTACATGACTATCCATTTATATCCATTCCGTTTACTGATATCATGGTTTCGGCAAGTTATCCATCTATCCATCTATATAGCAAAACAATACAATTAATACAAAAGACATTACAAGATTTTAAAGTGGTAGACTGATACGGAATATGTTAGAAGTGGCACGAGACGGTCACTTTAATATACCTAACCTGAATATCCATTGCCGTTATACCGTGGCTGAACGATTCCTTGTGCTCCGTATTCCTTAGTCTTCAGAATAGTGGGATTCCTCTCGTATACACTGGCATTTCTGTACCAAGATACAAACAACTGCGTTAACATTATAATCAAACATTACTAGTTATACTCCCTTTCTGTCTATTCTATCTCTACCCATCTTTAGGACTTACCGAGCGATTGTTCGCTGACGACATTCCTTTTCTTTTTTCTTTGAAATGTTGTCACGAGGATCGGACTCATAGGAGATCGAGCCCAGTACTGAAGACTTGGAGCAGTTAGCCTTTGACCCCGAGCTTTAGACAATTGTACATACTTTTCATTTCAGTTGTGCCATTGTTTAGGTATTGCTTTCTATTTATGTATTTACATTTCCAGTTGTACTTGTAAAAGAATTTTTTAATAAATAAATTTGTTGTTCATTTATATTCCTGTCTCTTGTGTACATTTTACTTTATATTGCTTAGATACGCTTAGCGTATTTACTTCGGAGTAAATACGTAGCGGACCTCGTAGCGCTTTCTTACCGTATACTGGGAAGCGAGGCATGACAGGTTTTGTTGGCGGTGTAAGCAGGTCAGTTCTGCATGGACATGCAGGTCAATTCTGCATGAAGTCCTAAGCAATATAACATAAGAATCAGCAACTAAAAACATTCTTTACATTTCATATTTTTTGAATCTTACAATTTCATATACTTTGAATCTATCCTAACCCTATTTTTTTCAAGGTTATGGACTCTCCAAACAACACCAGTACCAAGTTCAACAACACACCACCACCTCTACCGCTTTCGCCTAGCGTCGCTGCTCCGATCAATGAGCAGACAATACTGCTTGAGGCAATCTGGAGTCTCTTGGAAAGACAGCAGCTGCAGATTGCTATTTTGATGAACCATCCAGAAGCGGAAGCGCCCGGAGTGAAGCGATTCCGGGTATTGCACTCAAAACAATTTTTGGGAAAAGAGAGCCTTCTGGAAGCCGAAGAATAGGCTCAAAGTATTGAGGATGATCTGACAGCAGCACAAGTGCCAGAGATCGCTTGGGTTCGAGTTGCGAAGCTGCAACTCACTGACAACGTCCGAGTATGGAGGAAGGCGGAAGAAAGCCGTCTTGCCCAACCTATCGAATGGAGGACTTTTCACGACATGTTCGATACGAAATACTTCTCAGAGACTGCCCGATTTGATATGGAACAACAATTCATCCATCTACAACAAGGTTTGATGTGGACCAAATCCGTGGATGAATATGATACTGAGTTTACCATACTCGGTAGGTAAGATATGTCTCAATATTCGATTTTATTATATCACATACTAAACATCTAACATAAGACCTTAACAGGTTTGCGGCACACTTAATACCAACTGCGGAGATCAGGTCCCGACGATTTCAGCAAGGGTTAGATCCGAAAATCCAAGCTGCCTTAGCTACAGGGGATTTCCCAACTCACGAATTGGCCCTGAAAGTAGTGCGTCGATATGAGGCAGTGGTAAAGATGAAGGGCAGACCCCAATCTGCCGAAATGAAGTGCCCTGCCACTCAGATGGCAGGAGGAGCCTCTTCAAGGCCATATTTTGTGCCCAGGAGACCGGGAGTACCAAACAACCAGCCCAACCCAGCCTTTTGTATCTACTGCAGGAGAGATGGACAGGTGGAGAAAGACTGCAGCGTGCAAATCGCCTGTAACATTTCAGAAAAAAAAATAAAATATTATTTTTGGGAATTTATATAATTAAATAATAAATATTATGAATATTTTAATAATGCGGTATAATTATATACCAATAAATTGGGAAATACTTAGGAATTATGTTAATTATTGAATTTGAAAGAGATTATAAGATTTGAGCATTCATAGATTGTTATATAATTAATTATATTCCATTTTAGTGCTAAACTCGATTTATTTTCGCTAATCTTGCATTAAGCGTGATTATGCATATGACATGCACCATGTCACATTTTTTAACACTTGTTACATTTTATTCTCCATGAATTCTTTTGTGCGTGGTTTCTTTTTTTGAAATGAAAAGAAAAGATAGGAAAAGATAAGAAAAGAAAATGATAAAGAATTGAGGTATGGACAAGAGAGAGAGAGAGGGGGTGAGGGGTCATCTTTAACCATGGCTATTCTCCTCCTTCATTTCTCTTCATCATTCTTTTCCCTTCTCATCTCCATGGCTGTCCTCCATCTTCCACCTCCTCTACCTCCTCACTTCACCATCAAAAACACGTCAAAACACCAAAATCCCTTCATTAAAAATGTGCACAAGCTCACTACAAGCACTTTGGACCAAGAAAAAATGGATTTTAAAGACTTGGGGCAACTCAAAAATTTTCTTGAGTTACCAAATGAGGTATATTCTTCATCATTAGTGTAGTATTACATTCACTTTAGCTTCCATGTTAGTTTAGAAGTGATTAAGTGATGTTTGGTGAACTTTGAAAATTCCAAGTTGAGCATTAGGATTTGAATTAAATCCAAAGGTGAAATTAAGGCTTTATAGTGACCTTAAACCCCTGTTATGATTGTATATTAGACTAAAACAGAGACTAGAACCCCAAACCCCAAACTTAGAAACCCCGATATCGGATTTGTGTTGGATTTGTGATGGTAACTGGAGAACTGCTATAACCCGGGGACCCTGAAAATTATTTAGCAAACACAGTGAGTAGTGCAGGCAATCTAGATGATAACCCCAAGACCCGAGACCCTAACCTCCTCCTGTGGCCGCAATTAAATTGTTTCTGGACGCAATTTTCGGCCAAAGTAGGGAAGTATGGGCTCGTGTTGGGTTCATGGCTCCAGTATCTGTTAATTTGACCTCCCATATATGCAAAATGTCCCAATTATCACCTGAGGCAAATCTGGAGCAAATTTTCAAAGTTTCTGATTTCGTTTTGCGGCTTTTAATGAATTAGAATTTTGTATTTGTGTTTTATCTCGATCACTTGACGTTTGCATGTCAATCTCGAGAGTTGTTTAGTCATTCTTGCATGTGTAGACCATAGGTTTAAACCTATGTATGATACGCATGATGTTTTGGTTTTCGTGTGCGATTTCGGTTTACGATACTATGTGTGATATGTAGGTACCCCCTCGTGGACTTCGGATGATGAAGAAGAGGTTGGCGACATCGACTTCGGCAAGCGAGAATCAAGGTGAGTAGATATATATCTACGGGGGTGTTCCCCTCCGAACGGCGGCCAAGACATGGGCGTCTTGCCTGAGATTCGGGGCAGATGCTAATTAGTGCTATCCGTCCACCTCTCCGACGATGCCAAGTTAATTTATGGCACAGTGTATCGGAGGTTTAAACGGATGCGGCCGATGTAGCAGACTTCATCAGATTCCCTCTCGTTTGAGGGGTTTTTGATTGTGGGGACGCTCTTCCCTGCAGGCGCAAGCCCCTGCAGTTAATTACGCTACCGCATCGAGGTAACAACTTTCTCCTTCTCCAGCTAGTCACTTCGTGTCGTGGGTGTTTGTTCTGTGTTTGGTTGCCCGTGGATTGTATACGGAGACTAATTTATGTCGTCGCCCGTAGAACGTGGATTAGTCCAAATCCGTATTTTCTTAGATTTGGGTTTGGGGTTTTGGTTTGAGGATACGTTAGCCATATTTGAGACTAAGATCAACTCAAACGTTTGTTAAGGATACGTTAGTCTAATTTGAGACTAAGATCAACTTAACAGGATCGTTTAGATCCGACAAAAGAGCATTTGGGCTCTATTGTTCCAGTTTAGGGACATAGTGGTTCATTGAATGTATGGTCATCGGGACCCGTCACCTCTCTGACAACGTTGAAGGATTACAACGACAGATATCAGAGGAGTTCAGAGATGTACCCTTGAACCAAAGTTGGTTGGGAGACCTGTAGTCCAATTTGGGACTAAAGTCTGTTTGAGGGTTTAAGGATGCGTTAGCCGTATTTGAGGCTAAGATCAACGTAAACGTTTGCTAAGGATACGTTAGTCCAGTTTGAGACTAAGATCTGTAAGTGCACGGCGGCGCCCCGGCCGTCAATCCGACGCCGGAATGCGGAAACGATGCTTTTCTTTAAATTTGTAAACCGGCACCACCGCGCACTATAAACCCGGATCGGGCCATTAAACTAGTCCTAGCTATCTAGAGAAGGGGATAGAGAGATATACCGAGCGATCCGTGTCTTTCGGTCTTCTCGTCGTCGTCCCGATCTCCCGCGGAATCTCCGGTCTTCAACTCCTCGTCGGAAGGGCACCACTTCGCCGGCTTCTTTTACGGGCTCCCACCTCTGGACCGAGGCAACTCGGGCACGAAGTTGGCGAGCCGACGTGCCCAAGGATTGCTGTAGAATACGTGTAGTGTTCTATGTCTCATTTGGGGTTTGAGGAAGTTGCCTTTGGTGGAGGAAATGAACTATGGAATTTTGTGATGAACTTGGGGATTTTTGCAAGCATGAGAGAACCAAAAATCCCCCACACAAAAATGGGCAGCCCCCTCTCCTTGGCCGGCTATGGCATGAGGAAGAGAAGAGAGTGAGAGTGTATGAATGAGGTAACCACAAGCATAATCCAAGAGAGAGAAAGGGTTATGATAATAGGCAATGATCACAATCAAAGAACCTCACTCCAAAACCCAATCATCAACAACCATGATTGCTCCAAAACCAACACTCCAACAACCTAATCATCAACAACCATGATTGCTCCAAAACCAACACTCCAACAACCTAATCATCAACAACCATGATGACTCCAAAAGTCAAGCCATGATGAAAAGAAGAAGAAGTCAAATGAAGTCAAATGAGGGTGCAACCATCATGAAGCAATAATATGCAAAGACCACCCTCCAAAATGCTTATTTGCACAAATGCAAATAAGCCCTCCTCCACCAATCTTCAGCCAATCAAAGATACAAAGAAATATGGCCGAAACGGAAAACAAACTGGCAACTCCAAAAAACTGATCCCGTAATAAATTACAGGAAAACCCCGCTACTGTATATACATACCCGCATTTGTATTCCGACCGAAATACAAATGCAATGAGACAAAATATACACTGTACAATACTAGGATCCGGCTTAAACCAAAGCCCGCTAGTATTAACCGTCCGATCCTGATCCGTGCAATACCGCACGTATCTGATCGAACCCTGCCATATCTCCATACGGCCTCTACAGCGTTTCGCCCGAAACTTGAGCAACTGGTCTGTGGGGGACTCTAAAGACTCGTCAATACTATGGCTGTGGATTTAACAACTAGCACGTCAGAGGTATTAGCCATACGTGACGGACTACCAGCTATTGATCAAAAGGGACGTCGATGAGCGAACTCATCCTGACACCCTACTGAGCCTGTCAGTGACAATATCCGTACAGTCCGGTCCGTTCGTCTATGAGCATCGCATGGCGGGCCTAGGGGGTTGGTAAAAGTCAGACCCCCAAAAGTGGTACAAGTCGTGTCGGAGTGAATTCCAGAACACCCTGAGATACTACTGGAATACCTACCAGTAAATCTCCTGCCTTGGCCAAGGACTTCGTGTAATGGCTCTCCTAGACACAGCGCGACCTCACCCCCAATACCGGGAGAGACGAACCCCTGCAGATCCGCTCACTGCCTCCATGTGGCTCGGGACTGTACCCAACTAAAACCTGTTTGCACGTCTCCTTTGAGCGTGGTAGGGTAGTAATCAAAGTACAGTGGGAACTCACACGAGACAAATGACAATCCTCAGGTCGATGAACTAACCTGTACACATGTCACCAGGAAACTGCTATCTGACGTCAGGTATAAGACCAACTAGCATGTTCCCGGCGAGTCCTGTCCGGTGTACTCATAACCCAATGAGCACCTGTATACATCTTAGGTGAACCAACTGACACCAGTGGCTTGTGAGACCGGCCACCGCCCCTCGTCGGGGTCTCGACTGTATACACTAGTCTACTCTGGAGTATCGATGCCCTGTCTCGAAACTCCCACGACTAGGGACCTTTTAAGGATGTGCTTATAGACTACCAGCTCCCACGTATATGATCGTCCTCATACTTCCGGCTGTCAAGCAAGAATCCTAGGGGCTCTATCAACGTGCAATAGTGACATGTAAGGTCACCTAAAGCAGTACACGATGATAAAGGTAAACCAAATAGCATACTATCATCTTGAGTAAGACTGTCCTACCGGGATAGGTCCTCCCTCAATCATTGCAATCACGTGTCCGTGATCCAATAATTGACTCTGATGGCACTATCTCCAACAATCTCCCACTTGCACTCAAGGCTAATTATTGCAATGTCACATACTCACAGCCTGTGTGATACCGAACACCCAACTCCTCTATTAGTCAGTCTCACAAAGCTTGTTTGCGAAACTATTGCGTTCGAGGAATAGCCTCAGTGAGTGGATCCGCTTTGATGTTTCTTTCTATGTATCTCTATATCTCAAGTTCGCGGAGAAAGCCATCTCCCGAAATGAGCAATACATTCTTAGAATGTGTCTGGATGTCTGATGGGACCTAGCTCATAAATGAACTCCAAATCCAAACTTCTTAGACTGTACCGTCAACTGAACTTAATCAGTATCCTACGCCATGCCTCCCTCAGTATTGCTTTGGACCACCTGTCCAAAATACTGCCCCTCATCAGAAGGAAAACTATAACTCTGACAACCTCCTTGTCGTCCAGGTCACCTTGGAAGCCTGGAATGATAACTGTCTCCCGAATGAGGCTGTCGTTATCATATCCCTAGAACATCCACTTATGTTCTAAAACTGCTTCCGACCGTCTCTTCTGGATTGGATCAATATCAACTTATTGCATCCACTGCAAAAACAACATCTGGTGTGGTACTTGATATCTCATGATTGACTCAATTGCCTAAGAAAGTGATATGCCAATCATGCACATCCCTCTCCCCTTTAGTCTGTAAGACACCTTTAGAGAGGGTGACTCCATCACCTGCAGGTACACTACCGTGCCAGGAGTCATCCATTCTAAATACTCTTAGAATGCTGTCTAAGTACCCTAATTGGGAAACCACCCAAATCTAGATCTAGTAACCAGTATGTCTGATATAATGTCCAAGTCCCATGTGGAGAAACCACAGTGTGACGACCAAAGTATAACCGATCGTAGTATAGGAATATCACTTCCTAATCTGTGTATGTCATCCAAATACCAGGACATCATACCCTACTACCTTCTCAACAGATCCATCCCCTATTCTGATGAAGTCAAACCTATGACTGTCACATCAGAAATAGATGATTTATCTCCACTATATCTGCTTTAATCTATAAATAGACATAAGCCACTTGTCCACCATGCTTCCGCTGCTCTCACTGACCATGACAACCCTCTGGCAGAGTCATATACACGTTCACTTCTAAAGCTAGTTTAGAACGACACTATACTCATCCTCCCGCCGGGTCTCACAATCTGGAACAACAGCAATGGCAAGTCTGGGTAAACAAGAACCTCCCTGCCACCGTCCTTGAGGCTACCGGAGTACCTCTCGGGTGCCTGATGTTACCCACCAAATCTGCGGAGTGTCCAATGGAATGTCAAACCAGATTGAATCTTTAGGTTCTTATTAAATCTTCAGTAATCGTTTGTAGTTCTGGAATCACTTCCAGTTCTACCATACTCCCACTACGGTTTTCTGAAAAAAAATCCATTTTTATTAAAATTGTGGCGAGTCTAGAATAATATCACTATTGATCTTCCAGATGGTAGAAAGTCAACCCTCGTCATAGCCTGGGTCAACCCACAAACAGACATTACAGAAACGTGCCTTGAGTTATCCAGAGTCTGGTTTTAAGCATAAGCCGGACAACTCCACGTATCTTAACATCGTTAAGATATGAACTGTTCTATATCCAATACAGAAACAGAGGCACTAATTTAATTGAACCAGATTCAAATCATGCAGCTGTCTCCAGTGCATGTCAACTAAATGGAAGGAGGCCGATCAGCGTTACTCAACTTAGGAATGCTTCCAATTATGAGTAACCTGAAAGAGAAACAAGTTCTCTTAATCATTACTATCAACTGAATACCATACACAAGTATCTATATCTTCAATCACATTGAAGAATCCCGATACTTGCAATACCTGGTTCTCTACTTTATTCATATACCTATAACTTCTCAAAATTCGGACCCTGTGTTTCTACGAAACACCTGTCTAAAAACTAGAGAAGTCATAAGTAAACCGAATATAGTACGAGGACCGACCCCTCTGTCCTAATGGACACTGGACAACATACAATACTCTGTATAAGTCCCTTGAGTTTAATAACTCATTCCCTGTGTGTCGTAGGTTGAAAACTGTGTTATGGTTATGAAGAATTACACCGCTGTTTAATGCTCCTTACCTAACCATCCACTGATATAGGTAAATGTCATAGACATAATTTCAAAAAGGTATATCTCACTCTATAAAAATAGACGTATAGATATATCAATTTGAAATTGGTACATAACAGCGGATATTCAAAACCAAATATTTGCCGTCCGGCAAACAACCCAGGTGACTTCCTCAAATATCACCGATTACAACGAATCCCGATATAATGAGGATGATCACCCAATTCCCAATAACTTACTCCCACTCATCATCTGTAAAACCATACAGATGTGAGAATCATACCTGGTAAATACATACCCTGGAGTAAGTATCTAATCGGGAAATCAATTTTCCTTTAATAGTACACAGTGAAACTGAAACATTGAAATGTTTCGATGGGGTATTCCGGTATTCCTAGTTGTTAGTTATATGTATGCCCTAGAGGCCATTACTATACATAGGATGTATATTGTAGTGGATGCTGGGACATATATAGGGAGGACTTTCTTGCTCGACATGATAGTATGCTATCTGGTTACTCTTTACCTTAACGTGTACATTGATTGTCTCTCTGTTACATGTTGGTAAAGCCCTTAGGGTGTGTACTTGACTACCTGGACTATGATGCGGATCATACTAGTAGGGACATGGCAGTCTATAAGTACATCCTTCAAGGTCCCTAGTCGTGGGTGTATCGAGACGGGGCATCGATATACCAGAGTAGACTAGCGTATACCTTCTCGACCCATACAGATGGGCGATGGATGATCCCATATCCATTGGTGTTTGACATCAGAGATGATGTACGGGTGCTCAGTGGAGACTGGGTACACTGGACGGACTCGCCGAGAACTCCCAGATGGTATTATACCTTACGTCAGATGGCAGTTCTCTGGTGACACTGGTACAGAGTAGTCTGTTGACCCGAGATCGTCATAGAGTCTTGTGTGATTCCCACTGTGCTTTGATTTCCACCTTACCACGTCCAAGAGGGCGTGCAAAATGGTGGTTTTTGGGTACAGTCCCGAATCACATGGAGGCAATGAGCGATAGGAGGGGATTCGTCTCTCCCGGTATAGGGAGTTGATGTTGCGCTGTGTTCGATTGGCTATAACCGGAAATCCCTGGCCAGGGTTGCTGAGATTTACTGGTAAGTGTTACCAGTAGTTTCTCGAACTGTTATAGACCTCATATCGACACGACTTATTGAGCTACTGGGGTCTGACGTTTACCACCCCTAGGCAAGATATGCGACATATCAGACGACGAGACCGAACTGTACGGTAAGTGTTACTGGTTGGATTCACAGGAGTGTGAGCGGGCTTGCTCGTCGATCTTCTGATCGCTCAATACCCGGGTGGCCGTTACGTTTAGCAGACCGCTTGCGGCTTGTGGGTGTTTGATATGATCATCACCTGCTGCCGGCGTATTGACGAGTCTTTAGAGTCCTACACAGAGGTTTCCTGGCTCAAGCGAAACGAAATAGGAGCGCATATGAGATATGTGCGGGACCGAGAATAATACCAGTATGTGATACTGTATTTGATTCTCGTGATTTGTGACATTGATCGGTTATATGCGATATAGCCGGGTTATCGGATCAAGTGTTGATTCGATAAGTTGTTACTATTGATATTAGTCGGTTATATGCGATATGACCGGATCGTTAAATCAAGTGTTGATTTAATGATTTAATGTATAATTATATATTTGATATATTACTTTACATTAACTAATAAAGGTTCACTTAAAAAGGATTTTCTCACTTGATGTGCACATTGTATATGTGATATACTTTTGTGCATTTGATTGTATCATGTTTGATGATACATGCTTGTTTGTGTGTATGTTTAGTTTAAACCTTGGTTAAGTAAATGGTTAGAGTTTTGTTTTATTTACTTATTCATTTATTTATTTATTTATTTCATTTTGGCAAAAGAAAATAAATGGTGGCTTGCTTTGTTTTACATTGAAGCTTCATGAAGCTTTGAAAATGTCCACCATTTTTGTTTCATGCCTAACCTAACCATTCACCTAACCTTAGTTTTCTCTCTACACATAACCATGGTTAGTATATGATAAGTATTCATTTTATTTTCCATTTTGGATAATACTTATCGTATTCTATCATCTTCTTCTTCTTCATCTTCAAGAAGAAAAGCTTGCCTTCATCAATGGCAACTTGAGCAAATGAGTGAGAAATCCAATTCTAAAGTGAACCCACTTCCTATTTCTTCATCCTCTACCTCTTGCCAAGTAGTATAGGGTGTTTTCTTCACAAGTTTCATGACTTGGTGAAGTTGGAGCTTGATCTTGTAATGCCTCGACGTAGATCATCTTCGGCATCGTAGTCGATGACCTAGCCCGCCATTTCTTCGATGAAGCCGACGCTAGAGCCCGGGATCCGATGATCGCAGCGAGGAGACATCATCACGGAGCTATGGAGGTGGAGAACCGGATCTACAAAGGTTGTATTTTCCGTAAACTCATAGTTAAGTTGTTAACTAGTTGTTTGTTTCGCCTAAAATTCTAGTTAACGATCTAGTCTAGGGTTTCTCGGCACCGTAAAATTTGAAATTGGCATGGTTGATGCCTTGTGAGACCTCATTAGCGTGCCTAGGAACCCTACACTAGTAATGCCTCTTCCATTATCCAGATTCACAACTGTAACCGTTTAATTCTTTGCCATCTTTCCAAATCGCTTTATATGTCTTTAGTCATTACCTTCTGTACACCCCTTTAGGCCAAATAGTTCTCTTCCTTCCCTACCGTTCGGCACCAGCCTATGATTTGGAAGAAGACTATCCAATAAGCATAATGGGTGTACTGTCCTAATCCTAGGAGCACTCGCAATGCGAGAGAAGGTGAAGATAAAAGACAACCGAATAAACCTTATTCCTATTTCTCCTGAACCAGAATCCATCCCCGAACTGGAACAAGTTCCTTTCGAGTTCGTATATAACCATACGATGGAGTATCCAATAAACTGTGGATCTTCGTAGTGATACGGAGTGTTCTGGAGAAATACATAGGTGATTTAGGATTGGCGAATAAATACTAGGTTTGGTCGTGAATAGCAGTCGCAATTTACTTTGCCCTCTTACTAATCCCTTGCTATGTCTTTACTTAATACCTTCTGTACACCATCGTTATGCTAATTGGTTTTCTTCATTCCCCACCGTTCGGTACCAGCCTAAGGTTTGGAAGAAGACTATCCAATTTGCGTAATAAGTGTACTATCTCCTAAACCAAGGAGTACTCGCAACCTGAGAGAAGGTAAAAGGAAAAGACAACTGAATAGTCATATTCGTTTTCTCCAGAACCGGAAACCATCCTCGAATAAATTCCTTCGAGTTCGTATATAACCATACGATGGTTTTGTCCAATGGAAGTGGACGTTCGTAGTAATACGGGGTGTCCTGGAGAAAAGGGTAAAAGTAGGAGTGGCAATGAGGTTTGCAACTCTGACAATCCAAAAGCCAGTGTTTAAGAAGGTTCGGTTAATTTTGGTCACTGATTCATAGTCTTAGGGTTGGGTCAATGGTCGCTGCCAAAGAGAGAGAGAAAAGAAACACTCAGCGTGCACTCTAACCTAGATCAGAATGGTTACCAATTTATCTAATCTGGAAACCTCCCACTGTACCGTCAAATTTTCCTCCAAACCTGAAAGAAGAATTAGTCGGGATCACCCGAGGAGTAAACCAACTCATCAGTGGGAATCGGGATCCAACTATCATCGCATGATAACGTGACGGAATCCGCTCACGTCATCACACTCCAGAAGGTATGCGCATATCTTGCAAGTTTCAGTTTCTTTTGAAACTCCCGATGTGATTTTTACCCCATGCTCTTATGACCTTGACTTTGGCCAACAAATCATAAGTCACATGTCAAGTTCTACCCATCATTCTCCAGGTTAATTTGAGCCCACCCGCACAAGCCCTTGACTTTGGCCAACAAGGTTATACGACTGCCCCAAACCAACGCATCTATCTATGCTGCATATGAATACCCAACAGCTACCAAACATTGTGCCTTGACTTTGGCCAACAAACACAGCTTGAATACTATTGACTATCCATATGAAACGACAGAGGGCTACGAATGGTTTCTGGCGAAAACCTTTAACGTAATGAACTTGATATCATTGAAGGAACTGGATAGCTTTTATGAAAATATAGTGACGAAAACCTTTGCTAAAGAGGTCACTCCCGGTGAAAGGATCTCGGCTCTTTCCCCGTAGAATGAGGTGCAGGATATTCCAACTGAATACCACGATGCAAAGCAAAAGTAATCAGCTATAGTGAAGTCATTACCCTGACGCAAACTTCTGTCCAAGGGGTCACTCCTGGTGAAGGGATCTCGGCCCTTGCCTCGTCGACTGAGGAGCAGGATATTCCAACTGAATACCACTGTGCAAAACAAAAGTGAACGTCCTTGCAATAACAGCTTTTTGAAAAGTGTTCCAACAACATCAGAATAGGTTTTTTTAGCTTGCATTGATCCGAATCAACGCAGTCCCATCAATTGATCACACCAATAAAGAACGAAAATAATGATGTACGTATATGCCATCCGCATTCGCCACTGGGTCCCGTCATTACCCGTTAGGTTACTTAACTAACGACAGAGCGGGGACTGGACTAGCGCGGATGCAAAACATATACAACATCTACTAGTATATATATCAATATATAATATTTTGCTCAAGGCGTGATAAAATGTAACATCACAGAAATGTAATAAGCATCACAGAACAATACAGATATCTGGGATCCCCGGGTTTCACAGAACCACTACTGAAACCCGACGTTCCCCTGGTCGTGTGGATAGCCTGTGCAATGAAATCCTAGACCCCTACGGGCGCAGCAAGTTACCCGCCAAAACCTGAAGCGAGGCAACCCCCTTCAACAACGTGAATGGACCACCCAGCACTTCACGGAATCCGGTAACTTGGGCACCCCTCCTGGGTCAACCTGTACCCCCTACGAGTGCGGCAAATAGCCCGTCAATTCTAGAGTGAAGCCCCCTCCGTCTCAATGCCATGAGATGCGGGCCCATTGCCCTCTAGAACCCGGCTATCCGTGCACCCCACCGTGGGGTAATCATAGTACAGAAAGTAAAATATATATACAACGGGTACATCGACCTCAACCTGGTCGTGCTACAAAAGAATAATATACAATCAGGCAGTGACGGTAGTCCACATGTCGGACGCTCGCCCCGCAATATCAAATGTACATAATACAACAAAAACTGTACTAGCATTGCATCCAGGCTATCCCCCACGACCAATCCGCAACATCACAGCACAACACAGAACATCAATGTGAATGTCACGTTCGCAAATCCGTCTAACCGGGCTATAGCAGTTAGACGGGATTTACCGATCAAGTGACATTCACGGTCGCAGATATAATGTAAATACTGTGAACTAATGTGTTTAAAATATTCGATCAATCAAATTTACCCAAGTGGGACCCAAGCACTACTGTAGCACTCACAGAAAGTCTGGGCCCAAAAAGAATGTTCCAAAACCCCTATTTTCAACACAGAGACACTCTGTAGAAATTTGACACACTAAACAGTAAGGACTGCGGCGGAACCGCGGCCCAAGCATGGGTTTGGCCGCGGTTCCGCGGTCGTATAGTGTGTTCACGTGATCCAATTTCTACAGAAGTCTTAGAATTCCCTGCACATCATTCTGCAACTACCTGAAAAAATTTTGGACCCAAAAAAAATTCGACAGAAACTGATGCACATGAAAACGCGGTTTTTAGAATTTTGTTCGATCAGATGTGTAAACACATTAGACAAAACTAGACTAGGTTAATGGCGAGGCTCTGATACCACTGTGAGTGCACGGCGGTGCCCCGGCCGTCAATCCGACGCCGGAATGCGGAAACGATGCTTTTCTTTAAATTTGTAAACCGGCACCACCGCGCACTATAAACCCGGATCGGGCCATTAAACTAGTCCTAGCTATCTAGAGAAGGGGGTAGAGAGATATACCGAGCGATCCGTGTCCTTCGGTCTTCTCGTAGTCGTCCCGATCTCCCCGCGGAATCTCCGGTCTTCAACTCCTCGTCGGAAGGGCACCACTTCGCCGGCTTCTTTTACGGACTCCCGCCTCTGGACCGAGGCAACTCGGGCATGAAGTTGGCGAGCCGACGTGCCCAAGGATTGCTGTAGAATACGTGTAGTGTTCTATGTCTCATTTGGGGTTTGAGGAAGTTGCCTTTGGTGGAGGAAATGAACTATGGAATTTTGTGATGAACTTGGGGATTTTTGCAAGCATGAGAGAACCAAAAATCCCCCACACAAAAATGGGCAGCCCCCTCTCCTTGGCCGGCCAGGGCATGAGGAAGAGAAGAGAGTGAGAGTGTATGAATGAGGTAGCCACAAGCATAATCCAAGAGAGAGAAAGGGTCATGATAATAGGCAATGATCACAATCAAAGAACCTCACTCCAAAACCCAATCATCAACAACCATGATTGCTCCAAAACCAACACTCCAACAACATAATCATCAACAACCATGATTGCTCCAAAACCAACACTCCAACAACCTAATCATCAACAACCATGATGACTCCAAAAGTCAAGCCATGATGAAAAGAAGAAGAAGTCAAATGAAGTCAAATGAGGGTGCAACCATCATGAAGCAATAATATGCAAAGACCACCCTCCAAAATGCTTATTTGCACAAATGCAAATAAGCCCTCCTCCACCAATCTTCAGCAAATGAAAGATACAAAGAAATATGGCCGAAACGGAAAACAAACTGGCAACTCCAAAAAACTGATCCCGTAATAAATTACAGGAAAACCCCGCTACTGTATATACATACCCGCATTGGTATTCCGACCGAAATACAAATGCAATGAGACAAAATCTACACTGTACAATACTAGGATCCGGCTTAAACCAAAGCCCGCTAGTATTAACCGTCCGATCCTGATCCGTGCAATACCGCACGTATCTGATCGAACCCTGCCATATCTCCATACGGCCTCTACAGCGTTTCGCCCGAAACTTGAGCAACTGGTCTATGGGGGACTCTAAAGACTCGTTAATACTATGGCTGTGGATTTAACCACTAGCACGTCAGAGGTATTAGCCATACGTGACGGGCTACCAGCTATTGACCAAAAGGGACGTCGATGAGCGAACTCATCCTGACACCCTACTGAGCCTGTCAGTGACAATATCCGTACAGTCCGGTCCGTTCGTCTATGAGCGTCGTATGGCGGGCCTAGGGGGTTGGTAAAAGTCAGACCCCCAAAAGTGGTACAAGTCGTGTCGGAGTGAATTCCAGAACACCCTGAGATACTACTGGAATACCTACGAGTAAATCTCCTGCCTTGGCCAAGGACTTCGTGTAATGGCTCTCCTAGACACAGCGCGACCTCACCCCCAATACCGGGAGAGACGAACCCCTGCAGATCCGCTCACTGCCTCCATGTGGCTCGGGACTGTACCCAACTAAAACCTGTTTGCACGTCTCCTTTGAGCGTGGTAGGGTAGTAATCAAAGTACAGTGGGAACTCACACGAGACAAATGACGATCCTCAGGTCGATGAACTAACCTGTATACATGTCACTAGGGAACTGCTATCTGACGTCAGGTATAAGACCAACTAGCATGTTCCCGGCGAGTCCTGTCCGGTGTACTCATAACCCAATGAGCACCTGTATACATCTTAGGTGAACCAACTGACACCAGTGGCTTGTGAGACCGGCCACCGCCCCTCGTCGGGGTCTCGACTGTATACACTAGTCTACTCTGGAGTATCGATGTCCTGTCTCGAAACTCCCACGACTAGGGACCTTTTAAGGATGTGCTTATAGACTACCAGCTCCCACGTATATGATCGCCCTCATACTGCCGGCTGTCAAGCAAGAATCCTAGGGGCTCTATCAACGTGCAATAGTGACCTGTAAGGTCACCTAAAGCAGTACACGATGATAAAGGTAAACCAGATAGCATACTATCATCTTGAGTAAGACTGTCCTACCGGGATAGGTCCTCCCTCAATCATTGCAATCACGTGCCTGTGATCCAATAATTGACTCTGAGGGCACTATCTCCAACAAGATCTACTTAACGGGATCGTTTAGATCCGACAAAAGAGCGTTTGGGCTCTATTGTTCCAGTTTAGGGACATGGTGGTCCATTGAATGTATGGCCGTCGGGACCCGTCACCTCTCTGACGACGTTGAAGGATTACAACGACAGATATCAGAGGAGTTCAGAGATGTACCCTTGAACCAAAGTTGGTTGGGAGACCTGTAGTCCAATTTGGGACTAAAGTCTGTTTGAGGGTTTAAGGATACGTTAGCCGTATTTGAGGCTAAGATCAACTTAAACGTTTATTAAGAATACGTTAGTCCAGTTTGAGACTAAGATCAACTTAACGGGATCGTTTAGATCCGACAAAAGAGCGTTTGGGCTCTATTGTTCCAGTTTAGGGACATGGTGGTCCATTTCCAGTTTAGGGACATGGCGGTCCATTTCCAGTTTAGGGACATGGCGGTCCATTAAAATGTATGGCTGTCAGGACCCATCACCTCTCTGAAGACGTTGAAGGATTACAACGACAAATATCAGAGGAGTTCAGAGATGTACCCTTGAACCAATGAGTTGGTTGAAAAAGCAGATGTGCTCAGTTCAAGATGATTTGAGGACTTATGGCCAGTTTGGGCTAAGTCCAATTATATTTGAAATATTGGCCCTTTGGACCATTAGATATTTGTCTGGGTTCAGCCCCTCATCATTCAGCAGTGCTAAACAGGGGTTTGGGGGCTCTGACAACATTTTGTCTTTGATTTCCTCAATTTTGAGATTCATTTGGATGGGGGACTTTTGCCTCTGGAAAATTAGCCAATTTGGCTAAAAGTAGTGTTAAACACTTAGAGAACAACAGTGTTAAACACTGGAGATTGAACTCTCAAATTAGTGTTAAACACTAAAAGAAAATCAGTGTTAAACACTGGAAATATAATCTTTAATTTAGTGTTAAACACTAGAAACAATCAGTGTTAAACACTGAAAATATAATCCCCAAATTAGTGTTAAACACTAAAGACAGAGGGGTCACGTGTGGACACGTGAGAGCGCCCAAAGGGGGGCCAGATCCCTTTTGTTTTATCCTCAAATCTGCGAATAAGTGTTAAACACTTTTATTTTTATTTTAGAGCATCACGTGTTGGCACGTGATGGAGATCTGTTCGCCAATTGTTAAATTATTTGCTGAGGGGTCACGTGATAACACGTGAGAGCGCCCAAAGCTTTCATTTCCTTTGCTTTTTCTTTCTGTGTTTTGGGAGTCACGTGGGAGCACGTGAGGCATTGCCTCAAAGCTGTTTCCTTTTTATTCTTGGGGATCTTTTTAGGGGTCACGTGGGGACACGTGACCCTGGTTTTATTCCTTCTTTTCTGATCACTGCGGATTGGGGTCACGTACCATCACGTGACCAATATTCTTTATGTGCATGGAGATCTTTCAAGTCTCTTTATTTTAAGAATTAAATTCTTATTTAGGGTAAAACCCTAATCATGATTTTGGAGGAATTAAATTCCTATAATATGGGGTTAAACCCAAATTTTATCTCAAAAGAATTAAATTCCTGTAATTCTGTGAGAATTAAATTCTCAAAACTCAGTTCCTCCTCTGTGTTTTAGATCTGTATGGCAGGATCTCAACCCAATGAGAATTAAATTCTCAATTCATGGGGAGATGTGCACTTTGCAGATCCTCAACCAGAGAAAGAACTAAGTTATTTATTCGCAGAAGAGTTAAACTCTTAGATTTTGAGAATTAAATTCTCTTTTTTGAAGTTGATCTTTTTCCCTTTTCTCACCTAGGGTTTTCTTTGTTGAATTCTCTTTTCTTTTCTCTCTGCAATTTCAAGATCCCAAAATTCTATATCCCTTCCTCCCTTCTCTTGGCTCCTATTTATAGGAGAAGGAAAAGAATCAATTTGTTTAGTAAATCTTTCATTGAAAGATTTGATTTGTTTTCATAATTAATATGATCATTTAGATTATTCAGTAAATTTTATTCACCATTGGATTTGAAATCCAAAGATATTATGTTTGTTATTTCTGGTGAGATTTAGGGGAAATCTTTCCTTGTATCAAATCTTTCCATGAATTGGTGATCTTTAATCACCATTGGATTTTTAATCCAACGGTCCCCATAATCCTTTTCCATTTGGAAAGATTTAGAGAAATTTAGAATTTTAATTCTATTTGGAAAGATTTGGAGAAATTTAGAATTTTAATTCTATTAAACTGTAAGGCTTTCGAAGCCTGGCACGTGCTGGCACGTGACCCTTGGTCACGTGTGAGCACGTGACCCCCAATTGGTTCTTTTCTCAGCGTTTACATATGCTTCAATTGTAACCGTCACGTGTCAACACGTGACCATTGGTCACGTGTGAGCACGTGACACCTCATTGAGGTAATCCCTTCAGCCATTTGTTATTTTATTTCTGTTTTAACTATCACGTGTCAACACGTGACCATTTGTCACGTGTGAGCACGTGATACCTCATTGAGGTAATTCCTGATTTTTAATCAGGGAACAATGCATAGCATATTTGCCCGTAACTTTTGATCCCGGATGAATTATGAAGCTCATAATATATCAAATCGAAGGGTTTTTCGAGACGCTTTCGATACCATCAGAATTTATCTGTTTCTCATTCGGGAGTTTGTCAAAAAACAGCCCGAAAAAACTGGTTCGCATTTTCATAAGCGTATCAATGCCATTTGATACCTTGGGCTCTTTCGTGCAGAAATTTTTGGCGTGAACAGGGGGAAGTAGGGTGGATGGCGTATAGCACCCCCACAGTTCGTAGTGTAGTATACAAATATATTATATATGATTATAAATATGTGGATTGTGATATGTGGATGATTATCAAGATAGGTTTTAGGCGTTCATGCGTTAGTTTTAGTGTAATTAGAAGTAACTTAGTTTAGCTTCTTAGTCGCGTTACCCTAGAGTAAAGATTACACCCACATGCACACACACGCATACATTTTATTATTTGTGTGTACACACACACACACATATATATATATATGTGTATGTGAGTATGTATGTATATATATAGGTTTACATATACTTGGATATGAGGATAGTATGTGGTACTTGGAGATGAGTCGATGAGATTGGGCATGATGCCATGAGATCGGTGATGTGATTTGGTTCGTACTATGAAATACGACCTGATATTTTAGCGGATCATTTAGCGATGTGTTTTCATATACACACAGATATATGTTGATGGTATCAGTATGTACTAGACTTTAGATCAGTATCCTTATTTCGGATATGATGATGATGATACCAGATAAATAATGAGATATATATGATATTCGAATCGTACCCAGATTTGGGATGTCGTACGATGGATTTACAGTACGAGCTATATATTGATGATAGATCCGCACTCTTAACTCGAGGATGTCATATTATATATATTGTATCGTACGTGATACTATTGAGGCGGGATCACCGACTACTAGATATATATATAAATATCGACTCAGACTTAGATGGTTTTCCTTACCCCTTTAGATTAGTCTGTTAGTTTAGTCCTATAGTTTACTTAGTAGATGTTAGACTGGGCTCGAGTCATACCTATTTCCAAAACTAACGAATCGTGAGTATTTTAAAGACAGGCCAAAGGATTCTACGGATATTTCAAAGGACGTACCTTTTCTTAAAAACACCATAGCCCTATTTTCTAAACACCACGATTCGTATTATTTTAAATGTCAAAACTGTATGACTCGCATATAAATGTATATTCATAGATGTTGCGTTATTATTCATGTTCCGCATATTCTTGTTGTTCGCATCGCATTGCATGCTTATTTATGTTTTCATTAGTTAGTATTAAAATCATGTTGTCAGGACACCAGCACCATTACCGATGATGCGTATGCTCCACGTACACCTGCTTGTCGGCTCACACACATCATCATCGGTAATTGCCATGTCACGTACACCTTAGAGAATATTATTTCATTGACATAGCTTGTTAGGTGGTAGTTCCAATATGTTATTACTTTCATTTACTAGTTTAATTATTGCATTCCTTGCTTGATATCCGATGCATTCATTTATTTATTGTCATGCAATATTATAGAACTTTATGCCAGTATTTCATTGTTTATTTACCCTTGAGATTGGGATTTCGTATTTCCATGAGATTTCTGGATTTGGAGAAACCGCAAAGATTTTATAAACTTATTATCATTTAAAGATAGAAAATTGCGGTTTTCTCATGATATGATTTGAGAGGAGCCCACCATGAGTTTTCTCGGCTCTTGAGCGATATCATACACCCGATTCGAGGAGGAGGAAGAACCGTCTGTGGGTGCATGGTGGACCCGGTGCGGTACCCTGGGGCAAGATGGTCGCAGATGATGGCGTTGAGCCTGGCAGGGGAGCACTACTGACCGGTGATTTTATTGTGACTCGACGGATATCCGGAGGATACCGATCGGAGTATAGGCCAGTCCGGATTGCCGGAGCCTGAGGTTTTGAGATTTGATGATATGGGCCAGTCCGGATAGCTGGAGCCCTAGATATTGAGATTCGAGGATATGGGCCAGTCCGGATTGCCGGAGCCTGAGATATTGAGATATTGGGATATATGTTTTGTGTCGATACTTGATACTGATTCTATGTTGATTTCATTGATGATACCTCGATTTATATATACAGAAATCTCACTAAATTAAGAAAACAGTTTTCTCATTCATGTTGCATTCTGTTTTCATTATATTGCATTCATTCCTCATATTTATGATATGTTGCTAGCTGAGACACTGACACGAGCACTTGGTATTACACTTATGTATAGATTTTTACCCTTGCCACCTTATCATGCTTCAGGCTTTATCATTTTGAGGATATATATTATGATCATATGACCTAAGATTGAGTCATACATACGATTTCTGCTCGGTGATGTTTTCTACTCACGAGTTGGCAACTCACCCCCGTTGTGCCACAGTTTCTTGCAGGTTTTGCCGTACAGGTTTTTCCTTGGCGGCTTTGCTGGCACACTGCTTCATTCCGGGTGATTGCTTTTGGTAGGTGGGTTCACTTGCATCGTGACCACCATTGTACTTTATTTATTTCAGTTGTATCTAGTAACTCCATCAACCAGACTTGTATATTTATTTAACTTAGAAGACCAGTGTATATTCTTTCGACCTTAGAGTCGCACGTTGTATTATTATGGGTTTTCTTGATGATATTGAGTTTCCTTTTGAGTTTTGATCATCGCCTTTCGGCGTTGTATATTATATTGCTTGCGTTGTTGTGACCGCCAATTGGTGAAGAGCTAGCTCCCGCTTGGGGATGCCTTTATTCATATTATGCATGTTTGTACGCGTTTGGGGCCAGTATTTATAAAGGAAACTCTGCCGAAATTTTCAGAAAAGACTTGAGATTTTAAAAATGCATACTTCGGCTTATGTTATTAAAACCACTTGCTTTAAATTAAGTTTTCTTCACTTCTTCTTCAATATGGTTTAGATTTCTGGGATTTTTGGCTTACTCGAATTAGATGGGGTCAAATAGACTTCATATAATTCAAGTGTCAGTCGCATGCCATTTCAGATCGTGGCATCGCCTTTGCTTAGTCTGCGGCTCAGCCACTCATGACATTGGGTCTTGTCCTCGTAGACACAACCCAAATGCTGCATCCAGACCAGCAATTACTTACCAGCAGCACCCAGCCATTCAGGCACCTGCTCCACAACTCGCTCTCCCTGCTCCACCCCCTCATGGATCGACTGCACCTCCTCCTCGTCAGTTCCATCAAGCTTAAAGGAACGTACCTCAAGTACAAAGGAACAAGAAAAGGAATGCTCCTCCAGCAAGGAGGAATGTACCGAGACAACAGACTTTCATAATGACTGTGGAAGAAGCTGAAGCCGCCGGCCAAGTCATCACTGGTAACAATTTCCTTTCAAACTTTCTTTCAGTCTTTATTCATACCTATATATCATTACCTTATACCTAAAACCTATCCCACATAATTAGGTACAATCTTAGTAGCCTTACTTCCTGCACTAGCACTCTTCGATACTGGAGCATCTCATTGCTTTATGTTGCAACGGTTCGTCCGAACTCATGAGATTCCAGTCAAACCTCGTATCCAGCTGGAATGTCAGTTCAGAGAATGGCGTTCTAAAAGCAATAATGGGATAACATGTGTCCAGTGGTCGTCTGCAGCAGAGAATTCTATGCTGACTTCAAGGTGCTGGACATACCGAATTTTGATGTCATTTTGGGTATGGACTGGCTCGGAACTTTTTATGCTACCATCGACTGTCGTCAAAGGAGGGTAGTGTTTGAAATTCCAGACCATCCGATCTTTTATTTCAAAAGTGGAGACCATACCCTGGAGCCAAGCACATATAAGGAAAAACCGAAGAAGGCAGTGATTGCAGCACTTCAAGCAGAAGAAGGATCGAAGCCAGAGATAGTTCGAGAGTTCGATGATGTATTTCTTGAAGACATATCAGGTTTGCCTCCCGATCGAGCTCTTGAATTCAGCATTGATTTAGTACATGGATCACAACCGGTGATCAAAGCACCATATCGGTTAAGCCCTGAAGGTTTGAAGGAGGTTCGTACTCAGTTAGACGAATTATTGATGAAAGGATGGATTCGTCACAGCACTTCAAGTTGGGGATCGCCAATTCTACTTGTGAAAAAGAAGGAAGGTTCATATCGAATATGCATTGATTATAGAGCTCTGAATGAAGTAACTATAAAGAACAAATATCTACTACCGCGCATCGACGATATGTTCGATCAGCTAAGTGGATCTTGCATTTTCTCCAAGTTAGATTTTCATTCGGGTTATCATCAGGTGAAGGTCAAAGAATCTGATATCCATAAAACGGCATTCAGAACTCTCTATGGTCATTACGAATTTCTTGTGATTCTATTTGGAGTGACCTATACACCAGCTATATTCATGAACCTAATGAATCAAGTTTTCCAAGAGTACCTAGACAGGTTTGTTGTCATCTTCATCGACGACATCCTGGTGTATTCTAAGAATCGGAAAGAACATGCCGAACACCTATGAATTGTCCTGGAGACTTTACGACAGCATCAACTTTATGCCAAGTACAGCAAGTGCGAGTTTTGGCTAGATCAAGTTGGTTTTCTCAGACATATTGTATCAGGCGATGGAATCTCTGTAGATCCGGCTAAAGTATCAGCAGTAAGCGAATGTCCAACACCGAAGTTAGTGAAGGACATTTGAAGTTTTTTGGGATTAGCAGGATATTGCAGAAGGTTTATTGAAGGATTTTCGAAGATTGCAACACCCCTGACCAAGCTCATACGTAAACATAAAGAATTCGTGTGGTCAGAAGCATGCGAATAAGATTTCGTAGAACTCAAGTCAAAATTGACATCAGCACCTATTCTCATCATGCCGGACCAATCTGGAGGTTTTGAAGTGTATTGCGATGCATCCAGTAAGAGATTAGGATGTGTTCTACATCAGCACGGTAAAGTTGTAGCTTATGCATTAAGACAGCTGAAGAATCATGAGCGCAATTATCTGACGCATGATTTCGAGTTAGCGGCCATAATCTTTGCACTCAAGATTTGGCGCCATTATCTTCTTGGTGAACGAGTGGATATATACACAGATCAAAAGAGTCTGAAATATGTGTTTACTCAGAAGGAGTTGAATATGCGGCAGAGAAAATGGTTAGACTTATGGCAGACTTCGACATCAACCTACAATATCATCCAGGGAAGGTGAATATAGTACATGATGCCCTTAGTCACCAACCATTAGCATTGAATCTCATCGCACAGTGGAAGCTTCAACAAGATTTGCATCGACTGGAGATTGAAGTAGTTATGCCAGGTAACGCTTCAAGTTTGATGAACTTACAAGTTCAATCTACCATTGTCAATCAGATCAAAGCAGCTCAAGCAAGTGATACTAAGTTGCAAATGATCAGAGAATAAGTAGAAAATGGACTTCGAACAGACTTCATCATCCATGAAGATGGGTCTTTGAGATACGGCAGTAGATTGTGTGTACCAAAAGGTTCTGTGCGAAAAGAGTTGATGAAAGAAGCTCACGGCTCTCCTTATTCAGTACACCCTGGAGGTACAAAGATGTACAAAGATCTGCATCAAAATTACTGGTGGCATGGAATGAAGCATGAAGTAGCCAGAAGCATCCCTAAATGCTTGGTGTGTCAGCAAGTAAAGGTTGAACATCACAGGACAGCTGGGTTACTTCAACCGTTACCTATCTCAGAATGGAAGTGGCAATACATCACAATGGATTTTGTGACTGCACTTCCTCACAGCACAAAAGGTAACGATGTGGTATAGGTTATTGTGGATCAACTCACAAAGTCGGCTCACTTCATCCCATTTCGAGTTAGCCAATCTACTGAGACACTAGCAAAGAAGTACATGGAGGTAAGAATCTAAGTAAGATTTAAACCCTTCAATGTGTACTATCTCTGATACCCATGAACTCATGCTGGAAATCGTGAGATTACATGGAGTACCGGTTTGCATTGTCTCCGATTGTGACACCAGATTTCGATCGCACTTTTGGCATAGTCTGCAAGCTAGCTTGGGAACAAGTCTGAACTTCAGCACACCTTATCATCCACAAACAAATGATCGGTCTGAGCGAACGATTCAGATCTTAGAAGATATGCTAAGAGCGTGTATGCTAGACTTCGGAAGATTTTGGGAAGATCACCTACCTCTTATGGAGTTTTCATACAACAACAGCTACCAAGCAAGTATAGGAATGACACCATTTACAACTTTATATGGAAGGAAGTGTCGATTGCCATTAAGTTGGGACAACATCGGAGATAGAGAACTCCTTAGACCTGAGATGATAGTAGCAACTGTAGATGTGGTCCGCACTATCAGAGAAAGAATGTGCATAGCCAAAGATCGACAGAAGCACTTGGCTGATACAAAACGCCGTCACTTGGAGTTCCAACCGGGAGAACATGTAATTTTGAAGATATCTCCGAACCGTGGAGTGATTCATTTTGGAAAACGGGGTAAGCTCGGTCCGAAGTATATTGGACCGTTCGACATACTCGAACGAGTCGGAGAAATGGCTTATCACATAGCACTTCCACCTTCATTGGAAGGAGTGCACAATGTGTTCCACATATCTCAACTCAGAAAGTATGTGAGTGACTCCAACCATATTCTTGATCACTCCGAGCTCACTGTACAGCCAGACTTATCCTGTGAGCAACAACCTGTTGAAATCCTAAATAGAAAGGTGAAGTCACTTTGGAACAAGTAAGTAAACTTGGTTCGAACGATGTGGAGAAAAGATTCACCAGGAGAATTAACATGGGAACGTGAGGACAACATGCGTGCAAGATACCCTCATTTGTTTGTAAACTAGTCCTTAAAATAATTGTAAATTTCGAGGACGAAATTTTTGTAAGGAGGTTAGAATGTAATAACTCCAATTTTATTGTACATAAAATTATTTAAAAGTTAATGTACAAATGGAGTATTTGCAATCCTGTGTACATTATAAGTATTTGAATTGCTTTTGAACAGCAAGAAAGCACCTGTAGCTCATTGGTAAAGTCTTGCACTGCTGTGACACAGCCCTGTGTTCGAATCTCCACAGCCACATTATCTTTTTTGTTGATTTTTCTTTTAATCTTTTAGAAGCCCAAAGGTTTGCATGTGCACTACACATAAAATGAAGAGTCACAGATTAAACAAACACGTGCATTGAGGTATACCAAGCGACAGAGACACGTGGCACAAATCTAAGCCAAGGCCGACGGTATTGGACCGGCGAGATTTAGGCATGTGACCGGCACTGCTGTGCCCCCCGTAGGGGATGCTCCCCAACTTTCCCTTGGCACCTCTTCGCCTACCCCACTACCCCCATGTTGTTTGATTTCTCTGCATTCATCTAGAGAGTGTAATTTCACTCTTTAATTCTAATTTTAATGCAAATTTTTAATGCATTCTTTAACCCTCAAAACCCTAATTTTCCCTATAAATACCGCACCACATTTCACCCCTCCTCACTCAGAATTCTATTACAAAAACTCTATAAAATTTTAAAGTCCTAAGTTATGCAAGTGGAGTTAGCAAAGGGCGAAGTTCCAACGACGCTTCGAGGAGATTCCGGCGACGAAACGATGCCTCGACGGTTCCGATAGCCTCCTATATCTCTCATCTTCTTAATCAATCAGTAAGTCCCCTATTCTCTTCTCAATCTCTATTCTAAAACTTTTCTTTTTCAAAACTCGTCGGAAGCGAAGTTAATCCGACTTCCGATTCGCTTTTCTTTAAAAATCCAACTCTTTCTTAATAACAAACCTACCAATTTTTAATATATTGTTTAGAAATCATAAACAAACATATTAGAATAAGTTTCATATCAAAATAATGTATTATGCAACTTTTATCGCATTTTTACGGTAAAATACCATATACTTTACTTTCGACATAATTCAACATATTTCTTGTATTACCTTTAGATAACTCACGAGGTAATAACCTACCTCATCACAACACTCATCCTTGATATAGAACGATGGTTTGTAAAACATTCTTTTGAGACAAAATACGACATTGCATTTAAATACTCTAAACATACAACCTGTTTTGGGGAACCCCGATCGGGATGGTGCAGGTTATCGCACGTTCTCGAGCCTAGTAGAGCGAGATTCAGACCTCCACAAGGAGCATTCGATCTCGATGGAATTTTTGATGCATTTTTTAAGAAAATGAGATTTCTACAAAATAAATAAAATGTATTTTTATTATATATATATATATAACTATTATCAAAAGATCTATTTTAAATATATTATACAAATATTCCATGTTTTCTAAATCAAAGGAATCACCATTTCACGAAACTACCATTACAATTCAATACAATATCAATATTTCACTAAAATACCATATATATTGGAAACTAAGTTCTACTCACTAGAAAATTTCACTTTTATAAAATATACATCTACGAAAATCCTAAAGATGATAATTAAATACTTGAGAAGTATTTTGAAATTATATCAAAACTATTTTTACATAAAACCCCCTCAAGTTATATTAAATTATAATAAGGACCCTAGTAAATATAGGTTTAAGCGGGACCAGTCTCTTGAGCCTCAAGGAGCCGGAGAATGTGGGTGCTTGCCTATCTAAGGTAAACAATCTAACAACGGTGTTATCAACACGGTAATTGTCTTGAAAAAAGACACAAATCCTGCCGTCCATGTGCGGCAGTTACCGATAACATCAAAATTAATTCAGGACTTCAATTTCTTTTCAACGTGTCTGACTCAGACAGAGTCTCAATGTAATAAATCTGACTTAAATATGATTCAAGTATAAACTACAATACAACATGAATTCATGAATACCAGAATTCAATCTATATCAACTGAACCGAACCATGGATATACTTTGTTTACATGACTATCCATTTATATCCATTCCGTTTACTGATATCATAGTTTCGGCAAGTTATCCATCTATATAAGAAAACAATACAATCAATACAAAAGACATTACGGGGTTTTAAAGGGGTAGACTGGTACGGAATGTGTTAGAAGTGGCACGAGACGGTCACTTTAATACACCTAACCTGAATATCCATTGCCGTTGTACCGTGGCTGAACGGTTCCTTGTGCTCTGTATACCTTAGTATCCAGAATAGTGGGACTCCTCTCGTATACACTGGCATATTCTGTACCAAGCTACAAATAACAGCATTAACATTATAATCAAACATTACTAGTTATACTCCCTTTCTGTCTATTCTATCTCTACCCATCTTTGGGACTTACCGAGCAATTGTTCGTTGACGACATTCCTTTTCTTTTTTCTTTGGAATGTTGTCAGGTGGATCGGACTCACTGGAGATCGAGCCCAGAACTGAAGACTTGGAGCAGTTAGCCTTTGACCCCGAACTTTAGACACTTGTACAAACTTTTCATTTCAGTTATGCCATTGTTTAGGCATTGCTTTCTATTCATGTATTTACATTTCCAGTTGTACCTGTAAAAAAATGTTTAATAAATAAAGTTGCTCTTCATTTATATTCCTGTCTCTTGTGTACATTTTACTTTATATTGCTTAGATACGCTTAGCATATTTACTTTGGAGTAAATACGTAGCTGACCTCGTCGCGCCTCCTTACCGTACACTGGGAAGCGCGGCGTGACACATATCCCTTGCCCAAACTTATGACAGTTGTCATAAGATAGAGCGGAACCAACTTTCCCCAGCCCGGTATAATAAGCGGGTTCAATCAATGCATCCATATTATTATCTTGATTAAGGCGTGACATGGTCTCTACCTGGAGAGAGAGAGAAGAAAACACTTTAGCATGCGCTCTTGCAAGATTAGACTGGTTATTATCTTATCTAATCAGGATGGCTCTCACTGTTTTTATCAAATTTTCCTTCAAACCCTAAAAGGTAAGTTTAGCCGGGATTAATTATACCCTACAAGTTCGCCAATCGGTCAGCCAGGCAGGTGTTGGTACTCCGAGGGAGTCTCCCCATGCTTTCGCATGGAACTAATTAAATAACCTCGTTTCCGCAGGGGCATAACCCCCTTAACATCTTTCGTAGACACCTACTGGATTAGCTAATTGTAAAGTGGAAAACTCTTCCAGGAGTAACACTTACTCGCAGTGGGTATTGGGATCCAACTATCATATAGAAGATATGCAATCTCATTGCAAATTTCAACACTTGAAATTCCCAATATCTGTTTTTATCCCTAGCGATTTATGACCTTAACTATGGTCAACAAATCATAAGCGCTAGTTAAGTTCAACCCGTCATTTCGTGATTGAATTAAACCCACCCGCATGACCCTTAACTATGGTCAACAAGACCATATGACTACCCTAATCCAATCGCTTCAATATGTGTCAGATAAGCATCAATCAACTACCGCACACTACGCCTTGACTATGGTCAACAAATAAAGCACGAATACTAAATAGTACTTATCTAAAATGACGGAGGGCTACGACTGGTTTTGAAGAAAACCTTTAACGTAATGAACTTGATATCGTTGTAGAATCTAGTGATTTGAAAAGGAGTGGTTTAAACTTCGCTTTAAAATTGAGTAGTTTTCAAAACAAACCGAGTGGGTTGTAGCATATGCTAGTTTTGCTAAAGAAGTCATTCCCGGTGAAGAGATCTAGGTTCTTTCCTCATCGAATGGGGTGCTGAATATTCATAATGGAATACAGCTATGCAAAGCAAAAACTAGATCTGCCTTTTTGAAAAATTTGATTCTACAACATCTTTAGGTTTCTTTTCTTTTCATTAATCTCATTAATGATGTCCCATCTTTTATTTTTCCTAAACATCACAGAAGAAACGAAAATAAAACACACATATATGCCATCCGCATTCGCCACAGGGACCCAGGTCTTCACCGTAAGGTTACTTAACTTACGGCAGGGCGGGATCAGGACTAGCGCGGATGCAAAACATATATAGTTTCTATTAGTATATCATATATATAAGTAGCATTCGTCTCACGCGGTTATATGATCACATCATATCACAGAAACAGAAGCAAACATATGAAATATAGGATATGCTAGGAGGTCTGTGTTTTAGATTAAGCCAGTAATAAAAAACATGGATTCCACGGTCGTGATGAATAATCAAGCCCACATCTCTAGACCCCTACGAGAGCGGCAAGCAACCCTGCCAATTCTAGAGTTAGGTGACCGGTCTCGACTCCTCGAGATGGCCTCCTACTGGACTCTAGAACCCGTTTACTTGTGCTTCCCGCTTTGGGTCTATCCTAATGCGGAAAAGTAAATAATATATATCAATGGAGACAACAATCTCAACTTGGAAGTGTCCCAATAAAAGAATATTACATACAAATTTTTACATGAATGAAAATTGAAAAAAAACTCCCATCTCACGCAAAACCCCTCGTCCATTCAATCACGACGATCCAATATAACGTAATCAACCAGCAACACAATAATATCACATGTCATCAACGTAAGTAAATATGCGTATCCCTAATATCGTTGACGTATAGCAACAAGATCGGGGATACTGCCACATATTACACTTACGGTCGCAGAAAAGAAATGAAAACTACAATAATTAGAATCTGCATCACCCTTAGACTTCATAAACTCGGATTATCACATATTCCGAATTTCATACCTAACCGTATAAACCTTTCATTTAAGTCTCGAATTGAAAACATTTTCCAAAAACAAGTCGGGCAATTCAACAAGATTCTCGATTATAATGATTGAATGCTCATCGGAAACTTTAGTAGATGGCCGCACCCCCGAAGCCATCAACGAAGTGTACTTGGACGGAACACCATGCTGTGAGCACCCGAGTGGATGCTTTTGGCCATTGGGTTCTCCTATAGTCACTTAGTCGGGGCTATGGGGCGTGGCTGTCTAGTAGTG